>CANTUZ010000005.1:47395388-52195388 GCA_947846985.1 Fratercula arctica | reverse complement strand
AATCTGCTTGTATTGTGCATGTCAGTATGTATGACTTCTGTGCTAATTCAAGGTGTCTATTTTCTCAGTCCTGGGTGTTCCTTCAAGCTGACAGAAAAGTGCCCCGGGTGGAAACAGATGTACTTAATTAGGAGAAACACCAATCTGTATTTTACTACTTACAGATCTCAATCAGAAGAGGGTTAAAAATGTGCTAGGCCCTGTATTAATAGGTCCTGTATGAAAAGGGCATCATGCCTGCAGAACCTCCCTTCTGGGAGGATGAAGTGAGGAGTGAAACACAGGGACGTGTCTCTATTTATTTGGAGTTTGGTGTCCTCAAGTAAGACTGTCAATTATCTAAGTTAGTCTTACGCTTTGTTCATACTTTTTTTTGTGTGTGTGTAGGGGCTGACTCTTTGCTTTGTACACAAATCCTTAAAAAACTAAGGTCCTACCTTGTTGGTACTACTATAATTCAAATTTTTTCATTAGTACCTTTTTGTATACAGGTCATTTTTATATATAGATAAAGTTTCTGAAAAACGGATTGAGTTTATACAGTATTGGAGGAGGACAGAGCAAGCCTCTGCTGATGAGTTTAAATGAGCAGGTGTCTTTAGAACTTGTGTTGCACAAGCTTATGACTGTAGCATATGGCCTTACTGTCCTTTCTGTCTGCAGTTGTAGACATTTCTTCAGCAATTGTGCTGTGTGATTCCCCTCTATGGAGCAGCGTCCCTTAGGGATGTACTTTGCCATCAATAGAGGATTGTTTCAATACTGTAAACTTGCCAGATACTGTGAAACAAAACTATAACCTCTGCTGTTCTTGTCATTGGGCTTATCAGAAGTTCAGTCCCTGAGTTACCAGCACAGAATCAGGTCAGTTTCTTTTAATAAGGAACTTTTGTTTTTATTTGTTCCTTCCTTTGGTCCTTTGAATGTCAGGAAAGTAACTCTTTTTTTCATTATAGTGATTAGTCACCAGTTCTTCACAATTGCATCTTTCCCCCTGTTGTCTTATTGTATTTTGACTTTCTTACTTTTTGGGTCTGTTACCTCCTACACAGGGTAACTTTGATATCAGTTTTAACCTTTAGAATTTAATGCTTTCAGATCTATAGTTACTTTTATTGGTTAAAGTTCCTTTCATTTCAGCCAAGTGCTACACTCTGCCAGGGTAAAATAATATAGGAAATAAAATCAAAATTTTGGAAGCTAAGAGAAGTCCAGCTGTCCTTATTATTTATATATAATACTCCACTTTTTCAGGATACCAATTAGTCTTCCAAATATGTTAAAAAAAAAAAAAAAAGAAGTTATTTCTTACTGTTCTTGCTCTGGCTATAATGATGGAGGAATACAGAATGATATGATGGTGCTTACGCTAGAGAGTTTATATTCTGAGCCTGAGATAAGAAATACCAGAGGGTCACAGAAGAAGAAAATCAAAAGATGCCATCAATGTAAACATTATTTTCTTCAGTAAGCATTGCAGCTAAGAAAGAGAAATGAAACTTTTGTGAATGAATGATTTTTTTTATTTGTGCTTGTTCTTCATGCTGTATCTGAAAAAGCAGAATAGGTAAGAGGAGCTTATCACTTTTCCAAGGGGATCAACACTCAGGAATGGCTAGCTCCTAAATTTAAGCAAGTTGTTCTTTGCCTATTGTTGAAATGTCACAGAAAGACTGAAAGGAATAGGTCTGTGCAGGTAAAACTGGTAGCAGAGTTTGGCTGCAAAACCTTGCTGACTGGTGAGGGTACACAGAAGGGCAAGGACCTGTGTTGTATTTGCATAACTGACGGTTGAAAAAAACAACGCTTTCAATTATAAACTAAAAAGTGCTCAAGAAACACTGAGAGCGATTCCTTTAATCCTGCATTTTCAGTCACATGATGGGACAAGACCACACTTCGAGGCAATCTGATTTTCTTCCCATAGATTTAGCATTCTGCTGCAATTCCCTAATGGCTGTGGAATGTTGGTAATAACAGGCACAGCATTATCACTCCATCTGGATTGTAGAATAGTTTGCATTTCTTTAGTCTCATTTACCATGGGGAATTTAGATGTAACCTGACTGGTGAACCTACATGACTAATATTCCCTTTTTAGGAGTTCAGAAATTGAGACAAATGGTGCTGGTATTTTTTTTCCTCCTGCTATACAGCCTGCTATACAGACTAGGAAAGCACGAGATTGGAACAGG
This sequence comes from Fratercula arctica, assembly GCA_947846985.1. Taxonomy (NCBI): domain Eukaryota; kingdom Metazoa; phylum Chordata; class Aves; order Charadriiformes; family Alcidae; genus Fratercula; species Fratercula arctica. Next base: position 52,193,193 of record CANTUZ010000005.1, on the reverse strand, counting down.
GTCTTCAAATCCTTAAAGAGTTAATTGCTTTAACCCCTAAATTATACGTACATCTTGCACAAAAATCTTGATTCTCATCTGCAGGGCGTACTCTGAAGAAATTCATAGTAGAATCTTCTTTAATGGTGTAACACAGAACAAGTTTTCTCAGGCTTCCAAAATATGTTGTATTTTTAAGAAATACATAAGAATTTGTATGAATACTGAGAACATACATAAACTCTTATTCCTGAGACCTGCTTTGTGAATACTCGTGTGGCTAGCATGGTTATTTGAATGGTCAGTTCATAGTTCTACCATTCCTTCTAGGGTCTACTTCTGTAACACACAGAATTCACATGCTTCTTAGCTGGTGGTTTTGACTACACTGTAAGACAGCAAAAGATTTGAACGAAGGCTTATCTGAGCCAAGTCAAACTTCTAATGTTATAAAAGCCACACAGATTGTTTATAAATACTACTTTCTTGTGAGCAAAATATAGTAGGATCTTTACAATAGGAATTCAGAATTAAGATTTGAGAAAGGTGTTGGCTTTTCCACTCCTCTGACAGGTGGGATTTACCATTTAAGTGAAAGTGTGTCGTGCTGACTACTTTTAAATGCTTTATTATTTATGTCTCCTTTTCTTCCACTTACAATGGAGAAATACGTGTAATACACCAGAGGGGTCTTGATGCTGATTACCAGACAGTGGCAGAGAAAGAACTGCATACATTAGAGACAAGAGGATCCTGTGTGTGGCTTGAACTCTCTCCATGAAATGCTCTTAAGGTGCAAGGTATGAGAAGCAAAATGACAGTCTCTCCTTTTGCATGCAAGTGTGAAAACAACAACATACACTGTGTTTAGGAGGAAGAGAAAATTTCATAATCACATGGGTATTCTCTTCACAGTAGCACAGTTACCAGTACTTCCAACAGAGCATTATACAATATGACCCTAAAAGTGAAAAATCAGACTCACAAGGTAGCTTTTTGTCTGAATTAGCTGGTGAGAGCTCAGGACCCTGGAGGTGCCTACATTTTGTATCCCCCTCTCCTCTCCTTATTATTCTGAAAGATGTGTACTGAAATGACCAGCTCATTTCTCACAGTCTATGAGCCATCTGATGACCGCTACTGACCTTGACTAGACTGGAATGATTATTTAGCCATTTAGCTGTGGGAGATAACGTTTGCTCAAGTGCTTGGCCATACTTCAGCAGTTTCCAGGCTAGTGCGTATAGGCATGATGAACCTATCACAGCTGTGGTTTAATAAGTATAAACAATTAGGTAATTATAAATTTGAAAGGGGGTGGGGATGATACTGGGCTTGCTGGTGAGGTGCCAGGGCATAGTTGCTCAGCGTTCGTGGGCCAGTGTGCCAGTATTTCTGAAAGCCAGAAGGCACACCACATCTCAAGGGACAAAACCACACACACAACTCCCTCTCTGAAATGCTTATGCACCAATGCACGCAGCATGGGGAATAAGCAGGAAGAGTGGGACATCTGTGTGCGGTTGCAGGGCCACGATCTCATTGCAATTACTGAGATGTGGTGGGACAGCTCGCATGACTGGAATGCTGTCATGGATGGCTATGTCTTTTCAGGAAAGACAGAGCAGCGAGGCGTGGTGGTGGAGTTGCACTCTATGCGAGAGAGCAACTGGAATGCATTGAGGTCTCACTAGGGGCGGATGAAGAGAGGGTCGAGAGCTTATGGATGAGGATTAAGGGACAGGCAAATATGAGGGACACTGTTGTGGGTGTTTATTACAGGCCACCTGATCAGGATGGGGAAGCTGATGAGGCTTTCTACAGACAGCTGAAGGTAGCCTCGCAATCACAGGCCTTGGTTCTCATGGGGGACTTCAATCACCCTGATATCTGCTGGGAAGACCACACAGCCAGGCATGCACAGGCCAGGAGGCTCCTCCAGTGCATTGATGACAACTTTTTGACACTGGTGATGCAGGAGCCAACAAGGAGAGGAGCACTTCTGGACCTGGTACTGACAAACACAGAGGGACTGGTGGAGGACAAGGTTGGGGGCACCCTAGGTTGTAGTGATCATGAAATGACAGAGTTCAGGATCATGGGTACTATGCACAAAACAACAAGAAGTAAAATTACAACCTTGGATTTCAGGAGGGCTAACTTTGACCTCTTCAAGAAACTGCTTGGAGAGATCCCGTGGGCTAGGGCTCTGGAAGGCAAAGGGGCTCAAGAAAGCTGGTTGGTATTCAAAGACCACTTCCTCCAAGTTCAGGATCGGTGCATCCCTAAGAGCAAGAAATTGGCCAAGGGACGCAGGAGACCTGCATGGTTAAGCAGGGAGCTTCAGAAAAAGCTCAAGTGGAAGAAGGAAGTTTACAGTAAGTGGGACTGACCCCTTGGGAGGATTACAAGAATGCTGCCAGAGCGTGCAGGGATGAAACAAGGAAAGCCAAGGCTGCCTTGGAATTAAACCTGGCAAGGGATGTCAAGCTCAACAGGAAGGGCTTCTGCAAGTATATTGGAAGCAAAAGGAAGACCAGAGAAGTTGTGGGCCCACTGTTGAATGAGACAGGAGCCATGGTGCTGGAGGATGTGGAGAAGGCGGAGTGACTGAATGCCTTCTTTGCTTTGGTCTTTACTGCTCGGCCCAGCCCTCAGGAGTCCCAGGCATTGGGTAAAGTAACAGGGAAAGAAGAAGACTTCCCCTGGGTTGAGGAGGATCAAGTGAGAGATCAATTAGATCATTTAGATATTCACAACTCCATGGGCCCCGATGGGATGCACCCGAGAGTGCTGAGGGAGCTGGCAGAAGTCATTGCTGGGCCACTCTCCATCATCTTTGAAAGGTCCTGGAGAACAGGCGAGGTGCCTGAGGACTGGAGGAAAGCCAATGTCACTCCAGTCTTCAAAAAAGGCCAGAAGGAGGAGCCGGGGAACTACAGGTTGGTCAGCCTCACCTCCATCCCTGGAAAGATGATGGAACAGCTCGTTCTGGGCGTCATCTCAAGGCATGTGGAGGAAAAGAAAGCTATCAGAAGTACTCAACACAAATTCATCAAGGGGAAGTCATGTCTGACTAATCTGATAGCCTTCTATGATGGCATGACTGGATGAATAGATGAGGGGAGGGCTGTAGATGTGGTCTACCTTGACTTAAGCAAGGTGTTCGACACGGTCTCCCACAGCATCCTCATAGGGAAGCTTAGGAAGAGTGGGCTAGATGGATGGACAGTCATGTGGATAGATATCTGGTTGAAAGACAAAGCTCAGAGGGTTGTGATTAGGGGCACAGAGTCTAATTGGAGGTCAGTGACGAGTGGTGTTCCCCAGGGGTCAGTACGGGGTCCAGTCCTGTTCAATATATTCATCAATGACCTGGATGAGGGCATAGAGTGCACCCTCAGCAAGTTTGCTGATGACACAAAACTGGGGGGGGTGGCTGACACACCAGAAGGCTGTGCCACCATACAGAGAGACCAAGACAGGTTGGAGATCTGGGCAGAGAGAAACCTTATGAAATTCAAGAAGGGCAAGTGTAGGGTGCTGCACCTGGGGAGGAATAACCCCAGGTTAACCCTGTACCAGGACAGGTTGGGGCTGAGCTGCTGGAGAGCAGCTCCGTGGAAAGAGACCTGGGAGTCCTGGTGGGCAACAGGATGACCATGAGGCAGCAACGTGCCCTTGTGGCCAAGAAGGCCAATGACATCCTGGGGTGCATCAAGAAGAGTGTGGCCAGCAGGTCAAGGGAGTTCATCCTCCCCCTCTACTCTGCCTTGATGAGGCCATACCTGGAGTACTGTGTCCAGTTCTGGGCTCCCCGGTTCAAGAAGGACAGGGAACTGCTGGAGAAGGTGCAGCAGAGGGCTACGAAGATGATGAGGGGACTGGAACACCTCTCTTATGAAGAAAGGCTGAGGGATTTGGGACTCTTCAGTGTGGAAAAAAGACGGCTGAGGGGGGACCTTATCAACACTTATAAATACTTAAAGGGTGGGTGTCAGGAGAATGGGGCCAGGCTCTTTTCAGTGGTGCCCGGGGACACAACAAGAGGTAACGGGCACAAACTTGAGCATAGGAAGTTCCACCTAAACATGAGGAGGAACTGCTTTACTTTGAGGGTGGCAGAGCACTGGAACGGGCTGCCCAGAGAAGTGGTGGAGTCTCCATCTCTGGAGACATTCAAAACCCGCCTGGACGTGTTCCTGTGTAACCTGCTCTAGGTGACCCTGTTGTGGCAGGGGGGTTGGACTAGATGATCTCCAGAGGTCCCTTCCAACCCTATGATTCTATGAAATCAATGAGATCTGTAACTCTGGTACTATAATAATTACATTTTAAAAGGAACTACTTAGTTACAACTCAAGGATTATTTACAGGCAATAATTAAGGTCAAACTAACTTCCTCCTGTTACACAGAGTATTTGTATGAGCAGTATGTTAAACAATAATTAATTTCAGTGTGTCATTATCCTAGAGAATATGCTCTTGTGTCTATCACTGGCTGTATTTTAAAGGGAAAAGATGTAATTTTTTATATAAACATGCCAATTGTCTTAATATGTTACTTTTCACTGAGAACGGTATCATTTCCTTCAGGGTTTTTTTTTACTCAGCCCACTGGAAAGGGAATAAAGTAACAGGAAAAAGAGTATGGCACATTCCATGTATGAAGCAACCCTATGAAGAAAGAATAGATGGGAAAAATTAGTGCAATCATTTTACAGGATTATTCTCCACAGTATATTTCCCAGTGCTTTGTCTGGTCTCGTTTGCAAAGATGCAAATGATGTCGTTTTTATTGCTTCCCTTAGGGGAGATTATTCCAGTCTAATAACACTCACAGTTAGGAAATTTTACTGATGTTCAAACTGTTTTTCTTTACCTGACTTTACCCCATTGCTCCTAGTTGCAAACTCCTGCAGGCAATTCAGAATAGTTCCTCTCCTTACTGGGTGTTCTGAGCCAAGCAATACACAAGTATTTTGTTTAATCTTTCATCAAAGTCTATTTAAATGATGGACATTTGGGCCTTGGAGAGTCTCCAAGTTTGAACACAGCCTCTGATCACTGCCCTGTGTCCACATGTATGTCTGCACATGGACACACACATGGTTTACTCATGTGCAGAGATGTGTACTCGTGAAATGCTTACCCCAGACTACACCCCCATGGTACCAACCAACTGATGAAGCATTCTCTTGCGAATGGATTTCTTTTAGAGTTAGAAGAAAAGTCACGTCCAAGGCTGGTAGCCTTGAGGAAAGGTGAATTCATAGGGTCAGCATAGAATCATAAAGGTGGTAAGGGACAACAGGAGGTCTCTACTCTGACCCCCGTCACAGAGAAGGGTGAACTATGAATGCAGACCATGTCGTACAGGGCTTTGCCCAGTTGAGTCTCAAAAGCCCTCAAGGACACCTGTTCCCCAACCTTTCTTGGTGACCTGTTTGAACACTCCATCTTCTCATTGAAATATTTTTTTCTTTATACGCAGTCAGAAAGTAATCTTGTACTTGGTAGTCTTCTGGGATTCGTTTTACATTTGATGTACACATTTCAGCAGAAATAGCAGCTGCGAAAGGTGGCAGCATGAAAAGTGTCTCATGAGCTTATAAAGGCAGTACAGACTTCTCCAGTTTTGGGTCAGAAGAACATTGTCAAGTTACCTTTCCTCTCTGTGTTTTGCTTTCCTGTCCACTGTTAATTTGTTTAAATGATAAACCTGAAAATCTTGGGAAGGCATGCTTAAAACGGGCTTGTAATAAAACACTTTAGAATTTAGTCATATTATGAGAGCCATTTCATAAAATGTTGAAAAGTTTCTGCTGTTTGTTTAAAGACCTAACATTACATGACCATTGGGAGTCACACTGTGCAGCCATTCTGCATTATGCGTATGAAAAGTGGAATCTTCCACAGGAAAATACCCTTCTTCCTGGTCATGGTGCCTACATCAGATCACCTCAGTGACATCTCCTAAGGGGATTCATTTTCAGACCCTGGTGGTACAACTAACCCTGTTGCCATGACCCCGTGCTTTGTTCCTGCTCAGTGCTCCTCTCTTTTCTCTGCTGAACAGGCAGAGAGCCTTCGCCAGCTCCATCTCACTAGTGCAAACTTTCTCCTTTTTTTCATCTCCATTGGCACTGGATAATTCAGCCACCTACTGGTGCCGCTCCCTGAAATATGTCGATATATCTCGATAGTTCTGACAGACTTGATTATCACCTTGGAATTGCACTCCTCCCGGATGGAGGTGTCACTGGTAAAGATACCCATCCTTTTTACAACAGCAAGTGTAGTGAATATCTATTTCATTATTATTTTTTTTTTTAGCTAATAAGGTCTAGTTCTTGCAGTCTTTTGAAGACCCCTGCCCCTTCTTGCTCCCCTCTATGTCACTTCTAGGTGCCATATTTGTTGAAGTGGGGTTCCCAGTCCTAGGCTCTGTATTCCAGCTGAAGTCTTACTAACACTGAAAACAGATATTTCACATCTGTCAGGCTATGCTCTGCTTTACACATCCAAGGGTGATGTTAGCCTCTCTCATTTTTTTGTTGTGGCAAAACAGAAAAATGTTTACTGGAGTGCATCCTGTGCTCAGATAGATCCCCCGCTTCCATGTACTCAAAACCAATTTCTGGACAGTCATTCCCCATTCTGTTTTTGTACAGATGAACACATCTGTGTAAGTGTAGCATCTTCTGCTCAACACTGTTATTAAATTGTATTCTATTTTTCTTCCAGTTCCTTGAATTCTCTTATTGACAACTACAACAGTCAGCACTGTTTTCTGAGACTGTTCTCTCTATTTTATTCAGAAGGGTCTAGCAAAATGTAGTTGCACTACTCCAAAACACAACAGAACAATTTAATTAACACATCAGATGTAACTCTGTTTTGTAAAAGTCATGGTATTTGTAGTGGGGAAAATAGGCATTAGTTTAGGAAGAGATATATGTGAAAAGGGAACAAAATAGAATGTCTGCTTTATAAATAGATGCAATGGAAAAATGACATGTCCTTATGACATAAAGTTTCCAAAAACCAATGACGAAGTGTTTCATGCAAAGGCTGCTTAGAAAGCCATTTCAAAAATAACAAAATGAAAGACTTATGTTCCAAAGTTGCTGCGTTTGATTTTCGGGTTTACAGTAAGGTTATTTTGAAGCGAACTACAGATACATACAGAACCCAAAATAATAATGGAGGGATACTGTAATATCCTCTAGCAGAAATATTTCAAAGAGGACAGGCTTTTCAAAAAGCTTGGCTTCTTTTTAAGAACCAAAACAACTAGCAGCATTCTTAGAGAATTTTAGCATGCATGGCTTTGAGCACTTCTGAAAATTTGCCTATAGAGGTGGATGCCGAGCACTTGAGAAAATTATCCTTGAGCTCTTTGGAAAATCTGGCTACGTTTTAGACAAATGCCTGTTCTATGATCTCTTGCCCTTTGATATACCAAAGCTTCACATTGCTATTTGATGAACTGCTTTTTGACAGATATTTATCAGTTTTTAGCTGTCTTAAAAAAAAAAAAAAGAAAAAGGGGAGGAGGGGAATCTTGGATTTTGTAGAGATGTAGCTAAACTTTATCTTTAAAGGAAAAGTCAAACAGCCAGCCAAGCAATCAATAAAATTTCTCAGTCCCCTGAGACGACCTGGAGCATACAGTCCAAGTGCAGGCCTGGAGAGTCTTTCTCGCACTCCAATCATCAAGGCTTCGTGGTTTTACTAAGGTTACTGACAAATGTTTGCACATATTTTTCCACCATCAGCTGGGGAGAAAATACAGCAACCTTTCATGTTGATGCAGGGACTGATTAGCCAGTTCGGAAAGTACATTACAGGTAAGTACTATAACTAATCCCACTGCAGACTAAATTGTTACTAATACAAGAAATAATAACAGTATGCATACTTGGATCTGTCCAATATATTCAGAAAGTGCTGATTTTTAAATATCACAGAAAATTGCTATATTAATCTAAGTTTAGTGTAGCACCCATTTACTAAGGATTCTGGATTGCATTGATGTTTTCATGTATACATTTTGACACAAAACATCATTCCTATTTCCAGTCCTGCTAGTGCAATGTTAACCTGGGACTTCTTTCCCAGCCTCCCACCCTACGAAGAGCATCTAAAGTGAACACAGAGAATACACTTTCCTGGAAAACTCCTTGTGTATTTAACTGACAATTAAAATCTTGTAGTGGCTTTCCTGCGTTTCTGAACATACAACAGCCAAAATGCAATTTGATACAAATCCAGATTGGATCAGCAGGAATACCTTGGCTGGGTTGAATGTATCCGAGGTGAAACCGTAAGGTTGCCTGTTGAATTATACCCCCAACTGTTACATGGGCAGTTGCCAGACTGCCTGGAAGAACACTGTTGCATCATTTTTCATCCATGTACATAAAAATGACCCAGTTTCTTGAACATATGTTTCTCTTGCTGTACTCACGTATGTCAAATTTACAAAAGTAGCAATTATTTACAGCACTAGGTAGTTAATGTGCTTTTGTATCAACTACCAGTCCTACCCTGATTAATCAGTATTTAGTTTTGCATTCCAAATCACTATTTACTTTTAAAAATATATTTTGCTACCTATCAAAATATTTTATATAGTAAGAATTACTTTAGATCTTATTTGGTTGATTAATTCTTTGGTTTTGAACTTGGGGGGGAGGGTAGACTTATTCAACACATTTCTCAAAATTACATGAAAGTAGTTTCTGAGCAAGAGAAAAAAGTGTCAGACCTGTGCCATGGGTGCAGTAATCTGGGCTACATGATAGAACAAAACATTACTGCTTCTTTCTAGAAGTTATTTGTTTACTTATTCCCCATAGCCTCTTTCCAAAGATTGTACAAGAGATGCTTAGCTATAGCAGCAAGGTAAAGATATGATTGTATAATAGATATGGTTTAGGATGAGTTTTAATCTTTACTGAATCTTCTCACTAAATAGTGAAAGACACGTAGCTGATGGAAGAGATACAGGAGAGAAAGAGCAGCTGGTGTTTTGACTGATTCTATGATATTGTAATTATGTTTCTAAACCTGTGCCAGGTGCTTTAACAACTCTAGCTAGGTTTCACTTTATATGGATGTAAATAAATAAAGATTGTGGTTAATTTTGCTGTTTCCTGAAATAAGACTTTGTAGGTGTCAGTGAAAAGAATGTAATTGAGGCCTAGAAAAAATAGGAGATGATTATTGGAACTGTGCAACTAAAGTAATGGGATGCTTAAGAGGTTGATTGTTTAGCTAGGGAGGAGGTGATTTAGCAGGTTATTTGTAGTCGATCAAAGGGTCTGTATTTTTCTTTTAATAAGGACATGAAAGCCAGGAAATGACCAAATATGGCCTTCGAATTCTTATGGCATGAAAACATGGTGCAGACAATGATTGGAGCTAGCGTGGGTGCATGTTGTATGGATAAGTCATTAATCAGTTAGAAAATGTGTGGCAGATTGATGACAGAACCTAAGCAGTAGGAAATGCATGGCAAAATGTGAAAGGAACAGATTAGATGTAAACAAGGCGTGTCAGGGGGGAGGAGATGGATGCTAATGGATGAACAGTCAAACCTGGAATAGCATCCAGGGACCCTGGAGAGTCAGTCAGAGTGGGGCACAGAGGATGAGAAAGGTTTTACAGCTGACAATGGCACACATATCAATTTTAGGAGAGCTTGATTATTTTATTTAATTAGATTTAAATTTAGATGTTTAGTGCAACATAAATCAGATAACATTAATAATAATATGGCATTATCAGCTATCAGCTCCCAAATAACTGTATTTAACATAGACTGCAACTGTCTCCACTCAAAGTATAGAAGTGGAAAAGAAACAATCTTGTTCAACCCACAATGGGAAAGACTTGAGATTTTTTGTGAAATGCAGTCATATTTTCTATTAAGTTTTTTTTTTTTATTTTCTTGGTTTAAAAAGTCCTGTAAAGCCATACAAGATTATAACAAACCTCATAATTTTCCCTTTAAGTCTCTATGATGATGGTTATTGTGAAATTTGCATTTCAACATACAGTTATGCTTTCTGGACTCCAGCCTTATTGGAGCAGGATCAACTTCAGGATAAACAACAAAGAGAGGATGTAATTATAAGTACTCACAGGAGATGAAAATTAAAACTGTTTTCCAGTTTACAGATGTTAACAGACTTGAGTCAATTAGTAAAAACATCATTCACCATAGGTTATAGCAATTAATTTATTAAAGAAAGGAATGGTCACCTAGTGCAACTTCTTAAGCAGTTGTGCTTCTTTCAGTGATAGACAGAAATCTTCAGTCTTTTCTCTGCTGCAGTACCTAGCAGCAGAAACCAGTCCTTGCCAAAATCCCTCTCAAAACCTTTTTCTGCTGTGATGCTTGTGAGCCACTCCCATCGATTAGGCAAGTAGGGAGATGTAGTGAAGACTCCTTGCTTTACAGTTATTCAGTCCTTCCAACCCAATCCTACCTTGTGGTTTATCTGTTCCATCTGTCGCTTTTATCCCCACTGATAACGCTGTTAGATCTGTGATGCAGGAACTCTTTCTTATTATTGTTTGCAAAACACCTAATTAATTTCAATCCTTTTATTTGGGGTTTCTAGGTGCAACTATAATATAAATAGTAAATAATAACTTTGTAAGATTAGCATTATCTCTAACCCAAAAATCTGAAAATAAAATTCCAGTAGTAGGTGATTTGCAGTGCACTGGGAGGAACTAAGCAGCGGAGGAGGCTCTGGGGTGCCACAACAGAATCTTGTCAGCAGACTAATACTGCCCAGTAATGTGGAGAAGCTCTAATAGATTTGGGGAACTGTGCATGTATTAGTCTACGTAGCTTGCTCTCAGAACACCATCCAGACTAGGAAGTTAGAACAAAAAGTATTTCCACTGTAAGACTTTTTTTAGTACATAACAAATTATTTTCTCCATACTTAGGTCTGATTTATTGGCTGTTACTAACCTCTGGTTGACCACCAGCACACAAAAAGCTTCCCACATTGATAGATTTTAGGAATAAAATGTAACTGGTGAGTCCTCATGTTTGAACCACATCAACGTCTCTTGTCCCGCAGTGAAAAATGTTTCATCACAGAAGTGAAGAGATCCTTAGTTAAACCTTACAGGAGAGGTTACAGGTGACTTGGTGGGTGACTTGGCTTTTAGCGTGTCACCTTGGCTGTGATATCGATAATTGAGTCAAAACTAGCAACAAAAATGAATACACAGTGCATCACTAATCCAGGAGGAGAACACAATATCTTTTGAGAACTCTGTGTAAGTAGTCATACCTGTTCTAAAATGAGTACATTCTTTGAGAGGCATTAAAGGAAACTGACCTTACCTTAGTGTCAGACTAGGTTAATTATTACTTGGTAGTTCTTTTTTGAACTTTGTACTAAGATTCATTTGCAGTACATTCTTTCATGCAGAACATAAAACATGTAATTGTGTGCAGAGTGGGCATGGTGTTTCCCTAGGTCAAGTAAGGAATAATTTGTTTATATACTTGCCCTGTATGAAAAATCCATGCATGCTGTACATGAATATCCCAGTTTATAGGCCTGTTTCTATTAGTTGTTTGCACAAATTGAGGATAGTCACTTTCTTAATGCTTGGGGGTCACTTTTCTCCCTAGCCTGATATAGGGGAGCAAGATACAGATGTGTTTGCACAGTGCAGCAGTAACTTAATACAACCTTCCAGACACAGTCTAGATCTTTATCCTTCCTCATTCCAGACATCAGTATTCCTAAACTAGCTGGCCTGATTAATCCATCTTGTAGTCTTATAGGACTTGTCAAAAAGTCAGGGCCCAGGTTTTGCTTCCAGGCTGTTGATTAGCCATTGCCAGGGATGAAAAAAAGAATTTGTACTGAACCTTTTATACTCAGCTGACTGAAGCTAGTGTTTTGCCCTCAAGAAATCTATTAGAGACAGTACCTCACTGGATCACTTTTTGAACCAAAACATACATGTAATTTTTGCATGTGCTTCACATGTATAGTTTTTGCACCAAGGAATTTGTGTGGATTAACAGAGGCACTGGACATTAGGAATGAGACAGGGGCAAATAAAATTAGAAGTCAATGTAATTATTACAAAATAATTTCTCCCCCGAGAAGGGGGGAATGCTAGCTAATCCTCAACTATTTTGCTTATTCTTCTGCAAAATACGATTCTTCGTTTTATTTAATTGCCCCCCCAAAAAAAACCACAACCCCAAGCTCCATCCCAGCCCCAAAAAACCCCAACAACTCTCTATAACGTTCTGAACCTGAATTCCTTGAATTGCCATCAGTTTTCTATCAAAAACAACAGGATCCTGTTAAGATTGAGATAATTCCATATCAAAATTGTAGCTAATTCCCAGACAGGCATGAAAGACTTTCCAGCAGATTACTTCTCACAGATTCTGCCCTTTCTCCCAAAGCTGGCTCTTCTCTCTGTTCTCACTTCCTACAGCTCTTAGAGATTTTTTGAGCTGGAAGCCCCTGGCCATTCTCTACCTCAAGAACTGGTGACAAACTGGTACCACCTCCCTGTGTTTATTCTGGATTTTTTAGAATAGCATGAAGGCCACAATGCATGAGGGAGCATGAATGAGCAACAACATCAACACAAAGGTTAAGAATGAAAGTCAAAACCAATCACTTCAATCATTGCTAGCTGATGTTCTTTTGTAGCCTCTGGGTGAGTACAGGTGAATAACAGAAGATCAACAAAAGCCTAAACTCCATAGAACTGGTAACTTCAGAAATTTCCACAGAGAGGGAAAAGGTAGAAAAGTAATTACCTTTGCTCCAGGGGTTCAGGGATGATGTGCTAGCTGTACCACATGCACAGGAACAAACTGTAAAAGTCATCTCTGACCATCCTGTGGAATATTGGAACCACACATTTCAAATCTGCTAATCACCCACTTTAATTAGTGCTAAACTTACTAGCCCTCAAGGCAACTTTATTAGTAACACTTCTCTGCAAGTATTTTGGATTCACAGGCACCCACTCTGTTCTTTGGGGATCTCTGCACCGTGGAGCTCTCATCTCAGAGCAGTCCAGGACATCTGACCCCGGAGAAATGCAAACAATTAAAGAGGAAAGAAACTTGTTCTTCCAGCATGAGGAAAATGGATGGTCTGCCACAGGGTACTCATTGTTTTGTGACACAGCCACTGCTTTTTCTGTTATCAGCCATATTTAGAAAGTAAATGTTTTTCTAAGCTCTGCTATTTTTCTGCCCTTTAGAAACTCTTGTTCTAAGTCCTTCATCCCATATTTTTTTCTAATATTTTCTTTTTTGTGTATGTCTTCATATTCCCTTGATATCTTTAAGTCTTTTTCATGAGGCTTGCTTTTCCCTTTTTCATTTTCTTTCTTTCCTTTATTCTCTCCTGCATATTCCTCCCCCTTTTCCTCAGTACTATATTTATTTATTAACTGCACTTAAGCAGTCTCAATTAAGCATGAGGTCTTTTATGCTAGTCACAAAGCATAGCAGAAAGGAATTTTATCCTCCTTTCACAGATAAGGAAAACCTGTCTCTGGTCAGTCAGTGTCTTGACCATATAAGGAAGCCAGATGCTTTCAGGCTTGAGACCATTTAAAATAGAACGGAATATTTCAGTTGGAAGGGACCTACAATGATCACCTAGTCCAACTGCCTGACCACTTTAGGGCCGAACAAAAGTTAAAGCAAATTATTTAAGGACATTGTCCAAATGCCTCTTAAACACTGATAGGCATGGGCATTGACCACATATCTAGGAAGCCTGTTCCAGTGTTTGACCACCGTCTCTGTAGAGAAATGCTTCTTAATGTCAAGTCAGGGTTTATCTCCCTCTGCCTCCCCTCCTCAGGAAGCTGTAGAGAACAATGAGTTTGTCCCTCAGCCTCCTTTCCTGCAAACTAGGCAAAGTTAAAGTCCTTAGCTGCTCCTCATAGGACATTCCTTCCAGCCCTTTCATCAGCTTTTTTGCCCTTCTCTAGACACATTCGAGTACCTTAACATCCTTCTTAAATTATGGAGACCAGAACTGCCCAGACTATTCAAGGTGAGGCTGCATCAATGCTAAATACAGTGGGATAATCACCTCTTTTGACCGGTTGCTTATACTGTGTTTGATGCCCCCTAGAACGTGGTTTGCTCTCTTGGCTGCCAGGGCACACTGCAGACTCATCTAGAGCCTGCTGTTGACCAGCACCCTCAGATCCCTTTCTGCAGGGCTGCTCTCCAGCCACTCCTCTCCCAATTTATACTTGTGTCTGGGGTTACCCCATCCTAGGTGTAGAATCCGGTATTTGGACTAGTTAAATTTCATGCCATTAATCATTGCCCAGTGCTCCAATCTATCTAGATCCCTCTGCAAGGCCTCTTGGCCCTCAAGAGAGTCAACAGTATCTCCCAGTTTGATGTTGTCAGCAAACTTGGTAATGGTGCATGCAACTCCTGCATCTAGGTCATTGTTAAACATATTGAACAAAACTGGCCCTAGAATTGAACCCTGAGGAACACTGCTGGTGTCCAGTCACCAGCCAAATGGAGCCCCATTTACTACAACCTCTTGAGCTCTGCCATTCAGCCAGTTCTTTATCCAGTACACCACAAACCTACCCAACCCCCCAGCTGGACAACTTGTCCATAAAGATGCTGCGAGGGACAGTGTCAAAAGCCTTACAAAAATCCAGAAAACCTGGAATTTTCATGAGTCCCACTGGTCCAAGGCTATCAATATCTTTTTTTTTTTTTTTAACATACATTTTCCGTCTGTGTGCTCTCTCTTTTATCTTTTCTTTTGTACTTTTCCAGAGAGAACAGTTTATTCTTTATGGTTACTAACCCTTGGCCACTTTGCTGAGTGGATATCTTTCCACCCAAATGATCTCAGGTTACAGGATGTTTCATCAACTACAGAACACCTGTATTGCATAACCCAAGTAAGTTGAACTGTACACCCATCTTGAAATAACACTAGGCACACAAGTTAATTGCATAGTTACTGTGGAAAAAGGAATTAATTATTTGGTAGTAACTATTCAGTGACTTTATCAGCAATGGCAGTAACTTGCTTGCTTAACTTAAGATAACACTTCCAGTGCTTGCTATTTTCCAGTAATCATGTAATTGACTGGTGTGCCAACAAAACAACTTTTTTGAAAAATGCTTGCACATAAAATCTTAAGCTAACGCAGAGAGAAAAGATTACTCCCACTACCTCCATAAACATTACTGACAACAGATCATAACTTATTGAAAAATAAATGGGGAAAAACAGAGTAAGTGCCTTCGCTGAATTCCACCCATGTTCTGCTGCAGGGCAATGGGGAAAGGTGCATAACTGGAGAAGAAGGAAGAAAAGAGGTACTTGATTGACACGTATAAATGAAGATCAAATAGTCCTTTTGGTTTTGTGGTCCTCCTCTGTGGTAAATGATCTGGGAGAGGGAAGGGTATTTGAGTTACATGGCGAAATATATGCTTCGCTCTACCTCATTTACAAAGCAGAAGGACTACTGTCCTGTCACTTTAAGTTATTACTACCTCTAACTCTGCAAACGTAAACTTCTAATTCTAAGAGCAAGATAGAATCAGTTTCTGTTAATGGGAGTGGAAATTAAATAATCAATGCATGTAATAATTAAATTCTAAGTTTTTAGCATGGAAATGAATATTTGGTTGATAAAAGAGAAAGTTGAACTTTAGACTTCATAAAAATTAAAGAGAGAACAATTTTTTGGTCAATTTTCTTGAAAGAAGTTTGGAATCAATAGGTTTTCCAAATGGATTTTAGCATCCATGCTTGCATGTGGATAGAAAGAACCATGGTCGATGTACATAAGGATCAACATCAAAATAAAGTAGGGCATGAATAAGGGGTTGTTGATTCAAGTCGTAAAGTGGATACTCCCATTACAAGATAAAAACTTACCAGTGTTAAGTCACTTCTTTAGATTAGAATGTTCCACCAATTACAATGATGTTGTTACATGGGTACAACAAACTCCATTCCTTTGATACAACACACTCAAAGAGGCTTTTTCTGCTTTTGTTTAAGCTGACCGTAATCACTTTCTAGTTAGAACAATGTAATATTTAATGCAGTAACATTACCATATTCACAAAGGCACAATATATCTGTGTTGTTGTGTTGTGTTGAAATCGCGTTTACTCACTTGTATGTATGTCAGCATTTGAACTGGGCCTGTTACTGTTTTTCCCTGGTGTCTGGAAGACTGAGATACAGTGTCTTGAGCGCTAATGTAATACAGAGATCTTGCAGAAATTTTATCTACTAGAAGTTCACATCAGCTTTTGTTCTGTCTGTGTTGTGTTAAGGTGCTTCATTATTAATGGAAATTCTAAGGGAGTTGTTATCCCGTATTAACACATAACAAGAGATTTCAATCTATTATTGAGTCATAATAGCTACTGGCATGGTGCTTTTTTCAGTAGTATCTGGTTGGAGAGCAACCTTTGGACATGTTACTGCAGCAACACCCACTCTTCTAGGGAAAAGGATTATCGATGCAAATTACAGGGGTGTGTTTATTAAAGGTTACTAATTTGAAAAATGAAAAATTTGCCAAGATGAATGATTGGTAGAAGCATCTGTCATCCATTTCAGGACCAAAAGAGGATTATAAGAATTATGGAAAGCAAAACAGTTTTTTTCTCAAAAGGGTGGCCTGGAAGCTGTAATTTCTCATTTCTTCAGATTTGTTCAAAAGTGCCTATTCAAACCTCAGTTACAAGCATGAAGGACTATTCCCAAGAACCTTAAGTATTTCTGTTAGAGGCATCTAATCCATAGGTTTAAATCCATAAATCTAGATTTCTCCTAGAATTGTGTACAGTTGCTAAAAGCCTCAAGTAACCAAGCATGTACATCCAAGCTAAGCCTTTTCAGGAACCAGTCTTGATATATCTTTGGAAGGTATGAGCACACCTGGGTCAGGCTCTGCATAAAATATTTCTCACAACTAAGTGACATAGAAAAGTAGTTTTTCATATCCCATGTTATATAAATGACACTCATTCAAAAATCTCCGATACACTTTAATTCCTTCTTCTGCTGGAGGGTCTTCATATCTGCATCTCCTATGACAAAGGCTTTTCTGAGTGACAGTATGTTAACTCCCTTCTGCTGACTCGCCTTTCTCTAGTTCAAGCTAAAAACAGTGGGACACATATTCAAGTATCTATCTATAAATTGAACACAGATCAGAATTCAAGACTCCCCTTCTCCATTTAAATGATTTATTTGTTCCTTGAGGATTCATGGGTGCCCACTGCTATCTCTTTCTGAGCCAGTGAATCACAACATCTTCAGCAAGAAGAAATGAGAGTACTCCCTCCAAATTTAGAATAACTGAAGTTTTAGCTCTCTTCAAGGAGATGGGAGAAACTTGGTTTCACCTCGTCAATACAAAAAGGAACAAGTTTTCATCATTCTGAATGAGAGCATTTACTGCCCGGGTGCAATTTGAAGGAGGTGATATTTCCTTCTCCTCAGGAATAAATTCATAATCCCTGGTCACATTTCTTTCAAAGACAGTGCTTAGGCATCCATCTTTACGAATGGATTCTAGACTGAGATTTCTCAAATAGGAGGAGGCTCCCCTCCGCTGTGTTCAGTCTAACACCCAGATACAGGTTAAGATTAAAGACCTGCTGTTATTCATGTTGTTTGCTACTTGTTGCTTATTCTACTTCACACACAGCTTGTATTTTAAAAAATTTAAATCTTCTTATACCTTTGAATACAAAAGTTTTTACAAGGAAGTCAGAGAATCATAGAATCATAGAATTGTTAGGGTTGGAAGGGACCTTAAAGATCATCTAGTTCCAACCCCCCTGCCATGGGCAGGGACACCTCCCACCAGACCAGGTTGCTCAGAGCCCCATCCAGCCTGGCCTTAAAAACTTCCAGGAATGGGGCTTCCACCACCTCTCTGGGCAACCTTTTCCAGTGTCTCACCACCCTCATGGTGAAGAACTTCTTCCTAACGTCCAATCTGAATCGACCCATCTCTAGCTTTAATCCATTCCCTCTAGTCCTACCATTACCCGACATCCTAAAAAGTCCCTCACCAGCTTTCTTGTAGGCCCCCTTAAGATACTGGTAGGCCACTATAAGGTCTCCTCGGAGCCTTCTTTTCTCCAGACTGAACAACCCCAACTTTTTCAGTCTGTCCTCATAGGAGAGGTGCTCCAGCCCTCTGATCATGCTCGTGGCCCTTCTCTGGACATGTTCCAGCACGTTCATATCTCTCTTGTAGTCGGGGCTCCAGAACTGGACACAGTACTCCAGGTGGGGTCTCACGAGAGTGAAGTGGAGGGGGAGAATCACCTCCCTCGACCTGCTGGCCACGCTTCTCCTGATGCAGCCCAGGATACGATTGGCTTTCCGGGCTGCTACTGCACACTGATGGCTCATGTTGAGCCTCTCGTCCACCAGCACCCACAAGTCCTTTTCTTCAGGGCTGCTCTCAAGCCAGTCACTGCCCAGCCTATATCGGTGCTTGGGATTTCCCTGACCCAGGTGGAGGACCTTGCACTTGGTCTTGTTGAACTTCATGAGGTTGGCATGGGCCCACCTCTCCAGCCTGTTCAAGGTGTGAAAATACAACTCATGAAACCATCCTGACTTTAACCTCCCCTGTCTAACTGCACTTCAGTGATCGCTGCTGCACCACAGCTGTCTGCCTTTTGTTTATTTTTTTGAAAGCAAGTTTATTTTCTTATTTGCAGAATTTGAGCTCTGTCATTTCCACTGGACTGATACTTCAGGATGAAGTAGGATGAAAATATTCTCAAAAAAAAACCCCCAGAAAAATAAAAATCAATCTCAGTCAACTGTAATTCAAATTAGTAGCTTAAGGATTTTAACAAAACATGCAAATGAGAAATATCCTGAGTCAATTATTAGTATCCTTTTTTAAAGGAGAGGATATTTACAACTGTAACTAAGCTGATGTTCATGGGATGTACCATAAAATTCTTGATCTATTAGCTTCTGAGTATGTTAAATTTGCATCTACATCTTACAGCTTATTGTGTGATAAACTTAATCCTGTAATGGGAAATCTTCTTTTGACCTAGATGATATCTGTAGCACAAAGCTCAGTCTGGCCACTTAGCTATTTAACTTTGTCAACTTCTTTTTTTTTTTTTTTTCATATGCAAGATTATTTTTATGTTACATTCCTTGATGTGTTACTTTGAATTTCTGGGGTTTTAACATCCATTCCCTATGGTTTTTAGCTTTCTCCTTCCTGTTCTTCTGCACCATATTCCTCCGTCCAAGAATTCTGTGCTCATTCCTTGTGCTCATGATGGAAACCTTACTGCATGTGAACATTCTCTATTCCTTCTTTCACCCTGAAGCAGTTCTCATGTGTGGACACTTCTTCCACGGAGAACTCTTTGTAAAACTATCCCATGTTGTTAGGATCAATTTTGAATATGGTATGAGGAAAAAAAATCAATGACCTGTAAAGATAAGTAAGGCAGATAGGAATGCTGTAGAGGTTTATGGAGCTTTGGAGTTTTTCTGGAAGTGAAGCTGTGAACAGCCTATCAGTAATTATAAAGGAAGTAAGCAAAGAAGTTTTGGGAAATACTTTTTTCCCCCAGAAGTTAAGCCTTCTGATAAATTTCTTCATATAGATTTCTGCATAGATTTCCACATACACAGAAACATGATTAGGGAAAGCTCATGACTTACATAATGCTGCTATATGGCATAACACCACAACTTTGGGCTCAACTTTTGGCCTGGGAACTTTATCAAATTAAACATAGACTATATATTATGGAGAGACATTAAACTTAAATATAGCTGGGATGACTGTCTCCCATCCTTTGTCTTCCTATGGGAATAGGTTACAATGTATTGCCATTTCATTTTATTTGGTAATTAATTTTGTGGAATATGAGTTTCAGGTTACACTAAGTTATCGAGTATTGTCTACTTGATAGGCCATTGTCCTCTTCTGGTCTAATTAGAATTAGTCCCTCATCTTCAGTATGCAATAGTTTTTATTTTTAACACTTCCAAAATTTAGGAGATATCTGTGTTGTACTAGCTACTTAAAATGTCTAGACCTTCCTCTTTCAATATAGGGGTCTTCCTTACTGAGGACTAGAAATTTCAAACTGGACAATACCTCTCAATGTACGTTAGTATACGACTTTTTAATTAATAATATTGGACTAACTAGTTTGGCTACTAGGATTGTGCTGTTTTAATCATAGTTAAAGTACAGTAAAACACGGTACTACTTTGTAGTACAGTGAAAGTATACTTCAATTGTGATAGATAGTGGTCATTGTCCTATTCATTTAACTGTGCTTATCTGCTAATGTTGCTACCACTGCTACTGAATGCCTTCTTACTTAGGTGCCTGAGACCTTAATTATATTTTCTGTTCTTGCCTTTACTACAATGAAAAAATTTATCATAATGCTTGTCCTTCCCTCACTTGAAGCATTATTCCCCTCTCATGCTATGGCTTGAGGCTTGATTGAGCTGTCACTGAAATGCTATCGAATGGGTTTTCCCCCCTCTGTTGCTTTTCAGAAACAGCAGCTGCCCTCTTCCTGCTTCTACATGTCTTTGTGTCCCCGTTTGTTTTAACCATGGCAAGCAAGCATGACAGTAGCCTTGGGTTTGGTTTGGTTTGGTTTTGTTTTGGTTTGTGTTTGGTTTTTTTCTGTCAACTGGAATTTTGGGCTCAAATAACTTAACCAAGCTGAGTAAAAAGTAAAAAACCTTTCAGACACCTCTACAGCACACCAGCCATAACCCTCTAAGCATGTTTACATGGAGGAAGTATCAGGTGACAAGTGTGACAAATACTTTGGCAATGGGATTCTCCAAATAAAAATTTACAGCTTGCAACTGGATTTAAAATGGAAGTCAGGGACTTCCAGCCCTGACTAAGTATTAATCTGTTCAGAAACACTTAGTGCCTTAATTTTTGATTACTAATGTATTCTCTCTTGAGGCCCTTCTGCTAAACTCCGATGTGGACGCTCATTTTTATATATAAAAGTTGAAAAAGCTACCTGCATTATGAAATCTTATTGGTTTTGGCTATGTTTTTCATAGGTGTAGTCCCGAGCCCTTGTTTTTGTGGTGCATGCAACATTTCAGAAATTACCATAACCTGAAGGTGAGGGCATTAAATAAAGTTATGACACAAGAAGATGTGGTAGCTTTATTTTGAACGTGTGACACAAGTCATAAAAGGAATAACTTTTTTATTGTGTGAATTAAGTTGCAGGGACTGTTAAGTTAAACTTAAAATAACCCTTTTAAAAGGTGTTGAGGATAATGAATTAGCCAGGAGGAGTTAGAGCCTGCTGCTGCCAACTAAAGTGCTCGGGGACTTGAGATAGAAGTGAATGATAAGCAGCAGCTTTCATGCATTCAAATAAATTACATGTTGGGCTTGGCTTAATCCTGGCATCAGAATGATCTCTGGGGTTTTCCCTACATTATCTTTGTCTATGATTATGCAAATATCCTTTTAATGTAGCGACTCCTTAACAGGAAATTAGTCTCATACTTGCTCATATGTTCTTGCAACCAACAGACATTTGCTTGCAAAATCCTAGTGTGTCTGAGGTACAAAAGGTGTGTTAACCCTTTAAGTGCCAAAATTTTGCAAACATGCAAATAACAGGACATGCTTGGATATGCCAGGGATGTAGCAGATGAATCAGGAAAGAGATAAGTTTCCTAACACAAAAATATTCCTGGGTTTGAATGTTCAACCAGAATGCAAATGCTATTAAGTTTACATTTGGTTTCAAAGATAGTAAAGAAAACAGAGGAGCAAGAAAAATCTTACAGAAAAGCAGGATTAAAACGGAATAAAACATGGAAATGAGACAAAGCATGAAGACAAAAGAAATGTAATCATTACTGGTAAATGCACAGCAGCCTGCTGAGCCCAGGTAGTCTGACATCACCATTCATGCACATAGATGCACTTGAATTATTGCAGTGATGTTGTTTTCAGGAACTGCACGAAAATGGGGACTGTGAGGGTAACCTGCTTTGTCTGGAGAACAGGAACTTAAAAATGGGAATCAGATGTGTCATCTGGAAAGACAGAAGGCTGGTATCCTTTGGGAGGGACAGAACTGAAGTCACAAAAATTGTGTATTACTTGTGGTAGTATTACTGTACATCTCTGAGTAAGCGGGAAAGCTCTGTTCATTTCTTGATTTTGTAAATCTCTGGTAGGTGAAATTATCTTAGGTAATATTTTTTCTTAAACTAAGGGTTTCTAGTGTAAGAGGTCACCTTCCTTTTTAGTAAAAAAATACCAGTTAAGCATTTGACGTCAATCTGGGATACACTAGTGATAAGTTGTCAGCTAGTACTCCAGTTGCCTCCCACCCCCCTTTTCTCTTTTACCCCCCTGATTGAAACACAAACAGCTAAATCCTTGGAGTTACAGGGAAGCCTAATGAAATTAAGCACCTAACTCTCTGACGGGATTTAGGGTAGTATCTGATTCATTCAAGCTCTTTTGAAACTCCCATCAAAGTGTTCAAGGCATGACCTTAAGGTAACACTTGAATCAGCCCCAAAATGTAGACTTAAAGCTCTTTGCTTTAAATGTAAGACGTACTCTTTCTTCCATATCCAGTGTATTCTGTAATTACCAGAAATTACCATTAGAGAAATCAGAGCTAATCTGAGGGTCATTAAGGAGTAAGTATTTATGCTCAACTATTTAAATAAATTCTTGTTGATCTGGTTTCTGGAGATCAAAATCTGTGACAGATTTTATCTGTCATAGATGCGAGAAACTTGCTAGTACAACAGCATAGTACCTTAGAGTAAAAAAACCCAACACACATACATAAGTACAGAGAGAATGGGTGTTTGCAAATGCTATTCAGACAATATGATTTTCCATGATTCCCCATTAAATCCCATCTAGTCAAACACACTCAGTCCATTTTTAGTATTCAGTACTAGCCAGTTTGTTTTTTCTCACTGCTCTAGCAAAAGCTAGCAGATGCTAGATTAAGTGTGAAGACATACAGAAAAATTTTAACAATTACTTTTTGGAATTGATTTTGTTTTCGATAGATTAATATCCTAAGAAATAGCCAACTGTTGTAATTCCGCTAGAGGTTTCACTGCCAAAATACTTTTGCAATGGTGCACTCAGTATGCTGAACCACTAGTATTCAAACTGAGCAGAAACAGGTCCCTGTGCTAATGATTTCAACCAAAAAATAGTGAGATTTTATTTATCACCTGATTTATGTAGTGAATACTTGGGTAGTACCAGGATAAATGCCTGAGAGCTCTTTTGCAGACTCAGAGACTTAGAAAGTTGCTCTTTTAAAAATCACATCAAGTAGCATTCTTCTGGAGTAACATTAAGCTTTTAACATTAAGCCGACTTAAACCAAACATACAGATTCGCTGACTTCTATGAAAGCTTTGAGCAGAGAGGAGGAGGAGAGATATTTACAAGTTTAGAAGAAACTAAACAACTTTAATGAAATATTAAAAATAAAATAAAAAGGAAATTATGAAATAGATACAGTATATACAAAACTGTATTAAGCTCCCACGATGACGGCACTGGGAAAGTCACAGACTGGGCTCAGCGACGGGTGGGAACTGGATTCCAGAGCTGGAGTCAGGAACACACGGATCAGATCAAAGGCAGATGAACAGACAGGGTTCTCCTTGGACATCGGCCATTGAAGAAAAGAGACTGACCCTTTGATCCCTCAGCTTTTATACTGAGCATGGGGCAGATGGGATGGAATACCCCTGTTGGTCAATTTTGGGTCACCTGTCCTGTCCGCTCATCCTTGCAGGTGGGACCCCTCTACGCTTTTCCGTTTCCGACCCTCCAACGGAGCAAATAAGCAAATTATCTGACCTTGGTTGTTATAGCAATAAGAATAAGCAAGAGCCTCTCTGCATACCATTCACTGGCACAAAATGTAAATATTGGTCTTATCACTCTGAGAACAAACAGTTTTTCGGCACAATATGCTGATAAATTCAGAGAGTTAGAAGAGGCCTAGCTAAGAACTAAAATTACTGAACAGAAAGTTGGTTCTGTTTCATCTCAAACCAGGACAAGGGCCTATATTGGCATCACAGAATCATAGAATGGTTCAGGTTAGAAGGAATCTTAAAGATCATTTAGTTCCAACCCCCCTGCCTTGGGCAGGGACACCAGGCTGCTCAAAGCCCCATCCAGCCTGGTCTTGAACACCTCCAGGGATGAGGCATCCACAGCTTCTCTGTGCCTTACCAACCTCACAGTAAAGAATTTCTTCCTAAGATCTAATCTAAATCTCCCCTCTCAGTTTAAAACCATTACCCCTTGTCCTATTGCTACACCCTCTGATAGAGCCCCTCCCCAACTTTCCTGTAGGCCCCCTTTAAGTACTGGAAGGCCGCTATAAGGTCTCCCCGGAGCGTTCTCTTTTCCAGGCTGAACAACCCCAACTCTCTCAGCCTGTCTTCATAGGAGAGATGCTCCAGCCCTCTGATCATCTTCGTGGCCCTCCGCTGGACCTGTTCCAACAGGTCCATGTCCTTCTTGTGCTGAGGACTCCAGAACTGCATGCAGTACTCCAGATGGGCTCTCACTAGAGCGGAGCAGATGGGTAGAATCACCTCCCTCAACCTGCTGGCCACACTTCTTTTGATGCAGCCCAGGATGTGGTTGGCTTTCTGAGCTGCAACAGCACGTTGCTGGCTCATGTCAAGTTTCTTGTCTACCAGCATCCCCAAGTCCTTTTCCTCAGAGCTGCTCTCAAGCCATTCTCCACCCAACCTGCATTTGTGCCTGGGGTTGCCATGACGCAGATGCAGGACCTCGCACTTGGCCTGGTTGAACTTCATGAGCTTCGCACAGGCCCACCTCTCAAACCTGTCAAGGTCCCTCTGGATGGCATCCCTTCCCACGCCACACAGCTTGGTGTCATCGGCAAACTTGCTGAGGGTGCACTCAATACCACTGTCCATGTCTTCGACAAAGATGTTAAACAGCACTGGTCCTAGTACTGACCACTGAGGAATGCCACTCACTGATTTCCACTTGGACATTGAGCTGTTGACTGCAACCCTTTGAGCGTGGCTATCTAGCCAGCTCCTTATCCACCAAGTGGTCCATCCATCAAATCCATGCCTTTCCAATTTAGACCAGGATGCCATGCAGGACAGTGTCAAACACTTTGCATAAGTCCAATTTGCGTAACTGCTTACTCTAAGTTAGAGTTCCATCTCTCAGTGTTTCAGGATGCTGTATTCTGCAGTTTTATTTCCTTCTTGAAAAGCAAGTAGGGTGTTTGCTAGGAAATGACTTTTATTGGAAAATATTGGAACTTAATTAGTATTTTGGATGACCCACTTGAAATGGGAATTATGTCATTTTTACATATGCCTGTCCTGTGATACTAAACCTAGATAATAGGCTTTGATGGAGATCAATTATTTGTTGCAAATGTATAAAAATATCTAGCTGGCTTATTAGCCTACAATTCACACCAGAAAATGATCTAGACTTAAAAATGAGAATTTAGAAGCTTTAAATCATATAGGACATTTTCATATTTTTGTTCTACATAACTGGAGCTGAACTGTAAGAGCTCTCTGAACTCTTTGGGAAACTAATCGTTTCACAAGTTTATGAAGCCACCGAAGCTGTGAAGTCATTGCTTTCTTCATTGAGAGTTCACACACAAACAGACGTGAGAAGAGCATACTTAGCTCATTTCCATTCCACTGAATGAGACTCTGAGCGTCTCGGAATCGAAATCTCGGAATCTCGTAATACGAAAGAACTTTACTACTACTATAGAAATTTGATATTTCACACATATTTTAGAAAGACTACAGAGTGGCAAATTGTAGTTGGATGAGGAATTGAATAGTTGTAATTAACAGGACCCCAAAAGAATATATTCTGCAAAAAATAGCTTTCCTTGTGAGCATTCTTTTGTAGTTTATCACTACACATGCTGAACAAAACACCACCAAGTGTAAAGTCATCTTTATCCTTACAAAACATCAGTATTACGGAATGATACAAATACGTCCTATTCTGACAGCATTGTCAGAATATCACAAGAATTTACTTTTTTTCGCAGAAATATAGCAGTTTAAATACAGAATTAAAGGTTGCAATCAATAGATGGCAACTAGATTTCAAGACTAAGTGGACTGTCACATCAAGAAGTATTTTCATTAGCATGCCCATAGGGAAGAAAAGCTAATGGAAATACAGTCGGTTTTCCTTCCACATCATTTGTACCTGTGAAGTCTTGAAAATAGTCAAGAGATACGTTTTGTGCTTAAGTGGAGCAGAGGAGTATACAGCCTGTCCAAAGTCACTCTTTGATCTGAAAAATAACATTTTTCATCCAAGTACTTACTGCAATCCACATGTACTCACAAGATGTGGAGTCACTGCAAAATATTTGACACTGACAAACAATAAACATATAGTCAACAACCTGCAGTAACTTAGTGATAACCACTATTTCACAATAATTAAGGTCACCCTCCCCCCAAAGTTTAAATGTTGCACACTGCAGGTACAGCACTACGTACAGTAGGGAAGGACAAACGTGCCTAACGGTCACAAGACACCAATCTTAATGCAACCTGCAAGTCTGTCAGCATAGCACCACTACTATTTACAAATTTTAATGATTAGGTAGCACAAGCATTTGGGAAGGGAGTTCAGAAATCAAGTCAATGACATAAACCACAAAACAGTCAATGCTATTATTTTTTTCCTAAAATGTGTAAGGAAATACAGAAAAGAACTAAATATGGCTATTTCTTTAATGTAAGAATAGAATGGCAAAGATCTTGTAATTGATGCTGTTGAGTCTTACAGTCCAGTCATCAGGGGGACAAAAGAGGCCTATCTGAACTACATGGCAATTCCTTTAACAACTCTTCAGTTGATATTGGACTGACAGGGACGGGAAAATTTGAGAGCAAAGCTTAGGTATTACCTATCAAGAAAATCTGAAGCATTCCAGAGAGGTGAAGTTATGTTATCTCAGTAGATGAGTACTCAGCAAGTTTCTGCTAGCAAATCCTGTGGAGTGGTAACTTAATCAGTTGAGGTCTCAAGGTCAACTTTGACAGCTGCTTTTGGTCTAACAGCAGCAGATGCTCAACATGCTCTCTTGTACGGCACAGAAAGACAGGCTATAGCTGCTATAAGGATGTGGAGGTAAGAGGAATCTGATTGCTGACAAACTGTCAGCATGGCAGCAACTCTGGGGCTACACCAGGCTGTCATGGCACAGGTGACCACACCTTACTGCTTGGAAACAGCTAGTACCCAGCAGATTGGATCAGGTCAGCAGGTGCTTGGATTATACCATGATGCCTTACTGCAAATGACTTCTGTCAGAGCCCAGTGACAGACTTTTACATGGGGACACCAAGCCAAAGCAGGATGCTTTTTGTGCAGGTTCAACACAACGCAATTACCAATAACTAGGGAGACCAATGGTATATGTTGTGCTATAATCAGTAGTCTGACACACATAACTAAAGAAAAATAAATGCTCATTAATGAGTGAAAAATATAAGAAGTTTCTTCCTGACTTCTTGGTTTAGCAGAATACTTTCCACAGATTTCAGTTCTTTCTGAACTCTTCTGAACACCCACAGTAAATGCCTGTCCACATGTAGCCAACTAAGTCTGAATAGTCATCCCCATGAAATGGGGGAAGCATTGTCTGCAGTCTCTGGCTTCAGCCATCTCCCCTTTTGCCCCAGCTCCAGTTCTCTTTGGACCCACCTCTGAGCTGATTCAATGTTTTATGGACATTGGCTTATTAGGAACGGCTTATTAGGAAACAATATAATAATTTTCTTCCCACCACTCCGGCAGTAGTTTTCTCTTAGGTTGAAGAGTTAATTCTGGCTCAAAAAACTGCCAGCGATGATGCAAGGGGAAGTGCTAGGAATGCCTGGCTCCTAGCAGAAAACAAGGTCAATTGGCACCTACCCTGTCTCAATTCACCCTTGGGACTAGAGTCTCAATACTCAAATCCGAAAGTTGGTCAATCAAGGCTTAGACTGATGCCACTGGGGGGCCATGCCAGGAGATTTTGAAAGAAGACACTAAGACTATATTTTAATGAGCAGTTTGATTAAATCTACCTTAGGCTGGCTAATCATAGGTCATAAAAAGCTGTTTTAAAGTTGTAAAAAACAAAATCTTACTGACAGTGAATGAATTTAAAGAGGTAGAAAACAGATAAGACCCAGACCAGACAACTTCCAAATGCATGCCACAAAATTATGTATTTCCTAATCACTACAATGACAATTAAGAGAATTCAGAAATACATAAGCTGCAGGCTTAATTAAAAAAAAAAACCAAACTCTTACTAATATGTCGTGAATGAATCAACAGTTCAAACCATCCTTTAAACTTTATTCCTAACTTCTAATCAAGGGCTTGTCCGTACTTTTTCCCCCCCCAAAAAAGCTACTATAACTTTGAGAAATGGAGACCTAGAACAACTTAAATGATGGAGCAGTAGAGCAGGATCAAAAGTGCAGGTTGTTAAAACATGAATTTTTAAAGCACACAAACAAAATGTCACATTAGTTCTCTGTAGCTTTCTTCAAAATCTTTTTTTGCATCTGAATTTTCATTGCTCCAACTGTAGCATTTGACAGGATTCTAAATGCAATGATTGTTCAGCTTATTTTTTTTGTTGTTGTTTTTTAACTCTCCTTTTCTTCTCGGATGTGCTTAACAGTCAAAACTGACTGCCAACATCTGTCAGTCAGCCGAGTGTAACAACACCCCCTTGTGGTTTTAACAGCGTGAGGTGGAATCTGGAACTCCCATCATCATGTAAGAAACCTATATAGGAGAAACAATGCAAAAGTGAAAATATTCTAAAACTACGTATTTATATTCATAAAAAATGACAAAGAAATATTAATTCCACTATGTTAGCCCAACCTATCTGACTGCAGGAGCTGAGGAGCAATTTTAGAATGGTTCTCGTGGACCATGAGGTAGCTCTGTGCTAGTGTGGTAGCCGCTGTGACTTCACCACATCGTGGAGTGAGGCAGCACTCCAAATACCTGTTCACACAGAGACCCACTTGACAGCAAGCCTCCTGTTCCACTGCTTCCTCCTCTAGTGTGGGCGTAAAGGCTAGTGATCCAAGTACCCGTCTGTTCTTCGCTTATGCTGCATTTGTCATCTCTTCTGATGCAAACGTGGTGCTTGCAGAGGATTGTCTGATGGGCCAACTCTGTGCAACAAGTTAGCCTACCCTATTTAATTAGACCACCACTTTGGCTGAGCAACTCCTTTATAATCTCAGTACTGATATCTTAAAACTCGCTAGAGCTATGTCCCAGACTGTGAAACACTACGCTACCACTGTGTTTTGCCATACCAAGCTGTATATTGCTTACGTGATAATTGTTTCAGGGACTCTTCATGTAAGGTACTGCCTGATCACATTATCTACATGCTTTTACTTTAAAATATTTGTTATGAAAACTTTCAAAATATTGATTATTGCCACATTAGAAAACAGAAAGTCATGGCAATTTGCTCTATGAGGTAAACAGGTGACACTAATCAATGAAACTTAATCAAACTGCAACCAGCCATTTCTGCTGAAGGAAAATAGACAAAAAACCCACCATATAAGTAATACCATTGAGATGGACTGAAATCAAACCTGATCCTGCAAGCTAAAGAACAAAAGTGGGTGTTCAGGCATCTCTGTACAGATTAGCCTGCTTGGGTGGGGTCTTTTTTCTCCATTGGCTTTTTCTGGTAATGCTTGATACAATTTAGTTTTAAAAAGCAATTGCACTCCATGCTGTACATAGGTGCTAAAATATGCACCGGACACACTTAACTATTAATATATAGGAGTGGATGGGGGAAATATGCAAAACTGAAGTTTCCACAGTGGGAAAGCAGACTGAAGTAATAGCATCATCTGTAGTCTCTCCCTCCAAACAGATCATCTCTACAGATAAATTCACACCTGAGTATAAATGTTGTTGTCATTTATAAGATCCCATTTTCTCCTGATGGATGTTTTGAAGGATCTAAGCCATGCTGCTTCATCTGCACTGCGATATCAAACAAGTAATCGTAACACTCACACCTAAAATTAAAAGGAAAAAAAAAGTGAAATGTAAAGTAAGACTTAAGTTTTACCATGTTTTATGAAAATAAATAGTTTTCTTCCTTGAGCTTTACATCACCAATGTGACGGTCTGACTGGCTCTATTATCTCTTTCCATTACTGTGGTATGGAAAGTTCCCATCGTTTTTGCGACGTGACCCTGATTTGCTGCATTTCAATCGGCAAATAAAGAAGTAAATTCCAAAAATGGGACCAGGGAAGACTACACAAGCAGCACTGTCAGGTGTCGTATAAAAGCAGAGATTGCCTGCAGGTTTCATATGAGGAGGAACTTGCTCATACAAAAGGAAAGTGTTAGGAACCTTATCAGCCAGCCCATTCCCAAAAGCTCCATATACATTCAGTGAGGCCAGAACTTAATGTTATGAATCATTGTCCATGGACTGGAAATACACATGACATTAAGATCATTAAGATTTTGAGGTATAATAGCAAAACATACCATATTCCTAAGTTGTACTCACATTGTTTTGGCTTTTTCCCATGTTTCTCCCCATACATAAACTCCATGACGTCTGACCAATACAGCACAAGAGTCTGGGTATTTTTCCACTGCACGTGCCATTCTCTCCTTGAGATCCCTCTCTTCTGGTGTATTCTCAATAATGGGAACCACTAGTGTATCATCATATCTAAAAGAAAGATTAATATTCACATATTTATAAAACCTGTAGTGTTTTGATGTACGAAGCTTTTCCCTAAGAAAGAGATCCTCCTTTGACTGTGTAAAGATGTTAACAAATTCTCAACACTAGTGATTTTACACTCTTCTCTTGTGAGTAATGCTGTAATATCAGAACCTTCAGGAATGTCTCTCACTCCCAAATGTATGCTATGCTGGCAATACCTGAGTGACCCTTGGGGCACAAAAAGAAAATAACAATTTAATGTATTAGGTGTAGTTGTTTGTTCACATATCACTTTCTAGTTGTATGCCTTTGCAACTTTTTCAGACTGTCTTTATCCTGTATTGGCATCACCTACAAGCTATATCTCAGATTAAGTTATTTAAAAGAACCACATAATGAAGGAAATGAAGCTGTCTGCTGGAGAGCAGAAAAAAATCAGGTAGTCCAAAACCCCCTGGAAATAAGATTGTCCTGCTAAGGCATATAAATAGAAAGTAGAGTCAACACATGAAAAATAAATTCTCTGTGATGGAGTCATTGGTGGGCTATATGTGATCTTAAGAGAGCCTGAGAACCCCAGTTTCAAAGACAAGATGATGCATGTTACTCAGTGGAACCTGACTAAGAGTTTCTTCTGAATGAGGACTGGGACATTTGGTACTGTTTGAGCTCATCCTTAAAAAGTAGCAATGTTAGCTTTAATGAGCTGTTTATTCTGAATTTTCTTTCAAAGTCTGTCAAGTAAAACCTGAAATCCTCTACACTCTTATAATGCCCTAAACTAGCATAGGCAGTGATATATGGAGTCCACCCAAATGTAGCTTGTACGTTATCAACCCAACCTAATGTTGGTTGGCTCCAGTTTCAGTTTAACATTGTACAGAAGTGTTAACATCTCTGTTCTTGAGATATTTGTCAGGACACAGCTCTTTATTTGGTTTGTGTTCTGTAGCTCAACAGACCACAGTAGACTTGACATTACAAGATTTTATCTCAGATCTCTTCCATAGGCTTGAGATTTTCCTAGGGAAAGCCAATGACTAATTTATTCCAGTGCTGTTCTTCCTTCTTATTCCTAATACTTTATATTACACACTTTGACACACATAACTCAAGCAACTTGTTATCTATTTATATTGCTGAAAACAAATGATCAAATAGCATGCCTCTTTTCTTAAATATAGAGAAGTACCGGTAATGTCCTCCTGAAGTACACTTCTGGATTCCTTTTATCATCTCCTGATGGGTAATACTGAACTCACTCCCTGGGTAAAGAAGGGTAGCCATAACAGCAGCCTTGGAATGAGTATGGATCACTGCGCCTGCCCCTAAGAAGAGAAAAAGAAGAAAAAAAATGTATTTTTAGAATCAATTTCATTCACATACTTGATTCCCTTCCTTTGGCTAGACATCTTAGCAAATGGTGATCTACTGTTTTAGTGGAAAAAACATATGGGAACCTAAACAAAGATATGAGATAACTACTTATCTATAAAGGATAATTATGGATGTCTTAGGACACTAGTATTAACTTTTAGTTAGTGACAAGGCTACAGGTACAGGTTAGGGGTTGACCTGCTGGAAAGCAGATCTGCAGAGAGAGATCTGGGAGTCCCGGTGGACAACAAGTTGACCATGAGCCAGCAATGTGCCCTTATGGCTAAGGCAGCCAATGGTCTCCTGGGGTGCATTAAGAAGAACACGTCCAGAAGGTGGAGGGAGGTCATACTCCCCCTCTACTCTGCCCTGGTGAGGACACATCTGGAGTACTGTGTCCAGTTCTGGGATCCCCAGTTTGTGAAAGACAGGGAACTACTGGAGAGGGTCCAACGGAGGGCTACAAAGACAATCAAGGGAATGGAGCACCTCTCATGAGGAAAGGCTAAGAGTCCTGGGTCTGTTTAGCCTGGAGAAGAGAAGACTGAGAGGGGATCTCATCAATGTCTACAAATATCTAATATGTCATGAGGATGGGGCCAGTGTCTTTTCAGTGGCGCCTTGTGACAGGACAAGGGGCAATGGGCACAAGCTGGAACACAGAAAATACCATCTCAAACGTGAGGAAAAACTTCTTTACTTTAACTGTGACAGAGCACTGGAACAGGCTGCCCAGAAAGGTTGTGGAGTCTCCTTCCCTGGAGGTATTACATACATTCCTATCAAAGCTGCTCTAGGTGAACGTGCTTTGGCAGGAGGGTTGGACTTTATGATCTCTGAAGGTCTCATCCAATCCTTACCATTCTGTGATTCTGTGACAAATGCCAGGAGAAAAACTATTTGCCCAATTCAAGGAGAACCACTACTTGTACATTTCTTTACATACTGCAATAATAAAATTAGTAGAGTTTTTCAGGCAGAGTTCTGAGATTCTAAAGAATTCCCAAACTTATTTGTGAGATAAACGTTTAAAAATTTTTACTTTTTTTTTTTTTTAATGCTAGTACTTTTCTTTTTCTTTCTAGGCCTGGTCAGGCAGGACTTGCCCTTGGTGAAGCCATGCTGGCTGTCTCAAATCACCTCCCTGTCCCCCATGTGCCTTAGCAGAGCTTCTAAGCGGATCTGTTCCATGATCTTCCCAGGCACAGAGGTGAGGCTGACAGGTCGGTACTTCCCAGGGTGCTCCTTTCTACCCTTTTTAAAAATGGGTGCAATGTTTCCCCTTTTCCAGTCACCGGGGACTTCACCTCACTGCCATGACTTTTCAACTATCATGGAGAGTTGAACAACATCAACAACATCAGCCAATTCCCTCACTCATATAAGCTTCTTGTACAGGAAGATCAGAAGAGACTCACTAAATCCTTTGTAAAGTAACAGATGTAAATCTTAAACAACAGCAAAAGCTTTTTATTACTGTCCACCTGAAAAAGAAAAGTTTCATACTTTTTTTTCACCTATCCATAATTTAGAACCTTTGATCACAGCCAATGGTTGTAAAACATAGCTGCTGAATAGGCAAAACTGCTAGTATAAAACTGCTGTAAATCCCCCAGCTCCTCCCGCAATCTACTAGTATATGGCACTAAAAATTAGTGCCAAAAAGATGATGTATAGCTACATTAGAAGACTAAAATGTAAATGAAACTCTCAGGATGTTACCACGGACAACCTTTCATTGTACATATTCCTTTGCAATTTAATTTACTTTATATTTTCATGTTAATTTCACTGTAACTTCCATGTATAAAGAATATGGTATTGAATTTCAATTTTGTGGATGACTATATACAGCGTTTCAGTTACCACTGAACATTTGCTACACACCTCTCATAGTGTAGGCATTCATAAAAAGAGGTGTGCACTGGCTTTTCTTTAGTTTCTTGTGTGGTGGAGGACCGCTGATGTCCTGTTCATTCATGTCACAAACAAACATATCTTCTGGCTGTAAGAGAGAAAAAATTACTTTGATCTGTGATGACCCTAATAGTTTTGTTTCCTTTCTAGGGAGACAAATATATACACCACATATTTAATATAAAATGTGATTTTAACTTTGTAAAAGTGCTGTAGAGCACCGCATTTATTCTAGCTTCTAACACTATTTACTGACATTGCATAATGTGAATTAATATTAGGTACTGTTTTTATTCAGAATGCTGCGAAGCAGATAATTGTAAAACTAAAATTTTCTCAGAAAGGAGACAAACTGTATCTAAATAACAGACAATAGATCAAAAGGAAAAGTAATAAATGATTCAATAAAAAGAAATGTAGATGTACTTTTACTTCCCCCCCTTAAAGAACCAACAAATGACATAAATATATTATGTGTACGTTTAATTTAACTTGTAGAACTATTTTTTTAAACTTTGCTTTTGGCAGCTTTACATGAATGTTACCTTTGCATCAATCAGCTACTCATAATAGCACAAAGAATTGTTCAGGGCAGCAATAAAACCTTCTTCTTTAATGTTATTTTAAAAATCATCAGGAAATGCAGTTGGAAGAGATTTCCTTATTCACTGCACTCAATCCGCTACTACTACTGGCAAAGAACAGACCATCACGGTCTTCCCACGTTATGCCTTTGTCTGCCTTACTTGCTAACATCCCCAGTGAGCACTGCTGTGAAACCCCAAGTTTTTGCCAGTGAAGAGATTCCTTTCACTTCTCGTTGTATTTACTCTGAGATCTATAAAACAACAAATTCTTTCCACATATTATTCTATTCTGGGGGAGTTCCTGCTGTCATAAAATAGCTATCATTTACCATTCTCCTCTCCACTTGTATTTTGGGTTTTTTTCGGAAAAGAGATAGGTAGACAAAGTAACCTTTTCATGGAGAGAGCCCATCTATTTACTGAGAATGTCAAGACAAAAATTTGTAATCACTCAAATGAAAATAAATAGAGATTAGGTGTTAACGCTTAATTACGTATGTGCCACGGTAACTTAAAACTGTAGCCAGACAGCTATAAAGCTGTTCAAGCTTCACAAAGAATAAAGTTGGACTTCAGTACTAATGTTCAAATATCAGTCTTCTGTGTTAATTTAAAGCAAAGAGATCATCAAGACTAATCTATGCTGGCCACTGAAAAACATGTTGGCTTGCTATGCTAGTGGAGTACTGGGCAAAATCCTCAGTTGTTCCAATAAGGCAATCAGCAGTATAACAAGTTTCTAACTTTACAGAAGGAAAAATTAAACTCTAAACAAAGGTACTTTCATTCATCTCAAGACGAGCTCTGAGGTAAAAATACAATTCAACATACCTGTATTCTTTCCTTTTGGACTCCTGAAGGAGCGATGTAGATTTCATTCCTAAGAAAAGTTACAGACACAGAAAATCGATAAACACAAGGTTCTCCAACTGCACAGGCAATCCACTGAAAAGGAAATAGCAAATCTAGCCCCTCAAAATTCAACAACTTTCTTGCTCCTTCTATAGATTGACATGTAGATGGTTTTCAAAATAGAACCGAATCGTGGAAGGGCATATGAAATCTCTGACTTGCAGGGGTACAAAACCACAGTTTCAACTTCAGAAGAGATCTGAAACACATGTAGAAAGTGTAGCCTTATTTTTTCCTACAAAGAAAAACACACAGCCTCCCCCTGCAATAATTCTGAACTCAGAATTCAGAATAAAAATGGAACAAGAGAAATTGCAAGCAGATACTGATCTATGACAAAACCGGTGACAAAACTATTACTTAAAAATCCACAGACTACCTATAAACAATATTAATTATCTATAGTATTCTACAATGTAAATACTTTTGGGGTTTTTAATAACTATGTCAAAAACATGTAAACATGTTTCTAATGCATTTGTATACTTATTTGTATTGATAAAAATATAACACTAATTCAATGCAACTAAATGACTGAAATTCAAGTAGAAGTACCTCACTTCTTGCAAGGTTTACATGAACAAAGACTATAAAAAATTGATTTAAATTAAAATTACTTTAATATGGCATCTGAAACATTTTCAAAAATAGCAAAAAATAATTAGATTATCTCTCTCAATTGTAATCACTATTCGGTTTCAACAGTAACATACTAAGTTCAGAAGCAGCGAGACATCTAGTGAATAATTAGTCAAGGTACAGATACATTTCCTAAGGACCACAAGATGTTTATACTTCTGTACAAGAGCACTTAGGAGGACAACAAAGCTGGTGAAAGGTCTGGAGGACAAGTCTTATGAGGAGCAGCTGAGGGAAGCGGGGTTATTTACTCTGGAGAAAAGGAGGCTCAGGGGAGACCTTATCCCTTTCTACAACTACCTAAAAGGAGGTTGTAGCAAAGTGGAGGTCAGTCTTGTCTTTGAAGTAGCAAGCGATAGGCCGAAAGGAAGACAGCCTCAAGTTGTGCCAGGGGAGGTTTAGATCAGATATTAGGAAAAATTTCTTCACTGAAAGGGTTGTCAAGCATTGGAACAGGCTGCCTACGAAGGTCACCATCCCTGGAATTATTTAAAAGATGTGTAGGCATGGTGCTTAGGCACTTTATGGTTGGACTCAATGATCGTAAGGGTAAAACAGCTGTGAAACACATCAAAATGTGGCTTTATCATGTTTGTAATTTTTAACATTCATGAATTAACACTACCAATTTTGCATTAATGTAGTCTTAATTCCTTTGCATGAGCAAAATGATTGAGAGTACAAACGATCGATAAATCAAGTGGTAATTTGGTTACTAATGAAAGACATGCATTTTTTCTTAAACCAAAGTTTATTCTTTTTTAGAAATTAATCACAGAGGGAAAATCTGATGATGAAATACAGCCTTTGAAATACAGGACACCTGACAAAGAATTTGAGATCCACTTTTAATATGCTATCCCATGTCCAAATTAGCATTTTTATTCTGAGTGATTGATATGAACTGCACAGTGAGTAATGCTGATTAGGATTAGCTTGTAGGACCATTTGTTAGAATTTCAATCAGATTTCAGCTGTTCTTTCACTATTTCCTATGTAACAATTCTAAGCTAGTCTGATCTCTGCCTCATAGCTATTAATTTTGAAACATACTAACTGTTACCGTAGCTATTAAACAGTACAGCCACATAGATGACTAGAATTGTTCACTAGACAACATTGGTACCAACTCAAATATGTATTTCAGTATAGTCTGAGCAACCAAGTTACAGAACAGCTGAGGAAAACTGTCCTACCATGTTAGCGTATTCCCTGTTGACACCATTTGTCTTGCCACAACCAACACGAATCACACTGAAATGGTGAATAAAATAGGCTACATTTAGCTACTGATAAGAAATTAGTGCTAGACTAATTATTAGTTTACAGAGGTGAAGAGCTTTAAAAACAAGAATTAACCCTCTTATCATTCCTCTCATTATTATTATTGCTGTTGCTTTGCTTGTAAAATCAAGCAGGGAAGTGAAACAACCTGCACAAAGCCATTAGAACAGCACAAACATTAGCATTTAGAGCCTTTACTTCATATATATATATTCTTCATATATTTGAACAGCAATGGCTGCTTGTGTCTGCATGTAAATGTATGTCAGAAAAATGAGAGGTCAGAGACTTTCAAGTTAGAGTGTCACAACACCCTGTGACTGGGGACAGAATTGCAGGCACTGGGCAAGGTGTTTTGCAGAATGAGGACTTCTCCTTCTTCAGTGGCCACCGAGAGGAGCTCTGTCTCCATTAAAACCTTGTAAAGCATGAAGAGGGGGAGACTGGAAATCCTTAGCTTTCTGGTAAGTAATAGAGCAAATTAAAAAGCAAAGTGGTGCTCCTTAGTAGTGGATACACACCAAAAATTGTTTTGCTGTTACCTGTCCTGCTTTAATTATTTATGTTAAGAACATCTCCTTAGAAATTATCTCAGTAGAACAGCAATTTCCTTAAAGAAAACGTCTTGCCTGCAAAATATCTAGGGTGGCATTCATCTCATCTAACCACAGGCATTTGAAAGCTGTGTGCCTAAATTCCATAGTCAATGAAACGAAAAAGGGGGAATAAATTGTCTTTCAGGAGCAATGTATCTACCTTAAACAAAGGTAGGAAAAGGACAGAAAAAAGTCACTCTCTGAAGCTGACTCTCTCCATTGAAGGGACTGCAATGGTCAATTCAGACAAGCCACCTCTCTTCTACATGGTTAAATCTGGCATACTGTTCATTTCTCCCTCTACCTTCTTGCTCACTCTTGACTTTAAAACATTTTTCATGGAACTGAAATGCCCTCACCTCACTTACCCATGTTTCAAGCTTATTCCTCCACCAGTTCCTGTTACCCAGCCTAAACCATAAAACAGTCGACAAAGCTCTGGGATAAGATTTCTTGGATGTAACTTCTCCTAAAAATAAAGAAATAAATTAAAAGCCATCAGAAACATCACAAACCTAAGAATTTCAATTCTGAAATTGAGTTTAAAGGGGTAGAACTTTCATACTGCACTACAACAGGCTAATTTATGCTTATGAACTTCAGTTACAAAATGACTGTGTTCACACCTTGAAACAAAACCCCCAAATAAAATACGTGTCTAGTTATCCTTCACAGAAAAGGCCTCATCTCAAATCTATTGAAGTGCAGTGGCCCCACATCGAGATTAAGTTATAGACTATTGCCATAAAAAAAGAAAAATAAATGCATCTAACATTATCCATTTTTAAAAGCTCAACTAATAACTTTTCCTATTGACTTCGTTTTCTGTAGGTTTATTTTGCTTGATTTACAGATTTCAGCAGCACAGACTTTATTAGTTCTGTTATATAATATTTTTACATAGTAGTCAAATATACCATAGAAAACATAGGCAAATTATTTGATGAACTTCACATTCCTACATTTTTACAGTGTGAGGTTACCTCACATGCAGAAGGCAAACTGCATGATTTTAATATTTCTTTCAGAAGGAAAAAAAGTTCTTAAGTTTTTCCATATTCCATTATTTATTTTATCAATAAATACATCTATGTCTATCTATTAACCGAACGTATCTGTAATGTCAGAGATTCATTCATAGTTAATCTAAAACAGAATTGCTTTACAATACAAGCCAAAAGTATTTATTGGAAATCCTAAATATTACTCTGAAATGAATATATAAAACTAAGAAAGTTGTAGCTAACAGGTAACAGTCTTTGATAAGTGAGTATTACATTGGAAAATGAAAAATTTTGAATGTTGGAATCATTTACATGAGAAATATAACCAGTGTACATAGAGAAAAGTGTGAGTTGTCTTGAGTATTTCTTTTAGCTTATCTGAGAGAATCAAAAGCCAAAGTCTTCCCCATTTTACCAGTGTAAAAATAAAAATCTATGTGCTTTCACAAAGATCCTTATATAACTGAACCCATCAAGTAAGGAGTTAAACAGTAGAGAAACAGCACTAATTTTATTTAAATTAATTTATCTCCCTGGGATGGGGTAAGATTTCCACCTATGTTACCACACCTGGTTTTGTTTCTTATTTCCACAAACTAAAAGAAATGACTAATTTTTCATTCCATTAAATTATTCTTTTGAAAACAAATTGGCTGATAAATTTCTAAACAGGAGCTAACTGAAAGTATTCACTGAAAATTTAGAGTATTTCCAGCAAATCTTTTTAAAAAATTATTATTGTATTCTGCAAGACTATGTTTGCTCGAGGCAAATTAGCTTTTTCCTATTTTATTCAAATTACTGTACCTAACATTATTAAACAAAAAAAACCCACAAAAAACCCAACAAACCCACCCACCCCAAAAACCCAGAAAACAATGTGGGTCTAATGTAATGGAAATCAAGGTGGACCCACTCTATTTGTAGAACAAACACATTTGTAAAGGTTTTGGGGATAATTTTCAAAAGATGTAGAACTGAACTACGATGTAGATATTTTAAGATATTACAGTAAATAACCAGTGATGGAAATACATATGTCCCTTTCATAAATTGCTCAGAAATCATACATTTGCCTCAGAAATAAGAACAGACTGCATAGATTAAATAATACCATTGATATTGCAGACTGATGGGTAGTAGATCATGATGAGGTTTCTTTGAATAGCCATGTAGTGATAAGTTTGATGTGGTAAAATAGGTTTCTGCTGTACTGTATACATAAAGTGAGAAAAGTACCATTAATAAGCTCGTAGATTTCTGTTTAAAATCTGTCTTTAGCATAAAAATGGATCAAATAAACCAAAGCGGCAAAAATAACTTAATGAGCCTTTTAAAAAGTTTATTTTCTACAACACCTTCAGCACCATACGTGGATTCTATAATGCAAAAGGGAGGGTTTTTTTAGGCGAGAAAAAGAAATAATTGTAAGGAAGAGACAGGAAAGCAATGTGGTGAGGCTCCTACTCTGCTTAAAAGTCTCAGGCATTTTTACAGCAAGTACAGACATCCAAGTGAAATTGATCATTTATGCTATGCCTTTTTCATGTTTTGAAAATTTTTTATTGCAGCAATTAGAAGTTTTAGTAGTTTTTTAAAAATGACAAGTGATCGGCTGGCTCAGCTTAATGTCATTTATGCCCATGAAAGGACATTTCCAAGAGAAAAGTTTGCTTAGCAGCAGGTATCCACGTTAGGGAGGTCTGTTAACACACACAGAATAAAGAGAACAAAAGCAAAAACTAAGTAGCACATACAAAAACTGGTAGGCAGGTAGTTACTGAGTATCAATACCTTTGCTGAAACATAAAGAAAAAAGTGCTGTCCTCATTGTTCTCTCCCCTGACCCCAATACCACAGAGTCTCTGAAGCTGAAGAGAGAGTGATCCTTGATGGTCTAAAGTAAGGCCATAAGACTTAAGCAAAGGGGAACTGGGATTTTGTAAGCCCCTCAAGATTCTCTCCTAGCTCTTAGAATCACAGCAAGCAGAGGCTTTGTTTAATGCAGCTCTTCTGAACAGACCACTTGCATCTTGTTGCAGTTGCTACAGGAAAACGTAGCACTTGGTGTTGGACTTGCAGAATCAGGCATGGGGAAGCAGTGGCGGCAGCATGGGACAAACAGGAACAGGCACAAGACAGCGGCAGTGGTTCTGAGGCAGGAGACAGAGAAGGCAAAGCGATGGAGACGGCAGTCTGAGGCAAGTTTGACAAGGTTTGGAAGCTCCTACTTTAACCTCATCTTTAAAACTTCCAATGACAGTGAGCCACAGACTCCAAAGGAAAACTGTCCCAGGTCAGAAGTATTTTCCTAATACCTAACCTAAACTTTGCTTGCTGAAACGTAAGCTCGTTATCTCTTACCAAACAGTTTCGGGCATAAAGAAGACATTCTTCCCTTTCATCTCTGTGACAACATTTTACATATTAAGACAACAACTCCAATTGCTCCTTTTTTTTTTTTTTTCCTTTTCTTCTTTTTTGACTAAGCAAGTTCTTTCCCTCTTTCCTGACAGGCCACATTATCTACTCTGATGATGATTCTCACCTCTCTGTTGCCAATCCACACTGTTCTTGATGCTTGGGCTGGTCTCTTGACCAGTTCCACATACAAACAAGGACAGGTATTTCAAGCCTCATCCGCGTGATGCTCCCATACACTCTAGCACAATGTTTGCTTCGTTTGATGAAGCGTAACGCTACCGACTCACATTCAGGTTGTGCTGACTTACAGTAACAAACAGTTACCAAACTACAAAACCCCCAAACAATCAAACACAAAAAAAAAACCAAACCCAAAACAAACCTAAAAAACCACAGAGTTACCATAAATAAATAAATAAAAAGGGCCCAAAGTCCTGCAACTGCAGTCAGACTGTCAGCTGGCAGCATTTTGGAAAGTGCTGTCAATTTCATAACATCTCTATACTCTCTGTTGATTAGTAACTACGAAGGTTACTAGCTAATTACTAAGTTTACAAAAACAGCCTCAACAACTGCAATTGCGAACCGCTATCCTGCAGCACCCGCTGACCCAAAGTGATTCTGGCCAGGCGACGGGATGACCCAGCATCAGAAGGGGCACGGGTGGCCACGGCAAGGCCCGGGCACGTCAGCAGAACCCTTGCCGGCTCGCTGTTCCGCCTCGGGCCTCCACGAGTCCCTCGCAGCCGGAGGGGCCCTGGGGCGCGGGGCCCAGCCGAACCCACACCGCCTGCCACCGAGCTGCCTAATGGGAACACTCTCCGCCCCGCTGCCAAGCCCTGCGACCCTTTAAAGCCCACGCGGCCTCAGAGCCAGGTGCTGTGTGCGGGGTCTGCGCCGTGGCCCCTCGTTACCTGCGCAGCGTCGCAGCCGTTGGCGGCAGCCGCCATGGCACCGGTCGGACAGCGAGTGTAGGGGTCCTTTCCCAGCACCTTCTTTCGGTGGCCGCGCGGGCGCCTGCCGAGCGCTTACCTACCGCTGGCGGTGAGGCATCGACCTAAGCGATACCCTGGCGAGCGGCGCAGGCCCTACCTCAAGGCTGAGGCGGACTGGCCGGGGCGGGGCGGAGAGGCCATCCCCCTCCTCTTCTACTCACCGGGTCGGGAGGGTAGGAAAGGGCCAGCTGGAGAGGACATGCAGGCGCACTCTGGGGGCGGGCAGGTAGGCAGGGCTAGGATAGGCGCGAGGGTGTGTGTGGTAGGTATTTGCTTGTATCTGTGGTGATAGAGGCAGTCAGTCCCGAGCAGGCCAGTGGCTGAGCGCCTAGGGCTGGTGCTGCAGGAGGGCTTGCCGCTGTGTCAGGTGCAGGTGGTCGGCAGTAGGGCAGGGGGTATTAGTGAAGCTGCTTCTCGGCTGCCGGGTGCGGCGCATCACTTTTTTTTTTTTTTTTTTTTTCTTTTTTCCCCTGTTCAGGCAGTGAGAGAGACAGCCCCGGTCCTGGGGAGGGAAGAGAGCAGAAGCAAGATGGCAGCTGCCTTGCGGTTGTGCCGCGGCGGCAAGGGGGCGGCCAGGCTCCTGCTAAGGGGGCGGCCAGCTCTCGGCACTGGCGTGCCGTTCCCTGCTCGAGGAGGCTGGGGGCGTTTGCACGAGACCAGACTGTTACGGGGTGAGTAATGCGTTGGATCCCGCACCCTTTGTTGTTAG
Organism: Fratercula arctica; assembly: GCA_947846985.1. Taxonomy (NCBI): domain Eukaryota; kingdom Metazoa; phylum Chordata; class Aves; order Charadriiformes; family Alcidae; genus Fratercula; species Fratercula arctica. The sequence goes on along the minus strand of CANTUZ010000005.1, from coordinate 52,149,884 downwards.
TCGGGGGCCTGTGCTGTTGGCCTACTGCAGGTGTTTTGTGGAGAATCTGCGACATTAAGTAAGGGATGAGGGTAGGTGGTACTGGGGAGAAGTAAAGGCTGTGCAAGGTGGTGGGGAGGTGCGAGTGCCTGGTGTTAACCAGGTAGGTGGCAAGGCCGAAAGGGAGCGTTGATGTACTGAGTAGGAGAGACTGGGTAGTAATGTCGGGTTGGGAAGTGGTTGAGAGACTATGGAGATGGGTTAGTTTGGTAGGGTGCTGTTTGGTCTCCGGAGGTACCAGAAATACATCAGGAAGGGTATAGCTGGTGGCAAATAATTGAGAGAGAGGCTTGATAACTATTAAAGGTCTACAAAATGTGGTCACTGAGAAACAAATGAAGGAGTTGGAGTCTAGAGAGGAAAACAGATTGATGGGAGATTAGTCCTTCAAATATGTAAATATTCTGCTGTGGGTAAGAAAAAGAAGTCCTTACAATTGAAAATAGTTCAATGCTTCCTAGATGTAAGTGTACTGAAAGAGAGGTTTGTTGTTTTTTTTTTTTAAATGGAGTTTGGATTTCATAGAACTCAATCTGTGAGATTATGGTTTGACAATGCTGTAGCAGTTTCCATATCAAAGGAGGTCAAAAAGGCAATGAGCCTGTGTTATGCTGAATAAGTTTAAGTACAAAATTCACTCTCAATGGGATTCTCAGATTGTAGTTAATAGGATACTATAGAGGTTTAATGGTCTGCTCTTCTCTTAAAGCCCTGATCTTTAATCTGCTTGATACACAGCCTAAACATGCGTAGAATCTCTTAATGGAAGACAAGTAAGGAGGCAGAATACGACAGAATAACATAGAAAAATGAACTATGTTAAGAATGTGTATATTGGTTCAAGGTGAGAGGTTGCAAGAACAAACTTTTAAAAGAAAATCTTTGGAGGTGATTCAAATGGGAATTGCCAGTGTGATGAGGAATGCTGTCTGGATACGTTTCTAAATGTTGCAGTAATATTAAACTGACAAGCATTTAAGTACCATGGAAAGAATATATCAATTTCTAGGACTGAGTTGGAAAAGGAAAATTAACCTGGGAATAGAAGGCTGAGACAAATATGTATATTTGCTCATGCAGTTCTCTGGGAACATGAACTATCCATATACTGGCCTCTCTTCCACAGTTGAAGTGTTCTGGGGAGCATGATCCTGATTGTGGTGTTGTCCTGGGGACTTGAAAGAATACATAACTTGCTCTCTGCTCTTGGTTCATTTTAAAGTGTCAAGATCCTTGATGGCTGCTGAGGTTATTGGAGGCTTGCTATAATGTTTCCATTACACGTTTTTAAAAAAAATCATAGAATGGTTTGGGTTAGAAGGAACCTTTAAAGGTCATCTTGTCCAACCACCCCTGCAATGAGCAGGGACATCTTCAACTAGATCAAGTTGCTCAGAGCACCATCCAACCTGACATTGAATGTTTCCAGGGATGGGGCATCCACCATCTCTCTGGGCAACGTGTTCCAGTGTTTCACCACCCTCACTGTAAAAAAAATTTCTTCCTTATATCTAGCATGAATCTACCCTCTTTTAGTTTAAAACCATTAGCCCTTGTCTTGTCACTATAGATCCTATAAAAAAGTCTGTCCCCATCTTTCCTGTAGGCCCCCTGTAAGTACTGAAAGGCCACAATAAGTTTTCCTGGGAGCTGCCTCTTCTCCAGGCAGAATGAGCCCAACTCTCTCAGCCTGTCCACACAGGAGAGGTGCTCCAGTCCCTCTCCTCATATATGTGGCCCTCCTCAGGAACCACTCCAACAGGTCCATGTCCTTCCTGCGCTCAGGGCTCCAGAGCTGAATGCAGTACTCCAGGTGGGGTCTCACCAGAGCTGAGCAGAGGGCCAGAATTACCTCCCTTGACTTTCTGGCCACACTTCTTTTGATGCAGCCCAGGATACAGCTGGTCTTCTGGGCTGCGAGTGCACACTGCTGGCTCACGTTCAGCTTTTCATCCACCATCCACCCAAGTCCTTCTCCTCAGGGCTACTCTCAATCCCATCATCCCCAAGCCTGTACTGATACCAGGGGTTGCCCTGACCCAAGTGCAGGACCTTGCACTTGGCCTTGCTGAGCCTAACGAGGTTCACATGGGCCCACTTCTCAAGCTTGTCCAGGTCCCTCTGGATGGCATCTTGTCCCTCAGGCATGTCAACCGCACCACTCAGCTTGGTGTTGTCTTCAAACTTGCTGAGGGTGCACTCGATCCCACTGTCTACGTCACTGATGAAGACAGTAGACAGTACTGGTCCCAATACGGACCCCCGAGTGACATCACTTCTCACTGATGTCCATCTGTATATTGAGCTGTTGACCACGACTCTCTGGATATGACCATCCAGCCAATTACTCCTCCATCGAACATTCCACCCATCAAATCGCTCTCTCTCCAGTTTAGAGAGAAGGATGTTGTCAGGGACCATGGCAAAGGCCTTAGAGAAGTCCAGATAGATGATATCCGTAGCTCTTCCCTTGTCCACTGATGTAGTCACTCCATCATAGAAGGCCACTAGGTTGGTCAGGCAGGACTTGCCCTTGGTGAGGCCATGCCGGCTGTCTCAAATCACCTCCCTGTCCCCCATGTGCCTTAGCATAGCTTCAAGGAGGATCTGTTCCATGATCTTCCCAGGCGCAGAGGTGAGGCTGACAGGTCGGTAGTTCCCAGTGTCCTCCTTTCTACCCTTTCTAAAAATGGGTGCACTGTTTCCCTTTTTCCAGTCACCGGGGACTACACCTGACTGCCGCGACTTTGCAAATATGTAAAGAATGGCTTGGTAACTACATCAGCCAATTCCTTCAGGACTCTGGGATGCATCTCATTGGGTCCCACAGACTTCAGTACATTCAGGTTCCTCAGGTGATCTTGAGCCTGATCTTCTCTTACAGTGGGAGGGACTTTGCTCCCTCAGTCCCTGCCTTGCAGCTCATCCGCTAGAGAGGTGTGGGGGGAGAGATTAAATAATAATGGAAATAATAGAAATAATTGAAGAGCTATGTAAAGTTTTAACTCTACTGAACCTCTGAAATATTTATGGTTGAATACCTACATTCTTTTACAAGTGTAATGGTTTATTCTTTTGTAATCCTGTAGCAATGTGAAAGACAAGGTCAGATTTATTGGATGTATTAACATTAATGAATTACAGGACATGGGTAGTCACTTTTAATTACCTTAAATCATTGTATATTAATTGAAGTTTCACTTCTTTTTTGTCTTCTCTGAGATCTTAATCATGGGAACTCGTAGAACTTGGAAGTAAGGAGTAACGAGAAGCATTCTCTTATCTCTTCTATTACAAGCTGTATGTCAGAATACTACTTTGGTATACTGGATCAAATGACAAGAGAGGTAGTGTGCTATGAAACCAAGGAATGTGCTGTATCATGAGCCCTGTCCTTGGAAGAATCTCATATAGCGTACAGCTCGCTGCTGTGCATTGTCACTTCTGTCTGTGTATGGGTTTATTAACTTGGCAGACTGAAGTGATTTGCTGCCTAGCTGTGTCTAGTACATGGTGTTACAGGGCCAAACAGGTTGTGGTGTTGTGTTGTTTAAATACATTGGACTTTTCATATCTTTTTATTTGTCTAAGAATTTACCTGCTCTCTCTATATAGACACTTACCCATGTGAAAGATCTCTATAATGAGAAATCTTTCAAGCTTTTTAACAGACATAAGATCCAATCACTGAAACTTGAGATTAGGCAATTTCAGTCTGCAAAATACATACAGTTTCCTAGCAGAAAGAATAAATAAACATTGTGAAAGAGGTGGATCATCAGTATCTTGAGTACTAGGGTCAGGGGACCTTTATTAATTTTAAAGATATGCTTTAACTTGTCATCTGGAAAAAATTCCACAGCAAAGAGCAGAAGGAGAGGAGAAAGGAAGAGACAGTGTTTGTGGTGGGTTTTGGTAAGACCAATGAAACTTCCTGTCTAGGAATTCAGGACTCTGAATTCTCTTTTTTTTTCCCTCTCTCTTTTTTTTTTTTTTTTTTTTTTAAAATTTTTGGACTTTGGGGAAATGAGACTATATGCTTGGCCTTGGTGTGCTCTTAATATTGAAGTTCAGTGTTAAGACTGAGGTCATAATCAAAATATTTAAGTATCTAGCTTATATAGCTCTAGGTCAAGAGTTGGAAAGGATTCTAGCAGTTGGCTAGATACGTTCAGCACAATTACACTCCAGTCTGTCCTCACACTTACACGCCCATGACTAGAAGCCTGAGGATAGGTAAGTACTCTAAGGCAGAAGACAAGATGCCTGCCTGGCTGGTACTCTGGTCATACATTCATAATCATACTGCTGACATACCACATAACTAGGAAGAAAAACTATGGTAAATACTACTGAGGAATTTGTGGGTGGAGGTATACTATTCTTTGTATCATCAGCAGGGAATGTATCAATACCTCTCACCCAATTTCTCACGATTGCAGCAGTTTTGGCGTGTCTCAAGGGCTGAGATACATGTGCATGCATGTCTGTGTGTGTGTTCTTTCCTCTGGGCCTGCTGACAAGTCTTACATTCCAACTTCCTTTCCTACCAAGCAAGCAGTAAATAAGAGGACAAGTCTTTGAGACTCGTCTCATTCAGTTGTGTCCTGGAGTAAATCAGAGGCTGTGGCACAGCATTTTAACCAAGGTTTTTGCTCAAAGAACCCTAACAGGGGCAGAATTAAGCATATGCAGGGCCATGTATGGAAAGCCCCCCAAAATGGAAATGTGATTTGGTTTAGTATACATGCCCCTGATACACAAGAGGCAGGGGATATTGCCTGGCTCAGCTTTGAAATTTATGACACTTCAGAGGTGAGGGGGAATTAAAAAAAATAAATCACAGCTTCATGCTAACTGATGATTTTTTTTTCTCTCAAATGTTTTTTTAGCTGCTTTTTCATTCTCCATGTGATAGCTTGTGTGTAGCTGGAGATCTAAGCAAGTTGCAGATTTTTTTTCTGTTTACCTTACTGTTGGACAAAAATGATAAAACCCTGTTTCACTTGCATGCACCGTAGGATTGTTCAGTAGGTCACGCTGAACTGAGGGGTACTTGAAATACTAGCTTGTATTTTTTAAATAATGCACCAATACTTGGTCGTGGAGAAGGTTTCCATTAAAAATTAATTGAATCAAAGCTGAAGCAGTGCGAATATCTAGCAAGTGCTAGTACTGTTCTCTGTTTAACATACAGGTTCTATAGCTAGTGCCTTGTTTTCCTTGGTGCTCTTGGGAGTGCATGCTTGGTTGTAAGCTTAAAAAAAGATCATCATAGTGAATCTTTTGTTCAGCTGTCTTTCAGATTTATGCACTTTAAGTTTCATTTGTGTTAAGCAGTTAACTGAAAAAATAATTATACTGAAAAAGTATTTAGTCTAGATAACCATGTGCTTGTTTTACAGGTACACCTGGTATTAAAGTTCTCATGCCTGCACTTTCTCCTACAATGGAAGAAGGAAACATTGTGAAATGGTTAAAAAAGGAAGGTAAGATAGCATTTTCTATGCCCACATTTGTTGTAATTCTTCAGCTATATAAATCTATTCTGTAAGAATAAGATCGTTCTTTCTGGTTATACCTTAGTATTTTGAAGCAAAATGTTTGGTATACGGATGCTGTTGTCTTGAACAATACCTGCTTTGAAACTCTTGATTCTTGAAACGTTTTTCCTGTAGTTGTCTTCCAAAAGGTTGCATTGATGATATTTTTGAAGAATTTCCACTAGGATGTTCCAAGGTGTAAGTGTGTGTGTGTGTTGTTCTTAATTCCTAGTGTTGTCATGCATATCAGTAATGTTGGAAGTCTGAGAGCCTTTGACTTTGGGAGAGTCTCTGCTTCATTATTTGCTGTGTTACGAAATAACATGAAAGAGATGGTATTTTTTATAGTTGCTATTCAGGGCTTACTTTCTTAATATCTACACTGTAGTCTACAATTGAAGCCGACAGAAAAATTTAAATTACTTTCATAACCGAAATTCCAAATGGGGAAATCTCTTTCAAAAAAAACCCCACAAACCCCAAAAACCCAAAACAAAAGCTAAACTGCTTCTCCAAAAAAAGCCCTAATAGCCTTAGTTATCTTAGGTTCTCTGTGCTCTGACAACTGAAAAGTAATGTACTTCTGTTAAAGTATTTTGGAGCAGCTAGATAAATAGTCTGAGTGTATGTTTTGTCTTCACATAGGTTGTACGTAAATGAAAAATAATCTGCAGAAGAATTAGCAGTCCCTGTTGTGTCAGGAGACCTTTCTCTGCTCTTCTCCTACCCTTTCCCCTCTCTAATTTAATATTAAAACTGGATTTTGACTGTAGTTTTGGATTCCAGGTAGCAGTTGTCCATTGGTATAGGATGTGTTGCCTGGTTTTAGGTGACTGTAGGAATATATCTTGTTCTCAGACATTTTCTAAAGAGATGAACACATTTGGAGAAAAGAAAATCTCTTAAAGCATACTGTCTTCGACAGACAGAATTTGGTGAGCTAAACACGTGTTTTGACTGTTCTGCCTAGATAAGCCATTTCCTTTGGCTTACTCTCTAAGTGTTGATAAAGCCTCCTCCATCGTTGTGTTGCTGGAGTTCTTTGCTTCTGTACGTTTTGAGGTGGCCAGAAGGCAACTTGCTCCAGTAGTGGAGATGACCTTCTGCTTGTAAAACTTCTGGTAAGAATTTTTGCAGAATTTTCTAGGAACAATATGGCAGTCTATGTCTGTAAAAAGTAATTGCACCAATGCTCTTGAAGCTTGAAGCTTCGGTTAGTCAAGCATCGAGTACAAGATTATGCAGAGAAAGATACAAAGTCCTTTTTCTATATATTAGTTATCAATAACTGTGTTACCTGAAATAAAAGCTCTCAAAGCCAAAAGTAGTTTAGAGAGGAGATACTGCTTTACTTGATGTCAGGTGCTAGGGGGAAAACCCATAAAATCTAGCACACATCACCAGGGATACTGACCCATTACTTATACACAGAAGATTCTCATAATTCCACCTACCTGATACATAACTCCACCTAGGCTTACATATTTGTTAGGATGACTGAATAGCCTTTTTGCACATGTGTATTAAATTTTGCTGCATCAGCAAAACACTTCTGCACGAGTGTGAGCTTTTTGGTGGTCATTTGGGTAAGGAGACCCTTCCTCACATTATGCTTTTAAGGTATTGAGACATCTCAGGACAGTAAAAGTTTGGTGTAAGTTTGCCAGCTTCTTGAGGATGGTAAGGATGTTCCTTGAAGTAGCCACAGCTCTATCCAGATTGGTATAGGAGTACATACTTGACGCATAGAAGAACCTTGAAGTGATTAACTACTACTTGTTATCCCATCCTTGGTGATTAGGTACTTTTGGCTGTCTCCTCATTATCACTATTGTAACACCATCTCAGTGACTAACTATTTTCTCACACAGTAATAATGTCAGTAATTAGCTATTTTCTCACATAGTAAGGAGGTTAGTAGGAAACAAACAACATTTTAGTTAGCATATGGTTATAAACAAAACAGAGACATGTCTTTGGTAACAACTGTAAAACAGTGAAAATCAACAGTAGTCTGTTTCACAATAAATATAGCATTCAAAATTGCAAGAGAAAGCAAAGAAGAGAGCACAACAGGATTTGCTCCACAACATGAATGAATCAGTTTTCTTCACAAAAAGGTCTTAGGACACAACAGCTATGCAATGTTTTTTGTCAGTCTTTCCACTACACTTCCACCCCATCACAAAAGGAAGAAAAAGCACCACACCTATTTTAATTAAATCAAAATGAAATCATAATTGATGGTTGGCCTTTGAGAGAAAACTATTTTAGGATTTTTATTGCTCTAATTTCTATTTAAAGACAAGACCAAGACTCAGTATAGCATATTATCTTATTTGGCACATCTGTGACCATAATTAATTCCTAATTTTTTTTCCCTCTGACAGTCCAGAAAATAAACATAATGACATTAAAAAAGTGAAGATAATTTTTGAAGAAAAAAGCAAGGTGATTTAATGCTTATACTCCTGTCTGCAAGGGATGCTCATAATTGCATAATCCTCCAGTGATCTGGCCATGTAAATGTAGTGGCATTGCTGAATATAAATTTTTCATAATCTCATATCCAAGAAAATAAATATTTTAAAATAATTAACAGAAGAAAGCTGATGATTGCCTATGAAATGTTTTTTCCATTGTACAACCAGCAGGGTTCAGTAGAATACTATTTTGATAGGTTTTTTGCTCTTTATATAAATATCAAATGTTTTAATTTTACAGTTTCACAGGATGGACAGATGATTTCAGTACTGCAGAAGGAAAAAAGCTGAATTTAATTGACAGCTTTACTGTTTCTTTCTCATTGTTAATGCGGTTTCATGTTGATTCCTGTGGGTAATAAAGTTGTTCTCATAAAAATAAAACTGTGTTTCTAAAAACATATATTTATTATGTATGAATTTAATGTTGATGAAAGATGATAGACTGACAGCCCAGGAGACTGAAATCCTCTTGTTATTGTGGGCAGGAAACAGAATAGCCAACAGTGCTAGCAGTTTATTCATGCGGTGTAACTGCTGCCTTCCGAGACATCACCTCCAGGGACTTGTCTCTGTGCTCTGGGAACTTGGGTTTGATTTGCAAAGAGTACATCAAGGAATGCAGTTTGTATCTTGTGAGTTGGATACTTGTCTCTCAGTATCCAGAGCACGCAGGCTCTCAATTGGATGTGATCTACTAGAGGGGAAACTTGGCTTTGGTAGAGATGTAGAGAGGTGGGGGTTGGTCCCATCTCCCAAGTAACAAGTGATAGGGCAAGAGAAAATGGCCTCAAGTTGTGCCAGGGGAGGTTTAGATTGGATATTGGGAAAAATTTCTTCAATTAAAGTGTTATCAAACATTGGAACAGGCTGCCTAGGGAAGTGGTGGAATCACCATCCCTGGAGGTATTTAAAAGATGGGTAGACGTGGTGCTTAGGGACATGGTTTAGTGGTGGGTTTGTCAGTGTTAGCTTGATGGTTGGACTCTATCTTAAAGGTCCCTTCCAATCTAGATGATTCTAGGATTCAGCCTAGCTATAAGAACTTAATTATCTAAAAAAAAAAACCCAAAGAAACCCCACCCAAGATTTTGCAAGGGCATTATATATAATCCCAGAGAGCTGCCATTCAGGTAGCTTCTGTTGCAAATACTGCTCTCATTAGAAAGTGTGAGAGCAAAGATATGCTCTGCAAAACTGTTCTTTCCAGTTGTAGTTCTCAGGCAAGCTGATTGGTAATTGACATCAAAGTGAGCATTGATTAGGAGCTATCACAAATTTTGCACTCTCTAATGAAACTATGATCCTTTCTATTGCACTTGGGTACTGAAGCACACAGATTTTTGAATGCTGCTATGAAATATTCTTTTTAAAATTGCATTTAATTAATTGCCTTCCAAACTTAAGACCAACTCTTGGCTGCAGCAGTGGAAGGAAAACAAAAAAAGTAGTGGAAAGGTGGTTTGCCCAGTTCTCTCAAGACTTTTCCCCTTGCCTTCCCTGTGCAAGGGAATCCTTAGCTTGCTGTAACCAGCCTCACCTACCCAACTTAAGAGATACGTCATGTGTGACACACACATGGATGAAGGTATTTGCTTTGGCTAGCTTGCACTGTTGAAGTTACTGCTGCAGGTTGCTGAGCACTGATATTTCTTTTTAATGGTGCAGAACACTTACAGTCTGATTGCAGGTTGGGAGACGAGAATAATTAAAATACAGAGTTAATCTCCTTTCTGCTTGCCTGTCTTAGCTCTATAGGTTACAGAATTTGCCCAACAATTTGATTCTTAACACCTATGAAGTACTACTTGAATTAATGATCCAATGGGATGAAAATACTGGTATACTGCCTGGAATTTTGACTTCCTGCATTAATCTGTTTATGCTCTAGTTATTGCAAAGTGCAGTGCAGCAATTAGATTATTAAATTAAGAAGATCAGGTGCTACTTTGTGTACTCCCTTGCCAAGTTTGGTAATAGGAACATTTATGACTTAGAAGACTATCTAAGTGCCTGAGCTTTGAATGTTTCCATTGTTTACTACTACAGAGATCACAAGGATCATACAACACTTCATTTTTGCCTTCTAATTCAGGTAGTCCTGAAACAGGAAGTAATTATTTAACAAAAAAGAAAAAAGTGTTTTATCTCTTACTTAAATACAGGTGGTAACCTGCACTAGGTTTATTTTGATGCTGAAGTACAACGGAGTGTGATATCAGGAATTAAATGCTTATACAGATAATACTGTTGCAGCATTTCTGGTACTGGGGAAGTATTAAAATTTTACTTCATGTAAAAATTGTAGTCCTGTGTTAGGCTTGTATGTATTGTCCCTATTTTTCAGTGCCCTATAAGGAAAAGGGTATCATATTTTGTTGGAGGCCAAAACATTCAACTACCTCAAAGTTTTTCAATGTAACTTCAATTTTAATGTTGGCCATCTAGTCAGTATTGATCTTTTGAAAAAATCCAGACCCATAATGTCTTTATCAGGTGCTAGCAGATAGAGATAGTCTTCAAAAACAGAGGAAGAGCATAGTTCAAAATTAATCACGGATTTGTGTAATGTAGCAAAACCAATTTCTAACACTTGTGCATCTTTTTGTTTCACACAGTAAGTATTTTCCTAGAAGACTCTTTTTAACTGTATAGGAGGTTGAGGAAACAAGCTTGCAGGCATGCTTTTCAAAGTGATTAAAATTCCTGAGGCTTTTATATGAGTATCTTTAATAGCGTAGATACAAACTAGAGAACTGTGATACTTATTTAAAGATGTTGTTGCCTGTGGCCATTGTCTTAAAAAATTAGTTTTAAATAGCTTGCTTTGACTTACGGCTAGCAATAAATACAGAAGGCTCAAGATTTTATTCATGGCAGTGTTACTGAGTAATGGTGTTCTGGAAATAAACATCATTGTGTGTGTACTTCCTCTTGTAAAACTAACTGTAAACATCAGTATTTGGAATATGTTGATGTTCTGCTTGCAGCAGTTTGTGTCTCTGAATCTTAGTGTTTTATTTGGAAATGAAAGATGCAATATGATAAATGATGATGGATCAACTAGCTGTAGAATATATTAAAGACTGTAAAACGGCTGTATTATATGTATAAATGTCTTCTACCATTAGATCTGAAAGGAAGTTTAGGCTAAGTGTTCTTAAGCTCTGTTATATTTTGCAGGTGAAACAGTGAGTGCTGGAGATGCACTGTGTGAAATTGAAACAGACAAAGCGGTGATTACCATGGAATCAAGTGATGATGGCATATTGGCTAAAATACTGGTAGGGATTCTGTCTTTCTAAGTAGGATGATGTAACTTCTAGTCAGACTGTTTTTTAGCATATTGCCTCAAAACCTAGTTTATTTAGCTAAATTTCATTCTGCTAAGCTTTCAAAAGAATGCATTTAATTGCTGCATTTATTTTGTACATCTACCAGACTACTGGTACGTGGTACATGATTCTATATGTGTTTTATTGATTTTCAGTTAACCTGATTGAATTATGTTGTTCTGTATGCTTTGCACCTTATGAATTGTGTGCATGAAATATTGCAGTTTGACATATCTTACTCTGAGTTATAGAAAAACAAGTTACAGTTAGTTGGAATACAGTGTTTTGGATGGTACTTTACCCAGGATGTGGTCTCTGTGCTAGATTATCTTCTGCTGGCCATTGAAGATGGAACTTTATACAAGATGGATTGACACAGATGACAACTCTTAGAATTTTTAATTTCCTGTATTCTTAAAATTAGATTGATTAGGCTTAATATGAAGAACAAGAACTGGGATGAATGTGAAGCTCTCTGAAGATAATTTTGGAATATTTGCCTGTATGCACATATATGAGAGATAATGTTCACTTTGTTTGGGTTCCTTGTTTGTGTTTGGCTTTAAATCCTGTTCTGTACCAAGATGGAAGCAATAACGACTGGACTACAGAGACCTGCATGAAGAACTTAGTGCTAACCCTGCATTGCTTAAGGTCTGCTTGCCAGTCCTGTGCTATTCTATACATACTGTATTCTAAAAAGACAAGTCAAATTCTGTCTCTCTTCCTCTTTTCTAACATTTTTGAAAAATGTTTCTTATTTCAAAATGACCTCATGTTAATTCTCATCAGAATTTAGAAGGGTGGGGCTGTAATTCTGAGGCCTTCTGTTGCTGCTTCTGTGTAAAAGTAAATACTACATTTTCTGAAAGCTCTTATTTGATGCTTAAAAATTAAGGGAAACTATCTTTTTCTTGTCCATTAGATACGTATAATGGGAAAGTTGTTATTAATTGTATATAAAGATAAGGAAAGGATTCCCTTTCAATATTTACCACTTTTTCTGAAGTTTTCCCCAAACAACATCCAAGTCTGTGGAGGTCTCTTATTTATCCTGTGAAGCCTTAAACTGTCAGCTAGCCTCTAGTACTTCCAATAAAAAGACTTTTTAGCAACTACATGATATCACTGTCCTGGAGCAGTGACACACAGCCTTAGCCAAGATATCCACATCATCCAATAACAATCATGGACCAAGAGCTGAGTCTGAGAAGGAGATGCCAGGAGGTGGAAAATAACTATAATGTCTTTCAGGTTAAGGGAAGAGAGGCAGCTCTATTGGAGTAACATGAACAGGTTATTATGCAAACCCAGTCTTTAATGGATTCCTTTAATCACCCTTTTTGTAATCTAGAAATGATGGGCTTAAGTATTAGAGTACAGAATAGATATACAAATAGGCTTTCATTCTAGTCTCCTAAAAAGTACAGAAGAAATCTGATGTTTTAGACAATAATAGGGGAGTAATAAGATAAGAAAATTTGTGACTGTTTTTTTTTCTATCTCAAGTATGATCCTTAGTAGTCTTTCTGCAGTATCCTGTGAATATTTCTCCACTATACAGGGTGTTCAGTAGATGTTTGTTTAAGGTTTATAACATTAAGCTGTCTCAGGTTTGTGGATGGTGAGATGATTTCTTATTGAAAAGACTGCCCTTCCAAAGGCCGTTCAAAAGTTTCAGATGTGATGTATTTGATGGGAAATTAGGAATGTTTGATGCATTTGAGTTACCAGCATCTGGCTGAAGTTACTCACTTCCTGAAAGAAATGAGGTAACCATTCCCTTATTTCTTCCACTGAACCTAGAGCAATCTTCATAAACTTGGAAAGTCCATTATTTAAAAAGCCTGCGTTTTTTCCAGTACTTAAAGGGGGCCTACAGGAAAGATGGGGAGGGACTCTTTATCAGGGAGTGTAGCAAAAGGACGAGGGGTAATGGTTTTAAACTGAGAGAGGGGAGATTTAGATTAGATATTAGGAGGGTAGTGAGGCAGTGGAACAGGTTGCCCAGGGAGGTTGTGGCTGCCCCATCCCTGGAGGTGTTCAAGGCCAGGCTGGATGGGGCTTTGAGCAGCCTGGTCTAGTGGGAGGTGTCCCTGCCCAGGGCAGGGGGGTTGGAACTAGATGATCTTTAAGGTCCCTTCCAACCCAAACCATTCTATGATTCTTTGATGCCAACTACAATTCTGCTAGATCTTGACTGAGTTCAGTATGGAAAACGGAGTCAAATAAACACGGTATATGCCTAGCACTTTGGTTTTTACCTTTAAAGGTAGAAGGTTCATTAAAGTAAATGAATTCAACTTCTGTAACCCTGATTGTTTGTTTTTTTTTTTCTTGACTCTACAATGAAAGTACGTATGGTTTAAGAAAGAGCAGGCTAACAGTAAAACAGATACACATATATTCTGTCTGAATAGGTCTTCTAGTGATCACATCTGATTCAACGTAAAATGCAGTAAAAGATTAAATGACTGCATGAAAGTATTAGAAGGATTATTTCAGAATGGTGGTTATTCTTTCAGTAGAGTTGCTTCTTAAATTAACACTAACTTTTTTGCTTAAAATACTTATTAGTTCACTTTGGACCAAGACCAGGTGATGACTGATTGTTTAAGAACGGGATTTAATATCCATTATCATTTTCTCATTCATGACCTAATGAGAATTGGTATGAACTGAAACTTCCACTGCGGAGTGAGCCAGCATAAGTTCTGTCCACCTTCATCCCAGTTTAGGAAATAAAATTCTGCTTTGGTATATGTGTTTTAGTGACTAAAGCACTGTATTGCAGTGACAACAGCTCTGAGGAACTTTATTCCTCTGTGCACTAATCTCCAATTTTTTTCTCCGTGTCATGGCTCATCTATGCTTTGTTGGTTTGTCAGTAAAGTTAGGATCTTTTTGACTCTTCTTGGCTACCCGTACACACAGTAATAGAAGTATTGTGAAGCCACTTATTTCAGCTCTTTCTACGTCTGGGATTCTGGGATTCATTGAGATTTATGTAGAGAGGTTCTCTGGTATTGTGAATTATGAAAATGTAGATGTGACTCAAAAATCCAGGAGATGGAAAGTTAAGTAAAATAATAACAATTTTTCTTTGTCTAGTCTAGTTCTGAGCTGCAAAGGCTGTGTGTTTAAAAACATGTTTTTTAAAAAAAATACATGCATACATTTTGTAAAAGTATAAACTCTGCAGTCATCTGGGCTGGAAGCTTGCATTGGAAAATAAGGAATGCTGGAGTTTTCACATAACTCTCTTGGGGTGGTGAACGTAAGAAAAAATGCATTTGGCTTGCTTTGAAGAGTGAAAGTTGACAGCATTGATGGCTTTGGATGCTCATATAATGCTGAGTTATATACAAAGCCTAACTAGTGTTCAAAGTGTTGTGTTGTGTTTCTGAAGGCTCAGTCATCCCAGTTGGATTTCTGCATGTGTTGCTGTAGCACCATTAAAGCACTCCAACACCAAAATAGTGGTAAGGACTTGACACCACAATCTTGTTGCAGTGCTGCTTTGTCTATTCAGTTACAACATGTAGACTGCTTACAAAAGGGTTCTCTGTTACATGTGCAAGCCTTTGTAAAGAAAAGAGAAGACATGCAAAAACATCTGGTTTACTCTTATTTTAGAAAGAAAAAGGTTAACTGCTGCATATTAATATGTTGTGGGGAGTATTTTGAACCCGGGGGGACATACCGGTTTTGCATCATCATTGGTATGTGACCTGGTTCCGGCGGGGAGAGGGTTAATTTTCACAAGGAGCTGGGACGGGACGCAGCCAGGGCGGGTTCGGCTGAGCCAAAGTGGCCAAAGCGTATTCTGTACGATGTGCCGCCGTGCCCAGTCTATAGGCGGGGAGCGGGCTGGGGCATCCCGGGTTTGGTCGGTGACCGGTGGTACATTAATAATGTTTTGTATATTCCTCTGGCAGCATTATTGTTGTTTTCCTCTGTTCTGTTAAACTGCCTTTATCTCAACCCACGAGTTTTGCCTTTTTCTTCCGATTCTCCCCCTATCCCGCCGCTGGGGGGAGTGAGCGAAAAGACCGCGCGGTTCTTTGTTGCCGGTCTGGGTTGAACCACGACAGTATGGATCAAACATCTGAGTATTACGCTGATAAACAGTTTTTCTAAATACCTTATTGAGTGCTAAGTGTGATAATGCTGTAAAATTATTAAAGTGAATAACTTCAGTATTTTGTACGTTTGTAGCTTTTCTTCCCCCCCCCCAAGTTTTTGTGTTTCATTGACTACGTTAGGTAGATTGTGTTTGTACTGGCTTCAAGCTGTTTTATATGATGGTGAGTAACACTGCAATTAAACGTAGTTTTATAAATCTGTTTATCAATGGGCCTTCAATAGGATCTTTCAGCCTTAGACAAATCCGTTCAGGACTTCTGTCATCCCCAAGTACTTTAAAGTCATCTCAATAAAAATAAAATATGATCAAGTTTTGATGGACTCTTCAGACTTCTCTAAAATGAAGCTTTTCAGAATATTAATGGAGAAGAATGCATCAAGAATCAGAACAAGAAACACTGAACAGAGTCTTAAATAATTTTTTCATGTAATAAATACTCTTAAAGAAGTATTACACTAGAATTTACCTAATGTTCATACGGGGAAAAAAGAAGTAAACTGGCAAAACTGTAAATGTGAGATGTTTTATCAGAACATACTGAGAACAAATTGCCGTTGCTGTTCCTTCATAGGTCGAGTGTTGGTCCTTCTAGTGGCAGAGCTGAGTAATCCTGTGAAACCTGACACGTTCTGTCAGTGGAGTTAAGCGTGCAGACAATTTTATCTGAGTAATAACAGTTCTAGTGTTTGTATCTGCCTAGTACAGTCTTTACAGCATTCTGTTTTATTTATTAGTGTTTAAGTGCCTAGAAAACGTAATTATGGTACCTGATACTATGTATGACTTTATTTTGTGTGTCTGTGTCGTGGTTTGGCCTCAGACGGCAACAAAGAACCACGTGCTGCTCTCTCGAGCTTTTCCCAATACCGGAAAGAATCGGAAGAAAAAGGCAAAACTCGTGGATTGAGACAAAGGCAGTTTAACAGAACAGCAAAGGGAACAAGAAAACAACAGTAACACGGATAGAGGAATGTACAAACACGGTTACGGAACCGCCGCTCACCGACCGGAGCCCGGACGCCCCAGCCCGCTCCCAGCGGCGATTCCCGCCCCCTCCCCCGGCAGCCCGGAGTGGGCACGGCTCACACGGCATGGAATAGCCGTGTCCCTGCCGGAGCCTGGGGACAACTAACCCTGTCCCCGCCGGAAAGTCTGTCTCTAGACTTTTCAAATGTTAGTGATTTGCATTTCCTTGGGCAAAATGTCAGCATTGCAGATATATACAAGCTCTACTTGAGGCCATGTATGTGCAGTATGGCTTTATGGTGGAAATGTAATGTCCATTTCCTTTGTTAGGAAATGAACTGTATTTGGGCTGGTACAGTCTAGGTTGTGTTTGGCTGCCTGTGGGCTATCTTTATGTTTGCCCTGATGCCCTGAAAATGTTATTGCTTTTGAAAACCTAAAGATTTGTACTTCTGCAACCATTTCAGAGACTGTAGGAGGCAGCCTTCATTGGGTTGTTAACATGATTGCTATACTTTTATCCACCAAAGCATCAAAGAGATATTTTGACTGTGATATAGATATCTTTTCATTTTAAAGGGAATATCTAGAATAGATTGGCTTTATCCAATCTAATTAGCTTACATTTAGATTAGATTATATTTATCTTTCTGTAAGATTTCTTGTCAGATGTTCTTTGAAACAGTGATTTACGTATCGCATAAGTGCTTTTAATTTCTTGGTGGACAGACTAGTTATTTGGCACCAGTTATGTTAAAATGGACAAACTTAGAGGTGGAAGTTAATGGAAAGCGAATGTTGTCTTTTTCAAAAAGAAGTAATGGGGTGCTACTGTAGTTGTGTGATTTGTTCTCTTTTTGTTGCCTTGTCTTAGAGGTGCTCAATAGTCTGTAACTTCCTTACTCTGATTTCTGAATGCTAACTTCAGATGTATGGGATTTGGGGGAATACGTTCATATTGCTCCCTTTATAATAGCAACTGTAATTCATTTCAGTCATGTGTCATCTTATTAATAGTAGGAATAAAATGGGATATATTTTCTTGATGAAGTGTCATTAATATGCCTGAGACTTTCACAGCGTAATATGTAACAATATTCTCATTGCCTTAAATTTAGGTGGAAGAAGGAAGCAAAAATGTACGCTTGGGCTCACTAATATGTCTGCTGGTAGAGGAAGGACAGGACTGGAAGCAAGTTGAAATACCAGCTGATGGCAGTGATCCATCTTCTCTAGCTCCACCAGCACCTGTGCTTACCTCAACACCTGCAGGTCCTTCGGTTTTATCCCCTCCTAAACTGGACCATGAACCTCGAAAATTGCTGTAAGTTTCTGTTTGTTATGGAACTCTTATTTAGCTAAATCAGTAGAGCTGAACCAAGAAGAATCTTTTGTCCCTTTTTACCTAGTATTAACCTGTTAGTTTAAGAGAGTATTTTAATATGTGTGAGGTTGTAAAGCTTGCCAGAATATTTTTTTGCTTGTAAGCCCAGTAAGTCAATTTGAACAACATAGTTTTATTAGAACACCTTCTGTGGTGGGTATTTATTCTTTTATTCTGACATGCAATTGCTTTATGAAGAATTCTAAGCTTAGATTAGGAAGAAGTTGTGTTTATATATGATGAACACTAATGCTTATGCATCAGATGCTCAGTTTACCTGTAATTTTTGTATTTCTTTTTTTTCGATAAAAAAAATAAAACAAACTAATGGCATACTCCAAAACCCTTCCATGTTCTTGCACTCTTAATATTAGAAAAAATCTCTTATTTTCATAACAATGGAATGTGAAAAACTTAAAAGTGTGCTTTTAGGTACTCTTTGATAGTTTTGTTTTGATCTGTTCGGGTACCCTAAGCATTGCAAACATCTTAAAGGGAGAGTAAATTAACCCCAAAGTGTTAGTCAGGTAACAGTAATCTATAAATCAGTGGTTTGTGTCACAAGATGTACCTTATTTGGAGGTATCGCTTCTTATTTGGAGTGAATTGAGATAACACAAAAGCTGTAAAATTGCAACCTATAAAGGAAAAGAATAGGAAGCTAATTTTGGTAGCATCTGCTACGCAGGCTACTTGGTTTTGATTGTTCTGAGGTTTTTTTGCTTTTCTGGTTTGTGATTTTTTTTTGTTTTTTTTTTTTTGTTTGTTTTTTTTAAACCTCATTACCTTTTCTATTTGGTTTGCTAAGTTTACTTTTGCTATCAGCATTTAGGCTCTTCTCATGCAAATGAAAGACAACTAATTGAGGTCTTGCCTAAACTTCGAGGAAAGAATCCTTGAAAGGATTATCTTGTGTTTTAGTACCAAAGGTCAGAAGTGCATCTGTTTCACTGCAACTCCTAATTAAAGATGTATCAGCGTCTTTGGAATTGAGTGATCATTTATGACGTGGGTTTTTCTGGCAAGGGCTTGTGGAGAGTTCTTACTGGAGATTTTGTGGAATGACTTGAAACCAAGTATTTATTCTTTTATGAAGATGATGCTGCTTTTGTATCTAAGAATTCTGAAATCTCTACACATTGTTTTTTCTTGCTTTTTTTCAGAAAGCAAATCATGCTAAGGTGCACTGGGTACTCTGTAGCTGTGTACTGTGCTTCGTAATTGATCACGGTTTCTGTTACTAGGCAGAAATTTTACTATTGAGCATACTCCACCTAGGCCAAGATGGCAGGTACAGGTTTACTAGTATTGTAGTATATCTTAGGTGTATGGTGATTAAAATGTTTGAGTGTGGGAGGGCTTCTAAAGCAGACACTGAATTATGCAACTACATCTTTATGGCTTGTGCTTTCCCAAAAAGTAGCCATTTCATTAAATCAGTCCTATAAAATAAAACTGAAGCTAGGGGAAAGGTGATGTTATAATTAGAACTAAGCTGCATTAATGATGCAATTACAGCTAGCCAAGTGAAGCTAGTGAAGGGGCACAGCCTGCCTTCAGTTTTAGGACCACACCCTTTGTACAGAACTCTGTTTTCTTCCCCAGCTGTTGCTTCTGAAATGAAGCATATATTGTGTAGTTTCTCTTGATATATATTAAATTAAATAAGTTAATCTTACTATTTAAATAGTTTGTTTTTCTCCTTATTTCTGTAGGATTCGCTTAAGTCCCGCAGCTCGCAACATTCTGGAGACGCATGGACTAGATCCAAGCAATATTACACCTACTGGGCCTCGAGGAATCTTCACTAAAGAGTACGTAGATATTTCAATAAAGCTACAACCTCATATTCCCTTATTTCTTCCACTGAACCTAGAGCAATCTTCATAAACTTGGAAAGTCCATTATTTAAAAAGCCTGCGTTTTTTCCAGTACTTAAAGGGGGCCTACAGGAAAGATGGGGAGGGACTCTTTATCAGGGAGTGTAGCAAAAGGACGAGGGGTAATGGTTTTAAACTGAGAGAGGGGAGATTTAGATTAGATATTAGGAGGGTAGTGAGGCAGTGGAACAGGTTGCCCAGGGAGGTTGTGGCTGCCCCATCCCTGGAGGTGTTCAAGGCCAGGCTGGATGGGGCTTTGAGCAGCCTGGTCTAGTGGGAGGTGTCCCTGCCCATTGGCAGGGGCTTGGAACTAGAGGATCTTTAAGGTCCCTTCCAACCCAAACCATTCCATGATTCTATGAAATTTGATATCATGTATGTATATTTTATAATTTTTATATCTGATACTCACGCGTGAGTTTCAGAAACTCCTGAGTGAATCTTGCAATTGAAAAATCAGCTTAATTTTGGCAATACATTTTTCAGTTAACATAGTAAAAGCCACCAACGTTATTAAAGCATTTCGACTTGGCTATGATAGGTAGGACCATCTGGTTTTCGTCATTTGCATAGTATGTGGCAGTAATTTTAAAGCATTTCCTTAGCCTTAAAATATATAAGAACTTACAAAAGCTCTATTTTATGTATTATAGAGTATAATGAGCAGATGGTCTGTCTTACGACTGCCAAGTTAAAACCCTTAAGTAATTTTTGGTAGCTTCTAATATGTTAACTAGAAAAGTTGTATTATGTCATGCACGTACTTTTTTTTCTGTCAAATTGTAATGCTAGGGGATGATTTTCATTCAATGAAATATAATTTTTTCCCCGATGCAGTAGTTCGGTTAAATACTAAACACTTATTTTTAAAACAAGTTTTGGCTAACATGTTAATTTGAGAAAACAGGTAACAACTTTAATAACGACAAACTTACATCCTGAACTCAGTCATTTTAAATTTTTTTTTATTTTTAATATAATTTCCTGAGGTATGTATCGAAGCTAAAAATAAATTGAAGCAAGTCACCAATCAGTAAAAGGCATTATATACAGCATACAGAGTTTTCAGTTTTCAGTTAGTGATTCTTGAGTGCTACTTTGTTAGGAAGAACTAAGAATGCATAATTTTGTTCTGAGATTTTGTCCTTCCTACAAAAAATTACCAACACAAAGCATTGACTCTCACTCAAGCAGTAATCTAATGAAATTAGATAGGTTTGTTGTTTAGTAATTATGGATTGTGTTTTGAAGCCATGGTGTGGTTCTAAGTAGTCTGACTTTTACACTTATTTCTAATTTTCTCTGCCAGTTTATGTAATAAAACTTTGTATACGTAAACCTTTGTGTACATGCTGTGGTAATGTCTTTTAAAGTGATAGAGATACGATGTAGACTTCTGTTATCAGATCTGGAACATAAAGAGAGATCTATGACCAATACAGTTCTTTTAACAAGTTGCTAGTATACGTGCAGTTACAACTGCAAAACAGAAATTTTACTATAGTTTATTTCCCTTACAATTGGCAGTGATGGTGTAAATGCAGTCTTCTGTTTAGCCTCACAGGTGCTAATCTTTAGCGTGTTGCTTCATAAATGCAGTGCACCTAGGGTGGATGTAATATTATAGCTTAAAGATGGTGTTATGTAAGCATGACTTATGTCTGTCATACTGTGCCCACTAGAGGGAAGTTTTGTGGTGATAGCTGTATCCGTATAAAGACCCTGGGAGAATGCTTGTAGAGTAGATGAGTTCAATCACACCTGGGAGTGTTAGATGTTACTCAGTTTTTGGCTTTGTTTCTTTGATGTGGTGCTATCTTTCAAATTGCTTATGAAGTATGGACTTGTATACTATTTACACGTGTTTGTGCATATTTGTCAGAAAGATACAGAGACTTGAATGATAAATGTACTACTCAATTTTCGGTGAGCACTAATTAATTACATGAAATTCAAATGATTACAAATATAACGAATCAGCTTTTATTTGAAACCGTATAGCCCAAGTCAGTGTATGCTGACATCTTATTTAGAAGAATTGCTAGGGCAATTCACAAATTACTTTGTACACTCACAATTAGTGATGATGAATGTTATGCTTCACTAAAACAAATGTTTTCTGTTACTACATATTCAAGTCCTTTTATTCACAGAAGTTAATGAGAATTTACTAAAAAGATATCACAAGAGACACAAAATTCATATTATTTAATAAAAATTACCTTCTTAATGTTTGGTTTGGCAACAAATTTAAATGCACAGAAGTATCAATTAAACTGATGGAATAGTAATACTTTGGGAATTTTCGAAATAGTTTCTTTGTTGTTAGTGTTTCACTGTGTTAAATTACCAGGGATGCTCTCAAACTTCTGCAAGAGAAGCACAAGGGCAAACCCAGTGAATTGAAACCTGTGGTTTCTCCAGCTCTTCCTCAGCCTACTGCAGTGCCTTCTGCTTCGCAAGCAACAGCTGTGACTTCTGCTTATCCAAGGCCAGCAGCTCCGTTAGTTTCCACACCAGGACAACCTGCTGCACTGGTAAGATGTCTGTTAAGTCCTCAACATTTCTGCAGTTAAGTATAGCCATGGCTACTTAAGTAGCTATATGAGATTTCCAGAACTATAGAGACAAGAAAACAAAGGCCTCCCAGATGTCAAGTCCAGGTATGTGCAGTTTTTAGTATGTTTGAGTGATTCTAAGGCAGTGTAATTCAAACTGCAGAGCTCTTGAAATTATGGTCTGCGCACTACTTTGTGTAACTTGCAAATTGAAGCCATGAAAAAAGTTTGTTGCAGTCCTTGGAAAGGTGAAAGCTAGAGAGGCGGCAGCTTTATTTCAGTCCCCAAATAAGAAGATGCCGCTAGTTTGGAAATCAACAATACACTCTTTCCTTCAATCCCTGCAGGATCAGTATGTCAGTATGTATTTCTAAGCTAGGAGAAACTTGAATCATGAGTTATTTTTACTGTACTTCATTTGTTTGCTTTCCTGCAATTTAAGTATATGTAAATATCCATTGATGAGTTGAGGAAATGAGGAAGGGAAGGGCTTAGTGGTTGCTTTGAAGAGTAGTTTTGCAAACTCTAGCGCCTAAATACAGTTTCTGTGTTAATTTGGAATGTTAGAAATACCAGAAATTATTTTTTAAAGAATAAATGCACATTAGTAGAAATTGAAAAGCTTTTGTGATAAATGGGGAGGGAACTTTCTGTCTCTAGAACTAAACTTGAAATATCTTTACAGGCTGAAGTTTACAAAGTAGCTACAATTCATAATATTCAGACAATGCTGCTTTTTTTGCATGCCACAAAGAACCAAACAGCACAGAAAGCTCAAACTTAGATATTTTTCTATTACAGAAAAAAATGATTCCATGAACGCACCAGAACATACATATTGCAATTTGTTGTGTGTTGAGCACTACTCAGTATGTAGTATACGTGCTATAGATGAGGTATACAAAATAATGTTTTACAGAATCACTTATTTTCTTGGTTTCTGTAGTTACTGGTATTTCAAGAGATTCCTTGAAACTTGACTTGCTTTTATGAAGAATTTGGGAAGACCTCTGCATTGAAAGATTACTGAATATATCTGGAAGGAGAGAGAAGAATAACAAAAAAGATATGCAGTAAAGCCTGTCTTAAGCGAACACTTGGGGAACTGCATAAGCAATAGCTTACTGAGGAAATATTCTATTATAACTTAAATGGAACAAAGCATATTCTGAGCAATATGCCGGCTCTGACAGATTGAACAGTGCTTATATACTCTGGCTGAGAATTAATGCCTGCATATTTGGAAATACTTTTTTTTTAGCAGCCTGATAGAATAGTAGGATTAATTCTATACTGTAAAATGAAACTGTCTTTATTCTATAAAACCCGTTAAGTGGAATAGACTAGAACTCTCAATGGATCTTAATCATATTAATTTCAGTAGTTGGAATGTATCACTTTTTGATATCTAGGAGCAGGAGTCATTGATAATAACAAGTCCATGATGGAGTCCTGTTGCAAAGGGGAGGAATATTTTCCATCTTGATATTTAATATGCAGCGTATGATTTCTTTCAGGGCACCTTCACAGAAATCCCAGCTAGCAACATCCGAAGAGTTATTGCTAAGAGATTAACAGAGTCTAAAACTACTATACCTCATGCATATGCTGTTGCTGACTGTGACATTGATGCTATTTTGAGGTTAAGAAAAGAGTTGGCCAAAGGTTAGTGATTAAACTGAGTTACTATAACATGTGGTACTAATGTGTAGTTTGTCTTGTTTACATATCTTGCCCAGGATGTGTAGATTTTTGTGGAGGCAGAACACTGTGCATTTAAATAATCTTTTTCGGCATTCTGTATGTTGAACTCAAGCTGTAGTTCCCTGTGATTATTAAATTGGGCATTTTACCAAGGTAGAGGAAGACGAAGGTGTTACTTGGCAACTAACACAATGCTCTGTAGACAACTGCAGTTTAATACAGGGCTATGCTTTCTGTCTCCTTCCATCCAGATGCGGCAATGTTTAATTTCTTGATGGTTAAAATCTCAAATTATTCACATGAAAGATAATAGGGGAAACTTCGTATTACAATGGAGTCATGCTCTGTCCTTCTAGGTACAATGTTAAAATTTAGGTTTGCTGGTCTCTTTGTTGAATTTACTGGAAAAGGAAAGGTAACTCAGCCTCTTGAGTTGGCATTTCGTGTTATCCCAGGGAGATACACAATTTTGTGTGGCCCTTTATTCTTAGGTACAAAGTACTCATGGAACAATGTGCATTAAATAACTTCTCTGTAATAAATGATTTGGTAGAGAGCAAAATATAGTTTTCTATCACTCAGGAGACAACTGTCAGTTTAAGTCAACAGTTTTAAGTTTTAAAAACTCCAAAGTCACATAGAAACTTCTGACCAGTGACACACTAGGAATTGGTAGTCTCAAAGTAATATTGTTATTACTGTAGCTTTGGGTGATGATTAACAATTAGTTGTCCTTCAAGCAAATTATGACAATCTTTCAGTGATTTGACCAAAACATTCTTGGTGCTGTTTACCTGTCTTTATTTATTCTTATAAGGGTTTTTTTGTTTGTTAATTGGGGTTTTTCCAGCATGATGGAGAATAGCAGTAGAACAAGGGTTAAAAGATATCTTTAGCCTTTATGGTTTGGGGGAAGAGGGGTGTTGGTTCTTTGTTTTCTGAAAAAAATTGTATTGTAGTTGCCCTAGACAGAATACCTAGGTCTTCAGAAGCTTTCTTGGTCCCATCTGTAAACGTTTTGTATGACAAGACCAACATATCTCAAATGAGTAATTTTCTCGTCTTCAGGGAAAGGCAGGCACATCAGCAATCCAATATTCACTGTATATACAGCTGTAGGTAGGTGGGGTTGTTATTGTTGTTGCCCCACTCCCCCCATCCCCTCCAGAATGATACTATAGCTTTTATATGTGGCGTCTCTTCCAGCTCTAGGTGCTAGTGCTCAACAGTAGAAGGATTTTTTATTTCCTGAAAGCTTTGCCTCTGGGGCAAGGTTAAAAACCAGCTTTGTTGTTAATCACCATACCAAGTTAAATTTCTTTACGTGAATGGGTTATCACGTGGATGTGTAGAAAAGGGTTGTCAAGGTTAACCTAATGAAGTTAGCCTTGAAAGGTTCTGTATACAGAGGCACTAGCTAGGTTTTAAACACAAATAAGTGTTCACGTGGTGATACGCCTGTTTGACAAAGAAGGTAACAGTCTTTGTTCTCTCCTTGACCCATGTTTTTGTTGATATAACAGAAGATCTGCTTGCAACCAGGTATTTCTAGCAATTTAGACTGTATTGTTTTTCCTGGGGGTATCACGATATAGGGATGTTCTGATGTGGCATTATAGCACATAAGTCCTCCAGGAGTGTTAGGGTACTTCATAGTCATTTGCTGTTCCCAAACCTTTACCCTGTGAGTGAATTTTCTCTAAGCTTAGTGTTACAGAGCTGTACACCTAGGAACTAGAATGCTGACATTGTAGGGCTACTGTTATGTACTGGTGACTAGCCCATGCATGTTTATCAATTTGTGAGGTCCTAAATTGAATTAGACTGGTGTATTCAGATTTTCTAGATGATGATACAGGAGCTGCTTCTCTTTTCACTGGGGTATTGAATGGATACTTTTAAATGCAAGAGTACCCAGGTCATTTTTCTACCTGATTTTTTTTTAATGATATCTTATTCACAAGTTAATGTCAAAGACTATTTATGATGTTGATATTTTCTTTAAACAGTAGCAGGTCATAAGAAATTAAGTAAAAAATTGTCTTAGGAATGCTCACTTAAAACATTTCACTTCTCTCCTGCTGCTGTGGAGTCTTAATATTTTTTAAATGTAGGGGTGGGAAAGAGCCATATGTCTTTGCATAAAATTGAATTCCAGAGATGATCCTGGTAGATTTTTTTCTGATGGAAATTATGGTGATTTCTAGTACATGATGAGATGTAATGTGGAAGTTTTAGGTAGTGTTCGTTCCTGTAAACTTCTTTGTTTTGGGCATAAAATATAGCAATTATCTGTACTGTAAACTTCAATGACTGAGGGTAAAATATTATCAGACATACTTCATTTACCTGCACTTTTATACTTTCACTGTATTCCCACCCCCCTCATGGATAGTGACATTTTTGCCAAGGGTTAGGAGTGTAGTATATAAATCAAAATATAAAATACCAAAATATATTTGATGACCAGCAGTGATGATAAGTCTTAGAATCATAGAATTGCCTAGGTTGGAAGGGACCTTTCAGATCATCTAGTCTAACCATCAACCTAAGTCTGACAAAAACCATTGCTAATCTAAACGATATCTCTAAGCACTATGTCTACCTGTCTTTTAAATACGTCCAGGGATGGTGCCTCAACCACTTCCCTGGGCAGTCTGTACCAATGCTTAATAACCCTCTCAGTGTAAAAATTTTTCCTGACATTCAGTCTAAACCTCCACTGGTGCAACTTGAGGCCGTTTCTTCTTGTCCTATCACCTGTTACTTGGGAGAAGAGACTGACCCTCATCTCTCGACAACCTCCTTTCAGGTAGCTGTAGAGAACAATAAATGTCTCCCCTCAGCCTCCTTTTCTCCAGGCTAAACAATCCCAGCTCCCTCAGCTGCTCCTTGTAAGACCTGTTCTGCAACCCCCTCACCAGCTTCATTGCCCTTTTCTGGACCCGCTCCAGCACCTCAATGTCTTTTTTGTAGTGAGGGGCCCAAAACTGGACACAGTACTTGAGATGGGGCCTCGCCAGTGCCGAGTACAGGGTGACAATCACTTCCTTAGTCCTAATCGCCACACTGTTCCTGATACAGGCCAGGATGCTGTTGGCCTTCCTGGCCACCTGGGCACACTGCTGGCTCATATTCAGCCAGCAGTTGACCAACACCCCCAGGTCCTTTTCTGCCAGGCGGCTCTCCAGCCACTCTTCCCCAAGCCTGTAGTGCTGCATGGGGTTGTTGTGACCCAAGTGCAGGACCCGGCACTTGGCCTTGTTGAACCTCATACCATTGGCCTCAGCCCATAGTTCCAGCCTGTCCAGATCCCTCCGCAAAGCCCTTTTACCCTCAAGCAGGTCAACACTCCCACCTAACTTGGTGTCTTCTGCAAATTTACTGAGGCTGCACTCAATCCCCTCGTCCAGATCACTGATAAAAATATTTAAGAGAACTGGCCCCAATACCGAGCCTTGGGGAACACCACTCATGACCAGCTGCCAACTGCATTTAACTCCATTTACCACCACTCTGTGCACCCAGCCCTCTGTCCAGTTTGTAACCCAGCGTAGAGTACTTCTGTACTGGAGGATGGTAATAGAGTCATGTAGCTTTTATATTGTGAGAATGATGCATTTAATATTGTGTAAACATAATGCATCTTCAGGATAATCTTGCAGCAACTGTGCCGTATTCTGCATTATATTTATAGTCTGCTGCTGCCAGTCCTGATTTTAGTTAGTACTTTTGGTCTCCTAAAACTTGGGGGAAAAAAATAATGCAGAGCAAATATAGTCACTGTTTTCATCCCTCGATCTCCCAAGCTTTTGGGCAAAGGAAGCAAATGTACCAAGTGTTATGCAGTATTTCTTAGGCTCACATCAGAAAAAATCCAGTCCTCTCAAGATTGTTTTATCTGCTTCTGGCTAATGCTGCCTCTTTTTGTTGGTAGCTTTGCTTTTAATTTAACAACTTTGTCACAGTCATATTTTGTAGCCTGCTTTAGAATATATTGTTAATCCATTTTAAGGATTGAC
Source organism: Fratercula arctica (assembly GCA_947846985.1). Lineage (NCBI taxonomy): Eukaryota > Metazoa > Chordata > Aves > Charadriiformes > Alcidae > Fratercula > Fratercula arctica. The sequence continues at coordinate 52,121,823 of CANTUZ010000005.1, read as the reverse complement.
AGATGCCTTCACCTTGCTAATTCTTACATTATAAGGCCCCAATGGTCACTGGAGAATAACGTACTTCTGATTTGTAACTGAATAAGAGCTGACCTCTGCAATTATTCCTGTTAATGCATCACGCTACATAAAGAATAGTAGTCTCCAGTATTGTCTTTGTGTATTTAGATCCAATAGACTTCTACATAGACAGTAAATAGGTAAAGCACAAAACACATATGGGCTGCTACTTATAAGAATGAGGAGTAATACTCAAGTTTGCAGCTTTTTTGACCTTCTAGTAACAGCTAGCAAAAATGTCTCTGGTCAGGAGACTTTTCCTTGATGGTACTCCTTTTGTCTCAACAGGCAGAAAAGTTTTCTTGCTTTTATGATGTAGTCTGAAGATTAGTTACATTTTGGCTAAATTTCAAAGAAGCAAATCTGCTGAATCACTGGAATATTGTCATCACACAAATGCTGATAAATCATATGAGGAATGACTCTTTTTTTTTTTTTCTTTTTTGCAGATGACATTAAAGTATCTGTAAATGACTTTATTATAAAGGCAACTGCAGTTACTCTGAAGGTAAGTGAATAATTGGCTTTAAAAAATAAAGTTTTATAGTATACTCCCAAGGAGACAAGAGAAGTATTTTGTGAGTCTGTATGGAGCTATGAATGCAATAATAGCAAAGCCTGTAATTCTTTATCTCTTATTGTCAGGTTTTTTAATGCTCTACAGGTAGAATTCTCTGCACTGTCTATGGTGTGGACTGTAAAAGTGAGAACTTCTTAGATCCACTTACTGTAGTTATCATCTGCAGATAATGGTAGATGCTTTGTCAGCAGACTGAAGCAATTGGCAAAATAAGTCTTCTATTCTTTGCTGTTGCATCTTATTTTCTCTTACAGTAATAAACAAATATTTATCCAAGTCTTATACCAATCTTGTGTATTACCTCAGATGTATTCTGATGGCATATTCAATGACCTCTGCTTTGAATTAAAAATTCTTCAGGCAACCAAACTTTGCTCATTGCTAGAAATTGTCATTGTTCCCTTTGTCAATGTAAAAGTTAAACAATTGCAATAATACCTTAAATTTCATTAGGGCCTACATGTTCCATGCCGAACTACAGAGGCTTCACAGTCTCCATAAGCAATTTGTGTGTTCTCTGGGTAGAACTGGATACGTTGCCTTCCAATTTGTGTTGATTGTTCTGCTTGGAAAACGCTCCCAGTGCCACTCCATTTTTTGAAACTAAAAGGTTTCAGAGATCCTTCTTTAGGAGAACTCTCCCACTCTTAGTCCAGAGTGTTTCAAATATAATCATTTGGAATACATAATGTGAAATTAATCTTGTTTACAAACTTAGGAAAAGCAAGAACTGTGATAATTTCACTTAGGTGTGGAGGGTTTCTGGTTTAAATTGTTTGCACTTGATTTTAGAATAAGGTGGGAGTTGTAACCAGCCTCAAGGCCAGTATTTTTAAGGTTTGGGAGGAAATGGTGTCTTTTAGTGATCACTAACAGCTGGAAAAGATCTCTGTGATGTAGAAAGATAGTTAAGGGGGACACATGCTTGATCCTGAAACTGTGCTATGGAGTTTGTCCTTGTCACATGAATACATTGCCTTGATGACAATGAAAGAATGCAGATTTTGAAGCAGTTTGGTATTGCCATGGATTTGCTACCTATACCTTCTTGATTGCACAGTGATCACACCTTCTAACTGTAAATGTTTAGAAAAGCTAAACTTTTCTGATACCATTTCATCGTTTGAGCAGCAGGATGTAAAAGCTACAGACAGACAAGATAAAGCAGAACAATGATCCAGACTAGTTGCATTACCTCACAACAATAAAAATTCAGAAAGGGAATGACAGCCATTTTTCTTATTTGCCAAAATGATTCTATCTATTTCAAAGCTGAAGCAGGAAGTTACATGCAAGTTGGGGAACTATTCCCATGGATATATGGAATTAAGAGAGAACACTACACTGGAATGGACTGGAGATATTTCTAGCCAGACATGATCCAAATATTAATGTATAATTGCAAGACTTAAAGATTTTGACAGAAAATAGACAGGATTGTAGGCAGTTTCATAAGCAAGTGCCTGAGAGAGATCCTGGGCATTGGATAAACTGGAAAAAAAACTTCCTAAATTATTCTATACCAGAAACAGGAGGAGGAGTTAAATATGCTAGCTATGCTTTTGTTAGATGTGAACATAGCAAGAAACTTCTTTTTGTGGCCTAATGAGATCTTACACAAGGAAATAGTGACATCCAAAAATTACTGTGAACTGCTAGCTGCGAGCATGGATTAACAAATCTGCACCAGAGAGCAGGTGAAAGGAACAGGAGACAGAGAGAGGAATGAAAGATTAGGTTTTGTGTTTTTCTACTTTAAACAAAAAGACCAGTTGAGAAAAATAATGGGATGTAATCCTAGTTTACAATTCATCTATATGTGAAAGAATGACTTGAATACAAGCATTCAATGTACTTTTTGTTACTTCTGCTTATATAATAAAAGTTTTTTGTTGTTGTTTCTGGGATTTTTAAATTGCTGCCTGAAACTTAAATGACAAGTATCTTTGTGTACATTTAACTATTAGGCTGCTCTACTGTACTTTGAAGGACCACACCTATGGATTATGCATGTTGTTTGTTGCCAAAATTTAAAACAAGATTTCCTTATCTGCCATCACAAAATGAACTAACCAATGAATTAGGTAAATGTGATTTCTCTTTCTGATAGACAAATAAAAATATTTAATCTGTGATTAGAATCATAGAATCATAGAATCATAGAACCATAGGGTTGGAAGGGACCTCTGGAGATCATCTAGTCCAACCCCCCTGCCAGAGCAGGGTCACCTAGAGCAGGTTACACAGGAACACGTCCAGGCGGGTTTTGAATGTCTCCAGAGATGGAGACTCCACCACCTCTCTGGGCAGCCTGTTCCAGTGCTCTGCCACCCTCAGGGTAAAGAAGTTCCTCCTCATGTTTAGGTGGAACTTCTTGTGCTCAAGTTTGTGCCCATTGCCTCTTGTCCTGTCCCCGGGCACTACTGAAAAGAGCCTGGTCCCATCCTCCTGACACCCACCCTTTAAGTATTTATAAGTGTTGATAAGATCCCCCCTCAGCCGTCTTTTTTCCAGACTGAAGAGACCCAAATCCCTCAGTCTTTCCTCATAAGAGAGGTGTTCCAGTCCCCTAATCATCTTGGTAGCCCTCTGCTGCACCCTTTCCAGCAGTTTGTATTCTTTTTCCTAGTATTCTCAGCTGACACATATAATACAGAATTTGCATCTTGAACTTCAGGATTAGATAGTTCTATGCTGCAAACATGAGAAAATCATCTGTAGTGTGTAATTTTTAACTTTAAAGGAAATTCAGTAGACAAACCTAGTAAATGATAAAGCATACATCTTTGTAAAATCAGTGCATCTTTGGTTATGAGTTGGTGTTCCAGGTCTGATTGTGAGAAGCTGAAGTTTTTGTGCATTGTGTTAGAAGAAATTCTAACCTGGGAACCCTGGGAACTACTGACCTGTCAGCCTCACCTCTGCGCCTGGGAAGATCATGGAACAGATCCTCCTTGAAGCTATGCTAAGGCACATGGGGGACAGGGAGGTGATTTGAGACAGCCGGCATGGCCTCACCAAGGGCAAGTCCTGCCTGACCAACCTAGTGGCCTTCTATGATGGCGTGACTACATCAGTGGACAAGGGAAGAGCTACGGATATCATCTATCTGGACTTCTCTAAGGCCTTTGACATGGTCCCTGACAACATCCTTCTCTCTAAATTGGAGAGAGAGCGATTTAATGGGTGGAATGTTCGGTGGAGGAGTAATTGGCTGGATGGTCACATCCAGAGAGTTGTGGTCAACAGCTCAATATACAGATGGACATCAGTGAGAAGTGATGTCACTCGGGGGTCCGTATTGGGACCGGTACTGTCTTCATCAGTGACGTAGACAGTGGGATTGAGTGTACCCTCAGCAAGTTTGAAGACAACACCAAGCTGAGTGGTGTGGTTGACATGCCTGAGGGACAAGATGCCATCCAGAGGGACCTGGACAAGCTTGAGAAGTGGGCCCGTGTGAACCTCGTTAGGCTCAGCAAGGCCAAGTGCAAGGTCCTGCACTTGGGTCAGGGCAACCCCTGGTATCAGTACAGGCTCGGGGATGATGGGATTGAGAGTAGCCCTGAGGAGAAGGACTTGGGTGGATGGTGGATGAAAAGCTGAATGTGAGCCAGCAGTGTGCCCTTGCAGCCCAGAAGACCAGCTGTATCCTGGGTTGCATCAAAAGAAGTGTGGCCAGAAAGTCAAGGGAGGTAATTCTGGCCCTCTGCTCAGCTCTGGTGAGACCCCACCTGGAGTACTGCATTCAGCTCTGGAGCCCTGAGCGCAGGAAGGACATGGACCTGTTGGGTGGTTCCTGAGGAGGGCCACAGAAATGATCTGAATGCTGGAGCACCTCTTCTATAAAGAAAGGCTGAGAGTTGGGCTTGTTCAGCCTTGAGAAGAGAAGGGTTGGGGAAGCAACCTTTTTGGAACCTTTCAGTACTTAAAAGGGGCCTATCCTGTTGCTTTGTTACAAATCTATGCTAGCATTTGTTCGACTATTAAAATAATAAACTAAAACCAAAAGCAAACAAAAAACCCAAACAGATTTAACCCAGTATACCAGGAAATAAGTTCGTGATCAAGCTCATGTCTCAAGTCTGTTCTGTTTTTCAGGAAAATACGTGGAGTACTAGTTCCAAAAGGAAAACCCAGCTCCACCTGCTTCTCCCCACCCCGAAATTCAGTGGTGTGAATACGTTTGCAAGTTTAAATTCAAGGCAGTTTTACTGACTCTTCTGGACACTGCTCCTATTTTGTTAATATTTTCTTTCTGAACAATGCAAGACAAATGCTCTTCTAGCTTGAATGAACTGACAGTGGCTGGTTTGACATTTTGTGATTGGTTGGCAAACACCTCAAGATGCTCTTTATATCAGTTCTTTAACATGCCAAGTTTCTCCTTCGCAGTTCTTAGGACCACAAGTCCAATTATGAATTCTACTTTTTGACTTGGTCTTGCCAGAGGTTTGTGAATATGCCAGTGAGCTCACCAGATGATAGCCCATTAGAACAATTCTGGCTTTCTGGAACAAGGAGGGAGCAGTAAGGCTGGAGGAAGGGATGAAAGCTTCCAGGCTGATATCCACAAGTGGTTGGGCTTAGTAACAACAGCCACTATAGCAGCCGTCCTTTAAAAATAAACAGTATTTCATTTCTGAAGTGATGGGAGAAATAATACTGTCTGGTCTACATCAAAATTAAAACTGTTCTAATTATATTGAAGTTGATAGGAAAAACTCCTTTTCCCTACCATCTCCTTTGGATACCTTATATAGAGAGTCTTATATGCATAACACCCGTTTGAAGGCATATGAAAGCCGTGTATACTGTGGGACTTTCATGAAGTTTATTTGACTTGCAAAGAGGAGTATTGCACCGTATTTTTTTCATTTTTCTACTTTATTTTTCTACACCATATTTTTTTATTTATTCTTCTAGGAGTGGAGTTAGTTTAGAGTTAGTTAGTTAGTTAGAGATAATGTGTCTCTTCCATACTTTTTTTCTGGAATACCTTCTCCACAGTGAAGACTAAATACTAATCTTGGATTTATTGGAAATAGTACTTTCACAGTTTCTGTGACCAGTTACATGAGACTTCATCTATGTGCTGGGGTGTTTTTTTTTCTGTCAAGCTGTTTAAGCTTTTTATGGTAAACTCAAGAAACCTCATTGAAATTATCAGTAAACATTATCTCAATTTTAATTGATTACACACACACACACACACACACACACAAAAATCTTGCATTTTAGGAGAACCTCGTCTAAGTAAATGTGTTGTAGCTTCCTTTGCTGAGAGTCATCCCTGAGACACAAGTGGAAAACAAAATGTTGATATATTAGAATGTCCATTTCCATGCTTTTTAAGTCAATATCCTGTGATTTATTTGGGGGGATAAATGATACTGCTTTGTAGCTTTGCTTGCTGGGCATCTGTATGGTGGTATCAGTGACACCTGAAGGAAGCAGGCTTTTGTTAATTTTTTTCCAGCAGCACCAAAAAACCTTCTGGCTGCCCTGCCATTTTCAGTTCTTGGAGCATACGTTCATGCTTTTTGACAAAGTAAGTTTAAATAAAATAAAATAAATGCAAGCCAATCACGTACATCTATTCTTAGACCCTCACAATGATTATTTTTTTGGTTTTGCTTGTGGCAGTCCTGATGACAGATGTGACCTATTCTTTTGCGTTCATTTACAGAGAGTAATTAATTTGGTGAATGCCTGTATGTAGCTACATGTCTTAAAGGATTTTCCTTTTTCTTGATAATTGATTGCACCATTATTCTTTTAACAGCTGTGTTTTTTACTCTCAATCCCTCTCTCCTAGCAAATGCCAGATGTGAATGTAACCTGGGATGGAGAAGTCTGCAGGCAGCTGCAGTCCATTGACATTTCTATTGCTGTGGCAACAGACCGAGGTCTTATTACACCAATCATAAAAGATGCTGCTGCCAAGGGAATAAAGGAAATTGCTGCCTCTGCAAAGGTAGGTCTTAAATGTACAATAGGCTGAGGAAGATAGTGGCTATATAGTTGTTTTGTAGCAGAAAATGTAGCATGACCATTACACATCAGTAATAACAAAACAAGTTTCAAAATTAATCTAAAGCACTTTATCAGCATTCCTTAGACTTCAGAATTATTCTTAGTTTTGCAGCTCTGTTCATTTTTAATTAATGATAACTTAGCCATCATGTTATTTAGTTGCATGCTGGCTAGACTGTTTGAAAAATAAACCTATACAGACTTATGCAATTTAATGTAATTGTATTTCTTTAATCCTCATAAGAAAGCTAGTTAATGCTAATTTCTTTAGTATTTCTGGTCTTTGGATTTGAGATTTTTTTTGCTTGGGAGGTTTTTTCCTGCCCTTTCTGAGAAATTTGCTTGTAGCTGCTTGAGTTACTCTATGTGCAGTTACATTATGGCACTTACTTCTGTCTGCATTTTTGCAATATGCAGTTCAGTTGAGCATGTCACCCAAAAGGTAACATTAAACTCCTCAGACTAATGAGCAGTATTTTGCATAGACCGCGTGACATTTGAAGTGACCTGAATCCGTCGCAGTTGTTGCCAGCCACAGAAGTAGTATTTTGTGGCAGGCAAAAATACAATGAATGATGAAATGCACCAATACAAGCCTTTTTTTTTTTGTCATTTAATGAGTACTAATTAAAGGCCTGCTGTATCTGAGGAATACAATGGAAATAGTTGCTAGGGCACAAAACTGTCAGAAAACCAGACACAGGCCGCATTTTGTACATTTTTGTCTTCCTGAAAACAACAGAAATCATAATAGTCTGTGTTGGCAGAAGGGAATGACTAATGAAGTTGTAGCAGGAAAAGGCGTGTCATGGCACAAAGCATTCATAATTGGACTCTCTTAAGATTTTTTTCCAGTTGATGCTGCTTATTTCATGATGAATGTGTTGTGAAAGCAAATCCTTTCACTAACACAATAGCCAGCCAAGGAGGAAGGTCAGCTCAGATTGTTAAAGAGCAGCATTATGAGAAGTGAAGTATAGCTTGTGCTTTCATTATCATCCCCAATACCTGTGATACTGTGATGCAGTATTACAAACCTCTTTTCCTATAAATTACAGTGTCATACAGTTCCCATGGTAGGAATGTGTGCTTACATTATGTTTAATAGAGCTGTGACAAAGTAAGCATTCTCCTTTCACTTCAAATGGAATGGTGTAACATAGGTCACACTACTCAGTATCAAAGTCTTTGAGTTGCATATGTTGGTGTGGACACCTGCAATCTAATTTTGCTTTTCAACTTCTTCAGTGAATTACTGAAATAAATATATAGCTGACATGCACACATAGGAGGCACAAACTGAAACTGCAGCTGCTTCTCTACCAGTCTCCCTGTAGTTTAGCAGGTGCTTTCTTTGTGTAGATTGCATATGTCCCCTTCTGCTTCATGTTAATTTTAATTTCTATCCAGGTCATGTCCATCCTAATACCATATTTTCATCATTCAAATAATGCAATTGCACATATGCATTATGCTCATATTGACCCTGTTGTGTGAAAGCTGTTCCCATGGCTATTGTTTTCTGGATCACTAATTATTCAGAGTTGAATAAAAGCCTAAAATAAAATTCAGTGTATCCTTTTAACTTTTAAATTCATAATAAGGGTGTCAAAGTTTTGTAAAACTTGTTGTAGCCTTGAATTATTTAGTGGGTGATTCATTAGAATGAGATTCTCTTCAACTTCTTGGTGTTTATTTCTAAGCTTAATCACTGCAGTTAAACCACCATGGTCTTTCAGAACACTTGCTTGAAAGATGTTTAGAAATGCATGCAGGGAAGACAGTTGTTTACCATGACCACCAGAGTTATATTACAATGTGAAAAGGGATTAATCCATGTCACAACTATAACTTCTAACCAACACATTATCTGTGTAGGACTTAATCTTGTAATGACTGTATTTCCATCCACATGTAAACAGAAAGAACTCAATTGAATCATAGTTTCCACTCACTGACTCTGGTCCTTAAAGGCAGGGGAGCTTTCATAGAAATTACCTCTTAGTAGATTGAATTGAGTGGTTGAGAGGATATTCACGGAACACACGTAGAAAAACCCTGGAAAGCAGAATGGGCAATTCCTGGAAAGCAGTCTAGAAATCAGAAAAGGGAAAAAAAAAATCAATTCCTAGAAAGAACATGGAAAAAAAAATCCTAGAAAACTAGAAAAAAGTAGTAGAATTCCTAAAAAGGGGGTAGAAAATTCCTGGAAAACAGGAAGTTCCTCCTGGAAAAAGAGGGAATTCGTGGAATAATCTTCTCAGTTTCACAAATGTGGTATATCGCTTTTTCATCTTGTGAGAAAGTAGATTTTTTTTTTTTTTCATTCACTTGACCAAAATTTCCTATCTGATCTGAGTCTTATTTCTCTGACTGCTTTTGAAAACAGTCATTTTTTCAGCATTATGACATTTTAAGACAATTGTCACAACACAACATTTTCCATGCACTTTCCACCTGTGGAATAAATATGATACAAGCCAAAAATATTAAATGTGTTCCATATGAATAGGATAGATATCTGTCCTGCATATATTCCCACTTCAGTCTCTGCTGTCAGTTGAAGAGCTCCTTATTTTGAAAAGGTTGCTACTAATGGTGACTAAAGTCACCAACTTTTCATTGGGTATTCACAGGGTGTTAGGAATGAGCTGGTGGCTGAATAACTCTTGACCCACCAAAGAGTGCCATTTCTCCTGAGGTCCACTCAGTCCTCTCTTCCTTATGTGACCACTACCGTAAGAATTACTCATTCTGATTCCTGCTGCTTCCATCTAAGGAGACCTCCGAGGTAGAAACATCCTAGGTGGGGATAAAGTTCTTTTTCTCTGTGATCTTATCTTAGAATATAGTATGAACTTCTTGGGCTGTATTTTGAACAAAACTTGTGGACAGCTTCTTTTGTTATATTTAGAAGTAGAAAAGTCTCACAAATGAAATGGCAGTTATATCAAAGGTGGTTTTTGAGATAGTTGACTGCTTAGCTGGAAGAAATATGTACTCTCAATCTGCTAGAAAGTTCTGAAGCGGTACATGGCAATTTCTTTAAACAAATGGGTTAAGAAGAATATTGTGAATTTCTCAGCAGTATTTTGCTAGATATTTTTAGCATCTAAAACCACCAGGGAGAATGGTGGTTCCATTGTGAAAACTGAAGTAAGGTTTTTAAGGTGAGAGAACAGCTTTTATTGAACAGCCAGTATTGTTGGGAAAATGAAGTTTTGCGTCATAGTCTCTTTGCCAAATCATTGCAGCTACAACAACAATGTTGCTGACGTACTTCCCTAATTCTAAAAGCAGATGACTTTTTAATGGCTATATGGTACTTATAATTTCTTACTGAATTAAAAGGAGATAGGCTATTACAACACTTTCTTTCTTCTCTCCTCTTCTTTTTCTTCTTTCATTTTCCTTAGGCTCTAGCAAAGAAAGCAAGAGATGGAAAACTGTTACCAGAAGAGTACCAGGGAGGATCTTTTAGGTAAAACTCTCTAGCAGTATTTAATACATACAGCGCAGGTTCAGAACTATTTTATCCTGTTATTCTACTGTGTGTTAATGAATGTCTTTTAAAATCTTGCTCCATTTAGGATGAAACTTCATGTGATGATTCTGAGGGCCAAGCCTAGGCTGAGTTTTCTGTATCAGGGGAAACAATTATCTTGGTGCAGGTTTATTTCATCTGAGCCTGGTGTGAAATTCATGTTTTTCATACCCAGACTGATATGACTTTTATTTTTGCACCTGATTTTTCCCAGTTGCGGAAGACTGTTGTTTTTTTCATTTTGGTTTATTTTTTCTTTTTTTAAAATGGCATTCTGTAGTTAAGAAAACCCATTGATAATAGTTTTTAAATAAATATTTTCAAAGGAGTTTTTTTGGCAGAGGTACTGAAGCAGACAGTGATATCTAGTTTGTCTTCAATTCACTTTGCAGAGGAATATCTCTAGAGGGGCAAAAAAAAAAGTTACAGCAAAGTTGTGGTGTTAACTCTTGCAGTTTACTTTTAACTGAAACATTAAAAACTGAGTAGATCAATTTTAAGTAGTAGCATATATTTAGTAAATATTTTTTCTATAAAGTGTACTCCGCAAAAAGATAGTGAACTCAGTGATGAGAAATAAATGGCATGTATAAAACATCAGCATAAATGTATTGACAAAGTTGCACAATTAATTTCTCAGATGACTTTTTACACTCCCCAAGTTTCTAAAACTTTTAGTGTACTGTATTTTATGACAGTATCATCAAGCAACATTTTTTGTTATTAACTGTAGCTTAGCTCACTTTCTGTCAATTTTTTAAAAGCTAATTCTGAATGCTTATGTTAATCATACCTTCTAGAATAGATAATTTGTGATTAGAGTAATACTACAGACTTCTGCAGAAATATTACAGTAATGTATGTGCCTGGGTTGCAGCTCTCTGGAGTATGTGGTGCTCATGATGGAGGAGTGGTCAAAAAAATCTCTAAGCCTTTCAGCAGAAAAAAATGTATGGAAATGCAGCAGTGGAGGCTTGGATGTGTTCATCAACAAAATGACCCCTGAGTGTGAATAACTGTGGACATTTCACTGGTAACAGATCACAGTAATGAGAACAGCTGTGTGAGGTGTGAACAGCTGGATGGTCTACTCAGCCTTGTGGCAGACCTGTGAGAGGAAGTACAAAGGTTAAGGAGCATCAGGGCGTCTGAGAAAGACATAGATAGAGGTGCTGCCAAGGTCAGAAAGGCCTACTGCCTTTCATGTATCATGACCACCTCCACGAGGAAGAAAAGACAGGTTATAGTTGTAGATGACTCCCTTCTGAGGGGAATGGAGGGTTCAATATGCTGGCCAGACCCTCCTCTTAGGGAAGTCCACTGCCTCCCTGGGGCCTGGGTTGAGGACATCACTAGGAAACTTCCTAGCCTGGTACAGTCCTCAGGCTATTACCCATTACTGCTCTTCCATGTGGGTGGCAATGAAGCCGCAACGCATAGTCCAAGGGTGATTGAAAGAGACTTCAGGGCCTTGGAACCTCAGGGTAAGGGAATCTGGAACACAGGTTATTTTTTCCTCTCTCCTTCCAGTTGCAGGCCGCAACATTGGAAGAAAGAGATGGACCCAGTCTATTAATACATGGCTCTGTGGCTGGTGTCACTGCCACAATTTTGGGTTTTTCAATAATGGGGTGGCCTACACAGCACCAGGCTTGCTGACATCAGATGGGATTCATGTTTCTCAAAGGGGGAAGAGGGTCTTTGTTCACATGCTAGCAGGGCTCATTGACAGAGCTAGAATTTAAGCTAGAGTTAAGGGGGAGGGGGATAATATCAGGCTTGCCCGTGACAAGCTGTGGGATGACATGCCAAGGTTAGTGGGGCCGGGGTACTCGTGAGGGCCCTCAGCCTGTCACTCTGAGATGGGCTGGCTACACTGGAGCATGAGTCTTAGAGAGATGAGCCAGGGCCTCCTGAGGTAATAGGAGCCAGCAGGGAAAGACCAGTGAAATACCTCAGAGGGATTAAGGACTGTTGCTGTAAGAAGGTGACATGGCCAACAGCCCAGCTGAAGTGCTTCTACACCAATGCACGCAGCGTGGGCAACAAACAGCAGGAGATGGAAGCCAGCGTGCTGCTAGAAAGCTACAACCTAGTTGCCATTCCTATAACTTGGTGGGACAAATTCCCATGACTGGAGAGCGGCTATCAATGACTACAGGCTGTTTAGAAGGAACAGGTGGGGAACAAGGGGTGGAGGGGTTGCCCTCTACATCAGGAAATGGATAGAGTGTGAAGAGCTGTCTCTGAAGAATAGCCACAGGCTGGTTGAAAGGTTATGGGTAAGAGTTAGAGACCGAGGCAACAAAAGGAACCTTGTGGTTGATGTCTACTACAGGCCACCCAATCAAAGGCAGCCTATTGACCAAGCCTTCTTAGTCCAGCTACAGGGGGCATCGTGCTACAGGCTCTCATCCTGATGGTCCACTTCAGCCACCCCAACATCTGCTGGAAAAGTAGCATGGTGAGCTGTAGGCAATCCAGGAGACTCCTGGAATGCACTGAGGATAACTTCATAAGCCAGGTAATAGACAGCCCTACCAGAGGGGATGCGATACCGGACCTGTTGGTGACGTCAAGGTTGAAGGCAGCCTGGGCTGCAGTGACCATGTGCTGGTGGAGTTTGCAGTCCTGAGGGATATGGATCAGGTGAAGAGTGAAGTCAGGAAAGCAAACTTCCCACTCTTCAAGGAGTTAGTCAACAAGACCCCCTGGGAAACTGCCCTCAGGGTCAAGGGAGCAGAACAGAGATGGCAGATCTTTTAAGGATGCTTTCCATGGAGTGCCAGAGCTCTCGATCCCCAGGTGTAAGCAATCAGGAAAGGAAGGCAAGACACGGGCATGGCTGAGTCGAGACCTGCTGGTCAAACTAAAGGGCAAGATGGAAATGCACAAGCAGTGGAAGCAGGGACAGGTATCCTGGGAAGAGTATAGGGACACTGCCTGGTTGTGTAGGGATGGGGTCAGGAAGGCCAAGGCACAGCTGGAGCTGAACTTGGCAAGGGATGCAAAGAATAATAACACAAGCTTCTGCAGGTATGTCAGCCACAAAAGGAAGGTCAAAGAAAGCATAGCCCCACCTGATGAGCAAGACTGGCAAACTGGTAACAATGGACAAGGAGAAGGCTGAGGTACGCAACAACTCTTTTGCTTCAGTCTTCACTGGCAACCTCTCTCCCCACACCCCTCAAGTAGATGGACCACAAGGCAGGGACTGGGGGAGCAAAGTCCCTCCCGCTGTAAGAGAAGATCGGGTTCGTGACTACCTGAGGAACCTGAACATACAGAAGTCCATGAGATGCATCTCTGTAAAGTGGAGAGATGTGGATTTAATGGGTGGACTATTCAGTGGAGGAGGACTTGTTTGGATGGTCACATCCAGAGAGTCGTGGTCAACAGCTCAATATACAGATGGACATCAGTGAGAAGTGGTGTCACTCAGGGGTCCGTACTGGGGGGACCGTACTGTCTACTGTCTTCATCAGTGATGTAGACAGTGGGATCGAGTGCACCCTCAGCAAGTTTGCAGACAACACCAAGCTGAGTGGTGTGGTTGACATGCCTGAGGGACAAGATGCCATCCAGAGAGACCTGGACAAGCTTGAGAAGTGGGCCCGTGTGAACCTCGTTAGGCTCAGCAAGGCCAAGTGCAAGGTCCTGCACTTGGGTCAGGGCAACCCCTGGTATCAGTACAGGCTTGGGGATGATGGGATTGAGAGTAGCCCTGAGGAGAAGGACTTGGGTGGATGGTGGATGAAAAGCTGAACGTGAGCCAGCAGTGTGCACTCGCAGCCCAGAAGACCAGCTGTATCCTGGGCTGCATCAAAAGAAGTGTGGCCAGAAAGTCAAGGGAGGTAATTCTGGCCCTCTGCTCAGCTCTGGTGAGACCCCACCTGGAGTACTGCATTCAGCTCTGGAGCCCTGAGCGCAGGAAGGACATGGACCTGTTGGAGTGGTTCCTGAGGAGGGCCACAGAAATGATCTGAATGCTGGAGCACCTCTTCTATAAAGAAAGGCTGAGAGTTGGGCTCATTCTGCCTGGAGAAGAGAAGGCTCCCGGGAGACCTTATTGAGGTCTGCCGATACTTAAAGGGGGCCTATAAGAATGATGGGGACAGACTTTTTAGCAGGGCCTGTTGCGATAGGATAAGGGCTAATGGTTTTAAACTAAAAGAGGGTAGATTTAGGCTAGATATAAGGAAGAAATTTCTTACAGTGAGGGTGGTGAAACACTGGAACCTGTTGCCCAGAGAGATGGTGGATGCCCCATCCCTGGAAACATTCAGTGTCAGGTTGGATGGGGCTCTGAGCAACCTGATCTAGTTGAAGATGTCCCTGCTCATTGCAGGGGTGGTTGGACAAGATGAACTTTAAAGGTCCCTTCCAATTCAAACCATTCTATATTTCTGTACAGATTGATCTTTTTTCTGCTCTTTGCTGTAACTATAAGAAAAAGGGGGAGATGATGGGTTAGCTTCTCTATAGACAGTCTGTCATAAAAGAGTCCCAGTCTTATCTAATATACCACTTCCTAGTTGGTGACACTGACAAAAACGTTCAAGGGAGAAAGGCATGATGAGGCTTTCCTGTGCCTGAGTGATGTTTATATGCCCAAATCGTATCACTTCGTTATCAGCAGCCATTGTAACTTAAAGTCACGAGGTTCAATCTAAAAGACATTTGGCTTTGAACAGGGACAGGCAAAGTTTTTTTTTGAAGATACTACTTTCCTGTCCTACTCTGCTTTTAGTGCATGCAATGCAAGGATATCTTACTGTAAAGAAATGGGGCTTTTAAAAAGGTGTGTTAATTGTAATCTCAAAAATCCCAAACTCCGCTCAACTGAAATCCAATTCAGATCTCTTTTAAAGTTAACAGGTTTGACCTTGGGAGAGAATTAGGTCATAGTAATTATTGAATATACATTATTCCTTCTAGGGCATATATAATTTTTGACATTACTGGTAACTCTCTTCTCCTACATTTAGTATCTCCAATCTGGGCATGTTTGGTGTCAATGACTTCACTGCAGTCATAAACCCTCCGCAGGCCTGCATCCTAGCTGTGGGCCGAGCAAGACCAGAGCTCAAGATTGTGGAAGATGAAGAAGGGAATGAGAAACTTAAGCAGCATCAACTCATGACAGTGACTCTTTCAAGTGATGGTCGGGTGGTAGATGATGGGCTGGCTTCAAAGTTTTTGGAGACCTTGAAAGCCAACATAGAGAATCCTATGCGACTTGCCTTGTGTTAAGATAACTGTTACGTACTTGATGTTTTTCCTGCAATGTATTCCTTATGAAATAAAATTTCTGTAATAAATCTTCCTACACGTAATTCCTGAAAGAACCTGACTCATGCAAAGTGAATGCTCAGTGCTATTTTCACCTAATCCTTTTGTCCACATGCTCATCTCCATCCACACACATTACAGTAGACACTCATACTTCAACTGATGATCTGTCCCACTGGATACAATAGAACTTTAAAGTTGAGTAGGGAGCCATAAATATGACAAATAATCCAAGAAACAAAGTCCGAACATGTCCTTTTATGTGCTGTGTTGTACAGAAAGTTGCATTTTGATCACAGCAAAGTATATGCAATTGCAGAGTGAGTAAAGGGGAAACTAATTCAGAATTGTTGGAACTAAGTGTCATGCTTGATGTGTCTTTCATATGCAATAATTTGTGCCAGAAGGTGATGGAAAATAAAGAAAAAGGTGACACTGGGATTGATCATGTAATAGTCTTATGGTGATGACCTGTAGGTTTGAAATTTATTCTATTTTTTTCATTATTTTTTACTTTCTTGGCTTTTATTGTATGACTTCTCATTTTTCCACTGAGTTTTTGTCCTGGATTACATCAGACCATAACAAATACTTTTTCCTCCCTAAAGTCCACTGAAAATGTTGTGTATTATTGTAATTTTTTTGAAAGCAGTGGAAATAAAGCACATAGTAGCAATGGATGTACAATGACCAGTGCCAGATGTTCAGATGGGTCTGTCTCTTTCTGTCAGAAGTACTCATTGCAAGCCCCTTTTAGTACCACTCAGTTTACCCTGGCAGTTTCAGATGCAGGTTAATTGGAGTAAGGTTAATCTACTTGTATGTACTCTTGAGCTATTTGTTAAATTCAAGCTTAAGCTGATTACTGTTTGTAGTGCTGTAAGATTAGTAAATTATTTATTAGATCACTGTACCAATTACTTTAGTGATGAGAGTAAGTTTTTCTGCCTTTTGTGTAGGTAATATTTCAACGTACCACTTTCATGTTGTGGAAAGGCTGTTTTTCAGCCTCTTGTTCATGGATAATCTGCCTTAACTGCTCCGATTCATACTATTTTGGTCTTGAAATTAGACAATTATTATTTTTTCCAAGGCTTTGAAAGAAAATATCACTGCATTTTGTATAAAGTACTGCAGCACAACTAATAAAATTTAACTAGCCGGCTACCTGGTCTTAATATTTTTCTGAGTTTTCCAGATCAGCAGAGATTCTCACCTGGTGCATCATGGGTCAGGAACAAATAGCTATTATTTCCTTTACCCCGAAGGTTGCTTATAAGCAGTTAAGCGTTACCATTTAAGAAGTGTCCTAGCACCTGGAATTTCCCGTTCCCCAATATCTATTTGTAGACTGCTGTTTGTATTTCCTTTTTTTTTTTTTTTTTTTTTTTTGTTTGTTTGTTTGAAGAGGTATTGAATTACATGTGAATGGTGACATAGTGCTTTGGTAAGTAAGATGGAAAAATATGGTTGTTCAGTGTATGTTCTTGGTTTTTTGCTTACAGTGATGATGGTTTTTCATTTTCCTAAAGTTTCCAAGTATTAGCTTGGAATTAAAAGAATAGTCCAATTAAATGCATAATGAAAGAATCGTCCAATGAAAGATAGTCCAATAAAATGAGAATAACGTTTTGATAACCCTTCCTAAGCAATTTAGATGTTCTGATCTTTTAGTCTTTGTGTACTAGGTTAAGTTGTAGAAACTTCTATTTTATGAATGTTTCCTTTTTTAATTCAGGCAAATGACAGAATTGAGTAGATTTCTCTGTTGGTTTTAAGAGGCAAGGCCAAACCCTTTGAGAATGTGTCATTTAAATTGAAGTCCTAGCAGTCATTTAAAAAAATATGCCAGCTATATACTTTTCTTGCAGAAGGAGGAGTATATCTAAGGTGAGTATGACATTGATCTCAAGATGCAAGGAAGATGAGCATTACTGCAGTAGCTTAAAGAATGTTAGCACGATAGGCAAGTGTCTTCAGTGTGTCTCCTATCAGTTCCCTTTCTGACTATAGGAATGTGGCATGAAAAATGAAACGTTCTACGGGAAAGTGCATGAAATGTGCTTTTGTCTTTTGCGGTATTTTGTAAATTACGAATCATTTTTATCCAAAATTTTTTTCCAATAAAATGTATTAATCAGCCTAATTATCTTTGCACATAGAGCTGTTCACTGAATCATTCTTCAGCACTGACTCATCGTTCAGCACTGATGTACTCCTCTCTGGTGGATTTTCTTGGTATAAGCCTTGATGGTGCCACTGTTTTTGATCATTTCAGTCAATGAAAGACTTGTTTTAAAGGGAAAACTGAAATACAGAAAGGCCAGCAGAGGGCAGACTGAGCAGCCTGGTTTCTGGTTGTCACTCTTTGGTTTTAAAGTGTTTCAGAAAGCACCTGACATGAATAAAGAAGGAATAGTAAACACTAACTTGCCTTGATTTGTTGGAATTGTGATCAGATGGAAACCTTGGTCTGTGTATGGCACTTCCTGCGGAACTGGATCATAGAATCATAGAATATCTCAAGTTGGAAGGGATTGATAAGGATCATCGAGTTCAACTCCCTGCTCCTCACAGGACTACCTAAAACTAAATCATATAACTAAGAGCTTCATCCAGATGCTCCTTGAACTCTGACAGGCTTGGTCGTTCCCTGGGGAGCCTGTTCCAATGTCTGACTACTGTCTCACTGAAGAACCTTTTCCTAATGTCCAGTCTGAACTTCCCCTTATGCAGCTTCATTCCATTTCCTCATGTCCTATCGCTGGTCACCAGAGAGAGAAGACAGCAGCTCCCCCTCTGCTGCCCGCCTTGAGGAAGTTGTGGACTGCAGGACCTCGGCCTTCTCTTCTTTAACCTGAACAAACCAAGTGGCCATAGTTGCTCCTCATAAGTCATACCCTTGAGACCTTTCACCATCTTGGTTGTCCTCCTCTGGACACACTCCAGTAGTTTGATGTCCTTATATTAAGGCACCCCAAACTGCACACAGTAGTCAAGGCTGAGCTTGCAGCAGTGCAGTGTAGAGTGGAACAATCACCTGCCTTGACCAGCTAGCTGTGCTGAGCTGGATGCACCCCAGGACACGGTTGGCCCTTTCAGCTGCCAGGGCACACTGCTGAGCCATATTCAATGATGTTTTATTCCATTTGTCCCTAAAATGTTGAAGGTATAGAGAGAAGATTTCTCTAGGTCAGCGTAGCAATTCCGTCTGTAATAGGTTAAATAGAGAAAAAACTGATCAGTTGAAAGTACCTTTCAATACGTTCTTAGTTAAGTGTAAGTTTTAAACTTACAACTCTTGTAATTTCTTTCTTTGTAATTGTGCTTGAGTAAAGCAGGAGGAAGTTCATGGTAGCCTGCTGGAAATTTGTAGAAACATGCTAACCAGTAAATGTTCCAAGAAACACAGAAACTTAGGATTTGAGTGAAGACCCATGTGTTGATAAAACTGAGGTGCAAATCATTTACCGGAGCCTTGACTGGCTATGTTGCATGGTTACTTTACAAAATCTGCCTAATTTGTATCCGTGAAAAGCCATTGCTGTTTGCTTGAATTCAGTTTGCACTCCTTCCCTTTGACGTCAGTTTGCTTTGTCTTGTAGGTATCACAGTGGATAATTATTCAGATACAATAACCATATTGTTCTTCCCTCTCTCCACAATAATCGTCTTACCTGGCAAGTTAAACATTTGTGTCATTATGAGAAATAACTAGCTGGAAAATGATAGGCTTCTCTTCTTGTTCATTACCTGTACTAAGGAAAATTATTCATGCTGTGTCAATGAATTACAGATTAGACATCAAGAGAAGATGTTCTTTCATACCTTAAAAGTTGCTCTCATGTAGCCTGGACCTAGATAGGAAGAAAGGGCAGCTATGAACATTTTTGTTTCTGCTCACTGTTGTACGAAGTATATACTGAATTGTTAGTGCAGCAGATCTCTCTCCTGCAGTTTCATGATTTTTGCACTGTGTAACATTGATTACCACTTGCGGTTCGCTTCCCTTTGCAGGGATACGAGCAATTGAACGTTGTAGGATACTCTCTGTTAACCTCGTCCTCAACCAATTCCTGTTTCAGCTGCCTATCTTAAGAAAATATGTTTCATTTTGCAAGTTTGGTGCGCTTTTAATTTCTTCCCTGCCAAATAAATTGTAAGATCAAATATCCATGGAGGCTGTTTGCTTGTGCAGATGCTTGTACTTGCTGTGTCATGTCCCAGTCTCCATTAGCAGCATGCACTGAGTTTTCTAGGTTTCAGCAGACAGCATCACACGGTTTCCTCTTCCTTGCGTGAAAAATAGGAGCTATAAGGAATCCTGTGGTTGATCAAGAAAGAAACTCTTCTTACACTCTTCAGAAGTGTGAAAGTTCTGTCTTATAGTGTAAATTTCAACCAAATATTGTGAGTGCAATACTTTGCTTACTCACTTGCTCATTTTGGCAAGGATTCTAGAGCACCTTTACTATTCACTTCATAGTAAAAGCAATACACAGATTCAAATGAAATAACTTTCATGCTTTTTTTTTCCCCCACATGAATATTTAGAGAGACAAGTTACGTACAGAATTATTTTGAAGTTAATTCAAAAATGAATTGGTTGTGTCTACAGAAATTTATCAGATGTTATATCATCTTGCATTTCCCTGTTGACATCTATAGAAGAGTTACAGAATTTTGAGGCAGATTAGGAGTCCTTCATCTGTCCATTCTTATTTTGAACCTAATCTAGCTATCATAGACTTCCAAGTAGGTGATGTCTTACTCAAGCTAATGACAAGGGCTAATGATTCTGAGTGACTCCCAGCCTGGAAGAGAAGAGATGATTTGGGATGTGCTAAATTATCCTAAACAGTGCTTTATGTTCGTATGCTGTCTGACAGGGTTCAACCACTCTGACAGCTGCAGAGGAAGGCCACAAACAGAGGGTCTAGGCCCTCTTACTGACATGAATAATACTAATAAAGGGGAAGAAATGTGATTATTGGCTCTTTTTCAAAAAAATTTTGTTAATAGTTCCATTCCAATGCCTTTAGCTACAATGCAGCTGGTTTCACTGACTCGAAGTCAAAGCAGAGGGTTGCAGTTTTACCACAACAGAACTGCTGTGTTAATACTTTTGTTTTCAAAGAAGCCAGCTTTTCCGTACTGGGTGTTGACATAATGACTGTGTTAATCATTAGTCTGTGACACCCTTAGCTGTATTCTTTGTTTTGGAAGGCAATCCCTACTGGGCAGGGTAGAGAAGATGAAAGTAAGTCAAAAGAAATTAATCTTTTTCACCTGTACTTGAACATCCTATTTTTTGTAGCGTTGTATCGATTTTATTGATTATCAAGGAATGCCTGGGGTGTTTTTAAGCCATAAAGTGTAAGCAGATGATCTCTGACCATGCAATTGTCTCAAGCAAACTCTGAAGGAAACAATACTTCAAAACTTTAATATTCCATAACAAATTTGAGAAAGGGAATTTTACTTCTTGGACCTCCTTTTAAAGCATCTGTGCATACTTTGCATGTGTGCCTGTGCACATGTGTGTCTCTGTATGTGCTGAGATGGACTAGTAAAGAGGGCCATCTGCTATTTCAGCCACACTTGTTAAAGCCTTTCAGATCCAGGCTACAGGATGAAGAGAGAGACAGGCTTCTGAATTCCGCTGCTGAGACTAACCTTTCTGCTTAAATGTATGTCAATGTATGTGTGTCTAGGTACAACACTGGGGGAGGCCTAAGAGAAACCTGCCCTAATTACATTTGCCTTGGCTCACCTCACCACGAATAGATAAAAACTTACGTTATCTCTGAAATCCTTATAAAAAAAAGGACCTTTTTAAGGATCCTGTAAGTTTGAATAGAATAATTTTTAAAATGTTTTTGATTACCATGAAAGTATATTTGGAGTTGAAAGGAAACTTTTTTGAAGTCTGAGAGGACTAAACTTTATCAGAAAGAGTTAAAATTTTTAAGAGTTTCTGACTTTCCTTAGTAACTGTTTTCTTGCTTATATGTAAATAGAATCCAGAGCTGTGAAATGAAAATACTACCAAGGCTGTCCACAGAGGTGCTGAGAGACTGAAAAGATTAGGCTAGCAGCTCCAACTACATCTTAAAAATCTGTCTTTGGCTTCCAGTAATACGGTGAAATATCAGTGAGGAAGCATATGGCCCTTTGTGTTCATGTGTCTCAGGCTTCCTGGCACTGAGTCTCATCTCTTTCAAGCAATCAGATTGTAAGAAGACAAAACAACTGACCATAAAGCAGAAAGCTGAAGCATCTGTCAATCATTCATCAGCAGTCCCAGCTAACTGGGAATGTCCCAGTTGACTGGAGGTTAGCAAATGTGATGCCCATCTACCAGAAAGGCTGGAAGGAAGATCTGTGGAACTACAGGCCTGTCAGTTTGGCTGCGGTGGCAGGGAAGCTTGTGGAGCAGATCATTGTGAGTGCCATCACACGGCATGTACAGGACAACCAGGAGATCAGGCCCAGTCAGCATGGGTTTAGGAAAGGCAATTCCTGCTTGACCAAACTGATCTCCTATGACAAGATGATCCCCTTAGTGATGGAGGGAAAGGCTGTGGATGTTATTTACCTGGACTTTAGTAAAGCCTTTGATGTCATTTCCCACAGTATCCTCCTGCAGAAACTGGCCGTTCATGGCTTGGGCAGGTGTACTCTTCTCTGGGTAAAAAACTGGCTGGATGGTTGGGTCTAAAGAGTGGTGGTGAATGGAGTTAAATGCAGTTGGCAGCTGGTCATGAGTGGTGTTCTCCAGGGCTCAGTACTGAGGCCAGTTCTGTTGAATATCTTTATCAATGATCTGGATGAGGGGATTGAGCGCACCCTCAGTAAGATTGCAGATGACACCAAGTTAGCTGGGAGTGTCAATCTGCTTAAGGGTAGGATGGCTTTTCAGAGGGATCTGGACTGGCTGGATTGTGAGCTGAGGCCAATGGTGTGAGGTTGAACAAGGCCAAGTGCCATGTCCTGCACTTAGGTCACAATAACCCCATGCAGCGCTATAGGCTTGGGAAGAGTGGCTGGAGAGCTGCCCTGCAGAAAAGGACCTTGGAGTGTTTGTTGACAGCTGACTGAATATGAGCCAGCAGTGGCCAGGTGGCCAAGGTGGCCAATAGCATCCTGACTTGTATCAGGAATGGTGTGGTGAGTAGGACTAGGGCCCTGTACTCAGCACTGGTGAGGCTGCACCTTGAATACTGTGTCCAGTTTTGGGCCCCTCACTACAAGAAAGACATTGAGATTCTGGAGTGTTTCCAAAGAAAGACAATGAAGCTGGTGATGAGTCTAGAGAACAAGTCCTCTGAAGAGCAGCTGAGGGAACTGGGGTTGTTTAGTCTGGAGAAAATGAGGCTGAGAGAAGACCTTTCCACTCTCTACAACTACCTGAAAGGAGATTGTAGATAGGTGGGGGTTGGTCTCTTCTCCCAAGTGATAGGACAAGAGGAAATGCCTCAAGTTGCACCAGGGGAGGTTTAGATTGGATATTAGGAAAAAATTCTTCATTGAAGGGGTTGTGAAGCACTGGAGCAGGCTGCCCAGGGAAGTGGTTCAGTCACCACCCCTGGAGGTATTTAAAAGACGTGTAGACATGGCACTTAGGGACATGGCTTAGTGGTGGACTTGGTAGTGTTAGGTTTATGGTTGGACTTGATGATCTTAAGGGTCTTTTCCAGCCTAAATGATTCTGTGATTCTATGATCTAGTTTAGCTATCTGGGCACATTATAAAGACTCCAGAGATTAAGTGTGAGATGAATTCTACCAGAGAATTAGTTTTACATTTTCCTTGTGATGATTTTTCTCCACCACCATAAATGTGTGTATTCATGGTGTGGAGCTTATTCTGACTGTGGTAGAGATGTTCTAGAGGCACTTTGTTCTTGTTTGGTAGAAGTAAGTCTCAAAATCTCAGCCAGTTTGTGAATCATATGCTTAAAGCAAAAAAACCGCAGCTCTGCTGCCTCCTTTTTTTGTAAACTGGGATTACCATCCTTTCTCAGTCATTAGCTCATCTTCCCACTGGCTTTGAATAATTCCTGCTAGCGCTGCTTCTCCTTGAAGCTGTCTTCTATGCTTACCAGCCACGTATCAGGAACTGGTTGATATTTATCTTCACAGATTCCGCAAAAGGAGAAAAGCTGAGACACACCCACACGTGCATTTGTGAATGTTGTATTCATTTGCCTGTCCAGAAAACTGTTCGAATGGTTTCTTTTGAGCTAATTACTGAAAGCCTGTGAAGCAAGAGGAAGAATTTGATTAAGATTGCTTTATTTCCTCTTTGTAAACTGAACACTACCAGTAATCCAGCAGGATTTTCAACCCCTTCTAAAGAATTCTTTGTCTATCGCTAAACTGTTTTAATTCTTCAAGATTCACTAATGTAGGATTAATTAATGTAAAGCACATAATGTATTTTACAGTTTAGAGCAGCGTACCTATAACTGTTGCCAAATCACTTTGTTAGAAGCTGTTTACTGAGAGTTATATGAAATGCACCATTGTTGAAGGTAGCATGTTTATAATTTGCTTTTCTTAATTTTCTTTACCCCCCAAGTTGCATGTTGGGATTGCAGTGGCCCTTTACACACCCGGTTTAAAAAAAAAAAAAAAAAAAAAAGAAAAAGTTAAAACAATAGGGGACAATAGCTGCGCTTCAGGAGTGACAGCTTAAGAGCAGGTGGGATATCCAGAGGTGTCTAAAATAACACTGAGGCTTGCGTGTAATCAGCAAATTCTCATCACTGAGTTACATCACCGAGTAAGCATGGAGAGAAACCACTGTTAGGTTTAGACCCGCTGTTTCTTCTTTCCCTAGAGAATGAACTTGAATTTTTATTTTTTTTTTAATTGAATGTTTGGTTTTTGACAGGACCTTTTGTACTTTCACTGCAATGTATGATGTATAAAGGATCAATTTTTCCTTAGACTTGGAGCCATGTTTCTAACCACATCAGTAGCTGCGCACGTCCTGCAGATAAAGATACACATGCTACATGCAACTTCTGCATTCCTGACAGAGCTGCCTCATACACAGGTAAGAAATCAGCTTGCAAACTACTCTCACATTGAGAAACAGGACTTGCTGAAGAACAGCTTGATTTGATTATCTCTCTGATAGATTTCAGATCATTTATAGCTCAAGACGCACTTTAATCTTCACTTTTGACTAAATCTTCAGCATGAACTACTGTTACTTATAACTTGGAGATTTGGATCATGAAACAAAGAGGAGGAAAGGTCTGTCTAGTAACTCCTGGCACAAAGCTAAATGGTTACAGATGACTCTTGAGTTTGAAGTGTAAGTTCCCAGGAAACTCCAAGCTGCAAACAGTGTCTCACCCCATATTTCCAAGGACTGCCTGCTTACCAGGTGCTTACCAAATGACTTACTGAGGCACATGAAAGAAAACACAGAAACTTTTTAAAATGAGGAACTGAAAAACATGTGACTGTTACTAAAACTCGGTAAGGTTTTAGTAAGGCAAACTCGGTAAGTTTAGTAAGTTTGCCTCGGTAAGGCAAACAATAAATTAGAAGAGTGCTCTGATTTCATATTCAACAGATCCTCCTAAGAAGACAGCTGGACTCCTTTACTGAGCATTTAGAGTAGAAATAAAAATTAAATAGTGCTCCTCAGGATAACTTCATTACATAATAAATTAATATGAAATATAGTTACTTTCTCTGTATGCTTTTTAAATTTTTTTTTAAATGAAAAAGCCCTCAACCTAGACATAAACAAAGAATAAAATCTTCCAATAGGGATATGGACTTTTCCCAGCAAATATGACTTTCCAAAACCTAAGAATAATCTGGTAGGCATCTTCTAAATACTTTGCACATACACAATAAAACACTTCTTCAGTGAATAGTAGGCTGACACTACATCAGAAAAAAAGTAGGGAAAAAAGCAAGAGATGCCGGTACATGTTGATGCTGATTACAACGCACTAGGTTTGTTGTCTTAAACCAAGAGCATGACATTATCACACCAACGCGTTTGATCTCAAACACCAAGGCAAATTAATTGCTATTAAAGGCCGTTCCCTTGATTTTTTCCAGTACTGTTCCAACTGATTATTTGGAATAAAAATTAATAATTAATTGACGTGATTGTAATTCATACAAACAGTCACGTAATTAAGTCCGTAATTAGGCCTGATTTTTAGAAAATATAAGCACGCATTTCCTACTATATTCCAAGGAAGATAAATTGTCTGGAGGGGAAGTACATGCCATAAGGTGAGATAGAATGTTACAGAAGGAGACCATGCTGAAGAAGGTTATGGGGTTTCCAAGAAGGGAACATAGGCCAAAGACTAAAGATGGATATCAAAAATGGAGATGCAGCACTGGCTGGCACTGTAGGAAGCAGAGCAAGTCTGGTAAATGGAGAAAGAAGTTAGTTATCCAATGACTCACCGACAACCTTGTCTCTCTGTTTCAGGAACTGTTCAGTGAGCTCCAGAACAGAGCGCTTACCTTCCATACCTCTTCTGCGTCATGGGTTTTTATCCACAGTAAGAGTTAACATTTGTACAGCTGCCTTCACTCCAGCAATTGTGAGTATATAATACAACAAATCTTTGAGATTTCTTAATTGGACTCTATTGAGTGCGTATGTGATCAGCAAGACAGAGATGGAGTTATTCAGTGGCTTGTCTGACATAGTTCAAGTATCCAGCAAGGACAATTTGTGCCTGGGATGACAGCCAGGCACTTTTTCAGTTCATGTTAAAGGAAAACAATGCCTCCTTGACTACACTTTACTTAATAAAAATAAAACCGTTTCAGTTCCAAACGAAATAGCTCTGATTCTGCACCTCTTTTCTGCTCCATAAAGTGGTGTCACTGTGTGAGTGTTGTAGCCCTCTGTTGTCACATTATAGAGCATTATGACAGGTTACTTTGATATGGCTCGGAGGAAAACAGCAAGTTATTAAGTGCAGATACCCAATCTAGACTGAATGGTTTGTTATTTTGCAGTTTTTCTTTTTTGGCTGCCAATAATACTTCTGCTTTTTTAGTGCCCTGTGTGTAATGCATTAGGCATTAAGTATTGTATTGGGCAAAAGGTAACTTCCTCCAGGAATCAGTGGAGAACTTCCTGAGATGCCTTGTCCTCTGAACACTGCCATGAACATATAGTACTAATTCCAGATGTGATGGGCCTGTTTCTGTGGGCAAATTAACAGGAAAATATTTCCAAAGCATTTCAATTAAAATCCCAGAAGAATCAGGCCACATCTTTATGCCTCAGATATATTCAAGAGATACAAGCACTTGTCTTTGCCTATATCACTTGGATGAAATGAAATGGTGGACGCCCCATCCCTGGAAACATTCAATGTCAGGTTGGACAGGGCTCTGAGCAACCTGATCTAGTTGAAGATGTCCCTGCTCATTGCAGGGGCGGTTGGACAAGATGACCTTTAAAGGTCCCTTCCAACTCAAACTGTTCTCTGATCTGTCCAAGATATTAACTACACTGTCCCATCTGAAAATAGAGGCAAATTTCTCTCTCTCTGCATGGTGCAAATAGTTTTATTGAATAGTTTCCAAGCCTGTATAATATACTACAGCGATTGGCTATTAAGAATGTGCTGGTAAGTTAGCAAAGAGAGTCACAGCATAACAGTGGAATAAGCAGAGGACTGGAAAGGGCTGTGTAGTGAACTGTGTTGTGGGAAATCTCCCAGCTTGACTAATTGTCTCCAGCCTCCTTAGAAAGCTCCTTGTACAGCTTCAGTTTGGATTGCTTCAAACCTACTGTGCCATGTTACTGCATGCTGTTGAGGAGCTGCTGAGATCCCTGGTGGAGGCTGATGCACTTAAAACCAAATCAAAGCAACCCTGCCTTCTCTCCTCTAAACAGACGTTTGCTTACATGCTATTTATTAGCATGAAAATATAGTTTGGAGATTTCTTGGTAAAGCAATGCGTGTAGACTGCAACATATAACCTATGCATTTTTAAAACACCTGTTACTATAACAACCAGATTATAGTATCCAGCCACTGCCTTGATCTCATTATATAGAAAGCATAGTATGATCTTTTTTATACTTATTATTTTTACTATTTTTTTTTTAGACTTGTTCAAATAAATAATATGACTTGTCTACACTAAGTTAAGAAGCAGTCCTTTAGCTGTCGTGTAAAACTCCCTTTTTACAGTCTGACAAAGGGTCTCAGTTAAAAGCCTGATGCAATGGTCTGATGCTGGTCTGCTGGCAGGTCTGCAGACTGATCAAAAACTGTGGGTGACCTTCACCTACATGACACTAGACCAATATTCTGTCTAGTTTCTTCTGTGGCTCCCAGCCTCTGAGCATAAAGTTAAATTAAGTTATCTTTGAAGAGTCTTTTCAGGGTACCAAACTATCCAGGCACAGAGAGTTTAAGTTCACTGGGACAGGAGCTCCAGTCTCTTCTTTACAGTCTAACAATTTAACATGGGAGATAACAGTTCACCTACGCATCCTGTTTTCAGTAGTGTCGTATGATAGAAGACATAGAGTAAAACAGGAATAAGACACATGAGGAATCTATTCAAAGTTATACACAGACATGGGGAGAGGGTGGGAATTTCCCAGTGATTACACCCTGGCCCATGAGATTTAATAATCCAAAACCGTCTGATAACTAATGAAATTTGTTTGCATAGCTAACTCCTCTGATTAGTTCTGGAGAGGTGGGTGGCTTTCTTTCCACTTCAGGGAGTTTCTTGAATAATTTTCTTCCAAAGGTGAATAACATCATATTTCCCTAAACGCAGCTGGCTCTGAGAATCAAACTCCATGTTCAGCAACTGAATTTTCAATCTCAAATGGTTTGATGATTGCATCTGCTATAGGAGTTCCTTTCTCCTTTTCAGTATGTACCTTGTACAAGTCGCTAGCTCACACTTCAACCTCTGACATAGTATCTTTAAAGTACACCATTTTCAGAGTAAACCCGTTCAGATGTGACCCCTCATTCCATAATTTACCTATGTAAATCTCTGGCAGTTTATGAGAAAAGACAGAATTACCGCAACCACTAGTTTAAATGGTGAAAACTCTTTTGAACACCAGTGTGACCTTTTCGTCTGGAAATTATTTGGATTGTCATCTAAATTTGGGTTTGGTTTTTAATGGTTCAGCCAATTGTGGTGTTCATGCATGGTGATATAGCCTATAAATTGTTCTGTACACAGAATAGGTGATCAGTTGACAACATCAAACTCTACAGATCTCTTTGGTAAAGTAATTTTCAGGACCTTCTTTTTGGTATTTGTTTTGATCATCTAGACACATTTCTAAAGACTTAGTGGAAGAATTTTTTTTTTTTTTTTTTTTTTTTTTTTTTGAGAGCAAAGGCCTCACCCTGGCATGGCATGAAAATTAGGTAGGAAGGGAAGCTGAGTGAAACCAATAAGTTTTGCCATAAGCAAAGAAAGTAGAACATCAATAGTTCCTCTTTATGCATGTCACATCTCCTTTGAAAGTCACTACTTGAAATGCTGACTGTAGCGCGGTATTAATATGGGCACAGAAATAGAGATGAGTTAATACTTCCGATGGCTTAATGTCACGCTGGACTAGCTGCATTTAAACAAAGAGGAGTTGTACATTTCCAGGATGAGATATGCTGCTTCAGTGCACCTGTTACTTAGCCATGGACAGTAATTGCTGACAAGTGTCTGCATGTACATTGTGCTTTCTGCTGCCATAATAGATCTATCAGGTCATAATCAGGAGATCATGCTCTTGTGATATTATATGATTTCTCACCTGAAGCTGCTGGTAAATGCGGATATGAACCCAAGAAGGAAATAGAATATTGTATAGGAGCTGTCAAAGCTCAGAAACTCAGGTTTTTTTCCCTTCTCAAAGACATAAAAAGGAAGAACCCAGTCCTCATGAGGAGAACAGGATGTGAGGCTTCCCAGACTCTGTGATGAGAGGTGCATGCAGGGAGGTTTCTCATTCCAATGAAATCTTGTGGAGTAAATGTTAGCTACACACGATGGAAGAATACAAGTTTTCATTAGATTCTTATAATGATTGTATTGGTGTTGCCCAGTGAAGTTTAAATTCATAAGTAATTTTTTCTTGGCAGACAGCATCTGAACATTATGAAGAGGCAAATGAGGAATCTCTTGATTTGCAACATTCTGCCTTAGAGATTTTGAGACAATATATGTTTCCAAACAGGGCAATTCACTGTTTCTTTCAGAAGGAAGAGAGAGACTGAGAAAATTTGTTGCATGTTTTTATGAGAGATTTTCCCACATACCTTTTGCACACAGCTGTCCCAGTACCAGAATTTGTATTCCTAATTCATGCCCTGGGATTTCTGAGTTTTTTAGATTGTCAAAGTTACTGAAAAGGATCTCGTGGATGTTAAGCACCTTGCAATGCATGGAGATTTGGGGTAGAATCCAGCCCGGTTGTTCGAGGTAGACTGATAGAGGCCAGTAGAGAAATAATTCTTAAATCTGGCCTTTATCCTGGACTTGGAATTCTTCTTTAGTCATGACTTGAGGTATATGAAAACATGAAATTCCCAGTAAGAAACCTGCTTCTAAAGTTCAGAGGCCAATTTGTCCGTTCAGTCAGGATGCTGGCTCAGTGGTGGTGGAGTTCTTAGCGTGCATTCTCTTGAAAGGAAGTCTGACACTTAGACTTACTCAGAGGGTATAAGACCCTGGTTCAGTGCTTTTCTCTGACAAGGGTTCACCCTTCCAGGGAAAAAGCCATAGATAGACGAGAGGGTAAACTGGCACCTGGTTATCTTTACCTATATCATGAGAGTGAGCCACTCTGTAGCCAAGAACACAACATCCAAAAGCAAAGACAGTCAGGCAGAGAGGCTAATGTGGAAGGGTGTCCTGGAGTCACAGCTCTCAGGAGTAAGTCTATGCCCTATTAATTATTACTTCCCATAAATAAAGGTGATCTTACTGTTCACTGTTAGGTGAACAGTAATCATTATTTCCTAAGAATGATAAGAAATCTGATCACACTTTTTAGCTCATGTGATCTTAGTGAATTTTGCATTTGGGCTTTCAAAGCATGTTCAGTGGCAGAAATCAAAGTCATTTTACTGACACAAACCATAGGATCTACATGGAATCAAAATGCTAAGATTGTTGACGACCACAGCCTTGAGCTGAGACCCCCTGAATCCTTTCTGGTTTGTCCTTGAGGTATGTGTGAGTCTATGTTTTGGTCTGGTTCATTGTAGGCATCCATTTCTTGGTTTTGCTGTCTCACAATGAATCAGTGCTCAGCCTTTTCAAGTCTCAGAGAAAGGAAGGGCCAAACATTTATCGGTGAAACATAACCCTCCTGCCTGCAGCATGTTTTGCAGATGGAAGTGTTGTCTCCTGCAAATGAAAGGTGTAAATATCTTCTTCTCTTCCTTTCAGGCATAACACTTGGTGGGAGAAGGTGAAAGTGCCGTCTTCTAAACAATTGATACCCCTATCTGCAGGTGTTCCCATTTTAAGTGTAGCACTAAAGACATCAACATTTGAAAGTGCCAAGGGAATTGCAGCACATTGCGGTTACAATGTCTGTCTTTCTGGGTGGAATAATCCTGGCCAGAGATGTGATATGTGCCAGTGAACGAATTTGTCATATACAGTGTGTGAGAGTTCACAGCAAATGAAAACAAGGGAAGTCTTGAATTGTGTAGAGCTAGACTGAGGTAACAGCAAAGCCTGTATGCATGAGTTACACAAGCATGATTATCCCCTTATCCCAAATTTTTCCATGGTTATACTGCATAGCTACAATGCATGCAAACGTTGTCCTGCTATGGCAACATGACTCATTTGTTCTTTTAAAGACTTTTCTGTTACATCAGGGGGATAAGTTTTGGAAATCCGATCATTTTCATTGAGTCAGTTAACTGTCTTTTCTTTTTGAAATGTACCTGGGTATCTTCTGAGTAAGCTTGGAGAATGTGAGTCTGAATAACTATTGGTGGGGTCTGCGTGTCTACATGCAGAAAACACCCTGAATTAATACATGGCTTGTATGTCATGCCAGTATTATTCATACACATAATATCTAAGAAAGACAGCAATTTATCAAGCCAGTAAATATTTTTTCTGATAGTAAATTGAAGAATGCATACTAAGATAACTCCTCTTTCTCAGAGGACTTTCCTAGTTGTTTGGTCTTGCAAAAATAATTCTTAAATTGGCACAGAATAACTCCACAAACAAAGCCCAAATAGTTCTTTGTGTTATACAAACAACACCTTATGAAAAAGCAACTTTGTATGACAATTAATAAATCATCAGTTGTAAGATTTTAGAGGACTTTAAATGTTGATATAATAAAAGGGTGAGGTTTTCTATTGTCATGTTGTTATTTCAAAATTATTTT
Organism: Fratercula arctica; assembly: GCA_947846985.1. Classification (NCBI taxonomy): domain Eukaryota; kingdom Metazoa; phylum Chordata; class Aves; order Charadriiformes; family Alcidae; genus Fratercula; species Fratercula arctica. Next base: position 52,089,901 of record CANTUZ010000005.1, on the reverse strand, counting down.
TATTTAGACTATATGGTTCCAAGATATTTTCACTGAATTTCTGGAAACTTCTTAACTAGAGATTTTTACCCAAAGTGATCAGAAGAAATCAGGATTATATCTCCTTCTATTTAGGTATAATTTTACTGGAAAGGTTGATAACAGAAAGGTGTGTGCTACTTAGTAGAAGAGACAGAATTTCTTGTTTGTGAAACATGAAGTCTGCAGTAGTCATTTGATATAAACCAGAAGGAAAAAAAACGCTGGGTAAGTTGAAAAAAATCTTGTCTGCATACTGTCCATATGATTTCTGTGTAAATGGAGAATGATATACCCTTGTCACTTGAAAATATGAAAATTAGAGCAATGCAGAGCTAGGTTTATAAAAAAATAAAGCTTTTCTTAAAATGGCTGTAAGGAGAACATAGGCATTAGTTTTTAAATACTGTTGTGGCTCAGTCACTGACAACTATTCTGCAAAAAAAAAAAAATGCTGTCTGTGAACTATAGTCATGGTGCGCTCAAGAGGAATACAGGCAGTGCTCGTTTTAGCTCTCAGTTTCAGGTAAATCTCAGCCTAAGTACTTGTGAAATGGCTCTTGACTGTCTTGAAGCTAGTGAGAGTTACTGGATGGAAACTGAACAGCAGGGATTTCCCAGGCTTGGTGCTTGTTAACTTAGAAACACTGAATTCCTTCACTTAAATTGCTTAAAAATATCTCACCCATCTCTGGAAAATCGAGTTACGCAAGCTTAAAGGCTAGCAGACCACTGCTGTCTTTACATGTAGTCTGCTCTGTTGCCAGCCATGTAAACATTCTTTTAACATGAGTGGAGAGTTACAAAGTAGGAGGTATGCTCAGCGTCACAGCAGGCAGAGGCAGCCGAATAATAACTTCTCAGTTATTAATTCTACTTTTATGGGATCACCGTAACCAACTCATAAGAAATAACAAGCCTGAACTAGCTCGGTTGCCTTTAGTTTTACTTTCCTGCTTGCAAAGGCAGCTCTTGCTGCAGCCAATGGGAGCGTTCTGGGCTTTGGATGAATAATAAAGTACTCATAAATTTTGTAATGAAATTATTCAGGAGACATTGACATAGAGACTTTCAATCTTTAAAGCTCTTACTCTATACTAGGACACTTGTATATTTTTATTAACACCATTCTCTGTTTGCTTTTAGGCAAAATAAGACAAACCAAACATCTGTGCAAACTAGAACAGAAACTGCAAACAGCACACAGTTATATGATATATACCTGGTATTGCACTGCAGGTATGTGAAGATTAAAAAAAAACAACATAGAGGGCCTAATTAACACATGTACACTGTTTTGGCAACCAGCAGTTTTTGAAATGTGAATTCACTGGATCAAACTCTTTCAAATATTATCTCCAGCTGTATAAGAAAGACACATCTGCAAATTGTATTCTGAATTTATTCACTTTGTTTTAACATCTATTATGCCTATTCTCTCCAGAGAAGTTTGTATGCAAATCATTATCCAAGATTCTATTTTTCTAGGCACTGATTGATTACTTTGGTAGGTGTTTGGACAGAGAGCAACTGAAAGAGCAAAGCAAGAGTTACGTCACCCTGGATTTTGTTCTGAGGTGGGTACCACATGCTTGAACTCTGCTGATAAAAGCCAGAACCTGATGTACAAGCCCACAAGAGAACACAGAAACAGCCTGGAAAAAAATAGCATAGGGACTACAGGTACCAAAATGTCTATGCCTGTATCTGGGGGCTGTTTTGCATTTCTGCAAAGCAAACTTTATTTTACAATATTCTGCAGCAGAAAAAGACCAGTTAGGATCTTCAGGACTTGAGGAAATAATCACTTGTTTCCTACATACTTTCTCTTTTTTCCCCCTCAATGTATCATAAACTTGTTTTGGAAAAAATTTTTAGCTGGAAAACTATTACGGGAACAGCCAGAAACAAGCAGTGATCATAGTAATGCATTACAAAATATGGTACTGTTAGAACCAGAAAAGCAGCAAAGCAACCTTCTGGTGGCTTATTTCCTGGGTGAGAGAAAAAGCCCAGGGTGAGACTGAGAAGGGGTTTATGCCACGGAAATGTATTAATCACCACCCATGAATAAGGAGCTGTTGACTAATGGGCAGTAAAGTTTTGGTGTGCAGCTGACTAACAGGGGACCTAGTTTCATTCTCTCCATCCTGCCCATGACTCTCAGAAGGGCTCTCCATCTTTTTCGCCCATCTGGCTATACTTTTGGCCTTAGTCAGGATTAAATCAACTGCTTGCAGAGTGCTGATGACTGCCTTACTGTAACTATGCCTATGAACAGTTCTTTGCATTTAAGAACAGGACCCAGAATTCTGGTTAGATTCCAAGTCACTGTGTTTTTCCTCCTTAAATTCTCACATATATTTATCTGAAATAAACAATTGTCAAAACAATATGCTTTCAGTCAATTGCTGTATTGCAGTGACAGACAAATTTATCCTTAAACGTAGCCTGTAGTTAGAGTCAATTGATGATGATGGACTGCTAAATAAATAGCAATTGTTGGCCATTATAAGTGCCCATATAATAAACATTGACCAGATATTGTGTAAAATTCGTGGATGGAGAAATTAAATTTATGTGTTTTGCATTTTACTTAGTAGTTTTAAAGTTGAGATGTAAATTGTGCAATATATCTGACACAAAAGCCGCACAGCATCATAAGATCATTTGTTTCATGCCAGGCAAAAGGTAACAGCAAAATCATGTGAAACATCAGCTATCAGATATGAAGGGTACTAAAATAAAGTTCCTGTCTCTTAAAGAGGCAAAACTGTCAGTGCTTGGAACACAGCATTCAGGAAATACAAAATAAAATGTTGCTAGAATGGAAAGTAAACCTAACAGAAAAGTGAACTTCACTATTAGAGGTTACTATGTTAATCAAGTTTCTGTTGAATAATGCTGGATTCACAGCTTGGAATATGAAGGCCTTTTTAATTAAGAAAAAAAATCACATTCACTTGAAAAATAGTTTAGAAATGGCATTAGATGAGTTGTCTTGAGTTCTTTAATTAGAACAGATAAATAGCTTGATTCCTGGTACTTGAGAGAGTGTGTTGCCAGGTTTTCCTCTCTTCTCTATTAGAATGTCACATCTCGCTCGCTCAAGGACAAGATATTACACTGGATAGTCCTCTAGCCTAATTTCTTCATTCTTTTAAAACTTCCAAAGTTTATATCCCCTTCAGGATTTTATTTGAAAGCCCATGTATGTCTAAATCATAGAAATTTTCACTAGTTCATATTTTGGGTGGGTTGTTACCAATAAATAACATGATTGCTATGCCTTTAGTGGATGCTAATTAAGGAGAAAAACATTTAAAACACCTGCAGAAGCTAAGATTTCCCCAGCTTGGTGTAATTTCCCATTCTCGGTTTAAGAGAATGCTGGTTACAATCTCATGTGGTGCAGTAACTATTATCGGGATCTGCACTCAGTTAAATTGTGTTGGTAACAGTCTACGGAGCCTTCCTTAGTTTCTCTCTCTCTTTCTCTCTTACCTCATGTGATCTGCTCTTTCAGTCTCCTTGTGACTCCCTGACATTAAGCTTCCCCCTAGTTGTAACAGGCCATTCCTCAGTTGATATTGGAGGCTGGAACTGGAAAATGTCCTCTGTGGGACTGGAGTGGAACATCTCCCACAGCGAGCTCCAGGAGTTTTAAAGCACAAGTCTTTTTCTTTGGCAAGGATTTCCTCATACTAAGCAGTACAGGATGAATATATTTACTGGATTTATATTTTAAAGAGCCCAGAAATTGTCTAAAAAAGCTGTAGCTGAGATATTAAAGTTGCAGTTTAATTTAAAAGGTTCTCTGCTACTCTGCTGAGTGAAATTGTTCTTTGCAGGAGAAAATCACAGCAGAATTTTCTAAGCTTGCTTGGAGATGGTTGAGTGCAAGCAGAGCAGTTTTAGCCCTTTGACAAGAGGTTGTACTATACTCAAGAAGGGGGAGATAAGAGGTTTGTTGGTGAGAGATGCTCCAAAGGAAGAAAGCGGTGTCTGTTCAATTCTATCTTTGCCAGCACGGAGGTTCTAGAGGATGCAGGTGCTTTGGCTGGTATAGGTTGTTTTTCTCATATGTGAGCTTGGTAAATAATCAGGAAATTCCAGGGAAAATGTAATTTTTGAAGCAGTTTTTGAAATTGGTTTGGGGTGAGGGTTTTTTTTCTCTCTCCTTACCCTAGGTCATGTGTGAATAAGCTTATCTCACTAGCTTAACACTCAGTGCTCTCTCTCCCTGTTGCTTATTTGCTCGCTTCCCCACAAAGCCACTGTCTTTAACCTGGTGATAGATACCCCTAGGTGCCTCGCTAAGTATCATAAGAAACAATTAGATCGAGAGATTTTATATGAACATAGTCATACACTTTGAAGAGAACGGTATGACAGTCCCAAAGTCAAACATTCAAAAAGTAGGAAATATCAGCAGCAGATTTGTTTGTGCTTCTGTGATTTTGGTTTCTTTATACATCTTATTACAATGCTTTCTTCAATGCATGATCACATGCTTCCCCCTCTCCTCACCCTCCCAGGACTCCAGACTCACTTAGTGCATGACATAGACTGTGCTCGCCTAATGAGCATCTCTTTAGTGCTTTCTTTATGCCTCATTATTCTGTGTTCGGTGTTTAGGGACTGTGTCTGATGACCAAGAAGCCATGTGCTTTGAGATCACTTGTGCTTTTCTGTAGTGCCTGAATGCTTCAAAAGCCATAGTTTGTCTTTACAAAGGCCCCTGGAACAAGCAAATCATATCACTTCCAGGAGGTCTTATGATTAAAAGAAAAAATTAGCTTGATTTGAGACAGAACAGTTCTATTTGTGCAGTTCTGACAAAAATGTGACATGCAGGAAATCATGTTTAAGAATACATAGGAGTGAACTGAACTTCGTATCTTCAAACCGTATCTTGTCCTAACTTCACTTACAGCTGCAAATCAATCAGATTTCTTTTACTGGAGCTGAAGCTTGAGTTCAGACACCCAAAAGTTAACATGCAGCCTTCACTTGTTTTAAAAAAAATAAAAAATGAGTTCAAGTACCTTTTCCAGTTTCAGGTAGAAAATACATGGCAGAGAGAGGAATTCAGTTTAGCCTTTAACCTCAACCTTGACCACACCTTTTTCTCCTGCAGTCCCTGATTCTAACTCTTAGACACCTCCCAGTCCCTATGAAGATTATGGGTGCTACCAACAATAATCACTTTTACTTCAGAGCTTTCCTGCCCTCCCAGAGTGTTTTATAGCATGCATGCTGAGTAAGGTTTTGGTAAGGAGGAAAATACATAATTGTCAAATTGAGAAGTCGGCTTCCTTATGCATACAACAGGACTGAATTATGATTATACAGTGATGAATGCTCGTATTTCCTCATTTTGGAACCTTAACCTTGCAACCAATGAAAAGAGATGTTCTATGCAACCTGCTTGGTTTTCAAAAAGTTAAATGAAAAAAAGGCTCCAGAAGTGCTGCCTTGTAGAGAACTATCTTGAGCTGTTATCACACTTTGAATCAGTTAACTGTGATGTTAGACCACCACTAGAGGAAAAATGAGGGAGTGGTTGATGACAGTGAGGCTCTAGTGTAGAATGACCATATTTCTGGAATGCATTTACTGTACATCCAGTCGGACAATGCTCCTGGCAGGATAAAGGGATACGTCTTGAGAGAAACAGTATCAGTGTGGAGATGGGTGCCATTTTTATTTCTTTCAACACAAAGCTGAGCTTTTCTATTGCGTCTGTTCTACACGGCAGTTTTCCTCTTGCTTTCTGGCCTGTTTCCTTACTGAGTCAGACCAGCTCTGCTTCTCTCCCTGCCCAGTCTTTCAACAGGCTTCCTTTGCAGTCCACTTGCATATGGGTCAAGTCTTGTCCTCTCCTTGACTTTGACAGCTTCTTTATTTTTCTGTGATTTGTGCGGCTACGTGGAATTTGGCATTTTCAAGGATAGTTGTGCTTAGCCTCATGCTTGGGCATGCCCTGTGGAGGTGGAATATTTGATAATCATAGCTGCAAAGAGCCGCTATATGAGATGCAGTTACTCTTAGAATTTTAGCAGCACTCATACTGGAATATGGCATGCTCCTGATGCAGCAACCATGTAAAACTGTAATGTATGTGGGTGTTAGAAGAACTGGAAAAAAAAAAAGCCTCAGAAGTATGGATATTTGAATAAAACAATATATTCTTAATTTATGTTTTGAAAAGACCAAACTATTCTGGTTGAAATTTTCTGAAAACTAATTTTACCTTAACACAGCAGACACACAGAAAAATTTTGTTTCAAAATTTAGCAGACCTTTAAAATATCATTTTTTAAACAGATATTATTACATGGCTTTAATAGGTGGAGCAACCGATAGCAGCTACTAAACCACCAGCAAATGGAAGTATGTTTCTATCTACATAAGAGGGACCTGGAACGCAAACAACAATCTAAAATGATAGGACTGTGTGTTTTATTTCCAATCTCAGAGCTTTAAAACTGATTTATTTAAGGATTTTCTTTCCTCACTAGAAGACATTTCCCTACATAGCCAGTCTCTCCCTCCTTTCTTCCCCTTTCCTGCATACAATAAAATGTTCTTCCTGATCTATGATACCGAAATGAAATTAAGCCTTTTCTGGCATCCTTTCAAAAAGACAGAGGTGTAGGGAGGATATTTGAGCTATTAGCTAAACCTTGTATATAAAATTTTCCATTCTCTTTTCATAATGCTTTGGCATTTTCTTAGTGCTGTTCATTCTTCATAAAAACACGACCTAAAAATACTTAATGAAAAACTGAGCTAGATCCTCGAATGGAGGAAGAAAAAGGAAACATTTTTGTGGGGCTCTGGAACATATAGGCGGAGGAAATGAACCAGATTTCACTCTCCTTCAGTAGATTTTGTTTCAAAATGGCTGGCAAAAAAAAAAAAAGTATCTTGGAACTTCTCCAGATTTCTTAGGATTTCTGTGAGCAGCGAATGTTTCCTTTGAATTGCCTGAAGTAACTTCAAGGGGGAGCTGTACACCCTTACAACAACAACAAAAAAGTCAAATATACAGTGGTGCTAATAGTGCTAGTGCTCTGGTATCTGTGACAGTTATTTGTACGTACATGTACTTCAGTATCAGAACTCACTGGAAAGATTTTATACTCTACTCTCTCTGCCCTTCATTTTTCTTTCCCTTCTCTTCTTCTCACACATTTCTTCCTTTTTATTTTCTCTCTCTCTCTTCCACAACTCTGTGCTTCCTCTCTATAACTCATTTTTATTACCCACATTGAACCATAGTTGCTGAGTTTCTATGCCATTACTTGCAAGCCAAGAGACTGCCTCTTTGTTAAAAAGAAAGAAAAAAAAAAAGGGACGTCCCCTCCTGCCCCCCGCCCCAACTCTCCACCGTGTAAAAATCCCATCCTCTTGAAGGATTTATATTCTGTTCCATTACATTCACAGAGAGGCACATGCCAAATCTGTTTTCATGTCCATGAAGGAAAAGTTGGACTCGATGGAAGACAAAAGATAATAATGCTACATTTGTATTTTTACAGCTGATGACCACACACTTCACTCTGAGTATGTTAGGATCTGTATTTCCAGGTCTGGGTGCGCAGTAATAAAAGTGCAAGGAAATTCATAACACCAAATGCTGTGTGAGAAAAGCACAGAGACCCTTTCTAATACTCTCCTTCTTCCAGTGTCTCTGCAAAGGAAAATTAATTGCAATCTGTAGTCTGCTTTCTGAGACTTAAGAGTGTTTCCTCTGTAAATCAACACTGCAATTGGAGGTTAATGCAAGTCTATAGGCCCTCTTTTTGTAAGCCTGATGGTCTTTGTTAAATGCTGCTGAAGGCATTTTTCTCACAACAGTGGTGACTGACTTTTCATTCAATTACCTAGTATTTGTGCCTGAAACTTCATGATGATAATTATTCAGACTTCATGATGAGAACAAGTTTAGGGTCAAAATTCTTTGTTTCTGAATGCACATTTATGCAATCATATTCAAATTGAGATTTGAAGGGCAAATTTAGAAACCTTGGATAATGGCACTGTAACAAACTGTTCAAGATTCATTGTACTTTCTTGCTTTCTACAGATACCATATCACCTCTGCTACCTTTTTCCATGCCATGGAGTTGAAGAGAAAAAACCAAACCATTTCAAGAACAAAACCCAGTGTTTGATGTTCTGCATTCATACAAGATATTGGGTTGTAGTCTCTATATGTTCTTTTGTAGTTAATGCTGATCCACCTCATGTAGCAAGGCATCAGTTTATGATGTGCTGCCCAGAGACTGCAGAAAAAGATATTTCCTCATCCCCAAAAGGTGTGCTACAGAATAAGAGACAAAGCATGACCAAAGCCAGAAGAAATAATCAAGTAGCAGTTATTTGTCAGCGTGAAAAGTATTATAATTCTATTATTTCATTCAGTAATGATGTTGTAAATCATAGATATGACAGTGGAAAAAAAATCTTTTTTTTTTTTAGATAATGTATGTTTGGTAAGACAGGATGAATATTCTGTGTAAGTCGAGGGCTCACTTAAAAAGCTGTTGATAAACTGCAAAGATTATAGAGCAAGGCGTGGCAGCAAAATGATTAAGGTCTGGAAATACTGACTTGGGAGGAAAATGTGAAATGATAACTCAGGGAATTGTTGTAACGTCTGCAAAAGCTGAAGTATGTGAATGCCAAAGAAGGAGAGGAACTTACTGTGATGCAAAGGAAGTGCACAAGAATTAATGAAACATTTGGAGGAAGTATAACTATGAGACTGCAAAATGCTTTAAAGTAGACTTAAAAAATAAGACTGGACAAATGTCTAAGAATATAGTGCAGGAACCAGCTTGAACATTGGAACTGGGTTATATAGATAGGTAGATATAGATATAATCTACTGTTATATCCCAGCCCTCCACCACAATATTTTTCTGCCAGTAACCTCAACACTCATGTGGAGGTGGTATGTTGCATTTCTGACTGTTATATATTCTTACTGATTATGAACTGTGCTATGTTAACGTATAAAAAAGGTAAAGACCTAATGGATGACCTACTTCAAATTATCTTCTATCCAATTACCTGAAAAAATCTCTGCAATGATAATGAGACATATTAATTTTAAAATAAGGAACATGGGAAGAAGGTGGGGAGACACTTGTATGATTTCACGGCTTAGTATTTGCTCACCAAGAACATAAATCAGACTAATAAGTATACAACAAAACGCAAAAGAATATTTTCAGTGGACAGAAAGACAGCAAAGAAAATCATGTAGATGAAAACAGGGAACACTGTAGGTACTGAAGGAATTACACCTCATCTCAGAGACTGGGTATCGTCAGTGAGAAACCAAATATTTAGATACTAATACCACAGCCTGGTAGCACAACAGAGGAAGCTGAGTTAGTAGGGGAAGTGAAACTAGACGGGGTGGGGGTAAGAGGAACACGGTGGAATAAGAATTGTGATTGGACTGTAGGTACTGAGAGGTATGCCATATACAGAAACATTATACATTTAGCTGGAGTTAAGGCAGATGGCTAATGCAACACATTCACAATATGATCAGACATAAACAAACAAAAAAGAACTTAAAAAAACCCTCAAACAAAAAAGAGGTAGTACGGCTTGAGCATAGGTTTGGCCCAAAAAGAAATCTAGGTAAGAATAGTAAAATAAGTTATTGCAGGACAATACTGAAACCTGTATAGATATTTTCAGATTTCTAATGGTTTTAGAAACTACTTTTGGGAATTGCATGACTGTGAGATTTTTAGCTTTCTTGATAAGAGTTAGAAAAGAAATGCCACTTACAATGATGAGCCTTAGACATACCCATATTTGATAGTTAACATATTTCCTCACGCATTGTTCCCTGAATTAGAAAAGGGTGATGATATTTAGCTTGATTTGAGTGCGTAATAAGACACGCTACAAAGATGATATAGAAGAGTTGTCCACAGAAAAGACTTGTGACTTCAATGATGGTGGCTTGATCCACTATAAATCAAGGGAAGGATAACCAAAAGCAGATCTGCAAATAAGGCTGTCAGTTTTGAGAGAGAAAACCAAATCCTTTTCTTTTACAAAGGATGGGGATTAATTAGTCGAGTTACTTGAGCAGGAAAGCTGAGAAGCTTGCACGTAGACAGTACTGGCACTTGCTTAATTAGAATGTTGTGGAACTATTAGGAATTCCTCTCTCATGCAAGGGAAAATTTATTCAAGGCACTCTCTGCCTAAATAGATAATAGGTACCTCCAGAGTGATATTACCATAAGTAGGGAGCTGTGAATGAATGGACAATTGTCTGCTTACCAAAAATACCCCATGTCTTGGACATGAAGTATATGGCTCCAGTAAGAATCAACAGAAACCTTGTTCAGACAGACCTTGTTAAAAAGATTTCAAAGGTCCGTTAGCCATATAAACAAAAAAGTTTATAAAGAAAAATATTCAGTGCAGTGAGGATGTGACTGGGAGTAAAGATATTTATCTGTTATGATGCAAAACCTAAATCAGTGTGAACCTCTTTCCCAGCTTTTGAAGTTAGCTAGCATGCAAAAATTCGTGGGGCCATTGTATCTATTTATTATAGCGCTCAGATTAACATTGAAGAAAAGAAAATGTGTTATCAACACTTACAGAAGAAGGTATATATCTGCATATCTGCAGGTCCATTAGTTCAACCTGAAAGAGAAGGAAGCCTTCAGAGAAAATTTGAAGGACAGGATTACTCAAAGATGGAAACAAGGATGCATTCAAGCAATCATTTTGTGCCACTCAAATCTTTTATCTCTTTCTCTAGAAAATCAGGTAATTATTTGGCAGTGGTGAAGATCTTATTTATTTGAATTAAATGCTTCATATATAGGGCCACATTAGAAATTATCGATTAAGAAGGGAATGAATGCAAGAATTCTAAAGTGTTAAGGAGTTGGTAAAGCAGAAGAGAGGCAAGGAAGCACCATGGGAGTGGAGGGTTGGACTGATGATGACAAAGATGATAATCTGTTGTCATCACGTGGTAGAACTGGGTCATCACACAGGAAAGTTTGAATGCATTGAGGACTAGAATAACAGAAATGAGATTAAATTCAGCAGTAAAGTAGAGAAAAGCACTTAATGGAGAGAATATTCACAAAACTATTATGAATTGGGACTACCACATGGGCAGGCAACTTAGGAAGGAGATGAATTTGGGTGAGAGAATGGACAACTATTAGTCGCCAACAAGATTTATATCCATGGGAAAAGACAAATGTCCTGAGAGCTATCAGTCAAAGCATTTCTAGTAGAGATGGTGGATATGTGAATAACTGACTGAAGTTGGAAGAGGTGCAAAGAAGGGCAAGTACGATGATTAAGGGAATGGAGACACTCAGGAGAAATTTGAATTGTTTGGCTTAGAAAGGCAAGTGGAAAAGATGATACCATTCTCTGCACATGAATGAGGAGGACTACAAAGAGATGACCTCTTAAACCAAAGAATACAAGTTCAGATAGAGGTGCTGTGACTGTATGGAGTCTGAAAATGAGAGCAAGAAGGCTCTGGAGGAGCCCTCCATTAGGAATAGTCCATAGTATTCACGGGACTTTTAAGATAAGAGATCAGAGTAACACAAAAAGTCACTTTTGTGACTATGTGACTGTTTGGACTGCTTTGAGGGATCTTGGAAATTCTTTCCAAACTTACAGTCTAAATGTGTATTCAGTCCTTGTGAACAGTTAGTCTCTGGTTCTTCACTCCTGTTCCCTTAATCTACAGTGCAGGAACTATTTAGCTCTTCCATATAAACACATTTATCAGTAAATGATTCCCAAGACTCATCTTTCTGAACACAGCTGCGAACTTAATCACACATTGAGTGGGTTAAGTAGCATTTCCAATAGTAGCCAAGGAGAAAAAAATTACTCTTTTTTCACCTCTGTCACATCTATGGAAGAGCCTGCGGGTAAAAAACCCTTTCCTTTTACTTTATTTAAAAGGTTAAAATAGCCTGTTATCATTTTAGATGTTATAACCCACCAAAGTACTGGCTCCTCAGAGAACTGCTAGCCTGCTAGCCTGCTCGTGTAGGTATGTACATTATCACTTGGAGACACTTTGTGAGTCTTAGCATCTGAGTTAGTGGCCTATCTGGAGTGGCTAAGTCTGCCTGTAATTTTTATGTGTAAATAGCGTATACGAAGATGCGTTATATATAAAATATTAAAATATATACACTGTTGCTCTAATAAAGTAGCTTCTGTTCATTACTGCACTGCGGTTCACTTAAGAAAAAAACTTGCAGGATATTCCAGATTATCAGTGCATTACATTGTCAGAAAGGGGACACGCATTATTAGCCACAATTGAGTTTTGCTGTGGGGGATGCTGAACAGGGGAGAGAATTGTGTGTGACATAAAATGAGAAAGTGGTAGAATTGTATGGTTCTATCTGGTCCCTTTAATGTAGGAATATATAATCAATGGGAAAGGAAACAATCTAGGAGGGTTGTGAGACGGCTTGAAATAAGCAGGATAGATAAACAGAAGGGACTACAGAACACTGTACTCAGGCTCACCTGTTCTCATATTTCACTTTATGTATCCTAGTACAGGGAGAGATTGTTCCAATTCACTGCTGATGTCTTCAGCTCAGTGTTCAAACTCCAGGTTATTTAAAAAAAAAAAAAAAAAGAAAAAAGGAAGTAGCTTCACTGTCACTTTACTTCCGTAAAAGTAACAACACAATATATCTTGCAGGAAATTTTGCAGTTTCACTGTCTTATCATTTCATAAAGATTATGAATTGCCACAAAACTTACTTTTTCTCTGTGAAAGTGAAAACCCTGAGATTCCTCAGGTTTCAGTGTAATAAATTTCATACAGGAGGAATAATTAAATTTATATGTTTGAAAAGAGAAAAGCTGTGTCGAAAATTAAATCATTTTTCATGTAGCTACTGAAAATTTTCTGGAAAATGCTGGAAAATTCACAAAATGTGGCCATTTAAGAGGTTTTGAATGATAAATCTAAGACATCAACTTTCTGTCTATGGGAAGCTTTCCTGTAGCAAGAATGCATAATATCAGCTAAAACGATATAAGTCTTGTCTGGAAGGAACATACCCATGCCAACTTGTAAATCCCAGAAAGTACTTTTTTTACACATTGCCTTGCTTTGATAGATACAAAGTCCTGTGCAAGCGTATTCACAGGGGATCGGTGATGAATAAGCTTAAGCGGAAGAAATAGAGGTAGCAGTTCAGGCAGGAACAAAAACCAGTGTTTCCATTTTTTTGTCTCTGATTACCATTCTAGTAAATAGTCTAGTGGTAGGACCAGATGGTGATTCTATAGAGGTGTGGCAACAAATTGAGGAATGGAAAATGACGTGCTTGCAGATGTACGCATCTGATTCTCTCAGATTTTTCTAAGTGGAGATGATTTGATGCAGTAAGAAAAATTTCCAATCTGTTCATTTTATATTACTCTTCATTAAAAATTTCAGTTCCTTTTCTGGAAAACCTCCTCCACTTAGTTGCTTTTAATACTTATGCAAGTTGGTTTCATTGAGAGCAAGCAGTTGGACTGTATTGAGTGAGAGGGATGCAAAAATAAATTAAATGTTTTTCTTGTGAACATACAAGTTGCTACAATGGGAATTTCAGTGGTTTTATATTTATAAATAGTGCCTAAATTCTTTGCATGAATCTGCATAGCAGGAGGATTTGAACATAGTTACAGCTGCTGCACTGCACTCGGGCAAGAAAATGTTTGTTGGTTTTGTTTTAAAAGTGATTGCCTTAGTTCTCTGTAGTACAGATAAAAATTAATCCTTTCTGGCCTATTTATGTCAGATGAACCTGTTTCTAAATCCAGGTTTAAATTTGCCTTGGTTAAATACTATCTGATCACTGATTATGTACCTTTGGTCTGCTCTGTGGACAGTGCCTGTTCTCCAGGTCATCCAACCTAGGACAATCAGGCACAATCCACATTTAGGCTCATCTCTGGCTTGGTATCCTACAAGTTTTGCACTTTCCATCCTTTTAGAAACCTGGCTGAGGTTGGAAGAGACCACTTGAGATCATCTAGTCCAACCCTCTTGCTCTAGCAGGGTCAGTAAGAGCAGGTTGTCCAGTCGGGTTTTGAAGACCTCTCCCTCTGACCTACTGTCGAGCCTGAGGCATTTTAACGTTTTTAAATGTTAAACAATTTCAAGTGACCATTAATATTTCTTTACAAGAAACTGAAGATAACTGTAGGGCCACTTTGTTGCCCACCTTATCTTTGCTCTTCTAACATGTCTCTGATAGTGTGTATTTGCATATAGAGAGATATGGCATAAAGAGCTAGGCACAAGGTCTGATGTATTAGCAGTTGAGAAGGGAGCCAGTGAGGGAGAGCAAGGCATGCCTTGATCTTAACTCAAACTGCCTGTTGGAACAGAGTTGGGCAGAAACCTAATTGTCCTAGTTTGAAAGATATCCCAGAGATGATGGAGCTTAAGTGCAGTATGGAAGACAAAGACAACAGAATCAAATCCTTGAAAGAAACTGGCAGTGTACACATGCCCAAAATCCAGCAGAAGAGACCAAGTGAAATGTAAAAGCTAATGCTACCTCCTGCTTCTTACAAGTCTGAGATCAGCCTGGAATAACTCAAAAGACAGCAAGGGATTTGAGCCAGAAGGGAGAGTGGTTTCTAGTTTCCAGATTACGTTCCTGCATAGTTGCTAAAGGAGAGCTTTCAGACAACGTCTTGTCTTGATCTGTACCCAATTTTTAATATGATTTATTTGAAGGAGTTTTGCATGCAGACATTGATTTTTGGTAGTTGCAATAGTTTTTAAAAGAACATTTTGGGATACTATTTGGATAGCATTTGGAATACTATTAATTGGAATCCAAGGCATATATGAATTTTGGACATTTCCCCACTAGTTTAACAGATCTGGTAAACAAACATGCTAACAATTCAGCAATTAACCCTCTGTTGTTTCTGGGTGGGGTTTTGGACAGAGGGGAAAATTTTTTGGTTTTAATGTGACTGTGGCAAAGAACACAGTACAGTGCGTTCGTTCCTCTTTGAGATAGTCATTCTTTAGGTTATACAGATTATTATATTTTTGGATAAGCAATTCGTAGTTGGAGAAGTGCACAAGTGTAGCCATTAAAATCTGGCTAATATAGGGCAATTTAAGTGTGAGGCTAAACCAGCTTGTGGTTACAGAAGATAACATAGATTGTACTGTACAAATGACAATGCAACATAAAGCTTTATTTTTCCTTTGTCAGCTTCTTAGTAATCTAATACCATTTAATCAGACCTGATAGAGACAGTAACAGTTTTCACTAATTATTTCTAACTAGGAACAACTTATGCAGTATTTCTCTGTTCCTGAACTAAACAGGAAAATACAGTTTGAAGATTCAGTGTTTTCTAGGTAGCACATGGGAGGCAAGCAATGTGGTGAAGAGGAGATTTAGCGTAAGTATTATGAACCACCAAAGGGTCAAAAACATAAATTACTTTCTTCCTTGGCACAGCACCTGATGCAATGAACAACTCTTTCATGCATTTGGGGAGTGAAAATGGAAAGACTACTGAGAGAATGCTGGAGCATTCTCTGTCTTCATTTGGATTGTTATCTTCCATTACTTAAATCTCAGCTGCACCTTTGTACCCCTACTAGTGCTCCACAGAAAAGGGATTTGTCCATTCTCAGGATGGGAAAGACTGCAGTGATATAGTTCTGACCACTACATACCTACTGCATTTCTACATAGACATCTAGGAGAAAACCATTGCCTTTCAGGTGTGTCAGTATTGTTCTGCCTGCTGTAAGCATCTGTAAGTTGCTGCTAAGCATTTGAATCAAATGGAAACAAGAATTCTAGAGCTGCTTTGGTGTAGAGACATGAGAGGGATGATAGGAACTAAACCCCAAATTTTCAAGAATCAGGGATTATTGACCTTTTCATCTGTTAGCTCTAAAAAGCCTTTGGTTGCTATGGCAAGGTAGATTCTTCACAGGAAACTTCATGGGTTTTTTTCTTCCCTTGCTTGGCTTTCTTTATAGTGGAAGCACATGGCCTTTACATAATCTAACTTCCTTTTGCTTGGATCGTTCTGTCCAGCCTTACAAACCACAGAAGTCTTCAGCTGAACAAATGGGAAGTCGAAAATCTGAGCACTCTTTGTTCAAGATAAGAGTGTTCTTTGTAAGCTCGTGTTAAACATAACTAAATAGTGTAAATAAAATATCTGAATTATCTCCTCAAATGTGTCACATATTAAGTTTGACATTTCTTGCAAGAAATTTTTAGTGGATTGAACAATTGAAGAGAACAAATAAGAAAAGGGGAAGGAAAAGGAGGGGAACTGGAACATAAAAAACCAGAGCAGAGTAGAGGGGCAGAATCACCTCTCTTGATCTGCTGGTCACACTTGATGCAGCCCAGGATGTGATTGGCTTTCTAGGCTGCGAGCGACCATTGCAGGTTCATGTTGAGCTTCTCATCCACCAGCACCCCTAAGCTCTTCTCCTCAGGGCTGCTCTCAATCCATTCTCCTTCCAGCCTGTATTTGTGCCTGGGATTGCCCCAACTCATGTGCAGGACTTTGCACTTGGCCTTGTTGAACTTCATGAGGTTTGCACAGGCCCACCACTCAAGCCCATCAAAGTCCTTCTGGATGGCATCCCTTCCCTCCAGCGCATTGACTGATCCACACAGCCTGGTGTCGTCGGCAAAATTGCTGAGGGTGAACTCAATCCCACTGTCAATGTCACCAACAAAGATGATAAAAAGCACCGGTCCCAGTATTGACACCTGAGGAACACCATTCATCACTGGTCACCACTTGGATATTTACACATTGACCACAACTCTTTGAGTGAGGCCATCCAGACAGTTCCTTATCCACCAAGTGGTCCATCCATCAAATCCATGTCTCACCAATTTAGAGACAAGGATGTCATGCGAGACAGTGTCAAATGCTTTGCACAAGTCCAGGTAGATGACATCAGTTGCTCTTCCCTTATCTACCAAAGCTGTAACGCAGTCATAGGTGGACACCAAATTTGTCAGGCATGATTTGTTGGCTGTCACCAATCACATCCTTATTTTCCTTACGCCTTAGCATAGTTTCCAGGAGGATCTGCTATATGACCTTGCCAGACACAGAGGTGAGACTGACTGGCCTGTAGTTTCCCAGCTCTTCCTTTTTTCCCTTTTTAAAAATGGGGATTATGTTTCCCATTTTCCAGTCAGCAGGAACTTCACTGGACTGCCACGACTTCTCTAATATGATGGATAGTCGCTTGGCAACTTCACCCGCCACTTCCCTCAGGACCCGTGGATGAATCTCATCAGGTTCCATGGACTTGTGCACCTTCATGTTCTTCATCTGGTGTCAAACCTGTTCTTCTCCTACAGTGGGTGGTTCCTTATTCTCCCAGTCCCTGCCTTTGCCTTCTGTGACTTGGGCGGTGTGGCTAGAGCACTTGGCGATGAAGATCGATGCTAAAAAGTCATTGAGTACTTCAGCCTTGCCTATATCCTGGGTGACCACATCTCCCGTTTCCTTCCAGAGAGGTACCACATTTTCCCTAGTCTTCCTTTTATCACATACCTATAGAAGCGTTTCTTGTTGCCCTTGACATCCCTGGCCAGATTTAACCCTATTTGGGCTTTAGCTCTCCTAACCTGGTCCCTGGCTGCTCAGACAATTTCTTTGTATTCCTCCCAGCCTACCTGTCCTTGCTTTCACCCTCTGTAAGCTTCCTTTTTCTGTTTGAGATTGTCCAGGAGCTCCTTGTTCATCCATGCAGGCCTCCTGGCATTTTTGTCTGACTTCCTCTTTGTTGGGATGCATCACTCCTGAGCTTGGAGGAGGTGGTCCTTGAATATTAACTGGCTTTCTTGGGCCCCTCTTCCCTCCAAGGCTTTATCCCACAGCACTCTACCAAGCAGATCCCTGAAGAGGCCAAAGTCTGCTTTCCTGAAGTCCAGGGTAGTGAGCTTGCTGTGCACCCTCCTCACTGCTCTAAGGATCTTGAACTCCACCATCTCATGGTCACTGCAGCCACTGACTGTATGTGTCGGTATCTTGTATAAGCATTATTTAGCCAAACACACATATGTGCTAAACACAGATATTAAGAAAGAAAAATACAGCCATATCAACTATGAGAGATACTTTGAGGCAGTAATTCTGCTGCTCCTGCCCTTCTAGGTAACTTCAGTATCTTGTGAATCATGTGAAGCTTGGATTCTGGGATTCAAGATCACAGATGGATGTATATATTAAAAAGGAGTTGTTCTGGATGGCAACCACTATACTTCTGAGGTCAAAAAAGTGTGATGTAATTGGTGCATGCATCCAATTTCCCTGTGAAACCTGCTTATTCTGGACTTAGGCAAGTTTTTGCAAACTTTTTCATTGTTCTTCATGAAATGAATCTAAGAAAGTTTATCAAGGGCATCAGTGGACAATATACTGAATTTTTGAATCATTGATGACACTTGTTATTTAGAAAAAATACGAGCTAACTCTAAGGACATCTTACTGTGGAAGTACTAGGTATGTTCCTGAGACTTTTTTCTAAATAATATCTGCATTCTTGGTCACTGAAATAATTTAGAACTTTACTTAATGTAGGCTGGTAGGAAAAGTGCATGAAGATTGTCAAAGTGGTCCTGCATTAATATTTAGGCAGATACATTGTCTTTTTCTAAACCCTTGATCTCCTCTGTCCCTGTACAAATATTTTCTTTATTACCATGGAAGTAATTATGCACAAACTATGCAAAATTTTAATAAGTACTCCAGCGCATCTTCAAATCCTCTCAGCAAAGTGTGTATCTATTTAAGCTCATTTTTCAATTGTACACATCTCCATAAGTCCAAAACAATGTGGCTTAAACATACAAATTAGTCTGTTGATCCTGGCAAAGAAGAATATTTTCAATATTCTTTGTTACACACTGCTTTGCTGAGCGCTATTATTATTGTTATTCCCTTTGGGAGTGACTGTATAGGAAAACAAGCCCCATTGTTAGAAATTTTTTTCTCACGTGCTGTAAAATTCTCATCGTTATGTGCATTCCCTCTCAAGCCAATGGACCACATACATCAGCTTAGAGCACAAAATCATTTATTTGCTCCTCTTTAAAAGTGCTGTTGTAAGAGAGACCTGTGAAGGATTTTTGCAACACTGACCTATCTAGTTATTTCTAATTGCAGTAGAATATAAATTACTTTATCTGGACAACATAGTAAGAGAGAACTGATGAACAAATATTTTAATTTCATCTCTTCAAATGCGAAAATCCATTCTGGAGGAACTGTTTTGTTTGCATTGTAGTTTGACCCTTTGAAGGAGAAACTGTTAGGCTCAACACAAACATTTCTGTGCTGATTAGCACTGCTTCACTTTCTTGCTTAATCTAATAATTTATTCCATTAAGATGGGAATATTCATAGATGAGAACATAAATGTAAACACATACTCTTGCAAACATGCAATCAATTCAATTTCTAAGACAGAATTGCAAAGTTCTTTAAAATACAGACTTCTAACCTGAGAGCTGGGAGGGATGATAACCACTTTGCTTAAAGTGCTGAGGGAAGTAGATGCTCAGATTTTGTCGTTTAGGGCAGAAGGATTGGGGAAGAAATCAAACAAAAGGAAAGGAAAGAACATCATATGCGATGGAAGGGTAAAATCAATAATTCTAGTTGTGATCTCATTGGTGGTAGAAAAACTGACAGTCATTGCTGCTTCAGGAGCACATCTTACAGTCTGCTAAGCATGTAGGGGAAAAAAAAGTCACTAGTATCAATACTTCCCTTTCTGCCCATGTATTCTACATAGATACAGTAAATGTGTATGCTCTGAAGCGCAGTGAGAAAGTGCAGAAAAAAGCTGTCTTTCTAAAAAATTATTTTGAACATAGTGTTAAAGTAGCGATTCAACCTCATACTATGCAATGATATTGACAGGAGTCAGGAGTCATAAATATACACTCTTATGTATATCTTTAAAAAAAAGTGAGGGCACATAAGAACATTCTTCATTGTAATTTTTATTTAATCAAGAAGACAAAAGGGCAACGGACTGGGCAGAAAGTTTCTCTGAATTAACAATTTAATTCAACAACTTTTCTGTTCTCTTTTGACATAATTCTCATTAGTCCAATGAGTAAAACAGAATAAAAAGAAATTGGTTTTTTGTTGAATGCATGTAATACAGGTCAACAGTTCTTATACTAGGTGATATTATGAAATCTAGTACAGAGTTGTGTTTCAGAGAGTCTTTAGCAGGTAAACAATTTTCTTTCTCTTTGGGAATTTCTTTTTGTCTTGAGGACTTAAAACGTTTAAACAAAATGCGCAGTCATCTATAGTTTCTGAGCAGCAGTTAGGAATAATTGAAGCTGCCTGGAGTATGAAATAGGCACTTGATGAGCCAGTATAATGAGCCATTAATGACTGTACAGAGCCACAGGAACTTGCATTCAAGAGGGAATGTGACAGAACATGTCTCTCTATCCAGTACCTTCAACCATGTGCTATCAGTCATTACAGATATCCTGAGAATTACCACATGCTGAAGTTAGGCTGCTTACTATGTGAAAAAAAAAAAACAAAAAACAAAAAACAAAAAAACAACCAAACCCAACAGAGAATATGGGTAGCTCACTGTCAAACACATTTTTTATTTATAATTTTAAAGAATCTTTAGAAGAGAACTTATATGGACTCAATTTTTTACCTAACATCCTGCCAGAGAAAAATTGGTTTAACAAGAGTTTTGTAAAACCTAGTTAAAGACCAAAAAAACGTGAAATGCCTACTTCTTAAATTTACTTAAGAATGTTGGGTACTTTTTGTGATGGAAGAGGTGAGAACATTTGTAGCAGGGTTGAAATGGGACCTTTTGGGGACCGTAGAAAGGGGAAGTTCAAACATTGAAATAATGAGATGTCAGAAATTTCTTCAGTGAGTTGTTCAGAGGAGACACTGCACAAAAGGAAAGAAAAAACCCAACAAATATGTGCTTCTGTTGTAGTTAGTATCATTACTGTGGCATTATACATTCTACTGAGACAGAGACAAGACCTTGAGATACCTGATTCTCTTTCACAAATTCAACTGTCTTACTTCCTGGCAGGCTGGCAGGTAAATCTATCTTTTGAAATGTTCACCTGAAATCACATTTTAAGTTAACTTTCCTTATTTACCATTTGTTTTCCTGTTTTCTTTAAATACCAGTTTACTTTGCTCCCTCCTAGCTCAGTTCCCCACCTCTTCAATGCTAGAGTCTATCTGATATCTCTTAAGCAAAACAAGGTGTTCTTCATCCCTCTCTCAGTGCTGAACACTCAGTTTCTGACTGCAGGAAAATGCAATAATGTGGTGTTACAGAGGAAAACGTATTTTACTACATTCTGAGTCATTGGCAGAAATAAAGACATTATTGTTATCATTACTTGACTACAGTTTTGAGCTATAGAGATCTGAAACGAGCTGAAAGCATGAACTTTTCATTCCATTTACGAGCTGTCAGGAATCAAAGAATATTTTAATGATTTGGTCAAATAAGTCTATGTTTCAAAACATACTGTGGGTCTGCTAAGAATAATGTAGGATTATATAAAGCAATTACAATACACATTAAATATGATAAAAGCTTTAATTTTTTCATGTCTTAAAAATGTAGGATTGATGTTTCTTTCCTTGATATTCCCTGTAATAAACATTCATGTCTTTCCTGAATTTGTTTGGAAAAAAATGGAAGATGATCCCACAAAGCATCAAAGAAATCTCATCTTAATTCATAATTTGCCATCTTACGTATCAGTCTTCCATATCTTATTAGTTAAAAATGTGATTTGCCTGGGAAAAATTTAGATTACAGACTTCAGGAAAAAAGACAGACAATTTGTTTTACCATTGCCTCACATCCTAAGTAGCCAGTTTGGGGGATTTAAAGCAGTGCACAGTGATAAATAAATACAATGGCAGCAGTTCAAATTAATTTTGTCTGGTTATAAGTAACATAAACAGAAAAAAGTTGGAGTATAATAATGTCTCTGTGGTAATCAGTGATAAGTTAGCAACACAAGCTCTCTCATTTAGCAAAATATTTAAACTCACAAATATAAGCCCAATGGGACAAATACTCCCATTGAAACCAGTCTGACATAATTTCTGAGTGTCCTGGTCCTGGTCCTGGTTTGGGGTGAAGCAGAGCCACCTTTCTGTTCAGTGACAGACGTTCTTGCTGACACTTGTTGCTCTGGCAGCCAGGGTCAGCTGCCTTAGTTGTCTACCCTGTGGAAGGGTTACACCTGTGGACAGGTAAGGTGACCCAAACTGACCAATAGGGTATTCCTTTCCACCTGCCATGCTCAGTATAAAAGCTGAGGGATCAGAGGGATTGGGTTGGTGTCTCTCTAATGAGTCTTTTCCAAGGGCTCTTCTTCTTCAGAGCTTCTCCAGTGCACTCTTCTTCAATGGACTGCATCTTCAGTGGCTCTCTTTCTTCAGTGACTTGATGTCTGAAGAGGACCCTGTCAGCTCATCTGCCTTTTGATCCCGGTCAGTGTGTTCCAGTTCCCATTTATCACTGAGTCCAGTCTGGAACTTTCACAGTGCCTGCCAGTGTCATCTCCCTGGGAGCTTGATACAGTTTTGTGTATATATGAATATATTGTGTATATTTCATTATATCCTTTTTTATTTTATTATTAATAGATCATTAAAGTAGTTTAGTTTTTTGCTAAGCTCACAAATCTCTTTATCTCTCTTCTTCCTCTCCTTAGAGTGAGAGTCGGGGGGAGCATCTGTTGTATTGTCATTGGCCAGCCTGGCCCAAACCACAACACTGAGGAGTGTACTTTTTTAGATTAGATCCAGTAAAGCACTTGAATACCTAATAGTTATGTGTGGCGACCCTATGGCTCCCCAGATAGAAGCCAGAAGCTCATCCAGAGTTCCCTATAGAGTGGACAAATCAAGTATCTCTAAATGGAATCTATAAAGGGCATTTCTGATATCTATGGTAGCAAATGTTGAGAGGAATAGGGCTGTTTCTAAAATCCCCTTTTACATTCCTCTCAGGTTTAGGTAGAATTCTCAGTTTTCTAAGGAAATATTTCCATTCACCTAGCATCACAGCTCTGAACATCTGCTTGAATGTAGTTACCTAACATCAGAAGTATGTAGGAAGTTACCTATGTAAAGCAGTATGTGAAAGAATAAATTACTACTCTCACACACCAAAGAGAGCAAACTGGGTTGTTCTCTTTTAACATATGGTCAGTAGTAGCAGTAGTGACTTTGCACTGGAATTTCCCTTGCCTTTAAAGACCTGACAGTTTTAGTACCTACCTTATTTAAACCTGATCAGGATTAAGAATACCAAGGAAATCACAGAAGTGAGAAGTGGTTCTCTGATTTGGGTTAATGCCATAGCTGAATTCTAGTGAAGTACTTCAGGAATCCCCTTTTCATGTATTCTTGTAGTTTTGTTCATTAATTGTGATGGGTGATTCATACAGTTTCTTGTTTTACACACACATGATACTACAAAGAAGCGTCTTTGGATGACTGCATGCTACTGTGTAGGTTTCAGCCTTCATTTGCATGTCAAAATGAAAACAGATACAAAGAAGCCTGATATCACAACTATATTTTTTCCTTTTTTCTTTTTTTAAAGCATACTTAGAACCTAAAGTGATGGACACTTACAACCAAATAAAAAATTATATTTCTGCTACAGTTCCTCTCCTTTAAAACAGATGTCTTCACAAAAGCTAACACCATTAATATTTGCATGGAAAGCCAAATAGCAGAACAACTATGCAGAAATACAGAGGAATAGTTAAACCAAGCAATCCTTGAATGCCAGTTTGGTACTTTCTATAATCTACCTGCATAGCTGAGGCCTTTATTTCCCTTAAGAGGTTGTTAAGGATTTCTGTAAGTTTAAAATAAATTGTAACTAAAAAACCTCAAATCAAAACCAAAATATCAACCCCATGCCCCTTGAAGAAAATAAAACAAAAAAAACCCACCCAGTGTAACAAACTGTGTAAATGGCCATGAAGCCACATGCAGAGGAAAGAAATGATTGGACTAAGGTGGATGTTGAAAAAAATGTGTTCATTTGGAAACTGGAGTTTATTTATAAACACCACAAATGTCTTCCGATTCCATTTCAAAAGCTTTTGAAAATAATTAAACAAATGTGTTTGGTGAAGTAAATTTCTGCTTATCCAGAATGAGTGTGAGTAGGTGGTGATTATGTGCAAATGATTACTGATTGAGACAACAGTCTTAATTGCTGGATGGAAATGAGTTCTCTGTCCATATCATGGCTCATGTGTCCTTTCTCAGGCTTGCATCTGACTTGAGATTAAGGCTTAAAGCAGGTTTGTGAATTCTGTCTAGGCTCACATTTTCTCTGCTGTTTGCACCTCTTTCCATCTCACAGCAGTCATAAGAGAGGCAAATTCTGGTGTGTCTTTGATTTAACAGAGAAGGCAGCTGAGGTTTATAGACATTCTTGAGACTTTGGAGTTTCCTTTCCACTCTAAAATCTCTTGGGGTTTAGGGTATACAAAAAGAAAAGTCAACATAGTATTTGGCCTAGTGAGACAGCGGTTTACTGGAAATAATCCTGCATTTGTAAGTGTTCAGCCTTAGGGATAGGTTTTGATTCCTAACTAAAGATAAACTTTACAACCAAAATGGGGAAATCAACCTCCTTGATTTTAACACCTCAAGCATGGAATAGACCAAATTTCTAAGACTTTATTTTGTATCTTATTCTCCTTTTATTGTACTGTTAAGTTTGAGGTCATTGAGTGCCATTTGGGTTGTACGTTGATTGTAATTTTTCTGAATGTGGACTGAACATCTGAGTTCAGGCTGCTTTCCACAGAAATTTGCAGACCAGCTGATAGATAGTACTCAGATCTCAAAATGCTAAGTGGATTCAAACTGTCAAAAGTTGTGTTTCTATTGGGAAAAAGTATTTTTGCAATGATAGAGAAAAGGATTCTCTACTCAGATCAAGAAATTACTTTTCTATCTCTAAAAGGACAATTCCATCTTAGAGCTTTTACATCCAGGACAAGAGGCCAAAAACTAAATATACAGAGGATCAAACTATTGCTCATGATCATTGCATAGCTTCATTCTGGGATTATTTAACAATGTGTAAAGCGCTGCTGGGACCAAAGCTTCTGGTGAATTTGAGTCTCTGCCTGTAGGAAAGAATGGCTATTGCTGTCTTGCCCTGTGTGTCCATCTCAGCTCTGCCCCAGAAACAAAAAGGAGCCATCATCATGTGACACTCTCCTGGAACTCCCCTCATTTTCCCCCAGCTTTCTATAACTTGTCTCGTGGCGCTCAGATTTAGTGTTGCTTGTATGGTCAGTGTTGCATGGCTAAAATCATGCACCTGAATGAGCATTGTAAAGAGTTACCTGAAGGACACTATATAAGAACATTTTGCTTGAGATCTCTGTCTCTCTAGAGTTGAAATTTTCAGTGACAAAGAACATATCTCCTGACAGATCTTATACTTGTTCCTTACTCTACTACCATATTTATAGGAAGAGGGCATTATATATTTCATGCTTCTGAGCTGCAGCTCAGAAATGATTCATTGACCACATTAAAATAATACCAACCAGAAAATGTGTTTAGCCCAGTCCTGGCACTCATGTTTCAAATCCTGTGTCACTTCTTTCTATGATTTCCTTCGCTTTGTACCACTCCACTCATAAGAATTTATGAAACAAGTCGGAGCTGCACAGTTAATATTTCCACTATTCCTTAGAACCACCTACCATTCTTAAAAGCAACCATTATTTGCAAAGTAATACCTTGGTGTGGAAAGCACTAAAGAGTGTGTAATGGTATGACAATGAGAGTGTACTTGACCTAGAAGATCACTGTGTGTCTCTTTGGGAGAACTCTTTTTTTGTATAGGTTTGTTTCTTTACAATGCCTGTGACTTGAATTCTCAATTCAGTCCAGCATCAAACCATATTTTTTCTCTAATTTCTGTTAAAAGCAATTACTGAACCTATGAGGCAGTAGAAATTATTGTAAGATCTTGATCCTGCGAGAATCTAATTGCATTGCACAGCCCAGAACATGGTGCCGTCTTTCCATGACAAAGGCACTGAGTGGCAGAAAGTGTAGATAAGTTGGTGTTTCTTTTGGAGCACAAAGTAAAAGACCATTAAGAATGAATCTCATAAATTCATACTCAGACTATTCCTCATTTTTCACCTAGTAACTGGCTATCTACTGATAATCTCTCATCCATTTATCCACATGATAAAAATGTATTCTTGAGGAATGTAAAATCCAGGATGTCTGTGAGATGGTCAATAATATGAATAGAGATGAGAGAGGTTAAAATACAGAAGTTCTTTCCCATAAAGTAATTAAACTATGTTCCAAGAAACAGAGGAAGCTACTAGCTGAGTTTCAACCTGAAAGCTGTGTGACTGAAAGCACCTCTTGCCTGCAGTAAAGTCTTTGAGAAGTGGCAAATCCCGCCATGATGTGATTCCTATTGCTGGTTTCAGCGACTGTTCAGATGTTTCATGTATAGCACTTGAGATGTGGGCTCCTCTTAAGTGAATCACAGACTCATAGTTAAAAAGGTCTAGTCATCCCACCCATCATTCATCAAGGACGAGCTTGTTCTCAGAAGCTATTCTGCTATATAGCTGGTATCATAGCAGGACCTTCCTCATGTTCAGCTTAGTTTTTCTCCTGTCTGAATTTCATTGCTTACTCCAGTTGAGTCTCAGGAAGAATTTTTCTTAGTCTTGCTTGGCCAGACTTCCTCCTTGGCAAAAAACTTATTTCACAAGGCCCAGATCTGTTACTGAATAGGCTATTGCTTCAGACCAAATTCATACTAGCAAAATCTGAAATCCTGCAGAGCCTTGCAAAAGAAAAAAAGAAGGGAGGTGGGGAAAGGACAAAGTGCCGCAGACTTCAGTGGGAGATATCCCTTTTCTTATCTGAAAGGCCACAAGCAGTGTTACTGGTGACTTATGGCTAAATCCTGCAATGTGCTCTGTTCTTCAGGTAAGCTCACCACAAGGGACTAGGGACATGACCAGTGTACAGGATAAGAGGGCAAAGAGATGTACCCAGCTGGTACTTCCACATCATGTAATGCCAAGCTGTGTAGAAGCATGAGTTCCTAAAAGCTGTAGATCACTACCAGAATGTAGCTGGTCCTAGCTAGTTAGGCTTATCTGCAAGGCTAATTACCTCATATGCAATGCTATACAACTGTGGCTACAATGTTTTCAGCTCTGAAGCAGGCTCAGGTGACAGCAGGCTAGAGCTTTCTTTGCTATGCAGATGTGCAAATACATGCTAAACCGCCTACTTGCTGAGAAAGTAAGAGGACCTTGATTCTCCGACAAGAGTGTCAAACAAAGCCATCAGCCATAGGTTCAGTTTCCCTCTCTGGCCTCCCTAACTGTCCAAGCCAAATGGAGCTATTTCAACATGGATGCTTGAGAGAGACCCAGTTTTAAGAGGACCAAACTGTCCATAGCTAGTGCACACTCTTGTGAGAGCAGCTGTGATTGAAATGGTCATAGCAGATAAAGGACTTGAATCCTTGTCTTCCAAAAAAACCCAAAACAGTACAATCAAATACTCTGATCTTACTCATTAGGTGTGTCTTTAGCGTCTTTAGTGCATTCTAATTGAGATAATCACAATCTGAATAATTTAGACTGTAACCTATATTTGCAGTTAGTGAAAATTGATATTTCTAGCCTCTGAAATTCTCATACTTAACAATATTGTGCAAAGGATCTGCTGTGCCCTCTATGTGATGCAACCATATTTTGGAAGGAAATGAGCAATCTCTTCAGAGATGCAACTTGAACCTCCTCAGACATTCAGTAAGAGTTTCTGTCTGCATGTGACTACCAGTATATGGTATATTTTTACCTTCTTATTTCTCATTTTCTGTGAGTGCTTCAATTATTCTCTAATGGGCTAAGTTAGAAAAAGTGCAAAGTATTCTGGAATTGCTAAGTTAAGGAGAGACCGGGCCATGTGAACTCTGGATTTCAGATAGCAGTCTGCAAAGAAATATGTGATGAAGAAGAGAGGAAAAACTAGCCAGGCTGGGATTGAAGAACTGAATTTGAATATGGGAGGGAGAAGTTAAAAGGGAATCCTTAAATAGTTGAGATAAGCTTTAGTATCCTTATATCTTTATTTGAACTAGACTGCTGAACATTCATAGCCTCTCTATCTCACATCTATGCCCCTTGAGATATGCCTCGTATAATTCATCACTGAGGGAGTAATACATTTTAAGAGCTGATGTTGATGTAGGTCTGGTCTTCCTGAGCTGATTAATACCAGTGACTCTTCTCCTGTATAAGGGAAAGAAGCTTTGCAGGAGTGCACTTCACAGATTCCATTTTGTCCCAAGACTCTCAAAAACCTGTTTAGTATGATACTCATCTTGTGGTATTGGCTAGCAGTTCCTGCTGGCTAGATAGTGGTGTGCACAGTTCATTATCATACCAGATCTATCAGAATAACAGGACAGTTTTTTCTTCCTTCTATTATCTCTGCCTCTCCTACCCATTCCCCTAGGGAAACTTTTCATTAAATTCTTGTAACAGTTAAAGAAGGGTTGGTTATAGAACGCAAACTGAGTCAAGTTTAAATCTCAGTTAAATATTTATGTGTATCTTTATCTTAATGTACATTGCAAAAGGTAGGAAATGGGGCTTTTTACTGATGAGACTTCCAGGTACAATGAACAGCAGATAAACTGCAGACTCTCTTGCTAGTTCTTATATCCATTTGTATATCACTGAATTTGCTCTTTTATCATATCTTTGAAATCTCAGATGACTCAGACGTAGATCATTTCTTGTAAATTCAGTGCAAGTTGGCTGAAACTTTAACATCTCAAGGAGTCTTAATAGCTTTCCAGATCTGACTTGTTCGAAATGCTGTTCAGGCATGACCTACTTAATCCTTCCAACACTTCAATAAAATGTTTAGCATATATAAGTAATGTTTTAGAGGTGAACTCATAATATGCTATTTACTGGCAGTTGTACATTTCTGCAAATTAAAAGTTTGTGAGCACATTGCAAATATTTTAGACATGTATTATTCAGAAGACCCCGGTAAATTCCTGAACAAATGTTTTCTTTACCAATGAATCAGAAATGGTTGAAAAAGTAGTATGCAGGAACCAAAAAATTATATGGGGTTGGTTAGCAATGATGATCATGTGATACTGTGTCATTTGATGATTAGTGTATTTATATAAATCACCAGCATAGTGCAAATTTTGTAATTTACAGTTGTATAAAACATTTAATTTCTTTTTTTCTGTATAGAATTTCTATCCGGCTAATATCTCTTGCTGGTAGATCCTGTCACCTCAAACATCCCTCCAAAGGCAACACAAAAGGACTGCAACTGAATGCAAGCAAATTTTCAAAATCATATTCAAAGTAATAATTTTTTTCTTAAATTCAGTAAGTTTTGTCACTCAATATTACTAAAGAAAAGACAAAGCAAATAAGCCATAAGTAATATCAGCTTTTGGGCAGTAAGAAAAATGCATTCTCTAACATAACGGTGTTATTCTAGGTATGTAATGAGAGAAAAAAAAATTCAATACATAATTGAACTCCTACCAGCTATGAAATAATATCCCAAACGAGTGCTTATTTTTAATTTCTAAATATTGGCTTTCTTTGTCACTTATGCCAAGTTAAGTGGGCAGTGCATGTGTGGTCTAGTGTGACAATTCTGAATTCTAAGATAAACTCACTGTGTTGTAATAGCATTCAGCTCCTCCCTTATCTATTGTTCTACTGGAAATTCTGGAACATGGAAACATGCAAAACCATAGTTTCTGTCTCACTAATTTTATGAAATCTATTTTCTATGCCTCTGTCCCAGCCTCACACAAAACTCCTCCCTGTAGAATCACCCAGAATTACCTTGTTTTGCTTTCAGTGGTCAGTCCGGCTCAAGCCATGACATCTATATAGAGAAAGCCATTTCCCTCAGAAGTCATCATTTATTGTCCTTGATAATTCCCACAAAAATTATGTAGAGCTCAGAAATGAGAAATGCTTTCCTAACTGTCACCTCTGGACGCTCTGAGCGAGCTCTAAGGGGCAGACTGGGGAGGTTTCCTGCCTTGTGCATTCCCCGTCCATGGAGGGGCACCTAGTGCTATTTGGACTTGAGGCACTTCCTTGGGCTCCCTGTTTTACAGTTGGGCTCAGGGAGACGGCCGTCCCGGCTTTGTCTTGGTATGCCCAGGCAGAAAAGATCAAATCTCAGTAAGCAAGCTACTGTCCTTGGACCAGGAGGAGACAAGTTTATTGATTCCTGACTATGTTTATCATGTAACCTGCAGAACTAACAAGGTTTAAAATTATTTTTTGGGGGAGGGTAGGGGAAAGGGAAAATGATAGTTGCTGCTGATGTCTGCACATCCAATAAAGCAAAAGGACTGCCTGTTTGAGGAAGAAGATGCTACTGCTGTAGCAATGCATTACCTAAAGCCATATAAGAGGAGTACACTGCTTGATGTGTGCTTTACCCAGCAAATTTAGCAGTCCAAAACCTAGCACTGCGATGCCTGTCAGACTCCTCACCCTGTTTATCATCTGACGTGCACACACCTGCACCTTCCCTCCCAGAGCCAGACTGGAACCAGCTATTATCTTTGTCTCTGAAAACAAACATGCCTATTATGGTCTAAAATTAGGATACTTTTCCTTCCCTTCCACCTTTCACAGGGGTCATAAACTGACTAACAGGGAGACTGCTGAAATTCAGTAAGTTTCTGTTTATATACAGGCCAGGTCTGGTTTTAGTGTTCTTCATAACTGGAAAAGACAGGCTTAACTATTCATTCCCACACTGCTATATTTGGGGCACAGCCTAAATGTGGCTGTGTTATATGTGGCTATGGCAAGTCTGGCACAAACAGACCTGGTGTGAACGGAAATTGTTCCATGAATGAATGCAACTAAAATTTGGTTTTTACTTTCTTTAGACAGGAAGACATTTTATCAGTGCCTGTAAATCTGTCCTCTCAGATTATACATATATACAGGGGAAAAAACATAACACACTATGCAGAATTATCATAATGTAGATACTGGGACTACACCAAACCTGGTTCACAGTCGGCTTGACTGAAAATTCCTCAAAATCAGTAGAAAACTTCCCTTGACTTTGAAGGGCTCTGGTCAGGTCCATATAAGGCATACAAGCTCCTAAAGATCTACCTGTAGGTACAGTTAAGTGTTTGCTTATGCAAATATCAAGTGTTTCCTGAGTTGTGTGAATGTTTGCATTTTAAAGCTCACCTGCTCTTCTGATGCCTTAAATGTGTGATTTAATTATTCCAACTTGCTGAATAGTAGGGACAGTGGATGAGAAAGGATGGGGGCTAAGAAAAAGGAGACATGAGTGGAGATGATGTAGAGAAGTTAAGGTAGAAGTCAAGAAGCAAAATCAAAAGGAGGAGAACTGAAAGACAGTGGGGAGGAGAGTGAGGGAGACGAGAAAGAGCACATCCTGGAGATAGCCCAGTATAAGCTTGATTTACCTATTTTTAAACTGCAAATGAAAGGAACAAAAGTGGGAATACAGAATGCTTAGAGCAAAGATGGCAACTCATGCTCTGATGTATTGTTTTCTGGGTTCCTGTTGCGTGGTTATAGAAGACTGTGTTCTTCAACTTCCCATAGTAATCTTCAAAATTACACCAAAATATGTTCAGAAAAGGATTTTTTTGATTAACAAATAAAAATCTTTCACTGATAATAGGAAAAAAAACCTGTGCTGGGAGGGCTGACAAGGGGGAAGGAGAGTCAGAGACAGACTGAAACCACCTACAGAGAAAATGTCTCTCCTTCTCCCCTCGGTTCCCTCTGGACTCCCCCCGCCCCCCAGGCCTCTACGCAGCTGCTTGTGGCTCAAGCAATCACTGATGCATTCAGTATGTCTGTGCTGCAATGCTTGGACATCTGGTGGCCGCTGCTGTGTGCAGGTTTCCTGCCCATCTCCACAGCGACATAGTACTTAACTGGGTATAGTGGTGTGAAAGTTGTGAATTGGGACGGGTGCTGTGATTTCCTGCTTGTGCTCTGCTGGGAGCCGTGCGAGTCAGCCAGGGACTGAGTGCTTTGGGATGGTACTAGGAACAAGAAAGCTGACAGGGCCACATGGTCTGCCAGAGGAGAAACCTTGGTGCAAAGAGTTTCTTACGGCCTACATGAGCGATTCTGGCTGTTAAAATTTTTTGCCTGTGTTGGATTAGTGAGTTGTTTAGGGATCTGGGGCAAACCAGTAAAACAGGCTGATGAATGCACGCAGTAGGTGCCAATGTGGGTTGTTGCCTTTTTCAGAAGTAAACAACTAAGAGCTGTTGTTCATCTTCCTAACTCTGTGCAGGACACAGACTGTAAATTACATCTAGGAACAAAAGGTTGATGGAAGTAGAACCGGGTGCCCAACTTCCCAAGGGAGTGCTTTGCCCCCCAGCCAAAAGAGTAGCTTTTCTGGCTTAAACCAGCACGGGCTGTTCTTATGCCTTCCCATCAGCACTCAGACACCAAGAAAAGTGTGCAGTACAGGATTTCCTACACTGAAGCATTTACAACCGTTTCCACCACAAAACCTGGTTTCAGGGTTGATCGTGGAAATTAAATTTGGTCCAAAATGCAGGAAATGAGATTGTAGTCTGGGGACATAGGAGGAAATCTTATTTAAAAATACCATATCTTATTGAGATTACAGTTAAATGTGTAGAAAATCCTCCCACCTCCCCTGAAACTGACTGACAGCCGGTCTCACAGATCAGCTGTAGTCTATGCAAAATGGGTGCTGCCGTGACCAGAATTACCTAACGAGATTTGTGCTTTATATATTCACCAAGACTATGTTCTTCAACTTCCCATAATAACCTTCAAAATTACACCAAAATATGTTCAGAAAAGGATTTTTTTAATTAACAAATAAAAATCTTTCGCTGATAATAGGAAAAAAGAGTTTTTTGAATTAGGAAATTAGGAGCTTCCTTTTTGGAAGTTTATGTATTTTTACAATAGAAATGCCAGCTATTTTGACAGAAACAAAATTCCATTCTTCCCACCTTTCAATTGTTCCCATTTGATAGTGAAACCAGTCATTTTTTGTGTCATTTTTCTCATTGTAAGTTCAAGTACATTCACCTTCTGGTCTGTCCACATAATAAAATCCAAATAAATGTACATTATAGAGAGAGGTTGCCCCACTAAATTCAGTGGAATTCTGGCCTTTGACTTCAGCTAGGCCGGAATTTCAGCCTCTGTGGGGATTCCTGCAAAAGCATCTCTTTATATTGCTATAAGCCATGCATGTTCTTTTTCTAGGGCTCCAACACATGTACTCCCTAATAGGATTTTTATCAAAATTAATTGGTGCTGGCTACAGTTTACGTGTGTGGTAAAATCACAGATGAGTTATTTTCATGTTCCTGTACTATATTGCACCATCATAGATTCAATATCTGCTGTGTCAAAGGCTTCACAGAAAAACACTTGTTTAAATGTTGGGGGTTTATCCTTTTTAATTGTATGGTTTCATTCTCTTTTGAAAACTTAATTTATTTGGTACCATTTATTATTTTACAAATTTTTAGTGCCAGTAATTTAACTCCTTGTTACCAAATTCCAAAAGCTCAGACATTTAACTATGTGATTTTAACAATAATGTTGTGGGAACAAATCCACAATGGAAATAAACTGATAGGCTCAATTTAAAGCGATGCTCTGCTGCATTTCCTCAGCTAAAGATTTAGTTTAGGATTTTTCTGTTCCTGTATATTAAGATTATTCCAAGATAAAGGAAATGTTCTGTATTTCTCACAAAGAAAACCCCCAAACCAAGAAAACTTTTCCCAGAGCTGTACACCTCCTATGTCTAAATTTTCTGGGTAGCATCAGGCCCTGCATCCAGGCTAAATTTGGACTGCTGTCTGCCTCAGGCCAACATATGTTAGGGGAGAAATTCCCTTTTTGGGTGGGATAGAAGGAAATATTCTTGCGTCTTTTTTTTATTATTATTATTTATTTGTTAATGGCAGCTCTTTGAAGTGCTCAGTGTGTTGAAATGCCAAGTGTGTGTCCTAGGCTGGCATGTAAGCAAGCATATGGGATTTGAAATGGACAAACTTGTGTTATATACATACAGTTCATTAATTATTCTGTGGTTTATCACATGAAATGACGTACTGCAATGAATTATTTTTCTTGTATACATCTCTTTTCCTTTTGCATTAGGTACATGTCTAAACATGTCTAATCTTAGCCCAGTTTTATAGGGCAAGAAAGAGACTTTCCAAAGTGCAATACCATCCACCCCTGCCAAACACACACAGAAGTACTGAGAAGTTTAAGATGCATATCAAATAATAATCAGTGTTGAGAAACCAACCGCTTCACAACCTGATGTCAGAAGGGCTAGAATTAGAAACTTCAGACCATGAAGAGACTAGGAATTTCCACTCCTGGTATAATAAGACTTTTACATCTGCAACACTTGCCCATATCCCCGGAACGGACATTATTCTCCATTTACCTGTGCCAAAGAAAACTTATTTTCATTTTTCCATTCCATATAATTGTGAATACAGGATGTTAACAGAGAGGTATTTTATGTTCATCAAAAAAATAAGACTCAAAGATACCTAAATTTCAATCAAATATTCCATTCTTTTGTTTCACCCATAGGGGTGAATTTTAAAAGTCATTTAGCAATTGAAGATATGCTTAGTAAACTTATGTATTAACTGTGCACACTTTAAGACCTACTAAACATCATTCATATATTTCGATGCCAAAATATGCATAGCTATAAATGTACAGGAATTCACAGAACTATTTCTTTTCTACTACTCTACGCAGTGAGGTGTTTAGGAGATTGTTTTTTCCTTGCTTTTAAAGCCATTTGCTTCAAAAGAAAAAGTAGCTTATTCACTCGATAAAACATATTTTATCTGTAACTTCAAAGTTGCTAGCTTCTTAATAAAAAGGTTCCCCTCTGGTTTAAGGAAGGTTTTTTCACCTTGTTCCTAGATATTCTAGACCTGTAGGAAAAGCCTGTTGGAACCTGTTGCTAGAAATTTGGCTGATTGAGGAAAGGATAGCCAGCTGTCTCTAAGTCAAATGTCAAAGAAAAGGCAAAGTCCTGAAAACCTCTTTGTGTAATGCTCCTTGTGCCTGTGGCTGTAAAGACCTGCCTGTATTTTTCCATTGTTTGTGTTAACAGAGATTAAAAATTAGTGAGAAAATCCTTTCAAGTGGGAGGGCTGACAAAATGGTAATCCGATATAGAACTATTCGTTTTCAAATTTGCGGAGTGAAACTGAAATCGGAGCATTACTGGATGTCAGTCATTGCCACACGTTGGGTGTGAAAGGTGAGATGCGCTGGCTTTGCTGATCCCTGATCAACCCCTCATTCCACTGCGCACACACCACCGTTGCAATTCTGCAGCTCTGAAGAGCGGCCAGCGTATGGGAACACCACAAGAAATTGCTAAGGCACACAACAGGTTTGCCTTTCGCTTACCTACAGAGGCTTTGAGGTTTTCACCAGAAATTTCATGTGGCATCTAGATTCACACAAAAGCCCACACTGCAATGAACACATGTACCTTAGGAACTGAGACCTTGTCTGAATGTCAGGCTGTTACACGTTCCCATCCTGTTTCTCCGCTTTGCGAATCGGAAATAGGAGGAATAATTCCTTCTGTACCTCATACCATCGATACACTAAAATATCAGCCTTAGTCCTCAGTATCACTGCTGGCGCTGGCATTAGTTAACCATTTTTGTTGGAGCAGCCTGTGCAGAGAAGCCAAGGGTAGAATGGACTGTGGGAGACAGAAACGCTTCAGCTTACCTTCTGCGTGAGGTTATCTGCCAGGGATGAACAGAAACATTTTGGAAAGGTTCATTGCAGAGTAGGCGTTTTGCTTGTTTTAAATTGAAGGGCAAAAAAGACAAAACAGTGAGATGGGAACAAAATAAGCAAAATATTTTGGGGAAACATCCATGCAGTTGTAGACGATTTGCTGGGGTTCAGAAACTCCAGTGCTTTATGTTCACCTGGTTTGCAATAATGAGGAGATCTTAAATTCAGGAGGGGAAGCTGATGACAAACAGTGCCTTTCTGAGCTAACTCATGAGATTACACAAATTTTCCTGCGAGCACAGTAAGTATAACTTTCGACTCTACTTGTGCAAGAAGAGGAGCTTTAGTGCCTCTTTAAAACTGGAGTGCGGCTGCTTAGTCAGTGCTAGCTCCCCTCCCGCCCCTCCTCTGCCACTGCTGGGCAGCTTGGTTGCAATATGGGTGTGACTTTGCATGAGCTCCCCCTCCCAGTTATGTCATTACTTCAGTTCCTTTGAATCAGAATAAAAAGTGCAGCAAACTTCAGACTCATTGACTGCGGGCTGAACAAGCATCAGGGCTTTTTTTTCTTTCTGCAGCTTGAAAGGATCTCTGGTTTTTGCAAAACAGCTCCAGTAAAACAATGACCAGCCTGTCCTTATGGGTGACTATTGGATTATGTTTGCTGAAGCTTTGTCTAGCAGAAACGCGTAAGTTTTATTTATGAATGAAAACACTTACGGTTGCTGATAAGTTTGTTTCAGACAGCAAGAGCTCTTCAGCTAGATAGCTAACAGCTTTATTGCGTTTATATCAAGTTTCATTATTTGTAAGAGTTATCAGAAATACCTTAGAACTGTAACCTCAGCTGTGCTGGTTTGTACAATCATGGAAAGCTCTGTATTGCTTGTAAAGAGCAATTCCAGATCTATAAAAAGTGAATTGTAGATCATAAAAGTTAAGTTTAAACGAAGAACAGAAGTACATTAGGGAATTTGTAATAGCTCTGGTAAAGCTTGCTTTGACGATGTGACTGCTGTTACGTATTTAGTTTGCTCTCCCAGCTCGGCTTCAGACCTTCGAGAAAAGTGGAGGGATGGGAGGATGGACACCCCCCACAGCATACAACTGCATTCTTGAGTTTACATGGGCTGAACTAACAGCTAATAGAGAGTGCATTTGGACACAGCCTTGCTGAACACAAGCAAAACTGCAGTGATCTGTGACTGAAATTTGGAGAGCTTTTATGCCAAGCATGCTTGTTTCTGACTTCCTAAGGTTTCTTTTGGGTTGACTGATGAGATTTTGGAACAAAGGGGGCTAGAAGTGACCACAAAGTTGTTTATCAGTTAACTTTCTGTAGCTTGGTCTTCTGCTTCAAATATTTATTTTTTTTTTAAATGAAATGTTAATACAGAGAAAAAAAAAAATGAAAATTGTATGTCCAACATGACAAAATGCTTTTGAAATTTCACATAGTGCAGGCTCAACTGTGTTTGAGGGAAATGGCCACGCTTTTAACAGACTCTCACTGTGACAGAAACTGCCTCAAGGTGTTTTGTGGTTGGGGATAACAAATATGCTTCTACATTATTTTTCTACTCATCAGTTGCAGGAGTCTAACACATTTTTTCATGGCCAATGTCACATGGCTGTGTGTGTGTTTATAGTAAATATATATATCTCTATATATCATTTGTTCTAGCAGCAGAGGATACTTCTGTAATGGTTGCAGCACTGCCGGGCTGTGAATGGGCGTGTTGGAGTGAATATTTCCCAGTGCATTTGTGATAGGTGAAGCACCCTCATTGCTTTTCTTACTAAAATTGTCTGTTGTACCAGAACACTCTTGCTAAAATCAGATAGATGGATAAAGCCCTTAGAGAAAGGGCAGAGATTCTGTAGGCAAATAAAGTATGCCAGAGATGTGTTTAAAACCTTGGCTTGGTCCAAGTCTGTATGCTGTATAAGTATTATAATCACTTCGTTACCATGCACTCAACTGATTTCTCCTTTTATGAGCTTCCAGGAGCGTCCTAAAGAAGCAGGATCTGCACTGACTCTAGGAGTAATGCGTTTTTACAGTGAGACATAGCAGAAAACCCTATCATCTAGTCTTCAGTATAGTTACATTACTTCAGCAAGTATGCC
The DNA here is from genome assembly GCA_947846985.1 of Fratercula arctica. Taxonomy (NCBI): domain Eukaryota; kingdom Metazoa; phylum Chordata; class Aves; order Charadriiformes; family Alcidae; genus Fratercula; species Fratercula arctica. Next base: position 52,051,733 of record CANTUZ010000005.1, on the reverse strand, counting down.
AGACTTCCCATATGCCCCACAGGGAAGTTTTCTTAATGGCTTAGCAAGGTATTAGACTATAGCTACAACATATTTTAGCTGGTATGTGGTACATTCCAGCATGACTTTGTAGTCAGTAATGACATCAAAAAAGCAGTTAATGGTGGTTTTGTTTTCTTTTGTAAACCTGTGACTTTGCTGTGTATCATAGAGTAGGTGCCATTGCTGTTGGGAGACACCTTGCTTGAAGACAAAATTCAGATCTGCTCCTGAACTGGAATTTTGATTCTTTTAGTACAGAATTTGGCAAAATTAGAAAGGAGCTGGGGTTACTGTTAACATGATTACTAAAGGAAAGATGAGATATAGAGAGCAGCTGGAAAACTTACTCATCCTGAGTTCTGTGCTGCTGTGATCATACTGTCACTGACATGTGAGTGAGGTGTACTTATGGAATTGATGTGACTTTTGTTGTCTAAGGAGTCTGGATCCAGGAGTATGTAGATGCTGACATCTCAGTTAATGGTGATTCTGGGGGAGATTTTCCCCTGTGAGCATAATGTATATGTAAAAATATTTCTCTCAACGTTCTCCTTGATTAACACAAAGCAAATCCTAGAATTTTGACCCCCGAACTGGAAGAAACTGGAATAGCAGTAATAGTAAAGATGAAATGAAAAGAGGGAGAATGAGTCCACCAGTGGGAGGAAGGAGCACTGGAGAGGTTGCCAGAGTGTCGGTATGAGGCTCTGAGACAGGGCTGCTACAGCTATCAGTCAGTCACAAAGGAAAGGACCTGCCTGCCTCGGCTTATACATCCATCATGTGAATTTGTAAATAAAGCAGTTTGAAGAAGCTCTTTGTGCTAGTTTATTTTCACTTAGTCCTTACAGTGTGTATCTTGGCTATTTCCCCAAAGCTGCAAAATAACTGGACTTTATAAAGTTCACTTGAACTTCCATCATCATTTAATGTAGAGGTTATATACCTGCTCTTGAAAGACTCTCACGCACAGAGCCAACAAACCATGGCAGAGCATTGTCTTGCAGTCTTTGGAGAAAAGTTTGTTGGTTCTTTAGTTACTGGTGTTCACCACAATGCAGAACCATTACCTTGAAAACAGGAAGTCAGAGAAAGGCTTAATGAGGAAAGATAACATCATACAATTGAGGAAGAACTTTTTAAACTAAATGCTTTTAAAACCACTGGTAGCTCTAGCCAAAGTTAAATGAAATGTTCCTCCATACCTGGTGTGTCTTTATTTCCAGAACAGTTCCCATGACATTCATAGGCCAGGACTTGAAGACACTATTAATATTTCATTTATTCATCTAGCACCTTAAACATGCATGAGGTTCTACTGTAGCAAGAATGTGCCAGCAGGAAGAGATGTCCTGAGATGCTGATAGGCAGGTATAAACAGCAGAGAGAATCATGAGCTCATTGCTGCTAAAATACTTGTGGAAAAGGTGGGTTCTCAATGAACCCCATCTCAATTACCCCATCTAATGAAGGGGTAAAAAAAATTATTTCATTGAAGGTCAACTGCCATTTCAAATGAGAGAACTTATGGAAGAGAGCAGGAAAATATAGCGAGGAAAAATGTAGATCTCAAAGGGATGTTTGGTTGTGTGGCGAGGAGCATGGTAGATTGCAGGAAGCAACTAAAACCGGTTATGAAATCTAATAGCATGAAGTCTTAAAGAATTTAAGTAAGAGAGGAAATTGGAAATGTATCCAAGCAAGAACCTAGTGTAAACCTCTGCAGACATTTCCACTAATTTGGATAGCAACCATCAGAACAGGGGAAAATAAATGAGGAATAAAAAAAGAGAGCAACAGCAGCAATCAAGTTAACGTGTAATAGGAGTGGAACCTATAGAAATGTGAGAAATTAGGAAAAACTAAAAACTGTGTTGCTGATATGGTGGAGGGAAAAGCTCTGGTGAGCTCTGTGGGATATGGTTTAATTAAAAAGCAAAGGGCAAACAACATAAGATGGCAATGTTCTTGCCAGAGAGGAGATGGTATTCAGCGGCAGTGGCTAGACAGTAGTAGTAATTAGATGTGAAAATAGGTTGATAAGAGACGTGGTTTTTAAAGACACATTAGATAAGGACAGACTAGATAAACATCTTTAAAGGACAATTTGAGTATTGGTGATTGTGCTACCGGGTAAGTAGATGGAGTAGAAGACCTCTGGTAACTGTTTCTTCTTTGATAAAAGGATAATTTTAGTTATGAATGTAGTTGACTGGTAGTGAAATACACTGTAGAGAAGCAGAGAAAAAATGATGTAGAGCTTCTTATATATGGAGAGGATAAGTCAGCCCAAGAACTTAAAAGTTTTTTGGAATTTCAGAAATGCTGTAAGAAGCCTTCTCCATTTGCTTTCAGGTCTTCTTGCCTCACATTTCTGTTCCTGCATTAATGGATAAGTGTTTGACAATACAGTCGAGATAGAAGACGATAATTCTCAACTTCATATGACATGTGTTCATTATTTACAAAACACTGATTATTTTTTTTAGAAGAGGACTCTATGGGAGAGAGTGAGGGAAGGTGCTCTATCAAACTCTCCTCTAAAATTGCTTTTTCCAGGACCAAGGCTAAATGTACAGTTACTTGTCAACTGTAAGTTCATAGAGAAAGTAATAATGAAAAACCATGACCCACCACCTTAATTGTGCCTGCTTTGAAAACAATACAACGTTGTACTGGAACAATTCACAGGGTTCAAAACGTGATATTTTAGCATCAGCTGGTACCTGAGAACATGCTTTATCAAATTTCATTTTTCAACACTAAATCGCATTCTTAGACTAGAGAAGCTCTGTCATGGTTTGACCCCCACCATGCAGCTACAAGTTCAAACTTCGAAGTTCAGCTCCCCCACCCACAAGTTCAAACTTCCAATTGAAGGCCAGCAAAGTGAGGGGATCAGGACAGAAGTTAGGTTTGTCACCAACACGTCTCTGATAACACACATCATGGTTGCTACTAAGTAAATCCCACATCCACAGTCTGCTTTGTTCTTTGCCTTTACCTGTAAGGGTTTCTTTGTGATATATCTGGTGGTTTGGACTGTTGTCCACGGGTTATTGACAACTGTAGGCATGAAGCCAGTTTAGCGTAGCTGCTAGTCATTTTCCAGACTAGACCAGAAGTTCATCAGCAGTTGTCTCTCACTCCCAGGGAGGTACTAATTATTTCAAAGCCATCACACACTGTAATTATCAGTGACCATTATGGCTGCTGCTTATACTGGTGGCAGAGAGGATTATGTCAGTCCTGAATGTTTATCAGTTTCCTCCCCACCAAATCACAGGCCTCCATACAGTGGCACCAGCAGTAATATCAGTAGCAGCTGGCTGTGATTTTCCTCTCTTTCTGTGGCTGCCAGAGCTGACCCCACCCAAGGGACAACAGAGCAGCTCGTCATATGAATGAGTTTGCAGGCAGTAATGCGAAATGGCAACTGAGAGAAAAAGGGGTTTTCCTTGGAGAATCTTTTCAGTCAGATCAAAAGTTCAGCTAATCGCAATTTAAAGTTCAAACCTCCGTGACTGTTTTCCTGCCTAACAAAACCTGCAGTAATTTTTGGAGTCTGTGCTTACAGTTAAGAACATAATTGAACTCTCTGTTGTACGCGCTGGCTTTGGGACTTTCCAGTTCCTCTACATGACAACACTGGCAGCATTATACAATGCAGCAATCTTATTTCAGTACAATAACCTTCAACCCTCATATTGTGAAACAGAAAAAAAAAAAAGACATAAAGCAGTTGAAGAATAACCTACAATTTTAGCAATTACTAACACGGAAGCTCGAGCATGCCAATTCAAAGTAAAAATCAGAGAGAAAACCTGAACTTTACTTACATTTGCAGTTTGAAAAATCCATTGCTTCACTTTTTTCTGTCCTATTTATGACTGAGAGAGGCTCAATAGCTGGAAGTTCTAAGAGATTGTGTTGTGTCTTTGCAAAACAAAACAAACAAACAAAAAAAATCAGACATGCAACAGCTGTGGTAAAACTTCCATCTCTGTTTTTGCTAATGATACCATTCCAAAAGCAATGTGAGATGGTTATAAAAGAGGTTGCCAGTGTGCAGGCTGACAGCTGCCTAGCAAAACAACATTAGTCGGCCATCATCAGCTACACAGTTAATGTCTGTTTTACTAAATACCTGCTTTTGTAACTAAGAAGCTGCCCTTGACAAAGTGTACGATAGCAAAAAAGTCTTCTCTGACATAGCTTTTGTTGAATATGTATGTCTGACAGTGGCAGCGTGTTAGCAATGCCCACAGCAAAACAGGTTCTCAGAAGTGTATTTCCTTAGGGGTTTTTTTTATTGTTATTTTTGTTAATGGTTAGGTGTCTATAAAGAAACAGGGTGTGGTATGTGTGGGTAGATGTAATGAGTAGTTTCTTGCAGCATTCCCATACAGAAATGAGAGGTTAACTGGAACTCAGCATATGGTCTGTGGCCACCCAGGACTCTGTGAGCAGGTATGCGTGAGCTCTGTCCAGGCAGCGAGCAAGCTGCTAGCCAAATCAGGGTCTAAAAGTCAAGCACCAACCATAGGTTGGCAGCCTCTCTGAGAGAAAATACCTTGCCACCAGTGAGGCTTATCAGCAAATGTATCAACGCTTGCCAGAGCAGCATGACTGCAGCCATTTTCGGAGAGCGGGCAGAGCCCACGTGCTCACTCAAAACAGACTTAGCAAGCTGGCAGCTGCTTTTTCTACAGCATGTAAATGCAATAGTTCAGCGGTGCTGTAGGGGTGATTGTGATGGTAACGATTAGTTGTTTACCTCTGCTTTGCCATCAGCTGATGCCCATCTTGTAGATAAGATGGAGGATCCCTATTGCGGAATGAGGACACTAAGGCAGTGATACAGTACATCACTGCTAGGGGTAGCCAGGTCTTCCCAACTCCATCACAGTGCTCTGAGTGAAGCTGTGCTTCTGCACAAGGAATGTGGAATAGTTAACTGGGCAGGTTCAAGGGAAAGTAGTACTTGACAATTATAAAGAAACATGATTCATTAATAATGAAGACACTGAGAGTGAGGCCTGAACTCAATGTTTTGCATTCACTCACTTCACTATTCTTCCTCCTCCTGCTTGATTAGGTGTCCTCCATTAATTTACATGTCCTTTCCCTTTTTCCGTCACTCACTCAGGCATGTATGTGCAGAAAAAAAGCCTCTTTTGCTAATGAGTCTTCATATTTATAAATGTAGGGTTTTATTTTCTGTTCCTATATGTCGCTTATGCATAAATTCAACATATGGGAACACAGAACATGGAAGTGAAATAATATGTATTCTGTTCAAACTAATTTCTCCAGTAGCAGTGCTATAAAAATCAGGTAAAACTTTTCTTTGTCGGTCTGACAATTTTATCGTGTTTACTTCTGTGTGTGCTAGCTATACACACGCTGAAGACTGGCGGCTACTTTCAGTTCAATAGGGCTTGGTTCCTGTTAGGCAACAGAAAGTATAGTTTTCTTAAAAAGTTCTTTTTCAAGACTTATCATTTTATGATTAGTGATGTTTGAAGCTGTTTGGCAAATGATAACTGACTTAAATCTTTTGTCATACTGCCAAACTTGTTAGATTCAAGAACTTCAAAATTAATTTAATAATTAACTGAAGAATGATGTCTTAAATTTAGTCAAGTTTCTCTCCTGTTTGAAGCAATGCTTCCTAGTGATAACTATTAGCTAGCTTCTTGAGATCCTGGGGGATGTTTGCACATAAAGGCTTGATACTCTGGGAAAGATGAGTGCCGAGAGACATAAAATGACCCAGCAAGTCAGAGGAGGAGCCAAGAACAGACCCACTGTCCCTAACGCGAAGGTGGGCCACTTGGTCACAATGCCAGAAGGCCACGTGGCCAGAATGTTACAAGTCCAGAGAAGTTTGAATGTCACTGTGCAGCAACTATGTATATCCAGGTGGTACCTAGGTAGATCTTTTAAATGTCCACATTTTCTTTTGAACAACTTTTTCTGTTTCTCACACCTGTTTACTGTTTTCCCCACTAATCCGTCTCTGTCTCTCTGGGACATCTGTCTGAAACGGTCCGATAAATCTGATAGACTCTTGGCAGCCTGTGTCTGGGATAGAAGGTTAAATCTATTTGATCCATTAAAACTTCTGCTCAATAGCTTAGTCATTCTCAGGCAAACTGAAATGTAAAGACCAAGTTCTTCTTTCAAGAGACAGGCCTCAGAGAAGACTCAAATGACAATAAAATTCCCTTCTTCATATTTTTTATGATTTTCTTTTGATTTCAGCCTACTGTGCTGGCAAGTCTGACTTATTGTCATTATGTTCAACATCAGGCTAATAGGGCAGGAGAACCCAGTGATGTCAGAAGACTGGTATTAACAAAATACCACTCTTATATTGCAAGAGTCACTTTGCCTTCTTGGGAGTAGCAAAAACAAACTCTTCTGGCACACAAAATAAAAATACTTTTCTTGAAATCTCATATTGAGCTCTAAACTCTTAAACTCCTCATTTCCAGAATGTAACAAAATTATTTTATAGGCTACAGAGAATAGACACTTGGTGGTTCCAGTTCACCACTGAATGGGCATAGCTAAAGTTTTAGACAGGCAGCTATCCCATTCACAATTCTTATATTAAAGCAGTAACAGGCAGATGTTGTGAGCATGTGAGACACCTTTCCATGGTGGTCATTTTACACCACAACAGAGAGCAAATGGATTCAGGGTTTTCTGAAGCAAGCCACAAAAGCAGGGAAGAAACTTCTCTCTAGGCAGCCACCATGGAAGGGTGTCTCACATGCTCATATGTGTCTCCTGACATTTTTATTAGATCAGTCCTATTCGTTCTTTTTTCTTATGGCTGTATTTCCTGGCTGCTTGTTGGGGTGGGAAAAGATCACAGTAGTGTGGCACGGTTGACACACTGGAGGGAAGGGATGCCATCCAGAGGGACCCTGACAGGCTTGAGAGGTGGGCCTGTGCAAACCTCACAAAGTTCAACCAGGCCAAGTGTGAGGTTCTGCACCTGGGTCATGGCAATCCCAGGCACAAATACAGGCTGGGTGGAGAATGGCTTGAGAGCAGCCCTGAGGAGAAGGACTTGGGGATGCTGGTGGACAAGAAACTCAACATGAGCCGGCAATGCACAGTTGCAGCCCAGAAAGCCAACCGCATGCTGGGCTGCATCAAAAGAAGTGTGACCAGCAGGCTGAGGGAGGTGATTCTGCCCCTCTACTCTGCTCGGGTGAGACCCCACCTTGCAGTACTGCATCCAGCTCTGGAGTCCTCAGCACAAGAAGGACATGCATCTGGTGGAATGGGTCCAGTGGAGGGCCAGGAAGATGATCAGAGGGCTGGAGCACCACTCCTGTGAAGGCAGGCTGAGAGAGTTGGCGTTGTTCAGCCTGGAGAAGAGAAGGCTCCAAGGAGACCTTATAGCAGCCTTCCAGTACCTAAAGGGGGCCTACAGGAAGGGAGGGGGCTCTTTATCAGGGAGGGTAATGATAGGACATGGGGTAATGGCTTCAAACTGAAAGAGGGTGGATTTAGATTGGATATCAGGAAGAAATTCTTTACCGTAAGGGTGGTGAGGCACTGGAACAGGTTGCCCAGAGAAGCTGTGGCTGCCCCATCCCTGGAAGTGTTCAAGGCGAAGCTGGATGAGGCTTTGAGCAGCCTGGTCCAGTGGGAGGTGTCCCTGCCCATGGCAGGGGGGTTGGAACTATGTGATCTTTAACGTCCTTTCCAACCCGAACCATTCTGTGATTTTCTCAACATCTCTTTGACCTGCCAAGTCTCACGTTATCTAGTAGTGATATATTTGGTGTTCACACTGAACAGAGCACAGCATTTACTGACTTTTAAAACAGTGAAGCAAAGGCAATCTTAGAGCATCACGGAACGGTGAGACGAGCACAATTATTAATTTTTTTCAGAGCATCTCTAGGCATAAGTGCTAGAAAGTATCTTCTGTCTCTGTGGGTTCATGTGGATTAGAGAAAAGCCCCATCATCCAGTTTTCCAGGAGGATGCATGTCCTGTGACTTGGAGATTAAGACCAATGACTGAATCCAAATTTGTTTTCTGTTAACACTTTGTTGAGAGTATATTTTTATCCAGGTAGTTCATATAACAAGTAGTTTGTGTTTCTTTTTGGAGATGGAGATCTTTTTTCTTCTTCTTTTATTTTGCCTAACAATGCCTATTACTTATATACATGCCAGTGGGGGACAGCCCTGTGGTAAATTAGTGTAGAGTACACAATATATTACATACAAAACAATGCAAGACTGGTAAAATGTTGCAACAGTGCCCTTAAAGATCAGTGAAATTTCTATCCAAGATTTTGTATTTACAAATGAATGAATTCTTTGATTATTTCCTTTGCTGAGCAAAGGAGGAAAAGTTCAAAAAACTTTCTCTACCTGACTAGGTTACCCTTCAAAATAAAATATGGGCAGTGTTATTTTCCTCGGTTGCTTCTATGTTGTCACAATTCAATTTAAAAAATATAGCATAGCCACAGCATGGAAAGTCTTGGGCCCTGCAAGGGTTATATCCATTAATAACCTACAACAGTGTTGTGGATAACATCTACTTGATGATACACATCCACATCTTCAAAGCTCAAGGTGGGGATTAGTAACAAAATGCAGTGGTCTCTCCTCAATATATCCTACAGCACCTTAAACATCTGAATATTCGGACATCAACATATGTCTAAGATGGACTCCATCCACTTATCCTCTGCTGTATTCTTCTAAGTACCGTAAAAGAACCTGAATACTTCTTGAAAGAGAGTTGATGTCCTATGCTTTCTCAATGTGTCACTTCAGAAATGGGTCGTGCCTCTGATGAAATTTTTTTCTGTGTAGTGTTTCTTTTTATTGCATTACGTGGAGTTCACATAAATATGGCAATACTTGGTCTAGGGAGGCTTACTGTCTTGTCTGGTGTGTTTCATCAACACATTCAGTACAGCTGGAATCACGCTGAATGTGTTTAAATTACCATAGAACTTAAAATTTTAAGTCTAGATATGGTGTTACTTAACAGAGGAAATATCATCCTAGCTCATGAGAAAGAAGTGAACGACATACGCTGATAGCAGGCAATAACAGCTAGGGGGTTTTGTAGCCCTTTGGAAGTCAGTTATTTTATCCCCACCTCACAGGTAGGGAAACAGAGAGAAAGGAATATACGACACCCAGCAACACAGCTGTAACATCTTCTCCTAAATCCCAGCCTGGTATTCCATCAACAAGATTAGTGCTTCTTTCACTTGAATTTCAGAAAGCAGCTATGACTTCACATACAGGGCTATTTCAGCAGAAATAAGTATTATTGTTATACATAAGAAAAAAGCACTTGTGCAAGCATTCTTCTACTGGTACAGAAGTGAACAAGAGTACAGAGGAAAGCTGTTATCTTAAAAACAGGAAACTCTTCTCAGTTACTAACTGTTTGGTAATCCATCATTGAGCATGGCTATGCAATCCTTACTTCAGATAGACGATCCATGTGTGAAAATACTCTTTATGAGTAAAAGCTAAGTATTTTCCCAGTTTTTGAAACACCTTTACAACCCATTGTTTGCAGACCTACACTGAATTTATTAACAGTATCAGTCAAATAATACTTTATCTGACTTTATTACTCATAGTGCTCAGGTTATGCCACTTTATCAACACCAGTCACAATCATATTACTGGTGACTCACAGCAATTGCAAGGCAACATATTAACACCTTTTTTCCACCCTTAACATGATACAAATATATCCACAATAATAGTCATAACAACATGTTCAAGTCCTAATAAAGTCTATCTTTTGCTTTTTAACTTACTGGTTTGGTATCTTGAATTAATGGCTATATTGGGAGATATCCCAGTATCTCCCATCCTTCCAGAGCAAATAGTTCTAAGAGTCAGCTGAATTAGCAGTGTTTCAGGAATCAATATAGTAAGGTGTGTCTAAGACATGCTTTCAGACTGTTAAGACAAATGGGATCTATACACAATGACTGGTAGCATATCATCTGCAAAAGTGGTTCCACGGCGTGTCAGCTACTTCTGCTGTTCCTAAGAGAGATCTCTGCTTTGTTTCAAGAACTTCCCGCTTTTATTTTTCGCAAGTACGTGATGAGATCTTCTCAATTCTAACTTGAGTCCTTTACTGGCTTGCTTTCCTTTTCAGTTCCGTTAGAAGCTTCCCGGTCTCAATCCACCTTTTGTACTTTACGTAGCTTACTGTTAATACTCATTGCAACATGGTAATAATGGGTCGCATAAGGTCAGTTTTTTGCTTTGTCTAGTGTACTTGACAGACAACTAAATGAATTTTGCTTCAAGAATATAAGTAATTTCCTTGGGGGGGGGGGGGGGAATATCTTGTGGTGCTTTATTAATAATAAATTACTACCTATCTAGGATTTTCTGTTTAGTGAGATGGCTTATTCCTGCTTTGCTGTTTGAATTGACTCTTGCTTAGGGTGAATCTGCCTTCATGATGCTTTCCAATGTCATGGAACTCACAGTAGCTGAATTGAGGTCTTTGCTTGTATCATTTGCTGTTCAAACATCGATTTAATTCTGGATCTTTTTGTAAAATCTAGCTATAACTCATTAGAATGGAAGATTACTAGAATCAATGAGTATCACAGCAAAATCACTGGCTTCACGATGATTCTAGCATTTTTGTGACAAAATGATTCTTCGATATTTGAGGATGATTACATGCAAACAGTAGTGCATTGCCCTTACGTATCTCCACTGCCTAAATATATGTAGGATTTAATGTAGTATTTGAGTTCATAGAATATCAAGGCCATGCTGCCAATGCCTCTTTCCCACTCTTCCCTCACGCAAGTGAATCTTCACTGCCGCTCATGAATTGTTAAATTTAAATATTTTTTTTTTAAATAGGATAAAATATATTAAACCCAAGGCATATAATTATTCTACATTTGTGATAGCAACAGCATTGTGTACATACTAATGTTAATTGCAAACTCCAGTTATTAAACATACCTTTTCACTGAAACAAAGGCTGTAAGAATTATTAAAGAAATTTAACGGAACATCTAGCTTGGGATACAAATAACCTGCATGCATCTTAGGAAAGTTTCTTGCTAGTCAGTATTTTCAGTATAAATCTCAAGATACTTGAAACTGTAGTGTATGGATGGATAGAGTGACAGAGTCCAGAAAATGGAAATATTTTGCCACCAAAAATTCCAGTAGAAGTTGCCTGCTGGCCTAGCCATTCTGTTTACAGGCTATGGGATCCATGCCTTTCTGCTATTAAGGAAAAAGCAGAGGGAGCAGTGGATGTGACAGTGTTTCGTTCCGTCATGCAAAGCTTGCACTGATTTAAGGTAGCATAAGACCTTTCCCATTGATTTTGATAGATTCTAGATGGCATTTGATTAAGTAGATTGTGTTAATCATTACATGATTTTACAAAGTGATCGTTTACAAAGGTAACTTCTTCTTTGAACCATACTAACTTCAGATCCCAAGCCAAGTCTTTCTGACAATGAAAATCTAAAGTTTGATAGGGCTTTTTTTCACTCTTAGTCTGCCCTAATACTTCCAGACTAAAATTTCAAGGTCTTCAGCAACTGAAAATGAAATGTGCATTTCATGAGTTTTATTTTTTTCAATAGTGTGTAGTATGCCTCCCAATGCTCCTAAGAATACCATGGTTGCCATCCCTTTATTGAAAATGTACTTACGGCTGGGTACTTCTTGGGTATTTATGGAGAGGAACACATTGAGATCAACCCACTCTCCATCTCTGAAACTGCAGTAGCTTGTACTGGATATTCAACTTTCATCTTTCATTATTGCCTGTGAATGAAGCTCTTCAGACTTTTTCCATGATCTGTTCTTCAGAGAATTCTTTCTTCCAAGGTTGGTTTTTTACTTTCTCTTTCATCTCCAGCATTTCTGATCTCTTCAAATCACACTATTCGTAAGGTCTTATACATAACAATAACCAGACAGCACTGCTAGCATAAGTTACTCAAAATCCCACTGTGGAAATAAATCAGGGTTTCAGGGTAACATCACAAAGCAGGTCAGCTGCTTTTTGCTAACCATTGATTCTAATAAGTAACTTTCTTGAGGTTTTGGTTTTGATTTGATTATCATTCATCCAGTAATTTTTTAGGACTTAGAACTCTTCCATATTCTAGAGACCTTCAGAATGCAGATGATACTATACCTCATTCTGCCTTTTTTTGGTGAAAATCACAAATATTCAGAAGTAGTGTTTTATCCACATTTAAAACTGCAAAGTTACATACAAATGTTACAGCTATATTCTTAATCTGAGAAATCTGAATTTAGTATGACTCATTAAGTCATGCATTGCATTGGAGGTTTTAGTTCTCTGGTTTGATTTCCAGCAGGCCAAATTCAATGGATTATTGGACAATATATTTAATCAATATGCAATTAACAACTGTGATCCTTGATTTAAGTGTTTAATATTGTGCTACTTTGTACTGTTCTGTAAGGTACCTCCTTGTAACCTCATATAAGCAACTTCCACAAAAACATTTGAAAAAAAATGGAGAGGAGTTGTGAAAGAAAATGGGAATGAGTTTATCTTCATTGTGGAGAAGCTGAGTTTGGAAAAAGTACTGATATGTCTCCTGTTTGGGCAGTCCTCTCCTGCCATTATTTGTTCCTAGGAAGTCTGCAAGGGTCATTTGTCCTGTGTCGTGTCTTCCCTTGTGCGGTATATTCTAAGCAGCCACCGTCTTTTTAGTATGTCTGATGGACTAATGTTATCTTTGTTTTAACTGGCTGGCTTTCAGAGCTTTTAAAAATGGTCTTGGGGTTCCTTTCTCTGCTGTTTTCTTGCGAAGTGGCCTTGTTAAAGTCAATAGATGTTCTACTTCTTATTAAACTTTTTTTTTCTCTTTTTCAGTTTTGGTCATTGCTTGCTTTTCTGTAATGAACTTAATGTACAAATGAGTTTAAAATGTTGAGAATACTTATTAGAGGGTTTCCTGTATAACTCAGAAGAGCAGAGGAAATACAAAAAGCATAGTTTTTTAGTTTACAAACTGCTTACCAAAAAAATAATAAAAAAATTCAATATAATGTGAAAAATAGTTTCAAATCACACCTGGTATTATTACTGAGTACCATACTGCAAATAATTAAAATTCAAGATCTGTCATTTAATTGGACTTGTTAATCATAGGTCTGGTTTTGTATTAATTTCTTATCTAAATTACCACAGAACTAAAATCTGACTTCCTGTGACTTGTCAAAGCTTAGGTGGAGGCTGAATGTAAAAGCTGTAAGAACATAATAAAATAACAATGTAATAGTTCTTTGCTCTGACAGCGTTCTTTATCAGCAAATCTAAAATTGCTTTAAGGAGGTTAGTTGTAGTTGCAAACTGAGGTAGAGAGAGATGAATTGGCTTATCCAGGTTATACCAGCAGGTAAATGACAGCAGGGAACAGGCATAAGGCCCGCTGAGCTCCAGGCTGGGGACCTGTCTGCTGAGCAACACTGTGTCTCACTTGCTTTTATTGCAAATGACTAAACGATTTGCTTTCAGTCAAACAACGAAAATCAGACTCCAGCTATTATTCGCCAGCTTTGTTTCATGTATGTTTCTTCACCTGGATTGCATGGAACCGATCCCAACTGATTTGCTTCACAATCTCTGTTACTCAGCCTTTGGGGTTACACTACACATTGTACAGCCTGAAGCTTTCCTAGTATCGACAATGATGATTATGATGTTTTCATCATCTCGAGGGGGGCATATCTGATAACTGTCTAATTCCAGGACTGTGATTTCACTGCCTGTAATTTTTCCACTAAGGTGCTGCACAGCTGTACCATGTTCTAGCGGAGTCTGAAAACTTTCAACGCACTCTTGGGTGGAACAAAAAGTATAATATTAATGTCAGCAGCAAGGAAGTTTATCGTAAGTGGTGACACTGTATAGGCTCACTCAGGATGTTTACCAGAGCAACAGTTGCCAAGCAGATAAAGTATGTTTGGAAGACACATTAGCAGGCTTTTTTCTTCCCGCAGCAACTGCTGAGGAATGAAACATATTTCTTGTATTTACTTGCATTTTGAGTGACTCTATGAATGTTTAATTCACTAATAGTGCCACTCCCACACCCACTTTTTAAAATTAGTAACCAGGAAAGCTATCAGATTAAGGGACTGAAAATTTTTGCCCATTGGTAAATATATGCAGAGACAATGACTTTGGTGGCCAGTAGGCAGATTTGTTAAGAAGAACAATTTAGAAGGAAATAAACAGCTTGAGCTTTGCCCCACACTGTGTTTCCAGTGTGCACTTACTGAAGTAACACAGAAATGTAAGGAATACTTATTAACAATTGATGGAGAAAGGAGATGCTCCTACTGCAGTGTATCCCTCCCTGGCCACTGTCTATATCCCTAGCCACATCTCTCCTTTTCATTTCAGAGATCCACTTGAGCCCACTTGTATCACAGGGCTAGCATGGCTACGTCATGACTTTTATGTAGTTAACAGTGTAGAGGAGAGTGAGGAAGCTACTATCTTATTTGCCTTTTCAGCCCAAATTATTAGGAACCCAAATGTAACTGGGTAGTAGGAACAGCTTTGGCACAACTTCAAATAAATGTTTGACTTCATACTTTCGGATCTATGGAGAGAAATCTTCACTTTTTTGTCACCTCACCCAATTACTAAGAATATGTTGTCTCTATTTATAGCAGGCACTCCTTGCAACATGCAGGTAAATTCCTTTTCAAGTGTTTTCCTGGACTTTACTGTCTTTAAAAAGCCAGGTGTGCAGAGAATTTTTTTCCCCTGAGTATCAGCAATCTATTAGGGGTATAAATACGTTCTTTTTTCTCTCCCATGAAAGTTTTCAAGACTTATAATATTTTCCTATGCCAAACTGAAATGAAAATATGAAGTTTTAAAAAATTCTACAGGGAAATTTTGGACTGGGTTCTTTAAAGCATCTACTTGTATTGCAACCATGTAAACATTTAAACTTAAATTTCTTAAATTGTTTTATTTTATTTTGTGCAAGCTAATTAATTATGTTTCAAAATGAAATGTAGCTTCAAACTGAAAAACAAAACCCTTGTTTTGCTTTATTTAAGTATCCATAAGGGATACTTCGAAAACTGAAAATACGATTTATTCCCACTAAATCTGGAAATGTATTTCCTGTAAATCATTCTAAATTTCACAGCTTGGCAATAACCCAAGGAAAGTATTTCATCTGACAACTCCCAAGAATCTGTAAAGTCTTACTTTCACTGTCACTATTTGGAGAAGCCTTGCTTATGGTGTAGGTGGCTTATTTCCAGGTTTGTTTTAATTCTTTCTGTAGAGAATGGTGGCTAGCAGAGCAAGAATATCATAACCGGGAGAACAGAAAAACATCACCCAGCCACACTAAATGACTATACATGTTGCTTGATCCTTGGCGCTTTTTTGTTGTGATGGTAAAGGACTGCAGCCTCATAGACACATACTCGCTTAACTCATGTGGATCCTGCAGAATTTGACTTCTAAATTTTGATGAGTGTGGAGTCATCCCAGTTGAGAGTCAAATTTTCCCAGCATAATTTTACTTTCCACATCAAGCCCTGAGGGATTCAGGTATAGGTGTGTTTTAATGATGTCAACACATATCTATTAGTGACTGGGACTGGGATTAATGAATCATTTTACATAACCTAGCAAACAGCTATCCAGTGGTTTTCATCAGTACTGACCTGGGCTTTAGTCCAACTTCTGACATAAAGGTGAAAGCCTGTTACAGTTGTCTGGGCTACGAATTACTTTAGTTTCACTAATAGCCTCTAAACAAATAGTGGAATACTCAGCAAATAATAATGCTATCCAAGCCCATGTGTATTGTAGTGTATTAGGTAATCACTGAATGATATTTTTGCACATTCAAGTTCTTCCAGATGTCAAAATAGCGGTAACTGAGCTATCTTAGTATATCTGTTGACAAAATGTCTTGGATCCTGAAATGTTTCATTAATCCACCCCATATGAAATTTTGTATTCAGAGGGCATTTCCTTTAGTCAGGAGTAAAATATGCGTTCTTATTTATCCATGAAGTACTTTTCCTGAGAAACATTTAAAAAAACAAACAACAACGGGAGATAGATCTGAACTGAGAGCTGAGATCTGAACTGTCCAGACCTTCCTTCTCAGACCTTAGGACTCATATGTCCCAATTTCTAAATTTGCCTGCACAGGAACCACAGTTACTATGAGTCTCTTTTAAACAGATGTTAATTGGTTTCCAACATTCCACTTTTCTCTACTTCATTACTAGCATGCATTAAAGCAGGTTCTAGTATTCAAAATGTAGATATCAGTGCAAGTGTCAGTACAAGATGAAATAATCTGTGATTATAAAGAAACGTTTGCCCACGGATATCTGCCTAGAGTTTGAGATCTGTTTAATAAATTTAGAACAAACTTCTTACAATAAATGTAAAAACTATGTTCTATTAAAGCAAACAGAGAATGAAAACTATCTGCACCATCAAACCCCTTGTTCTGTCCCTGTTTTCAGCCCCAATTTATCACATCCGGGTGGCATATCAGTCATCTTGAACCGCAAACTGAAAAGGAAAATCCCCATGAGAACAGCACACTAACATTTCCTGGTTGCCATGCAATGCAGACTGTGGTTTTACCAAGAAGTCTGTTAATAAACTAAGTGTCTAAGTATGCTTCTACAGGTTTTCATTTAAGGGAGGCAGGGTTCTTGCAAATCTTACACTTCATTTGCTTTGATGTGTCTCTGCACTTGTTAAAATATTTTTTTTTTTAATGTAAGACAGCATCCACCTTGAGAAAGAAACCTCTAGGTATTGACTTGAAAACAGTGAAAAGCAGGGAGCAGTGCATGAAACACCACACAGTGGATCAAAAATCGTTATGGAAAATTAACTCCAAGGGGAAGAGTTTGCATGAGTCAGTGTTACTCAATATGCATAAGGGTTGCAGAACCAGGGTGGAGATGGAGGTTGCACCTGGCTTCTTACTGTAGCAGCTTCTAACAAGCCTCTTATATAAATAATCAGGGTGTAACTCACACTTTCATGAAAGGACAATGCTCTTTAGTCAGTCTCAGCCAATTCTATCACACCAGCGGGCTCTAGCTAGCAAAGTGTGGAACTGGAGTTAGTGATTTTGGCTGAAAAAATATTAATTAAGCCTGTTTTAGATATGTGGAATGGCAATAGCAGAGAAGTTTTAGATATGTTTTCTAGCTTAGATATGTTATCTAGTTTTAGATATGTTTAGAATGGCAATAGCAGAGAAGGGCTTGCATGCAACTGCTTAAGACAGGGCACCAGAAAGCCCAGGGAAGACAGGGAGAAATGGCCTGTCTGAAAGTTGATGTTCTCCATGCTCATAAAACTCAGCACAGGCTTAGGGGCATTCCATCGCTTTGGGATGAGTCACCCAAGTCTCATGGTCTGGATGAGATTAGTGATGATGACAATTCAGGCATGTCTAGTACTTTTTGCCTTTTTTAAAAGCTATTATTAAACAATTTTGTCTTTCAGCTGTAGCAAATCACGTGGATCTCAGGAAAAGATCATGGCCTGTCAGCCCCCAAACCCTGCCGGCTATAAGAGGGGGCAGAAGGGAAGGTTTGGGTGCTGATTGTGATTCCACTGTGAATCCACTCTGAATCAGCTCCTTTGAAACTTAAGAAAGGCTTGAAGTGATCAGTAATAGTTTGGCACACAGTATGAGTTTTGCATTGCCTTGTCTCTTGAAACAGAGGAAAAATATCCATCTTTTGCATAACCATGTTAAAGCCAGCTAAGTGGCATCAACATAAACTTAATGGATTTGACCTTCCTGCACTATGGGAAAAGGTGGAATATGTGTTTGGATTTGGCAATCATGTTTCTTCCTTAACTCAAAATTAGTCTATAAACCTTGGCATGGAAAAAAGAATTTAAGGTGTTAATTTAGTTTAGACCCCATCTTTTTTTTTTTTTTTTTTATAAGTTCTGTATTGATATGACTAGAAATATTTTCATTAATTCAGTTAAGGGTCCCCATTGTCTGGAAGTTAGAATATGAGACCATAAAGTAAAAATTCCAGATTCCTTGACAGCTCTGGGCAGTATGCTCTGCATCTATATTTTGCCATTTTTAAAATGTGGTAATTACTGTCTTTGTAGAGGAGTTGCTGGATTTATGCAACTTGCTTAGACTGTGAAATGTCATGTGAGTTTTAGGTACTGCTGTAGCCCTTTTTCCACACTCACTGCTTCATGAACAGAGTTTATATACTACGGCAATATTACAAACATTTTTAAAAGCAGGTGTAGAAGATATCGTCAAAATGAAAACAAAAGCATGCTGTCTCAACATTACTTTAGGGCAAAGTGCCAACTAATTGGATGGCTTCAAAACCAGTTTTGGGAATTGGATTGCCACACACACTTTCGCCCGGGGTTTCCTGGACACCCACGTGATCTCCCACGCTGCATGAGCAAGGCTTCCTGGGAGCTTTGGCCCTTCTGCATGAGCATGCAGTGCAGTTGGTCAGCACGTGGGCAAT
This sequence comes from Fratercula arctica, assembly GCA_947846985.1. Taxonomy (NCBI): domain Eukaryota; kingdom Metazoa; phylum Chordata; class Aves; order Charadriiformes; family Alcidae; genus Fratercula; species Fratercula arctica. The sequence continues at coordinate 52,033,128 of CANTUZ010000005.1, read as the reverse complement.
AAGCCTGATACTTCCCAGAAGTGTTCTGGTGTACAGTATGTATGCTGCAGAGCCGGCCTGAGCATTTACATGGAAAACGCACATGCACGTAACTGCAACCCGCAAGTAGTTCCATTAAGCCTATTTGTGTAAATAAACCTGTTTATTTTCAACAGTTGGAGTTTAAGGAATCACCTGCCAGTTAAGTGGGATTCTGACTACAACTAGATCTCTGGGTGGTAATGGAGCACATATTGTAGCATTTTAAAACCATGAATGGGTTCACAAAAGTGAACTTCACTTAATATTTCAGTGAATCCGGGACGGGCTGCAAGATTCAAATGTAATCCAAAGCAAGTGGATGAGATATCTGCTTTCATAGAGAAAGTTCTTCAGAAATTAGCCTAAAGGGATCAGAAAAGATGTTGATGGTCCAAAAAAACCTAGTTCCAAAATCACTGTAACTTTTAAGTAATCTAATACATCTTTGTGATCTGATACCCAAATTTAGTATGAAGTCTTGGGCTTCACAGAGTATGTTTAATTATTAACAAATTTAGGCCTGCCTTGTTCTGCAGGGAAGAGAGAATCAAGAGGGGAAAACTAAAGGTAAGACTTTTTCCTGTCTAGATCATTTATGTTTAGCATGGCTACTCACTGGACAACTTCCACAATAATGTCAGGCTCTGAATATGGAACACTCGGAGCCAAAGTAGAAGTCACTGACACGGCAGCTGTTGGAGCAGCTCCCTCCCACGGCAGTAGTCACGGGCCGCACCCTTCTAAGCAGAGTAACTGTTCGTTGCGCTGTCGTAGGAAAACATCTATTGGCATCTGCAACCTGAATGGCTGTTGACTATATTTGTGACTTGTAGGTACATGTGGCAATGGCTTTTGAGCATGCAGTACTATTTAGTGAGGGGTGTGGCCACAGAAGGTCTCTAGTCCATCAGCTGTGCTGTGCGTGTCTGCGTCGGGAACTTGTGGAAGCACTGCAGCTATTTCAGAATCATGTATGGGAACTTACTGAGATTATCATTCTGTTGATCTACTAACTTCTCCTCAGACTGTGAAACTCAGCAGGACATTAAGTCCTCCAGGAAAAAATGCATTTGTTAGTGTCTTCTTCCACACAGGTTCCTCATTCTTGCCTTCAAAATCTCTCAAGACATGGCTGTCATCAGAGAAATTTTAATAGAAGTATTTTTTGCTGGAAGAAAACAGCTGTGTCAAAATAAATGTATTTTGAGAAAACGTGTTAGTCTTGCATAAATTTTACAAAACTAAAAATCATTTTTTTATAACATGATAATTTTTTTATAACATGATAATAAGAATATTAAGAACTGTAATCATCAAACTGTTAAACAGCTATGCAGTGTATATTGATTTTGTCTACGTTAAATGTTTTTGTCAGCCTAAATAATTGGTGGGGCAGGTAGGAGAAGATATATTTTTTACGTTCTTTTTGTGGAAAGGCAGTCCAAGTAACAATAATGATTAATTCTGTTGCCTATGGTAAAAGTATTTAAGATTGGATGCACAGCTTTTGAGTTCCTTTGGACAAGCAGTCATCAATACTATTGGACTCCTATGTACGCTGTGAATAATGGTTGTCTTCTCACACACCGTACAGTCTGGATCTAATCTCATCTTTTATCTCCTTGATTGTTTCCTTTTACCTGTGGAAAGGAACATTCTTTGCAGTTTACACTGAATAGATACACTGCAGATGATAGAATAACCTCAGTTTACCAATGAACAAAAGCAATTGAAGGAAGAGTGCACGCCTTGATTACTATCATTTTTTTTTCACATCTATACTATAGAAGAAAATAGAACGTCAAGCAAAAATGACATTAGGAAGCTTGCTTGTTATTCACATAAAATGTGTCAATGCAAATGTGCATTAATTTTAATTTGTGTCTTTCAGGAAAAAATTATATGGCATCTTTAATTTCAAATAGATAGTAGAGTCACCCCCTTTTAATATTTGGGGAAGACTGGTCTGTTTTTCCCTTTCTTGCACGTGGAACTCCCATTAAAATTAAGCTAAAAATGAGTCATGCTTCTCTCTTCACTGGTGATAATAGGCTACTTCAATTAAGTGTGCTTTGCAGTTGTCATTCTAGTCTGGAGTTGCAACGACTTTTTTCTCTTGAGGGAAAGGTAGGGCAGGAGCAAAGTTAACTTCACGTTGCTTTGAAGCATTCTGATCTTTCCCTGTTTTCTCCACATGTGATAATTGTCCTCCTCCTCCTTCTCTCTTTCTTAGCTGTTTCTGTTAAAAATAAACAAATGGGGTTTTTTGCTTTCATTTTACTGAGTCACAGCCTTTCCTTGGATTATAGTATTTTCCCACTATACCTGCTGCATTGTGTAGGCAGTATCTTTCCAACATAAAGATGAACGGGGGTATGATCTCTTCAGAGCTTCTAGCCCTTATACCTTTCATTCAATGTGTGTAGTGAATTAAAGAAGGGCTCCCATCCCGTAGGCTTTGCATGTACTGCTTATTCAGGGTTCCCAGGCTGAAGGCCAGAAAACAAATTGCACAACATAACTGTGGCACCTCATTTGTTTTTATTTTGTTCATTATTTTTATCCTCATACTGCTTGCCAATGACAGTTATGTCCACGTGCAAATCTTTAGAATATTATTAAATTAAAATCCATCTAAGACATCACTTAAAATTAAATAAGTTTACTGCAGTACATACTGAAACTCTGACATGGGTTGGCAGTAGGATGCTTGTGTGTCAGTGAGAGCTCAGCAAGAGGAAGCCTTTCAAAATGGAGGGAAATACTGTCAAGATGAATGATCAGGGAGCATGAAGTTCATTCATATGAATGCTTACAGTGTGTATTGCACGCTTCTCTATCTGTCCCAGCATGTTGAATAAGATGAGCTTAAAGATTATCTTTCAGGGAGTATTTAACAGCATAATGTTGTTCTAGTTCAGAATATATGTGCAGCTTGCTTAGTTTTTGTCTCAGAGCATGCAACATCAAACCAATGCAAGCTTTCTGCTTTTGTCTAGCTAATAATAGGAGCAAGTTGCTTAAACTAGTTGTGAAACTGGAGATTGATATATATATTCATTTAAAAGGATTCACTGTGAAGGGATCACAATGAGATAGTTAAGGAACCTTATTATCATATAGGCTCTGATTATACACCATTTCGTCTTTAAAGAATTCTTTTATGAATGAACTCATCTGTTTTCAAAATACATTTGAATATTCAGTTAGTTTTGCAGTAATGTGGCTTCCAAGACTGTCACAATGTATTTACATCTTCTGCATGTTATTTTTAATGAGACATACCTCACAAAAGCGTGTTGTATTGCTATTTTTGGAAAGGCTGAAGGTTTGGCTTGTGTCTCACCCCAAAGAATGGAAGTATGAAGAAGGTGATTGAAAGTGTTAGCTCTCTGAATGAATCGGTAGCTGCTACTTGTTTATGCTTGGTTTTGTGTTGAAAGCACTATAGTTTAAAATAAATAATTTCCAGGTCTTCAGTGAAGCATTAAGTCCAACAATTTGTAATTCGTTTTTTTCCCTTTGTTTCAATAACAGAATTCAATGTAAGTTGCAGATATGGAGGAGTTTTTCATGTTGAGAAAAACGGTCGTTACAGTCTCACACGATCGGAAGCAGTCGAACTTTGTAGAGCTCTCAATAGTACCTTGTCAACACTAGAGCAGTTGAAGAAAGCCCATGAACTTGGATTTGAAACTTGCAGGTAAAGAAATTATTGAAAAAATCATGTATCATTACAAGTCCATCCACCCATGCTATGGTGTAATAATTACAGTTGACTTCATATCGCTGTTAATTAGATGGCCATATCATTCCTCAAGTGAGTTATATTCTGTGCTGAACAAAACATCTTTGAGCATGTGCATGTTTGCTCTGGGTCCAGTAATAACTAAGTCCGTGACTGCATACACTTTTTACCAATTATCTGTAAAAGATCATGACCTCTTACAGTTAAAATCTAAAGATAACAAAAGATTGATAAAACTAATAAACTAATCAGGAAGATGTTCAGATCATACCGTATCACTGATAAATTGGTAAGATAAGTATGCGAAAAGTATTTATGATTTTTAATGAGCTGTCGTAAGGCCAAATACTGCTATATACAGTACAGGGAACTCTGTCCTGTCAAGAAACAGTAAAAAGCAGCAACTGGTACTGTGAGGGACGAACTCCTGACATGCCAGTGAAAAAATGGCCACAGTATTGCTGCATTCTTATAATCTGTGAATGGAGAAGTTTCCGAAGACAGCCATAAAAATTATTAAAAACCCAAGACCATGTTGTTAAGTGACTTAATTACCCTCTGTAATTAATGATGTATAGGGCAACAAATGTGGATAATATAAACTCTTCAGTTTAGCAAAAAATAACTAGACCAAGAGACTGGAAGTTACAGAAAATTTTGGATTCAGAAAATTAAGTGACTACTAATACAACAAAATATTGTATTTTGGATACAATAATAATTATTGGCTGAAACAACTTACAAGGGTTGTAGTAGATTCTTTGTCACACCAAAATTTCATCAAGATAAAATATTTTCCCCAGGGATGACCTCTGTTCAAACAGTAGTCAAGTCTCAAGTCAGGACAGTCCTATGGTCTCTGTGTACATCAGACTAGATTATCGTGTGATCTTGCTTTACAAGATACATAATACACTTATTATGCAAGTCATCCTAACCATTCCTATGCAGAAAAGAGATTGAACTCAGGAGATGTAAATTTGAAGGGGGTTTTTGTGTTGTGTTTTTATTTTTTTTTTAATAAAATGACATAGATGCATGTTGGTAAACCGTTATAGATTTGAAAAAAATTTCAGTAGATTTTTAAGTTTATTACAATCTAAAATAAACAGCAAATATGGAGAAATGGAATTTATCTTCCAACTGACTGGATTAGAAAAGGTCAGTGGACATTTCTCCAAAATTTTAAGACTTTCATTTTGGTACCAGGAGAAATAGTACTAGCATCAATATTGCTTGCACCTATTTCCTGTGAATTATTTAATACAATGATTAGAGTTGGAACGGAGTTCCAACCCTCCTGCCATGGGCAGGGACACCTTTCACTAGACCAGATTGCTCAAAGCCCCAGGCAACCTGGCCTTGAACACTTCCAGGGATGGGGCATCCACAACTTCTCTGGGCAACCTGTGCCAGTGCCTCACCACCCCCACAGTAAAGAATTTCTTCCTAATACCTAATCACAATCTACCCTCTTTCAGTTTAATACACTCCCTGATAAAGAGTCCTTCCCCATCATTCCTGTAGGTCCCCTTTAATTATAAGGTCTCCCCGAGCCTTCTCTTCTCCAGGCTGAACAACACCAACTCTCTCAGCCTGTCCTCATAGCAGAGGTGCTCCAGCCCTCCAATCATCTTTGTGGCCCTCCTCTTGACTGACTCCAACAGGTCCATGTCCTTCTTCTGTTGGGGACCCCAGAGTTAGACATAGTACTCCAGGTGGGGTCTCACCAGAGCGGAGCAGAGGGGCAGAATCACCTCCCTCAACCTGCTGGCCATGCCTCTTTTGATGCAGCCCAAGATGCGTTTGGCTTTCTGGGCTGCGAGCAACCATTGACAGCTCATGTTGAGCTTCTCATCCACCAATGCCCCCAAGTCCTTCTCGGCAGGGCTGCTCTCAATCCATTCTCCACCCAGCCTGTATTTCTGCTTGGGATTGCCCTGACCCATGTGCAGGACCTTGCACTTGGCCTTGTTGAACTTCATGAGGTTTGCACAGGCCCACCACTCAAGCCCATCCAAGTCCCTCTGGATGGCATCCTTTCCCTCCAGTGTGTTGACTACTCCACACAGCTTGGTGTTGTCATCAAACTTGCTGAGGGTGTACTCAATCCCACTGTTTGTGTCACTGACAAAGACATTAAACAGCACTGGTCTCAGTGCCAACCCCTGAGAAACACCACTCGTCACTGGTTGCCACTTGGACATCAACCTGTTGACCCGCAACTCTTTGAGTGCGGCCATCCAGCCAATTCCTTATCCACCAAGTGGTCCATCTGTCAAATCCATGACAAGGATGTCACATGCTTTGCACAAGTCCAGGTAGATGATGTCAGTTGCTCTTCTCTTATCCACCAACGCTGTAACCCCCGCCGTAACTGAATTTAGTTTAGTCAGTGGTGCTTTACTTTTTTAATGCCTAATGCACACATCTTCTTTCCCTCTGACTTGCAAGCCCATGAGAATTGAATAAAGCTCCTTTCAAAGTAACAGGATCCATACAAAGAATTTGTAATCATGGAAAGGTGCACATGCAGTGCCTTGAAAACCTTCTTATACATATAAATGTCATGCGCTGCCATTGATGACAGCGTATGGCACATTCATTGTCGCAAGCATTATGCCCTGCACAGTGGTGAAAGAGGTGGACAATAGTGCCAGGGAGATAATTTTCAGAAGATCCTTCCGTGAGAAGTGGGAATGTCATTTAAAATAGTACCTCATAAAGACTTTAGGCAATTATTTACTCTGAGGGAAAAGTCCTGCATAACACAGTAGACATGTTCTTTCTCTAACATTAGCATATGAACATACTCAGCATTTTGAATTTTCCAGCACTACACAATGTGCAGAGACTAAGGACCCTAACTAAATGCCTAGAGGTAGAGAGTTCTAGTGCTGGCAATTAACAGTTGCTAATTGCTAATTCTGCAATATGGAAAGTAATTTCTGAAGTTAAAATATAAAGATAATTGAAAGAAGAGGTAGAGGGAAATGTTTTTTGCAGTGGGGAGCTGTAGTTTTTTATTAATGATACAATTCTCCCTAATTCACAGTTTAGCAGACAACAAATTTGGACACGTATGGCATGTAGATAGGATTTATTTCTCCCTTGCTTCTGGTCAGCCCTTCCACCCTCTTACTTTCATTTGCTGATCTTGTGCTAGAAGTCCTTGTCTTTAAGGCTAGGCTCTTACCAAGCTTGAGTAGAAGAGAAAAAATATACTGCATACAATCATCAAAATACATGTAGAATTGAGTGAATAAGATGAATCAGCAGACCATAACACAAGTAGACGATTAATGGCTGATTAAGTGTCAACATCATAGGCTCAGTTGGAATTGTGAGTAAAGCAATTTATGATTCCACTTAGAAGAGAGTTTCAGAATCGCGAGTATCTGCACATTAGACACGTAACTGGAATGGGGGCCACAGATAAAAAACTGCAAAGCTATGAAATTTACTGCTCCCTGAAAAATTCTACCCAAACCAAACCCCAGATCTCATTACCATTCTATCACACCTCCCAGCTAAGTACATTGGAGTTAATCAAGTGTTACACGATTGCAAAATAGCAGTAACACATTGTGCATTATGTAGCTCTGTTAACCGCAGTCTTCACTGAAAAGTGTGAGCTTTGTACACAATAGCCACATTGTTCAACTGAAAGACAGTAAGAATTTGTGGATGAATGAATGTTGTATCTGAATATTTTACTAAGCTGTCAGCTTTTACAGAAAGTGATGTATCTTGGAATCATTCTCCAAATTTGCTTAAAAATAAACTGAGCCCCGAAATTTCTGTGTGGAATATCACTGAGCTGTGCATTATGCTTAAAGTCATGAAAATGTGACTCCCTGAAGAAAAAAAGAATCATAGAATCATAGAACGTGTTGGGTTGGAAGGGACCCTCAAAGGTCATCTAGTCCAACCCCCCTGCAGTGAGCAGGGACATCTTCAACTAGATCAGGTTGCTCAGAGCCTCATCAAGCCTGGCCTTGAATGTCTCCAGGGATGGGGCCTCCACCACCTCTCTGGGCAACCTGGGCCAGTGTCTCACCACCCTCAGTGTAAAGAACTTCTTCCTAATGTCTAATCTGAACCTACCCTGCTCTAGTTTAAAACCATTGCCCCTCGTCCTATCACTACATGCCCTTGCAAACAGCCCCTCCCCAGCTTCCTTGTAGGCCCTCTTCAGGTACTGGAAGGCTGCTATAAGGTCTCCTCAGAGTCTTCTCTTCTGCAGGCTGAACAACCCCAACTCTCTCAGCCTGTCCTCACAGCAGAGGTGCTCCAGCCCTTTGATCATCTTTGTGGCCTCCTCTGGACCCGCTCCAACAGGTCCATGTCCTTCTTGTGCTGAGGGCTCCAGAGCTGGACACAGTACTCCAGGTGGGGTCTCACAAGAGCAGAGTAGAGGGGGGGAATTACCTCTCTGGATCTGCTGGTCACACTTCTTTTGATGCAGCCCAGGATGCGATTGGCCTTCTGGGCTGCAAGCAGCATTGTTGGCTCATGTCCAGCTTTTCATCCACGAGTAACCCCAAGCCCTTTTCCGCAGGTCTTTAGTGTCAGGTGATACAATCTCACGCTGAATAAAAAGTGCATTTGCTTCCAAGTCTTTCATTGCCTTGCTTCGGAACCAATCATCCTAGATAATAAGATGTTCAGTTAATTAAAATGGGTTTAGCTCTAGAAATTACATGCAAAATGGTGTTGAGTGGCTGGAGACTGATGTCTGATGTGAGTCTAATGGAGTCTAATGACTGATGTGAGAAAGGAACACCTTTCACATACAAAAAGTATGCATAAACACATGGACTTTTTAAAAATAATGTAAGCTGCTCTAGGTGACCCTGCTGTGGCAGGGGGGTTGGACTAGATGATCTCCAGAGGTCCCTTCCAACCCTATGATTCTATGATTCTATGAAAAGAATGGCTTCTTCATAGCTTCTTCATGTTTGAGATATCTAGAACATTTATGCCATTTGCTACAATATGTAATAAGATGTATTTTCCTCTGTTTATCACAGGTATGGTTTTGTAGTGGGGAATATTGTTATCCCACGAATCAATCCCTATCATCTCTGTGCAGCAAATCACACCGGCATTTACAAACTTTCAGTGAACACAACTGGTCGGTATGATGCATACTGTTACAATGCAACAGGTATGTATATGCTTTATGATGTATTTCAGATACAGATTAACTAACAATAACATGTAATCTCCTATTTAAGGTACTGATGTGAGGGCTTCTATATTAAATATCGTCCGTTCTTCATCTGAGAAGAAATACATTTTGTCAGCCTCTGGAAGTGTGTCTATAATATCAGCAATGAATTTGACCCATTTTGTCATTAGTGTGTTTTGAACTAAACCTTTTTCTGCCCTTGGAACTATATTAGTAGCTTCAGAATGGTTCATTATAATGGCTTAGTGCAGTGAACCACTGCAGCAGTGAATCTAAAAGACAACTGTTGTAGGCGATGGCACTCAGCTCTTCTGTTCACGCACACATGAGCTTCTATAGTGAATAGCAGTTATTTGTGTTAAGGGATTCTAGGAGGGCTGCCACCTGCAGCAGCTCCAAGCCTCAGGGTGGCCATCCCAGGCCCATGGACATGGCTGCTGCTCTCCTGTTCACAGGTTCATCTTCATCCGGTATTTTCTCTGTGGCAAATCTCCGTTCAGACATTAAGCAATTAGATAGTGATGCAGGTTGGAAGCAGACTGCTTTCTTCTAAGGTTCTGAACTTTTTGATTGTTGGAAATATTTTACTAAATTATTAGGAAAATGTAGATAATCTTGTGACAGATGCTGAACACAGCATTTGAAGATAAAATCTGGACTAAGTTCAAGTGTCTTCAATTTCAGTAGATTTTTACATTCACAGTGGAAACATACCTTATAGAAAACTGTAGGCAAAAGTCATTGCTGATTTGAGTGACAGTGACATTTTTTGATTTTGTGGTGGTCATATCATTAAAAATGATCTTTGCATTGGCACAGTATTATGTGAGCTACCATCCTCTGTCACCCACAGGTGACTCTTCTCCTGCTACAGTGAATGTCCATCCCCACCAGAGCTTTATAACTCCTCCCGAGTCTGATTGCCTTCTGGCACTATGAGCAGGTGGCTCACACGCTGGCCCCACGCGTGGCAATGCAGCCCGCTGGAGCAAGCAGTGCTACCAAACCAGGGCACCCCCTGCCTGTGCAGAGCCCTCCATGGAGGGGATGGGATCCCTCCAGCTAAAAATGACTAGAGCTGCCACTGGCGCCAAGACAGCGGGACTGTCTGCATTGCAACTGCCTCATCAGGCTATTGTAACTGACGTTGATTGCAACCATTTTCTGGAATGGTTATGGAAGTGGAGAAATTCATCGTTAGCTGACAGAACAATCTTGAAGTGGCTCACCTGGGAAGGAGCAAAAAGGGAACACAGGTAGATCAGGGAATAACGTTTGATTTGGAAATTTGTTTTTTATTGTTCACATCTGAGGCTGACATTTTGTGATTATATACAATTAATATGGGTATACACGTCTTTTTTTTTCTCAGTTTTCTCAAATTGATATTCTCTATTTTTCCTTCTTTTACAGAAACAAGGGACAAAGCATGTGAGCCAATCGAAAGCCTAGATACTTCTTTCCTCAATAATCAGGGTGAAATAGGTACTGTATTGATTAGAAAAACCTGCCACTTGTTTCATTTTTAGGATCCGGTTATCTTTTTTTACATAAACAATTGCTAATATTAAAAATCAAGCCAAGCACAGGAAAAAGAAGTAAAGAGATGTTCAACAGCACTTAAAGCAACTGATCACTTGTCTTCCCCTAAATCCTGTGGAGCTTGGTTTGTCTGGAGCTGCTACCAAACATTTTTTATATAGGTATTTGACATTCTTAGCACCTCAGAGCTGCTAATGTTTCTTTGACATATAGAACTTTACTTAATACAGCAACCTTTCTACATCTCATTTCAGCTGCTGGTTAGAAAAGCAGCTGGAAGTGGAAGAAAACTCTCATAATAAATTATTTATCCCAATTCTCAAATTCTGATTGACTGAACAGAGGCCAAGATTTTACGTTCAAAATCAACCTGTCTGATCAAAATATTTGATGCAGAGTAGGCCCTATATGTTTGACAAATATATACATTAGCATATATACATTAGACATAATTTAGTGATATATGATTTAGACACATTAGATAGTGATGGCAAAAATGAATGAACCGATACTAATCCACAGCTCTTTAATTTTTTGTTGTAGGACTTAAACTGTTTAGCATTGCTGAAATATAACCGTGTAGCTCCTTCGTATTATCAGCTGCTTAATTTCTCTTTCCAACAGTCATTGACAATGCAGATGGCTCACGTTATAATGCAGATGGCACACGTCATAGCGGAGAGTCCTCAACTTCAGGTGCAGATGATGAAAATGTAGGTAGTGGATCAACACATGACACAACTCCCATGGATACCTCCATTGGGAAATCCAGCTCCTCATATTATGGAAGTGCTACTCCAGCCTCACAGCTGCCAGATCATTCTTATGGAGGGGGTGAAAAAGAAATTCCTGGGAAAGATTCTGGTAAGGACAGTAGGTTGCCACTATATTCTCTTTATAATAACTGAGTGAAGGATCACATTGCTGGTTAAAGTATATCATGAGGGAATGAGAAGCATCATCTCTAATTTGTATCCTGCAGAAGTAAAAGGCGAATGCGTATTTTTGAAAGAAAACAGAAGCATTCTGGATTTCTAAGGATTTTTTTGATTGCATGGGACTACAAAGCAGCCACACATCAGATGTTCCCAGAATGTTGAGAATAGATGGTTCTAAGAATTTGGTCTTGTTCTTGTTAAAATATTTATTTCATTAAAGGCTCAAAACCATATCTAGCAGTGAACACAGAGAGGTTAGTGAGGCTGAAGGTATGGGTATATAGAGATAATGATAAAGGATTCTTATCTGTTCTCTAAAAGGATGAACTGACATTAAGTAATAAGAACAAGGAGGAGTTTACAAGTGATTTCTCTTTGTACAAATACAGAGTTTTTTTAGGACATCTTCTTACTACAGCATATTACAGAATGCACAGAGAGATAAAAATGTCAAACTAAAATGTTATTAGTATCTTCTTCCTTCAGGTGGTAAACCCAAATTCTGTTTTCATGAAGCCCTACCAAATACAAATGCTATACTCTTTTCTAGGGCCCTCTGCACTATGGAAAATTAGTGAATTAGAGTGGCTTGCAAGTGTATCTTGCTTTCTTGTGAAAGTGGCATGTATTTTATTTCATCTTTTATGTTACTTGTGTGGCTGAAATTATCAGAGGTCTGAAAGATTAGCTCCCATTGAACCTAAAAAGGATACAAATATAATTAATCCTCTAAATATAGTAAAGTTTACTGTGTGACCTCTTACTACAGGCTTTTTATCAAATCACCAAAAATGACCAATAACTTTCCAGTGAAGGATACCTGTAGTTTACATCATTAGATCATTATCCTCAATAAATACTTATATTTAAAAAAAAAAAAAAAAAAGATTGAGCAGAAGCATTAGGATTATAAAATTGCTTTTAATTCGTGGTATATTCATGACGTGTAATGCTAGTTTTTCCATGTAATTAGCATAAAAAAAGGTAAATCCTAACATTCTGGTTCTAACGAACTAGGATCAGAGCCATTCCCCAAGTTGTATGCCATGTGCTTCAATTGCTTGCCGTGACAACTCTTATCAACTCTACTTAGACACAGAGTTTAGATTTTTGGACTAAAACTCTGAATATATCTCAGTAAAGAGGGGAATACAAATAACTCCACTCATTGCTCTAGAATCCCTGTCCAGATGGGGGATTGGTATACAAGTACAATTAGAGCTTGAATCACATGAACAGGTCATTGCCACAATGTTCATTATAACTTTAATACATTACCCTCTTGAAATTATTTGTTTTGGTGATATCCTTACTATGTAGTAAAGTAAGGCTATTTGGCATTGAATTATTTGAAGAACCTAGTCTGTATCTTTCTTCTCTCTTGGACCAACAAATGAAGGAATGAAACTTGCAGTATAGAATAATCAATGTAGTTGTGAATAATGAGTTGCAATTCAGCTAATGAAATAGTAATGATTCATCCATCACCATACAGATGATGAAGTTTCTCCTGTATCACCTGACATCCCTTTGGTGACAGCAGCTGATAATTCTGCAATAGACGGTGGACAGTATCCTGCGAGTACTAGTAAGATTTATGTATTATAATAACTACATCAAATATAGATTGCGTTAAAATTGCTTTATTCTTACAGCAGAGCATTCTGGTAAGTGGTGAAGTATACATCACCTGCAATTTTGGAAAAATATTGAAAGGCAGTACTTTCCAGACTAGTTAAGTCAGAAATAAAATTCACTCTGTGGGACAAGGGGAGCAAAAACATTTACTGTATGTTTACGTCAATGCTTATATATGAGTTCAGAAAGGCTGTTGTTTTGTATTTCTCACTGCTTTTTTATCACATCTATTTACTCCATGAGGCACCACAAATTAGTACAACCAATTATCACTTGAAGTCAATTTATTTCTGATGTAGAAAAGGACATTTTTGTCAATTTGTGATGGAAGTGTCTGTGATTCTAATATATTTATGGTTGTGAATGTGGGCAGTCCACGTCAAAGCCATGGCCTCACTCACCAAAACAGTGCTTTAAGTATCAGTTCCAATTGCCAAGCCACTTGTGCACTGCAAAAACTAATTTTGTCCTTCTTGTTGGCAATATGTGTGAGAAAAAACTGGGGCCTGTGGTGGCTCTACAGGCTTTGAGGGCTCTGTACATATCTAGTTCTTAAGTTTAGATTGATAAAGATCTTTGCCCCAAAAAATAAAGTGAACTAAAGGGCGAACATTTTAATTATACAGAGGAGAACTACAGAGGCATGATGTAGTAAAGACTGAACTGATAGAAATGAAAGTTTCTTCCTGATGACTCTTTTTTTTACCACCGTGGAAGCCTGTGATAGTAAGCAATTTGCTTAATTGTTTGTTGGTTGCTGATAGATGGTCAAATGGTCTATGTGACTTTGAGGGATGGTGTCTTTGTTACTGCACTTAGAAATCACAGGATAAGAGTAAGAATGATTGTGTGTCTTACACAGTTAGCAAAAACTTCACTAAAAGACAAATCATTCAGCCAAGCATCTTGTCTCAGAGGATGTGAAGGTTAGTAACACCTTATAAATATGTAGATGGAAAAAAGAAATATGCGGTTAATTTTCCCCTAAACCTTGAAAGCAAGTAGAGAATTTTCTGGTGCTTGTTTCAAGTGAAAGGTTTTGCTACAAAGTACTGCCTGTAAAGGGTGGGGTAGGGGGTGGGGGGTCCCACCTGATAACAGTGGGGAGTTTGTATGGTTGACTCTGGTGGTGATTTTTCCTTCATATTTATTTGCTTTTGTATGCATGTGTGACTTAGTGCTTCCTTGTACAGATATTTCTGTACCCATTGTAAAAACTTGTGCATTGTTTTCTAGGCAGAAAAGATTTCTGTTTTCCTTTTACTACTTGATTATCAAATGTATTGATCCTAAATCCGTACGTCCCGTCCTGTTGCTAACAGGTCTCTCTCTCATGGGCATGACTGTATTACAGAGGGAAAGCTAGTGTTAGTTAAGATTTTAAAACATCAAAATAACTATAGAGCTATGTAATAGAATACATCAATACTGATATATGTGTATGACAGAAGCGATAACATTGGCATGATTGCTTCTTGGTTTAGTGTTGCTAGATTGATTCTCTGGATAAAAAGATTGTGAAGGTACTGCACCTGGGCTTTATTGATAGCTTTAGCTATTACTCGGCAACATCACTGTAAAGCCAAACAGACCCGTTTCATTTAATTTTACTGCATTACAAACGAATGAGTAATTTAGCACTCCTTTCAGAAGTTAAGTATAAGCTATGCATCTCCATGAGAAATCATCAACTATTTAGTAGCATAGGTGAAAGTTACATGGAGAACAAACAAAAAAGAAGATAAAGCCATGCCCTAATGTCTGCTATTTACATTGTGCAACAGAGCAGGTTCATTGGAATATCCTGCCCGTGACTGAATTTCTCAGAGAAAAATCCCACAGACAGGAAAGTAGAAAATTAAGAAATAAGTAAAGAAAACTATTCAACATAGATCTTCAGGCAGATGGCTAAAAATACATCTATGTAATTCTATAGTGTGTGAAAGTGAGAAACAAAAGTGGTGGCTTTCCATCTATACTACACACAATTTGTAAACTTAAAGTTTGGTGAAAAGGTGTCCAGCTTGATCAAAACACTTCTTTGATATGGTTTTAAAGTGAGAAACTGCCACAGCTCCTTTTTCTTCAGATGATCCCCTTTAATTATTGCTCTGGCTTTGAACATTTTTGGTGATGTTCTCCATCAAGTTCATGGTCCAGATTAATACACTGACAGGACTTTGCCATTGATTTTCTCTCCTGGCTGAAACAGTTTTGCTTTTTTTTATTAACAAGTTATGATTCATCTGTAGATGTGCCATGGATCAGATGTTATAAAATCCTGTTGCTGATCGATGAGATACTTCCCTAAGTTACCAGAGCTAGTTACTCAAACAGTAACTGCAACTGGTTTTGTTCATCCATAGATGCTTTTATGCTCTTGTGGATTTTCCTTTTATTCCGTTTGGAGCATTCCCTGAAAAAAAAAATCTCATCAATGAAAACAGTCTTATGACCATACTTTGGCTGATCTGACAGGAAAGCATCTGCATTGGTATTTTGTACATGGAAGGAAGCCATGAATACATATTCATCATTTCAGAAAATGAGCTCCTAAGGCTTGTTGTGGAAAGCAGGTAGAGGTCTGAATTTTGCTGTGATCACAGCAAGTCGGATGGCAATTATTTAGTTATTCAGTTATTTTCTTCTTAATCAATTTTTTGGCATGATCATTTTGTTCACAGTTCCATCCCAAAGCTCCAAATCTGAGACCACTTAGGTTTTGATGCTCTGTTGCTCAGAGATCAAATTTTGAATGTCCAACTTTCCTATTTTCTGACACCAGTGCCAGAGTAGTACTAGTAGTACTAAGTTTAAGGAGCAATTTGTGACTGTGAGAAGAGAAAATACTTATTCAGTCAAGGACTGCTTTTCAGAAAGGCAAAATCTGTTTGGTTTTGCTGCCAAAATAGCTCACTTTGAAAAAGGTGTGGTTCTGAGTTTAATTCCATACACTTTGTACAATTTGCAGTTTACAGATAAGCAAAACATAACTATTGCAGACTGAAGAACATCAGTTTATCCTGGTTGATCATTAGAACTTTGATTCATAGGTGTTGCATTCTCCAGTGCATTCATATAATGCACAAAAATTGATCAAAACTCTTCTCTTTGATGTAAGTCTTCAAGGTATTTTTCTGCATTAATTATTTAAAATTTTTTTTCCTAATGAAAAAGAGTCCATGATATCTTCATCTTCAAGATATAGAAGTTAGATGGTCTAAAAGCTGATAAAAATATTGCTTGCAAGGAATTGCCAGAATAAAAATATTTCCAGAGAAACATTTTGAAGTAGATTTTGCTCTCTTTTGTTGAATATGTGTATGACTTGAAGTACAGCTGTTCTTGCAAACTCTGCTTGATGAATAACAGCAGACAGAAAGGTTAAACTATCAACGGGCTTGCTTGAGGGATTTCAGTTTCTGTGGTGTGCATGCTTCTATTAGCTTTGAATGCTTTTTATCAAAATATTGGGGCATATTGCAAATACAGTACATATTTTGATCTCTCACATGTAAAATTCTGTGCAGAATTCATTGACTTTACTGGACTTCTAGAGGTGGTAACACAATCTTATACTTTACTAGAATGTTTCGAACTTTACTTACACTAAAAGCATTGGATACCTTTGCCTTGCCCTCACATCCACCTCAGTGGCATGAGCATGCTCAGGGTGCTGGTGCTGGTGGACTTGCCTTTGCTGGAGAAAAATGCTTCTCAAGAAATAGTAACAAGATCTTGGTTGAATGAACCATGTCCTAACAGCTCCAGGGCCTCATCATGACGACCTGGAGAAAGCCACCACCCAAGCTCGGTGGAATCCGTTCTCAAACCACTGGTGGTGGTCAAATCCCGGAGACAAGACGCAAGAGCCCACGCAAGCGACCAAGGGTAAAGAATGTCATGCTAAGAGGGTGCTTTGATTAGGGGCTGAATAACCAGAGCACCAGGGCAGCAAGGTTCAGAAGCATTAAGTGTTGGGGAGGGGGCTGAATGTGTGGTATGTCACTGCTTTTTGTTACCATGTGTTTGAACTGGGAAGAGCAAAGTACTGGGCTATGTCTCACTGACTGCACATTTGGCAGCGATAGAGCAGTTGTCCACGTTGTCCAAGTACTGCAGAAGTATTCTGTTTGTCTGAAAGGGATGAGTATGTGAGTCATTTTATAAAGGATGTAGCTGGGTTTTTCTTCTTTCCTGTTTGGAAGCAATTTAGGAGTAGACTGTTCCAATGAGAAGGACTTGTGGGAGAAAGGAAGAAAACGTTTTCAAGCCAGTACGCTATGCTCACTCTGCTGGAAGAGGGCAGAATATGGTTAGTGCTGCTAGCATGCGTAGGGCACTGAAATGTAGCCAGGAGCCATGTCGGGGCAGCTTCAGCAGGGCCGTGGCAGAGTGATGAATCCCTTGTGGGTAGAAGAAGGAGGAGGAGATATGGACCGTGGGCAGCATGGTGCTGTACGCTCTCCTCTGTGACTATAAGGCTGCACGTAGAGAACACAGGAAAGCATAACTGCTGTCAGCAGAATACCTTGTGGGTGAGGGCTTCACGGCAGATTTAACATCATCACAGCAGATGTGACCTCAAGTGGCAATGGTTCAGATGATGAAGACTCTTTGGAGGAGACGATTTACCCAACGGTGTTTCCGGGCTGGGACAGGAGTGTGGCCAAGGATGAGTATGCTCCAAGTACTAGTAAGGAACTTCCCTTCTCTTTGGATGGTTTCTTTCTTCTTTTTCCTCTCCTACCCAATATTCCTCCTCCTCTGCCACACATATATTGTGTGAAAATTGGATGCCCTCCTGATCAACTCTTGTTTCAAACACATCTCCCCTTCCAACAGGGAACCCCATTTAGATCTTGTGAGGTCCGTATCCTTAGAAGCATCATCTCCCATTGATTCTAGAATTGATGTCTTGTTGCCATTCCTGTCTGATTTATGGGCTTCCCTGATGGCATGTTGTTTATCAAGGAATAATTCTTCTTTGGAGGGAGTTTCCAACCTCTGTACAAGTGTCACAATTATTGGCATGCCAATACCTATTTGGCTTGCCTAGCACAGTGGAGAAGGCGGCTGTAGATTCCTGGAATTTTTCTAAACAAAAATCTCTTTCCATCCTTAAATGCCTGTCACAAACCTATGGAACATTACTATTTGAAATGCTATGTTCTGAGAAAATACTGAGCGTTTGTAATGTGATAGGAGTAAAGCTGCACCTCTCTCTCCATGCTATGCTGACGCCTAACTGGAAAGTGTTTCTGGTGTGGATTTTCCTGACAGCATCAGGCCAAGGGGAGTGCATGTGTCTTTTGAATGCAATGGCTGCAGTTTTGCACCCAGGCACTTGGCAGGATTGGCTTCATGGGGTTGTCAGTAGAAGAAAAGGCTAAACTAATGGGTGTGCTTATCTCTGGGTGTTGTTCTGCCTGTCATGGATACTTCTTTCACCTTTTGAACGTGATTTTATTTCGTTTTGGTGGATGTTGCTTATTCTGGAGTCTATCTAAGGCTATCTGATCTCTCCTGTTGGCAAACCCTGTGAGGAGCTCATCAACCTTGTTGAAGGTGAGGGTCTAGCAAAGACCCCAGGGCTTTTTGACAGCTTCTCTCAAGGGACCATGCTCTTTCTTGTGACTGCCACTAGTGCTTGCATCTGGCTAAGTGTTTAAGGAATGTAATGATGCCACAGGTTCATACATTTGCCTTGCCCTCACATCCACCTCAGTGGCATGAGCATGCTCAGGGTGCCGGTGCTGGTGGACTTGCCTTTGCTGGAGAAAAATGCTTCTCAAGAAATAGTAACAAGATCTTGGTTGAATGAACCATGTCCTAACAGCTCCAGGGCCTCATCATGACGACCTGGAGAAAGCCACCACCCAAGCTCGGTGGAATCCGTTCTCAAACCACTGGTGGTGGTCAAATCCGGGAGACAAGACGCAAGAGCCCACGCAAGCGACCAAGGGTAAAGAATGTCATGCTAAGAGGGTGCTTTGATTAGGGGCTGAATAACCAGAGCACCAGGGCAGCAAGGTTCAGAAGCATTAAGTGTTGGGGAGGGGGCTGAATGTGTGGTATGTCACTGCTTTTTGTTACCATGTGTTTGAACTGGGAAGAGCAAAGTACTGGGCTATGTCTCACTGACTGCACATTTGGCAGCGATAGAGCAGTTGTCCACGTTGTCCAAGTACTGCAGAAGTATTCTGTTTGTCTGAAAGGGATGAGTACGTGAGTCATTTTATAAAGGATGTAGCTGGGTTTTTCTTCTTTCCTGTTTGGAAGCAATTTAGGAGTAGACTGTTCCAATGAGAAGGACTTGTGGGAGAAAGGAAGAAAACGTTTTCAAGCCAGTACGCTATGCTCACTCTGCTGGAAGAGGGCAGAATATGGTTAGTGCTGCTAGCATGCGTAGGGCACTGAAATGTAGCCAGGAGCCATGTCGGGGCAGCTTCAGCAGGGCCGTGGCAGAGTGATGAATCCCTTGTGGGTAGAAGAAGGAGGAGGAGATATGGACCGTGGGCAGCATGGTGCTGTACGCTCTCCTCTGTGACTATAAGGCTGCACGTAGGGAACACAGGAAAGCATAACTGCTGTCAGCAGAATACCTTGTGGGTGAGGGCTTCACGGCAGATTTAACATCATCACAGCAGATGTGACCTCAAGTGGCAATGGTTCAGATGATGAAGACTCTTCGGAGGAGACGATTTACCCAACAGTGTTTCCGGGCTGGGACAGGAGTGTGGCCAAGGATGAGTATGCTCCAAGTACTAGTAAGGAACTTCCCTTCTCTTTGGATGGTTTCTTTCTTCTTTTTCCTCTCCTACCCAATATTCCTCCTCCTCTGCCACACATATATTGTGTGAAAATTGGATGCCCTTCTCATTAACTGTTTCTTCAGAAATGTCTCTCTTATGATTGGAGAAGTCATATGAGATCCATATTGATAGAATGAAAATCTTTTCTATCATTACTTAAACTTAATCTCCCTGTTTCTTGTCTATTTGAATGCTTGCATTAACCCATGATTTTCCAAGAAAAAAAAAAGTTTATTTTTATTTTTATTTTTTGGGAAAACAGTGTTAAAATAATTCCAGTTCATATTATTTGTCATCTACATCTATATAATAGTAATCTTCCTGGATGTGGAAGAAGACACAGGAACAAATTGGGGAGGTCAAACCCCAAGTGGCCTTTTAATTGGGAAATGTCAGCAAAACACCCTCATATTTACTATCTTCTGCACTCTTCCCGTGTGCCCTTCTAACATGATCTCATTTGTTTTGTGGCCTCAGATGTTTAGGCATGATCCAATACCATAACTCAGATATTTTAATACATAGCCTTATTTTTCTGACATGCATAGTCTCACACTGATCATCTGATAGCTCTTTTTTATCTAAAAAAAGCCATTCATACCTAAAATCACTTTGTCTCAAAACCAGAAAACCACCCTATATGAGGATCAAAGCCAAATGCTGTGTGTCACTGAAGCATGCAGTCTGCTACTTGGCCTTACGACCCATGAATGGTTCTAGCCCTGGGGGTTTTTTTTGGAATAGATGTTGCCATTATTGACTGTACTCTAACACTCTTATTTATACAAAGATCTGTTCCTTTTCTGTAATTTAATTTCATTTAATTTATTTTGAGCCCATCTTAATGTGTCTTCTCTCTATGCACTTATTTACTGAGTAGTGTTTATAAATCATTATTTATAAGAATTTTATTATTTTTTTCTGAAGATGGTGGAGTATGTGGTTTTTTTCAGCAGTGTTCTTCATTTTTAGAAGAAAATACAAAATGAGCGAGTCATCTTGCTTTGGGATTTTTTATTCTTTTGCCTAAGTTTTGGGTATTCTGGTGTTAATTTATTTATCTTTGAGACTCTGCATGGGTGACTTATTCGATGTGTTGCATTGCATTCCAACTACCTTCCATGGCCTAGTGGTGTCTGCATGCTCCATTGGTGAAAATGTATACAGTCTCTAATCATAGACTCTTGTGGAAGTTTTATTTTGTCTGTGCAATTGTATTATAACTTTCTTGACTAATATTGGCTTCCTGGTGGCTGTCAAGGTGTTGTTGGTTTTTTGCTGACTGTAGCTTTTGAGCTCAGTGGTGGATATTTTAACATGAATCTGAGTACCTCTTGAGTACTTAGCAAGCATGTTTTACATGTATTCAGACACCTACCATATTCTTTAGATCCAGCATTATTCTTCAAACTTGACTTTAAATGTCTATAATTGCTGTAATTGTTTTGCACTACTTTTGCTATATGTTATTCTTCTATTGCTTGTTTTCCCCATTCTTCTTGGGAAACTTTGCATCTGTCCAAATGCAAAGAAAAGAACAACTGGTTTGATGTAAAGGGATTTGGTAAGAAGAATAGAGAGACTACTGTTAAGCTATTTCCATCACCTTTATGGCACACACTAACAGTAACGTAATAGTGGTAGATGTAAAGCATGGTCAGCATTGAATCCTCCATTGTCCTAACAGCTGCAGATTCACAACACAAAACACTTCCGGAAATCTCCACACAAGATCATTGGAACCCTGCCTATACAGATGAAGAGGAGCAGTATCCTAGCTCTGCGGGCAGGGGTAAAGCAATTTATCATTTCAGATAATATTCAGATTTGTGACCCAATTCAGTGAAGTATGACACTCTTATGGTGCAGCTGGCTGCAATTCCCATGCCATTAGCCTCATTTCAGTATAATACCTTTGTAGTAGAGCCCTCAGAGGTGGCATCTATAACATTAATCTGTCATTTCAAGTCTATCTTTTGCATCTACTCTTCATTACTTGCCACTTCTCCTCACGTCTCTGGGATTTTTAAACTTGCACTACCAGTAGTGTAATAAAACTGAGCAGACTGTAACATTTAATGACCCACCTTGGTGAGAAAAAATATTCCCTTTTTTCTACTTCAAAATTTCTATTGTAAAATCTGAAGAAAAAAGACAAAAAAGGGACTTAGTGATTCAAATACATGAAACTGTGCTACAAAGGATAATATACTACCTCCAGGTGAATGCGAACATTTTCCTATCAGTGTTAGTGCCAATAGCCAACTGAGATACTGAAACTGTGCTCATGTTTTTCAAGCCTAAATACCGCTGTAGGCAAAGGATTACAGAGTGCATTCTCTAACTAGTTTTGCTGTGTACCTAAATAGTTTCCAGTTACATTTTTTTTAAAAGCATAACTGGATATAAGCTTTGTTTTTAGGATCTTTTGGCTATCACGCACAGCTTTACCCTGTTAAGGAGAGGTTCAAAACTGAATAGCTGGAGGTCCAGCTTGATTGGGGGCCAGCCTTGTAATTGCATAGAATCAGATTGTACTGAAAAGAAATACATTTCATTGGACCTTGTGGAAAACCTTCGTATACCTCTGTAAAAACAATCATTTTCTACATCCTGTAGTAGTTCTTTGGATTTATACAATCTGCCTCCGATAGCTAGATAGATACCTGTCTTTCTGGTTCCAAGATTGTTTTGAACACTGAAAGTTTATACAGTTGGCATCAGAACAGGTACTATAATCACCCAGAAATCATCTTTTAGTTCTGAAGTATTGTTAGATCAGTTGTATTCATAAGTTACTTAATTTTAACTTTTTTTTTTTTACAAGATACTCTATATGTATTTGGTTTAATGGCAAAAATAATTAATTATGTTTGCACGAGTGCCCTTTTTATGAACATTTAATTGCCTGAATGTGAAGATAAATATTCCTCCAGTTTTGCTCTTTTTGGGAAATAGCATAGGTTTCTCCAGCTGGTGACTCATGGCATATGTAACAGGTCCAGCTCATTCTTGGCATGCTCTAATTAAGAACCTTTGCTTTATCTTTAATATGTCACTCATTGAAACATTCGATACCTAAGGCAAATATATTTCAAACCGAGTTCTAATGCTCATCGTAGTGTTATAGGTATTCTTTCTTCTTTTCCTTTCCGGTGTATCTCTTCTAAGCCTTTTAATGTTCATTAGAAAAATCTCTCATGGTGGTGGTACTTCAGGTGATTTCTGACTGCATCTTCTGCTATGTAAACAACAGCAAATTAAAGAGTGAGCAATTCATTTATTTTATCAGTAAGAGCTTTAATTATTACTGAGTTCAAAACAAGTATGCTTTTCAACTTTGAAGATATGAACCTACTTAGTTCATTCATCCAGTTCCACAAGAAATGACAATTTCCTTGGAGCCAGCCTTGTAATTGTGTAATTGAGATATTAACTCAAAAGAGAAAGTTCATCATCTTTTTCACTTTTAAAAAGACAGAATACACAGACTCAACAGTTAAGTTAGTATTAGTAAACATGAACCAGAGATACAAGCTGTTGTTTCTATGTGTTCTTTCAGTCCTTCTCCTATAGCTTTTCTCTGCCATTGGTCATTGGGGTAATTTCTAGTGCACTTAAATCTTCTTCCAGTTCTGGTGATGCTTTTGTGTCATAGGGTTTTTAAAGGACTTTTGTTTTCTTTCATCTTTCATTTCACTTCAAATGCAACAATTAAAAGAAAAAGTCAAAACACAAAAGCCAAGCACACTTCTTGTGTAGACCATGCAGATGAGAATACGACTGGTGTTGGGTATTTTGATCATTATTGATTCAATCATCATCTTATCAGCACTGGTTACAAGTGAAAATGGAAATCGTCAAGGACCAACCCAACATCCACTATTGCACAGTGTTCATTACGGATGGATCAGTCAAGAACATAATCCTGCAAATTCCACTGGGAGTACTGAACAACATGAATTTACTGTTGCAGGTGAAAATGATATTGAAAAGGAATCTTCTCATACAGGTAATATTACAGGTCATGTTTTAGTAAATTATCAGGGTTTACTAAAGGTTTAGTTTTAGGATTTTTTTATTAACAATTTTGCATTCTGAGGCCGTAACAGAGGTTCTGTGAATCAATCTGAGCAATTCTGATGTTACGTTATTTTTTTTAAATTATTCTATTCTTCAGACCTGTTCCTGTAGGTTTTTTTTCTCTCCTATTTGAATTCCTTGTCAAGACCTATAGTACATGAATTTCAGAACTGTCTCCTATGTTTTGTGTTCTGTGTCATGCAGTCACAAGGTTTTAACAGGCTATCTACCAGGGTTATATCTGTAGGAACCAGTGGTTTAAATGGAAAAATAATCATATCTGTTGTATTTTTCACATATCTGGGAGCTGCGTTCATTCCCCTGCTGCAAGTCATTATTGGACCTGGGTTTTTTTTTCAGTTTTTGTTAATATGGCAATGATATCAAAACTTTTTATCTACAATATCTACTCACACCAGTTTTCAACTATGATAAGATGATACTGGTGATGAAGGGAAGAAAGCAAAGCACAGTGTAGAATAAAAGAGAGGCTTCTCTCTTCCATTGGTCAAAGCAATTGAAATGTAAAAGATCAAATTATACTATAAAGCTAGTAACTAAGAATTGACAGATATTAGTTTCTGTTCCTGTGAGTGTACTAAGTTTACTAGTTAGTGACTGATGTGCTGTACTAAGCACTGCCAACAGTGAATTTAACACAGTCATCATCTGCTCTTGCAGATTATCAAATACAGGCCACTGAAGACAAGCATATCATGACATGCTGTATAATGTGAATCTATTCCTTCAACTAAATGTAATCTTATTAGCGGTTTTGAGTAGCTCACTGCTTCAGCAGTCCCTAAGCCCACATTCCTCTAAGATATCAAACCCATGTGTTTCATCAACATCCTTTAAAAATCTGCTGATACAGTGCAATGTATTACTGATGTATATAAATACTATACTATACTATACTATACTATACTATACTATACTATACTATACTATACTACTATAGTAATATAATTTGGCCTAGTTGCAATTAAAATTTTAACACGCAGTGGCGATTTTCTTGGGGTTTTTTGATCGGGTTGGGGGTTGTTAAGGAGGGTTATGCTACTTTGGGTACTCTTTTGCTGTGACTGTCTAATAAAAGCTGCAGATTGGTTGATGTGGACAATATCATATTTTTCTAAATAACTGCAATATCGAATATTCTCCATTTGAATGCTGTCTTATTTATTGTGTGCACCATTCACAAATTTGCAGCATGTGCTAGCCTTCCCCTCCGTCAGACTTCCTTGTCAAGTTTCCTGGAGATGCTGCTACTAAGTGAAATTTTGAGGGGGGAAAAAATGGATATAGTCAATACACTCAAATTCTGTAGTTAAAATCTTACTGATTGATCATATTCTTACACTTATTTCTGCCTTTGCTGTTCCTAATTCTGCATCAGTGCCTATTGGTTTGATATTCAACAAATACAAAGTCAACAGCATGATTCGGGGAAATACTTTTGAAAAACAATGAGATATCTTGATTCTGAAAAGCATATGCTCAGTTTGAGGAAGGAGTCAGTCGTAATGGTGACAGCAGCCAGCTTTTCTGAACATAAACCAGAATGAGAAGCAAATCTGCTTTACTTCTCTTTGCCATTAAATGTAGTAGACATGTGAGCAAGGCCTGTCATAGAGACAAGAACCGAAGAGGAGAATAATATAAGAAATGGATCTTTATATACTGAGTTCATAATTGCTTCACCATCATCATAACAGCTATGGCCTCCAGCCATGGGGCCAAACAGAACGACTCAGCGCAAGACCCATTGGTGTATCCAGGTTGGGACAAGGGAGAGGATTATGCCACACAACCTGCTGTAATGGATAGAATTATTCCTTCCAGAGAGAATAATCATCAAAAAGAGTCTTCCACTACAGGTACTAGTAAAAATGTCAATTATGTATATTTCATCGCTTCTGTCTCTCAGATGGCCTGGAAAGATATTGCATGAACTTGTAGAGAAGAGTAATTTACTGATCTCTTTAAGACAGTGATATAAATTATAGGTTCATTAGTTTTCTCTGTGGTCTGGCTGCATGGCGGTAAGATAGAAGTTTTCAATTTTAGCTCTGTACAAAACATTTATTTTTTTACTTACCAATACCACTTTTAGTGCTTTCTCTTCCTTAGTGAAGCATGACTATCAAATTGCGTCTCGCTTATTACATAAGTTATATTATTTGGTATTGCCAAACTGTTTTTACCATGAAGTTGAATTCATACTTAAGTATATTTATGCATCAACAGGGTAATGCTTTTAATTTGTGAATATTCATCTCGGGAAAGAGTGTTCTTTTCCTAGATTTTATTGAAACATTTATCCCTCTGGTTCGTAGAATGATGAGAGAAAGGAATTTACAAAACTGTCATGACACAACATCGTGATGCAGTCACGTATAACACATACCATTTATACTATCAAAATAATGTTCTGAAAACATGATATGAGAAACACATGACTTATTCCTGAGATAAGAGGAAAGGTAACTTTAATCCTTTCTTAAACAGACAATGCTGGGAAGCTGCTGACAATGAAAATAAATAGAAAACCCTATTTAATTTTCTTCTTTATGATCCAATTAGAATAAAAAACCATAAAGTCTAACCTGCTTATAAAGAAGAGAAGAACAGTGTGGGTGGTGGGTTCAGTAAACACCACACCACAAATTCCAACAGGTAAAATCCTTCAGTAATGCCAAAATTTGAAGCTGATTCTGGGAGGAAACCTAGTCTTAATGACTGCCATGAACAGAACAACGTATTATAACCATTTTCTGTAACCTGTCACCACTCACAGAGTCTTGAGCAACAAAGGAGAATCAATGCCTGTAGAAAGGGTTCTTTACTGTCGGTACTGACATAACATAAAACACACTGTAGCAGCATTTGACAGTCCCTGAAGCTGAGGATCTGTGGCCACCATCAGACACAGGTCAGGGATTTCTCCTGACTGTTGTCTCTATGTCCTATCCCTGTGTCCACTGTCCTTGGGAATCTTTTTAATTAAGTAAAAAAGTGGATGAGAATAGCCAATGAAAATATCTGATCAATATATTGAGAGAGCGGTGATGATGTACGGGAGGACAGAAGGTCTTCCTTCTCTTCTTCTTTTGTGTTGAGAAAAGGGTAGCAGTGGTTTAAAGTGAACAGGAGACTTGAACATGGTGGGAGTGGGAGGGGCATGGCAGTACACACATGGAATTATCATCTGATTAAATCATCATGGTAACAGCTGTTGCCTCTTCTGGCGGTGCCCACCATGAAGACCCAACTCAGCCACCTCTGCCTTCAGATAATGAACCAGGACAGGGCACTGAAGGCATCACGCATCCCAGAGATGCCCCTGGGGATGAGGTCCTCAACAGGACCACAGCTAGTACGAGCAAAGCTGGTGACGACTCTCCTCTGACGGGTACCAGTAAGAATAATGGATCATACACATTTCTCATGCCTGGTGAGAAATGAGACGTTATTTCTTCTGAAATTGACTCCTTTCAGTATCTTTCTCATCCTGGGGGTCTACATTCTCGGTGTGGATTTGCTGTGGTAGGGTTTTTGCTGTTGATAATATTACCTTCTGGACAAGGCATAAGGGAGTCCTTGCTGGTACACTTGGCAGTTTCTATCCTTTGCTGAAGCATGTTCCTTGGTGGCCTCCTGACTGTTCTACAAGACACGCACTTTGGTGATTCTGAATCCCCAACCCCATCTTCCTTTCTTGCATATCAGTGGGATCTGGTTTGATATGCTTTGGCGCTATCATTGGTGTGGTGGAGGTGCTCTGGTGGGTTAATCAGATGGCTTGTTCCTGTGACTCAGCAGCAGCACTGTCTCTGGGGAAGTGCTTTCCCAGTGGTGAGGGCAGGGCAAACATAGAAGAATTACGTCCCATAAATTCTGCTTTCAATTCCTTACTTCTCCTCACCGGCGGATTGCCAGGCAAGACCACCATGGATCTGGCTGCAGTATGGCCGCTCACTCCTGAGTTACAGGGTCAGGTTGTTGCTACTGTGGTCTCTTCTTCTGAAGGTCTTCCCTCTCCATCTGTCACTGGGATCTGTTTATGTAGCCAATGTCTCTCTCCAAGATGGTGAGTATGTATGTGGTGCTCAAGGGTCTCTCAGAAGCCAGTGACAGTGTGGAAGAAGAAGAGGAAACCTTCATGTCTTCTCTACTTCGGCGCTTTGAATGAAAAAAACGAACTTACTTTCTGGCTTGCTGTGGTACACGAAAGGGAAATAATGTGGGTGGTGGTGTTGTGAGCGCTCACTTTTAAAGCTGATCATGCCGTCATCATGGCAATCACAGAGTCCGTGGATGATGTTAACCGAGAGAAAGCAACCAAGGAGCCACTGGCACCTGCCACTCCATCTGGAAGTGAAAGTGAACAAGGAAACACCACAGATGGTTCCGATGTCAGTTGGATACCTGGAGTTTTCCCAGACATTGAAGATCATCTTAACCAATTGCAGACCTCTCTTCCTACTAGTAAGAACTACAAATTATGAACACTTTCATTTATCCATCAGTCAGTTATTATTTTGTACAATGGCCATGATCCAAAATCATGTGTACTAACCATAATTGTAAATTATTGTCATATTATTATTTCCTTTTGGGGTTTTATTATTGTTTATAACCTCTTTATAAGAAGTCATTAAAGGGCATCTCTTCCTATGCAAAGCAGAGGACGTTTGCTAAAAGGCTGAAAATAATGTTTTGCAAATAACCTTTTCTTATATTCTGTTATCTGTATGCGGTAACACAACTATTACAGTGAACAAGTGTAAACTTTCTCCTCATGCTCATACATATGCGATAGCACGCTGTCCTTCTTTTTTGCTGGGCACAAATAATAGCTATGTAACACTTAACTGTCAGTCACTTTTCCCCTCATCTGTGTTCCCTCTGCATTCGTTGAATGTGTATCAAAAGAAAGGTAATTCTCTGTGAAACCTTTTTTTTCCTAGGTGTATTTGCTGTTGGTATCTTGCAGGTGATTAATTATAGCTATGTTACTGGGCTATTACTGACATTAGAAGTGTGAACAACTTTTTTTTAAAGGGTTATTCTTCTGAGAGAGTTAGGGCAGTTAACAGTAAAAGTCTTTACTTATTACACTATAAATAACCTTTCTTTTTTTGTGTATGTAGTGACATGTTAATAGTATGGGAAATGAAGGGACTTTTCCTTATACCCAAATGCATTTTCCATACAAATAATCATCCTGACAGTAAGGTTTTTTTCCAAATGCTACTTCTCATGCACACTAATCCAAATACTATTTTCATGCACTTTCTTTGTTGGTCCACTAAGCCATCCCAGGGTAGATTTTGGCCAATGCTCTGTGGACCTACTTTGCACATAAGCAAGATTATGTACCAATATTCTCACAGCATTATACAGCAAACACTTTAAAGATAATTCTGTTACTAATTAATTAATTAATATATGTTAATTCATAGAATCATAGACTGATTTGGGTTGGAAGGGACCTTAAAGATCATCTAGTCACAACCCCCCCGCCATGGGCAGGGACAACTTCCACTAGAACAGATTACTCAAACCCCCGTCCAGCCTGGCCTTGAACACCTCCAAAACGGGACATCCACAACTTCTGTATGTAATTCATACGTTGTCAGGTAGAATTTGGCCTACTCTTTTTTTTTTTTTTTTCCAGAATATTATATAAACCCCATAAAATCAACCGTATGAAAATTTCCTGAGTTATAGTGTTTTGACATTAGTACAGCAATATAAATGCAACATATGTATTTGACAGAATTTTATTGGAAAGAAAAATCTATTTTTAATAATGGTTTCCTACTAAAACAAACGCATTTCTTGATTTCGCTGCCCTTTTCATTTAACTAATCCCAGCTGCCTCCTTAATTTTATGTGCAGACATTACACACTATGAAAAAAATTTTGCTACTTTCTGTTTTGAGCAGATAAAACCTGTAAGAACTGGTTTGAAGATCATTTTCAAGGTGAACGTCTGCATCAAATCTTTGCATTGTCAGTGCCCTGGCAAAGGCTCATAATGCCATATTCCCAAAACTCTTCCTTTTTTCATTTCTCTTCTCTTGGTGCTTTTTAAAAAACACAGTACAAGGGAATCACTGGGACACTCCCATCATCTTAAATAGTTTATTTATTGAAGGGTTCATTAATTTGTAATGTCACCCCATATAGCTGTAATGGAATGGAAAAGATTCATGAATGTGTTGGCAGAGTATAGTTAAAGGCTTTCTCTGAACTAATGAATGGCTTGATGTACAATAATGCTTTCTTTCACTTGCTTTTTCTCTACAGCAATATTTAAGCTGGGGTCTGACATCACACTAGTGACTGACCTGTTGTCCAAGTGTCCATGGAATAACAAATCAGTCCACTGTAGGAACCCAAAAAATAACTGTCAAAAAGAAAAAAATCTAGTATGTCATCAGAACGAAATGAGCTTTTGAGGATCCCTCCCTGTCGCTCGCAAGCACCTCCCCAGAGCCAGAACAGCAGGGGACATGACTGAATCCTGCTGCTTCTTCTTAGCGCTCAGGGGAGGGGAAGGGTGAATGTAGCAGTTCTCTTAAGTGCACAAATTTTAATAAATGTCTGGGTGCCTTTCTGAGGGGCTTTGTGGTGGAAAACCTCTGGCATTTCTCAAGGATGATATAAAGCGCCTTAAAAAAACCTGCTGATATGTGGGGTAGACAAGTGAGTATGTTCCTCTTGGTCATCTTTCTTGGAGGCTAGATCAGGACCCTTAGCTGCTGAATGAGTGCTCTGTCCTTTGTGGTGAGATAGCACAAAACAACTCACCAGTCAGTAAGTTTCTTGTTAATAAAAATAATGAAAACATATGAAAGATTCATTAACTACCTGTTGGCTAAGCTTAACAGCGGGAAAAAATGTGCTTCTCAGTTTTGTATTTGCCAGCTGCTATTAGGAAATGAGATCAGAAATGCTGGCTAGAAACGAGTTGCAATGTGTGTTAAAGAACTTTACAGCTGATTAGAGTAAGTGCTTAATTTGCTCTGTTAGAATCTGGAAGAATTCAGAGAGGTGGAGGTCTCTAATATCTTTTTTGTAGTGATAATGAAGCTGTAGTCCCAAACAAAATCACTATATCTATAGTCAGCTGATAATTTTAGACTTGGGATACCCATATGGCAACAGTGTGGGCCAGAAATGTAATTGCATAAAACTTGAAGCGGTATGGCCAGCATAGCAAATACTTAAGTCTGGAAGTATGCGTTTTGATTTAAGATCTAATACCGTCTTAGAACCAAATAACACAAGTTATTGAAAAGGACTGGGGGATCCATCCTTAAGTTTACAAAGAGCATTTTTTCTATTAGGAAAAAGATTTTGAATTTTTAAAGTCCCACTCTATTCATAGCTATCAAATTTAAAACCATTCAGAGAACTATTGTATTTTATGAAAGCATTGGAGTTTTTGAAATTCAGTTTTATCCTGTGTAGGAATAAAATTAAAAGTTTCAAGATTTCTCCATATTGGTCATTTCAGGTTTAAATAAAAAAGTAAAGTTCTTTCTCTCTCTCTCTCTCTCTCTCCTATTCTCAATCTCTTTTCGCCATGGAACACACATGCTTGATGTGTATGACAAAAGCCTCTTCAAAAAGTTGGCAACACTCACATGTCTTTACATTTTCTCCAGAAAAATTCTAGACAATTGTAATTGCATTTTGGTTCACGAAAGTATAGCATAATCAAAACTGAAACATATGAGAGACAGGAGGGGAAAAGCATGAGTTTTGTTATTCACAAAGCTAAAACTAGCCATAGTTCAGATGAGTATGATGATTATAGTCTATGTAATAGTTTTCAGTATAAATATTTTTTAATGACTTCAGCATGAACTTTCTAGAATATGTTTTTTTAATTGTGAAAGTCATAGACTTTGTACCTCACTGTTAAATATTCACTAAGCATGTTTGGCCTAACAGATAGTTTTGTTCCTTAGGATCTACCTCCAGTATATACGGTAATCAAGGACCACACAAGGGACATTATGAATCCACTACTTTTCCCGGAGATACCACAACAACAAAAATAGTTTCACAACAAAGTTCAGCCCAGGTACCAGGTAGGTTTTTGAAGTCATATGTTTTAACAATATAAGCACAGAATTGTATTAATATGAACTGAAGTAAGAGATGAAAATGTAGGTCTGGTACAGTTGTTCAGACTTTGTTCTGAGTCAGATGATATTCAGTATCTTCACTAGTAGTCTGAAAAATGGAGCACGTTGTAACTCACATAATTTTCCAGCAGTATCATGATGAGAGAAATCATGCATTTGGAGAACTGGACTAAGATCCAAATAACCTTTATAAATTGATATGAAATCAGGCAAAATTCAGTAAAGATACATGCAAAATGTCATATCCACAAGAATGTTTGCTGAAAATAATAACCTGAGTTTTGCAGGAGGATAAGTCTTGCAGATTAAAATGGAATAGAAAGAAGCCAACACCATGATACAATTGCAAAGGAATGCAAATATATAGTGGGACATATTAGCAGTAAAGTAATTCATAAAACAGATAAGGTAATTATCCCACTCTACTTAGGCCTACCAAGTCCAGAGCTGAAGCTCTGTGTTCAGTTCAAGGCATTGCATTAATCACATAGGAAAAAAAATGGAGAAGAGCAAAAAGAAAAATTTGGAAAGGTAATTTTGCAGCACCTTTTGAAGAACTCATCATTTTCAGAGAAAACTGAAGGGAGATGAGAAAAGTATGCTAAAAAAAAAGAATGCTTATCTGGTTATCACCATGGAGTAATAATAATTAACTAATTAGAAGAAATAATTTGTTTCAAATAAAACATAGGAAACTTGTTAAACAAGGGAGACTTGTTTCAAACAAAATAAAGGAGATAGATAGATAGCTCTTAGAAGAGGATATCTGTCTATAATGGTAGTACAGCATAAGGAATAGGCCACTGGAAAGGCTGTCAAATCTCTTTACTAAAAATGTTAAAAGAAATGGAGTATTCCTCAGCCATCTTCTTATTGACCCTGTTTGACTGGAGTGAAATGTAACTGACATGACCTCTTAGGGTCCCGTCTAGTTTTGTAGTTCCTCTTTTTTTCAGAGTTTGCCCCCCAGATAAAGTCAGATTTTAAATTAAAAGAATGAACAGTTCACTCTACCTGAAAGTCATCCTGCTTTTGTGCCTAGGATTGCAGGTGTATCATTGCTAAGTCTTTCCTTTTGCTCTTGGAGTAAATCAGGGATACAACTCCTCTTCACCTATGCCCACCAAAGTACAGTGCTTGTAGGTACTCGCAGTGATGGGGTATTTCATCTGAGCTGGCCTATGTATAGCTGAAGGATGAAAATGTATTTGATTTGCACAGAAGCACTTTGTAAAACAAACATTCATGCAAGCTAGGAAAAAAAGTCTGACAGTTTAAAGAATACAAAAGAGCTTGTGTTCTTACAGTTCTGTGAAACGGCAGAACTGCATGAGATGCGTTAACACCCTCTCCTCCCCTCTCTCAACTCTCCCCACAGAATGGCTGATCATAGTTGCTGCGCTTCTGGCACTTGCGTTGATTCTTGCAGTGTGCATTGCTGTTAACAGTCGGAGAAGGTAAGGCAGCCCCTTTACTCCTTCAAAACACGCTACCTTGCTATTTTCTTCATCGTAAGGCTTCAAAGCTTTGTGAAAGAGCGGAGTAGTGTAACATGGGAAAGAGCTTTCTCTGCAAAGCTCTGTGACTTGGGATGAGAAGGAGGCCTAGGTCACCGTGTCTTGCACAGGTCACACCTCAATCTTCCCACTCATATGGAACCATGTACAGTCAGTAGCTGTATTAACCATTTGGTCTTTACTTGTAAGTGGAAACTAACAGTATATAGATCACAGAGAATTAGTTATTCTCTAACTATTACTTATTAATAGGAAAATCCTGTCTGCTGAGAGTGAAAACTATGTGAGATGGACATAGACAGTAGCAACTACAGGATGAGCTGAGTATAATCTTCCACCATTAACAGTGTTGTCTGTGTACAGTGTGAAGGGCTGTATTAGACAATCTCTGTCAAAGGATTAATTTGTTCCTTGCAAAGAAAAGACAGTATCACAGCTGGCAGTCAGATGGATATATTCGAACAATGCTATCAATGCACTCAACAGCTTTATTCACTCCACCGATGAAGAAGCTGAGGAATAGAAAGTTGCAGTGATCTGAGAGCAAAGTTAGCCAGGAAACTTGAACACAACTCTAGCCTAAAGAATAGGCTGTAATGTTCTTAACTCTTTCTTTTCTCTGGGGGCAGTTCTGAGGTTACTTCTCTAATTGTCTTACACAACTTTTTGCTACTTGAATGGTAAAGTAACACTGTAACAGAGTAACTATTTTCTACTTGAATGTTGAGATTGTATTATATGTTGAGATTAATATGTGGAGATTTTTGTTGAGGAAGCAGTGGGCTGAAGGAAAGCACATGTTAATGCTTCTGTGAAATAGTGTCAAGGTCCTCTAAAGCATGGCATGGGTGCTAGAATAAAGCACTGCCACCATGGTGAGGGAGCAACCCAGGCAGTCCCTGCCCATACAGAAGGCTTCTATGAGACAAAACAGTGCAAACTAAATGCCAAACTGTCAGACAGAGTAAACTGATACAGTTTTCCTGAAGTCAGTAGTGAGATGCCACTGGGTATGTTTGCCCTATGACTGTATCCACAGTATTGGTGCTTCTCTGACAGTATTATTGGAGACCTGTTGAAATAAGAAAGCTATCAAGCATATGGTGAGACAGAAAACTCTACAACTTTCTTTCTGTGAAGTGATTCTGGAGGTGCACAGCCCAAACAGCATGGTTTATTTATTTATATGTTACTCTGTTGTGCCTTTAAAAGTAGATACTGCCATTGTTTCCTCCCTCTCAACCCAGAGTCACCATAGGAACAGACAAACAGGGCCACTACGGCTAATTACAGATTACATCTGACAAGAAATGAAACAATCTCAGAGTTGTAAATTGTACCACTAATGGAAAAACATATCTTTTACTTAGAGCTTCCGTGCAGCTGGGAGTGAGTCGCAAAGAGAGGAGGAGTATGTGGGTGCATGTACGTCTGCAAATGCATAGATTAGATCCTAGTAATATGTGTTAATCACTGTGAGGAAAACTTTTTGAAGCAGGGACATACTCTGGTATGCTTGAAATAAGTGGAATTTTTCTTTCACTTTATCAGGATCCGAATGATAACAGGAGTAAGTCATGAATCTTTTCTTCATCTATTCTGTTAAGTGATAATATGCTGAAAATCCATTGAGAGGTAGTTCCTGTGCAGTCAGCATACTGCACGTGAATGCCAGCTAACCTGACACTAACACTGCAGCAGTGCTGTAAGAAAACTGGATAGCTGAGAAAGGAGGATCGAGCATTTCAGTGTTAGCTGAGCAGTAAGCTGAGAACGTCACGCATTAATTTATTTTAAAATTAAGAATGATAAGAGTTTTTCCTGTCAGCTGCACCATTTTTTACATGAATGCTAACTGCAGCATCCCCATTTCAGCCTCCTTCAGGTTGGCTGAAAAAGCCTCATGAAGTGCAGGCCTTAGTTTCAAGGTAGTTAACTTCCTGGTTCAGAAATCAATAGATTTAACCTTTCTGGTTAGGATGTCAATATGGCATAGAATTCAAGCATTTCAAACAAGATATTGGCCCTTCTCAGTGAATAGAAAATTGCTTGGCTATATTATTTCCTTTTTCTTCTTAAATTGATGTTTGTCATAAGTTCCCACTGACTGGAAAAAGGGAGACATAACCCCTATTTTTTAAAAAGGGAATAAAGGAAGACCTCAGGAAACATAGGCTGGTTGGTCTTACCTCTGTGCCTAGCAAGATCATGGAGCAGATCCTCCTGGAAACTATGCTAAGGCACATAAAAAATAAGGATGTGATGCATGACAGTCAACATGGCGTCACTAAAGGCATATCATGGCCTTCTACAATGGGGTTACAGCTTTGGTGGATAAGTAACTGACATCTACTGCCTGGCCTTGTGCAAGACGTTTGACACTGTCCCGCATGACATCCTTGTAAATTGGAAAGACCTGGATTTGACGGGCAGACCACTCGGTGGATAAGGAATTGGCTGGATGGCCGCACTCAAAGAGTTGCGGGTCAATGGCTCAATGTCCAAGCAGAGACCAGTGACGGGTGGTGTTCCTCAGGGGTTGGTACTGAGACCAGTGCTGTTTAATGTCTTTGTTGGTGACATGAACAGTGGGATTGAGTACACCCTCAGCAAGTTTGATGACAACACCAAGCTGTGTGGAGTAGTCAACACACTGGAGGGAAAGGATGCCATCCAGAGGGACTTGGATGGGCTTGAGTGGTGGGCCTTTGCAAACCTCATGAAGTTCAACAAGGCCAAGTGCAAGGTCCTGCACATGGGTCAGGGCAATCCCAAGCAGAAATACAGGCTGGGTGGAGAATGGATTGAGAGCAGCCCTGCCAAGAAGGACTTGGGGGTGCTGGTGGATGAGAAGCTCAACAATGAGCTGTCAATGGTTGCCCACAGCCCAGAAAGCCAAACGCATCTTGGGCTGCATCAAAAGAGGCATGGCCAGCAGGTTGAGGGAGGTGATTCTGCCCCTCTGCTCTGCTCTGGTGAGACCCCACCTGGAGTACTACGTCTAACTCTGGGGTCCCCAACAGAAGAAGGACGTGGACCTGTTGGAGTCAGTCAAGAGGAGGGCAACAAAGATGATCGGACGGCTGGAGCACCTTTCCTGTGAAGGCAGGCTGAGAGAGTTTACCCCACTCTCTCAGGGGTCTGTGTACTCACAGAACAACTGGTTATACTACTGAAGACTGAGGCAAAGAAGGCATTAAGTACCTCAGCCTTCTCCTCCTCCTTTGTCACTATGTTCAGCACTGTGTAGCCAGAGAACCATGGCTGGGGCAAATCTGACAGCTGTGTAACGAGTACTCTTTTACTGCCCTGAAGAATACCCAGCCCACATTGACCAGCAAGCATCAGTTTTGGACTGGTGACCTTTAAAAAGAGAGAGAGCATGTGTTCATTCAGAGCTACAAATAGAGTTTATTGGGCAGCACTGCAGTGAGTGTAGTAGCTAGCGTGTAAAAGCACAGTAGCTATTTCCTACCTTAATATCATAAGGAGCTATGCTGTTGATAGTAGCAAGAAAAGTTCTCCAGATTTCCTTGCTGTTGGCAGGCTTCTAGGCCTGAAATGCTAATACAAAGAAGAAAAAGTTATCTTGTATGTGAGAGCTTGATCCAAATTTTCTGGTATCTCAAGGACTTAAGCATTTTCCAATTTGTGGTCCCAAGTCTGGTTTTAGAATGACCCTGTCCTTATAGTGGGATATATGCAAAGTTCATAAATGTGGATATATCCAAATGTTAGAAAATATTTTCTAGCTTTGAGTAATGCATGTTATTCCTATCTGTAGTAACGATAGATACAAAAAAAAATAAGTGACCTCCTGCCAAATTTTACACATGTGATGGTGGATGCTTTCAAAAATAAAATATGCAATATGGAGAAATTTTACACTTAGTGCTGTATAAATCTGCACTGGCAAAGACAAGTTTCATTTCCAAGTGCTTTTTCCTAAATATTGACTTTCAATTTGTTTCTTATTTCTGTTAGTCTCCATTTATAGTGCTTATTTTCTTTTTATATCTTTCTAGATGTGGGCAGAAGAAAAAGCTCGTGATTAACAATGGCAAAGGGGCAGTGGAGGACAGGAAGACAAGTGGATTAAATGGAGATGCCAGCAAATCACAAGAAATGGTGCACTTGGTTCATAAAGAACCATCAACTGACCAAACAGGAGCATGTGATGAATTCCTGACCATTAATGAAACACAAAATCATCAGGAGCTTGACATGAAGAGTGGAGTGTAATGGTACCAAGTTGACAAGTGGATCAGAGCTGGGGAAGTCAAAATCACATGGAAGTTGGACAGGAATTCACAGATGCACTGTGCTACTGATGTCTTTTGAACATAATTAAATATAAGTTTTATTCATTTTTAATCACTTTACAATGATGTCTGAGTTACAAAATTGACATTTGCTTTCTGAAATAAGCCCCCAAGAGTTGCATAATGTTTTCAGTTCCCCATTCCTCCACAGAGGACGCTTACTGTGTCCTGGGTGTTAGGAGGACGTTTATGTCATTGTTCCCCAGATGGAGAGTCTTTGCTGTGCGGAGCTCCAGAAGTATCCAGTCACCTCATCTTACAGGCATTTAAGGTACTAAACTTGCCATGGTAAAAGAGTAAGTGAGGAACAAATGTCAAGAGTAAAAATCAAGTTTAAACCAAAAAGGCCTCCTATACAATGTCTAAAACATCAGAATCCTTCAGAAATGCCTTCCAGCCAGGAAAAGCAGTAGGTGCAATCAAGAGTCTGCCAGTATAAACAAAAAGTGACACTCTATAATGATTTCTGGCTTGGTCTGCAATGAGGGAAACTCAGAAGGACAAAATGTCTGTGGTCAAGTCTTCTTGGCAGGGGGAATAAAGAGATGAAAACATGAGCTGATATTTTATTATCCTAACAACTATACAGTTATCCTTGAGTTTTTCAGGTGTTCATTGCTCTTCCCCTTTCATTGGTCACAGACTGTGCATGTTTTTAACGAGTCAGGATAATGAATAAAACAGAATGACCCCAGCTCTATCACACATGCACAAATCAAACAATTGGACATCATTAGGGAAGACATCAGTATTTTATTCCTGAAGAATAGGTCTCTATCTTCTTCTGCTCCATTTCACTTAGGAGATGCTGAGCCTAGTAAAATTTATTTTCCCTATAAGTATTATGTTACACCGGTTTGCTGATATTTTAAAAATTGCCTTTCTATGATCTCGCTCACTTCCTCTGAATTCTGTTTCACCCACATTTTTCCCCCTGCTTTTTAAAATTACCAAAAGAAACATTGCTTGCTTATTGGTACCAGAAGTTTAAATTCTACAGAAAAGATCAAAGAAAATTAAAGGAAACTCTCCCGGCCCTGTAATACAGTAAAGTAGCTGCATTGTTACATGCTTTTGTTTTGTCCTTATGTGTCTGTTATGTAAAGTATTTGTATTAAGCTATGATGCTGTGCATTATATAGATATGAATTGTCAGAAAGAAAATTATTTACTGCCAGTGGTCTGTGCCATTTTTAAGAAAGCATATTGGAATGGAGGGAGAATAATAACTTCTAACTGGGCTGCCTCAAAAAAATGCAAGCAAAAACAGTATAAGGTAATTCCAGCCAGTGGTCTGTGTCAGTTGTGGGGTAGGGAATATACTATAGCAGGGTTATTAGAGTGTTCCTGGTCAATGGAAATAGCACCTGTCTTCAAAACTGTTCTGCTAAAACATGTTATGTTCTCCATCTGAAGCAATTTGGAGCTTGAGTATTCAGCTGGCTAAATACTAACATCAGCTAGCACTGATCTTCACTGGAACATAAAGCGCACGACTATTGATTATATTTCTCAGTCACAGCCCTCCAGCGGTTTCCCATGTGTTTTCGTCGAGTTTCCCAGTGCCCTGGTATCTGCAGGCAGATCTCAAGGGCAATTTACACCTGGGCAAAAGGTCCCAAGATGAGGTGTGATTTTAAAGACCACGTAGGATGTGTTCTGACTTTATGTAGGTCAGCATGTTTCATTTATGAAGAGTCACACAGCTTGCGGTCCAAAAGTGTTTAAACAAGCTGAAGCCTGAGGTCAAGGTGATTTACACTAGCAGTACTTGTGGTCCGCTGTCAGACTTCTCCATCCGTTCATGTATTTTAATACTGAACTGTGCAGTGGGAAGTCTGTTTACTCCATGTGTTTATTTTTGATTCCTGTAATGTGTTTAAGCAAGCTTTTCTATTTGTCATTATAAGTCAAAATGATCCGTTGAAGGCTGTGTTTAAATTGGTGTTACGTGCTCATTTCACTAAGTATGGACATTCAGAGGGAGAATTATTCTTCTCTTAAATCCTAATTGAATATAGGTCTCAACAGAAAGGAGATATTTCATTGTTTTGAAGGCTAAATTTTTCTTTAAAAGAAAATAAAAAGTCTTTGGCATGTTATTTATCTCCGTATTCAGATGTTTAATGGAGAAATCCACAAACTCCTTCCTAATTTATCTAATGTCACTGGTTGACTTCTTTTTATATTTTTGGATAGGGAGATGCTCAAGTTCTCTTTACAGAGGCAATGCCATTATTTTATATATGCTGATTCTTTTTAGACATCATGTGATTCATGTGTAATTAAGTTTAATTATAGTTTCAAAACTAGATGGCCATTTCATATGTGTAATATAGTACATATTTTTATCAATCTTGGTTTTATTATTTGAGGGCTTGTCTGTTGTGTGTATGTATTTTTTATATAAAGCTCTTGATATATTTGCATATTTATTTAACAGATTAATCAGAATGAAAGAAAATATCATCTCTAAATTGTAACTAGAAATAGTATTGCTAAAACCACATTGAACTG
Source organism: Fratercula arctica (assembly GCA_947846985.1). Classification (NCBI taxonomy): domain Eukaryota; kingdom Metazoa; phylum Chordata; class Aves; order Charadriiformes; family Alcidae; genus Fratercula; species Fratercula arctica. The sequence continues at coordinate 51,992,625 of CANTUZ010000005.1, read as the reverse complement.
TAAAATAACCTTCCAAAAATAAACTCGATTCCACATTGAGGATAAAAAGTAAGACCAGCATTATTAGTGGGAGAGAAATATTCAGCAGGATACTCGTGTTTGGTACTGGTGAGCCAGGGGTCATTTTTTGTGCTTGCAGACTCTAAGTCAGGTTCAGCTGAAAGCTGCATGACCTTGTCTGCTCTGTCAGCCCATAGGCTCCCCAGGCACTCTGGGAGTTAGCAATTAACTCAGCTCCCCTCTGGAAGCAGATAACTCGGTCCAATTTAAGATCAACCCAGTAAGATCTTGATGGCTACCCCTGAACCAACTGCATTCGGGAGAGCACAATGCCCTGCAAGATCCAATTCTTCCTTCCGGGTGCTGACAGACAAGTTGGGTCTAGGTCTACCCTTGGTTTCTGGGAAGAATGAAGAGCTCTCCTAAAAATGCTGAAGAGACGAGGTTGGACCTAGAACAGACCCCATCATCAGCTGGTGTTATTCCTTTGTATTGAACAGTTTTAAATAAATGTGTAATCCAGACCACCTCTCTCTCGGAAATACTGTCTAAAGCAGTAAGCATATTTAAGAGAGGGATTGCATCTTTTAGGAAAATGTAAGATTTTCATCAAACAATCCAGGGTGATTGCTTCACCTGTATTTTCTTGAAGATCTTACAAGGAATGTTTGATTAAAACAGGGTTAGGATATGTGGCCATCATGTCTACCTATGTGGATGTTTTAAACCCTTTCTACAACATCAGTTCCAAACATATATTTCTGCACAATGTTTTTCTCATGATAGGGACGTCTTTTGTGTGTCCTTTGCCAACAACAGTAGCCTCTGTACTAAGTAGTTTAAAGCATGTTACCTGGAATATTATTAGGAGACAATTACCAAGTGGATCTTTAGCATATAGAAAAAATGCCAGGCAGGGACAGAGGTCATCCTTGATAGGACTGGTGCTAATTACCCTTTCTGTAAATGAAGGAAAGAAATTAAATCCTCTGAGAACTGTGTTCTGCCTCAGCATACACAGACATCAGGGTATTCTGTAAGCCAGTAGTTTATTTTATGCTATATTAGGCTGTTAGCCAATAATTATTTCTTAGCCTTATTAAACAGTTCAAGGTTCTGACTTCTCTGGTTGCAAGAGATTTGATTAGTCAAATACAAACCCTTTGGATAACCACAGGTACTGAGTAGTTTTCCTCTGAGGAGGGGAAAAGAATAAAAAGGTGGCAGGAAAAACGCTGCACTGGGCTCGTGCTTGGGGTGCAGTTCCAGCTGTGTGGGAGTGGGTGACAAAACTCTCATTCCTTAGGGGGTTGGCAAGTATTGTGCAAAGGTGTTTTGGGGGTGGGAACCCTGGGGGACTAGGGATGGGGGGAGGACACGGTGGCCGAAAGAGGAAGTAAATAGTGAGTGAAATTTCTGTGCTACTACTGCGAAAGTCCCTTCAACACCCCCAGGACTTTGGCACTTGCATGTTTCACAGCTCTGAGAAAGAAAAAAGAATTGTCCTTTTCCTGTGAACTCCCCACCTCCAAGTCACCCTCTACACTGAGCACCTCATTTGCAAACTGATTTTGAATAATTTTCTCCTGGTAGCTTATTTCTCGTTATTACTGTGCCATGCTGCATGTGGCACCCACCAACACCATGCTGAGAGTAAGCAGCTATGACCATAAGAAATGAGAGGCAAAGCGCAAGTTTAGCAAAGATGAGTAACAGTGTCTTTTGTACAGCACAGAGACTGTAATTTTTGTCTTTCCTGTCTCACTCATTTGGAGTAAGGTTAGCAACAGCAAGTTTTCAAGAAGATTTCTCTTCTTGCTCATCTTCCTGTTTTTAAAGTACCAGACTTACAGCGACATCCACGTAGGTCAACTGTGCTGCTGCACAGTTTTTTTAGAAGTTGAAATTGAAGCAGCAAATCCATCATCAAAGAAGCCCCTCTGACCTCAAGGGTGCTGATTATTGTTAAAGTGCAAGTAAAGCAGAGGCAGTGAAAGTTTTATATGTACTTCAAACACAGCTTTCTTTCAATTTTGTCTGGATGGTCCCAGCAAGGATTAGAAAGGCTTTGCCTGAGCAATACCTTCCAGGAGTCTCAAACATTTTATTAAAACTTCTTACTCTACAGGGTTTTGGATGAACAAGTCGGTGGGTGAAACCCATGTTCATACATTCTCTGCCACACAGACCTGTACATTGAACGCTGATGTGAATGTAATGACTTTTGTGTTTTCTTTCAGAAAAAAAAGAAAAAAATTAAAATGACGAAGTTTTGTATCAAAAGAAGTCCATGAAGACTGTGAAATGAGAGGATGACTATTTTTTGTTTTCAGAAATAGACAGAGTTTTAGCTAGTTTTAACATCCCAGATAGAAGATCTAGCTGTGCAAAATTACTTTATTTTTTGGAAGATTCGCCATGCCTAATACCTAATATAGCTTTCCCTTTGTACTAAAATAAAATTCTTACAAGTAATTTATTTTCCATTGGAAAAAATGTCTGTGTAAACTTACAGTAAAATAGGATCTGTCAAGTCAAATAGGATCTGACGTAAATTTAAGCTCATGTATTGGAAAACCCTCAAGCATTTTTAAGAATGTTAGGGAGAAGTCTCACTCTGAAACGCTCACCTAAGTTAGACTTCAGCTCACCAGCAGCTTTTTTCTGGTGTTAAGGCTGAGGCAAGAGGTCGCCTCGTAAGCGATGCCAAAGGCACAGCTGAAGTTAGGGACCTTTAGGTTGGCAGTGGAAAATCAGCATATAGCAGCGGGGGCTCTGTACATCAAGAAGGTTCCAGGTCTGCTGACTTAGTCCTGAGGTCCTTCAGACTCCCAGAGCAACCCAGGACAAAGAAGGATGTGATAAGGGGTTTTCCATCTCTTCTCCAGAGGCTGTACGTTTTGTAGTCGGCGTGGGAAAGCCTTGCCTTAGGCAATCAGGGTGCGGTCAGCTTTAATGGCCATATGCTACTCCCTTGTTGCAGTGTATAAATGGCTTGGTTACAGCAGAGTTTTAGCTTTAAATCTAAATTTACTTGCAGTCAAGCTTTAGGTTCTGGCACCACATGGTCAAAAGGCTTTTTTTTTTTTCCCCCCCCTCTGGCTTAATCTGAAAAAAAAAAAAAAAAAAAAAAGCTTGGATCATTTTCCGTGACCACGTTTTCCTCGCAGGAATCGAGACTCCGTGCTTTCATTATACCCAGAACAAACAGTAATAAACTGGGCATATTTTGCCTCATGATTGGATGTTAAGTCTGAGTTTATATTCACCACTTTTTATCAGTCTACCCTTTTTAGTAATATGACATTTAGTAATACATGACAGTCAAAAATAGGAGAAACGAGGTTCAGAGACAGCTCAGAGGGTCTGCCTGCTGCTGATTAACAGCAAAGGTGCTGGTCTTCCTCAGGGAGCCTTTTTTTAGAATAATCTTCACTCACATGGAATAGTGCCTTCAAAAACCATTGCTAAAAAGTAAGCGAAAAAAGTTTATTTGATCCTGGCAATTTAGGTAATACTGGTAGCATAAGATGAAACAGTTGAATGAATTTTGAGTGAATTTCCTAGCCTGGTCCCTCTTCTTTCCCCTTCACAGGGTTGGGAGTCAGCTGCCTTTTCTCACTTGTGCATCTCTATAGCAGCATTTCTCAAATGGTGTCTGTGGAGCACAGGAGAGTGATCGATGGAGCACCTTTGGGCACCCCAGTAAGAAAACGGCCAAGCTGAGGTATATCAGTCTTACAAATGACTACAGGAAAGGCAAACCTATTTTTAGCTCGGTCACAAGTGAGAATGAACGGCCCAACACTGTGAAAGACAGACCTTAGGCTGCTTTTCTAAATACTTGTCCTTGTACTGCAGAAGCGCCATAAACAGTGTGAGGTTTAATTCCTTCAGTTCCCATTCCTGTGAGTTTTGGCGGGCAGCACTCAGCTTTGTAATTTATCTGTCTACACAGACACATGTTGCTTATCCCTGCAGAACCTGCCCGCCCTGCTAACGCCACCACGACCGCAAGACCTGATCTTGCATGCAATCTAGTTTCCTTCCTGCACCTGCTGTGGCGGAAGAAGTGCTTTCACCGCATGCTGTCCGCACGAGAAGCAGGCAGCCACCTGCCAGAGCTACGAAGCCGCCTCAGCTTTGTATGCCTGCACGGGGCTCTGCACAGCTCAGAAGAGCTTCAGCAGCACAGTGGCACTAAACCCTGCTGGGGTATTGGTACATTTGTGCAGTGTAAGTGCTTGCTGCAAATAACCCTTGCTAGCCCAAATGAGAGTCATTTTTAATGTTGTTTTCCTCCTAAAACACTGTCAGTTGGGGCCACCTGTGCCTTTCATATCCTCGTCCTGTTTACATGTACTATCTAATACAAAGAAGACTGTTTAAGCTTTAGTAACCCTGAAGTGTTCTCTCATTTTTTCTTTCCTGCCTGAGAGGGGATATAAAAATACCTCTTAATATGGGCCAATGGTTCGTGACTCACTGCCTTTTATAGCACCTTATAGCAAAAGTAGAGGGGGACACATTCCAGATACAAAGACACTCCTGAAATAATATTTTTCTTATAAAAAAGAAAACACAAGGAGTTTGCAGGGGCTTAGAGAATCAACCTTTGGGGTAGGTATTTTCAAAAGGCACAACTTTGTATAACTGAGGAATTGGCTGCTGCATGTGTTGGGTTTTTTTAGGTCATTTTTGCAGAAACATTGCTTTGAAAAAAGCAACAAACATAGGTCACAGTCTCAAGCCTTCCATTTCGAACTTTTTGGCATGATGTGTAACAAAAGAACAACCATCTTTTATGGAAGGAATTTGAATGTACACAGGGCGCACAAAATATGTAAACAATGGGGAATCCTGAGCACAACAAGCTTCAGTAGCATGCATTTATTAACAGCTGTTGTTGATGAGGCCAGATCAGGATGTTCCTGCCTCCAGCAGAAAGCTGCAACGTGGTACAGAAATGGCAACAGATAGCCAGGGCCTCAGGTTTATCTTTTGCCCCAAGAGCTTCCTAGCACTGCATTAGGACTTGGTTCGTTACTGACTCAGAGGGCAGATCGCCAGCTGAAGTGCTGCCAAAGCCACTTCCTGCCATGCCTGGCTTTTCTTTGGAAACTCCTCAAGTGGATGCTGGCCTTGGTTAGATTAGTAAGAAGTAAGCCCAGCTTTCTGCAGACTGTTAAACCTCACAATATGGGTTTTGGTTCTGTGTCTTGATCCCACAATGGTAGTTACGCTACTTCTGTAATGTGTGCTACTCTGAGCATAAATGTCGGAGCATTCTCTCCATACTTAGCAACTGCCAGTCCTCTGGGCACTCCATGAGCATCTCTTAATTCATGTATTAAATAGAGTTGATTTCTTTACAAAGTGTTCCAAGGGCTCAGCTACAGGCTTTATTTATTATTTTTTTTAGAAAGGCTACGAGGAAGAGATTTATTTTTTAGCAGCCAGGAGAGTGAAGTACGTTTCTAAAGCAACTGCAACCACTGCATTGTATCCTCCTCCTCCTCTTCTAACGTCTCTTCCCACTTCTCCAGACTTCATTGCCAAAAACTGTAATTAGTGCATCCTGACCTTTGTGGCAAATGAGCTCAGTTGCAGGCGGTACCCTGGAATATTTGGAGGATACAGTGTGGGGTGAGATTTCTAATGCTTTGGCAAAGTCAGGTCCATCTTCTACCCTGCCTGCAGTTTTCACAACAGGCAGCCTCTCACAACAGGCTGCTTTATCTAAACTCCTACCCAAAGCATTCCCATATTGAGCCCAGGCTGACATTAAAACTCACAGATATAAGCCAGGAAAATTATGAATCAACATTTATTGATGATATGTACATAAGAGGTACAACACTTAGTGAAATATTATATTCACGACTATTTCCAGCATAGAAAGAATGTCTAGCTTGTTTTATACATGAAAGTTACAAAAATCTGTTCACACTGTAAGAAAGCATTAAAAACAAATGACTACCAATCGTTTTAAGGAGGAAAGGATCTGAACTACAAAAATAGACTCAGTTTTCGAGGCATTCCAACTAACATATACAAGAACAGAGCCCAGAGTTGGGAGACATTTTATCATCTGCATTCACTAGTTTTTAAACAAACTGTGCTATAGATACTGTACAGTCTGTCATTTCAAAATTGGGGAACTTTTTGAGTGTAAGGAAAAGACCAACCTTTATCCCTCTTCCTTTTTATTCTTTTTACACGAAATGTCTCAAAACAATCCAGTTTGTGCCTGGTCCCTTTCAAGAGGGGGCAAGGGCTGATGGATAAGCAGTGCAGGGTACTGTAGTGTGCAATTCATACTGAGGCACCGCAATGGGGCTCACCCAGCAGGACACTTCCTGGGCTTTGGGGCCTGATTTTGATCTCTTTCAGCTTACATGGGATGATTATATTTGTGAGATCCAGGCCCAGGGTATTCAGGAATTAATCAGCTGCTTCTTGCTGCCCCAAGGTCTTTCAGAACCACCTTCAGGTTTTGCCCCAGAAAGGTCTTATTTTCTCACAGAGCTGAACTGTAGCCCCGATTTCAGAAGATTTTTGTCACTGACTATGCAGTTCATATGTCTGTTTTATGATCAGACACGGTTTTTGTAAATTACAGGCCTGTACAACAACCACAGTCGCTCAAGAAACATTTAGCTTTGCATTTACTTTCCACTAACTATTAAGACCCTTTTTTAACAATGAAAGAAACAGCATACCAGGAGTGTATTCATCTTTCTCAGAGACTGTTCCCCCTCAAGGGGATGAAGCAGAGGTTCCTACTTTGACTTCTCGGGCACTTTGTAGAGAACTGGCAGCCCCCTGCTGCCTGCAGCCTTGCCCAGTCACAGCCCTGTGACTGCACTTGCTTTGCTGGTATCTGTGGCAAGGAGGAACTGGAAATGACTCCGGGATAGCCCCCGATGCCGTGACGTGACTAAAGGCTGAATGATACACGGTGCACGAAGTGTCAAAAGCAGCCGCGGCATTTAGCGGGAATGAAGTTAGATCAATTTCCCCTTATTCATTTCGCCAATTTAAACAGTGACGTACTAAACTTCTGGTGACAGGGAGTTCCAACATTTCAAGCAGACAAGGAGAAAATAAAACAGAAACTAATCATTCTAGGTGAACATTAATTCTTAATGTCATAACAACTGCATTCACAAGGCAGCAAGTCTATGCTGGGATTACTTTCACTCACTGCCAGGGAATACACACATGCAGGTACTAACACATACCACACTGGTTAGATAGCTGAAAACTAAAAATAACATATTTACAAGAAGTTGGCTGCATACATGATTCTGCCTGTTATCAGAACAGGATACTCCGTAATAGACAGATAAAGCAGTTACTACGCTGTGGAACCTAATCAGTTGAATGTCCAAAAGGAAACAAATCCAGATAAAAATGAAAAGCAGAAAGTAGAACAAAATTTTAAAAGACAGTCTAATTTTCTACTATGGCTCAGTACACAGAAAGCAATTCAATTAAATTAAAGCACTGCTACATATACTGTATACACCACTTCACTGAAATTGTTGAAAATGTTGATAGCTACATTATCTACACTAAGTGCAGAGAGGCACTGGACATCATGCTTCAACAAATTGTCAAAACTAGTATCAATAAGGTTTTACAGCTATTAGTAACTCATCACTATTCTACTTGTGGTTCCTATTAAGATAATACCTGGTACATCTGATTTAAAATACAAAAAAGCAGATTAAAATACAAGGATATATCAACACTTCCTACATGTATATCTACTAGAAATTTATTCTCCAAAACCTCAGCAGAATAACATGGCCCCATATATTTCTGAATAGTTGAAGAGATACCCAGTCACACTGGGACAGCACTACTTGATATTCAATGTTTTGAATCACAGTCAAAGAGCTAGTAGGACATAAAAGATACTTTGTGATGTACTAGTTATGAATATTAATTTATTTTTATTCCTCTAAAAACAGTTCCTTGTTAATTAAATAGAAATTATTATAACCACAGCCTTAATGCCAACAATGTATTTGCCCAATGATGAGTAGGTGACCATAATAGAGAAGCAGGTCTCACTTGTCCAGGTCAAAAAATAATAGTGGTTGTTCTCCTCAAACGCATAAAAAAGCAGGAGGATGCTACCCAATTACACTGGTCCCGTGGTGGCTGGTCCCTTTTCAAGAAGGCAAAGGTAGGTGGCGAAATCATGAACTCTTTCCACAGGCTGAACTCACATACACTGTATTGTAGCAAGGCAGACTGGGTACCTGATAATATATTTTTTTGCCTACCCAGATCTCCGGTTTTCTATAAGCTCTATTCTGAGTCAGTCAATTATGCGTGATCCGACCCTAAGAAAGAACTGCAGGATTTGGCAAAGGTAACACCAGGAAAAATGAGGGACAATTGTCCAAGACAGTCAATCTAGAAGATTGTTCAGATTATTATAACATTGTTCCATAATGAACTGCAGCATTTAAGGACATCTTGAAATTCCTATTTGCTTCTCGCATTTTGTGCTTTTTTTATAATTCATCACTAAACACAAAAATATTTCATCAATCCTAAATGTTATAAGAAAGCTGGTTTTGTTCTAAGGTACAGATCATCATTAAAGGATTATCCCCCTACCTTGTATGGTCATATAGAAAAAAGTATATGAAAATATTAGTGTGTCTGTAAATTACAGGCACAAGGTAATTTAGTTCAGTCTACACTGTAGTTTCCAGAGAACAAGTACAAACCCCTAAAACCTGTATTAATGACTAAATCAGTATTGAGCATATAATATTTAACAATATAAATACATATGCAGCTTTGTCCTCATGCATTCTATAAGCTAGAATTCACACCAGATCATAGGAAATGGGATATATTTAAGAAAGGAGCAGGATATGTTGGATGGAAGTGTATGCAATTGTCTTTAAGAAGGAAGGACAACCTGTAGTACACAAGAACTCACAAGCCTAAAATCTACAATACTGACTGCAAAATCAATTTGTAAACACAGTTTGCATACAGTCTTTGAAAAACTGTAGAAAAAAACCTAGACAATAATGACACAAAAATCCCTGCAAACTATACTATTCATGTAGAAAGCAATATACAGGTACCAGGTAATCCAGGATGTGTGATGCTGCCTATGACAGTTTCCCTTTGCGTAATGGTGTGCACCACAGAGCATCATTAAAAACAATTACAGAACTCCTGAATTTTGAAAAATGAGACTAGAAGGATTGGACACTGGCATTGATCAGCATTGGCTCTGCAGCAGAATGTAGTTAGAAGCAAAAGGCGAGCAACAGTTGGGTGAAGTGAGAAATCTCACAAATCTTCTTGCTTTCCCAAATCCTACATTAGCCTGTTGTTTATTTCCATCCTGCACTAGTAGAGACCTACTCAGTGCCTCAATGATATGTTCTAGGTTTTTTCAATGTTTGGAGCCTGTGTTTTCCGTAAAACTCATAGTTGCAACTGCACAACCACCTTATCTGTTAGCAGTTGTATAAACTCAGTAGTGGGAAGTCACCAGGCTGCCCCTGAGCAGGGGGAAGATGTTTCTGGGATGGTGGGCACATGGGAGGGATGGTTCCTCAGAGCCTTGTGCCAGGGAGCCCACTCATATAAGAATTACCAGCACCTGAGCATCAGCAATGGTTTGACTCATTCATAGCAGCAGATTTCAATTTAACATCAAACATGATTAGGAGGAAAAAATGAGGGAGGCACCCATTGTGCAGCCTGTTCCCAGGCACTGTTGCTGGGGACTTTATCGGGAATCCTGCCTTAGGTATGCAGAACTGCAGTCCGTGCTTTGTCTGAGGGACCACGGAGACACACAGCCTTGGGGTCTATGTGGGAAGATCAATGACTTTGGAAGGAATATACATCAAATACATTGTTTCAGGCAAATTGTGAGCAAGAACATAACACTTCCAAAAATAAGGCGAAGCTGAACAATGTTTACAGCTGGACTGCCCTCTTTGACACTTCAGTATCGCAATTCCTTCTTCTTTTTTTTTTTTTTCAGTACTTGAAGCTACACTCTGTATATCGTTATTCAGACAAAGGAAATTGGGTACATATTTTTCCTTCAAAGTCATCAATATGATTGGAGAGAAGAAAATAACTCGTCTTCCCAAGAGTGCTTTCTGCTGGGAACAGGAGCTTCTACATAGTCTTATATGGTGAATTACAGCCGAGGTGAATTGTCCCAAGGGACTGTGCACCTAATACTATACACCATAATAACTAATAGGAAACATATCTTAATTGTGGCCTGAGAAGTCACAATAATAAAATCAAGCATAGTCTTCTGGCTCATAACAGATCAATATTACAGTACATTTTTATAAAGTGCTCTTATTTATCTGTCTGTAAATTAATTCAAATGCAGCAATAAAAATAGACGAATGGAACTTAATGAAATGAGAAACAGCTATACCTTTACATCTTCACAAAAGGGTTCTTCTAGCGTGGTACTAAAGCTCAGAGCCCTTTTAAAGATAATTACAGAAGTGACTGTCAGAGGTGAGGTTTAATACTGCCTATGGTTTTGGGGATTTGTGCCATTGCTGCTGTATTGCTACAACAACGCTGCAACGCAAGTGAAGGCGAGGAAGCAAAGAACATCCAGGCAGTTGCCAGAATAAATGTGTTCAAACACTGTTGCTGCAGCTTCTCAGATGAACAGTCTGCTCTTCTGAGTATCTACTGATGGAAAACTAATAACGCTGGGAGGATGGAAAACAAATCAGAAATCTTTATTACTCATACATTTTAAAGTGGCAAAAAAGTTTGGAATTCCATGTGCTTTGAGAAAGAAATGGAGATCAGCTGTATCTCAAGGAAGAAATGGAAAAAACCATAATGATAATGATCCTTATTTTTGTGCTGAGCTTTAAATTCATTGCTGGACTTGCAGCATAGACAAATTTAGGCAAAAAAGAAGCATCTTGGCAGAAATCTTTTGGATGTGAGACTCAACATCATTATAAATAGTAGACAAAGACTATTCCCTAGGATAGGATTGTGAAATGTCTTATTTCACAATAAGACAGAGACAGGAAGGGACTTGACCTTTCCTGGAAGCCTGTGACTCCCATAGATCTCAATGAGGCTTTCATGTAGTCAGAGCATTGCAAGCACAGGTTTTACTACAGCAAACACAGTTTTTCAGAGACATACTGAGTTTCACAATGATTCAGAAGGAAGGAGCACATCCCATAATATGGTTCTAATGGCTTATCCCCTACCTATTTGAAGCACCTTTGTGTATAAGACCCATGCATGCTTCTTATAATGCTGGTGCAGCCTTTGTCTTCTAAGGGAAGCAATGAAGAAACAAATTCAGTAGCAAAGGGCTCCACCTCTTCTATAGTTTTAACGAACAGTGTGCTTTCGTTTCAATGAACAGATACTCAGAGAATGCCGACCTAGCTTCAGCAGTAAATGCATAAAGCAAATGCATAAGCATGTAGTTAATTAAGCATGCAATTAACTGGGTCTTTGCCTGGTCTAGAGTTTTCCATGTGCTAGTGTGCTGTCAGCAATCCAAAGGGCAAAGGATATCACAGCTGAACAGACAAGGGCGGGGGGAACTGACAGAGCGGCAAACAAGATGAATGTAGAAAGAAATGTTAATTTGTTTAGGAACTACAGAGAAAACCAATCACTTTCCGCTGTGCTTTGCCTTTAACTTTGCCACCCCAGCACTGCGAACAAATACAAAAGATTTGCCAGGTGCAAATCAACGCTCCTAGCGAAACTAAGAAGAGACTGGCCAGTAACCAGCACTGCCTGCTGGAATGTGAACCTTGTATTAGCTGAAGTGGTCAGTCCCTGGGTTATTTTCTGTTTATTTAGTTAAATAGCAACCCAGCCTCAAGTGGAATGAGCAAATCAAGAAATGCAAGCCAAGAGTGACTTAAATTTTCCCAGAGAAACTGAAAGCTTTTTGATGGTTAAATATAGTGCTGCGCTGGAGTAACACTATATTAAATATTCATTCAGGCTAAAAGCAGAGGAGTACACCAAACCCAACATTTCTCCTTCTCCCACATCCACATTTAAATAGAGAAATACCATTGTAATTATCTTTTGAATCATCCCTGAGTTACTGTACCTACAGAATTACTATTTTAAAATCACAGTCTGCTATTCCAGTCCTATCAAAAGATCCAAATTTATTCTCCCTTATGTGGGTGGGGTTTCTCTAGCATCTCATTCCTTCCTCCCCTTGTCTCCATCCAAAGAAGCACTCTTCAAAGGACAGTACGTCCCAAGTGGGTAAGTATAAGCATATGCTAAGTGTTTCTCAATACGTAATTTCGTGGAGCTGCCTAGTCACATGTCGCTGGCATTCCTATTTGTTTCCAACTGCTAAACGGTTTCAAATGACAGCTAAAAGTGTATGGGCCAGTTTTCTAAAGGTACTTTCAAGGCAAGAAATTGTTGTGGCTAATCCTAAGAAACTGCTACAAGGAAGAAGATGGAAAGTCACCTATCAATGGGCGAGCTGTGCCCTGAAACAGCTCGAGAATGCTGGAAATAAACCAGAGTAAACACTGTGTGTTATTCTTGGATATATATAACTACCAACCAAGTCACAGCAAATTTCAATTAATGCGAGCCAGCATTCTCGGAATACGGAACATTTTAGAGTACCTACACACCGTCTCAGGCACATTTCTGGCACATCACCCCCATGGTAAAAATGTCTTTGAATGCAAATTGGGAGAAGCAGCAGCTAGCTACAGGTTAACTCTGGGTATGCTAATACCAATTACTGAAGAAAAGAGAAGACAACCTGCCTATCGCTTCTCTGAATATCCTATAATTCCATCCCTCACAAAAAAAAAAAAAACCAAACAAAACCTTAAGATGCTTCAGGAGGCCTCTGGAAAAGTTCTCCACCTCTAATAAATGGTAGAGGCCCATAGAATTCACAGTGGTTCAATATTTGTTAATTTATATAGGCCATTTTGCTTAGGATTGTAGCCATGGCATGCAAGTGAGGACAAAAATACAATGGCAAGAAAAATATTCCATAACAACAAATGCTTAAATGAGGGATACTCTGACAATGGACTCGATCTTTCACATCATTAATCATGCAAGTAGCCTTGGCTGGTTCAGGTCTATGTGCATTTCTGGAGATATTTATATGAATGCAGATGAGCAAAAGCAGCTTATATTTATATTTTAATAGTTTCTACAGAGCCAAACTCTACAGTTAAACACATTATTCCTGTTTAAACCCCTGAGAGGTCTAAGCACAGACACTGAATGGCCTATGTCCGTAAATGTTTCGACTCCGTTTTTAAGTTCAGCGTACGCTCATATTCTGCTTCATTCTCAGAACCTCTGAGAGCTCCCTCAAAAACTGCAGAAAGCCTGTTCTGTGGGTAGAGCCTCCCAAGGCCACGTGGCTCAGCTTTGCTACAGAACATTGCTAATAGTACAATGGCATTCACCAGTGTCTTAAAACTGCTGAGTATTAACAAGCACCTTTAAAAACAATTCACACGGTGATTATTGTGACTGTAATTTCTTCTGACAGGATGAGTCAGCTATATTATGTTGACAAAACACCATCTCATTAATTCAGACGCCATGTGCTCTAAGAAACTTTTCTCTGACATTAGAGAGCTATATGAATTGTTATTCTGTGAAAGAGAGAAAGAGAGATGTATATTCAATATACTGATCGAAATCCTGAAATTCTGGTTTATTCTTCATTCAGTCCCAACCCTGGCTAAATTCTATTAACCTTACATGGAATTTGGCTTTGCAATGAATTCAGGATTTAGCCATTCTCTGATATATGACACATACCTGAAAGATGGCTTTCACTTCATAACAAATGCACTAATGATCACATTCAAAAACTCTCCATTTCTTAGAGTAATGGATTCAGAATTTGTTTATAGGTCATTATCAAGTACCCAATCATGACATCCGTGATCAATCTTAGTCGTGCCTTACTCGAATAGCCCCATCCACATAAGGAAGCCCTCTGACATCAGTGGACAGGCTGAATGGTAAGGTGCTTCCTACTTTGATTAAGAATGGCATAACTGAGCCCATGGTATTCTGTATTTTGTACATCAGGCACAGATTTAATGAAGGAATGACCACCCCTGCAATAATACTGTCTTGTATTATATGATGCATTGTGGTCCCAAAGCAGCACAGCCCCATGATAAAATAAAGGCTGCATCTGCCCTGGGACAGCTGATAAAAACGCATCCCATGCACATACAAATCTAAGGTCTTGTCTTGGTAAGTATTAGTTGTACTGATGTAACAAAATGTCTGGGATAATTTATTGACTTCTATATATTAATCTTGTCCCTGGATCTAAGCTTAGTTTAAAGTACAGCTAGGCACAAAAATACAGTGCTTGTTATTATTACAACAAATAGAAATCTTTATGGACATTTTCAAAAGATATTTTAGCCATACAGTGCTAAATAGATCAGGTATGCCACATGAGTCACCAAAACACTTGAAAGTTTATGTAGTACTATATTTCTCTTGTATTTGTGGCCCTGAGTCCCTGTAGTGAACCGTACTGGCACTTTGATCTTCCCATTTTGCAGCATTTACATTCTCTGTGTCTTGAATGAAAGGGGAGGTGGGTGAGAGCACATTGCACTGCATGGAGTATTCTCCAGCTGGATCATCCAAACAGTAACACAAAGGAGACAGATGGTTATGGATCATTGCTTGGCAAAGACACTACAATGACTTGATGAGATCTTTGCTAAGTTTCAGTTAAGAAATTAAGTGAGCAGAAACTGTAGATGTTAAACAGAAAAAAGAGAAATCTTCTTTAATCGTGATATCTTTTGCCAGGAGATAGCTTCAGGGCTTATTAAAGATGGAGCTAGGAATCTCTTCCCTTAGTTTTCACGTTTCCAAGGCTCTTCTTCAACAACACTGAAGTCTGCAGATTTGCCATTGGTTGCCAGTGTTACCTGCAAGTAATTACCATCAACATCCAACTTAAAGGCCAAGGTACTTTGACAAAAAGCCATGAATTTTATATGGAAGATCATGATACTTACAGGAAGTACATACACCGTGCCTTATTATACATGTAAAATATATTTATTCAGAGTTCACAACACTCCCAAATAGTGAGACTCCTGTTCACTTATTATACTGACTAGAAAACATTAGCAGTAGAAAAAAAAAGTTCCATATTTTCTTAGCCTTTGCTGTAGGGCTTTTTTTAATAAATATTTCAGTTTCTACTCCTTTCTCTCTCTTATAGATTTCTCTGGATTATTTCAAAAACAGATTACTTTTTTTTTAATGTAGAAAGTCATATTTTTTCAGTAGAATTCCTTAGCAGAGCAAGATAGCTGATGCAAGGACATGAAAAATATGCAAGGCTAGAATAATCATAGAGGTATATCTATACACTCACCTACAATTACACTACCTTTAAAGAAATGGAGGAAAAGATACGCTGTGAAAGTATTGCTCATCATACTGCTATTTCTGACAATGCAGTGAAAGATTTTGACTCTAGTCAGATGAAAAATTCATAGTAATACTATGTTTGTCTCACAGAAAGTACAGCAAAACATCACTTTTGCCGGTAAAGATACGTAAGATACGTGCTAAAGTTTTTATGTTTTAAGTATGGTAGAAGACCATGGTAGTGATCTACCAACTCGCAGTAAACACTGGCCAGTATGTTGCATCACAGAAATCACTGTAAATAAACCCATAACCCATGCTTCAAGAAAGATAGCTCCATTTTTAAAAGGTAAATTGTCAATTTAACCTTACAAAAGTGATCTAGATTTTTATAATTGTGAGAGAACCTTTCACTTAATTCTAAATGGATGGCTCACTCTTTCCTAACTTACCTTGTAAGGTAACATCCTCAGCTTCAAATGTAAACTTAAAGACAGAGCTGAAATTCCCCATGCTGGATAAACTGGATGCATGGAAGCATTGGGACATGGAAACATGACAAAATGCACTGATTTTTGAAACAAAGTAAAGGTTTTTCTTAGATTATTGAAAGGGAGAAACATGCAAATGCAGGAATGAACAGCTTAGAAGTGAAAATCACAGAGCCATGTGAAAGACGATAATAAAAAAATACAAAAATATCATGCAATAACAACCACTCTACCCCCATATAACGGTAAACTACTTTTTTAAAATATACACTGACCATGCAAAATTATAAACTACTAGCATTATACATGGAATATATTACAGAAAGTAAATAGAAAGGACATGTTAGTAGATTAGCTTTTCCAAATTATGACCAGAGCTTCTGCAGTGAGCTTTTCAACCCACCAGTGCATCTGAAAGTATGAAGAGATGTCTCTTCAGATTTAACAGCTGGCTATTTTGAAGTCCCAAATCTTCACTCTGTTGCTTTTGCTACTCTAACAATTGGGAGCTGTAGACCACTTCAACATGATCCGAATGCTTCACAAATGTCAGCGTATATTCATAGCTTGTAAAGTAGACTGTAACATCACATCCTTTTGCGTTCCAGACAGCTTCCAGACAGACACACAGAGAAGTGACTGCTCAAAGTCAGTCTTGTGCTCAATCCAGTAAACCCTAGCTCTTTTCACGAGTTTGAAAGTGCAAAATGAGATCACAAGCACAGCAATCCTAAAACAATGAAAAAGGACAAACACTTCTAGCTCATAAATCACTGGTCCCAAATTTTAATTAAAAGATGTGCTTAGGATAAAAATACTGCACCGTTAATCCATGTTTTTGAGGTAAGCTAATGCCTCAACTGAGGCAGATGGTAAGAGAAACTGAACGAGACAAGAAAGCGTGACAAGTATCGCACCAACGGGCTACTACTTTCTAGCTTGACTTGGATCTCTGCAAATCTGAAAGACTGAAAGGTTATAAAATTATCAATATTCAGTTCCATGAACCTGATTCAGGCTGATATATGGCAGCTGAATTTGTCTTGAACACACTGAAATTAGCACAGCCTATTGCACTGAAAAACAGTTTTCCAAAAGTTCCAAAAGAAGTTAACCAAAGGGTGTTTGTGTGTGTACGCGCAGGTGCTTATTTTTAATGAAAAAAAATATTTTATTTTCAGGGAGTTTCTTTTTTCCTTTGAGTTTTTATCTCTTCTGTGTCCTTTCATTTTTTGAGAAATACAAATTAATGACAATTTTTCTTTTTGTATAAGCAGGTATTCTCTTATCATTTAAAAAAAATTTCTGTATTTTTTCTCATGGAAAAAAGAGGAAGGGGAGAGCGGTATCAGAACAAAAAGTTTGTTTTCATTTAAAAAAATAATTTTATTAAAAACTTGGAAGATTCAGGGAAAAATTGAGGATAAGATGAAAGTTTTTTCTTTCCTCAATTCAATATTATTTTTTCCCCTGAAAATTCAGGTTTGGCCTGACATTATCTAGAAGTAAGCATTAGAATAAAATATATTCTAAAGAATATTTCCAGCGAGGCTGGAAACAGGTAAAAGTGACAGAATAGGACTTTTATTTCCAATATATAAGGTGATCTGCTAACGGACGTTAGGCATTCACAGCTAGATACTGGCTCAGTTGTGGAACTGGAAGATGCAAGAGAATCTGTTTGCTTAAATGGCTCACTGGCAAATTCACTGTGCCAAAGACAGTGTACAGGTTCTGATCAGAGTATTAATAAATAAAAAAAGACTATGAAATTAAAAGCTCCAGCTTGTTTCACTCTCTTTCTCCTCTTTTTCAAAAAACTTAGATTTTAAACTTGATTTAAACTAGGACGATTTTAAACCGTCCTCGCGATGGGTCCTTAGTAAACTTTTAACCACTAGCCTCCCCAACTGTTTTCTCATTCAACTGGTGGGGTTTCTCAAGCTCACTTTGCTCTGATCAAGACATTATTAGCATTACTATTAATAACCCATGTTAGTTACAGCAAGGATTAGAGACAGAATACAATGCTTGTGTCTTAATGACTCAGGAATGATGACGGAAGCAAAGCGTAAGCATGCTGTATGAGTGCAGGAACATTCTGATGCTAAAGTGCATTCAACATGTCCATCTTGGAACAGCATATCATGGAAGGCAGTCAGCAAATGACAACACCTGTATCTGAATTGCAGCTATCCTTCATTGGAGTTGGCAATTAAGTTCTTTGTTGCCATAGAAAATTAAGTAAATGTCCATAGAAGGTGATGCCATATTCTCTGCATCTTGGCATATTCCATAATACGCTGCATCTTGCCTTTTGATATGTAAACAATGTACATGATTTTTTCCCCTCAAATGACAACTTTTAAGAAGAGTGCAAAAAAACATCTTTTGAACTGCTCAAACTCATTCAAAATGTCTGGAATTCATGGACCTTTTTGTCACATTGTTATTTGCAGAACGATTTGAAAAATACATGCAGGTTAAAAAATAAGATGAAAAAAAATAAAGCATGCAGTGCTATATACAGGTCTCAATATCCATAAATGTGAAAGGTACCTTGCACTCATCTACTATGACTGAGTTGTGAGCTGCAAAAACACATTGGTTTGAGTTGTTTTCCCTATGATTTTTCATGTCGTCATAGACTGACTGAGTCTTGGTCATTTCAATGTCTTCATGCCCTTTATGATGGGAATCAATGGTGTCAAGTTCTGCCTTGGAAAGGTGGTAGACAATGCCAGCACCAAAAGAATCCCCCACTACATTGACTGACGTTCTCATCCGGTCCCTACAAAAGAAGCAAAAGGAAGAGGCTGAATGTCATGAGAGGAAGAAAAAGTAGGGCATGACAGCCCTGTTAATGTTATAGTTACTGCATTTATTTCAGAAAGTTTCAGGCATCTTTAGAACAGAAAGATGGGAGCTTTCAAGTGAAACTGAAAAAGCCTGCTTTCCCAGGAGACTTGTTCAGACAGGGAGGATGTGCAAACACCCATGTCACAGCTGCTCATACTCATGGGTTTTGGCAAAGAACTTGTGCTAGAGACACAACCGAACTGCAGAGCTGTGCTTAACTGAGATCTCCCCAGCACCTGCTTCTGGAGCTGGAGGTTTCAATGTCAGGGTGCCAGGCTCACACCATTGCCTTGTGTTTAATCTGAACTTATCAGAGCACTGAACTTAATGCAGCTAGAGAGAAGGATTTTGGATCTGATAAAGTGCTGTCATTTTTTGGGTGGATTAACAAATGGTTTTATTCTCAGTGAGCAAACTATGGGGAAAAAAATGCCTGAAATATCTCCATCAGGCTCAGGCCATCAAAGCTCCTCTCCTGGCACCATCTTTACAGATGGTCATCTGTTAGCATGGCAGCACGCCTACTTACGCTACTGTATGCCAGAGCTTGGCATATGATCCAACCAAATATAGGTCATGGCCTACAAACTGATGACCCTGTGACAGCGTTTCAGTAATGAGAGTCTCTCTTGTAGAAGGGTGCCAACAGAGGCTCACACGCTTCATTACAAAGAAACATGGTTTTTGCACTTCCTGGAAAGGATGCCATTGGACAGACACGCCACTTTTCTCCTGTCTTGTTTTTAGAGTGTGGCGCTCTCTGCCAGCAGGGAACTCATGGTTGTGGATTTTCCCTGATTTCAGAATTCTGCCCCAAGCCTGCCCAGAATTCTGCGAAAATGGGAGATGGTCTTACAGAGCACTGCAGGTCTATGGGCTCCTGCTATCTTTCCTACTGCAGGTAGGCCACATTACACATATTGAAATCATTTAGAATCTAATTTGCCTCTTCCTATCTGAAATAAATATAAGACTCCTAAAAACCTTATGACCAAGGGTTTCAATTTAAAGCTACAGCAGCAACTGAGTCTAGCTTTGTCAAGTAGGTCAGAGAAGTGATTACACTGATTAATTCTCAGAGGTATATCCACGAAGACTCATTTACATAAAATGGGCAGGTTGAACAGTGTGGACATTTGCCAACGGACAGACATGCCAGCATGTAAGACTTCATTTCCTATGGCAGTGATTAATTAGAAAGACCCCTTTCTAGTATTTCTAGTACTACATTTATGTGATTAATGTGACATCTCCATTTCCTGTAGAGCATTGAGAAAAAAAATAAATATACATATATATATATATATAAAAACCCCAAACTAATAAACATTCATTACACATGCCTGTTCATGGCCATACAGACTTTTGAGCCCTTTTTAACATCTTTGCTCTAAATATCTGTAAATCTGCCTTTCCCAGCTGTGAAACTGTGTTGCCTTTCAAGTTTATCCTCTCCCTATCTACATTATCATCCAAATATGTAAATATTTGGAGTTTGTGGAGTAATATCTTAGTTGAAACAGTTCATTTTTATTTTTTTTATCATAGAATCATAGAATGGTTTAGGTTGGAAGGGACCTTAAAGATCATCTTGTTCCAACCTCCCTGCCATGGGCAGAGACACCTCCCACTAGACCAGGCTGCTCAAAGCCTCATCCAGCCTGGCCTTGAACACTTCCAGGGATGGGGCATCCACAACTTCTCTGGGAAACCTGTTCCAGGGTCTCAATAACCTCACAGTAAAGAATTTCTTCCTAATATCTAATCAAAATCTACCCTCTTTCAGTTCAAAACCATTACCACTCATCCTATCACTACACTCCCTGATAGAGTCCATCCCTGTCCCTCCTGTAGGCCCCCTTCAGGTACTGGAAGGCCTCTATAAGGTCTCCTCGGAGCCTTCTCTTCTCCAGGCTGAACAACACCAACTCTCTCAGCCTGTCCTCATAGCAGAGGTGCTCCAGTCCTCCGATCATCTTTGTGGCCCTCCTCTTGACTGACTCCAACAGGTCCATGTCCTTCTTCTGTTGGGGACCCCAGAGTTAGACGTAGTACTCCAGGTGGGGTCTCACCAGAGCGGAGCAGAGGGGCAGAATCACCTCCCTCAACCTGCTGGCCATGCCTCTTTTGATGCAGCCCAAGATGCGTTTGGCTTTCTGGGCTGCGAGCAACCACCGACAGCTCATGTTGAGCTTCTCATCCACCAGCACCCTCAAGTCCTTCTCGGCAGGGCTGCTCTCAATCAGTTCTTCACCCAGCCTGTATTTGTGCCTAGGATTGCCCCAACCCACGTGCAAGACCTTGCACTTGGCCTTGTTGAACTTCATGAGGTTTGCACAGGCCCACCTCTCAAGCCTGTCAAAGTCCCTCTGGATGGCATCCCTTCCCTCCAGTGTGTTGACTACTCCACACAGCTTGGTGTCATCGGCAAACTTGCTGAGGGTGTACTCAATCCCACTGTCCATGTTGCTGACAAAGATGTTAAACAGCACTGGTCCCAGTACCAGCTCCGGAGGAACACCACTCGTCACTGGTCTCCACTTTGACATTGAGCTGTTGACCACAACTCTTTGAGTGCAGCCATCCATCCAATTTCTTATCCACTGAGTGGTCCATCCATCAAATCCATGTCTCTCCAATTTAGAGACAAAGATGTTGTGCAGGACAGTGTCCTCAAAAGAATATCCAGAAGGAAAAAAAACACCTCCAATAATCCCCCCAAAAAGCAAACAAACCAACAACCCATAGGAGGAAAACATCCTTCCAGTTTTGCTTCACACAAACGAAATGCTTTATACAGTTCTCATCCCATTCCTGTGAAGAGTGTTTTAAACCTGGTCAGAGTGGCAGGATAGGAAAATATGGCTTTCTGAGTGTAATTTTTAATTAAGACCATCAAATATACTGAACCCGGCAACATAGCTCCACGAAAAGAACACCTGCTTAATTTTTTTGTATGAGTGGTATTTAACTTTGAAAGGATTCACTGATGCCAGACGATGGAAGGATAGAATAGGATGCCAAAAAACAAGGTGGAGAAAAGACATAAATCTAATTGAAGCACAATTCAAATTCTGAAAGGGTTATTTGAGGAGATGCTTCAGCCCATATGCATGTACTACTAGCCAAGAGATTCAGCGATACAAACTGCACACTGCTGCCGAACATGCTAAATTGCGTGAACTGAAGTAAACAAGTTCCTTACAACAGAAAGGACAAAGTCTTGGCTGTCAGGAATCAACAGCAAAGAGTCTCTGACCACTTTTGGACCAAAGAACACCCTGAGAAGAACAAAGAAGACAAGACGACTGTACTTATTCTTTTGTTAAAAACAATCAACCAATTAATTCCAGCTATGCTGGAATGATGTAAACAAAATCAATATAGGAAAGTTGCAGTCTAGTAAATGACTTGCCCCAACACAGCTACTTCTGCGCTGTCCGTAACAGCTTCTGTGAGGAATCATGGGACTGAAAGTCAAAGTTCTCTCTCAAAAGCCAAGTCAACATCTGGTAAGAATGGGCTTTGGAATACCTGGGAAGTAAATATTTAACTCCTAGTAAGTGTTAATGCCTAATTTCCTCAAACTGGCATAAATCAGAAGAACGGGAAGTTTAACAATATAGATGAAAGGAACAGAAAGGAGAAGAAATTAATCAAGTTCCCTTGTTATTAATGTCATAGTAACTATATAGCATGCTAGTATGAAAAAAGGTTATTTCTGTTTCCTGAAAGCTTGAAAACGCAGTATATCAACCTTACTAGATTTGAGAAAGGAGACTGAAATCTTAGCACACCCACTCAGTCAAAGACCAGGTGACATGTTTAACTTGCCTTACCTCTTTGTCATTACAGGAAAGAGCTCCTGTTTTCTATAGCTTAATTGGATTCATATCAGGCCTTGTCCAGATGTCAACTGGGTCTGAATATTCTGAATTTAGATCTAAGCCAAGGAAGAGAGTCAGAACTGAAGCAATCTTTTTCTGAGTTACTGAATGAAGGTTTAAATACCGGATCAGCCGTCCAAGCCTATTTTCTCTAATTCCTCTCTCTTCACTGCAAAATACCACCGTATTTGAGGTTGTGCTGTGATATTTGCTAAGCCTGTCAGTCTCACATCTGGAAAGTAGCCAGCTTCTGGCTAGAGCAAAAGAAGCTAGTTTTATTCCAGCTGTTGGCATATAATTACTGTCCTATTAAATGCCAGCGCTGTGTTGTGCTTTTTTTTAAACGGAGAAACTATGAAAGTTGTGAAATCTTGGGAAACTTGCCTGATGAAAGAACTCACACTGTGTATGTACGCATGGGAGGGGGAAAGGTTAAGCAACGTAATCTCTAGATATTGGAGGGGCTTTAGAAGAAATCAATACAGAAACCTCTTGGCTCCAATTTGAAGGAGTGAGAAGTTCAAGGACAATCAAAAAGTCAGCTTTATGTTACACCATGATCAAATTGTGCAAAACTGGTTTTGGTACAACCACAGTTTCAGATGATGGGAGTACTGTAAACTCAACTGATATTCTGATATTTTCTTTCATCAGAAATATTGAAAAACTCATTGAGTGCAACATTTTTTAAAAGCTTTCATTATCTGGAATGGAGATGTTATAAAAGAGCTATTTCAAATATTTCTGGTTGCAATTACACACTGGTTCCAGAAAAGTGGCTAGAATTGGGTCTTAAATATTTTTATTAACTTTCTCTTCTACAGTCTATTAAAAATACTGCTGTAATGTAATATGATCATCTAAAGAAATTAATAAACACAATGTTTGTAAGTAAAGAAAATATCTTTCTATGAACTTTCATTTCAGATATTCTTTAGGTCTGGTTTATGTGCCCAAAAGCTTGCTCAAATGTTGACTTGTGTGCCTTTTCTTAGCATCAGCAATGTCAGCAGCATTGTTTTCCGTATCTCATTAGATCATCGTAGCTACCGCAATACAACCACTGAAGATGGAAAATAAAGCTATTAGCTGTTGACATATGTTAATTAGCACAATACTTCCACCAGCAAAATTTGTCTTAACTTGGCAGCACTAGCGGCATGACACAGAGCTTTTCATCTCCTTTTTTATCTCTTTTCCCTTTACCTTTCAATTTTGAATCATGCTGCAATTGCACTGTTTATTGTTAGGGCAGAAGGATCCAAACCCAACCATTTGTGCTGAAAGGTTCTTTTGCCTGGCATTTATTTTGGAAAGACACCTTGAAATATTTCTTTCAGAAGTACTATCCTTCCTATACTTACATTTACCACCACTACAGCTCCACAGTATGGACGTTTTTATTTCCTAAGCAGGGTTGGATGAGCCAGCAGTAACAATGCTGCTGAAGCAAAGCCTGAAATGCAACACCTACTAGCGGATCAGAACTGCTAGCAAACTTACAGCTCTGAGGTTTGATAGTGTGGGCAGAGCTTCTCAGTCCATAGAAATATTTTAAAATGACATTTTTCTAAAAAAAAACCAAAAAACAACTATGGGCTCCTTTTGCATGTCCTCCTACCAGCTGCAGAAACCTACCTATTTGCCTCACTTTGACAGCCAGTAAAAACATGTATTTAAAAGGAGTATGTGCCTCTCTTTTGCTCTCCTCCTCCCAGCTGCAGATTCCTATGCTGCTTTCCTGTTTTCAACCATGAGCTCATAAATATAAGCCCACAGAATATCACATTTTTCCCTATACCAGCTGTACTCTGACTGCTGAACCCTGCCTCATTTCACCATTCTGAGTCATGATATCATGATATTCAGTTATATATAAAATAGATGTCATCTTTTCCCTTTGCCTTCCCAAACTGTAAATTCCTCTTTCATTTTTCCCTGAAGCAGAAACCAGAGTTGCGTGCTATTCTTACTCTTATTGTCTTATTGTCACTCTTTGTGACAAGATAGGTAATAACAGATAGAGTACAGCAGTAGACAGATACATGTCAGCACGTATAGCTAACATAGAGCAACAGCAAATACATGTCAGAGGATTGACCAAGTTCTTGAATTCTTCTCAATAAGCCAAAAGATAATGACAGAAAATTAATTTTCTAGTTTATCTCCACATTCTCGACTCTGCTATTCCTTCTTGCATAATTTTAGTAGCGTATCTGGGACCGAAAGCTACCACAAGCAGGCAGCTGAGACTGCTAGTGGAGGAGGAAATGCATAAATAGTACAGAGCGGTACTCACATCTCTCATTCCAGGCACTACCACTGGCATAACAGAAACATACGTCTTTACTACATAAAAGAATATTAGAGGAGAGACGGCTGTTGACCAGAATATACTGTGCTGCAGCCATACAGGACAATGTAAAGCCTCTAGAAGCCAGCACAACTTAGAAGACTACTGAGTCCCTGTCAGCTCTGAGCCGGTGACAGAAAGATATCCACGTTGTCAAATGACAATATGAGAAAGGATATGGCTTGGCATATGTTCTGCCTACATTTACAGCTTCTATAGTCACACAAAGAATAAAAGCATTGGGTTAGCTATTTCTTGTGAAAGGACCTGAAATAGCACTGAAGAACTTCGATCTCAAGTCCTTGAAAATGAAAGTCAGTCTTTCCAGTTTGAGGGATCTGTCAGTAAAATCAAACTATGGAATGACTTACTTTCTTTCTGTTTCCTTCTTATTTGTCTTTGGTTTATATCCTGCTCTAGAACAGTTTTGTTCTTCAAAGTATTATACTTTCTTATTACAAAAAGAATAGACTTTCCCCACTACGAGTATAGTACATTTGATACTACAAATGCCCAAATCACCCTGTAACTTGCTGACAACATCCTGATGGAACCTGCATTTTCAGCATTCATCCTAAATTTTAGACTAGAACTGTAAGAAACAGAAATATGAAGGCAAAGATCAGAAAACTGCTCTTGAGCTATGTCTGTGATGGAGAGGCATCATTAGGAAGGAAAATATAGGAGTGTGAGCCCAGGGACCTTACCAGAAGATCCTTCGCTCATAGAAAATGACTTCAGTAGCTCTATAACAATTTGTACCAGCTCAGAAGCTCCTTTCAGTGTCTCCTACTTCATCAAATAGCCTATTTCCTCCTCGGCTTCACCTGCAGGGGAGAGTCTTATAGTTCTTTAAGATCAACAGCTGAAAAGCACTACGGATAAGCATTACTTCACTACTTTTTCTGCATTGAGCATTGGAGTCAGCACAACTTACAAAAGCCAGTCAACAGCAACAAGCAAACTGATGTCCTGGGTAGGGAGACCCACTGCAGTAAGGATCAGAAGCATAGTGACAAGTCCCGCGCTGGGAATACTGGCGGCTCCAACACTTGCAAGGGTGGCGGTCAAACTGCCAAAAAAAGCAAAACCAAAAATCAAATGAAGGTAGCAGGAAAAGTAACATATATTTTCATTGCATACTCATGTGATCATTAGGAAGGTCTTATTTTTCATGAGTTCTTCCCAGAAAACTAACTCAGGCTCAGGCCATAGTTTCCATGCTTGTTTCTCCAAAAATATTTATTAGTGGAGGTCAGATCTATGGGGGTTGTTCTGAGAGTTGTAAGAGAGTTGTCTGAGAGTTTTAAGTTCTGTAAGCTGGTTATGACATTCACATCTTTGGCCTGGTGCTGTTTTCTGAGCTCTACTAACACATCCAGAGTTTTGAATCTTGAGTTTTGATCATCCAGACTTGTTGAAGTTTGGTAGCTACAAGTTGAATTTTGAGGGTGGTTCATTTCTGTTTATTTATGCTACATGAAGATTGAATTGTGAGGTAATGGCTGCAAGAAAGTGGTTATTATCAGATACAGAAGAGTAAAAGTCTTGGTATCTAAAATTCCCACAATACAAGTCAGAGGTGTACCAAGCCTAGATACATTTCATTATCTAGGCTTGGTACACCTAGATGAAAAAGCAAAATTCATGTGACTGTTTCATAAAACCAAAACTGTCTTTGTTCTTGACTCTCATTTTTTGATGAGGACCAATAGAGTGAATGTCTGTGCTCTGACTGTTTGTAAAAATACAACACAGACTATAACAAATATCAACATTGTTGGGCAATCCTATGAAGGATGGAAAACAAACTTGTCAGAGAACAAGCCAAGAGGAAGAAAACAGGGAAGAGAAGGAGAGGGAGAGAGAGGGGGAGATGGAGTGAAATGAACAAGGAAAAAGGAACAAGGAAAGAAAAAGTTCTCTCTGTCTTCTTAAACACAGAGATGAGTAACATGGTTGTACTTCTGTGGGTATACCCAAAATATCTGAAAGCGTTTCCAAAACAGAAGTAGGGGAAAAAGGTCTCTGTGGGGGAAATCCTCGGCCGTTAGCCACAGAACTAATCTGTGAGGATGTTAGTCTGGTTTAGAGCTGGCAGATGGCTGGGTCTGACCCAGACAATCCAGGTTGCAGTGTGTTTGTCAGGTGTCTGGGTTAGAGTGCAACCTGGTCTATGAAACACCCAGATAGGTATGCATGAAGGATGCTCTGCTCTGCCATCAGGCTCTGCACATGGTGCCAGAGCTCCTCAGGCACTTACAGCCTGAACTGGTAAGTGATTGCTTCCAAGCTCTGTGAGGAAATGCTCCTGCCAACCTTCCCACAGCTGCAGGGGAATGAAGTCACCACTGTTCAGGTCTATAGTTCCACGGATCTTCCTTTTTTCCTTTTTTAAAAATGGGGGTTATGTTTCCCCTGTTGCAGTCAGTGGGAACTCCACTGGACTGCCACGGCTTCTCAGATGTGATGGCTAGTGGCTTAGCACCAGTTCCCTCAGGACCCGTGGATGAATCTCATTAGGTCCCATGGATTTGTGCACCTTCAAGTTCCTAAGATGGTGTCGAGCCTGTTCTTCTCCTACAGTGGGCAGTTCCTCATTCTCCCAGTCCCTGCCTTTGCCTTCTGCAACTTGGGCGGTGTGGCTAGAGCAGTTACCAGTGAAGACCGAGGCAAAAGAGTCATTGAGTACCTCAGCTTTAACTCCATGTGGGCTTTAGCTCTCCTAACCTGGTCCCTGGCTGCTCAGACAATTTCTTTGTATTCCTCCCAGCCTACCTGTCCTTCCTTCCATGCTCTGTAGGCTTCCTTTTTGACTTTAAAGTTTCTCCAGGACCAACTTGTTCATCCATGCAGGCCTCCTGGCATTTTTTCCTGATGTCCTCTTTGTTGAGATGCATCAGTCCTGAGCTTGGAGGAGGTGGTCCTTGAATATTAACTGGCTTTCTTGGGCCCTTCTTCCTTCCAGGGCCTTATCCCACAGTACTCTACCAAGCAGATCCCTGAAGAGGCCAAAGTCTGCTTTCCTGAAGTCCAGGGCAGGGAGCTTACTGTGTACCCTCCTCACTGCTCTAAGGATCTTGAACTCTACCATCTCATGGTCACTGCAGCCAAAGCTGCCCTTAAGCTTCACATTCCCCACCAGGCCCTCCTTGTTGGTGAGAACAAGGTCCAGCATGGCACCTCTCCTCATTGGCTCCTCTATCACTTGGAGAAAGAAGTTATCATCAATGCGTTCCAGGAACCTCCTGGATTGCTTATCCCCTGCTGTGTTGTCCCTCCAACAGCTATCAGGGTGGTTGCAAGTTCCCCATGAGGACCAGGGCTTGTGAACATGAGGCTGCTCCTATCTGTCTATAGAGGGCCTCATCCACTTGGTCTTCCTCATCAGGTTGCTTGCAGCTGATCTCCACTGTAATGTCATCTGTCTTTGCCCTCCCTTTAATCCTGACCCATAAGCTCTCAGTTGGCTCCTCATCCATCCCCAGGCAGAGCTCCATGCACTCCAGATGGTCATTGACATAGAGGGTGACACCCCCTCCTCATCTCCCCTGCCTGTCCTTCCTAATGACCCTGTATCCTTCAGGAGAGCCTGTCCTTCCTAAAGAGCCTGCAGACCCTATACTTCATGAAGAGAAGAACTAATGGTTTTCTTACAAATAGCCCAAAGTTGCTGCCTGCTTAGTAAATGTGAGTCACAAAGCTGACTACACCAGGCTTGAAACTGTGCGATCAGGAAGAGCTAATGGGTCAGTCCCACAGAGGAAGAGAAGAGGAGTAACTTAGGTTCAAGCCTACTAAATCTCTTGGACAACAGCTGATTCCCTGGTCTCAATTTAGTTTAATATGTGGCATCTGTGAAATGACTGATTTCATTCTCAGCAACAAATATGCATCATGCAGACCTAGCATCTGCCTTCATTAGAAGCAGCCCTGAGCCTTTTAGAAACCTTGGCTTTAAGATTTCAGGGGCTGGGGCAGGAGGGAAAGAAATGGAAAATGTGGAACTAGTATAGCTGGGCAAGAAACATAGAATTAGACACCCCTTTGCAGGACTTTCTTTAGTGTTAGAAGGGTTTAATAAAAAAAAAGGTGGGAGGGTGAAAACTACAGGAAAAAGGCAAACTTGGCAGCCTTCACTTGTGGTTTCCATTTTAACTATTCAAAATATTAGTCCTGGTGTCTTCATCAAGTTTTCCATTTTAAATTAACTTCAGCTGCAGCAGTCATAACTTTGCCATTGCTTTTTTTTAGTCACCCTACCTAATAAGTCTTAAAACTCTACTACAGTAAACAAGCTTCAATCACTCTTATCAGTTTTTAATGGGTACTTTCCTTTGTCCTTCCAGATAATCAGCTTAGTCCTAGATAGGACAATTTGATATGAAAAGACCAGAGCTAATATTTGCTGTGTTAGAGATAAAAATGTGAGTATCCAGACCATGCTGCAGGCAATCTCACCCTCAGGCTGGGATATTTTCAGTCCATTTTGTTCACCAAAGACACAGAAAAAGAACAGGCAACCATAAATACATGGATGCATTTTTAAGGTACAGTTTTTCCATCCAATGTATATAAACAGACACATTCTAAAAAGTTAATGCCCCATATATCACTTGTAGTGACCCTCTATACTGAAAAAGGCATTGCACTCGACAGAGAATGTTGTACTTCCCATTGTATTGTCAACTGCAAAACTGGTGTAAAACATTACCAACATGCACTAAAGCTGCACGTGATAGAAAATGCGTGTCACCAGAGAACCAAGACCTATGTATATGACATTTCTTTGCATATCACTATTAGAAATCCATGGATTTCACAGTGAATCCCAGAGCTACTGAGAAAACATCCAAGCCAAAGTTTCCCATTTGACAGTCTGTAGAAACAAAGCCTACAGTACTGACCTCACAGTAACTATCTGGCCTCCGTCCAGCTCAATTCCATTCATCTGTGCTATGAAGATGGCAGCCACAGCTTCATAAAGGGCAGTTCCATCCATGTTAATAGTTGCTCCAACAGGAAGAACGAACCTTGTTACACGCTTATCAATGCCTAGATTTTCCTCAAGACACCGGAATGTGACAGGTAATGTTCCAGCACTGAAGGAGAGAAAGCAAAAAAGTAAAGAAGACATAATTACAATATAATATATATACGTAAGGGAGCAAAGTCAGAAATTCTGCTATCATTGTTTAGATTTCCTACTTCCACTTTCCGCTATGATTCAAGCCTTTTTTTAGCCAATTTTTAAATTAAGCCTACATTTAACAGGAGGTGGAACTGAGGCTAAGACATGAACATGACTTAAAGTAGGGATGAGACCTGAGAGAGTATAGATGATTTTTTCAGACTCATTTATGAATTATTTCTTGCATTTTGTTCAAAAAAGATGAGTTCCAGATGTTTTCTGATGGACAGAACTATGAACGTAGAGACAAATCCTAAATTTCTTTGATTGTGAATTTGCTCTGGACAAACCAGTGTTGCATTAAGGAATGAAAAAGCCAGGCAAAAAGATACAACCCATGGAGTTCCCAGATACTGGAGGACAGGAAAGGACATGAAACACAGCTGGAGGACAGGAAAAGATGAGAAAGACGGATGGAAGAGGGGAACAGCTCCTTGCACAGATCCACAGTGACTTGCCTTCATGGGAACACTTCAGGCTTTTACATTTACTTGCTCAAAATAAAACACCTTCATCAAAAAATACTGATGAAAACAGAACATACTCTTTCTTCCCTGTTGATGCAAATATCTTCTACTTTTTCCTTTCCCTAGCAGGTCTGCCTGCCTTGGGCAAAGGACTTGCTGCAACAAGCATGAAACCCAACACAGGAACATGCTTTGGTTCCTCACTTTTCTGTGTTATCTCTGAGGTCAAGTCCACTAGAAAATGAAGCTGGTTGTTGCCTGAGAAGCTGTTCTGAATAGAAAGCTGACCTGGGGATATTCCTTTTAATTGGTGTTTCATACAGAAGCAGATGGAGCGCATCTGTTGTGGTTTATTTGCTTTTCTTCAGTTGAAGTGGCAGAATTTCTCAAAGGTCTTCGCTATTGTATCCCACTAATTCTGGTGTCACTGCCCCTGCAAAAATACTAGCTTGCTCATGGAAGAGCAAAGGACTAGGCTCACAGATTTTCTCAGATAAATACTTGCAGCATAGTGTTGCTAGTGCCTTGCAACTTCAGGGCCTTTCCAACTCATTCGTTCATCCACTACCGTAGAGATGCTATTGGGTACAAAAAATGTAATCTTTCCATTTTACTGATAATTAAACCATGGAAAAGGGCGATTAAGGAATGACTGAGATACCTAACTATAAAAATGTAGTTTCATAATAAATGTAGTTTCATAATATAAGTCCTAGGATATCTAGAACAAGCACATGAGGCTGACCTATCTTGCATGGAATCTATGGAGAACTCAAACCCTTCTACGTGAATCACTTCCTAAATGACTCCTCTTGTCCCACATCTATGGAAACATGAGTTAGAAGATATGAGCTTTTAGATCCCCACCTTGCGCTCGCATGACCGTACCATTCTTTGTGTTCACAGAGGTGATTTTTTTAACAGATGTTGATAAGCGAGATACACGGTACCAATCATTTGTGTTCTAGCATCTTTACAAATATATTTGTAATTATGATTTATTTTACTGTGGTTTTAATCAAAGGTAATCAAATGCTTAATATTCTGTGGGTTTAGTCACATCAGAGACAATTAATACTTTGTAAAAACAATGTAGTAGATTCTCTTGGAAGTTACTCTAGCAGCTATATTTATAGCAGACAGTAGAATATATCTAGTGAGTCATTAACTACTACACAGTTTTCAAGTCAGTTCCAGGATCACTTTGCCTCCTACAGCAAAAATATTCCTATATCTTATTAAAAGAAAAATGGAATAAAAAATATAGTTCACTTACACACATTGAAACTCAGTCAGCTAAGATTCTTTTTCTTCAGAAATACAAGTCCCACCTTACCTTTACTGCTACAAATCAGATCATTGGCACAAGATGTGTACCAGCCATGGACTACCATTGTTGCAATGAACCCCAGTGGGCTCAGCAGGCAGGGACTATGCAAATATCTTCCCTCTTCAGCTCTGCCACGATGAGGAAGGACAGGTGGGCAGGCCAGGGAGACAAGTTTCTTTATTAGAAGAGCACAACATGTAGATGCTTTCCATGGTTCCTCAGCCTGGCCAAAGAGCTTTAATAAGTCCCTGAATAGGAAACATTTGCAATTTCCAGAGGTACCACATTAGATCATATGATGATGACTGTTGTCATGTGGTCACTTGTCTGTGTTGCTATGAATGGGTCTACTTCTGGTCAGCCAGTAATTTAGATCTGGACAGCAGTCAGGTGGTAAAGCTAGTATCCAGGTAAATCCATATGCTGGATTCACTTAGAATCTCCTAATTTTTTCCATTTTGGTATTCCAGCAGAAAAACACTACTTCACGCTAAAATGGACACTGTAAATTTTGTACTGAAAATCTAAGTGGAAACTTAAACACTTCAATGAACAAAAGCCTTAGGGAAAATTGTGGTTTAGTGAAACTCCTGGCCTGACTACATCTGCTATAATCCCACATTGTTTATCACAGAGCCACAGAATTGTTGAGGTCCTCTGGAGGTCACCTATTCCAACACCCTGCTCAAGACAGGAGCAGATAGGGGAGGTTGCCCAGGAAGGACCATGCCCAGACAGGTTTTGTTTATCTCCAGATGGAGACTCCACAACTCCTCTAGGCAACCTGTGCCAACATTCAACCACCATCACAGTAAAAAGATTTTTCTTGTGTTCAGATGGGATTCTTGTCTTTCAATTTGTGCCCACTGCCCCTTGTCTTGCCACTGGGCACCACTTCCTTCATCTTCTCTGCACTGTCCCATCAGATATTTACGCACATCAGTAAGGTCCCCCCAGAGTCTCTTGTTCAACAGGGAAGAAGTTGTCCAGCGGAATCATTTGGGTTGACCCAAAGAGGCAGATTAATTACAGTTCTTTCAGGGCATTCCTGAAATCAAGACTGCTCAGTTTTCTGATGGTCAGTTTTGAACTACGCTTTTTTGTTTTCATGTTTTTAATTAAAATGGAAGATTAAATTTTCTTCAGAAATAAACATTTATTGAAGAAAAAAAATCTTTAAAATTTAAATGAAAATTATTTTCAGTGGAAGAGCTGACTGCCCCAATGCAAAGCATCAATTTATTACTGAGAGCTGAGCTGCCTACACACTTTGTTGAGTCTGTTCTGTGCATTAGCATTGAGTCTAAAATGCTCATCTCTTCAATTAAGTCCCCTTACTCCGACAAACTGGATGAAAGAATAAAATGAGAGGTTTTTTCACTTCTTTCTTGAAACCTAGCACTGTTTTGTTTTTTTTTCCCCAATGCAACGACACTGCTCTTACCATGCTTTCAAAATAAATAGAATTATCATTGTTTCCTAGTTGAGGAAACAAGTACGGAGGTAACAGAGTTTGCACAAGTCACTTGGCCAATGTCAGAAAAGAAAACAAAATCAGGTCTCCCAACTGTCTGCAGTTGTCTGTACAACCTCTCTAAAGGATACCAAACATGTGCGGTTATTTTTATTTATTTCAACATGGCTGAATTAAAAATAGTTTTTATTCAATGGCGTAAAATGATTTTGCAGTGAAGGTCAGAACACCAGATGTATTACCTCTAAACAGCAGCTAATAATCTGCTAAAAAATAAAGCAAACTGTTATTTCTCAAGTGTACCTGGATGCTGTGCCTAGTGCTGTGATCCACGCCTGGAAAATCCCAGCAAGGAATGAAAATGGACTTTTCCTTGTTATCACAAAGTAGAGCAGGGGCAGGAAGATCCCTCCATGGATGAGAAGACCCACAATCACGGTGACCATGTACATGCCAAGTTGTCTAGCAACTACTTCTAAGTCCTTGATTGCAATGATTTTTCCACAGATGAGGCAAGCAATGCCCAAAGGGGAATACCTGGAGAAGGAGAACAAGCACAGACAGAACTAGTCTCTGCAGCACACTCATAAAAATTGTGCTCAATTGAGTATAGACTGGAGAAGAGTAGGAGGATCACCTTTTACAAAATAATGGCCATCTCCAGCAACTTCCTCACCTACTTCATTTTATTCCATTCCATCAAATGGAATATGCATTTCCTGAATAGCTTTTGATCCTGAAATAACATCATACAAGATGTTACACAGGCTTGGATCATTATGAAGAGTGGTGTACTATTTGTTCTTAATAAATAACTTTTGCAGACCATTGCTTATCCAGTTTCAGAAAGTTGCATTATTTTTTTCATTTAAGCTATTTGTTAAATGAATTGCTTTTACCTTGAAGGCTGCAAATGTTTCCATTATATTCTTTCAATAATTTGGAGAAATTCTTTTTAGTTTATACATTCTTCATTAATTATGTGCTTTCCTTACTTAGGGAAGGGTTTTTGTCACCTCAGTCATGTAATTCCCTGATGGCATAGATGGAACTTTTAAATAGGATGATAATGGTAGCACAGTTCGGTAATAAAAAAAAAAAAAAAAAAAAAAAAAAATTGAAATGAAGGGATATTATTTTAAAAATTTAATAATCAGCTATAGTGAAAAATGCCAGACAGGAGACAATATTTATACTTGTAAGTATAAATAATTTTAAGTGACATTAATTTTCTCTATCTGTTCTATAAAACTTAAATTGGGAGAAATTAAGGTGTGTAACATGTGGAGAAACCGTAAACAAAATGCCTCTCTGAAAATAAATGGTAATGTGTATTTGCAAAACTGATTAGTGATTTGGGTGCTTAATTAAAGACAATACAAAGGAAACTGACTTTCAGAATAAAAGTGCTTCATGTTTTCTGTAAGAAACTCTCATGGTCTCTCAAGCAACGTGCCCAAAACCTGGAGAGCCCTTAGTCACTTGAAATGCAAGGCCAGCTGTTATACCAGTTATCATAAAAAGCCATGTTCCAATGAACTTGACGAAGCATTTTTCTTATAAAGAATTACATGGTGTCAGAGCCAGATGTCCGATTTGTTTTATGTTTGTGTTGCAATGCCATGCTCCTGAGAGTCTGGAGTTGCCACGGGAGTTACAACACTCTGTGCAGAAAAATCACAAACCAAACAAAATGTGACTGCATAAAGAAGTGCATTTGTCTTTATAAACACACATAAAAACCCCACTGCTTCTGGCCACAACAATTCTTTAAAAATTGTAGACAGAGATGAACAAGTGGAATTCCCCAAATCAATGTCCTTTTTTGTGAGAAATAAAAAGCACGCCAGTTACAAATAAACATTTACAGCGAATGTCTTAAACTTGAATGATTTCCTGACATTCCAACACTGACTGCTAGAGAAAATTTATACTCTAGGCAAGGTGTTCTGTCTTGGGTGTACCAACTGGTGCTAAGTGAAGTAAGAGTGAATTCTAGCTCTTGGAGTGTTATGAGAGTATAGTCACCATCTCTCTCTATAGAGTCAACAGCAGCAGGTTACATTAACTATTGAAAGAAGCAGGGCTTTGTGAATAAAAAAACCTGTGTTTTTATGCAGCAAGATCATCTACAAAAAAAGTAGAAGCATAACAGGAATGCAAAGTCATTGCTTCAAGTTCTTTCTTTTGTTTCTACACATTTCCACATCGCTGCTGCTATCTGCATCGCTCTTGCATAACAGTCTCCCTTTGAAACACTGATAATGCTGAAGACTCGTGCTTCAGGCACCCTGCTCCCTTTCCTCTAAACTGCGTCTATCTACAGCCTCGGAGAAGAGGCATACTGCAGCCTTGTCACTCAGGAAATCACTTCCAGGGACACCAGGGAATCACGGGCAGCAATGAGCCAAGATACCTGGGTTTTACTGGAATGACTATTTTTGCTCTCAAAGATCTAGGAGATACAAAACACAGTAGTACCATGCCAAACATAGCAATGGGTTTTTATGTTCTGAAAAACTGGTTTTGTGTGATATGGCCTTGGCTTGGGACTGCATACAAATAGCTCTGGGGAAGCCCTTGGAAGAATCATCTCAAAAAAACTAAAGAAAAGAAAAAAAAAAAGAGAGAATCCCTTTCCATCCATAAACGTAAACGAGGGCTCAGTCTTAATTGGGTAAAGTCACTCCCTTGAAGGCAAGCCAGGCACTACTATTACGAATAGGTATACTTCAAAAACAGGATGGATACCTTCTTCCAGTGACCCCATTGTAGTGAGGCTGTAAGACACAGATGCTGCAGAAACTATGGGTGGAGGGACGACACATCACTGAAAACCACAGGAATTTTATTTGGTGGTATTGGTCCCTGGGCAGGGACACCTCCCACTAGACCAGGCTGCTCAAAGCCTCATCCAGCCTGGCCTTGAACACCTCCAGGGATGGGGCAGCCACAGCTTCTCTGGGCAGCCTGTTCCAGTGCCTCACCACCCTCACAGTAAAGAATTTCTTCCTGATATTCAATCTAAATCTACCCTCTTTCAGTTTGAAGCTGTTACCCCGAGTCCTATCATACCACTCCCTGATAAAGAGTTCCTCCCCATCCTTCCTGTAGGCCTCTAACATACCTGTAGGTTCTAACATACCTGTCAAGGCTTTAAAAAAGGAACTATTTAATTACATCATTTACTAACAAACTGTGGTCACTATATGCTATATTAGTGTTTTATGAGGTTTTTTGAAATCTTTTTTTGTTCTAAAAGTTAGAACTTCAAACTTACCACATGATCATAGTTACTAACTTCATTACAATCTCATTCAGGATGTTGAAGAAATCCACCATCATCTTGGCCTGTTCTCCCATTTTCCCCATAGCAATGCCAAAAGCAATAAAGAATCCTATCAAACCTATTGGGAAAAAATTGTAAGACAAAAAAACCCCAAGTTAAACCATGTTTTTTATGATGTTTTTGCACCTAGTCAATCTCTTGATACTACCTGCTAATCCAGTTTTCAGAACTATAGTATATTACACATCTCTTGGGACTTTTTAATATGGACTTACTCTCAACTTTCATGATCGTATTCAGAACATATTTTATTCTTCAATACTTTACTAAATTCCAATTTCACAGCACAACTATGGGTTTTTTTTTCTTTTTTCCTGAATTGATCTGATCATCAAAAAAATACCTATAGTGTAATTTTCTCAGTGCTATGCAGCTGTTAGAAACCTCATAGCCCCTGGCAAGCGGGAGAGGCAACACAGCGCCATATCATGGCTCTTCTTTGTTGCTAAAACAGTCACTAGAGACCAAAAGCGTTTTTCCCAAGCTTTACGAAAGTCCCTTGACACATTCAGCCTCCAGACTAGTCAGTTCTGGAGTACAGGGAAAGGCAAAAGTTGCCCCAGAACATAACTTTTACAGGCCAGGAGTATTCCAGTTAAATGAAGAAGGAGGGGGTGGGAGGAGAAGGTGGGTATTGCACTTTAAGCTAAACCACAGAACTCCCATTAAGCAGATTAACCACACTGAAACCAGCTATCAGTGGATACATAATCATAGAATTCAATATAAGTAACATTTGGCTCCTAAATTTAAATGCTAAGGTGTGAAAGTCTGGAGTATTGGACTATCTGTGTGAAAAACCAATTTAGTGCATCTGTCATGTATTACTTTGGAGCTGTGTCTCCAATGCTACCCTTTACCATCCAGTAATTTTCAGTGCCCGGAGTGGGATTATTAACTGATACTGGTTGATTGTTTGAATCTTCAGCCATCCTTTGAAGCTAAACTTTCAGGCATGATATGAGTTCAGTAACAAATGTGTGAACTCAGTTGGGTAATTCCTAAGGAAAAACCCATCAGGACACAAAAGCATTCAAGAGAAGGGAATTTCAGCTCTGGGAAAAGACAGGCTGTCCCATATCCTCACACTGGATTTAGGAATGAAACTTTTTTCTTCTTTTTTTTTTTTTTTTTTTTTTTTTTTTAAATCCAGTCTCCTGGATATAAAGCCATTCTATAGCATAAAGCTATCTTTGTTGAGTCACTTGAATAGGGAAGTGAAGTGTATGTTTGTGTGCTGCAGAGCATGGAGAAATCATAGTATGATGAAAAGCTTTTCAGTCAAAGACCAAGTAACTTCCTGGAATTCAGACTCTGCATCAGAAAATGTTAGTAGGTGGTTTTGTTCATTAATTCCACACGAGCTGCTACATTAGTCATAAGAGTTACGTTTGTTCATATTTGCAGGAATTTGCCCAACATTTTCACTTCTTCATTCAAAACCAAACTACACCAAACCAAATGAAATAACTCTGCAACATTTGAGAGTCAGTGGTTAAAATACTACAGCAAATCCCCTACCTAAACTGTGTATTCCCTTTCTGTAGGAATTGTATTCAGCCTTCTAGTTCTTTTCTTATCTATGACAGAGCCTGCACAAAACAAGTCCAGTACTAAATGTAATGCAACTCTCACATTAGAAATACCATTTCATTTTCATGCATAAGCAGAGCTCCAGGAGAGAAAAAAGAAGGTGAGGGTAACAGCACAAGCAACGAACTGCTGCCTCACGCAGGGTGCAAAATGCCAATTTGCAGCTTTGAAAGGAAGTGGCTCCTCTGCCCACAGATGTTGAAAGGAAGGAGGAGTTGTGGAGGCAGACAGGATACAGTGGCTCCTGGCTCTTGTAGATCAGGCTGTTTCACAGAGAAACAAATCACCTCTGATCAGCTTACTGATGCTATCTCCCCTACATCTAAGCAAAGCAGCCACTCCCAACCAACCCACCAACACCTGGAAAAGTTCTGCCCACACAGCAGCCACTGCATCAGCAGGAGCAGCTCATCAGCTGTAAGGAGTCTATAAGGAATCATTTGCTCCTAAAAAGTGATGGCCTAGCGGTGAGATAAAGCAGTGGTTTAGATACTGTCCCAATTTGAGGACGACACCTATAAAAACAGGTGTCAGCCTGGACATGCTGACAGCATATGTCACAGCATATGTGTATCTTCAAGCGTAGGCATGCCAATGAGGCCACAAATTGAGGGCTAATTTATGACTACACCAACATCAAGAAAGTAAGAAGGTGAGGGGGCGCACTCCTCTCTGGGCTGACAAACAGTGAGTCTAGGCACAGAGGAGAAAATAGAAGTGGTGTGGCAGCTCTTTGCTCCCCCATGCCCCTGCCCCAGTCCAAACAGGTGCTTCAGGAAGGGGTAGGAGATAGGCAAAGCCTTCACACCACCCCCACTTGCTGACTTGTCCAGACAGGATGGCATGATGGCAGTTATTCATAATTTGTAGCTGGTAAAGGTCAGCAGCCAAGATGAAAAAATGAGGGAGTCGTGACTCAGAGCTGTGTCAAGCCTCTCCGGGATTTTTTTTGGGTGGTGCAGTTAACACCCCACCTCTCACTTCAGGCTCTGCCTCAAGCCAAATTCTAGTTCACCATGCATGAGACACCTACTGGAAACAACTGAGCTCAAATTCATTGCGGGTGGGTAAAGCACTGGCCCTTGGAGCTCTCCCCCATACTGTTTTGCCAATATGTGTTCGTATTAGTCTAGGTAGGCTACTTTTGGATGAAAGGATATTTTGGGTACCTCCTACATGCTTCCCCACCATACTCCAATTAATACCTGCAAAGGTGCCAATCCCAAATAATTCACTTGATTGTTCCTGTGA
This sequence comes from Fratercula arctica, assembly GCA_947846985.1. Taxonomy (NCBI): domain Eukaryota; kingdom Metazoa; phylum Chordata; class Aves; order Charadriiformes; family Alcidae; genus Fratercula; species Fratercula arctica. The sequence continues at coordinate 51,952,942 of CANTUZ010000005.1, read as the reverse complement.
TACAGTCATATTTCTAGTAAGACCATTAGATTTTCACATCAGAGAGCAATGGGCAGCCAATAAGTGATAACCTTTGATGATTATTTGGGGAGACTAAACTTGAATTGAAGAGCAGATCACGCGACACTGGTTACCCAGTCACAGCCAAAAGCTGTGTCATACATATGACATACATATTTGACAGGCAAAAATTTTTCCTACCCAGGACATTCATGCCATCCTTAAATTCAAGTCCCTTCTTAATGACCAGCTGGGCTTCCGGTGCTGCTTCACGCACTGTCTCATTCATCATAGCAAAAGCAGAGTCTGTGACATTAGGCGGTTCTTCAATGGGTGGTGGCACCAGCACTTTCTTGGTGACAGTCTGGATCTGAACGCAATGAAAAGGGAGGATGAGAATGGAAACCGAGTAAATCTAATCCATGAGGGAGATCAGGAAATAATAAGAAAAAGAGTCTTCACTTGACATTCAAGGGAGCTACATTTTTAAACGATTAGATATGCATTCCACTACCTCTTACGCCCTCCTCCAAAAATAAGTTTGCTTTTCAATATTGCCAAGTGTCACAAAGTCCTGAGAGTCTTCCTCATGATTCTAGTGTGAAAAGTATGGCAATTACTTGCTCCTTACAACCATGATGTAACCTTTTACCAATCATTAGTCCCTTTATCCAGATGGTTCACAAATGGTGCTTCACAGATTGTATGTTACATGTTGATACCATTTATTTAGCACCAAAAGGCAGGCACCTCTAAGATCAGTCACAGCATCAACTCTGCAGTAAGGCTTGTTATTCAGGATGTCTGCCCAGCTGAAGTTATCACAGTTGGTTTGATGGTTAACTTGAATCCAACACTTCACTTGGTGACTGAGACAGCTCAAAATGGAATACACACAGTCCCCTGAGCTCTCTAATTGTGAGTGACAGATAACAGAAAAATTATCAAAACTGCCAGATACCTATTAAATCTGACCAACTCAAAAAAGAAGACATTAGTATCCGGATGGATCTGGACCCCTCCTGGCACATGAAAGGCAGGGTAAAGGGAAACCTGGGAAGGAACGGTAGGGGGAGAAATGGACTTAAGTTCATTGAGTTTGGCTAGGAAAAAAGGGAGGAAGGAGTGGAAAAAGACAGATCTGTGACTTGCTGCTTTTAGAAGGGACGTTTTCCTCTCACTTCACACCTTGAACCGTTCCCCCCTCTTCATGGCTCTGGAACAGGCAAAATAGTCAGGAAGCTATGACCAGTTTGCCATGGTTTTCCATCTGCTCCCTACTTTCCTTGTTCCTAGAAACATGTTTGAGCAAGGCATCAGAAATGGTGCATTAGCCTTTCAAACAACACTTGCACCTCTTTCCTGTTGAGATGGACATTGTAGTACTATGGATGATGATCCAGATTCAATCCATGTATTTTAAAACCATAAGATTTTAAAGTACTGTACGTCTTTCCTCTCAAAACCTGCTGTCTAAATCTAGAGAGGGGGATGCAGAAAGAAAACTTAAGTAGCTTTATATGAGAAACTCTTTGGTTGTCCTGAAACAACTGAACATTCCTGCACATTTTCAGAGTTAAATTTTATCTGAGGGATGCCATCAACACAATATTTTTTTTTATGTGAGGTATACAGATTGTAAGAACAGAGTAATAGAAATTAAACTTAAAAACATTAGACTACACACTCACAAATTCCACTACAGTCACTTAAGTCAAAGGTCTTCAGCTGTTCTTTGCACAAGGCCACTGTCACTGAAAATGCTGAGCCTAAAAGCAAGTTTAGATTCTGACAACAACATCTGAGGCCAGAAAACAATTTAAATGTCACTGTCATATTTATAGATGATAGTGTCATTCCCTTCCACGGCACATCTTAGGTCTCTGCTGGAATAGCAGTTTTCATTATAAATTAAGACTTTCTTACAGACCATACAAAAATTCAAGAGATCCTGAAATCCCATGATGGTTCAGAGTTCAGTTTGCAAATGAACTGTCTCAAAATTGCAAGTGAATCTCATCATTGCTTTCTGCCTGGTCAAAAGGGAATGCAAGGAAAACTTCCCCACAGACCACGGCTACACAGTACCATTGCTGTGCACCCTTCAAAATCATTCTTCACAAGATTTCTGCAAAAAATTCAGAAGTGGAGACACTGAATGCTCACTGAGAGAGTCTGTATAAATGTAGGAGGAGAAAATATAGGCTGACACCATTAAAAGCAGTTAATTTTCCTTCTAAATAAAGAAAGAGACAAGTAAAGCCTAACTTCTTACTGAGGAGTTAAGGGATAATAGAAGGCACAAGTTCCATCTAGGAAGGAGCATGACTGACTGCACATGAAAGGTGGCTTTGTGGCAGAGGCTTTCACTGGCAATTAGTTTGGAATCTGGCAAAATCATACACTGGAAAGCAAAAAGCTCAGTAGCTTTTTTGACTAAGTTTAAAAAACAATCAGTGTCATTGGTGATCCATAACTAGTGAAGTGACCTGAACATTGATATATCACACCCTGGAAAAGCAATATTAACGTTCCAAGAGAACTATCTGACATGCGTAGCTTAATTCTTCTTTCTCCCACTTTCTGTCCCTTTGTCGAGATATATGACCACTTTCAACTGACCAATAATCTAATTCTCCTCTCTTCCACAGTTCAAATGAGGGAAAGGAAGAAAAAAACATAAGCACCCTGTTCTCCCCTCACTTAGTTTTGCAAAAATACATTTCCGATTACATGTGATGTTTAGCCACCCGCAGTTTGGTCACATGACTGACATTCCCATGATGATTTGGAAACATTGAGAACATTCTTTAATGTTCTCTCTTTAAACCTCCAAGGACTATGTGTTTTTATGTGGAAGTCCATGGAAGAAGTGAAGCAATCCAAGCACTTTTCGCAGATTAGGTTGCCCTCCATTCTTCCACCCTGCATGGCCTCTTCTCCCTTCCCTTCACTTCATTGTTTGGCCATAACCCCAGCTCCAGCCACAATGCAATTACACATAGGAATACTTAAGAACAGGTTTGGCAACCAACCCTGTTTCATCAAAATAATAATAAAAAAAAAGGTCTGCGTTATTGGCAAACAATTTAGCTGTAGGAAAAAGCAGCTTACATAAAAGAAATATGCTTAAACAGAAAATTGAAAGCATGCATTTTTCATTTATTTTACCCCTCAAAGTGAAGCTGTTTTGATTAAGCATTGGTGAAAAGCTTTTAGACAAAAATATCTACCTACAGAGCAAGAAACACATAGTGCAAGCATCCTTCTTTCCCAGCATGCTTCAAACCTGGCCTGATGGAGCCACCTGTAGGTGGGTCAGCCACTTGACGGTATTATCCCCACCTAGTCTGGACTCTTAATACAGCAATAGAAGTTATGAGAGGTTTGGGTTTTGGTTTCCACTGGCAACCAGCTGGAATTAAGATCATCCATATATTACAAACAGGGCATTGCAGAACCATCAGCTCTGTAACTAATAACCAAGATCAAATTCAACCTGGGTGAAAGATCCCGTAATTCATCAGCTGTTCAGCCCAAGCCAGCATTCATGACCGCATATATTGTATAAAAAGTGAGGAAAAAACTAAAAATCATCTTCTTTAAAAAAAAGTTATGAATTTAAATAACTGCAACATAAACCAAAGCAGCTATAAATAATGTTCTTTCACTTACCTGCTCAAGACTTAAGACCTGTATTTCTCTTAGCATCATCATTTCTGTCATTCACCTAAACAGTTACATTAACTTTACAGACATCCCTGGTAAGTAAAAGATGTAAAGAATTTACCAAGGAGTAGAAGTATTTACCTGCTGAAAGCATGCTTGGACTAGATTTTCAGGGAACAGGTTTCGGATCAAATCCAAGAAAGCATCCAGACTAGATACTTCATCATTCTTCTTCCCTTGACCAAGCTGTTTCTTGAGTTTTGGATTCCCTGGATGGATGGCTAAAACCAAAATCACGCCCAGCACAGCAGCAATTATAGTGGTGGACATGTAGTAGACCATGGCTCTTGTACCCAATCGGCCACTTGCTTTAGCATCTAAACCAGACAGTCCTGCAGGTGTTTTATTTTAAGAAACAAAAAAATACATTGAGACTCAATATCCAATTTAATAATCATCAAATAAAATCCTTTATAATTTGCAAAGTTTAATGACTGCCTACAGGTGCCTACTTTTGTCCTTGTGATATGCTCACCGCTAGATAGATTCATGAAGCTTCTGTCTCCAGTTCTTATGTGAACAATGTCTGCTGCAACTAATTTGAAGAAAACCATTTAAGATTCCATCTAATTGCAGACGAGGCATTGAAAAATAGAGACGATATCATACCATCTTTTGCCCTTGATTGCCGCAAACAGGTTTGCTGCAGGTTTGTCTGGCTGACACCACACCTTTAGGTAGGCGAGGCTCACTAATGTCATGTCATCTTATTTGCAAGGTCCAATCCAGGAATTAGGTAAAACAGCATAGTAAAAAATTTCTGATGTTCAAGAAGGTAGTATATGTGCATGTGTCTGAAAATAAATTCACTTGACCATCTACATATCAAAGCCAATTAAGATAATCAGAAATTAACTCTGAAATACACACTGCAAGTGTGAAATCCCTAACAGAATCACACTATTATTCTTCCTACATCACAAAAAGCAAATCAGGTGATACCTGTAGCAAGGATCTTAAAGTATTTATGGCTAATAGATCTTACCTGTGATTAAACTAGATATAATCAAAGGGAGGATCAGCATTTTTAGCATCCTCATAAGTATATCTCCTGGGAAAGCTATTAACATGATGACGTCAGGATCAATAGGTGATGCTAGACGAAGAAGACCCCCACACAGTGCACCCAGGATGACACCTGGAAGAAGAATAAAAGAGAGCAGGTAGGTAACATAAATACACCTGAATGCACGTTGATTACACATAAGAACAGCCTAGAAGAAAAACAGTTGCACACAGCAGCTGACTTTTGGTACAGAGACACATTTTTGGAAGGCTTAGCCTTCTGATTAATACAAGGCTGTAACATGCTTACCATATACCTCATGATTAAGAGAAGTAGTCCTGATATAGAATCTTCTCACAGCTGAGCTTACACCTAATGTACTATTTTGCTTCTACAAATACAAATTTGCTGCAAGTCACAATGTTATTGAGGTTTACTAATACTGTATAGGCCTTGCAATACACTGAGGGATAGTCAAATATAATTCAGATCACTGTTCTACAGCTAGCAAAATTGAGACAGCAAGAGTTGAAGTGATTTATGTAAGGCCATACAGTACTGACGGAAGAACCAGGGTTAGTACCCAGGTCTTCAGAGTATAGTAGCTAGCTCTCAGCATAAGAATGGTACCACTTGAAAACAAGGTCAGCATAAGTAGATATTTTACAGCCTAATAAAAACACTGCAGGAAAGCTAGAATAGTCTTGTGAGGAAAACAGATTCAAGTTTTATTTTGGGGGTTTTGGAAGGGACTGCCTGACCTGGAATACTGCACCTACCATTGAAGAAAACTTGATTCTTAGAACTCATTTATTACTCCTTCCCTTTGATGGTCTGCCTCCTTCTCTTTGTGCTAACGTTCTCAAATCGCAAACAATCCCTTCATCACTTATTGGGATTTGTACAGTGGTAACACCTAAACCCCTCTCTCAGGATTGAGGCTGTTAAGGGAAAAAAAGGCCATGTTTACTTTCATAACATGGTCTTTGTGAATGGATATTTTATGTTTACATCCAGGATGTCTTTGTTTTTCTGATCCCAGGCCCAAGTCTCAAATGTAGTAAAACTTGACAGCAAAGCCTGAGTTGCCATTTGCAGCAACTATAACTCTTTGAAGTATCAGTTTGATACAATGGAAAATATATGTGTCTTTAAAACTTTTTCTGGAACTGCATCAGGCACCTTCTAAAGATGATTCAAAGCAAATACTACCTAAACACTTCAGCAGTATGGGTTTTGAAGGCTGAAAAATATGGATGTGAAATTTGCAGCCCAAGACCAGTTGCATCTGGTCTTTCAAACAATAACAAAATAGAGTATGTCTATGAATTTGTTGCATTTGGCTGTTAGGCTTTGAGTGAAAAAGAAACAGGCAAAGAGCCAATAAACCACAATAAAATGTCAAACTGTTCCATATTTGGAAGCTGCTAAAGCCAGAGGCAACATTCAGGATGAGATCATGGAGTGCTGGTTTACAGCTACAGAGAGGGGGATAAACCTTAAAAGCAGCGGAGCGTGAACTGAAAGATAAAAGATGAAGGAAAAGAAATTATGAAGAGTTTTTATCTTTTTTTCAAGTAACTGAGAGGAAAAAACATGTAGTGTATTTAGTTCTACTGAACGACATCGATCTGACTGGCCTTGGGACTCCGATCACACTCCAATCAAAACCAGATAGAGAACGTATCTCAGTGGTGTGTTGCTCTGTGTTGTGTCAGTAATAACCTGCACGCCTGAACTAAGGCAACAATGCCTATGGGAGTCCTATTTACTTTCTGGCTGTTCAACTGGAACAGCTGATGACCACAGACAGGGCCTGTGGTACTACAGGAACAAATACAGATAAAGACAGAATGTCCAGACCAGCAGACGTATCTTACCGAATACAGTAAGAGTCAGGAGCAGATTCCTGTGGAGCGACTGGCAGAACTGCACACATATGTTCCTGGATCTGTGCTCCACTGGACTTAAATGACTTTCATGCATCCGCACTTCTACTTGCTTAGGCATATTGTTGGCACTAGAATGAAAAATTAAAAACAAGTAAAAGTTATAGCACAAGATGCCAAAAGTGAGAGGAAAGTCTGGATTACTTCCATCATCTGTAACTGGGGAATCTGATGCATATTCCATTACTTCCCACATTTTACAAACACTGTATATTTACTGCTCTGAAGAAGTTTCTGAAATGGCAATAGTTTCTTTTTCTAAAGATGTTGCCTTTAAAGTTTTTTTTGTGGTTATCTCTCAAATAGTGGAGATGTAAACAGAATGAATGACATATCATCCCAACCGTGTCATGGGCTAAACTATTGGTCTTGAGCTGAAAAATTCAGTTTCCCCAGAGGTCATGGCTGTCTACTTAAGTAGGAGAGATGGCTGAAGAACAAAGTTTCTATTAGCAGGAAAATGCAGATTTTAATACCTTATTTAATTCCAATTCAGGAGAAGAGTTTAAAAATGAGGATTTATTTGCAAAATAAAGCATTCCAGAATATTTTGTTTAATCTTCCCAAAATGTTTCACTTCGATATTAATATTTTATTGTAATATAGTCAGAATGCTGAGGTCAAAAGAATCTTTTTCAACTTGATTCTAATGAGACTTGAACAACTGCCACTGAAAATTAGTGCGAAAACTATGCATTCCCCAAGAAAATCTTTGGTTCCATTGAATTGGCAGTGTTTAGAGGAAAAAGCTTTTTGACTAGCTCTAGTTTATATCTGGGTAAGTGATATGCACATAATGCAGGACTTTGAAAGCCCTGCCTCTAACTTTCTCAATGCTTGAGAAATCATTAGGAATAGACTCCCTTTTCATATGCAAAATATTAAAATGTACTTGAAAAAAATACTAAAAATATGACTACAAGTAAAACACACAGTTTCCTTAAAAGTTAAGGCTGTCTACTTAAATATGAGAAACGGGTAACGAACAAATTTTTTATTATCAAGAAAATATATTTTTTGAGGTCTTGCCATATTAGGGCAAGATTTTAGAAAAAGGAAACCAAATCTTCCTCTACAACAGTAGACTGAGGTCTACAGAACTAAAATGAGTCTGAAAAGCTATATAAAGTTTCGATGTTCTCAGTACTAAACCATTTCCAGGGAATCAAAACTTTTTTGTTGTTATATACAGTGTAGCTTGTTGTCTTCATAAAGTTTCTCAACAGAAAGTTATGATTAGACCTGTGATAAGAATTCAGTCATTTTGATGCAAATAGTTTCATGATTTTCCCTTTCAAAGTGAAACAGCATTTCTTTCCAATACATTTGGTTATTAAAAAAGGATTAACCAGGGGATAATGTGTATAGCAGTTATTTGAGGAATTATGAGAAAGACGAGATGTTTGCATTTTTCACACACAAGGGCCACAAAGCCGTGAAATCACTGATGGAAGTGTGTCACAAAATCAAGGAACTTGGGATCCAAACTTTGCAACCGGGGACTACACCTAGTTTCACTTGCATTCTGAACATGAATGTATAACTTTTTTAGACCTATTATTCACAGGTTGATCATACATTCCTCTGAAACTTTGAAAAATGGATAGCTGAAAGAATTTCAAAAGAAAACCTTAGAGACTCTTCCATTAGCAAATGATTGGGCAGAACTGGAATGGATCATTAAACAGAAGCACTTGATGATGTTACATGTCTTTCTAGGATTTTGCTTTGGGCTACATTTTGTCTGGTTTCCTGGACCCTTTCCCACCTGATGCCATGCCTATAGCTTCATACCTTCCACAGGAAAGCCACCTCACAAATATCTGCTTCCCCATCTGTGGGCCTTTTCTCTAATTCACAGACAATTGAAGCATATCATTCCACTGACACCATTGCTGAAATAAGTCCTCCTATGCAGAAGCAAGCCTCTGGTCCTGCTCTTGTATTCAAGCCTTATTTCTATTCCCATCCATTTCTAAGTGCTGCCTGAGGTGGTCAAAAAACACAGAGCTTTTACACGGTAACAACCATCTTCAAAAGTTCAGCCATGTAAAATGTAGATATCCAAATACCCTCTGAGAAGAGAAGGAAATGAGGACATAAAACTCTTTAAGAACATTCCTAAATTTCCAGGAACTCAATACCGTATTGTGTGCTTCCCTCAAGTGCAAAATACGGGTTTTACACTCTCCAGTTCTTCAAGATCTTAAGTGAACCATCAGCATGGACTGAAATTCTGCTTTGTATGTGTTTTTTAAAGAAAAAGACACAATACTGAACTATGCTAACCATGCAGATCTGTTACAAAAAGCGTTGACAGATTAATACCACATGAAAAATGTTACCACAAAGGATAAAAATCTAAGCATTTGCATTGTTAGCACTGCTCTTAGCAATGAGATTTTTATCACAGACCAGAGACAAAGTATTGTTCCAGGCTTTTGAGTGTGTTGTGGGGGGGAAGAGGAGGGAAAACAATAATGAAATAAAAACCTTCTGCAAAGGATAAGAGAAGCTTCTTGTGTAGCACGTGACAAAACCAGTATTTTTCATGAGAAATTTTCTATCTAATTACTAGAAGATGAAAATCTGTTTGACCTCTGAATCATATAAATGAACTTGCGTCTTATGGACTGAGTCATCCCCCTTGTGCTGTTTTTGTGCCTCTATTTGCATCTTATAAATGATATTTAGCTCCGTCAGAATGCAGAACATTTTGCACCTGAAACCTGCAGTCACACAATGACATAACTGCAAGAAGTTCCTACTGAAGTCAATGGAAGATACACAGATGTTAGTTAGGGCAGAATCTGGGCCCTTACGTAACCAGATTCCCCTGAATGTGTCCCACTCCTCTGCTGACATTCGTGCACATCAGTGCACGCTCACATGCACAGCTCACTCCACACCATGAAAGCCACAGTACCACGTTAAAGCATGCAGGGAAGGAGCTAAAATGTGTATAAGGCTTTTTTGTGCTTCATATTTTCTTGCTGAAGGAAAAAATTAATGCATGACAAGAGTGGAGCTTGACTGCACCCCAACTCATGCGCGGTGCTGGGACTCAAAGACAAAGCCAGAAGTGTGCCAACAACGTGAGCCCCTCCTACGCAACTGAACGCTGCTAATACAATCTCTATGTTAACGGCACCTCTGTGCATAGGTAAGTACCACAAAATGGTGCAGAACGCATTTTAGCATTTGTTGTCTTTCAAAACTTGCAAATTATTACCTTGGTTAAATAAACCATTGTTCCACTACACTGAACTTCTACGGCTATTCAAACAAACGAAGCATTCTGAATGCTCATCTGAAACCCATCAGACCAAAACCTCTTTTAGTCTAACTTCACTGGAGACAGAACATGATAATATAAATTAATTCTGCTCTTGATTTTCATGTGTCATAGTGACAAGAAGCCAAACAGTTAAGCTCCAAAATAGGCCCACAGAGAGCTTTAAGAACTGAGACCTTCAAAGAAGATAATATTTTCTGCCAACTACAGGCACTTGAAAACACTGACAGGACTTACAAAAAAATGAACCAAATATTGGAGAATGTGTAGTCACATGAAACAGCACATCACATGAAACAGCACATACCAAGAACTAGATGTATGTGGTGGCTTTTGAATGATTGAGTATGATCTTCTGCCTAGCCCAACATCACCTATCCTTCTCCCTTTTGAGGCAGCACTTAGCCCTAGAAAAGGAGAGGAACCCTTTTGAGCCCAGGAGATTTGATTTTTATCCACCTTAGGAGAGTACAGTAGTGTCTCAAAGTGAATACAATCTGTATTTTCACCAATTATTTCAAATACGCTCTACTCTGCCAAGGCAATTATGTAAGTGCACTAACAGAAATTAAACTGCAATTTTACTGCCTTTTAAGCAAAGAAACAACCTCTTGCCTGAATAATCAAGAAGTTAGCTACTTGCTCTTTCCACTGTCCCTCATCCCCACAGCATGCACCAGCTATAAGGAAAAAATCTGTCCATAAACATTTGACTTTAGATTATCTAAATATTTACAGTTAGTTTTTCGTGTGAGATATACAGTGCTATATGAGTTAATCTATTTATCTGCAATTTTTAAGCTGTAGTCTGTTTCTCTTGCTGGTTGCTACGCCTAATGGTGTCAAAATGCAGGAAAACGAGTTATTAAAACACCAGCATCCCTAGGATTTTTTGTTCCTATTTCCTCCAAGCATTTTTCTTACATTTTATTTTACCTCCCTCTGAGAAAGTCTGCTGTTCTATTTCTTTTCAACTGCTTCTCTCCTTCTCGTATTCCCACTGAAGTTTCTAGGCCTAAAAGGTTGGAAAAACTGTTTGCTTCTTTTCCTTGGTTACCAAATATAACTCCTTTCCTCACAAAAGTTAAAGGTTAACAATTTACATACGCAGTGCTTGAGTGACAATGGCCCTTTCTTCTCAGTCAGTTATGGGGAAAGAACTCTGCATCTCTCAAACACTCACCCAGTTTGGCATAAACCTAGAGAATAGACTAGAGAGAAAAAATAATCTTGCATCTAAATGAAAAACGTAGGCAAAGATCACGGTGAAAACAGATGCTGTGGACAGGGTAAATTAGCAGAGACGGTGTTTAATCTGTATAAGGTAGTTCAGCTGTGTCAATTAATCAAGCAGGTAATTCTCAGTGTAATAACTCTGCTTTGGTTAGTACTACCCAGAAATTAATTTGGTCTTTAGTTTTGGGAGATGTTGAGCTGTTTAGAGGAGAGGTTCTTGTTAGCATAGCAAATGGCTATTTTAGAGTAGGACAGCGAATAATATACATTTTTGGGACCTGGAAAAATAGCTCCTTGAGGTTTATTAAGGGTTATTTAGTAGAGAGTCAGGGTTTCAGCAAAATATTTAGGGAGGATTTAGGAAAATAGCATTTTCTTCCTGGAATACCATGAATCACAGAATTACAGAATGATACGGGTTGGAAGGGACCTCTAGAAATAATCTAGCCCAACCCCCCTGCCAGAGCAGGGTCACCCAGAGCAGGCTGCACAGGAACGCGTCCAGGTGGGTTTTGAATGTCTCCAGAGATGGAGACTCCACCACCTCTCTGGGCAGCCTGTGCCAGGGCTCTGCCACCCTCAAAGTAAAGCAGTTCCTCCTCATGTTTAGGTGGAACTTCCTATGCTCAAGTTTGTGCCTGTTACCCCTTGTCCTGTCTCTGGGCTCCACTGAAAAGAGCCTGGCCCCATCCTCCTGACACCCACCCTTTAAGTATTTATAAGTGTTGATAAGATCCCCCCTCAGTCGTCTTTTTTCCAGACTAAAAAGACCCAAGTCCCTCAGCCTTTCTTCATAAGAGTGGTGTTCCAGTCCCCTCATCATCTTGGTAGCCCTTTGCTGTACCCTCTCCACCAGTTCCCTGTCCTTCTTGAATTGAGGAGCCCAGAACTAGACACAGTACCCAAGATGTGGCCTCACTAGGGCAGAGTAGAGGGGGAGGATGACCCCCCTTGATCTGCTTGCCACACTCTTCTTTATGCACCCCAGGATGCCACTGGCCTTCTCGGCCACACGGGCACATTGCTGGCTCATGGTCATCCTGTTGTCCACCAGGACTCTCAGGTCTCTTTCCACGGAGCTGCTCTCCAGCAGGTCAGCCCCCAACCTGTACTGGTGCCTGGGGTTATTCCTCCCCAGCTGCAGCACCCTACACTTGCCCTTCTTGAATTTCATAAGGTTTCTCTCCGCCCAACTCTCCAGCCTGTCCAGGTCTCTCTGTATGGCAGCACAGCCTTCTGGTGTGTCAGCCACCCCCCCCAGCTTTGTATCATCAGCAAACTTGCTGAGGGTGCACTCTATCCCCTCATCCAGGTCATTGATGAACAGGACTGGGTGCAGTACTGACTGAATAAAGCACTGGTTTATGTTTTGTAGCAATTACTTCAATCTAAGTAGCAAGAGAGAAAACAACTTTGGACAGATTGGCTTAAGTTTCAGTTCAGGGTCTAAGAACATATCTTGAGTTAGATGTTTATTGTCAAACCAAACACTGCTCTCTTGCGAAGCAATGAGTAAACAGCAAGCACAAATGTCCGAACTTGTTCAGCTGTGCCTAGGAGGACTGGCCTTTCTAAGGAAAAAAAAATAAAAAGGGGGGTGCGTGGGTGTGCGTGCGTGTTGGAAGTTGAACTAGCTTTCTTGGCCTCAGACTAAAAAGTGAACAAGCTGCAAATGTCTTCTTGACAACAACCTCAGACAGGTGGTTCAAATGTAGTCACAGTTGAAAATTCAAATTTAGTAAAAAATAGTATTATGAACTTTGGTGCATAGTAATCTTGGTGAATCCTCATTGACAGAGCTTGTCCTAGCAATCAGTGGAATTGCATGGGAGTAAATGAGAGCTTAATCTGCCCTGAAGGATATTTGTTAGCAGCACGACTTGGATCAGGGTTGTATCTCTTCCCCTTTCCCTGGAGAGAGACTGTAACACCGATGATTCAAGATCATGTGCTATGTTCAAGACAGGGACAGAGAGTGTATGGATCTGCTCACCCCACACGATCAGCTTACTCCTATCCCATATTTAGGAAAGGGTCTACTTCAGTTGCTAGATAAAAGGCGAGTGACTAGAAAAACTTATGGGACATCACCAGGACAAGAGGGATTTCACTGACGAGTTCAGACTTTCTGCAGCAACTCTTGTGAAATTAGGGCTAAAGCATCAGTTTAACAAGAAACTTCTAGTTTGAGTTGAAATAGAGTTGTCTGTTGCTTTAGTTAATTATATCAAGACAATAGCTGCTGAGCTTCTTTTGGGACACAGTCTCAGACTATATTGTTCCACTGCATGTGCTGTAGTGTGGGGGTTTATTTTCTTAGATTAGATATATTTTTCAAACCACAGTGGAGCTGGTAAAGCTCATGATATACAGCCATCATATGACAGGCCATGCAGGGGAAACAGCTAAAATCCTTCTATTGTGCAAAGTATACATTAGCTTTGGCATCACTCCTGCTATGCGATGTCCAGTTGTTAAAACATTGTATTTTGCATCAATAAAATATGTGGTCAGGGTTCAGCCTCTCCACAAAAATAAGAAAAAAATGCAAAAACAAGTACACAAAACTACTACAAACAAGAGTAACATAAGCTTTAGTCTGCATTAACAAGGGGTTTATTTTAAGCCTCTTGCTGCCACTAAGCCCTTCTATTGAATTTTAACTCCATTATGTAGACTTTTTCTGGTAATTTGTAAGACATTAATGAATTCTGAGTGGAGATTTAGTCATTTACCCTGGAGCCTGATTTGACCTGGGGACTGGTATTACAAGCAACACCCTGAAGCATGACTCGCCTTTTTGCAGTAGGAGAAGAACTTTTTTCCCTGGATCATCTTACAATCATGTTGTTTCCTCTGAGTTAGCAGTTAGTATACGTTCTGTGAGTTTAACATTATCATATGAATGAGTTTAATCATAATCATATCAGGACAACCAGGTCATCAGGCCCACTCAGCATGGGTTTATGAAAGACATGTCCTGCTTGACTAACCTGATCTCCCTCTATGACAAGGTGACCTGCTTAGTGGTGGAGGAAAAGGCTGTGGATGTTGTTTACCTGGACTTTAGTAAAGCCTTTGACACTGTTTCCCACAGCAGTCTCCTGGAGACACTGGCTTGGACAGGCGTACTCTTTACTGGGTAAAAAACTGTCTGGATTGCTGGGCCCAAAGAGTTGTGGTGAATGGAGCTAAATCCAGTTGGCGGCAGGTCACAAGTGGTGTGCTCCAGAGCTCAGTATTGGGGTCAGCTCTGTTTAATATCTTTACCAATGATCTGTATGAGGGGATCGAGTGCACCCTCAGTAAGTTTGCAGATGACACGAAGTTGGATGGGAGTGTTGATCTGTTTGAGAATAGGATGGCTCTACAGAGGGATCTGGACAGACTGGATCGATGGGCCGAGGCCAATGGTATGAGGTTCAACAAGGCCAAGTGTCGGGTCCTGCACTTGGGTCACAACAACCCTCATGCAGAACAACAGGTGTGGGGAAGAGTGGCTGGAGAGCTGCTCGGTGGAAAAGGACCTGGGGGTGTTGGTCGACAGCCAGCTGAATATAAGCCATCAGTGTGCCCAGGTGGCCAAGACGGCCAACAGCATCCTGGCCTGTATCAGAAATAGTGTGGCCAGCACGACTAGGGGAGCAACCATCTCACTGTACTCGGTGTCAGTGAGGCTGCACCTCAAATACTGCGTTGAGTTTTGGGCCCCTCACTACAAAAAAGACATTAAGGTGCTGGAGTGCATCCAAAGAAGAGCAACAAAGCTGGTGAATGGTTTACAGCATGAGTCCTATGAGAAGCTGCTGAGGGAAGTGGGGTTATTTAGTCTGGAGAAAAGGAGACCGAGGGGAGACCTTTCCACTCTCTACAACTACCTGAAAGGACGCTGTAGTGAGGTGGGGGTCAGTCTCTTCTCCCAAGTAACAAGTGATAGGACAAGAGGAAACAGCCTCAAGTTGCAACAGGGGAGGTTTGGATTGGATATTAGGAAAAACTGCTTCACTGAAAGGGTTGACAAGCATTGGAACAGGCTGCCCAGGGATGTGGTTGCGTCACCATCCCTGGAGGTATTTAAAAGATACGTAGATGTGGTGCTTAGGGATATGGTTTAGTGATGGACTTGGTAGTGTTAGGTTCACGGTTGGACTCAATAATCTTAGGGGTCTTTTCCAACCTCAATGATTCCATGATGCTATGATTCTATATTTAAATAGCTGACCAGCAGCATCCTTACTGAACCTGCAGGGATCTGTGTGAATCCTCTCCTGTCTTCAAATTAGTTAGCAGTTACATGCATCTCTTTATTCTTATTTTTTAAAATATTGTTCTATGAGGTCATTTAGGAAAGCAACTCTTCATGATCTGAGTTTGCAGTCTTTGAACTTCGGCTCCACTTGTTTGCATTTTTAAAAACCTGTTAGAATTGGCAGGAGGTTTCTGCTCACTAAATGCTTTCTTTAACAGTTTCTCCAGCTTCTGAGTCTAGCTCAGGAAGCTAAATTGTACAGTGGAGAAAGGGTGGTCTAGAGGCCATTTGAAACCAGGACCAAAGGAAAATATTTTTTTAGAAGCACATGGTCCTTTTTGACATATCTTTCCACAAATAATTAACACAGTGGAGCAGAGATTTCTCTTTTTTTTTTTTTCCCCTGGTGTTTCTTTATGTCTGAATGACTTATGTCTTGACTTATGTATTAACTGGGCTGCAGCAATACATCATAACAATAAGAAAGAGAAGTAAAGGTGATGGATCTGCTGGGCAGGAAGGAATTGTTTTCTATTCACAATCACACACCCTGTGTATGTCCACATACATGGCTTTGAATAATCTCTTTAGACAGACTGCAGTGTGTGGATAAAGCCTCTTCCTGTGCAAGATTTCTCCTATTAACTCGCAACATAGATTTTATATAGCATATTATAGCATATGTCCAGAAGGACATGGACCTGTTGGTGCAAGTCCAGCAGAGCGGGCACAAAGATGGTCACGTGGGTGGAGCACCTCTCCTGTGAGGACAGGCTGAGAGAGTTGGGGTTGTTCCGCCTGGAGAAGAGAAGGCTCCAGGGAGATCTTACAGCGGCCTTCCAGTACCTGAAGGGGGTCTACAAGGAAGCTGGGGAGGGGCTGTTTGCAAGGGCATGTAGTGATAGGACGAGGGTCAATGGTTTTAAACTACAGCAGGGTAGGTTCAGATTAGACATTAGGAAGAAGTTCTTTACACTGAGGGTGGTGAGACACTGGCCCAGGTTGCCCAGAGAGGTGGTGGAGGCCCCATCCCTGGAGACAGTCAAGGCCAGGCTTGATGAGGCTCTGAGCAACGTGATCTAGTTAAAGATGACCCTCCTTACTGCAGGAGGGTTGGACTAGATGGCCTTTAAGGGTCCCTTCCAACCCAACACATTCTATGATTCTATATCTGTTTGTGTAAAATACAATTATCTTCTTTCTAACAAAACCACTGTAATTCAATGTGATCTGTTGGCTTTATGTGGTTTATGGTGCAGGGTTCCATGAAAAGTGAACTTTAGTCCGCAACCTCTCCATAGGGACTCATTTTCTTTTCCATATAATATAGAATCATAGAATGGTTCGGGTTGGAAGGGACCTTAAAGAGCATCTAGTTCCAACCCCCTGCCAATGGGCAGGGACACCTCCCACTAGACCAGGCTGCTCAAAGCCCCATCCAGCCTGGCCTTGAACACTTCCAGGGATGGGGCATCCACAACTTCTCTGGGCAACCTGTTTCAATGTCTCACCACCCTCACAGTAAAGCATTTCCTCCTAATACCTAATGGAAATCTACCCTCTTTCAGTTTAATACTGTTACCCCTTGTCCTATCACTGCACTCCCTGATAGAGTCCCTCCCCGTCTTTCCTGTAGGCCGCAGCCTTCCAGTACTTAAAGGGGGCCTCTTTTGTAAAGAACGTCATTGTAAAGAACCCTCATTGTAAAGAACTTCTTCCTAATGTCTAATCTGAACCTACCCTGCTCCAGTTTAAAACCACTGCCCCTCATCCTATCACTACATGCCCTTGCAAACAGCCCCTCCCCAGCTTCCTTGTAGGCCCCCTTCAGGTACTGGAAGGCTGCTGTAAGGTCTCCCCGGAGCCTTCTCTTCTGCAGGCTGAACAACCCCAACTCTCTCAGCCTGTCCTCACAGGAGAGGGGCTCCAGCCCTCTGATCATCTTTGTGGCCTCCTCTGGACCCGCTCCAACAGGTCCATGTCCTTCTTGTGCTGAGGGCTCCACAGCTGGACACAGTACTCCAGTATGTAACTGCGTAACTAGAAATGCTTTGGGAGTGTCAGGTAGGCAAGGGAGAAAGCAATCAGGATAACACCTAGGTGTCTGAAAGGAAGAGAGATGGAAATTTGTGTAGTAAATTGCAAAAGCGCCAACTCTCTACCCACCAGGTGGTGGGTCTGATGGTAGGGATCCACAGGGAAGCTTTACAGATATCCTTCCACTGGGCAGCCATGAGCTCCAGGACCCCACAAAGCAGTGTCTTTGGGCATCTCTTACCTGGTCATATGAAAAACTGATTTTAACACCTCAAAGATAGTGTGTGTCGGAGTGTCTGTGTGTAGGCACATTAGCGAGTTAGAACTAACTTTCTAATTTAGTGGCATGACAAAGTATGTTACAGTTCCTAAGAACAAAGCCAAGGCAGTTATCCAGACCTCACACAAGACAGATGTCCTGTGGACTTCCATGGTCCTTGGTAAGGAAGATCCCCAGCACTTTACTAGGACAAAAGTTTTTGTGAACGGAAATCCACTCCTTACAGAAATATGTAAAAGACTCAAAGGTCCTTCTTGCATTTCCATGCACTGACCATTCTACCAAGCGGAGTGAGCGACCAAAGACTTATGCTCCTCTCCTTGTGAACAGTTCCAGGGTGAAATAACACTGCCTCGGTAGAAATTAGCTGTTGTTTGTAGGAAGACAGAATTTGCAATATCGCCCACATTTTAGCTGACAAAGAAAAAGCTTCCATAATTTGCCAAGTCCTCTGATTCATACCAGCTCAGGACCTGGACATGAACATTTTTTTTAACAAGTCTTTAAATTTGGCACTGACATATTTCTGTGAAGGTCTGGCTCTGACTGTTTACTATCTCTGCTTTTCTGATCCTGAATCTCAAGCCTAATCAACCTAAAAAACCAAATCCTGCTATGACATCATAAAGATTCAGATTTACTCTAAATTTCAGACCTTAAAGGGATATCAGTTCTTTGTGGAAGGAGGGCTGCTGATTTGTATCTTGTTTGGAATAAACAAGGGGCATTTCTATCTACCGGGATTGAATTCTGTCCATCATCCAGAGTCTAAAGCAAGAAACTATGTTTTTAACCATACAGTATAATACCTACCATAAAGATGATAATTTATGTAATGATGCATACATGGAATATCTTTTTTAGCTAACAAATTTCTGATAGGGTTTTATTGTGGTATAACAACCTGAGAACTTGCGTGCTCCATTACCTCAGAATTATGTACTGAGGCTGAGATGAAGAGTAATAGAATTACTGGATAAATCATGTTATTATTATGGCAAAGGATATAATAACGATGTGCTTTGTGCAAAAAATTATTATACTTACATGCTCAGAAACTCAATGACAAGTAAAATCATGATCTTGCATTTGCTTCTACCCAGGGTGTGCCAGGTAGCACAAAGAAAAAGGCTATGAAATGACTGGGAATTAACATAGTTTTCAAGTGCGCCGAGCAAATATTAGGCCAGTGAGAATGGGAGAAGATCAGAAATGTAGCAGCTCTTAGACATGCTGGCTAGGGACAAAAAGGAGTAAAAGTGTGGGGTTTTTTTTATATAATTCAGAGTAGTTCACAGGCAGGCAGACTGAACAAGGAGCTCTGAGATAGATAGTAAGAATTAATTTTGTTTTGACAATGGGAAACAAAATGCAAGTTCTCCTATGAATTTATTTCTTGAGTGATGGCTCTTTAAATACTTTTCCCTGCAGTAAATTCTCATAGGTTTTGTCACTGAAAACAGCTACACCAGACCAGTGATTTTGCACAGAACAAGCTTCTAGTGGCCACATAAACCCTCATGGCTGAATTGGTGCATCAGTGCTCTAAAAAAAAAAAAAAATCAGAGCTCCTCTCCAACTTCCAGTGGCTAAAGTCTGAGATAGCTGACCTTTCACATATTCGGTATTTTCCTCTAAACCCTGCAAAGCGCACAAATAGATCCAAGTTTGACTAGACTTCAGATAACCTTCATAAAAAGCAACCAATTCACTAAAAAATGCATTCAGTTCCATGGGACATTTGCCAATGAGCCAGCACATAACATTGAATACAGCACTAATTCTGTTCTGAAACATTTCTCAGTGCTTCCTGTGGGGGAAATCTCTCTTCCAGAAAGTATTGTGGATAGTTAGAAACTGTTTGTACAAAGAGCAACTACTAAGGAAACTACCAGAAAACAGCTGAACTTCTATGCAGAAAATGTCAGAATTTGGATTAGTGTATATGGAAACTCAAAGTCTCAATTTGCTCCTACATACCCTACCAGATGTTAATTCTGCCTTGGCTGACTTACAAGGAAATTTTAAACAACTATAAAGCTAGTTTACCACTGCAATCTCTGAATGCCAGAAACCTCTGTGAAAGTGCAGAGTCTCGTGGCAGAACATTAGGCACAGACTGGTGCTCACCAGCACAATGTTATCTCATAAGCTGAAAAAGACATTTTAAGCTTTTTCTCTCACCATATGGCATATTCTATCTTAAAATGCATCCTGCTCAATAAACTTCTGGTCATTCTTTTCTCTTACTCATTCTGTTATTTTTTTTTTCCAGATCCCCTGCTTGTCTTTTTATGCCAATATGCTTTTATTATAGCCAGACATTCAGATTGCTTTAATCACAACTATTGCTCCAACAAAATTGCTTTGGCCAAACTCTCCTCATGTTCCTTGAAAACAGTCTCAACAAAAATTACTTGGGCTGAGCCCTGAAACAGTAAAGAAACTTAGTTTTGAAGACATATTAACTTTCTGTAGTATGTTAAAGAGATTATAGAAATCAAGTGTAGCATAATAGAATCACTTGTGACACATTATTTTAGCTGTACAGCTCAGCATCCTCATTGGATCAGTATTTATGATCACACAGAGCAAGCTTTGATGAGTGTATGCCATCTGCTGGAACCAAAAAGGCTCCTTACAGAGGAATTCCTAAAAGGCAACAATAATTTTCACCCAGTGTAAAGCATCTTCTTCATTTTCTCACGTGCCTTCGTAATTAAGGTTTGGAGCATTTTTTTCATACTGTGCCTTTAAAACAAATGAAAAACAGTAGTAAACACACTGTGACAACGTTCTTGGGAAAGAAGGGAAAAGTTTCCTATTCATATGGACTAGTAATTTATTCTAGTAGCTGTATGAAATGGAATGGGCATTCAGAGAAACAGGCTGCTCAGGGGATCTGTCTATAGTGTTCTCTCCTTATCAACACATCAGAGATGTCTGCTAGGAAACTACACCCAGAAAACTAACAGTATTAAGATGGGAGCTCATAAATACAAAATAGCTTTCACAAAGAAGCGTATATTTAGGATTATGGGCCTGAAGACAGATGATTGGCTTGTTTTCTACCTTATATATAATACATGTGACGCCCCCAGGGCACGCATCACTCTTTCAAAGGATCTGCCTTTGTCTCCCTTAGGTCTGTTCACACTCATTTTACAGATGCAAAAGAGTTGAGAGAATTTCATGGCTGGCAGGAACACAATTATTTTTGGCATTCCATAAGTCTCTATCCTAGCAAGACATTTTCTTGAATATTTTATTTTTGCTCCTTATTTAGTATTGTCCACTTGATTGTAGTATAACACTTCGAGTAGCCTCAGCTGAACTACTTCAGTTCTGCTTGGTGGTGCCTTCTTAGGGAGATGCTCCACTTCAAGACAGAGCAGCATAGTTAATATATGTGTTGAAGGCAAATCTTTATATCCAGAAGTTGTGAGGATCTACAGCAGGATCCATTACTCTGAGCTCCAGCAGCTGGTTTTCTGCATGATACAACTACTGTCACCGCATGAGGACGCAATAGCTTCCGTGAAAACTAGGATGGATTTTCTAACCTTAGCCAAATTCAACCATGGAAACTTGGATTTTTCAAAGTTAGTGGAAATCGAAAGAGATTAATCTTCCAAATTATCCAGGCGCTCCTCACCCTTATGGCTTTTAATATGAAGACTGAAGCTGGTCAAACTAGAGGGCTGACTTAACCCAGTTTGAAATCTCTGACAGTGACCAGCTCAAGACACCCAGGACATGACTGTAAGATGATTATGTGGCACAGTACTTCCCAAAGGATTGTCCTGATATTCATCAGTCTGTGCATTGTGGATTTCAAGTGTTATCCAGACATAAACTGTATGGCTCCTTCAATACAAAGTTAGAAAAAGAAAATACAAGCACATGTCAAAAGCAATTTTTCCCATTCTTCCTTGTGAGACATAGTCCAGACTGCTTAAGGAGACCAAGCCTGAGATGGCATTGGGAATCTTTGTAGAATATGCTGCACAAGTAGAAAGCTTGTAGAGTTTTAGCTTGGATTATGCTCAGTTACATCCCAAGTCATAAATTACAGAATGATCTTAACCCCAACCACATTTCTATGTCTGTTTTCCATGGCAAATTCCAAAGCATATTAAGTAAACATCATCTCCAGCAAAATGGTGACGTACTGCAGAATGCTTTAGCCCAAGGAATAAAAAGTCTAAACCAAATAATGAACTCCCATGAGCTAAATCCTAAGGCTTTTACTGAGTTTATACTGAGATCTCTACTAAAGTCACTTGAATGTCCACCTAAAGTTGAAGCTCTGGAAAATCGCATTTACTCTTAGATGAAATTATTGCCAAGAAATAAAAAAAGACCACACCATGAAACGTCAAAGCAATGGATGTCTTCAAGTGTGTTTGAAAAAGGCTAGTAAAACTGTGTGAAGGGTGACACCCCTCAGTGTTGACTGGCCTGTCCCTGGGCCAATGTCAGAGTAAACAGAGAGAACTGGAGGTTCACTTTACAGCACACTGTCACACCCAAACCCAGTCTTCTGGTCTTTTAATCTAATGAATAGTGATCTCCTGGGACACAGCTGTGTGTTAATCAGCAGCTCTTACACATGTCCTTAACGTTAAGTATATGTTTATTTGGTCGACTGAACTAGTCCCTAATCAATGAACTGCAGGAAGATACAGCCCTGGAATTTACTAGGCTGTTTCTTGAAAAATAATCTTACAATAGAATTGCAAATGTAAAGCACTCGCTGCCCAAATAATGAGCAAGGGAAATACAGTTTTTTGACTAATGGCTGTACGTATCCTAGCTTATCTTTTTAATGCTGACTAAATATCAGGCTTCTAAGTACTCGGGGACTTTGAAGCCAGTACTACTTTAAAAGACCCTGATGTTTTTTTCATTATATGCAGGTCATCTAGAAAATTCTGACTTTTAGGACTATGGGAGGCTTTAGCTTACATTACATTGCTTTTATTTACTGCATTTGTATTTTGTTGTTTGAAAACTTTAATAGCAAAGCACACTTCAAACAATAATTTGCTGTCATATTGTTGTTTGTAGCCAGAAATGAGCAGGAGTCGCAGCTGCTTCTGACTCCTGGCACTATCACTCAGGCTCTGGCTGTCAGTACAGTGTACCACAGGCGTCCTCAGTGCGAGCCAGCAGACATTTTGACCATTTACCTTTACAGCTTATTCCTCAGCAACAGAGTTTATTATGTCAAAACCAAAAAAGTGGGGAAGCAGCCACGATGAACACACTAAAAATACACGCGACTAGGTAATGCTATGGTTGTGCCCATGTTCTAGGGCAAGATGATGCTCAGGTTAGGCTGAATTTATAAACAGTCATACATCAACAAGACCATGTGCTGGAGTTATGATGCAAAGTTTTATAGTATCTTACAGCACTTGCATGTTGCTTTCAGATTAGCAAAGAAATGGATATTAAAAATCCACAGAGTACATGACTTAGCTCTGTGTCACTGCAAACAACACAGTATGTGCTAGTTTAATTGCTTGTCTTCAGCTAAGTATTTAGTATACAGACTTAAGTGGGAAAATATGACACTTTCTTTTGCTTAACAAACCTAATTGAAGAGGCAGTCTCTTCAAGTGCTCTTTAAAACTCTGCTGCCCTTTCCACGTAACCTGCAGTAACAATGAGTCTCTTTAAACTCTTGTACTTTTCTGCCTGATTAATTAGCAGGTGACTGCAGTCAAAGGTCAAAAGTTTGGACCACTAAAATACTTGAAAAGCTCTAGGAATGAAAAATCTGTGATTGTGCATTTTTGTGTCTTTCCTCAGGCATCATACCACATACTTTTCTTCAGTCGTCTTCTGTCCAACTCATACACTAACCTTGCTACTTTCTGATTACTCAAAACTATAGTTTTTCATGGTTGTATTTATTGTAACACAAACAGGTTGGTCTTGCCATTCTTGAAACACTTAACTCAGTTCCTTCTGCTGTTAATGCTTCTTTAGGCTGTTGGGGCAGCCCAAGTACCACCCCATTGCTCTGTGAGGGGCCAGAGGTCATTACCCAGCCAAATGTTTCCCATGACCATGTGCCTTTCAGTCACCGCTCCCTTCATATAGCACTGGTTACAGTGTGTTTCAAAATACACAAGTGTCCTTGAGGACATTTACAAGAGCACTGTGGTCATCCCCAAGCGTATTAAGCTAGCTCCTTCAGCTGGTGGAAAGCAGCAGATTCATCAACATAAAAATGTTTGCCCCAGAGAAAACACCAGAGGATTAACTTCTTGAAAAGGTACCCTCAGCATTTTCTCTGACCAATTTCTCTCTGTCTCTTTTCCCCTTCATCTGTCCCCATTCCCCTCCTCCACAGTATCAGGTGGCCATTCCCCACTCCTTGTTGTCCCCTGCCACCTGCCTGCAGAGAAACTCCAGCTGCGCCACGCTGCATGCACAGGCGGGCTTCCCAGCACTCAGGTAAAAACCACTTTCTAGGAGCGTATGAGAGCGACATTTCGCAAATGTCAAGCCAGAACCAATGCATTGCCCCTCTTACAGTAATTATTACGTTTATTATATTTCTTGACAGGTTCACTTGACCTTTCAAGGGGCAAAAGTAGTTTGTTTCAATTGGCCGCAGTGAACTCTCCCTGCCAGCTTCAGTAAGGATAAAGTCCATTGGAAACAAAACTGTCCTCAGCTTTCCTGGCATGGTATGAAGTTTTAATTCTAGCAGTCTTCAGAAGGGTTTTGCCTGGTAATCATGGCACCACCTACAAAGAAAAAGATCTCGTCTCCCTCTTGCTACACAGTAGACATCTGTTGGAGAAGAATGGGCATACATTTTGCTGGTAAAAAAATGACCCGTTTCTTCTAAAACAAGTATCTTATGCACTCATATGCAGTGCAAGAAGGCAAACTGGGCTAAATCAAAATCCAGTTTCCTAAGGACTGCACGGAACTTGAATTTTGTCCCAGACTAATGTAAATTTGGGGACACTCAGGACTTCCTGTATTCTTTTTTTTTCAGTTCTGGGCTTTAATTGCCAGGTGATAATAAAGTCATGTTATAATATAATTCACTGTATTGTAAGCTTGGATTTATTCCTATTTTGCCTCCTTCTTCCTTATTCTGCTTTAGTCTCTCCAGCAACTGGAGCTTAAAATACCTAATGAAAAAAGCATCTTCATCTGAGCAGGAGGATGTGATTCTTTCTAGGAACCTGAACAGCACAAGGGCTCCATTTCAGAGGAAAGAAGACTGATCTGAAATAGCCCGGGTAATCTGACATGTCCATTTTTAGACTGACAGGAGCTAGAAAACATGATTTATGGTGAAGGTATACTCCTTGCATCTTTCTTGATGTACCTCCACGCTTGACTCCCCATAATGGTTTGAGAGCTGGCGCAGACTTGCAGAAGGCAGCAAAGGCTTGGGCAGAGTGGCACTGGATAGCACCTCACACCACCACAACTTTTTGGTGTCATACGAGTCCAAGGGACCCAACAAGTAACCTTGCCTTCACAAACCAGGCAGTGAGAAAGGACTGCAGCTAGTGAGAACGACAATTAATGAGCTCTGCGTTTTTGCCTCTAGCTCTCAGTTTTAGTAATTTGATCACTTTCATGGCAAAGACTAACACAAAAGATTTTTATACCCTTAACATTTTCCATGCATTTCAATACTGCCTTGCTTGCAAATTTATTAGTAGCACAAATAATGACTCACAGGTGTTTTGCAAGTGGTTATTTAAGGTGTTAGACGAGAAATACAAACATTCTTCACCTATGCTTAAAATTACACATGAAATATGACCAGTAAGAGTAAATACACATGCTATAGGCAAAGGTACAAAACAAGGCCTTGCCCTGTTGTATTCATGTACGAAATCCCACCTTTGAATGACAATATAGGACATTTGCATTTTAACTGCATATTTTTATCAAATAAAGTGCTTCTCAGGATCTCCTTCTTTTAGCTATGCATCTCTAGAAACATGGAGCTTGACTGTGCACTACACTAGAATAGCTTAGCGCTAACGATGGAGAAGTCAAAGGCCACAGGATGGTTGCTAACAACCCACTCCATTAAACAAGACCACCAGAGTACCCCGGGCTCCTCCCTACCACTGACATAATGCTGGCAATTCTCTAGGCTTCCCCTGATCTCTCTTTGGGTTGCAGACTGAGAGCCACTAAGGCCTCTCCAGGGTACACAGTGATATGTTGGGGGTACAGGCCAGCTCTGTACCAGATGAGGATAGACCATGCTCAGTTTTGCCAGGGGCCTGCTCAGAGGTTTCCTTAAAGTGGCTTAACCTAATCTTGTTGAAGGTGTGGCCATGCTACACCCATTCAGGTACATGCAACTCATTGTGAATAAGTTATAATCCAAAACTACTCAGAGAAAAAGAATAAATATTCCTGAAATAGAAATACATTAAGCAAAAAATCTTACTCTCTCCATGACTAATCCTCTCTACCTCCATAGTCAAATATTTGCATCTTGCTCACTATGTAATACAAAAAGTTCTCTAGCTAATACATTCATTGGGATTCACTGGGGCATGTTCTAGGAAGATACGACAATGCTCCGCAACCCACACCTGGCCTTGAACTTATCTGAGAAAACAAAGCTGTAGCCCTGTTCCAAGAATGACCTTCCCATCATTCTTCTTTGCTTTTGAATACTTCCATGTTCCAGGTTTCAGAAGACAGCTTTGAGAGCCACAGGAATCTCTGGGCAATGCCTCAAGTAGCTGGTTCAGACCGAGCAGCTTCAGCAAACATCACCCCAGTTTTCTTCTAACTAAACCACTGAGTAATTTGTGCTCATGCATCCCCTGTTAGCTCATACATCCCAAAGCCAGACAGAATGGAGATATGAATTTTCCTAACCTTGCTTATTTTGGCCTTATCTGTATCAAGAAGAACTTTGAGCCTGAGGTCTGCTTGAGTTGCATCACCTCCTGCAAGCCTCTGCGTACGGTAATAACTCTGAGAGAAATAATATTCTTTGAGTACTCCACAGCTGTCTGACAGAGAAGGCTTCTTGCACCTTTCTCAGGACCACTCCTGTGGGCTGAAATCAAATATTAATTTAAGCAGGCGCAGCAGTAAATAGGCTTCCTAAAACTAAAGGCGTAGTTGGATATAAAATTTTCCGTCTATTATTTTCTCAGAAATAAGAGTAAAGGGACTATTTTACAGTTCACCTTTGTACTCTGGGATTACTAAAGCCTGCATGAAGCTATCCAACAGTAGCTCATGCTTCTTTTCTATGGGTACAGTTGAGGCCTATGCTAGATTTTCTATCTTTGAGGAAACAATCTTTCTCTGACTGCCCTCCTGTCCTGGTTCCAGCGGGAATAGGGTTAGTTCTCCCCAGGCTCCGGCAGGGACACGGGTATTCCATGCCATGTGAGCCGTGCCCACTCCGAGCTGCCAGGGGAGGGGGCGAGAATCACCGCTGGGAGCGGGTTGGGGCGTCCGGGGTCCGGTGTCCCCAGTGTCCCCCATATTCAAGCCACCAGCGTTCTGGAAGGAAATCCTGACAGACCCAGCAGGATTATTCATAACCTTGACAATTTCTATTGCCATTTATATTAGTGTGAGGTAGGTGTAAACCATTCCTGGGTTCACAGTTCTCCATAGGTGTACCCTGGCAATACCATTTTGTTTGCACTGTGCATTCCCTGAAACCTGACTGTGGACTACAGCAACCAACCTTTGTGGACTCTAAAAGCATCCCCATCACACTAGATCTGACACATTAGAGCTCCTCCCAGTGTATACAAAACTTCCCCAGAAGTACTTTGTGCTGCCACGTATCAGGGAACTATGGAGAGTAGAGGAAACTATGCTAACCTAAGCCCCCACAGCTATCCTTGCCAAGAGGTTCTGCCCGGATTTTACACTAACTACCATTAAAATCTTTGCAGAAGTTTGGGCAAGAAGTAGAGCACAGAATCTGCTTTTGATACCTGCTTTATCAAGATTTGCTAAATGCCAGAAGAACTAGAACACCTCATAAAAGTGCAAAAGTTTTAAATGTAATCCTTATACTTGATTGTTGCTGGGTCTTGCATCTCTGACTTTCCTAACAAAAAGAATTTTCAGATGCTGTTTCCCCCTCTCTCTCATGTCCTAGACCACTTTTGTCATGATAGCAAGAGCCCAGATTTCAGTACTGGGCTTGCTAACAGCTGCTGCAGCAATCAGCAAGAACCAGTTTGCTTTAAGCTGCTGTTTCGAGCAAAGTAGGCATGGACAGACCAAGTACATTTATCTTGTGAAGGCTATCTGGACTTCTTCCCTGATATGCATTTGGACAATACAGGGCCCATTAGGCACCAAAAGAGTTTAGCTAAATTACAGTATTTGGTGGGATCAGACTGTGCCGTGAATGCAATTTTAAGTACTCTAGCCTCAGAATCTCCTTAGTGTTAAGTACAATTGAAACTGTCTTGGGTCATTTCCTAAATCCTGCCTTTACTCTCTGTTATGGGTGATATGGCTACATGTAATCTTATAATGAGCCAGAAGACTCATCATTGAAAGCACAAAGGATTCTTAACTGGTACCAGAGATAGAGGATTTCTTATACAAAAGGAAGCATCCATCCTAGCTGGAAAAGGAAAGCTGACTACAGAGAGGCCCCTTTTGTTTAATTAGTAAATGGCCATTGTGTCTAATTCAATTACTTGTGGTACACTGATATAGTAAGAGACTACCAGTGAGATGAGTTTATCAACAGTAAAAATAAGAACAACTGCTAAATAGCAAAAGCTGATGTTTCTGTAGAAAGATTTTAAGTCCAGCACACCTTTTTCAACAGTAACCCAACATATTTCATCGTTTTCCAAAGACCAACTCCAATGTGCCCGGTGGCCTGAGCATTTGTTCCCTAGCCAGTTTTCCGAGATGACTGTTAAGTCTTATTACAAGTCTTACTGCAAGTTGTTTACACTGCATTTTATGTCATTTGAAGAGGAAAGGCACTGGAAATCAAAGTTCTTAATCTAGCCACAAGATAAGTGTGCAACCAAAAAGCCACTGCAGCTCATCTTAAACAAAGTGCTTCAAATATCTTCTGGACTAAAAGCCTATACTTTAGACTGCATATAGCCAATAGAAATTAGTTCATGATTAGTTCTTCTACATATCAGCTATCCCACCAACACTTTCTATCAATCAGCCCTCTCTGCTGGTACTACGTCTGGGTCCCTGCCCAAAGTCTGAACATTATTCTACAGCAGCAAATTGATCGCAATGACTACCTTGTGACATAACCTCACCCTCTCTGTATAAACCAGTCCTCTGCCACCCATTTCAATACCTCTGATAACATCTACTTGCTTTGTATCTCTTCTGGTTTCCAGTTCCACGTTTAACAGAAAGAAGTGTTACTGTCCTTAGGACTGTATAAGATGGACACTGTCTAATTAAAAGGGGAAGCCCCTTACTTCATTCATGTGTATGTCAAAGATCATATTTCAACTCCCTTGGAATATACAAGGTTGATCCTCCACGCTTCCCAATGAGAAGTTTTTCTGCTTAGAAGAGAGCCTAAGAACAAAATTATTCACAGGTTTTCTACGAAGTCACTGGAGTGGCATGTTACAATCTAGACCTACAGTCTACTTGTAGTAGAAATAATAGCTCTTCAGACTAATATCCTGTAAAGTAACGCCTCAGACTGTTAATAAGCATCATGTAAAAGAAGTTCACCTTCATGCTGAATCCTGAACCATGTTTTTCCTCTTTATTAATTAGCTTTTCCAAGTTAACCAAGGTCAGTACATCTCTTTTTTGTCTCTCACTTGCCTGCCCCTTTAATCTCCTTATGTTTCATTCTTTTCTGAGCTGCCACCTCTCACACACTGACAGAGACATACAGTTTACATGAATTTTTTTTAAGGCTTCAGCCCACTAATGAATAGTCTTGGGTTTTTTCTTTGTTTTTTTTTTTTCCTGACACTTTACAGAGGAAGAGATGATTTCCTTCTCTTGGTTGTGCAGATGTGTATGGGACAGAAAGACCCAGCTCTATGTGTGACCAAAATTAGGAGTACATAAAAATCAGCAATAATCTCTTTCCCCAGTGCAAAGGAATTTATTAGACAGGACTTCACCATGTCTCTCAATGGAGTGCCTATTTACTCCTAATTCAAACTCCTCAGCAAAAATTCAGGTTGTGAGAAAAATCCAGCAACAAGAAATTCCTAACATACTCCCAGAACAAAATATTTCAGTTCAGATATGCTAAATGAAGGTCTCTAGTTATCTCGGGTCCATATATTTTTATCTGCATAAGGGACATTAACATGATTCACTCTTCCTGTCACAAGACATAATATGACCTTTAGCCTAGCCCATTAAGAAGAATGGGAAACCATCTGGCTACCCAAATTACGACGACTACGACACGGAACAGCATACCACATTGCAACAGTTTGATAATTCAGCCAAGGTAGTTTTGATCCAAGTTTAGTTTGAAGTTTTTAGATTTCCACAGGGGCAAAAGAAAGCACACCTCAGGATCTCTGTCTACACATTCCTTCCTGATACAAACTCTCCACACAGTTTTAACATCTGCTATAAAATCATATACACAAAATTACCCCAATTTTCTTAATCCCTGAGGCAGTATGAGCCACTACTCTATGATAAAAGAAATAAAGCATCCTAGAATTCTGGAAACCCTATGTTTTAGTTTAGTTGTGACTTACAACATTATTGATGCAATGTTATGCTTTCCTCTTTGAATCATAACCACATCAGTTGTCCAACACAAATAAAGCAATATATATGTGCCCTTGATGCACTCTTTGCATAAAATATAAGCAAGAAAAATCCCAGGAGGTCTACTAAATGCAAACATGCAAAACCAAAACAAATATGTCATCACTTCTTGCCAGGAGACATGCTCATTACACCACTCTTCAGTGTATATCCTCAGGGAGAAGTTAAATTAGCAGTGGATTTACAATTTCTACTCTTCAGATTCCTGACTAGGGGGCACATGAATTATGATGAAGGTCAAAGTGTAGTGGATCTTCTTACTGAAGCCAAAAAAAATTACAGCTGCAGATTTTGCTCATTCTTGGTAAAAAAAATAATATATATATAAAAAATACATATATTTCATATATATATTATGGGCAACCATATGTATGTTTGCACATAACATCTAGGATTTTTTTTCCCCTCAAAAGCAAATCTAAAATCAATTAAAAATAAAGTTATAGTGAAAAAACTTCAGCAGCCTTAAGTGTTACTGTCACTATTGGTCAGGATTAATATTAGCATTCCTAAACCCAAAAATGGTTACATTAAAATGCTGCATCCCTTCTATGTTACTTAGTGGATTTAACCCACAGACTAATTATGAACTTGAAACAAAAATCCCAACAGCAATTAGGTTTTAAACATGAAATATATACTAATAAATTTACTATGCTTTTTCTGGTATAAGTCCAGCAACTTGAAATTCACATGGAAAATTGTGTTGAATGTAAACAATCAGAGTTTCAAAAAAACCCAGAGCTCAATGTTTCTATTCACTGTTTACTTTAGTCTGTCTCCATATGTCCAGCAGCCAACCTACAGGCCACAGGTCCGGCTCTTTTAAATATGAAATGCTTCTCTTACTTCCCTTCTACGTACAAGGGAAAAAATTTCTAAAGAGGAACCTTTACAACAGAAACATCCACACATTAAATGTATTTTTCTTAATGTAGTGTGAACGGTGCTGTGAAAACAGACCTTAACATAATGCCTGAAGTGGATTTTGGTGACAACATCACCTGCCCCCATGTCTCTCATTTGCCCATGACTTCAGCACACATTCCACAGTAATGCACAGGCTCCAGCCCTGTGGTATGAAGAAAACTTTTATCATAGATATGTGAAGGAATAACCAGACATTTCTTGTCTGTTGCTATTTTCAACAAGCAGATATTCAGCTTTTTCACATCACCCCTGTGTGAGGTGCTATTGGGGTAGAAGAGCTTATTCCAAAAACCTCTGCTGGAAGAGGATGTAGGGCATGGCAGTGGTGAGAAAGGCGTTACAGAAGCGTCGCAACTGTATTGCCCTGGAGAGGTGCAAAGTCTGTTTTCCTCTGCAGCCAATTGTTTTCCCTTTTGTCTTTTCTGGCACTGGCCATGAGACACCATTGTGCTACACAGAACTGCAGCGGCAGCAGCTCACCTGTGCTTCCTCTTCCCTTTCCATTCACCTACAAGCAGGCACGATGGGGCTTTTAAAACTAACCTTCTTACTAGGGCTTAATCCTGAAACCATGAGTAATGCCTGGTGAGACTCCTTCACCTGACCAGTTTTAGTGTACAGAGTGGTACCTGAAGCAGGAAAAGTGACACGTATGGCTAGCAAGGGCTGCAGCATCTGTATAGGTCTGAAGGAAGGTGGGAGTCTGGTTTGGTCCTACGCTATCTGTAAGCTTTAGAAGAAGGGCTGTCTCACAGTCCACGTGTATTTAATTCTTCCTGCTCCTTGCTAGAGATTTTCAACCTTAATCTCCCTACAGCCTGAATTAACTTTTTTTTTACTGCAACTGGTAATAAAAAAGAGGGGGGGAGGGATTATTTTTTTTTTAACAGCTGAACTTGCTGTACCTATGCCAACCAACCTGTAACCAAAGAGAAGTATGAAATATGGGATAAAGACTCAAAATGAGAGATTAATAAAGAAGAAAGCAAGAAAGCGAACAACACGGACAACTTGAATTAATGCCACCTTTGTTCTTTGTAAATGCATGTGAATGTCCTAACTCCAGTTTCACAACTTCGCATTCTGATGTAAAAAGGGTCTACACAAGGAAAACAGAAAGAGGGAAATTGTAATGGGAGCCATTTAACTTCTAAAGATAAGGACAGGACCTCATGAAGAAGGACACTTTCTCTTACTTGACTTTAATATACAAGGAAAAAAATCCTCCCCAAAAGCAAACTTTGTCATGGGTACACTCAAACCTCAAACCTTTGAAGGGCACAAAGCTTGTACTACTGTGCAATTAAAAGTGCTGGAGTGAACAAAATGTTGTTTATGGATGTAGCTTTGGTTTAGATCCTGTTTTAATAAAGTTTCAGAAGCTGCATCTGTGACTGGCACTTAGGATAAAGGTTAGCAGACAGCAAACAATATGCTGTGGTCACTCGCTGCTTAGTTGCTGGTTTTCACAGATTTCTCTCTTAATTGGTTACTGATGGACATATAGGTACAACCTAGATTCACACTTCAAAACAAACAACAGGAAAAACAAACATGGGGGGGGGGGGAAACAACTGTTTCAAAAGAATTTGCTAGGTCCTGTGAAACCTCTGAGCTGATGGCAAATGATTGCAAGTACGAGTCTGCCCTAGTCCAGACCTCGTGAGCTCTAAGACTCTCATACTTTGCTCTTACAGCCTTCCACGGGTTTGTTCAGAGGATGAAGAGAGGACAACATGGATGTTTAGAAGCATGCCTTTGCTCTGTGATGTAGTTTATACGCTTCTGCTCATGCTCATAGCACAATTTCACCTCAGGTTTCAAAGGAGCAAGACACTACTTTGGAAGATCTTCCTTACACTCAACGATTACAGACTGAGCTCAGCAGGTGGAGGCTCAAGCGCTGAAGTGCTTGGGCTGTGTGGTATGTGCAGCTTCCTAGTGCTGGGTCACGTGCACAAGAAATGGTGTCATGATCTCACGGGCTTGTCTGAGATGATAATGCTAAAGTTTTTAAAGAAAAAGCCTGTCTGATTACTTAGCCTGGCCCAAACTGCCTTAAAGATCACTCAGCTATCACTGAGATGACTCAGGAGCCCTTTTTCCACAGACAAGTAAAAGGCTACAGACAGGAAAAGTAACTGGGAATCACAACAACCAGAACCAATGATTGTAATGACAACTGCTTGGTACTTGGAGCAGTTGGTATCATTTAAAATATGACAGGAGTTATAGTAATT
This sequence comes from Fratercula arctica, assembly GCA_947846985.1. Taxonomy (NCBI): domain Eukaryota; kingdom Metazoa; phylum Chordata; class Aves; order Charadriiformes; family Alcidae; genus Fratercula; species Fratercula arctica. The sequence continues at coordinate 51,919,196 of CANTUZ010000005.1, read as the reverse complement.
ACACCACCCTGGGCTAGTATTATGGTCCTTCCCTCTAAGGCACATCATACATGACCCAGTTGATTTCTCTTCTGAGTCAGCTGCATGATCATTATCATATTATATTTTAATGAAAAATCCAAAGCTAAAGTTACACAAGATGAGTCCTTTGCAAGCAGTAACTTCTCCAAAGGAAGCAGAAAGGGCCTGGAACGAAAGCTCCCATTATTCCATACCAACCGAGATGACCAGGTGCAGAAGGCACACGACGCATCCTCCTACACGTGTGAGCAGAGCACATTTCCCTTGAGTACAGTTCTACAGAACTGCACAATCACTTAGAGCCTCAGGGCCCTAATGTGAATGACTTGCTAGAGGTTAGACAAGTTGAGACAAAACCCAGATCTCCTCTCTTCTTCAAAAAGCCTTCTTCAAAAGATCCCATGCTTTTGAGCCTGAACCAAACCATACTAAAGTTAATGGAAGATTCCTGCTTCTTTTAGTGATTTTCAGAGAAAGCACTCAAACCTCAAGGCTGCTTGATAGGAGGATGTGACCTCCTCGCTCTCTGAAAATCTTGAGCGGCATGTCAGGAAAGAGATTTACCTGAGTAGGAAGAAGGAGCTATCCCGTTCTTGCTTTTGTAGATATAAATATCATTCACTCATTCCTGGTTTTATGTGCAATCTCTCCTCAGTTGCTAAAGCAGAATGATGCAGCAGGCAATAGATTTTGCTTCAGTGGAAAAAAGAAACCCAGATGCAAGCACATCTGGAGAGCACACCATCCTCCCTCTGGACATAAAAGAGTAACAGTGATGGTGTGAAGAGTGCTCAGAGGTTTGGCTGTGCCCCGTAGTACATTTTGTCACACTCAGCAATTGGGTTCTTTCTCAGTAAGCTACATAGGATGGCAACTGTAATATGCTGGCATTTGTAATGAAAAACGCAACACTTAAAAGCTGAGGGTACACAGAACAGAGAAGCCTCCACCTCATTTCTTGCACTCGTCTTAAATACTGTGTAACAATTGCATTCGATGTACGTCTGTGCCTTAGCACTTCCTTACACACAACAAAGAATCAGGATGTGGAAAAAAATCCAATTTCTTTATGCCCTTTGCATGTTATTGGCTTCATTACATAAAGCTCTGTCCAAAAAGGCAGACTTACTAAATTCTTAAGGGCAGCGATTCTGTTTCTGTCTAGTATGGAAGTTGTTCCCTGCCATCTCACAGATACTAACCCATTCTTTCCCTCCCTGCAACACCTCTTCCAAAGACTTACACTGTACTCTCAGCTCAGTTTTCTCTAGCTCAGTTACAAAGCTTTCAAGTAATAATAATAATAATAAAAAATTCTATATTGATATACTATGCAGGGGAGTTTCAGATCTTTTTTTCAGCAGTTAGAGTGTGCAATGCCATCAAAGAATACTCCCATCTCCAAACTTTTCTACCTGGCTCATGGAAATTTTTGGCTATGCAAGTTCCTTTTGGGGATACTAAGCCTAGATGTGCAGTCTCTTGGGGAAAAAAGGGTTCCATACAACACTGTCAAACAAATACCTATTTTTTTTCCCTAAGCAGAACACCCTCTGACTTCTTGGGAGCGTATAGCTTAGCTCCAAATGAAAGAACAGATTTATTTTTAAAGCATGCAATAATTAGTGTGAGCTGAAATAAACTCAGAAGAATAATCAGTCCCCTTGTTTCAGGGAGCATTCTTGTGAACAGAACAAGAGAAGGTGTCCTCAAGATTTACTACCAGGCCACATACAGCGAAAGGATCCTATTTAGTTTTACACATGCAGTGTGTCAGTTATTCAAAACATCTGCCTTTAGAAATGTTTTTCATCACAGCTTTTTGCTGATATGCTCTTTCTTTCTAGACTTTCTAGAAACAGGATCTCTGCATTCGTTTATTTCTCTTTCATTGAAAAAATACCAAGTTCATGAAAATCTGAAAAAAATTATTATTAAAAATATATATAGTTGTCAGTTTGAAAGAGAGATAAAAGCAATCAGTCCAAGGAAAAGCTAAGTTCCGTGTTCTACATGGACATATTTTAAACATGCTATAGGAAAGTGCAGAGGAGTTACATTCCTGAGCACATCCTTTTTCCTTTAAGCTTAGTGGAAGCTTTGCCCATAGGCATAGCCTTTTTACATTTACCCAAGAAAAACAAACAAACAAACAAACAAACAACAAAACCCCACAACTGATGGACCATGGGAAAAAGTATCAACCAGCCAGAAAGAAGCTGTGTGGCAGACTTGAAAGAAAGAGTGATCTTGGACCAGAAACATAGGCAGGAATTTTATGGTACCTGGCAAGTATTTCAAAGGCCTAACTGAAGGCAATTCATTGTAGGCATCACCAAATGCTCTGTAGGAGACAAAACAGCTGCTGAAAGACAAAGATACACACTCCAGTTCTTTTATCAGTGTTTTTCTTCTACTGTGAATCTGAATCAAGATACAAGTTATAATGATAACTGTTAGGACAATTTGGCACTTTTAAGGGAAAACTCACAGTGTAGTAAGCTACCTCAGCTTTATAGACACTAGTGGAGGTAACCTAGTTAATGATTAGTTAGTTCACTAGCATTTTTTATAGTTTTAACTCCTTTAGACTTGTCCTTGACTCCATCATGGGTTCACTGTTACTTTGGTGATCTGCCAAACTGTACCTCTGTTCACCTGCCAGCACAGTAAATGTAATGCTGCCCACAACAGCGTTGTTAAGATGCAGAAACATGTCTGAAGGCCACTGCAGAAATACAGCACTTTTACTGCTGTTTTATTTCTGCTTCGGTAAGGAAATCTGATTGAAGGGGCGCAAGGGAAGCAGCTCCCTAGCAGAAGAGGCCATCAGCGCACGCGGCGGGGCACACCACCAGAGACCCATCAATGCAGTGACTCAAACTAGCTGATGCAGCACTCAGCACTGCCAGACTCATGGCAGAGCCTTGAGGCTTCTGCCACTTTATGCTCATTGACAGTCTCCTGATCCTGGAAATCCACGCAAGTAACTGCCTCAGAACAGAAACTTAGGAGAAAGCCTCACAGCTCAGCAGCATAGTCTTTCTCTTGGGTTGGTGGTAGTGGACAAGGTACCTGTTTTGGTAGTCCTTATATAGCCCAGAGCTCTCCACAGGCTGTTTTCCACTGATCGTTACCATATTCAAGGTCCTTGCATAGCATCCCTTAATGGTTCTAGCTATATAAACTAAAATCCAGTGTGTTTTTTTTACCCTGCCCTTCCTCCTGGTACTCTTACAAAGAGCAAATCAGTCTGTAGTGCATCTTCCTCATTTCAAGCACGGGTATGATCTCTGCAAACTTGTACCTAAATCCTTTTATGCTATGCACCTTTTGCCTTGAGAGGGAAAATAAATTTTAAAGATCTGTATGGAAAATGCTTAGGCATCACTATATTTCTGATGTTTCTTAAGAACAATTTTTCCCTGCTCCCCTGGATTTGACATTGACATCACTTCTAGGTAGCATTTATTTTACAAAGTTAATATTAGGACTCACATTCCTTATATCTCAAAGATCATCAACATGGGAAGGTCATGTATCGTAAGCTAGCGTGTGAATGTGAATACACCCTTTGCATAATTGCCTGTGTAGATGTAAGCTACTCTTGGTGCTCTCTTCCGAAACGGAGTCGTACACACAATACAGAGAAGTCAGTACAAACCTTAATGTACTTCTTAGTAACTTTATTTCATAACAACCCATCCTATGTTTAATGTTTCAGAATGCTAGATCCCAGTCACCCCAATAAAAAACAGAAATGATTTGCAGGAACTGTGTTACAATGACAAAATTACATAGGTATTTTCCATAGAACAGACATCTAAACCTCACTCATACAATGACATTTTAAAATATTTTCCTTAGAAAAAGTCTATAAAAGACCTGATCCTCAGGTTTATTACACCAGTCTTAGAGAAGTCTTATTTTACTGAGTCTAATTCTCCTTATGCTGACATCAGGCGATTTGTACTGGAGTCAATGAGAACTGCAGTGAGAACGTAGACCATCAGTTGGATTCACTCACAGGATTGTAGCAGTGCACGTGAGATGAAAACTAAGGCAAAGTCCTGGAGCACTCTTGGGCCAGAGTCACCACAGGTTTTATTCCTCCTTTTTCATTTTGTTATACCACTCAGCATAAGAGAGTTACAACACTATAAAACTAAACTGACCAACAATGCAGCATTTTGCTGTCTGCTCAATTAGTTTGCTTAGCTGCCAATGCCTAATCATCTAGACCTTTTTTTCTCATGCTTTACCACTGCCTTAATAAACCATTGTGCTTTTATTTTCAGATTCTAGGAAAAATTTCATCAAAAAGCAGGGTGCTTTAATCCAGACAATGTACTAAACTCTTATTTTGTTCTAATTATGCTTCCCAAATGGTGTCTTTACAGAGGGAAAACAAAGAGGAAGCTAAGAAAGCCTAGCAAATTAAATCCCATTTGTGGCTAAGCAGAATAACAAAAAAGAAACACGTTATTAGAAAAGTGGAATATGCCACCTAAATTTGCAATAAGCTTATACTGAGCTAGACACTGTCACCCTTACTCACAATGAGAACTGTCAGGTTTCAACTCAAGACTCTTCTCAAAATGCAGCCAGTATTATGATGTAGAAGAACAAATAAAGTAAGATTTTCTAGAAGGAAAACAAATATTGAAAAATAAGATAGACATCACTGGCCTTACTGTCCTAATGACAACACTCCCTTATGAGAGCATGCAGAACATTTATAGAATCATAAAATCATAGAATCGGTTGGGTTAGAAGGGACCTTAAAGATCATCTAGTTCCAACTCCCCTGCCATGGGCAGGGACACCTCCCACTAGACCAGGCTGCTCAAAGTCCCATCCAGCCTGGCCTTGAACACTTCCAGGGATGGGACATCCACAACTTCGGGCAACCTGTTCCAGTGCCTCACCACCCTCACGGTAAAGAATTTCTTCCTAATATCTAATCTAAGACCCACTGAACAGCGCAACTGATTCCATCTTGCAAAGTTAGTTACTTTTCATTTTTCCATATCCAAAGGCCAGGCTGTGATTTTAAGTGTCCATCGAGATGCAGAGTACAGGCTATCTCTACATTTGGCCCAAAGTGCCAGACACATACACACCATAACACCGCAAACTGAGGCTAGTCCCCAAAGACATCTTCCTGACATTCTTCAGTAAGAAGCAAAATAACTTCCATTTATGATCTGGGAGTTAAAGTAGGCTCTCTGAACAGATGCAAAAAGGTAGAGTTTTCATAAAACAAGGGTTCTTTTTGCAAGGTGTATGCAAGAGAGGCCCTGAATCTTCCCTGCTGGTGAAATGGAAACAGGTTATGCTGAATATACCAAACCATAATTAAAATACCATATTATACAACCAAGTGACTGATAGCTTTATTATGGTCGGAACAAAAGGCGAATTTTATTCTGTGGTTTTACAGTGGGAACTGAGTACTGGACTGCATCTCTTGTAAGCTTTAATACAATAAATGCCACTCTTCTCCTAAAAAGTTAGGTGTCTAAGATATAACACCAAGTTGTGATTAGAAAAGCATTCCACTATGAAATAGGCTGCTCTATGAGACAGAAACTATTTTCCATCTGTGGCTGTAGCAGACAGAAGGAAAAGAACTTAATGTTTAGCAAGGAGGCTAAAGCTAGGTGTTACGAAAACTCATCTATTCTGCAGAAGTAACTTGAAGAGGGTCCTTCACTGACAGTTTGTCCTGGATGGAGGAATCACACTGCTCTCGGTGAACCAGGTTTGACGTGCTAACTCCCAGACAGTGGTGTCAGGGTTGTCTGGGATGCAAAGCACCCTGCCACTTTCCAAATATCAAGGCCTTTTTAGGCACCAAAGATTTCAGTAATGTTCATTAGTGGGAAGATTCCCACTGACATCTATATGTATGATTATTTAATAACGTGGTTAAACGGCAATTTAACCATTAAAAATAATGCAGAATTTCTGTTTCCTTCAAAAACCCAGGGTACCACCACACCACATCTAGTGCAGAGGTATTAAAATTCATATTTTACAATTCACAAAACAATATGGCTGTTTATTCATTCCTGCATTGTGCTTCCATGTTGGTTTAAGCACTAGTGTCTATTTATAGTCCTTGTACCTATTCATGGACAAAAGCATGACAGTTTATTTTTAGTGAACTTTTTTTCCAAAGAGTTTTATTTTTAAGCCTGACTAATCTTTGCTGCACCACAGACTAGTCTTATCTCTTGGTCAATCTTAGCTTAGATTGATGGTGAGCTGCAAAAAGACACCAAATGCTTTTTCAATTAATCCTCTTTTATATCTACCCTTAGAAGAGGGTAAGAAAGGCACAGGAAAGAGCCAGAAGGCATGCAATGCTTCCCTCGAATACTAGTGCAGCCTGGAAAAGGCGGGGGAACCACAGTTGTCTTCTGTTTCTTACCATGGTCTTTGCAGCAGTTCTACAACACATAAATTTGCCTGCTCTGCCTGCAGTTACTGACTGCACCTCAAAGAGACAGGAAAACATGCATCAGATGTGCTTGCTCCTATTTTCTTACTTTTATCTTAGCCTCTCTAACTAGGAAATGTTGGAAAAAGAGAAGGGCTGAGGGAGAAAGGTATTTCAATTTACAGAATGGTGCATTTTTAGCTACATATTATTGTTAAATTTTAATACATAATAAAAACAGTGCCAAAGCCATCAACAGTCTTTGAAGCCTTCCTACTGGAGCCTATGATTAGCAATTCCACAGCCTGAGCGTGGGAGACAGAGAGGAAAAGGGAGACAGACAGACACACCTCTTTTCTCTTCACAGACTTGCAGCTGCTAATTCTGAGTGCCCCCTTCCCTTGTACTGGGAGACACAGTGGTACGATTATTGCAGGTGGCATAAACGTAAGGGTCACTTGGCCATCATGCAATAATTACGAGGGATTTCTCCAGTGTGAGGGAGGTCCCAGAGGCAGAAATCCACACATGTGTGCACAGCGGGCATATGGCTACAGGAAGGCCCATTTCACACACAAAAGATTTGTGACAAGGACAAATAGCTGATTCCATCTGTCCTGAAGTGGCAACCTAGTCCTTGGATTGCTCTCAGCTGGGTAGAAATAGAGAACCAAATAAGTTTTCCTAATCTGTGCTGGAGTAATGGCCATGTGGAAAATGGGGCAGCTCTGGCAGGCACCTCCTCATTTCACCACGTCTCAGGCACAGACCTTAGTCTGATTTTCTTCAGTAAGAAAAAATACATTGGCTTTAGCTTCCTGATGCGCTCTGCAGACAGGAAGAATGCAGCCTTTGTTTTTCCAAGTAACCTCACAGGCACTGCTTATGAGAGCAGGCATTGCAAAACCAGGCTTGAACTCTTCTGCCCCATGCTTAAACAATCCTTTCATTTCAGGGAGGGAACTAAGAAGATACAAGAAAACACTGGGTTAGTCACATTTTTTGGTGAAATGACACCTAGATGTACTTTTCAGCTTGAGATGTTTATTGAACTCTGGGCACTGGAATGCCTCCTAAGTGTAAGTAAATGTCTCTCAAAATATTTGACTAAATCTTATAAACAAGACTCTAGCTGTAGCATTTTGCACTTCTTGAGGCATGAATTTCAGCGCTTAAATCCCCTGGCCTATCCCTCTAACACCTCTGCAGGGAAATCAGCTGAGTAGGGTAGGGCTTAACACAGGCCAACCTGCAGAGAGCCTGGTGGCCATCAGCCTTCTGCATAGGCTGGCTTGCATGATGGAGGGAAACATACAAATGTTAGGGATGGGTGGGGAATAGCAAAAAGCAGCATTGCTCTTGTTACAGTCAGAACTTCTGGGTTTTCTGGTAATTCTCTGGTTTTATCTCAGTCATGAAGCAATGACTGTGTTCAAACCAGTATGTTAAGCACATCAAAGGCTTGGGCCCTTCCCATTCACTCGTATGCTATTGCACGCCAGCATTCCTTCGGGAGGTCTATTACAGCCATCCCCCATGGCCTGAATGGTAATCAACACAGAGCCAGCAAAAAATACATATTATCCCTAAGCCTTGTGAGTTTTCATGATGATTTACTGATTTTTATTTTTTCCTTTTCTTCTGTTTTATCTTTTCCGTTCCCTTTTTCCTTTTATTATTTCTTTTTCTTGTACCTTCTTCTTTTCTTTCCTTTTTGCCATCTGATCTGTAATGTTTCTTTTTTCAGTTACAAGCAAGAAGGAGATGCCTTGAATATTCCTGAATCATTATTCTATCTGGGTTTACTGAACAGTTAAAATACCTAAGGACAGCCCCAATGCTAATGTCATGTCCCTGCACATTCCCCACAGGCCACCTCTCTTCCTCCCTGCTGTCTAGTTTTCAGTAGATTATATTTCAGGATCATTGCTTGGCCTTAGTAAATAGATCATTTCCCACCACAGACTGCACCCTACATGGGGAAGGAATATTTTCTTTCCTGCTAAAATGCGGCTTTTGTACAGTGGTGCAGATGCTGCAATGATGAAGAAACTGGAGATAAAAAAGTGCTCTCCTTCCTATTTCACACACTGCATGTATGTCCAGAATGAATCTGATAGAAGGTCTCAAAACCTCAGAGGACAACAGGATCCCACGGTAAAAAAAGGAGGGCTACATTTTTTTTTATTTCCATTAGAGCCTTTCTCCTCTGAAATAAAGCCCTAAACCAAGTATCTAGTAGGTCATCTGGGCACTTCCTAGGCAATTCAGGTGGTGTGCCTTGTGATATATTAGAGTGATTTGTCCAGCCTGCTCATTAAAGGTTTAAAGAATTTATCTTCTGCTACTTTCTCTGAGAATCTCCAAAACTGTCTAATGAATCTTGTCACTAATACATAAATGCATGCATACATTTGGATTTTTTTCAGTAAAGTCGAGCTCATTTTTACCGTGTTTTTTTTCCATCTGAATATTCTTAATTATATCTCACAAGGACCAAGCAAATTAATTTCCTCCCTTCCGTGATGGTACATATAATTGTCTCAACCTGCAGCACTACCTCTCAGCTCAGAGCCCAGCAGAAGAATGCTCAGATAAACACAGGCAACTTACTTAAAACTTCCACTAAAATCACTGTTTCTCCTTCCCATGGAAATAATGGTAAAGGCTAGCTCTGCTTCTCCCTCTAATTTCAGCGGCCTAGTACAGAAAACTTACTTCTAACAAAAACCTGACAAAAAGCAAGAGCTTGTGCTTTGAACTTCAAGTTTCTCCAAGCAGCCTGCTGTGCTGCCACTCTTTTGAGGTCAGCTGTTTGGCCTGATCTGCTCCCAGCTTTGCTGAACAGCTTAGGAATCCCGATCCCTCTGAAATGGGATCACACATTTACCTCTATAACATTGCACTGAAGTGGAATTCAATCTGGCTTGAACAGTTGTCAGAAAAGCTGCCTACTCTTCAGTTTATTGCTTTTCCAAGAAATGATCAATGCCACCTGCCAGGTGTCTCAGCCAAGCGAGGCATTCTACATCTCTGATTTCCTGGTTTTATCTTTTTTCCAAAGGACTCAATAAGGGCCTGTGATGGACAGCCGGGCAGATACAGCTCTTACCTATTTGGCTGATGAGGTTATAGTATCTGTCCTAGACCATCAGCTTTATATTTCAAACCCCGCACATAAAGCCTGTCTGTGTTCTCATTCCTGCATATCAAAGCCTAGGTGGTGTGTAAAGAGAGGAAGAGAAGAGCTGCAGAAAAATCTGCACTAGTAAAGATTACAACAATAATTGCCAGCCTACAGTGACGTCTCAGTATTACCAGCCATCACTACAGGAGAAGCTGGGCTTGGAAGAAGACATCCGTGGACTCTGATTAAGCTGCATAGCCCTACGGCAAGCTCTGAATGTGGCCCAAAGATGCAAGTCCCTGCTCACAAGGCATGAGGGCAAAGCTATGCACAGCACCCTACCTCAGCCACCCATTTGGGAAAGAAATGTCTCTCTCCAGCCAGAAGCAGCAGTGTAGTGAAAGACCCACATACAACCCTCCCAGATCTAACATGAAAATTCACCTACCTGTGACAGACCATTTGGGGGGCATATTAGTTCTAGGTGCAGAAATTTATGATGCAACTGATATTTACTCAATTATCTAGTTGTTTCTAAAAAAAAAAAAGTAGGATCACAACTCCAGTGTTTTTGAGCACAGCTACATCTACTGAATTTCCTCCTTGGTATATCTGTTAAACACCTATATTTTCCTAGAACACATTCACCATGAACAGTGGAGGATAATACCTATGTATTTCTTAAATCACATTTTAAAGTCTTTCTGCCATTTGTGACAAATACTCAACACTACCAGAAATGTTATTCTTATCTGGAGTCACCAATCAAATCCTTTGAATAAAGACAATCTGAATAACCGAAGAAAACTGATTGTACATACAGGAGAAAAACTCATAAGCAGGGATCACATCTTTAAGTAGTTTTAAAGCCGTAATGTAAAGTCCAACAACAGCAGTTATTCAGAGCCTGTTGAAAAAGTACGCATTGTGTCAACCAGTTTTGTAAGCTTGAAGGAGCTGTATGACCCTCTGGAGAACAGCTGCTGTCTTTGCCAATACCAGAACACAGAAGTACATGCTGATCTTGATGTTAAAGATGGAAAATATTCTGCCCTCAAATCATGCCACTGGTATGTTTCATTTTGCCCTCTTATCCTCATGATGCTTTTTGTACTAAACCCTAAAAAGAATTTCCAGGAAATTTTATAAAAGAAAATGTTTGAAACATGTTGGGGGACAGGGTAGATCTGCGCAAGGAAAATCCATTACAAAAATTCTTAACAAATAGTGCAAAATAGTGCAAAACTAGGATTTCAGAGCTCATCAATTTAGCTTCTGTTTTCTTAGAAAATTAGAACAGTACAGTCTTTCTCTACGTAGGTATTGGTCAGAAAAAAGTTAGTGGATTACTGAATGTATTTAAAAAACCTTAAAATCTTCTGCAATACTTTTACAACCATGCTATTTCTGCATAGGAAAAAAAAAAAACAATTGTTCCCCCTAAATTTTGATCTTTGTATTTAACACCCAGATTCGAATTTGAAATAGTAATTTATTAAATGTCAGGAGGCATTTTCTATACAAATTTTAAAACAAGTGAATTTTGGATTGGAATTTTGAATCTCAGAGGAAGAAATCCACGTTTAAACATAACACATTCTGCGTGTCTGTTAATGGTTAGATAAACTGCTAGACCTGCTTAACTCTTGAGAGTAGATGACAAAGCTCCAGGAAAAATATATAAAGAAAAGAAAAAAGATCTCCTAGCTTACATAATGTGCTATGAAATCCCAGCGCTACAAAAGTCTTGCACTATTTTCTCAATAAAACACATGACACCACAGTGCACAGCCATTAGGAACAGAACTTTGCATTTTCTGCTGCTGAAAACCATTAATAATTTACTCCTGACTGACAGTATTAGGTTGCCATAGTAATGCCTGAGATCTGTATTCATAAAAACATATTTGGGCTGCTTTGAACATGAACAGTGCATGTCTTGACAAAGAGTGTGTATACGCTAAAGGTGAGGTTGCTCCATAGAACACACAGTGTGCAACTGACTGAATAATGGTTTGTCTGGATAAATTTCAGGCAAGCAGAAGGTCACATCTCTGCTGATGTACGTTGACAGAACTGCACTGAAGTCAGCAGAGTGATGACCAGTGAAAACAAGCAGAAAACATAACTCACTGTCTGCAAGGTCTCCTGGTTGAGGGAAAGTAACAATAAATACTCTTCGTTTCCATTTTCTTTCTCATGGCACTTCCTGGAAAATAGTTGCTGGGTTTCATGTTCACATTATAATAGGATCTGTTTCTCCTAATGGAGCACCAGTTGTGCGTGGGCATACGCCCACATGTGCAGCCACCCTCAGTGTGGAGTTAGAATGGCTCCAGTCCTTTGGCCATAAAAGTTTTGTCGTGTGTTTGCATAGCTCCTTCAGTTCCCTGGAGCATGTTCCCTGGATCACGGAAGTAAGTCAGGAGGAGTGGTGACAGATGCATGGGATGCTTTGTGGTGCTGTCCATGATTTCAGAAGGAGGGTCTTGTAGCTTACCAGCTTCAAGTCATTAGTATTATTAACAACATGTAATTCACTATTGTATGAGTTGCACACGTACTCAGCCTTGCTTCTCTAACAGGGCCACTTCTCTATGATGGTCATAGCAACAGCACGGTGTAACATCATGAGGACTGTTATTTTGGGAGAGGTAGAGTGAATTTTACATAGCAGAAGGGGTTGGTGTTGCAAGCGAGTGGAACTGAATTCCTAAGGGAGGGCAGCTAGGTTTATCCCTGGACTGAGTCCAGCCTGGCTCGGCTGTGACTGAAATGTGCAACCACTAATGGCAGTTTTGTGATATACGTGAAACGAGTGATTTCAGCTCCTAGGGAGCAGTCCCACAAACCACAAAAACATTACTTGTGGTAGACACAGCAGGGAGAAGCCAAAGGATAAATTGTCTGTTGGGACTGGATTCCCTCCCTGCAAGAGACAGGATGAGATTTTTCAAACATACACAAATCAGATGCTTGAATATTTGGAGGCCCCTCTGGAAGACCGTATTGAAGTAGCACTGAGACGTTCCTACCCATGGACAAATACTGACTGAAATCTGTTCTTATGGGTTGCTCATTTAGCATCATTCATGAACCCTGAATTCGCTCTGACCTAGAGTAGACAAAGCATGCTAACATGAAGTAGAACCATCAGGTAGCTATGGTTCAGATTAAAAACTAAGGCTAGGAAAGAAAAAAACTCAGAGAAACTGCACATGACCAAGCTCTGAAAAGCAAGCAAAGAGAAAAAAGAAGCTCAGATGCATGTATTTGGGATGAGCTGTGAGTAAGGTAGCAGTGAGAAGAGGGTAACAGGTGAGAGAAAGTTAATTCGTATTCTCTTATGTTGCACTAGAATATGACTATCCACATTAAAGTATTGTATTAAACGCACTAAGAATTGTATCTAATTGTCTAGGCAGGATTTTAGTTTCTCTAGGAAACTAAATGGGTGCTGTTGGCGAATTGTCCTTTGGGTTCAGAGCCTTATCTGGAGACCCGATGGATATGGATCTCAGCCCCGCAACAGCCATGTCCTTCCTGCTTCACCAGGCAAGGCGCTCTGAGGTCAGCTTGCAGAAGGGCTGACTCCCAGGGCTTGAGCAGCACGTCAGGCAGAAACATACTGTCTCTGCTCAGGCCGGCCAGAAGGGTTAGGATGATACCAGACACAGGCTAACGATCCCAGCTGACAAACAAGTACGCTAGCTCAGCCGCAGCGCTGGGCTAATGCAGCCGCACAACCCTCCTCAACCGGAGCTGCCTCACATCCCTCCGGGCCAGAGCACAGGCAGAGCGACCGCAGCACAGCAAGGGTTTGAAAGACTTGCACCTTGAAGAGGCAATAACAAAGTTTCAGCTCTCCAAGTACATTTCTGACCAAGCCTTTTTCTCTACCTCAAGCATCCACCTGCATGTCCTGATCTGAGTTTTACCAGCATGTTAACTCTAAATCCAGACACAGCAGCATTAAGCAAATAGGGAGGAGCAGAGACTGATCTTTCTCCACTTCTTAAAAAAATGCTATTAGCTGTGTTTGATGATATGAACCACCACTTCCTTTCCTTTCCGCTTTGGGGAGCACCCAAAGAAAATCACAAATGTAATTTTCAAAATACATTATATTGTGTACTATAAAGCAGATCTGAGTATTATGAATTCTATTTTTTTAATACAGTGAGTCTTTGCTGTCCATCTGCTGGCAGAATTGAATTCCAGGTTTGTATTTTTCTAAGGCAGGACACAACTGCAACTTGGAAGTGGTATTGTCAGTGTATTCCTAAACAGAGTTTCATTAGCCTATTTATGGTATTTCATTAAAAAATAGTCCACTTACCATCTGTGAGCACTTTCCTCACTGCCTCATTAGGGAAGCATCTGCTTGGCTTGCTTTGGTATTCTCAAGTCATCTTTTTTTAGCGCTAATTACAACCTCCCATACAGCCTTGTTGGGTCCTTGTACTTATATATTACATGCAGTAATATATAAAGTTATATATTATATATGGTAATATATAATGGTTTAAGCATTTGCCATTAACAAAATACCCTGTGAATGGAGAACTGGGAACATTAGCTTTTTAGCCTCCATTTCTGCATATCACTTAAATATTTCTGAGCTCTACCTGTTGGTTTTTTTCTCCAAAAGAGCCACAAGCAATTGCACACCACTTGTTTCATGAATGTTCTGCTCCTTTTACACCCACAGCACAAGGGAATTGTGCCAGAGGGAACAAAGCAAAGTTTGCAACAAGGAGAGGCCTGTCACTCTGACAGCTGCATTATATTTCTAAGACAAGTAAGTATGAGTCAAATTCATTTTGTGCATAAAATCCAGCAGTTTTATTAGCTGCCAGGCTCAAACTTGCAGAGTGTTTGTGTACTGCTAGCTGGTAGTCATAAATGAGCAGAGTCAAAATCAATTCTTTAACCCCATCTTCTGGCCTCATCTGGGCAGTCACATTCAGAATCCAGCCAAAGAAAATGAAGCTGCTGAAACTCACAGTGAATTCAAAGATTATGTTATTTTTTTTTTTTAGGATGGCAAAGCCTTTAAAACTCTTAAGGCCTGCCTGCACTGGGAATCTATTGCAGTGGAGGCAAAGGTATCATGCTGGCTATCCTGCGCTTCCAAGGTATAGTCGGCTACTTCACCTTTGCTTTGGGATAAGTGTATCAGTGTGAGGAATTAGCAGGTAGTAGCTAGTACACAGCCAATTAGCCAAATAGCTTGCTTCACAGTAGGCAAGCCCATGCATTTCCAGACAGAGTGCTAGCATGTTTGTGAGTAGCTGTGAAGGACTTCTAAAGAAAGACTTTCAGATCAACAGGTAATCCAGCAAAGCACAGGAATTTACGCGTGACACAAATCACGTACTCTATGAAAGTTTGGACTTGAGCAAAAAGATCTGCATATTCCACTGACACTGCTTTCTTCCTGCCAGCCACACCAGCAGTAGTCTCACTGAAGGAAGAGCAAACCAGGAATATTATAACTGACAAAAAGTGATTGCCAGAACACAGGCAAATAGTCAGAGCAATCTGTACTGGCAAACCCAAATAAACTATGCATAGTTTGCCAGGCCAACTGCAATTAAATGTGTACCACCTTCCTCACATTCTTTTGTAACTATTTTTTATTCATTCTCGCAGTGAGTAAAGATTTAAAAAGTAACAAACGGGCAGAATACCTACCTTTCACCTATTAAAATAAGTATTTGGACAGCACTCTCAAAATCCTACAATGCCCTTTTTTCCCCAGTTCCTTTTCAATAAAAACCTGACGTCTGTATCATGAATTCGTTCTAGCAGCTATCAAGTCTGATACTAGTTCAGGTGACCAACCATTCCCAATGGTCTGAAGAAAACATACGATATTGAGGCTTATAGTATAGATAGAACGGAGAAGGTAGCCAGAACTGTTTCATCATACTTCATTTTTTGTCAGGGGGTCACTATTTTATCTGTTCAAAACACAGAGTGAAAAATTTTCAGGTCCAAGGCATGCTAGAATGTATGGGCAAACTTGTGGGACGCTGCACGTGAACAGTGATATCCACATGAATGTGGTATTTGCACTCACAGTCACTGAGACTGCAAGCTCCCCCACGAGAGTCTACTTACTGAGCCTGCCAGGGACCATCAAGGGGTGCAGTGCATGCAGGGTCTGTCGTACAACCTCTATTCATACAGCCACTAAACAAGCTGTAGGAAACTCCCACAATGTATGTGGATGAGTGAACATGGCAAAAAAGAAACAAAACATTACAAAAGTGTTATAGGCAAATAGTAACTAGACGGTGAAATACAACTTTTCATTTTTCATTTTTGCACAGGAAAACTCATAACGCATGATCCCACTGACCTAGAAGGATGCATTTTAAACAAAACTTAGAAACTCTGAGATCTTCATATAGAATGTACACCTGTGCATCGATTTTAAACTCACTGAAACGTATTTGAGTGGTGTCACTGATACGAGTCCATATATAAAGATGGAGAACAGTACGATAATGTCGTACTGTTACCAATGTCGAACAGTACGACAAAGGAGGTCTCTCTCCCTGCTGGGGGAGTTACTGGTTGTTATGCTTTGCTGAGTTGTGAGTAGATTTTTTTATGTGAAATCAGATTCAGTATTGTCCACAAAACAGATAAACTAACCTTTTTTTTTTTTTTTTACAGTGGGTATTTACAGCAGTTTTTCTAGCTATACACTGTAGGCCTGCACAGGATCTGATGCACCTTTTTGGCTGCCTTATTATGGTTTTCTGACTTTGTTTCTGCTAATCCAACTAATCTTTATGTGACCTCATGGCACTTGAAAAAAACAAATATGAATCACTATGGCAAGTTAATCCTGATGGTTTGAAAACACTAATAATGGAATAACTTGTTAGGGACTACTGTTAGCTACACTAAAGGATTTTAGAAGAGGACTAGATTTAAGGCTAAAATCTGGAGTCTTTTCTGTTCCACATACATCATCTGAGTAGTTCAAAAGCAATTAAGAGTGTAATGCTTGGACAGAGGGATGCTCATCTGAGAAGACAATGAAAGATACAGATATGGCTTAGCCAACTCCTATACCACCTTCTCCAGAGACTCTGGACAAAGGATATGTTGAGGACGAAATACAAGATAAGGATATCTAGTACACTCACTAACCATTATAAATGATCCCAAAGGCTGAAAAGTAAAGCACCTGCTTGAATATTCTAATTTATACTGGGATGGGACTGTGAAGATAACTTCTGCAGAGCCCAAATACTTCTTTTACACTGAACTCAGGACATGGTGAAACAGCGGAAAGAATCTGTCGATAAATCTTTAACAAATGTGTTTTGAGGCCAGTAATACCCAGACAGACAAACCAAATGATAGTTATGCCATCTCCACTTTAATGTAAATTTTGCAGTGTTATCAAATGGGGCAATTTAAAACTATGCCATGTTTGTCAACTACGTCCTAAGGACACCTGGCAACTTGGTGGCAGATCACTACTTGGACATAATAGTGACTGCATGTTTCCACGTATTTCTTCTAGTATGCCTCTGTAGGTAAAAATATCTTCCATGGCTCAGTAGAAGTGTGAGCATCTTCTTTAAACAAGGAAGACCTTTGACAATACTTGTTTATAGCCAATTTCAAGAAAATACACTGTTCTGTTCTTTTTTTACACTTTGTCATGTAAAAGATGCCCTAGTGGGGTGTTACCTTGCTTGCCTAATTGCTTATTCAACTGATAGACTGTTTTTTCTGTCTCCTGCTATTCTGTCCTGCTAGGCAGAATCTGAAGTTATGTCAAGAGCATAAGCCATGAGAAAGAATCTACCTGTTGAAACATGACACATTATGCAAGAAATTGTTAAAGAAACCATTGGCTTTAGATACGTTTTGACTTTCCTTTCCTGAGTACTTCTTCGTAATAGTCCACAAAACAAACAGTAATGGAAGGTTTGTGAAAGGTGATAAGCTGGCCATCTACCAATAAGGATCTTTCCATTCTGGCTTTTGATGTACATTTGGCACTAGTGTATTTCCCGTCACTGGGAAATGTCCTGTCTATCCTTCAGGTATGTACTTTTCATGTCTAAAAAACTAGTTTACAAATCAGCCACTGTTAATAAATACATCAGTTTCAGAACAGTGCTCAGAAACAGCAGTTCTCAGAAATGCACTCTGCCTCTAAAAATAAATAGTTGTTGTGAGGTTTTTGGATATTTTAAGCTTCAGGGGAAAATAAAAACGGAGAGGAAGTAAAAGGAGAACGTAAGCATTCCAATACAATTCAACAAATCTAAATAAGGTGGGGAGCTGGTGAGAATCCAGATCGCCAGAATGGGATTCCTTTGGTCTGAATTTAGCTATGAATAGTCTTGTTTTATTTTCCACAAAATCCTCAACTGCTACTGATAATAACATCTCATTGATAAATATTATCAACAAGCCAGCTGAGGAGGCGCGGGCAGAGCCAGCACCCCCGGCAGCAGATCTAAACGAGGTGTAGACTCCCCCCCACCACCCCCAATAAAAGAAGCCTTTCGGGAGTGCGGCGACCTGGTCGCTGTGCCCTGAGTAAGCAAGCAGCGAGCGGGCATCAGCCAGGGCATCACCTGGGAGCACCACGACAAGGGCATTCATCACACGCTCGGAAGGAGTTTAGCTATTGTCTCCACCCAGCAGAAGGTCGTGCTCTCAGCCTTAGCCAGAATAGATGTGGGAACCCACACAGAGCTCCCACAGAAACATACGGCCGTCCAGGTCACAGGCTGCAGGGAGTGCCAGAGCCTTTCGCTGGTAATGGGGGGCAGCTATGAGAACTGCTGTGTGTGTTGCGAACAGGTGAACAATCTGCTCAGCCTGGTGGCAGAGGTGCAAGAGGAAGTCAAAAGGTTAAGGAGCACTAGGGAGGCTGAACAAGAAATAAGACCTGGATGGAGCCAGACTCTGCCCTCCTTGAAACAGAAATGGGAGCACCTATCAGAAAGTAACCGGGATCAAGGGGCAGAAGGCAGAAGCCTAAATGAAAAGAGTGAACGGAAGCAAGTTCATGGTCAGGGCAGCAGACGAACTCCCTCCTTGCCCCCGTCGGTACCTCTGAACAACAGATATGAGGTTCTGGGTGAGGAAGGCAGTCAAATGAGGATGTGGATGATGGGCAATCTACACCAGAGACGTCTCCGCAGTCAGAAAGGCGTACTGCCCGTATCACAACCACATCCACAAGGAAGAAAAGAAGGGTTAGAGTCGTTGGTGATTCCCTCCTGAGGGGAACAGAGGGTCCAATATGCCGGGTGGACCCTCCTCATAGGGAAGTCTGCTGTCTTCCTGGAGCCTGGGTTAAGGACATCACCAGGAAACTTCCTAGCTTGATACAGTCCTCAGACTATTACCCATTACTGATCTTCCATGGAGGTGGAGAGGAAGCTGCGAGTTGTAGACCAAAAGCAATCAAAGGGGACTTCAGGGCCTCGGGAAG
The DNA here is from genome assembly GCA_947846985.1 of Fratercula arctica. Classification (NCBI taxonomy): domain Eukaryota; kingdom Metazoa; phylum Chordata; class Aves; order Charadriiformes; family Alcidae; genus Fratercula; species Fratercula arctica. Next base: position 51,900,119 of record CANTUZ010000005.1, on the reverse strand, counting down.
GTTGGTGAGGGAGTCTGGGGCACAGGCTATTTTTTCCTCACTCCTTCCAGTTGTAGGCAGTGACATTGGAAGGAACAGATGGGTCCAGTCTATTAATACATGGTTCTGTGGCTGGTGTCACCACAACAATTTCAGTTTTTTTGACAATGGGATGGCCTACACGGCACCGGGCTTGCTGGCAGGAAATGGGAGACACCTTTCTCAAAGGGGGAAGAGGGTCTTTGCCCAAGAGATTGTGGGTCTGATAGACAGGCCTTTAAACTAGATGTGAAGGGGAAGGGGGATAATAATATCAGGCTTTTCTGTGGCAAGCTGTGGGACAACACATCAGGGCTAGAGGGATGGGGCGCTAGTAAGGGCCTTTGACCTGTTGCCCCAAGGCATGCTGGGGATGCTGCATCACAGTCAAAGTCTTATGGAGACGAGCCAGGGGCTCCCGAGGTGGTCAGAGTCAACAGGGAAACACTCGTGAAACACCCCAAGGGGTGTTCCTCTAAGAAGGTGACACAGCCAACAGCCCAGCTGAAGGGCTTCTACACAAATGCACACAGCATAGGCAACAAACAGGAGGAGTTGCAAGCTACCATGCTCTGGAAAGCTACGACATAGTGGCCATTACTGAAACCTGGTGGGACGAATCCTATGACTGGAGTGTGGCTATCAATGGCTACTGGCTGTTCAGAAAGGACAGGCAAGGAGGAAGGGGTGGAGGTGTTGCCCTCTATGTTAAGGAATGGATAGAGTGTGAAGAGATGTCCCTACATAATAGCCAAGAGGAAGCTGAAAGCTTATGGGTAGGAATTAGAGACCGAGGCAACAAGGGGAACCCTGTGGCTGGTGTCTACTACAGGCTGCCTGATCAAGAGGAACCTACTGATGAAGCTTTCTTACTCCAGCTACAGGAGGCATCACGCTCAAAGACTCTTGTCCTGCTGGGAGATTTCAACCACCCTGACATCTGCTGGAAAAGTAACATGGCAAACTGTAGACAATCCAGGAGGTTCCTGGACTGCCTTGACTGTAACTTCCTAAGACAGGAAATAGACAGCCCTACCCCCTCGGGTAGGATGCGATACTAGAACTCATAGTCACCAATGCAACTGGTGACAGCAGGGATGTCAAGACTGGAGGCAGCCTGGGCTGCAGTGATCACGGCACTGGTGGAGTTCACAGTCCTAAGGGATACGTGTCAGACAAGGAGGGTAGTCAGGACCCTGAATTTTAGGAAGGCAAACCTCCAGCTCTTCAAGGAGTTAGTCAATAGGACCCCCTGGGAAATTGTCCTCAGAAGAGAGCTGGCAGATCTTCAAGGATGCTTTCCATAGAGCACAAGATCTCTCGATCCCCAGGTGTAAGAAACCAAGCAAGAAAGGGGAGAGACCGGCATGGCTGAGCTAGGACCTGCTCGTCAAACTAAAAGGCAAGAAGGAACTGCACAGGCAGTTCAAGCAGGATCAGGTATCCTGGGAAGAGTATAGGGATACTGCCTGGTTATGTAGGGATGTCAGGAAGGCCAAGGTGTGCCTGGAGCTGAACTTGGCAAGGGATGCTAAAAATAACAAGAAGGGCTTCTACAGGTATGTCAACCAGAAAAGGGAGGTTAAAGAAAGCATAGCCCCACCTGATGAGCAAGACTGGCAAACTGGTAACAACAGATGAGGAGAAGGCTGAGGTACGCAACAACTTTTTTGTCTTGATCTTCATTGCCAGCCTCTCTCCTCACACCTCCCGAGTTGAAGGACCACAAGACGGGGACTTGGGGGACAAAGTCCCTCTCACTGTAAGTGAAGACAAGGATCGTGACCACCTGAGGAAACTGAACATATACAAGTCCATGGGACCTGATGAGATGCATCCCAGAGTCCTGAGGGATTTGTCTGATGTTGTTGCCAAGCCATTCTCCATGATAGTTGAAAAGTCATGGCAGTCAGGTAAAGGCCCTGGTGACTGGAAAAAGGGAAACAGTGCACCCATTTTTAAAAAGGGTAGAAAGGAGCATCCTGGGAACTACCGACCTGTGAGCCTCACCTCTGTGCCTGGGAAGATCATGGAACAGATCCTCCTAGAAGCTATGCTAAGGCACATGGAAGACAGGGAGGTGATTTGAGACAGCCTGCATGGCCTCACCAAGGGCAAGTCCTGCCTGACCAACCTAGTGGCCTTCTATGATGGAGTGACTACATCAGTGGACAAGGGAAGAACTACGGATATCATCTATCTGGACTTCTCTAAGGCCTTTGACATGGTCCCTTACAACATCCTTCTCTCTAAATTGGAGAGATACGGATTTGATGGGTGGATAGTTCAGTGGATGAGGAATTGGTTGGATGGTCACAGTCAACAGCTCAATTTCCAGATAGAGATCAGTGACAAGTGGTGTCCCTTAGGGGTGTGTACTGGTACAAGTACTATTTAATATCTTCATCAATGACATAGACAGTGGGATTGAGTGCAGCCTCAGCAAGTTTGCAGATGACATCAAGCCGAGTGGTGTAGTTGACATGCCTGAGGAATAGGATGCCATCCAGAGGGACCTGGACAAGCTTGAGAAATGGGTCTGTATGAACCTCATGAAGCTCAGCAAGGCCAAGTGCAGGGTCCTGCACGTGGGTTGGGGCAACCTCTGGTATCAGTACAGGATGGGAGATGAAGGGATTGAGAGCAGCCCTGAGGAGAAGAACTTGGGGATATGGTGGATGAAAAGCTGGACATGAGTCGGCAATGTGTTCTCACAGCCCAGAAGGCAAACTGTATCAAAAGCAGTATGACCAACAGGTTCAGGGAAGTAATTCCGTCCTTCCACTCTGCTCTCATGAGACCCCAACTGGAGTCCTGTGTGCAGTTCTGGGGTCCCCAGTACAGGAAAGACATGGACCTGTTGGAGCGGATCCAGAGGAGGACAACAGAAATGATCAGGGAATGGAACCCCTTTGCTAGGAGGACAGGCTGGGACAGTTGGGGTTGTTCAGTCTGGAGAAGAGAAGGCTCCTGGGAGACCTTATTGCGGCCTTTCAGTACTTAAAGGGGGTTTATAAGAAAAATGGAGACAGATTTTTTTATCAGGGACTGCAGCAGTAGGACAATGGAGAATGGTTTTAAACTAAACGAGAGGAGATTCAGACTAGATAGAAGGAAGAAATGTTTTATGCTGAGGGTAGTGAAACGCAAACAGGTTGCCCAGAGAGGTGGTAGATGTGCCATCCCTGGAACCATTCAAGGTCATGTTGGACGGGGCTCTGAGCAACCTGATCTAGATGAAGATGTCCCTGCTCATTGCAGGGCAGATTGGACTAGATGGCCTTTAAAGGTCCCTTCCAACCCAAAGTATTCTATGATTCTGATTCTGTATACATTTAAATGCCTACAGGAATAGCCCAGAGTTTAACTCGTGTTGAGAAAATAGTAAAAAATACTACAGAGCAGAAAGCAGGCTGGAAAAATTACTTATTTTTTACTTGGTGTTTATATTTTGAAAAAGTCAAGAAATAGATCAGTTGCAGTCACACTAAAAAAGATATCGTTTGAGTTTGTAAACAAAACTTAAAGAGGAAAAACAAAGCAAAAAAAGATAAATATATTTTTTTATTCAACCTCAAATCCTTCCTTAATACACAGTGAAGTGTTTTCCTTTGTATTGGAGCCCCTACCATTTCATTTTAGTCTTCCTTTTGTCATTGACCCTTTTTTCAATTGAAAAATAGGTTTGAAATGAAAATGTTTCAGCTGAAACTAAGCATTTATTTTTGAAAAATAAAAATTAAATGTTTTTCAATTTCAAATTCCCTTTCCACCTTCTTTTCTTTAAAACACTTCAATGAATTCGATTTCTCAGACATGTCAGTGAACCTGAAATACTGCATTTTTGTGAATTTCATGCTGTTCTCCTAAAGGCTGTGATTAGCAGGAGTGCTCCTTAATTCTTTTATGCCTTGGTTCTTTTTTGTTCTTCCTTGTAAGGATCCCCAATTTGGAATTGCTTACATAGGATCAAATATGTTCTAGATGAAAGTTAGAAAATACAATGATCTTTGCCCCTAGTCTGTTATCTTTCCCAAGTACCGAGACATGTATTGTAGCTAATTGTCTTAAAGCTTTAAGTACGCTGAGAGGCTTTGAAATTAATATAGAAGTAGGATTAAATATATAAAAGCACACTTTTATAGGGTTAGCGTGGGCTTCGCATCCCCCTGCATTCACAGCCGCTGCGCTCCCACTGCCATGTACACTGAGAAGGAATCTGCATGCCAACCACACTGCTACAGAGGTGAAACAGGACAGAGTTTTAACGACAGCCTTTTTTAACTGAAAAACTGTGACCCTTTGAACATTGCTCACAAATTTACAGTTATTAGCGATCTTGGTTGGGATAGCCTGGAGATCAAGGGGAAACAGGAAGACAAAGAATAAAAATTAAATGCAGTAACTTGTTAGTATAGAAATACAGTACTGCTTTGTATGCTGAGTTCTTAGTGCACTTGTACATATACATCTGCACGTATGTTCATGGAGGAGGGTGTACGTATGCGTTTATCTCATGGAAAGCTACGGTAAAGCAAGACTTTTGAAAACTTTAGCCATTCTTAAAGTAAGCACTATTTCTCTTTAGCCTTTGTATATCTAATCCAATACTATAACCGGCTTTTTCCAAAAAGTTCAGAATAAATAAGTCCCTGTAGATTTTATAAGAAGTATTTTAATCCCTGTGCATCTATATAAGGATCTGGATATGTATAAAAATGGAGTTAATATCTAAGTGACAATTTCTTTTTGAAAGTGTAGCGCAAGACCAAACTGAAGGTTGAAACCATGAGAACTCTCATGTCATCAGATTATTTTAAGGAACATGAGTGTCATGGTATTATCTTCTGTAGATTCTAATTCTATTTTATTGAAATCAATGAGAGATTTGCAATTGACAGCAGTGAAATGAGGTCAGAGCCCGATCTGATATGTCTAATTAATAGGCTACATCCACTCCATCTGTTCCACAAAATGTCTGAGAAAGAGCATAGGATAAAACATCTCCATCCTGAGTCAGTGCTGTTCAAATCCTGGACAAAAATAACAGTGAGAGCACTTGGAGCATTTCATCCTCTGAGGTATCTAAACATTTGTGCCAGCACATTTCACCAAGTTTCCATTTAGAGGAATTTTGTGGGCAAATTACAGAGTAAAAACTCAGATGACAAGAAATCTGTGGGTGTGCTTGTTGTACATATTGTGGCAGATCTTGAAAACCCACTCTCCCGTGTAGGTGCCTGAACTCTACCATGAAATGCAAAGCTAGTTTTTCTGACTCAACTAGGTGTATCCCATTGTCTCTGGGCTAGGCATATAATACGTGTTGGCAATCTTCCTTTCAGGCTTTGTCTTGACAATGCAGTAAATGGCTTTAGGACTCCTGCTCAAAGATCCAAAACTACCACGGCCGCATGACTACAACACTAATCCTGTATAATAAATTAATTCCTAAGATTCAGATTTGTTCAAAAAATGTTGACAGGTTAACTTGCATCCACAAGGCTTGATGCCAGGTATTTATTACTTGTGTCTCCTGTGTTAACTTTATGTTGAACTGACAAATAATCATCTTTCTATAGCTAGTATAAAACCTGTGTGAGTTCCATACTATATGCTGTGGCTAATTTTAGAGAAATCAAATCATACGCTCCTTGATTTGGATGAAACTCGTATTGTTTGGTGATCAGGTTGTACAGAAAAACCATATGCATGACAATGGAACTGTAGCTTCAAAGGCAGTGAAACTTGGGATGAAGACAGAAAGTATCTATAGAAGAAGAATGTAGAAACAATCAAGTCTGGAGAAGAGGAGTGGACCACAGCTGGGCTTTTGGGCTTGTTGGTTGGTGTTTTTTTTCCTGTTAAGTGAGATATTGATAAAGACAAATGTCAAAGCAGGGATCTCTGTAGCTTGCACGCAGAATACCGGCTACTCTGAACAGGATGGGAGCTCTGCATATATGCCATTTCATATTACATAAACACCATTTATATTAACTGTACTTAAAATTGTGAAGCACTTAACAACTATTTCACTAATCAAATCATGACACTAAGCAATTACACAGACTTCTGTATTTTCAAACTTAATAATGTTTCAGCGTACTATTCCACTTCACTATATTTATTTTGTAGCAAGGCTGCATACGCATACGCACACACAGACTTGCCTGTTAACTGTGCACCTGTGTAAGGGTAACATCTCGGTTCTTTTCATAAACAAGCCCTGGGACTGTTCTTTAGCACCAGGACGGAAATGGAAGAGCCCATATCAGGATTATTAAACTTTCCAAAATATGGTGATCACATCCAAACTGCCCACTGTGAATGGCCACTGGCCCACACTGACTCCCTAACCATGCCTGTGAACTGGGAGAGGGCTGCCTGGCCAAAGCCATGGCGAGACTGCTCTGAGGTTGACCTACACATAGAGGGCTGAGCTCCCGGCTCAGATACCTGCTCTGCCTCCGTTTAATTTACTACCATGGATGCAGCGACAGTGTCTCCTAGTGGCTATATTCTTGAAGGAACAGACCCAACCCCAGACTTCCCACCTGAAACTCCCACTCTTCAAAGGTATACAAAACACCAATACGTCTCTAGATTTTTAGAGTATCTAAAACTCAAATAGATAAAATAAATAATTTAAACACTCAAGGTTTAGTATCTAAGTTACAAATTCTCATGCTGATTTAACATCTAAAACCTATCTCCACAGTATTAAGGTATTGCGTTCCTTCTCTTTTGAAACAGTAACACTAAAGAGAGAGATGAGATTCATAACAAAACCACGTGAAGCAAGGTGTTCGGCACTTTTCTCAAAGGTCTGAAGGCAAGCATGGGCATCAACAGGGTCAATCTCATTTAACCTTTAGGTCCTCTCAGACCCCATAAAAGCAAAGGAAATGCTTAAATCCTCTTCTATGGTAAGTCTCCATAGTTTCAACCTACCACATACTGAGCCCTATCCCAGATACCACAATCTGTGAATATGAACTAACGTCACTGGATCTTTGAACCACACTAAGGACTCACGAAAGGCGATGCCGGCATAGATCAGAAGGCCACTTCTCCCAGCAGCACCCTGTCTGCAGTCATGGCCAGCAGAGGACATTTAAACAGAGAACATTAAGAACAGGCAACCCTGAACAGTATCAATACTTGGTTCTAGCCCTTCCTCCTTGAAATAGCTATCTTCCGTTTTCAGCACCAACTAAACACCAAAAATCCATCGTGGTAATAAGATCCGTATAAGGGGATTTTATGAAAGGAAGACTTAACAGTTAAGATACAACAGTATTCGATAGTAAGCCAAAGCCCCACTAGCTGGAACTCGACATGGACCTAAAGACATGGACCTGTTGCAGAGGGTCCAGAGGAGGGCCACAAAGATGATCAGGGGGCTGGAGCACCTCTCCTATAAAAAGAGGCAGAGAGAGTTGGTGTTGTTCAGCCTGGAGAAGAGAAGGCTCTGGGGAGACCTTATCTCCTTATCTCTCTGAGGAGGCCTTCCAGTATCTGAAGGGGGCCTACAGGAAAGCTGTAGAGGGGCTCTTCATCAGAGAGTGTAGTGATAGGAAGAGGGGTAACAGTTTTAAACTGAAAGAGTGTAGATTTACATTAGATATCAGGAAGAAAATTTTCACTATGAGGGTGGTGAGGCACTGGAACAGGTTGCCCAAAGTTGTGGATGACCCATCCCTGGAAGTGTTCAAGGCCAGGCTGGATAGGACTTTGAGCAACCTGGTCTAGTGTGAGGTGTCCCTGCCCACGGCAGGGCGGCTGGGGAACTGATGATCTTTAAGGTCCTTTCTAACCCAAACCATTCTATGATTTTATGAACTACAGCAAGGTAGACCCAGAGGACGCACCGGTCTGATTTTGCCATGTTGGGGGACATTTCCTTTCTCATTTTCAACCGATTGAAGTTTCCCTTTGTCCACCATACTCTGGGCAGCAAATTTCCACACATGGATAAACTTAACCAAATAAGACATTAAAAGAAAAAAAATAAAGACTGGAAAGGTGCAGACAAGGAAATCTTTCCTAGCAAATCCTGGCTCTAAGTGACCACTACTTCTTAACAATGGAATACAGATTTGCGTTCCTCTGTGTCTGTATCGGGGCCTTTTGTTGTTTGCCAAGTATCCTGTCACACCCCTGACATCCCCACTTTGGAGATTTTATGTAAGCTCCCCTGTTAGAGGAGAAATAACACACTGCAAAAATGACTGTGGTTGGAGTAGTTCTATCACAAGAAAATAAAGCCTTTATATACTCCAGATCTTTGCTAACATACCTATCTGAACATCCCAAAAGCCACCAGACATAAACCTGGAGTGCATACAGTTTGTCCCCACCTCAAGCAGGGCTTTCGTCATGTACCTGTGTGTGCTTGAGAGATACTGCTCTGCTTGCAGCAACGGGCACTTTCTGCTACCTTTTTCCCACTGTGCCGGTGCTGGTGGAAAGCCTTCCTTGAACAAGGTCTGGTCAGTATTCACTTTGCCTGATGATCCTTATGGTGCCTGAGTTTGCTGACCTTTAGGCCGGAGTGTAAAGCTTATCTCCATCCTCAGCTTTTTACCTGAGGGGAGGGAAAGATGACAATTCAGTTTTGGAAGAGGTTCTCACCAGTAAAAAGGGATTGACAAGTGAAATGCTTCCCGCTCAAATTGTTTTCCACACCTCCTTCAGCTATCGCTGAGCACTAGTTGAATTACACCAAGCAAACAATTTCAGCTTGTCTTAGTCTAGGTAAGTTTCCTAAATGTTTGAAAGCAAAGCCAAAACTTTTGTTTCTTTTCTCACCCTGACAATTCAGCTCTGTCCAGTAAGGAAAGCAAAAGCATGCATCTATTGAAGCCTTCCTGTTTCTGGCGCTCTGATCTTTTTTAGTCCAGCTGTTCTACCTGTTCTTTTAAAAGCACCTTTCTTTCTACACACATTTAGAACCTCCTTTCATCCAAAGTTGACAAATCCCTATAACACAGCCACCTCTCATCATGTCTCCTCTTATTAAACCCCTGCACAACAGATCACACATTCCCCCAACCATCCAAAATAAGCATAGACCTCTACAGCCACCTTATGTGGGAATGAAAACAGCAGGTAACCAGAGCACCCAGAGGGAAGCAAAGTCCAAGGACACAGAAGGGACAGAGAAGACAGAGCTGCAACCCTACAGATGTAGGCTGGTTCCTGCATCTTCAAGCTTCTTCCTCGTGGCTCCAATTATTTGTTGACAGTATCTGGTTAAGTGATTTCATTGTCAGAGGAAATGCTACAGGGCAGATTAAACTGCTGGGCTGCTACCAAAACCAGAATGTACTAATTTGGAGCAGAAATTCCCCGCGAAGGCAAGGCAGTAGCAAATGGTAAGTTAGTTACCTCTGTCACAGTCCCGTGAAGAGCCAGAAGAGCCCCACAGATTTGCCCTCTGTCAGACCTGGGGGACTGTCCTTTAAGCAAACAAAGCTAGTACTTTCTAACCTTCCACTCCTCCCAAGCCAACTGCTTGGGGGCCACTCTGCAGAGAGCCAGTTCCTTCCTTTGTCCAGGTAATGGGACACTTGTGTGCACACCCTCCCAGACAAGTGTCAGGTTATTTAAATCAGCTCAGCAAGTCTTTCAGCCTGAGAGACACAAAAGCAATATAAACAGAGCTTCCTTTTGCACTCTGTCCTCAGAGAGTCCTATCCAGAGCAGATCATGCTGATACAACCTGACAACATCCAGGGATAAAGGGGAGGCTCACACCAGATGCAGTCTAATAGTAGCTAGTATTATAAGAGGGCAACCAGAGATCAAAGAAACATTTTCGTTTCTTTCCTACTACCAGTTACTCTGTAAACTGAACAAGCCCCCAGCCCCATCAGAGCAATGAAGCATCTGATCCTCACAATCCTGTCACGGGTAGGGAGAAAGCACCTTCCAAGAGATGCTACCAGGGCTGAACTGCATTTGCTTTTCTTTAAAGCCTCTTGTATAACCCTTCACCCTTCCTTACATATCACTGTAATACATTTGGCACAAAACTGAAAAATTGCAAAACTCCTCAAGAAGTCGGATTTCTTTGCTGCCTTTTTAAGGGGCAAGTAGGGGAACAGTTCCTCGATTGTTTTTGAACTATTGATTTTTATTATTATATTTAGGAGGCTGCTCCCCACTCCACCGCCGAGTTAACCATTCACTTGGACTCTTCTTTCAGGCAGGTGGTTTAAGCTTGATCTGCCCTCCGGGGGTTAAATAAAGAAGTGACGGGAGGAAAACCAAAACCTTTCCAGTGGCTCATATTTGAAATTCTTTCTTCGCTCTCTCTCCCTCTCCTACACGGGGCTCCTTTGCTTCTGGTTGCCCTAATTATTCCATTAGGGAATGGCGAGGGGCAAGGATTAACAATGAAGCAGATCACAGGAAACTGTTACCAAAAGCACAATGCGGACACCCACCCCCTCCATCCCCCCGTTCCTCCCTCCCACGAGACGGTCCCCCTCACCCTTCTGTCGATGCCATGGTCCCGAAAGCCCCCCTGTCTTCTCAAGAGTCCAAGAGATTATTTTGGATAGTAGAGCGCAAAGGAGGTTGGCTCTTTGGGATAACCCTTGCTCGCGTCTGGGAAGGAGCACGCAATTCCTTGTAATCCTGGGGGCTCCGCAGGGCGAGGATCCGGCAGCTCCGCTCCGCGGCTCTCTCCCAGCCCGCCGCCGCCGCCCCAGCGAGTGCTCTCCGTGCCCCGGGGACGGGCGCTGCTGCCCCGCGGCCGCCCAGCAGTGGCCGGCGGGGCGAGGAGGCGCTGGCACCTGGGCTGCGATCCCCGGCGCCCTCCCCTCGCCGTGGGGTGCGTGTGTGTGCGAGAGGTGGGGGTGACTTCACATCGGCGCGGTGTTGGCTGAGGGTGGATTGGAAGGTTTTAGCCCTCGAGCCGTGGATTTGCAGTCTATCCCTCTCTATTTTAGGCACGGGCTGACATCACGAGCCGTTGTTACTCCTATAAATCCCCCCAACCGCTCCTTGACAGAAGCTGGGGGTGGGGAGGGGGGGGCGGCGGCGAGCCCCTCACAGTGGGAGGGCCGGACGCTGCCGATCGCGACTTGCTCCGCTCGCCGCCGACCGCCACCGCCTCCCCGGGGCAGGCCCGGCCCTCCGCAATGTGAGGGCCCGCCGGGACTTCGGGGAGCCGGCCGGGAGCGACGGGAAGGACCGAATTTTCCCCCCCTTAGCTCCCCCCAACACCCACACACACCGTGTGCGCCCGGCTACCACCTCATGCCCCTCGCCCCTGGCGAGCCAGCCGGCACTCCAGCGGGAGAAGAGTCCCGCAGCCCGCCCGGCCGAGGGGCGCGCCGCCGCCTCCCTGCCTGCCGGACCGCGCTCCCCGCAGCCGAGGCACCTGCCCCTCCACGCAGCGGCGGCGGCCTCGCAAGGCTGCACGGCCCGGTCTGTTCAGCCCTTCGTGAGAGCGGCCCGGATCTGGCTGCCGGCCGCGGCAGGACCAAAAGGCCGTGGCTGGCGGCGAGCAGGGCCGCCCGCCCCCCGGGCCGAGCAGGGCGCGGGGCTGCCGTACCGAGCGCGCGGCGCACGGGCCCGGCCCAGCAGCGGCGCGGTGCTGCCCCCTGCCGAGGAGGCGGGGGCGGCGCCGCAGCGGAGGTCCCACCTGCCGGCGCGGCGGCACCCTGGCGGGGGCGGCGAGACCCGGCAGCGGCGTTCCCGCAGGCCCCGCCTGACCGCGTAGCAGAGCCCAGGCGCGCCGGGCCTGGCCCAGCCGCGCGCCGCCGCGACCCCTGGAAGAGGCCGCGGTCCCGCAGGTGGCCGCAGCACCTCCTCGCGACCTCTGCCCGTCCGCACCGCCCTCGGCCGGGCGCGGGCCCGCCCCGCGCCGCGTCGCGCGCCGCCTGCCTACCTGCACCGCCCGCCGCCGCCGCGCCGCCCCGCCTCGCCGTGGGGCGCCACGCGTGGCCGCGGCCTGCAGGCCCGGGGGGCGGGGGAGGTTGGGGCGCGGGCGGGTTCCCGTGCCGGCGGGGCCATAGCGGGGGTGCTTACAGCAGCTGCTGGGGCGCGGCTGAGTCTCGCTGCAGGGCCCCGGCCGTGCTAGGGGGTGAGCCACCGGGAACGTGGGCGGGAGCGCCCTGGCAGGCACCTCTTCAGAGCAGGAAAGGTTGTACGGGCACTCACAGGAGAGCACAGGTACGACCTGGTGCGACCCCTCCTCCTCACCTCATTACTCTTGGGAACCGCAGCATGGTTTACGCTGGAATTTTCCAGATCCTGCTACCAGCCAGAGGCTGGCCTGGCAGCCCACGGACTGGCCTGCAAGCTGCAGCCAGGCCACGTTTGCAGAGTAGGGCAGGAAGATCGCGTCCTGCTCGGTAACCACACTACTGCACTGGGGCAGGGGGTACTCATGCCAGGTCAAGACACTGCCATACACCTTCAGTTTTCCCCAGGTGAGGCTCTGCCTGCCAACCTTGATGCTGTCTTTCCGTCCAAGTCTGATGTCCCGTTTCACAGGGAACAAACATTTCTGACATAGCCCGTTCCTTCTGCACCACGGAGGCACACACAAAGCCAGCAGCCATGCAGGAAGCTCCCTGCCACAATAAGGAGCTGTGAGGCTGCAGGGGACGCACAGCTGAGCAAAGGCTGCCTGAACCTGCCCACTGCTCCCGCTGCTCCAGTATCCCTTTCCTGCAACTGAGCTAATTCCAGTACCTGTCCTTAAAAATGGCAGGATGCAGCTTAGTATGCATCCCTAGTCCTAATCAAATACACATTTTTTCTTTTAATCGTACCATGGACTTAGGTTTTCGAGGGAAACAAGTTACCAGGACAATTCCATTAGAGTCACTGCAGGTATGCCTGATAAGAACGTGTACTTCAGTAAGTCCGTTTCCTTACAGTGCTATTTTTCAGCTAAGCACCCTGGCTTTTGGAAGTAATGTAATACATCCCGAGCCCCAAAAACATACAAAGGGAGAAGTATAAATCCATTGGAGTGAGTAAGCATGCAGAGGCTGTTTTGCTCTCTTTTTTTTCATAGCAATATCTTTATGGCCTTTCTAGGATGCACAGCTCTTTTACTCAGGGAAAATGTGTTGCTATGCATGTTGTGCTATTTCACACCCTTTCTCCAACAGATGGCATAGATCCTCACCTGCTTAGAAAGAGATGTTTGAAATAGTTTTGCATCTTAAAAATAGATCCTAGCTATCAAAGGGATTAGTGATGCCAGCTCACAGGTTGTTTTTTTTCAACCATTCATCCCCCATTTTTCCTCATTATTGGCATTAGACGTTAACCCTTGTTGTACTCAAGCTGTAAGTACGGAACTCCTGTGGGTCAGCCTGCCAGACAGGATGGACAAGCTGATTTGTAATTTCTATGAATACTAGGCATGGTACAGCTGCTTAGATACGTTGATATGATTGCCTACCCATACATACGAATACATATGTCATATAACAATAGAAATAAAACATCATATTTGCATTTAGAGATTAGCCAGAATTGAATCTAAGATTCAATCATTGAGGTCCAGAAGTAGAATCAAATTCTACAGCTAATTCCTCTTTCTGTAATGGACTATGCTAAAATCTAAATCCTGGGGGTTGAGAGAAGCCTGGCCTGGCCATTTTCTTGCTTCTGTTTTCTTTGAAGATCATCATGACTGCAAAAAGAAGGGGGCTTGAATTCTTCTGTGCACGCACAACTGTAGCAATCCTTCTGTGATTTTCCATTAATTCCTTCAAGTTTCTCTTCAAGAGAAAGTTTCACTTTTGTGTGACATACAGCCAGTGAACAGCTATATTGTTGTTGCCTGAGCCCAGAAACTTTTTGGCTACTAGTTGCCAGACCTGTGAGGGGTTTGAAGCCAAATGGGGACAAGATTCAACACAGAGGAGGAGTTAGAGGATCAGTAAATACTAGGCATAGCTGATCTTTAGTAAAAGGAGAAGAGTGAGGGCTAAAGCTGGAATTAATGCCGACTTTTGCTGATCTGTGTGGAGTGCCTAGTTCTCTACTGGACAAATCTTGGAGAAAAGAAACATCTAGGGCCTCTTCTCCTCTCTCAGCTGTAGCAGTAGAGAACAATAATGCTATGGAGAGCAATGCAGTCACAGTGTCATAGCTGAGAAAAAAACAGCTCACAGACCTTTGTGATTTGTGTTTTAGAAGATAATTTCTCTTACCGTTAGAGCGTAGAGAATGTCATTTAATGTAATCATGGAAGAGCTCTGACTGGGCAAGCCATGCTCCAATAAACAATTCTATTCCTTTCTCATTTCATTCTTCGTCGATAGTGTTAGGAAGAAACACATGTTGACTTTCTCCAAGTTTGCCCTTCTCCAAAATTGTCACCTAATTTCCTCTAACCCGTTCTGTCAGTGGGGGAGTACCACACGTTCACTGGCACATGTTCCTCCTAGAAGAGGAATGAAACACATCTTATTTTTCACATTTAATTAAGAATTTTTGTTGCTGCTGTTGTCAAGCAGTTTGTCAGCCACGCATAATCTCCTGGAAGGAGGAGACAAACAAGATAAAAAGAAGCAATATACTTTGGTTGTAGCCCTTAAACTTTTTGATTCAAGCAACATCACCTGGTCCTATTGCCTGTAAAAATAAGAAAAGTGCAAGAGCGTAACACATTAACTTGGCCCAGGAAAGCAAAAAATAAATTACATCGAATGACATCCAATACTAATTGCCATTTTAGCAGCAATTTTCAGATTCAAAAGTAGGTGGAAACTACTGAATGCTAAGAAACTCTTAACATGATTTGACAGCATCAGAGAATCAGAGCTGAAATCAGACTTGTTAGCTTACAGCTGCAGGATCTGAGTCCTTCTTGGTGAGAGTACGAAGTCCTTTCATCAGATTCCCAGCCTTCACATCCAACTATTGCTGTGAGCTGGTTTGGGCACTGTAGTAATTTGGTGTCCAAGGTGGACATCCCACCTTGCACATCCCAAGGTGTCATAGATGACTTATCCAGTAGTCATCACTGATGGGAGACATCCGCCTGTTCCTCCTCCCCAACCTTTTCCAGGGCTCATCTCTAGTCTCTAGCCACAACTGAATAGCGAATGATTTAGTGATGTGAAGACCATGTGAAGACCGAAGTCTCTCCTCTGGACAACATGCCCAATGGGAGAACCTTACACTTTGATGTCAGATGGTCCAGTCAAGAAAAGCCTCTGCTAAGTGTGAGACCTGGACATTATTCTTCTCCCTGGAGTGTTACAGAGGAGTTGTTTTGGCACAAAAGTATGTGAACTGATGGAAACCAGTTTTCCTGAGGTATTCCTGGGTCTTTGAGATACTCCACATGGAAAAATGTTTTTGAAAGTATGTTTCAGGTTTTCATCTGTTCAGAATAAAAGATGGGAGAGAACTCCCCCGTACATTTCATTGCAATGGTTCATGCACAACAATAGCAGCACTGCATATATTAAGAAAAAAAAATCGTGTTATTTATTTATATAGTAATTGAATTTTATGCTAATTCTGCCTTTCAGCATACCTGAAGAGTCCCAAGTGAGAGTCACGTGCAAACAGACAAGGGCAGTAGAGAGTCCCTAGAGTGTGACACAGATAAAGCAACATGGAATCTAGATGATGTCAGACATGGGTATGTAGGTTAAAAAACCAAACCATAGTTTATTTAAATGTGTAAAGTACTTGGAAGGGAAAAAGATTACATTGTACTATGGCAATACAGACAGCACATACCGTAACAAGCTCATTCATCGTTATGAACTCAGTCTACTCTTTCCAGCCTCCTAATCCTCTCAGTCACACGGATCTTTGGGAGAGGCTCACCGTTGATTTCTCTAGGGAACTCCGCACTACAGATTAATTTCAGTCAGAATTTGCTGTCCTGTTTCTGTATGTCAGACTCAGGAGCAGAGCATCGTCCTCCCACCAGGGGAGACAGGCTAAATATGGCAAAATTTCTCATGCACTAAGACCCTCTGTCATGGGTTAAGTACAAGTAGCCTGATGGAACATCTGCTCCTAGGACAAATTACCAGGCTGTCTGCCTTAACCTTATCCCAGACATGGCTCATCACTGGGATGAGAAGCCTAAAGCAGCAGAGACTGAGAGATATTATGATAGTTATAAAATGCCATTTCCAGACACAGCTTTTTATTTCAGGTTCTTCTCAATCCAGTCTTTGAAGAGAAGAGCTTTGGTGTAGCCACTGTAGAGTTCTAGACTGCAAGTTTTATCATAACCCCAGCTCACTAATCCCATCAGGTGCCACCTTAGCTCAGGAGATGCTTTTCCTGGCAAAATTATGGCTGCAATCCCTCCAGTTTCAGCAGGGCAGATATTAGAAAAGGTTGTGTGATCTTGTTTGGCGCAGAACATGCTGTCAGTGATGCTGACTTGTATCCCATTATCCTCATACTGTTGCTCACACAACAGTGAATCCACCATCCGAACAACTCCCATGCGTATTGTGTCATTCTTGTATCTGGGATCTTTAATGTCAGCCAATACCTTCCAGCCAGTAACCATTATTTTTAAATCCTCTGTAGATGAAGTCAAGTCTTGAGAAGATGACAAGCAAATGGGTTGAACACGGCTGCTGATTCTGGCTTTGTCCAAGAGTTTTATGATAGCTATGTCAGAATCAAGTAATATAGGGTCATAATTGGGATGCACTATGATGGCAGAAATCTGGGGAGGAAAAAGAGTAGGAACAATTGTAGAGTTAATAGCAATGGCAAGTCAGCAGCATTCTTTCCATACTGCTATATTACATGTTAGTTTATTTTGCATACTTCTCCTCTGCTGTCCACTCCCAAACTGTTCTTTCACCATAGTGCTCACTCAACTGAGAAACATGCAAAGAGATCAAGCATCTTCTGACTTTTTTTTTTGCTTGGGTTTCAGGAAAACTTTTATTGCATGAAACACTGCAGTCAAGAACATTTTCAGCAAAATGGGGAGTTAATGTGCAGTTCAAGTTTTCCCACTATTTACTGAAAAGATCTTACCTGCCATGTCATCTTCAGCCTGTAGAATTTGGTGGAGGGGGGGGTGGGCTTTGAATTAAAATGTTATCTTCTTTTTGAAATGCAGCCACCTTCCCACCAGAAAAGAATGCTAGCAATACATTACATAACGTAATGGGCCAAACCTTTAGTGCTAGTTACCTTGATGAAACACTACAAGAATGGATTAGCTGAAGAAGCAGCACTATGTCTTTGATAAAGCATACTATATACCAAAAAAGCTTCACAGAGATAACTACACAACTCACCTGTGAAGTCAGAAGAAAGAACACAGAGAGAAAAAGTAAAAAAAAGGCAGTGCAGGCAAAGGGGTATACGTTTTCAAATGAGGTTTAACAGTAGAGAACTAATAAACTGGCGAAAAATAGGAAGTGTGTTCCAGAATGCTGCAGAAGTATTGTAAAAAATAATATATTTCCTTACAGGAAAAGTCTGAAAAAGCTGGAATTAGAGAAAGAAACTAAAAAAAAAAAAAAAAAAAGGGAGGGAAGGAGGAGGCAGAGAACCAAATTAACTTTGATTTCTTGGATAAAATCCATTAATTAACTCACATAACACCACCACCTCCACCACCCCGAAAAAGAGACACACACAGCCAAAATTGCTGTATTTCTCCTCATTTTGACATCAGCCTCTCTAGTTCTACTTGAAAAAACCAAACCATTCCATTGAGTCTGAGGTGCTATTTTTAGAGCTGCAGCCAGACAGATTTGAGCTGGAGCCTCAACTTTTGAGTTTAGAGCTGTACAGCCTTGGGGCTGAGATGTGAAATGTGCTCATGATGTCAAATCAGGATCTAGAGCACAAGTGTCTCCCTCATAAATTATGTTAATCACTTTTGACAGTAGCTGGCATCTCTTCTACTTTTTTTCTGGCAATATCACTCAAGACGTTATGGCCCACGGAACCTGAGCTATTTTCTTAGTGATCTGTGTTAGGGGGTGAACATATGACTTGGACAGTGTCAGGGGAATTTAATGAACTACAGCATGTGCCCTCCTTGTGCCATGACAGTTCTGTCAGTTGAGGCCCAAAGATGCATTTCAAAGAACAGTGTGTAAAACAATATATTGCTCAAAGGATAACCTTTTTCCCCCCATACAAGATAGAGGTGATCAGCATTTGTCTGTGCTCATCATTTTCCACTCCCAGCAGACTTACTCACCCGCAGGTTCTGGATGGTCTTTTCATCCCGGTCATCATCCCTGTAGAATTTCCCCAGAACCACTTTGAGCTCTGCTGTCTTGAGCACAATGGTCTTGCCCAGGTCAGTGACGCAATGAGCTGCCACCACCACGGTGCGCTCATTCACCAGGGCCCCACTGCAGATAAGGATCCAGGCCCCTTTCCGGAGACTGTTCTCCTTCACCCCATTGGCCGTCCGATAGATTGCTGCTTGCCAGGGCCACCTGGTAGAGGTCACTGTCTTCTGAAGGGTGATGTTTTCTGCTTTTCCACAGACTGAGGAAACAGGAACCAAGAATGAGATAATGCCTTTTCCCCATCAAAGAATCTGAATATCACTCTTGATTCCTGCTTAGGATGTGCCAAAAGAAGACAAACGGCAATGGTTAGCATGAGGGATAGCTTTCTAATTAAACTCTGTCTCCAACCTGTTAAATTATAGTATAGAAGTATTTTATATTGCCTTTTTTAGAAAACTTCCAATTTTTCCATTATTATCTGAATTCCTGGTGGAAGTAGGAATGTGGATTTAGTGCTTGAGCAGGTGAATTTTCATGACAACCTTATCAAGCTGCACTATAATGAGATGACTGCATAAAGAAATGTAAAGAACATCCCTGATTCTTGCTTATAATAAAACACCATAAAGCCAGCAGTGCACTAAAACTCACCCTGGGCAGTCACAGAGTAATTGTGAGGTCCTCTCCCAGAACCGACCTTAGCACAGATGAGTTCATGCCTATGATAACAGACTTGTCTTGCAACAAGAACCTTGCAGTAAATGCATCTAAATTAACAGTCATCCTGGGGAAAAGAAAATGCTCTGCCCTGTTCCAGGAGTGTAATACCTGGGCTCAGACCTGGGGTAAACTCTCCTGTGTTAGGAAAGGTTTACTTCAGTTGAAAGAGTTACATCATGTGGTCACAGTTTTTAGTCTCCCTTAGGACATTTTCTTTTTCCTGGGATGTAGTGTGGACATGCCCATAGTGAAAAGGATTGAACGAAATACTTTTCAATACGTGAGATTATCTCAAAGCAAAAGCACAAACAAGAACTCTAAAAATTTGCTTGATGTTAGGATCTACTTCTCACAGTTTGCCTGATGTCAGTAGTGGGTTGTACCAACTCTTGTGATGTTCCTACCCTCAGTTACTCTTTGCATTAGCTCTGTGTAAGATTTTATCTGGACTTACAGTTTGCAATATGAACCCTTCTTTACCAGGGTATATTAAAGGAAAAGCCTCTTAAAAATGCAGACTCTCCATTCTATTGCTTAAACTTTGATGGTTTTGTCAGCTGTGTGCCAAAGTACCGAGATGAAAGAAAAATCACATTTGCAGTAAATAACACAGGAAAACGTGAAATTATAGTAGGAAAACGTTTTCAAATCAGGACTGAAACTCACTACACCTTTTGCTCAATAAAAGAGTAGAAAAATTGATGGCAAATTACAGTGCTGAAAGCTTGATCCCTTTACTGTCAACTGTACGAGTTCTGCTGGTGAACAAAAAGAGCCATATATCCTCCAAGCTTTATTGCTTCTATCTCCTAGCTGGAAGCATAGGCAGCCTACACCGCTAATTATCTAAGATGAATACCCATCCTATTCCCCCACCCACCCAAATATGTATGCTTTTTTTTTTTTCACATGGAGACTCACTTGGAATACACACAGGGGCTCTCCCACTCCATTTTCCTGTCTTCAGACAAGTCCTCCTGCTGCTACCTAGGCGGCGGTAGAAAGGAGAAATGCACTCATACTGAAGTTGTGTGTGCAGATGCTGGTACCCTGGAGGCAGGTCTCCAAATGGAAGTGCTGGCTTCTTGGTTGGATAGATTTCAAGCTTTTGCTTGCTGAATGCAGATGAGTAAAGTTGATGCAAAGGTGTTTCCCTGTTTCAAGGCACAAAACCCACAAGGTAATAATAACACTACAAAAGCAATCCTTACCATAGCTTTATCACCAGCTGTAAGTATCATTTAAAAGCATATGAAGTTTGCTTGCAAAAGAATAAGGCAAAAATATCATTCCAACATAGTCTAGCAATGCTCTCATTTACATCCCAGCTATTTTATTTACACATATATATATTTACACTTACACAAATACACGTTTATAAATTTTCTATTTGTGTCTTTTTTCATTTTACAGTTTCTTGATTGCAACTAGTTGCCTCTGAATGTGAAACATTTTTTGCCATTCGCAAAAGGACTGAGATACCATGTTTTTAAATAAAGAAACTGCACTGTAAGTTGGCATTGCCATAATTAATTCTCGCTAGAGAGGAGTTAGGCATATCTTTTCTGTAGTGAACACTTTAATAGACAGTATTAGCAATTGATTCAGATTAAATCATGTTGATAAAGTTGCTTGATTTAGCAATTAACAGAGATAATTGCCTCACCACAGAGATTTCATAATTGTAATAATAGCTCAACTTCCATTTAGAAATTGTACTGATTAGCTGAAACATGGCACATAACTAAAAAAAATAAGTATATGCACCAGCCTAGATATGGACCATAAGCTTGACTACAGTCATACTTAAATCTTCATCACTTAGAACGTGTCCCTTGCTGTAATGCTTTAAAGCACATATCTCCAAAAAAAACATATTTACGTCTGAAAAATTCAGCAGGAAATTAATTTCCCTTGAGATTTCTGGTACTGCCTGCATCCAGAAAAGCCACAAGAATGTTTTTTCATGTGGTAATTCCATTTTTGATCCCAGAGAGACACAGACCTCCTCCATCATATAGAATCTGTGAGGCAATTCATAACAGTACTCAAGGAAAGCAGTTATTAAGAACAAGAGCAATGGCAAGTTTCTTGTATTTTAGAAGAAGTATGAGAGCTGCTGTGGTCATATTTAGACTGCCAGGGGCCCTTTCCCTACTCACATGTGACCTTGCAATATTGCATAACCCACACTTTGCCTCACTATTAATCTATGAAATGGAGATCCTACTTCAAGGGATAAAAACAGTCCACGAACATGAGATGCCATCATGATGCTATGGAGGTGGGGGCATGTATGTGCTGTCATACAGCTGGTGTTGTTATCTGAAACATTTAGCATAAAAAGACTCATGTGTTCAAAAGTGAATTGAGAAATTTAAGCAAGAAGAATCCCTTGATGGCTACTAAAGCCTCCTGATGCCTTCTCAGGGCCATCTCTGCAATCATACATCACAGAGCTGAAGAGTGGGAGAGTATTTGGGAAGTATGTGCTTGCCTTGTTCCCAAAGTCTTCTCTAGGCATCTGCTTCTGGCCATTGCCAGAGACAGGATATGGCTTGAGCTGGACCTTTATTCTGACCTGGTATGGCTGTTCTTAAAACCAAAGATGAAGACAGTTCTTGCACTACATCTAAAAATAAATGACTCATGTACTGAAAAAAAAAAAATATCCTGAAATGAGAAATTACTACTTGGAAAAAATTGAACCTGAACATTGCAGCATAACTAATTCAGGTTGGTCTTATTTCAAGAAATAAGCAGAAGGGTAAGCCCAGACAGGGTCCGATCTTTCATTCCTTCCTCCCCTCCTACTCTACTTCCTCCTCTCCCCCATGCCCACCTCAAATCCAACTTTATATCAATTGTGCTATATTGCTTTTGGTGGTGAAACTTAATGGGAGCAGATTACATTGCTATACCCCCTTCTCTTCTTGTGCTCTCTCCACTCATTTCTTCACTAAGATGGCAATGTTCATATTGTTAGACACATCATTAGCCCCAAGGAACCGTTCCCAGACTGTTCTCATAGCCTGTGACAAGCTTGCAAGCCTAATTCCGCCATCGTGCAGTAGTTTTTGCACATGTCTAACTGTGCATTTCTTCCTGACTGCTTCCAGGATCTTGCTTTATCAGACCTCCCCTCCCAGCAGCTCTCATTGTTTGGTTTTCAGTGGCGTTGTAGGAAAGGCTGCTCAGGCAGACTAAACACACAGAGTGGAAAGGAGAGGAGGGGAAAAGCAATCACAATTTTTCTTTGAATTGTGGTTGAGATATTGCATTCTTACCTTGACTGAACCTGCATTGGAAGCACTTTCTGTCTCACCAGGTCAGAAATCTTTGGCTCTCTGCAGGCTAGAAAAGATATAATGTTGCACAGGACTTTCCCACATTCACAGCTCAAGTGTTATGATTCACACGCATATCCACTCTTTCCTCTCACTAGCTATAGTGACCAGATTAAGAAAAGAGGCAGTAATTTACACACATTAAAATAAAGATAGGCCCTAAAACCTAAAGCCTTGGAAAAATACTTCCCCACAGATTGCCAGATCTATCCCATTTACAACAGTGGAAGCAACTGAGCATCTTCTGCACTGGCACTTTCAGCCATGGAGGAAGATTTGTCCACCATTGTGTCTGAATGCTGAATGAAAGATTTACGCCACTACAGTTGATGGTTTGGAATCTGAGCAAACCTTTGCAATAATGGATTTATATAAAAAATACTTAATTTCCATCTGTGTAGCCACACACAGCTAATCCCAGTGACTTTGCATACAGAGAAAGGCTGTAGGATATTACAGAATTCTAAGAGTCTGTTTGCTTGTGCACCCATTGGAAGGAGCTGGAGATTGATTCAAAGGAACACCTCAGAGTTACCATGCACAAAATAACAGAAGGGAGATTCAAGATTTCTAATTTTGCATTTTCAGTTTATTTACTTTAAGAGCAGTATAAAATATTCAGGTTTATCAGTTCAAATAACTGCTAGGATCTCCTTCCTGCTGCGCACAGTGGAAGAAAAGAAATCTTGCAGGATGGATTTTATCTATATGTGTTAGCACTTGTGTTCTGTGGGATTTAACAACATCTAGTTCTTTGTGATTACTGCATATGTTAACCTTTATGTCACTATCAAAATTAACATCAAGAAAATGCTTTCCACAAATGATTATCATCAATAAAGATGCTTTCCACAGATGATTATATGCTTCATGTAGAGAGTATTTCCATCTAAAATAACAGAATAAAGCAAATTCCCCAGGGACAGACGTATTTCCTTATATTATCATTACTTCAGTTAAAAAAAAAATTTCCATTAAAATATGTGTCAAACAATTGCTTTGGGAAAATGAATTTGGCAGTTCCCCAGCCTAAATTCATTCATCCATTCAGGGTTTCAGACATGCTTAGAGTAGCTCCAGGTCAACGGCATAATTCCCTTTCTAGCAAAGTACTTAAGGACGTGTATCTGACGAATACCAATAGCTTAAGCATGTTCTCAAGTGGTTTTCTGAACGAAACCTTTTACACTCACGGCTAGTCCCATTGACTTAAAAGGATTGTGAGAGGAGAGCTGGGCCCTATGACACATCTCCAATAAGACAATTATTTCTTTCTATTTCAGTTCCCTTCTGATGTTTTTTTGATTTGGATCTTACTCAGGTTTGATCATGGAATGAGGGTAATAAGGGTCTTAGGGAACATTCCTTTCCATGTTTAAAGATGGCATCTTCTCTGGCTGAGTTTAGCAGCCAGTAGAGCTAGCAAACTACCAATCTCAGTATCGGGTGTCAGTCAGACAGTTTGTTCTTACCAAAAATGATTGTTTGGCAAGTGTAAATTATATAAAACAAACTCCAGTAAAACCATAGCAGCTTTTATGAGTTGTGGTAAAAAAGATTGTAAACTACCTTTTATGCAGATTGGCTGCTTCCCTGACCATTCTCCATCATCTTGGCAGGTCCTCTGTTCATTCCCACTAAGAACATATGAGTTGTTACAAAAGAAAGCAATGACTGTGCCAATTTTTGCATAGCGTCCATTCAAGAGCCCAGTGTCTTCCACTACTCTTCTGTAGCCATTGAGTGGGCCACCAGGATCTGAGCAGTTTTTTTCATCCAGAACTGACAGGGGGAAAAAATAGTAACCATTTTATCAAGTTCACAGTGTTATTTTCACTCATCAGACTTCTTGGCATTTCATTAAGATGTTACTACATAATCTACACTTTATTAAAGATGCCTTTTCAAGACCCATCTGGGATCTCTGTCTTTGAAAAGATCAAATATTTAAAAAGTAATTATTATATACAGATGTCTGTTTATAATACACACTTTATTCTTCACTGAGAGCATAAGATTCTCAAATTATTAAAAAGACCATAAAACATATGTTGATAATCCTAAAAAAGAACCTTGACTTTACATGATGTTAATGTCCCATTACAATTAACAGGGCTACTTCAAAAGCATAAAAGGATGCACTTAAACTCTTTACAGGAAACAGGCCCTTGGCATTCTTTTCCCTTTTCTGTACTTTCAATACTTCACTGGACTTGGATAATAAAACTAGACTACTTAATTTTACTTCTGTGTTTGGTTGCATTTTGGTTTCTTAGCACTGAGAAAGAGACCTAAATAATCCAGGGAAATAAGGGAATTGAAAGACAGCATACAGACATATATTTACTGATACTAAAAATTTAATATGTAAAGCTTACTCATGCTAGGTTCTGCCTATAAAACCTCTTTTACTTCCTCCTTCCCAATATTTCCCCCTTCTTTTTATTTGTTGTTGTGTTTTTTTTCTCTCAATAAACTTATATTTTTGGCCTAAATCTGGATGACAGTATTCCCTATGTGATGCTAATAAAGGCTTTTTTCCTATATTTTTCACTCCTCTGCTCTTTCTGTTTAGCATCTGAAAAGGTACTTCCTTTTTTTTTTTTTTCCCCTTTGGATTTCATCTCAGTTTTCTTGTCAGGCTGACAGTAATATGCAGTTCTGTTTAATTCCTCTGTCTGATGTCTCATTCCATGATAACCAGTGAAGATCTAGTTTAGACAGCTAGTGTTGGTACTGCTCTGTTTATGAAGGGATGAAAAGACTGAGACACATCAATTGAGCAGAAATGACCACTTCAAGTCATTGTTTCAGACTCAGCTGCCTGCTGAGCCTCACTTCAGAAAAGCACCAACATATAATATATTACAACTTAAACATTTCTTTAAATCCCATGTAAAATCAGCACAGTAATAGTGCAAAGGTATGGCCCTGTCCTGTTCCCATATCCTCATGCCACCAGACAGAGCCCAGCTCAGCAAAGCATGGAAATACATAGCTAATCATAACACTACAAGTTCAATGAAGAGCATGTGTTCTTATCATTGAGCATATAATACAAGATAAGCATACATTTCAGTGCTTTCTTTAACAGCATTGGATTTTAGCATATGCCGAAGGTTATATATGAACTTAAATACTTTTCCTCATGAGTAATATTCAGTAAACAAAGAGGACATCTGAACTTTCAACCAGTAGAAAGGGAGAAGCAGAGCCCTGTGTCCTTTTAATTTGGCTCCATTTTTCTTCTCTGTACCTCACAGCCTCTCTCACATGTGAACCACGAGTGACCGATAACACGATAGCAGCTAAAAACTACAGGGAATCACCCACAGTATAATGCTTTCTGCACTGGTATCTAGCCTAGAGGCACCATCTGATGAGTGGAGTGCGTGTTTCCAAGCTTGACCAAGTCAGTCAATGAAAGTCTTCTCTTATTTCGTCCTATGCCTATCAGTAACTTGAACAGTAATTCTCTTCTTTCCTAAGCTCAGGGTTATGACTTTTTTGATGGAAAAAAAATAAAGAGAAGACATCTGGGAAAGAGAGACCCAAATTACACCACCTTCAGTAGCAGCCCAGTCTAGAGACAGATCTTTGAATAGATCTTTAGCCAGGGACATCATGAAGCAGGGACTTTACCACAATCCTGATATTACATTTACTGCAACTGGAGACATTCTCTCTAGATAGAAGAATCCCTATTGCTCGCTCTTGCAGATGAACTTACATCCAGCTATTTCACAACACTCCCCCTCCAGTTTACATTGTTTGCCACAATACACTTGTAAAAGCACTTTTCTGATTGATACAAATTGTTCTGGAATATGTAAATAAAATTGTGCAATACAAAAAACCTAAAGATAAATTAAAAGTCTCTTTGGATGAGAAAAAGGGGCTTGGAATTTCACAGCTGAACCAGTGTGAATGATAGGCATCCCAACTTGCACAGCCAGAATGAATGGAAGTTTCTCTTTTATCAGTTTTTCTTTCTCTAGGATGTGAATTCTGTTGAAATAAGAGTGTAGTCTTCATGCAGGAAGCCCCTAATCACCTCCACAGAGTGCACCATACTTCTGCAGAGAAGGTATCAGAGGTACATAGTAATGGAAGTAGCTATTCATTGTTGCATAATGTCCCTCACTTGGTTTTGGTCCTAGACATTTTCAGTCTGTGTGTAAGAAGGACGCACGCCTAAAATCTTTGAGGAAATTATTTTTCAGTCATTTGGTGTTTCAGTTAGACATTTATATAAACAAGTCTCGCAGGCTTGGGATCCAGCAGAATGAAATAAGAATCCCCACTGCTTCTTAAAGACAGAAAGAGAAAAGAACATCATGTTAAGCCACGGATCTACCAAATTTCAAGTGAGATTTGGACATTCTAGTTTCATGTGAATACATTGGCCAAAACATTTGATAAGAATCAAAACTTAAAGTGACCTTACCACATTCAGGATGATGTGTTGACCAAATCCCATCAAGCTGACAGTAGGCAACACGGCTGCCTTTTAAGCTGTAACCTGCGTTGCACTTGAAGTAAACCTGGGCCCCGTATTTAAAGTCATCTCCTTCCACAATACCATGAGCGGGAGCACCTGGAGTCCTACACATCACCACTGACAGTTCAGATATTTCAAAAAAATCCACTTTATTACAAAAACAGGACTGTGTTAGGATGATTCTTTATTTAGAACATTGAAAAAACAATTAAAATGGGCACAGGAGTCAAAATTACAAGACAGGTATATGCCGATCTTTCGAAAGTTGTTTAGACGTCAATCTAAACGTCACACACTTACATATACACCACTTTTCAAAACACATCTAGATCCATTCAGTTCAGTGGAATTACTCAGAAATGTGAAGTGATCATGTGCACAAGTGTTTGTATCATTAGGGCTCATTTGCTCAAAATGTTAGTACTTGGAGCACTTTCCACCTTAACAGAGGTTTTGAATGAACTACCATGCTTGGTCAAGAAAAAATTTAGATCCTTGAAAGCCTTATGTTGAAATTCTTTCAAATTCTTCTTTCAATCTTTATATAGTTTTACAGATAACTTCACTGAAATATTAAAGCATCATTATTTGTGTAGATCAAACATTATCATAATGACATTAAAAAGGAACATTGATATTTACCAAACTGTGATGTTTACCCTTTCCACAGGGTAAATATCCACCCTTTCTATTGGGAAAATACTTACAGACAATGGTCTGTTTAATTACTGCAAGTAGTGAGTATTAGAGTAAACATTGTAAACAAGATTTCTCTGAGAGCATCAAACAAGGCACACTAAATCAGAACAAAGGTCCATCCAGCACAGAAACCTGTCTACAGCAGTGGTAAACAGTAGATTTGATGCAAGAAATATAAAAGTAGAGCACGCATATAGAATACTTCCCTTGCACATTCTGGCAGCATTCAGCAATCTGGGGCCCAAGAACTACCTGAACTACAATGGTATGTTTAGTATAAGATAGCCTGGTGATCTTTTTTTTTAAAAATATTAATTTGTCTGAGTATTTTCTAAACTCAAATACATACTTGGTGTCCACAATGTCCTGTAGCAATGAGTTCTACAGACTAAGCCTCGTGTGAAAAATACAACACCTTCTTTAGTTTGGTTTCTAGCCTTCTACCTGATAATTTCATTTGATGCTCTACTTTCTCTGCTATGAGAGACAGAGAATGTCCATGCCCTATTCACCTTCTCCAAGTCACTAATTTTCTGTATGTAGAAATCATATTTATGTATTTCTGTATGTAGAAATTACAACAATGTGGGAAACACAGGTTTTCATCTCTCTGTGTGTCTTAGGCTTTGTCTGGCCATTCATAGTGAAAAACTGCGTAGGAAAGTATTCAGTGCAAGATTTAGGTATGCATATGGGTTTTTTTACCTGGGAGCTGTGGTACTCCGCTGAAGATGGATAGATGAATGCTAAAGAGATCATCCCTAATTTATGCTTTTAGAATTTGGCTTTTTCTGTTTTGCCTTGTAGCTAGTTGCTTACTAACCTACAGCCAAATTTTGACCTTTACACTTCCAGAGAAAAAGCTTTTCTAAGGTCTCAGCCCTGTAACCTTTACACAGAAACACATGAATGCATCTATTTATATGGATTGTGGACCATCCAATTATTCATATAAGGAAGAGATTCTTGAGTAACAGTGATAAAACAGCAGCATTTGCAAGAACAAGGCTCCACAGAAATTCCCCTCATTTTACAGATTACTACAAACATCAAACAATGACTCAGCAGGATCATTTGTGCACTAGTAAACACACGTCTTGGAAAGAAAAGCTGTCTAACATTTTTAGAGAAGGGCCTAGACTCACTGCTCCAAATCAAAACTCATCCAGTTAGGGGAGCTCAACATTTTCTTTTGGCTGCAAGTGTTCTGCATCAGTGTCATATTTAGTGAAAAAAAAAAATAAAAATTCAACAAAACACACTCCTAGTCCTTCACATTTCTCATGTGAAATATAAGCACATGTACATATACATGAATATATAGGTGCATATTTGTATACAAAAGCACATACATAAATGAAAGGGAAATAATGGGAACAGATATTCTAGGTGTTTTAAATTCTCAGAACACTTGTCTTCCCAGTCATGGTCTTTGTATTCCCAGTCACTCCCTCCATATCCTTCTGTGAACAGCAATGTATTTCACTACATTTATATTTCTCTTTTTCAATATAAAGTCACACTCAGCTTGTCAAATGAGAAAAGAAGATGATTAGAAATGTCTGTGCACCACTCAGAGTTCTTTTTATCATAAATACAGGTTTTCTGTTTTGCTTGTGGTCCAGTTCAGCTCTCCAGAACAAATGTTTTGGTGCTTTTGTGTTCTAGGTCCATCCTGGAAAAAATGTTACCAAGCTACACTTACTTTTTTTTCTGCAAACTATAAGTATTTGTTCTTGTCCACTCTCCTAAGCGATTAAGATATTTAGTTTCTAGTCCTTTTGATTTGCTCTGGTTGCCAACTTTCTTTACATTCGCTGTGCCTCTGTGACCCAGATGGAACAACTCTGGGTTTATTTATGGTTGTAAATTCAGTGTTTCATGCACAGATTCATTTAGTACTGGAACTATGGCCTAGAGTAGAGGATATGGAGGCAGAAGGTCATGAGATTGAGATCTAATCCTAGCTATTAAACTGTGGCCATGGGTAAGGTGCTTCATCTGCTGTATCTAAGAAATGAGAGCACCCCTTTCCTCACAGGGATATAATAAGCATTAGCTCATACCCACTTGTGTCACAGCGTCATCGTGGGGTTTCTCTGATGGCAGAACAGCAAAGTATTATTATTAGCCGTGTCCCTTTTGTTACCCATTGCTACCCATGCCTTTATCTACTGGCTGGCTGTTCTCTTGTAACACAGGATCTTCCCTCATGGTCTGTCCTGTTCTTTAAACTTTGCCACTAGAGGCACAGCCACTCATTTTATTTTTCCTTTGGATCATTTTGTAAGTTCATTCTTTCTCTCTACAAATTAAATGTGCTTTTGAATCTTGAGATGTTCCCTGCATGCGAGTACCACAGCTTAGCTCTCTGTTTTCAGCTATATTATCTAGCCTGAAAGTCACATACAGTTACTCTAAGTACTTGCCTCTACTGCTTTGATTTCAGCTCTGTAGCTTTTTTCCCTCTTCAGTTTGACTTGCCTTTTATCCCTTTCACCTAATATGTTTCAGGCAGCTCTTCTGCACCTTTGCCCTTTATTTGTGAACGCTTCAGGCAATGGAGCTTTGAACAGTTTTTGTGAAGGGAATCCTAGCCCCTGTGTGCTTCATCCAATTCTCTCAAATCTTTTTGTCAATAGCTTGCCACCAGGAGTGTGAATCTGACTGGTTCTTAAATCTTTCAGAATATGCAGTATATTCCACGGAATTTTAGGACAGCCTCCTTTGTTTAAGATATTTTATTGAAGTCTTTCAACGTTCTCTCCTGGTGTAAGACCATATCCAATTCTCCAACAGATGTTTCTCAGAATTCAAAAAGAAAGGAAAAGAACATTTTGTAAATGTTATTCATACCTAGCTCTGCCCTTACCCTCTGGGTACACACACTAGCCATAAAATCCAACCACCTTAGCTGACCCAATTCTCTTCAGTTTCTAAGCTCTCTAAGATATTTGATATCTGACATCTACTGATTATTCCTGAATACCAGTCCTCCTTCTCTACATGGTCCAGACTTCACAGTCATGCGGGATGGATCCCCTTCACAACCCTCACCCACCCACAGCCATCCACATCCCACCTTTTATCCACCCCCAGCTATATCTGTGCCTGTGCTGTGTTTGGCTATAGCATTACTTGTCCATAGCAAAATGAGAGAGGAAGGAGTAGGAAAATCTGTCTTTATAACTCATAGGAAGACTTTCTCACTGACAGAGCAGTGGTTAAAGAAAGAATTGTCATCCATATGTCTTATCCTACTTAAAGGCGATGTCAACATTTCCCTAGTGTTAGTACAATGCCCTCTGAATAGCAGTCACTGCCTAGATTTTCACAAGACTAATACCTTACCTTTTCTCTCAGTGCACTTTGCAAAGCACATAGAGGAAGAAGCAAAAGACAAGGTAGAGAGCTTCAGACAGAATTATCTGTTAAATGTACCATGAAGTCAGCAATACTCACTCCAAACTGTAACGTTTAAGACAACCCTGACAAAATGGAACTAAGAGTGTCAGGATTTCAGGTTGCAGTGCTCAGTCTCTTCACCTTTCTCTCCACAAGCAGAAGACCAAAGCCACTAGGAACCCAGAAAATGGATTAGGTGGCTGCAAAATTCTACTATGAGATGGTAGTGGACAGCCAGATATGAAAGACATTCATTCAAGGTCTGCCAAAAAGAGTCTGAGCAACTCAGAGAATCCATGAAGGCCAAGCTCATCCCATTCTTCATGCCATGGTGTCATCACACCTATAAAGATTCTGCTGAATTTATATCTAGAAAACAATAGAAAAACTGGAGAGATTTCAGGGAAAGGTGAAACCAGTGTTAGGGAAATATAATCTTGAGAGTGACTAAGAGCTAAGAATGACCACCCTGGTCATACAAAAGCTAAGAACTACAATAATCTAAAAGATAAACCCATAAAGGATAAGTAAAATGTTTAAAGGAAGACAAAGAGGTATATTCAAGCAAGATAAAATTAAGAAAAGGAGAACTGTTATTTAAGAAAAACTCTTAAAAGTCTCCTTGACAAATGTTTGAAAGGCACAGTAGGATGTAAACGGAAATGATATGAGTCTCATCATTTGAAAATTGAAATTCCAGCTGCAAAAAAAAAAAGGTAACAGACTTTGGAAAGAACAGGATGGTACTAGCAAGCTGCTAGTGATTTTTTGTGTTTTAATTTTTCCATATTCTGCTACACAACATTGTTCCTGGGAAGTTCCACAATTAATCTATACAGGCATAGAGGTAAACCTCATCATTTTAGGGTCAAAGGCGAGTTTTGGCCTGATACAGCTCTGTGCAGTTCATAAGAGAGTAACACAAGGTGGCTACAGGCACCTCTGGCAGAAATGCTCAGTTGTGACAGCCCAGTTGTTAGAGAGAGAATAAAAACCAGAGCTGCCTCAAGTGTCTATATAATAAACTCAGAGATTTCTGATAAAACTTAGTACCCTTCTTGCCTCTTACTTTGGTGTCTTGGAAAAAAGAAATCAGTATTTCTATCCGATATGAAACATTAAAATGGCTCCAAATTTCACAGACAGCTTTCCGCAATCTGAGAAAAAACTAGACTAGAGGAACAGTAAGTTCCTGAATTTTTAAGTAAAGTGCTCCATTATTAATAATAACAGTGCAAATTCCTCTCCCTTTTAAATTATATGTAAGAGACGTTCCTCAGATCTGAATTTTCTGCCATTTAAAAATAGTTTTCATACTCATTTTATCACCAGTGAGATAAATTAGATGATCTCTTTAGCTACACCTTTCTCTCTCCAATGTCCTTCAAATCCTGCCTGATGGAATTATCATTTGCTTTTGTCCCAGGGTCCCTTCATTAAATGAACACCATTTTTTACTGCTGCCTTCCTCTCACCCACTTCCTTGTTAAATAATATATACCCCCTCACACATATCATATATTATATCTAAATTCTGCATAACCTTTCAATAATATATTGCATGCCTGAAATAAATCTCATTTCTCACTGCTGGTACTAATAAAAGGTTTACATTTCCATTTTTGTCCGCCCTGAAATATTAGGTGCAAGAGCTTGTAATTGTATGGAGTCTTGTTCTTAATTTGCTTACAGGGTTTTTTTAATACTGCTACTGATAAAGAAATTTATCTTGTTTCATAATCCCAAGTCAGAATTTGGCTTTCAGGCTGACCTATGCTAACATATACAGCATATTTTGACTATCTAGTAGTGTCTCTGGGGAGCATTTTTCTATGTACTTGTAATATTGCTTTCGCATAAATTGTGCTGGCATGCTCAGTGGAGGCCAAACACTGAAAATGGCCACAGAAACTGCATTTGGTAACAAGTAGGGGAGCAGAGCAGCTTCTACTGTTATGAATCCTAGCATATGTCTTCTTCAGCGAAAGAGAGCTATGGACTTGCTTTGGGACCCCGGGTGCCACCATCCTAGACAAACCAGTCTAATGACTGTCAGAGAAAGTCTGATAGAGACTGAAACTGAAGAAATTTAAATAACTATCCTCAGAAAGAGGACATTTTTTCAGGAGAAAACCTAAATGACATTTTCTCCTCCAGTGAATGCTATCATGATCCAGCATGCTGCTAAAAGCCACAGCAGCTCCTGAGCCAGAGAAACGCTGCACAGGGAACATCAGCATCAGGATTTTGGACCCTGAGCATTGGGATTTCCTGGCTCTGCAGCAGTGGCTGGCAAGTGCTATGGAACCAGAGAATTTGGAAGACCCAGAAATCACAGCTCCAAGATGCTGTTGCTGGAGGGAGCATAACATGCAGAGTATGTGGAAGTGATTTTTTTTTTTCCTCTCATTACGAAAATAATATTTTCTTTAAATATTATGAAAATATAAATTTCTTTGAAAATTTACTGCTAGGAAACCATTCTAACAGAAAACTCCCAGCTAGCTCTACCCACATGCATTTCATGTAGCTCACTGATATTTGCAGTTGCTGCCTATGGCCAAGCCTGCTAAAGTCAATAGTGGTAAATCCCGTCGTGTTTGACTTTTGGCTTGCAAGTCTCTGATTGCATTATATTCTTTTTCTTGGTTTAACTTTTGTTTTGAGGGCAAGTCTGATTATATGACTACCTGAGTATCATTATGTAACAGTTCTTAAAGTTTATAATCTCTGTATTTCCAAAGTTTTTTATAAAATTAGGGTCTGTCTGCATTTTACTGCTGGGGAAGCTATAGCACGGACATATCAAGAGCTAGGAACGCTCTGGTATTCTTACTATGTTTACACTTAAACTCACCCAGCTTTGTGCAGAAATCAGCATTAAATAATTATACCATTACGTAATCCACACCTTATTCTCAGCTGCAGTGCTTTGCACAGAGGTGACAGAGCCACTTGGGAGCACACAGTAATCTCTGATACTATTTATTCCTACACTTATCCCTTCTCTCCACAGCATGTATCCACAAGGTGAGGACACTCCAGGTTCTCACGGGGTTTGCTGACAGAAAAGAACTGATGTGCGGGAGGACTCAGATGGCTCTCCTGAGACATCGTCCCTCTGCAGCTTGGCATCCCAGCCCTGAGACAGTTAATGCCTAACATATAAGCCCACGGAGATTAACTTCAACCAAAAGCATAAGTACATTGGCTGTCAAAATGTTTTTGGAATGGCTGTGTCCTCAAGAAGGGAATGAGGTAAGGATT
The DNA here is from genome assembly GCA_947846985.1 of Fratercula arctica. NCBI lineage: Eukaryota > Metazoa > Chordata > Aves > Charadriiformes > Alcidae > Fratercula > Fratercula arctica. Next base: position 51,865,929 of record CANTUZ010000005.1, on the reverse strand, counting down.
TTATGAAGGCTGTGGCTCAGAGTGCTCAGGAGAACTACTTTTTTTATTTCTTCTCATATGCAGTGAGCAGGGCTTTCAAGCAAGCATATGAGTTTGGCGATGGATTTGATGAAATAGCCTGCCAGCATCAGGAGGCATCAGGCCATCCTGCAATCCTGAAGCAGTGAGGCTCTGCACTCTCCTCTGCGCAGGGCTGCCAGACCTTTACATATCAGGTCACACACACTATGAGGCAGGAGCCCTGACTCCAGACATGCTTTAGGAGTCCCAGCATTCTTGTCTGGCTCCTGTCTGCCTTCAAGGTTCTCTGCATGCTGGGATGATGGGCGTGTCGTAAGTCTGCTGATAGCAACATTGGATTCATGAGGTCTTGCAGCACCTCGTAGAGCAAGATATGTAAGTGTGCGGGACACTGCCGTGTCACTGCTGACACTCTCCCTGAGCCTGCAATCATTTTAGCATAGGCTTTGCTCCTACAAGGAGCTCAATTCATAGTGATGGTACTTACACTCAGAAAACAGCCTGGCATCTTCCGATGCTGCTCTCAAGATCAAATCTCAGCTCAAGCTCTCCTGAATAAATGGTAGTAAACACTGTGAGATCCACCATAAGGATATTAACCTTCTTGCCACCACCTCCCTGAACCTCCCACCTCTCCTACACTGGAGAGTGCTGCTGACTAGGAAGCCACACACTGACAAGTAATCCAGCTGTTCTCCTCCAGACCCTGGCAAGAGCTGAATGTGAATGAGAGCAGGAGAGGCTTGATGGCATTAGCTTTGCTATGTGATGATCATTCTTCCCCACAGCAGGAACACACTGCTGGGAGCTGAACCACTTTGGAGGACAGGTGGTCTTGGTCAGGACTCTGAAAGAAATGCCTTCCAGGGGTGGTTCGTGTTTACATGGCCATATCTGAGGGGGCTGGTGATGTCTAGCATACTTGCTTGTCTTGTTTGCTGCCCCTCAGAACTTTCACTTTTTGGACCTGGCAGGCTCTGCACTTTAGGTGAAAAAAGAGTGTGGTCGCAACTTTTACAACCAGAAATTAGAAGGGGTGAACAAGGAAAGCCAAGAGTACTAAGGTTTGCATTGGAAATTATTTTTTTTTAAAGCAAGACTCTCAAAGGAGAGAACAAATACATGCAAACACTGCAGCAGATCCTGTACAGGAAAGGACAAGGAAGCCACTGTGATAAAAAGGTGTTCATAGTAATGTTTTCTGGAATAAGGAGACCCTTGGACCTCAAAGAACAAGGATGCTCTGAACAGCTACAGCCACACACCCAAGAAGCACTGTTCTACTTGGTCATGCCTGTCACCACAGGCTCAACAATGAGGGGGTGAGACTTCAGGTGGGGCTGTCAGAGGTACCTCCAACCTCTACGTTATCACAGGCACTTTAGCCATCAAGGCTAAGATACTAATATCCAGCTCCACAAAGGTGCCCATGTCATGGTGATTTCAGTAACTAAAAGAGCAAACAGGTGCCTAAACTTCACTTAGGAACTGGCCTTCGGTATCAAGTACAAGTCCTGGAGGGATAACAAGGATTATTCCCCAAAAGCGCCCCCCTGCATTGCAGTAGCTTTCCACTCAGGTTGCTAGCAAGGGAGGATTTTGGATAAACAATCTCTGCCCTCACTCACTTCTGTTTCAAAAGAAAGGAAACTCTCCAGCCTCCTTCATGCCTCTTGTGATGCCCCAGGACACATTCTCCTAGATCCATGCCCAGCTCCAGCCACAACTCATCCAGAAATGCTGGGACAGACAATTCACCACAAAGATTTTTGGCCTTAATTTATCCCCCATGAAAGAGTCCTCGAAGTTCAAATCTCCCCTCATTGTTGCATTTTTCCACATTATCCTGGAAATGTCAAAGAAAATCATAACAAGAGCAGCTGATCAGCCAACCCCACGTACCAGCAATAGTAGATTTCCAGCCCTGCTCTCTGGGCCTTTTCGCTTTTGCAGTGGTTCCACCAGCTAGGAATAATTACAGAAAACTATGATGTAATCCCTACTGAAATCCAAATCTTTTCATTCCCTTCCAGCCAATTGGAACTCACCCCTGATGTTTTCCAACTCCCTGGCTCTGTGAATGAGACCGTATCCATGTGAAAATATGCTTGGATCACCCACTGCGATTTATTCATCCGGAGGCAATTTGGAGGTGGTTGCTTACAATTAGCCACTTGATCTTTATCATTATTGTTCTTAGCCCTTAGAAAGCTGTGCCTCTGGATACAATCTTTCCGGTACTTGGATGGCCTATTTAATTATACAACTGGACCTGTTTGTGCACGGGATACTGGAGTGAGTGAAATCCTAACGATCCTCAACATTAACTTTCTTAATCAGTGGCAAGAACTAATATTTAGAATAAGTTCCCCAATGTGTCCCTTGGAAAACAGCACAATATCACACTGCAGAGAGCACTTTCTGCTCAGGAGGAAGATTGTAGGGCAACAGAGAAGCTGATATGCTCATTATTATACCAAATTACAACGGAGAGTAAACCATCTTGAAAGTGTTTCATTTTGGAGATGTCAGCTTTCCAGCTAAACATGGACAAGCCCAGGCAATGCTGGATGAGAAAGACACTCTAAAGAAATACATGTTGCTTTGAAACAGTGTTTGTGAATGTGCATTAACTGTAACAGGAAAACACCATTTAATTATACAGATTCACTCTAGCATAGCTGACAATAGTTTATTCAGCCTTTTGCAGGCATCTGAGCTGTATCTCAGACAGAAAGGAAGATCTGGCATCGCCTGTTTAAGAAAAAGAGATGGCAGTTACCAAGCGTTGAGATGAGAGGGTAGGGAAAAAGAAAATGAAGGGAACTAAAAAGCAGGAGAGTACTAAGGAAGTAGCAGGGCAATTTGGTTGGCTGTGAAATGTGCAGTTCCTGAGCTTTTGAAGTAAGCAAAGAGCAGTATGGGAGCCATAAGAAAGTGGGATATTGCCTGGCTGTTTGTGTCATCATTCCTACCACCTGGGGCAATTCTGCCTTGGCAGTGTTCTGTATCAGCTGCAAACAGCATGCAAGACAGTGAAATCATGCCCATGAGCACAGCAAAGGGAAGTGGGCACGGTAGCTTGCCTTGAGATGTTTGAGAGTAAAATCCTCAAGGAGGTACAAAGCCTTTGAATGAAACTGGCCGGGGGGCGGGTCGGGGCCGGGGTGGGGGTCGGAAGAATGAAACTGTCAGCATTTAAGCGTGCTGGTTACCCCAGCAGACTTTCAAAGTAGTTTTAAGGTTACCGCAAAGCACTGCAAGAACTTGCAGTCTGTATGCTTGCACCCCAGAAGCTATGAACAGCATATCAGTAATCTTCAGAGAGGACAAGGAGGGGTTAGAGGCAGAGACCCCAAATCTATAATCTACTCTCTCATTTCTTCTAGCTTCAAAGAAACCAAAAGATGTAATCTTCTCCCCCATAGCTAGGAGGCAGAAAACATCTCCATCAGCAACTTATAACTGTATACCAACCCCCACTGTCGCCTGTGAGCCTAAAGTGTGCCAGTGATGCAGACTCTTTTTTGGCCTCCATGCAGTTATTCTGTGCTGAAGAGCGGATTTGTAATGTCATACATTAGAGCAGACTTGTCAGGAAGACTTAGTCTCCTAAGTGATTCAGTGATGAAATGACAGGGAAAAGTACCTTTGTCCCATTCAGTGTGGCAAGAATACCTAGAACATAGCTTGGTCCAACCTGTCCTCCTGCAACACTGATTCATCCTTCCAGAGGGGAAGTCATACCAGGGAGAATCCTGTGGATGGTTTTATCTCTAAGGCATGTTAGCTGACTGAGGAAAAAGCTCAGGATTGTTTTGGGGTGGTGCAAGTGGAGATTCCCTACGAAACCATTTAATGTGGTTTAGAAATACATCTCTTTTCCTATGGCAGGCCTATCTTTGAATGGATTACGTTAACAAAGCAACAATTTCTGATTTATTTAGATGATAGCAATGCCTGGGGCTATGCTCTAGGCAAGATACCATGATTTTTTTACCAGATGTTTCACTTTCTGAAAAACTAACAGACACTGAGAAAATAACAAAGGGACAAGAGAAGTTGTCAATAAAGCAGATGTCCTGTCTCTTTCAGCCTTGCTGTCAGCTGGAGTTTCTCACTGGAGTTTCAAAACACTATAAAAATATTACGAGATCAAACACTGCTAAATGATATAAAGCAACTTTGTTACAGAGACTGCATGATTTGCCCAATCCAACAATTGATTTGACAGAGCTGAAGGAAAGAGCAGTCCTAGGGACCAGTTTTCTGCAGGCTGATTCACAAGCAACAGTTGTTTAGTGGTTGCTTCAGATGTTCATAGCAATTTCCATCCTTAGCCATCAGCCTTGTATTTCTATTAGGTGTTTCTGATGGGGCATGTTGGCTGTTTGTGTAACAGGAGCCAAACAGCTTTAGTTTATCGGTCAGTGAATTAAGACAACCCCAAACTGATGTTAGCTTACCTTAAAGCACCAGACATAACGTTTGGTGGTTTAGCAGTTGCTCTGTGAACAGTTCCAGCATCCTTCTAACAAAGGGAGAAACCTCCAGGAAATATACTGAAGTGAAAACTGGGAGCAGAAATCTCTACCTCCATCTTAAGGCAAGCCCTTCAAATTCATGAACTAGGCACTAAATAATACAGATCTTGCCTCGTGGATAACGTTGTAGCAATTGTCTAGCCAGCATCACAATGTTCTTCTGATGAGCTCAGGAGAACAAAAGAGGGCATTATTCCACCAGAACAGAACTCTGAAAGTGACTTATTTAAAGCCTCTCTGAGGACTGCAGTACCTGGCTTTGCAGAGACATGTGGGTAAATGTAGCTTCCTGTATGACTACATTGGCCATGTCTTCACTGCAGGATTATCTCATCCTGTCTGAACTAACTGTCCTTCTGAACAGCCTTGCCCATAATGAGCAGTTTAACCCAGTAATAGTGCTCAAGGCACAAGTAGCAATACTACATTGCCTCTCAGATGGAGCCCCAGGAAAGTTCTGGAGAACAAGTCACTCCCGAGAGCATCCTGCCTGTGTTCACACTACAGGGTTGCTGTATGACAGGCTAAAGAGTGGTACTGGTTTAAGCTTTAGCCTATAACCCCTAATGGGTCTGCAAAGTTAAAGGTTTTTGCTAGTGTGTGGGTCTCAAGGCAGGTGAACCCTTGGACTGTGATAGTAAAAGGGCTACTAGCCTTTAGTCCTTAGCAGCTCCAGATATGTATGTACTTTGGCAGGAGCAGGAGTTGGGTTCTTATTTCCCACTCTATACATGCAAGCTTATAGGGAGGACAGTAGAAATGTGATGGAGAAAGAGTGGCATTAATCTCATCCCTTTGACATAGCCACCAAAAAAGCCACCTTGACACAAGTAAGGAAGAACTCTGTCCCTTTAAAAAAGCTGTAATAGGCTATTTTCCACTGGAAAAAATAAGCAAAACCCAACAAACAACCAAAAGAACCAATGGCAGGGCTAGGAGTAGGGAAATTAAGAGTCATATTTCTTTTCAGAACATTTTCTCTAACTGGAAAAGGACTGATTTCCAGGCCAGAGTGGCAAGAAAGGGCTCAGCGGCAGCGTACACATGGTCTAACACATGTGGTCTGCAAATGGTAAAATATATACCAGTGATTATAGACAGTGATTACAGCACTCCTTGAAACCTATTACTGAGAATCTTTCTGACAAAATTTAAAAAAGCTCCAAGCATTCCCTTAGAAGATCCTGCATTACATATCCATGGTTAGGTAAGAAAACTAGGTTTAATGTCCATAACCTTTCCCCAGTGCCTCATTCTAGACTCTGCTGGGATTAAAACTCTGTCTAGCCTATGCCAAGCCCTGACAACTGGGCTCATTTCTCCCATAGCAGAACAAGGCAGGGGGTGGGGGAGTGTTAATGCTTTCTACCTATCTTAAATATCAGTCAGTCAGTCCGTTAAGGGTGAGGGCATCCCTGAGAACCAGCCCAAGTCACAGTTGTATAGGGCCAAAAAGGATGGAAGGGGATTATATCAGCAGTGGTGAAGGGCCTGAAAGCTACATTCAGAGGCCTGTTGGAACATAGTAAGGCCAGCCATAGCAACATCAAAGGCTACAGCAAGGAGTTAGTTTATAAAGCCTAGTCAGTTGGATTAGACCCTTCATTAGGATGCAGAACAAACCTCTTCTTCTTGGCAGACAGCAGCAAGAACCACAATAAAAATGGAAATCGAATCTAAGCCCTGAATTCCCCATTCAGCACGAGTTCCTCTTATTTGCATAGGAACTCTAGTTCGCCTGGCTTTGTTTGAAATAAAGGTAGCAGGAAATTTCAGGGCAGGATGAGGTCAAGGTCTCTTGCTCTGGGGCCAGCAAGCCCTAGGAGGACTCTTGAGTCAGAACACCCCGTCCTAGGAGGAGGACAAGCAGAGGGGGAGAGCATTTGCCATGGGTTACCAGCAGTACTGGCTCTCTATAGCTGCATCTTTAGCAGGCAAACTCAACACTGAGAATCTGGAAAAGATCTTTCTTAGTTTGAGTTGAACAAATAGTTGTCATGCTGTACAGTCATTGACAGTATGATACTCGAGTGGTACTTGGCTGCAGAGAACCAGGATGAGGCCACTATTCAGCTTGTTACTTTTTCCCCAACGTACATCTTTTGAGGAAGTTGTTGCTGTGTTCAAAATATTGCAGGCTAAGAGAACAAGATGATCTGGTTTGGTTTTTTTTTTTAAATGCCTCTGATTGCAGGATTATTTGCATTAAAATTCACAGAGGTCAGACAGAAAAGGCTGAGTTTGACCTCAATCGTGTGAGCATGGCTAAGGGGTTGCTGGGAGGGGTATGCAGGTGTACTGCAAATTCAGTTTAAGATCAGAAAGAAGCCCAAGTATTTAAAATAGGAATTAGTTTTCTCTGCTCCTCTATCATCATAACAAAGCATGCTTATGTGTAAGAAGGCATTTGTTGCTGATCTCTATGACTTTTCTTTATTGTGTTTTAGGGCAGACAAAGGAAGGAAAGATCTCACTATCAGTTAGCAATTGTTTTATAATCTCATACAGGGTTTTTTTTTTAAAAACAGTCTCTGGAGTGACATCAGACATATTTAGATAAAATATTTCTTGTCCTGAAACAGCACTGGCTGAGATATTAACAGTTGTTAGAAAGATACATGCCTGCATTTCACTTCATGCTGTTGAAGTCTTTAAATCACTATATTAGCCCCTCAAATTGTAAACAAAAAGAAAATTTCCTGGCTGACATAGTAGAAAAGAGACTGCTAGTTATAAGCAACCTGTGCCTTTAATTATTTTATTAATATTGCAAATTATAACTGACAGAGTAATTAAGAGTTGAATATTACCGCAGGGAAGCAGCTTGACCAATGTTTATGATCCTATTAAATAGATGGAATTTAGTTTAACAGAGGAAAAAATAGGTTCCTTGTGGTTTATCTCATTAAGGTGATTTCCGTAATTCTAATGGTGATTCCCACATCTTTAAAACTAAACTTGGTAACAGAGAAAAAGAAACAGCTGCATTGGGATGGTAAGGCACTTAGAAAAATTCTGATTCTGTTATGAAATATCCATGCCGAATTTGTTTAATTTGCCCTTAATTTATTCCTCAATGACATAATCCCACAGTCTCTCTTCCTCTGAAGTATATCCCTTGGATTTCTTTAAAATCCTCGTGTCTCTCTGGTACCTTCTGTTGCATCACCTCAAATCTTCTACGTGCACTTAACATTAAGGGGCTCTAATTGTCTTCTCTCTTACGCCTATTTTTCACAAAAATAAATTCATTGACTTTTAATGGGATTATGCCTGACTAGCTCCAAGAAAACCAGACTGAAAGAATCAGCCTCATAGTGTCCGAAGTCATATTCAATATTCCAAAAATGACCATTTTCTGATTGTTTTCTGCAGAAGTAAATTTATTTCCCTTGGCTCCACCTCACAAGACAGCACAGTTGCTGCAAGACCTAACAGACAGAAATATTCTGAGCATGACATGATCTCCCTTTAACATTTAAACTGCAATGCTGTTCAGGAAACTACATGACTAATTTTTAAAGAATTACAGCCACAGATATTTTTTCCAGTTCTTCCTTTTCTATTAAAAAACAAATCAAACTTTAATTTTCTGCCTTTTCCCCCCTATACACTGGAAAATACTTAGGATATGTTTTGGTAAAACTGAAGGAAATGTCTTAAGAAAAACCTTCTTTTGAAGCCAGAGAGAACAGAGATTTTCCATGATGTTTTCCACTGTAGGGTTTGCTATTCACATACAACAAAAAAAAAGTCAACCTTTAGCTATGTTATGGAAAGCAGCAATATAGGCGCTGGGAAAAATATTTCCTAGCATAAGCAAAAGGCAAGCATACAGCCACAAACATCATTAAGTAACAGTATTTTATCCACCCAAACTGTTCTTTTACAAATGAAACTACAGGATTCCTGTCATGTTTAAAATCTTACTGTATGTATTTTTAAGTGTTTCCTCCCTTTTATTCTGTTACTACCTATACTCTTCGTTGTTTACAATAAGACGAAAGTCTCATCCTATTGTTTTTCGACTACCTCTGTTGTTTGCTCTGTGTGTTGCATGGGTGAAGTTTCTACACTGGAATTACAAAAGGTAACTAGTTAAAGAATGTGAGCTTAATTTCTTGCCTTGAGTGTAGTGTAGAGCCTGACAAAACAAGGGTTGAGGTTTGCTGGAAATTTAATTAATTTGAAATTTAGGTTGGTTCTGAAACAGACAGGAATCTTTTTTTTAACTCTCTCCTAAAGACAGGAATGGAAAGTAATGGAGCAGTTGCAAAGAGCTCAGGAGCTTCCAGTCCCTAAATGACAAGCTAAACAACTACTCACAGGAAAGAGGCTGTTAGCAGAAGAGACAGACACATTAGGTCAGGAACCCTCGATTTTCATCAGCAACTTCCCTACAGAAAACATATCAGGAATCTATGCAATCTGGCAGAATGTAGCATGCTGTTCAGAACCAAAAATTTATAGAAAATGTAAAACTCTCTCTCCTCTGTTCTGCTGGGAGAAAAGTCAAGTTTTATGAGCTAGTTCTGGATCTGTAGAAATTGAAGGGTCTTTTATCTCAAAATGATCCATGCAAGGAGGTACCACGTCACTATAATTTAACTCCCCTGATGAAGTAAAAGCAATTCCAGGAGAGAAATCCACTCCTGACAATGGCTCATGTGGGGAAAAGATTTTTAAGTAGTGAGGTTTGGTGTAAATTGGCTGCTCTGACATAGAATTGAAAACTCTGGAAGTAGGCAAGGTATTGTGTGTCTTACAGCCAGAGTAATGCCACAACAGGGCACAGTAAGCGATGTTTTCTCTCTTGCGCCAATTATGATCCCAAGTTGATTTCATTAGTATTACTGAAATCCTCCAGGGTCAGCTGGAGCTCTAGCTTAGTGACTTTAAATATTGCACAATGTTCCTTTCAGCTAGTAGCGATGATACAGCCTTTATCATAGCATATATTGCACAATTCTTACTCCTCCTTGCTCTTTCAAGCCCTGTTAGATGAAGACATTTGCTCAAGCATGAAGAATTAAATCACTAGAATAGACAATTAATTTGAACTCATTTGAACCTACTTATTTTACAATTTGCTTGGCAGGACAAAACCAGTATATGACTATACATACAGTGAGGACCACCAACACAGATAGGGACAGAATCTACCCTTTTTCATTTGTTCCAATCCCAAGTCTCTGTCATTCATGGTGCCAGAACTCTACCTTTCAGGTGACTGTGAGGGAAGACAAACTTCCTAGGACTGTCTCTGGCTAGAGCATCAAGCACAGGGCTCAGCTGGGGTACGTGCTTTTAGAAGAGAACAGCTGATCCACACAATGAAAAATAGCAGGTAGATATATCTCTGTCTGATAAGGCTAGTCCATTACAAGATTTCTTGTATGTTGTTTCCCAGCTCCAATTCTGTTTTACCTTTTTACACATAGATATAAAGCTCCAGATCTATTCAGTGGAAGTCTTCATAAACTGCAAGCAATGTCTTAAAAAATGCCACAAGAAGCTCAGTACATTCTCTGGCACTGTGACTGACCTAACCTACATAGCAATGAGACTGCTAACAATTAATGGCCTGCATCAGTGACAACCCTGGAGGCTGGTCATACACACAGTGCCTATACTCACAGTTTTCACAGCGATTCCCTGTATAGCCAGCCAGACAGGCACATTTGTAGGTACCGCTTTTGTCTAGAATGCATGTTCCATCATGAAGGCATGGAGATGAAGAGCAAGCTATAAAAGAAAAGCAAGAACGTTCATGGTCTCTCACAGGATTTTTTTCCTCTTGATGGGGTCTTGGGGTAAATTACATATTCTGGTTAAAAGTTAGGAAGACACAGGAAAGAGCTTAATGCATGTCAAAAAGCCTTCTGCTCTTCTTTCTTATTTACTGGAGAGGGGATCTTATAGGGATGGGCAGTTCTTTTCCCAGTACTCATCACTTACTCTTACCATTTTCCTTTAAATGTAGTCAAGTGGTGAGAAAGCTTTGTGGAAGAAAAATAATTTACAGCAAGCTCCAACAGTGTTTAGAGCTCAGCCTAAACTAAAGAAGTTTATTATCGACCTACAGGTCTCCTGCCATTCAGCCCAGAGTTTAGGGGTAAGTTTTGGGTTCCATGGTTCTGGCATTTTTTTTGGGTCTCAGATCTTGTCATCCCAAGCTTTGGGAGTTGCTTTGCTGCTGAGGAGCACTTATTTGGTGTTGGGTTCAGGAAGCTCTGAATGGTCATGATGACTGTAAGACTCATGAGAAAGCTCTCGCATACCACAAATCTAACAGTGATAGACATCAAACTATACATATTAGCATAAATTAATATCAGAATGTGTAATTGCACCATTTAATATCAGCAAATTCCACTGTACAAAAACACACTTTTTTTTTTTGTGCCTGCTCTAAGGGGAGATGAGTGAGTAGAACATTATTTACTCTCAAAAATACAAAGAAATCATTTAAACTTAGATTACTTTCCAAACTGAGTGCGGGGTTTAGCAGACAGAAAGTAGAGCCAAAATCTCAAGATTTAGATCCAATTTAAGATTCAAGTAACTCCAACACCTGAGGAGTTCAGGATCTGATGCCCTGCTTCAAGTCCATCTTAAACAAAAAAAGACTGAAGCAAAGTTCACATCTAGATCCATACCAGAAGCTGAGTTCAGTTTCAGCTCACATTGACTACAAAACGTATTCCTTGCCATCTTAAAGGATTATCCAAACATGCTTGATAACTTATGGATTAAACTTGGAAATCATAAATTGCTAGAAAGGTCTGCATTCTAATTCATCTGCAGATCATCTTTGTCCTTCCATACTAAATACAGTGATTACTTCAGTTATTATAACAAAAATATGAATCTGTACCAGCCATTGAGTGTTGCAACCATGAGCAACCAGCCCTGGGGGACCTATGGTGAGGTTGTGTAGTATTACATTTAAAGCATTTGTTTTGCTGCAGTCCAGAATGACAGATATCAGAATCAGCAGCTTTCCTTGCAAAGACTTCACTTGAAGCATAATCTTTGAGTCTCTTATATCCAGATGGCAAAAGACAAGAAATATATAGATGCCACATAGGGATTTCTGTGGAGGTTTCATGTGGTGATGTAACAGCAATTCATACATGGCCGGGCAATGAGCATCTCCCAAGTCTCACTGAAGACTAAGGTCTGACTGTGGCAATTGCACTGCATCCAACTAACGTAAAATATCACTGAGAAAGGGAGGGAGAAGCAGAAGATTGTAGTCACTGGTTTGAAGACAGTGAACTTTCAGCTTTGTCCTTGCCCCAGGTTTGTCTCATGATTCTGTAAAAGCATGTCAAGTGAACAAGGAGAAGTTCCACATACTTGTCCTTGAAAATGCCTGGCACTCAAGAACATTAAATATTTTTCTTTTTAAAGGAGTCTTGATTTCCTGGCTTCAGTCAAACAACGTGGGACAGTACTACAAAAGGTTAAATCCCCCATGTTGTGTCAAAGGTCACTAGCTTGGTGATACAGAAAGTAAAGCGTTATTGAAATTCACTAGCAGGCTTTCATCTAACTAGATCCAGCGTATGTCTAATCCCTAAGAAACCCTGATGCCTCCCCATCCAGCCCCCCATCCTTCTCATCTGAAGCCTGTTGAGTGAATTCTAGTGACTCAGCTCTAGCTATTTACTGGTTACCATTTGACACTTGGCATGGGATGGGACCTAACACCTGCTTCCAGATCAGGCAGCCTAGCAGGTTGTGTGGCTTTGTCCTTTAATAACTACACATGCAGTGACCTTTCCTAAAGGGGATATAGGCTTTGCAGTTTACTTTGTATCAATCAAAACCTTTCTGGCAGTTGAACCAGTGACCTCTGTGCAGTCAGTGCCACTGCTTCATCAAGCTATGGCACTTGCCAGCACAGCTCAGAGGAAGGGAAGACAGAAAGGGAAGGAATTCAGTTCTGGCAGCACAAGACACTTCTTCAGTCCCCTCCATTACACCACTAAGGTGCTGGGGACATCAGATCACCTCCATGGCCTGGTCCACATCCTGTAAGCACATGTGCTGCTGCTGCTCTCCCCTGCAGCACGGAATTGCTCTAGCAATCCTTACGCAATCTGTTCCGGGGACCTCAGCTTTTCCGCAGTGCTGTGTGTTTCAGGGGAAATGCTTCAGTTTGCAATGCGCTGCCAGAGCTTTCAGTCCTGTGCTACCCCCACTTTCAATTCTCTGCTGCCCCATGCACGTTGTATTCTTCCCCTAAACTGTGCTGCTGGCCAGGTTAATGCTTCACATAAAAAGGCAACTGGGAGTGTTTTAAAAGCCTTTCACTGCAGCTACACATTAGGCCAGAACAGCCTCATAATAAAGTATACAACAAGACCTCCTCACAAATTCTAAGCAGCCCTTTGCAATGTGCTCTGTGTGGATTACCACACTTGCAGCCACCCAGCCTCAGAATAATTACCACTAAAAACGGGGCAGAAATAAAGTGCTCAACAGTATTCGAATACCAAGTATTCCCTGCTGGGCAGAGAAAATGGAATCAATTCAGCTTGCACCATATGGAAAATGTTAGTTCCCTGAGTGTAGGCAGCCCTTATGCAACATAGACCACACCAAATTCATTTGTTCTGTATCACCTCTCCTGCTGTAAGCCCAGGAGAGCTATCAATAGCTAACTGCTCCTGCTATGTTACTAACAGGTACTAAAGGTAACATTTGAAGAACAGCGCAGGCTAAGGAATGGCATAGGCACTGGATCCAGTGGTATGCACATTTCAGATTGCTAGTTACATCCCTGATCATTGTTAACAGCTGATCCACTGTAGGTTTCTGTATTTATATAAGGATTATACAAACTAAATAAAATTCCTGAGCCAGATATACCGTGGATGACCTAATGAAATTCAGTCACCAGGGTGTGCGGAAGGCAAGTTATGGCGAGTCATAGATCCTGCAGGGTTTATGGCAAAGCAGCACACACTGATCAGCCTTCTATGCCAGGAGTACTGTGGATATATTTGACCAAAATTCCCTACATAGCTAAACAAGGAAGATCCAGGAAGAGCACAGAGGCTGCTTCAAATGCAATGGCAAAATGAGGAGCCAGCTACATTTTCAATGTTATTTTGCAGCCAGAATGAAATGATGGAAAGCAGTGTGGGGGAACTCTAGCACTGAGTACTAACAAAAACACAGGAATTCTGGAGCCCTGCTTCTGTCATTCGTAACACTGAGTTCATGACAGAATGGGAAATGCCTCTTTTTTCTTTTTTTTTCTTTTTATTAAAGGAAATATATTTTTTTAAAGCCCTAATGGTATAATACATGAGCCAACACAAGAGTTATGTTAGGGCATTGTCACTGAGCTAATTTTGAGACTTTGCATCAGGTTTTTGTTAATTGAGACAGTGACTCTGTTCCTGCACATAACACTGAGTAATTCTGCAACTGCAGATACACATGCCTCTTCCTCTCTTTCCTTCTGTGCTCTTAGTTCTCAGATTCAAACAGAAAAGTCTCACAAAATGGCTGCTTTTCTGTACTGGCTGATGTGCTTGTTCTTTGCACTGGTAGAAGGAATTCAGTCTTTGTTGGAAGAACCTCACATTCGTATGCCATCTGACAGCTTTTGAATCTTCCCTGCACTGACTTTGTGTAAGTTGCTGTCAGCAACACAGCATGAAAGTTTTTAATGAAGCAAAACAGGGAAAGAGATTAGTGAAATTGAATTAATGAGAATGAGTGGCATGTTCCACTTTCGGATTATTTTACCTGTAATTTCTTCAAAGACAGCAAGAAATCCATCAAAGTTCTTGGATCCATCAGACTGGAAGAGGACATGGAGTGAAGACCCAGTGCTCCGGATAGGAGGTGGCCTCTCATTTCCACAGAATTTCTTAATTATTCGGCTGTCCAAATTGTCCCCATCACGGACCTCCACATAATCATACTGGCACATATAGTCAAACTCCAGGCTCAGCATGGAAAATCTTGGGAACAAGGACACACAGTCAGACTGCATACTCTCACCTGTGCACCCTGACTCTGATTTATTTGGATGTTTAGTTATGTTAGTGCCTCCCCGCCCTCAGTGAGTCAACAAGTCCCTAACCACATGAAGTCCCATGCAATTCATCTCAATTTTTGCATCATGATCTTTGGAAGCCAGCTCAACTCTACACAGATGCTCCATGAGAGTATTTAAGTGGCAGAACAGTGAAGTCTAAATTGAAGTCACACAGTCTGTTCACATGCATCGGGTCCATAACAACATTACAATGTTAGAACTTTCGTCTAGGTTCAGACACGCTAGGGGGCATATTTCTATCATGGCTGTTGGAAAAAATTGTTCTATTATTTCCCCTAAGTAAAGCTATAAGTACTGAAAGTAACAGTATCAAAGACCAAGACTCAAAAGCTGTTTACATTGTAATGTTCTGAAGTCAGCAATTAGGGGTACAAGGAAAGCTCGGGGATGTAACAGAAGCAGAAATAGGCAGAGAAAGGCAATCCAAAACATTACAGCATGTTTTGCATTAGAAAGCAAAATGGTAATAAATCCCCAGTGTCTGGCACTTGCCCTTCTTTTGAGAGCAGAAATAAGGGAAAGGAGCTAATGCAGAAGGGAAATACTTAAAGCCTTTTCCCACAATGTCTGTCTTTCCTAGCTTTGATCCAGCCACTGCACGAGGCTCTTGTTCGTTAACAGCAATGTTATATGCTGCTGTTTGAATTCAGTAGGGCACGAAGCCAAAGCATCCCACCAGAATATGAATGAGAAACAGAGTGAGAAACAGCAAGTGCCTCTGGAGAAGGAGGAATGGAAAGGGGTGCTGGGCCCAGCCTTGGTACAGCAGATAGGAATGAGAAGATGTGGGCCCGGAAAAGGCCATGCTACTAACCGTTCATCAGAATATTTTACAAATGAACTGTGGTATACTCAGTTCTTCCTGAGAACTCCTAGCACTGCAGACGTGTATTTAGGATTCGGCTAAATCTGCCATATTGCATATTACAGTGTGGGCCTGGTGGTTTGCAAAGACTGCATTTTCACACCAAAGAGGTGAGACAAATAGACAAATTTTGTATCTGCTGCTGGATCTCACCATTTGGAGAGGCAAGAAAGTACTGGAGCCTATTTCCTGCTCTTCTGTTCATGGGACTCAGGCGCCCATACAAAGGAGGCCCCCATGTTATGTGGAATGACCTTTCTTTGACAACTTATGAGCTGACTTAAGAGGCCTCTTCACTCAGTCACCTTTGCTTAGGTCATATGATTGGTTTTAGAGCATAAGGAATACACTACATACAGAGAAATGAATGAGCAGTTGTAGGAAGCTATACCAGTGGAGCAGAGCCCCTCATTTTTTAAATCCTCTGGTAGAATGTAGAATACGAAAGAAATGACGTCTACTTGTCATATGCATTAAAGAGAGATTAATTCAACTAAGCTTTGCATAAAATGCACAAGTTGAATTCTAGTTCTGTCAGGTTTGCCAGAGATATCCTCACAGGCATCATGTTATACACTACATCTTCAAAACATTCTTTCACTGGCAGAGCATACCCCAGGGATCTACCCTTCTGGAAGTTATAGAGCAATACAAATTAACCCATTTATCTTTGTCTCACTTATCAGGCTACAGTTTATCCTGACTCAGTCCTGAAATTATTTACTGGTTCTCTGAACTGGTACATTTCTGATTAAAAATAAGTATGTGTGTAAGTACAGAAAGAAAGTTCCTGGGATGCTCACCATATAATGGGAACAGTCCTATTTATAGATGTAAACTGTCTAGCAGTGTGTTCCTGAACAAAGAATATCAAGAGATACTCACAGAGAGTGAAGGCACAGAAGGAGAGAGCCATACACAGAATATTGGTTTAAATTGTAGAGAAAAGCAAGAGAAAAGCAGAAAAAACAATTCTCTGCTTTAAAAAATAATGAAAACAGTGGCAGATGTGAAAGGCATAGGGGGCTCTGATTTGCATTTTATTTAACTTAGCACAGAAGCAGATACACTGTACTGATGACATGGGATCTCATGATTAAGACTCAGAATTGGCAGGTCAGGAAACCTGCCAAAGCTTTTCAAAACTTCTTGGCTATGGCTTGGTTGACGGGACCGTTTACAGACCACGAGGCCTATTGCTGTTTAAGTAACAGGTACAGGCAATGTAATGAACCTCAGTTCCCTCACCTGTGAAACTGTAACTGTATCATAATTCGCTTGGATATTATGAAACTAAGCATGCTAATTTAGTGCTATAGGTCATCAAATACAAAATGGAATGCAAAGTATTGTCTTGATTTCATCAGTTTCTGCAGTTTGAATACATTCACCAACCCATCTAAGGAAAGCTTCTAGCCAAAGAAAAATAATTAAAACTGCATCTCTGCTGAGACATCAAAGACAATGATTGAAAGTTATGAGCTACTTCTACTGTGGTATGACATCCCTGAAATGGCTTGGGCTGAGGGAGCCTATACATCGCAACCCAAAGAAAAACAAGGCTGGAGAAAAGCAGAGAAAACAAACTATCACCACAATCTGGGCACCATTTATCAAAACAACTCTGCTTAGCCAATCCCCAAAGGACTGTGTGGCACAGCTTGAAGCAAGGGAAGATTTGTTTATGCTCCTGAGAGTTTTAATCTCCCTGCCCTATATAAGTAGAGACAAAGCACTTCATTCCTCTCTATATCACACTGTCCCTATCCCTGCCCTTGCAAGCCATCAGAGTAGCAGCAAACAGGATTTGTGCACAGAGAGAATGAAGAAAGGAATTGTTTTGTTATCAGTTGGGCTGATTCAGCACAATGTTGGTGGTGCGTTACAACTCTAAGCAGAGTTAGCACCCACAGAGGGGATCAGCGTGTTTATATGAAAATGCAGCAAAGGCAACGATTCAGAATGGATGGCAGACCCAGGAGGAAGACTCTGGTAGCCTAAAGAAGGAGCCTTAGGCTAAATGTACCCGTTTCCCACAGTATCTAACTGCTGAAGTACCTCAATAGCCAGCTTTGAGGTGGTCCACCTTGAAAACCTCAGCTGATTCAGAACACATGCCAGGGTTACCTTGTGAGGTAGATATAGGTCCTCACGTTCTGTGTTTGCTCTGGAGGCTTCCTCCTATGCCTCCTGACTTGCAGGGTGGAAGAATTAAGTGTGGACATTCAGGACAGTTCCTGATCGGTTCCTAGAAGTGCCGTGTCATCTGCTGGGATCTTTAGGCACCCAGACATCAAGCTCAGCTCAGGCTGGGCACAGGGCTTTAGGCTTCTTCAACACTACTCAGCTCAGATAAATGTAATTGCTGACAAAAGAAAGTTAGTAGCTCAGGCTTCCCTCTTGGAGACTTCCACAGTTGGAATGTAATGTTATGTCACAACAAGGAGATGCCTAGTATTGTGTTTGGTTGCCTGTGGGAACAATGGACACGGGGAGAAAGAAAAAGGTACTTTGCAGGATGCCTCTCATATTGAAGTTTTACATCTTCTGGTAACAGCAAAGGTAAATGGAGTGAACTGTACAGATCTCACATGACACTAACATCTTCCTAACATGCATGTAGGTGGTCCTCGTGGTCTAGAATGGAGGTCTGATTTCTCCAAAGAGTTAGTACATGTTAGCTTACTTTACAGCACTCCCCATTCATCTGCCTTGAAAACAGATGAGAGTCTCCTTAGCACAGCCACAGCAAGTACTGCTGTTCTGTCTGCCTTTCCTCCCTTTCTTGTACCTTGTCCCTGGTGCCACCTGGCTGTCAACGATTTACTCAGAGTTGAGTGCATTCACTAGTGATGTGCACACACAGGATCCATTTCACTCTCACACCCACCACCATAAAAGTAAAGACAAGGTGACACCTGCAGCTCCTGAAGCACTTTTTAAGCCTTACAATTGACAAAGCCTTATTCAGAAATGCAAAAAATACCAGGTTACCACCTCTCTGAGCTTGTGCTGTGGAAATCATACCCCTACCCAACAACATCTTTTAAAAACAAGGTATGCACAGCTCATAGCTGCTGAGACCGATGCAAAATTGTGTCATGAGAACACAAAACTCCTCCTGACAGCATTGCTCCCCTGTCTCCTACACACTTCTCCAGAGCCAAGATTCTCCAACGCTATCCAGGCAATAACTGCAGCTGCTCATAACTACACAATAGGCTGGCATTTGCAAGTCTGAAAAAAAAAAAAGAAATTAATGTGGGAATGCCACAAGCTCTTCTTTTCTATTCAATTGATTTCTCTTGCTCTTATTAAATATTAAGTCTTTCTTTAACCATATAGGAAAAAATCTGTGTATCTAGCATAGTTCTTTTGCCTGAGTTCCAAAGCCGGTGAAATACCAATGTGAAGGCTTTAGCTACTCTTTTTACTAGTTACTGGGTTTTGAATACAATCCCCTGACAAGCTTTCTGCTCCATGTGTGAGCTCCCTGCTACACACACATGAAAACAGTACTAATTACCCCAATTAGGGGCTCTCCTGCACTATGCAGGATACCCAATCAAGAACTGTGAGCTTGAGTCAGCAGCGGTGGGTTAACAGGTCTAAGCATACACAGGTCAGAGGAGCAATGACTTGCAGGAGAACCAATTACATAGGAATGGTAAGAGGAATAACTGACTGTGGTAAAGGACAGGGCTGGTAAAATGAGTGAAAGAAAAACAAGAGAGGGAAATGCAAGGCTAAATGCAAGGTAGGTCCCATCGGCAACTCTCCTGGCATGAGACACCACATCAAAATGTTCCTACAGCTTTCCTTCAAAGAATGTCTTAGTTCAGCCCAGTACACTCTTCAGAAAATATTTGGTGCTTTCGTGTCAAGATCTTGAAGAGACCTCTAGAGAGATACATTTTGCCCAATATCTGAGAAACTCTCCTTATCATCCAGCTGTCCTAAAGGGGAATTGAAGGCATAGTGTTGATGATTTGTGCAGTGGCTGCCTATCACAAACTAGACCAGGGAAAAGAGGTGAGGTACCAAATGCAAAGTGGTGGCAGTACCTTCACTGCTTCAGAGCTCCCAGCTGTTGAGCCTCATTGACTCTTGGTTATCCACATGCCCCAATATCCACCTGAAACCAGCACTGGCTAAAAGTCAATGTGACCTACCTTAATTCAATGTTAAATCCAGCTTGAACATGAATAGTCCACTCGCATTGTGCATTCAGTGGGTAACCCTCCAGCAAAATCTGGCCTCTAGAAGCCCGAAGAACCTGCCCGCACCCTGAGGAGCAAAAGAAGAAAAAAAATCTGTATAAGGGACCTTCAAGAGGCATTTGAAGAAAATACATGCAGAAAAAACACTGGAATGAGAAGACAGAATGGCTTAGGAAGATACACACTTTCTTACAAGGCAGTATATAAAATAATGGGACAGCCACACTACAGCTATAAAGAGTTATGACTCAGAGTATTGTCTAGGCAAAGAGCACCCCTAGAAAAGTTTTAGTTGATTGCTGGTTTGCAACACAGACCCATGAAACCATTTCTTACAGCTTTTGTCCCATGCTTCATTAAGCCCACCCACCCACCTGTCTGACACTCCATCTCAGAACAGTTTTGATGGATCTCATGTTGACCTGTGTAATCACTGAAGCCGAGGAAGCTGGTGGGAAAGTGACAAAGGTACAATAAGCACTTGAATTAGCTCAAGTGAGTGAAACAATGAGAGGAGGAGCTGTTGCACCCAACATCATAGTTTCAAGTCCTTCACAAGGAGATTCTTGGAGGAAAAACAGCTGATGTATTCCTAGAGAAGACATCTGTTTGTCCTCAGGATTTACCATCTCATCCTTAGATGTTAATGACACTATGCCAATGGACACATATAACCATCACAGCTCTTCCACCAATGACTTAATGTAACACATATACAATACACAGTCCACATCCCTTCGCTCAGCTTCATTCCTATCCTTCCTCTCCTCCTGTCCCACTCTGTCTGTGTCACTCTCAGCATTTCACCATACTATGAAATGTACTTCAGTGCCCAGCATCAACAGAATAAGATGAAATACTCTGGTCATTTGAGCCCAGTCTGAGAAAACCATCTGAGGACAGTGACCTGAACAAACAGCAGACAAGGTCACACACTGAGGAAGCAATATCTTTTCATGACTATCCTGCAGCTGTCCCTAGGCAGCTGTCAAAGGATAGTTGTCCTAATTCCTCATCTTGGATGCTGAACATTTTTAGCTCAGAGAGTTCTCTCACCTTTGGTAACCTCTACCTTTCCCCCAGCTATAAAATATAGCTAATGGTATTTTCCTCTGTGCAAGAGGGAAAGTTATTTAGTGATTTTTGTAGAACCTTCTGTGATCTGTAAATTCAAGTGCTAGCAAAATTATGCACCAAACAGATAATGTCTCAGTTTCTACTTTCCTGAGTACATCTTTATGAATGGCTGCGTTCCCTGGTAAGCCTGGTTGCTTTGCTGGGGGATGAGGCTGTATCCATAAGCCAGAAATTGCAAATGAGTCTAACAGCATCACCAAACCAGGGAACTCTGACAGGCTGCACACCACAGGTAATGAGGATAAGTAAAAAGACAAATAACCCAAAACTCCACAGCAACTCTCTTGCTTTTTTTTGCCTCTTTAGTCCAACAGGAAGCCCTGCTCCTTCCATCTGTTTCCAAAGAGGGACCTTAAACTTTTAATCAGTAACACAGGATGAATGTTTCCTACTGAAATGGTGGGTTTTAATACGCACCTCAGGGCCCTTCCTTCCTCTGGGAAAAGAGGGTGACAGTGACCTGATTTGGTGAAGTACCAATTTGCGGTTCTCATTGATCTCAGTGTCTGGAAATCATTCCTGCTGCATCTGGTCTATGGGGAAACGTGAAAACTGCAGGTCAATTACTCCTCTTTCTTCTTAAGAATGTGTTGCTCAAATGAAATATCCTTTGTTCATTTACCCTCAGTTACCCTTAATTAAGCAGGACCCAAGGAAACAGAAATCCTGCTCAGAAGAGTTCCTCAAAAGTGTTTCATTCTCTGTGGCTTGCTTAGTTCCCTCTGTAAAAGGCAAGGATTAATGACTGTGCCCAGCAACCATATTAGGATTCAGTGAGTACCGCAAGATCCGCTGTGGTGCACATGATAATGCTCCTTCCCACAGTAAGAAACAGGACCTTGTGCTGCTGCTGGCTCCTGCCTCAATAACAACCTGAGACAAAGCTGCTAGAAATCTTTAGATGGTTTGACAGGGAGCTTGGACCACCTCAAAGAAAGTTTCCCTTTCATCCTGAAGGGCTTTTGAGTTTCTGATGCATTTAACAAAGGAAAGCCAAAGAACTGGTGCAATGAGATACTTGCGTGCACAGCATACTAAACGCATGTTTCTGTTTGCAGTTGTACAGCCCAAACTCTCTGAACACTGGTGCCAAAGAATAAGGTTTGGCCAGCAAAGCACACAGTCCTAGAGGCTAAAAAGGAGCCATTCAATGACCGCCTCCAAAAGAACATTCTCAGATCTGCTGCTGCCCTTCTCCACATGAAGCGCCTTTGCAATCACATCAGATCTGTGCTCTTGTATCTCTAGCCCTTCTAGAAGTTAGGCTAACTCCCCAGACCAACGGTTCAATCATCTGTTGATCAAAAGGAGTCTTTTCTCTTCCCATTCTGAATCCGCAGGAGACCTGGAAAGCTATAAAAAATAATTTACATCCTAAACACAAATGCTGGCAATTTCTGCCTCATTTACAAAAAAATAATCCACTTTGGCAGAGTGGCGACATCCTTGTTCCGTTCCTGTTCCTGAAAAAAGGCAGCTTTCAGGGCCACAGTAAGATTTCCTCTAAGGCTTGTTAGTAACAGAAAAGAAAACAATTCAGGAGACCTCTGAGTTGTAGCCCACGGAGTGGGATGGAGATGTCCTGAGGAGACCTCCAGTAAGAAATCATTATCTGCTGTTCAAGTGCTACAGCATCGATGTGGGGCTCCTTCAAAGGTCAAGAGGACTGAACAGAGGAGAATGAGAGTAAAAACATTACTGGTATTCAGAAACAGGCTGATACGGGAAGGCAGCTATCACTTGTCACGCCTTGTTGATCCCTGTCGCTTGTTGGCCATGTGAAACACTCACGTTTGCAAAGTCTTCAAAACAACAAGTACTGTTGTTCATCACAGGGACTGCATGAAGTAGGTGTTCTCAAGCAACGTGGCAATCGGAGGTCGACAAACGCTGTTGGAGTGCAGGGTACAGAGGAATGGCTCCTGCAGGGTCATTTTTTCTTGTGGTTTTAGATTCTGATGTGCCTTTTAGGGCACGACAGTCCAATCCAATAAAAAGTCCCATGAGGAAATGTCCCAGTACCCAATTAACTCTATTCAGCATGCTTTTTACAAATAACATTCCTCTGGACTACCCTATACGGTTTCTCTTTTTACCAAATGATCTGGCGTCTTTTGGCTGTTTTTCAGCCATGTCCAGCCATGCCAGCAGACAGTACAAACTGGATGGCTGCACGGGCTGTCCCATGCTACCTCCTCGCCACAGCCCGCCAGGCACATCACCATTTTTGCTGGCAGTTCCCAGAAATCGCTCCCAGGGCTCACCCTGCCCTCACAATTGCAGGCTCCCCTGGGGGTAACCAGGGCCTGCCCCACGGCTGCCCTCCCACGCCAGTGCACTATTAAATAGGCATTAATCCTGCCCATAGGCTAAACTGCAGCTGCGTACGGCATCCCCGGCGCTCATCCCCTTGTGCCTGCCCGCGCGGCCATTTCCCCATCTGTCTGACAGGAGCGGGCCTGGGGGCGCGTCCTCCTCCGGAGCCCCCGTGCGCCACCTAGCGCCCGCCTGGCAGCGGTGCCGCGCGGCGCCCGCGGGCGGGCCGGGGCGCCTGAGGGAAATGGCGCGGCGGGAGGGCTGAGCGGCGGGGGCTGCGCCGCGGGAGGGGAGTCCGGACCGTGCCGTGCCGTGCCGTGCCGTGCCGTGCCGTGCCCAGGGCGGTTTGTTACGGCGGTCCGGTAGTGAGGGGAGGGAGCTGGCGGGGTGCCTGCTCGTCCTCTTGGCCGGCCCCGGCACGCTCGGCCCCGGCAGCAGGAGGCCGGCGCCGGTGTTTCGCGGCAACGTCCGCCGCGCCCCGCCGAGAGGGAGACAAAGGCCGGCGCTCGCCGGGCGGCAGCGGGGGAGGGTTCGCCCGGAGCCCTGACGGATGGCTACCTGCCCACGCCCGCGGCTCTCTCCTGCGCACCGGTCCGTGCTCTGGGCAACCGCCCTAAAGCGTTCAGGTGTGGGCGGGGAGTGTGAAGTCTGCGGGTAGATTGCTTTCGGCGCAAGGGCAAGGTAGACGCGGGCCTCGCTGGGCAGGAGAAGGTGAAATGTGCGGAAGAAGCTTCACCTGGGGACAGCTCTGCCCGGAGGAGTCCTCCTTTCTGGCCACTGCGGCTACACTGCTCCCCACAGCTGCCGACCTGGTGTGGGGTGAAGCTTTGCGTGCGGCTTGTGCTAACGCCCAGCTTGGTCAGTGCAGCTCCTGTGGGCCGTCCATGCGCTTGCTAGCAGAGGGCACCGGCATTTGCAATACAGGATAAAGTAGACAGATTTACACCCCCCGATTACTGTTGTTGCGCTCCCTTGTGTTTCCGGGATTTATTGGCACTCTCCCACTGGCCAGGCACCTGTGGCAGGCTGCAAAGTTCCAGATGTGATCCTGCCTGCCGGGTAGCAAAGAGAGATGTCTGTCACTCTCCAAAATGAGTTGTGTTAGCACATCCACTGCTCCAGCAGCCAATGCATGCTGTTGTTCGAAGGCTACTCGCTGGCCACCCTCCAGACCCAAAGCCACATAGCTGTGAGCCTGCAGGCCAGCACTCTGCGTGGTTATAGGCTGCTTTCTGGACACGCAGTCTCTGCATGCCTGAGCCAAGGCTAAAAGTGAGATAGCCACGAGAGACAGAGCGGGGGAACTCAGGAGTGTGCTGGGATCACAGCTATCCCCTGTGTTTCTCTTTAAGAGTGGAAGAGACAGTAGCACTGTCTGCCCATACTAGCATGCCTTTGAAGTACCAAAGAACCACGCAAAGGAGACTACATCCTCGGTGTCACACTGCTTCCCTCAAGAGAGCAAGGAAGGAGAGCAGGAAAAACACAGCTCTGCAAAATTTCAGTATTGCAAAAATGTCAGAATAGACTACAGCGTGAGGGTGTATTTGCTTTAAAAAATGAGTTGGCAGAGCAGGCTGAAATAAAATGTAGGTAACTGATCTACTTAGGCAGAGGAGGAAGCTAATTAGCTAAGGATGAGCTAATGATTCTTTCTTGGCCCTGCTCTTATAAAAGTGTCAGGGGAGCTCTAGCATCGAACCAGAGCAAACGGGACTTTAAAGTGCTATTAGATATCACATCGTAAACTGCAAGGGATTCAACTTTTGGAAGTTTATCAACTTCTGAAGCACCAAGGTTGAGTTAATCCTGTTACTGAAACATGTTGATTCCTCATATTCTGCTGTTTGAAGCAGTGATTTTATCTTTTTTGCTTTCACCTCTTGAATGGTCATGGGTTGTGTTGGGAAATCAGGTTCAATCGTTGCTTTAAAATCAATGACTAAGAGGAGACAAGACTAAGGTGAGTAGAATAATGGACAGAACAGAGTAGGAAAAGCAGACTCTGCTTTCATCCCTTTCAGTGAAATGCGAACAAAGAAACAGCCAATAAAAATTGAAAGAAAGTTGATGAAAGGCTATACCTTCACCAGTGGGAAACTGGTAAAGGAAATGTTAGTCTTAAACTGTATCCAACTAGCTTATGGAATTCATCATTGAAAGATAGCATTGGGAACAAAAGCTTAGCAAAATCCAAGAAGCAGGAGCTTTTGTATGCTGTTGGGAAAAAACCTTTCAGATATCGCTACCAGAGCCTGAAACACTCCTGGTCCATCACGGCACTGTTAGCAGTTGCAAGACAACTGTTTTCCAGAGCTGTCTTGGAGTGCATTGGAGCTGTGCGAAGGAGGAAGAGAGCACTGGGATTTCCTCAGGGCTAGTTCTGCAGCCCAGGGGTTGAAGAAGGACAGAGCAGAAGCCCTTTGATATAGTGGTTGCTCTTGTAAATGTTTATGCTTTGGTGAAAGCCTCTGGGGAATCAGTTATGCTGAAATATGTCCAAGAAATGCTGAGAATAGAGATTTCCAGAGGCACAGTAGTTAAAGTTTTAAAATAAACCCAAACAAGCCAGAAATTTAGTAGGGTTGTTAACCTCCTGTGACTTGGGGCACAGGTCAATCCTTAGCACATGAGCACTGGGAGAGAAGTTTTCCCCAGCGCAGATCTGCTTACTGCCTGGTTGTGTTCGCTCTCTCTTGCCTGTGCCCCTTGAAAGACTCACCGTACAGGAATAGCTGGAAAGGCACAGCATGGCTCTGGCTTTGTCCCACCACTCACTGTCCCTGACATGCCTCCCTGCCCACGTAGGACACTTACTCATGCAGTCCCCTCCGTACCAGCCAGCTCTGCACTCTGCACAGTAGATCCCCTTGATGTAGAAGTTGTCAAGCGTCCCTCCCCAGGAGCCATTGCGGCAGGACTTGCAGTTCTCAAAAATGGTGCAGCCTGAAAGGAGAGCCACTGCATTAGAGGAAAGCCAAAGTGGATCGTCCTGTGGGCAGAGGAGCAGCCTGTCTCTCTTTTCCACAAAAAATGCCAATGATGTTAGTGACTGCTGTGGTGCTGACAGCTTCCCCTCTGTGAACTGTACCCAGACTCCACCCCCAAACCCTAGGCAGTTCAGACTCTGAAATTTGGTGTCAAACTCCCAGCCTGACTTGCCCAAACCTCTAAATCTCATTGCTCTGACTGTAAATGCCTCTCTCAGGAGTCTGAATGTGGATGCTGGTGCCACTTGATCCTATCCTAAGTGATTCTGATGTCTTCTAACCTGGTCCTGTCTCCTGCTCTCACCTTTCACTTTGCCCTTTCCTCCTTGCTAGTCAGAGTTCCAAGTCATCTCTCCTTTCTTGCCTTGGGGATACAGATCATCCCAGAACACCTATGAAACACTCCTTGTGTGAAGCCAGCTGCAACATCACCCTTTGGCAGCTCCCAAGCCTGTCCAAGACACCCTGCAGACAACGCTGCTGATAGAAAGTGATTGGGTTTTTTCTGGCAATGATGCTAGCTGCTGCACGGGCACCTCGCTAAGTGTCTTGCTACTGTCAGCAGAATGACAGAGGGGGTTCCTGAGGAGATGGGGGGCAATTCCATGCCTCAGGGAGATGTGCCTGCCCTCACTGCTCCCCTGCCCAGCAGCTACCATTATGTGCTGATGCCTTGGCCAAAGATCTGCTGTGAACACAGTGTGGCCCTAAGCATACCTGGGTGAATTAAGCAGGAGTCACACTCATTCTCCTCGTTCCTGCAGCAGGGGATTGTGTAGCCCACTCTTTCTTTCTGTCCTGGGCAGATGCACTCAATTTGGTCGTATTCGCAGCACTCCCGACACATGATATTCCACTCGGCGCCTGGGCAGTTTTCATTGATCACTGTGTACTCTGCAAGCGGGGAACAGAGAGGGGGACACACGGAAATATTCCGTTATCTGCTGAGGATTGACAGGATCTATTATTCAGCAATTTGTCAGATCATGTGTGGCATGAGGCTGGCCAAGGTCTTTGGCCCAGGAAATCCTAAACTACATGGTAACATGTGGCCAAAATGTTAGCTTGGTTTGGGTGTCTAAAGGACACACAGGCAGTTTTGCAGTGCCAGCCAGAGGAGGCA
This sequence comes from Fratercula arctica, assembly GCA_947846985.1. Classification (NCBI taxonomy): domain Eukaryota; kingdom Metazoa; phylum Chordata; class Aves; order Charadriiformes; family Alcidae; genus Fratercula; species Fratercula arctica. Next base: position 51,838,629 of record CANTUZ010000005.1, on the reverse strand, counting down.
AACAGACAAGTGGGAAGGAATATGTTCACTTCAGTCTTTTGTCTGTAAGGCTTCCCACTTCTGTGGTGAGAAAAATAGTTTAAAAAAACTACAGAGGATGATGTCATGTGAGAATCTCTTATTCAGATTGCAGTACTGATTTACAGCCTTATATGCAGTATAGATTATTTAAACTATAATAGCATATTTTAGTTATATTTCTGTTTGTGAATTTGCTACTCTTGAAGTCTAGGGTGTCCACGACGAAAAGCCACTTTTGAGGCTGGGTTTTAGCTGGTTTAACTCCCTATTTTCACTCAGAAGCACAGTGTTACATTCGGCTTCACTGCCAAAGGAAACAAGATTTTTTGTTATTTTAAAAGTTTGGTTTGTCTGGCATTTCTCATATGGTAGCATTATTAATATCTTTTTATTATTTAGCATAACCTCATATGATCATATTTAAGCTATGTTGGAAGTGCCCTTTTAGGAAATGACCTCAGATTGTGACTCCAGACTGCCACAGTAGGTGCAGATCCAATCTTTCTCCACCAGCATCCTGACTAAATTCTACAAAATGAAATCTAATGAGTGCACAGTGCTGTCAGTGTGTCTTCTAACCAGCTGACAGACCCGATGGGTGCTTTTATGGAGTATGATGATAAAAAAAGAGAGAGCAGACTAGAAAGATGAGACATGAAGGAAACATAATGAGATGTCTCTTTCTTCTTCCCTCTCTCCTCCCCTTTTTTTCTTTTTTTCTTTCATCGTGGTTAGGTAGCATCCTTTTTCCTTTTGTTATAAACTCTGAGTAACAGGGCTGCCTTGTCACTGCAACAAGCCATACATCTCCAAGGCACAGCACTTCTGTCCGTGCCTGTACCTGGCTCCCTTCTCACACTGCTGCTTTTTGTTTCATTGTGCCTCATAACCTAATTACTGTGTCTGCTGGAGTTCCCTGCCTTGCTCCTCTCTCTCACTTGATTCTTCATGACCTCATGAAGCCTGGTTCTTGGAAGCTTATCTTTTCTCCTAATGATATTTACTGACTCCACATAAAAGTGACCACCAAACTGTTTCTTATTGTTTTTCCTTTTGGCTGGGAAATGAAATTCAGCCCTTCACGCTCCTCTTGAACTGAGCCTTTCCCTTGTGCCTGGTGTACTGGCTGGGGAGAGTCCACTGCCACTCCAGTTTGGAAACCAGGAGGCTGTTTGTGCTAATCCTTACTATTCCCCTGTTCCCCCTCCTCACCTCCATAGTCATTCCAAAAAGAAAAAGAAAGCCACTTCTGCCATTCAATAAGGTTCTGTAATTTTTTATTCCAATAATAAATTCTTGCATAAAAATAGCCTTAGTGTTTAGCAATTATATAGCCTTTTGCCTGTAGACCTACAAAGTCCTTTTTCCAGATGGGAAACTGAAGCACAAGGGAGGTGAAGTGACTTTGCTCAAGGTCCCAGAGAAAAACAATAGCAGAGCCAGGAATCAAACTCATGCCTTCTAATTCCCGGAACAGCAGTCAATCATTTTGGCCAAGTTGTGACTTCTTAACCTATGGCTATTATTCTCTTTTAATGAAGCCATTTATCTATGAACTGTATCTGATTCAGATTCCAGAGCAAATTGATTACACGTGTCTAATTATCTTATTAGAACTGACACTCAGTTTGATACATCTCACCATACATGACTGAAAATAGCTCTTTCTGTGATGTATGGGGATGGAGGTCTCACTTCTTGTTGAAGGAGGACTCCTCAAAGTCCAAGTAATGAATAACTACTCAACACTCAGGAGCTTTTGCAAAGCTTCCTTCAAATTCTCATGTTTCCCTACTCAAGCTAGAAATCTAATTTCTCTCAAGATTGCTAAAGCTTATTAATAAAATAGCTATATCCATTTGGGTTGTACCTATAAATTCCCCAAGAGAAATTGCTATCTGTAAAATGATCCAAATGTTCACAGGCAAAGTTGCACTGGGGTGACTAACGCATGTCTCCATCCGTGCAGGAATTCAAAACCTGGCAAGGTAAGGCTGCTGACAACGCAACTCTGAGAAAGGGGCTGGACCAGACGACCTCCAGAGGTCCCTTTCAACCTAAATTTCTCTATGCTTCCATAAAACACTACACATGTGTTTGTCTGTGTGTAGAGAGAATGTGCGTCTGCATATGCATATTTATTTTTATATGTAGAGCTTGTGTACACAATGGGGCCAAAAAGCAGATGCCACACTTATTCTTGGTGAATCAAATGGGTGTATTTGTAACATAAGTTGACTTTAAGGTAATATTTAATGTTAAGATGGGTGCAGCAGATCTCGGCCCTTAAAGAATGTAAAAATACATTTGCTGCTACCTAGAAATGCTGTTTGCTCACTTCTTGCCCTTGTCTTCAAGACAATGAAAATAAACCGTCTTTTGGTTTTCTGGCAATTTAATTCCCTCTCAGGTTCTCAGGTGTTGCAGTTTGGGCAACACATATAGCCTCGACAAGGAAATTTGCGGATTTGAGGTTTTTTTTAAGTGTTCCTCTCTGGGATTTTCTTCACAGAAATCATGAAATCTATTATTCTGAAGTTTTGTAGAAGCTATTCTTTAAAGAAATTTGTGTGAAGACTTTATGCACCTCTAATAATGACAGGATCCCTTTTGTTTTGCATAAGTATCTTTCCCTCAGAAACGTAAAAGGGTGATGCACAGAGCCACTAGTGTGTGTGATGAATGTTTGTTTGTGTTACTGAGCTTAGCCTGGACTCCAGGGAGGAAGAGACATAACCCTGCTCACCCTTGTGCGTTTGGGGAATGGTAACCACTGGCAGCTCCCCACACCCACACTTGGCCATTATTACCCCAAAACAGAAGAGAATGAGGCAGAGAAGAGCAAGGAGAGATTTATTAACTGAGTAAAATACTGTAAGCCAGGCCTTGGCCAGCTGTGGCAGAGATAATTGTGGGGTGCTCTGTGGGCTGGACTTTGATAATCCTCCAAAGCAGGCAGCCTGGCTTGTAGACAGTGGCTGCATCTCCCAGCATCAAACACAGTCCAGAAAGTGGCTTGACTTTATTTTGGGAGAAGCAGGAAGAAGCTGCTTGACAACCCATGCAAAATATTTAGCTGAAAAGAACAAACAAGTCTCTGGACAGGCAAATAAACTAAATAAATTAATTTAGGGGATTTTAATCATGGAAGAAAAGCCCATTAAATCTAGGCATAAAAAGCACACATGAAAGCAACTCAAGACCATGGAAACCAAGCAAGAAATGTCTGTGTTGGGAACGGACACAAACCTCTGGGGAGGTGCTAGAGGGAGCACCAGCTTGGCTCAGGAGCCTGGCAGAGCACACCACAACATTTCACCCAATGCTTTCAGTCCACCCTGAGGGACAACTGAGGTGGGAGATGAAGACTGAGGCATAGATGGGTGGCTAGTAATTCTCATGCGTTTCCAGGATCAGATGGCAACATATTCATACCTTTCGCCGACATCTGCACCTAGCGAGACTGCCTAGTCCCTATAGCACATTTCAGATCCTCAGGTCTCTCAGTGATGGATTTTGTAAGACAGCAGTAGGAGGGGATGTTTCCAATCAACATCCTCCCTGTTTGTAGCATCAGTCCAAGGGCTGAGTTACAGTGACGGCAATTCACCAAGGCGATGCTGCCATCTCCCCTGCTCCCCAGTTGTGAGCTAGGGCTTTGGAGGAGCCAAAGGCTCCTCACTTTGGGGAGCCCTCCCTGCTAACAGGTGGGCCCTGGGCTTCCTCTGTTAAAACCTGTGCAGGGGTGATAAGTCGCAGCAAGGAGAAGATACAGCAGGACCATGTGGCACCCCTCCAGACAGATGGGCTGATCCTGCTCTGGTCTCCACTGAGCTTGCACTGGGAGCCGAGATGCTGAAAAGCAGATGTGAAGAGCAACTACAGAGAAGCTGGCACCGAATGAAACACACAGCCAATTTGCTGAGTAGTTTAATGCTTACTGACTTCCCCTGTCAGTAACAGGACTTTAGTTTCTCCACAGATCCTCAAAACTTCATGGGCAAAGCATTTGCTCTTGGTTTTGACTTGAATCAGTGTTTGCATTTTTAAAAGCGGTGCTTGTCTGCCTGCCTCTGTACCACGAATGCACAGAAGCCAGTGAAGGGAAGGAGTGGAAGTAAGTTATTCCTGGTGCTGCAATAGCTTGAAGGGTAAATTGTTTTAATCTGATGGACTATCAAGCTTCTACTGTCATTCACTTTGCAAAGTTGCAGCAAATCTAGCTCTGATTTGACTTGCCAGGCTCACCCACATCCCTCACTTTCTCTGGCCCAGAATTCCATTTTAGCTTCTTATTTTTTCTTCACCTTTTCAAAATGTGCTGACTTTCTTGGCCAAGGTGTGCTTGGTCAACCTGGTGTGCAGCAGAGGAGCTTGAACAGTTAGCAATGTAGTCATCATCTCCCTGACACAAGTGTGGCCGTTTTTACTATCAATCACCGTCGTGGTCTGGGCACACATATGACTCAGCCATCTCCGTCCTCACTAAACCTCAAATACTTTCTTGTTCCAAACTGTAGGACCTCAGAAAATGAGGTGATAAAAACCACACAAGAAATTCTTCTGTTAGTACTTGGGTCATGGTGGAAGTTTGACAGGAATACTGTTTGAAATTGAGTGGAAATGCAACCTTCCAAAAGGCTAGTTTTTACTGCACCATTCTGAAAAGACAGAAGTCTCCTTGTAAGATAAGTGAAGGCTCCATTAGCACTCACTCTGAAGACTGGAAATGTGTTACTTATTCTTATGCCACTGAGTTTAAAAAGCATGCCCAAGTAATAAAAAATAGCTGCAAGGATAAACCATCTTAAAGCACTAGTTCTATTCACTACAAGGTTTGCTGGAAAGGATAGTGATGAATCCTGTGGCATATACAATGAGCCCAGTCAAGGGAAAAGCAGAGACCTATCGGATGGAAAAAAAGACTGATCATCATAACAAGCTATGCCTTAGAGCTCAGGGACAAAGGAAAAACTGCCAAAAGCCAAGCTGAATTTGACCTTCTAAAGGAAATTAAAATAGCAAAAGGTTCTTCAGCCATACAAAGAAAAAAGGAAAGAGGAAGAGACACTCTTCATGTAGATGAAATCTAAGACAGGGGTGGAGAATGTAGTGAGTTATTAGCTTTCATTTTCAGGGAGGTTGTTTACGGGGAACCTGTGAGCAAGGGTTTGAGGATGTGGAAAAAAATAAAGTGTGATCCACATATTAGTGAGCTTCTAACCAACTGCAGTTTGTACCTTGGGATATTCAAGTAAACCAGCTTCCATTTTGGTTTATCTTACTAGGTCAGGCTTAAAGCTTTGGTGATTCGGGAACAAATTCACAAGCACGTTGCTGCCTCAGGGATGGGTTAGGCAGCTCATCATAGTAAAACTTCAGCTTCGGCACACTTTGCCATGGTGAATTTGTCAGTCATAGATACCTTGCTAGACAGAAAGGTGATTTCTGTTCCAAAGGTCTGAGAGCTGGGAAAATTGTAAGGCTAATAACTAAGATAAATTGAAGCAAGCCTGATTACACCAATTAACACTTCTTCGGAAGAATGACTTTTTTAGGCTGCAAGTCACTTTAAGCTGATAGAAGCCCATGCTGCTGCTGAGATGGGACGCCTTCCTCCCTTCTCTCCCTGACTTCCCATACCCACTTGCTGTCTTTGCGCTGGCATTAGTTGCTATGTGGAGGGATCAGAGGACTGATCCAGCAGAAAAACAGTTTGCCATCTCCATCTGTCCTTGGGGGGGGGGGGAAATTTACAAACTACATGTGCTCTACAGCCCTCCAAAAGTGAGAGCACCTTAGGACCCTGATGGATGGATGTATTTATCATAACTCCTGAAAGATGAAAGAAAGTGCGTTATAAGGACATCCATATCTTGGTCTAAACTGATAGAACTTCCCATCCTACAAGTCCATTCTGTCATCCTGCAAAAATGAGTTCTCCTTCCCTGCCTCAATTTATCCATCAGCACATTGGTAAGACATTACTTAGACTCAAAGAAGTATTATTTCTAATTGCTTTGAAAAGCACTGTACGAATTAACAGTGCATTGTAAATAAAAGCAGATATGAACAGATGTCTCTAAAATTAGAGTTGATAGAGTATGGCTTTTTCAAGTGATTATTCAACCAGTTCATATTCCCCTGATGAGAATATGCCCCTTTTTATTTGATTGCATTTTAATTTTTAAGCATGATGCTCAATACTTTTACTGCCTTCTGCAGAAGAAACGATCATTTGATTTTGAAGGAGCAAATATCTTAAGGTTCTTATTAGGGAATGTTTGGCCATGTAATAATTTTGAAATGAAGCTTTCTCATTTAAAGAAAAAATAGCTCCAACAGAGGTGAAACCTAGTAACAGCAAACTTTTTCTTTAGGTCTGTCTCATTTTTATTACTGTTTTATCCTGCTCCTTTCTTACTCAGCTCTACTGTCATTGCATGGATATGAAAGCTGGGCCCCACCCCATAGGTATCGTGTGTGGACGTTAACAGTAACAACAAGAACTCTGAGCACACAGGAGATCTAGAATTTGTCAGCTGGAAATGAGAAACATATTGGGTGAAACTGCCTCTCTACTGTGATGAACAGTAAGACTCTTCTTTTGATTTCAGTAAGGCCCAGAGGAATAGACTTTGGAAGGGAAGGTTTGTTCCCTTTAAGACACTTTTACTGGGGCTCTTGGAAAACGATGTACCCCAAACCATTAATAATGAAGGAAACTGCAGGTTTCTTAACCTCTTTTTGCCTCAGATAACCTATTGTGCAAATGGTGCCTTTTTTCCTAATAGATGTGTTAATAGGATGAAAGGGATAATGCTGTCTCTAAAAACACTTGGTTCTCTTTAGAAATTATGTACCTATTATTCTTTTTAGCAGCTGGGATAATTAAAGGAGGAGCTAAAATACATCCCTCTTTTAGTTTTACTCAGTGTGCTTACTTTATGGGTTGCAGACCTTTGCTGAATAATTAGACTGCTTCTCCTACAGAGTCAGTTAGCATCCTTTCCTGGCCATTAGTGTGTGCTTTCACATAGCAGTAAGAGTTGGGGGGGGAGGGGAGAGGGGAAGAAAAGGAATTCTATTTTAAAAAATCAAAACCAGTGGATGAACACAGGGGGAAATCTACTATACTAAGGTAAATCTGTCCACTTAATAAATGTGCATTAACTCAACTGTCTTTTTTAAGTCCCAAGTGCAGGATTGTGTTGAAAGCAGACTAAACTACTACAGAAAATATATTCTGTTTAAGAAGTGCATCGAAAACCTGTCTAGGGTAAGTACAACTGTGTTCTGCTGGATAAGGCCACTCTTGTCTTAAGCTCTACCTTTTTAACAATTCAGATCATTTTTCACATAGAAAAAAATCTTAATGCACATTCTCCTTTGATTCAGGAATTCAGATCTGCCTAATGTTTTCAAATAGGAGGGTCTTTATTCCAGGTTTCCTGTTGTCATGTAGTGTTTAGTAGATATAAATTCAGAAATAAATAGTCCTGATGATGTTCCTGATAGGCCATAGGTTTGCTTCATTGTGCTCCTACAGTAGTGCCTTTTTTGCATTTGTAAGCTTCTATTCTTAACTATGGTATGACAATCGAATCATAAACTCCCAACACTTCTCCTGCAAGGAGAGAAAAATTATTAGTTCAATAAAAAAATTATTTTTGAGGTCTCCATCAGGTCCTTAACAGGATTTCCCATGTGACTTCCAAAGCTTGTATTTCTCTCCACACTGCCTTGTTTTGCTGTGTCCATGTTAAAAATCAAGTATCTTGGTGTAAGTAAAAGGAAAGCCAAATAAAAATTGTGCTTCCTTTTTGTGAGGTCTAGACTTTGCCCATCTAAGCTGTATAACGGTGGGTTAATGCAAAACCAGCATTAACACAAATAGCTCTAGGATTTTCTGTTTCCAGTCTTAACTGAAAACAGAACTGTCAATTTGGTCGTTCTAAGACTGTTAAAGCCTCAGTAATCCCACTACCCCTCAGCCAACATTGCCTCAGTTGTGATGCCCAACCGGTTGCATCATTCCTGCCATTTTCCTCTTTCAATAAACCTGCATGTCCTGCAGCCCCTCCTCTTGGCTGCTCTACCCTCTGCTGCAGAGAGTACTGACAGGTAGCTCTAGGGTACGATGCTTGCTCCTATTGGAAACTTCCCGTTCACTTTCTTCCTACATTTCAGCAGCCCTTGTTCCCTGGTGGTAAGCTGTAACATGCAAAATAGAGCCATACTCCAGACCTCCAGAATCAAAAACTCTACTCCTTTCCCCATTTTCTTGTACCAAGATGCCCTTATATCCCCTCCTTTCCCTTCAGGGACAGGCTGGTTGAGCCACAGGCCCAGAGACCTGCATCAAGTGTTCATGCTTTCACCACATTTCAGACCCAGTTCCAGTTTAAACCCTGTTCTCCTCTGCATGCATCTTCCCCTTGCCTTCAAAACACCACACAGCTTCCTTTTACTCTCTCTTTTTGTCATAGTTGGATTTAAATTATAGGCCATCTGTGCCATTAGCCAGGATGTTTTTAGCATCCAAAGCAACCTGAAGAAGTCTGCCCTAAACACCCCCCTCCTTCGGTTTCTTCTCTATAATTTTGAGCTGGCATTTGTGATCTTACTATCAGCACTGTGGCCTTGTGTCTTTATCCGAGAAGGGTTGTGACAGGATGAAATAGACAGGGCAAGGATAAAACTTAGAGATTGGCACATTACCCTTCAGGCCTTGATTTCTTTCTGGGATAGAGAGTTTATTCTGGCTGGAAAAATTATACCAGTGTGATCAGGAAGAGATTTTGTTTTCTCTGTGCTGCAAGACAAGGAACAGGAACAGCTAATGAATGTAGCACTTTTGAGTTAGTGACAACATCGATAATGTTAGAGAGCCCAGCCATTGCTAATAGGGTCTGGGGGGCAAAGCTGGACTTCTGCAATAGGGGAGAATATTTGGGCATCTGTGGAGAAGAAGCAGCAATGGTATTGACATTCATGACCACATAACATGAGAATGTGCTTGTGTTATAAACATGGAGGAGTGGTGCTGGACCTGTCTTGAGTGCTTGCTTGCTGTAATGGTGTGAGACCTGGGAACACATTGGCAGTTTATTTGCAGTTAATGTTGCCCAGATAGAAATAGTCCACACAGACAGCAGCAAAACCCCTGAGCCTCCGTCTCAAATTTTACTCCTCACAGCTCCTCTGGGGTAGGTAGTCCAGCCCTAACCAAGGACTCCAGATACCCTTAGGCTGCCAGCCCTCTGTCCCTGCTGATAGCTTGCCACCCTGCCCTGTGGCCTCCCTCCCTATTTGCCCCTGCACCCTGGTCCTGCGGGAAGGAGAGGGGCATCCATGACCCCAAGGGAGCTCATGCTGCCAGCAGCACCTGCACGGCGCTGCGGTGGTGAGGGCTCCCTCTGAGCTGATGGAGAGCCAAATCCTGGGCACCAGCAGGCTTGCAGGGACTCCTGGGAGTGCCCTTGAGGTGACCTTGGTGTCAAGAGTGAGGAATTCCAGCTTTTGTCCAAAATAAAAAGCAAGTCTCTTTCCCATTGTCCATGCTAGGAACCTAAACATGTGAACTGAAGTAACCCATTTGCTAAGATTGAATGCATCTGGATGTGTCTGAATGCATCTGGCCTCCACTTCTCTAGGCAGAGGCTGGAGGGGGAGGGGAAGAGAGGCTGGGAAGGGTTTAGATAGGCAGAAACACACATATATTTTTAAGGAAATATGAGTCACTTGCACTTCAAGTTTATTCCAAAATCAATTCCCAGACCTCCCCAACTCCTGCCCCCAACTCTTGAGGCAGGCCCTGTGCAACTGGGTGTGATAAATGTGGATAAAAATTGGATACATCTGTGGGGAGGAGGCAAAATGTTATTTTCCAACCTGCCCTGACATGCTAAGGCCACAGCACTTTTGAATTACTACCCTGACTCTGAGTGCCCCTCCCAACACTGCTGGAGGGGAGCTCCTAGTCCCCTCCTCATGCTGCCAGCCGTGTGCTGGGCAAGTGCCAGTGCCACCGCTCCACCAGCAGCAGGCCAAAGGGGGCACGGGGAGGAAGGAGAGGGATTGAAGGGGACAGCTCTTTTCCATGTGTCCCCCAGCCCCTTCTTGCACTGTTCCTAGCGCATGAGGAACTGATATTGGAGGGGACCAGCATCCTCCCTCCCAAGCTCTCAGACCCACAGCCCTCAGGTCCTATTGCCCATCATTGTCCCTCCTCCTGCCTCCCCTCATCACTGCTTCCGAGTGGGCTCCTAGCAGTCCAGTGCCTGCCTGCTCTGATGGCTTCTTGTCATGAAAGAGATGTGCTGCCCCCAGAGCAAGAGAGATTTGTTTCCCACCTAGCTACTTGACAGCCACAGCCCATGCCTAGGGCTGCTTTGGCACCAGCAGGGCTATTTCTGTGCCACTAAGGCAGGTGTCACGGAGCCACGCTGCCTGGCCACTATGCAAGGTGTGGACAGGCCACCATGGGGACAAGTCAGTGCAGGTGGGACAAAAGTGTGGCGAAACTGTCTGTGCTTGTGCCCCAGGGGGAAACTCTGGTAGGATTTTAGTCCCCCAGTACAGTTGCAGGTGCTGGTGGCCAGCCTGATGGGCAGATGTCCGTGGTCACCACCTGTCACCTGCACCCTGGGCCCTGAGGGGCTGGCAGGGAAGGACACTGCAGAGGCAGGCAGACCTTCTGCTGTGGCCCCTGGAGAGGCAGACTCTGAAGTGCCGTCCTTGACACTGATTATTTATAGCCATTGCAATCAGAGGGCCTGCATACCTGACAGCTCCCCTGGTAAGAGGCACCTACCTTGCGAGGAGAGCCACAATCTGTGGCAGCTTGACGTGTAAGTGATTTGAGGGCACCTCACCTCTCAGTCCTTAGGGCTGCAGCTCCCAAGAAAGGAGCCTGCGATGCTGACAGCTAGCTACTGCAAGCAGCTCCAGCCACCTCCAGGTGTAAACAGACCGCATTCGTGGCCATAACAACAGCAAATTAGCACTCAACAGTAAATGCTTTTTGCTTAACCTTATCAAGAAGTAACCATACATGCTGGTTCAGCAGAAACTAGAGCAAGGCTTGAGTATAAAAAAGATCGTTCTGCTTTAACAAGGCTTCCCCTTCGAAAGAATAATATTGGCAGAACTAAAGCTCAGATTGGAAACAATGTGTGGCTTTTGTTTTCTTTTTTTCCTTCACTTTTTTCCCCCCTTGCCTTCATTTTTGGTGTTGGGGCTGGAGAGGAAAATCTGTCTTGCCAAACTAAACAAATTGCGCTTTACAATTCAGAGACTTAAATGCCTCTTTTTATCATCATTTCCTTAGCACTGAGTGTTGAGAGAAAAAAAAGCAGTAGTAAACTAAGTGATTGCATACCATTTTCTTGATGGCCATTGGCAAACAAATCCAGCCAGTTGTTTCTCTTTAAGGCTATTAAGTTTTCCTGGAATTCATCCCTGGGCAAACCTCCCCCACACACACTCCATGTCGGCAAGAAAAAAATAAATAAAGCAGAGCCCCTTCTTTCTATTATTACCATCCCTGCAGATCTCTCTGCTTCCCTGGCAGTACATGAGATCAAAACCCTGTCACCACACTGAAGGAAAGAGACTCATTCGTCCGTGCCGGTAACGCACACGCTCACTTACTGTACCTCTTGGCAAACAGGAGATGAGCAGGAACTGGAGGAGAGTGAGTCCTACATGTGTCCAGGGGGCTCGCTCCATACTGCCCAGGCCGGTGCAGCGATGTGACTGCTTGGGAAGGGAAAGCAGGCAAACAGCTTTTACTGGGACCTCACCAGCTCCAGGCTGCGAGGGATCTCGGATTTCAGACCTCAGCTCGCTCTCATCCTCACCAGAGGGGAACTACCTTCAAGAGACTTCTCAGGCGTCCAGAAGCACGACGTCACCCCAAACCTCTCCAACTGCTGCCTTAACCCTTTCTGGACTCTGGCAGCCGATCTGTTTTGTGATGGGTTTATTGGCTCAGTGCTCAGCTCTGAGATAGCGATTTTCATCTCAGAAAGAAAGGTATCATAGAGGAGGAAGAAACAGAGAAATGTGAATATCTATTTGTATGAGTCATCCCAGTTGCTGTGGGTGAGCTGAAGTTACGGACGTCTCCAGAAGGAGGCACTTTCTCCATGCTCCCTTTGGGCTTGCAGGGGTTGATGCATCCCTGAGGTGCTTCCCTTGATGGTAGGGCTGGGCATGAGGTGGGTGCAGAGAGGGATTCCTGGCCCACACTCCTGTGACCGGGCAGGCAGCCTGGCCAAGTGACATGTTCCACTTCACAATGTGCTTAAAATAGCCATGCATTTCTATGGTGGGGCAGATGAATGAAGGAGGCTCACTGAAAGTTCGCTCCACAGCGGATGAAAACCACAAAACACAAAAGGAATCACTTGGCATACACGCACTCAAGCTAGTAAAAACATTTTTACAGAGTCCATTTCTGCCAGGAAATGCAATTTTGGCAATATTGAAATGTTTTGTCGGAACGTGTTGATATTGAGGAACTGTTCAATCCAGACAAAGGAGACCATTTAACTTGGATTTTATCTCTATATCATATTTTGGTTTGCCTTTTCTATTAGCACATGCTACTGATCTTATCTGGTCTTCAGCCCACATTTCATAGCAGTATACTTTACTTTTTCTAATTATTTTCTTGCACAATTTTTCAATACTATTCAAAGGAAATGCTTCATAGTTCTAAATCAGACTTTCTCCATTTCTTTCCTGTAACAAGTTTTCAAAATTTGCATGTACTGTGCGGGGGAAAAATTGGAATATTGGCACTTGCTTTGGAGTAGAAACTCAAGTATCTCAAAAAGTTTTAACAAATAGCTACAACTGTTTGTAAAGCTCTTAGACACGTTGAGCAACCTCAAAAATTTGAGAGCAGTAGCCAATGGAAACCATGAGTAGTTTACTGCAGTGGAAAATCCATTACACCTTCAGGTGGTCTTTCACAGGGTGAATTCCTTTATCCAGATACCTCTTTAGGTTATGCTTGTCTGTCTACCAACCTGTTGACTTTTAACTGTGAACAGTCTTCCTAGTGTTTGTGCACTTTCCATACAAAACAATACCAAAGTATTCATTATTGTCTTTTTTCTCTGAATCTCTTAACACTGATGCAAACCCACCACTGAGAATACTAATATAGGAAGACTTGAGATAGATGCCAAGATTTTAACCATTATGGCACATAGTGCTATTCAGAACATGTCAACATGTCAACATAACATAACTCGAAGGACATTTTGCACTTACCTGCTGTTTGACTTTTTGCATAGCTCCTAACAGTGGAAACGATGCTAACTGCAAATACAGTAATGGTCAGTCAATGAACATGTAGTTTCCACTTCTCAGACACCATCTTTTCAACTATTCCAGTGTTGATCTATAGATATTAATTGTGGTGGGCCAAACTCCCACACAGGCACTCACTCACCACCCCCCAGTTACTGTCACAGGCAAAGCAGACTTGACTCAATTTATTGCCAATTAAAATAGATTTAGATAGTGAGAAACAAAAAAGAAAAGTAAACCAACATGTTTTCTCCCCTGCCTTTCCCAGGCTAGACTTCACGCTTTCACTCCTGACTCCTCTACGTGTCCCCCCGCTGAGGGGTACAGGGGGAGAGGGAACTGGGGCTGCAATCAGTCCATTGCAATCCTCTCTGCTGCTCCTTCCTTCTCACACTTTTGGCCTGGTCCAGCATGGACTGTCCACAGGCTTCAGTCCTTCAGGAAATATCCACCTGCTCTGGTGTGGGGTTCCTCCAGGGGCTGTGGTGTGGATATCTGCTCGGTTGTGGGCTTTCTGTGGGCTGCAGGGGAATGCCTGTTCTGCCTGGAGCACCTCCTCCCCCTTCTCCTTCTCTGACCTTAATGTTTGCAGGACTGTTTTTCACTTTTTTTCTCTCTTTCCCTGCCTGTCTGGTGGTTTTTGCCCTTTCTTAAACAGGCTTTCCCAGAGGTGCCACCAGCCTGGCTGAGGGGCTTGGCTGTGCCCTGTGACAGGGCCGTTGGAACTGATTGGAACGGGCTGGAACCAGCCATGTCGGGCATGGGGCAGCTCTGGCTTCTCCTCACAGAAGCTCCTGCGGCCCCCGGTGACAGCACCTTGCCAGGGACACCCGTACAGTAATTTAGTAATTCCACACACCCCTATATTTCGTAGTAGATCCTGTTCTCCCCCTATGACATCACAGGCAAAATGTTCACAGCTTTTGTAAAAGGTGAAGAAACCAAGGCTGTTGAGTGGAAATCTTCCTCTGGGCACAGGAATCATTGCAATGACAGTCCATAGCAATCTGAAACCAGAAGTCCTAACAAGCAGACTAAAGCTTTACTGCTGATCTAGTGTATGAGCCATCTTCGCTGAGCCAGCCCAGTGCTCCGGGTGCTTGGCAGCTCAGGAGGAGGCTCCCAAAGCTCTCCAAGTCCCACTGGGCCCTATTATGGGCCAGAGCCCCAGAGCCCTTCATGGGCATCTTGTGCCCGAGAGCCCTGAAATCCTGCCTTAGTGGCCATCTGCTCCTTCCTGATAGCTTGCACATATGCGCAAAACTCTTTCATAATTCCAGCTTTGGGTTCCTCTGACAAGTCATTGCTGGCCAGTGGCAGGAGGAAAAAAAATAAGGAGAAAAACCAAAGCCCCCCAGACCGGATGAAAATAGTGAAAATGGGGAGCCCTTACCTCTTCACAAAGAAACACAAAACTATTTTAATGTCTGTGGAATCATGATTAGTTTATTTCCTAGCCCTTTTTTCTAGTAAACAAGTTATTTAACCTAGTAAGTCCTTTTTGGACTGAAAGTTGGCTTACATATATCTGAGGCTCAGATATCTCTGAGGGGGAGTCTCATGAGGATGTAAGACAAAATCTGGTTTTGGTGTGTGAAGTGAAGGGAAATCCCAGAGCTCCAAATGATATTGGACACAGGGAAACAGAGCATTAAGGCCAGATATAGAGGACCTAATACTTAGGTTTCTCATAAAGGTCAGAACCATTGGGGAAAACATACCCACAAGGGCGACAAATATTTGTTTATTTGAGCTAGTTGCTGTGTCAAGACTTTCAATATGGTAGAAACGGAGTAACTGAAGTTGTGTCTTTGACTGTGCAAGGAGCAGCTCTGCAGGGACACCTTCTGTTTTAGGGTGGAAAAGTGGTCTTTCTGTTTTATGGAGGAGTGGGCTAAAGAAGGGGAAAACTGGTAGATCTATGATATCTTTTTGTTTTTCTTGTCTCTGAGGGAAGGTAATTATGCCACCAGGAAATATAATTGCACTCAGCATTACTCTACAGTGCTTAACCTAGCTTGGCACTTCTGCAAAATCAGTTTAGTTGGTGAATCCACTGCCTCCTTAGAGAATGGCTCAGCAGCCAAAGAAGTGAATTCAGCCATGATCCCACAGATTTGCACATGGCCTATTTACACAGGTTCTCTGGTGGGATGTAGCTTTAGCCCCAGGAATGACTCTGGGCAACTTACACAGTGGTCCTGAATGCTCTTCTTGCATTCCTAATAAGAGGCAGGGACCAAACCAGGCAGATCGCACTGTCCAAATATTTCAGGCTGTATGTAATACTCCATGAAAGAAAGCAAAGCTCTTAACCATGTGTCTGTGCTGCTGAGGAATCTCACTGTAGCATTTGGTTGCAATGTTTGTATCTGCCTTATTGCTGAATGTACTTAAGTACAGGTTTAAAAATTACATTCCACTGAAACGGAATTGTAAAACAGAGTGCTGCAAATACTGATAGAGTTCTATTTTAATAGTAATTTTAAAATACCTAGCAATCCATTTCAACCTAGAGTAAAACAAGCCCTGTGATAATCAATAATTGACCACTGAGTGAAAAATTAATGTGTAATTAATACCACTAACTTTTACTTCTAATAATCTGCCATCAAATGTGAGACATGAAAACACTGTGTGGTCCAGTCTGCAAGAACAGAAAGAATGCCACCATTTTATAGTGGGGAAAAACTGAGATGCAGGGAGATGAGCTGAAGTTCATATCCTGAAATAGCGGTGGGTCAAGAAGGGAACACAGTAGCTTCACCCTCATTTGGTACTTGAAGCTCTGGACTATCCTGCTTGAGAAGATTCAGTGAAGAATAATTAGGGATGAATGTATAGTTCTGGATAAAATCGATTTGGACTTGAAATAAAATCACTGTCTCAGAGCCAGAAGGACTTTTTTTCAGTCTTTGAAATTTTAGAGAACTTTTTATTTCCTCCCATTTTCACAGGCTGATGACATCTCTTGTTTCTATTACTGGAGCGTTATCAGAAAACTTTCTTCTTCTGTGACTTCTGCTCAGATGATTCCATCCCAAATGCTCCTAATGATCTTCCAAAGCTCCAGAGATTCTGCTGGAAAGAAATCTGTGATTTTCGATTTTATTCATTTACACTACTACAGATTGGATGCCTTCACAGGACATCCTTCTTACAAGAACATTTGGACCCCATTTCTCTCTCTTCTCACAGGCAAGCTTCCCACTGAAACTGGTGGAGTCTTCTGCCAAAGAACAAGTTTGGAACATCTCAGCTCAAACATGCTCTCAGGAGGGTTGGTGGAGTTAGGTCATGAACTTTAGTGACTGCCCAATAATACCCATCCCACTCAAACAAAATCTGAAGAAACCATTTGAAAAACATTGTGAAAGAAAATGGACCTATTGAGAGGCTGAAAATGGCTTGTATCTCAGAGGGAGAATAAAGTTCAAATGAGACTCAGACCTAGAGTGTTGAGAGTAGCAGCAAGAGCAGTTAATGAAAGATTAGCACTAATGTTTTATTCCTCCACTCAAAACATTATTGTCAAATAAGGGGGTCCTTTTAGAGGAGAGGTCACAAAGTGTTTGCCCTTAAAACAAAGCTTTTAAAAGAAATCCCAGACCATACTGTAACACCTGAGAAACATAAGTTTCTAGGAGCATTAAGAGTATACTTTGCCCTTTGGGCTTCAAGTTCTGCCAAATGTGTGCAATGCAATATCCAGCATTTATGAACCACAGCAGAATTGCATCAGCCTACCTACACAGGCGCCTACAGGCAAGGGCACTTTGTGCAGCTTTTCCTGGCCTAAGCTCTACAAATTATTCCCATCTCTGTGAGGGATGTTAATCCTCAGTGACTGAGGCATCACAGTCCAGGAAATCTAAAAGGATGAGAATGGGAGAAGCCAAAAGAGCTAGGAACTGTAGTGCCAATACACATTACAGCCCCTGACCTAATGGGACTTGTAATGACCATGGTAATGCTTATATTTGTTAAAAAGATTTTGTCAGGAAAATCGAGGCAGTTTAAAGTTTATGATTCCAATTACATTTCTGGGCAGGTGATCAGCAAAATATGTCCAGAAAAATATGACTGCCTAATGGCACCATCAAGCAATACACTTTTTTTGAGTTGTTATTTCATGTCTTAATCTGTCTCAATGTTTTTTTTCAGTGATCCTTCTGTGTTTCGCTTTTGTATACAGGCTATGATGATCTTCCCCATAGCAACATGTAAGAAAAGAAACAGGTGGAAGATTTGGTTTGAAATTAAAACCTTAAAACCTTCTTAATAATCAGTCAGACACTGATATTACAGTCTAAGGGGGTGACAAAGAAGATCTGCAATTACATATTTCCCTATGTAGATACGAACAACCTGTAGATTCAGACATTCTTGTGATATACATTTTTGCTTTGTAGGTTAGTAAACAAGGCTTTCTAGGTTCGTGAATAAAAATTTCAGTCCCTATAGCAGATTCAAACCAATCACCAAAACAACAGAGACACAGAAAATGCGCAACTGTTTTGGTTTTATTTAAGTTGGGCTTATGTTTTATGGTCTTGGGTACATTTGAGTCATCATGGAAGCCAAGAAGAGAATAGGATTTTGAGACAGGAACCATTCTCCACCTAGAAGGCCAACCTAGCACTGCAGCATGAAGTCCAGCCAGATGAATGTGTGCATGAAACGAAGGTCAGAAAAATGTATGTTGGAAGTAATTGGTGGAAGGTCAACTTTTCAGCGGTGCTGAATGTCTGATTTTCCAAACTGGAAATGTAAAACTATAGCACTTCTGGAAATATGATTCACATGAGTGGTAACTGCATTGCAGTCAGATAATGGAATGATGTCAGACTTGAGCAGTGCTGTCTAACAAATTAAGAGCTTAGTTTGAAGTGCAGATTTTTTGTGATCTCCTTTTCTCCTTTCATTGATTCCCATAAAAAATGAAATTAAGGCTCACTTTCCCTGTCCCTGTAGGTCAAATTTGCCAAAATGTCCTTATGAATGGTCTGTGAAAAAGTATGGTTAGGAACAACTGTGAAATTCTACTTACAAGGAGTAATAAAATAACTCACCTTTTATACAGTTGTCTTACATGTCACACAAGTAAATAATCTGGAAATGTATAGTAACATGCCATGTATCTTCCCAATGCATCTTTGGGGAGTTCTGTCATCCATCATTTAACACCCTCTTATGCTAATCATTTCCGTTTTCTGTCCTTCTCCCTTGATTGACTTGACTGACCTTGACAAAAAGGAGGGGGCCTGAATAAGATGATGAAGACAATAAAAATATAATGATTCAGAAAGATAGAGCAAGATTGCTCAAACTAATAGATTAAGTGGCTGAGATCTTTCAGAGTAGTATTCCATTCCAAGAACAATTGCACAAGGTCACCAAGGCATTGCAAAATTTGATCTCTTGATATAAAAACATATACTGATTAAAACCTCAGGCCAGTATGAAGCCATGTCTTCAATTTTATTTAAAAAAAAGTCATCCACATCTTCAGCTAGTGTAAAACTATGTGCTGAAAAACAAGTTACTGAAAAGTAGCATCTTGTCCACCTATTCTGTCCCTATCAGACATTGATGTGGCATTCGACAGTCCCGATGATCCTGCTTCCGCATATTTATTCTCCATGTCATCGTTGTCATCTTCAAACTCTGGCATGCCAGACCACTATTGATGTTTCGCTTAAAAACTTGGGAAAAAAAATGAAAAAGGTTTCCTAATAATTTTTGTGTTATTATTTTTTAGGCAGTGATATCAGGATATGAATCAGAAATATCATATTGATGTAACATACTGTCCCTCAGTATTTAAACTGTGTGTAATTGTGAACCACAGATCCCACCTACCACCCTTACATTAATTCCTATGGGAAAATCTGTTTTGCTATCTGTCGAATTACTAACTTTTGCACTTTTCAGGAATGTGAGCAGTAGTTTCTGTTTGTATCAGGAAATCCTCTTCTGTGTATCTAGTGCCACAAAAAAAAAAAAAATGCATCTTAGTATTAATTCTATTACTTACAGCTATATCAGCTGGGAAGATTTAGAAGACTTATAAGCTGTTAATCAATGAAAAAGACTCTATACACACAAAAAAAAATGAGCTAAAATGTTCCTTCAAGTTAATGGAAGACTTTGTATGGGTCATAAGTCCTCTGTTTAAAATATCCGTGAGGATACTACACAGTACTGATCACAACGGTGTTTTAAGATCTGACCTAGCAAAAACTTAGGCGTGTGCTTAATTTTGGTTAAATCCAGTAATCCCACTGAATTCAGTGGGGCTAAATGACACTCTTCTAAGTTTTTGAAGCTTAAAGGCCTTAGTGGATAACCATGACTGAAACTGGTAGAAGAGATAACATCAGGGGTCACACAGAAAGCTTTCTGCCCGAGTCCTGGGCTGGCTGGACTTCCTGCACTTTCAGAGATGTGGAGCATTGCTATCACTACAGCAGTTGCCACCCTCAGCAGCAAACAGGAGAGAGGCTCTCATTTTGCAGTGTGCTGCCTGCTTTGTACAAGAAATAAAAAGAAACATGTTCCATCAGACCAGATTTCCCACTGGGATTACCAACAGACTAGCACCAGACCACTACTTCGGAAATATTGAAAGAGTGTCAGGAGTTTCTAAAAAAGATGGCTTCAGCATTCATTGTTAATAGGTGTATCAGATTTTTTAGTAAATATTTATGTAGCAACCTCCAGGATTACAAATCAATATTGCTGCTTCCCTTTAAAGATTGAAAGAACTCAGTTGAAGCAAAGCACCATTGTTGCTTTCCTTGACTGTTAGCTGACACAGAGGGTATTGATTTTTATTACTTTGAACATTTTTTTTTTTTGTAGAAGAGAAGCAACAAAAAGGAGTAGAAAAGAAATAATAGAAACTTTTGTTTTCTCCAGCAGGACTTCAATCTTACAAGCTTAAGCAGTAAAAAAAAAAAATACTAGTCTATTCCATTGCACTCTGTCCTGCTAGAAAATCCACATTTCTCCTTCTTTGTTATTATTTCTCTATCTTGAAACCACAATGAGAGCATGTGTCTCGTGACAGCATAGCCTTAAACTTGTGATATCTATTCACGGCTCCTTGAGACCTTCCCGAACCCCCATTGCAGTATAACACACAAAATTGTGCAAGGGAAGAGAAGTCTGCATGGAAAAGTTTGCTTTGAGTAGTCTAGGAAGTGCTTTGAGTCAGGAAGGACCTCAGAAGAGCCAGTCTTGGATCCAGTAGAGAATTTTTAGTTTGTGCTAAATGAGTATTGACTAATGTGGCAGTTTTTCCTATATATTTGGTTCTGTCCATAATTCCATTGTTTGTATTCAGTCATTGCCTTCTATGTGAAGAATCTCTTGGCCGTTGACATTTGTTTTATATTTTTCTCCATGTCTTTTTAATCCAAAACAACTTGATCCAAAGCCACTGAAGTGAATGGAAAGACCTTCCATGGTGGCCTTCAGAGCAGGTCCATAAGGATCCTGATGATTATCTGATACAAATTTGGCTAAAATTGAAGGCCATGTCTATGCTACATTGAAACAGAAACCTCTGGAGTGTTTGTGAGCCTGGTTTGTTTCCTTTTCTGCCCTTCTTGACTTACCTCTTGGCTGGTCTGGGAACATGGTGATGGAAATGGTGCTCCGCTTTTACCCCAGGCCATGTCTGGAAGGTCACCCTGTGGCAGATAACCAATTCATCTCCTGGGGCAGTCATTGGAGCATCCTTTGCAGGTAACATAGGCATAGTTAATATGAGTGCACCACTTCAAATAACTTTACCATCTAGATCCATGTGTGTACAGGCAAAATTGTAAATGAAATATAATATTTCTTCCTGTATTAAACGTGCTCATGAACAAGGATTTTCACAAGCACTGTCAAAACAAACACTAAGGAGAAATTTCCTGTATGAATTGTTTATGTTGTGACTATCCAAAGTTGGCTTTTCCATGCCTTCAGAAGTAGTCACCGTCAAAGACAGGGCACAACTGAATACATCCAGCTATTTGATCTCTGAGGGAAATTCTTTTCTTTAGCTGTGTTTTCCAAATGTTTTGGCATGCTAGAATTTATAAACTATGTATCTTTCCCGAGTTCACCTAGTAAGCATTGGCTTTTAGACAATCATTTTGTAACAGCAACATCTCAAGGCTGAAGCCAGTACCAGGGTCTTGAAATGTTGAATTAGTTTTCACATGCAGCTTTTATCTCTCTTCTCTAAACATGCAACTGTCGCACACATCATTATGAGTAAGAGATCTTAGGCAGAAGCCTACAATAGCAACTCAATGACCCACTTAATGGGATTGTTTCATATGGTGGAATATTACAATGCTTAAGAAAGGTAGACAGCAATCACTTTCCTTTTCATAATACATGTCATTTCTGCTCTTTCAATGGGAATCAATCAGTGAAAATTGGTTCTCCTGCCTCATCTTCTATTCCTGATCTAAGGTGTTCAACTGACATGTCTCAATCCTGGCCTCTAGCATTTGGTACTCTTTCATGGGTCTTCCATGTCAGACATGAGGGTAGCATCCATCTCACCAAATGTTAGATGATTGTACATAGATACGTGAGATAGTGCTTTGGGTGCTCTTCATTATAAATGGAGAGAAATAGAAAATTCTGGTGTGCGATTTATTAGTACTCTTTTAAAAATCAGCATTAGGAGGCTTTCTGTTCTTCTCCACACACTAAAAAGAGGTTTTAGATGACTACCTTTCATGTAAACACTGAAATTTAGGATGTCTGATGTTAGATAAGGTGAACCCAAACCCACTCTGGTGAATTTATGTGGGGACTGCATGCCACATAAAAAGGTAAAATGCAATATTGTCTTAATCTGCAAGCCTGTATTTCATGAGACAGGTTACCATTCATTGTGAAGCAAAATATTGCCTGCTTCTGGAGAGTACGGCTGCCAGAAGGATGGCAAATAAGTACCCATGTGAGGATCTAGCCTTCAGTGCTAGCCCTTCTCTGCTCTTTTAGCAGAGTAAAACCTTACTGGCCAGCACAGATAAGCTGCTTTAAACGTTTTACAATTTTCTCAACTAAAAGAAGCCACATGTGCCGCAGTGTAAACAAATAAGATGCAGATGACATAGATCTGCGTAGTCCTGGCTATCTTGAGTGTATTTAGTATTATATCATCCCCTTCCTCCATGTGATCACAACTAAGGTGGAACCACTGCTTTCTTTTACAGCTTTTCCCTTTCAAGTATGACTTACCAACTACAAAAAGAGGACGGAAACATAAATCACGATGCCTTAATAAATAGTACTCCAAAATAAGTTGGTGAGACTTTTTTTTTTTTTTTTTTTTTGCCTCTGTACCTAGGCACAGACTAAGCAGGTTAATCAGTTTAAGATTCTTTTATAAGGTCACAGTGCTCACTATGATTAACTGAAGATGAAATTTGGCAGTCAATACATTCATAATATGATCCGATCATGTTTGTGGGGAGGGAAATAAAAAAACTGGCTGAGGGAGGATTGCTTAAAAATTGGCGACCTTGCAAATACTGTAACTTCTTTATGGAAATCTCATCAGAATGATGAGCCAACCAGCTTTTCTGAGCCTGTCCAGAATTTTTCCTTTGAAAATATTTGTGCCTGAGTGATAATGGATGACTTCTATTACTGGATGGTTCTTGCGGTGCACTTCAGGACTGACCTGAAGGATCCCCTGCTATTTCATTGTTGGACTGCAAACTACTCTGCCAAAAAGCCTCACTCTTCACTCTCTCCTTTTCTTTCAGGCCTAGGGTTCATAGGTCTGTTGGAATATTGTCACAGTTGGGATAGACAACTTTGAATATCTTCTTTGTATAGTGTTCTGCCGCCAGAAATGACCAGGACCATATATTTCAACAGATATAGAATTAGAGAATCATAGAATCACCTAGGTTGGAAGGGACCTTTAAGATCATTGAGTCCAACCACCAACTTAACACTGACAAAACCACCACTAAACCATATCTCTAAGCACCACGTCTAGCCAACTTTTAAATATCTCCAGAGATGGTGGTTCCACCACTTCCCTGGGCAGCCTGTTCCAATGCTTAATAACCCTCTCAGTGGAGAAATTTTTTCCTAATATCCAATCTAAGCCTCCCCTGGTGCAACTTGAGGCTGTTTCCTCTTGTCCTATTGCTTGTTACTTGGGAGAAGAGGCTGACACACACCTCACTACAGCCTCCATTCAGGTCGTTGTAGAGAATGATAAGGTCTCCCCTCAGCCTCCTTTTCTCCAGACTAAACAATCCCAATTCCCTCAGCAGCTCCTCAGAAGACTTGTTCTCTAGACCCCTCCAGCTTCATTGCCCTTCTTTGGACACACTCCAGAATCTCAGTGTCTTTCTTATAGTGAGGGGCCCAAAACGGGACACAGTACTCGAGGTGGGGCCTCACCAGTGCCAAGTACAAGGGAATGATCACTTTGCTAGTCCTACTTACAACATTATTCCTGATACAGACCAGGATTCTGTTGGCCACCTTGGCCACCTGGGCACACTGCTGGCTCATATTCAGACGGCTGTTGACAAACACACCCAGGTCCTTTTCCACCGAGCAGCTTTCCAGCTCCTCTTCCCCAAACCTAGAGTGCTGCATGGGGTGGTTGTGACCAAAGTGCAGGACCTGGTACTTGGCCTTGTTGAATCTCATACCGTTGGCCTCAGCCCATTGATGCATCCTGTCCAGATCCCTCTGTAGAGCCATCCTACCCTTAAGCAGATCGACACTCCCACCCAAGTTGGTGTCATCTGCAAACTTACTGAGGGTGCACTCGATCCCCTCATACAGATCATTGATAAAGATATTAAACAGAACCAGCCCCACTTGTGACCTGCCACCAACTGCATTTAACTCCATTCACCACAACTCTTTGGGCCCAACCATCCAGATAGATAGTTTTTTACCCAGCAAAAGGTATGCCTGTCTGAGTCATGAGCAGGCAGTTTCTCCATGAGAATGCTGTGGAAAATGGTGTCAAAGACTTTACTGAAGTCCAGGTAAACAACATCCACAGCCTTTCCATCCACCGCTAAGCAGGTCGCTTTGTCATAGAAAGAGATCAGGTTTGTCAAGCAGGACCTGCCTTTCATGAATCCATACTGACTGTAAACAGTACAGACAGTAAGCTTATTGGAATAACCTGTTCCAGCTCACAGTTCCATCCTGTTCTCCACTAATAAAGACTAACTCAGCTCCTGAAGTGCTTATGGTTTAGCAATTATACTCCTTACCTCTTGCTATCTACCCATCTAATACATCTTTTAAACTTGATAAGATTTTGCTCCCAGAGGTATGCAGTGGAAATGAATAACTATCTAACCACATAGAATCATAGAACCCATAGGTTTGGGTTAGAAGGGACCTTTAAAGATCATCTATTTCCAACCCTCCTGCCATGGGCAGGGACACCTCCCGCTAGACCAGGTTGCTCAAGACATTGCACCAAGAATCATTTCTCTGGTCAGATTTGAACTGGCCATCTTCCATTTCATTAAATAACCATTTAGTTCCTAAAAACAAAGGCAAACACTTAAACCAAAGCTCTCTGACATTTTCTTGGTTCATCAGGTTACTATTTTTTTTGGTAAGACAATTCTTGTGTGGTTTTTTTTTAATTTCTACCAAGATACCAGTTTAATGATTTTTCTCTGCCTCTCCCCTTTTCTTCACCATCCTCTAGTCCCACAATATCCATTGAAAATGCAGTGATTGGGATGAGGTGAGCATTGCACAGGGGCCATCCCGCTGATTAGATCAAAGAATCACATCATTCTCTTCATCGTGCTCTCCTCTGTCCATACTCGCTGGGATGCAGCTGCCACTGCAGCCACCACCTCTTTGGCCTGCCCAGAGCAGGACCCAGCTCGCTTGCCTGGGCTGATATAACTAAGCTATAACTGAGAAGTGCAGGGGTAACTTACTCTTCTGGTGCTGTGAAAGACTGGAACCTTAAAACAATTGTCTCAAAGCTCGATTAAGCTTCTGCAAATCAATGTCAGGCTTGCAGGCTGATAAGAAGCTTGCTTCTATCTATTTAGCACCTTCTGCAGACCACCCTCTTGCTTGCCAGTCACCACCCAAGATTGCCATCAGCTGCGGAGGGTGTGTGGCTCCCCCCAGCTGGAGAGGGTGTAGGTCTCTGGCTACCAGAGTGGCCAGGCCCTGCCTAGCCAGGGGCCCACTCGAGCCTGTGTTGTTAACTCCAAAATTGCTGAAGCACAATGACTGTGCCAAGCACTGCCCAAATAGCAAGGGGGAAGGAAAAGCTTATATGGCAACTGTGTAAAATGACAATTAGCTCAGCAAAGGCCACCATCATGCTGATTGGTCAAGCTATGGACCGACCTGGGCTACCTGGACTATAACCGGTGCAGCGACGCACCACAATTTGGGAATTGGGATTGAGACCTCCACCATCAACCATGGATCAATGGGACACCGCTGAGCTTCCGGAGGACCGCTGAGGCGTCGTCGGGCCTGTGGTGGTGACTATACTCTCGCTACGCTCCGTAATACGGCTTCTCTTTTCTGCCTTTCCTCTACTTCTGCCTTTACTCTATCGCTTGTCTCAGTGGCTTTTGCTGGGGAATAACAATAAACCTGCAAACCTGCAGTGAGAGGCATCTGACCTCATTTGCATCGTAATTTCATACTTGGAATCATTGTGAACCTCTCCCAGGCCCAATGTAGTTGGACCGGGATGTGACAGATGCTTATATCGAACTCTGCTTGTCATGTTGTCTGCTTCCCTATACCCTTGCTTAGACTGTGCTTGGACACCTTGCAAGTTCCTCATAGACGTTCCTTGGTCTGGACTGATCAACTTAACCTTATGCTATCATCTGCCACAGTTGCTAGATCTCAGCTCACCCCTCTTTAATATGTGTATCAAACTACATCTAAACACCTCGCTACACCTATGTTGTCAGGTACAAAACAAAAACATTTGTTCCTACTCTTTCTGCCTCTCTCTCAGACACTGTTGACTCATACTTTGTTTTTCGGCCATGGTAGTTTATTTCTGTCCTTCTATAAGGCACCTCAGAATGAGCTTCAGGGAAGTCTAACTGAGCTATAGCAACCAACTACCCTCTACCCACCGCTTTACTCTCATGTAAATTCGCTGGATTTCTGTCCCTCAATGCCCATTGCTATTCTGAGCCCAGAGCTCCTCACAGTTCAGGCACAGCTACCACTGTCCTCATCTGCTGCAGCCTCAGATGGTTCCTGCTCAACTTCTTTCTTCACCTGTGAAATTCCCCATTATTTACAATGTGGATCTCACTGTCAAGTATACATGCAGCCCTATTGGTATGAACGATCAGTGTGAGCATTGCCTAACTTTACCACAGGAATCATGATTTGTTTATAGGGCTTCATGCTCTTTTTTCCCCATATGCTCAAATATGCGGGCATTAGGTCCCATTGCAACATCACTATGAGGTGTCTGAAATTTTTGCACCAAAAAAATTGCATATGTTACAAATGAGAAATAATAGCACTACTGTCACTAAAGAATGATTCATCTTTCTCTAAAGCTTTGGCAACATGACAAAGGGCAAATGTGCAGGAAAAGAGAATATTTTCCCAGTGTTAGTTAAACGTTCAACAAAAATAAATATAAACTCCCTCGAGTTCACAAGCAATGAACATCTAATTTCAGCCTCCCCAGAAATACATCTTTCACGAAATCACGGAATTTTTCAGAGTTGGAAGGGACCTCTAGAGATTATCTAGTCCAACTCCCCCGCTAAAGCAGGATTGCCTAGAGCACATTACTCAGGACTGCATCCAGGCGGGTCTTGAAAGTCTCCAGAGAAGGGGACTCCATAAACTCCCTGGGTAGCCTGTTCCAGTGCTCTGTCACCCTCACCGTAAAGAAGCTTTTTCTCATATTTGATCGGAACTTCCTATGTTCCAGCTTGTGCTCGTTACCCCTTGTCCTGTTACTGGGAACCACTGAGAAGAGTCTGGCTCCATCCTCCTTAAACCCACCCTTTAGATACTTGTAAACGTTAATAAGGTCTCCCCTCAGCCTTCTCTTCTCCAGGCTAAAGAGTTCCAGCTCTCTCAGCCTTTTCTCATAAGGGAGATGCTCCAATCCCTCAATCATCTTTGTTGCCCCACGCTGGACTCTCTCCAGTAGTTCCCTGTCTCTCTTAAACTGGGGAGCCCAGAACTGGACACAGTATTCCAGTTGTGGCCTCACCAGTGCAGAATAGAGGGGGAGAATGACCTCCCTTGACCTGCTGGCCACACTCTTCCCTATGCAGCCCAGAATTCCATTGGCTTTCTTGGCAACAAGGGCGTATTGCTTGCTCATGGATAATTTACTGTCTACCAAGACCCCCAGATCCTTTTCTTCAGAGCTGCTTTCCAGCAGGTCCACCCCTAACCTATACTGGTGCCTGACATTCTTTCTCCCCAGGTGCAGGACCCTACACTTGTCCTTGTTGAACCTCATTAGGTTCTTCTCTGCCCAGCTCTCCAGCCTGTCTAGGTCACGCTGGATGGCAGCACGGCCCTCTGGGGTGTCAGCCACTCCACCCAGTTTGGTATCATCAGCGAACTTGCTGAGGATACACTCTGTCCCCTCGTCCAGGTTGTTGATGAATACGTTAAACAATACTGGTCCAAGTATTGACCCCTGGGGACACCACTGGTTATAGGTCTCCAACTCGACCCTGCTCCATTAATCACAACTCTCTGGTTCCTGTCACACAGCTCTCAATCCACTTCCCCTCGTCTCGTCCACACTTCCTCAGTTTCCTAAGGAGGATGTCACGAGAGACAGTGTCAAAAGCCTTGCTGAAGTCAAGGTAGAGGATGACATCTGCTGCTCTGCCCTCATCTAGCCAACCAGTTATAACATCATAGAAGGCTATGAGATTGATCAAGCATGATTCACCCTTCGTAAATCCATGTTGACCACTTCCAATAGCTTCCTGCTCTTGAACGTGCTTGGATATAACATCCAGAACAAGTCACTCCATTACCTTCCCAGGGACGGAGGTGAGACTAACCGGTCTGTAGTTCCCTGGGTCCTTCTTCCTGCCCTTTTTGAAGACTGGAGTGATATTGGCCTCCCTCCAGTCCTCAGGCACCTCTCCTGTCCTCCATGACCTTTCAAAGATGATGGAGAGTGGCCAAGCAATAACATCTGGCAGCTCTCTCAGCACTCGCGGGTGCATCTCATCAGGGCCCATGGACTTATGGATGTCCAGATTGGCCAAGTGGTCTCTAACCTGATTTTCCTCTACTGGGGAAAACTCTTCCTCTCTATAGACCTTTCCCCTTGCCTCCAGGGCCTGGGGTTCATGAGGGACACCTTTAGCAGTGAAGACTGAAGCAAAGAAGGCATTCAGTAGCTCTGCCTTGTCTGTGTCTTCCACCACTAGGGCACCCATCTCATTCGTTAGTGGGCCTACATTTTCCCTAGTCTTCCTTTTTCTGTTGATATACTGAAAGAACCTCTTTTTGTTATCTTTAGCCATAGTGGCCAAGATGAGTTCTGCTTGAGCTTTGGCCCTTCTAATTTTCGCCCTGCATAGCTTCACTACATCTTGGTATTTTTCATAAGTAGCCAACCCCCTTTCCAAAGATCATAAACTTTCTTTTTTTTCCTGAGGTCCAGCCAAAGCGCTCTATTTAGCCAGCCTGGTCTTCTTCCCTGTCTGCTTGGTTTTTGTGACTTGGGGATGGCCTTCTCCTGAGCTTTTAAGAGTTCCTCCTTGAAGTAAGACTAGCCTTCCTGGGCACCTTTGCCCTTCACGACTGTCCCCCAAGGGACACTCTCGACCATGCTCCTAAGCAGGCCAAAGTTTGCCCTTTGGAAATCTAAGATGGCAGTTCTGCTGGCTCCCCGCCTTGCTTCACCAAGAATCAAAAATTCTATCATCTCATGGTCACTCTGCCCAAGACAACCTTCAATCTTTACGTCCCCTACAAGACCTTCTCTGCTAACAAGCAGCAGGTCCAGTAGGGCACTTTCCCTAGTTGGCTCCTTCACCAGCTGTGTTAGGAAGTTGTCTTCCACACAATCCAGGAACCTCCGGGACTGTTCCCTCTCTGCTGTGTTATATTTCCAGGAGACATCTGGGAAGTTGAAGTCCCCCCCAAGAACAAGGGCGAGCGATCGTGAGACCTCTGCCAGCTGCTTATAGAATATTTCATCAGCCTCTACATCCTGGTTGGGGGGTCTATAACAAACTCCCACCACAATGTCTGGCTTATTGGCCTTCCCCTTGATTCTTATCCATAAATACTCAACAATGTCATGATGCACATTGTTAAGTTCTTGGCATTCAAAACTGCCCCTGACATAGAGGGCCACCCCACCACCTCTCCTTCCTTGCCTATCCCTTCTGAAGAGTTGGTAGCCGTCAATCACCGCACTCCAGTTGCGCGTGTCTTCCCACCACGTTTCTGTGATGGCGACTATGTCATAGTTTCCCTGCTGTACAATGGCCTCCAACTCTTCCTGTTTGTTGACCATGCTGTGTGCATTCATGTAGATGCACTTCAGCTGGGCTAATTGCCTTGTCACTATATTGGGGGGACAAGCCCTTATTCCCACCTGCCCGCACTCAGACATTTCTGTAGTTGCCAACCTGTCACTACTCCTCATGTCTTTGCTAGCACATGGATCATCTTCTCCCACCTCCACTGCAACAACAGGCTGCAAGACCTTGCTAGCGCTTTTACCACCAGCACTGGCATGCTGCTCCCAGGCACCTCTTAGTCACTCTGGTTACATCCCCGTCCCCCTTCAAACCTAGTTTAAAGCCCTTTCAATGAGTCCTGCTAACTCCTGTCCCACAATCCTTCTTCCCCTTTTGGTTAGGCTTTCCCCATCTGTTGCCAGCATGCCTGGTGTCCTGTATATCAATCCATGGTCAAAGTAACCAAAGTTCTGCCGATTGCACCTTTGTTTCTGTTATTCTTTGTAGTTCCCTGGAAAAAGGAATATACTTGGAAGATTAATCTCTGGATAGTGGGTTTCCCATGAAAGGCATTTACCTTTTCTGTACTCTCTTTTGACTCTTCAGAAACTGACACATGGATGTTCTGAGTATTAGTTGCCTGACACTTAATTGGTCGGGGTGCAGCCTTGGGCACACACTATTGGAGAGATCTTTTTAGCATTGCAAATTGACTTAGATTTACCCGTTTTACCTGTTGCATAAAATAACTTTTAATTTATGAAACACAGAACGAAATAGGTACTGGTTCAGTGTAACAGCAAACTTCACAGCACATTCTGCAAGTACCTTTACTCAAGGCAGAAACCCTGCTTTGAAGCAGGTGCTTTAGTCCCAAGCACGAACCTTGGTTTGCAGAACTACTCTGCCATGGAAAGTGAGCCTGTTGGCATCTCAACAAGTGCCTGCCAGAAAGGGAAGGTGTCAGTCACAAAATCTGACTGATAGCTTGTCTAAGGGAAACACTTTGGGAGGCTGGGCTGGTTACAGGTGTTCATTAGCTCCTCCAACTTCTCTGCAAGAGAGAAAGGGGAAGTGGAAAATGGAAGATGCCTAACATCAAAGCAAAAGGACCAGATATTGGTGATGGGCTGTATAAAATTAAGGAATTCACAAAGGACAGGAAACTTTAGCAGGTGAGAGGATCAAAGAAATGTTTTCACAGCAGAAGGTCTTAATGTGTGTGAAAGCAAGCTATTCTGTAGCAAGGAAGAAGAGAATAAGAGAGAAACACCCTGACTGAAGAGCAAAGTAGTTTCCATTTGTTGTTGAAGTCAAATGCCTGTCAGAGAAAACTAAGAAACAGGCATTTTTTGGTACTTTGTCCACTACTTTTTTGTACTTTTGCTTTTATTTAAGTGAATGATTGTATTCTGCAAGATTTTACATCCAGAGTGTTTAATTTCCCTGCCATGGGAGTTACAATATTATCCCAAACACCCTCCAGGCAGACATGCCAGGAAGAGATGCTCCTATTCCTGCACCCCACAGGATGGCAGCAGCAAAGATGCCACAGTGACACTTCCATAAGGACACTTTGGGCACAGTGGCAGCCTGCTGAAGAGGGTAACCCAGCATCTCTACAGATGTTGCCCTCGGACAACTGGGAAGAGAGGGCACCTTATAGGGAGGCCCAGTCATGACCTGGTGGCTGACTGTTACGGAGAACTGCACCAGAAACAGGCAACCCCATCCTATGGTGGAGCATACACAGTCAAAAAAGCTCTCAAATAGATGCTTATCTTCATAAGGATAATGTTTACAATTGAATGGATCCTTAAATCCTTTCTTGAATGAGGATGGACTGAAACAGGTTCACCAGCCAGTTGTTGCACTATCCTGAGGGGTGGCACTGTCATATCGAGATCATAATCTCGTTTAAATTGACCCATCGGTTGTGAGGCTTACACAGTTTTCAGGTATGTCCAGAAGTGTAATTACCTTATATGCCTGGCATAAGGGATTAACCACTGTTTTTTCTTATCCTTTGCTTTTTCTGTCCTAACTCAATCTCTAAATATACTACCCTTGTGTAATAGAGGGAAAAGTCATGATTAAAATCACGTGACTATGGCACAATAATATGGTCAAGTGATATAGCTGGAAAAAACAACAAGCTTTCAGGTACACAAGCATGAGTGAGTCCAGACACTTGTCAATTTTCCCAAGCCATATCATTTAGTTATGCTATATCCTCTATATATCCTCTCTCTGTGAACTGCCTTGCATGGATCCTCTCGGGGCACAGCATGGAGAAGGCACTGGGAGCAAGGGAGCCCACTGAAGTGTCCCTAGCATCCCACTTTATAAATTGGCATGGCCTTGAGTGAAAAGTGCCTTGTTACTACACAGTTGCCTTGAAATTGCTTTTAATTCAAGTCAGGATAAGATCAGTTACAAATAAAAGTATTTATTCATGAGATCTAAAATAGATAATGCTGTCACAAAATTGATAAAAGGTAAAGGTGAAGCAATGG
The DNA here is from genome assembly GCA_947846985.1 of Fratercula arctica. Classification (NCBI taxonomy): domain Eukaryota; kingdom Metazoa; phylum Chordata; class Aves; order Charadriiformes; family Alcidae; genus Fratercula; species Fratercula arctica. Next base: position 51,806,282 of record CANTUZ010000005.1, on the reverse strand, counting down.
AAGGAAAAAGACATTTGAGATTCAATAGGGAGGGACTTTCTCTTATGCTCTCCCTCCCTTTCTCTCTGCCTTTCTCCCAGCAGTTCACGGCAGCCTGTGCCCATGCTCACCTGTCAGGGGTGTTCTCTGTCTGTATGCCTTTCACCTCAGCCTTAACCTGCAGGAGGACTTGGCTGGGCAGATCATGACAGCTCTCAAGCCTGGTCTCCTCTTGAAGCCTTCCAGGGGATGCAGGCAGGTGTGATCCCTCTCCCTGAAACTAGTTTACATCCATTCTATCCAGGCAGGAGCTTGATCATTGTTCATTAAAACATGGGTTGCTTTACTTTCTTGGGGACTAAAACATCTCTGCAATGGGCCCAATGTTATATTCCATTCTTTTCTGACCACTTGCCCATGCATTATGCTTCCTTGCACGTCCTCCCCCTGCCATACGTGTGACTCTGCGTTCATGACCTTACACTTAACCCCATACATCATAGTAATCTGTACCTTAACAAGTGTGCTTGGTACTAGCATCTCTGTGGGATAACTGCATAAATCTCCTGATTGGATTTTAACTGAAAGCAGACACAAAGGTAATTAACCTCTTTATGGCAATAGTGGATTTAGGGTTGTTGTCTCTGAATATCTTTCTTCTAAACATACTGGAATAAGTATCCTACACTCGTGCCTCATAACAATTAATGAATGCTTTCTCACAGCTCTGAGTAAGGAGGTGATGACTGTATCTCATTTTTCACTTGAGGGGCTGAGACAGATGGTCTGACAGATTAAGCTCAGGAGTGTATTTGTTTCCATGGTCCAAAATGAAATACTTAGACAGACTTTTTTGTTTCTTTGTTGTTTGCTTTTAAATTCTGTTGTTTCTTCTAACAGTACCAGACCAGACTCACATTGGCTTCTGTTACTGCTGTCAGTGCCCACTCTCTTGATAGTCACAGATCTTGGGGTGACAAGGGAGGAACCTGGAAAAATCAAATGCAAATAGCTGAAAAGCTTGGCTTAAGGAACCAGGATGAGGTGTTTGGGTCTTCTGTGCCGCTCTGTAACAGAAATGTGGATAAGATCTGCAGGATTCTGCTTCTTTGAGCAGAAGGCAACCTCCTTTTCTTGTATTCCCTGATTTAGTTCTCCACAGTACTTATTTCTGCAGGATGTAAAGCAGAGGTCTGAGTACTTCCCACGCTTGGTAAAACACCATAAGGTAACATCTGGCAAAGCTTTCCCTTTGTGTCATTTTGTACAAGATAAGCAAAGCAATTGCTAGAAATGGTTGTTTGGATGATACACCTTTGTTCAGGACTTTCAGTGCTCCCAGAAAACCCTGTTGTTTGAGCAATCGCTGTTTTGTGGGTTTTTTCACTACTTTAAACATTTTGTGATGTTTCAAGCCCAGAATCAGTTGTGAGGTCAGCGTCTCAAGGCTGAGGGGGAGACACACAGCTGGGCTGCTTGCCACTTGGTGACTCTCCAGCCAGAAACTTCTGCCTTGACTGCGGGTCTTTTCTGACATTTCCTGAGCTACAAGGAGAAGCAGAAATTTGAAATGGCAAAAGGAAGTGCAAGATGAGCCTATGCTCTTCTTGTTCCTTTTTGAGATAGATAAAAATGGCCTGAAAAGTGGGACTTTTCTCCCTCTTGAAAAGGCTCCATTCTCATCTTGTTTTTAACTTTGAAGCATCAGAAAGGTCAAGGCTCATCTTCACTGCTTTTTCTTGTGAAACTGCATGGATATCAGTGATATTGGCTGTACAGAGCAGACAGAGCTGAATCTTTAGCAAATTGATATATTTTTTTTTCCTCCAGCTGTCTGTAGGGGCGGGTGTATTAAACATGTACTACTAAAACACAACATTTTAAACAGCCTAGATAAAATTTATTTCCTCTCTCAGCTATTCATGTTATACCTTTATCATAGATATCATAATCCTATTAGTTCTCAAGCTGTTCAGAGAGTCTATCAGGAAAAACAATAGAGACAAGATTTGAAATTTTCATGTACAAAGTATCTGCTGAAAAATTCTCTCAAAATATCTGTTAAATAAAAACTCTTTTAGATTTCTTTATAGCTAGAAAAAGAAAGCAGAGACATGAACCCATTTGTTCCTCTCTTGAGATCATCTCCAAAAGCTATGAAAAGAGCTGAATATAACTAAAATAAGCTCAGCTTAATTTAACCAGGATGCCATGGCCCAGGCTGGCCTTACAGTCCACGACCACCAGTCATGACACCGATAACAGCCCACTCACTGCAGTACAAGAGCCAGAAAGACTAAGCGCCAGGCCCTGCTCTTGGGTCACAACAATCCATGCAATGCTCTAGGCTTGGGGAAGAGGAGCTGGAAAGCTGCCAGGCAGAAATATAAACAGAAATTGGTCAACAGCCAGCTGAATATGAACCAGCAGTGTTCCCAGGTGGCCAAGAAGTCTAACAGAATCCTGGCCTGTGTCAGGAATAGTGTGGCCAGCAGGACTAGGGAGGTGATCATCCCTCTGTACTCGGCACTGGTGAGGCCGCAGCTCAAATACTGTGTTCGGTTTTGGGCCCCTGACTATAAGAAAGACATTGAGGTGCTGGAGCGGGTCCAGAGAAGGGCAATGAAGCTGGTGAAGGGTCTAGAGCACAAGCCTTATGAGGAGCTGCTGAGGGAACTAGGATTGTTTAGTCTGGAGAAAAGGAGGCTGAGGGAGACCTTATTGCTCTCTACAACTACCTGAAAGGAGGCTGTAGCCAGGTGTGTGCCTGTCTCTTTTCCCAGGTGACAAGTGATAGGACGAGAGAAGACTGCAAGGGTTGTCAAGCACAGGAACAGGCTGCCCAGGGAAGTAGCTGAGTCAACATCCTTCGAGGAGTTTAAAAGACAAGTAGACGTGGTGCTTAGGGACGTTGTTTAGTGGTGGTTTTGTCAGTGTTACATTTACAGTTGGACTTGATGATCTTAAGGGTCTTTTAAACTTAAGTGATTATGTGATTCTAAGAGTTTGCTTGTTTCTCCTGCTCTGGGTCTGTAGGCAGCTTTCCAGATACAAGAGGCACACAGCTTTCAGTCTTCAATAGACATTAATCTGAACAATAAAACCTCTGATCCCAGTGACTATTATTTCAAAAATGTTGAGTTCTACCTCAATGCAAAACATATCAGGGTTGCATCAGGAAATAGTGTCACAGAGGTTTCCATTGCACCTTGAGCCGTACTCTACCAATGCTTAATACAGACAGAAGCTGTTCACATGTGTACAAAATAGGGTGGCAAGTGAGGCTGAAAGCATGGCACTATGTTGTCCTCGGCATAAGACGAGAGCCCTAGTCCTGAAATATGCTCAGCTGACACACAAAATTGCACGAAATGAATGTTACACACTTGAAACAGAGCAGTTTGGTCAAAAAGGATGCCTTCATTTGGAATATACTTGGCCCCAGTTCTAAGGAAACTTGGATAAAATAATGAAAAACATAAACTGCTTTTTTTTTTTTTTTCTTAACTTGGAAATTGCTGAAACTCAGGGAACACAAATCCACTGAGACAGAAGCCAAAGGAAAAGTTTGTCATTATTTTCATTTACCCTAGGACCCACTTGGCCTTGCCTTGCCAGGACACACATTGAGAAGTTTAACAAGTCCTTGAATGAAGGAACAGAGCTCTTTTTCTTTCTGTACAATGAAAGCAGATATATTTCAGTGTGATACCAGAGTGAGTTACTGAACGATGATGTTCTTTGTACAAATGAGAGACTTTGTCCCAGAGGAAGATGGCTCTAGCGCTGATAAAGCTAATAATCTGTAACTTCTATATGATGTTTTTCCTCCTGGGATATCAAAGGACTTCCTGAAGGAGGGTATTCTTATCCTGTCATTATAGAAAAAGGGAACTTATACAACAAGAAATGAAGGAACTAGTCCAAGATCAAACGGTATATCAGTGGGAGAGAAATAACCATTGTCCTGTTCCTATCCCCCATGATTAGCCTGCCCCGTGAAACACACTGAAGGTGAGAGTTGCTTCCTCAGTCTGCTCTTCAGAGGGAGGAATTCACACTGATGAAATTTCATCTACTCCCTCTACTACTGCTGCTACTCTCTGTCCCCTCTTGCCACACTGGCACATGTTTTCTCCAAACCCTGAGCAGCCTGGACACAGAAACAACATCACTAAGAGAAGGCAGGTTTTCTGTGACTTTCCTTGCTTTGCTGCGCTGCAGTCAGTGCACTGAGTAGTGTGCTACAGAAACATCGTGTACCGCACACGCAAGGGGACGGTTCACATCCTGCACGCTGTGACCCACAGTGGTCTCGCTGTGTTGCAGTAGCCTGTCCTGTACCCAGAGCAGCAGGTGTTTAAGCCATATGTCTCCTCCATACGACTCCTCACAGCCTAGGACAGGCTCACAGCAAGGGCCTTGAGGTAAGGGCAGGGACAGTGGGGAAATGCAATATCGCATTACAGGAGGAGAAAATTGGCCAGGGAAAGAGATGCTCAGAGCAGCTGAATAAGAAAAAGAGATGGAGTCACTTGCCTGAGATTCAGATTTCATTTCTACTGGAGGCTGAGAAGCAGAGTCTTGTGATGTCATTTTTTAATATTAAAAAAACAGTTAAACACACAGTGGAGAATTGCTCCATTTTTTACAAGGAAATATGTCTGTTTCACAAAAATGACTTCCAAATTATTATGCACACATTATTAGGAGGTAGCAGCTCCAGCAGCCCAGAAATCCAGGCACTGAACTTCACAACTTGGTGTGCTGCAAGGGAACAGCCTGTCAGTATCTTACACAACAAGTTCACCCGGTGGTTATATGGAAGTAACTTCACCAGGTCTCAGTTCAGCTTGAAGCCTTATTATGGCAGATGCTGTACATGGACACAGGAGAGATTCCTTGCCCACGTGGGTTATGGTCTCTCTAACACAGACACTTCAGATCTTGAAGGCATAGTGAAAGGGGATGCCTTGCCAAGGATCTCAAAGGAAGTTTGTGACAGAATTACAAACACATTAAATTCAGATCTACTGAGCTGAAGCCCATGTCTCGACTTCAAAAGCCCCTGCCTTCTGCCAAGCACTTTCTGACTACTTTTTACTTGTCTCTCCTCTCCAGATGTTTGCTGGAAACTGCTGTGCCATGATGGTTTGAGATTCAGATCCACAAGGAAATAAAAGAAACAAGAAAATTCCTTTGGATTACTCTGGATAGAAGTCAGAAATTTTACGTATGGAAATTATGCGTTTGCCAGGAGTTTAGGGGTTGAAGGGAGACCTGTGAAGTGTAGTCGCTAGGGCCAGGATAAACTGTGACAAAACCCAGCATAACCTGAGCATATCCATAATTTTCAATAGGGAGCTGTCGATTAGCACAGAGTGAGTCAGACGTCACTGAAGAAAAATCTCTGTTCTTTTGGGAAAGGAGGAATCTCTCTGTGACTCAAGAGCGGATGGTTTGGCAACAGCAGCTCAGACAACTCCTATCACTGGATTAACAAATTACACAGATATGTTCCCTCCTTTGTATTTACAGCACAACTGGAAAGAAGGCTCAGCAAAAAGGGAGAATATGAGAAGAGCTCAGTTTCCACGTGTAATGTCAGCTGAGCGGCCAGAAGGGATTCTGATGAAACCCAGCAGCCTGCAGCAGGACACTGCCTGTCTATCTACCCCTAGCACATATACATTGCCGTTTAAGGGCATAGAATCCCACCTCCTCATCCCAGATAAAACACAGCATTATAAACTACTGATATTTCCCTCTCTCTAATTCCCAGTGCTTAAATTAATGCTGAGCCTGTGTCTTTAAGCCCCGTTTGTTGTTCCTCTTGTTGCCATAGCATTTAGTGTTTCCACGTTGGAGATTTCCTTTTTTTTTTTTTTTTCCAGACATTACCCCATCAGCACAATTCCAGACCTGGGATTCCAGCCACTTTTGGCTAAAGGGAAACTCATTTTTTTGTTGCTATAAAAATATCAAGCCATGTTAATGCCTGTGGCTCAGATTTAGGTCCCTGTGTCTAGGAATAGCAGCACAGCTGAGAGTGAATGAGAGTGGAGAGGAAGAAGCAAAGAGACCTCTGTGCATCTCACCTCATTCCTCTGAGTCTACCTGTCTTCTCAAGGACAGGGAGAGAAGTGGGCCTTTGCCATCCTCTGTCACAGTAGCTATTCTCTATGGCTTTTTTTTTGGTGCAAAGGATGCTTTCCTCCAGGTTGCACCTGCAAGAGAGATGGCCAAGGCCAGTGTGCCCCACCTGAAGTGCCTGGTCTGAGACATAGCTGAGAGAAGGTGTCACTCACTCAAGAATACAATGACTCGAAGACAAACGAAATTGCTCAGTTTAGGCCCGATCCAAAGACCAAGGCAGATGCTGTACATGCACACAGGAGAGATTCCTTGCCCAGGTGGATTATGGTCTCTCTAACACAGACAGCCCTGTATCTCAGACAGCCCTTTAAGAGATGCTGGTCTGTGGTTAGACCCCGCTTGCCACTAAGGTCTTTGCTGGCGTGCATTGGATGCGGGAGGAAGTGTGACGCCAGAGGCACCTCCTTTGCTACATCCCACCTTTTCAACCTGCATAAAACTGGAGTCAAGTCTGCTCTCTGCTCTCAGAGATGGGCGAGATTAAGGGTTGCTCAAGAGACCAGAAGTAGCCAATGGAAGAGGAGAGATAAGCTGAGCCTTCTGAAGTGAACTAACTTCTCCTGAATACCAGAGAGTTCAGGGGGAAATTTTGGCTGGGTAGAGTATAAGTGCTGTGTTGCTTCTTGAGCTGGACTCCTGTAAAAAAGGCAACAGTGTGCAAAGGATACAGCAATACCTGCAGAACACAGATCGCAGATATTAACACTGCCCAGAAATCATTGCACTGGTCTGAGCCTCCGGTTGCCTATCTGGAAAACAGAAGTGACAAATGGATATTTAACTGTCTTAGTAAAGTGTCTGCTGATAAAGGGATGGAAAATATGAGCTAAGCACAAAGTACCACTAATATTAAACTATTTCTTACAGCATTGTTAACACTGCTTTCTGCAAATCATTGCTGTTGACTCACCCTGGCACTCAAATTAATTATGCTACACAAAGTGTCAATCTGTTACGTTGCAGCACAAATTGAAAGAATAAGATAAAATACTCTAGGGAATATAGCATGAAGTTTTAACTAGCTCTAAGTAACAGCTACTGATAATTATTAACATTATACGTTTCACCAATTTGCATTAAAATAATAAAGCATTTCAGCTACTATATTATGTCGTATTGTAATATATCAGAAGCAGCAGTGCATGCTAGTAATGTATTAGGAAATTACATTAAAAAATTCAAATAATTTAAAAAGTGGGAAAAATTAGATTAGATTACATTTTAAGTAAAATTGTGATGCAAATACAAACATTTTCTGCAGTGCTTTTTAAATTTTGAACACTTTTTTCATTCAAATTCTATTCATGAGCCTCATGGGTTTTGAGGAGAAGCAAATCCAAGATCATTCCTGGAACTTTTCATGAGATTAAAATGGGAAGTGTGATGCCAAATTCAAACAATTTTCCTGGTTTCTACCCACTTGTGTTTTCTTGTGGTTTTGGATTAATACTTCCTGTCTAATACTCATGGGTTACGTTGCTGTACAGGGAAAATCCCTGAAAGAAAGGCATTTCAATACAGAGCTTTTTGGCCATACTACCATGATTTATTTTTATTACCACTAGAAGTAGTAATTTTTTTTTTTTTTTTTTACTTTACACAGGAATTAAAAAATGTTTCTGGCAAAGGGGAAATTGTTAAAATCCTCAGGGTGAAAGTCTCTCATTTGGACTTTCTTGAAAGCCCAGGAGAAAAGAGTGCTAATGTCAGCAGCAAGACTGATGGAGCTGGATAAATCATGGTGAGGGAAGCAGAAAATGTTGATCAGCCATGCCATTCCGCAGCAGTTGTGAATCCCCAAGCCTTGCCTGCCAGAGCACTGTGTAACCACACAGAAACCCGCTGCAGCAGCAGTGAAGAGCCACTGCTCTAAAAAACCACAGGCAATGTTCTGGCTTCCCTGTGGAGACTCTTCAGTAGAGGCTGAGAAGCTCTGGCATAGCACAGGGTGAGTCTGCAGCAGAGCAAGGATTACAGATACATTTGTTGGGCAGCCCAGACAAAAGACTGGTGGACAACACCTGACCTTCCCAACAGATCCCCAGCTGGGATTTCTGCTAGCTGAGCAGTTCGTGTCATCGTATCTCTCTAGCTTTGCCAGGATCCATAATGAAGTCTATTCAACTGGCCAAGAAGGAGTATGACAAGTAACTAGTAAAGACTGAGAGTTAAGTAAGGCGATCTGGATCTTCTCCTTTTCCAGGCTTCCTGGCTATTAGTGAACCTACCCATTTCTGGGCAAGTCAAGTTACAGCCTGCGGTAAATACCAAGGGGGATATAAAAATACTTGTAAAATCAAGATGCGCATTCAAGCAATGCTGTCTGATGCTCCACAGCAGAACTACCATTGTGGAAATCAAATCACAACTTGAGAGGGGAAAAATTTAAGTTGCATATAAAATCCTAAAGAGGATTTTAAAGAACCCCACAGAGGATCCTAAAGAGGATTCTAAATAAAGATCCATGACAGATGGAGTTTCACAAAGATCAGAGATGTGCAACGATTTACTGAAACTGCTCAGAGGAAATCCTCAGCTCAAGTTTCTTATTAGTGCAGAGCTCCTGACTTACCCTTGGGTAAATTGCGGGGGCGGGGGGAAGCCCTGGATACACCTTCTCTTCCCTGAGCTCCCTTCTGTATGTGCCAGGCTACAGATGATTTCTGTTCCTACCTCCTCATCAGCCAGCCTAATTGCCCACCTAATTGCCCTCTCACCCTCACCAGACAAGTTAACAGCCAAGCTAAATTCAGTGTTTGGATTTTCACCAGTAGAAACATCTTGGAAATTTAATAGAGAAACTCTTCTCCTACCAAGGCTGCCTGAAGGCAGGTTGCCCTGAAGTTTGCCCACAGGCAGCCAGCTTTCCTGGAGCAAAGATTAATTCTGCCTTCTGTTGTTTTGTTGTAAAGATCCAGACCCTAGAAGACGTCATCTTTTTGCCAATTACACCCCTGTCAGCACAGTCAACTGCATCCAAGAATACAGGGTGTCAAAGGCTCCAAGAAATGTCTCAGCTGGCTCTTGGCTCCCCTTGGCTTCTGGACACGGTGCACATGTGCACAGAAGGCAGTCACTATCTCATGTCAAAGCTGACATCCCAGTCCATAGAGCTTTCATCACAAAGATTAATTTTGATTGTGTGCTTTTGACTTTCCCACACACAGCGATGGCCCCATATGCCACAAACACAAATCCTGTGCAAGCTGCACGTGGCGGAGATACGATCCAAATTCTTGTTCTGCTTGTTCACAAAAGAACCTGATCTCCCTTATTTCTATGTCTCCTTTTAGCTCAATGCCTTATTGATTAAATACTTTATTTTCATGTGCCTTTTGCATCTTCAGCTTCATTTTGTCCAGGGTGGGGCAGAAGTCTTATATAGGCAAGTCTTGAGAAAGCTGAGCTGTTTACTTCTGTGTTGGTATTCTGACTATCAAGCCCTACTAAAACCAATAAATCATGGAATAACTTGCATTTAAGTAGATACTCTTAGTGGTACATTGCCAGCATTTTAACTACTTTGGACATTTCAGAGCATTTGACCATGAGTGGATTCAACCTTGACATTTTAAGATAATAAAGCAATTAAGATGGGTGTTGGACATTAAATATTATTTTGTTTCTGAGTAGAATTCAAAATATGAACCCATCCAAGCATCACAACTGAGGTCTCAAGGACAGCATCATCGTCACGCTGCACATTTAACCTAGTGAATATTGTGCTTTCTTTGATTCTGGCAGCAGGAGACAGGAAGCTCTCAAAGTCCTCGTGTGGGGTCTTGAGTGCTGCAGCTCCTGGTGAGAGGATATACAGAAAGAAAGCCCAAGGTCTTCATATAGTCTTTGTCCTTGTTGTCCTTCACCCTAGCAGGCAGAGGAGAAAGCACCAAAAGTCATTTTATGTAATTGCTTCAGATTGCCCGTCCATACAGTGGCATAACACTGCGGTGCAGAGTGCTGAGAGGGTTTGTGACAATGCAAGCCCTGCAAAGCCAAATTGCTCTCCATGTTGGTGCGTAATTTGAGGAACTGTGTAAAAGGACAATTAGAGAAATGCAATGTATTTCTTACATTTAGTTCTGTCCCAGAATAAAAAACACCTGGTATAGAGCTTGTGAAGGGACCTGTAACACCTGCATCTGCCTCAGTGATTCAAAAATCTTAATGCAGACCTTAAATACAACCCTTAATGTAGGGACAGGGAGCCAGGGAGAGGTGCAGGTGGGTCCTGGTGATCTGAACAGAGGTGCTGATGCAGCACATGTGCCCATGTGGCTCCTTTTCCAGATGGGAGACACCCAGGGCCAACTCAGCTCCTCCACGCCACTACTTACCATTTCTTGTGGGGTAGATTACAGTAAGACATGTCTCTAGTGCCACTCTGTATCTGAGAAAGTTCAGATGTCTGTTCAAATCCATCTCAAAGCTTAAAAAAATAAATGTATATTTTCTCCGTGATGTTTTTGTTTGTTTATGCTGTCTCCTGTTATCTCCCTGGTCTGTTTCTTCATGAATCAGTGGAAAATCAGCTCCTGGGGTGGTTAACAAAGAGCAGGAGGAAGAGAGAGATCACTTCAGTAACTCATGACTATGTTTATTTTTCTCTTCTTCGAGGGATTTATTTTATGACTCTCACTAAACTGTTTACAGAAAGTTTGACAGCTATACAGAAAGTCATTTGCAAGGAAACTGGGCTAAATTAAAACAAAAATGTTGGTCGGTTTCCCAGCGAAAAAGAGCTCTTTTCTGTAATGTCTGTGCTGATCTTCTTCTCCACCCACATATTGGGGAAGTTCAGATGCGATAGCGGGGAGCTGAGCAGGGACAAAGACTGAACAAACTGTAGCTAGTCTGGAAGATGGAGAAGCTAATTTATTCCCCAAAACTTTTTGCTTTTTTATGATCTTTAATTTGAGATGAATGAGAAGGACACAGTCTTAGACAAATTAGGAGTTATGTGAAATGACAGTGCATAGCAACAACAAAAATAATAAAATCCTGCTGCATTGATTTTCTTGAGTGTCAACCAGCTCTTCCCAGCTTTCAAGGAGAGCTCAAAGACCTCTTTAGACATCATCAAATAATTTATCTTTCCAGCATCCCATTCTGCAAGCAGAGAAACTGAGGCACGGGCAAGCTACATGTCTCACCCAATGTTGCAGAGGGGAAATGCAGTAGGGCCAATTGTAGAAACTAACACCTACATTAGCCGTTTTGCCAAATTATTGGGTGCAAGAAAGGCTGAGGGAGAGACTCACTGTTATGCTTTTGTATTTCATCACTCCTGATAAAAGACACACGTTGTGCAGCACGTGGTGAGCACAACGTGGAGCCTCTTCCACTGCTCTTAAATTGTCTGCCAGGAGTCCTAAACCGGTCTCAGGCTTTTGGAGGAAGATGAGCAGCACCTCTTCCCTCAGCGAGGTGGAAGAGGTGTATCCTACCAGAGCACGTGGTAGAATGTACAGCCCAGCTACAGTAGAACTGTAAATCACATCTTTATTTTGTAGTTTTACAGCCTAAAGCTCCAGCCACTAACCAGTGTTAGTGCTGCGCTGTTTAGTGGCCAGCCATAGGCCTTGCGGGCCGAGAAACTATTGCTTTGGGTCAGTCAAGCTACGCAATCACTGAAATGCTTTCCTATTTCTAGATAAAGTGTTTAGATTTCATTTAGAATTAAAATACATTTTGATTTAACAAAAGCATTATGGTATTTTTAATAAAATCTATTGAATATTAAAATGTTTATGGCACTTAGTTATCGGGCAGATTCAGTTCCTGACTGCAGACCTTAACCTCTGAAGTGTACTTTCCCAGTTCCTTTTAAATCACATGCAGTAGCTACTGCTTGCTTCTGACTCTTTATTCATTCCTAAAGAGAATGCTAGTTAAATACCAGATAAGGAAATACGTAATCAATGAGACATTTATTGAATGTTAATGCTGCATTTAATAAGGCTTAGAAATTTAAATGGGTCACGTTAAGATGTAGAGTGCACAGCAGGGAAACTTCTCAATGTCACCAACCACAATCACAGAAAAATCATGAGTTGAGACCTTCAAAATTGGGCCACCTTCATGACTCAGATGAGGGGGAGTTCTTTTGTTTGCTGCTTCTTACCCTGTCAGTCAGGGAGGGCTCCTGACAGGGAACATCCCCAGTGCAGAACAGACTGTGGTGCAGGGATCACTGCAGTTGCAGAGACCCAAACTGAAAGTCCACTCAAGCCTTAATTTAGCCTAGTCATGCAAGTGTGACAGGTATTCCTGTGCTAATAACCTGAACCCAGGCTTCTGAGCTCAGACAGGGAGCCTAGATCACATCCAGGCTCAGCTGGCTTTACCTTCAGGCAGTTTGGCCGACCTTACATATAGCAAGGTAGACCCTATTTATTTTCCTCAGTGAAGACATTGTCAGTCAATAACTTGATCCCAACAGCTGGAATGTGTAGCAAAACTAATACAATAAGAATTTTAGCCACAGCCAATGCTCCCAGCAGAGATGTCTGCTAGACAGAGTTATGAGGCGTGGAAATCTCATCATTTGAGACACTTAAAATTGGACAAAACAAAACCCTAGAGAATGTAGAGAAGGAAGAGTCCCCACGAGAGAGGAGAGAACCTCAATGTGGCCTGATGCAAAAGACTGTACTGACACCTGAGATGGGACCATATCTCAGTAGCAGACTTGCTCCCTGTATGTGGCTGGAGGTCACATCCTGGAGCCCATGAGGTGCTGCCTATGCTGGTGTATATGGTGCTGGTTCGGCATGCTATTGTACAGCCCTAAGTGACTGAGTGTCAGGCCAGGGATGCCCCTATGGGCAAGCTACAGGCTCCCTGGAGTGCCTGGTGTGGGTAAGAGACAGGCAGAGGTGAGAAACCCTGCACCATGCAGGCACAGTGCAGAGAGGACCTCCTGTGGCAGGACCCATGGGCCAAAGGAGAGCAATTTGGGACACTGTTCCCCATTTCTCACCACCTCACCTCACAGCTTCATGCAGGGGCAGAGGACACCTTCAAGGAGGGGAGGGGCTGGGGGAAGAAAAGCAACGGTCCAGGGAATGCATACATTTCTTTCTTCTGTGTATTCCCCCTCCGGCACTCTTGGCAGCCAGAGGGGCTCTTCTGTCCTTGGAAAGAAACCAGCTGACTCTCCAGACAACACAACAGAGAGAAGATATTAGGGGCCTGGAAATTGTGTCTGTTATTTAAGCTGGTCCTTTTCTCTGCTTCACTTAGAGAGAACTGAACAGCTGGCTTTCCACTGGTGCAGACAGGGTTTTTACCTTAATTAAGTGCAAAAGCTGCACATCTTTAGGACTTGCTGAAAATTTTAAGATGTGTCCTGGGTGTATTTTTGCAGTAGAAGCTACATTTTAAGACCTTTTTTTTCCTCCCTGTAACAATAGTAACTCTACCTTTAGCCTGGCCTCATTTTTCTAGTCAAGTCTGGTCGATCTCAGTTCTCAACTTGTCCCACCACAGGGCTGCCTAAGTGCCTGGAGAACACATCAAAGTGAGGATATTTTTAATAGTGAGGGTATTTAACCCCTGGCTCAGCTTACCAGAAGGTGTTGGAGAGTCTCTACCTAAAGGCAGTATCTTTCCAAATCATACGTACTTCTCCAAGTACAATTTCATGGGTTTGCAGGATGGGTCAGGAGGAAAGAATGTCTATGGGCTATTACCAATGTGGTTTGACCTTCACTCTTCTGGAAAGACACTGAGTTTGGGTTTCCTCTCTCTTTTCTGTTATTCTACACCAGGGCCTGGAATTACTGTGAGCTGCATCGAACAATATATTCTTCACTCATGTTTAGAAGAAGGAGAGGATAAAGTTATTGATATATATGACATGAATATCGTAGGCCATGGGATCTGACTCTTCAGGAAACCCTATTTGAAAGCAGTGGTTAGTACCTAATGCATTATTTATCCTCATGTGGTAATTACCTTTTGTCTCCCTAAATCACCTCTTGAAGAGGTTTCTTAAACCTCTTTACTTCCAGACCTAAAACTATGTATTTTTTGTAATGGACACAAATGGCTACTGTGTTTCCCTCCAGAATGGACTGTATTTCAGGGTGAGCAGGGAGCAGTGACCTCCTAGAACTGTTCTGCTGTGGGTGCTGCAAGTTTCAGTGGGCCGCTCACCACTGTGCAGCTTTGCCAGGTCAGATCAGCCAAGGATCTCACCCCAAGCCATGAAAAGCAAGGCCGTTGCGCCTGATGCTGCTTCTATGGAAAATCCTCCCAGCTGAATTATCAGCTATCTATCTGAAGAGGCGGGGTTGTATTTGTGTAATGGACAAATGCTGACCTATCATTTCCATATATTTCTTTCATGACTGTTTTGCAGAACCTGCTTGTTGGAGACCCTGAGAACATCAGTCTGAGCATAACACAAATTTCTTTCTATCCTTGCAGTTCACCTTTAATAGGGATGAGAACAAATCCCCTATCTGATTGAGCATCATCAGGCACCTGACAAGCCTTAGGAACATTTTCAAGAGCCAGGCACAAGAGCTCGAGCACTTACTTATTTATTACTTTGATATTAAAAGCAGAGAGTCACAGACATTAAAAACAGAGAGACCCAGAGTACAGGGGAGATAGGATCCATTCTGGGTACAGAAATTGCTTAGCTTCATGTCCTACTTGGTGCTTCAGATTAAAAAAAAAAAAAATAAATAAAAAATCCTTTGAGAGTCCCATCTGTCTGGGAGTTTTCTGCAAAATCAACTATCAAGTCAAAGCAATAGAAAAGCTTCCAGATTTCTCTATTCCAGGCTGAAATGAGTTTGTAAATACTTCCAGAAATTGCCAACAGGCCTGCAGGGCAAGGTCTCTAATGTTCACCTCCCTGCTACGAAATTCAGAGCACCTTAACTTCTTCAGCCCTCCCCCAGTCACAACCAGCTATAAATCCTGCCCGTCAGTTGCTGGAATATCTCGTCATGAGGGACACTTTTTTTAGGTTGAGAAATACAAATCCATCTTGACAGAGCCATAGTCAGGCATATACATGGGCCGTGTTGCTGATATGTTTGTACAGAACACTCCTAGTGTGGAAATAACTTACAGTGACACTAAGCACGTAACATTTTTGCACGCTAACTTTTTGCCAGTATAGTTTATTCCAAAATTTCCACCCTTCACAAGAGAAACAAGCTGTATTGGCAGTAGCATTGTTTTGATGGTAACCCTGCATCTGTACTGCATGGCTTTGGAGGGACAACTCTTCTCCCCTAGCCAGCTAGTCTAAGTAATTTGAATTGAAACACACAGGCCACATGGATGAGGGGCTCTGTGCAGGAGCTACCCTTCCTCCAGGAGGCCTCAGGTTCAGGCAATGTGGAAGGGCAGTGTAAGGTGGTCTCACTGCCAAGCAAGCTGGCACCAGGGAGACTGCATCATGAGGAATCTGTCATCAGCAGAAAAGGAGTGCTGTAAATCAGACAGTATGGGTTATTGGGATGTGGACAGCTGATACTGCCCTGATGTAAGGCTCCTGAGACCCACGTTTTCACTGACACAGTGTCTCAAAACCCAAGGAGAGGAAATATGGAGGGGCAGGAACATGCAGCAATGAGGAAGCAGGGGCAGTATTTTGCTACAGCCTGTCTGCAGCAGCTTTCACATCCCCAGGGCGGACCTCCATTCCACAGCTGCAGGCACATTGCACCATGTGCTCAATGCTCCTCTCCTGACAGCAATCTCGGGTGGTGCCTTTAAAAAAGCCTATCACTAGTTTAGGAGCTCACTGGTACCAGCTCACTACCAGGAGCCAAAGCTAAATAGGGCTAGGAACAAGCTGCTCAGGAACAGTTGAGGAAATGCTGGATAGAAATAGAAGTGTTTGGTAACCTGATGCATAAAGAAGAAAGAGTGCAGACAGAGCTGGAGAAGTTCTCAAGATGGGAACAAGCTGGTTTAGGAGTGTGAAATCTAGAAAAATTATGCTGGATTGGAATAAAAAGCCCCTATTCCCACTCCACCCAGGATCTCAAACCACAATTCAGAGTAAATGAAGGACTTCATGTGTTGTGGTACTGAGAGAGACCACCATGAAGCGATAGCTCAGGCTCACCCACTGCAGTCTCCAGGGAAGAAGCTCACAGCCCTGCTGAGGTTAATGTGGCAGCCACCAGACTCAGTAACTTGGTGTTGAGGTGACTTAGATCTCACGTTGCATATACACCAAAACCAGTTATGAACAGAAAGTGTCTGTCAGTACTCAGTGAAGGGAGAGAAATTTCCCTGAGCCTGGGAAGGATTTGGGGGCCTAATCTTGGTAGTCCAAAAAAGGTCTGTGCTGGATAGTAACTTCCATGGCAATGCCTCAGAAAAGCAGGGGTGGAGGGGTTGTACTGAAGCCTTGAGCTGTGGGAGAGTATCAGATGAAGATACACAGGACAGAACTTGCCTGAGCAAGAGGGTGCCTACGTGTAGCTGGGGCAGCTCTCCCAAGCTGTCCTCCCTGCACTGGGCTGCAGCTGCATCCCCTCTGCCAGCTGCAGCTCCAGCCATGGGAGGAGGCTCCATCCTGCCCTGGAGAGCACTGGTGGATCTCTGGGTGCTTTGGGGCTGTTGATAGTTGATAATTTTGGGCTCTGGTGCAATGGATCCTGACTCTGTGCCTGCCTTCCTTGCCCAGCAGAGATTGTTAGCAGAGACAGGGCCCCTCAAGTCCAGCATAGGCAAGCTATGTCCAGAAAAGTAAAGCCTCCATCTGCTTCCCTGTGATCCTAATCCTATCAAAGACCATTAGATTTTGGCCTTTGACTTGAGTACAAAGTAACTTTCACTGCAGGGGAGAAATCTTGAAGTCTCTATTCAGACCGTGTTTCTTCTACTTTTGATGGGAGGAGTCACTGTTGCCTGCAATGACAGCTACCCCACATCACCAGGAAGCTGGGTACTGGGGATCAGGGGGGGAAATGAGAACAAAACCTTCATGTTCTGGTTTGAGGTAAAACAGAACCAATTTTCTGTTTTGTAATTTTACTTTTTAGCTGGGTCTCTTCTAACTGACTAAAGTCTGAAATTAGCAGCATATTGTTCAGAAACTGTTCACTCTCACAGTGATAAGACCTGATTATACCAAGGAATGGTACGCACAGAGGATCTTGCTTATACTTATTGCTATAACAACCAAGGTCAGCTAACTTTGCTATTTGCCCCATTAGAGGGTCGGAAGCGGAGAAGCGTAGAGGGGTCCCACCTGCAGGGAGGAGCGGACAGGACAGGTGACCCAAAACTGACCAACAGGGTATTCCATCCCATATGCATCACGCTCAGTATAAAAGCTAAGGGATCAAAAAGACAGCTCTTTCTTCAATGGTCGACGTCTGAGGAGGACCCTGTCTGTTTGGCTGCCTTTGATCCCAATACAAGTATTCCTGACTCCAGATCCGGAAACCAGCTCCTGTCCATCGCTGACTCCAGTCTGGGACTTTCCTTGTGTCTGCTGGTGACGTGATCGTCATCCTGGGAGCTGGATACGGTTTTGTATATATTGTATACTTTTTTTGAATTTTATTTTATTATTATTTCTTATTTCCTTATTTATTATTATTTTCATTAAAGGAGTTTAGTTCTTTTTGTAAACTCATAAATCTCCTCATCTCTTCCTCTCCTCTCTTTGGGGGGGGGGGGGGCATCTGTCATTCTGATTGGCCAAGCCAGCCAAAACCACGACACTTCACTAGGCTAAAATCAGTGTGAAACACTAGCAGCTAGGTATTCTATGAACCTAGCTTTGTCAGGCAGCTAAAATGAAGCTAATATAAGAAACAACATAGGGAAGCCAGAAATCACTTTGTTATCTCTTCACTTGCTAGGATTCTGGGTCTGGACAGTGGCCAGTTCTCCCTTCCCCAGTAGAGGTCTGAGAAGCCTAGAGACTGTTCTCCTTTATCTCCAAGCTGCTCATTGCAACATCTGCAAAGCAGAAACAAGATATCTGATTGACCCAAATATATCAGCAATCACAGTTTCAGGAATGGTTAACATGCTATAAATTGAACAGCACATCAGCTTGGCTGATCTTTAACCCAATGAAATGAATGTCATGCATAACTTGGAGCTTACGTTCACCTTAATAACAGGAAATGTAGTGTCCTTATCCATGGCAATGGTCCTTCTCCCCTGGGACTTCACAGCGCAGGCACTGGCAGCTGGATGCTCACTATAAGCATAATTCATCCTGAAAGAAATGCAAATAATTAATTTAAATAAAAATACATGTCCAACCTATGTATGGAATCAAATTCATTTTCCAGTTTTAGTCCTTATCCAACAAGCTATGAGTTTCCTTAAAGCTATTTCAAGATGGAAAGTGGCAGAGAACAGAGACAGCATTTTTATTTGGTAAAAATATTCAGCCTACCACTGGATAAAAGCCTCCTGCTTAGTGTAATGGTACTGTTCTTATTGGCCACTGCAAATTGTAGCAATCACCAGCTCCAAATAACACACCGTGCAGCTCATGTGGCTTCAAAGGGTGAAAGTGTAAAGCATCGTCTGGCAATAAGGCTTTGGGGTCGTAATAGCATGAACTGATTGGTAACAAGAGGAATGATTACAGCTTGCATTGCATTTGAGGGAAGCCAAGATGATGACTATTTCTCATTATTTCAGCAAGTCCCTAAGTGCCTGAGGGACCTAACAGCACTAATGCTCCCAGTTACAACAGTCACAATTAGATGCGAGGTCGTCTTGTTAGAAAAGGCACCAACCACAATTTTTGACATGACCTGGGTGTCCCATCCGTGCCTGGCGCTACCGTTTCTTGACAAGACACCGCTCCACCCAGCAGAGAGCCCTTCACCTCCGAAAGGCTTCCTACAAGTCGGTCTGCTCAGCCTGTCCCCTTGCTGGGGTTGGGGTGGGACAGGGGCGCCGGGGCCAGGCTGCCCGCCCTGTCCGGTGAGTGCCGGCGGCGGCGGCGGCGGCTGCAGCGCGGCGCCGTGACCGGTGGGAGGAGCTGGTGCGACACGACGGCTCGGCTCCCCGGTGGCGCTGGGGGGGGCGAAGCGCTCGCCTGGCTCTTCTCCCGCTCCAGCCGGGCTCGGGGGCAGCCGAGGCCGCCCTCTGTCCTGCGAGCGCAGGAGAAACGCTGCCGCCCGCAAGCGGCGGGGCGTGCTGGAGGAAAGCCAGAGTAAGGCATCGGCGTCTTACAGCCGGAGCTTCCCTAGGACGGCGGTGGAGTCCCGGTTTAAAGGGGAATTTGAGGCAAAAGACAAGGAGTTCAGCTTCTGGGGGAGGGAGGGTGTTGTTTTCTTGTGTTTTCTTTTTTGTTGTTTGTTTGTGTTTTGGTGTTGGTTTCTTTTTGTTGTTTTTTTTTTTTTTTATTTTCTAATTGTTAAGATGGATTAGGAGAGTTTGAATGTTTTTTAAGAAAACCTGGAAAAGAGATAATTCCCTTTTTCTTATATTAAAAGAAAATAAATTGGATACTATTCAACCTGGAAGACTGTTGTGGTTGGAAAACTCGGAGTTGCTGTGGTATCTCAAGAGAGCAGGAGGAGTTGAGGAGGTGAGAAACAGAAAGGGATTTTTTCATTTGCAATGTTTAAGATTCTGTATGTGGTGGTTTGGCTTCGCTCATCCAACTCCAATAACTACTTTGGAGGATAGCCACGGCACTGATTGAAGAAGGGAGAGGTGTTTAATCTTACTTGTCTCACAAACATGTTCTTCCCAAGAGAGGTCTCCAGTAAAATACAGAAAAAGCAGAGCTGAGTTTCCTTGCCTTAGGAAGGCAGGAAATTGGAATGGGGGGGACGACGGGGGACGGGACGGGACACGACACACACAGAGAAATAGCTGCTCTTCTAATCTTCCAGTATACACCCTAAAGACTTCAAAGGGACAAAACTTGAAGAGAAGGTCTGGCTATCGTTCCCTCGGGCAGGAAATCCCGCGGGGCGGGACTGTGCCCTGCCGCCAGCTCCGCAGGCTCGAAACTCGAAACTTCCTTTCGGGGGCGTTAAAATGCCAGGAAAAGCCGGTCCGCACGGCACACGCCGTGACACCTCTCACGGGTGAGCACGCCGCACAAACCGGTGTCTACGGACGTGAACGGCACACCCCGCCGTGCAGATGAGCTCCGCACCGGCTGGCCCCTGCCGCCGCCGAAGCGGGAGGAGGTGGGGGAGGAGGTGATGCTCCGTGGGGTCTCACGGCCGCGCCTCGCCCGTGGTCAGCGGCGGCCCTACCCGGCAGGGAGCCCCGGCATCACGCCGCAGTGTCCCGGCTTGCTCCCGGGCGTTACGCTCCTCGAGCGGGCAGCTCTGTGTGTCTGTATATAAGCCCATACGCGCACACGCTGTATGTGCACCGCGGCGTACGTGTTTCGGGCGATCCCTTTGTGCAACCATCTGCCGGCTCCCCGCCCCCGCTCCCCGCCCCCCAGCGCCTGGGGGGAGCCGGGGGGGAGGCAGAGAGGGTGCCGATCCACCAGTGACCGCGGCGCGACCCCGTCGTGTCGGCGTGGGCGGGAGGCGGCGCGGCCGAGCCCGGGGGCTCCGCGGCAGCCCGTACACCCGCGCGGGGGGCGGCCTCACCGGCGTGCGCACCGCCTTCCCCTTCCCCCTCCCTCCCTCGATGTGCAGCCTCCTTTGTGCTGCCGGCAGCGGGGAGGAGGAAGCGGCGGAGCCGAGCGCCCCCGCCGCTACACTTTCCCTTCCCGCGGGCGGGCGGGCGGGCGCCGCGGCCCCCACGCCACCGCCCACCCTTCCGCCTCCCCGACGGGGTGCCCCGCCGCGGGTGGGCCCGCTTCACCGCCGCACGGGGTATCACCGTTTTAAGCGGAGGGCCACGCCGGGAGACGGGGCGGGTCCTGCGCGCCCCCCCCCCCCCGCCCCAGCTCTCCCACGTGGGGCGGGTGCCCGTGCCTGCCGGCCGCCGGCGGAGCGGGG
The DNA here is from genome assembly GCA_947846985.1 of Fratercula arctica. Lineage (NCBI taxonomy): Eukaryota > Metazoa > Chordata > Aves > Charadriiformes > Alcidae > Fratercula > Fratercula arctica. The sequence goes on along the minus strand of CANTUZ010000005.1, from coordinate 51,785,217 downwards.
CGCACACGGTGCGGGGCTGCTGACGGGGCTCGCCAGGCTCGCCTGCTCCCGCTGCCGCTCCCCGGGCGGCTGGTCCGGCCCGGGCCGGGCTGCGGCCATGCGCCAGCGCCGCGCCGAGCGGCCGAGCGGCGGGGCTGCACCGCCGCCGCGTCCCGCGGCAGCGGCGTGAAACGGCGGGAGGATGAAGCGGGCGAGGCGGGCCGCGCCGGGCCCCCTGCCCCTGCTTGGGCTGCTGCTGCTGGGCGCCCTGCTGGGGCTCTGGACGGCTGCTGCTGCGGCGGGAGGCGGCGGCGCGGCGGGAGCCGGATCCAGAGCCGCGCCCGCCCCCGGGGCGGTGGGGCTGGGGGAGCTCCCCGGTGGCGCGGGGCGAGCCCGGCGGCGGCGGGCAGAAAACTTTCCGGGCGCTGCTGGCGGTGCCGGCGGCAGGCCAGGAGGAGCGGGGCGGCGAAGGGCGGTTTGCTGCGGCCGGCTTGCCGCCGCCGGCCGCCGCCGCCGCCGTCTCTCCGGTGGAGCGGGGCATCTTCTGGAGCCGTGAGCTGGAGGCGCTGGTGCCGCCGGGCTTCGCGGCGGAGGAGGCGGCGGCGTGGCTGTCGGCTGCCCGCGCCGCCCGCGTGGCCTCGCTGGAGCGGGGCGGCTGCGGGCGCAGCTCCAACCGGCTGGCGCGGCTGTCGGACGGGAGCCGCGCCTGCGTCCGCTACGGCATCAACCCGGAGCAGATCCAGGGCGAGGCGCTCTCCTACCACCTGGCCGGCGTGCTGGGCATGCAGGAGCGGCTGCCGCCCATGGCCCTCGCCCTGGTGGAAGCCCGCGGGCGGCAGTGGGAGCCGGTGCGGGAGGAGCTGCGCGGCTCGCACTGGGCCGAGGGCGCCGTGGTCAGCCTGACCCGCTGGGTGGACAACCTCACCGCCGTGGTGGCTCCCGCGCCCTGGGGCGCCGAGGCGGGCGCCGGCCGGCGACTGCAGCCGCTGTCGGCGGGAGAGCTGGGCGGCCTGCCGCCGTCGCAGCTGGTGGAGCTGGTGCAATGGAGCGACCTGATCCTCTTCGACTACCTGACGGCCAACTTCGACCGCCTGGTCAGCAACCTCTTCAGCCTGCAGTGGGACCCGCGGGTGATGCGCCGCGCCACCAGCAACCTGCTCCGCGCTCCTGACGGCGGGCTCGTCTTCATGGACAACGAGGCGGGGCTGGTGCACGGCTACCGCCTCCTCGCCATGTGGGACCCCTACAACGAGCCGCTGCTCCGCTCCGTCTGCGTCTTCCGCGAAGGCACGGCGCGGCGCGTCGCCGAGCTGCACCGCCGCCGCAGCGCCGCCGCCGAGCTGCACCGCCGCTACCGGGCGCGGGAACCGCTCTGGGCGCGCCTCGGCTTCCTCTCGGAGCGGCAGGCCGAGCTGCTGCAGGCCCGCGTCGACTTCGTGCACCGCCACATCGCCCAGTGCCGCGCACAGGCCGCCGTCCTCTGACGGCCGCGGGGCGGACGGAGCGTGGTGGCGAGAGCCCGCTACCCGCATAGCTCCGGGCTTTTTTGTCCCTCCGAGGGAGCGGGACTTACTCGCTCCGGCGGCCGCCGAAGGCTGGGGCGGACCCTGCCTGCCACCTCGGTGCTCGGTGCCCTGTGTCTGAGCCTGCCGGAGATGGGGAGAGGGAGGGGTGGCCGCCGGGAGCGGACGCTCACGCTCGGGTGCGAGCAATAACGGGCTACCTGCCTGCCGGGGCTGTCGAGAGGAGCAATTAATTCGCGTTTGTCAAGATCTCAGAAGATACAGAGCGCGATCGGTATAATTATAGCCGAGTTCTACTCCAGGGCTCTGCTCCCAGAGCTTGAAAAAATGTGAGGATTCAGCATCTTGAGTGCTTTCCTTAACTGTCTTGGTGCACTTGCCCTCGTAAGAGACCCTGTAAAAGCTGTCGTCTTTATCTGGATTGGGATCGACTACCTTTTCCTTCCAAAGGAGGCAGGCGGAAACACTTTTTTATATGTTCTTCCTTTTGCAATAGCATATTTAAGTATGAATGTTGATATTCATAGACCAAGAACTGATTGCACAATAGGCGAGCCCCTAACTAGCAAAACTGCCCTATTTATGAAGCTCATTTCCTACCGACTTTCTTTAACGAGAGTGAACCTTTCTGCTGATTGTTAAATCTTGTCGGCGAGAAGTGTGTAAGAAGACCATATTCCATTAGCTCTTAGTCTTTGTTGTGGATGCATCTGGTTAAAATATTTTGATTCTTAAGCGTTTGGTTTTAATCTTCACCATCATTGTTTCATCTGATGAGTACAGTAACTGACTAATGGGTGACAGAAGAGGATCTCCCAGGTTTTAAAAACATTGCTATGTGCTAAGACTTCGACGCAATAGTTAAAGTGGAGGAAAAACTGTGTCATGCACTTTACTTTGACTTTTTAATTTTTTATAAAAGAAGACCTTTTTATTTTACAAAGTCTGCCTTTTATGTACATTATATATGTTCATAAGCTTTTCTGTAACATACTAAAGAAACTGATATTTCAGTAAAGTGTGTTAATGTTTTACCCTCTTTGTCCTGAATGCTTGCCTGAGCTTTGACGGGGAAAGCGCACACCTCATCAGTCTTCCCTGGTGGGTGACAGAGATCACTTCTTTCCAGCTTCTCATTCCACTGAACTGAACCAAGATTTTCTTGTTCCCTCCGAGGCAAGGAGGGGTAGAGTTAAGCTTTCAAAGCTGCTCTTCCTTCTCTCTCTCTCTTTCCTAGCTGTTTTGTCACTGAAAGGGCAAAAGCTCTTTGTGTGGCTAAAATAATGTGACTATTGCATACTTTAGCTGAATAGACTTTTGTCTGTTTTTTGAAGCCTGAAATGAACTGCCTTGACTAGCACTGAGATAACTGAAGCACTTAGTTTCAGCAAACTGATATGGATGGTGTGGGCTTAGCAGCTGCAACTTCTTCGGGTGCTGGGACTGAGTACCAACCTCTTAATACAGGTCATGTCAAGTGTTACTGTACCAGAAAGACCCCTGGAGGTGGCGGTTGCATTCAGTGGTTTTTTATCTTGGTTCTCAATCTTCACTTCCCATTTTGGTTATCTTTGCAATGAGGGTTGAGGCAGAATTGAAGAACAGGAAAACTTTTCAATCTTGCTAAAATAGTTGGCGGGTTTTTTTCCTACACAAGTTTTGTTCTAGGTAGGGCGAAGGGGTAGCAGTGGATGTACAAAATATCTGCATCTCTTGTTTGCTTTTTCACATGTACCGGTATTCATAGAAGAGGCTATTGTATGGCTCAAAATACAGACAGAATAAGGACAAAGGCCAAACTAATCCTCTTTAAACCCCAAATACCGGTATATATCCTGCTGTAATCAAACAGCAGCATAATCTCTTCTACATCTGGACAGGCACCTCTCGATGAAGGCAGTGGCAAGCTCAGCGGCTGCTAAGCAAGTAGGTGCTGTCTTCACTATGTGGAGTGCTAACCTTCCCCTGAACTCAGAGAGGGCTGTGCATTCATACCTGCTGGCAGAAGGCTTTGGTCTGTTAAATATTCATTTATTTAAATTAGACTTCACATAAAGACAATTTCCTTTAGCCATTACAGTGTTTTCCTTTTTTTTTTTTTTTTTTTTAATAGGACAAGACAACAGTTTTACAAATAACTTAAAATTAATGGTCGATTAGTTAGCTATATTAGATATTGCAACTGTGTATATGAGTGTTTATTTTAAAATGTATCAGCAGCCTCCAAGACTAGCTTTCATTCAGCTGCTTCACTGACAAGGCTCTCTATTGAACTTGTATTTATAGTTCACTGCGTTTATCTCTCCGAACAATGCACAGAATACCGTGTGACATTCCCTTTCCATTTACATGATAATACACAGTTTAACTGTGTAATTCTTAATTCTTCTTTAGCATTTCTTTGTAACTCGATGCACCAGCTCTGTCGCATTCACCTAATGAAAATACATTCAAATAATGAACTGCTGACAAACTTTAAACCACTGTGAAGTGCAAACTGCTGTGCCACAAACAGCTAAGTTTTAATTTCTGTTTAAGTGGCACAGCTGTGGTTTTGATGGCTAATGGGAAATAAATCTCCTTTGCAACATCACTAGAGCCAGAGCCCAGATAACTACAGCTTTCGAGAAGAAACATGGTTTTCTATTTGGTGACTGTTAACTACCTCAAGTTATATATAGGTTACGTGTTCAAAAATGGCGTAGTTGTAGGTCAGTGTGAAACTAGAGATGCTGTGCTAGAGAAGATGTGCCCTCCTGGGAAATAGGTTTATTCAAGAAGGATGGAGAAAACTAGCTTGCACGGATGATGATAATTCAGTTCATTGGTGCATTTTATTCTTCTGGTGCAGATCATCTGCTTCTGTGCCAGAGAGTGTTGAATTACCATCACATTAAGGAAAACTTACTTTCTTCCATGTGATTTCTTTAAGGCAAACAGTGCTTTGTAAATTAGTGGTCTGGTACACTTTTTGCATGCCGTTTTATCTGTATGTGCTGTCTGATGTTTGACGATCTTCCTGTAGAATCAAGGGGTGAAACTCTAAAACTCTCTCTAGTATGATTTCAATGGCACTTGTCTAACTCTGATTTCATCCAGTGGAGTTTCCTTTGAGTTACAGTTAATTGGACAGGCAAAGAAGACCATTGCTTGTTTGAGAACAGGAAGAGTTTAGGACCTGGAAGTTGTGAGTAGAAGATTGTTTCAATAGCAGGATCAGCCAGTTCTGGTTGGGCATTGCTGGCAGCTCAGCAGCACCTCACCTGAGACTCAAAGAATCGCCTGCGCGACTTGTATCGGAATGGGGCTGTAGGGCTTTAGGCCTCACTCAGCAGAACACTTGAGGATGCACTTACCTTCCCACACTTTTCGCAGGCTTTCAGTGAAGTATGCACTTACAGATTGGCTGCACTGGTGCCTTGGTCAGATGTGAGCTGTTGCGCATATCTCAGAGGAGTCTTGAAAAGGTGTGGGGTTGGCAGCATGCTCTCTGGCCCAGATGCAAGACAGGAGGCCTGGTTTTCATCTCTGTGGAGACTCATCCTTAACAGATAACGCTAGCTTCAGAAAAAAACCAGGAAAAATTATCTACAGGATGTTGCAATGTGAATATGCATCATTCAGTCCCATATTTCTGTATGTTTCCCTGATTAAATTCAGGACGCCTCCCCCAGATTTTTTCTTTCATTGGAATCTAAGGAGGTGTGTAGGGTAGAGTGTTGTTGCTACTCCCAGCTTGAGTTCATAGTCACTGTGATGTTCCCTCCAAACACTACTAGTGTGAAGGGAGGACAGAGTTCACAGTTTCTGAGAACTCTTAAGGGGTATCTAAATTACGCTTGCAGCGTCTACTGCACCTCCAGAGAGCACTGGACGGCAGAGCCTGGGTAAATTCAGTGGGGTTCCCACAGAGTGAAAAAAGCAAGGCATTCACAGCACCAATCTCCTTTGCTTTTGTTTGCTTGCAGCTACAGTAATTTGCAATCTGGGTTTATTTTCATTGTGGGCTTCCTGTTGAGAATTTCCCTCGCTGCTTGGGAAGCTCTTCCCGGGCATAGAGTCCCCTCCCCTCGCACACAAAAGCAGCTGCCCTGGGGATGGAGTGGAGTTGACCACTGGTGCCACATTTTGCTGCCTGACTGAGGCCATGTCAGCCCATTCAAAGATTTGGGAAATAACTCGAGGCCAGTGGAAGACAGTGAAAATATTGTTAGTTACACTTTGACTTACTGGGCGTACAGCACACTCATAACATCACCAGCATAGTTTTTGTGGTTTGCTTTCCCTTTGAAGTTCAGTGCGTTTTTTTAAACGGTAATAATACTTAGAATTTTCTCACTGGCATTACTAGGTGGTCCGGGACTAGCTTGGATATGGGATCGTATTAAGACTTAATCCCATCTTGCACGTTACTCCTACTTTGCAACCACAGCATAAAATTTAATCGCTCCTTCAGAGCTGTGCTCCCTGGGCTGAACGCAACGAAGCTCCCATGAGAATGGGCTGGGCTGCAGAGCAAGCAGAGCCTGCCAGGCACCCGCGCAGCTCCTGTGACTCTCAGTGACATAGCAAAACTTGTACCTTCCCACCTCAGGTGCTAATGTATCTCTCCCCAATGAAGTAATGCGCACTCACCTGGGCGGAAGTTATTTCCCAACACGGTGACTTGCATCCACAAAGAGTATTTTGTTGTGAGTCAACTGGTGTTTTAACAAACGTTCTCAGTCCCACCCTCAGGGACTGTTTAATATCATTCAATGTGCTCTGAGTATGGGGTTGGAACACGGAGTTATACCTGTAACGTCTTAACCCTGTCTTGTGCTGTGGCTTTCCGATGCCTGCTCCAGGCGGAGGTGCAGGATGAGCTTACAGGAAAGAAGCATGCACGCAAGCCTGCGTGAATCAGGATCACTGCTGTGTGCAGGTGTGACAGGAGCTATGCAGGCAAAGGAAGGAGAGTAATCCCATTTGAAAGCAAGCTAGCGCTGCACTCAAGGAAAAGAGCTCTGGCTGGATTGTTGGAGGATGAATGACAGTAACAGGACAACAAAGAGGGTCTGACATAGCAATCGGACTGGCTGTTTTTGAGCGATCACACTATTCAATCACTTCTTGTGGGTTTGGGGTTGTGGGGTTTTGTGTGTTGTGACATTCAGACCATTTCAGCAAGGAAACAAACCCAAGGGAAGGCTGACTGCAAAATGCAGCTATGGCCGACGCAGGGAACACTGAGCAGACATCCTGAAGACCCAGACCTGTCCAGTTCCTGCCCCAGGAAGGGAAACGCAGGTAGTGGGATTTCAGGTGGGATACTAGCAGAATGCAAGCTGGGGAAGAGTAAGTTATAACATATTGTAATACAACTAATACAGGCAGATTTAAATTGCACTGTTACGTGTACTGCTAGGATATCATCACGCTTGTCTACCGTCTGTCACCTGGACTTTTTTAAGTGTCACACAGTGTCAAGCCAGTCCTTGGTGTCAAGCCAGCAGAAGGTATTTTTGAGGAAGCAGTCAAAGTCACGAAAGTTCCAAAAAATAAATACATTTTGAGGCACTTAAAAGTAGGTGAATTCCACTCCAGCTATGCCTGCAGCAATGGGACATTTGCGATGAATTCACGTGTGCTGCGTGTGAGGTATAGAAAGACACAGGAACAGAGGGGAAAGCACTCCAGAAAAGGACAGAGAAACAGCTGAATCCTTGCAGGTGCTGGGGATGGCAAGCAGCAAATATCCTTTTGAGGAAACTGCAGAGGCAGCGTGTCCCCCACAGCCCTTTTCTCCTCCTTCTGTAACAGGTTTCCTGCAACAGCCTCTGAAATGGGTCTTTTATAGGCAGCCTGTGTCACAGAACAAGGAGAAAAATGTGTGTACAAGGAGGCCTTTGCACTCGAGTACAGGGGACCTTCCCTTGTGTAGACCACAGACAATTTGTGATCTTGAAAGCACAGGCTCATTTTCAAAACCTGTCATTAAATGTTTGTGTTATCTGATGGATTTCAGCCTGCATAAAATTATATATCTTCAATAATTTTTACTGCCCTCAATATTTAATTCAACCCATTCAATATTACTTACTCATAAAATGTTGAAAATGTTTTTACTTTCCCTGTTCTGAGTTGTGAGTTCATTAAAAAGCTCCCTTTCGGTGCCATAAAATCCATGTATATAGTTTCATATCCAAGTATCTAACAGGGCAGGGTTTCCCAAACTATTTGGACTAGGGGATGCTCTCAGCCTTGAGATGTCCTCAGAGCTTACACCTGCAGCTGTAGGACAGTGAGGATTCACAGAGGTTTGGGGTCAGCACCGTTTTGGGTGAGAAGAGAGGCTGGGAGGGCCCCCTCACTGCTGCCACTCGCTGCTCCTCAGGTTCCCCAAAAGCACGTGCGGGAGTTAAAGTTACTCTTTGTCTGTATGGAATGAGTTGAAGTTGACTTTCCTCTTTTAACTGAAATGTAGCTGAAGGGCTTTGTTCCCAAGGTAGCTCACAGAAAGCAAAAGGCAGCTGTTAAAGTGTCCGTGTCCGTTCCGTGCCCCCTGACTACCCCTCCCTTAAAGTTCCTCTTCTGCAAAAAGCCTTTTCCCCTCATGGCTGTGATCTTAAAAAATGCCTTGCAGTGAGGACAGGCAGGCATTTACCTCAAGTGATACCAACACACTAACGCAACCCAGTAATGAGGTAAAGAACAAACACATTTTATACCAGTATCTCCAAACCTAACACAAAAGAAGAGGGGTGTATTTATGCATATCATATGTTTCAGTCAGAGGAGTCATCATTTTTTAATGTACCTGTCTTGCCAGTTTCCTTTTTGTGTCCTGCTGTGGGGGAAAGGGCATTAATAAACCATGATTTAAAGCTGCTGTTGTCATTTTTTTTTATCCATACATGATTTCTTGTAGGCGAGCTAGGAGTCTGTTCACAGTATTGATTTAAGTGATTGCAGTTAGTCAACTTGCTTTAGTTTAGCTGGCTCACCTTCATCATCCTCATCATCATTTTCAGTGCCCTTTCAAGCTAAGGAAAAGTAAATGCTTCCTTTGCTTTGTTAAAAACATATAGGATTTTCTCATCCGAGAAAGAGTTATTTTTTATTTTTTAACAATGCAGTGCAAAATCAGGTGGCATACATTATGGATGAACCTGGATGCAAGGATCTGGAGGATATTAATGGTATTATTTCCTTTCATCTCTGCTACCCAGCAAGGCAACTGCTCAGTGGAGATATTCCTGGTTTCCACCAGCGATCAAAACCAGGCCCTCTGTTTGCAATATGTTAAATGCAAGTAACAGGCTAAATTCCTTTCTGATTTAGAGCCCTGCAGGGGTAAGAGCATGAATTTGCCTGCAGTTTGGATGCAAAGCTGGTGACGAGCATATCCACGATGAGTATTATTTAAGATATGGCTTCATCCCATTTTTAGAAGTGACGAGGGGGAGTGACAGTGGTGCTTCTTGCTCCTCTCTCTGCTGACCGCGCCAGCAGACTGCCAGGAGCCCAGCTAACCAGAGCCTGCTGTGAGAGTCAGGATGACAGGAGGTTTGATGAGCTCCTCCGTCAAGGAATGCTTCAGGTTGTGCCAAAAATGAGGCAATCGTCTTCTGGCTCATAAAAGCAATTACCTGTATAGAAATTTATAAAAAGTAGCAGCAAAGAAGAAAAAGAAAAACAAAACAAAACAAAACACAAAACAAAAAAACGTTCAAACTGGAAATGTCACACTGAGTCCAGCTATGTTACTTTCAAGGCTCACTAGAGTTGTTAGTAAATAGCACTGAGTCATTCCCTTCCCAAAAACGTGTCACAGTGCAGAGGGCGATGGAAATAGCCTGGGGACCAGCATTATGTGGGATGCTGTCCAGTGACAGAGTCTGAAGCTCCTGAAATCACAAATGACAGAGCCCAGTGCTGTCATTTATCCCTCCATTCAAGCCAGCGCAGAGGCACTGCTAACCAGGCTCTTCAGGTGTCTGTCAGCTGTAGAACAAAGGACCACAACTGATGACTGACAGTTCTCTTACCAGTTTGATATTTATTATGGAGCTGATGAAATATCTGACTTTCTGAAGATGAGTGGTTGGAGCTGATATAGTTCGGCTGAGTGGGTGGTCCTGGCTTAAGTCTCCTGTTTTTCTTTAAGAAGAGAACCAAACCATTTCCCTTCCTTCCATTTCTATTAGTGCTTCAGATGATTAAAACTAAATTAGAAATGTAATTTACTTGTCAGTGAATAGTCTAGACAGTTATTTCACTTGTATTTTGCTCCTCCTAATCAAGGCACATAAATGAGGCACTTTTTTGTCAATAGTGAATCGTCAGGCAGTTTCAATTTTCTAGACCTTTCCTACACAATCAGGTCACTGCAGTAACTGTACTTTAGATTCTGCAATTGGTATTCCTTGAAATTAAACTGTTCCCATAAAAACAATTAAAATTATTTCTTCGTATATTTTGTAAAAGAGAATATTTAGGATTTTTTCCTTGTGTGTCTTAACAAACCAGGCTACAATTTTTTCTCTTTCAAACTGTCAGGTTTAGCTCCTTTATGCTGAAAGGAGAGCAGACAACTGCTTCATGTGGCAACATATATTTCCTATAAAACATCACAGCCATCCCATCTGTCTTAACACTGCTTTTCGTCACATCAGGAAAGCGGTCTCTGATCAATGAGGCACAGGACATACAAGTTGCATACTGAAGTATGTATCAAAAGCTTGGCTGCTTCACGGGTGATGTCCTGATGCTTTGTAAAGGTATGGGCAGATTGGGTTAAATCACAAGCGCATATGTAGTGTCAGCAATTGATATGAATCAGGACACTGCTTAGTGCAAGAGGTAGAGAGGCTTTGTTTGGCCCTGGGAGAAGAAAACCCTCAGGATCAGCCCCAGTGCAACCATCTCCCTTCCTCTTCCCTCGCCTCCCACCCCCTTCAGTTGAAAATAGATCTTTAAGCCACAGAGCAAGCCAAAGCACATTCAGACAGGATCAAAACAGGTGACCCAGGAAGCTGCAAATCTGTGCTAACACCACTGATGTAAGTGTAATCCAGCATTGGCAGACTGGCAGCTGGTGCAGGGCATGGAGCCGGGCTCCTCCAGGAGCAGTCACCCTGTCTGCCACGAGCACCGTACTATGGCTCTGTGCTCCTGCTGGCCCCAGGCACAGCCGGCCCCATGGTTGTGGGGCCACATGTGCCATGTCACTGGCTGTGCTTGAGGCCAGGACAGGCATAGCTCTCATCTAACAGAAGTGGGAAATGTTACATCTGATTTCTAGCAGGTACCGAGTGGCAAAAAAAGATGGATGCTTCTGTATATTTGCTAACAAAAGGTATTCCTGTGCTACAGACTCAGTGCTTCTCCCCGCCAGGATCATCCTCAGCACTTCAGAAGCTAAGGCTGCTCTTAGTATACAGGGTTCGACTTTGGAGCTGGGGAGCAAAAGCAGAAGGACCCATCAGGAAGCAGGGAGAGGCATCCTGCAAGCTGAGGCTGCAGCTGTGGTCCCTGCCAGTGGAAAGGCTGGGACAGGGGCACTGCCAAAACGTGGGGGTGGGATGTCTGCTTCCGCAAGAGACTCAGCAGAGTCTGGACAGCAGGAAGGAACATGCTCCAGTGAACTCATCTCTTCTGATGGCACTTAAAACAGTTAAATCCTTATTTATGACATCCTGGCTCGAGTGCCTTGCCACGGGCTACATGGTAATGAGTAAATGCCACATCTGGAAAGGGAACTCGAGTATATTGACCCCTCATCCTGTTCAAACTGCTCAGCTCCTTTTCTTTACCATCTAGAATATTTTTGCCTCTGTCCACACTTTGCTGCAAGTTCTCAGACACCACTGATGCTTGCACACGCTGGTACATGTTACACCATTTACAGACAAGTATAAACGCCCCGTGGGGCATGCTGCCTCCTCTTTGCTACTCTGGGCTAGGAGGACCTGCCCATACTTACACATAGTGCCCCAGAAACACCAGCTAGGGTGGTAAGGAACACATGACATGCTATTTTATGATGAAATGCAAATAAGTGTTTTCTTCATTGTAATTTTTCAATCTGCTGTCAATTTAATGATCTCCATCAGTTTCAATTGCAGCAACTATAGATATATTCACAGTCATTAAGAGAATTTCTTCTCAGAAAGAAACGTGTACTCACTGAACAACTTTAAAAAATATCCTGCCTGATATGAATTACTCACAAAACTCATTAGCATTTCAATTCTCAGTTTGCTTAATAGCTGAAAAAATATAGGTGTGCCAGATGGAGCCTTTTGTGCATTAGAAATGGCAGAATTTTGACTTCTAACATTTCAGACATGCATACGTCTTCTTGAAATTGTTGGGAAAGGGCAAATATAAGAAAAGCATTTATAGCATCTCTGTACAACTGCCAAGGAGCTGAGATATAGCGTGGATAGATAATAAATAATGACATTCATGCTTAATGATAATGACACGAACCATTCAGAGACAGAAGTATAATAAATACTGTGGTAATACTGATGATGTTACACTAGTGCTTTGGACTTATTCGGATCATTTCATGATGGATTCAAAGCACTTCACAACGATGAGTTAGGCATCACAGTGCTCTTGTAGCAAGTCTCTTATTGCCCTTGTGTTACAGAGAGGAAAACAGGAATGGAGAAGCCAAGGGCATGTTGCATGGTGCTGGCAGAGCCAGGGCACCTAACTGATCAGGGAAGCAAGGCCAATGATGGGTGAGCTCTAGCAAATATTGCATTAAAGGTGGAGGTGAGCTAAGCTGAACCTTTCACCAAAGCCACCCAGACTTGTGCACAGGTTTTCTTCTGCTAGCCATGCCGCCTGGGCAGCACTGCGCTCTGTCTTCAGAGGTGCTCTTGGCACTGTGGGCTGGCGCAGAAGCCTTCATCATCTGCCGTGGGCAGGAAGGGCCCTTGTTCGTGGCCCCTTAAGGAACCCGCTTGCCCCAGCTGACAGCTGGTGGCTCAAGCCTCCCACGCTGCCACCGGCCAGCAGAAAGCTTGCTCCTGCTGCTTGGTTTCCCCTGCGCCTCTTCCCAGTGCCATGTTGCTGCCCTTGCAGGAGCAGCACAGCCATGTTGCACAGCTCAGCTTGTTTCCCGACAATGCCAGGCAGGCTTCAGAGTAAAGAAAAGGTAATGCAGTCCTGGGATTATAGTTACAAGCCTCAGAGTCATAATTGCAAGTAAAAGAAAACTGTGACATGGTTATAGCCTGTATTTAATGTGACATCTTTGTCAGTCTCATATTTCTCCCAGAGTCTTTGTGTGACACGTGCCTCAAAGGGCAGAGATGTGGATTTAATGGAATAACGCGACTGCAGGCACTCCTAGGTATCCAGATTAATTACTTCTCTTTCTCACCATATTTTCACTAGATCTTTCTGTTCTTAATGAGCACAAACATTACATCAATAGCTCACATGCCTACATCTTTTGTTTTATGGGGTCCCCACTGTGGGGAGATGGTTTAATACACAACCTTAAAGTATGCTGAAAATCCGTAAGGTTTCACCCAACAGTGCAGTATTAACTGTACAGATTTTCTGTTGAGTCCACGCTCTTTGTGCCTTCCTGCCTTTGCCAGCAATCGGCTAGAGCGTCTTTGGATACATTATTAACAAGAGACCAGGAAGAAGCTCTGTGCTGCTGAAGCCTTTCAGACCAAGCTCCTGCTCCTTTAGGTATTGTTGACTCAGGAGTGTCAGGTTTGCAATGCGCAGGTGTGGGCTTGCATGGTGGTTACTCTGATGTGACACAGTGACTCCTTTGGGGTTGTCTCTGGACTTGCTCGTAGGAAGCGGCACCTGCTACCACCCGCCAGCTGGCCTGACCCCAAGCTTGGGTTCCCCTTGCCTTAGCAGGAGCACACGCAGCCCCACAGAGCTCCTGGTTCAAAGCCGTTCCTGGCAGAGCAGAGCTTTAAAACTGAAATTTGAAACTGCTTGGTTGGAGGAGTCAGTGCAGCGCCGGATATTAGCATAGGTGTGTGCACTTACTGGGGGCACAGTAATGACTTAGAAAGATTTGGGTTTTCAGTGCTGTTTTTTCATGCTGATAGACACACAACTACGAAATTATTTTTCCACTGCCTTGCTGTTGGTGTAGGAGTTTGCACTTTTAAAAGTGCGGATCATAATTATTGTAGGATTAAGCCATACACGAAATGTATAGTTTTACACACTTCACTCTGTGGTTGTGTAAATAAAACCCTAGGGACACAGCAGAAGAAAATCAGGCCATTTTATGCTGTTGACTACCTAATTACTGTTCAATCAACTTCAGAATAACTGGGTTTGAAAAAAAAAAAAACTTACCTTTATTAAGACAGGAAAGTAATGAACTCGAACCATTAGATGTAGGCTAGACTTCTGTAGATCATCAGGTATCAAACCCAGTGCAATCAGAAATGCCATCCAGTATTAGCAACACTTCCAGGGTTCAGGAACACTGGAAGGACTTTCTTTTTATTTAAACCACTGCAGCTTGAAAACTGATTTTCTGTCTTTCTGCCAGCAGAAGTCAGATCAGAATCAGGTTTAGAATGTGATTAGTCAAAAGTGTAAACTTTTATCTTTCTTGGTGTTTTTTGTTTTTTGTTTTTTGTTTTTTTTTGGGGGGGGAGTGTCTTTTTTCTATTATTACTTTTTGAGAATTACTTGTTTGCATGTTTTGTCTTTTGAGGGCTGGTGATGGTTCTGTTTGTTTGAATTAGACCTGCGATTAGTGTCAGCTGAAATAAGTCTGTCATTCATATGCTCCTCACAGAGCCTCAAGTTTTGCACTATCAATGCTTTTCTTAAGTGCATTGCATTAAGGATTCTGTATGATAGGTTTGCACCTGGAGGCAAAGTCAGTTCCCTCCCCACCTCCCCCCTTCCCTGAAATCCCAAGTCTTTCCACATCAAGTATTTAATTTTCCGTTGTTCAGGATAAAATGATATGTAAAGTATGTGTTGCCATGGATGCAAAACTGAGAGCTTATTGATCCTCCCCTTATCCAGGTAGATTTGAAGCAGAATATTAAACATCAGAGGGCACTATGGCATGGATGGCAAGACAGAGACAGATCGGGGCATGGAGAAAGAACTTTAAAATTGAAGTTTCTGTAGCTTGAAATATCTTGTTGAAATAAAGCAAATCTTGTGCCCTCTGGGGGATTGGTGGACTTGTTCTCCATGTGCTTGGCAGCATTCCTCTTTCAGTACTGGGTTTTCTCCCTTCCTTCCTCCATGTGCCTCCCACCATGCAAATGGCATGGATCATTTCTATTTCCCACCCAAACCCACTCAGATTTGAGCTGTGGCCTGGATAAGTAATTTTTTGTGTATGCTGCAGATTAAGGAGCAATGGCACTTTAAATACCGTGGGAGAGCGGTGTGAAGATGAATGGCTGAGGGTGGTGCAAGAGGATCCACGACTGCTGAATGACCCAGCAGGGTCAAACTACCCATCCATCTAGGGCAAGCAGGTAGGGAGTAGGGAACACGCATCCGCTCATGGCTCAGGGACTTCTGGAGATGACACCTCTGCCTCCACATTTTCCTCTTGCAGCAGATGAGGCCATGCACCTGGTTTTCATGGACAGCACACAGGGTAGTGTTGAGCCATGGGCAAGAGGCTGTCATCTCACAAGAGCGCTATAGTGCCAGAGAGGGACACAGGGGACGTGTAGTATAAATAAATACTTTTCAAAAGTGATTTACAGTGTTCCCCTAACTTAAATTCAACCTTATTTTTTATACCTATTATATCTGCCATGGCTTCATATCCTTTCCTTTCATCAGCAGCATACTTACATCAGAACATCAATTTGCCATTGTAATTATATTGGACTGTGGCCTCCACAGAACTCCACTAAAATTATTCCATTTAATTTTGTCTAAAGAGGGCATTGCCTCCATAGACTTGCACCAAAATTAGCTCATTTTGCTTCAGATTACCTTTTCCCAAAGGATTGCATTATTATGGCCTGCACTTGCGCCTCGCTGCTGAAGGCACACACTTTAATCCAGCTTGGGACACGAGTTAAATGCCTTTTTAGGGTTTTTTATATTTTTTTGTGGTGCGAGTTCTGCATACTTGTGGGCAGGGCACCACCAGAGACCTGCTCAGCAGTGCCTGCCACATAGCTAAGGAGGCCAGAGGAGCCTGCAATTGGGTAAGCACAGAGCTGAAATTAGCTGCTTGTTCAGGCAGCTTGATGTCTCTGTTACTGGGGCAGGGGAGAGGTGAGGGCATCTGCAGAAGCAGTGGGGACCGTCTCTTCCCTTGTTTCCAACAGTCACCCTGTTGTAGGGCCCTCACTCCTTTTTCATTCATAAGAGCTAGCACAGCAGAAAAGCATTTCTTTTTTCTAACTGCAATGGGCTTTAATAAAGCTATTGTATTTGATCACTGGCTAAGGAAACAATAATTTAGCATAATAGGAAAAGATCATTAATGTTCAATGAACCTAACACTCTGCTCCAGTTTTTGCTGCCCTAGAGAGATGGAGTAAACCCTTCTTCCTTAATTGAAGACTAAATAGAGCACATTTCATTTTTCATTTCCAGCACTTTTTCCAATAGGCTTGTGATGTTCGCTAATGTATGCTGAAAGGGGTGGTCTGCCTGGCAGCAGGGGAAAAATTGGGTGGGAGGGTTTAGAGCGCACAAAAACTTGCTTGCTCTTCATCAGATGGCTCTGTAGGGCCTTTGACTTATTTCTTGACAAGCCTCATCTCAAAAGCCTTCAGGGACCAGGCCAAGGAAATGTGGTGGTCTGTTATATTGCAAAGTAGAGAGGAGCAGAGAACAACGCTCATGTCCCCTCTCCCACAGCCATTCCTCCACAGGGTAGCTACGGCAGAGAGAGGCACTGCTGATTTCTCTGTTAAGGGATTCCCTGGGGCACAGAGGGGTTTTCTGAGCTGCCAGGTGAGTGGCTTTCCTCCTGGCAGGGTCAGATGGAAGGAGTAAGGGCTAAAACTGGTGTCTAGATGGCATTTTGACTGCAACTGCAATTTTGTATGAAAGCAAGTTGATAAATTCTCACAGGTGTAAGGTTTGCACCACGGCAGCTCTGGATTCAAATGCCACAGCCTGCTCCCAGGGAAGCACAGCTGGTGTACTTTGCACCGAAGGAAGCTCAGGGCCGCATCTGTCTCCACTGATCACTTCCACCACTTGAGCATGGTCATTCACAGTCATCTCCGCTCACCTCCCCTACCAGAGCCATGGCACAGCGCTCCCCTCACGTGGTTGGGAAGGTGCCTCTGCATCCTTGTCAGTATTTTTGGCTGTGAGGTTGTATGTCAGGGTGTCAGGTTGGCTCTGGCTGCCATGGCTGGTGTGGGAGAGAGCTCTGGCCACATTCATCCGTGCCAGACAAGGAGGTGAAAAACAGGGTAGCCTTAGGCATTGCTGTTTCAGCTCTGCCCACAGAGACACTGGGTCCCTCACTGCCTGCAGGCCACCGGGAGCCTAGGCACTGGGCTGGCTGGATCTGATTGAATAAAATGCACGAGCACAGCTGTAATGAAAAAAAAAAACCAAAACGTTTCCACAACAAAGCTGAGACACAGCTAATAGCATCACAGTAGTCTCCCTTTAGTGCAATAAAAAAGGGCACCGCTAACGGCCGTTTTTCTCGGAGAGATTTCCTTGATGGGTTTTGCCGTGGGAGAATGCACCATCCGCATCGCCTCCTGTGCAGGAACAGAACTAGAGGACACGACGGCCAGGGATAAGCAGTTAGAAGGGAAGGGGTAGCGGTGCTGCAGCGGGAACTCACCTCAAGGAGATAAGAAAAGATTTACAGTGAGTATGGCTACACCGTCTGGCCTTCGGGTCACACATCACTGGTAACAACCATGCCAATTGTAGGGATAATTAACAACAAGATTAAAGATAATAGCTTGCTCCGCAGCAACAGCGAGTCCCTGGTGAGGTGGGGAGTGGATTCATTGCCACTGAGGAAACCCACTGTGGGGATGTGTGTGTGCATCGCAGAACACCGCGTGTTTAGGCCACCAAAGGGCACGTTTTTTGGGGGGGTGGGGGGGGTGTCGGGCTCTGCTGGGCCGCGGCCCCTCACCGTCGTGGCTCAGCTCCGCCTACCGACCCCACGAAGGCGGCATCGCCGCTTTAAGGCGCCGGAGGCCCTCGGCGGGAGCCGAGCCCGGCCTGGCCTGGCCCGCCCCGCCCGCAGGGCAGCGCCGTGCCGGGGTTGCCCAGGGGCCCGTCGCGCCGAGCAAGCTGAAGCTCGCCGCCCCGCCCGAGTGGTGTTACCGGGCGGGGGAGTCCCCGGCGGTCCGGCCGCCGCGCCGAGCCCTGCCCGTCCAGGCGGCCCTTGCTGTCCTGGCAGCGGGGCTGCGCCGGCGGTTGCCGTAGCGAGGAAACCCCGAGCAGCCAACGCGCCCCGCTGCTGCCCGAGTAGCCGGGAAACAATCGGCGGTCGCGCAGGGCCGCTTGCGCCTTGTGGCAGGCACAGGGGGGTCCGCCAGGACACACTTGGACCAACCCTCGGGAGCCATGACGGCGTGATTTCTTTGGCTGTTAAAGCTGAGGGGGCGCTTGCTTTGGTGTATATGGCATGGAGGTGCCTTGGGGAAAGGGACGGTTGGGGCCCGCATGAAGACCAGGTCAAGGGTGGTCAAACGTAGAGCAGCGGCGTGAGAGGGAGGGGAATCTGGAGGGAGCTTGGCTCAGGTGGAGGTTGAATAAAATGGATTAGTATTCCTGTGTACTTCAAATTGTCGGCTTTGTCCAGACTGAAAAGGCTTTAATGGCTAGCATTTTTTAGCGCTGGGATAGATCACACTGACTGCGATGTCTGTGTATAAGCCTAAAGGACTCACCACCCACCCCTGCAAAGAAGTTCCCCCTGTGTGTTGCCATTGTGCCCACTTATTAGGTTATTAATGCTTCCTTAAGAGAGAACAGTAAAGCAAACCAGTTGAGACAGTCATCTCATCCTGCAGAAGAGCCATATAGCAAGGGAAACCAAAAGTGCAGAAAATGCCCCACACTGATCAGTGGTCAGAGCCGCAGCACTGCCAAAGTGGAGCCTGGTCATGGCTGAAGCTGGAGTCGGGTGGAACTTGTACATAAATTTCTCTGATTTCGTGTTCAGTGTCTGCAGTGTCTCTTGAGACAGGAAAAAAAATGTTCTTGTTTTCTGCCTCTATCGGTCACTTCAGGGGGATGTTAATGGACTATTGGGATGCCTCTTGGCTTAAGTCATTCTGCCTTCTGTCCTGAATATTACTAGTCCCTCAGGACACTTGACACCGATGCTGCTTGGGAAAAAAAGTATTTATTTGGAAGCAATCCTGCTAGCATGCCATATGTTACTAGTTTATGGCTTACTTGTTTGGCGACTTGGGGCATATGTATGAAAACATTGTTGCTTTTGCTTTTTATGTCTTGCTGCTGTTTATGCTTGTTATGTCACAAGCTGATTGCTCAAGAGATAATTGTGCTGTCCAAAGTGGAGTACCTAGGAAATCTAGTGATTGGTACTCCATAAGCATCACGAGACTTAGAGCGAGAAAGGAGGGTGAGGAGCAGGGGAAATGAATTCATTTCCATGCACCAGAAACCAAATATATGTGAAATAGCATTTGGTTTTGTTTGTGAAGGTCTGGTTCTGTACTATCTTAACCCACCCTTGTCAGCGCTGTGATATGTCCCTGGACTCGAAGGTTGGCACCATGGCTAGGGAGGATATCTACACCACTTCTACGTTTCCAGTTGGGAGTGGAGAACAGAGCCCAAGTGTCCGATACCAGATGGTGGTGGTTTGGTGCAGCTGTCTCTCATCCCTGGTGGGCTGTGGTGGAGGGATGGTATCAGGATAAAGGAAAAATAGCAGCAACTTGATGTCAACATCCAGTAGTTTCACTAGCATGTGGGGTGGATGGCTGGGCAGAGACACAAAGAGGACCTCCTGCATTCTTCCCACTCTTCAGTATGTGAACAAGAGGGAGTTTGTCAAGAGTGGTGTCTGTGAAGGGCTACATTTGGGAAAGAGCCTTAGTATAAGCATCACATCTTCCAGCTTTGGAGTAATCAGGCGACTACTGTAATATGAAATACTCCTCTGATTTAAGGCCTAGACTTCCCGTTATGTGTGAGAATAATTAGTGCCTGAGAAGGTGATCTAGGAAAGCCAGAACATAGATCCTTGATGTTGACAGATAGAAACGTCTTCCATGCCAAGGAGAACACCTGCTTTCACTTGGGATATACAGCAATGAATCTTCTCCTTTTTCTGTATTCTGACCAACGCCTAATTATTTATGCACAGAGGAGGAGATACTGAGATATTGAATCCTGTCCCAGAAGGGTCAGCAGACCAAGAGTTGGAGCACTTCTCTTGAGACCCATCTTTAGCTCTATCAGGCAGACAGCATCACTAAGCCTGATCTTTGTTAGAAATGTGCTGGCTGTGCAAGACAAGGGGATCATGAGAACATTGCTTCATTTTGTTTTACATGTGGCCTGACTGTGGCAAAGGCAGAAGAATGGTTTAGTGGGTGAATTAGATGGAAAACAATGTGCAAGGCTGCTGCCAGGCTGTTTGGCCTTTGAGACTTAGGTGGTCTCCACACACTCCATGCTAGAGGGGGGAAAATAATATCTACAGTATTTTGTTGGCAGACACTCAAGTGTCTTTAGGATTAGGGAAGAGTTTGAGGATTGACATTTTGGGTGTTGGGCATTTGAATCAGGGTTTAGTTATCTAAGCCTTCCTCTAGCAAAGTGTCAGCACATTTTTTCGATTCTTGTCTGTTAAATGACGTAGGTAAAAACAGAAAATGCTTCTGGAAAAAGTCCCCATTAGAATTTGCCTCGACTCTTTCTTTTGACAACAAGCTGCTGCCTCTCAAATAAAAGCAACATTTTTTTTTTGCAGGGATTAGCTGAAGCAAAGGAAATGTATTTCAGGAATTCCTTAAGTGCCTCACATTTCACTTTTTCTCTCCTGAAGCATGTATCCTTGATTGCTTCCTTAATTAGTATTTTTTAAATCTCTCTCTATTCCCATTTATAAATAAATCAAAATAGAATCAGAGTATTAATTTATTAGTCACTCAGTGTGCATTCTAGAGGGCAAATTTAACACCTGTACAGGTGAGGACTGAGTGCTCCCCACAAGCTCCTGAGCCACTGTCTTTGGTGATGGCTGTGGAGCATCCAGGAACATCTCTCATAGCCCAGCCTCATTAATAAGGATGCAAAAAAGCTATGAGAAAAATGAATTGCCTGTGCAATTGCATTTAATTTGCATTCTAGCAGGTTTCCCAGTTCACCTGGCAGCTATTCTTTCTTCCCTCCTTCTCTACCACACACAGACACCACCCCCACTCCCCCCTTCATGCTTTCTTTCATTCTTTTTCATTCTTCCTTGGTCCTATTGACTGAACAAAAGCAATCCCACAAGGGCAGGCTAATGTATTCATAGTTTTGCTGCAACTTGGCTGATAGAATAAGCTGAAAAATTGCTGCCTGCCATTGTTTACTGAGAATCTTTGTTGTGCTTTGTAGAGTTGAAATAAGTGCTGTCTAGTGCCCTCTGCTCCCCTTCCTTACAGAACAGAGCCTGTTGTGCTGAACCTGCTTAGGCTGGAGATGATAGAAAGGCTAAAGTTCAAGTTCACAGACCCAAAAGTAAGTTATAGAAGTGATCACTTGTTTGAGCATTTGCTTGCTTGCTCTTGCCTTTCATTCTCCTTGATCTAAGTGCAGTGTGCTGTTAATGCCTATCTGAACATTGCATTAAGCTCTAATTAAGCCTGCCAATCAAAAAACCCAGAAAGCAGGCTTCTAATGTGCCTGGTAGTAAGTCATATTTTCCCCCTCAATTTTCTGACTATGAACATGTAACTGGTAAGTGTGGTTTTGCTTTTTTTGTTTAATATTTTTTTCCTCTGACCTTCAGACAAATGCTTAACGAACTTGTACCACAGTGCTTACCTTAAAGGCTGTCTTTCATTTTAAAATGTCTTTGGAAAGCATCACATGAAAGGTCTGGACTTTGCCAGGCTGTAGCTAAGGTTGTACTGGAGCATCATAGAGAAGTCGAAGATGTTCTCAGGTTTTCATGCAATGTCAGAAAACACACTAGATGTTAACATGATTGGGAGGAGTGAATATGACAAAGCTGCCTGGAAGGTCTTTCTGGAAGTAGGAGAGAAGGTGCAACATCCAGAGTACTGGATCCTCTATCTGATCTTGGAGCAAGAGCTACTGATGGTTACAGCTAGTGTAAATCCTGATTTGCTAACCAGAATCCAAAAATTGAAGTATCAAGTGACGTGGCTTTGAAGCTTCCACTGAGGCATTGGGACTGAGGAAGCTAGAGGGCAAAGCCACAGTCTAGTATTACCATTTTATAAACAATCATGAAAGAAGGGAGGTGGCTTCTAATCCACATTATATTTGTAAAATAAAGCATATTGGTAGAATTGAGATTACAATGTTTTGTACAACAAGCATTTCATGACTGTAAGGAAAACCAAATTGGGATTACACATCTCAAAGTCAGGAAGACTTTTCTTCTTTTCAGGAAGACACCAGAAGTTTAACTGCCTTATTTTGATATAGGTTGAGCAGGATGAAATAATATTTTGATATAAATTGAAGAGGACAAAATAAAAGTGTAAACCAGAGACTAGAGGAACTAGTCTTTCCTATCTCTAACCCTCAGCATTTATTTTCCTGTGGAGCATGATGATGGTTACTGCCCTTCTCATCTGCTGAGTCACATACTTTAGTGCTTGTGGAGTTTGCATCAAGTGTGGAAGTTATAGAGCAGTGGCAAGCCAATGCTAGACATCTGAAAGGCCATGGAAGAAAGTCATGACTGAAGACATGCAGCTCCTAGATAGGCTATCCTAGCTTGTGGACCTTAGTAAGAGATCTCAGACTAATTAAGCTTTAATACTGTGGGTAGGGAAGGCTGACAGCTCTGCTCTAGCCTGACCCGTTTCTCAGTGTGCTTTTTGTGGCTGCCTGATTTTTTTCCCCTTACTTCCCCTGCTGTAATCCTTATGGAACATCTGCCCCAGACAAGAACAAGTGGCGGCTTGTTCTCTGAATGCCGTGTCCTTGTTGGTATGCTCAGGTCCTGAAATCCTTTGTTCCTCTGCTGCTTTTTTCCCTCCTCTAACACCACAAGACTTGATTAATCCAAATGCTGAAGTCCCGCAGGCACTGTAGTTATTTTTAGCATTAACTTTAGAGCTTTGCAAAGGGTGGATGAAGATTTATGATTTTGTCTCCTGCAAATCTCGCAGCCTTTCCTTTCTCTGCTACAACTTGGAGGGATTCCAGCATTCCCCCCAATGCTCAAAATTGCCTTTTATATTTTTAATTAAAGAGCTGTGAGGGCCAACAGTCTTGCCTTGTGACCATGGGGCAGGAGGGGTCCTGTGTTCCTTCTGGAGTTCAGCACATCTAGAATTTCTGCTCTTCTTTGGGGTCATTAAAACTTCATAAATCTTCATCCTGGAGTGAGCCTTTTTACCACTTTCTGTTGCAAGCTGGGAGAAGAAAGGTTGCTTAAGCATGTGAGCCCCCAAGCAGAACTGTCATGGCGGAAACTTGCTTTATTTTCTACTTTAATGCTTTGATTCACTCTTCCATTTCTTCCCGCAGCTAACATGCCCACGCTTGACTTCAGCAGGCACCGAGTTTGCCCTTGCGAGTGCGTGGGGAAAGATTTTTTTTCAGTAAGAAATGTCAAGAATGAATTTGGGTGTCTCTGCACTTGTGTCTCGTGTGTTACTCTCCTTCTTGGGCTCGCATGTCCAAGCACAACTGTTGTGTTACAATCTAACTGGGATACAGTCGTTCCCACAGATTATTTTTTTTTCCCCCAAGTCAGGCATGCCATACATCATTGCTGTTTCCTGGCACACCTAAATCTAGTTTCCAGCTTACACCCCAAAACCTCACTTAAAATTAATTCAGTGCATAAGAGGCGCAGCTGTAATTACCGTGTATTTTCCAGCACATGCAAATGTGCCCACTTGTGCCAGTCGGGAGCTAGTGTAGCTCCCCATACACTGGGAAGGCTGCCCTCCTGGTCTGTCGGGGCACAGAATGCTCTTTGTCGACAGAATCAAATGCTTAGGAAGAGTTACTACTATCTAAATTATTCTGCTTTTCTGAAAGCAAAATTTCTCTATTTGGTGCAACATTGTCTAAAATCTGGGTGATTATCAGCAATTCCTAGTAATGTGCCTTTGCAGCAATGCTGTAGACTTTGGGAAGTGGGGCTTTTTTGTGGTTCTGGACACAGCAGCAGTTGCTGTGTTAGAGGATCCCACCTTTTCGTCCACCAAACAGGGTTTCTAGCGCAGCAGTGAGCAGCATGGCTGTGCCGCGGTGCCAGCTGCTGGAGGGCTAACCAGCTAGGGGTGTCTCCAGCTATACGTTTCCCCATGCAAACGTGAAATCAATACGCTGAAGCAATTAACTAGACTTCATAAACTTCAGCTGGCAAGCTTTCTGGAATCTATTCAAAAAAGCAGCACCAGTTCCCGGGTTGCCTGAGAGGGAAATAAGCTCAGGGCATTTCTTTGGTTTAACTGGTGCAGAGGACACAGGCAAGCTGAAAGGGAAGAAGATTTAATGGCCTTGTTTTCAACCTCAACATAATAAATAAATAAATAAATAAATAAATAAATAAATTTGAAACACCTTTATATGTTCTTCTGTTCCACTGTTGAAAGTGGAGAAATCAATCTTTTCAATATCCAAATAGGATTTAGAAATTGCCCTTACTCCCTACCATCACCTCTTTTTGGTAGGCATTAGGAAGTAGATTCTGGTAACTTTGTTTGGCAAATGGTAAATCATTTTCCTGAAGAACTGAATGAGGCAACTGCAGTTTTGACAAGCAGAGCAAAGCTGTGAGGCTTCTTTTCCCTGTAGGCGACTATACTTCATGTTCCTGGTGCCAGGTAATATTTGACATTTAATTTAAGACACCCAGTGCCTGCCTATAAAACTTTACTATGATAATAGTGGTAAAGTGGCTGAGTGTTGTATTTGACGGTCTTTTCTTCCCTTCTCCTAGTTCATCTCCATGCACAGTTTGGGCTAAAGGATCTGACTTGAATTAAGGAAAGGAGGAGACTTAACCCTGAATTTTTATGAATTGAGGAGGCCTAACTTGCAGATAAAGATCTAACCATGAATCTCATTCTGGCTGTCAGATCTTTCACTGGCTCACTCCTAAGATGCCGGGCAGAATTTATGCAGAGGAGAAGGAATGGGTGAGGGATAGTGTCAGCAGAAGAGAAGGACCTTCTGTTCGTAATTCATCCAATTACTCATCTTCTCACAAAGTAGCATATACTGTATTGATCAGTAGTGCGTTTCCCACAGAAAAAAAAAAAATAACACTAATAGTATCGACAAAACTGTGTTTGTACTGAGGAGGAGGTAGCTGGATTTTTCTGAAATCACATTGAGCTGCTGTAGTTTATCCTATAAACGAAAGTAGGTCTGGTGGCCCCTGGGAGGAGAGGTCAGTGATGCCAGGGAAGCTTGTCCCCGTTGGGGAGCATGGGCTGCACTGTCCTTCAGGGTAAGATGGAGGAGCGAATGACAGGGACAATATGTCTGTCTTTCATAAGCAGTCAGACTTGGTAGATCTGAGGTGATAATGCTGGGGCCCTGGCTGTACCAAGTCAGTTGTGCTTTTGTCCATGCAGTTCCCCTCCCCGGTGCACTTCCACAGACTGTCATATCCCACTGTGCCTCTCTGCAGCAGCAGGAGTTGCACCTCATGGTGTCAATTCCTCCGGATCTTAAATGCATGCATTATTTTTCATGCCTAATGTACACATGGTAGATGTCCTGCCCTCTGACCGTACTCCGAGCCCTGAAGAAGTCAGGCTGACTCATCTGGCAGAATTTTGATCCTAGACAAGGTGTCACAGAGACAGTCCCTGTCTCAGCAGGTATAGGGACACAGTGGAAACTTAGCTATTTTTTTTTCTCCTTTTGCCTTGACAAAAATACCCTGTTACTGGGATCAACACCAATGCTTTGTCGCTTGTGTTAGCTGAATGGTGAGAAAAAGCCATTATGAGTCATGTTTTTAATGTGGAGATTAAGATATTAGTTGTGAGTGTGTGTTGGAGATAATACTTGTGCTACTGCTGGTAAAAAGCAACTGGGAGGGAAATTCTTATGGGAAGAGAAAAATGTTTTACAGAGTCTCTGGGATCTAACATGCTTCCCATGAAGAAGTCCTGCAGCAGAGACTAGAAAGAGTAGATGGATGGTGTTTGAAGTCTTTCAATTTAAAGTGAGTGGGCATGGCACAGTATATGGGAATAGATTTTCTCTGAGCAGAACAAACATTCCACATCAGGGCTTAAAAATAGTACCTGCCTGCAGAAGGCCCCCAGCTCCTTGTGTCACTTCCAACCACCCACTTCCTCTGTAATTGTCTGGAGTGCACTTGTTCCTCTCCAGCTTTTAGCAGTTGATAAGATAGCTGTTTTTTAAAAAAACAAAAACAAAAACAAAAAACAAACCAAACCCACCCAAAACAAAAAAAAAAAAACACAAACAAATAAACCCCAAATTTCCCTGTTATTCTTGGAGAGTCCTGGGGCTGCTTTAGGATATATGTGATGGAGAGGGTATGTAGTTGTTTGTGATGTGGTTAAAGCATGGTGAAGAGACAGCTCACACAGAGGGGATAAAAGTCCACTGCTCTGGGATTCTAAATAAATAGATATGCTCTAGCAAGGCACAAAGTGTTACATGACTTTGTATAGAAAATTAAGTATTCTTCAGCTGTCTTGAAAATGGACTATTGTTCCTTAACCATCCTTTATATTGGGCAATCTACCTGGCACCCCAAGCCTGAAATTGCTGAGAGGGGAAAATGTGGTTTTAATTGCCTGCTTTTTATGCTCATGAGTGTCTGGACCACGAACAGAGAGAAGTGTGTTTGTCCTATCCTGTCAGCTGCCTGAAAGAGCAGACGGGCTTACTCTGTCCTCTGTCAAGGACTGCATGAGGTGCAAAGCAACAGAACAAACTACAAGAGTCGGGAGACATGAACTCAGCGTCTCGTTGGCTGTAAACTTCATCTGACCCTGGGCAAGTCACTCATACCGGGTGCCTGAGTGCCCCTCGGCTGCTCAGTGCTGGTTGTTTCACAGCACCGCTGTTGAAGTGAAGGCCTGTGGATGAGTCCTCTCTAGTCTTGCAGTCGCTTATGCAGCTGCTCTATGTATCACTCCCTGTATTACATGATCTGCTGTTTTCAAGTGAAAGCTTTCCTTTTTGTGTAGTACATATTGGTTGAAATCTTACAGTTTCATCTGACAGAGATGCATGAAGTTGAGTATAAACCTCCCTTTATGCAGCCAATATGTTTTTTAGAACCCAAAGGAATCGTTAAAGCTACGTTTAAAAAAATGAAACAAAACACCCAAACAATCTAAGTCAAGTATCAATCTGCACTTTTCCTCTTTGAGCACCCAACAAGTGTCCTGCAAAAGGCAGGGACAGTTTGAGAGCAGTCTTGATCACTTGCCAGTGCTGGTATGTTCTGAGTAAGGCATTTTCCGGGTATTTTCAGTAAGGCATTTTCAATGTATTTTCAGGGGCTTTTGGGCAAAGGCCGAGATCTTTCTGCCCTTATTAATTCCCTGGTACACTGAAGGGCTAAGACCTTTGGAGAATTTTGCCTGGTGTGTGGAGACTGTAGATCAATGTGGCTGTGGCAATGTGGCATTTGGTATGGCATGTGGATTAAAATATCTCCTGCCACCAGTGAGTATGGCTGTTACCCAGAGGGCAGGAAGGGGACCCTTGGCTCCAAGGGGGAGCACTCTTGTCATCCTTCACAGCAAATGACTTTCCCCAACTGAGGATTCCCAGTGTGGGTGGTGAGCAAGGGCAGATATGGATCTGGTGGGGAGGGGGCATCTCCTCACCCGCTGCTGGCGTCTGCCTGTCTTCCCAGTGGTGGAACACAGAACTGCTTTGGCAGGACAGACACAGCTCATTCCAATTATTATTTTTTTTTATTTTATTTTTACATTCAGTTATTACTTGACAGACTGCTGCTGTTTTCTGAGGAACACAAGCAAGGGAAAGGAAGTTGCATTTTTTTTCTGCTGTTTATAAAGCAATAAAACTTGGATGGAACTTCAAGGAGTAGGGAAAAGGCTCTTCGTTAGCTTGAGGGCTTTTCTCCATGACATTAGAAAGATGGATCCTTTCCAGGAAGGCATTAGTGCCAGACTTTTCCTAACAAATATTGGGTTAATCTCTCATTCTGCCAAGTCCCACTTAGCCAGCATAAAGGGAAAGCCTGCCTGCCTGCCTTCTTTCTGTGAATTTTGTTGTAGGTGTGAATACTCTTAATTTCCCAAGGCAGTGCTGAATTTAACCATGCAACAGTTAGTGAGTTGTTCAAAGTTGCAGTGGTTTGACTGTAGTGTTGGAAGTAGGTAGCTCTAACCTGTAAGACATGGTGCTGGCACGTTGCTGCCATTCCCTGACTTCTCAAGAAGCTGGTTTACTGCATACAGGGCGTCCTGCAAGAGACACATCAAATTAAAATTCAGGTTGGAATTGTGTAGTTATTCTGCTGTCCCCCCGTGCAAAGAAAATTTCCAGTTACGTGCCATTGGAGCATTTTTTTCTTCAAAAACAGTTAGCTGATGAGCCAATTGCCACTAAGAAATACCACCATCTGACTGGTTTCTTCTTTTTTTTTCATCTTCCCAAACAGATGAAGAGAAAAGCTGGACTGAAAATAATGTGAGGATTGCAAATTCTCTCAAGGTATGGCCCTTACTTATGGTAATCAGGTTTTATTTTGGGAAGAACTCTGTGCAGAGGGTATTTTTGGCACTCAAATCCAGTCGCCTAATTAAACTTCTAGAAACAACAACAAAATGCATCACCCCTGGAGCAGACCAGAGGTTTGGAAAGCAGCTGGATTAATCTACCGAGAACAAATGGCGAAATTCCCATTCCAGGCTTATAAACTTCAAAATCCCAATGGGGTAGCACTCCAGAGACTGTTGCTGCTGTGCAGGCAAGGCAGGGCTGACTCTTGCAGGAAGAGGATGTCCCCTTGCTCTTTTCTTCTGCTTACCTCTCTCCTTCTTCTTTTCAAAACAGTGATGACATAGATAAGCACCTGAGAGGATGCTCCTGCCTTGGTTTTTATTATTAGATCGCCACTTCAGTTCCACTGTCATTTCAATCCTTGCCTCATAAGGTGAGGCACAGAGCTTTTGTACCTGGCAGGAGAGGTGGTTAATAGGATAAGTGCATCCGCAGCAAGTGTGCTGGTTCTGCTGCCTGCCTGTGCTGCTTCCTTGCCCCTGACCCTTGTAAGTTTTTGCTGGAGGATGCTCTTTGAGCAGTTTTGACGAGAACTTTCCTCACAGGCTTCCACTGATATCTAACCGTGTTAATTCAAAGGAAACCTATAGCATAGAAAGCTGCCTGCTGGTACCAACCTTGCCTGTCAATCGGGGTTAACCTGTGCAATTTCAAAGATGCTGCCTGTGGATGGTGTCTAGCATGAACTGTAAAGCATAAAAACATATTTTTTTCTGTCTCTGTTCTAACGGCAGTAAGAAATTTTGGTAGTACACCTATTAAGATCACCTCAGCTACTCTGTCCTAAGTAGTTCTCAATTGATTGTAGTGTTATCAAACCCTAAACATTTTGGCTGAAATTTTCTGTCTGGACTATCTATCTCACTATGTTATTATTTTTAATTTTTCATGCAAAAAAAAAATGTCCAGCCTTTTCCAGGAAGAAGGCTAGGAGAAGAGCATTGCTTTACAATAAAACAAATGAGCAAATACATCCTGGCAGCTGTCTTCTCCATGAGCTGGAGATGAAGCCCCAAATGCTTGGAAGTCAGTTTTGGGATTTGGCTTTTCGTCTTTGGCTTATGAGTGAGTGTTTCCCCTTCTGTGAGAATTTGCCTTGTTTTAAGCCGCGTTATGTGTATGCAGCAGTGACTTCAAAGTTTTCTTGCTGAACATGAAGGTTTTTTATTCACTGAAAGGCTAAACCTGTCCCATAGCTTACTGCTGACCAGCTTGCTGGTAAGCAGAGCAAGCGAAGACGGATATGCCGTGCACTAGTTAGAGACAGGAGAAGAGACAGGTCAGGAGGAGTCAAGCAAGTAGGAGGAAAGGCAGGATGGTCTGTGCCCAAGAAAGCATGCCTTAGCCTATACCCTCTGGAGAGGGACCCATAATTGCTATCAGCCAGGATCTTGGTCTGCTCTGCTGCCCGATGTGGCAGCCTGACTCTCCCTTGCTCCTTTTGCATGTTCCTACGGGGCAACACAGGAAAAATAACCCAAGTTTTCCCCTGGATCAGCTGCCTAACCCAGCTTCCCATGAGCTGATGAGCGTTCATAGCATTTGAAAGGAAGCAGGAATATGGGACAAGGAGGGCCACACTTCCCTGCAGGCAGATGTCCTGCAGAACTTGCTGACAGCTAGTACATCTAAACCCCACTGGCAGTTTGCTTTGTTCTTTCTCAGGATGATCAATACGAAGGCTAACAACTGTTACTCCTCTAAGCTGCTGTGTTTGCCCAAGGTCTGCAAGGCAGGTTGGTAGGCTAAGCATTGCCGTTAGTACCCAAGGGTACTATGTGAGATCACTTTATAGCACTTCTTTTCTGTTGAGTTTTTCTAGAATTTCTTCTTGCAGTTAATTTTGACTTATATATGAAACATATGTGGAAAAGATCATTATTGAGACTGCAGGTAGTTTTGACCATGGTGGACCTGCTCTGAGAATGAAAGGGGTTATAGAGGGATGAAAGCTGCTGCATCCCTTCTTGTTTATTGCAGAGGCCGTACTGTGTGTAGTGGATGGAGCAAGCAGGATGAAAGAATCTAATAATATGGTTAAAGCAATTACATTGGTTGGTACAGTGACTTTTTTTTCATTTTCTCCCTCCCCCCCAAAAAAATCCTGTTGGATGCTTAAGAATATCCTTTTCTTCTGATTAATCTTAATTGAAGCAATTCTATTATTTAAACATCGTAGTCCTCTTTTTACATTTCCAAACTGCTCAGCCTTCTCAGTACCTTCTTTAGAAGCCCACACAAAGATCCTCCTTTCATTTGTGCCTCAGTTCTTAAATGAGAAGGGGACTCTGCTGGGAGGTGATGTCCTTTTGTCCAGAACACTGATTCGTGAGTAGACCCTGAACAGATGAGATTTTACCTCATGTATTCTGCTTGGCTCAAGTGTGTGTAGGTAAAGGAGGAAATTAGATCAAAGCTTCTATTTTGGGAAGTCTATGTTCTTTGTATATACAAGACATAAATAAAGACAGTTTTTGCCCCGAGGAGCACTGAAAACGCCTCTGAGGCAAGGTCACACTCCTTTTATCTGTGAATTTTTCCCTGACTTCAAGTATCTTTGCAAAATGCACAAAACACTATAAGATTGCTGCAGTGTGCTCTTTGTGGGGCGACCCATGAAGGTAAGTAAAACTTCACCGAGGGAGAATGGTGGTGTTGCTTCCTTAGTAGTATTTCACATGGAATATATTGTACCAGGGCCTAGTAGCACCAGTTAGCTGTGTGCTTTTTGGATAAGAGGATGGTGTTGGCTTGACAGGGAAAGCCTTCTGGGTTTGGATTCCTGGGTTCTGAGATGACTTTCATTCTGATGACAAAGAAAAACAAGACATCCATTTTGGTACTGTTGCACTGAAATTGCTGTAGTCATGCTACTTTTCCCTGAAAGTTGCCCAGTTTTGACCAGTGAAATAGAGTAGGGCAAGCTTTGTCCCACCACCTGTCTGTGGATAATGTGGATAACGGCCTCTCCAAGTTTTCGTTCATTGTCAAGGACATCTGATGTAAGAATCTTTTGACAGAGAAGTTTGAATTCACAGAGTCCACAAGAAGTGCTGTTGCCTCTGCAAGCTCCTGCTTTTCTTACAGAGGAGAATCTGAGGCTGTGCATTTCTAGGACATGTTTTAGTGCCTGCGGGAGGAAAGGTGGGCATGGTATATAGGCACTGGGTGGAAACTCCCCTTCAGGGACTGGGATAAATGAAAAAAGATTTCAGAGTGCACGTCATATTTTGTGCTGAGCAATTTGAGAATCTGTCCGCCGGAGTCATTACAGGAACTTCTTGGTTAGAAAGAGTTTTACAAATAACTGCTAAAAGTCACTTACTCAAAGCCAACCTGGTGTTTCACTTTAAAACTTGAACTGTTCTTCAAATCCTCTTTTTGCCATCATTTCCTCCATGGATAAAAGAAAAATGTTTGATTTGACTGTTGTAAAAGACACTTGTCACTTGTGAAATGTTGGCATTTAATTAATGGTGTTAATTGTTCACAGAATCTAGTCCCATTAATTAAATGGGACAGTGAGGTTAGATGTGAGGGGAAAAACAATAGCATTGTTGTCCATCAGCTGCCAGTGAAACTTTCCTTGGAGTTCAGAATTGCCAGCTCCACAGAGATCGCCCTGCTTTGCAGAACAAGTTTGTCTCTCAGATAACTTCTTGATGGAAAGGTCGCCTTTTTGTGTGTTGTGACAGAGTCCTGTACGTTGTCTTTGGCAATTACTGTTCTGTAACTGTCCCTAGTGATCCTATTTTCAGTTCCCACCTTCAGTGATTGGTACTTGGTGATCTTCTTCGTCTGGTAGAAGATCACAGACAAGAAGAGTTTTGTACTGTAGCCCCAGGGTTTTCTGGATAATGAGGATGTCTGTCACTTCAAGTTTCCACGGTAACAGTAAAGACCCACAGGATTTTTGCTTTATTTTTGTGGCTACCTCAGGGTGTGGGCTCTGCATTGCCCCTAAACCTTAAGGGGTACTGGCTACCCATTAAAAAATGTTAATTATTTGCTTGTATTTCCCCTAGAATGTTTGTTTTGCCATCAAATGCAATTAATTATAATATTTCAAGGAAGTGTTTTATTGCACAAACAGTGTATGTTGAGGGGAGAAAACTACTTTTTGTTCATGGGCCAGCAGTATGTGTAAGGCCTTGGCATTGAGGCCTGAACTTTGAGAATACAGTGGTTTTCTTTGCTATGTACGTATAGTTATATGCAGGTAATATTTAATGAATTGAAATACAAAGGACAAGCCAAAGTGGAAAACTGGGTGGAGAATGTTGTATTTTGATGGTTTCCAAAAGATGTCCTATTTGAGAGGTGTGAATTTATGCATTGCATTGCTTTGCAGGCTCCTGCTCAGAGGAGAGTGAATATTCATGGAGATTAGCAGCATCTTTTGCATGAGAAGTGTCAAAACGGGCTGTCAGCGTAATGAATGTGTTTCTGTTGTTCTGTGGTTTGAGACTCATTCTGTCAACTGAACAGACCTTTAAAAAGCTTCTTATTTATTTATGTGCTGCCAATTATCAGCTGAGGTCTGTAGACACAGGCTAGGTCCAAAAATATGGACAGTGATTTCACTGTATTCAGGGGTAGTTTGATACTATAAGCAGCATTACTCAAAATTTGCCTCTGGCAAGGGCAAATTCCCCTCTCTCAGTCTAGGGCAAAGGAGGTTTAGCTTGGCATTGCCCCTGTGCTTTCATTTCCACAAATGTCAAGACCCAGACCTATGTCTCAAAGACCTTTGTTTAAAGATAAAGGCAATAAATTAAAAATATGTATACTAGTCTTGCATACTCTGCCTTTCATGGGGAGGAAGAAAATAATGAATTGATAAGCAAAGCTGTTTGTTTTTTCATATCAATCACTGTGGTGAAATCAGAAAATCAGTCATGAAACAACTTAATGTCCCTAGGACTTTGTGACCCAGTATAGAATATACTCTGTCAAGGAAGAGAATCAGTTCAACAGGCTTTAAATTTGAGAGCATGTTACTACTATTCAGATTTTGAACATGATTTGTTTTGGTCATTGATTATTTTTGTTTCATGTGTTATCAAACTTGTGACAATCTAAGGACATAGATAAGAGAGAGTTTGTAGAGATAATGTATTGTGTTAAACCAGCAAATATAGCTGGAAAAGTCAAAGACACTTTCAAGCACACAGGCAGCACCTAATTACAGTTTGTGTCCCCAAAAGCCCCTCTGCTTCTCTGCTTCTCCCAGCTCCACTGTTTGGTCTAATCTGATATAGTCTGTTTGACCACAAACCCTGTCCTACCCAGTCCTTTGCTGGTACCTACAGGCCAGAGGAACGTTACCGAGCTCTGCTGGTTAAGGTACACAGCCTGCCTCTGCTCACTCGCATATTTTTTCTAGGAACAAATGCACAAAATAGTTTTTTCACCAAACAATTTCTTTGTAGGTAAGGTAGGAAGCCTCGAAGCAATAAAGGAATGATACAGTTTTGTTGGGAAAATAGTCTTCCACCCTGATGCTGTAGCTGTTTATAGCTACTTTTTACTATGAGTCCATTTTTTAATATTAGTTTTTGAAACCTTCCTAGTTGAAATCAAATTATTTTAATGAGGTTTCTTTTTACTGCTTTAGCCTAATTGTTGGTAATTGAGATAAGACATTTGGAAGTGGCCACTATTTGGTAATTGACCATGTCAGTTTTGTTAAGCCTCCATAGCTTTATCTTATCCCACCTCTACATCCACCAGTCTCAAGTCATATATTAATTGTTAGAGAGGATTTAGTTTTCCAGAATCTCTTCAGTACAATGCTCATTGGACTCTACATGTGGTGATGTTCTTCTGAGTAGGAACAGAGACTCAGAAGTACCCTGAAATATTGTGGGTTCTGTACAGATAACAGGGGTTTGCCTTCTTCTGTGTCGGGTAGCAGATCTGTGCTGCTAGAGGATGATCAGGATTCTCTCAAAGAAGGGGTGAATGAGTTTCAGGGTGAAACTCACCCCTTCAAGATACAGTCTGGTATGGACTCTCTTCTGAGGCCATGTCCAGGAGTATAGCCAAAGTTTGGTTACCTTGTTTCAGTCACACTTTATCTGCATCTAGGCAGTCCTTTGAGGATGAACAGAGTAGACTTTATAAAAAGGGATTTTTCTCTCCTAAAATCTGCAGGTAACCTGGAGAGGCAAAAACATATATTCAGCAGGAGTTTGATAAAGCGTGGCAGCTGCTCTGGCAGGAGGAGCAGAGCGCTCTCTGCCTCGAGTATCTGCGGGAAGCAGAGGCTACTGCTTGTCTGACTGCAGTGCTGGCTGAAATTCATGTCCACATGGCAAATCTGATCAGCAGAAACCTAAAGGCAACTTAACACCTGCCTTCAATGGGCTGGCCTTGCTCAAACCTGAAGTAAAATATAAGAACAGGTAAAATGGGTTACTACCTGGCTTATTCTTCTGTTGCTTATGTCAGCATAAAATACGTTCATAAATGCCACTAAGTATCCAGGGTGATAAGCCATGATGTGAGTAACAATGCAGGACTTGCAAAAGTTATGCAGTTGTATTTAGTTGTCCACATATTTTCAGTGGTTATGAGGGCCAAAAAGCCAAATGTCTTCAACCACTTAACACTGGATTTCTGGTGTATTGTACATAACATTCTTGAGAGATGCTATTTCTTCATAAAAAGTGAAAGACTGCTTTATCATTTCATAACTCAGATGACAAATAGGGACACCCAGATGGTCAAAGCTCCCTTATAGTACAATCACTTCTCTGCAATAATGCTTTCTGAAAGAGAGAAGTGTTGTAGATGCAAGATGTGTGTCGCTAGAAAAAGAAATTTTTTACTATTACAGACACCATTCCTAAATCATCTAGATCCCCAAGAGCCTGGGCATCTCTAAGCTTTCTCCTTGTTGCCTGGGTCCTGGATGGCTGTGCATGGAGGGTAGATCAGTGGAGGATTTCCCTTCTCACCTGATACAAGCCAGATTGTGGGTGTGGATTTGCTCAATTATAGTTTGAAGTCTTCATATTCAAAATTCTGCTTAGGCACATTGTAGAAATGAAGGACATCAAAGAAGGTTTGAACAGTCCTCGCTCTCACTTGGACAAAGCAACCTTGATGTTGAACTCCCTTAATATTGTAGCTCTTCACATGGAGACTGTAAGTCATTTTGAGTAGTTGCATGTCTAGAAACTCAGTTTCTGGCACAGATGCACATATGGAAAAATTCCCACAAACCCAAGGAAGACAAAAATGAAATTGGTCCCTTAGAAAACAGACCTAAACAGATGGGAGGGCATAGTAAGACTGATAATTCTGACTACATGGGGATATGAGCTGCTCTTGATTTTGGGGAGCTCTGTCTGTATTTTAAACCCCTAACTTTCTGGATTTGCTGCACTGAATGATACTGGGATGTCCTAGAGAGATTTGTGTGAAGGATAGCTGAATTTTCTCTTCAACTCCATACCACATAGGAGGGCTGGCAGAGAGGTATTGAATTTTCACTCAAAAGAATTTGGCAGGGAGCGGCAACGCTAACGTCTGAACCAACCGGGTTTCTTGTTACTGTACATAGCATACCTGCTAATCTTCCATTGGTAAACTTGTCCTTCCAGCTAGCAATCTATTCCAACAAAAACCTCACATGTCCCAATGTTATCCTTAACAATGTTAAGGTTTCCGCATGTGTCCTAGAATGTATTTGTTGTTCTTTCTGTTTCCTGAAGGGGAAAAATTATGCTTTCATTCCTTTTTAGTGCCTGCTGACTTTGGTGCTAAGTATCAGGTAGCTAAGGTTTGGGTTGGATAAACTGTCATCCAAAATTCATTTACAGCCAAATTTCACAGCTCATGCACCTGAAACAAGTCTTATATTGCACCTCTGGTTATATAGTCCTGGTCAGAATCTGAAATCTGAAAAATAAAGGTGCGTAGCAGAAACTGTGGTTGTGGGAAGGAGAAGAGAAGCATATCCAAACATTTAGAAAGTGTACAGACTGTATTTTTCTTGTAAACTTTAAAAAGCTGTGATGCAATTTCTGGTTTTTTCCCCAGACGGCTTTGACTTTTCCACATTTGCCATTTTACTTGTCAATTTGTTTTACTTTGTCCTTTGCTCAGCATCTTCATAAAACCCTTGCTGTTTATAGTTTCAATATTTGTTGCAAGATGAGGAAAATTGCTCTTCTTAGATCACAAAACAGCACAAGTGCTGGATACACATGTAGCAGTTGGGGCTTCAGGTTTCCAAGCCAGAGCCGTGGAGCCTGTTCTTCACATGGGGCTTCTAAATAGATGTTTAAATTAGTGCTATCATCTCAAATTATACGCTGTTAATTCACGTAATTCTTTTAACTCAGTCCAAACTCAGCTTTGCTGAAATTCAGTTCATTGAACATTCAGTTCATTGGTTTTACAGCAGGGAGGAATTTTAAAGAAACTCAGATTTGAAAAAGCCTAGCATCATGGGAGAGAGAAATTCTGCCCAATCACTTTTGATTCACCTGCAGCATAAAGGGAACTGCAGACACTTTAATAGCTGAATTGAAAAGGTGTTGAGTCTCCATTATATCTCTCTAGTTTTTGTTCACTTGCTATTTTGCAGCTGCTTTTACCGTTATTCATTGAGTTGCCACAGAAATCTCTGATAGTGGTACTATGAGATTTTTATTTCCCCAGCAGTGAGAAAATTGCAGTGCTAATCCAAACCATCACTGCTAGCACCAGGGGACTTTGCATTTAAAGTGCAGGTTGTACAGTAGAATTTGTAACAGCAAGTGACTGTGTCCAAGTGTTAGGGAATGGTATCTTGGATTTTGAGTATGAAGGTCCCTACACTTTTGAATCAGGCATTATAGGACTTAATGTGAAACGTGCCTTGTCTGGGACTCGGGACCTTGGGAACTACCACATTATAAGGCGTTAATAACTCGGCCAGTATGTTGTTGTATCTCCGTATTTCAGCTACATGAACTGAACTCTTATGTTCAGGCTGCAATTCCTGAGTAGCACCGGTATTGTCCTGTTTGTTTTTCAAAGGTTATCATGGAAGGTGACTGCCTGGGTCCTTAAGTACTTTCTAGACTTTGGTATGGTACACAGCCTGGAGTGCTGAGGAAAAACAAAATTGGTGTTTGCTACCTTTACCTCACTACATCTGGGTAGAAACTGTAGGCGCGTAGGTTTCGGGTCATGAATGGCTTTACCATGTGGGCCACAAGGTTTCCAGTACAGAGGCATGGGCTCAGCTGTTCCATTATAATCAGCTACAGTGCACCAAAGCCCTTATAGCTTGCCATGCAATAAAGAAATGATTAAAATAAAATATTCTGAAAATATTCTAAAAATAATACATTCTGAAAATATTCTAAAAATAAAATATTCTGAAAATATTCTAAAATATTCCTTATCATCTGACTGAAACAGTGAGGAAAAACTGATCCTTAATTCTGCTCTTCTTCCCAGCGTGTATGAAGAGGAGCAGATGAGAGCAACTGTGTGCTGCACAAGGTCCCCAATTACCCATATGGCTGCAGGGAACCATTGCAACAGTGCAACACAGTAAGTTCAAAAGACACTTTAAGCAATTTTTTTACTGTTCAGGTGAGTAAAATTGGATAAAAAAGCCACCATTCTGATCTAGGAGTTTGATAATTAGTATATTTCATCATTACATTTCATTTAATAATCAGTTTGTGCAACTGTGAGAGCTTAAAGCATGTTGGATCAAATCAGACAGACCTAGTGCAGGTTTCTGACCAAGCGGGTTGGTATGCTTATACAGGAGCTGGCCTGCTCCTTCCAAAAACAAATGAGCAAATCAGTGCATGCTTTAAACCTAGACACTTCAGAGTAGTTATACCAGTGTCCCACTAACCGGCCCCAGATGTGTTAGGAGTTTGGATTCCCTTATGTTACACGTAGCCTTTGAACAGGTATTAAACAAATTTGTATCTGATGCCTCCTTTCTTCAGTGTGCAACTGATGGTGCACAGGATTACTCTTTTTATTACTTGAGGGGAAAGGAGAATTATTTTTAGAATGGGGTGTGTGTGTGTTTGGGTGGGAGTTAGCAGAAGCAATTTTTTTGTATTTTTTCCTCTTCGTTCAAATAAGTCCATCAATGTGATGCTTGCAATGATGCTTGCGACCCAGGCTTGAGTATCTCTGTGTTAGCACAGGCAAAACAATTAAATAGATTGCAAGCCTGGATCTTACTTGTGCTCTCCTCTGAGTTCAGAATTAAAATGAACAGTAAACAAAAGTAACAGTGTTTCCCTTACCCATTTCTCTGGAGAGAAAGGGAAATAAGAAAGAGACAGCACAATAATGAAAAGAAAACCATGTTTTTAAGATTCTGTCTTATAGCCAGCAGTCTGGTGAATAGTCTTGGAAAAGGGATTTGCTTTCTAAAAGCCTAACTGGTTCTTCTCTTTGTGTTTTACTCTGTATCACAGGCCTTTTGCAAGCTTACCTCTCATTGTTGACTGCAAGGGTGAAAGACAATGGGTGAAAAAGAGTAGAGTGTATGAATATATCCAGCCCGATTTCTATACTTACTCTGATGGATGGTGGGGAATTAGCAGGAAGAGAAGAAAGCAATCTACATTGTCATAGTTCATGTAAATGCCTAAATAACAATAAGAAAATTATCAGTAAGCAAAGGTGTCTTAATGTAATGTCTTTCGAACTGCTGTCCACAAGGCTTCAGTTGACCTAGAAGACAAATGCAAGTGGTCTGAGGTGTGCTGAGGTATGCTGTAGATGTTTAGTTGCTTAGTTACGCAAAGCATGTTAAATTGCATGACTGCTTTGGTTTAAGTGGCATAATTCCTTTCTAGATTGTCTGAGCAATTACAAATCAAAGCTTGCCCAGTACAAGTCTGTCCCTCTGCTTTTCTCTGGGTGAAAGTAGTGGGAAGCAGGGGAAAAGATGGTTTTTGGGTGTGCCCATTGCAAAAACTGCAATCTGCACAGATCTTGTGTGATTCATGCAGTTATGATCACCTGACATAAGTAATCTTGACACCTTCTGTAACATGTACGACCTCAAATTCCGATTCTCTTCCGATACTTGTTTTACACGTCTATTTTCGTTAGCTTGACTGGAGTTTGTTCTTATTGCAATGGTCTGTGAGAAGAAAGAATCTGTCCCCATGTGTTTTGCAACTTAATTTAAACTCTGCTATGAAAAAGAAATAGAATCTCTCAAATGCTAGGTATCACTAGGCAGTACACAATGGGTAGCTGATCAGGTCCTTTCTGTAGCAGGAGGTACCATGGTGTTAGTGTGAGTGGATAATATTAATCCCAGTTCTCTACTAGTGTAAAGGGAAAGAAAACAGGGCTTAAACAGGGTGTACATGGATTTTAATCCATCATAAACTGCAGTGATCATATATTGTTGTGCTATCTAAATGCAGTAATAAACACATTTGGCCTGTTATCTCCTTCTTGACCCATTCATATGTGAGGATGATGCCCTCAGCCATCAGACTGTAAGGTCTTGTCTCCCCTAATGGCAGCAGGTGGTAGAATCTCCTATTGCTAAATGTTGGGTTCAGAAAGAATGGTTTTCTAAAGTGCAGAACCTAACACCCTCATCTGTCTCTTTTTCATTTTTATTTTTTTCTACAGAGCTAAGATGAGGAATGCAGGCAAGACCACTTTTTTCCCCCTGCTTTTCTAACCCTGCCGCCTTTGACATCTGAAATTCAGTTTTGAGAGTGGATGCTTTTAGAAATTTGTATGGGCCAGTAGGGACTGGTCACAGCATTAATGTTGAAAGAACTCCTTCTAATCAAATTTGTGCCAAAAGGTGCTTGTTGTTAAAATGCTCAAACACATGTATCTAAAAGCACGCTGAAATGGTTTGTTCTTTGCACGTGTTACACCTCCACAGCTCCCATTATCTCCCATTTTGCTGGACCTGTACTTCAATTTTGTTTATTTAGGAACCAGTTTGGTAACACTACATTCTTTTATGCCTGTCAAGCACATTTAGGCTGGAGTGGAGAAGAAAGCTTATAACCATCAGATGAGGTAAGTTCTTGACCAAAAGAAGTAAGAGGACAAGATACCAAAGAGTTCTAGCATTGTTGTGCTTATTAAAGCAATTACGTGTTTGAATCAAGAAGGAGCCTGGGCTGCTGACAGAGGGAAATATGAACTGGTGGACATGTAGTGTTTTAAATAGCCATGGTACGAAGGGAAAATAAGGTTCTTGAAGTCTTAGGTGTTTGTGGGTATGGGTTCTTCAGCTTACAGTATTATTTTCAATTTTGTAGCTATAAGCCAGAAGCTGGGGAAACCATGAATGTTGACCCATTGGTTACTAGTATTATGTATAACCTGTATTCAGTTTGAAATCTTGTCCATTAAAAATGAGGAAATTAATGAGCACAGTAGTGTGAGAAACAAGCATTGAATACGATGCTTCATACTACCTTCTATTTTTTTATCTTATTTTTTTAGCATATCCAGACTCTTATCTACCTGCTTACAGAATTACTTTTGCACAAGTCCATCTGCTAGGTTGCATCTGGGAAAAAATGGGGATTCATCTGGAGAACATCTGATGCAACACTTCGGAAGCATTTTTTTTCTTGACCAGTGTCAGCTAGTCAGCAATATTTAAGCTGTAAGCTCGTAAACTGACATGTTAAATGTCTCTTTCTAGTTCTTCTTTTCCCAGATTCCCGCTGGGCTTTTAGAATCCTTTGCTGTTCTACGCTGAAGCTGTCTAGTTTAATTCTGCATTGACCCTCAATGTTCTTGGATTCCCCAAGGAAACTGGTAGCATTTCTAGACTGTCAGTCCAGTCAAGACTCAGGAGGGATGTATAACTTTCTGAGGACGCACCCTCTCTTGCCTGGGTGAAATCTTGAAGATCTTTGACTTTGTGGATAGACTGAATTGGATGTTGTGGTGAGAATGAGTTGACGAAGGTGATGAACTAGGTGATGAACTAGGTGATGGAGAAAAAGCAGATCTTCCCTCTGTATGGTTGTGGGACTCTTGGTCTAGTGCCATATGTTTTACTGTCATTTTGAGACTGAAGCCAGGAAATAGGAAAGAATTCTAACTTCTTAGAAGCTGGTGATGGAGTGCTGCCTCTGCAGAGCTGCCCTGCTACACTTGTTGGTGCTAATTGGCTTGTGTCTGTTGAGCTTCCTTGTGATTCAGTCTCTTCTAATCAACTTTTCCCTGTAGATTGCTGATGAACCCCAGAAATCTCATTTGTGACACACATTTCACCATCCTGGGGAGGCAAATATATTTTGTTGACAAAGGTGCTGATAACACTATCACACTGCGGTTTAATGTGTGTGTCTCAGAGATGGAGAGAGGTGACAAGACAGCCTGAGTGGGAAAACTGACTTGAAAATAACACTAAGAATTCCAAATGCAGTTTGTCTACCAGTTGGAATAGTCTGAGCCCCAGACTGTGTGATACTCTATCTGCTACAGACAGTTGTAGGCAGTGTTTATTCCTTCTATCTCTGCCTCTTTATCCTATATAGTAACATGAAAAGATACAATTGTTAGAATGAGAAGCTTAGGAATTATATATATACTGTGTATGTATTTATGAATAAACACACAATATACAAATATAGTCTCTGTCTATGTAGTCTATATATGTAGTTTGCTTTAAAAAACAAAAAATCAGGAGTTGCTCTGTTAGTTAAACATAATCTTTGCAAATAGAATATACTTGAAACTACTGCAAAATTTACATCAGAGGCTGCAGCACGCGGGGACCTTGCAACAGGTTTTAGAAATAATTTGCAACTGAGTATATGAGACCTTTTTTACTTGGACTATGGCAACTGTCAGTGAGGCTGTCTGCTGCAGCAGAGGAAGGAGTAATTGCAAAAGGCAGTCTGATTCCACAGGGACTGATGAAACAGCATTGGGCATGGGGACCTGTGCCATTTCCATCCCATCAAAGAACTCTGGAAATTGTGTAAAGTCTTCCCCTGCCACCATAACTCCTCCCGCACCCTCTCCATAGACACAGTGCGTTTTCTATGAATACTGAAGCCTATGTGAAAGTAAGAAGTGCCCGTCTAAGAGCCAGGGAATTTGGCTCCTTCTAGTAGGAGGAGGCATCAACTAGAAGGCACCATCCTTCTAGTTTACGTGATCTACTCTATGTAAAAGTCCCTATCTTATAGTTAAAATCTTTGAAGTCATAAGTTTGTGTGGATGTTAATGTGTGTCCTTTGTGAGATGGGCTTTTTCTTGATGTTCTTGGTCTTTCCCCTTCTCTGCATCTTATATCATTGCCTTCTGCGTAGGTTTTGTGTTTTACTGCTGTTTTGTATCATGATGAAAGCTCCTCTGGAAATGCAAAAGGCAATTTTTCTGCCTTAATGGCTAACTCAGAATGACTTTGCTTTTGCCATTTATCTTCAATCCTTTCCGCAACATGACAAATAGCTCATCCCATAGTATGGTTTCCTTTAGCCTTTTCTGTGTTGGCAATGCTAATATACTGCAGTGTGCAGCAACTTTACTTTCTTTCCGTATTGGTCATTTTCCCAGGTCCAGTTAGTAGTTATTCTCAGCATCGCTTACATCCCTAAGAGAGCTGAAGAGACCAGGCTAAAACTGACAAGGACAAAATGAGCCTTGAACACTCTGGTAGAGCACGTGGTGTATGGAACCTTCATGGAGTTCTCTGAATTTTGGCAATATTGGACTCTAATTCTGTTTTTTATGGCCATGGGTTGCTTTTGCAGCCTCACTTACAAAGTGCCTTCAGTTTTATGTGTCAAGGACAATTTCTGTTGTTAAAATAACTTGCAAAAGAGACTTTGGGCATGCATTCAACCCCAGACTGCCTTTGGGGAATCCAAGCCAAGCTAAAGCTGTCTCCATCACAGTATAGAGATGTTAACAGGATCCCAGCAGAAGAATAAATTATGAACCAGAACAATCTGCTCACCTTGCACAGACCAATACGGAGCTGATAGCTTAGCTTTGCCACTGGGGAGTAGTTGTCCATTGTCTTTCCATCTGCCCTTCTTCTGTCTCAGCTTGATTAGAAATGGCTTCAGTGGGAGCATATTAATGTGTGTGTAAATGGAGATTTAATTAGTGCTTAGTCATTTAAAAGGAGTTTTTGCAAAGAATAAGTTTGAAGAGTGGATATTTAAACAGGAAGCTTCCTATTTTGAAGAAATAGTTTTCTATCGTCTGTCTGCTTTTCTCAGTTTCTCAGAACAGAAAGAAGTTTTCTTTCTGTTCAGCTTGTCGTTACCCTTCCCCTGCTTAATCTGAAGTGGATATGTTAAACTATGACAAATGTTGTGGAAAAGCCTAGCAGCCCAAGCACAAAATATTCCTGGGATGACGAAAAAACAAGTGGTTTGCTTGATTTGACAGGCAAGTATTTACCCTATCTTTTATATACTAAAAAGCAATATTACAGCTTACAGGCTCCATATATATTCATGTCACTTTCCCTGCCCCCAGTATAGGCCATACTTTGCTTTAGCAGTAAGTTGTATACAAAAAAAGGCACAAAATAATTGGAAACTTGAGCGATAACATCTCTGGAGCTTGCAGTTGCTAGAACACAGACCTTCAGTGCCAGGACACCTTATGGAGGGATAACCTAGCTTTAAAAATACTGCTCTGCTTTTGTAGAGCTGCTCAGGTTTCCCATACTGGGAACAGAGGCCTGATTCCTCTCATGCTAAGGTGAGAACAGTGTAATTCAAAAATTAATCAAAATAGTTCCCAATTTCCCTAGGTATACATAACAGGAGATTCTGGCTTCTGTTTTCACTTTAACATTAGCATTTTTATTTGAGATAGTTGGCATTGAGTAAAGCAGCCATACTGGCGACATGAGCAGCTTCTGCTTTAAAGCATCTGTTTCATTAATCCTTTGCCCTCCGCTGCATGTTGGACGCACAAAGCGCTTCTCCAGCCACTTTGTGGTACAAAGAGCAGGAGCATTACTTCAGACACTTCTTTCCTTTTTTCAGTTACTGGTCCGTTGCTCTGTTGTTGCATTTTCTTAGTTTCAGTGCACTTGTGAAGAAACACAGGCATGTGGCATGAGGCTAGGGAAGCATGGGATGTGGGAGCATATAGACATTCGTAATTCAAAGAGATGTAGAGGCATTCATGTCAGACTGGTGCATGAAGTCATCTCACAGAGCAGATAACCTGAGTCCTTTTCCTCTTCTCCTCTCATGTAAGATGAAAGCGTTTTGTATAAATTTAGACAGTTTTTCTTTTGGTTTAATTTCTAATAAAACAAAGTAGCAATTCATTTTCAGAATAAGCATCTCATAGTCATGACTCTCACTCTGTAAGATTCAGCATGTTTCTGATAGATTCTCCTCCAGAACAGAACATGTAAGTGGTCTGCTAATAGTTGCTTATTGCATTGATTTAATGAGACTGTCTTAATTTATGATCGTTTGTATTTAACAGCAATATCTTCTCTGTAAATTGTCGTGCTTTCATTTTCTACTAGTATCTTCCAGTGGACTGGCCTACAGATCACCTACTTTTTAAGCATACTTTTTGCAGATTAATTAA
Source organism: Fratercula arctica (assembly GCA_947846985.1). NCBI lineage: Eukaryota > Metazoa > Chordata > Aves > Charadriiformes > Alcidae > Fratercula > Fratercula arctica. Next base: position 51,740,257 of record CANTUZ010000005.1, on the reverse strand, counting down.
AAAAAAAGGAAAGAAGATCAACATTCAGAACAGGCGGCAATAAAAACCGCAAGTAGCAATACTTTGCTCTGTGTTCTGGGTATGACTCGAGGCACTTCCCAGAAGACAAATCTCATCCATTTGACATACAGAGAAATAAAAACTAGGAAGTTTTGCTAAATTTCTAGAGGTAACAGTGGTAGAAACCAAAGCAAGATTTGAGAGTTTCTTGGCCAATTTCTCAGGCCTGTAGCCATTTTTTTACTCCGCTGTGTTCTTGGTTATGTTGTTCAGTACTGTCTTTGAGGAGGAGGGATTTTGAAGAAGCCATAGCTGGTCAGGTGTCCTTCTCCAAAGTGAAGGACCCTACCCTGGTTGTGGTGGTTTTTTTGTAGCGAGGAGGTGAGCAGGTTGTTCAGAGCAGCAGGCTGCCAGGCAGTGCATTACGCACCTTTTTGGAGAACAGCAGAGCACACACGGAATGGGAATGCAGCTGCATCAAAGGGTTTCAGTAAACGCCTCAGTGCAAGTCCCTCTGGCGTGTGTGGGCTATCTTCCTTTTTGATGTTAATTGTTTATCAACAGCAGCTCAGGCGTTGGGAAACCAATAGGTTCTTCTAGTCTGTTCTGTTACAGAGCTTTTTCTGTCTGTCTTCAGGCCATGCCTACATCATCTAGGCTTTGAAGCAACTTCTTCAGCATCCTGAGACCACCCTAGTTAGTATGCCATGGGCAAACCTCAGGAGTGTTCAATCCATCCCTATGTAGTAGCCTCTGACGTGGTCTGGATGACCCCGCCCCAGGAACACGTGTGGTCTGCAGATGTACTCCACACATTACTGGTGCAACAACTGTGCCAGGCCTCCTGTGTCTGCCCATAGAAACACAGAATATTACGGAATCACAAAATGGTAGGGGTTGGAAGCAATCACCTAGTCCAACCCCCCTGCTAAAGCAGGTTCACCTAGAGCGGGTTGCACACGATTATGTCCAGGCAGGTTTTGAATATCTTGAGTTGGAAGGGACCCATAAGGATCGATCATTAAGTCCAACTCCCTGCTCCTCACAGGAGCAGGGTAGTGTGATATAATACAATTAATCCAACAGGCTTCCCCATGTTGATGTTTCAGCCACCATCCTCTATACCAGAGAGGCTTTAGCCACTTGGCTGTTTGATTATGGTGCATATTTTGCATTCATCGATAACGTGTGCAATGGTGTCAATGGTCAAGTCCTGCAGTGTCCTTAGGATGGAAAACAGGTCCATAGCTAAAACCAGAATGGAGCCTTGTGCTGTCCCTATTCTGATCTTCACCAAGGTCTCTTTGGTATTGCCAAACAAATACTGACTGTTTTGCCTGGACCCCTGACCTGCCTGGTGCTGAGCTCCCACACAGCTCTGAATGTCAAGAAACAGGTTCATGAACATGTTCAAAACACTGCTGAGAAGAGGATGGGTTGTCTCAGAGTGGCACTTACCTCAGGAATGGACACAACACTGTGCTTGCAGGCATTATAGGCATACATCGAAGGCACAGGGTGGGGGTATCCTTCTTCAGGAAGACTGAGGACTGTGGAGAGCCAAAAGCCACTGACAAAGGGATGCTGCTGCTTGAGGGATTTTCAAGCAGTGTTAGGTGCTCTTATCGATCTCAGCAGTGGCAACATTGCCTGCTTGAGTGTCACCTTTCAGAGTAAGCCAGGCTGAAAAATGAGACAAGGTCCTCTCCCTCCAGTCCCTCTGTGTAAGTCTGTTGAGGCAAGTGCTTTTCTTTGAGCAGCAGTGACAATGACCTTTTCTTTGCCCATAGTTTATGCAAGTGGGGATAGACAAAATATATTTTTTTCCAAGCAGCCATAGCAGTAGTTCTGTGATCTTTGTAGAAACAACATGTGAGACTTCAGGGTATCTCAGCCCTTAGTCAGGCAGCACTGAGGTGATGGAAGAGGTCTGCAAGACACAGAAATCAGTATGTTCTGGTCCTAAAGTCTTTGGAAACAGCCAGCTGTGCTCCACAGCGGTGTTTAAGTGGACCAAGCCTATATAGGGAGCTACTGGTTCCTCTGGCCCATGTGAGCTCCTAAAGACAGGTGCACACAGACCTTGGGAGAGCAGAAGAGAGCTAGTGTAGGGGTTCAGCTCCTGCACTTGTTCCCTACTGCCCATGGAAAGCACCGATCAGGCAGTAAGCCTTACTCAGGGCAGTGGGGTGAGTCACTGGGACATGATGGAGCAGGTAAATATGGGGTAGGGTGGCTATTTGAAGGTGTCACCTTGTCTGTGCTGCAAAGGTCTGTGTGTACAAGGTGGAGTTTTGGGGTGCCTAAGCACTGCTCTGGGAAGTTTGGAAGACCCTGCTGTGTGGAAGCTCTGGAGGGGCTGCTGAAGCATCCCTCCCTTGTAGAGGGTTTCCAACACTCACTGGGGATGAGGCTGAGGAGTCAACAGTAGTGGCTGGAGGGAGAAGAGAGGGGGCATGGGGAGAAAAATTTCATGGTAAACTTCTGTCTCTGAGTATGTACTGTGATTTCTCCAGGGGCTTGACTTACGGCAGAAAGCATCTGATAGTTATTTATGAAATCTGGGAATTCCTTATTAGTTAGAATGGCTCAGTACTCTGCCACAGTATCCACCTGGAGTCATTGAATTCAATACCAGCATCAACTGTCCTACCATCCCTTTTCAGAACTGCTGGTGGTGCCTTTCAGTACTATTGGCATTAACGTCTGTTGTTTCACCATAGGGAAGCAGCAGGAATCAGTGAGCTACTTTCTCAGCCTGATTTAAAGGTATGATTTTACTGAGGAGTTATAATGTGGTGCTCCTTTCTCACCTAACAGACGGTTAGCTGACTGAAGTGATTTGCTCTGACCTAGCTTTCTCTTTGATATATTTTCATTTTAATAGTTGAGCACAGTTTTAGCAATAAATGATAAAGCATTTCATCCAAAAGTGGTCAATACATCAGCTGGGAACTGAACGCCCACAAGTTTGTGCAGATAAGTGAAAGTTCTTGGAGAGGGCCATATTTTTATCATTAGTTTTATTTTTGACAGAGATGTAATTGACTCTTCAAATGCTCAAGCAATTTTTTCATGACCATATCATTTTCAGTCTTTGAATGTCGCTCGACCCACTTTGCACATAGTTAACAAAGGGCTCTTTCAGTGGGTGACCTGTGAGTATGGATGGGGCAGAAATGTGTAATGAGGGTCTGACAGATTTTAATTATTGGTCAGTGGACTCTCTTGATTTGTGTGGGTTTACTTGTGAGGCTGAGGAGAAGGCTGAGGTACTTAATGCCTTCTTTGCCTCAGTCTTTAGTAGTGCAGTTGGTTGTTCCTCGAGTACCCAGTCCCCCCTAGACAGGGGTGGGGAGCAGAATGAAGCCCCCGTAATCCAAAGGGAGATGGTGAGGGACCTGCTCCAACACCTGGACGTACACAAGTCTATGGGGCCGGATGGGATCCAGCCAAGAGTACTGAGGGAGATGGCGGAAGTGCCCACTGAGCCACTTTCCATCATTTACCAGCAGTTCCTGCCAAACAGGGGAGGTCCCAGTTGGCTGGGGACTAGCAAATGTGATGCCCATCCACAAGAAGGGCCGGAAGGAGGATCTGGGGAATTACAGGCCTGTCTGACCTTGGTTCCTGGAAAGGTCATGGAACAGATCATCCTGAGTGCCATTATGCAGCACATGAAGGACAACCGGGTGATCAGGCCCAGGCAGCAGGGGTTCATGAAAGGCAGGTCCTGCTTGACCAACCTGATCTCCTTCTATGACAAAGTGACCCACTTGGTGGATGTTGTTTACCTGGACTTTAGTAAGGCCTTTGATATGGTTTCCAACAGCATCCTCCTGGAGAAACTGGCTGCCCATGGCTTGGACGGGAGTACTCTACACTGGGTAAAAAACTGGCTGGAGGGCCGAGCCCAGAGAGTGGTGGTGAATGGAGTTAAATGCAGTTGGCGGCAGGTCACAAGCGGTGTTCCCCAGGGCTTGGTATTGGGGCCGGTTCTTTTTAATATCTTTATCAATGATCTGGATGAGGGGATTGAGTGCAGCCTCAGTAAATTTGCAGAAGACACCAAGTTAGGTGGGAGTGTTGACCTGCTTGAGGGTAAAAGGGCTTTGCAGAGGGATCCGGGCAGGCTGGAACTATGGGCTGAGGCCAATGGTATGAGGTTCAACAAGGCCAAGTGCCGGGTCCTGCACTTGGGTCACAACAACCCCATGCAGCGCTACAGGCTTGGGGAAGAGTGGCTGGAGAGCCGCCTGGCAGAAAAGGACCTGGGGGTGTTGGTCAACTGCTGGCTGAATATGAGCCAGCAGTGTGCCCAGGTGGCCAAGGCCAACAGCATCCTGGCCTGTATCAGAAACAGTGTGGCGAGTAGGACAAGGGAAGTGATCATCACCCTGTACTCGGCACTGGTGAGGCCCCACCTCGAGTACTGTGTCCAGTTTTGGGCCCCTCACTACAAAAAGAAGACACTGAGGTGCTGGAGCGGGTCCAGAGAAGGGCAATGAAGCTGGTGAGGGGTTTGGAGAACAAGTCTTATGAGGAGTGGCTGAGGGAGCTGGGGTTGTTTAGCCTGGAGAAAAGGAGGCTGAGGGGAGACCTTTATTGCTCTCTGCAACTACCTGAAAGGAGGTTGTAGTGAGGTGGGGGTCGATCTCTTCTCCCAAGTGACGAGTGATAGGGCAAGAGGAAACAGCCTTAAGTTGCACCAGGGGACGTTTAGATTGGATGTCAGGAAAAAATTTCTCCACTGAGAGGGTTATTAAGCATTGGAACAGGCTGCCCAGGGAAGTGGTTAAGGCACCATCCCTGGAGGTATTTAAAAGACAGGTAGACATAGTGCTTAGAGATATGGTTTAGTGATGGTTTTTGTCAGAGTTAGGCTGATGGTTGGACTAGATGATCTGAAAGGTCCCTTCCAACCCAGGCAATTCTATGATTCTGTGTTAACAGGGCATCATTGTCAGGCTGGGTAGGCGGAGAGAGATCTCAACTTTAGAAAAGCCCAAAAATATAAATAAAAAAGAAGGGGAAAGTGTTTTTCTTTGGTGCCCAATATTAAACATTCATGCAGTTTTCAACTTTCTCTGCTCCTGCTGGTATCGTATGGTTCACAATAAAATTTCATGTTCATTTTATGATCCAGCCCAGCTGCTGGACTTTATGCTGAGCAAAAAAATGAAAAATCAGATAAAATCACTTAAGTTTATCTGGGAACTTACACTGTGGCATCTTTGTCAAAGTCCCGTCGTTCTGTGTTGCAGGAGGTGCAGGCTTGAGTGAGGTCTTAAGTGCAATCATTCTTCCTCACTAACTTAAAGTAATCTGATCCTTCTGAAATATCGAGTTTTCCCATCTGATATAATACAGTATTTAAAAGCAAAAAAACCCCAAACCCCAGAGATTTATCTCTAAGTAAGCAGTTAATGAGTCATGCACAGAAAAAAAAGAAACCACATTCAAAATACTTTTATGCAGCTATGGTGATGCCAAGCTTCTGTGAGTGCCCCCCTGCACTGCGCCAAGTCCCCCGGAATCAGGAGAATTTGATTCCCCAAACAAAGAGTCTGTACTCTGGGGTGGAAAGAGTTGAAGGACTCTTGGAGGAAGGCTGTCATTTCTCATATCTAATAAAATTGCTGCTGAAAAATAAAAAATAAAAAATGGTGACCTGTATTCAGCTTTGCTCCGGTATTCAAATCCTGCTCCAGACCTTTTATTGCCTGAACTGGGGTCTCTGGCCATATCAGCGTTACTTCTGCATTATCTTTTTTTCTTTAAAAAATTGACTCAGCTATTTAAAAAATAAATAAGATTTGCGTGATGATGCAGCTGTTAATGTTGCTGACCCTTTTTTTTTTTTGGGAGAGCTTGGTGCTATTTTCTCTGCTACTGAGTCTCTCTGGCCTTGGGAAAGTCTATTAAAATCCTAGTCATGACTTGCGCAGCTCCCTTGGAGCACGTTCACAGCTCATCAGGATGAGTCTCAAAGATGCTGCTGACAGTTAAACATCAAATAGCAGAGGGAAGGAAGGTTGCCCTGTCCCAAAACTGCAGGGACTGACCCGTTGTTGCCAGGGGCAGGAAGAGCCAAATGTGTGCAGCATGTGGGGAGGAGGTGGCATAGGTCACTGCTGAAAGCTCTCCTGGTCCCTTGGCCCTAACCTGCCTCATTGGATCATGAGCGGTTTCCTGCAGCCAGAAGAAGCCGTCTACTGCCACACTTACTCAGCAAACAAAGGATTTGTTCACATCTTCCTAGCTGAGTTTCTGTTTTCAGCTACCTCCTAGAGGTTGAGTAGCCAGGGACAAAGGTAAGGTCATTTGTTACCCTTTTGGTGCAGGGTTTTCTTTTCCTCTTCCCTCTCCATGGGTTGTATTTCATGTGTAGTGTAATAAAATGGGATATTGCAGGAGAAGTTAATGGGTGGGTCAGGTCCTCTCAGTGAGAAAGCTTTTCTGATTAAAGGCTGCTGCTGAGAAACCTCTTGACTCTCACCCAGGTGTAGCCTTGCTAACAAGTCAGTCAGCACCTGGGAAAAGGGACCATAAAAAAACAGAGGTGGGAAAAAATTGGACTGGTGGTGTGTCCCCCAAGAGGGACTTGTATGTCTTCTGTGTCTGCAACTTCTTTACTAAAAATGGTTGAAGTAGAGAAATTTAGCATTCCGCAATTGATGCAGTGTTATGTATCTTATTGAAGTAGCGTATTTGCATATAAGATGCACAAGGATCTCGTGTGGTAACAAGGCAGAGACATTGGGAAGGCTGCCTGCTACTCAGCTGTAGGTGTGAGCAGTCAGGTCTGCTGGTCAGTTTGTTTTGGTGGTCTCACAGAGGGCTCACAATCAGCCAAGACTTTGCTGCTTTTCCTTCTTCAGTTGTTGATCTTCTTACATGGCAAACTTGCTTGAGGTTGCTGGCAAAGACCATGTGGCACAAAGAGGACGTCTGGGTACATCTTCTGTGTGGCTGCTTTAAAGCCACATAGGAACCCCAGGAGGGGGGTGGGGGTGGGGGTGGGGAGTGATTCCACCTGTGTATGTGCTGCTGGGTGGCACTTCTGGGTTTTTATGGAGAGTTTTTACAGGGTAAATTTTAATGAAGAACAACCCCTCTGCTTTTGGCAGAACAGAACCTCAACAATTAGTCTAGCAGACTGGAAAACTCTTAGCTGGCTCTTTTGTCCCCATTCAGAATAAAACTGTTCATTGCTATGTAATTTCTCTTTCTTTTTTTTTTTTTTTTTTTACTTGTTCCTTTTCAAGTGTCTCACTGGTTAGGCGTCCCTTTATTTCTTTCCTCTCGGGTGGCTGTTTCAGGGCCCTTATTCCATGGACTTCCCTGCCAGCAAGCTTATTGTTGCTGAGTAAGTTTTCTGTTTGTTAGCATTTTGCAACTGTTTCGCCCTCAGTGAAAATGATTAAAAAGGCAAAATTCAATTTCTTATTTCCTTCCTTCAAATACCTTCTTTCTCAGATATATGGGGTTTTTTACCCAGGAATCCTACTTTTTTCTGCTCCCACCTTTGCTTGTCCATTAGGAAATAAGTATTTGTTAGAAGTATGTTCTTTCTTGTGTATTGTTTTCCAGGCTTATTGGAGTGGGAGGGAGCTCGCTGCAAGGCACTAGATGTATACTGATATACTATTTCGGCATATGTAGATACACTGTTTCTGCAGTTACCCAGTCTGGGGAGTTGGTGTGTGTCAGCTAGAGTTGACTGATGCTTCTCCTGAACTAAAAGTGATGCTCTGTCAGTTATCCTTAAAGACCTCTGGGGTGGGGGAAAAGGAGAACCCCTCTGCAGTTTGGCAGCAATATACAGTGATAACCACCTGTTTTTCCTGCACAAAGCGCCTGACAAATTATTACTGACCCAAAGCTGTTAACGTTTTACTAGGGCCCAAACTCTGACTTGCGTGTTTGCATAAAACCTTCTGGTGTAAGCCCTATTTTCTGATAGAGGCTGTGGAAGACCAATATTTTATTGTTTTACAATGTTTTAATTCTCAGACAAAATGTTATGCTTTTATTGCAGATGAAAGTATGGAGAAGTTATGGCTGTATTTTTCACAAGCAAGATGTCAGGTTTAGCTTCCTCATTCATGCTTACCTGTGTTTAGTTTCTCAAAGAGATTTTTCAGCTCCCTTTTGTTACCAGATAGAAAGGCCCACCACCTTTGAATTTTATTTATTTATTTAAGACAAACTGGAAATGCCTTAAATTTAAGAAGGGAACTGAACGCCCTTACTGGGTGCAAGCAAGTTGGTGGCAGGGCTGCAGGTGTCAGGTCACCCTGCTGTCCTTGGGGCACAAATTATCTTGCCGCAGTAGGTCTTGCTCCTGCCTTCATAGAATCATAGAATCATTTAGGTTGGAAAAGACCCTTGGGATCATCGACTCCAACCATCAACCCCACTCCACAAAGTTCTCCCCTACACTATATCCCCTAACACCACATCTAAACGACTCTTAGACACATTCAGGGATGGTGACTCCATCACCTCCCTGGGCAGCCTATTCCAGTGTCTGACCACTCTTTCTGTGAAGAATTTTTTCCTAATGTCCAGTCTAAACCTACCCTGTTGCAGCTTGAAGCCATTCCCTCTTGTTCTGTCGCTAATTATCTGTGAGAAGAGACCAGCACCAACCTCTCTACAATGTCCTTTCAAGTAGTTGTAGAGTGATGAGGTCTCCCCTCAGCCTCCTCTTCCTCAAACTAAACAGTCCCAGCTCCTTCAATCACTCCTCATAAGATTTATTCTGCAGGCCCTTCACCAGCCTTGACACCTCACCTCCCACCTCTGCCCACCCTCCCTCCCCAACCCCACGTCCGTGCCCTCCCTGCGCCTTTCCTGCTGCCCTGCCCCAAGGGGATATTAAACTCTCCAGGAAGCACCTTCTCTTGGTCACATCTCCGTGTCTTATCTAAAAGAAACCAGCATGTAACTCCCTCCTTGTTGTTGCTCCAGTCCTTGGCTTAAGGCTGAGCAGAAGGACGTGGATGTCACCTTCCAACTTACCACACTCCTCTTCACAGCACCAGTTTGTCTCAGCCAGCCCTCTCAAGATGCAACTGGGCCTGACCCTGTCTCATCTATGAGACCTGATGGCTTGCAGGCAGACCAGTTTGGCTTCATAGGCTGCTGCTGGGGATGAGCTCTGCTACGTGCCACTGTGGTGCCCTAAGTGCTGTGGCTGAGATCGTCTGCACAGGAGAGGTTACAGGGAGGAGATGTGGCAGAAGAATGTGCCCGAACAAAGTGCCCTAACCAAGCGATCTACTTCTGACCCACCTGCCAGGATGTCTGCAGCTCTCACGGTTAAAACAATAGACTCCAGCTAGGCAAAGCCTCCCAGAGCCACTGTTGGTTTTGCTTAATAAGATGAACTGGCTGGGTTTCTTTCCCCCTCCTCTTTCTGGAGTTTTACTGCTTGACAAGAAGCTGTTGGAATCTGGAGAAAAGCAATTAATGATGGAGCTGGGGTTTTTGACTGACATAGTAATTATACTGGAAAATGTAATTTTCCCTGCATATTAGAGATGGGATTATTTCAAGGAGATCTCGTTATTGTGCTGTTCACCAACAAAGAGCCCAGTAACCTCTCTCTTAATAAGATTAGTGTGGAGGTCATAATGCACAAGGCTGCTAGGGTGATATATTCAAGTTTCTGTTCTAAAGAAATACATTATCTTCTGCCATCTGGTAAGGGCACCCAGGAGTAGATTTCATTTAAAAAGATGGAGACCTGACATTTACTCATTTCCTGATAGGTAGCGGATAACCTTTGTGCCCATCTCCCTTTGTCCAGATGCTGTACATCAGCAGTGAAACCCCAGGATTCGAGAGGGAGCCTGGAGCAGAGAAGTAGAGGACGGGCAGGTAGCTCCCCTGGCATCCCTCCTTAGATCAGCAGCTTATCTCCTGTATCACTGTAAGCATGACCCTCTACTGTCTGCTTCTTTTTATCTCTCTATAACATGTGGATAATAATTGTCCAGAGATCATCTAAGATTAATGGCTGTTTGTGCAGTGCTCCAGCTTCTATGGAGCAAGGTCTGCATCCCTTGTCAGGGAGCACAGGTGCTGCCGTCTGCGGCTTGTGCTCTGAAGGGGAGGAAGTGGTAATACAGAGGAATGGGAAGAGGTGCTGCCTGTTGTGTTGTAGTTTGATCAATGTGTGAAAATTCAGGCCTTTCTGTGTCACCATGTAGACAATGCGGATGCTTTTTCTGGTTGTTCAAGAGTTCCTCCACTCCCTGCTGATGCCTGTGGGGAGGTTTTGTGTAAGCCAGAGAGTGACAATGCTAAAAACGTTTCCAGGCAGCTTTCCCCTTCCTGACTCCACTCACATCTGTGTACCATCTGTTTTGATTTTGTCTCTGCTGTGCTACTTGTAAACATCCTCTTGAAATGTCCGTGGCATGGAAAGCTTCGGAGCTCCCCCCTTCCAGCAAGGGCTGTGAGGGGCAGTCTTCTGCTGCTGCATAAAATGTGAGGGATGCTGACTAGTGACAAAGAGCAAAACCAGCTGATATTTATTATCCGCACTGCTGGTCTGCGGAGGCATCTCAGTTATGGATCAAGAATCCCTGTCATTGAGCTAAATGTGCAAACAACAACACAGTCCAGTCCTGTAGTGTCCTGTGCTAACCCTTCCGTAGCAAGCTCTACCACTGTCTAGAAATATTTTTAAAGTTAAAACCACAAGTCAACTCTGCCCCAAAAAGGGAGGTGTGCCAAATGGTAGAGTCCTGAATGTCACTATTGATTTTTACCTGAAAGGCAATGGTTTATTGTAATGGAGTGCAGTGGTGTAAAACCCCTTGATATTTTACCAAGGGAATTCAGAACTTCTCTTGGGTACAAGCTGTGTGTTTAACTCCTTTAGCATTTAAATAAATAAATAAAGCATTGCTCATCCTCTTGGTTTCATGATATCTCATTTACCTTTCAGACAATATGCAGCAACAGGAGTAGGGAAATGCTACTTCAATTTTCTGTAGGTTGAGAGCTTTTTCAGGACAGTGGTAATGAGCTGCAGTTGGGAAGTATATTTCGATGCAATTTGCTTATGAGCTAGATAGTGCCAAGTTGTAACATTATGTTTGCTATTCTTATGCATCCATAAGTAGAACGGTGCAATAAATTGCGGAGCCATAATGCTTTCACTTCTGCTGCCTATGCTAGTAATGTACTGAGGTATTTGTGCAAGATATTGTGTGTTTAATGTTATCAATTTATGGTTTGAGCCAGGGGAAGAGTGGCATGCCTGAGAATGTTGCTTTGGTGGACTTCATGAAAACTTAGAGCACAAGCTTGTCCCTATGCCCAAGAAATGTTTTTGAAGGGTATCTTATATAACTTAAATATCTTACAGTCTAAACAGATAAGCACGTTCGTGATGGGGCAAGAGAGCTCTGAGGTGAGCAGAGGAGGGCTTGCAGTCATCCTGTTAATGCCACAGTTACATTTCTTTGGCAAGAGAAATAGTTTCTCTTTTTCCTGAAAATACCTTTTTTAAAGGCCATAAGCAGTCAGGTAGCTGAAAAACGCCAATTTTTTTTTTAGTTTTTTAATATACTGCTGTGTCTCTGTTGAGTTGCAAATAGGATTTTCATACTTCTGCAAAAAAGCTCTTTTGGCCTTACAATATTTGATTACTTTCTTTCAGACAGTTGCACGCGTACCAGAATACCAGTTATGCTGTCATATGTGCTCATTCTCTCTTTGTTAAAACAGCACTAAATATCCAAGACAGATGATAGGGGGTTCCTTGGTGAGTGTGGAAGGAATTGACAGCCAGTATAGCTTCTCGCCGCTCCAAAACCTCCATTCCAGATTTCGGAGGTTCTCAGTTTCTTCCCTCTAATGTATTGCTGTTATGTCTGATTTTAAAAAAGTCTCTCTTGCCAAAGAGTAAGTAATGCAATTGCGTTTTAAATGTAGACAAATCAGGTCAGAGTCTGTGTCAGCAGGGATAGCACTCCACTTCAGTAAGTAAACAGAAACATTGAACATATTTCTTTAGTTTGAAAGCTGTAAACATTGCTTCACCATCTGCTTGAAGACCAGCGTGTTATTTATAGCTTAACCTATGATTTCAATGCTAAGGCCAATTAGCTCTGCTGCTCTTTGTTAGGCAATACTTCCTTAGAGTAAAGCGAGTGTAAAGGCTCTGCTGGATTACAGTTGTAAGAAGTCACTAAGGGAAATGGCGTGATTTCAGTGAGTCGCCACATGTTAAGGTTGGAAGGGACTATCAGATCATCCCTTCTGGCACCCCCAGAAGTCAAGGTTGGGAATTTCATCTAGTGCTGCTGCACTGTACCCATAACTTGTGCTCAGCCAAAGCATATCTACCCAGCAAGGTCTCCGCGTGGGGCATGAGGGTTTGAGACACCTGTTCAAATTCATTCTAGACTAGTCAAGACTAAAAGCTGTTACACGAGGGTTGGTAATACATGATGGGAGGTGGTGAACTGTTTCGTAAAGAGAAGTGATTTATCAAACCGCCTGCCTGCCTTCTGCTCTTAGGGTCCTCTGCATGTTAAACTGGCAGCCATGCCACCCTGATCCCTTTTGGGTTTAACCCTTTCTCTGGTTTTCGTGGTATCACTTTTTTGCCTGGCAGGCTCTTTGGTGGCATTATTTTTCTTTTTATCTGTGTCTCATGTGTTGTAGGGTGTTCTGTTATTGGTGTGTTACTATCTGCTTGCACACAATAAAGCAGAGGGAAGGCCGTTACAGGAAGGATGTGTGCTCAGTGTCTAGATTTTTTTTTTTTTTCATTTGTTTGTTTTACGGTCACAGTGAGATAGACATGGAGGGAAAAGTGCAAACGTGCAAAATGTATGCTCAGCCCCTGTTGTAGTTGGGTTGTAATAAGACTGTAGAACATTCTTGTATTTGAAAGACAGAACTTTTCAGCTGATTGCAATTTGACATCCAGCTTGAGCACTTGGCAGTATTTCTGAATTGACTATTTTTTCTTTTTAAGCTTCTGATAACATTTTTTTTGCAGTTTGACTCTGCAATATCTGCAGTTTTACTGCGATATGCTACCCTTGATGCCTGCCTGTGGTGAAGTCTGGCACTGTGCATTTTTTTGTCGCACTTAGGAAAGAGCCCCTCTTGCCTGCAATTCATTTGTCTCAGTAGTGGAGCTGGCCTCTGGAAGATGGAAGATTGTGTCCTGCAAATGAGGTCTCCCTCCAAAGAACAAGAATTTTAAGATTCTCCCTCTGCATCCAAAAGCCAGGCACAGACAACAGGAGAAAGAAATCTTAGTGTGGAAGCCCCACAGTTTGGGCTTAGCTGGGCATTCAGGCGCTTTCTCGGGGAGGTTGCCATCAGCCTCTGCCTAGGTGCAGCAGGGAGCCTGGCTCAGGTTCTTCCCACTCACGAGGGTGTTCAGAAATGGAGCAGGGCAGCTTCATGGCTGTATTTGAAAACATACTATGAGAACTGTGTGACACATTTTCTCTTATACTGGGTTTGGAAGCCAGCAAAAAATCACAAAGCAGGACATCCTTCTTATACATTCACTGTACCAGTAATTTTGTATATTATCGAGCAGTAGCAGCCATTCCACAGCTTGCAAGTGAATTTATTCGTTGCTTTCTGGCTCCCTTTTTAGAAACACACAACTGTGTCTCTTTGGGCCTGATATATAGCTTGGGCATAGTGTGACGTTTTTCTACAAAAACGTTGATGTTGAAGCAAAGTGAAAACACAAATATAGAGCTGCTGAATGAGAGTCTCTTGTGTATTAGCACCCTGTAATAAATGTGAGAGGGAGATGTTTTCAAGTTAGTTTAACAAGTTCTTGTGAAATTCATTGCAGATTGGAGTAACATTTTAAAAGCACATAGGAACAACTTCTTCCTAGTCACCTATTTCCAAAAGCAGCTTAAAACATAATTTCATGGAAGTTTAAAGAGACTTGTACATAGATATCACTTTTGTGTACAAGAGCTCAAACCTATTTGTTCCTAGCATCTGAGCTTTTAATTTTTTCAATAACATTTCCAAGGTTATAAATGCTTTTGAACATCATCTTAAGACAGCACCAGCAAATGGTTCCTCCCTTTTCAAGGACAAAAGGGTAAAGAGTTTCTATCTCTTTATCACCTTGCTGTGGCCTGTCCGTATTAAAAATTAAGTTTTTCATCACAGGGAGGAGGTTAGGGACAACACCAGAGGAGTAGGAAAAAGAGCCTTTTTATTGTGGATCGTGAGTATCTCACAAACCTGAGGAGGCTCACAGGAGAGCTGACTTCATGTCCTCTGTGGGGCGGGCCACAGGGTTTCCAATTTGCATAACGTGCTGAAGGCACTGAGACAAAGTCAACACCGGTGGTACAGAGCAATGCAAACACCCAATTTTCAGCGGCACTGCATTCATTTACTTCAGCAATTCCATGTGCCCTGCTTACCATTGGGTATTTTTTCCCTGAGTTGGTGTGATGAATAGCCTACCTACCTGAGATGCTTTAAATTTTTGATCACAGGGATGAGGAAAAAGAAATTGCCAAATGCCAGCACAACTTCTGATGATGATGAAGGCTTTGCCACTGAGCACTTGTCCCCATTTCCTTTCCATGCTTGAGGGCTGTCACAGCCTGCACTGCCCTTGTCATGAGTGCCAGCTCGTTGGCACAGACTTTAAGGCAGTGCAGGTATGGGGCAGTCCTTCACAGGCTTTCTTTTGTTGTTTCTTGGTGGAAAACCTAAAAAGGCGAGCCTGTGCCTGGGCACTCGCCCGTGAGAGCCATGTGCTGCTCCCACATCTGAAGAGGAGAAAAAGAGGAGACAGAAAGATGCAGGATTATTCATCTTCCCTGCCTTTTGTTCTGAAGACAACTGTATGCTGCTGAAACGGGGTGGTACAAGTGCTACATGCTCTGTGCCCTGCCAGTGTACCTTTCCTGGAGAGATACCTGCTCAGGTGGGCTTTCGATAACAGAGTTTAAGGGTTTCAGGGTATGAAGCTGAGACTGCCCCAGATATGGCATTCACAGGGGAGGTTTTGGATATCTGTCCCAGGGAATGTTTCTGGCCTTACCATTCTGTACCTGCATGCTCGTACACTCCCATCACAATTTTTTTGCACTTAGGTGGTCTTGATAGTAACCAGTGTTTTGCCTTCGCTGAGATAACTTTGCTTGCTGATTTCATGTAACAGTGGAAATGAAACTGGTGTGCCTTATGTCTTCCAAATCTAGTCCTGACTGTAGATGAACAAATTAAGAGAATAGATTTGTGTTCAGTTACAGGTGATTGTTCCAATCCTTAACCTTTTGGAGATGGTGTAAAATTTTCCAGGAGAATGGTTGAAAGCCTCTCTTTTCAGATGTCTGAAAATTAGATTCGATTAGGCAGTATCAAGTATCCCATAGGGAACATTTCTGCACTGGAAAGTGGTTTAGATGGCTCCGATTCAGAGATGGAAAAAGATCCAATACAGTACGGAGCAACAATAATTTTGCAGCTGAGGTGCTAAAAACCACATGCACTTTTATTTCTCTTTTGAGCCTTTGAAGCAGCAGCTTGCCGGTGCCTGAGTTCCTCTTAAATTTATGTGATGCACCCATTTCCTTATTATCACTTTTATAGACAAGGGATACAGCAACACATTACTTCTTAAATGTCCTGCCATTATGAATGCATTTGCTGTTCATTGTAATAGCTCCAATCACGATGAATTCATTTTGCATTCATGTAGATGTCATGAGCACTTTGGTTTATTCTTTTTCTAATTTAAATCAGTAAATGGACACTTAAAAGCACTACCCGTACTCCCATTTTTCTGCCAAGGGAGCAGGGGAAAAGTGTGCCTGTAGATCCAGGCTTGCATAATTCCCTGCATAGTGGGGAAGTTTCCCCCTGGCTAGAAATTAGCAACCAGCTCTTCTAGAGTGATTGACTGTTCCTTGTGACAGCATGGACCTTAATCAATTTGTTGCATACACAACGGGCACATCTGTTCATGCCGCAGGCATTCCACTGTCATGTAGTGGCTGGCTCAATTTAATGGACCGCTTACTGTATCAGATACCTGCTTTGAGGGGTTTTTTTTTTGAGCTGGGGAAGGGAAGGAACTCTCTCTTTTTTCTTTTTGCAGAGTGCTTTGGGTGCTTCCCCTCACATAAACACACTTTAGCTGTGAAAGATTGGCGCTGCTGTGATAAGCCTGCTGTCAGCGGATAAACTCTAGTTCAGTGATGCGGAATCTCTGCTCAGTGAACCGGGAGAGAGAAATAATTTAGTGGCAGATGTTTGGAGTTCAAACAGCACTGAACTTCCAAGCACTGATGTGAATTGTAGAGTGTGTGGGGAGGGCGCAGAAGGGGAGAAGCCCAGGGAGACCAGAGGGCTTATGTGGACCCAAGTACAGAGTGAAGAGTGCCAAAGGGAGGCAGTTAAATGTCTCCTACTTGGCCCAAGCCCTACCAGGTCTGTCTGACTGAATAAAAACATGCAAGTTTTTATATACTGTGTACTCATATTGTTTCTTAATGCTTTCTAAATCTTCTGAAGACCTGAGTGCTCTTGGTGGCTCTGGAAATCCACCAGAGGTACTTTGTGTATCACTGAGTCTATAAGGTGCTCAATTTTCCTAACGCTCTTGTAAGTCAGCTGAGAAAACAGTGGGACTGAGGAACTATGTGATCAGCTGAGAGTCATCAATGAGGTAAGCGCGGGAAGGACTGGAACGTGGCAGCCCCAGTTCTCAGATTTCTTAGCCCTTTTCAGTCTCCTCTGTTCTTTCCCCATGTCTCAGTAGGTAAGTCTGAAGACAGGACTCCTTGGTGCCATTTTATCATATCAGATTCAGCTGGCCCCAAAATATCTGCGACTTCACACCATGACTGTACAGTTCAGGTCAGCGTCCTGAGCATTGAGTCACCAAATCGAGCATTCAGGTCTCAGACTGGTGGGATTTATTTTCAGAAGTTGGAAGAGGAAAGGACTGAAAGGCTGGAAAACCAAAGAACAGGAGACCAAATTTGAATCAGAACAGCAAAATTAGGGAATGCCGAGTTGAGACCCGTTGGCTTTTTTGATAATACTGTCACGATCTCATCATGAATAAAACAATATCTTTCACTTGACCACTCCATCTAATAAGGATTCGCCTACACTGGATTCTATCATTTTCAAAGTAATGAAATCTGTATCACCTTGAAAGAGATAATTTGACCCCTGTGTTTATATGCATGTACATGACAGCAATTTCTAGGGGGCATCCTGTAGGTCCATTGCTGCTTGCATTTTTGATGCGGGAGGAAGGCTTCTTCTCAGGTTTATTGGTTCAGACAGCTAGCTGGGAATCATGGTTTTGAAACAACTCTTCTGCCCCCGCCTCGTTCGATGCTCTTTTTCCACACTAAGAAAGCTGTCATGTGGTTAAGGCAAAATCACTTTGGACGCTAAACTGCAACGAGGAATACTTAATATGAAAGGGGAGTGTACAGATGGGGAGTGAAAGCAAAATAGCTGTTGTGCTTCAGATATAGATTCTTCGTTGATTTTGAAATAGTTTTGAAATATTCCCTTATGGATAAGCTCTTAGAGGTACTACTACCCTTTATTGTTTTGGTTTTTTTTAAGTGGAAATTTATAATGGTTAATATCTGCTGCTTCATGTCTATGCTGGAAAAGGGTGCGGGGGGGGCAATAAACTGCCCAGCTGCCATGGACACTTGTTTATGTAGTCTTAGCATATTAAGCCAAATTAATTCCTGGTGCAAAGGCTTCCATGCACTATGTTTCATAGCTAAGTCTGGGAGCTCTGATTTCGGGGTATTTTTCTCTTTAAGCTGCGTAAACATATGTGAAGTTAGAATGGGAAGCAGTTTCAAGGGAGGTGTTTTTCTAAGCAATTTATATTCTAAACAACGTATATTTTGCAAAAATGTGTAGTCCTCACTCTGCATGCAATAAATGTAAATCACACTGTAGTAGTGAAATGATGCACGTTTGCATAGGAGAGAATCTTTTCCATTTTAAAGCTGCATTTACCCCTTGCTTTATTTAGTATGAAACCTTTGCATTAACTAGCACAGTGGCTCATTAAAGATGTTCTCCAGCTTGAGCATTGGTGGAAGGCAGGCAAAGGCGTGTGCTACTGTCAGCACTGAAGAGGGCTATTCTGCTCTGGCTTCTTGTGAGTGGCGGTTCCCACTCCAGTCCTCTCTGCCTGGAGCAGACCTGGAGAAACCTTTTTGGCTTCAGAGGAAGGTCCCTGCCCTGCTTTGTCTTTGTGCCAGGACTGCCGAGCAGCTAGAGCATATTATCAAGGAAGGGGTTTTATGTGGAGAAGAGAAGGCTCCAGGGAGACCTTGTAGTGGCCTTCCAGTACCTAAAGGGGGCCTACAGGGAGTGTAGTGATAGGACAAGGGGTTAATGGTTTTAAAATGAAAGAGGCTAGATTTAGATTAGATATTAGGAAGAAATTCTTCACTGTGAGGGTGGTGAGGCACTGGAACAGGTTGCCCAGAGAAGCAGTGGATGCCCCATCCCTGGAAGTGTTCAAGGCCAGGCTGGATGGGGCTTTGAGCAGCCTGGTCTAGTGGGAGGTGTCCCTGCCCAGGGCAGGGGGGTTGGAACTAGATGGTCTTTAAGGTCCCTTGCAGCTCTAACCATTCTATGATTCTGTGTGCTATGTGGGAACAGAGAAAGGTTTTAAGGCATTTGGATGCTCAGTTCCCATTAAAAATGGAGGGGAATGGGCATCTGCATTGCCCAGGCAGCTTCCAGAACACCAGTTTTAGTGGTAGTATTAATTCTAATCCATTATAGATTATTTATAGACATGGTTCCAGAAATGAGACAGATGTCTAAGAGGTGAATAGTCACTCTTTGGCAGACCTTGGTTAGCCATGTTTGCACAAGAGTCCACTTGACCGCAGAGGGAATTTTGGTTAGGTTTGCTTGGTTGTTTGAGAAAGTGTCAGGATTTGGCCAGTATAACAGTAGGCTCTTGCCAGAGTTTCGCTGTCAGTCGCTTTTTCCAGCTATATTGGAGTGCATATGCCTCTGGAGCAGCATAGCTGGCTCATGCAAGCAGTCATGCTAACCAGCTGTCTCCTGGAGCACTCAGGGGGAGAACTCTGGTGGACACACGGGCAGCAGGATCAGGCCTGGGCTAACTTGCTGCATCTCAGCTTTGTGCCCGCAGATGTGTCGGATTTGCCATTTGTAATTGTAGTAAACTATTGCTCTTTTTGCAGGCATGCGCTACCAATTCTGTCCTAGCTACTGTCGCATAAACTGCAGCTCAGTTTTGATAAACAATTATTAAAAATCAAGATATAAATAGTTGGTTATTTTAGTCAGATACCTTTTTCCATTTTGGCATCTAATGGCTCTGGGGTAGGTAATTTTGTTGCCTCGTCTAGAAATGGAAAATTTTTGCAGTGCTGATTTTTTGTTTATGGTCCCAGATGGAAAGCACTCAGGTCCTGATATCCCTCCAGATTTCTCTGTGGCACATTTTCCCTACTCTTCTGAAGGAATATGTCAGTGGGAACTCTGTATCCTGCCTTTAGATATAAATGCTATGTGCTTTCCACGTTTCTCTAACACATTTCTTAAGCACATTTCTGGGATACTTAATAGTGGAAAAAAGCGCAGTTCAATTTTTCTGCCCAGTTTACCGTGTGATGTGAGTTGTCAGAGGAGACATTTGCTGTTGCAAAATAATCATCTCCACTGAATTCACTGCTCCAGAGGAGCCTGAAGAAGAGCAGGCTGAGAGCCTGGCACACCACGGTGTGAGGCAGTTTAACTCTGACGTTGGAGCTGTTGCCCATTAGAAGTGATGGAAAGCTGCGAGAGCTCAGGTTTGCGTGGGAGCACCTGGTAGACAGCGGCCATAGGGTTTGGCCCCAGCTCCCTGGCTAAATGGAGGCCTCACCGCTCCAGCACATCAGAAGCCCTCTGAGGCAGGGAATTCGCTTTGACATAAATACCTCTTTGCCCATTTTGTCCAATGTATCTGGAAGGGAAATTGCTAATGAGTCGCGGTAATGGGTGTGAGCTCCCAAACATTTAAGTAGAGCTAATGAGCAAGCAATAACTGTAACGTTTTTTCTTCTGCTCTTCCCATCTCTTCCAATGTGTATTTAGTAGTAAAAAAATGTTCTGGGACTTTTCATCTTTTGTTATTATTGTTCATTATGGGGGATCCCTGGGAGGCATTCCTGTCTTTAATGTGAGTCAACATACTTCTTAGTAGATAATCATGGGGCTCACACCCTTGGCCAGTGAGGGAAAGTGAAAGAGTCATGTATGGAGACAGTCAACCGTTCAACTTCTAGGACTGAAACAATATCAGAATGTGATACTTAATGAGGAATGAACAACATGAATGGGTTTTGTTCTGGGAGTTTTGCTTGTTCTTCTCAGTCTTTGGGGCAATTAAGTTGGAAAAGTCTTATTCAGGATAGATGTTTAAACTATGGCGAACGTGATTGTTGAAGAATCTCAGCTTTAACATTTCTCTTATACCAGAGGGCGATTCCCACTTTTCACATTAAAAAGTTCTAAAACGCAGAAATAGAATTTTTAAGCCCCAGGTCTAAAACAATGGGATAGCTTAAATAAGCACAAAAGTTTAAAACTAAGAGTGAAATATCACATGGTTCCCTAGAGAAAAAGTAAGAAATGTCAAAAACTTGCAGCCAGATAATTAGAAAGCGAGGAAACAGTGAGGGGTTGGGAGGAGATGCACAATGTAATAAGGATGGGTTACAATTAGATTTAATGTAAGTGAAATTCCAAAACTAAGAAACTGCTTTGCCTTTCTGTTCAGGAAAGATGATTCGGTTGGACCCGATCAAGACAATACCTTCCTGCCCTTGTTCAGTACCTGTGGTGAACAAAGGGAAGGTGAATAGTAGCACTGAGATGTGAAGGTGCAGCAACTACCACATTCAAGGTGGATAGAAACTTTGAGAGTTTAGTGGACATGCTTGAGGGGCTGGTTATATCTTTCCCAGAATTCTGCTACAATTTTTACATGAAGTCCCAGCGTGGAAATAAGCATTATTATTTTTTTTTTAATAAATCTGTGAAGTCTGAGTTTACACCATTTGACTAAAGAACAGGAAATCTCAGGGGCAGGCAGACGTGCTAATCTAACCTCAGGATGCATGCAGGACTATAGACCAATTTGGGAAGCAGACAATGAGCAGGAATAAATGCAAAATAGACCAAAAATGCAACATAGGGTTTTCAGAGATTGTGCCAAATTTATATGATCCCTTTAAGTAATGAAATAACTAACAAAGAAATGCAAGAAACAGAAATTACTTGGTGCCATGATTCACAGGGAGTTAGATAAACTAAAGAAGACAGGGATTAGAAAGTAGTACAAGCACTTGGGTAACGGGGAGATGGCAGGAAGAGGAAGAAAGGTTGGAGGGAGGTTAATAAGGCTTTATCAAGGAGCTGTCTCAGGCCCAGTCTTGCTTAATATTTTAATTAGTGACATTAGCTCAGAAGGTGGAGGGAGTTAATGAAGTAGCTTTCTGTTACAGACACAAAGTTGTGAGATGGAGCAATAAAAGGAAGATCAAGATACTGTGCAAGAAGAATTTGATGACCTTGAAGATTAAGCAGTAGAAATGTTATAAAATTTAATGGTACCAAGTTCAAGGTTATTTATCCAAAGATTATACATAATCCACTTTGCTGTAAACTGGGCTCCTAACTTAGAGAGGAGTGCGGCAGAGAAAGATGCTAGTAGTTTGGTCCAGATAAGACTTATTGCATTTGCTTTGTTTACATATTCAGTTATTTATTGCAGAAAAGGATTAGGCTAATCTTGTGCAATATGTTTTTTGAGAACCTGTATTGTATTTTGCAACATGAGATGCCAATGTGATGCATCTGGGGAAAAAGTGCAGAGTCGATTAAAGCTGTTGTGCATTTGGAATCAAGAGCACAGTTCTGGTCACTCGTGTTCAAGAAGGATGAATTTAGGAATATGTTCAACGGTGCTTTGCTTTAATGAAAAGATAATACAAAGGGAGAAGAAGATTTGTGTCACACAGTAAAATGATGGCAAAGAGGCAATATGATTGCGGTCGGTAAAACCAACAGCCCTGTGTGTTAGAAGGAATAAGTTAAGCTAACAGACAGTCTTGGCACAAGAACAGCGGGGCACAGACCGACAATGAATACATTTAGGCCAGAAATTAGAAGGAACTTTTTAACTGTAGGAAAAGGGAGGTTCTGAAGCAGACTTACACTTACAGGATTTGATACAGTACAGTTTTGTTCCTGTGAAAAAAACAGAGGGAAAGAAATGGTTAGTTCAAGATGGAACCTAGTCTGGACAGGATATATTTACCTGTGGTAGGAGGAAACAGGGCCTGGGCGGTTCAGGGGGAGTCTTTACATCGTGGGTTCTTTATTTTACCCCAGTATGAGTGAAGAGTGAATGAAGTTGCCCCCTGTCCCTGGAGATCTCAGTTTTACTCCACATTTGCGCTGAAGAGTACTTGACCATACTTGGTACTGCACTTTGAGAGCTTGAGGGGAGAGGAAGCCATTTGGCTGGGGAGATGTTTGGTGAAGCAGGTGAGAGGAGTGTGCCAGCAGGTAGGAATCTACCTGGCAGCAATGAAATGACAGGATTTCCACCAGTCTTTTTAATGAGAGCATTCTTTGAGACCTCGAGGAAGCACAGGAATGCATGATAAATTGCAACTGAGTTCTCTCTAGAGAAATGGACCTAGGACGAGCGAGGGCATCATGGTGCGTGGTGTGTTTCTGGAGAGGGATGGCTAGGTGTGCTCGAGGGGTTCACCTCACTGTCTTAATTATGTGGAGGGGTTTTATCTTCCTTGTCCCTCTTTCTGTAGTTTCCTGTCTGTCTAGTTTTCAGATCATATCATGAAATTTCACAGCTCCCCATTTGTTAGTGGCTATATTTATAATTGCTACAATACAATTTATAGGTGTTCAGTTTTATAAAAGGAGGCACCTAAGCATTGGCAGCCTAAGTACTTTTCTGATCTGAGGAAGCTAGGTGATTGTTCCTGGGAAGAAGATCAAATATTTATGATTAGGAAACAATCTATTTTCTGGGCAAAGGGCTTAAAAAAAAATTTCCCATTTATTCGTGAACAATTTTGAGATAAAAATGAACAACCTATAGAAATAATGATCACAAGACATGCTTCTGCTGCTGTTTTTGAGCAAAACCTCACTTTCTTGTGTCTTTGTCTACCACAAAGTGATTTCTAACCCACTGCAGGCACATCATCCTCTCCTACTCTGTCAATTCCACCATTTTGAGGAATCAAGTAGGCTGACATTTAATTCAGAAGCACAGTTTGGTCATGTCTATGTGCTAGAAATCTAGCAGGGTCATGATTATTGCAGAAACAACAGTATCAAGCAGTGGGTTGAGTGCCTGCATCTTTCCCTTAAACTGCAGAAATGGACAAAGATGCCACCATTGTGTAATGATTCATTTTTCTGCCAGCCCTGGCACCCCTGATCAGAGGCATCATTCCAAGATGCTGAGTGCAACGTTTGGAACAGCACACTCTTGTTCTTGTGAAAAATCCAGCTTGAATGGCACAGAATAGGGCCGTCTTTCACGAAGCAATGAAATGCCTGCTTGTCAGCTACTTCTTGCAGGACACATCTGTCAGGCAGTGAGAACGAATTTGAACTAGTTTGATATGAACAGCGCAGTGAAATGCTACATGGTGCTGTGAGGCAGAAAGCACCCCTGGGGGAATGTGTGGGGTGGTGGTTGAAGCCAGGGCACTTGTGGGCATCCAGGACCTTCGCCACCCTGCCTGTCTCCTTGCTTCTCCTTAATATGCCACTAGTGCAGACAGTTGTGACTTTTCCAGTCTCTCCTCTTTAATTTGGAATTTTTGCATGCACCTGTGATGCGGACTAAAGGCTTTCATGATTGTCCTGGAAGTTGGCTTGGTTTAAAGGAAGCCACCTTTGCAAGTCATTTTGCTGTTGTGTGTGGCACAAAAGATGTTTGACATTGTTAATTGTGGTGGCTGTCCTTGTCCTTGTCCTACTGCAGTTCCAACACAAGTAGCTAAAAAAACCCCTGCACAGGTTGCACAGGAGGGAATGATGGCTTTCGCTGACTCTGAAATCATGTTTCTTGTGAGATGCTGTGACAATATTGAAAGAATACAGGTAGAATAGTTATGTTATTTGTACAGTTTGCATTACAATGCATGTAGTGGTTCAGAGAACACAAATAGGAAGGAGGCAAGAGGTCTGACTTTTTAATGATATTTTGCAAGTACTTTGAAAACATGGTAGCCAATCTTCACACAAACAGCTCTAGCACCCATATTGTCTGCAAAGCTTTACCTGTAGCATCTATTTAACTTGCAGAAACAATTAAAAAAGAAAAAAATATTCAGTATTAAGAACAGAAATGTGGGCTTTTAATTACTTTTGTCTCCTCTGGTCCCCTGGAACTATTAACACCACCAGCGCAAGTCCAGGCAGTCTATTCCAGCATACTTTCATATTCCCCTGTAATGCGTCCTCCAAAAGATTTTATCAGCTCCTTAGCAAGCCCGCTTGAGACTTCTTCTGTGTCTGTGTACAGAACAGTTAACATCACATCCCTACTGTCAGTATTTGGACACTTCATCATGTAATGATGCTCTGTAGTGCTTTTGGGAAGTCAAGATTCCCAGTCCTGTGATGTCCAGAGGTTTTTCATAAGCCTGGTCTTGTGTTCACTGGGTAAATGAATCACTTTCTCATGATTTTTCCTGGTCCAGCCTCAGTTTAGGCTTTTGTAATACTTAGGAGACCGTGTCTTCTTCATATTAGTAACTACTATTAATGATGCATGCTATTGATGTGTTGTCCATCAAATTTGGAGCTCGTTTCCA
This sequence comes from Fratercula arctica, assembly GCA_947846985.1. Classification (NCBI taxonomy): domain Eukaryota; kingdom Metazoa; phylum Chordata; class Aves; order Charadriiformes; family Alcidae; genus Fratercula; species Fratercula arctica. Next base: position 51,715,346 of record CANTUZ010000005.1, on the reverse strand, counting down.
TACCTTGGATCACAGCGCACAGGAGAGTGCAAAGTTGTGCTGGCCACCTCGCGTGGGGTCCAGTTCTTTCAGTGTCCCTGTCAACAGGTCTCAAGGCAGTGATGCGTCCATGGCCGCCTGCTGAGACCAGGGTCTGGATTCTTAAGTCCTGGCTTTTAAGAAATGCTCGTCATGACATTGGAAGTGCTAGAAGTGTACTAGAACTACGGGAGTTAGAGATGATTTAACGGGTTAATAAAAACAAATATCCAGCTGGCCACTTTCTGGCTGTGTATTAATCAAACTTTCGAGCTTTCAAATCGAGCTTTCCCGCTCGAGCCCCGTTTTGAAAGGTGTAGATTCATTATGCTGGTTTTTATGTTCAAGCTGCATTAAAAGCAGCAAAATAGGATACAAATTACTTCCTGTGGATTTCTGTGTTTTTTTTTTTCTTTAAGTAGCTTGAATATAATTTTTTTTTCCTTTTTCTGAGCAAAATGATTTTGTCTCTCATTTATTCTATTGCCACGTGCCTCCTATTTCTGCTGCTTGCTGTGATGAAGCACCACTTGGGTATGTTCTCAATCCTGACTCCACCAGGAGGAGACCAGAAATCTCATTAAGGAATTGCAAAGACTTTGTGAGGCTGAAATGTCTCCTGTAAATCCATTAATGTCCGTATATAATTTACTCTTTGTGTTTCTCTTTTGGAGCTGTCAGTTATCTTTGACAGTATCCTCCTTTCTTTAAAAACTTAAACATGACCTGCTTGTTCTTAGAACAGTGAAACCGCTTGCTCTTTCATGAATTTATAAATGTTTTTAATTATAAATCAAATGATGAATAATTTCCAATCCAAGAGAAGAATCAGTCAATTGACCTCATGTGTTTGGCGAAGCAGCATTCAAAGGAGAAGCAATATCCTCCATTTAGACAGCACCACTGCGTGTACTTGCTGCTTCCACGTCTACCAAACCATCATCTCTTTGGTCAATGGCCTAATTGAATTTCAGAAGTCATGGTGTCACAAATCTCTATACTTTGCTTTTCTAGCTAAAATTTCCCTCAAAGGAAATGTTTTGTGTGGTAGCAGCAGTGACAGGTTTGGTAGAGAACAGCTGCTACTCCTGAATGGTGCATGGGCCAACCTGTCAAACTGAGGTCTTAGCAATTCTGGCTTCCTCTTTGTCCTTCTTCGCTGGGCATCTCCTCCTCCTCAGCAGCGCATGAAAGAAAGAACAAACCCACAAACCCAGATGCAAGTAAGCAATCAGTCTAATGCAAACAATGCAAGGGGTTAACCAGACCCTAAAGAAATGGGGCTTTATAGAGCTTTGTAAACCTTAGGACAAGGAACAACAGGTTGGTTGCATAAAGTGTCAACTAAAATGAGAGATGAGGATTGTCTCTGGGAGAGAGCCTATTAGCTATGACTTCTTCCTGTGATTCATATGAAAGGAGTCTGTGGCATCCTTATTGTTGCCAGTGAGGTGCAAATCCGCATTGTAAGAAGAAAGCAGTTCTAGCAGACACAGCGTGAGGCAAAGGCTACGTGCTCTGCATCACAGGAAAAATTCCTCCTGGCCAAGTTGGAGGTGAGTTATTGGAAAGTGCAAGCCTGGTTGCTGAAATTGTGAAATTAACCATTTGGAGACTTTGCCCTTTTTACTCCCCTCCTTTCTCATTGTCCAGTCCTAATTCATTTTGTGGTATCTGTGTGCACATCGTAGTCTCATCCCAAGAACTTGCTGTCCAACTGTAGAGAGCCTCTAACGTTGTCTGTCTATGTGAGGAGATGGTAAGACTGTGCGTGTGTACTCAAATGAGTGCTGCCACATGCCACGTTTATAATGCAGCAGCTTATAATGGGGTAGACCTTAGTCATCCATCTGTCTGTCACAGAGGATCTTGCATAGCTATTCTCTTTTCCGAAAGAAAGCATAGGCAATTAAAATTATCCCAGGTCTCCCTGGCTTCCTGCTTCTAGTTCTCAAGAATGAATCAAAACTGTGAGAGGAAATTGTGTTTGGTCCTATACTTTTTAGAGACCTGGAGTGGAAGAGCTGCGAAGAAAAGAAAAGATACATATAAATACATCTCATTTCTTTTTTTTTTTTGGTCTTACTTGAGCAGACACACTGATGCAAAGAATACGCATGTGTGCATAGTGTCCCTTATTCCTCTTTCCTAAATAATAAAAGGCTACAATGCTGTAGCTACTATTCCAAGTGACTTTAATATGTTTTTTCCTATTTTATCTTACTCTTTTGCTGCAGTGTTTCATATGCAGTTGTTTTTGTGTTGAAGCATATATTTTTGTAGTTCCCTTATGGATTAAAAGAGGGAAAGTGCAATGGAATAAGTGGCTAGTTTAGGCTAATGCAGATGGTTTTGTTAGGCAGTCACCATCTCTGCTGCTGTCTGTCCCTGGGCAGGCTCTTACCTCTGAAGGCAAATGAATGTTAACAAAACCTGGTGTAGGACTGTCCACCACTTGAGATTGTCCCTCTAGATGAAAAGAATCTCTGGAAGTCAGGTTGCCTGTGATCATTTGCACTGCTGAATAGCCAACAACAACCAAAAAAGCTAAGGAGGGACGTTAAGTTCAGCTGGGGCTTTGGACTAGGAGTCCCCTCTCCGGACCCCAGTTAACAATCTGATTCTGTTTTAGCTGCGGAGGCTGAAATGCTGCTGCCTTAGCCCTCCTCCTGCCAGAGCTTCATGATAAAACAGCTGCTGAATGGGTCACATTTCTAGTCCGCGGCTCTCAGCACAGATAGAAAGGTAACTGCACAAGCTGCATGGATAGAAAGGTAACTGCATAAGCTGCAGCAGCTGAGGAGCATATATATATGTGCCTCTCAGCCATCTCAGAGAGTGCAAGACAGAGAGCTGAAATTAGAAACCACTTTAGGCACAAGGCAACTGCCTTTAGCCACAAATCCCGTGAAATGGAAATGTCCCTTTTGTTTATCCCCCTTTCAGGCTTCGTCTCCAGGCCATTTGGTAGGGTTTGGGTCTCAGAGTGAGGGGCTGTTGTGTAAGTGCTTTAATACAGCAGAGCCCTAAACTCCATAAGGGCCCTTCAGCACAACTGTTGAACCAGCTGTCCTATTTAAAAATACTTGTAACAGGCTCTTGGGTGAAAAAATAGCATATCTGTACTTTTATGTAAAATGACCATTGTTTCCAGGGAGCGTGCTTGTGTGTGTATTATATATATTTACACAAAGGTGTGTAAGTGATGCATGAAACCAGGACTGCATTTCATCTACTGAGTGAGAAGCATCTTAGCTATTTGTGGGGTTTGGTTTTTTTTCCCTGATACTGACTGGACATTGAAGGGAGAAGGAATACAAAAGAAATGTAGCTAGCTTCCTTGGTAAATCATGCCTGATGTTGTGACAAGGGAAGGTGACAGAACCTGAATTTTCCCAAGTAAGTGTGAAACCTCTGGTAAACGAGGCAGATAATAGTAACAATTCTGGGAGCTGAAGAGAGTGATTTTATTATTGGTTTGTCCTTGATGATACCTCTCCCAGCAACAGTCTGATGAGTGGCACACGTGTTATCATTCCACCCACTTTCCAACTTGTGCACAAGGTGTAGGGCAGCTTTGAGAGCCCTTTGAGCCGTTTGAACCGCTCCTCACCTGCTTTCAGACATCCGTGTTTTTGCTGCCTCCAACAGGATCACACTGAAAATGTCCCAGATTATTTAGTAGAAACAAGGAACTACTGAACCTCAGAGTTCTCTCTTTCCTACAGGGCCATCGGGGCTTCTTGGCTTCTCTGCAAGATAAATAATATATTCTCTTCTTTTGATATTTCACCTGTTCTTTTTGCTGTTTTTTTGGTCTGTGGTCATACTGTGCCAAACATCATGGCGTTCAAGCCAAAGTGAGGAAATTGTGTTCAGCAGTGCTACCTAAGTGTGAAGCTGAACGAACACATGGGGCAGATTTCTGTTAATCCTTATGTCTCCAGTCAAAGTTTTTTATCTGAGTGGATGAGAGGGAGACCAGAGGTAGTCTTTTCTTGGACTGCCAGACGGAAAGCAAAAGTTTGTACTCTTGGAAGAAATTGCTCAAGCTTCTCCCTTGCCACTATGCACACATCCATCTGAGAAAGAGCAGCATGTCTGACAGAAATGAAAAGATTAGTCCTGGATGAGATGTAGCACAAAGCAGTTGGGGAGATTTATTAGAGATTAGAGATTAATTAGAGATTTATTAGGCATAGTCTCCAATGTGAGACTGTCATGTGAGCTTTGGAAATGCGTGGCTGGCGTGGGAGATTTTGGTACTGTGTGCGGGTACTTCTGCTTCAGGCTTGCCCATCAATTAAGACTGCACACAAGCTGATTGAAATAGGGCTTGACCCTAAACAAATGGGGGAAATTTCCACCCCAGCTGCCTTGAAGGTGATGGCCCCTGAGGTGCTCTTCCCAGACTCAAGCTCGTAAAACAAAGGTTTCATTCACAAATGACCAAACTGGCCTCCTTACTCCCCAGCTGCATACCCCAGCAGCACTGCCCTATTGCCTTCTCCCTTTCCCCCCACTCCTGCTGGGGAAGCTCTCTGCAGCTCTGTCGCTGCATCCCCTGCCCTCACCCCCTCGTACAATGCATAAAATGTAGGTTGCGTGTTTCTGTTTGTCTTCCTGCCCTCAGCCCTCCTTCACGCCCTCCCCCGCCTTGCATCTCAGATGATGGATGGACTGCAAAACAGATGCTGTGGAAGATAAATACACTGGGGAAATTTCAGCGTGTGCCGCAAAGTGGAGATGACTTGCAGAGATTCCCCGGCAGAGCAGTGAGCCGCTCTGCTGCCACTCACCACAACTGCTCGGGACAGGCTTCGAGCTTTCCCTCGTGACTGCCCGTAACCTCCCTTTAGACCCGTGTGCTGTCTTGGCCCTCGTTATTGCTGCAGTCATCCCTGCAGTAATTGTATGTGCGACGTACCTGAGTGCCCTGTTCGCAGCACTGCCACCACCATTAAAAGATATGGCTGACAATAAAAATCTCCATGTTAAAGGAGTGGGAAAGGCAACTGAAAAAGTAGCATTGTTGTAAAACAGAGGATCCCACGTATATCCAGATGGTAATTAAAATGCAGGAGGTTTCTGGAAGCAACTCTTTTTCCTAAACATGAATTTGCTTCATGTTGAATGTACTTTCTACAGCAGTAGTGACTATAACTGATGAATGGAAAAGCAATTAGCACCCTTTATGTGCATGCATTTAATAGATATGTAATAGTATTGAATACAATAGGCAGGTTTTTTTCAGCAGAAGCGTGCTACACAGAGATACTTGTCTGAACGTACATATATATGCACACAATTGATATTTTCTCACTGTCCCTTACACAGAACGTAGTGTGGTGTGACCCCACGTTCACCCGCAGTGGACTCTTGGGTCTTGAGCTTTTCCAGGCTCTGTGGCTTACTGAGAAGGGCTGAACTGCTTGCCAGGATGGCAGAGCCTGAGCTGTGCCACTAACATGGTTTGTGGCCTTAGGAGGTCCGTTGATCTCCTGCCACTTTGGTCCCTTTTGCTGCAAAGTGGAAATTAAGGTGCCTGCCCTGTCTGTAGTGCTGTGGTGAAGCTTTGCTAATGTGCTCACAAATTTCCTGCTGAAAGGCCCAGCAAAACTGCAAAAGCTATCTGGCTTCCATGCCCAGTGCCCCCATGTCCCCAGATACCCTGGGGGTAGAGCGGATAGGACAGGCTGTGGAAACTTGGAGGGCAGGATAGCTGGATGCCTCAGTATCTCACCTGATGTTGTTTGTAGAGGTCTGAACAGGCTTTCTTGGCAAGACAAATAAGAGAAACTGCTTTGAAAGGTTTCATCGTCACGCAGGGACATTCTACCCATAGCTGCATGATTGGAAAGGGAACTAAAAGATGGACAACGTAAGATCTGTTTTGCAGAACTTGTGATTTTTACTGTCAAAGTCCCTGGTGGAATATTAGATGCATAGCCATTGTACCAGCACTCTGTGTGACCTTCATCAGCTCTTGATAGCTGCCCCAGGAGAGACTAAGGACTGAAAAGTCCTGGACACTGGACCCAGCTCTTGACAACAGGACTTTCTGCAGGGTGGGAGGTAGTGCCTGTTTTGAGGCTTAATGGGGCATCAGCCTCCAGGGCTGTGTCAGCAGCATGTTCCAATGACTCTGAAGTCAGGCATCAAAAGAGACTAATGAATTTGTTATTGCAAATTAGAAATTGATTTGAAGGGTACAAATTGCAACTAGGTACGAAAGGTACAGGTCAGCTCTCTCTATTCAGTTGTTATTTGGGACTCTGTCCTTACCAGCACCTTTCTTGCTTCTGTTAGTTTCCATTTTTTTTCCCCTGGATGTCTTAATTAGGCATGTAGACGCATGTAGATGTGCAAGTGTGTTTGCAACTGAACAGGAGCCAGAATGGTAGATGGGTTCACACAGGCTGATGAAGCCCGGACGTGCACTGTGGGAGGTTCCTATTGATGCACAGAGTGTCTGCATAAACCTGCTTTTCTCCCTTTTTTTTACTGCTGATTTTTTCCTAGCAGTAATGCAGTATTCTTTGTTATCGGGCCATCACCCACTTGTCTTGCTAGCCCTGCTTGTTTATGAAAACAGATTTCTCTGTCTAATCTTCTCCTTGCTGTGAAGGTCAAGTTGTTGTTTATTTCAATGTGTTACTGACTACAGTGATTCGGTAGTTCCTGTTCAATGCCCCAGTCTTAAGGATGTTTTCCAGAAAGAGGAGAAAGAAAGAGGAAACCAAACTCTCATTTTACCTGTCTCTTGGAGAAATCACTGGACAGCCGAGGCTATGTCTTTGAAAGGAAAGGGGCTGCTCAGGCTGTGAAATTCTCAAACATTAGCTCAGCGTGGCTGAGCCAGGGCACAGGGAGATGTGTGAACCCATGAATCATTGCTGGGCAGCTGCCAGCTCCCTGACTTTAATTGGAGCCTTCTAATATTTACGCTGTTTGGAGGTTTTTTTGGTACTGCTGATAAAAGATTTCATTCCTCTCTCGTGAGGCTACGCAGAGACAGTAGAGGTGTGAGCTTAATTCAAGGTTGCTGAATGACTTGCAGCTACTGGGGGAAATTATGTTACTCCGCATTGTTTTCCTTCTGAAATTGCTGCCTTGGCAGCATCTTGGGGATTTTTGCATATTTGTGTCTTTAAATTTCCTGTTCCTCAGACCGCTCTGTCTTCACAGTTTCTAGTCATTGCATTTTTATTAAAGATCTCCATGGAAGTAAACAGTCTCGGAGGGCGCATTGTTCCAATATCCAATAGAGGAAGGGGGAGTGGAAGCATTCCTTAACAAAAGGGGAAGGGGGAGATTGGAAAGTATGCTATTGGCAGCGTAATAGGTTGAAAAATCGTTCATCTGACCTCAGATTAAGTCTCAAATGATAGACTTTAAAAGATTATTATGCTTAAAAGAGCTCCTTTCACTCAGTATGATGTGTCACTCTAGGGACACGCGTCGTTGCTCACTTGCAAACAAGCCACACACAGAATTAAGAATTTTCACACTCCCATTTGCCTCTTTTACCCTTTATCCAGCTGTCAGTCACTGTCTTCTTCCCATCAAGAAAAGGCAGGGATGTTTGTAGGAGGAAGGAGTTGGTGGCCTACTTAAGCCCTGTCTTCTTGTGGGGTGGCAGGTGAACTGGATTTTCCAGAGGTAGTTTTCTTCCAGCTTCACCCAGCTGCATAACTGCAAACACAATGAGAGATTTTTTCTGTAAACTGCCTTCTCCTTTTGCATTTAAAGCGTTGCAAACTGTATTACCAAGAATAGGCAAGACGGTGGAGCTGAATCTGGGTGTTTATGCCAATATATCTGCTTTGATTTATGTGGCATTGATCATCTCTTTATAATAGAGTTAATGTGAGAGTAATCTACTCCCCTCAACGTGGCTTGATGCTGCATTGCTTTTGCATCCAGTTACTTTGTCAGTTCGATGTGCAGCCCTTTGTCTACGTTTAATATCCTTTATAGGTCAGCTGCCATGCAGGGAGCCTATGTGTGTGCAGGGCTTAATGGGTCTCTCAGCTCTTTCCCATTCTCTACTTTGTTTTGCTTACAAAGCTCATCCTTTCCCTCCCATTTCTCCTTCCCAGGAGAAAGGCAAGATGATGACGATGATGCATCCTCTGCTAATGGACCCTGCTGAAACAGTGATTTTGTCTGCAAGGGGGACTTTACAGGTATCTTGCAATTCACTTACCAACCTTCCGCATTGAAAAAGGGAAAAGAAGGATCACTTACTTCCAGTGATCCGAACTTTTTCCTGGGACCTTTGCTGAAGCGGTTCCGGCCCTAGCAATATCTGTAAATTAGCCTGGGCTTGGTTTTTACCCTGCGACCCCACAGCATATCCCACAGTGCATAAGGCAGTGTGATTGGTATATGTTGACTTCTCAGACTTTCAGAGCAAAGAAAGTAAACAAGAAGGTGCTCCTCTGGAGGTTTTGTAAGGTGTCACATTATCTATGTTTCTAAACCCTCCTGAGCTGGAAGGGATTTTTTGAAGGAGCTTAATTCCTCCTAAAAATCTCATCCTTACCTAATACGTGCTAGTTAGCAAACAATATTACAGACTTGATATGACTTCATATGATGAATGAGCAGGGGCTTATTATTAGAGTCTAGGGATAATCTCCTCACTGTGTTTAAGCACCTTAACCCTCCCTCTTACTTTCTGTGGTGCTCTTCATGCCATAATAATGCTAATAGAATTTTTAGATTATAATAAAGTTGATTCATATCCTGGGAAAAGTGCAGCTCAGACCTAGTTGATTAGTCAGATATTTTAAAATCTGTTTGGATTTTCAGTAGTAAAAGAAAAGGCAAACAATAAGATCTCACTTTAGGTTTAATACCAGTGGAGGCTGTGGATGCAGTTCAAACTCTGCAAGGCTTATGGTGGGAATGTCTCACAAAAGGCACTTTGTCTCCTTTGGAACAAATGCCAGTGAATAGTGGAATTTATTTCTTAATTATTTTTCCAGGGCCTCTCTGTTTCCAGTGTGCTCTCAAACACTTCATATAGAGATTTGCTTCTTTGGAATGGCATGAGGGAGGACCAGCAGTGGGGATTTGCTTTCTATGCATGGCATAGTTTGCCTCGTCTGCATGAGCTCTTTCTTGTTCCTAGGATACACTTGCTTGACTTAATTTATGGGCTTGCTTTATTATTTTTTCCCTTTGGCTGAGATCTGTTTTGACTTTCCCACTAAGCTCCTGAGCTGGGGCAAAACCAACAACACTGAATTTATTTAAGTGGAATTAAAGGGCAGTCCTTGTGCTGAGGCTGGGGCTGGGCTACTAAAGCATGCTCAGCCTCCTGAGGTGCTAAAGAACCTCATGTTTCATTCAGAAGCCAACTGCGCTGAATAGCAGAGAGACACTTCTAAGGACTGCAGTTGGGCTCTAGCACCAGCAGCACAGAATGAAAGGTGGGGCTTTAGGAGGCAATGGGGTATAAATTAAAAAGAGAAAAGAGTTGACCAACCACATTACGTTAGGGGCCCAGCTAGTTTTGTTGCCCCAGAAGCAAGGTCTGGAAAATGATGTAGTCCCTCTGCTCCTATGGTGCAAGAGTGACTGTTAAAAACATGTAGGAGAGTTAATGCATATAAACATTAAGAGCCATTTTCATTAATAAAAATGAAATTCACCTTCTTCAGTAGCATTATGAATTGCAAAGAGGGATCTTTCTGTATTGAATCATTAACTGATGGTCCTTGAAAATTCAGCCCTACTTTGTGTCTCCGCAGATATTTTTCTTGTTCATATGCATGCTGTGTTTTGGTTTTCCTTGTCCCCATTTAAAATGAGAAGCAAACTGAGCTTTCGTCAGAAATGCAGAGACTGGACAAGAGAGCACGGTATAAAAATGCAAGACTTTTGTGAGCATACCAAGGGTACCAGGCATGTAAAAGAGGCGCGTCTACCTCAGCAAACGAAGGTATTTCTGACAGTGTTTAGAGCAGCTCTGGTAGCTTGTTCTTCAGTGTGATCCTGATGCTAAATCTCATGCAGTAGATTGAAAGCAGGTAGCAGGAAGACAGTCTTTCAGTGTAGTGCCCATTGTATTGGTGCATGGAGGGAACTCTCCGTGTAGGTGGGACAAGGTCTATTTCTTTTGTCCTTGTTTTTTCCCCTGGAAAAGAAGAGACAGAGGTAGAGTTCGAGAATTTACCTTTTTTTCCATCTTAACTGGAAATACTCAGGGATCACTGGAATCTTACTTACTTTTCCCTCTTAACTGGAATTACTCTAGAATGACTCTAGGAAACACTTTGAGGAAATGTGATTATGTCTGTTTATCAAAATTCAGTCTCTCTGCCTGATGCTAAATAAACAAGGCAACAGGTAACGTGAGTTAATGAATCTTCCAGCCCTACCCTTGAAGGGCACAGACGGCTAAGGAGATCCAGTAACTCCAGAGAGGCAAAGGTTTAAGATCCCTTCTCATGCCTTCAGGAGGTGGCCACTAGATCAAAACTGAAGCCGGTTAACAGGGAGCGGCAAAAGAGAAAGTTGTATTTCCCATCCTCTACTACTGCTGCTCTGCAGATTGCAATAGCGCTTAAGCCTCATGGGTGGTCACTCCTGCATTTTCAGGTGGCACTAGATTAGCTTGAAAAACTAACAGGACCTTTATATAAATCATCTCCAGAGTATCCTTCTGGTGGTAGAGGTCCCATAAAACTACTTTTCATAGCGCCTTTAGTAGAACCACGTACACTGTGGGTTAAAAGTTTTTGACCCTGTCAGATGTTGGCTGTGTGCAGCTGGGCTCATGTTTGTCTCTTCTTATTAGAAAGGTTAGAAGGGGAATGAGAGATTTAATGTAATACATTATTTGTCTTGTAAGGGAAAAAACCTAGCGTGGTCTCCAGAATTTTCCCTGCGTATTCTACTTTATCTCTATTTGCTGATATCGTTGTTGGTCCTGGGATTTTTACAAGTAGTGAAATTGAAAGCGCACAAAGAAGAAAGAAACTAGAGAGAAAAAGAATGACTCTTGTTGTACTAGGTGGAGGTGAATTTAAAAAGTTGATGGCTGGATACATTGCTGCTGTCTGAGGAAGAAAGCCCATTACTGCATTTGACTTCAGGGTACTGAGGATGTAGTGCTGGACACGCATGTCTCCTCACACGTGCTCCAATTTGAATGCTGGGGATGATTATTCTTGATCATCAACTGACAGGAACGACATTAAAGAACCCAAAGCCAGCTCTCCTGCAAGGCAGTGCCCATACCATGAACCTATGAGGTGTCACAGCTGGCATGCAGGTGTGTCCACACAACAAGGCAGGGGAGTAACTTTGACCCAGGCAGCTGGCCTTGGTAAGAAAAATGGAAATGTAGCATGAACTACATGAGCGTCAGCAGGGGCTAGCAACCAAGATAAGGATATTGGTTTCCACACACCAGTGTTTTGCTGGACTCTTCATCAGTGTGTGCTGTCTTTTTTTAAAGTGTCTTTTCTGGTTAGAGAAAAGCTAACACAGCTGGCAACTCCATGTCACAACCAACCCTTTGCTTTCCTAAGGAGACCTTTCGAATTGCCCTGCCTAGCTCTCAGGTCAGTGGGGTGTGCAGAAATGGGTTTGGTCACAAAGTTGACACTCTTTTCTCATTCCTGAGTTAGTTATCCTTCCTTCGTACTGTTGCAGAGGGGTTTGTATAGTGGGCGTCTACTGGCTAGACCATTGACAGACCTTGAGGATGGGGTTTTCATGACAAAGCATCCGCTTTTTGAATCTGAAAAGGTAATGGCAATCAGAGGACAGCAGTAGTTCATTATTTGGAGCCACTGGCCAGATGAGGCTCACTTTGGGCTGGGCTTGCTGTTTGGGTGTCTTTTGTGTTTTTGATTAGAAGCGATCTTGATTTCTTCGTTTAGGAATTTTATCTGGGGAGACCTTGTTATACTTTTTGTCCACAAATTTACCCCTTCTTACAAAAGATTTCTTTTCCCTTCACTGAAAAATTTGTGCTCAGTCTCCTCCTGGTAATGAACACCACAAAAGTGTCTTGAGCTATGCACACCTGCAGCAGGAGAAGCAGCTGATGTTTCCTCCTGTTGTTTCACTTTGACATGTCTGGTTCTCCTAGATAACGTGCTTTTTTTCCACATACTTCTCCTTCAAGAATTCACTGCTTGTCAGACCTAATGATTTATTTCATCATCAACCATTTTTAGGTTGCCAAATATCCTGCAAAGATAAGGCACTAGCCTTTGAAAATATGGTGCCAGTAATTAAAATGAAGAATGCATTACAGTAAAAGGTAGAAATATGGGTCTAAAAGCCACACTAGTATTTTTAGTGACGGGAGTAATTGAGGATTTCAGTTTAATAATTCAGTGCAGCTGAGCTTAATAAATGGTATGAGGTAGAAATGGTCTTTCAAGAAGAAAGATTTCAGGGGTATAGTTAACAATTTAATTTAGTATATCCTTAAAAATGCTGCCGGGATTACTGTATAATAACTCAGCAGAGTCCTGCAATTTCTGAGCCTGTTCTGTGAAAGAAGGAACACGCATCCTGAGTGAAGATTATGCAAAGTGAGGGGATCTATCTGAGAAAAAGCCAAAAAGCCTGGAAATCCCAGCCCTGGCGCTTGTTCCTGCCATAGTCTGCAGAGAGTCACTTTGCATCGCTATCAGTTTCTGCCCAGGCTGCAGCAGAGGGGAGGCACAGCGGGCTGTAGAGAGGACCTGCCCGACCGTGAGGTCCCATGATGAAGTGTCTGTTCATACCACAAGCCCTCCAGGGTGGTCCAGAAGGAAATCGTCTCCTTGTTTCTCAAGGGTGAGTTGGTACAGAGCGTGGGGGAGGAAAATATCAATGCATGGGTGCGATATGGCAGGCCAGGGAGCAGTCCCACCTACTGTCTCCCGCAGCAGAGGGTTGTTCGAGGGAGCTCTCTTCAGGTGCGAAGCTCTGGGTAGGTGCAGTGCTCACGATCACTTTTATCTTCCTCGCTCCATCACCCAAAAACCTCAGGAGGTTCCAGACCAGCTTCTCCACTTACTGAACAGGTTTTAGTGCATTAGACCAGCTTTTAAATTAAAGGTCCACCTGTATCATTAGAGTCCAGTCCTGCAAATCCTACTTGCAAACACTGTGAACAGGCTGCTTCCTACATGTAGTCCCATGGGGTTCATGACCTTGCTGCCTTTGCAAGTGTTGTGCCAGAGAGCATTTTTATGTTAGACTCCTTAGTTCTCATCATGTCCTGCTCACACAGGAACTCTCCTGGTGTGGAAGCTGTGAACTTCATCTGCTTATGTTCCTTGGCTCAGTAAAACTATTTGAAAGCATTAGCTCTGCATAGCCAGCAGAACCACTTGTCAGGACAGTTTGTTGGGTGTCCCTTTAAGCATCATGGATAAGTTTGACAGGAACATTTTTCTTTATTTTGAAAAGACTAAGCCTGATAAATCATCATGTTCTCCATTTAAGGTGTGAGGACAAGCAGCGCAGAGTTGTGGCTAGGGGACAGGTTTATAATATTCCATTCGGCTACAGGATAGCTCTGCTTTGGTGTTGACATCTGAAAATGGGAAAGATGCTACTACCCTGCTCCCCTGCAAGGATACGCTCATTCAGGGTTATAAAGCAAACTGGAAATCCAAAGCACTCATTAAGAGACAAGGACTTGGGAAATTTCCATCAACTGTTTTTTATCATGGCCTCCAGGAATGTGGTGTGTCATGCCGCCAGATGTGAGGCCTGTGGCATCCCTCTAGTGTACTTCTGTACACAGATTTGTCCCTGTGTATGTAAAATCAGGCTGTGGTTTCTAGCTCCCCTTGGCTGTTTAGGTGCCCGTGCAGTCTGAGCTGCCTCCCTCTTCATGGCCAAAACATGTCAGAGAGTCTCCTCAGGCACAAACCTGAGGGTTCTTGTGTTTCAGCCCTCTGGTATCAATTTTTTGCTACTTCTAACTACAGTAGCACCGAAAGAGCTGCGTGTGGCGTGCAGCAGCTGAACTGAGCAGCCCAGGCAGTTCATTCATGCCCCAAGCTGGCTGCAGGTCCGCTCACAGCTGTGTGGGGGCTGGTCCTGAGACACTTTCTGCTTCCATGTTTGTGGTTCATGTCTCCCCACAAGAGCTGCCTTCCCTGATAACAATGAGGCTGTCATCCTTGTCATCCTGTGTGAAGAGACTCTGAAGATAATAACCATGCCACGATCAGAAGCTGGCCCTGGACCAGCCATTTTACTCCCCTGCCAAAAGGTAAAAACATCTGTCAGTTAGTTTCAGTTCAGATCCTGATTCGGCAAGATGCCTTAAGCATGTGAACAGTCCTCTGGGCTTCTTCCTGCTCTAGTGCTAGTGTCGATAGGGTTAAACTCAGCTGCTTTATCTTATTACACTCAGAAACTGGAAAAACCTTATTTCCTGTCTATATGTTAGGTGGGTGTGTTACACTTCAGACGTATATTACAGCTGGAATGCATGTGTTGTGTGAAATGTACCGCCCCGACTTTGCACTGATGATTATACATATGGAAATTACTCAGGCTTTCTCCTATCTGCTTTGCAAGGTTCATGGTACACCTTGGTTTTACCCCTAACTTTCTGTTGGCAGTGATGGATGAGTGGAGCCAAGTTCTCTGGCCACCCTTTGAAGTCATGGTGTGATCAATAAGTGACCACACGAGTGGTCAATTGGTTTGCATATAATGTACAGTTTAACAGCTTTCTACACTTCTGTTTCTCATTTCAGTTTCTAGGATAACCTGAAATTGTATGGGAATGTTGAGGGGAGACATTTATAGCCACTCCAGTGGTAAGACCAATGAAACCAGTGATGGGCAGAAGGGAGCAAAACTGAGTCCTGAATCTTTTAGGGAGAGTCTTCTTCTCGCTCCTTGCAGTGCCAGATTCAGTCACAGGCTGTTGGGTGTGTTGTAGCATTTAGTGGGTTTGGCTGTTTTTTAATTATTTGCCTGATTCTGATTATTTTTTTTTTTTCTCATTATGTTTAGCTTTGTGATATCACCATAAATTTCAGAGCAAATAATGTTTTCAAACCAGGATCAAACATCTCGGCTTCCTCTAAATCAAAATTTGTCTAACACTGAAGGCTACTATCTAGAAACTCTCTATAAAAATCGGTAATCAGTAAAGAGGCACCACAGTATTCTTAGGGGGAGTTTCTGATCTCTTTTACAGTTTAATACTGTCTAGGACACCTGATATACTGGAAGCAGCAAGTACAATGCACTACAGTGCAATGACTGGTACAGAGCAGGCCAGGGTTTTTGGTTTTCTCATTTTATTAGTTTAAATCCTATGATATTTCCCCTGATTGATACAGCAGGTACCCATAGGCTACACAGTGCCATACTAGCCCTTGAGCATGAAAATCACACTGTTTCCATTTTGTTCCTAGACCGTGCTACTTAGGTGCTGGTGCATTATTCAGATTTGGACTGAATTATGTTTTGATTTGACCTGGCCTGCATTACACTGCTTGCCAAAATACTGAATAAGCCTTTATCAGGGAGGCAGGTAACAGCCTCAAGTGGCCCGGTCTCCTGTTCTCAGGATCAACAACCAGGTTTTATTGTTAATGTTATTGCTGTTATCATAGGAGCACGGAAACCAGCTCATTAACCCCAGCTCCGGTGTGCTGGAACTGCGCAAGCATGGCACAGAGCTGACGGCCGCCCCTAGGAGCCCTCAGCGTAGATGGTGCTCAGTGCGCAGATGGCACCTCAGTGCGATGGTGCTCTCTCAGCAGAGCAGCCGCTGAACTCCTCTCCAGCCTTCTTTGCTGCTGTGTTAGGCTCACAGTATAGGCAATACCAGAAAGGACAGCCTGAAAGAAAACCAGTGACGCCACTTTTTCAATGAAACTATCTATACCCTCTGATTCACCCTCAGCAATAGTGAGCTTTGCCACTGTTCATGTGCAATACTTCTGGCCCACAGACGATACCTAACTTTGTTTAGGCATACAGATTTTAACCATCCCATTATACCATTGCAGTCTTCCACATAGGTACATATATTTTTGTCTCTCTGCCAAAACCAGCATTTCTCCTAAATATTACCACCAAAAAAAAAAAAAACAAACCACCTTCAACTTGCAAACATGCATGGAACAAAAACACTGCAATGGAGAGTTTCACCACCTCTGTGCAGCTATCACGAGCCCCTCTGCTCATTTAGCTTCCGAGACTGTTGATTTGAACTCCAATTAATTTCTGTAATGACCACAAATCAAATCCTGTCACATCTAGACAACATGGCGTGATATCGTTATTGCTTACCTCTGAATCTGAAAAGCAAGGTGATCAATCCAGGCACCAATAATTGCCAGTGTCACCAATTAATTGTTCCTGAGTGACTGAGGGCCTCTTCCACTGGCAGCCTGTCAGTCTCCGAAACAGCAATGCAATGGGGCAACCCTTGGGTAGGATGAAAACACCCCTTTGAGCAAATGTCAATTATTAGCAGTAGGCTGTTCTTTCAAGATTTAGCTGCACATCTCTAATTTCACCACGACCAGATGGAGAAGCCGGGTGCAGTCTGTACCTTCCTGGGTACGGCCAGGATCAACCAGTCTTGGCTAAGCCCTACTTCAGCCATATGCTTATGCGGGTACTTAAAGTGTGAGCTTAAGTCCCACTGAATTCCAAATTAGTCAGATACTTAAGCACTTTATTTAAAAATTAGCCCAATAAACCCCATCCTTGCTCAGTTCTTAATCACATAAGTTGCATGGCAAAGCGGACACCTAGAAGCAGCATCTGGGCTGCTAGAAAATTAACAGGTGAAGGACATAGTGTATTATTTGTAGAAGTTTTTAAAACATTTTTCCCACTTTTTAGAATAAGGGCTGGCCTTAGTGACCATGAAGTGGATTCCAACTAATTGGAGTTAATTCCAGAATTGATCTCTGTGAGCCCCCACATCTCCATCTGTAAAATGGAACCAAGAGCATAAAGGGGCTTTTTAGGAAAGTGGTTTCACAGTAACCTGTATTACTCTCTCAAAGGGTGGGTGTCAGGAGGATGGGACCAGGCTCTTTTCAGTAGTGCCCGGGGACAGGACAAGAGGCAATGGGCACAAACTTGAGCATAAGAAGTTCCACCTAAACATGAGGAGGAACTTCTTTACCCTGAGGGTGGCAGAGCACTGGAACAGGCTGCCCAGAGAGGTGGTGGAGTCTCCATCTCTGGAGACATTCAAAACCCGCCTGGACGTGTTCCTGTGTAACCTGCTCTAGGTGACCCTGCTCTGGCAGGGGGGTTGGACTAGATGATCTCCAGAGGTCCCTTCCAACCCTATGGTTCTATGATTCTATGATTCTATGATTCTATGATTTTGGGTAGATTTCACATTTAACCTTTTTCCATCCTTCCATCTGTTGAACACAAATCATTCTTGCCCAAGGTTTGCAGAGTAAAGCTCACTTTTTAATAACAGGACTGTTTAAAAAAACCCCTCAGATTATGTCATGTGGCTTCAGTGAAAATGTGGTTCTCAGCTAATTAGTCTGGTAAAGTATCTATATTTGCAAACAACAAATAACTATCATATTATCCCAGTAGAGATCAGCAAAGGAATTTGGGGAATGCAAATGTTGATAATTGTAGTTCCTGTGCTATAATTAGCTGGAGCAGACAGACGGCTGCCCTTAAGCAGACCTCTCGGGGTACCAAGATTGTTACACATGGGACAAAAGGCAGCAGATCCGATTGCAGGATGAAAGGCCAGATTCTGATGTCATTTTATTCAGTCCTTTCTCAGGTAAAGTTATCATGGGACATTTCCCAAAGAATGAGGAGGGAGATTTCCAGGAATTTTAAGTAGATGGAGACCCAGGCATTTAATTTCTTTTCTGAGAGGGGGCTGTAATTCTTCTTTCCTTTTTTTCTTTATTTCCTTTTTCGTAAGCTGTGCCTGAGTTGCTAACTAACCAGTATCAGCAAGGCTATTCTACCTTCCTCTGTGTGCATTTAGGTGCTTTTGGTATCTTGAAAAACCAAAACTTTTTAACTTTTTAACCGAAAATCTTTTTAACACTTGCCATTCCTCTGGCTTGGAAAGAAAAAATAACCTTGTTTCTCTTTAGAAACAAATACACACCACTACCACCACCACCTGAACCCTGATGATAGCTACTGTTTTGGCTTTGTTTGCATTGAGCTTTTACTTCATAACATAGATTTTACGAAGCATAGGATGACCTGCCACGTCCCAGATGACAAATGGTACTGTGCCACTTAGACTGTGTTTTCAGAAGGATGTAAAGGGCCCATCAAACTGAAGTATTAGCAACATTAGTATTATTTTTAGTGGACTTACAGACTCTTGTGGGTAAAACAAGGTTTTTCCTAGAAATTACTTCAAAAAACTGTGAATCCCGGGGCTTTTTTTTTTTTTTTTTTTTTTTACGTTTTCTGGCTCCGGGCTGAGAACCTGCGTGCTGCTGGTGGCTGCAGGCTAGTTGTCCAGAAAGGCCAGTTTTCAGCTTGCTTTGCTTCCTGAACTCACCAGGCAGTTTCTCTGCCCCTAGTGCAAAGCCAAAGACTCATCTGTATGGGAGGCAACGAGTGAAACACGCCAGCAGTCAGTCTTAATGACAGAGGTAGAAACAGGGAGAAATACTGCTTGAATAGACACAGTAACAAGCTTTCAATGTGTCTTAAACACTGCTGCCCCCATCAAAGCCAGTCTCACTTGGCTATTGCTCTTGCAGTCTGCGTGTGGATGCGGGCCTCTGCAAGATCCAGAGGTTTGTCTCAACCTGATGATCCTTAATTATCTGGTTTATTGGAATGCAAAAAATGAGGAGTTCGCTGCGAGCTCAGTGCCCTGAGGTGAAGTTCTGGATCCTGAACTTGTAGTTCTGCAGCACTCACTTGAGCGCGTACTTATGCTCCCAGGCACTCCTCTGCCTCCTCTCCTTGCCAGGCTTCTGGGCATGAACACAATAGGAACTGACACTCTCCCGATGGCCACATCAAATCTCTTTAAGGCACTGGAAGCTGAATGCTGGCTGAGAGGGCTCCCCTGGCTGACAGCCTTTGCTCCCTTGTTTCACTAAGCCTTAAATAATGAAACCTTCCGGGAAAACAAAGCTGTTTAAGGATGTACAGCATTCCTTATTTCATCTTTCCTTAGAACGCATTTCATCAGGCAACCTTCTGGGGAAGCTGATTTAATTATACAAATGTAAGGTGCTACTTTTCACTTGATACCTCTCTAGCTTTTATACATAAAGTCAGACTCAAAGCAGGGAAATAATGGGAGCAGATGCGTGCATGTGTAGTATCCCATTTGCCACTGCTAGTCAGCAAAAACTGCAATATGGTGGTACTTCACACACCAGTTGCTGTAGAGTGAGCCGGCAGGAAGGTGGCACGGATAGAGGCTACTGTTGCTCCTTCCTTCTGTGTGGTGGTGATTTTCTGGTGACTTTCCATGTACTTGCAGTGAACATGAAGATAGTTGGGTTTCTAAGGCTGTGAAATACTTTGTACTGACGGGGTGAACATGGGCAGATGAAGAAACGTCATGCTGTGAAAACATGCCAAAAGCAAACAAAACAACACTATACCCAAAAGCAGTGGCATAGCTGAACCCTGTTTGTACCCTGGCATGCCAGAAGGGGAGAGGAGATAGGAGATGAAGCTCAGCAGACACCTTCCCACAGTGCCCAGCCTGCCACAGAGAGCGGTATGGGGAGATCACAGACTTCCCTGGGACTCATCTTCCCCTGACATCAGCCCCTGCTGTAGAGCAGGAGGCAGGGATGGTTTTGCTTCCCAGCTCATCACAGTCCAACAACTTCTGTCCCAAGTAGAGTAATGGATCAGCTGGGGCAGCATCCTGCCGGCAGGACCTGCAGCTCCAGTTGCTTTGAAGGAAGATGCAGTTTTCTCAAGGGGACATTTTTCCTGCCTCTGCCTTGTGGTCAGCTTGAATCCCTGAAAGCTGATGAACCTTGTAATTTTGCCTCAGCTGGCAGAGCTGCAGATACTATTCTGCATCACCTAGATGCTGGATCTTTGTTTAAGACTTGTCTGCATGCTTTACCTCCCTAATAGTTGATGACTCTCACAGGACACAGAAATCATGTGCTACAGCAATACTCAATCTGGGTCTCTGGTGGCTCCAGTGCATCTCGTGCAGCCTGGCAGTAGCTCTCCTCACATCTGCTCTTTGCAAGGCAGGCAGAGAGCTGATCACAGGAGGCTGCGAGGGAGAACACCACCAGGCAGAGGAGTCACGCTTGCCTCCACTTCTGTTACAGCGAAGAAGGAAGAGAAACATGCTCCTTCCCCTCAGGCAGCTGGAGAAAAAGGAAACCACAGAGGACCACAAAACCATCACAGGACAACATCTGCGAATACTGTGCACTGCCTCTAGCTGGCCAGGACACAAGCATGTGAAGATAACCCTGTGTGGCAACTTTTGCATCAGTTGTTCTGTGGTTTGCTTTCACATGAGAGGAATTAAATGGAAGCTGACACAAGATCAGAGCCAACAGAATTATGTTTTCAAAGGCAAAAAAATCCCACAGAACATCTCACAGATATGTCCCTTCTCACACCCCACATAGTGCTCTCCCTCCATCAGGCAAGCAGAAGTGCCTGAAAGCAACATTTATGCATCTGAAGCAGTTAATTCCATTAAGCAAAACTTTCTTAAAGAGCGAGTGAGAGCAAGTGAGAGCCCAGCTGAGGAAAGCTTTTCTCAGGCTATGATTTTTCATCTCCTTTATTTCTCTTTGAAGTCTATTTAAAAAAAAAAAATAAAAATCCAGAGTTTTTATTTCTCTTTAGAGCCTTCTCAGTTTAGAATAAACCTTCAGCCTGATCCTAGTAAGAAGCAGGCCAGACCAGTAGCTGATGAAGAAAACCCAGGTTACATGCTTTTCCAGCCTATACCCATTACCAGTATGTGATTATTTCTTTTGGAGAGATCTGTAAACGGAGCCCTGGAGAGGGTTTTCCAAGGGCTGGTGGGTCATGTATTTCTACAGCTTGGAAAACTGTCAAAGATAAAAGTGGGCATTATCTGTTGCTCTAAAGGATAAATATAGAAATAGTATAAACAAATAAACCTCAGAAGAGATTTTTGCTTTTTGGGCCTTAACTGCCCCTCAGGGAAAGGAGTAAAAAGTAATAGAGAAATAATAGAGAAAGCTAACCACTTCTCTCCTAGCAGCCATATTTCTACAAGCCAACACCAAGAAAACTAGTATAAACACCTGCTTTTAACAACTGGCTCACAAGTACCTTAATTAGTCCTCCAGGCTTGTGCTCTTCTGTCTGAATTTGTAGCCGAGGGAAGGGGATGCACCTCTTCACCTGTGCTTTCAATGCTTAGCCACCTAATGCATAAGTGCTTCTGTGCTATGGGTGTTTATTTTTGAATATAACACTCCCTTGCACCTGTAACATTGCGCCTGTGTTAGAGAAGCTTTTCGTCACAACTAAATGAGTGCTGCTCTCAAATTCTTCATTAAATGTAACTTTACCTGCTGTTAGAGGGGTTAAGTTGTAATATGGTGTAGTGACTGTACAACCAGTAGCGGAGAGAAGAGCTGGAGTCTAACTAGGCTTCTGCTTTTGCTTGGTATCTGCTTTCCAGGGCACATTCAAACTGCACCCAAAGGATGCCAGGCACCTCTGGAGGCTCTCCTAAAGCAGACAGCAGCCTGTGTTGCAGCTGTAATTCTGCAAAAGCCAGGGTGCAGAGCATGCACATCTCCTTGGCGAGTAAATTCACGATGTTTCAGCTTTTCCCAAAACTTGGGAAAAGCTTCTACAAAGCTGAGAATGAGGAGGTCCTGAGACAGGAGAAGGTTAAAGCAATATTAAATAGCAGGTCTTACTCTTGGAAAGTTGAAATGAGGCTTGGACCCACAACAAAAAAGGTGTGCTGATGCCAGAGGTGTCTGAAAGAAAACCTTTGGTCTTCAACATCAGCGCTCAGTGGCTGCCGTGCTCCTGGGTTACCTAACACAAGCTTTTACATTTCAGCTGTGAGGCTTTCGAAGCAGCTAGTTGTTTGCAGATGGATGTACCCAAAACTGTAAAATCCTGAGCTGCCACAAGCTCAGCTCTTGTGTGAGCCCCACGGTGCATGGGTAGGTCTGCATGGCCTCCACTGCAAACATATGCTGCGGGGCTGCCTGCAAAACAGAGCAGCATGTGTTGGTGGTGCTGCTTCTCTTCTGTGTCTAATGCTTCTGTTACAGTCCCTTTCCTGGGGCAGGACTGAATTGAGTTGAGCTCCCTCCACTGCTTCAGAGGGTCTGACCTTGTGGAATAATTACTAAAATGGCCAAAAATACAGCATCGTTCACACATTAGGGAAAGGTATAAAATCAAAAGGCTTCTAAGGTAGAATAGAGCCGCAGCTGGCATGCGAAGAATGCAACATCTGCGATTCCCTGTACAATATTGCTTGCAAAGCTACACGAGGGATGGAACAGAATGTGACCTTCCATGGCCTTGCCTTGTGACGTATAGCAGATATGGGAACGAGATGGTAATATGGAACCGATAAGCTGCCTATTTGCTACCCTGAGCCAACATTTTGTCAAATTTTGATGAAATGCTGTCCTTTGTGAGAACTTTGCTCATTATAATGTCATTATAATACCAAAACACACCTCATCCCGAAGGCTACCTGCCTCCAAGGTGCGACCACTCCTCCTTGAGTCTGTGCCCTGAATTTTTCATAAACTATACCTTTCAATGTGAAGCAAGAGAATTTTACACCAATCATAATAAAAAGTATTTATGACTAAAGTCACTCGAACTCCACCTTGAAGGTAAAAAATAGTATAAAAATAGCCCAAGAGTTGGTGGGGGGGGGCTATGAGGGAAGACACCATCGTGAACAAGTCAAGGAGGACTCCAGCACAGACTGCCTTTGACTTCTGGGACCAGTTGATGGGCTGAGCCTTTCTTCCCCCCCCATAGGGACGCCTTTGGGTAAGACTTCGATTATACTGAGTGCTTCCTCGGGAAACTTAGAAGTCTCTCTAGAGAATCTCTCTCCTACATTTATAGCCAGGCTGTATCGTTTATAACTTTGTTGCGCGTTTCGTATATTTAACAGTACTTTTATTTGCACATGCTTTGCAGACAGTGTATTTATCACCGGCAACCCTAAGAACCTATATATCTGTTGCTTAAGTAACCTGGACTGTTTAAGTAGCTAGTCGTTCCGGTTTCTCATTGAACGCGACCAAAGATTCGAGGGTGGCCGTGCTAGCTCATGAGCACGACTAGACTGAAGGTGCAGTCCACTATTAGTGTATCCAAATCGTAATAGTTTAGTACATATTAAACACAACTGGACTGATAGTGGTGAATTGGGCATCACTCAGAATTTAAACCTAGCCGCCCCTAGCCTCCCACCTCGGTGAGGAGTGTTAGAATGCAAGGGGGTTTATTTTCTGCTAAAACCGCTTGCCCCTTTCACACAACAGACCTGCCCACCTGTAAGATGAGTGCTGTAAGCAGCAAACTGTGGGGCATTTCAGTGCCGTTACCAAAGCTTTGTGCTCTGCTTTGCGCTCTCTGTTTTGCATCAGGCTGTGCATTTCTGGAGGTACCAAGATGCTATGTACAGAGCTGCTACCCTTATTCTCTTTGTGGTTCTAGTCCAAAATGTGGTTTGGGGGTTGATTTTGTTTCTTTGTTTGTTTTCTCCCTGTGAGATTGTCTAATATTTATCTCCAATGGACCCACAGAGAAAGAGACCCCGGATCCAGGGAGGCAGCCTGCATGGATGGGGCAATGTGTTTTGGCTCCAGGGCAGGAATTCAGGGTCTTAGCAGCTGGTTGAGTGCCTAAACCAGGCTAAAACACCCGCTGAAGCTCAGGGGAGCAGGGCTGGGATCCTGCTTGGGATCACATGCATGCCTAGATCCTGCTGTTCTCAGAGCTGCCAATTATTTAATCCTCTATGGGATGAGATCTGAAAAGATTGTGTTCAACCTCCTCTGAAAGGGAAACGCTCCTGAAGGCGTACAACGGAAATAAAATCAAGCTCAAAGAAACACAGGAATATGGCTTGTTGGACTTGGGATTAGGCTGCATGGATTTATAAGGACGTATCTGACCCATTATTTGATCATTACCATGTTGCAATGAGAGGTGAAAAGCACCTGGCTGTGGTTACCTTCTCCCTCTGCAGCACTGGGGGGCTCCCAGCAGCGTGTTGGGAGGCTCTACAGACCACAGCAAAAGAGACTTCAGCCTTTGCAGCCTGGACCCAGCAGGGTTTAAATGCTTATATTGTGCTTTAAAACTTTAAATTCCCTTATACTTTGGGAAAGTCCAAATTTGAATGTTGTTCTTCAAGCCTCTGATGGTGTTCCAGTGGTGTGAGTGAACTTAAACAAAAAAACCAAACAGGTTTAAAAGAGCAGCAGTACTGAACAGACCTTGTACGCAGTGGGTGGCTTTGTCTTTTCTGTACAGCCAAATGTCAGAACTGCAGGCAAGAATATTTATCTCTGTACAGTACATGAAAAGGCCATGAGGAGTCATGGCTTCTCCTTGCTGCTTCTCTGTTCAGCAGCTTTGGGGAGGGTAAAGTCCCTCCATGCGCAGATGCCCCAGCTCAGGCCATTGAGAGACAGTCTCCCCTCAGAATATTATATCCCTGCTGCAAAATTGCATTGTTAACTAATACCAGCTGAGATCTTTCCACAGGGAAGTAAATAAATAAGGCCCCCCCCCCCCCTGCATCTTGTGGCAGAAAAACCACCCACGATGTGTTTGAGGGGAAAAAAACCCAACAAGCTCCCTGATGTGCAAATCCAAATAAATTGAAAATGATGAATTCCTCCCTGTTGAGGTATATTGCAAACAAGGGCTTTGTCTTCCAGCTTTAGAAAGGCAGTGTCTTTCTTTAGAGCAAGTCTGGCTCCTTGTGGCAGAGGGGTTATGGCAAGGAACAAGGGAGTGAAAGGGAAGCCGCCTGGCTGTGGCACCCCCCCCCCCCCCCAAGTCTGTCCCCCTCAGTGACGGAGGGAGAGGTGGGGGATGCTGCCGTGGTTCAGGCAGGGCTGGGGGGCGATCAGAGCTGCCCGCTCACACACCCAAGGAGTGCTGCAGCCGGGAGGACAAGGGCGAACACCCGGTGCCACTACAGCTCTATCTGCCGTGCGCAGTCTTGCCCTGGTGCTAATGTGAATTTGATGCGAATGTGAATAGTCTGAACCAGCTCCAAAGCCCTGTTTAATATCAGCAGCTGGGTCCTGCGGGGCACTACTGTGTGTGGCCCTGGAGAGACGTGCCAGCAGATGGTTCCTGTCCCCGAGAGCCATGCGGCAAAGAGGCAAAAGATCCCAGAGGAGGCAAAAAAATCCTCTGTATTTCTAAGTGGGGAAACTGAGGCATGAAGCAGCATCCGCTGCAAAAATGTCAGAAAGAAATCCTCTGTGTCCACAGAAGTATTCCACACAGTATTCAGGAGGGAGGGGGGAAGGGCGGGCAGGCTGTAGGGAAGCAGCAGCACCATTGCCCTGTGCCTGGGTCTTGCTGCAGTCGGTTTGGGTACACAGCAGCTGGAAAGTGTTTGGATTTAATCCTTGTGCCTCAGGTCTGGATGTGGCCCTGGTGGTTTCCCCGAGTCCGGGGGACTGTGGAGAGGCTGGGTCCCCGCTGTGTGCAGGGAGGTGGCGAGGGAGCTGAGACCTCGTGCTTGAGCTTCGAGAGTCCACCCCATGTGTGAACTACAGAACTTCCCCACGTTGCTCCCTGCTATCACGCTGGCATCTCCTCCATCAATCTCGCTGGCAAGATTCTGAGAAAATGGCAAGGCAGAAAGCGTAGCGGAACACTTACCCTCTCCAATAAAATGCCAAGCAATCCTTTGGACCCCTCCAGGGCTGAAGAAAAAAAACACGTGAGGAATGCTAATATGCGCTGATGGCTCTTTGGCGGGAGGCAGGAAAAGTAGCGAGGCCCTTCCTGGCAAGGAGAGCCGGCTGCCTGCTCGGCTGAAAGCCGTGAAACAGAGTGATGGGTGCTGCTGTTCCTGCTGAGGGAGGCATGGCCATGCAGGAGTGCTAAAGGCACTGGGAGAGCAGGGAGGTGGAACTGGCAGGGTCAAGCAAGGGTAGCTGTACCTGCATTTGGAGGGTGCTGCTCTGATGGATACCAGCTCCCTCTGGAACAGCGGGACTCCTTTCATTTCTACGGTTGCAGTCATTAGTCGCCAAACCTGAGGGCATCTCACCTCCGATACCAATTTCCTGCCCTGGCCACTGATCTGAGCCATAATCACTTTGTTTTTTCCAAAGGCCAGGCAAAAAGTAGACTGGAAATGAGTCAAGAGCGGGGGTCAAACGAGGAAGAAGTATGATCCCCCAAGGAAAAACATTTCTCAGTTAATGAAGTGTGAACTCAAATGGCAGGGAGGGGCTGATGACCAGCAAGCTACCGACCAGTATTCATTAAACCTCCGAGTACTCTGCAGTATAATGCGGGCCACAGCTGTCCTGGCCAGGGGCCACGGTGTGGGGCAAAGGGGCCAGCCCAGTGTGGTGACATAATCGGAGGCATCAGGGTCATGCGTCTGCCCATTTCTTTTGTTCCCATGCTCCTGTTAATTTCTCTCTCACTTTAAGAAGAGGTGAGGCAGGAGAAAAGGTGGCACAGATGCTTTTCCCTGGCAGGAACTGCAGTGGCACTCTAGTTTGCCACAGGCAGTGTCACAGGGCCAGGGGAATGAAATCCCAAAGCCATAAATCCCATTGGCAGGTGGATGAGCACATGGAGAAAAGGGGGCCTGGAAGGCAGCTCCTGCCCAGTGTCTGTTGGGTACAGGGTACCTTTTGCGGATACTCTGGCAGGGGTCTGACAGACGCATTTATCACATGCAAGGGCTCAAAAGAAAAATGTGCGACTCGTTTTATGGTCAGGAGTAGCCTGTTGATCACCACTGCACTCTGTAAATATTGTGTCCCTTCTCCTAACAGGGAGACCAGCAGTAACTGATCTCTTAGCCTTTTGGAGATAGAGTAAATCATGAAATTAATTTCCTTTCTTTTCTTTTTTTTTTTCCATACCCTTGTCAGCAGTGAAGTGTATTAAATACACTGTAAGCAAAAGCCCTCAAGCTACCCAAGAACATATATTAATTTATGGAGCTGCCTCATGCCAGCAGGTTTTCAGCATCTGTGTTTACCACTGACTGATTCTTCATAGGCATAGAGACAGGTCATGGCCACTGGCAAACCACTCGAGCTCCACGGAAAAGCATTTTTTCATAAATAAACAGCATTTTCAGATAGTTGAAGTCAGTGGGAACTTACCATCCTCCCTGAAATGTGGAGGATGCTGGTTGTCGAGCCAGGGGCATTGCTGGAACAACAGCAGGGACCCAGAGCACCCAGTATGTCACCTTGGGTTAGACCCACACCTGCATTTGGGCTTCCTCACTAACATGTTTAATCCACCAAGATACCGGCCTGCTTCCACCTCCTATCTAGTCTTTGTACTGCTCTGGTGTTTTTCCCAGTGTTTCTGGGGGAGTGGGGTTCAGCATTTCCCGGGGTAATACTGCCTGTGAACCTATGCCGCCCCCGGGCTGGGAGAGCCACGGTGCTGCTCACAGCTTGAGGGGATCGTGCAGCTCTGCAAGACCAGGGTGAGCAACTGGGAGTTAGGCAGATACCAAGGAGACACCAGGACATACGTACGGCAAAAGACACGTCCCTGCTGGGTGGGAGTGAAGCAGGGGTGAAAGGAAGGTCCTGCCAAGCTAACCCCTGCCTCCTGCAGGCAGAAGGGCTGTGCAGTACAACCCATCATACAGGTAGCTGTCAGCTTACAAGAGTATGGGAGAAGTCATTGGCAACACTAAAGGACGCAGAGTAAACCCTTCCCATGCCTTTCTGTTCTGGATCTTGTGGGAATGTAACCAGAGAGAGAAATAATACGTAGGGCAACTGACAGCTCCCACAAAAAAAGACAATAACTAGATTTCCAAGTAAAAAGTATATTTCCATGGCTTCTCCCCATCTGAGAGCAGACAAGATAAATATGACCTAGTTTTCACAGGTGTTGGGCACCCATGAATCCCACCAGCTTTAGCAGGTGCTACAGATGCTCGGTTCCCCTGGAAAACAGAAACCAGACCATAAATCTCTCTCCCTCTACTTGTGTCATCTTCAAACTTTTTAATTAAAACTCTGACTTCTATTGTTTCTTGGGTCTGGAAATTAATTGTCATTAATATAGTTTTAAGCTCTGTTGCTCAGATCATTTTGTACTTCAGGTGTGTGGTGTGATCAGAAATCTGGAGCAGGCCGTATCCCTGCTATCTTAAGGGAAAAAAATAATCCATTTCTGGAATTCACTTTGCAAGAGTTGTGAGCGTTGTTCAGTTCAGCACTGCTGCAGCTCCCCTATCATGGCTAGCGGTATTTCTGGCAAGATGGCTCTGTGACTGTATTACATCCACACCACTACTGCTGCTAAAGCACAGTCCTGCCAGTAAATGGAAAGAAGGAAGATGGCAAGTGAAATGAGATTGGTTTTCAGTTTGTGAACCTGGATGGATATTTTCCCAACTTTTTATATCCATACTCATCTCTTTCTTTTTCTCTCTCTTCTTCCTCTTGTTCTCTCTATATACGCATGTACGTAATCAACAGCTCTTTCTGCATTGCTTGGCTCCTTCATCTTTTCCTTTGCCTGTCAACACCTCCCATACAGAGGAGTCTCCCCTGACTTCCTTCTCTCCGCTGCTAAGTAACCATGAGTAACCATGGCCATGGCTCGCTCTCTGCCCAGCGCACTCTTCCCTGAGCCATGTGTGGTCTGTTTGGTATGTAGCCCTTATAGTCGCCTGCATTTGCCCAAAAGCAGCTGGTAAGCAAAGAGCTCAACAGCACACACTGGGCTGCTGTGGCTGCATCCCAGTTTCCTGCCTGCTTTTCTGTGTATCATGGGAGGATTTTTTATTTGCATGTTCTCTACTTCCAGGCATGCTACGTGTGCACAGACACACACATTCAACTGAAAGACAGTCGTGTTTAATGCATTTTCTGCATCTTATCTGAAATCCAGCCAAAAAAAAAAAAAAAAATCTCAAGAGTAAATGCTCCCTTGGTATATTTTGCAGCTTGCCCAGATACAGTTTTTCTTCACCAGCTTTTCCCTGTCACTTTGCACTGCCATCTTATATCACTAATGCATTGGTCTTTGCCATTGCAAAAGGGCGCTGTGTTAGGGATGGAGCTACTCTTATTCATTAACATCTACTCTTTTTTTGACATTGGTAACATCTGAAGTGTGGCAGGGAAAAATATGCAAGACTTCAGCATGGAGAGGGAAAAGTGGATTCCCCATAAGCTTTCTGGCCTGCTTCACTGCCTGGGAAACAGAACAGAGCAGGCAAGGCTTCTTCTTCAGAGTCAAGGTCTGAACCACACAAATGTTGGATGGCCCATATTCCCAGAGGACACACTAGTGTTTTCACCACCTTCCAGGATCAAGTCCACGTGTCCCACTAAACCATATGGATTCGGGCATTGCAGTCCAGTATGCACAATCACACACTTCTTTCAGTCCCTCTGTCAATGGCAGCCCTGCCTGCCCTCACATGGAGAGCATCGCTCAGACCACGGATGTCTCTCTCTACCAGGCATGGGCTCTCATGGGTAGCAAGGGCAAAAGTGGAACTGAAGTTACATATCTCTGTTAGTTTCTGTCTGATGTTGAGGCTGTTGAAGAAAAATGCCTAGATTTGAGCAATAGCTTGAGGTATCATCTATTCATATATTTTTTCTAAAATGCTTACAGGAAAACAAGCACCTTACCTTGTTTATAGATGACAGTACATAACCCCAAGAGAGAATACTGTCGCTTTTGAAAGTTATGTGTTAGTAAGTTTACATGGGAAGTGTATGAAGGAGGGTTATAAAATATACTTATCTGTAGTTCCAGGAAACTAGCCTTGGTGGTCCATCAAGTCCCTTCTTGCATTCCCAGTAATCTTCAAGATAATTACCTTGTAGCCAGTAAATGTCCCATCAGCTTGTGAAAGATGGAGAAGCAGAACATCACGGTTTCCTGTGCAGGTACCCTGTGGGTGGGTGGCTCTTCTGAGGACAGGCATCAAGAAGAGTGTGGCCAGCAGGTCGAGGGAGGTCATCCTCCCCCTCTACTCTGCCTTGGTGAGGCCACACCCGGAGTGCTGTGTCCAGTTCTGGGCTCCCCGGTTCAAGAAGGACACAGAACTGCTGGAGAGGGTACAGCAAAGGGCTACAAAGATGATTAGTGAACTGGAACACCTCTCTTATGAAGAAAGGCTGAGGGACTTGGGTCTTTTTAGTCTGGAAAAAAGATGACTGAGGGGGGACCTTATCAACACTTATAAATACTTAAAGGGTGGGTGTCAGGAGGATGGGGCCAGGCTCTTTTCAGTGGAGCCCAGCGACAGAACAAGGGCTAACAGTCACAAACTTGAGCATAGGAAGTTCCAACTAAACATGAGGAGGAACTTCTTTCCTTTGAGGGTGGCAGAGCCCTGGCACAGGCTGCCCAGAGAAGTGGTGGAGTCTCCATCTCTGGAGACATTCAAAACCCGCCTGGATGCGTTCCTGTGCAAGCTGCTCTGGGTGACCCTGCTGTGGCAGGGGGGTTGGACTAGATGATCTCCAGAGGTCCCTTCCAACGCTACAATTCTGTGATTCTGTGACTTAACAGTAAGGCTCTGGGCTATGTTTTCCTGTTAGGCTTTACTGCAAATTAAATAACCACATACACAGAAATAATTAAAAATACCTCTAAAGCAGACTACCTTTTTTTCGTATTCTTAATAACTAAAATGTCTGAAAATGAGCAAAATGCAATCCTTAAGTTAGGGATACAACTCACGTCAAATCAGCCAAGTCATGAATTGGCAGCAGTACGAAATGAAGTCAACAGCTGATCAAATCATCAAAGAAGTGCATATAAGATTTGAGTAATGGAACCACACAACATATGATGAATTTTATGAAACAATGAGCACTGCTCCTCCTTACTCCAGTTACACTTGTCACTTGCCCCCACATACTTTCTTTCTCTTCACCTCCCTTAAAATCTTTGTCTTTTTTCCTGGAAAACTGGAGAAACTGGAGAAGCAAAGGTAACTTTGTTTATTCTGATCCACTAAAGATCATCTGTGAATGGTGGATCTCTTTGGTGTGAAACCAGCTGAGGAACTGCTAAGAGCCTGCAAAATGAGAACAGTCGGAGTTTATTCTTATTATTATATACAACATGATAGCTTTATTAGATAAGCCTATTTCACAAGACACAAGGTCAGAGTTGTTTGGAGAAGCAGGAAAGTAAATCAAGGGAAACTCTCTGTCTCCTTTTCTTGAGAGCTTAGAGAAGGTCCTGACCAGAACCAGCTGTTGCAACTTTTGCATTGGCGTAGCTGCAGCCCCTGGGCTACTCCGATGAAGTCAGGGCTGTGTGGGCTGTGGTAAGTGGTGAAGGAGAAGCAACACAAGTCAAGCTGAAACCCAAAAAAGAGCATGGAAAATGGGGCTGAAGCCCTGAAAACATGGTTGCCAAACATGCTGCAGTTTGACTTGAGGTGTTCTGTGTGGGGATATAACAAGACATCTCATAGTTATTAAGCTAAAGAAAATAGGTGTATGTCTAGAGGTAGAGAAGAGCTGGATGTATACAACATTTATGCAATATGTCCTCAGTCAATCTCAAATTCTTATTGGCCTAAACAGCAGCTTGCTGTCATAATATCTACTTTTTACACTGAAAATTATGTTAGCTGTCTGTGCATAATGTTTTTTTCTCTCATTCAGATGATCAGAACTGCCTTCTGTGTGTCTGTGTGTGAGAGAGAGAGTTTGCTCAAGGATTTAAGGTTTGTGGGGAAATTCAGAAACATAGCATTTTAGAGGCTATATATCCACCTTTGTACTACTAGCTGTGTAGTTTGCAGGCTCTTGCTGTCACAATAAGGAACAGCCTTGCAAAGGCCCCTCAGCAGTCCTAGTGCCACAGAAGTTCCTTACTCCTTCCAGCGTGCATGTCCTGTTTGCTCAACGTGACATATTTATTACGAGTTTCAGTCTTGCATGGTCAACCTACCTTACAGACTGTGCAGTGCAAAGCGGGAGAGAAAACTTAATAAAGGCAAGTCAGATGGCACAGGATATTCCTCCAAGCTTGTTCTGGAGTGAGGGAGAGACCTCAGGTACAATTTTGCATCCTCTGCAGATAGGCTAACAACGTACCTGCCAGTATTGCTTGCTGAAGAGCTGGGCTGACGTCACCTTACCAGAGGAGGCTGCTATTATTTACAGTAGGAGAAGATTGCCCAGATACTGAGACTTTGTCAGCTTCAAGTTAACAGCAAGTTCAGCAACAGGATAAAGGAACGAAAGTCAGATGAGAAGACAGCTCATACGAGCTTCATGGGGAAGTAGCATTGCCTCATTGAGCCAGACTAGGACTGGCATCGGTGAAAGCTCTTGCTCTCAGCTCACCTCTCCGCCAGCAGCTCGCAGGGAGCTCACAGCTCTGGCTTGCTTACGGTGACCATATGTCAATGCAGAAAGGATTTTACCACTGTGCATGCTGTTAATTAGCTTCAGTGACACAGAGAAGCCAGCAGAGTCTTCAGCCTGCAGGGACACTAGCCCGCCCCAGGGCAGATGGCCACATACTTCAAGGCTGCTTCCTCCCAGGCC
Organism: Fratercula arctica; assembly: GCA_947846985.1. Lineage (NCBI taxonomy): Eukaryota > Metazoa > Chordata > Aves > Charadriiformes > Alcidae > Fratercula > Fratercula arctica. Next base: position 51,682,614 of record CANTUZ010000005.1, on the reverse strand, counting down.
CCTAACGCTGTTCCCTGAGATTACCCTGGCAGATCTGTCCACCGTCCAAGGAGTTCAAGATAACTAATGTGGAGCTGCAATTCACTTCCTAGTTGTGTGAATGAGAATTTTCCTTTCCAGAAAACCTTGTTTTCTATCGTCTGATTCAAAGAAGGGTTGATTCCTTTCCAACAGGCACAAGACTCTTCAATATGTATATTGGCAGTTATTGGGCATGCTGGGGAGGTGGAGCTTCAGGACAAAAAGGGATCTTCCCAAGAAAGTATGCATCAGCAAGATAATGGAGAAATTTTTGGTCTAGAAGCAGAAATTAAAAACACCCTTAGTGGAAGTGTGTCCTGGGAATGATCAGTGATGGTCCTCTGTTTTGCACCTCACTTGGGAAACAGCTGCTCTCTTGGCAAACAGTCATCCTAAAACTATGGTAAAGCAGGAGAAAGGCATTGTTTCCTCAATCAGCAGCTTTGGCAAGGGAGGCTCTGGAGACAACTCCAGAAAGTGGAGGAGGAAAGGGGAAAGGCCCTGAGGCTCGACTGCATCTTGGCTCCTTACTATTCAGTCCATTCAGATCTATTCTAGCACAGCTTCTCAGAATCGCTCTAATGTTCAAGCGTGAGCTGACCTCATTCTCCTTTGTATTGATGCTGTCTGAATGACAACATCAGTGGCGAAAGCAAAGCAGCACAGCGGGCGGGAAAGTAAATTGTGCACAGTGCGCGTGTTCCCATCCTGAGGTCCCAGGCCATTCTGCTTCGGCTGCACACTCTGGCCAGTGGGTTGTGAGACACCTGCATGTCAAGCTGAATCCTGCCACCTTGCACCAGCCCACTCCATGAGAGGCTGGCAACAGGGACCAGGTGACCTTGACCAGATGGGATGGGAAGCCTCTCAGTCCAAGTGTCACTAATAAACAGAGTAGAGCTGCATGATCCGGCGTTTCAGGCAATTTGGACACGGACTCAACCAGCACTCGAGCTGAAAAGAGGTTTTGGTGGTAAGCCTGTCAGCTCAACAGACAACCAGGGTGACAACACCTGCTCCTTGACTTGCTTGTGTGGCTCCAGCCACTCACTATTGCACTGTGTGTGGTTTGGGCTACCATCAGGCATCTCAAAACCCACCTCTGTGGATGTCCATGTGTATGTGTGTGTGTGGGTGTAAATCCCCAGGAACACAGGAGCTTGAGCTGGGCAAAGATGGATGCATCAGGCAGGCAGGATTTAGTGTGCAAGCGTGGAGCTTCTTGAGTCTGGCATGAATGGGGTGGCTTTTGTGGAAAGAACCTTACCTCTGCCTCCTTGCTGCCGCTTCTAGGCAATACTGGTTTTGCTAACACAATGCAGGACACAGCTGGCAAAACATACAACCAATTCTGTGCTGCTTTGTGGGGATCCCATGCACTTTACCAGGTGCTGCTATATGTCCCCCTCGTGCTCCATGGTGCTGCCCAGTGCTGCCCTTGGGTGCCAGCACTCTCCTGGGGCTATCCAAAGTTCAGGCTCTGGGCAGTGAAAGGGTGGGCTGATTCATCATTTATTTCCAGTATTTTTCATCCTTGAGTCATTGTGCTGTGGAAACACAAAAAAGCTAGATCTGTGCTGACTGCAGGGCAACAAACTTGAGGGCCAAAGGCAAAGCGACAAAACTACGTACAGCAAACAAATAAACAAAAAGGTAATATTGCACTGGAGGCAAGACATTTTCAGGAAACCGCTATTTTGAAGGAGTTTGAGAACATGCTGGAGTCTTCATCTCTTAGGTCACTGTTTCAAAGACAACAGAAAACTAGTAGTGATCCAAAGCCATTGCTGCTGGACAACAGCTTGTTATACACAGTTAATTGGTTATAACCCCCATTCCCATTGTTTAGGTCCCCCTTGCCACAGATTGTGCCCAGGTTGAGCACAGTGGCTTTCCAGCATAGTGGATGAGTGCTGCCATCTCCCCAGCTGTGGCTGCTCAGGGGGCATGGCTGAGGCTTTCCATGGGTGACCCTTTTCCATGAGACTTTTGGGGCTCCTGTGTCCCTAGGTGCACCATATCCGTGGTGTTCAGTAGCTTTAAATAGAGTTCTGGGTGTTTGGCGCCTCTCAAAATTAACACCTGAAGGCGATTTAAACAAAGGTCATGCTGAAATCTGCATGGCTCATATGGTGCAGCTCACAACCCCACATGGCCACTGAGGCTCGCAGAAGGTAGAGACACTGTAGTGCAAGCTGGCAAACTGGCACTGTGTGCCACCTGGCTCCCTCATTTCCAGTGACATGGTAGGAGTTCCCTTTTCCTTATAGGAGTCCCTCAGTGCTTCTCACTAAAATCACAGTCCGATGCTAGATTTTTATTCTGTTTTGACACCTTTGCTTCCAAATAGGAGGATCATAAATTTCTGCTCACTGTTTTTGCAGAGGGCATATGACCAGAGCTCCACAGCCTTTGGAGGCAGTCCTATTAAAAAGAAGAGTGAGGTGATGGTGCGTTAGAAAATATACCCAGGGAAACCTTTGCCCCTGACAGCGTTTAAAAGATTTTAAACCCTTAGGTAAATCTCACATAAAATGTCACTTAGCCCACTTAGGCCAAAGATTTGCAAAATGTCCCTTCATGTTTGCAGGCTAACCAGTCAAGAATATGAGGTATAAAGTATTGGGACTGGAAATTTTACAAGTTGTGCTGGCACAGAAAGTGAAGTCACAACAGCGTGCCTACGCAGCGTTTGCTGAGGATGCACTATGTAACAAGGGATTGGCGTGTCCCCGGCTACTTCTGCCCTTGGCGACTGCATACCCAGTGCATGCTGCATCCTCGGGGCAGGGGCAGCAATGCTGGGAGAAGATTGCCAGAAACAAGGAACAAAATTCAAAATTGGAGTTAAAGATTTGGTTTAGGTGCATCTCGCATCCCTGCCCAATTGCCAACCCCTGCCCAACAGTCTGAAGTATGGCCATTTTCCTCCGTGTCTTTCTCCACCCAAAAAAGAGGCTCTGCTTGTGAGAAGCAAATGTGTGGATGAGATTTGGGTAATTAGCATGGCTAAGGGATAACGTTTAGATCTGAGAGGGAATAAGAAGGTAACAGAGGGGAAGAAACAATCCTCAAATGCTGCTTCTTGTAATCAGGTGTCCTGGTTCTGGCGCAGATAGGCTTAATTTTCACAAGGAGCTGGACAGGAAACAGCCGGGTGTGTGGGGAGGTGGGTGTGTTCCTCTGACCCAAACTGGGCAAAGGGCTATTCTGCACCATGTGCCCCCATGTCCAATCTATAGCCCGGGAGGGGGTGGAAATCACTGCTTGGGAGCGGGCTGGGGCTTCCCGGGTCAGGTCGGTGAGCAGTGGTATATTAATAGTGTTTTGCACATTCCTCTGTCAGTATTATTGGTGTTGTTTTCTGCTGTTCTGCTAAACTGCCTTTATCTCAACCCACGAGTTTTGCCTTTTTCTTCCCATTCTCCCCCTATCCTGCGGTGTGCAGCGGGGAGTGAGTGAAAAGACCGCGCAGTTCTCTGTCGCTGGCTGGGGTTAGACTACGACATCCGGCATTGGGGCTAGTGCAGCATCTTTCTCTAGCTGTATATGATCACTGCATTTACATTTCTTGCCTGAAGATACAACTGATTTCAGGACATGCCTGCCTCTCTGAGGTGGGTACGGGGCATTTCCTCTGCTGTGAGAAGACGGCCAGCTTTTTCCAGCGGCAAGAACGCTGCATACTGGGTGAGGGCTCAGCCAGGCTCTGGCCGTCTGCCAGGGCCAGGTACCTGAGAGAACGGTGGGGTGAGGAAGGTCCTCAGCCCAATGGGCAGGTGGCCGGCACCAGGCAGGTAACCATCTCATCTTCCTGGGGGTTATTTCCAATAAGCGTTTAAGGCAGTAATAAAGGCACAGTTGCATTACCGGGTACAACATGCACTCAGCTCCTTCTAACTGTGGGGGAAAACCCACCGTGGTGGCCTCCCTGTGCAGGTGCTGCTACCGTTCCTGTGGTGGAGGAAGAAAACAGCTGGAGCAGCCACCTGCCTGGGGTTTATTTGAGCAAAATCACCTTTCTGACTCAGCCGCAGCTTTCCTGCGTGTCCTTAGCAGCTTGCTTGGCCCCTGAGTGCTGTTCAGGTGTCGAAGGAGAAGTCACTGATGTGATATGAGCCGAGCAGCACTGTAAGCAGACAAGCTCTTGCGAGGCCAAGTAATCCCCTCACCAAGAAAAGGGCTTTTCTTTCTGTTCTGTAGTAAATCAGCTAGAAATTACCTTGGAAGTTATGTTTCCATGAAATATGCGGGACAAACTTTTGCCATTTTGGAGTCTGCTAGGATCTGCTCAGGTTCCGGGTTCTTACCGTGTCTCAGGTAAAAGCAGAGCACCTCCCATCTGTGTTGGCCCCATACAAACTGTTCTTTGTTCCTGCCCCTCTGCTCTTCACCCCACTGCACAGATGTCCTGTGCTTGGGCTGCAAAGGAAAGAAACATTTTGTTTTCTTCTTGCTTTAATTGCGCTTTCTGAGTGTTTGTGTATAGCCGAAGGGCGACACACACCTGCTTGAACAACCTTTAAATAGGCCCATTTGCTCTCACCGTTTAAGTGAGAGATCCAAGCGATGTCAAATGTGGGCATCTGTTGCTCAAAGGAAATAGCGGTGTCAACTTGTCATGCTTCGCTCCTGCTCCTGCATCCTGTGTAGTGAAGCGGCAACCCATGCACAGCTGGAATTCTGCCAACGGAAGAACAACAGCCTAGGTGAAACCCACACAGTGCTTCATTTGGGTCTTTGAAATTGGACTCTGGACTCCAGTGTTGCGTGACCTTTTGCTAGGCTGCCAGACAGAGGTAAATTTTTCTTTTGTACGAAAACAAACAAAAAAAATCATCTGACTTCAAAGGATTCATTGTCAAAATGCTTTCCATCTGTGCAGTATTCTGTTTATTATTTGCTTTTGTCTTCTGTTCCCGAGGGGTTAATTAAGACATGTGTCCTTCCTGGGCTATTTCTTTACTGTAAAGAGGCTGAAAATGCAGCTTTGTTTTTATCTATGGCAACATAGTTGTACATCCTGGATTGCTGCTGGCAGAGCTGGAAGCAGCTTATGAGAGCAGCCAATATATCTCCCTCCTGATGTAAAGTGCCTCCTTGAAGGGCAGTCCTTGTGTTTTAATCAATATGATATATAGGAGCTTAGATTACTTCCCTTGCTACTGCCCGTTTCTCTGTTATTCACAAAATCCTAGAGTTATCTGAAAACCCTTAATATTTTGACTATGTTTATAGTTTTGGCAGTCCAAGGAGGTCTAATTCTAGTTGCAATTAATGCGTATTAAGACACATACATACAGATTTGTTTCACGGTTTGCTTTTAGACTCTGGACAGGTTGGGCTGCTCTGCTACAGTCTGGCTTCTGATGAATGAAGGATTTATCCTTTGAGTTTTATCTCAAACAGTGAAGTTCAATATTTCCTGATTCCATAGAAGCCAATATGTTTTTTTGCAGTTTATGGAGATGCTGGGTGAGCATCTAAATATCCCTGCCTCAAGGCCCTGGTTAGTGTTAGGGCGCGTGCAACGTGTTGTATTCACTTAGAGATTGTCTCTTTAAAGAAACAAAAGTTAGAACAACAAAACCAGAAGTAAGGGGGGAAAGAGGAGGAAACCAAAAATCTCCATAAAGGTCTGGGGGTCAGAAAGAGGTAGAGACAGGTGAACTTATAGGCCTGGTCCAGAAGACCGGAAAATTCAGTGGGTTTTGGCTCAAGTGCTGCGTGTAAGACAAGCTGTACGGCCCTTGTTCCAGTGAGGAAAACAAGGCTTTTGTCTCCAGGTTAATCGGGCTGCCACCATTTGCAACACAAGTATCGATTTTGTGACAGCAAACCCAAACTACAAGGACCCTCCAGGTGATGGCGCATACAGGACCATGGAAGAGACCAGAGCCATACCGGCTGCCAGCCAGCTCCAAGTCTGGAGATCTTCCAGTGGGATGCCATGGGTAGCAGGTTGTTACAGTCCTACTTGCCATTGGCCTCTTCCTTGCTGGGCCAAGAGAGATTTCTTATTTCAAGAGAAGGGGCTGTATGAGGGCTACACTTGGGTATGTTTCTTAAAACTGGGCTGTCATCAAAGAGAGACCAGTCCATACTGAAATCTGAAGAAAAGCCAGCGGGAAGACAACGTCAGTGTAAGTATTTCAGCAGCTCCATACCCAGCCTATAAAAACCATAGGCCCTACTTTCTGGCTCAATGAGCAACATGGAAGATAAGGGCGTTATATTTCCATTGAAAAGATTAACGTCAAGTGTGAGGATTAGTTCTCTGCAGTGCAAGAGATTAAGGTTGGATTCTGCAAGCTTTCCCAACATCGTCTTTCTCCCTAGACAACCCCCACAGGCCTGTACCACCCTCCCTGGCTAACACCGGGTCTCAGGGAGTGTCTCTCATTCAACTGTATTTCCTTTTGCTCCAACTCCACATTAAAAGCAACCACTGCACTGAGCCTGTGCTTCACTGTGCAGATTTATGGGGCCGCTCCCACACACCTCCAGGGATAAAACCTACCTTCTGTATTAGAAAGTAAAAAGCAGCACGTTTTCTCCTGCCAGGCAGAGGGCCATGGCCAAAAGTCCTATCCCCAATCCAGCTGTGCCAGCCAGAGGTGGTACCTCCTCCTCCAGCTATAGCCACCACTGTTCACCAGCTCTCCTGGCAAACTGGTTCATGTGAGTGCTCCCAGTCCTGCTCCAGGCAAAACCAACCAGAATAACTCATAGCATCTACTTATATTGTTTAAATTAATCCAGGTCATTTTGCCTGAAGTGGATTAAGGGGTGCTCTGACTGAGAAGTCGGGGGAGAAATCAATTTTTCATCCTCTCTGAACCTCCTGAAGGGAAGGCTTCTTCTGTATTCAGGCATCTGCGCTGCCAAGAGCCAGGAGCAAGACACAGGTGTATGCCAGATGGAGAGCTGAGGGGATGTGACAGCAAAGGATGTGCTGACAGCCTCGAAATGTGAAGTGCCTATGGCCTGACTTCACCCAGGAGTGTATGCTCCAGCAGCTGCAGCTGTTTCGAATAAGCCTGGATTGAGGAGGTTTCTCAATTCTTCTGCTCTTAAGATAATTTCTGGCGGTGTTTTTTGCCTCACCGGTTTAATGGCCCGCACCCTGAGCAAGGCTGAGAGCAAACCTGCCACTCGCTGGCCAGAGCACAGGGTGCAAAGCCCACGCTGTCGGTATCTCCGAGCATTTCGGCATCATGCTTAGCTTGGCACTGGGTCTGTGTGTTCCAGCGGCTGAACAAAGTGCATAGAGGAATACTACTTCCTATTTGTGTTAAATGCTTTAATTTCATGAGGCAGAGACCCTGAACTGGAGGAGCTATACCTGTTGTCAAAGCTGCACTTGAAGGAAAATCAGGACTTTGTTCAGGAATCTCAGAGTTGCTTTGATTGTTTGACTAGTAAAGCTTCATAGCATAATAGGAGCAAATATGCTTTACAGACAGTAAAACTGAGTCACAGAAGAGAAATGGGTGTCTAACTTTACAGAGGAACACATGCCAAGCCAGAGAACATGCATCTCAGTGTAGAAAAGGTCAGGGTCCCAAAGTAATAAAACAATTTAATTATCTGATACCTTTTCACTAATTATATATTTCTGCGCAAACTTGGGACCATTTTTACTCTCCTTTAAATTAACATTTTGGCAAAAGGGAAGTACTTCATGATGTAAGGTGGGTGGCCAGCCCTGATTCTCGCGCCCCTCTCTTTCATCCATGTAAGAAATAGCAAGGGAGGAGCACAGCGGCTGCTCCGACTGCTGCCAGGAGGCAGGTCGTGAGAGGGGTGCCGCCACGCCACCTCCCTCCTGCCACACTTGCCCACCACTGTCTGCACCAAAGTCTTGTGGCTCCTCACAGGCTTTCCCCCTAAAAACTGAAGGGAGGGTGAGGAGGAGAGTTTGTGTATTCGTTTATCACTCAGGTTTTAAAACACTGAGGTGTTTTCTAATCTTGGTATTTCCTACATTGCTATTTCCCATGGCAACTCGACATCTAGTCCCAGCAGTTAGGCTGATGCCAGGCAGCTGGGGACATTAGCACATGCTGACTTGGCTCTTTCGAAATGATGTCACTTTCTCTGAGTACTTAGTCTGTAGGACCCCTCAGGCTTGTAACCTGACCTGGAGCTGCACTGAGACCGTACAGTTTATGCTCTGTCCCCACTTGAGCTGGTGATGAAGCAAGGAAATCTGAGATGTGTGAAAAATGCATTTCGAGTTGAATAATCAAGAAAGCATCAAAGGAAAGGTCCTGTTTTCTTATGACCTATAAAATACTAGGAAAATGCCCCATTCATTTTCCCCAGTTTTATTTTTAATAGATTAATGCTGCTGAGGTAAACATATGGGTGTATAAAGAGAGTTTAAAAATGATTGTGCCCATATTAATGGCCCCTCACAATGTTAAGAAGCAGAGTATGTGAAAATGCAAATAACTGTATCTTTCTTGTCAGTTTTTATTTTGCAACTTGAGGGAGCCCTATTTAATGTCTAGCAATAACTGATTTCCCCTGGATTCTTAGGTTTGTCCTTCCTGCCTCTAATACCGGATTGGCAACCCAGGCACAAATAGTTAAAAGGAATATCGTAGGGTGAATATAATCATGGCCAGTAACTGGGCAACTGCCCACTTAATCTGATTACCGGCCTGTGACGCACTGTGGCCCGTTAACCTTGTTTTGACCAGCTTCCTGACACTTGTGGCACAAATGAAGTGTGACGTGATTAAATGAGACTGATCAGTTTTGCTCACCAGGACAATACCCAGCAGCTGCTGTGCTTGGGATTTACAATGCAGTTAAAGCTTTGAAGTCCCATAATTTAGCTGTTATGATTGCTTTCCTCTGGCTGGAGGCATGACTGTCCTCTCCAACCACGTGTAGTTCGGTGTGGACACAAGGACTGTTCTGTGGTGGTTGCCTGTAGAACCCTGCAGGGACCCAGCTCGTCCCACAGAAGTACGTCCACAGAGCAGGGGTGGCTTTGTTGCAACATGCAGATGATAAACTTACCAGATGAGAGAAAAGCAGGACAGTGCAATGAGAGAGAGAAAAAGCAAACACAGCTCTAAAAATGCATTTGGTATTCTAACTACATTTTAACATGGGTTTTGGGGTAGTTTTTGGCCAGATTTTTTAAAAGTGGAAGTATTAGTCATGCAATAATCCAAGTACTCTGTGTGAGGTTGCTTTCTAGTGGCGTGAGCTGTGTTAGGTGATGATAGCCTTTCTGCTGCAAAAGGATTGTTTCCCTTGCTTAAAGCTTTGCGTATTTTAAGGCCAGAAAGACTGTTACAATCACCTGGATCTTCTGCGTAACATTTCAGAGCGTTTCCCCTGGGCGTTGGAGGGCAGTGCCTTTGCCTGGGAGCGCGCTGGGTTGCCTGCTGTTGGTGCTGTTGGTGTGGTATTCTGAGCAGCTACAGATGTGTACATGTCTGGTAAGTTAATGTGCTGATGTGCCCTTCATAAAGTAAAAAAAAAAAAAAAAAATCACTGCTAATCTTGCAAGCCCTCCCTTGTTTACTGGAAAAGGCTAGTAGGAAAAAAGGAAGGACATACAAAGAAACAAGACCATTAAGATGAAATGAGAATAATTACCTTGGATGGGACATAATATCAAGGACAATATTTTTCCTCCCTACTATGGGCATTTATTTTTATTAGTAGAGTACTGGGATAAGGAGATATTGTTCCCCTAACATAGTCAAAACAAATGTAAAATCCTCAGTCTGGCACTGAAAATGAGTGATGCTTGTGCAGAAAGCTGGGCTATATAACTTTGCCCGTTTCAGTCCACATAAACGAATCCTAAATTCCCGCTCAAGGATGAGGCCTGTCAAATAAACATGCATCTGTGAGTCAAAGCAAAACACACGCAGAATAAAAATGCCTGAAATTAGCAGCATAATATAAGTTCTTCGCATTGACTATATTAATTAGTAGAACTTCAGGAGCTACAGAAAAGGCTGCATGCGTGTGCTGGCACAGGATGGCGTGGGAGAGGACTGAGACACTGAGCGTGGTGGTGGCAGGCTGGGAGAAACACTCTCCTGGTAGAAATTAACTCAGCCTTCAGCTTCTGGTAATTTTGGGAGAGATTTCATGGCCAAACACTCAGATGTTTAGGATTACCTAGCAGAAAATTATAAAATTGTCAGTAAACTAAAGCTTTTTGAATGAAGATGAACAAGGCACATAAACTGAGTCAGAGAACTGCTGTTAACTAATCACTTGTCTGACCGTAACTGCTCTCTAATTACAGTATCTAGGTCCTGGGTGTCTTAGAAAAATACTTATAATAATACAACGCCTGTTACAGGAGGACTGGCAGTGCTTTGTATGTGGACACGTCAAGTTGAGAAGGGCATTAAGTCCTGTGAGACGAAGTGCAGGCAGTTTTGGTGCCTGCTGGCAGCCTCTCCTCCCTGTCCGCTGCCAGGGGTGATGCTGCCATGGGGCCCAGCCTGACATGGGGGGCCACCCCAGACCCCGCTTCCCTTCCATACGCCCTTCCCCTCTCCCCAGGGTGTGCCGCCTGGCAAGATGAAGCCTCAGACGGCCCAGGCTTGGATGAGAACACTCCATTGCTGCGGTGACACACTATTAGTGGGCGCCAGCAGTACTGGGGTCAGGCAGCAGGCCATGAGGCTCCTTTGCTTGGAAGCAGCCACCCCACATTATGGCATTTGTAATGTATAAGCACAGTACTGCATCCAGCTGACGTATGCCAGGCACTGCCAACCGCAACATGGATGGGGCAGTGTGGGGGACTGGGATGGAGCCTCTAATCCATGAAATGCAGGTAAAAGCAGGAAAAGTCCCATCTGATGGCCCCCCAGTGCGACATGGAGCCCCAGCAAGCTACCACACTGAATATCACCTGGCTGCAGCAGGAATGCAGCTGTCTGCCTCCCCAAAAGTGGAGAGGCCATCTCATCACCTAAGGCAAATAGCCAGACGCTGCACTGCACTCAAACACATTTGTTATAGCAGCGCTGCATAGAGGTCGCAGTCATGGGTGAAGTCCTCCTCGGGCTAAGCCCAGGGCTAGCACACTGGGAAACTATCATCCAAACAGGTGAAGAATAGAGGGGAATCAACTGCAAAGAAATCCTAGGATTAGCTGCTGACTCACAAAAGGGAAAATGAATGGAATAGGATATCCTCTTGGTCAACTCACGCTATGAATGGATGCCAGCACACTAGTCCTCTGCCAAGGCAAAGACTTTCTGGGCTAGTTCTACAGTGTGAAATTATTTTCCCATTCCTGGTGTAAGTCCCCATTCTCTCCTCTGGATGCAGGTCAAATTCAAAGACGCGTTCTCTATTTTTAATAGCCTTGGGTTTTCTCCAGGTGCCTGCTTTTGCATTTCTCTGATGTTTTCTGTAGGGATAGTCCTCAGTGATTCCCTATGACACTCACGAAGACAGGCTGTTAGATATGAATCATAGATGCCATGAAGAATGCCCTGATATCACTACCAAAGGGGAGGGGGAGGAGATAAGTGTTAAGGGAAAAAAGCAGTATCATAGCAGAAGAAGTCTGTTCAAAGCTACATGCTGCAGGAAATAATTCTGTTAATGTAGTGCTGCAATCTTTTGAGAGTATCCCTCTCCTGGAAGGATTTCTTGGAAGTTCTTATGTGCCTTTGGTAAGTCTTTGCATTTAGGCCATACATCTCTGGTATGGATAATTTGGAAACTCTAGCTCCTGCTTCAGAACAATAGGGTAGACCCTAAGCATTGGTTTAACTCTTTATCTTTTATTTGGGACAGGACTCATGCAAGGTAACAGTCTGTAATAACATGCTGGGCAGAAATTGTCTTGATCTGTTGATTTCGGATTGCCTGATGTTAACAGCTGCTTCTTAGCATTCCTGCTGCCTAGCTTCCTGTTTACTTACCATTTGCTTTAAAGTATCTTAACAGACCTGATGTGGCATCAATTCATTAACTCCTTCCTCTGTACAGAACAGAAAAAAACTGTGTTCTCCTGCCTCAGTGATGAAGACAGGAAATTTGTCACAATGGACTAATGCTATTGCTAGGATGTCTCTCACTCTTGAAAAAAATGACTTGTTTTAAAACTTAAAAAACTTACAACTTGTTTTACCCTTTTCGAGTCTCCAACTCTGGTTGCCATAGGATTCTCCCAATTTTATTTTTCTTTACTCATCCATTTTCTACGCTTTACAATTTTGACTGACTGTATAAGATAGAAACTTATACTTAAATGTGTTCCTAAGCTGGAGCTTTTGTCTTTTGGAGAAATTAGAGTAGGGACAGGTATCTTTTAAATGACATCTCTCAGCTGGTTTCAGGCCAACTTAATCTGACTTGCTACATTTCAGTGCTAGTCACAATTTATCCATTAATAAGGTAAAACTTGGAAAGAATTGACTGACTCAAAAATAAAGCTTTGAAAGGAGGGTTAATAAAGATAAATCCCATTTTCATGCCATCCCATCAAGTCCGGTCACCAGCATTTCAAACAGCTCCACTAGGGCCTGACTTCTGCTAACATCTGCAAGCTCAAGGGAGCACTCCCTGTTTATATCACTAAATTTTTACAAGCTAACTCTAGGGAATGCCTATACAGTGCTCTAGGCAACCTTAAGAGGCTTCTCACAATACACTGAATAAATAAACACTCAGCTGTTACCAAATAACCCAAATCAATCAACCTGATGGCCATGTAAGTGCAGGACAGGCCTATGCTAAGTATTTGTGCAACATCTCATGCAAAACTGCAAGTGTAATACAAACAGTGATGAAGCTATTTCATGGGCATCAGCACCGGCTTCTAAAAAATGAACCCATTGGACTTTGGGAACATTTTGTTTTCAGATCAAAATTTGCACTGGTTTTGTATGAAATTCCAGGCCAATGAGACTATCTTTTATTTTCAGCTCAACTCTGACTCACACCTGTGAGACATTTGTGTCACCAGAGCTGATTCAGGTCCACCTGAGTTCAAGCAGGGTGGTTCTCAGGGGTCTGAGTACATGCTGCTGAGTGGGGAAACCCAAACCTTCCCTCGTGCAGGATCTTCACTTTCTGCATAACCCCTGTTGTTACGCAGCCATGTGCAAAGAAACAGGGATCACTGCTGCTTTCTTCTATATCTTCTCCCACACCTACTGTTAAACTCGTACTTTTCTGGACTTACCTTGTGCTGAGGTTTGATCGTACACCTACGCAATAGAAATAGCTTCTCTAGTAGTGATTTTTCCGTATCTCCCTACATTCATGAAAGCTGTACTTTGTCTCTTGAAGTCAGCTGGATAGTCCTTTACCTGATACCTCGCCACCTCCTTGTGTAACATGAGCTTCATCTCGGTGTTCCACCATGCGTGGATGTGTGGCTTTGCAGAGTGCTATGCTAACTCAGGCTGCAGTATGAGCAAAGATGGCTTCTCTCCTAGTTAGTGAGGCAGGAAAGAACATTTCACAAACATAAGCTGTCCTGTACTGTAACCCAAACCTGCTCCTTTTATTGGGGAAGGAAAGTTTTTTGCTGATGAAGACATGCTGGCCAATGCCGGGACAGAGGGATCTGCTGGCTGGGGAGTTTCAGGTGTGACTGGAGGTGCTAGGGTTCAAATTCCCATTCTTGTTTGTTGCGCATTCATTCATTTTGCTTTTGGCCCCTGCTGGTGGTCCCATCAGCCCCTGGCCCTGACAAGCCCTTTGTTCTTCCGTCAGGTGAAACAAATACCAATGCATGTGTAAGAGAAGTCGCTTTGGATTTCCATACAGACAGGTTATCCTTTTCTTTTTTTTAATTTTGTGAGATTTCAGGAGAGGGTGAGGGAAAGTGGCTGCTAGAATATTATTAAGAACATTATTATGGAGCTTATAATTGCTTATACAGCTTTCTAACCTATCTGTATTAAAAGCGTGATAGAAGAGAGACAAGGGGCCTGCTGCTCTCTGGAGCGTGGTGGCAAAGGGTAGGGATGCACACAGGGGTGGAAAAGGGCTCTTCTGACATTGCATGCGTAATCTAATCTAAGACATAATAATTTCCTACTGGCTCAGCATCAGTCACATCATTAGCCTAACACTGAAATTAGATCTTGCCTGCCAGTGACATTTGCTTTCCTATCTGGACCATCTCTGTACTGCAGTACTTCCTGGCTCAATTCATGTGGGACCAACAATCCCAGTTATGTCGATCCAGACGTAGCAGAAAGCTTTTACTGAGCACTCCCTGCGGACCAGGGAAACCATCAAAGTGAGTGTTTCAATATGCCATTGCTCTCTTGTGTAAAATAAGAACAACTCCGTGTTACAGCTTGGGGTCTTATTCCCTTCCAACTCCCTGCATTGATCACAAACAAACAAACGGCAAATACTAAAGAGTTATGTAAAGCATATCCCTTAACTAAATCCATACTATATCTATGTCTATACTGTGTGCAGTCCAGCTGAGACAACTGAGATGGTGTGTCAGATTCGTTGCTCCTCTTCTTCTGTCAGGCACTAGGAAATAGAGATGCAGTATTTCTTGCCCCTGCATCAGACCTCTGGTCATACAAGCTCGTGCTGTGATCTTATATATTAAACACAGTTTAGCCAGCACGTTTCTCAGTCAGGAAGCCTCAAAGCGTTCAGAAGTTGTGGCAAGAAAATGGGAGATGCGCTTTTCTCAAATCAGGGCTTGCCAGAGCCACTGCGCTAACCATGCCACAAACACTGAAATTTCACCTTTTTGACATGCACCCAAAATGACGTGTCATTAATGGGTCCTTGCAATAACCAGTGAGTCCTTCACACTTCTGAAAACTAGAGAAACCTGGACAAATTACTGTGTGGGTCATAAATTTCTACTGAGCCTCCTGTGCTTCCCAGGGTGCAAACTTCTTGCGGTACTCAGTGCTGATGGCTGCACCTCAGGTGCGGGGGAAGTGATGTGAGCCCCAGTTTGAGCAGCCCCTCTTGCCCCAGGAGGGCTGCAGCTCACAGGGTACTGGCTCTGGATCCGTAAACAGGATACGCTTCACTTCAGGCACAGCCAGTCTGATGTCTGACTGTGACTGTATGAGCTGTCACACTGCGGGGGGGATTCATCTCCTTTTAGCTCTGGACATTTCCAGTCCAGTTGTTTCCACTGGAGCCAGACATTGTGAGCTTTTTTTCACATTTGATGGAGGGAATAGGCATTTCTGGGAATTTAGCTCATCCTAAAGCAGATGATTAAAAAGTCAGATGAACCCTAACAGTGCTTTCTAGGAGGACTTTATCCTTGAACAGCTTGAGGAACATTAGTCATTGAAAAGACTGAATTTTGGACAAAGTCCAAGTTCCAGATTACCATTTAAAATTATAACATTTTAAGCAAACGTTTTAATGTAAGCAAACATTCAATGTACCCTTGTTAGAAAACACAAAATGACTTAATTCACAGTTTTTCAAATACCAGCCGGGTTCCCAGATAGGAACTGCAAACACCATATAGATTATCTTCTCCTGACATCTTGTTGCCTTGCATTTCAGGAAGGCGTAGAAGAGACAAGATGGGTTCCTTTCTTTGCCTCTTACCTAATCACAAAGTCCTTTTGTGGTCAAGACCATTTTTAAAGGCGTCTGATTAAGGACCTCAGGGTTCAATTCGAAAAGAATTAATTTAAAATCTAGCACACAGAAAATTCAGTTTTAGCTTAGGTATTATTTTCCTATGAAGGTTTTAGGATCCTGGCTATTCCATTGCCTCCCACCTTGTATTTTTAACGACTTGCCTGCTTCTTGTTACATTTTCTCTACCCTGTATACAAAGGCATCAGTGTGAGATAGCACCAAATATTTTGTGAAAATATAAAAATATATAAATCCCCAAATATGCACAGAAAAGGAGGGTCTCATGATGTGTTTTTTTAATGACCTGGAGCAAAAGAGAGGCATGCTGCTTTTAAAACAAATGTTAAATCAGAGGCGTAAGTTAAACTCTCAGACCTTCAAGTGGCACAGACACCATAAGTGGTGTAACACTTTACTTTAGCTGGGGATTTACACACATAATGTAGCTTTATGGCATTTTCCTGCAAACTACAGCAAATTTTCATCATCAAGACATATCAATTTGACTTTTGTTATTATTTGTTAGAACCTCTTTAAGGGACAGCTGGAGCTAAACTGCTGTGGTCCTGCTAAGGGATATGTATTGGTCTGGGCATTCATTTATTGATTATCTACTGCCAAATAATCCTCTCTGTTTGCTTGTCTTCATCTACTTTAGATTCTGGAAGCAGCCTGAAAATTTCAGACACTGCCCATTACATTAATGGAAAGTATTGATATGCTAATTGTTCAGGAGATGATCGGAAGACCTGGGGACAATATAATCATCTTGCTGTTCTATATGCTATCTATGATTACTTATTTTGAAATCATTAGCTGAAAATATTGACATGTTAGGTAATGAATAAAACTCACATCAAAGAAACAAGATTACTTTTTGAATTAAAAAAAACAGCGCTGCAAATGCAATTGGATTTCTAGTGAGTCCCTCCAGAAAACACAAGTACTCAGAAGGTCAGGTATAATAAAACTGTGACCCGAGTGGGTGAGGGGTGAGGAGCTTGCAAACAAAAACTTTGTCTGGCTTTGTAGCTAGCGAACGGTAACTATAGAATGCCTAATTTATATCTACATTTATAAATATGTAAGGAAAGGATGCAATTTTTTTGAAAGTGCTTTTATTTTGCAATTGAATCTGCTAGTGTAGCCCCCTGCTGCTCCACAGAGTAGGATTAAAAGGTAAAACAGGCATCAGAGTTCTCCACCAGCATTTCTGATTTCAAACTTTGTCCTTTGTATCAGAGTAGCTGGAATTGGGAATTTGCTTGGCTTGAGCAAGGGATGTGGGGATGTGGAATTGTCTAGACAGACTAAGGCAACCACATACATTGTGCTGGGGGGAGGAGGTGGCTGCGAGTGGGATAACTGCTCTGAAAATGCTCCAGCTGAAATTTAACACAGCTCAGAGGAAAATGATGAGAAGGAAAAACAGCTGTGTGCCACCTGAGCAATACAACTCAGGGATAGATCCTGCATCTTTTGTGTTACCAGGGAAAACGTAGACATCACCCAGCAATATTCACAAGTTGCCATCATGGTGGGCAGAGTGATGAGCTAAGCCCCTTGCCCTGCTGTTGGGCTGTGCCCTAGGACATGCTGCTGCTGTCGTGGCATTACAGCCTCCTACTATGACTTTGGCAGCAGGGCAGAGCTCAAAACCAAGCGCATCCTATTGCACTAACAGTGAAGCAATCGTGCATCACCACTGATGCAATTTGTGCTAAGGAGGGGCAGGGCAGGACTGAAATTGTGAAGCACAAAGTTATGCCTGTGGCACAAAATAGAGGACGAGGAGGAATTTTGCCCTGCGCTTCTCCCCAGTCCCAAAATCACAAGCCAAGGGTAGATAGGAGGCAGATGGAGGAATTCAAGCAGTGATGAGCCAGAAAGAGTGGTCAAGGGTCTAAACGCACTCTCAGAGCATGGGGTAGTCTCCTGGAGCACAGCATGGCAGCCCCTTCACTGTGGGTCAGTAAGAGGGACCTAGGTAGGGCACATAAGGATTTACTGTGCAATGGAGAACAGTCCCACGCTGCCCAGGGTATGGACAAACTGACATCACAAGCCTTTTCCATCTCTGGTCCCAAACAGAGAATGCTGTTGCAGCTGCAACTCAGGCCAAATGGGAGCTGTGCAGAAGGTGTCTCTCTGCAGATTGTACAAAGAATAAAATGAAAATGAATGGGCCAGAGCTTCAGGGCCTTCCCTTTCCATAGCACTAGGACAGAAAAGCCAGCGGCCATTGTAGAGCAAGGAGTTTCTGCACATTTTCTAACGTGCTGAGCCCAGAGCCTGGCAGGAGAGGAGGATTTAACACTTAAGCTAGTTTAGTTTGTACAAGCAGAACATCCCAGATTGGGTCTGTCATAATATACTCTTTCTGGGTACTCATTGAAACCTTTTTTGCATGCAGAATATAGAGTAGCTTGAATCTGCAGAGACCAGTCCTAGTATTAACCATTCGCGTGCCTCAGGTGGCCGTGAGGAGTGAGCTCCTGGGAGCACAGAGGCAGGCCACGGCAGCTGAGCGGATGCCTAAATCCACGCCTGGTGCTTCTGGAGCTCAAGGAAAGGTATATTAGTTTGCCCAGGTGCCTCCTGTCACTGCAGGCTCTGGAGCCCATGGTATGCAGGGGATGGGGGAGGCTTGTTTCACTCACTCTTTGAGCTCCATCATAGTTCAGTTTGCTTTTTGAGAAGGCTGCCAATGTAATTCCACATGTCTGAAAACTGTGCCTTACTTTTGATTTGATCCTTATGTTTTCAACTGGCATAGTGATGAGGACCACATAAATGCATACACATACCTTTACCTGTTAAGATGTTAGAAGCACACGAGTGATGTGAGGGAATCTGAATGTCTGTTATGACTTCTCCTTTGAAAACTGATATCTTACTCTGTTTTCTAAAGAGAATAATGTTGCAACAGTCAGGAGAGATTCAAGCTTGATGCAGAGCTAAAGATCAAAATGTTGCAAAGCCATAATGGAGATGAATTCTAATGGATAGATGGATATAGGCTGATATGCTAATATACCTGTTTAACTTGATAGATGTTAATGATGATGAGAAATTTGTAAATGTATTTGGATCTACATTTATCATTTTGCTGCAATATATTAAAAATGGGATTATTATTATTTTGAGTCCATGAAAAAGATGTTGCTAAGCGCAGCTCTCAACTCCCTGGCTTGCTAAGTGGCAGTTCACTCGTATACAAAATACTGCAATAAATTATTACAGAATTTTATCCTTAATTAACACAGTCCTGACTTTTCATCATCATCAATCCTGTCACTTGGGCATGACACATATAAATGACTAGAATTATTTTTTTTCAGAGCACTATTTCCAGATGGAAGCCAGCAAATTTAGATTGCATCTAGAGACATTATCGCATGTTGCTCTTTTGCCTCAAACCAGTGTGAACTCCCTAAAAAACAACTTCTGGCTTCTAAGAATGATTGTGAAGTTAAATATGAGTTGTATACTGAGCTGGTTAGAAATGAAAGATGAAAAATCTGAGCTTCAGCTAACAACATGCTGAGCACTGGTACCTCCTAGAAAGGTCAGGTTCTCTTGGAGATGCAGATCCTCTGCAATATACTTAGGAATAATCCTTTGTCCCCCAGAGTAAGAACCGACAGGTCTGCCAATATGAGTTGAACACTATGTCATCTACAATAACCTGAAAAGAGCGCTCTTTAGGTTAATAATTGGCAGAGATTAGTTTCAATAAATATTTGGATAATTTTTTTCATAGGAAACCCTTTATGTTATTGGTTATCTTTCATCTGGGCATCTCAAAAGAATATGGAACCAAAAAGGGGTTAAATCCCACAATCCTGCTAGCAGGTTTGCATTATGAAGATTAAATGCCTACCGTTTGGCAGCACAGTAACATGGACGATAACAGTAACTTATTGTTAAGATGGATATCCGCACACCTGTTCTTCTACTATCATCAGACACCCAAACTTTGACACACAGTTAGCTAAAAAGCACCTGATTTATTCACAGATTTGCCAGAAAGAAATTTCTAAGTAGAACAGACTACCTGTGGATGGAGACAAAGATTGTGTATCTCTTACACCTAATTCAGCACCCACACAAGAGTGTACTCACACAGGGCATCCCCAGCCTCCTTAGTATTTCCATTACATCTGTCCCTCCTTCAGCTTCCCTGAAGCCGCCTGCAACCTCCTTGTGGAAGAGTGCAACTACATGGGCCATGTGGACACTGTCGTCACATGCAGTTTTATTAAATGCTGTTTGATGTCAGGAGATTGGGATGTTTATAAATCAGAGGACTGACGATTTCATTTCAAGATAGGACAGAAGGTGAAGTTGCATTTGGAAATTAAAATCCAGCAGCAAAATTCTGCATCTTTTAGAGCAGTAAAGGAAGCGCCAGAAACTTTGGCTAGTAGCAATTGTGCTAATATAAACGGCCCTTCTCTGACAAGCCTGGCTCTGAAGAAAATTTCCCTTTCTAGCCCTTAGCCATTGTGCACAAAGTTACAATAAGTGGCTTTCTCATAACAGAGTCTGCCAAGACCACAGGCCAAGCACAGTTCTTCACTACTTCAGCATAATTTACTATGAAGCCAACAGAAGCAATTCAATAATCTTTTTTCAGGGTATATTCTTTGTTTGTTGGCTGGTACCCTGCATTACAGGTAGGCATTTAGAATCTAGCCACATTCTGAGCAATGTGAAATTATTTATTTATCCTTGCAATATCTTTGTGCTATAGATGGCCTGTAGTTTCATCAAGACTCAAAGCATGGGTTGACAAGAGTGACTTGCTCAAGGCCCCACAAAGTCTGCAACAGAGCTGGGATCACATACTGCATCCAGGTACAAAACTAGAAATCCACCCTGGAGATGCGAAGGCAGTTCATATAAGGGTAAAGTGAACCAGGGTGTGTATTGTTGACCTGAGGTCTGTGGTGCGCTCAGTTACAAATAGTCAGACCTTGTGTTTGCTGGCTAATCTAGTTTGAAGCTCGCTAGTGTTTAATTGGAATATAGGATAGGCTGTGGTGATCAAACACAGGGCTCAGCTACACTGGTCCAGCCCCTTTTATCCTCTTTTCCCTTTATTTTCCCATGTTTTTTTCTCCTCAATCCACCTCAAACCTTTCCTCTCCCCTGCTTTGGTCTTTGCCCTAAACATTGTATAGTAAGTCTTGCATGTTCCCAAAATGCTGTTCCCATTGCATGCATTAATGTGGCCTATAATATAGGCAACAACCACCATTAGTTTGCGAGGCATCGGGGAGTTTCTTGGTTGACTTATCTTGGCAGGCTTCACACCAGGTAACAAGGTCTAATCAGTCTTCTCCGATGTGCTCGGGAGCAGCCAATGTGTGGTGTGCTCCATTTTCCCTGATGAGGTTACTGAGATTTCTCTGTCTTTGTTCTCCTTGCATCTTTGTGTTTACGGGCATTAGACTTTTAATCACGTAACCCAACACCCACAAGGTGACGAGAAATCACCCTGGACCCTTTATCCTGTGCTGACTAAGCGACTGAGGTGAATAAAATGCTTTTACAGCCTGAGAGCTTCCCACTTAATCGTTTAGCAAACTAGAAGATCTTGCTTTTTGGTAACTGCCAAGGAGGAACACATCCACTTTGTTTTGCCTTTTAACCCCTGTTGCTGCATGCAGTCAGAGTGAGCTGGCTGGAGCTCACTGAGTGGTAAGATGGGTCACGCTGGGTCATAACACTGGGAGCCCGGGCAGGATGGGCAGTGGCTGGGGATTGTGTCCTTGCAGGTAAAGGGAATTCCTATGGCCACATCCTTCAGAGGTCAGAAACCACCCCTCCGTTTCAAACGCCCTTCTGAAAACTAGTTCCCAAACTGACTTCCATGTGGGAATTAGCTATCAGGGGATAAAATACCATTACAAAACTAACAGAAGGTAAATCTAGATATTCAAATAAAAGTTTGATTTTAAATAAAAAATTAAATTCATCCTTCCAAGTGATGTGAAATCCTTGTCAATAAACCTCCTCAAGCTCCTCTGACTATATTAAACATGAATTGTAAGAATTCTGCTTGAACCAGTATTTTTGTGCAGCTTATCTGTGCACAATTTTAGAAATCATTTGGCAGCTTTTTACTGTTATAAACTGGATTTAATTCTTAGCTAAAATACCTTCTGCACTAAGCCTTCCTCTTCAGCTATTAAATACATGCTGCAAGCTTTTTAGAGAGTTAAACTTTATTCTATACACATGATCTACTTATGTACTTGACACGCACATGGGAGAATACTTTACAACCAAAAGGTACTGCTTAAGGAACAGGCAGCAATTTTCACATAAAAGCAGAATGGCTCACATGCTAACGTGCATTTCTTCACTCCTGGTTATTATATACTGAAAAATAATGTTCCCTCAAACAAGGCCCACTCCTCCTCCCATTGAAGTCAAGTGGGATCAGGATTGGGCCCCTAGAAATGAAAATGCAATTTAAGTTTCCTAAATGCTGGGTTTCAGAGCTTTACCAAGGATATTAAACTCCACAGGCTAGCTCTGATTGACTGGCTATAATGAAAATGTCTCTTGTCTTCCAGTTAGGGAATGAAGATGAGAGGAACACGCATCAGGGGATGGAAAGCGAGGCTTTTTGAGAACATACCCCTTCCTTATTGCAGAAGGGGCAGAGCAAGCATTCATGTGCCTTATGAAGGTACAACCTGTCCACAGGGGTGCAGCTCTGACCTCTGACTCTTCCAGGCATCACTAAAGGGCTCCCACCCGCTACTACACAGCGAGCGCGGGGTTTGTGGCGTGACAACACGTACATATGCCACCACAACCTTCCACGGTTCCGAAAACTGGCTGTAGGTGTCTGATGGGCAACAGATCCGAGAAAGATGAGGCGGCTCTCAGTGGTTCAGCGTGCTGCTGTGATGTGCTGCGGGCAACTGGCTGGTGGTCGCCAGCAAGAGCCTCCCAGTGCCATCAGCCAGGCTTGGAACCGAGCTGTGAGACCCGCAGCGCGGACCGGCAGACGACAGCCATGGGGCAAGAGGCCGGGTCACTGGTACGGCCTGCAGGGCCGGCACGCTCGGCCACAACGCAAGCCGCGCTGCCCGCTTTCCCGGGATGACCCTGCGGGGAAGGTCCAATCGGGGCCCCATTCACCGGGGCTCCCGGACGGGCTTTCCCGGCTGAGAGGGCGGGCAACGAGGCCCGCGGGCCTGCAGCCCCCCGCGAGCTTCCCCGGCCGGTTCCGGGGCTCGCGGCGTGGCCCCGCGCCGGTCCCTCAGCGGCGCCGCGGGCGCAGGCTCCGCCCGGGCGGGGGTGCGGTGAGCCGCCGGCGGGCTGGGGCGGTTGCAGCAGCGGGTGGGCACGACCGGCGGCCGCGGCGGGGCGGTGCGGCGGCGGGCACCGCCCTCGGGCCCTCCCACCGCCCGCCCTCCGCCCCACCGCCCCCGGCCGCAGGCTCCGTCGGGGCCGGACTGGCGGAGCAGCCTCGAAGTTTGCGGAGCGGCCGGCGCCGCGGCCATGTGGCTGCTGTGGCTGCTGCTGGGCTCGGCGGGTGAGTGCGGGTGGTGGCGGCGTCCCGGGGCGCTGCCCGGGAGCGAGGGGGTGTGCTCCGGTCGGCGGAGGAGGGCGCTGGGGCCTCCCTGCCTCCTCCCGCCTCCCCTCGGCGGCTCGTTGCGGGCCGGGCAGGGGTCGCCACCGGCCTTCCCTCCCCTCGGCTCCTCTTCCCTCCCCCTGGCGGGCACGGCCCGGGGCACCGCCTGCCCCACGGCTCGCTGGGTGGGCCGGGCCGGGCGGGGATGCCTAGGGCGGGGGCGTGCGCGCGTCTCCGCCCTCTCAGGGCGTGCTCGAGGTGGTCCCGGCGCCCCGCCGGGGGTGTGTGCGGCCGGCGTGAGGCGAGGCGCCCGGAGGGCGGGATGGTTCTAGGGCGGGCACCCCTGGGTCGAGTCAGGCGTCGAAGCCGCCGCCGAGACGAAGGGGCTGCGGCCCCGCTGGTGCAGCTCGGGCTGGGCCGGGCCGGGCCGACCCGACCCGCGCCCCTTCTGCCTTCTGAGGCCTTCCCGGGGCGGAGGCGGCCGCCGCGGGTGCAGCAGACCTTCCGCCGGTGGGCAGGCGGGCTGGGCTGGTGGGACCGCGGCGGCCTCTGGCCGGCGCACCGCCGGGGTCCGTGCACCCGAGCGAAATGCTCGGGTCTTGCCTGGCTTCACTTGGAGTGTTGAAGGGGAATTTCCTACTTCTTATTCGTATTCATCTTTGTAGAAACTCTTTTTTTCCCCCCACGGTCGGCATACGTCTGTCAAAGTCGCCGAGTTGATGATATTTTGTGCAGCTTTGCTGCAGGTGTGAATTATTTCTGCAACATGATCTTAGCGGGCGCTTTTCCAGACAGTGTAAGTAGCCTGGCTGTGTACTGCTGTGTCTGTTTCCGAATCGCGCCTGGGCGATGAAGTGATGACACGCAGTGGGTAAAACTCAGATTACCAAGTTTAGTTTCTTTTTTCCCTCATGAAGAATTGGTAAGTTTCGCAGCTTCCATGATAAAACTTTGTTTCAAGTTTGGTGTAGATGGAGGAAGGATGTAGGAAGGAGGAGAAGCATAATAGGACTCAGGCTGTTTTGAAATTGCATAACTGCAAACTTCAGCTGGGACATTCATCAGTCTTGTAGGTTTGGGTGTCTTTGCAAAAGTATTTCAGTAGTTCCTTTTTTGGAAAGCTTCAGGCAAAGCTCAGGTTTGTTTACCTAGATTGTGTTGCCTTCTTGTTAATTTCCATTTTACTACAGTAATGTTGCTAAAATTTCACCTAATTATTCATAGCAAGGTATATGTTTCCATTTGTTGAATATATTTGCTTGTGATAGCACCCTTAGATTAACATGGAGGGTTCCATGCTACAAGATACCGATCTTTACATATGAAGATTTCCCAGCCACCCACACCCCATGTTCCTGCGCCACCTGGGCCTGGGGGCAGTGATCAAGAAGACCTGTTTCTTGTATGGAAGTTAGTACTTTGGCTTTTTGACTGCAAACTGCCAGTTTTGCACAACAGTTACCCTGCTGTTATTTAACCAGAGGCTCTGGCTTACTTTGGGGCAGATTCAAAGAGCTTTCTGAAACCTTTTTTTTTAATGTTTTCTGTTTTTCTTTTGAAGAATAAAGTATGAGGTCTTTGGAGATCTGTTTTTTAAATGTTGCTTCCTCTGTATATTTGGCACCCCTGCAAGCTTCCAACAGGGAGAATTAGTTTGTCTCTGCCCGGCCTTCACACTGTCTTGAACTTTAGTTCTGATAATTCCTGAAAATATTTCTTTTCCTGCTGAGTCTTTTTTTGGGTACAGATGGGAAACCTTGCAACCCTGGGGATCAATTCAGTTAACAGAAAATAAACACTGTATAATGTCTCTGTCTAAACAATTGTTCTGTTAGCATGCAGAAGAAACTGTTGACTTGGATTGTGCCAGTGAAAATTTGCAAGGCAAAGTTTGGTCTGTTATTTGCATCTTTATTCTTAATATTATAGTTGGGTCAAATAGTGCTTTTGATCCTGAAAGACTTTATCTGTATGGGAAAGGTTTTATTTTGTTATGATATATAGTATGAGCTTATACCAGGCTGGTTTAATTTCAGTTTGTAATTGCAATGGATAACTAATCAAAAAGAGACTATTTATCTGAAGCTTTAATCTCTGTTCCCCTCACAGGAGCTCCCCGATTCCCTTGCTTTCCTTTTCAGCTCCCTGCCTCATTGCAAGTCTCATCAAGCTCTCAGGTGCGTGCAAACACACGCACACCCAGTCTCTTTCATCTCTCTGTGCTTTTGCCAGTATAAGCAGGTTGTGCTTACCTCTGATCCCCTCCTGCTGCCCAGCATGTGCCATAGTGTGACCCAGTTCCCAGCGCTTTACTTTGGCTCAGTGTCAGCCCAGGAGTTCCTGGATGTAGGTTAGGTCCTGCAAGGATTCCAGTTACCAGCTTAGATTAACATTACTGGGTTAAGTTAATGTAGAATAACATTTGTTAGTTAGAAAACAGACATCTCTGTTTATCTTCTTCCACGGTTTGTATTACTTAAGTAATACAAGCTGAGCTACGCACAGTTACAGCGAGTTTAGGAAAGGATTGCTTCAGACAATTGCACATACGTTATAGCTGAACAAACCAATAAAATGTAAAGAATCCCTAAAAGAAAAATGAGCTCTCTGTAATCCTGACTACGACTGTGCTATATCTTCAAGACACAATTTTTCTTTTTTATTCAAAGAAACCTAAATCTACTGAATACATTTTGAACACAGATTTATGTAATTTTTTTTATTTAACCTGTATATTGTCCATTAAGGAGAGAAATGATGGCAAGAGTCACAAAAATTTAGCTAAATGAACTGCTTCTAATAAGTATGATTACAAAGTGAGCAGAAAAAGATTACTTTTTTTGTCAACTACAAACCTTCCTGTTTTAGCTATGAAGTAGGTCTTAAAAATGTCAGTCTTCAACTGGCTGGAGAGTCAGAATGCAGTGCACAGCTGGAATTCCTGAGTGTGATCCCCAAGATGTCACAGTTCAGTGTAAGGACCTTTCTAATGCATAAGCCAAATATATAATGTAGATATTATACCTCTTAAAATGTACTCAACTTGCTCTGTGTTAAGGGGGGGCTTTTGTGTCTTGTTCCCGCCAGTCTTTTGGTCTAACACTGCTGGAATCGGGGGCCCTGTTCCACAGACAGCATAAAGATGCAGGGCCACACATGTGCTTTCATTGCAATTTGCAACTACATCTCAAAAGCCCAGTAAAAAAAAAAAGAACATCCCCAAAATCAAGCAGGGGTAGGAGCTGCTTAAAGAGTGATATTTACCACAGTAATCGGCATTGTGTAATGTCTGCTAGCCTGGAAAAGAGAAGGCTCCGGGGAGACCTTACAGCAGCCTTCCAGTACCTACCAATGTAGCGATAGAACGAGGGTCAATGGTTTTAAACTAGAGCAGGGTAGGTTTGGGTTAGACATTAGGAAGAAGCTCTTTACCATGAGGGTGGTGAGACACTGGAACAGGTTGCCCAGAGAGGTGGTGGAGGCCCCATCCCTGGAGACATTCCAGGCCAGGCTTGATGAGGCTCTGAGCAACCTGATCTAGTTGAAGATGTCCCTGCTCACTGCAGGGGGGTTGGACTAGATGACCTTTAAAGGTCCCTTCCAACCCAACACATTCTATGATTCTAGCTTAAAACTTCCATGTGCTACTAAGGAAATACCTAGTATTTGCTTACATGGATGTTCATTTGTACTGACATCCAGAGGTATTGCTTCTGGTAGAATTTCTTTACTGAAAACCTCTATGTACTGCATGGGAAGAGCACTGCTGAATACTGTTCTGCTCTATTGCTATATAAGTAGAGAGAGCAAGAAAACCACTCTCTACTTGAAGACTTACGTCTGTCCTATGTATACAGTACATCTATTTCATGTTTTTGATGCAATCCTCTTAAAAACTCTTAAACTAGGTCTTGTGCTCCAGCTTGTCTCTCTCAGTACACAAGCCAGCTGTGGGTTTGTGTAGCACATCGTTGTGTTCGAGATGGACAAGGATTCTTTGAGCTTTGGCAAGTCAAGAAACTGGACAAAGTAATAGGAAAAGAGGTGGTACACAACGAACATTGGGTGTTTACTGAAGATGTTAAGTCTGCCAGTGGTTGTGATGAGAGCATCTGGGAAGTACTAACCTTAGGGCAAAGTTCCACATCCATGCTGGAGAGAATGTTTTGGATTTCTTGCAGAAGCCAGCACCCACAGACACATTCTCTCAGATCAGTTTCTGGTTATTGGACATTTGATAATTGAGGATGTTGTCAGATTTTACTCCTGCAAGTATGTTTTTGACGCTGGGACTGAAGTAAGCAGGTGATGACTTTGTTGGTTTCATGTAAACTTAAGGGATTTTGAATACTGTCAGGGAAAGGGACACGTCCTTGGCTGGACTTCCATAGGTTCCTGTTGCCCTTTGGGTGTGGGGAGCTACAGGGTCCAGAAGCTTCCAGCCATCGCATCCCGCTTGAGATAACTGCTGCAATGGTAGCTGGCACTTGCCAAGGGCTGTGAGGGTGAAAGCATGATTGCAATGTTGCAGTCACATGTTGTGATAGGAAGTGGAGATTGTTTACTATAAAATAGGTAATAAAAATGCACCTTTTGTACGAATGTGAAATAAAATGTTATAAGCTTCCAGTCAGTCTGTGGTGCCTGATACACTGGGAGATTAGAAAGCTCCATACTTCTTTGGATGAAAAAATTTCCTGGTGATACTATAATGTTTATTGTGACAACAGTAACCTGTATCTTATTCCATTTGTATGCTGATTATCTACCAGGTAAGAAACGAAATTGCTCCCTTAGCTGTAAATCTGGTAGACTGTAACAGGGAGATGACCATTTGTTAGGCAGCATCATGAAATGAGATGAGGTTTAAGCATCTTTGTTTCAGGGCAGTAATGTAGGAATGCCTAATACAAAATTAATTTGTCACCTGTGGACAGACTTTGTTTTGTCTTTTGTTTTGTTTTTTCTTTTTCTCCAAACTGGTAAATCTTACCAGAATAGCTTCAGTGATATGTCCTGTCCTGTGGTTGCTCTGTCTGTAAGCAGAAATGCAGTAATGGAGCAGGGCTGAAAAATCTGTAGCGTGAGATCTGCTGTTGTGATAGCAGTGCTCTCCATTTCAGTATCTTGCCCATTGTGGAAGCTAGTGATGAGTTTTATGAATTGGTCGTAATGCTTGCAGGCTGTCGTTGTTCAGTTGTCCTACCTACTGCAGACTGAAGCTGTGGATGTCCTGCTTTCGGTGGAAGGCACTCTGTGATAAGCGTTTAAACTGGCATTTTCAGAGTTTGAACTTGAAAACAGTTTCATTATCAGCTGGTAGGTTTTGAAGATGAGAGGGGAGAAACATCTTGCGTCTCAAGATTGTTCTTCTTTGTGGGCGTTTTTGTCTTTTCAAGTATTAAAGCAAAACTCTTCTGCTCTGGCAAGATATCATAACAGGATATGCTAAGATGCAGAATGGAATATTTCAAGTGAAACCAGTTTTAATGAAGTGAAACACTGAATGACAAACTGTCCTTTGCCTGAAATGTAAGTAGATCATGGCTGGAAGTAATTGTATAGTCAGCCGTTAGTATAATCAGTTTATCATAAATTTACTGATTGCTGAAGAATTTTTGAGGGGGAGCTCATATGTGTTTAAAAAAACCCAAAACAACACCAAAGATGAAAATTTAAACAAATAGCGTAAGAAAAGCAAACCAAAAAACTTGGCAAACACCCCTGCAGAAAGCATTTAATTAAATTAGTATCTCTGATAATGAAACTTCTAACTTACATGATCAGTGGAGGTTTGCATTTGCTGTGGGCTGTGTATCCAGATACTTGCTTATTCGACATGTAGAAACTTGTTAAACTGCAGTAACTTGATCATGTGTTTGGTTTTTTTCATAAAGCCTCTTGTGCTAGTAAAATTGTCAGGTTAAAAGGCAGTTTAGACCAACCTGATGTTGCATGCAGCGTTGGCTATCAGGACAGAAAAGCCCTTTTAAGGGAGAAGATGGTGTAATGCTAGTTGGTTTTGGTGTGTGATTGTGTTTTAATTTGCGCATGGGAAATGTTGAGGCAATGAGGAGATTTCTAAATGGAGCCATTGATCTCTGCTTGTTCTTGTTTTTTGGCTACTTGCACAGATATCCCCATCTTGATTGTAGAGGAGGTTTTGGAATCGGATACCTAATTTAGCTGCAGCTTGTAGAAATACGTCCTCTTTGAGAGGTTGAGAGAAATAATAGGTAGTTCCTTTTACTGTGAGAGATGTGTTGAAGGACTGGGGAATTGTGTGGGTGGGTAATCAAAAGGGCCCAGATGAACAAAATCAAAATGAAACAATTTGTGGGAGGGTGGCTGGTGAGAACTTTCTTCTCTGTGATCCTTAAGCCTTCTTCCTGCCATGGCCTGGACAACTGTGAACTTGGGCACAATTAAAAGATATCAAGCAAAGTTGCTTTTTGTGTTATGAGTAAATGATTGAGTTGCTATGTCACAGTGTGCGACATCACAGTAATCAAGGGACTGAGCTAATGAGTGGAAGGTGATGTGGCTGTGAAACCCGGCTAAAATGATCTCTGTACCGTAAGAACGAGCTTTTAACCCAGTGTGTGGGATCATTTAGGATTAGGGGCTGATGAACTCATAGCAGATCTGGGGAGGTCCTGATACTGTGTCCTCTTAGCCAGGAGGTTTCAGATTTAAAATCGATTTAATATGTCTCAGGCAGCCTGTGAGGCTTAATTTATTAAAGGTTGGGAAGTGGTTGAATAAGTTGAATGTGGTTGAAGTGTGCTGTTGTGTTATGAAATAGTTTATTTCAATAGGACCGAAATTACGTTTTTTTTCAGGTTTTAGTGCTGTATTTTGTATTGGTGTGTTTTTTCTTTTAAATTAAAGGGAAATCCCCAAGTACCACACCTTGCTATGAGTCTCTGGTGTCAGGATCTGCTTAGACAATTATTCCAGATGGCTCCTGGGGAACATGATGGGGGAGATTCCTGATTTGGGGTTCTTTTATTGAAGATTTTAGATGGAAACCAATTACATCAGATGAGGTAGCCTATGTTGGTCTATTTTGAAACAGCTGGGTCTGTTGGATGAAAAGTTCAATTTTAAGTAACGTTTTCCTGTGGAGTTTTATCTCTGATTTTGATAAAATGCAGTAATGTTACTGCAGCAAGTAGGTTGTTGTCCCATTAAACACTAAGATGTGAATTCTGGCTACTAGATATGGCTTTGTACTCAGACTCCTTAATTTCTTGGAGTCCTTTCTCTTTCTTTATATATTTTGCACGAATTTATCACTTCAGTTGTTAACAAGTCAGACGATGGTTATAGCTCCAGACAGAATGCAGTTGCCAGCCCTATCTGTGTCAACTGAAGACTTGTACTCTGCTGGGCAAAGCTCTTCAGGGTCTTGGTGCCGCAGTATCTACTCCAGGTGGCCTTACTGATCAGCAGTATGACTTTGGTCAAGATCTGTTTCTTTCCTCCCAGTACTCACTTCCCTTTTACCTGTTTAATCAGGTTTTTTTTTTTTTGGACACCAACTCTCTTTCATTGCATCTTTCTTTTATGCTATTAGTGCTATCCTAGTTTTAGTCAAGCTATATGCTACAAATAACAGCAGGCATATCTTTCTACAGTTCAAAATAGCTCTTTGCCTTAAAGAAATATTCTGTCTTGGTGGTAGGTGTTGGATGCAAGATAAGTAGATTTTTCTTGATATGATGAGTTTTTCTCAAGTATTCCTATTTTTCCTTTCTCTTTTTTGTTGTTGTTATACTAAAGTCATTAGGATTCTTCAAACAGAGGAGTTTTAGGTTTAGAAGAATGTGAAACATAATATAGACGCACAAATTGATGTAATTACAAAAATCCATGTATTGGCAAGCTGCACTTTTTTCTCCCCTCCTTGTGGAAGGCAGGGTGAGAGTTGGCAACTTGTAGTACTGTTACGTGTGCGGGGTTCTCTTCACAGGTAACCTGTTGTGCAGTACCGTATTGAACCTGCTAACTAATAGCTGCTTCACGGGGAATGTGGTCATTGCCCACACATGGCTACAGAAGGTAATGGATGCCTCTGGGAAACGTAGTGACAAAGGATGAGGAAAAAGCTGAGGTACTTAATGCCTTCTTTGCCTCAGTCTTTAATAATAAGACCAGTTGTTCTCCAAGTATCCAGCTCCTGAGCTGAGTGACAGGGAACAGAATGAAGCCCACATAATCCAAGAGGAAATGGTTAGCGAGCTGCTGCCACCACTTAGATACACACAAGTCTGTGTGGCCAGATGACATCCATCCAAGGGTACTGAGGGAGCTGGCAGAAGTGATCACCAAGCCGCTTTCAATCATTTACGAGCAGTCCTGGCTAACCACAGAGGTCCCAGTTGACCAGAAGTTAGCAAATGTGACACCCATCTACAGGAAGGGTTGGAAGGAGGATCTGGGGAACTGAGGCCTGTCAGTCTGACCTCGGTGCCTGGGAAAGTTATGGAGCAGATCATCTTGGGTGGCATCGTGTGTCACTGTCCTGGTTCTGGTGGGGATAGAGTTAATTTTCACAAGAAGCTGGGACAGGACACAGTACTACCCAAAGGGGTATTTGTACCATGTGATGTCCTATTCGGTATATAGCTGCAGGAGCTGGCCGGGGCATGAATTGCGGCTTGGAGCAGGCTGAACCTTCCGGGTTCTGATCAATGAGTGGTTGTTCAGTAATCATGTTTTGTATATTCCTTTATCAGTATTATTGTTGTTTTCCACTTTCCTTTCAGGTAGTTGTGGAGAGCAGTAAGGTCTCCCCTCAGCCCCCTTTTCTCCAGACTGAAGAACCCTAGCTCCCTCAGCCACTCTTCCTAAGACTTGTTCTCCAGACCCCTCACCAGCTTTGTTGCCCTTCTCTGGACCTGCTCCAGCACCTCAGTGTCTTTTTTTTTTTTTTTTTTTTGTGGTGACTGGACACACAGTGCAAGGTGTGCATGTATAAGTGTCTAAATAATTTGTAAATGAGGGCACTGTTAGAAAGACTGATACATAATATGCTACAGCAGTTCCTCATGTTGTAAAATATGCAGAGTAGCTCTACTTTGCATCACCTGCCAAAGTACATCAGTTCTTCATGAACAGATAAATTGATAGAGTCAGCACTTACGACCTCCAAATGAAACACGCTGCAGTCAATGAACTTCAAAGGCAA
The DNA here is from genome assembly GCA_947846985.1 of Fratercula arctica. Lineage (NCBI taxonomy): Eukaryota > Metazoa > Chordata > Aves > Charadriiformes > Alcidae > Fratercula > Fratercula arctica. The sequence continues at coordinate 51,650,200 of CANTUZ010000005.1, read as the reverse complement.
AATAACTCTTCTAACTTGCTAACCAGTCTCCTGTCAATGGCACAAGTTGCTTTTGCAGCTAGGGCCAAAACTATGTCATTTTAGGAGCTGGGTGTAACTGCACACTACTAAAACGTGGTCTAACTGGAACCTGAAGTCATGTATTTTGACTTGAGGAGAATGGCTATCTACCAGAAGAATTTGGGGCTCTGATGCTGATCTTGTATGTGTGGTCTTGGGGATGGGAGACTAAATCTTCCATGATCTGAACAACAGTAAGAAACCTGTCTTACCAACGACTTGGCATACTGTAAACCAGACTACAGCCTTGCTTTTTTGGGTAAGTGGAAAGACATAATACAGATGCTGAGATCAAAATCTGCTCAGGCTGGCAGAATGCAAACTGTGCTCCTGAAATCCTGGAGTCTGGAAGAACTGTACTTGCCACTCAATCAGTTTTAAAAGATTAAGTTATTAAACTAATTAGGCATAATTCAAAATTGGCTAACAAGCAACAACAGTGTGTTTGAGGTGATTGCTGTCTAGTCAAGCTCAAAAAAGGCTTTTCTTTTTTTTTTTTTTTTTTTTTCTTTTAAGACAGGCTTTTAAAAGATGCAAAGAAGGTGGAGAGGGACAAAAAAAATCCCAGTGGCTGATGTTAGTCACATCTCTTAATAAAGTGCTGGCTGAATTTCAGATACCTGATCGTGAGGGAAATAAAAGCCTGTGTGGAGTTACAGGTAGAGTGGAAAAAACAAACACACACCACCATTGTGAACTTTTAAATGAACAGATTATTCACTTTACCATGTAACTGAGGTTCTGCATGTTAAACTTGCCCTTTATTAAATCAAGTCCTGTTGGAATTCTAATTTACATCCTCTAAGAAAGGGCTAGCAAACAAAAATTTCTTAAAAGGTGAGATCTACCTCCACTTGTTAGGCATTTTCAATCTTGTGAATGTATTGGCTTTGAATATCAGGAAGTATGAAGGTAAGAGAAAATCAAAGCTCTGTAATATTTCAGCCTATGAGCTCTAAAAGAAACCACAAGCGTTTGTACTTTCGCAGTCAGATGGAGAGCTTCCCCTTAGATCTGCAAGCAGTGTGTGAGTTTCAGGAATCAATTCTTTTTTCTCCTCTGAAAAAGGAGCCACCAATGTGCAATGAACAAATCAGGACTAGAACATTAACAGCATACCTGAAAGATAAAAAGAATGTTGATAGTAGAGTTGCTAAGAGTATTTATAAACAATACAAATTGGCAGTACCACTTGTACCCTGAAAATCTTCTATGAGGAGTGATAGCTTCTAAATTGCAAGTTTGAGGTAGAGTGATGTTGTCATCTTTTTTTTATATTTTCCTATAAGGATTGGTGACAGCATCATACTTTTTTTGAAATATTTTCATTGCAGCCTTTCTCTTCCAGAATAGTTTCAGTGACCTTATTTCATATGAATTATATGTCCATTAAGGGTAAGAGCACAATAGCCACTTTTCTTCCTCCGTCCAGTTTTTATAAAATGTAGAAACAAAATGGTTTATGGCATAATTTCCTATTTGTACTGCAACTTCAAGTGATTTTCTTTTTGAAATTACTGCCCTTTTCAACAACAGAGATACTAATAGGCACTTCATGGAGAACAACTGATTTGAAGTTCTTGGATGTAGGCTCTTTTGAGGTAACACATAAGTATTTCTCTCTTAGTTACATCAACAGAGTTCACCCAAATGTTGTGGGTACTTGATGACATTGGTTTGCACAGCTATACCTTTTCAGTCTCACTTTTTTAATATAGTATAGAAAGCTTTTGCTATTCTTATGCAAAACTATGCATATTAGTTACAGTGGAAATGCCCAGTGTCTCTTCCTGCAGCAGCTTTGATAACTTTCAGGCTTTCAGAGTTAAAGGCTCTCTACTTATTAATGACTTTTGCATGAGTTAGACTTTGGTGTCTAATCAGATTGGGTATCCTTAAAATTTCTAATGGGATCCTTGAAAATCTGCCAAGGGACTATATCGGTTTTCTGATGAATTGTTTTAATGGAGCTCTGCCTTGCTATTTGGTTAACAGTCTTCAGGGTAGCCTCGGGCTGCTTACTTCTCAATATCCTTGTGTTATCTGTTGATAAATGTCCACCTTATTGGAGCTTAATGGCCAATTAGCAGAGTCAAACGAAATCTGAAAATACAAAAAGCATTCCTGATCACTGGCAGGATATTCTTGTCCTAACTGAAGTTGAATCCAGAGTCGCTGGCCTGCTGACTGCCACTGCTCCTTGTAAGTAGTCTCATGGGGAAACTGTGTTGAGCTTGTAAAGCACGGTTAAGCTATTTTTTCCCTGCAGTGTTGGTGCTTCATGTGTTTGCTCATCAACAGTTGCAAAATTAGGCAGCCTGCTGTTGTGAACAGACTATCCCATTTAAGAAGTGATCAATGTAACTTCCTTTGGGCCTGTATCAAAGGGACCTGTATAGGGTCGGTGAGATCATGTTAAAGTTACACTTACACTTCTGAGATACCTGGTGGTTATCTCTGTTTTGGACAGGAAGCATGTCTGATATGGGATATCGGAAAGGAGCAGTAACTTTTGGGAGATAGGGCATTCTTTCCACCTTTGCCAGCCTGGCCCTTGAAGGTGGGATGAACTGGGTGTTTGCAAACATGAGCCTTCCAAGGGACTTTGCACACCCCTATAAGAAAACTAACTTGGTGTAGATTTAGTAAATATTCCAGTGGTGTTTACTTCAGTTTGGAAGGACTATATTGGCCTATTGTTTTGGAAAAAATGTGTTATTGAAATGCTGTAGTAAATGTTTTGGTTAGAGAACAGTTTGAGTGACACTTGAGTGACCACACTTTAAAATGGTTTTTTCCCTGGCTCACATTTTGCTGCTCTTTACTTTGAACACAGCCTTTCTTCTCTTCTTTTTCTCTCCCTTTCTCCCCCTTTCTTTTTCCCCTTGTTCCCCTGAAATGGCAGTAAGATGTGGTTACTGAAATTATTGAATTTTGTACATGGAGCACTCACTGTGCCGCTCTGAAGTGGGCATATTTTACACATGGGTGGAGTGGGGCACAGGTCAAGGTGATGTGTGATCACGTACAAATAGAGCTACGATAATGTCCTAGACATAACAGTGATCGTTGGCAGTGTGTAAGATCAGGCAGATTGTTTGCTGTTTGCCTTACTCTGTGCCTTACTTGAAATGGAGATAGCAGTTAGCCACCTCAGTTTCTTTAGTTTCATAAATGCTGGTAAATGCTCAGCTCTCAAAGTGAGAGTCGTCAGTAATTCATTATCACTTAATTGCTGTAACTGATTTCTGATTGATTTGGTAAGTAGGACGCTAGGAAATGGGATGTTTGCCCTGTCAGTTCCACTTCACTGCTTTTGCCAGTGTTTTGTGGGGAGTTGTCCACGTGCCTTTTCATTCTTCTTCCATGAATGCTTTGCTCTAGGGCTACAATAAAAATGAAGGAGTTTACAAACAGGATGGGGCAAACAGCATCAGATGGACTTATGGATTGTTTTTTTTGCAACAGCAGCATGTCCAAGAAAGGCTGGAGTTGGAGTGTATGACACACCGTCACCGCATCACTTCTGTTTCTCTTACTTGTTCAGATAGAGAGGCTTCTCCTGGACTGCTGTCTTTTCTTCCTGCTGGTGCTCAAAGTGTTTAAAGTCTGCTACTTGTGTCTGATGCTGTTGTCTATAACCTTGGCTGAGAAGGCTGTTTCAGTTGTCCCTTATCCCTATTTTGAATCATGTGTGAGCTATTTCTAATGGTTTTTCATCATAACGGGACTACATAGTTTTGGAGTGGATGGCAGTTGTATTTATATTTTGCTTGAGGAATGTACTTTAAGTTGTACCATCAGAGATGAGGATTTGATTTTCCTTGCAGTGTTTCCTGCAAAAGGGCGAGCACCTCCAGTCGCGAGGGTGGAGTATGGCAGATTTCTTTTCTGCAGCAATTTGGACACTAGAGAGGGGAGCTTTAAAATAGACATCCTGGAAAATGTGGTGCTTCTTTTTATTAGCATAGGATAGTCTCTACTCTATGTAAGATATGAACTAAAATACAAATGAGGAAGTAGTGGAGTATCACAGTCTTAACCAGAAATAAGAGGTGGGGAAGGACTATTGGTTTGTCTACATAGTTTATCCCCTAGGGCTGCTGTAAGCATCTTTCATCTACTTTGTTGGATGAAGGTACAAAGGCAAGTAACTACAACAGGACTTTAATCATAGTATCTTCTGATCGCTTTTTTGTAGTTTGGGACTTTGTCTTTATCTTGCAGAATCTGAACCGTTTAACACCTGTGCAGGGTTTGGCATTGCGAAATGTGCTCCAAAACTATGCTACATCCTAAAAGACAGCCCACAGTATGTTGGAGCATGTCCTTCATCTGAGTCTGGTTTGCCAAGGAGACATTAGAAGGGAATGTGGTGTTTTGGTTTTTTGGCGTTTTTATATAAACGTACATAGCTTCCAAATGGATTCAGTTCTATCTTAAACACATATAAAGAATTACTTTGTTAACTGTTTTTATATATTTTTGAGGCCATGTGTCCAGATTCTTCTCCTCTTTAAATGAATTTACATGGATATGTTTCAGTGGATTAACTCTCTGTTTTAAAATGCTATGAATGTAAAAATGAATTGACAACCCAGTTCTCAGAAATAAGTTGGTTGTTTTTTTGTTGTTTTGAGGTGTTCTGAGGTCTTTAAACTTCATTGAAATGACAGGTCTGGAAAGAATGTCACTGTCGCTAAACTGTTTTGTGGGATTACCTAAAGAATACTGCATTCTTATTTCAATTTCCAGTTAGCAAACTTCCTTTAAAAAGTGTTGGTTTTAAGATGAAATGTCAAATGATGAAATTTCATTAAAACTGAAAGAAGTTAATCTTTTCAGTCAGCTGCACTTTGTTCTGTTCACAATGTTACTCTTACCTCTCCTTGGAGGAAGAGGAGGAAAATAACTGGACACACAAGATGCTGTTACTTGAGTGAAGAGTTTTCCATTGAGGAATTGTTGAAACTGAGAGTTTTGACTTGAATCTGTGCAGCTAGGATATCTTGAGCGCTAATGTACCTGCACAGTATGTTCCTAAATCTGTTCTTTTATGTCTCACAGAAAAATTCATTGTAAACTTTTCTAGGCAGCAAATTGAGAAGGGGAAGATTGTAATTTTAAAGTCTCAGTACAATGGCTTAAACTTTCACTTTCCACAAACAAACTGCTTGATTCTGTGCTCCTTTTCACCAGTGACATTCTAACAGCTTCAGAGGAGCAACTCCAATGTAAAAGTGGTGCAGCAGAAGGAGGAATCAAGACTTGGGCTGGTCTATGGGAAAAGAGTAATTGGGTTTCGTTTTCCAGTGGCACATTGAGTTTTGTGCTCTGGTTGGGGAATACATGGGGAGAAGGAAGCCTATTCTCTCGATACATTTAAAGTTTTACTGTGGTTTTCATCTTGCCATGCAAAATTTTTTTCCGCTAATTTATGTTTTTGATCAGAAAGCACCTCTGTTACCATGTGCTACTTGCTGACAAGGTGCTTCTGAAACACAGAAGGTATGCTGACATACTGGAAAAGTTGTGGTGTCGCCTGACTCTGTCAGTTGCTGTGAATGATATGACAATCTGCTGTGTCTGAGCCTGAGAAATGTCATCCAGGTACCCAAGCCTATTTTGTCAGTATTGTCTAGCCCTTCCTGAAACACGTTGTTTACAGAGCTATCTGAAATACACTGAGAAATTCTTAATGGACACTCAGATAATGACAGTAGTGAAGCTGCAAAGTTACCTTGCTGGTAGCAGTCTCTGTGAGAGAGTCTTCCTGCCTTTGGGATGAACCTTTCTGACTGCTGAAGGATACTCTGTACAATTGGCAGTAGATTATTTTAGGGGAAGTAAGAAATAAATTTTCCCCAGAGAGCACATTTCTTTGGCATTGGATTTCTGATTGTATCTTCTTTATAGCCTCCAGCTAGCTGAGAGGACTTGTGTTGTCACTGCTACTTGTTCCTTGTGTGTTACCCCTTCTTCTCTTTGGAGTCAGCATATGGCATGTTATACATTAGCTGCTGATCATATGAGTAACCTTAGTGATCATGTAAGTGGAACGGAAGCAAGAACTTAAATCATCAGGTTGAGGATGTCTGAGTTTGGGATATTGTATCATAGACATGTTCAGGTGTCCTTCTTTGAATTCATACATGGAATGAACTTGTGTTATTTAGTGCTGGTACCAAGTTTGTGCAGTCATCAGCTGTAATGCAGTCAATACTTAGAATATTCCTATTGAATTTATTCGCAAGTCTGGAGAAAACACAGCCATAGTGCAAAGACCTAGTGGATAATATAAGTGCTGTTGGCTGAGCCACATCATCTGCTTTGTCTATGAAACACATGAATGTGGTGTAGGACAGTTAAAGCCTGTGTTGTATGTACCAAGAACAAAATTGTTTGGTGCTAGATTCCTGGGCAAGTTTTAGCATTGTGTTGTATTTTCTGTGTCTTAGTTTTCCCTTTATGCTTTCAGTTAGTTCACAGAATGTGGGTCAGTGTACGTGGTCAAAAGTAATATTATTTTTGTGTTAACTTCCTGAATCAGAAATACCCATATACGTAACTTGCAGCGAAGCAATGAGTGGCTAAATCTTTCCTTTCTGTGTTATAGACTATGTTCTGTTTGCATATGCAAAAATTAATTGCGACCTGTAGTAATCACATTCAGCAGTTTTTGAGAGATTAAAAAAATAAGTTAAATTGTATTTATTAACTGAGCTTCACACCTTTTTCCTTTTTAAAAGGGACTAACCCTTGAACAAAGGAGAAGCCTTTGCAAAGGAGAAGCAAAGACAATTGAAGAGAAGTGCTTTCAATATTATGGACAACTACACAGTTCATTTCTCCTGCAACCACTCCAGTTACATGGCCATTAACAGTTAAATTATTAATGAAGAATTGCTGAAGGAAGCTGCTCCTGGCTGTTGGCTATCCTCTATCCTCTGTGCTAATCACCAGGGTCACAGGAGTCTCGTTGCACGCGAAGCAGTGTGAGATGCAGACACGCTTTCTTCCAGACTTGAAGTGGAGAACACAGCTGAGTTGTTGATGTCTTTCACAGAACTCAGTTTTTCTAGTTCTTAAATGCAAGGAGTTTATGTTACAATTAATGATGAGCATCCTCTTGAATGCTGGCAAACAAAGGCCTGTTTGGATCGAATCGGTCTGGGAGGCACTTGCACAGGTCTCTGAAAACAGAACAGCTTGGTGTATTGTGTAATATATGAGGTCACAGGTTATCCAGTGACATCACCTGTCTCATGATGGTGCTTATCCTGTGTGCTAGACAGTATTGCTTGTTGTCTTCTGCTAATGTGTAGTGTCTCCTGCTAACAGGACGGTGTAGCTGTCCTGTTAAATTGCTGTGACAGGGTGTCACTAAGCATTAGTGTTTATAAAGAGGAAATTGACCCTTTTTGGAAGCATCTTGAAGGATAGTGACATTTTTTGTTCATAATAAAGACAATGTTAAAAAAGGTCCCAAATTCATGGTCTGTATGATCTAAGTTCAGGTTTCATCTTCTTGGCCAAATATTTTTGCCTTAGTAAGAGTGATATTTGTGCTAACGTACTGATCTCCATATACTTCAGTAATTTGCCAGTATTGGGAAGTATAAGTGAAGGGAAAATTTAGGGAAGATAATTGTGTTAAATGAAAGCCCCCTCCTACTTCTTTTGTAGGAGGAAAGTCTTTGCTCTTGTTAATTTTTTTTTTCCCATTTGCTTTGCATCTCGTCTGAAGTATGTGGTCTCTTTCTGAAGTGTTTAGCAAATTTTCCAAAGTTACAGCAAGGTCTATATTACCTCAGAGAGCTTTGTACCTCACCTTAGAGCCATTTTTCGCTGATCCTAATGAAGTGAATTCAGAGAAGAGAGAAAACCTCACATATGGATGACTGCAGTTTACCTGGCTTTCTGACTGGGAAGGTGGGAGCTGTGACTCTGCAGCAATTTGATGGAAGATCTGAACAGAATGTGTCATCTTGTCTTTTAAGAAAAGTAGAAATTACTCAGTAGTTGGGAATCAAAATTAAATAAATGAATCTGTGAAGAATTGTGGGTCACTTCTTAAGGATCTTTATTGCTGTTTCCCCAGGAGAAAAATGAGTTTTGAATGTTCAGCAAGATTCCCATTCTCTTAAGTATGGGCCTGTGTGTTTAAAGCAAGGGTATGTGTGGCAGCGGCTCCAGTGCTGAGAGACTGCAAATCTTTGTAAGTCTGGAATAAGTCTGTTTAGGTACTTCATTAGAAAATCTAAACCAAAATGAGTAGCAGCCAGTATGGGCTGCAAGTGGGCTGAGACATCATTCTGTCAAGTAAGAGCTAGAGTTATCGTAACAGCAGTGATGCACAGACCCAATAGCTCATGAAGCGCAAAGGCTGGAGACTGCTTTGCTTGTTCGCTGGTGTTGCACTCTTGCGTTAAGTGGAGTAGGAGAAACCTTGGCTAGTGCCTGCATGCGTTACGCTCAGTGGTCTATTTTGATGGCAAAGGCTGTCAGTCTGGCACTATATATTACCTACCAAAGTGACCTTAAAAATATCTATTATGTACAGTTTTCATTGTCTTCTGAACTTCTTGTAGTGTGTGGGAATGACAGCAAGGAAGGTGCAAATGTGTATGTGATAGTGGAGAGCCACAGTTAGAGCTAGCCAGTTGCTGATTTCTTGGGGCTGTAAAAGAAATTTGAACATAGTTGTCACAGAGAAAATATGTTCAGCCTGTCCTTGTATTCAAAAGATGTCTCTTCCTGCTTGCCTTATCTTATGCAGATTTGATATCTGCTTTGCTTGACACTAGCGATTCTCTGCTCATCGATCTGAAAGAAGTGACTGTTGAAACTCAGAAATGCACGCTTTTGAGCTGTGCTGCCTTTGTCATTATCCATTCAATACAGTCTGCTTTTTCTTACTTCTTTCTTTCCAGAGATTAGGGGGGAAAATAGGCAAGCTTTCATAAAGTGTGATATCCTTCTTCTAATTCTGATTAATCAAATACAGTCTCTACCAGTAAAAAAAGCATGATGTGTGAGACCCACTATTCTAAATTTACACCCTGCAATTTTCAGACATTAGTTGCCACTAAATTGGCAGGGTGACCGGAGCCAAATATATCTGCTTTGCAATTATATCTGCTGGGTTGGTGTTTATGGGAATGGCCACCTAGGCCAATGAGACTCAAAATTAACCCTTAATGGCAACATGCTGAAACTGCTGTTTCATTAGTGTATTCATCAAGGCTCTCGAGAACCTCCATTATGGCCAGTTTCAGATGCTACTGCAAGTGATAAAGCTTGCTTCCCTAGGACCTTGAAAAAAAGATTGGCAAATCTATGAACTTAGTGTATCTTAAGTTTCAGTTTGGGTTTTGTGTGAAAACGAATGTTTCCTACCTTGGAACCAAGCAGATATGCATTTTGAAGATAAAAACTTTATTATTGAATATGTAGAAGCCATGTCTTTTGTCTGGGCATCTTGAGTTCTCTAGGTTACTGAGATATTACGGACTTCTGTTTTTGTTGAAAATCTTAATTAAATTCCTGAGATCTTGTCTGTTCCTCCTGGTCCCCATCTGTGTAACCTGTAGGTGATTCCCCAGCTCACTGGGTTGCTCTGCAGCCCTCCCAGCATTTGCCAGTTTGGCATTCTCTGTCTGGACGTGTCTTTGCCCTGGCTTCTTCAGAAAGTACACTTTGTAGATGCATAAATATGATGAATGCCAGGAGGAATGTGGAGCTTTCAGAGTTTGTTTAACTAGTAAAATGATGCACACAGTTATGGCAAGGTTTTAGAGATCTCAAGTTTTGATTTGGCTCAGTGGAAGAATACCTGATGCAAAAAATGTTGAATGAAGCCTTAAAAGCCAAGAATGGTTTTGTAGTTAACCAGAAACTTACTAATTTTTGTTAACTCGGGGTTTGTCCAGGGATTGACCCATTTGAGTAGAATATGTTTGGAAGCTGCGTCTCAAGTGAGACACCCAAAATATTTGGCTTAGGGGGCTGAAATATGTAAACGCTTATGCTTTCTTAACTAGACTGTACTAGGAAGCTTCTCTTTGAGACTTTTTGTCTAATGGGCACTTTCAGTGGGGTGGCATTTTTTTTATTTTTTTTTTTCTTTTGAGGCCAGGATAGACTTCTAAAAAGCAGGTGCTACTTTTCTTTATTGGAAACTGTTCAGGGGATTTTAGGAAATAAAGGAAACGGATTTGGCAGGAATCAAAGAAGCAGCAAAAAATGTGAAAAGGAAGAAAGCTGGTATACCATGTAGACTAAATCCTGGACTGTTTCTTGTGCGGCCCTTTCCAGAGATGTTGACCACAGTTGCCTCCGCTGCTTCTGGGGAAACATTGATTTTTCTCAGGCATGCATCAAAAGTTTTTCTGCTTTTTGCTAAATCTTCCTCTGTCGCTTCACTATACTATTAAACACAGCAACTGTTGAAAGAGCCAAAATCCAAGATTGCCTATATTGCAAACAAACTCCTGATTTCACAGCTAGCTCAAAAGCATGTTGTAATATATGGTGTGCATGGATGATGTCTTGCTGTGGCAGTATTTGCTGGAAAGAATTGGTCACCAGTGCCTTGCAGAAAGATTGCACAGCCACACTACGCACCCTGCATTAACGTCCCATTTGTGTGGGGCCACTGTATACGTTGCTCTACAATGGAAAAACATCGTTGCTCTCAGCTGGGGCTTCTGGCACAGTGAATAAGTGAAACAGATAAGGTGAAACTGAACTCCTGTGAAAAGAATGAGCCTCTCACTTCAACATAATCCCTGCCATGTATCTTCCTAACAGCATTTACAAAACACAAATGCCATTTATTTTTCTGTTATTGATTTGCTTACAGAAAGCAGCAGAAATCCAATCCGTGCAGCAAATACTGAGTCACTTTATCTTCCGTATAAGTTATTATTATTACTGTATAAAGCACATCAAAGAGCTCAGTTTGAATGGGAGAAAATCACGCTTTAGGTAGGTGGTTATACAAACTGTTATTTTTCACTTGAAGTGATTATTTTCTAGATCTCAAGTAGTGATTATGGGAAATTGCCAACTTCAAATAAATAACCAGTTCTTGTATACATCTGTCATTCCTGATCCCCATCTTCTGTGCCCCCACTTAACTCTCTTTGAGGCTTGTCTAGTGGAGGACATGTGGCTAGAGCTATGGATAAAGGGCAAATGCACACCATCTTTTATAAAAGAAACCTCTCCAGTCTAAAGTAATGGCAAAATCTCTTCAAATAGACCTAGGGCATGACATTTGAAGAGGCTTGTGTCCTGTGATGTCTCACTATTGAATTAGACCGGTATATTAGCAGTAATCTCCAAAATATTGTGAGAGTGGTGTGAGGTCCCAGACCATCTAAAGGGTGTTGCTGTGGCTGTGCTATGGCTTGTCATGTTTTCAATATAGGGTGGATGAAAATTGGCTGATTATAACCCAACCTGATGATACTCTGAAATCAAGGCTCTAGTTTGGCTTGTTATATTGAAATTGCTTTTTCTAAAGATGTGTATGTCCACTTCTGCATCATCATTGCAGCTAGAGAGGAATGAGTTTCCTTTCCCCTTGAAGATTCAGGGGTGTTCTAAGTTCACTTTGCACCATGTTTTGTCACCCAACCCACGTCGTCTTCATGTATGCCCTCTTTTCAGTCTCTTATCTCTTTGTAGGATTTGCATTCCTATTTGAAGAGGTTATCATCTATTTCCACTTAAATGCTTCTTTTTAGGAACAGTACCCGGTCTTCGCTGGCTATGTGCTGTCACTAGCACTTAGTACAGTCATTCTCTTCTTCTTAAACGGTTGCCTCTCCTTGTCTCTGATTGTCTTCTGCTAATTCTTCTCCTAAATTTAACTGTTGCTTCAGTGTATTGTTTGGAAAACCATTCTTGTACCTCTTCCAGATTTTTTAGGAGCCTCAGGAGAGATGTTTCTGGTCGTCTTGTTTTCCATTCTTAGGGCAAGACTTCAAAGCAGCAGCTGGGTTGCCTTCCCAGGGTAGGGAAGTCTGCAGATCTGTCTCTCTGTGTCTAGATAAAAATTGTCGTTATCTGTCATCAATCTCCTCACACTTGGAAATTAGCTCAGTGTTGTTGAGTGAGAGGTTATGAGTTATTTCTTTACTGTTAAGGACATTGTTGATGTTTTGTTTTGTTACTCTGGCCTGCATCCTGGTCTTTCTTGGACTTTGCTGTTCCACAGAGCCTCACATTCCAGCTGTGTCTTGCAGGTTCTTTCCAAGGTGCGGCCTTTTCATGTAGTCGTACAGCCCAAGTTCTTCCCTTGTTACTGATACTGCAACTTACTTTCGCCTTTCCCCTCCTGATGTGCTGTACAGACATGCAGTCAGATCCTAAATGCATAAATTACTGTCCTGATATTATCAGGAGGATATCGTTATTATAACTTCATCTTGTTTTGCTTTCTTCACCGTGCTTACACAGTGAGTTTGCTTTCAGAGCCCTGCACGTTCTGTGCCTAGCACACTTATCAAATGGTCATTCACCAGTAAGATGTCAGCATGAGGTACCAGCCTTCATCACCCACATACTTGCTGGGACATAGCGGGGCATGTCTGGTTCTGACATGCAGCTTTCCTTACTGGGGAAGACTTTGATATGCAACTGCAAAGACAATTATTGCTTGTGGAAACTTTCCTTTGCTGCTTAAAGAAGGAATTGTGGCATAGTTGTTAAGGACATGCAACTTTATTAGACTAGATGGTGTCTCTTGGAATTGAAAATGGCAGGAGTGCTTTGTGTTTAGATTATCTGGTTTAGCCTGAGAAAAGGCTACAGTCCTTGTCTTGCCCTTAACCTAGGGACACATTTCCACAGCAGCATAAGGTGTTTGGGCTGTCCCTCCTTCCAGGGCATGTGTATTCCTCTCCCTCTCTTCTGTGATGGCAGATGCTCTTGAAACTTGGTGGTGGGTTAGTTCAGACAGCGGTGAGAATGAAAGTCTTTTAGGTTAACTTTTTGAAAGCTTGTTGCTCACCTGTGGTAAAGTTTATGCAACTGGATAGTAAGAGGGAAGGCAGGAGTTTATAGCAGGATGGGAGAAAGATGGGGCTACTAGCTCTGATTTAAATCAGCTTAAGCTGTTGAGGAGATGCACCTTTAGCTAATCACAGCTGTGAACAAAAAGCATCCACGGTTAGTTTTGATGTAGTACTTTTGCCACTGACTAATAATATCTTTCTGTACTGTCATCTTCTTACGTATTTGGACTCTTGCGGTCTTTGGAGGTGCAGAGGTTGGTTTTTTGGTGGGTTTTCTTTTTCTTCACTTTTCCTCCTCTTCTGCCTACCAGTTAAGAGTTTCTGGTTATGGTTTGTTTTTTTTTTTTCAGTAATGCGTAGCTCTTGCTTAAACTGCATTCATTTGCAGAGGCTGATCCTGTGTGTGATCTGTGTGGTGGAACAGAAGACTACAGAAATACTAAATATTCTTCTAAGTGCTCAGTGATTATTCACTGGAAAAGGGGTAAGATGATACCTCCTTAGTGTCTTGCTGAGGGATGAGATTGGCATTCTCCTTCATAGTTACAACTTTTTCCTTGCTTTCCTCCCCTTCCATGTTTTTGTATTACTGCATATTTGGGCATCATTTTTCTTGTTTGCTGGGATGTAGAGAGGAGTAGTGCGTCCAATATCAGGTACCAACTCCAACGGACTTCATTGCTTTTTATGCCTATAAGTTACGACATACTTTAACCACTGCCGTAGTGAAATGCTCCTAGAGCAACTGACATTATAGAATATTTTTTTTGCAACAAACACTGACATTTACAGCCTCACAGTTCACTGCTGCCACTCCTTGTGATTACCTCTCATTGGAGCACCCTTTAAGTCATCATTGTATGGCACAACAGAACAGCTGGAAGTAGCACTTGCACGTGGGGAAATAAACTAACAGTGAATTCAGTTATTTTCTCCAGACAGAACTGTGGGATTTTTCTTACATTGAGTGTAAGACCTAAAAGAACCTGCCCAGCTAGTAAGGCTGAACATCCAGAGTTTACACAGCTAACCATCATATTTGAAGGCCCCTAAGTACATGTAATTTAATACATGTTTTTAAGCAAGAAAATGTGGTCAACAGCTGCCTTTTATGACCTCTTGCATCTGCATAGTGCAAAAACGTCCTTACAGAATCAAGTCTCAAAGAGCAATTAAAAAACTTTGACCTTTGAAAGTAAATGTTCAGATTCTGTGATTGGGAAATTTAAATGTAATTGTACTAGGTAGGTTTTTATTGACATGGAGTATCGTGTGAGGAAAATTTAAACCTAGCCCCTTCCAATTGTTAGAGAAACAAACCAATGCAACGCCCTTCACCCCCCCCAAAGTGTTCGTTGTTAAATGGAATTTCTGTTTATCGCTTCCGTTGTTGTTAGTTATCCCTTTAAGTTTGATTAATTTTGGACATTGGATTCACTTTTGTTCTGGATGTGCAGCTTGCTAGGTATTGGTTGGACAAATGTTTCTTTACCATCTCGTCTCAAATGTGTATACCTGAACCGAACTGATGGGATTTCTAACGGTTCTGCAGCTATGCCACAAAATCCCAAATATAAGTTCAGTTCAAACTTTGTCATTCTTTATTCCTTTTCTTACCTTTCCTATAATTGAATTGAATGATACATTCTTCTTTAATCTTGGGGTTCACTTTGTACAAGATTTACTGTCCAGTTCTGCCATGTGTCCTTAACCAGTTTACACAAGCTTATGATTTATACTGGGTGATGCTGTTGGAAGTATCCTGTTGCCAAGGAAGATGTTAGACAAAAAGGACTGTGTTTGCTGAGAGAACAAGTAGCTAAAACCTAACAGCAGAAAGTAACTATATACAGATCTGTATGTAGCAGTTTGGTTTAATCTCGCATGAATATTTAAAGGCCAGATTTATGGATGAGTGATTAGGCCCTGCATTGCGAGAGCATTTTAAAATTTCATGTTCTGTTGTGTTTTGCAGACAGAATTTAATTGTCTCAGCAGCTTTTGAAATAAAGGCAAATTTGTATTGAATCCCTAGGAAGGATCCTAGAATAAACTAAAACTTATTAGTAGTACTCCTCCCACCTTCAAGGTATTTATCTGTCGATATGAGATTGTATTTCTTTTCTTTCCTCCCTATCAATAGGCCATTCAAGATTAGTGCTCAGACTTCCTCCTTTTGAAGAGAGAAGATAAGATTCAGCTTGGAAATCTTATCACTAGGTGGATGTTGGCCATGAGTACATTTCTCTTACCCTATCTTATCAGCAGAGTAAGCAGTGAGATGAGACTGGTGGAGGAAGAGTTTTGGCATTAAGAGTTGTTGTAGGCAGAGGAATGTAAACAGCTCCCTGGCTGTGATTGGTATCATTTAACTTTCCGGTCAGCTCCCCCTTCCAGCCCTGATAAAAGCAGTGGGTCACACCAGCAGCCAGAGCTGATGTTGCAACCCGCAACAGTCCTGCTTCTTCAGAAAGTATTTCAGATATCTCTACTCCGAAGTAAGCTGATGTTTAAAAGCTGTGAAAATCAAGTGGATTTTATCTTCCAAAATGATGGTGGGTAGTAATTTCAGCATGAGGTCTATGAATCCAAGATCTTCTGCAGTCATACACGTGGGGGGAGTTTGATGTAAGGATTTGATATTGATGGTAGTTTGATACATAAGGAACAAGACTGAGATTACTTAGTCCCTGGTTACTCTGTTTATGTCTGTCCCCTGTTGAGAATAATTTGGGCTGTGTTTTCAGGGTGGCTAATACCAGATGACCAGATAGTGCAGTCTTGATGCAGACAGCATATTTATTCAGTTTGGTGAGGTACAGCAACGTTGTCTGTGGGAGGACAGATGGTACTCTATTGATCATGAAGTTTACCAAGGCCTCCTTCCCTTCTTAAAAATCCAGGCTTTTAAGGCATAACTAGCAGAGTAATCTGAAGTTCTTCACTGTGTCAGGTACTTGTACTTTTATTCATCTGATGCTAGTTACGGTATAACTTGATTTACTGTTTCTTCAAAGCGTGGTCTGAATCTGTCCAAGAGGAGGATAATATACCTAACTGTGGTGGTGCAGAGAAATCTTTTCTCAAAGGTAGAGAGGCTGAGCAAAACAAGATAAAAATACTCGCTTCTGAGATGCTAAAACCAGTTATCTTTTCTGTCCTCTGTACGTGCCTGTAGTTTGTAATGCAGTCTGTGAGGTGACTTGCTGTTGCCTTCTGTTGTAGGGTGGCTGATGTACAGTGATGAATGTATGATATACATGGTCCATGAAGAAATCGGATTCTTTTCTATATACACAGGTTCTGTCTTTTATTAAGTATGTTGAAAGTTACTGAGTATGGAGGGTATAAAATAAAAAGAATTAACTTTGCTTTTAGCATGTTTGAATATAGAAATTACATCTTTAGTCTTTTATTCTTTCTTGCTGTTTTTGCTGCTACCCTCATCAAGATGCTCAGTTGTGTTTTTTGATATGTATTTATATTGTTTATCTTTTTGCCACCAGTACTGTCGTGTTCTTCCATTAAATTAAAACTTGAAGTTAAATTCAAAAAGTATGCATTTCTAGCCAGGGAACATCTGGGAAAGGATTGTACATCAGACACTAACCTGGTTGCAGTCAAAGCAAAGTTTCATGCAACAGTGTCTCTCCTGGGAAACAGCACCGTGTTACTCTAAGCCAAACTGTTGGCACTAGCCTGGACGGTAGAGCCAGAGCTGTTTAGAAACAGGCAGGTCTGTCACACAGCCTGTAAAGATGACTGTTGTTTTCTGATGCTGAAGCTGAACTTCCGAATAGTCTGTCTAAACGCGGGACTGTGCCTTCAGAAGCAGTGCCTTCTACTAGGAAGTGGAAAGGCAAGTGGTCCTGTTAATATGTTGATGTTTGGAGTAGAGCTGCTAAATTGCTAGGAGTGATCTCAAGCAAGGAACGCCACTGCCCTGTGACTCAAAGCACTGTGATAAAGGAGGCACCTTCTGAAGACTGAAAGCTCCAAGTCAGTGATCGTCTCTGACTGCTGTTTGAAAGCCTTAATGGTCTATAAATAACTGTGCCCACTGCCATACCGAAATCCGAAACATGAGCTTCTCCTGATGCAGTAGAAAGTAAAAGAATCCCCCAAAGTCTGCTGATCTTGCCTTTTCACTTTTCCTTGCTACCTATGCACGTTAATTCAATAAATTGAAGATCCTGTAGACTTGTCTAGCAGCAATGGTTTCTCTCCTCATTCTGGTTACCAAGATGTACGAATGTAACTTCAGTGCAGCTTAAACCCAGGTATAAAGTCATTAAAAATCTGACTGTGGAGCTGACGTGGAGACAGTCCTGCTCAGCTTTCCTCTGTCAGAGAGCAGGTTCCCTCTGGGGGCGGGGGTGTGTGTGTGTCCTGTTTTTATTTTGCTGGACTGCTGTGGAATATTTTCTTGTGACAATGTCTTCTATTTTTGTCAAGATCAGAAAGATAGTAGTAATAACCTATGGGTAAGATAAAACGATCAGAAGAGAGTCACTGTTCAGTAACCTGAAGATAACAATTGGTGCAATATGTTCTTTGTATTTCAGATTTTTATTCTGGATTGCGTTAACTTGGTTTTAAGTGCCCAGATATACTTTCAGAAGAGCTTAGATATTATGAGGAACACATAGAGAAAATGTTTCCATTCCAGAGGATGTTAATTATTAGAGGGTTCTGTGTAACTGCATGCTCTAATTCATTGCATAGTAATGGTTTTCATAGTTTGCTTAAACACTGGTGGGGAGGGGAGGAACTGGAGAGGAGTCAGGGATAAACAAAACAGTCCTAAATTTGGAGTATTGATCTTGCTGTAGGGGTTGAGTGGATGAGTTGGTCTGAGTTGGTCTTTAGCGATAAGTTATCTTGAGGGCAGGATGGGGAAACTGTTCACTCAAGACAACCGTTCACTCATGTGGCCATTATAGTCCAAAGAAAGAAGCTGGGGGGTTATGTACTGACCCCTCTTGCCTGTGAATATCCAGGAGTCTCCACTAACCAAAATTAGGGAGAAAGGTAAGCCATGTGATGACTCCATTGCCTTGTGCCTGATCATAAACGTTATTCACCAGAGCATAAAAAGGGCTCAACTCCATCATTCTTTTGTTCTTGTCTGGAGCAGCATGTGCACTTCTTGGAGTTAAATGCTTAAATTCATAAGTGAATGAATCAGACTCAGTCTCGCTGCTGTCACAGTTCAGGCATAACCTTCATATTTTCCAGGCACAATGTCAGCTTGGCCTGGTTGTTGGGAGACCAGAGTAGCGTGATGGGACACATGAGCTTGTTACCTCCTCCTTCACCCCTACACCCCACTTAATTTCTCTTAGGTACAGCTGTTTGATACAAACACTTCTGTTTGACTCCTCTTGACAAGTAATTACAAGTGTATTGCTAAAGCAGAGACTGCGATCATGAAATCTAAATTCTGTCCCAAAGGTCTCTTATAGGTGTGTTCTGCGGTATTGTGTTTAAGTCCTCTAGTCTTTTCTTTTTGTGAAGACAAAAATAACGTTATCCTCAGGGTGGTGTTATAGCAATACATCTCCCAAAGGTATTAAGAATAAGATATATTTACCTCTGCTGCTTCTGTAAGGAAGTAATCTGGTTGGGTAGCTTTAGTTTGCATAAGAATAGCGTGTAATCTCCAGTTGACCTTCTTGCTGGGGACTGCTTCTCTTTCAAGGTGCGCCTAGTTCAGTAATCTAAATAGGTATTTCTTCCTCCTCTCCTCGTCCTCCTTTTTCTGTTTAAACTTGTACTAGTTTGCAGCTGTGTTCACTCTGTACTGTTAATGGCCCCTAGCCTGTTTCTCTTCCACCATGCTAACTCTGCTGAGAGCCCGCAGACCTCGGAGATGTATGTATTTTTGGTGTGCGCTCAAGCAGCTGCACTGGAGACAAGCAAATGTGGGAGCTCTAGTGAAATGCCTGGTCCCCCAAATATAGAATCCAGCCATGATGGCTGTAGGATTAAAGTAAGCCTGTTCACCTTAGCTCATTTCTTGCACATGGTGTTGCAAGGAAAAAGCAGATGGTTGTTTATTAGGGGATGATTTAGAAGATTATATTCAATTCAGGCGCTTGCATGGCTAAGGGCTGAAATACAGCCACCTGCTATAGAGAATGTACCAATTGCACTGTAAGATATTTAGAAAAAGGTATTCTATGCATATTGTATTATTTGTGGTGGAGATTATTGGCTTTTGCTGTGAGGAATTAATGGGTGAAGGATGGGCACCCGATAGTAGTCTCTGTTCCCACTGTAGTTTCTCTGTCTAAATTGAAAGAAGCTATCCTTTTTAGTGCTCTAAAAAGGCTTTTCCCATTGATTTTGTCTTGCCTCTGTAATATTTAGTGTTAAATTGGAAGTAACCGTAGGAGTTTCTGCTCTTTTGACTAGGCCTGATCCACGTCAAATCTTGAAAATGCTAGATATTGAATATATTGCATCTTATGGATCACAGTTGGAAAACTGAAGGGGGGAAAGTTGAACCTGGACAGTTCTTTAAATAATCAGTAATTTACTTGCTGCTTCAGTGAAGAAACATTTTTGAGCACTTGTATTGCAGTGGGTCTGTCAGCCTGCCATTACAAATAACCTTCATAACTTCTAATGTTGCATAAGCAATGTAATAATCAGGCAGTTTAAATGAGGATAGGGGAGGATAGGGATTAAAACTGTTCAAGGGGATTTAAGTTGTCAGATAATCACTGGCAGGTGTCTTTTACTTGTGACAGATGGCTTAGGTGTTGTCAGAGGCTTCATAGCAGAGCAAAAGAGAGCTTGTCTTATTCTTTGCTTCCCAAAGGCAGCCTGAATGTGCGCTGGGATGCTTTTCTTCTGTTCTGGCAAGGCACCAAGCCTACCTTAATTCCACTGGTGTTATCTTGCTGACAACATACTTCTATTGCCAGTGAAGTTTATGCATGCACGTGTTAAACTGAAGTTCATAGGCAAAGCATAATGTTTGGAGTTTCTTCATGCTCAGCTTCTGAATTTCTCTTTTGGGTGCATCATCTGCATTAGTAGATGTGGAGTGAGTCAGATGCTTCACGTCAACATAAAGCAGTATCATAAGATACATCTGTCTTTAGCAGCTAAATTTACAGAAGCAACTGGACCTGAATATAAGCATTTGTTTTGCAGTTTCTGAGGAATCAAATCTTGTAATATCCTACTGGGTGCTTAGCACTGCTTATTTGCTATCTCTTAAGATGATGGAGGAAAATCAGAAAGTGTTTGTTCAAGTCTGCCATTATCACTTGCTTTTCTTTAGTTGTGTTGTGTTTTGCTGGTGAGCAAATACTGACAGGTACTGAAGCTATGTCTTTTCGATGCCATCTTGCTGCAAATTCCAGCTACTGACTTGTTCTGTTCTCTCTCCTTTTGTTTTCACAACACATTGCAGATTTCAGTAGAGTGAGAACAGATTTCTTATGTGCTGAAAGCAAACCTGGTGTGGATTTACACCCAGCAAGGGGATAAGCAGAAAGAAAGAATGAATTCATTCAAGTATGAAGCATAGTGTGTGCATTGTGTGACAGGAAAGTATCATGAGTTCCCCTTTGGCCTCACAGCTACATACCAATCTGGATCAAAATAATTCTCTTCACATTTGAAAAAACTTTAACCAGTGATCCATTGAAAGTATCCAGTGAAGATCCCAGGATTGCCACAAAATACACACCAAAGGTTTGGGAGTGAAGAGTTCATGCTTCATCCTTGGTGATAGATCCTCTTTGGAAAGAGGCTGGAGTTACTGACATTGTTCATGAGGGTGTTCAACACATAAGTGTCTTGTATTTCTTCCTCAAAACCTCCTTGGCCAGGGTGACTGCCTACTCTTAGTGATTACACTTCCTGATAGAGAGGCAGCAGTGTTATCAGTAGTGATCTGTTCTGTAGTGTGCACAGTTCTCTGGAGTGCTTTCAGGTAAATGTTTTGGGTTTTTTTTTCTTTCTTTTTTGTGAAAGATACCCTTGACTTGCTTTCTTAATACAGTGTGAAATGCTGTGTGGCTTTTCCTTTTATTTATTTTCCCCTGATTATCTTTTAGTGAGTATTAAATATTTAGATGCTAACATTTTTGGAAAGTAGCTGCTAAAACAGATTGGCTTTCCTTCCTCAGTCCCCTTCAAAGTGAAACACAAGTTCCTTTTTTTATTCAGCCCAGATGGTATGCTTCTTAAAGTGAGCAATGTGTTGCAGTAGAAATGGACTACTTCTTTTCCCTTTTTTCCCTTTCTCCTTTACTTAACTGAACACATCCATGTAGCTCATATTTGGGTTGAATTCAAAATTAGTCAAAAGAGGCTACAGGGTAAATACGTCAACTATTGGAAAGCCAGCTCTGCCAGATTGAAGGAATTTCTGCCCTGCCAACAGGCAGTATAGCAAGTTGGCAGCACAAAACGTGACATCTGTATCAACCTTATTAGAAAAAATGGACAAGATGATCTAGTTTGGTCCCTTCCATGTCTGCCTTGTGCGTGTCTGTAACACAGCTCCTCCTCACGTGCGTGCACAGAGCCCCCCTGAGTTATGCAGTGGGCTGTGCGCTGAGTGGGCAGGAACATCGCATTCCTGAGGGTTGGGAGGCGATGACCGCACTGAGGATTTCTTTGGGGGTTTTTACATCCAATAGAGGAGACTTACAAAGTGAAGGAAGCAAAAGGAACAATATGATTTAAAACAGTTCCACATGTGTAATTGTTTTGACAGTTCTTTATCCACCAATGGATTTTTTGGAGATGGAGTAACGCATGTAGCAAGTTTCTAGATGGATTGACTATGACTCTCAAATTGCTGTCTGTAACCTGCAGCTCTCTTCTAGCACCTGAAGAAGGTCACGTTTTAAGAGAAATAGCTGTTGCTTTGAAATCGGATTTGGTCAGAGTTCTGTGTTCCCATTTTGCAGCACAGCTTGTGTAGGGCTGTTGGCAAGTAACTTATCTGCCAGTGTCTTTTGTTTCCTGTTTGGTAAAAAGGTTAATAATACATCCTTGCTTTAGAAGAACATTGAGGATAAATTTATTGTATGACAAAGGAAATCCTATAAACAAACAATGATCTGGGTAACAAAATTTGGTGTCTCTTCCTGGAATGTTGCTTCAATGTAGTAGGGTAGAATTATAGCATTTATTTAGAGGAGTTGTCAAAAGTAACAGGGACTCTGTAGCTTTTCTTGGGAGTTTATTTCTTGGTTTGTGTTTTTTACTTTTTGAAACTCTAAAAATTTCTTAAATAATTTGGCTTGGTCTAAATTTTTTCATTAAAGAATTATGGAGATCATGGCTAAAGCTTTTCAGGCAAGATAACAGCAGTAGATCTGACAGGAGCTGAACTTCGGTTATTCTCCACAGGAGGTGTTACAGTGCGTGAAATGCATCCAGTTACCATGTTTTCTCAGGAGCACTGTGATGCTTAGAGAGGAGAAGATAGTTCTGTAGTTAGGATGGGTAGCTGTGAGACCTGATGCCGGTTCTTAGCTAGCAACTTGCCTAAGTCCGGAAGAGGTCTCACTAAGTATTGACAGCAGGATTTTTCATTTTGAATTGGTTCAGCTTCCATGCAGAAGTGGAGCAGGTTGGATGAGAGATGTAGGTATGAGGTTAGACAAGAAGTTAGGGCAGAGCAACAGAGGGGAGATGCCATGAGAATGACACCTTTTTGATGCTTCTGCCTAAATGTACTGCCTAGGTGCAGTTCTGCTGTTGAAGCTCTTGGATGCTTCATAACTTGAGAACACAGTATATTGGCTGTGCTTTTACATTGCAAAGAATATCTTATGTCTTTTATATCTTGATCCGGTGGCAGCATGCTGGAGTTTGTAATACTGTGGTAGGTTTTCTCCAGTTGCAGGCAGAGATGTTACTAGTGCATTGAGTGCTGTTTGCTAATAGGAGACTGTGTAACACTGACAGTTTCACCCTCTGTGACCATTTAAGAGCGGCTATTTTAGTTTGGTGATTACTTACCAGGTACAGGTCAACGATACGAAGACTGATGTAAATGTGTTCAGTCACTGGTTTAAGGAAAAAAAAACAAACAAACCCTTGCTGGGTGAACATAGAACGGCAGAACTTAGTTGCAATGCTGTAAGGCTGCACTAGCCCGCAGTGGTTGTTGACAGTACCATATATGTTCAGTGTTTCATGGCAGGACTAGCCAAGGACAAACCATTCCATTGCTGGTCTAGTTCAGGCATGTAGAGTTGGGTACAGTGTTTCCTTGGGAGCCGCAGGGAGCAGTCTAGGCCCGGCCTGGGTGGGCTGCAGCCAAGCTTCTTCCAGTATGCTTTAGGCTGTAGCCTTTTCCCATCGCAGTGCAGAGAGCAAACCCCTTCTTTCTTGATCAGAAGAGCAGTGGTGCTGGGAATGAAACTGAGGTTTGAATGAAACTGCTAAAAGCAAAAAGATGCCGAATTGCCAGCTGCATAGCCTGGGCTTGCTTTTTTCTGTCTGTCACTTTCTTTCTTTAAGGTGCTATAGCATGAGAGTTACAGGTGGCTCTGGGTGTGTGGCCAGTGGCTGAGACTGGCCCATCTGCCTCAGAAGACCTTATTTCCAACTTTTTCTGGACTACTTTGTCTTTCAACAGCTCAGAGCAAATTTCTGTTAAGGTATCTGCTCTGTTCTGGCAGATTCTTATAACCTCCCCAGGAGAGCCTGCCATTTGCAAGAAATAACATTTAAGAGGAAATACGTTGTTTGGGGCAGATATAGGCATAAAAAAATACTTCCCTGAAGTATTCCTATCGTGTATCTTTTGAAACAGTGAAGTAAAACTCAGCAGTTTTGCCTGTGTCAGGGATGGAGCATTTTGCTATGTGGCGAGGGAGGAAAGGAACCATCTGCGTTTTGCTGATTCAGGAGTTTTGGGAAAGCCTCATGCTTAGACATGTCGTTTTGGCAGCTGAGTTCAACAAAGATGCCTGAACGGACCAGGTTCCTCCCCAGGACTGCAGGACCTGCAGGGTCTTCCCTGAAACTGCTGATCTTGGCAGCCGTGATCCACTTTGCGTCCTGTGCAGGAATAGTGGGGCACTCAACATGCTGTTTTTATAGTGCTGCTCCTTGTCCCTGGAGTTCAGGCCTTCCCTGGGAGAGGAAGGAGTCAAACTCCAACAGGAGCAGGAAGCAAGCTGGTATAGGGTGGGCAATGGAGGGAACTGACTGCAGCTCTGCCACTCCCCCAGATTTCCAAAAGTCATGCAATTAGCTTCAAAATAGGTAAATGATGGATAAATTATTAAGCTGCAGGTTAGCTTAATTTATTTTTCCTGGTTTTGAACCATGAAGATATGTGGGCAGGCACGAAAGGTATATTTTTGTGACACCTCCACTCTTACATGGGAAGGCTTATATTTTCTGGTTTTTGCCTGCTCAAGTGTATGTGGCCTGGGTCTAGTCTGAAACACGACAGAGGAAGACAAGGGGAAGGGTATTGTTTCCCTCATCCGCTGCCTTGTCCTGCAGCTTCCCCCCAGCTCGACAACATGACATGCCATTTTGGTGCTTATTAAAACCATTGAGTGTCATTATCTTCCTTCCCTGAAGTTTGCGTTTCTGTGATATCTGCATTCCAAAACCAATGCACAAAGTGGGAAACACAGTAGATTAAAATGAGGGACTAGAGCTGTGTTTAACCTTGAAGGCATATCTCTAGGTTTCCCTCCTGCACTGTTCTCTTGATCTCCAATATCCTGCTACTAAATCTCCTCCGCTTGGCAGACTAAGACGTGCCAGCTGCCGTACTAGCCTGTGGACAGATGTGTGCCAGGGGACTATATTAACACCAAGAAGTTCAATTCTAACACTGATCAGCAGCATTATCTTTAGAACGTAATTCAAAACCTAGTATGAACAGTCAATGTGTTAACCTAGTTCCTAGCCCTTGGGTAAAAAAACCAACAACAACTAAATATTCCGCAACTTAAGTCCAGATCTGACAAAAACATGGGAGTATGGAGCTGTGTTCTTGTAGCCTTGTCTATTTTAGTTGTGTTTAGACTGACCCTGTGAAAGAGAGATTATTTTTTTTTAACAAACTTTGTTTTGACCTGAGGATACATAGAAGGATGCATATATGTTCCTAGAAAGAAAATAGCAAGAAAGAAATCTGTAAAATGGGGAATGTGAATGGAGAACAGGCAAAATTATAATTTGGGAAAAAGAAAGTGCTACTAAGTACCATACTCAGGATACTGATAGAATAATGGCAAAATAACCAGGTTTTTTGCCATTCAAGATCCATTTGTCTCATGTTCATTCAACCACTAATAAACAACTAATAAACAGCTTGCTCCGTGACTTCTTTTGCTGCCTTTTTTAAAATCCCCTGTAAACTTTCCTCTGTTTTGTTTGTCACAGAGAGCCAACTGTTGCCTGGGAATAACTTTACAAACGAATGCAACATTCCTGGAAACTTCATGTGCAGTAACGGGCGCTGTATCCCAGGGGCCTGGCAGTGTGATGGACTGCCGGATTGCTTTGATGACAGTGATGAGAAGGAATGCCGTAAGTGACCATTGCTATGACCTTAACATGCTTAATATCACAAGGCTTGGCTAGGAAGTGTTACTGCTGTGTTTTGTAGTGTATTTTAGGTAAGTAACAAAGCCACTGCCAGTTTCTTAATTTAGTTACTGTTAGAAAAAATGTACAGCCTTTCTTATTATTTCAGGTCTTTAAGGTTCTTCAAATTGTCCAATTTTAATACAGCACTTGGTAGCAGGTACCTAAGTCCCTATTCACCGATGGATAAATTGAGACAGACTTGAGTTACGATTCTTCCAGTAGAAGTGAGATGCTCTGTGACTTTTAGGGATCCTGTGTATAATGCTTCAGCACGCTGACCTCGTGTTATAAGTTGATCTCCACTACCATCAGGATCAGTCTCCACTACCATCAGGATCAGTTCCTTTCATTTCAAAATTTTTGACTGTATCCTGTTATTTTTGTTCTGTCCTGACAAAATGTAATCATTCTTAACCCTTTGAAACTTAACACTTTCTGGAAAATAGACCAAATGAATTGGCTACGTAATGTTTACGTGTTTTAATCCTCCCTGCAGAACTCCCAGTTCTAAAGAGCTAAAAAATGTCCGATCTGGTTCTTTGTGATTTCCTCTTTTTCTTAGCGTTGATTAATGTTTAGTTAATCTTATTCAGCCATTAGTTAGCATGAAACTTTCTAGCCTACACGTCTTACCCAGACAGCAAGATTATGCTGCAGCATTACACTATGATTTGAAATCCAGTTGGGAGTGAAAAAACACTGAAACTTCATGTAATTCTAGAGCGACTGAGAAGTTTGAGAACTAAGTTTTACTGCTTTTTGTCTAGCAAATGTTGCTCCTTTACATTTATACTTCATGGGGGTTTTTATTAAAGTTAAACCAAAAGGTAGGAAGCCTACCTTTCCCGGGACGCTTCCAAGACATCATTAGCTTTGCTTATGGAGAAAGAATAGCTTCTTACGTATTAACTGACTAGAAATACAATGTTTTGTTAAATGCTCTTGCTTTTTAACTTGGTGACTCTTTAACTCCAGTTGTCCATCCCTTATTTTAAAAGGGGGCTTTAATAACTGTGCTGTGGAAATCTCCATACATAGTTCTGCTTTAAGCCAGTGAGCTTTTCTCCCTTTCTAAGGCATTAAAGGTAACTGTATAAAATACCTGATGCTTTGTGGTCTTTATAAAGCATCAGGCTTGTGTTGCAACATTGAAGACAGGTTAATATTTTATTTTTCTTACTTAGATTTTAACATCTTGGGGAAAGGATGGACCTGTTGTAAGGCTTGATCGTTGTCATGCATGTCTGTTTAAACCCTAGCAGGATTTATATTAGTGGGAGCTTTAGCAAGAATAAAAAATGTCAAATGTTCCACCTGTACCTCTCAGTGAGATGTTCCTGATGACAACAGCTGTGTGACTCTCAGGTTCCTCATTAGCTGGCTCCTGAATATGCTGCTAGCATGACTTTTGGTGTGCTGTTTCTGCTTCTTAAAACAAGCTGAATGATGGCACTTCTGTGTATTTACAGGATACAAAACAGGAGGTTTTCTGTCTCTAAGAAAGTTGTCGTCCTCTGTCTTGCATGAATTTTGTTTCACCTGGTACAATTAGAAAATCTTAATGAAGATTTTCATTAACTTTAATGAAGATTTTCTTAATGAAGGCTGGACCTGGGTATTTACTCATGAATCGGTTACAGGAAAATATACTTTGTGACTCTCTGTTCAGAAATTTCCTTACCAAAATCAGTTGAATCTAATGAATTGCAGGCAGTAATGAACGTAGTAACTGACAATAAAATATAAATAGCTGCAAAATGACAGTTCATAAAATGTTCTTGTCATGACAGACTCAAATGAACCACACTGATCTAGGCTATGCTGCAACTATGAATTTAAGTTTCTGTAGAATTGTCCTTTGGATTTTTTATTTAAATACTTCCAGACCACTTAATTGGCTAACAGTTTTCTGGATGAACATCCTTTTGATTCTGCACAAATTAACTGAGATAATTAGACTATTCTTTCCTCTTCCAGTACATCTATCTGCTGTCTGATCACCTTCATAAATGTAAAATTAGCATGGAAAAGAGACAGGGAGAGCAAGGGATTAATATCCTGTGCTGGCCTGCTGTTAAAAGGTCAGATAAGTGAAAACAGAATGGAGATACTGCTCATTTGAATCTCCAAACAAAAAATTAATATTCATGCAAACAAGGTTCTGTCATACATCCAGAGAGCTTCAAGCAGCCTGTTCCGCATCTCCATCCTCTCCATTTTCGTAGGCAGCTTTTGACTCTGTGTATGCTGCCATGAGAAGCACGTCTAATGAACCAGCCAGTCTGTGTGGGATGCTGTTATTCACTGTAACCTGTGTAGCCACAGCCTGTGTGCCATGGCAGAGACATGGGGTGTGAGAGGAGTCAGTGGGAGAAAGAATTACAGCATTAGTAAGGAGGCTGGGAAGGGTTTGCATTGTTAGTTGTTGGCTTATGTGTGAATTGAGGAAGTTGACTTAATGTTTCAAGGATGGACAATGCTTCTAACCCAGGAAATGCCCCCTTTTGAATCCTGCTCAGCACCGAGTCTTGCTAATAGCTTCAGAGGGACAATTCAGCCACTTATGCATGTGGGTACGTACATACAGTGTGCGTAGCTAAAAAAGTTTGGTTTGCACTTTTGATTAATTCTGAAAATGGTCCCATTTTTATGGTGTACTGTTAAGGTGTTACAAACAGTCTTTTACATCAGAAAGTAGTCAAAATTTGGATGGACTTATACAGCCCGAATCTGTTCCAGCCCTTGTAATGCTAGCGTGACACTTTCAAGCACGGCTGTCCTACCTGGAGTTGCCTGACACAAGTAACACAACACACGCTGGTACAATGACACAACCAGATGTGATGCACACACTTACACATTTTGAATGTCAACTGCTCTTATTTTTCATCTCAGACTTAAGGCATTGAAAGGGAGCTCTACCATCTTGTCTGAGAAAGACAAAGAAAGAAGGAAAATCACTTGTATCTTCTCCCCTCCTCCATCTTTTGTCAATCTTTAAAGATAGGCTTCTAGATTACTTTGGGCTGGAAAGGAATATGGAGGTCATTTAATCCAGCTGCCCGCTCAGAGCAGGACTAACTTTGAGCAGGGTTGTTCAGGGCCTTGTCTGGTCAGGTTTTGCACACTTCCAAGGATGGAGAGTCCACAGCCCCACTGGGCACCTGTTCCAGGGTTTGAGTATGCCTACTGGGAATTTTTTTTTCTTAGTACATGATCAGTTTCCAGTGATGAGATAGAAGCTGAACATTTTTTTAAACACTTTTTTTAAAGAAGTGCAGTGTGATTAAAATTCAGATCTGGCCTTAGTGGGAGAGGGGAATGTAGGAGCCCAGCAATTGCTCTTCTTGACTGCAGAAACAGCAGCTGAAAAGTAAAAACAGTTGACATTCAAAACGTATAAGAGTGTGTGTCACATCTGGTTGTGTCATTGTACCTGTGTTATATTACCTGTGTCAGGCAACTGCAGGGAGGACAGCCATGCTTGAAAGTTTCTGCTAGCGTTGCAAGGGTTGGAGTGTGTGTGTTTAGATACAGGTATAAAACATTTTTATTTTTTTAATTGTTTTAGGCTAGGCTTTGTTACCTTCCTCCTGTCAGAATAGGGCTCTACTTACAAAAACCTTACCTTGCATCAAAGTTGGGGTCCTTTGTTTTCTGCTGTGATGTTGCTCTGCATTAGCTGAGCTCTTGATAGTGAAGACAAAGCCGTAGGAGTTGCATTAGCAGTGTGAGATGGCTGAGTTCCCAGTGCGTTACTACTGAGATGTGCTTTAAGCTGCTTTGTGTGTGATTCCTCATTGACTAACTAGTTCATATTGAAAGGCTTTAACCTTGCTTTAAAGTGTGAATAGGCGTTTGGTTACAGGATTCACTTGGTACTGTGGACTGGTATTTCTGTGAAGACAAGTATGCTGTATTTTGGCTTGCCCACTGAGGAAGTTTCATGTACGCATGTGTGTGGTTATGTGTAAAGTCTTTCTCTCTCTTTTGGGTTGCCTTATGGTTGAACATGGATGTCCAGCAATATTTTATCAATTCTGTTGCTGTAGCATCTCATCTTGTCTGTTGCCCTTCAAACAGGAAAACGTAAAACTCACGATCTGGTTCTCATTTTCTGTGGCCAGTGAGTGAAAAGTGCTGGTCTGGGTGTGAGCAGGAAATAAGATGCGAAGCAGAATTACCTGCACCTTGTCCATTCATGTCTTATCTCTTTCCTCTCTTGCTTTTGTCCCTTTTCTGTCTCCTGCTTTGCAGGACCATCTCTGTTAACCATGTCACTTTGCTTGTGGGCCTTTTCCTCATCTCCCATGCTCACCAGAATCCATACCATCTGTCATCATCCTTGCTTCCTCTGTGCCCTGACCCGTGATCAGTTTAACACTTCCCGTGCCAGCTGTCTGTATGCTGCTTAGTGCGCAGAACGATTCTTGTACTCTTGCCTTCTGTCATGGCAATGTGATGACAGAAAAATTTTATCTGTTTTTATCTGTGGAGGAGGGTTGAGAGAAGGTGTAAGAGGAAGGGAATAAGCTGAGACAGTGACTTCTCATTGTCATAAATAAGAACTGCTTCTCCTTGAAGCAGAGTATCTCTGGCTTTTCCTCCAAGCCACTAATTGAGCTTGAAAAAGAATTAATTGACCATAGCAGTGTAAATGTTTTGTGAGTATTTACAGTTCTCTATAGTTTGAGTAATCTGCTATCATCAGTGCATTTCCCAAAATGGAGAACCCTTTTATAGTTCATTCTCCTGGCTCTGCTTGTTCTTGTTGGATTGCTTCTCAGCCTGTGTAGTCCAGTATCTGTCACGCAAGTTTCTTTTCAATGTTAGTGGGCTTTTAACTGCTACGACTGCTTTTTAGCTGTGTACATGATTTATAATGGAAGCTGAGGCTCATCTTGACACATGCAGAATCTTTACCAACAGGACTTTCCTGTGGAGCTTATAGGTGTTGTTTGCGTAGCTCCTAATTCCTGCTCTGCTTGCATACCAGACATATCTATACCCGAGAGTAGTGCTTGCACTGGTCAAGGTGGGAGCTGCGTGTTGTCAGCCACTCTGTTCTCTGTCTGTTATCAGATATGGAAGATCCAGAATAGCAGAAAATAGAGAGCCTGAATGGAAAGAGCCTAGAAGTGTGTGCTTGCATGTTTCAAAATATTTTGAGGTAAATGGATTATCTTTAGTGCTGATCTGCTGACACATTCCTTTAGGGCCAAGACCTGCATCCTGCTGTTAGAAGGATTCTCTCCTTGAGATTTAGGACTACACTGATATTCTTAGTTAAGCTCATAATTTACTTAGTCATCTTTGTTTCCTCTTTTCTTTGCTCTCTGTAAATCTTTGTATTAAATTATTACAGAAAGAACAATGTGAACACTGAAAATGGCTTTTGTCAGCTAATGAGCAACAGCTAGTGGAGAGGTGGCATGTTGCTGCCTTTGTCAGCTAACAAGCAGCAGATGGTGCAGATTCGGAGCATGGCACATCATCCGTGCTAAGTGCCTGGCATGACAGCAGCCAGAATTAGAGACATACCAAATACCCAGAAGTGTAAATTTTCCTTTATTGTTCTTGAGAGCTGTTTCTTATATGCCAGGTTTGTGTGTTCGGCTATGAACAAATAGTGGCACACAGTGTATACAGTTACTAGCTGTGTTAACCTGAAGGCTAAAGAGTGTAGGCTGTGGGATAGAAAAAAAATCGTATGCAATGATAGCCTTGGGGCAGTGTGTTCTTGTGTTAGGAACTTCTGTCTTTCACATATTTCTGTTTCCAGTTGCCACTGTTGCTCATTCAACACAAACATAAAGGTAAAGCAGGTGTTTGAGTCAATTAAAGGCGGTGTGATGGGAGTATATAGATGTCTGAGCAACAGGGCACCATCCATGTTTGTAAGCATATGCTGCCAATGCACTTCTGCACCGGCTAGCAAGCGCTGGCCTCTGTAGAAACATCTGGAACTGCAGTAGTAAAAAGCTCATTTCATCACCAGCAATCCATCATCATCAGAGCTTGCTCCAGTTGTCCTTCAGACGCTCTTTATGAGCAAGTCTTCTCCATGGGGGAGAATTCTTCATTAAATGAAGCGCTGCGTGAAAATGGTCGATTTTAACTATCACTCCCCAGGCAGGTGTTGAAGCCACCTGCTGAGCAGGCTTCTGCTTAAGGTCAGCTTCGTCTCTTGCCCGAGCCACATGTGCTTGCAGGGGACCCCTTGTAGTCAGAACTGAAGGGTTTATAATGTCTGCAGTCCTGGGTTACACTCAGCGTGGTGTGATGAGCCACGCTTCTCTGGAGTCCCACACCAGCAAGCTAAATCTCATAGCCCTGAAGGCTGTGACTCCTATTTGGGCAATCTGAGAAACCAATTTAATCCAGGTGCCTAGCAGATCTGGTAAGAGCCTTTCTGTATCAGGGAATTGAAGCCCTTGGGACCCACGCTGAAGCCAGGGTCCTGGTGACAAGTACTCTAGGAACTCATAGATCTGGTAGGCTGCATGCAGTAGTACAAAGATGAAGGCCTGAGAGAAAACTTAAATTTTCTTTTTCTCTTCAGTTCCTTAAAGTGTTTTGGAGGGCTTTTATTAATGTGTGGTGGGAGTGTCTTCTGATCTGTGTCTTTATGGTTGTAACCATGCTTCTGTTTTTGTTTTTGCAAGCATTTTCAATTGTCTTTGGCAGGTTAGTAGAATAATATTTGAGAAGTTCATTGCTGATATGTTGGCATATTAATCCTTGATTTCATTTTTTCTTATGTATCTCTGAACCATGTTCTTGATTTCACTGTGTAGAGTTTGAACTCTGTGTTTATATATAATAAAAACGCCCTATTTTTTTACATTCCTTTCTGTGTCTGTCTTTTCTGTGTTGCTGTAGTGGTTTATCCACAGCCAGCAACTAGGACCACACAGCCACTCACTCACTCCCCCCAGTTGGGAGTAAAAGTGAGAAAAACCTCATGGGTTGAGATAAAGACAGTTTAATAGGTAGAGCAAAAGCCACGCATGCAAGCAAAGCAAAACAAGGAATTCATTCAGTATTTCCCATTGGTAGGCAGGTATTAGCCTCCAGGAAAGCAGGGCTCCATCACGTTACCTGGGGAGACAAACACCATAACTCCAAATGTCTGTGTTGTCCCCCCTCCCCCCTTCCTCCTTCTTCCCCCAGCTTTATACACTGAGCATGATGTCATATGGCATGGAATATCCCTTTGGTCAGTTGGGGTCAGCTGTCCCAGCCTCGTCTCCTCCCAACTCTGTGCACTCCTGGCCTACTCGCTGGGGGGGCTGTATGATAGGAGCAGAAAAGGCCTCAACTGCTTAGCAACAACCAAAACCATCAGTGCGCTACCAACACTATTCTCATCCCAAATCCAAAACATAGCACTACACCAGCTGCTATCGAGAAAGTCAACCCCATCCCAGATGAAATCATGACAGTTGGGTATATTTTCAGTTCCATGTAATCTATCTAAATGCACACAGCGTTTTGTATAAATGCTTTATAGTCCCAGAAGACCTTATAAATCTTCTGGTGTTATCAGGAGGTGGGGTGGGAGATGGGGCACAACTAAGCTTGCCTCATTCAAAGTGTTTGTATCTGTACACTTGCTCGTATTCTTCATTGACCTTGCACTGTTGGGGAATTAGACTGGATTAGCAATATATTGTAGTTTGAAAATTCAGCCCGTGGTAACTATTTTTAAGTTTCCCCAAGGTTTCCTGTACCTTAATGTTCCATCTCCCAGTTTAATACCTACCAGACAGATGTTTACTGCTCCCTCTGGTGTTCACTTGCAAGAGGTTTTACTGCTGTACACATTCAGGAATAATGGAGAGTCTTCAGGAAAGTGTAACAAGCAATTACACGCAGTCGTGGATGAGATATAAAGAGTCTTTTCACAAGAATGCTAAATGAAATCCACACTCTGCAATTAGCAGTCTGGGTTTCCTAGATTGCCTGAAGTATCTTTTCCTGTGCTCTAAAACCTTTCAGCTGTGAAACTGAAATTCTCACAGAACAAAGGCAGGTGAGTTCGGTTTTCATCTTTTCAGACTGGTACTTCAGATGCATTTTGGCTGACTTAATTACATCCAGTTTCTACAAAACAGGTAGTTTTTGAAGAACTGTATGTATTTAGAGCTTCACAGCATTGGAGACATGGAAAATATTTAAAAATGAAAAAAGCCCACTGAAACCGAAGCCATGGCTGAGGAAGTTGCTCTGTCATTGGAGAAGCTGTTGAATGCAAGAACTCCTACGCTGGCTGCTGCAGCCGGCAGTAGGAAGGAAGAGGATCGAGTGGGGACTGCACCAGCTTCAAATCCATGTCAAATGCCTGGAAGCCTCAGATCAGGATTGTCAGACTGCCTTGTCCTGCTGTCTCTGATGTGGAGTAGCTTTCAGAAGAAGACCTATAGATTTGTCACTGTTCACTGCTTTAAAAAAAATAATTTAAAAATTTTATGGAGTTTGCTCTTGATCAGGAGCATGCTTTGGTCTGCTCTACAGCAAGATCACAAGCTGGAATTATATTAAGGCACATTATGTATCCATGCTTTTCCCTTTGTAAGTCCCAAAATGAAGGCACTGACAAAATTTGCTAATAAATGGTCATTACTGTCAACCCAAATCATTCGGCTGACAGTCTGAATTTAGATGTTTGTCCTCACCTTTCGTTATGCTTTGCTGAGAGAGCAGTCAAATTCATGACTTTCACACTGCTAAGAATAAGTAACTGGATCTAGGAGCCACTAAAAGACAGAGAGAAAAGGTCTTGTAGAGACAATGAGTTCTGCAATCTCTATAAGCTATTTAATGACTACTTATTATGATAGTACAGTTATTACAGCTGAAGATATTTTGCTTGGGTTTAGCCACTCAGCAGAGTCAGTCTAATGAATGGCTTTCATGTACAGGAACAAAGGGCAGAAAATAACTCTGGCTGCTATCCTTTTAAATACTAGGCTTTAGGCTCAACAGCCAGAGCTCAGTGCACTGAAGAACGAGATGCAGCGTTTTGTTAATAAGAAATGTCTGCCCAATTCAGAAGTAACATCAGTAAGCTCTAGGGATTGTCTAAACCAGCTGAGATCTCCTGGAAATACAGCAGCAGGCCAAGACCCCGGGTAGGACTAATCCTACCCATCTGTAAAGATTACTGACTTTGAATTGTTTAGTATATTGGTGGCCCCAAAAAATGATTCTTAAAGCATGAGTTAAAGCCTGGTGTTAACTAAGGCCTAATGCTAAAGAAGATCAGGGTCAGGGTGGTGTTTTCAAGAGATGCGTTCAGATTCCTGTGGTTAAGATTCAGCATTGCATACCTACAACAATTTTTTGGACTGACCCATCATGTGTAAAGGTGAAGTCATCTCAGTCTCTTGCTGCTAGCCAGGTGCACTCTTAGCTTTGAGAAATTTCCAGTGCTGGTTTCTGATAAGTTTGGATTCTCTCTTGCTAGCTAACAATTTGTAGTAGTGTGAGCTAAAGAGCTGTGAAGTGTGTGTTGTATCAAAGCTCACTGCATTTTGGAAAAGATAAGTAAGCAAGTAATGAATACTTGCAAGTGAGCAATTTAGCAACCTGTCAAGTAAAAAAAAAAACCAAACAAACTCTATCAAGATCGCTTTGTCATGTTAGAGGATTTTTATCTTATGATTCTAACACCATTCAAGAGAGAGCTGAGCTTGTACTCTTTAGTTCATCAAATCTACGTCC
Source organism: Fratercula arctica (assembly GCA_947846985.1). Classification (NCBI taxonomy): domain Eukaryota; kingdom Metazoa; phylum Chordata; class Aves; order Charadriiformes; family Alcidae; genus Fratercula; species Fratercula arctica. The sequence continues at coordinate 51,614,792 of CANTUZ010000005.1, read as the reverse complement.
GCTACTTTGGAAAGTGTGGAGTGGCGGTGACATGGCTCGTGGTACTTTCCAAAGGCTTAGGTGGCTGTGAATTTTGGTTGTTTTTCCATGTGCAGTTTTGGAGGTGGTGACAAGACATGCTGCAAATGGATGTGTCCAAAGATAGCTGAATGGTTGATCCACATAACTGAACTAGCCGTCAAATACTGACTGATTTAATGTGCTCTCTGATCCCCCATGAGCATGGAGGAGGACGATACAGGCACAAGGAACAAGATAAAGGCATAGAGATAAATATAAAAGCAGTGAGTTAAAATAACTAGTATAATTACAGCAACTTGAATACTTTAAAACTCTGCATTCCTGCTAAAATCTGTGAAATCGTGGAAGTGTGGGTCTTGTGTTTTTTTGAGCATATGATCTGGGAATTTATCTCTCCCTATAAACAGGACTAACAGTGTACCTTTTTGGTGCCCTACCTTACACTACATCTAGTGCATTTTAAATGTCTGTGGAGAAAACACAAGTCTCTAAGGAATCCTGTAAGTATTTTTTTTTAAATTGAGTACCTACGGAAGGAGGGATTAATATATGGAAGGAGAAAACAAACAACAGCAGGGCCAGAACTAAGGAAGAGAGAAGCATTCTACCAGAGCTTGCACCCTGGAAGGGTCATGGCAATGAAAAGTTGCAGTTAAAGTAGATTTTGTGTATCTATGTTAATGGAGTAAGCATTGTCATGTGCTAGGATTCCAGGCTTCCAGGTGTTGTGCAAACAACAATCTTACAAAACTGCAAATGAAATCTTTAGTGGTCCTGTTATTACTTATAATCCAGTAATAATTTGTGTAAAAGGCTAATGAAATTAACACTTTTTTTCTTTTTCTAAATGACTAGAATATATAGCAGAAAGCTAGGAATTCCTTCTAGAAAAGTTGTGTGTATTGTAGTAGTGGTACGTATACCTACGGAAGACCTCTGGACTTCTATTCACAACTTGTGATCACTGAGTGGTTTTAAGTCTCCTCCTGTTTTTCTCGCTGCTTCCTGATATCTCCTGGTTGACCTGCAGGTAGATGACAAACGTCAGAATTCTTAAGCAAAGCTGAATATTAAACAGTGCATGAAATGAGCATCTGCATTAATTGGGAAGATGCTGTAAGCCAGCTGCTGATCTTTTTATCACTTACTCAGATGGCTCTTGAACTTGGAATATCAAACTGGAATTAACTCTTGTTTTTACTCGTGATTAAGCAATCAAATACTTAGTAGTTATGATAAGATTTATAATGAAGTGACCATGGTGAATGTTTCATTTGAAGCTCAATTACAGAAATTTACGCATGAGTCAGGAAAAGTGCAATAGCTATTTACATTCGATAGCTTTTTATGCAGGGAGATCAAGAGGGTTTGTGGTGCTAATTATTTAATCCTCTTGATGGTCTCCTCTAGATGGGGGTCAGTAAATAGCCCGAATGGAGAATTTGGAATCGAGACAGGTTTAACAGTTGGATGGATTCAGTGGCACAACTGAAAGAAAAGATCAGGTAGCTAGTAGTCCTGGATGGGGCATGGGGTGAGAGATGATAGCCCATTGGGCACACTGCTGTCCTCTGAGGAGTGTTGCCCCTGCTTCTGAAGTCCCTTAAGGACAGTATTCTGTCCTGCCTGCATGCATCCTGAGTAATTTAACAACTTTGAAGTTGTGCTTAATTTGCATGGTGTAACAGCTAATTTAGAATTTGTCCTTTTGTATGATATTATTGTTCAGGTTGTTTAATGAGTAGTAACTTCCAAAATACTTCTTTTAGTGAGAAATCGCTTTACTGAATGTCTGAAAAACAAGCTTTCTGTCTGTGCTCTCTTCTGACATCTCCTCCGCTTTGTGATGTTTTTGGAGGACTGAAACATAAACTTCTAGACCAGGAAGGATTACTTTAAGACCTTACTGCCTGGCAAGAAGTAAAGACCACTGAGCCATAGTAGTCCAACTCTGAAGAGCTTTCTCTTTTTCTCCTTTTCAAAGGAAGCAGTTCACTCTTCATGGCAGCAGGCTCCATTGGCTTTTTTACTTTAGCGTTGTCCTTTCTCTCTTACTGTAAATTATAGCTTAAATATTGCCCACGTAAGTGGGTGATAGTTTACTGTGTTGGAGGCAACCTCTGATGTTTCCTATGGGGCTAATTTCACTACTTTAAAGGCAGAATTTTTTTTTTTTTTTTAAATAAAGTATGTTTTAGGCTCACTTTCTCTGAGTTTACATTAGCAGTTTATGACTAGCAACTCTTTTCACCTGAGTGGTTAAACAGGGAGCAAAGGTAAGAGTGACCCAAGGGCTTTTTGTACGTGCAATGAATGCTCTGCAGTTGGCTGTGTTTGGGATCAAAACTCGTTAAATTAAGTAGTTCTTTTGTCTTGAATTGGGTAACTTCTGGCATAGTAGACTGTTGTGTGGATTTTATACTGGTAATAGCACTGAAGTGCTAGCTTTTTACTAGGTAGGAAAAAGCAAGCAGAGGAAGTGAAACTTCTCCGTGTCATTCTGCGAGACAGCTCTGTTGAAGAGCTCTGTGAGCCAACAAATGATGCGTCTCTGTGAGCCAACAAATGATGCATTTGCCTTCTGTGCTGAGGCAGCTGAATGACTGCACGTAGCAGTGGCTTTCCCACTGGGAACTGAACTGAAAATATTGTAGGGTCCAAACAGCAATTAACTAACCCAAAATAACTTAGTATTTACTGGGTTAGGGTTTATATCTGTTTTTGGGGTGAAAGGGGTCATTGCCTGGTGCCGTCCTGCTTGTGTTAAGTAAGCGTTGTAAAATCAATCCTTCTTTGTAAACCGAAGTTCAAACCTGTTTTTCAAAGAGCAGGAACAAGTTGAAAAGACGGCTACCTTTAACTCCTTCACATAGAGTCTTTGCTCGCATCCTGTGCTTCACCATGAATGCATCAAGAGAGACTGGATTTACAGTGCCATCTGACGTGGCTGTGGCATCTCTCAACATAAATTAACAGCACCAAAGAAGTTTAAGGTGGTTCATTATCAAAGTCAGGCAAATACCTGTGGCTCTGCAATAACACAGCAGCTGCACACAGAAGTTTTTGTTTGGAGAGTTGCTCTTGTCACTTGCAAGTAATCGAGTTGGAATTAGCTGAATAAATCATCATCTGTTGTTGGATTGAGATGTGTGGGTGTGAAGCAGCATGAAGTTATTTCATGTGATTGCTACCTGGAGGGGTTCTAATGCAAAAAATTGAGTTCAGAGATGCTGATGCTGAAATACTGTGCCGTCTACTTCTAGCTACACGTTGTCATAAAATGTCTGCTGTTGGATCTGCTACAGTCTGTTTCCCTCACTCCAGATTGAAAAATAACTGAGAAATATTTTGAAACAGAAATGTTTATAGAGTTAAAAGAAGGAAATGTGCTTGTCCTTGTGGCCGCATCATGTGGGGTGCCTGTTGTGTGCTGTCTCTGCATCTGTTGCATGCAATAAGCAGTGCCTAGTTCACTGTAAATTGGTGTGAGATGCTGGAGGTGTGGACCTGCTGGCTCAGCAGTAAGGACTCAGTCAGAAGGTTTTTTCCCTAAAGTTTCATTAGCCAGACCATGTACTGGCTTCTGTGAGAGAAACTCAACCTGTTAAAAATGTATGTCTTCTCTTTAAGCGTTGTGCCATTATAGCGGGGCACAGCTCTAAAATTTGACTGTGATATCTAAACAGTAGGTTAGTACCTAGTTAGTTGCATATGACAATTTTTTTTCCAAGAAGTTGGGCCATGCCAGGTGCCACCTTGACCTGGCTATATTCCTCAGACCTGTAGTCCACAACTGCACTTTACTTGCTGATAATTATAGGAGACATTTGATTTTTTTGCTGCTCTATGTAGGGAAATAGAAATCACCTGCCCATGACGGAAGATCTGTTGTAACCTTCCAGTCAGATTTTAAGTCCTTGTAGCCAAGTCAAGAGTGTCAGGGTTGCTTTTATACAAGGGTGTGTATCTACATACAGTATAAGGTTTTACACAGTATATGCCAAATCTGATTTTTTTTTTTTTCCCCTGCTGAGAAATAATAAAATGGATTACACTTTTTGAAAAATAGTGCTGTTTTACACTTGGTACCCTAAAGATAGCAAAATGTTTTGCTGTTAGTGCTGTCGAGCCATGCCTGCAAACTGTCACACCTTCAGTTGAATGTACAACTGGTCCTGATGGGAAGTTACTATTTTTTAGAGCCTTAAAAGGAGAGGGTGGGAGGATTGGTTTCTGCATAGCATAAGGAGCGACTTCACACACTCGCACATACAACTGCCAAAATAGTTTTCTTGAACTTAAGCAAACCAGCCTGGGGGGAATGTTTGGCAAGCTTATACCCTGTCGCCAGCATTTCTCTGCCACCATCTTCACAACTTGCTTCACATTTGATTTTTAAGAGATGAGAAGAATATTTTAGCGAGGAGCAGTTTCTTCCCATGGCTAAGGAAGTCAGAGGGAGCTCCCCCAGTGCATGATGGTTCACTGGCATCTCTCTCTAAATGCCACAGCAATCCCCTTTTGTGTAATGTAAATACAGATTCATGTTAATGTTTCAGTCCTGGATTGCTTCTGCTGTGACTAGGTAACAAATGAAGAGTGGAACTGGAGTGAATCAATCCTTTTCTGCCATGGGTTCACAAATTGGTTGAATGTCATTTTATTTGGGGTGGGTTTTGTAATTGCTCTGTTTCTGCAATTGGATCCAGACTGGATGTGCTATTTGAGTAGCCTTTCTTTAGACATGGTTTTGTAAGCTGCTGTGTGATTTCTTGTTGTATATTTCAAGTGTGTCTGCCAGTCCTCACCCCTTCCCCTCCAGTGTGTGGTCGCTCAGTTTCTGCAGTTCTGGAGACCTGAGCTCAGGAGGACCTGCCAGTTCCTTTAAAAACAACCAACTTCTCCCTTCCCCTTCCTTTAGCCGATTATGACACCAGAGGTCAGATCATCCACACACAGCTGTGTCCTTTTTCACTTTCTTTTGTCAGTTCCTGATATCCCAGTAATTTTTGATTACCCTGAGCCCATTTCAGCCAAGGGTAACAGTAGGATATAGATTGCAAAGCTAATGCTGTCCTTGAAAGCTTATCAAAGCTGAAGTCACTGAAGGAGACGAATAGGTAACTGCTGTTAAATAAACGTAAAGCTTTTCACATACAGATCTGCCTGAAAAGTGGAGATCTATGCAGCAGAAGATATAATGATGAGCAAAGGAGAAGAAAACCTTTTTTGTAAGAGTCATGCAATGGCAGTAGGAATTGCAGAGGAGTGGTGTGAATAGTGCAGCGCATGACTGGGATCTGCTACAGGCAGTCGTGGTCCTGGTGTACGTATCTGGTACTTGTGAGGGTGCTGAAAACCTGAAGAAAATGGATAGCCCCTTCATGTTAAGGGTATCTCCAGAGACCACTGCAGAATGGGAAGGTGCGTTTCTGCTCAGGAGGAAACGATTGTGCTTTCCGTAGGAAATGTATGAGCAATAACCAAGCAATGCTTGCTTGAAAACCTTGGGAAAATTGTGCCAGAGGACAAGAAGGATGTTAAATTCAAAATAAAATAGAAAGTGCCCAGTGGAGTTCCCCAGAGTCAGAAGACATGGCTTGGACTAAGACATTACTGCTTTCTCATTTTTCCTGCATTTATGCACAGCATATGAGAAATGCATTTTGTATCTGGAATTGGAACTTGGAAAACTGAGTGCTGTTTGGGAGTGAGACTTGTGTCTAGTAAACTGCTAGCTATGTGACTAGTGTATCACTATGGTGTTTGAAATGCTCTTTTGTCTTTTCAGGGTGTCTAATGTAAATGTAAGTTTGAATTGGGATTGGTTTGTGTATATATCATGCCTGTTGCAAATACAGAGAAATACATTTGGGGTTTGTTTGTTGTTTTTTCCTTCCCTCCAGTTCAAAAAAAAAAAAAAATCAGTGGACTATGTAAAAGGGAAACAGAGATAATTTGAAGGTGTTTAGTTTCTTGTTAGTTTTTGGTTGTGGTTACTAGTATGTGCTTTTTCGATAAACAGTTATTCTAAAACAGAATTTTCTTGTTCTCTGACTGCTGTTTCAAGAGGAGGAGGAGATAGGAAGAGGTCTGGGGAGAAAATATTGAACCAAACATTATATAGCTATCTAGGTAATACTTCCATTAAATCATTGTCCTGAATGGTTTCTCCTTCTTCTTGATGGGGTATCAGGATGCTTTGGACAGAAGAAAGAGTGCATTTTCCAGAAACTCTACTTTGTTCGTGGTCATGCCAGCACCTTTTTCCTCCAGAATTGATCAGACATTAAATATTGTCCATGGTTTTACTATGGTAGCTCAAGGTAATGCACCAGATGTGCAGATGTGCTTTGGACCTTCTTGGTTTAGTGGCCAGGACAGCTAAGGTTGATGTGACGTGTGTCTATCGTACCTGAAACGGAGCCCCTGCAGCATTTGCCACAGCTTGGAGCTCTGGTCAGGAAAGGACAGGCACATGACTTCTGCTCTTCAGGGGGCCTGAGGGTCAGGTTTTGACGATTTTCAGTCTGAGGTGTGCCTGGAAGAGTGATGCTGTAAGAGTGAGAGATGGCCCATATTAGAAATTTCACAAGTAAATAATTTTGAAGCTTTCATTTGGCAGGATCTTCAGAGATGGAAAAGAGCATCTCTGAATGCGATTTTCCAGAAAGTTGATAGCCTCTCAGTTCAGACCCCAAACGACTGAAGTAAACCTGCTTGAAGAAGTGGAACTCAATAAATGTTAATAGGGACAAAACCACAGTTGCTTCCCCCTTTTCTTATTTCTTCTCCCTCTCCTCTTCTTGGAACTGTTGTGGCTCAAAATACATCTCTAAAAAAGGAAGCTGTCCAGAGGCAGTCGTTTGGTCCGGGGAACATAAACGCACTGCATGGTTTCAAAAACATGTTAGCTTTTAGAAAAAGAAAAACAACAACAAAAATGTAACATGTGAAGCATTGGGCACCTCTTAACATACATGGTTTTTTTACCACACGTTCCCAGCAGCAGCCTGGCTGTCTGGGTAGTGAGCTGAATATTGGTCAAATGCTAATACAGACTGTTTGCTTCGGTGACGGTCTGGGAATCTGTTGGTGAGGTGTTTGTTTTGCTGCTTTTGCTTAAAGACTGGGGGTATGGTACTGCTTCAGACCTTGTGGTTACTGAATTATTTAGCTGAGATCAATCTGACTCAAACCTCTAACACAGAAGTTACTCTTTGAAGTTGTGTGAAGAATTGCAGGGGCTTGGATGTCTTGGCTGAGGCTTTTTCATTGCCAATGGTGTTAAGCACGGCAGCTACTTCAGGATAATTTATCACCTGTTTTTCTGTGAAGCAGTGGTTCACTTTTTTATTCCCCAAGTGGACCTTGGATACTTTTCAGGAAAAGTGGTAGTTGAATATGTGAAATTCAGTGATACATCCTATTTTACACTTCATAATCCTAACTGAAAACTACTGGTGTAATAAAGAAAAACATATAAGAGAGGAACTGCAGGAATTTGCTTTTGGAGGACACTAAATCAAGCGAGAGTTACTGTAGCTGTGGTTTAAAACAGTTTATATGCACTCTGCAGAGTGATGGAAGAAGGTTTTGCTACAGCTGCACTTAGTTTTTAATCTGGAAGAGAGGATTCCTTCCAAATTAATGATGAAGCTGTTTGTCCCAATTTGATATACATTGGTTTGGTCCGTACTCTGGTTGTCCACGACCTTGTCCTGGCTTTATAGTACTGTGGAGGTTGGCGTATTGATGTGTCATATGGCTATATAAAAAGACTGCCTGTTGCTGTGATATCCAGATCTGTCATGTCTCAAAACCTGGGAGCTGTAAATGCATCTTGTAGATTTGATATAGGAGTAAGAAACATTTACTCAAAAGGCCCGCAAGTTATGGAGCTGGCTTCTTTTCTGGTGTTCCCCCATCAATGGTCTGTGCATGGTATTACCGTGTGTTCGCATTGCACCGTATACACACCTTCCTGCAGTTACCAGCATGCTCTTCCCGCAGTGACTGGGTTTGCTTTAGAGTGGACTTTCTGAAGAGTTCAGCATCCTGTGGTGTGGTCCACTGTGTCATGTGCTAATTTGAAAAAGCAAAAGGGAAACAAAAAAATCTCACTGTACATCTCATTAAGTTGATTTTTACTTTGGGAGTTGCTTTGTTCTATGCTGGTGATACCACAAGACTTAACTGGTGCTTGCCTTGAGCATCGCGGTGGAAGCATCTGCATCACTGTAGCTGAAGGCCGTGTTCCCTTCTTGCCATGCAGAGTTGCTGCGCAGTGAAGTAAAAAATGTGAAGTACTTGAGATCATAATGAGATTCTGTAATCATTTGTCAAACATATTTTGATGCTACTGTTAGTATTTAGGGATATATGAATAGCTGGTGCTATGAAATCATTGTAGTTTCTGTCCTGAAGAGCTGTATAATGGATGATAGAGAGAAGTACAGCAAGAGATGCAGTTCATATAAATCATATTCCTTTTGCACCCAATTTTATATAAATTGTGCTGAATAAAGGCAGTGTTAATTGTAGCATTTTCTTTTTTGAGTTTGATTTTTGCAGCCTGAACAATACTTTAATGAAGGTCTCTTGTGCTTCTTATTCTCAAAAAGACACTAACTCGTTTGATATCTCGGTATTCCTCCTATCCTTCTCTAGATGTTTCTTTACTCTTTGTACACCTGTCTTCGTCCAAGTTTGCCTTCAGATCCCAAATTCTCTGAATGGGCTGTCAGGTTCATTATCTCTGTCTACCTTGGGCTCTTCACTGCTTGGCTTCTCTGAGCAAGCAAGAGAAGCTTGATGATGTACAAAATCTAGAATTTTGCTGCTATTTAGTGTTTTTGGACTTGGTATGACAGGTTGGGGGATGTGTGTGTGAGCTATGACTAGTCCAGCTAGACCTTTGCCTCCAAGGGTTGTTGTTTGCCACATGAGGACCTACTTAGATGTCTGCCTCCTGGACTTACGTCTGGGGCAGTGACATTTACAACAGACTTCCATAAAAAGAGGAGATAGTGGCTCTTGTTTTCTGTGAAGTATGTCCTTCTATTTTAATATTTTTCCTGTAATGCTTCTAAATTGGTCAAATTCACATGAGTCTTTAAGGGACAGTTAGGAGTACCTGCTTGCCAAACTTACAAGCTTGTACTCCAGAGCGTTGAGCAAATTTAATTTGGTTTGAGAGGTCATGTGACTTGTTTTAAGACTGAATGTTTCAGTCATTCTGGACATCATACAAATTGGCAAAAATTCAGCTCAAGCAAGTGAAATCTCACAAAAACGAAAACTTAAAGCAGTTGAAAGCAGGCCATAGGGAACTTGGAAGGCACCTAACATGGGTGCCACAAGCACTGCCTAGAGTACCCTAACCTGTACTGCTACAAAAGTATCTCCAACCTTTGCAAATTGTGTGCCTCATCTTTGCCCTCTTCTGTCTGTATCTTCTACCAGCGAAAGCCAGATCCAAATGCGGTGCCACGTTCTTCCCCTGCGCCAGTGGGATCCACTGCATCATTGGCCGCTTCCGGTGCAACGGCTTCGAGGACTGTCCCGATGGCAGCGATGAGGAAAACTGCAGTAAGTGCCAGCCTGCTTGCACTTCTTTTGCTTTCAACTAATTAACACTACTTAGAAAGGAAGCATTCATTAGACTCCAGTTTCTGAGTCAAATATTCTCCCTGTCATTTATGACCCAGATGATCCTTGTGCTTTTCACTTTGTAGTCCAGCACAGTCTTGTGTTGGAATATAATGCCGATATGATACTTCAGGCCCCTTTGTAACTTTGAAACAAGATTTAAGCTGCATGTTTGCTTTGAACACGTCCTCTCTACTCAAATGTAACTCAAAATGGTTTAATTTTTTAAATGGTTTAATTTTCATTTGCCTCTTTCTTGTCATTGAAGAGTATGACTTATTTGTTCATCAGCGCATTTAGGTTTCTCTGTTTATAGATGTTCTCAAGCAACAAAAAAGCAAATAAAGGGTTATTTAGTGAAAGAGGTTCTTGGAAAGAGAAGGAGGTTCTCAAAGTCAGACATGACTGCCAATGCACTAACTTGAGCTGCTTGTTCACATCATCTGAAGTACTACTTGACTGGGGCTAAAACCCTTGCGTGTGGCTGCATCGATCCATTTGTATCTGTAAGTCTAGCAGGGATGTATCATAGCGGAAAGGAAGGGTTATGTTCGATCCAGCAGCTCTGTTGCTATTATCATGAGTTGGTAAAAGCATCGGTCTGTAGGCGGAAGCTTGCAGCAAATACTTGTTCATTCTCTTGTTGGAGCACTATGAATTTTTCCATTTAATGGCATTTAAAGGTCAGGAGGAGGAAAACAGCCACCAGCTTTCAAAGATAACAAAAGGGGCCATCTTTACAGTGATGTATCACTGTCTGCTTCTTGGAGAACTTGCCTTTCTTGTTTGTCTGCTTTCCCCACAGCATGAACATTGTCTTAAGGTGCCATCTATTGTTGCCCGAGAGTCTGGTTTGGGCCCTGGGACTGTGGCAGGGAGATCGCACCTCTGTGGAGCAAGTGAAGCTAGAGGAAGAAGATTGAAGGCTAACAAAATTACTTTGGGTTATGCTTAAAGAAGTGGGCTAGAAAAAAGGTTTGACAAAGGTGCCTTGAATATTCTTGAGGTGGTAGAATGACAAGTGGCATGTTCTCAACTCAAAATGCACCAGCTCATGGAGTTGGTTATGAATGACATTATTTCCCGTGAGCTCGTAGTGTGTAGCTCCAATGGGACCTTACAGCTGATGATAACATGCTGCTGATCTCCCCGTTTCTCCCTACCATTTAAGCACACACTTGGTATTTCCTAGCATATCCAAGTGTCTAGTCACTGCTTTGTTTATGTAGAGGAACAACACTGTAGGCCCTAAAGTGACCTGGAAAATCAACATGCTATACAAGTGTGCAGCAGTTTCAGACCAAAGGAGATTTAGCATGTTTGTGATAAACACGCTTTTGGGGAGCTGGATGAATTGGGAGTGTTTGTTATCTATACTGCAGGTTATATGCATGGCAGATTTTAAAGTTTTATGGATTTGTTTTTTTAAAAAACTCTTTAAAGGCAGCTCTTTAAAGAATAAAAAATAGGAAGCCAGTTAGTATTTGGGAACTGTAATCCCCTTTGTTATTGTGACAGAGAAGCACTTTGAAGTAGACAAGGCATCTAAACAGTTTTTTTTAAGGTTTTCAATTGGAAAGTTGCGTTCCGTTTCAGTCACCTCATTACCAAAAACTGGCAGGAGTTCAGAGAAGAGTGCCAAAAATGATTAAGGGACAGAGAGATTGATTTATGAGGACATATTAAAAACTGCTAAATCATGTATATCTCAGCTAAGCGATGACTATGTTAGAAGATAAGGCTATATATGCTGTATATGAAGGGTGCAAACACTGTTCAAGGAGGGATTGTATAGTTATGTATGCTGGGCTATAGCTAAGAGTAGAGGGATGAAATTAGAAAAGAGAAAACTAAGACGAATATCAAGGAAACCTCCTTAACAGTAAGATGCATTGAAGCTGTGATATAATCTACAAGGAGAAGTGGTGAAAACTGCACTCCTTGAAGCTTTAAATTAAACTAGACATAGCATCTTGCAGTATATTTATTGCTGGGTTTGGCGTGGGTGAGGAGGCTGCTCTACCTAAATGAGTGTGCTTAAATACTATTCTGGTTTTGCTCTGTGCGCAACAGCGAGACTTATATGAAAGGACTTTCTGTGTGCTACTGTAATGTGCATGTCACCCAAAAAGGAGCTGAAATTCAAACACAGGTCAACGTTGCCATTGTATCAATTCAAAATAGTGAGGAGAATGGGGAAGGTGGAAAAGAAGCAGAGGTAAATAAGCCACTGCCTGGCAGTTCTCAGCCAGGGTTGTTGGCTTATGATATGAAAATTCAGCTACATTGAGTTTGTTGTAATAGGAAGCAACAGGCAGTATTCGTGGTAGGCAGTGCTGCCCTCCATATGTCGTGAGTGTGAGCAAATGCTGAGCACCAAACAGTGATCATGGTAGGGGCCTTCATGAAAGTGAACAGAAGGCTTATCGCAACTGTGGGTGGACTAAATCTCTGCTAATTGTAATGAATCTTGCACGAATTAGAAATTTCAGCGCTCTCTGTTTAGAGAGACAAGGTTGGTTTGATCGCCAAGTTACTCCCACGTATTCAGCGAATTGACCAACTGTTGAGTTGTGACCTGTTGTAGTTGATTGCTTAACGGCTATTTCACTGCCTGGGTGAGAGAATTTCTAATGAAAGATCTCACTTTCTCTTTTCGCAGCAGCAAATCCCTTGCTTTGCTCTACTGCCCGATTCCACTGTAAAAATGGTCTTTGCATTGATAAAAGCTTTGTGTGCGACAGTCAAAATAACTGTCAAGACAACAGCGATGAAGAAAGCTGCGAAAGCCCTCAAGGTAGGCACGGGGTTTTTATTCTATCCTGCAATATTATACCAACTCCGATTAACGCGGAACAGGCTCAGTAGAAGATACGATTCTGTTGACTTGCTCTGTGTTGGCTAGAGCTGTTGTTTCCTAATTCTGCAAACAATAAGAGTGAAACATGTAGAGAGTGTGTGTGCATGCGTGCATACATTTCATTCTCAGTGCTCAGAAGACTGGTATCTTTTTCAGAGTAGCAAAAATGCACTTTTGCAGGAAGTGCTTATAATCTGTGATCCAGTGCTCATTGAAGTTTCTGGGAATCCATTTAGTGACTTCTGTGAGAGGTGGATTGGACCCAGAGGGATCAATAATAAAACTTCAGTTTGAAGTAGTTCAGTGGTCTGTGTATTTATCAGATGAGTACATCTGTGTAGGCTTAGAGCTTTAGATCCTTATTGCTCAGTTACTTTCTGAAAAGCATGTTTCACTGCAAGACAAGTCTACAGTGAAAGAATTTATTCCTACCCTTCCTTGTTTCTGTATTTAGAGGAAAGGATGAGGAAAATTTTGTTTAAGAACTGTTGTATATTGAGTCTTGTGAGAATCTCAGAACACAACCTCTGACTTTTTTTTTTCTTTTTAACTTAGAAGTCTACCTCTAGTGCTCCTCAGTTTTGTTTCCTGTAACTTGATACCATAGTATTTTATAAAACATGAAGTATTTACGAATGACTTGAGGTTAATAAATTATGTGTATTGGGCATCAGCTGCTAACTATTTTCATGTCTGAGTCACTAATGAGAGATCAGAGCGAGCAAAAAATGGGAGATGGTGGATATTTGCAGGGGAGATGCAATGCGCTTGGGCCTATAGAAAGCAGGACACATGAAGAGAGATAAAGCAGGGAATGAAGGAAGAAGAAATTGGGGAAATTGAAGGAGAACGACTTTAATATCTAGCTGCACTGTGATTTAGTCCTTTGTGGAAGAGAAAATAATTCTGAGCTTAACATGGTGATTAATATTCTTGACAGCTCACAGGGGAAGAGAGAATATACACAAAAGAAATGCCAACAAACAGGGTTTATAGCAATGGTATGCAATAATCTCTTCTGTGCCATTCCTCTGCCTAAGCTATGAGCTCTTTCCGTTGGCTCCATATGTTAGGGCTGAAGGGGTCATCTTGGTAACTGGCCTGTTTGCAGGGCTACCTCGAAGCCTGGAAACACAGCCCTTCTGAGATCAGAGCCTCAGAGCAGGGGTCTGGCCTGCCCCTACCCTCTGTCCTGGGGGGGAGGAAAGGGCTGGCGAGGGACTGGCCTTGTGGGTATTGCTGCTGCAGCGATGCGGCTGCGCTCCTGCGGAGGGCTGAATTGTTTTTCACTGCGGGCCTGAGGCAGTCTAACAAGATTAATGCGGGTGGTAAGGGTTCTTGTTGGGTTTCTTTTTTTCCTTTTCTTTTTTTTTCGTTTGCTTCTGAAGCTTAAAGCAGCAGTGTTCTTTTCCAAGGTTGGGATGATTGCTTCCTCTGCAGATTAATTGGCTGGATTGCCTCCAAGTTGTTTGTTGTCATGACAATCTGCTATTGGAAGTGACTGTCAGGCTCAGGAGAAGAAAAGAGCTGTATTTCATAAAGCCATTCCTTTTGTCTTTATCTTTGGTCCTTCTGGAAAAGTCAAATTTGTAAGAGGGTTAAGCAAAGTTAATTCTGGCTTCCAAAACACACCAACTACTTTGTGATTCCATGCATGAAAAAGCCCCAAACAAGGAAGAAGGAACTCACTCTCATTAGGACCAGAGCAGCAATCGTTTGTGCCCCTTTTTGTTAAAAAAAAGAAGTCCAAATACGGGGTTGGGAATGAGGAGTTCCCAGAGTGACATGCTGGTTATGGGGAGCGTGTGTGATTGCCTTTGCCCTTTGGCAGCCCAGAGCCTCCATGAATTGCCATTTTGCTGTCTGTAAGTGGGCAATGCTCATGTACCTGTCTTTCACAGCGAGGATTAAACCTTCCATCTGAATGTAAATGGTGATTCCCTCTGGAGTTTGCAGCTATGGGTACGTCTGTCCTGGCTTCCAAACACACCAGCTACTTTGTGTTAATTGAGAATTAGAGGCTATTGTGGACAGTCTTTCATTTCTCACAATTCTTTCTATAGGAGATCTAATTACTGTAATTACAATGAGGTTTGTGTTAACACAGTACCCAAGAATCCTGCTCATTAACTAGAACTCAAGTGCTCTGTGTGCTTAGTGACAGAGCAAATCAATTCTGTAGGGTATTATAAAATCAAGATAGAGGGTTTTCTTCCCACTAGCTATGTTACCATGTCACATGTGGTAGCTTTAGTTCAGTGTAATTGAGTGTAGTCTGACATACGAGATTGCACTTGTGTGCTATTTTTGTATCTAAAAATGTGTTGATTTAGAAATCACTAAGCTTCTGAGCCACTCTATGATAGTGTCATTATCACCATTTAACAGATGGGGAAGAGGGGGCATAGATCAGCTAAACGAAATGCTCCCAGAGTGACATCCTAGTTGGTAGGACTAGAGCTTCATCTGTGCTTGTCTGCTTCAAGGGGATGTCGTGAGACTTAATCAATGTTTGCAAACTGTTTTGAGATACTATAATAACATGTGGAATAGAAGTGTGAATTATTAATTGGTACTTTGCTCTACTTCTGCTCTTGGGTATACTGACAAGCTTTTTCAATTAACACCTCTTCCTACTCCTCCATGAACTTCAAAGGCCTCCTTTATCCTGCTGTCATTACTGGAAAGCTCCAGTAGCATATCAGGTTGATTTGTGTCAAATATTCCTTCATGCATAAAGATCCTTTCAGTCAAGAAGGGCCACTTTGAAGGCTAGGAAAACAGGAATGTGACCCCCTACTGAAAAACATACTGACCCGGGTTTGACATGGAACTCTTCAACATGTGCCATCCTTGATGAATAGTAGCTTGATAGCATGCTGCAATTTGAGATGAGATGAGTCTGAAGCCATGGGTTTATAAAGATTAATTTTAGTCATAAATAGGGGCGGATTCATTTGAGGGGAGGAAGCCAGAGGCCCCGGGATTTAGTTGTGAAAGTTGGAGGAAGGTCAAATTTTTCAGAACAAGTTCCTGCCCTGCTTTCTCCTTAGCACTTGCAACTGAGTGTTGCACATCTTACAAAGGATTGTATGTCGTGGGGAAAGTGTCAGTTTAAGAACTTAAACTATGACAATTTAGCAGCAAATCAAATAATTCTGCTCTAATTCCCGACAGTAATTATTTGTAGCTCTTGTAGCTGCCATGGTAAACTTTAATCTCACCTCAGCTATACTTTGGTCATCTCCGGTTTCCGGCATTGAAGTAGTATGGGCAGACTTCCCTTAGTCTGAAATGTGCCATATTCATCAAAGTATGTGCCTGAATTTGGGATTGGATGGAGGATATAATTGCTTCCATAATCCACACGAGTTGCATTTATGAATTGCTCTTTCTAGGAATTGGAAATTTCTGCTCCTGTTCCTTAATGGATCTTAATCCAGGAAAGTTCCTCTCCCCCATATACTTTTTTCTCTTATTTTTACTTTAAGATCTCTCCCTGTGCCTGGAATTAGCTGACAGTGGTAATCATTCACAGCAGCTACTCTGGGTGTACTCGTGCCCGCCCCTCACTGAGGGGATTTCCTGCTCTGCAACAGGCATCCGCTCAATTGGAAGGGAATTCCTCCTTCTTAACATTTTTCAACAACCGTGCAAACTTGTTCAGCTCTAGGACTTTATTTAATTTATTCTCTTAATTGCTTTTAATCTAAATGTGCCTTCACAGTGCTCCTTCCTTTAATTTATCCTCCATTTTGCACTTTGAGTCTAGAAAGCTTTAACACCAATAGAAGCATACTAGGTATTTTAATTCTAACTCCTTTTCCTTTCATGGCCCTTCTTTTCTTTCCTCCTGAGTTTGCTAAATACCTTTATTAGCTTTAACCCCGTTGCCTAGGAAAGGGGGTTTTATTGCTGCGAGTCTATATTCTCTCTGACTGGTGCTGTAGAGAGGCCCTTGGCTTCAGTAGTGTTCCTGCAATTCGAGATCTGCAGTTGTTAGTAAACAGTACCATTGTGGTCAAGTTATAAACCAAATGTTTTGCAAGCGTCCTGAAGTTGATTCCCGCCCTGTGTTTCTACAGTGTATTTGGTAGTGTTCACTGTTGCACATGTGGATACCTCCTTTTTTTTATTTTTGCATATTTTTTTCATTGAATTTGTGTTTGGATTTTGCTAACAGATTTAGAGGCGCACACCAGTGTCAGAAGTCTCTGTTCTTTCCTCTATTGCATGTATAAATTCTATAAAAATTTGGCAGCATATAAAAAAATGAAAAATCTGACCCTGTGTCAAACAAGGGGAAAACAGTTTAAAAGGTTGACTTATTAAAATTAATTTGTAAGTGATAATATGAATTCTGTAATGATAATTTCTGTGGATTTAGGTATAGGTGAGACGAAGCTGGAAGGGGGCTGGCTGTAATGGTAAACGCTATGTCCCATTGCTGGTATTTGCATGATTGAGTTGCAACGCAAAGTGGGTTTTAGAACTGACAGCCAAGTGGAACAGACATACTCTAAATTTCAGTGAAATACCACAAAACCTAATTTATGAAATACAAATAGCTCCCACAACATCCCACTCTGTATGGAGCTTGTACTTTGCTTTGCACATGGCAAATTGAAATTCTGAAATTCCCAAATGCTGTGGTATCACTTAGACATCCCAAAACTTTGTAGTCTGATCCTAGCTGAATACATTTCCTTTTATTGAGTCTCTGTGACTCATTATTGACTCAGTCTTTAAACTGAAGCTCAACATGCAATTATTGTGCATCACCTTAGCCCAGATTCAGCCTACAGCAGGAATTTAATATTCAGAAGTAGACTGAATAGAAGTAGAAATTTAAGGAAGGATACAAATAAAATGTCACTGAGTGTTTTATTAAATGAAGGCTTTGCCTGAGCATATTTAGCTCTCTAATATCCCTGTTTTATAATACTTGATAGATGGAAATGTTTTTGTCAGCTGTGAATTCCTTCTTTCCTCTGTTCCTCCATTCCCTGATTAAGTCCAGGCTGCTGCTTCTTTGCCTTTTTCTCTCCTCATAAGACGATTTATTTGAGAGGGTTCTTGTCAAGAAAAACAATTGATCCATCTTCATGGAGACTTAAAAGGTAAGGTGAGCTACAGTAGGCAGATACTCGTATTAGTGGGCACTGATAATTCACATGACCGATAAGTTCATCTGTGCACTTACTTCAACCGCATGTGGACTCCACGGTCCCTGCTGCCTCCCAGGCCAGCCTGTTATTCGTAAAATTGATTGGTGATCACTGCGTTTGATCAGCAGATAATAACACAGACGTTAGTGTAGATGGTCACAGACTCATTCAGAAGCATGGGACTGAGAGAGGAATTCTTACTTCACTGTGCATGGAGCTTTGCAGTTAAAGTAGTGTAAAATAGATGTGGGGATCTCAGGGAGAGGTCTGGGCAGCTGGTACAAATGAATTTGAGTTGCTACATCTTGCAGCTCCCTCAGCTTGTGAAGATGCCGGGGTTTTGTTGCAGAACAGGCATATGTACCTGAGGAATAGTTTGGTGGATCAGCATGCTGCTCCTGCAGGCACTTTGGCCTAGCATTTTGGCAAAATAATAATAAACGTGCTGCCAAAATGTTAAGTTACCACTGTTTGGTGAGCAGCTATTCTATTAAGAGCAACTATAATGTTGCAATAGACAAGCAATGACTTCAGGTCTTCAAATGGACAACAAACTTACTTAAAAGGGTGCTTGTAGATCTGGGAGGTGTCCAGCCTCTTCACCTGATCTCCTGTTGAGCCCAGCTTTGGTAACTTGAAGCTCAAAGCGGTTATCAGCAGATAATGACTTGACTAGTGTAGAAATCAATTTTATGACCTAGGTCAAATCTTAGACAAGGTGTTGTATCACTGGGGGCTCACCGTGTTTGTCAGCAGCTCTAGCAGGGGAAAAAAGGAAGAAGAAGAGGATCTGGCAACTATCCTTGAAGACAGCAAGGACAGGGAACTGACTTTGTGTCTCCAGCTTATATTGTGCCTGTTCTGGAGACAGGTGTACTTTAGGATGCTGATGGTAGCCTTCTCTCAAGCTTACTCCCATGATGGAAGTGTTGTTCTTATGGGAGTGCCTTATTAGACTCTTGCTGTAATCCCCAATGGTTTTTTGGTGGTTTCAGGGTTTTTTTTTTTGGTTGCTGGGGCTGAAATTGCGGTTCTCAAGCTGGTTACAAAAACAGTAGGGGCAGGAGGTAGTAACTATATATCAGCTACTTTCCTTTCAGCCAGTGGCTGATGAGGGGAGCTGGGAATTGAGACTGTAAATGGCATGTTTTTTTCGTATCTGTGCAGGAATGAAATATGAGCTCTTAACAGTTGTGTCCAGATACTTTTACATTCGCTTTGTGGCATTTATGCCTAATTAACAGTTCCAGGAAAAGGCGATGACATGAATATCCACTTTCTTTGCCTGTGCTTCAAAAATGCAAAAACAGGTGATAAAATGTCACGCTAGAGGAAGACACGTTTAAAATAAAGGACATTCTTTTTCCCCGTTGTTTTTGAGGCTAATTAAATTCTTTCTTGAGCTCGTTAGTAAAAATCAATTCCTTTAAAATACATTTTCCACAAGTTTTTAACAGCATATAGGTGTTTGAAATGTACCATACGTATGGGCATGTTACGCCATGTCCTGGCCGCTGAATTGCATTAACTTTTCGTAGATGTCAGTGTCATTTGATTGTGCAGAAGGCTTCTGTTGCTGGACCATAGGTGCCAACCCCTAGTCTTTTTACTGTCAATGGAGGGATTTAAAATAAAAGGCACAGATGTTGATCTTTGACTTGCTGTACAACAAAATCAATCCCAGGTAAGGTGACCAAGTGCTTTTTCTACAGTTATTGTAGGAAAGGATTATAGTGTTTGTATTTAAAATGAAAC
The DNA here is from genome assembly GCA_947846985.1 of Fratercula arctica. Taxonomy (NCBI): domain Eukaryota; kingdom Metazoa; phylum Chordata; class Aves; order Charadriiformes; family Alcidae; genus Fratercula; species Fratercula arctica. The sequence continues at coordinate 51,595,337 of CANTUZ010000005.1, read as the reverse complement.
TTTAATTTTTGTTAGTACAATTTCAGTACTGGGGCAACCTGTTTTTCATTGGATAATGGTAGTTGTCATAGCAAATACGTGTCAGGGAGGAGCCACAGCACAGGTTTCCTGGGTTAAGTACTGAAGAGAAGCTCTCACTAGCAGGGCGGCAGTTAGCTTGTCTCTCTTCTGTTTCTAGTCCTAACCCTCATTCACCAGACCAGCCTGCCCCAACCTGTAATTCTGCTTCCAGGTCCAGCTGGGGGCTGGTCTGCATGGCTCTTCCTGACCTGGGCCGTCAGCCCTGCAGTTTCAGTCAAATGGCAAACGTTCTTCTTTAGCCGGATTATTAACATTAATCTTAGCTAAGTGATAATGCTTCAGCCTAAATCTATCTTTGACATCTGCCTGCATTAACCAAGGCAGCAAAAGGTCTGAGGTTAATTTATGCTTCAGTGCCTTCACAAGTCTTGATCTGGCATTGTTGTGTCTGTAACCACTAGTTAGAAATTATTTCCCAAGGTGAACTGTTGAGGAACCTTGCTATATTCAACAGTTTGCACAGCGACTTGGACAGAGAGCACGAGAGTTTTCTTTTCTCGCTCTTTAGGAGTTGGGCTGTTCTTTTTGTGCAGCACTGGAATTGAATAGAAGACCAGTTTTGCTGCTCAGACCTGTGTTGAGTGGGAGAAACACATCCCAGCATCCTGTGTGTCAGACTTTGGGGTAGGGTTTGGTTTTTTTGTTTTGGTTTTTTTCCCCCTGCAGCTGCCAGCAGCAAAGTTGCAAGAAGTGGCTTATAAAATGTCAGGCTACAACTCTGTCCCTGGCTGAAACTAGTTTTGCACATGGTTAAAATGTGTATCTTTTCACAACTTCAGTTATATCTGGGAATAATCTGTGACATGTGAGCTCTGTCAAAGCTTGTATATGTATTCTTGCTCAAATGTAAAGCCACAAGCAAAGCCAATGTGACCAGGTGTAAAAGTGCCTCTATTCAGATGTTGTAGCAGTTTAATACACAATCAATTATGTAATTGACCTAAAGCAGCATGTTTCTGGTGTAGACAGTCCCCTGGAGCAGGGTTACTATGGTCTGTTGAAAAGTTTTACTGACATCTGCTCAACAAGAATAAATGCAGGTCAGCCAGATGTCTCTGTAGCTAGAAATTGTGCTGGTGCTGTGCACTTGACTCGTAGGAAGGAGAGCAGCTAGAAACGAAGAACTGCCCTCAGAAATGTAGGTGACCTCATGTGTGCAGGACCTCGATAGGTCTGGGCAGTTTGTGTCTGTTATTTTGAGGAATCTTTGCTTAGAGTAATTCCCTTTTTTCTATAAGTGGTTTTACTGTGCTGACATAACTACAGTTTTAATCTGCCTTACAGAAAATATTATTTTATATCATCTTATAGGAGAAATAAGGGTATGGAAAACTGAATTTGGGGGGGGACACCTCACAACTGAGGCGGTATTAACATCAAAGTGTGTGTACCAGACATCATTATGTCTCATGCTCACTCCTTCCAAATGTTGGTCCCAGCCAGGTCAGTGGGAGTGTTAACTTTCGGCAGCTGAAGCAAATGGCATTTATTTCCTTATTGCAGGTTACACTTAAGTTGCTATATCAGTGGGCTGTATTCACTGTACAGCATAAATCGCTTCAGGGTGATTTTTAAATCCCAAGCAGGTTGCCAGCCAGGGTTCCAAAGATGGGTGTTTCGTACTGCCTGATCTAAAACTAGCAAATGGATTACCACAAAAAAGAAGGTTTCTTGCCAGGCTTTAGATTAAGCTGAGATTTATCCTCAGCCAGGCATTTCAGTACCTGTAAATCTGTGAAGGATGGGGCTGTTGAATTCTAGCTTTCCCTTCTTTGCTGCTCTTGCATTAAAACTTGTGTCGCAGAGTCTGATGAAGCTTCCTTGGAAAGCTGGGCACCACAGTGGATTTTCTTCCGCCTGCTGAAAATTGTGAAGTGATGAGAGACATTATGCTAGTCTTTAGTCTGTGTGCTGTTCCCTGAGCTTGCCAAACAAACTCATACTCCATCTCACATTACCAGATATTCTGTGCTAATTTGCTATAAAGGATTGTGTTAAAAATCCATATTTATAAGGGATGTTAAAAACATAAAGCAATTATATGGTTTTCAATTACATAAACATCAGCATGCAATGGGAATTAGAAGCTGAATAATTAATTTTCTGTTTATTTGTAATATAGAGCCTATGCAAGTGGTAAAACCTGGAGAACAAGCAGGAGGAGGAGTGTGGAGGATACAGTGCCATGAAGTACTTTTAGTATCTCTATTCAAATTCAGTTCAGATATCAAAGTAGGTATTTGCTGTTAAGGGAGGTAGCAACTTGGTGAGTGGGAAGCACTGAGTGCAGAAGTCCTGTTCATACCTATGCCCTGTTGATTAAGTAGTGTTTCCACTAACATGGCTAAAGGTTGGGAGGGTGGGGGTGCCTGTTCACGTGTCCTGAGCACAGAGGTGGCAGCAACTAGAGCTGCCTGATGCTACTTGCTATTAGCATGGTAAACGACCTTGGGCATTTTGGGTTAACGTCTGTCATATGCCTGATCCTCTGTTTTACAGATAAATACCAAACTTCTAACTCTTGAAAGCTTTATGAAAGATTATAAAGTCATTTGAAGAAAAGAAATATCGTTAATGATTTCTGAATATCCTCTGTTACCTGAAGTCCACCAACCAGTCACTGCGGGGTCTGGGCATTGGTGCTGAATTACATCCTCTGAGGCTTCAAAGCAGAAGCTTTTAAGGCTTTGTTTATGCTAAGAGCATTATTGCACCACAGTAAAGGCAGTGATTACCAACTAGTTCTTAAGTGGAAGTAATTTTGAGGATTTGGTGTTTTTGTTAAGAGGTTAGGAAATGTGTTACACTGCGCTAGAACCTGTGGGAATTAAAAACTAGGTTGTTCCATTTGTTCAACTGTTTATTCTTAGATCATCATTTCCCTTTGCCTCCTGCATGCTGAATAGCTCGCAAACACCAACCTCGTTTTAGTGATAGCTGTCCAGGAAAATGCTTTTAGACTTTTTGAGTCAGGTTTTTCCGTGGCAAATGGTGCTGATGGTTTACCCTCTACAGGAGAAGACTTAGGACTGTCCTACAGAAAGAGTTCTAGAGTTGAGAATTTTCTTCAAAAAAGGTTTTTCTGAACCAAAACGTGAACTATTGTGTCAGTTAACTTTGAAGTCTGTGATGGCTGGAGCCTTGCTGAGTGGTTTGCAAGGAGGTGGTTTGGACTTGGCTTGAGGGAAAGGGATCATTATGTCCAATTAAATGGAAGCTCTGCAAGGTATTTGGCACTGATGCTTGTAAGAACCCACAGCTGTAGGAATATTGTATGGGAAAGAGAGTGTCCTTATGGTAAATGACTAACTGGCTGTCAAATTTAATTCTCTTTTTTCACACTCTAGAAGCAGAAAACAATAAGCATGTGACTTCAGGAAAGCAATGGTGTGGGGGAAGTTGTATCCTTGATTAACAACTGGATGACTGTGATCAACCAGGAAAGGGCAGATGAGAAGACCATATGTTCTGTTCAAAAGCTAACAAATTCCAGGCTGATTTTTTTCTGTTGTTTTTGCTTGTTATCAATGCCAAATTTGTCTGACCAGATTGGAACAGGTATGTTGGTGATCAGTGAGACAGAGAGGTTCTTCGGAGATGGGTTCAGACATCAGGGTGGCTACAGCAGGTGTGAGAGGACTGAAACAGCTGTTGTGATAAAAATGAGACATGGTGGCAGTGAGCAGAGCCTGGCTTGTGAACAGGGGGTGGAGATCACAGGTGTAGGGGCTTAAGACATGCTCCTACTTCTTTTTTTTATTATTATTAATTTATTATTTTATTTTATGAAAGGATCACTTGGCCATAGCCTTGTCATTTGCTATGGTGTGGGAGGCAGTTCGTATAATTGAGACTGAGATGGTCATAACCTTCTGCTCTCGTGCACACATGGTCAGTTTTGTGATGAATCATCTGCCAAGGTGTACATTCCTGAGCCCAAATTCTTGTTGTTTCCATTGAGCTCGCAACAGAAGTGTGATTGAATCACTGAGTGTTTGCAGAAGCCACTGCCGGTCTCTCCCTTGTTTTCCAGACTGCCTTTTCCACCACATCTTGATATATAAATCCCAGAGAGTTGACGATTAGTTGGCAGACATATGAGATCAGATTCTGGTCATGACTGACAATTGCAAGAAATTATCTGGAGAGTACCTTTCTGGCCAAGCTAGATGTAATTCAAGACTCCATATGTGAAGGAGCTCTGGCTGGAGGTGCCTGAGGGGACATTCAGAAGTAGTATCATGGGCTTGTGTATTGTAGAGAGATCGCAGCACAATGCCTTTGCAAGCTATGCGGCTCGTCTGAGGTGGAAACCAAGCAACACGGAAAGACACTGTGAAAGGAATTAAACTTTGAATAATGAATTTCCCAGCAAGGTATAGGAGTGCTTTTGATCTGTGCCTTTCTTATCTATACATCAGTAATATGGTTAGTCTTTCCAGAAAGCCTAGTGTAACTACGGAGTAGAGAAATGATACTGAACCGGTTCCTGTGCTCTTTTCATCCATCATTTCACCCTCACCATATTTTCTACTTTCTCTTGTTGGAAAAATGCCTCAAGCAGTTTATTAAGTTTCTATTTGTAAAGAAATTAAGTCAAATTTGTGCTTCCCCCTGTCTTTTTTATTGCCTTCTTTCCTGTGAGCCATCAGCAACTTCTCATCTCTTGTTCCTGTTGTTTGTTTGCTTTTTGGTTTCTTTCTCTCTTCGGTTTTTGTATCATGCTCACTCTTCATGAGTTTTTTGGCTTTTCTGGAGATATCAAACAAGAGGAACTACACATTAAGCCATATTCAGACTTCGATCCACTACTGGCAGTTCAAATACTACAAAGTTTTGTTGCCCTATTCAGGTAAATCTTTCCTAATCAAACATTCTCATATTTTAGTGTTGGTCTGGAGGGTCAGAGAGTGGTCTAGGCTTAAAACACACAAATACAAAGAAGCCCTTGCAATTGCAGGAGAAACCATCTATCTCCCTGAGAAGACTGGGTATACATTCCTTTCTGTTCCATCCAGCTGTCTGTGGTGGACCACATCTCCTCTCTGATCCGAGTGCCAGACAGTGGCCCCCTACGAGAACATTTGCAGTTGGCAGTACTCACAGCAAATGTGTGTTTCTTGATTGTAATTTCAGCAGAGATTTAATATTGCAAGTTTAATGGTGTCTACAAGTCACAATCAGGTGAGAAAAGAGTCAATTTCTGCTCCGGTTGTGCTAAAGCTATTAGAGCAGGAATTGCCTTTCCACCTACTTTACCACATGATTTTTACTGCTTATATTTTCTGGCCTTGATTTATAGCGTATGTCACAAGTTTCTCTGACACTGCTAGCAGTTCCCTGCCTGTGGTTTGCTAGGTGCGAGCAGTCTCCTGATGCTTTTGACATGAGATGTGTGCGTTGGCTGCAGTGCATTCCTGTTGGACGCCCTTGCAGTGGAAGGGGGCGGGGGGGTGTGTGTGTGTCTTGAAAGAAGTTAGTGCATTAAACATCTGCTGGAGGAGGAAGTTTCCACGTGAACCGGGTTAATAGTCCACTTCTGGAGTGTGAGCTGGGAGTGATCGTTTGGCCAGTCCCCTGCCACGTTCGGCACATGGCAGCACTGCAGCAGTTGGTGCGCACAGCAGGAGCTGCACTAGTTAAAGTTGCCCACTCATATATTAAAGGGGAGGAGGGAGAGGAAGTCTTTGCAGCGGGTGGAGGGCAGGCTGCTGCCAGCAATTGTCCCGAAGCATTCCTCACTGCTGTGAGATACATGAATAGTGCTTTGGAAAAAAATCTCCCCTGGGTTTTTGATGCTTTTCAACCACAAGTCTGTCATTTGCAACAGGGTGGAGTTGTCTGCAGCACTCTTCCCCAAGCATTTCATTTGTGTGAGCTGATTGAGGAAAGAGGGGAGGGGGGGGAGAAAAAAATCAGACTTTTTCAATTCCTTCCTTTCCAGGGGCTACAGGACTGCCTCTCCAAAACTGTTATATTACTCTTATGGCAGTTGCCTCTGGAATTGCAATTGCAACATATTCTGTCTCTTCTGGTAATTAGAAGGGGCTTCTTTAGCTTTTTCCTTTTTCTCTCTTTTTTTCTCCATACCCTTTTTCCTTCCACTTCTACTGCACAGTGAGAGAGCCAGGGGAATGAAGAGGATGCTTCTGCCCTTTTAACATTAAGAAGGGAATGTGTCTCACTTGTGTGTGCTATGGCTACGTCCCAACAAGAAAGCCAAAGACTATGATGGTGGATTTTTTCCCAAAGTGTCTGTTTAGATGCACAAGTAAGGTCAGCTTTTAGTAGGTTCTGTGCTCTTAGGCATATTTGAAAAGGTCACCTTTTTTGTGTAAAGTCAATATTTTTTTTTGAAGGAGTTAAATAATGAAGCACCAAAGAAAACTTAATGCAAGCGAAACTTCTCCCTGCTTGCAAGAACGCTGACTTGGGCAGTTATCACACAGGCTTTATTTTCACTTCCCTCTTTGTTAGAGGCTTCAAAGGGGATCTCCATTGCTTGATAGTGCAGCACCGCTCTCTCTGCACTGTGTCATGCTTTATTCAGTGTAAGTTTCAAGGCCTCAGGTCCAGAGGATTTCATTACTGTTTCTGGGTGATTATCGTACCTGCAGTTCTCACAACAAGTTTTGCTGTTCTAACTAAAGCCAACAAGTAAAACTCTCCAAGTATTACATTCCCTACCTGGTTTCTGGGTCTCTACAAGCCTGTAGTGCAGGTCACTTATTGCGGGTACAGAATGGCTCCCAACCTTTACGTTTCCTTTCTGTTTTGCATGCGGAACAAACTCTCCTGTTCTTTGATTTCCCAAATAGGGGAGTGGATTTATCTCAGCTGTTGTGGGTGAAGACTGATCATGAGATTAGAGAGCTCTGCCCTACACTGGGCTGCTTCTGCTCTTTCTGTGAACTGTACAGTGAGTGCGTGTCCTGCATGTAATGAACACTCAACCCCGTCTGCATTTTTTATGAGGGTCCTGTGGACCAGTTGTTGCTGAGTCTTGCTAAATAAATCTCTCACAAGAAGATTCGGCTTGTCCTGAGGTAGAATAATGTTGTGGTGAGCTTGTCTTCTGGCTTGTTACTTTTCCAGTGGTTAGAACAAAATTAATTCAGGCACATTCTGTCATTAGGAACTTATTAAACTACTGCTTTATGGCTTCATCTTTAAACATTAGCCTTTCTGTTAACATTTTGTGTGTGGTTCAACCTGCCCAGATCTGCTTCTGTCCTCTGCGTTTTATTTGTTGCAGGGTTTTTTTCCCCCAAGTCTCATGTGTTTGCATAGGTGCTTCATTTCAGAGGAGTACAGGAGGGATGCAGATGTTATGACTTAATTTATTTACTATACTGTTTGGGCTTTTTTGATCTCTGGAACTCAAAACAACAACTGAATAAAGATTCTCTTTCATTTTTCTTGGCACTTGTTTCTCTCTCCAGGGATGGAAATGACTGACATTGTTTTTTACAGAGTCAGTGACTGGGAAATCACATTAATTCATCCTCGGTCCAGTTGAAGTTATTGCCTATTTCTGTTTTTGCTGGCTCTCAATTTCTAAACCCTTCTTCTGCCCTACGTAGTTTACATGCAGTGTTTCAGGCTGACAGTGTGTGGGAGGGGGAAAGCCTGGAGGTTTCCCCCTTCCCATTTTCCTTATCCCTTGGGCTGGATCCGGTTCCTGGTGTCCAGCATGGAGATGCCTTGAGGAGCAGGGAGGGGAGCAGGGTCCAGGCCCTTGTCCCCAGCCCGGCCCAGGGAGCAGCCAGGCCCCTCTGCGGGGGGGGCTGTGCCTGGTGTCCGGCAGCGGCGGGTGAAGGAAGGGCACTCAGCAAGTGCTCGACAGCATCTGTTTTCTTAGGCGCTTTCAAACTGCATGAAAATGATTTCAGGAAGCAGAAACATGTTTTACTTGCCAAGTGTTTCGTGAAATGTCCAGAAAACAGATCTGGCTGGGAGGAGTCTTTCCTTGGGAGGGTAGAAGGAGAAGAGGAAGGTAACAGTTGTGTATTTTTTACTGCTTTGAAACAGCACCTCTCACCGCTTACCATGTACTTAAGGCTGACTGCTTACTGTCTTGTTTCCATTTCAAACCTGGATATAATTAATATAATTTTATAAACATGAATGTATAGAAAAAGGGTAATACAACTTGAGGGACCTTGTTCTTCAAAGTGTTACGTATACTGCTTTTTCTGGCAGTTGCTTTTGCAGATGAGTTTATATGCAGCTTCAAAGTATTTATCCTGCTTAAGAACAATGTTAAGTACCTTAATTAGCTTGGAAAATGTTCTGGGCTTTTTTGTGTTTTAATATATTTAAAAAATATTTTCCATGGTGAGACTTCAAAGGGAGGTTTCCACAATTCCTTTAACTGTCCAAGTGGGCTGTCATATTCTCCAGAACTGGGTAAGCTACCTGCTGGCATTTTTTTGCTTTCAGGACATCTTGTCAGATGAGATGAGGTTTTTGCAGATAGGCCCACGAGCCAGGTTTGAAAGTGTTGAGAAGAGTTGGTGCCACATTGCCAGGCCTTTCATAAGGGGAGGGAGGGAGAAGGTTTGAGGAAAGGCATATGTGCTTTACTGGTGTGGAACACGTTGACATGCTGCGTATGTCCCCCTTGTACGTGGCCCAGAGAAAAAAGATGACCTGCCCAGAGGCTGGGGTGGGAACAAGCAGTACAAGCCCCGTCCAGAGCTCAGCTGGGGGTGCTGTGCCTGCCCCCTTCAGCCCTCAGTTCTCTGCAGCACTTTGTTTCATCTCTGTGCAGCTGGCGTGTTTCTCTTCATTAAAATGCATTGCTGGAAGAATCTGCTGGAATGTCAGGCAACCACTGCTGCATCTGTAAGTGTGTAGACATCAGAAGCTGTCAGAGGGAGTTCAGCGAGGTGGAAAGGGGGATCTCGTTAGCCAAAACAGTGAAGTCTGTGAGAGTCCCCCTTTTTCTTTCTCCCCCCACGCCGGCGTCTCTTAAAACTTCCAATTATTGCTGCTGCTGCTTGTTAAAAGGTATTTTCATTCTGTCGTTCATTGCTCCATGTCAAGTTCGTTCACTGGTCACACTGCAGCAGTCCCCTGTCTCACCGCTGTTGGTGAAAAGCCTTTCCTCTGCCCTTGGAGCAGAGTGCCTTGAAATGCAGACGGCTGTTCGGTGGCCTTCGTTCGCTGAGTTGGGGGGTGATCTGCTCAAATGAGGGAGTACATTAGCTATTGTACAGCACCAAAAGGAGAGGTTATTGCTTGTATTGGTAATTCTGAAGGCAGTTTGTTTTTTTGTTAATCGGGCAAAATTCTCAGGTGTCCTCACACCAGCTTATTCGGCAGTTTCTGATGAATCTGAAAGGGATGCTGCCTGTTAAACAGCGTGTCTCAGTGATGTGAGAAGCTCTGGGCTTTTCTGCTGGGCCCTGTGACCTTAGCGATTTGGTGTGACCCTTCCCCAGGGCCGTTTTCCACCTCTGGTGGTAAATGGCCTGTGGGTAAAAGCGCTGTTTGGCTCGTTTGGTTTTGGTTATGTTGGTGGAGAAGCGGTAGCGGGAAAAATGGAAAAGTAGATGTAAGTGGGAGATGTGGCCCTCTACCACCATGCAGTCTGAGGGAGGGGAGGGAGGGGGCTATTCTGTGACATGAAAGTGCAAGTGAGGAATCTCTGCAGACTTCGAGTGAATGTGTTTTCAGAGGAGAGTGTCCTTTTCCTCTTGATTTCGTGCTGCATCTTCGCCATATGTTCTGTCAGGCCTAGAGAAAGCTGCTGCCTTTTCTTGTTTCACGTGCTTAGCTAAGGTTATGAACATTCATTCCTCTCAAGGATGAAACTCCTGTCTGTTGTCATTTAAAAGCATTTACTATTACGAATTATGATGCCACCTCTGCTCTGCCCAAGCGTGCTTTAAACGAAGCACGGGTTTGGTTCATTGAGGGAGAGCTGTCACCGCAGCAGGACGTAGCACTCCTTCCTACACAGGACAGAGTGAACTTCCCATTCTACAGACTCACCATCAGTTCATACAACCTATCACTTTTGCCATCTTGCATACAAGCATACATTTTTAAAATGCTTCATGTAGTCTTCCAGAACTCAGGTTGTTCAGTCTGTGCTCTATAGGTGCATCCTACCTTCAGTTTTTCCTTGCAAACTAGTGAAAGCCAAATTAATTACAACAGTTTGCTCAGAAGAGACATGCTCAGAGAAGTCCAGAAGGCAAATTGGGAGTCCTCAGAGCTCACACAGGGAAGCTGCTTTGCTCTCCATGAACACGTAGTGATGTGGTGGTGGTAGTTCTGGTACCTTTCCAAAGGAACTGCATTGAGGGCAGTGGGGCACAGACTAAGGTAAGCTGTAATTTGAGTCCTGCGAAAAATGCCAAGTAAACAGCAAATCAGGTATTGAAACTTGAAATACAGGACTGTTTTTCAGTCAGGACTTTGTGTTTTCATCTGAGATGAAGCCTTGAAAATTGCAAAATCTTCTAGCATGGTGGTGTGGCAGTGTTCCGGATAAAAGTGGGCACTTATCTTGCTGAATTCCTATTTCTGCCATTTGTGGTAGCTTTTTTCTTCCCTGTCTTCCTCTCTTCTCACTGTCACAGGCATCTCAGGAAACTCATTTACCCTAATCCTATGTTTGACTCATGAGACCCAGTGAGCTAATAGCTTGAGAATAAATTGCTGTAGCAATTGCATTCATAAATATCATGATCAGCTTCCTTAAAGTGGTGTTTGATTACTTGAGACAAAGCTTTCAAAACATTAAAACAGCTTAAAAATAATTACTTGGCTAAAGCAATAAAGTTCTGTGGATACATTTCATTTTTCATAACCTTTTTTTTTTTCCCCTTTTCAGAAAATAGGCAAGAAGGCTGTATTAAAAGGTAATTATATCTGCAACCCAAGCAAGACACAGAAAATCCAAAATTCAATGCTAATGCAGTTTTTTCGTTTTGGAGATGATTGTTGCCCACTCACATGCACACAAGTATGCACATCATTAGCACTGACAAAGAGCTGACTGTTAACTTTGAAATTCTTCATTTCCAGGAGTTTATCTCACAATCTCATTATGTAAATGTGTTGTTTTTTTTTAACTTGAGCAGTTGCCATGAGAATAAGTGTCTGTCTAGAGCACTGCATGGGGTGCATCCTGCAAAAGCTAGGCAGAACTATCTGTTCTGTTGAAAGAGAGTCATGTTGCTTTGATTTATAATTAATCTTTAAGACTCTAAAGCATCTTGACAGTATCAAACAAACAACTCTGACTGTCTGACAGTGGTGTTTGCCAGATGAGACAAAGTGTGTCCCGCATTGCATTGTGTGTATCGCACTGAGGTGGTTTACTGCTGTCTAGTTGCTGGCTTTCTTAAAGAAAAGGTGTGTGTTGTGTGAGGCCATGGTCCTGTTGAAAATGTGTAGAAAGGAGTGCGCTTTAAGAAAAAGCACTTCTGGCTATCTGGTAAAAAAAAAAAAAACAAACAACAAACTAAAAAAAATATTAGTATTAGATCCCTAATTTTGTCTAGCACAACACAAGGATGTGTTCAATGGGGGAGGTGATCTTTGGCAAAACCTTATTCCCGTTACTTCTGGAGGCCTGATGTATTTGTTTACATGTCTGATCCAACACGAGGGGAAAAAGAAGAAGGAAATCCCATGGAGCACCCCGCTGCCCGTAGCGCTCCTGGCAGCTCTGGGAGTTCCCACATCAGGTAGAAGAGAAGGCTCCTTAAAGTCTACTTTGTGGGTGGTAGTCATGTACAGGTAGGAACTGGTGGGGACAGGTGATGGGCATGGAAGGATTTATTTGCACTGGAAGAACAGTGTACTTCTGTGAAGTTGCAATGTATGTTACATGGTGCCGAAATTATTTTTGTGAACGCTGTGAAATGCTTTTGGGAATACCATACACAAACTTGTTCCATTCTTCTGTGAAAATAAATTCCTTCTAGCTTTTCATGGTGGGGAAGGGGATTGAATAGGCAGATGGTTCAAGGTCATACTTCAAGGCATGTAAGTTAACATGTCTTTAACTTTTAAAGTTGTTAGTGTTAGTCCATGAATTCTGACTTTGAAGCTTGCAATGGGTGACATTATTTTACCAGTCTTGTCCTTTTCAAAACAAAGCAACATACGCGTAGGTGGGATTGTTGCTCAGGACAGATGAGGTTCACGTGTTAAACAGAGAATTTTGTGTTTGCTCTGTGTTATGCCAAGGACATGGAGAATGGGGCTTGTTAGCACTAGACTCATGTCACAGAATGTTTAATAAATGATACATGCAGCTAGAGAGAGTTTTGGTTTTTCAAATACGGAAATCTGTTCACTTTCATGTGGCTTTAAGCTTAGAGTGAGATGCAGTAATTTGATGATTACTCAATATAATCTCTGCAGTGTCTTTATGGCACAGCCTGTTTTCAACACTACTCTGTTAGTCCAAATCCTATAGTGGATCCTTCCGCTAATGCTTCACCTTCCTTCATCCTCACACCAGCACGTTAAATGAATTGCATTTTGTTGTCCTGGCCTTTCAGACAGTTACTGGTGAAGATAATTATTCATTCAGAAGAGGTGAACCATCACAGGCATCTCCTCAGCTGCCGTCTCACTGTCAGGAGAGACTTGCTAGCTACAGCGTTGAGTGTTCAGTGGTAACGCCACCCATCTTCTGCCAACGAGTGCGACCTTGTGTTCCAGGGATCAGCAGATCCAGAGCATCTCTGCTGGTGGTGGTTTCATTTTCCATGATCTGGTTCATGCATATGCAAATCACCACCGTGGGTTTTAACATCCAAAACATTTTTTTCGTCCTGGTCCAATACAGAAATTGCTTTGAAAGCTGAACTAATGTTTGGAATGCTTCCCATATTTTGCCCCAGGGCTGCGGAATGCCTGTTTCATCGTATTTTTATGACTTGAAAATGGGCCACTTCAGACACTTTCCTATCTAAAAATTGAACTAGATCTTTCTCAAGATGAACCTTTAAAATTAGAAACTTCACACTTGAATGTCAGAGTTGTGTATAATTTGCTATGATGACAATCACGTGGCCGCTGTCACGGAAGAGTGAAATGTCTTGAGCTGTTATTGAGTAAGTTTATGCCTGTTTCAACAGTTTCTGTGCTCCTGTAGTACAGATAAAGAAATCAGCTCTGGGCTGTGTTGTGGCTGAGCTTTTCTGGTGTGTTACAGTCACTCTGCAGGAAGTTATCAGCCTTTCATACAGTTGTGCCATGCCAGGGTTATGCTGGTTATATTTGTAATTTCTGTTTTGCTACTAATGGTATCATGTAAATGCTGAGTTTGGTTAAAATTAGTAGAGCAAAGGGAAGATCATTCTTCTCTGGGCGACATATAGAAAGCTCTGGAATACATTTGATTTCCTATCAGAAAAACTTGCCATCGCCTCTTTCACTCCAGAGGTTAATATTGTCCCTTCTGGTTCCCATTACTATAATTAGATGCATTCAGAGCATTCTGTTTCTGTCTATTAGCATCTAATCATGTGATTGATTCTTGCATGCCAAGTAGATACTTTTTCCAAAAGAAATACATACTTTACATGAGTTTTCAGACCAGCTATGTAAATTGAGTGCTTATGAGGAGTGCTGTGACATGCAGCTTGAACGCTAGTCTTTCAAACTTCTGTCCTCTGCACTTTCCCCTCGCGTACCTCCTGGTACTTTAATTCTTTGTTCCCCTGTTACGATGCTTAGTCAGATGTTCAAAGCACTGGCTACTTAAATTGTGAAGAGAAGATGTTTCTGTGTTATGTGGATTTTTTTATTGATCAGGATTTAGTGGGAGACTGACTTGCCTTTCTGAATGGATCGCTTGTGTCAAGGAAAGCTGCAGACCAATGATATTTTTAGACATTGTTAGTGATCCAGAGAATGTACTGTCAAATATTTTTTTTTCAGCCTTTTTTCTTTTTTTGGCATCACAGCAGATTAACATTCAGCTTGTTCTTTCTGCATCCTTTGGCACTATGAATTCTTTGCATACTTTGGGATAACTGTCCACGCAAATGCTGCATCTCTGATTATTTCGGTATCCTCTGTGTCTTTTGTTGCCTCATTAGGGGCATAGTATTGCCTCTGAACTATAGTAGAATTTCTGAAAGTATCCGGTAGCTGTGAAAATAAACAAACCTAAAACACCCATACAAACAAACCCCCTGTTTTTCAGCCCCAAAGAGTTAAATTTTATGCCCATGGATAAGGCATGGATGATCAATACTGTCTTCCTTCAAACTGCCTTGTTGCTAGGGTATAGGATCGGTCTGAGACCGTTATTCCAGAATCATTAGTTCTGGGGATATGTGCTGTTGTATCAGCCGGTGGTACAGATTTGACCAATGTGTTTGTTGGTAACCACGACACTGGGTTTAGGTCAGCTGAAGGAGGGACAGATGATACCTATCCAGTACAAAGTCTTCAGACACAATCACTTACTTGTTTTTAGTAAATTTCTTATCCCAAACTAGCACTTTGCATAATATGGCCGAGGTATTTTTGATTTCAGATTACAGACTGTGGCCCCAGGACTTGTGCTGGGAATGCAGAGGCTTGACAGAACGCACCTAATTTAGGAAGGGTATTGAAGCCCCATAGGTGAGCAGATAATTCACTTCATGCTTCATTTACTACTGTCCTGAGCTGAAACAGACCTTCTCACCTAAAAGCAGGAGCTCTCTTAATCGTCAGAGATGTAAAGAAGGATGTTTTAATATAATTTCTTTATCCAGAATTCTCCAGTCCATTATGGCTTCAGAATTTATTGTGGCTTGTGGTACAGGCCAATTGCAAAGTAAATGAGAACATCCCAGCTGCTTCTGCTGGCGAAGCCCATTGCTTGTGTTGACAGACTCAGGAGCCGGGTATTGGTGATAAATCTTGAGATCATAATCTGGTTTTGTATTGATATTAGAATGATTCTAATGATTCACAGAATGACAGAATGACAGGGGCTAGAAGGGACCTCTGGAGATCATCTAGTCCAACCCCCCTGCCAGAGCAGGGTCACCTAGAGCAGCTTGCACAGGAACGTGTCTAGGCGGGTTTTGAATGTCTCTTCTATAATAGAGCCTCTTCCTAGGGAATGAGCATTCACCAGGAGTATTCGTGGAGCTTAGCTTTATGAGTGCATCATCTGAAGAAGGAAGAGAGCATGCTGAAGGGAGTTTGACATTTAGTCACACGTTTGACAGTGTGTCTCAGAGCGCTTACTTGCTGAATATGTGGAGGTGTTCCTTGTTGTTGAACTCCTCAGTGTTAGTAAGAGGACCTGCATTGCTGGCAACTGATTTTGCAAGTCAAAGGTGTTGTTTTTATTTTTTAAAATACTTTTCTGTTATTGTAGCTATAGTATAAATATAGGGATAATCTGTCTGCAGGCTTCCTGGCATACTCTTAATTGTCACCAGAGATCATAAAATTAAAGATCAAAGAAAGCATCCTTGCCACTTGGGCCATCCTAATGAAAGAATTGAGAAATTGAATGCAGTTCCTTCATCATCTGTGATCCTACTATGTGATTTACAGCAAGTTTCAGTCTCAATAATTTTTTTCCCCCCAATTTTTAAAATAGCAGTAGTGCTTCCTCATCTTCCACGGATGCAGTTGGAGATTGTAGAAAATATTTGTCGATTGCTTACTTAAGATTCTGTCTGAGGTAATGAGAGTCACAGGAGTAAAAAAAAAAAAAAAAAAAAAAAAAACAAACCAAAAACAAAAACCAAACAGATTTTTAACGTTATGCTAAGACACTGAAAAGAGTGTGTCCTGGGATTGACTCATGCTTGCTTGGTGTTTTTCTCTATTTGTTGATACTCTAGATGCACCAGATTTAATAGTGCCTCTTAGTCCCTGTGCTGCTGTGTTTGTGTAGTATTTGTCCGGTGATGGATGTCAGCAAAAGCAAAGGTCGGCCTTTGCCCTGTTCACTAGACAGTCACAAGCAAAGCGCAGACCTGCCAACCCACCAACGCCTTTTCTAAGAAAAGTTTGAAAAGAGGCAAAGGAGAGTTTTCTGAAAGCGACATGTGCATTCATGGCTCTTAAACGGGTAGGTGGGGAAGCATGCAAGTACCGTGACACAAACTGCAGCCTGCACTAATGCTCAGTTGTGCGCAGCTCTGGGAAGCCGTTGTGCTGCTGCAGAAAGATAAGCACTTCTGGTTTACACCGCTGCAAAATTCAGCTGTTACCATGACAGCACTCTGGTGTTTCAGCTCTCTTACTATAGGAAGAGAGCTTCACTCTCAAAGTTGATAGATTTTGTGTAATGCCCGTCTTCAGCAGGCTTGCACTTAATCTTTGGAAGACTGTGGCCCTGTTGGTGTTTTACATGTATGTAACATCTGCATATTCTGAAGAAGTGGGGCTGAGTTTTGGTGTTTAACATAGCTATTTTCACTACTCTCCAAATTGTCAGAGAAGAATGATAGGTGATAAACGCACACTGTAATCTTCTGATCATGGGCACTTAACGGATGCATTATTTGATTTACAGTGTTTTCAAAAGGCTGCATAAATCATTTTTAATTGTCAAACTGATATGTTAGTAGAAAACAGTTTTGTTCTTTGCAATCCTGAGATTTTCTTACACTGAATATCTCTTAATGCTTGTTACCATCATGGCTTATTTTTATTTGACAGTATACATATAAAAGTAAGTTCAGCTCTCTTAAGGGCTCTTACAAGTTTCAAGGGAGGAGGGGAATCGTTTATGTAATTTTAAGCTTGACAGAGTAGCTATAATTTCAGGTAATGAAAAAAAAACCCACAAACCCACCACAAAAATGCATGCTCCGTTGTAAGTAGTCAGTCAATTGTATGCTGACACAGGCAAAATCTTCAAGTCATGGTATTTAGATAATGTTGTTTGCACCTTAGTGTGGTATCCAGAACTTGCAGTAGGTTACCTATTTGCTGAAAGATTGTATCTCTGTCTACTTCTAGCATGGTGTTTTGTATTACCTATACAAGCTGCAAAGCATGAAATTATTATTTAAACAGACTAAGACTTCTAGGAAATGGTAAAAATACATTTCTTCCTTTATTTTATTAAAAGAGAATGGGGTAATACCTTGCATTGACATATGAATGGATTTATGCCAGTGGTCTTAAACACAACCTTCACGTGAATTTTAGTGAACTAACAATCTGAGCACTAGTGTCTTGTATTTTAGTATCCGTCAGGGCAGAAACATACTGTCATGAGTTCACTTGAAAACATTTCTCTTTTGGATGCACCTTTGGGTTAAGAGTTAATTCATGCAGTTCCCCAGGGCACCTACAACAAGTTATTTTGAAATAGCGTGATCTTGATTGGATCCTGCTGTACATTTTGCGGTTTGATTCAAATTGTGCTTCTCCTAGAAGATGATTTCACTAGGAATGTGGAGCTTCCCAAAAGAAATCAAAACTGTGTTGCCTAAAACACTAGCAGGGTGCTGCTGTCTGGCCTCTGCACGGGTGAAATGTGCATATTTCTTTGTGTGGAAAATGCGTGTATCACTCAGCAATTTGAAGTGCAGCAAAAAAATGTAGTTCCCCTTGTGATCCGTACAGTCTGATTCTAGCCTTTTTGTCTTTGTTTTTTTAGCATGACTCTTTTATCCCTTGTTAATCCTCTTGAGCAGCGAGAAGACAGTTTAATACAGAAGACCCATTTCACCTCTGAATTCCTGGAAGCTAACACTTTAGAGTTGTATGAAAAAAAATAATATGGGAACAAGAGGATATTTGCAAAATAAGTATTTACATTCTAATCTCAAAATGCTCACTTTGACCTCTAAATCTCTCTATCAAATGTTTTTTTTATCTTATCTAGCAAAATATGAGAACATATACTCACCCCTTTTCATATTTCTATGTTTTCATTTGAAATCAGCTCAGCAATTGGTAAATATAAGTATCAGAATATCAGAACATAATTGAGTCACTCTTCCGCTTCTGCTGTGCAAGTAGATAATGATGAAGGGAATTTTATCAGTTGTCTCTTATTCTTTGTATATTTTTTTTTTTTTTTGCTTATGTGAGTAAGAAATGTATCAATTTGTGTCTCTTGAGAGGATGAAGGGCTTAGCTAGCCTTTTCCTAGTCTTGGCATATACTTCTAATGAGACTAGGTGTATTATCCTCTGCTTTCAATTAAGTCTTTCCAATTTTATGTTTTTTTTGGTGAGGTTTGTTTGTTTGTTTTTGTTGTTTTGTTTTGTTTTGTTTTTTTTTTTAAATTAAGCTTTGTGTGTATTAGGCAGATTTTACTTCTTTGAAAGACTGCCTTTATTAATCAAATCCACTGCTCATTGGAAAGAGAAAAATACCTATTAGCTGAAATAATGCAATTAGTTAAGAGTGTTTTCACAATGTTCTTCAAGAGCTAAATTTATGTTCATTCAGGGCAGCTCTTCTTAGAAGTCAATGACATAGATAGAGAGGAATTTTAGCTGTAAATCAGTGATGAAGGCCAAAACATGAAGTAAACATGGGGCGTAGCACAGAAAAGGCACTGAGGTTTTTTCATTTGGTAAAATGGCTTTTGTTTTATTATAGGGATGGGGGAGTATTTTTCACTGTTGTTAATTAACAGCAGGAAAAAGCATCTGGTGTTCTGCAGAGGGTTTTTGCTTGGAAAGTAATTTCTTTGTTAGCATCTTCATAATGATCATGTTCACACGGTTTGTGTACATGCCAGCCTCTCTTCCTCTAAAGCTACAACATACAAGCCCCTTGGATTTTGGGGGATGACGCAAGTGCTGTGGAGATACTAGAGATAAGAGACTCATTGCTTCTTGATTTTGTGATGATTTGAAACCTGTACACATATGAAGATGCTCCTGGCCCCCCTCAACTCAACAAAAAACAGCTGTTGTTTGTTAATTGTTTCTAATCTATATGCGAGAAGACACTGTTTCATTTTGGCATCTCCAAAAGTTGTTTGGGTCTGAAAGGATACTTTTAAACAGTTAAAATTAAAAGCCATTTTCCATTCTGAAGATTATTCTGAATTTTATATGGTTCTGTACATACTGAAAAGAATTAATACATTTATATAAAAACAAATCATATAAAACGTGGGATGTACAGTTCATTGATGTGAATTCTGTATTCAGTGCTGCTCATTAAGCTGCTTCATGTCTATTTCTTTGCATAACTAAGGGAAACAGTCCTCAGGTTTAAAAGGTATCAATAATTCTTTCATGGATAAATGTGATGGAAATACAGTCTCTACCACTTTAAATTATCAGCTCAAAGAAGAGACCAGTCAAGCTGAAAATTCAGCAAATGGGGTCAGGATGTTGTATGAGGTGAAAACACCATTCCGTTAAAGAACGATTTTCTAAGTAGAAAAGACCAAATGAGAAGAATAGAGGCTGGTGGGCACACTTTCCAATTAATATGATTTACCACAGAGCTTCAATACTGTAATACTAAACTACGCAAAAATTGGAGCAGTGCAGTAATGAGCTCTGGTGGTGACAGCAGTTTTTCACTTACCTGGTTGGATGCTGGTGGATGCCATCCTGAGCTCCTCTGGGTCATGTGGTCTTAGAATTGCCCTTTTGCTTGAAAAATAGTATATTACTAAAAGTTTTGTACCAAGACAAATTTTGGGACTTGTATAAATTAGATTTGTTTCATATCTGTAGAGGTGTGGGGGTAGGGAAGAAGGAGAAACAGTGTAAAAAAACCTGATTTATTTAAAATTTCATGAATGCCAGATCCTGAGTCTTTTTTTTTTTTTTTGTAAGTAAATCTGCAGTGCATGTCATTCCCACCAGTTTTCATTTCCTTTTAACCCAATTAGAGTAAATGCACACAGTAGCAGTCCCCGTGTTTTGAGGGGAAATGTGCTAAGAGGAAGGATCCTGATGTTACCCCTCTTGCAGTCACTCCTCTCATGGGCCAGGTTAATGTTATATATAGTGTAGAGAAGGGCTGGTTGAATCTTTTCCTTATTTTTCCAAAATCAAGCATTGATCATCTTAAGATAGAAACAACTCTTTTCTTTCTTCTTTACCACATTTGCGACCATGCTTTTCCTCCATGCCTGAATTTGCAAGCTCTCATAATCTAGAGCACTGTGGAGTTCAATTGAAGAGATCTCCTTCTGGGAGAGGATTTCAAAATTGTCCACTAATCTCCACTGGGAAAGATAAACCTGAAACCAGTGCAGATGGTGAAAAATTATATTTACTAAGAAATAGACGTTGCAAAACTCAAATCTTCCTGCCTAATATTGGTGGAATTGGCTTATGTTCTTACTGTTCTTTGTCAAGTCCCAATTCTGTCTGATTTTCTCACAGGCTTGCTTTATTGTTCTGTGTTCCTTGCATTCAGGTTGCAGTACAGCTGGCTGACAGATGAGGGGGAATTGCATTTGTTTTTCTTTGAACAAACTGTATTAATTAAAGTGCCTCCCACTGGGCTTCCAGTTTGCTGTGAGTAGCACGTATCATTAGCTTTAAAAACCACCAGGATCATAAACTTAATATTATTTTAGCTTAAGTGCTGTATGATTTAAGATGCACGGTGTAACCCAAAGGCAGAACAGCAAACCTGGACACACAACTCTGGGTATCCCATGGAAGAATGTATTTTTTTGTTGATGGAGAAGAGTCTGTATTAACTAGAAGGGGGAGAAAGTTACTTTTTTTTAATCAGCAAAGCAGGTTAATTGTTTGACCAGAGCAATCAAACATGAAAATTAATACAGTCTTGACAGATAAGTTCTTTTTTATATACATGTGCATATATTACTGGAGTATAGGGTGCCTGGCATATTTGCTTCCTGCCAAAATATTTTCAGTAATGAACAGCAGGCTTCATCTCTGGACAGGTTGTGGCTTGAAAAGCTGTATCTTCTGTTTCCTGCTTTTCAACCTAGGTCAGAATATTCTTCTACACAGGTGAAAGCATTTGCTTGCATATTTTTAGGACATTTTAATGGTCAGGAGTTTGTCAAAGTTACACTTAAGAGCATGAGAAACTTAGAAACTGTAGATCCATTACAAAGAAATTAATTGATTTCTCTGTGAAGTGGGAAGGGGTGAGAGGAAAATTCCAAGGTGCTATCTTTGCTGTAAGAGATCAAGAACAATAGTAAGGAACATATGCAGTTTGTTTAAGGAGAAAGTGTCATTAGTTATGGGAGAAAGTCAGGGTCTTGGACTATTTCTATACAATTTAGTTTGGGTTAGGGTTTAGTGAAGTGACCCCTTGAACTGTTAAAAATGCACAGTGTACAATGGATGAATGAATAGGAGCTTTCTTCTGCTGGAAAAGAAGGAATTTGCATATAGTTTTTAAAATGTTTATCACACACCAGAAGCCCTAGCACTGAATGTATTGCCATGGCAAATGCTTATGCTTTGTGGCATGCATTCATCAGATATCAGTAAATAGAACGGAATGAAGTTGGTCTGTTGGGCTTCAGATTAAGGGAAATTTCACTTATTTAAGAAAGTGTTGGCCTTGGGTGATGTAATGCAGTGTATTTTTTTTTTTTTTCCACTCAGCCCATTATTAAAAATGCAGCGCACTGTAAAGAATTCTTAAATAAGGATGTGCAGTTCATTAAATTAAACACCTTATATCCAGTTAGCAGTGAAACAGCAAGCAACTGGTAAGCAAATGAATAATTATATTTAGAGTTTCAGCAAAGAAACTATGCCAAAGACAAAATTTCAGAAAGAAAAGTTTGTTGCTAATCTGTCCCCCATAATTTAGAACTACACTGATGATAATGGTGGAAACAATAAAACGAGAAGGGTGCATGTCTGACCTACAGCCTGGGTAGGTTCAGTAACTTTAGGGGGATAAAAGGGCATTGATTTGAACTCCCTTGACCAGGTAAGGTCACACAACCCCGACTTCCTTTGCTATCAGATGCTAGTGAAGGAGGAGAAGAGAATGCCGCTTTTGTGTTAAATGACATAATGCTACAGTTTTGCTATGGAATTAGCATGCAATAAAGACCATGCATAATATTTGTTTTGTACAATGAGTGTTAAGTTTGGAGTCTTTGTGTAAGATGCAGCATTGAAAAGAGGGTGTGCAGCACAGAAACTGTCATTGTTTTCTCCTTCATCTCTGCAAATTCTATTACCTCAATACTAGTTTAATTATTTTCATGGATATAGACTTTAGCTACTCATCCTTAAAGCATCATGGTTTTATTCCCAAGGGCAGAAACCCTTTCCTTTACTGAAAGGAAAGGCAAGTCACTTTCAAAAGGATGCAATTTTTCTGAGTCTGCAAACCTGATTTATTGGTTAATCCCCACAGAGGACATAGAAAGTGTCATATGTTATATGTTCTATGAGTTTTTTGTCTAGACAGAGCACTAGAGTAGGGTTATAAAGATACTCAGGAACATCTGCAATTTTTAAATGCAAGAGGACTGTATTACTAAGTACCTTCTCAGCTGACAGTTGCTTTTCACTGAATATTTACATTTTTTGAATAGATCAAAATTGCTGAAGTCTCTTTAGGATGTACCTCAGGAGAGAATAGAACTTCTTGTCGGCATCACGTTGGGTGTGTTCTTGGTCTCTTCCAAACCCGTGATGTGAACAGGAAGCTCTGCAGAGGCTCAGCTCAAGGTGACAATCCTAATTCTTGGTGTTTGATGGGAAACACTTTGTACTGATGCTGTGTGGCCTAACAGACTCTTCTGTCCCTCAGTCACTGCCGCTCTCACTTCTGGCTCAAAGTTGTTACCTAGGGTTCCTCTTTTCTTTCCCCTTTCCTGTACCTCCCGTTATCGCCTATGAGAGCTCTGACTGTTTCACTTGAAATGACCTGACGTTGCTCCTGCACCAAGGTGGCTGAGCGAAATGGTTGGTGGGAATCACGAGTCGGAGGAGAAAAATACCAAACAAACCTGAAGATGTTTAGGGACTTCTGACATCAGGTCCACTCTTGCTGAGCTGAATACGCCATTTCCCTGTAACAGTCCAGTTCATTTATTTCCATCAAATGTTCAGCTGTCATAGATCTCAGGTATGTTTGGGTGAAGCCTGTTAAGCCAGTACTTCTTTGTGAGCATTGTATTACTGAGAATGGTGTTTGAACTATGCCATAAGGGACAAATTCCCGCCCAGCAGTCTTGCCGGACTGAGGATTTTGCATTAGACTGAGGTCATCCTGCTAACCTTCACTGGTTTCAAGGGGAAACAAGCTCATTTTAAACTGCAGCAGTAATTAAATCTGCACGCCTGCTTGACCGATTTGATATTTAATTAAAGCAGAAGTATTATGGTGGGGTAGTTTAGATAAATGACAGTGAACATTTGCAAGACTGCCATAATCTGATTTTTCTTCTTTTATTTTCTTTTTTCTTTTTAGCTTTTAAAAATGTTTCTTAGTATAGTATGTAGGTATGCATGGAGAAATCCTTAGGAAATATGCATTAGCCTGGAATGTTCCTAGCAGGTATTTTCCAGGTTTTGGATAAGAGCATAGAAGACTTCCATCAGATGAAAGATGCAGAATACATAAAAACGTGAAGAATTTCATTCCAAACCATTCATTGTGTTTTTGTGTACATATCTGTGCAATACTATTGCTAGCCATTAGCAGAATGAAGAACAATCTTTGGTTAAGAAAATTTTAGACTTGTTTACAAAGAGCTTTGCAATTTTGTGTGATTAGAAGTAGTTAACTATAGTCAGTCTATGAAAGTATGCAACTGATTTATGTTTTGCTTCACTTTTTAAATTGGACATGGTAAACAAGTAGGGATTTTTCCCCATTGAATTGCAAATTATCTGTAAAACAGAAATCATCACTTTCTGACAGTATACCAGTCTAGTTTGTACAGAACCTCCTAGTTAATAATACACATGCGGCTCACAGGTTCAACAGCTCTTAGACTATTGAGACAGAACAAATACTGTATTCATTTGCCTTACTGGTAAGGGATCGCTAATCATAGGTCTTCGTGACACTTACGGAAAGTGCTTTTTTGGCATTCTTGGACTCTTGACTTTCAATGCTTTTTCTTTTTAATTACCTTTTTAATTACTCCCCATCCACCCTGGGAACTCACTATTGGCTCTTCACTCAGGAGTTTCAAAATGAGGAATTCCTCTTGGCTATTAAGTTTCCATCTTCCTTATTACAGCTGCTCTGGTGATTATGATGTACACCTCCTCCTGACTTGATGAAAGTCCCTTTCTGTCTCTGTAGATGTGGTCCAAGACAGCTTTAACGCTGTGCCCTGTTGTACAGCTTTGTATTGCTCAAGCCTTTAGCACTATTGTCACGTGCTCTAATAAGCAGTTTCCAGCACAGGTGACAGGATTAAGTGTCTGGGATTTGATTTTTGTTGCAACAAGATTTTGAAAGATTCTGGACATTTTCCAGATGCAGCTGCTCTTACCAGTCTTTTGGAAGCTCTCATTTATTGACATTGTACCGTATCTGAGGTGTTCCTCTTCAGCCTTTTGCTTTTTGAGAACACCAGTCTTCACTCTAGATAACTGGAAGAAAAGTTAGCTAGCGGTAACAATTCCCTTCCTGGCAGGATAGCCTGCGCTGTGGATCTTTGTGACAAATTTGTTATGGACAGATCTCTTGCCCTGTTGGAGCAAGGGGAATTTTTGCAGAATTGCAGAATCGATAAACTTGATTTATTCCCTTTAGGTACTGATGTCTTGCTCATGGGGCAGTTGGTAAGTAAAAGTCACACTTTTGAGAAGAGCTTGCTTTCTGAAGGAGTCAGCCTATAAACCATCCACCTTGCATTGTTGCAGCTCACTCTCCTTCTTGTAGTGAAGCCTTGAAAGACTGTAAGAGAAAATTTACCTATTGAGTTAGATAAGTGGCTTATAGAGACTGTGGAGGAGTAAAGAACAAGTGTTCTGTTCGAAAACTTCTCTTGTCCTGAAAATCTACTAGCTGATTACACATTTGCAAGATTTCTTGACCGAAGAAAAAATTTAATAAAATTAAACCCAGCAGGATTGAAGCTTCAGAGTTAAGCTAGAAAGGGTGTTTGAAAAAGAGATTAGCTGACTTTGTTGTTGTTTTTTTCAGTTTAAAAAGTAATGAATTATTTTAATGGGTCAAAAAGCTAGTATTTAAATATCTGATATTTAAAAGCTAATATTTAAATATCATTATTATACTAAGGACATGGGTTTAAATGAAAATAACCTTAATAATTGATTGATTTACATGGGTCTGTGTGGTGTGGGCCTCTGAAATGTTCTCTGGTTTGCCGAGACATATTACTGGTCCTGTTCGAGTACCAGTTGTGGTCTGGAAATTGTGGGGGCCCAATCCAGGGCTTGCATCTTGCATCTGCTGCCACAGCATGGAATTTAGATGCTTTTTAGTAGACAGCAAGATTTTACATTATACGGTGTCCTTCTTAAAAGGCATATCCCAAATCAGTAAAACATCATGTGTACAACTGAAGTCGACTACCCTAGCAAATGAAGAGTCCCTGTTAAATGCTTGCTTATAGCTTTGAAAGACTTTGACCTGATGATTTAAAAGTTTGCCATGCACAACATGTAGTCTGGGGCAATTATTTCTCTAGGCTAAGTTAAAATTTTTTCAGACAATTATTTTTCTAGGCCCAGTCAAAATTTGACTTTCCTATTTGCTTCTTCCTCTTCCCCCACCTCTCAAGAGAAGAAAGGTTTATTACTTTTTTCAAATTCCATTTTAGAACTGGACATCCGAAGTCGTTATTCACCCTTGAAATATTAGGCAGAATGTTTGAACCACAGTCACAGAAAACTGCAGGTTTGAGCTTGATGTAAGCTAACTGTGGCACTGGTGGAGTAGCCTGTGTCTCAGGGGATGGCATGCTAATGTACTGCAGGAGATGCCAAGTGGCAGCAGTCAGGTTGAATATTCTTTGAAGAGTGTACGACTAACAGGCATATAGTAAATATGCATTAGGGCAACGATCTCTTATTTTAAATGATAAAATTTACAGTACTCCTCTATGCTACGTTACTAGTACTCTGTGCTACATTACTTAAAGCAATTAAAGAACATTTTTGTTTATGGGCCCATCTGAAGTAAAAGCACCATGCTTACAAGAATGACTTGGTTTGAAAAATTGTAATTTTCAATTAAGCTTGAAAGGACGAAGTGCAAAATTAACTGACTTGCAGTTAATTTCAGTAGTAATTATGTAAAAAATTCCAGGCATATAGAAGATGAGAAACGTGGCATAATTAGTTGTGGAGTTTTTTCTGCTGTAATTGGTGATGAATATGCATGCGGCTGTTTGGGGAAGGGAAGCACAGCAAGCAATTTTATTTAATTAAACTTTTAGCTGGCTTAGTTATGGAGGCTATTCTTTGCTTTAATCCCTTCAAAACTGCTGTGAAACTCCCAAGGCAGGGTAGTTACACCCCCAGAGTGCGAAAATGACTTTTTAAGATCTGTTTTTCCTATGTAGAGGTCCCCCAGGTCATCTGTCACTTCCTCAGTTGTAGGTAACCATTATGTTCCAACTTTCCAGGTCTTGAAACTTCTGTGAAAAGCCCAATCAAAGCAAATTGCATCTTTTATTGTTTGTGTATTTAAAATGTTTGAAGAGAAAGGTGTAGAATTGCACAGGTGAGCATGCGATGGAGCAACCTTCTTGATCTTCAATAGCACAAGCCAAGAGTGACTTTGTATAGCGATGTTAAGATCAGAGTCAGCCCCTTAGCTTCCAGAGGTCTTTTTTATGGTGTCCTTATCTATAGAAACATAAATTAGCCGAAAAGTTCAAGAAAAATGCTTTATAAAGGGAGCAAGGATTCGTGAGGAGTGAGTGTGTGTATGTGATTTGTTTTTGGGGTTTTAATTCAATATTTTCCAGATATTTGGTATGTTCCACTTAGTCTAGAATCCAGTGTGATTTTGTTGGGTTTTGTTTTGTTTTGTTTTTTATTTTCTTTCCTAATTTGTGTTTATGTAAGTTTTTAAGCTGATGCATAGGCATCTTAAATCAATCTCTATCTTGAATGTATGGACACTGTAGATGGCTTGTTCAAATACCAAAGAGCGCTGGGAGGGCAGTACTGAGCTGCTCAAGGATAATTAAGTGCACCTTAAAAGTAAAGCAATAAAGCTACCTCCTTTCTAACAGTAAAGAAAAAGTTAATAGTCTCTTAAAGTGTGTGTGTGTGGAGAGCAGGGTATGGCTGATGGAAGCTGAGAACTCCCATTTCTGACTCTGACTGACAATTTTTAGCTCTGCAACTTTAGGTGAATCATTTTATTAATTTAAGCCTTGCTTTTTAGGTAAGGAATATGTTTACCTATCTTGTTAGATTACTGTAACATTTCTGTGATTTTTCTGTAAATACTTGAAGGAAGAGTAGTATAAAAGAAATAGTATAGTTAGTTATTTGCATCTGTACTATAAAGGAATAGTAGTAAATATTTTTGTTTCTTCCTCTTTGAAATTAGGTAAACTTTTCCCCTGTTTTGTTTTAACAATGATTTTTAAAATAGCTGCGGATTCTCTTATGTGTGTGTGTATGGAAACATGCCTCAACTATTAGAAAAGGTGCTCCCTAGATGCTTTTCCCACATGATGTAGTTATTCTCCAGCACATATTCTATGCAGTCACCCTGCTTTTGTTTGAATATAGTCACGAAACATCATTTCACTTATTTTCTCATCTTTCTGTGAAATGTATTGTTAAATTTGTCCTGCATCTATTCCCATTTACCCTTGTTGTCTTTAGTTCTGGTCTGCCCAACAATCTAAAAATGAGTCACTGACCTTAATTTTTATAACCCATAGCTATTATAAATACTTCAATCATGTCTCCTCTTAATCATCTTTTCTCAAGACTAAATAAATCCTACTTTTTTCTCTCTTGATATTTAAGCCTTGTTTCCCCATTCATCATCTTTGTTTCTCATGCTGTACTCACCAACCTAATTCTGTCTGTCTTCAAATATGCTGGCCAGTGTTCAAACGTGGTTTCATTGGGGTTTTGTAGAATCATGCAGCAATATGTTTAATATCCTTTGCTTGTGATAAGCCAGTTTTCTATTAACCTTCTTTACCACTGCTATGCATTACACCAAGATTCTGTCAATAAAGGTTCATTTTCACGTGACACGTTAGCTAATTCAGTGCCTTTTAAACTATGCTTAGCTGTACTAGTCATTATTATTTGCCTCCAGTCTTTCCATGCAGAATTTGAACTGTAAGTATGCTACCAAAAATCCCTTCATTTGTCCCTGCATACAGTAATTAATCTTGACATAGTGATTAATAATTATGATTCTTGGCTCTTAATACAAATTTTAAAATAAATTTTTCTTTCTTGCATTGTACACGTGCTTTTCATATCAAGAATTGCACAATTCAGTACGGCTAGTTCAGTCAGTCAGACAGACAGGGTCAAAGGGAAAAATGTTTCCTCAATCTCTGTGGAAACAAAAAGCCAGACTACATCTTCAGTGAGAGTAAAATGTGGCACTCTCCCATTCATTAGGCTGCATTTGTCCGTGCTGAACCAACAACATTTCATCAAGTGCAGCAATTTTCTTCATTCTGTAATTAAAGACATTTTTTGTTGAATTTATTTATATGAAAACTTGCTGAAGTGAGACCAAAATTTTTATAATGCATATTTCAGAAAGAGGAATGAAGGTTCTGGATAAAGTCCCAGGTACTATAATATCTTGATTTACTGTCTGAAATGTTATGCTGAGTCCATGCACTAAGGAAAGCTATCCAAGTTTCTTCATGTTAAAGGAGGACATGAGCTCCTTCTTCCTTTGTGAATGCATGGTTAGCTTCTAAGGCTTTTAGAATTTATAGATTTGTCAATGAAGTATGACCTTCTACTGAACTTGGCAGTAGGATGGAATCATGCAACAAGTCAGAATAGCTTTAAGAAGCAAAGTACCTCATGATGTGACTTCACACGGGTACTTTCTTTGTTGCAAGCACTGAGGTCCATCTTAGTTTCAACTGCACATCTGACCAAATCCACTCAGTTGTCATGGTCATGCTTTCCTCTCCAGTCTCCTTTTGCTTCCTAGAGGCAGACAGGACAGCCTGCAGGTCTCTTGCTAGAATGAATTTGCCACCCATTTCCTCTGTTGCATCCTAGAAGCAGTCAGTGAAGGGACAATGGGTAGGTATGAATGCATAATGTGAAATGTGATCCTAGGAAAAGGATTAGGTAACCTAGCAGGTGTTATTTGTCTCTGCTTTCTGATTTGATTATTTTTTTTACTCAAGATCACAACCTGCTAATGGTTTCTAAATCATTAGGATGCTATCTTGAACGAGTGAAGCTTTATGGACTGTGTATCTGACAATATCTCTTCCTCTTCACAATTCTAGAAAAAAATAGGATTTATAATAGTATATATAAGACAGGGTATGGACTTTGTACTAACACTTTTTCAAAAATATCGTCCTTGAATGATTAGACTACATTTAAAAGCTGATTAAAAACTTACTTTACAGCATATCTAAATCATACTTAAGCAGTATTCCTTGCCAAGTATAGCTGACTCTGCAGGCTCGGTAAACCCTGCACCGCATCTCTCCAAGCCTTATCCTTCTTATGCACCAGCTGTCCATACCACTAATGCGGTATCTAGCAAAAAGTTAATGTACACGTTCTAGCTCAACAGTGTGTGTCTCTTCTTACCAACCTCCAGAATAAATGCTGTAAAAATGTGATTCATCTGTCTGTCCTGTACGACATCCCACATTCAGCTTTTTCTATTCTGTTGAAATAACGTGCATTTTTGCAGGCATGTAGATCACTCAAGATAAACTGGTAACAGTTTTGCAACGTGGTGTAATTTAGTTTCAGGGTTGATAGATGATAAAAACACAAGCATTTAGTCCACTGATTTTCATTGCAATTAGTTTACTTCTTGTTTTGAGTTGGGTTTTTTTTCCTCCTAGATATTCAAATAATAGCAAGGAATGTTAGCAGAGCATGTCATGGAAACTTGGATTCTAAGCTCTCAGGGTCAGACTGGAATAGGAAAGGCAAAGGCACCCATGGCCTTCGACAAATTTCTTTTCCTTCATGCTTTTGACTTGAAACTGCTTAAGACCTTTCAAAATAAATCAAGGTAGAACATGCTTCTGTGCTAGCAGGGAGCTGATATAATGTCCAGGCTCTTACCTGCCTCAGAGCTCTGTTATTCCAATTTACCTTTGCAAAAGAAGGTGCACTTGCGTATAAATTTGCCAGTGTTCCCAAGGTATTTGGTAGAAATTTTTTTTTTATATATATACATACATATATATATATTTGGTAGAAAATACACTTGTTATGCTGTTAGTTAAAGAAGTGAAGATAAAGCTCATGTTGGAGGCTAACTGTGAGTCCGCTTGGGTCTTGCTGGTTGAATTTCACAGTTTTGTTAACTTTTCCATTAAAACATTCTTTTGTTCTAACTTTCAAGGATCTACGGTACTACTCATTAATTGTACACAATGGATTGCACAGCAACTAGAGACCCAAAATCTGGACTTTTCCTGCAGTTGGGGAGTATTGCGTGGAATATCTCTTCGGAGATTAAGGGGAAAGATCAATTGCTGTTATCTCCAACTTGGCCTCAGTGCAAACACTGGGGCTAGAGCCTGGGATGCGGCTTTTGTCAAAGGTCTTGGCAAGAGCACCAAGACCACATTTATGCTATGAAGACAATACAGTTTTTCTTTCTTTGAAGCACATTCTTGTTTTATTTTATAAGCTTGGTCCACCAAAGAGCCTTTTACTGGCACTGCTATTTGAGATTTTTGTTCTGCGGAACAAGTTCAATTGAGTGACTGCGAGGACGATAGCAGTAGAAGTCCCTAGAGCTTTCAGTGCATCAGGCTCTTGCTGAGTGGCATCTTCCTGTCATAAAATATTGAGAAGTGTATGGTAACTAACTTCTTGTCAGTCTTCTTGATGGTGACCCTCAATTTTCAAAGGAGAAAGAGGAGACAGAGAGAAGTAACTGAACCCCTCCAGTTAGAAAGGAGGGCTTTATTAGGGGAAAGTTAATCCTTTTTCATGTTCTGCCCTGCTTTTGAGCGTAGTTTCTGTACTGGCTGTGAATTAATCAAATTACACCACTAGCCTTTTGGGCTACCACGTGCCCAGGAAGTGCTGCTTAGATCAATGTCAGCGTGCATTTGAGTAATGTCTTAATTTCCTCCTTGGCCTCCATCTAGCTGCCAAGCCTGGACCTTTTGTTCCCGTGCTTGCTGGCAGATTTTGGCCTTGCAGGTTTTTACATTGCTGACAAGTTAATTTTATATCTTTAGTTCCCATGACTACTGCTAACTACTAAGTATTTCTTAGTTCTCTACTTATTTGCTCAGTTTGCTGCTTTCTTTTTTTTATTTTTTTTTTTTTTACTGTTTAAACTTCGATGTGTAAAGTGCATGGAATAACTATCCTACCCTGCAGAAGATAAAAAGGAGGGCATGTGAGAGGGGAGGCTCTTGATCTTCTGTCTGATGACTCAGATGCTCTTTCAGCAGCTGCAAAGACTTGAAAGCACTGCTTGTGGTCAGGATGAGGGGTTTAAGTCTGAGGGGGAAGGCACGGGTAACACACTCATTCTGATGTGCTGAATGAGTCGTGCTGAGACTGCTGCTAATTCTGCTGACTAATACTGTGTTGAGGTTTATCTGTATCTTGCTGGTTAGTTGTATAGGCTTATTAACTATAAGTCTTACGCTTGGCTTTGAATTCTTTGGAACACATATATGGATAGAAAGTTCTCCATATCGAGATGTCCTGTTCTGTCATGAATGTCTTTTCAGTCATCTGAAAGAACAGGCAAAGACAGTCGGATTTAGACTTCTGATTAATATTTGAAACACTTACGCTTTTGAGGACAATATAGTTCTTCTTGGTACAGAAGAGCTTGGGAGAACATCCTGAGAGCCCAAGAACATCATTATCTAGTTTTCAGGTGGGGATAGCAGGGCAGGGAGCCAGGCAGAGGTGGAGAAAATTACCTGATGGGCAACTTCAAGAGCTGTGAATAGAGGCACCCTCTGCTCCAACTTAGCTCGAGGGATGTGCTGGCTGCTGTGGTTCTGTTGCGTGGGTATAAGGCGTACTCGTGATTAGCACAGGGTGAAACACAGAATAACCTGGTGCCATTTCGAGCCAGGACATCTGTGCAGATCAGCGTTGTCTGGAAGTGGAGCCATCACTGTTGTAGATGTACCTTGAAGGAGCTGGGCTTTCATCCTGCTGCTTTCCCAGAAATCTTATCCATTTACCAAGTACCTGGTAAGCAAAGATGTAATCACATTGTGTTATTTTGCCCAGTTCCCATAGATAAGGTCTGTTTAGTATGTATAGCTAACAAATCTCTCTTCTGTGCCTTAAAGGGAGGAAGCCAAAGCAGGGCAGAAAGCACACTTTGAATGCAGTTGAAAACAAATCCTTGTCTTGGGTGTCTAAAGGAAATATGAAGATGCTTGGGGAGGGGAACAAATGGTAACTGAGCACAGAACTCCATGAAATCAAGGTGCTGTGCTGTCTGGGCTAGATCTTGTTTGTAACTTGGAGAAGGGCAGTAGGGAAAAAAGGTAACTGGTTTAGAAAGGACATCACTGGAATGAAGAATATTCTGAAAGTCCAGTGTTCAAAATCTATATAAGATTTCTTTTAGCGGGACATAAAATCATCAAGGATCAGAAATTTAAGAGCTTTTGGAGACTTAGCTGGATGCCCTAGGTACTCCTAGCACAAAAAGTAAATAATGTGCAGAGGCTCTGCCCGTCTGTATTTGATTTTTGTCGTCTTTAACCTTCCAAGCTGCAGCTCTGCTCTTTAACCAGTTGGAATTTAAATGTGTTGTTACAGTAGCGTCTTTGTTGGAGATGGACCGTGACTCATGCTCATTAAGGCTACAGATGTCTGCTCAGATTAAGTATTTCAAAAGCTTTTTCTCTGATGAACTGTGAAAAGCCAGGCTTGAGCAGAGGATTGTGAAAGATAAAGTAATAGCTACTCATCCCTGTGTCTGGCAGACTTAATGCAGTTGCTCTCATCTTTTTAAAAACTTTGAGACAGCAAATTTGTTCACAGTCAATAATATAGCCCTCTGAGCACAACCTGTTATGTTTCCTTTGTTAGTCTTTTCCTGAATTATTCACAAAGCTTTTTACATTCAAAAAATCTCTAATCTGCAAATTCAGCATTTCCCAGGTAATAAAGTTTAATAGGCATAAGTGGCATTGATAAACTGTTTATATGTGGTGTGATTAGAAAACATAGATCTTCTTAAGGGGAAAAAAGGCACAAAAGAATAAATACTCCATGAATTTAAGCTAAATTAGCTTGCTCATTCACCTTTTTTGTGAATTTGCATTTAATAGCAGAGCAGACAACTTTTTAAATCTGCCTGGATAATGCCTGCTTCTTCTGGGAGAAGATGACTGAATTATCAAGAGATTCAGTTCAGTGACTTCTGTGATGTGTAAACATTTGCTGAAAGTTACTAGAGCAGAGCTAGAGTCGTGGCTTTTTCTTTCTAAAGTAATCGTGTGTGTCCAGATAAGATTTCTCAGGTGTTCTTATATCTTGCCTTCTCCCTATTACAAAGTGCACAAAATGGATAGAGGTTCACTGGGCAGTCTCAGCTAGATACCCATCATTCCCTTCCACACCTCTGTATACTCACCTGCCTCTACAAAAAACCAGAATGTTACCAATAACCAAAAAGGTATTTATTTCAACATGATCAGATATATACTAAGACAAAGAAAATTCAAAGTAAAAGTCTTTTATATGCAAAACTGTCTGATAGTTCTGCTTTTGTTTTAGCTCTGCTATAGAGCAATTTTCTTGCCAGAGCATTATTTTGGAAGACCATTAAGGGCAGTTCATTTCTTTTCCTTGAATGGGAAATGTTACTTTCATCTTTTGCAGCCTTGGATGTACTGACTTTGCTGGAAAAGGGAGGTTGGATGCAAGTTGGTCTTTCTTGGTTTAAACTACCCCACAGCAGAAGTGAAATACCACTGGACTTCACTTGTGAGCGTGTTTTGCTAAGGGATCTTAACATTGTGTCTTCTTGGCCGAGAAAACCCACGTGTAGGGCAAGAAAAAGGTTGTTATGGTGGTGGAAGAAGACTGTATTTCGATGATAGATGAATATTCCTATGCAGAATCTGTCTCAGAGGTATTTGGTGTGCTCTGTGTCTTTTCCTGTAAAGGTATAAAGAATATGCATGTTTAGGGAGCTGGATTCCTTGCACCGAGAGAGAGAGTGTCTCTATGCAAAGTGCTCAACACTGGCCAGGGCACAAGAAAGAGCACTTGTCAGATAAACCAGATTCTTTCGTGTTCACTTATCTGTAATCCTCAGTGCAGCTCCATGCTAGAGACACACAAGCTAGAACTAGCTGAACTGATGGAGATGCTAATTTAGATCCCAAAAGCAATATTGCTGTGTTGGGTGGTTCAAAGACTGCACCAGATAGCACTATTCAGAACAGCACCTTCATGGCTATACTTCTGGTTCAGATGTCTCTACATAGATCAGTGGTCCCTAGCGTAGGCATGCCCTTAGATTGCTCTTGTTCTCAGAGATACAGTGAACAATACAGTGGCAATACAAGCAACAGATCTAACAACCTGAAAATGAATAGAGAGTTACTGGTAAACAAATGATGTTTCTTTAGCCACAGTAATCCCAAAGCTTCAAAACACCATGTTAACTGCAAATTTACCCAAAATCTCTGTAATATATGAGGGTTGTTGTATGAAAAGGATCATAAAACCAGATAAACCAGGTTTTGTTTCAAGCTGTCCTAAAGCTGGCCATCAGGTCCCATCTGGTCGATTCAAATTGGACATTAGGAAGAAGTTCTTCACCATGAGGGTGGTGAGACAGGTGGAACAGGCTGCCCAGAGAGGTGGTGGAAGCCCCATCCCTGGAAGTTTTTAAGGCCAGGCTGGATAGGGCTCTGAGCAACCCGATCTAGTGGGAGATGTCCCTGCCCGTGGCAGGGGGGTTGGAACTACATGGTCTTTAAGGTCCCTTCCAACCCGAACCATTCTATGATTCTATGACTTCTGTCAAAATATTTTTTCTTCAGCAGTCTGGTTAATCTGTTTGGATTTATAGAGGCTTTTCATGCAGGACCCAGAAGATGCTATCCTAAACAGATGGATAACCTTAAAAATTATGAAAAGAAGTTGACGTATAATTCATTTATCTCATTTTTTCTTCACTTTTAATAAGGTGGAGATTATAAAAAGAAGGGACTGTGCTGCTGCAGAATGATCCCATGGTAACTAATTAGGTCTCATGAGGTCTACAAAGGCATCCTGTTCTCAGTCTTATGCCAATGCACAGTAACCAGTGAGCCAAGTTGAATGAAAGTCTTGTGGTATTTTACTGGGATGTCATAATATATTTACCTTCCTTGCACTGAAGAATTGCAGGTAGTGGTATTCACCTGTGGATCATTCCTTGCAATTAAACTCGTTGATGGTTGCATAAAAATGATCTGCCTGTCACTATACTCCCTACTCTGGCCCTTGTCCGTGATACCTGACATGAATTCATTTCTCAGCTGGTGAATTTCGGGAGTGTATTGAAGAAGCCACGGCAATATGTGATGAGCTGTAATTAAAATTACTAATGCATGTAAACTCCTTTCCTCCCTTCTGCTGTGATTTACATGCTTCATGCAGACTTTGCTCACTTTGCCGAGTGAGCCAGAGACGTAGTGTTGACTGGCAACAATGGCTGCTGCCTTCCCTCCAGCACAGTTGCACAAGTAAATAAATTTAGTAAGGATCCTCACTGAGGTGTGACACTAGGTAACAAGAAAAGTGTGTCTTGCAGCTGGCCTGCAAAGCTCTGGTCTAGTTGTAGTGGCATCACCAGTAAAAGAGATCTATTTAAGAGTGTTAGGTTTTGTAGTCAGTAGCAGGACTAATAATCATGTTCTCTTAGTTCTGGTACAGTCTTTCTTTCCCATCTCATCCCTGCTTACTAAAATATCTATGATTTAAAATGTAGACGTTTAAAGGATTAGCCATTTAATGTTGTATGTCTTACCTAACTAATGCATAAGTTATTTTTAGTGATGCTGGAAAATGTGGTTTGGTGTTGAACCATGGAAGTGAATTACCAAAATCAAATATAGAGAAAAATACACAAAGCGTCTTGATGGAGAACAAAGGGTGCCTGAGGAAAGCTCTTCTATTATGCTGGACACAGTTAGCATATATTTCATTATTTGTAAGTTGCCAGAGAGATTTGTAAGTTGCAATTCTGAGTGACCAAAAAGCAGTTTTAGTGGATAGACAAAAGAAAGGAAAATGGTATGTTAAGATTTACTGTCCCAGCCTTCTGCAGTAGGAAATGAAGAATTTGGATGGATAGTCCTCTTGCAATTGTGTGGATTTTGGAGGCCAAGGGGTTGGGTTTGTTTTGTTTGTTTTTTACTCAGCCTTTCGTCTTTCTTGAGGTAGATGAATGTCTTATATCAGAATAGCATTTTTCTTTTTGAGGCTATAAGGAGTTACAGCCTGCACAGAAATGGAAATTCTCCCCCCAGAAAAGAGAACAGTACACAAAGGCTGTATGACCTTGTGAGCAGGGGGCTGAAATGGAGTCAGAGGAACACGGTTCTGTGGTGCCGACGGTGGCCTCAAGTGCAACAGGGTCACATCAGTGTGTTTATGCTGTTTCGCTTCTCTGAGCTTCTTTCCTCCTTTGCATTTTGTTGGCTTTTACTGTGTTTTCTTATAAGATTTGTATGCAGTTCAAGATCACTTCAGATGTTGTCCACAGTCATTATTCCATTACCATTTTGCTGATCTGGGCCCAGAGCCCGGGTGGGAATCCCTTCTTCTGTATCATGACTGGACAAATCCAACTGTAACTTCTCTTATAATTCCCAGTAAATGCCAATTCCTTCCTCGGTGCCTCCTGCACATAAAACATATACTCTATGCTATCTGAAGTACCTCTTCTGATCTGGTCTTCTTATCTCTTCTCATTATCCCTCTAATACTGCTGCTTGAGGTCATGCTTCTGCTCCTGCACCCTGCCACTCACCATTTCCAACCATTCCCTTCACCATTTCCATCTCAAATTAATGGTCAACTTTGTGATCTTTCATGGCATCAGCCCAGCCCATGTTTTTTCTTTTCCTCATCTTGTTCTATCCTAACCATTTTTTTTTGTTTACTTTGGGGGGGTTGTTTTGTTTTGTTTTGTTTTTACTATTCACTTATTTCACTGCACTGTTTGCTTTTAGACTTCCATTTCTCTTACTGGTATCACATCTACTAGGCTTACATTGCTGTTTTTGCTGTTCCAACACCCTTTCTTCTCTTGAATTTTTTTCCAGCAGGTGATGTTCTGGTCACAAACATCCAAATAACCACCCTTTACTCAGCAGCTATCTATATTTTCTCCTGTACTTATTTTGGACTGTTAGATCTGTGGAGCACAGGATGTAGTTGCTGCCTTTTTTTATAAACTCTATGTAAACTTTGATTGCGCTGAACGTTATAATTGAAAGTAAAGATTAGACCTTTTACATCTTTGATTCTAGTATGCTTTGCCGGGTGCAGCTGAGGTACTGTGCTTATGCCTCGGAACGGGGTGTCTCACCTCTGGAAACAAAAAGTTATTGTTGATAGGTAGGGATGGGAGAGATACTCCCATGATAGTGCACATCCTTCCTACTACAGTGCGTATTTTCCTCTTTCTCAGTTTGTCTCTCCTTAGTAGTTTATATGCTGGCACTTATTGCGGGTGAGGGTGGACTGAGTGATAGTCAGCCCATCTCTGATTTGCATGCACATGCTCTTAATAAGCTAATTTTCCACAATCAAATTAAAAAGGAAAACTTGCTTTTGTCACGCAGTGCCTTAGTGGAAAACACAGCATAGCTTAAGAGCAGTTTTATATTGAAACAATTTTATATTGTATCTCAGGCTTCCTTTTCCTTCTGTCTTGCAGAGGCGGGCAGCGGCCAAGATTACGTGACCTCGGAAAATCAGCTGCTTTACTACCCTAGTATTACCTATGCTATCATTGGTAGCTCTGTCATTTTTGTACTCGTGGTGGCCTTTCTTGCCTTAGTCCTGCATCACCAACGTAAACGCAACAATCTCATGACCCTGCCAGTGCATCGACTGCAGCACCCTGTCCTACTGTCCCGGCTGGTGGTCCTCGATCACCCACACCACTGCAGCGTCACCTACAACGTCAACAATGGGATCCAGTACATGTCCAACCAGGCCTACCACAGACCAGCGGACCTGGACTCTCCGCCATCCTATTCAGAGGCTGTGCTCGACCAAAGGTATGTACAGAAGCTAATTCTGTGCTCGCGAAAGTTTCACGCTACTGCTTGCAGCTCTGTTAATCTGTGCTTCTGCTTCCCATTTATCCTTATTACTGCTTTCGACAGAAGTACAGTGTTGCAGTTCTTTCACATGCATAGCGCAAAATTCGGGCAAATTTGATCTCCCCCTGCACATGAAAAATTCGTGGTCCTCAGGTCCCCTTACTGTTACTGGCATTAAAGGGATTTAAGGCAAACTTAAGTCATGCTCTCTTAGCGCATGTTGTTGGTAGTAGAGATTTTGAGGATGGTGGGAGAATGCAAATAAATGTATCACTTGTCTAGTAGTGATATCCTGTGCCAGTCTGGAATCAAAACATGAAAACTGAATGTGGAGTTTTGCCAAAACCCAACTAGGTTATAGGGCACAGTATTTAAAAAAAATTACTCTCGTATGTGATAAGTATATAAAAGTTAGAGGTCTTCAATTCTTGCGTAAAGAAATTGTATAGTCTCTCTACTCTGCACTGCTTTCCCTTTACCAATAGAAGAAAAGAACAGGACTCTGAAATGGAAAGTGCTGTTCTCATTTTAAATAGCTGAAAGTGCTTTGTAGGTTTTTTTGGATGGGTGTGGTTTGGGTTATGATATTTTTGTACTTAGGACAGTGGTTTTATTTGTAGATAATTAACCTCCATTTTAACCTCTGTCTGTAAAGTCTTTCCAGACAAAACTCCTAGACTGACATCCTCTGTACATAAAAAGGGCTTGGTATGAACTTTAATGATCCAGACTGTTCACTGTCACACTGTCAGTATTTTTTAGTACAAACTCTGGGATCTAAGAATGATAGTATAATCATTTACGTTCTTATTCTCCCCTGCATTTGGCAGCAGCTCCCTTGTCTTAATGTTGACATTCATAATAATGATATCTTTTCATACTAGTAAGGACAACTAAATGAACAGCAGTCCAGCTTGTAATCATTTCTCACCTGGGCTGATACAAAGCATCAGCAATTTTAGAGCTAATTGCTCCCAGGACCTGTTATCAATCTGCTAAACCTTTCAGTCCCTTTACTTGTTTACTGTTAGAACCAAAAAACAGTTTTCCTGAATCCAGTACTCGTCTATGCCTACATAGTAGTTGCTCTGCAAGTGATATCATGACAGCAAAAGTTATTTGTCATGTGGAGAATCCAGTTCATTATTTATTTGTAGACCATAAGCTATTAATCTCTGTCACTTAATGGAGTTTTCCTCAGAGCTTTCTTGTGTTCACATCATCATCTATAGGTGTAAATCCACTACTTACCTTATTTCTTTTAAAGCACTTTCTCAGGTTGTGTAAATGTTATACAGGAAAAAGTCTTACCTCTTGCAGCTGTCTTTAAGGGTAAGCCAAGATTTGTTGTAAGTACATACCCATGAAAATCGGAGTGTAGAGTGTTAAGCAGGATGTAATTAGCTATGTTGCATCTTGACCAGAAACCTTGGTGCCCAGTGGTGCTGTGCATATTTTGGGATGACCTGAATAACGTAGGCAGGTCTGTTTGAGATCTCCTGATAGTTGTCATCATGGAAAAGCTAAGAAATACTGTTTGTTTTTTTCATAATTGGAAAACTACGTACTTTCTTCTGTACCACTGTTTTCAGTAACCTCTTACTATGCTGTGTCTCTTACAGTAGACCACCTTGGTTTGACCTGCCCCCACCGCCTTACTGTTCTGAATCTGAATCCCCTAATCAGCCAGATCTTCCTCCGTACCGATCTCGGACGGGAAGCTTGGTGAGCACAGACACCCCCATGGCAGGAAGCCCTCTGGGCACAGCCGGCAGTTGGACAACAGATATCCATGGCAGCATGGATGGCCACAGAACTCTTCTCGAGAGGACAGCAGATCAAAGCGATTCACTGGTTAACCACGTTGGTGAAAGAGAAGTGTAACTGCTCTGGTATTTGGGACGGGCAGGAAGGCATTTACTTTTTCAAGTCTGTATGGGTTAATCTGCTGTGGCTAATAGGTTTCAGGGATACATGTGCCTGAACGATGACTTGATTTGAATCCACACTAAGTTAATATTTGAGTTTCGCATTTTGGGCTCATCAAAGACCGAGCTGTGAGAGTTACATCAGCTCTCCACGGTATTTCTATGAGCAAGTTCCAGTTCAGACTAGTAAGACAAACATCAGTACTGTTTCAAAGAACTGATGTGATGTATTTCTTGGACTATTTACTGTATATGAATGTATATATGTGCAGGTATAATATATACAGATGTTGCACACAAAAACTATGCTAGAAGGACTCTTGTTTTCAGACTGCCTGCCATCCTGTCAACATGTGAGCTGTTTCTTCTTACTGCCTGGTGCCAACTGGTGGTCACTGAAGCACATGAGAGGCGGTCTTTCTGCTTGGAGCTCTGGTGCCCAATGCTAGCCAACTGGTAGCTCTCAAATTGCAGAAGGTGTCCTGCTTGACCCTTTTCTTCATGGTCTGGAACATTCTAACTATGAATGTAGTTTTCAAAGTTTAAGCTTGCGAAGATGCAACAACTCTCTAACTGAGCAAATGAGGGGTTTTTTCCCAATTGCTAATATCTAGAACAAATTTGCATGGGTTTTCTCAGGAACACCACAGAAGTTGGCTTATCTGTGAAACTTCAAGGCTGAGTACAGAGGCACTGAAGCTTCTCAACAAACCAGCGCAAGACTTCTTTTCAAGTGTGGCAAAACAACATTTCTCCATGTGTTCCTTCTTAAAAAAAAAAAAACGAACAACCAAACAACAAAACAAAAAAGCCCAACCAAAACCAACCCGGTTTCAGCTAAATCTTGAACACCAAAACCAGCCCAAGGCAAACACCCATCCCAGAAAGCTTTAATGTGAATGAGTAGTTTGTTATATGTGTAAAATATCTGAAAGCAGGTCATGTAGTGAAAACTGATGGGCTTGTCAGCCGTGTTTTACAGCATGTATACGTACATGCATGGATTTACATGTTTAATACTATGTGTATGTATGTAAGTAGTGTGTTTTGCATAGGTTTAGTTCTACCGCACCAGTAGAACTCTAAAATGTCAAGGTTTCACTGATGACATGCTCATCGTTTTTTATGGAGTTTGCCATTATTCAGGTTTGTTTGGTTGAAATTCTAGCTTCTGGAGAAAAAAAGAATTATTTCTGTCTGTTTTGTCCTAACTCTTGGAATGGTCTCCTGTGAAGTGTGTTTCAGTGCACAGTGTTGAATCACTCGTGTGAAAGCATCTCAGAGGTAAAGGTACGCAGAGTGGCAGGAGGCAAGGTTAGCTGTGAATTTCAATGCCACTGCAGCGCTGTGCTTGTGCTCAGTATACAAAAAAACAATGCAGTGTCTTCCTCTTGTCCCAAGGGAAATTGGCCGTGAAAAATTATTTATATTTGTCTATCAGACATGTTTCCCACTCCTCCTTCCATGCAGTGAACAGTGTCATTAAACAGACTTTGCTGTTTAATGGAAATGAAGGAAGCTGACTGCCCACACCTTCTGCTTCCTTTCCCCCCATCTTTCTAAGGTAACTTCTTATGCCCAAAGGTTATATGCTCAGAACCCAAGAACTTTTGAGCTTGAGTGTATGTAGGGGAGTGACTCGAAGTCTGTCTCAGTTCCCACACATACACCTGAAATTTTTTTGTAGTGTTTTTTTTTCATTTCCAGCTCTGGACTCTACTGCCGTGGTATGTAAGAGGCAGGGGCCAGATGGATTTACAAGCACAGGTTGTTCCTGGACTGAGATGAAAGAGCAGGGAGCACTGGAGAATTCTAATGCTGATGGGCCTGGCTGACTTTGGAAGCAGATTAATGGCAGCCTTTCATTACAGGCTTAGGCAGCCTGTCTTGCAGTGTGTTGGTGAAGATGATCCTGGGTCCTTGTAAAACAATGTACGGTATTGGGTCAGATTTCATCCTTGCTGGGAGCTCAGGCAATCTAATTAATTATGCTGTCCTTCACAAAGCGTGACTTGGCTAATTAATGACTCCGTCTGACTTGATTGGCAGACCATTGTCATTGTCACATAGCAGACAGTTATTCTTTGTTTTACAGGTAGGTTAAGCTCAGGTACATAGCTGAGTTAACAGTAAAGGTGGGTGCAGGGATGTCTCCTCTGAGCACTGGGCCCTGCTGTCCCTCTTGCCTTTTGTCAAGGTTCTGCTAGGCCTCTGTAAGAGAGCTATGTAGTGCTGTATCGGAATTACCCTTAACGTTTTTCTGTTGCAGTTTTTAAAACATTGTATTGGTCTTTAAAACATATTATTGAAGACTTTGTGGTAGTTTCATTAGAATTAGACACCTTTTTAATTTTAAAGTTGCCTAAGATTGTATTAGTGAAACTAAATCATCGTGTCCAGTGTAACTTAGGTCGCACATATGCTTCACGCAAGGGGGACTGTATTTCAACCTGTGTATTCTAAGACACCAGGGTGTGTGCAAACCAAATATTGTTTGCCTGTGGCATCTGAAAAACATTGTCCTGCATTGCTAAGAAGTAGGAAAAGCGTGGACATAGCCTGCTGCTTCTGCCTTCTGTGTCAGTCACTGTCATATATGTACATATATATATATATATATATATCAAGATACTCTTTCAGGTTGTATATATTCATGTAACTTTTGCATTAAGATAATCCATTTGGACTTTACAAAAAAAAAGAAAGAAAAAACATTCTAAATGGTGTGACGTTTTCCCTTCCAGCTAAGGGTGTATTTATCTTTGTATAGGAATCTTTTCGTTTTTGAGAACACGAGTTACAAAAGGATATTGTGCCTTTCTGATTGAATGTCGGTTTGTGAGGCTGTTAACTACATTTCTGGGTGTTGTTACATATCATTTTCTAGAGATCCAAAGAGAGAAACAAGTCTTGTCTTCTTATTTGTTATAGGGACCACTGAACTTTGAGGAGTACAGAAGTTCAGTATCTTGTTCCAAAAAGGCAGGCTAAAATTTTAAGGGGGGTTTTAATCTTATTCCAGTTTTCTGGTTTGTAGAACAGATTTGCTAGCTGATTTCTTTGGAAATTGCTGTTGTATCACACAGAAATTGTTTATAACGTGTCACTTCTAGTAGTGTTAATACAGCGTTATACTGCATTATTCAGTAGAATCTTTGGGAAAACATGGTAGCAACAACCGTGCTGATGAAATTAAATATTTCATTGAAAATCCTGCAGCTTGTAAGGCTGAAGTTAAATGCTCATGAAATACCGTGTGGTAGGATTTCTTTTCAGTAGCCAGTAAAATTGGAATTGATCACACTGTTGTTTGCAATTGCTCTTAAGCTTTTAGTTTGAGGTTAGTCCTTCAGGAGCTTTCCTTCATACTTAATATTTAAACAAATGGATGTTATTTCAAAGGCCTATTCTTACAAAAGTAAAGCTGATTAAAGTTTTCTTCCAGGGCCAAATTCTGATTCCACATCTGTATTGTAGAGTGACCACTGTGAGTAGTTCTCAGCACAGGTATTAATATAAATGTTTCCAACAAAGGAATTTGAAGGAATGATTACTTGAGGTAAGTGAAGGAATGTGGACTAGCATGTTGGAAACAAGATTTGGGTTATTTAAAAATAAACAAATAAATAAATTTCAGGAGTTTTGAGTGTCTGTAACCTCTGCTGAAGTCAGAGTGCTCTCTATTTAAAATTAGGCCATTGGTGAATCCACTCGATAATAATCTGAAGTTCCTTTTAAGGCAAATTACAGTTTACCTCTCTGGTATTGTGGTAATGGAAAACTGGCAGTAATGCTTTTCAATGAGAGCCTGTGAATAATTTTCTCAGTTCTTGTCTACAGTGACATACAAAACAACACTGACTGCACTGTGATTTTTAAATAACTCTGCGTTCATTCTTCCTCTCCTTTTAAGTCAAATCAGTTTTATTTACACCACTTCACTTTGATACAGCTAATAGGGCCCTGGTGATAGATTTAGGAATTGGGTGGAGGAAAGAGATGAT
This sequence comes from Fratercula arctica, assembly GCA_947846985.1. Taxonomy (NCBI): domain Eukaryota; kingdom Metazoa; phylum Chordata; class Aves; order Charadriiformes; family Alcidae; genus Fratercula; species Fratercula arctica. The sequence continues at coordinate 51,550,977 of CANTUZ010000005.1, read as the reverse complement.
GACTCTCATTTTAATTAATGCTGCAGCTTGTTAATCTTGTGTGCTTTACTTTTTAGACAACTTAGAAAAGACAAATGGTTTTAGTAGATAAGAAAAACTATTAATGATGAAAAGGATAGAGGGACACTGATTCTGAATTTAATTTTTAATGAATATCTAAGATTTTATAAATGCAGGAAGAAATTAATGCTGTATTTTTAACATGGTGATCAGATGGCAAGTACTGTTCTTCACTGTTGCTCATTGGAAGCTACTTTGCATATAATGCCTGGAACTAAAATGGTAAGACAAGTGCTCCACTTCCCAGTTCGTACTAGATCTGAAATATTTTTTATTAACACCAGGCTATATTGCATCCGTGAACTAAAATATGTGACTGCAGAAAGAACTTCAATACTGTGCTGGATTCTGCCTGAAAGTATCCCAGTACAGGACTGTGGCCTTCATTTGTCCTTTTTTTTCTGATTTGAGGGGTTTTGTGAACTTGAAATGGAGATGTTACATACGAGCTTTAAGGGAGGTTGTATGTTGAAACCCGACCTTGTCTTAAACTTTTGTAAACTGGAAATCTTCAAAAATGTATTCTGTATTCCTGAATAAAGTTGTTGGTTTAATGCTGTTCTCAAGTGAGGATGTCCCCTGTCTCATGAAGTCTCAGTTGTTTTAGTTCTGTAGCCTCCTACATGAGGCTTCTCCCAACTTCCTTTGCATTCAATGTTAAGTTTTGTTAAATCTTTGTGGGTTTTAAAGATTTTTAAAAGGAAGTGATATTGGAAACCCACATGTACGTGTGTATAAAAATATACTGATATATATGTCTCCATATTTACACAGGTTTGCCTTATTTCATAATTTCTTGTTTTCATTTTGCCATTTTGTTTGTACTATCAAAGACGAGGTATCTGAAGCATTTGTTTTCTTGTTGTCTACTTTGTAGCAAAGCTCTAGAGGCTTCAGCAGAGGTTGATGCTCTGTGGTGGTTGCTACCATCGGATTTACTAGCATTAGCTTCTACCTCCCCCTTTCTGCTTGCCGCTTTCCCACCACTTACGTTCCTAGCACAACGTCCCTGTTTATCTCCAGGTCCATGATCCACGTGCCAGATGCATGAGCCAGATTCCAGTTGAGATGCCCTGTGGAGGCTGTGTGTCTGGCTGAAGTCCCGTGTCAGGGCTCTTTCCCCAGCAGATGCCTGATGCAGGCACCACCACTATCATGCGAACCATCCAGCGCCACGAAGTCCAGACCCACTTAACATCTGGATCATAGCCACTCTTCTTGTCAAGGTACTTAATTAGAGATGGTCCTGTCACTCAAAGGACTAGCGTTAGGAAGTACCCCTTATATTATGAAGTAATTTTCACAGACTAAGGAGAATGGGTGCAAATGTTATGTCTAAATATTGCAATCTATATGGCAGTTGACATATTTCGCTTCCATGACTCATCTCCACTTGCTACCTTCACAAAGGCATGTCAGTTTTATCATTATCCTGGTTAATTAAGTCACATACCCTCACTGAAATTCTCAGATGGTAATCTTTGTTTGACGCAAGAGCTGTGGATCCAGAATTTACACTAGCGGCACAGGGGAGGCTGAGCTGTTGAGGCTGCCACAATGGGCTCTCCGCAGGGGAGGGAACGCTGGTGCCTCAGAGCTGGCTCATTCAGTCATGTCCCAGCAAGAGCTGTACTTAAGAAATGTTGATTCAGAAGACAGCCACTTATGGAAATAAATAGCATACTCCAGCTAAGCGCGCTGATTAATCATTTTTATTCTCTCTGCTTTGGTTTGTTTAAAGATCTTAATTTTTACACCTTAAAAATTAAATACACAGTTTGTTTCAGCAGTGATTTCTGAGTGCAGCATCTTTTCTTGCTGATTTGCAAGCAGTCTCCTAATCATTCAGCCTCAGTTATCTGTTGGTGAGATAACTAAGCAGCTTTTCACTTTTTGGGGAGCTGTAGTCCAAAATGATGAGCTGTTATTAATTGAAGTAAAAATATCTTCACGTGGAAATTCACAGCTCTTCTTTTCAAAGCAAAGTTGAGGGTATGCATATTGCATAAAGCACTTTGGAAAAGTACTGGATTGATCTCCCCAGGGAATTAACTTTTCTGTTTATCTGCCAAACATACTGTGAATAGATGAACCAAAACGTGATTATCTGCTTCTCAAAATCCCAGCGGTATTCCTTACAGCCTTACCGAGGGGATCGCAGCAGATGAAACAGGTAGAGCAGTTTTGCGGCTGATCTGGCCCTTAGCATTTCTGTGAGAATGGGCACAAAGGGGTTCAGTAGCGCAGTTGCTTTGGTGCTGGATACCGTAGAGAAGACCCCTTTTCACTGAGAACTGATGTGAGACCATTACTTCCTGTACGCTTCCCAACAGCCACTGTAAAGGTCAGTAGTTTTTTGTTGGTGTTTGGTTTTTTTTTTTTTAACTCTCACCTAAGGTTAATTTCTACCAGTTACCCTGAGGTAAAAAATTTCATACCTCGTTACTTAATACCCCAGCCTGTAACTCCTTCAAATTTAAACCATGGTCATTTCTCAGCACAAAAGTACAAGAGCCTTCATCTGTCTAAGAACAATAGGAGTAATAGCTCGGCTTCACCCAAACCATCTCACTTCTAGAGGAGCACCGTGGCAGTGTCAATTTGATTGAATGAATGGTCTGTGGCATTTATTTGGGATACCCACTATTTCCTTGACAAATGCAAGCCATGTTGCAGCACAGTGCTGAAGAAGTATGATGTATTCTTTGACAGAGTAGATTTTTCTTCTCATTTGTTTGTGGCAGAGTTATCTTAGAAAATGCTCTTTGCCCAGCCCTGCATCCAAAGTAGCACCAGCTTGCAGAGGCGCGGGGTAAAGGGACGGTCAGCAAGGTTGATACAGATATAATTTATTGGAGGTTTCTTAAGTGTTCCGGCTGTTATACCTGAATAAGAACTACTAAGTGTATTTGCAGACTAAGGAAACATGGTTTATATTTGGCTGCTCTTTTGCTATTTTCTGTTTACTCTAATACGATGCAAAGTCAAGAGCAAAGATTCTCCATGCATCTGTTGCTGTGTTTATTGTTCTCCCTTGGCAGTGTGTGCAGAGCAGAGGAGTTAGCAGAACCAATGAATTATCCAAAGTGGATTTGGAGAGTGCTCTGCTTCAGAAATAATGGAGCTGGCTTAAATATCTGCATTCAAGGTGTCACGTTAGATATGCTGGTTAAGACACGGTTTACGTAAGCTAAAATCATACCTGAGCTTCTGCAGAAAAAAAAAACCAACAACCCTGTGCATCTGAGAGATGCAGCAGATCTTCATTAGCAGCGCCACTGCGTCGGAGCTGGCGGCAGGTCGGGGTTAGAAATCCCTTTCCGTGAGCCTGGGTCCGGCACTCACAAGTGAAAGCAACGGCTGTTACAGTTTTGGTAGTGTGAGTTGGGCTGTCTGGTATCTGATACCTGAAATATGTGAAAATAATTCTACACTGATTGTCACCGTCCTTGAGGAAGCTAGATAGAAATCCCATGGCTGCTTTGTTGAAGTCATGTTTCCCAAGCTAGTAATCACTCTCGTTACTCTCTCTCTTCCTTTTTATCAGTGGCAGGGGTGGGAAGAAGGTTTGCACTGTTTTTTAAGTGGGGACACCTGAGACAGAGAGAGACATCAAGGTGAGTTTCAGGAATAACAGAACCTGCACCTTACAAGAACCTGCCTCTTGACCACTGCGTAGTGCTGTCTTATCCATCCATTTGTCACCTTTTGAATACATTCAATTTAACAGAAGATTTTTGCAGATATAAGAAAAAAAATAAAGAAAGGGTAAGTCTGGACCAGCAGGTAACTGTTTTAAGTTCTCTTCCTTTTTGCAAAAATTCAGGCAGTGATCAAAAAACAGAAACAAATACTTGAATTCCATGTTTTCTTCTAACCTCTAGGTACTTGTTTGCCTTATATTTGCAGACTTATTGAAACAGTTAGTCTGTATAGCTCACTGCGTGGAGGAGGATTCTCCTCTAGTTTCCAGGCTGGGACTTAACCTAGAGTACCTATTTCCGTAGGTTTCCACAGGTTAACAAATACGTGGACTGCAAATGTCTCCCAGAAGGGAGCCAGGGTGTGTTGGAAGTGGCTTGCTGTAAATAATGCTGGCTTAAAGACGCAAACTGCGATTGCAGCGTGCGGAGGGTAGGGGCACGGGTTCCAACAGGAGCTGTAGGAACACTTTGCCAGGTGGCTGGCACCAACACTTCCTCCTTTACGCAACTGGGAAAGGAGGGTGAGAAAGCAGGAGGGAGAAATGTCATTTCAACCCTGAGCGTATAGGTAGCCCAAAGTGATACAGGGAACTACAGAGAGAAGCGAGAAACCTGGCTGCCTTTTATGCTGGCATTTGAAAAATGAGCTCAAGACAGTGCTTTGAAGGGTGGCTTGGTAATATTATTTAAAAACCAAAAAGTCCCGTCCCCACTTTCTTTTCTTGATACTGGTATCAAGAATGAGATGACTAACGTGTGGGGGAGAGAGTGGTTTGAAATGACTTTTGGATGGTGGTTAGGGTTTTTTTGGGTTTTTTTTTTTTCTTCCTTTGAAAATTTAGGTGAAGTTGATTATGGAATGGCAGCAGCGTCTGATGTGAAGCAGGCGCTTTCATCTCACCTTCTGCTTTTAAAATAGCTGTGCTCTTATCTCTGCTTTGAGGAAAAGGGTGCGGGGGGGAGAGCACCCCGGTGCTCACGCAGCCCGGCAGTTGCCAGATGAATGAAATGCCTTGTGAGATCCGAGGCCATTAAAGACTGCCAGCAAAGAATTAGGAAGATTTAAGGAGCTAATTTCCCATGGTGATGATGACCGGAGGAAGAAAAAAAAAAAGCCATGATCTGCAAAGACAAACGAAAAACATACAAAATTAATGAGCCCAATTACTTTAATACTGTCCAAAATATGTTCTATTTAAAAGATCGTGGAAGCAGTCAAGAACTTGGAGATGTGATGGGTATTTCCCCTAATCCCCACTGACAGCCTTGGTCACACAACCTCTGACATTAACCCTTCCCTTCGTTAATCACGCCTAAGTTGCGACTATTAATCGTTATTAAGAGCCTGCTACGATGGTGATAGCGTTTTTTGTATTAATCTGGTAGAGGAAGCTCTGTTTCCAGCATAGGCTAGGTGCAGCGTGGAGAAGCACCGACTGCGCGCAGCAAGGTGGGCTGCAAGTGTGTGCTTTGGGCTGCAAAGGGAAGGTGTGATATGACGCCGAGACGGAGGAATCGAATGCAAAATCCCAGGAGGACGAGGCCCAGGCTGGAGAGGAAGAGGCAGGCGGGGAGCTGGAGAGCTAATAGTATTGCTGCCTTATAAGCACATCGAGGCAGAAATTGCTTTCACCCTTGTTTTTTTCCTGGGGGTGTGCACACGCCATGTGCGTGGTGGGATCCCAGCTAGCGTGAGAGCTGAAGTCAATACTTCCGTGTCAGGGTGGGCCTCCATTAAGCTGCTGGGTAATGAGGCTTATAACCCCTGTGCAGAGGTTAATGCTGCTGCAGGGTGCGCTGGGTCGCACCAGCGGCTTCAGGGGTTATCCGTTATTTCTCAGTGACACAGAACTTGCCTGCGCAGGCACACCTGAGGGTTTCAAGTTCTTTTGAAAAAACAGGCACTTATTTCAGTGGAAGCAGAGTCTGGTCTGAGCTTCTACAATCGCTTGTAGCCAGTGGTTCATCTCTTGTCCTGCTGAGCTGTGCTGAGTGGACTTTTGATGGTGGCTGTCCTGCTTCTGAAGTAAGAGAGCCTTTAAGGAATTAATCATTCCTAGGATTTTTATTTTTCAGGTCACTGAGACTAGACCCATGTGAGGGAAGATCATGGATAGCTAGATATGCTCAAGATGAGGGCTTTGGGCTTCAGCCCTCTTCCAGTGACTGAGGATGGTAGCTGAGCCTGCACAGCAGCACCAGGAGTAGGTCTGTCTGAAAGCCCTTAACCCACGTTATGGGATTCGAGCATCTCCTTAAACAGAAGAAACACAGTTCATCTTCACCAAATGGCCTGTGACAGGTCCAAAGGCAAAGCAGGCAAATGAAGGCAGGGGAGGGATAAGAACATTAAATGTCATCTTTAAACGAGCTTGTGCTGTACTTCAGGTGCTTGGAGAGTGTCTGACTTCACACCATCAGCCAAGCAGGGGCCTAGGAAGGATCCCTGAGGCTATGGGGGGGCCTTTCCCCCACCACTCTCAACTGCTAGCAAAATGCCACTGGGTCTGTCTTCCCTCATCTCTGTTCAGCCTGAGAGTTTATTAAGATGTCCTGAAGAATTTCTTGTTTTATTTGTGCCTGTGGTTAGATTTCTTCTGTTGGCTTCATGTTACGTGGCACTTTGGTGAAGGTGTGGCGCTTCTGTGCATGCTCAGTCTGAGGACTGCCCCCTGCCCTTGCTTTCTCTGCAGCTTACACAACTGCTTTACGGTGCCCTGCTGATGGAAGGTAATTCGAGCGATTAGAGTCCCTCTCTGAACTCTTCTGGGATATTTTCACAGACAGTTTTGCCCCAAACCTTTCCAGCACGGAGCAGGCCTGGCTGCGCTGCCGTGGCTTGACCGACTGCTTGGATCTCCACCCGCTGTCTTTAGGTGGCCAGTGGGAAGGGGCAACCGAGCGTCCCTCTGCTGAGGCGGTAGGTTGGAGAAGAGTCTCCCTATAGCAGTACACCAGCAATGGCTTGGTAACACCAGACACATCAGATGCTGGTAACCCAGTGCCTGAGGCACCACTTACCCTTTCCTGATGCAGTCATGTTTTCAGTCAGCAGCCTGTGCGGACAGAAGTGGTAGTGTTCTTCCCTGTAAGCAGGACCCGGGACTCAGGCCCGTTAGCAGTGCGTTAGTTACGATGTGTTGCTGTTTTTCAAGTGTCTGTTTTTTTCCGGTTGGAAATTATAGCTTCGGCTGTACTCTGGTGAGTCTAGGAGTCACAGTTTATTGAAGAACCTTTCAAATCCAGGATCTAAACCAATACAACCTCTGGGATGGTTACTGCTGAGTTAATGGCCCACTGAAGGAACAGATCGCTGTGTGACCCTTCGTGCTTCTAGGCTGCCTGATCTCCATTTTCCCCCTGCAGCCAAGCTACCCTCATCACCCCAAAATCAAATGCAATGCAATAGTAGTTTCCTTTTCATTCTCCAGCTGGACTTATTTTTCATCCTGTGCTACAGAACAAGGGGGGCATGCAGGTACGAAGCTGAATTCATTCCTCCCCCTCTGGTTCAGAAAGAAATTACTCAGATTTTTTCCTAGATCAGTAAGTTGCCATCGTGTCCCAACAACCTTGCGCTCCCTGGTAGAGACGTGAAAAGTGATACTTTGTCTTCCCTGTGGCACTACGCTGCAGGTGACAAGCACTCCCCTTTTTATGCCTGCTTATTTTATGGCATTGTGCATTTTTCTAGATAAGCTGTGTGGTGGCCCTCTCATTAATCAAACGTGTTGCTGGCCTATGAACTGCTGACTGAGAGCAGTCTCGGTTAGATTTGACTCCACTGGAGGCAGGGTAGAAGGGGTTGGTAGTTGGTAACATCACCTGTCTTTGCTGAGCACCACGCGCTCAGATAAATAAGTGAACCTATCGAGTATTAGCCTGATTGTTTAACAACCTCTCTTTGAAATGCATGGAGCATTCGGTCCTCTTCAGGCTGCAAGTAAGCCAGTGCTTCTCAGTTAAAGGTAAAAGAGAAGGGGAAAGTCCCAAGAAGTTGCCATTTCTGAAAAATGCCAAATAGCAGCGCTTTATCATTTTCCAATTAAATGATGTTAGTTTCAAGGCTTTTAGTTTTGAATGTTGAATGCCCTCCTAAATACACTCCACCCCCCAAGTAAGAATGCTAATGAAACCAACAGATGGTGATTTGAATAGAGTAAAAGGACATCATAAAGATGTACTTTGAAATAGCCAGACAGAGCAAATTACACAGGAGACTGGGGAAAAGAAAGTGATGGAGAACTGAGAACAAACCACCACAGTATTCACGTTATTCACTAAATGGCCCAGCATGTGAGTGGAAAGGTGTTTAATTATCTTCCATAATCTGATATTTAAAAAAAAAATATTTTCTATCCTGAAAATAGGGAATTGTAGTCTTGATCTAGCACAGGGGCCAGTCGCGTGCATCTGTCTGTGTCTGTGCGTCTCACTGCTGTCTCCGGGGCTGTGTGTATCAGCAGTGACATTTGTTTGCTTTCTATTTTAAGCAATGCCTGGGAAAAAAAAATACAACTCTTTTTGTTTGCCTCTTTCCCAAACTAATGCAATTTGAAATGCTGTGCCAGAGAGTCTGGAAGGCCTGAGGCAAAAGTCAAAACTGTGACCCTCTGAATATCAGACTGTATTGTGGCAAGCTGAGTATCTTCTCCCTCAGTTAGGAAAGGGGTTGGGGAAGGGTGACCCTTGGGCTGGCTGCCTCATCGCTCCCCTTTTCCGTTCCCCCTGCACTGTCTCCGGGCTGCCTTGTGCTCCCCGGCGGCAGGCGGGCTGATGCTGCTAGTTGGCCGTTCAGCGGTACTCTCTCTCTGGAGATTGCAGACTGCTTTACGAACACTATGACTTAAGATTTATAAGCTTCTGTGAGGACAGAGAATAACAAAAACAAATAATTTACTTGTTTCAAGTCCGAAGTAAAAATAGGTAGTGGAATCTGCCCCAAGACTGCAGGCTGAGGAAAAACCCTAAACTGATTTTATTGCTGCTCTTCTCAAGGCCTCTGCTGCCGGAGCAATGGAGTGTCTCTGCTTCCCCTGCCCTGATTTGTTGCAGCCTCCTTTCCTGGCCCCTACCATGGCACTGAAAGCAGTTACCTCGGTGTTAAGCACTGTGGGAAGTTACAAGTGATTCGCTTAAACGAAGATGGGAAGAGGGGAGGTGACGCCTTTGTTTCAGGCCCAGCTACCAAAGCTGGAAGGAAAGGAATGAGTTTTGGAAGTACACTTAGGCATCGAGTAACCCTCTCCCTCATCTGCACTTGACTACATGGAAGTAACAAGTAAACCAATATCCATCAATATCCAACAGGCACATCTCCAAAGGTTTAGTATTTCAGTGTCTGACGTTCCGATACTTCCAGTAAAAATTAATTGTGCTCTGCTGCTGGCTGAAGTCTCCACAGCAGCCTCATTAACACACGGCCAAATGTTTCTCTCTTCCGACTTGCTGCACTAGAAATCAGTTTTGTTTGCTTGGCTTTTGTTTGCTGTGAACAAAACCCTTCCTTGTTTCTGCTGTGCCTGCGATTGCACCCTGAAAGGAGGAGGAAGGCAAAGCAGCCTTCAATCTCTCCATAATCATCAAATGACAGTTTTGCAGCCTTTGAGCATCATCTTGCACCTGCCTTGCTGTGTGGCAAGTTCCCTCCTGCACCCTTCTCTCCGATCATTAAAGTTGTTATGATTACATTTCCCACAAACAAGGAGGAGCAGTGGGTGCCCTGGTGGCCCAGCTCGCTGCTACTCAGTTCTGTGCCAAAACAACAGTGGCAGCTGCTCAGTCTCAGAGAGAAGCGTTAGCGTCGCTTTGTGCCTTTTACTACTGTCATGGTTTAACCCCAGCTGAGAACTAGGACCACGCAGCCATTCACTCACTCCCCCATCCCTTCCTTTCAATAGTAGGATAGGGAGAGGAGGGAAAAAAAGGGGGAAAAAACCCTCGTGGGCTGAGCTAAAGACAGTTTAATAGAGCAGTAATGGAAGAGAAAATAATAACAATAATGGTAAAACAATATACAACATTGTGAAGCAATACAATTGCTTACCACCCGATGGCCGATTGCCCATCCCAAGTGGCAATCGTGGATTCCTTTCCCCCGGCCAACCCCTATTTATATACTGAGCATGACATCTGTGGTACGGAATATTGCCTTGGCCAGCTTGTCCTGTCTATATTCCCTCTCAGCTTCTGTGGGAAGCTGAAAAAGTCCTTGTCTTAATGTAAGCATTACTTAGCAACAACTAAAACGATATGTGTTATCGACATTATTCTGATACTAAATGCAAAACACGGCAGCTACTAGGAAGAAAATTAACTCTGCCCCAGCTGAAACCAGGACAACTAGGTTCAGTGAATAATAACTGTGTAACTTAAGTACGAGCAGATTCCTGTCATGCAGGCACACAGGGTGTGCGTGCACCCACTGCTGTCTCTCCAGAGAGAACTGAAACAACCATCACCCAGTCCTGGCTTGAAATCCTTACACAGGCTATTATACAGTCCCTTACAGAGAACTAGAGCTTTTCAGCTTCTGTGTGTAAGCTGGGAAGGAATTATGATCTGGTTTTATTCTGGTGTACCTCCCAAGCGGAGAGAGGTGAAACAGCCTGAGCACAAGGCTTGCTGCCTGAGTCGGGACGGAGCCCTTGGATTCTGGCTTGCTTTTCCAACAGCTAGCTGAGTTGTGTGCACTGGCTTCAGCGAAAAGGGATGACAACGGGGAGACCTTTGAAAGCATCCAAGGGGTTTGGAGGTGCAACATGTTCCAAAATGTATCATCTCATGCATGTTGAATATGCCACTGGCACAGCTCTCTGTTACTGCAGGGTGTGTAAAAACATACATTGCCCGCAATAGTTTTGAGGCCAAAAGGTGGATTATCAAGCACCGGGCATAAGTAAATGTCTGGTCAAAAAGCTGATTATCACGTGGTTGTTTTTCATTATGTGAAATCAGCTTTTTACTGATCTGTGCATTGTAAGCTCAGTCTTGCTGACAGTGACTGGATACCTGCTTTTAGCGAAGGAAACGTCTGTGTGTCTCGCCCCTGCTCTTACAGCCTGCCACGTGCCACAACAGCTGAGGCATCCCAGCAGCCTTTCATTAGTTCTAGAAATATTTGCTGCTGCATTTTTGCAAGGAGTAGGGAGTCATCACAGGGAGATATAAAAGCGAATTTTGCTGTACTTCGGAGGACTGTTGGGTCAGCAGCTCTGCGAGAGGTCAAAACCTCAGGCTAATGTGATTTGGGGATGGTTTTATTACCTAGATTTTCCTACAGCTTTGTGTGCAATGCAACAGCTTTTTAACCTCATTTCAGCTTGCCTTGCTTAGGCAAAATTTTCTGTGGTCTTCCTGGAGAGCCAAGGTCAGACAGGGCAGCTCCAGGATGGCTAGGACCTGCCCAGATTTCAGGAGTATTTCTTCACAGGCTCCAACGGCATATGACCCCCTGTCCTGGATCACGGGCGAGGAGCAGCATCTGCAGCGCCCAGGAGGACAGTGGGGAACAGGGACCACAAACCTCTGCCACCAAGACCACAGATCCACAAGGAAACACAAGTTTGCTTATCAAAGGTGGAAATGAGGTATTGGAGTATAGCAGCTGTCTGAACTGGCGGAGCTGGTCTCAGTCCACGATGGGACTGGGGTGGTGGATGGGGGTATCTGCCAAGCCTCATTAGCCAGCGTTGCCTTGTTCAAGCTGAGCTTTGAAGGAAGGTGGGAGGGACCCCTACCTACTTCAGAGGCTCCCCAGAGCCTTCCACCTCTGGAAACGGCTCTGAGCTGTTGAGGATGTTGAGGTGTTAGGGCCTCAGGGGGAGGGTTGCTCCCCAGGGTGACTGTGAGTATATCACTCTGTTTCTGGACCTCCTCGTTTCACAGGGCCCTCTCAAGCCACCTCAGGACCTCCAAGAGGGGACACGAGAGGACACTTCAACGGTGGTGGGGAGGAGGGAAAGGGTCCCTCCGCTGCCTGGGTGGGACGAGAAGCAGTCGGCTGAAAATTCACATCCAGGCTGGGGACTGGGAAAAACGTCTTTGTGAAAAAGGCAGCGAGGCACAGGCTGGGCTGCAGGAGATGTCCCACGCCAGCTGAGGCAAGGAGTTGTCAGACGTGGCGGTGTACCCGTCTCCTGCCCAAGTTGCTCTGCAGCACCTGCCCACCCAACTTTGCGCAAGCTGTGGTACGGGGACACCTCACTCATTCACTGACCCTGTCCTGGTGTTACATTTGCCATGGAGTTTTCTCCAGACATTGGTACTTCGGTTGCTATCTTGCTGTCCTTGACAAACTTCACCTTACTTCATGGCTTTCGGCTCGTGGTCTGGAAAAAACAGAGCGCGGTCTCTAAAGAAACTTACTGTAGCTTTGAGCAGTTCCTAGCCTGGCCTGGTGACGTGCAGGCAATAGTTTGTGTATGGCAGAAGTTATGCAGACATGGTAAGGAGTTAGTTATTAACCCTTGCAAAATGTTGTAATAAACCGGTGATGGAGGAAGGATAGAAAAAAAAATTCAAAAGGTCTTTATACCACAGGCAGAGAGAGAAGCTGCAATTAACATGGTCAGATGTGAGAAATTCGGCAGGGGAGAGGACCGGTACCAGAATTTGCACTGATGTCCTCCTGTCTAGACCCTATCAATCTTGCCAGGGAATTTGACAGGCGAGAAAAGTTAAAGAGCAGCCAAGGGAATCTGAAATCAAAGGGCTTTGAAAGCTGGATCAGAGAATGGAGCAGTTTTCCCATCTGCTTTGAATTTATTGTTGCTAATGAGGAAGCAGCCTCTGGTCTGAGTGAACATGCTGGACCAGAGGGGTCACTTGGCATTTCCATCACGTTTCAGAAGAGTGTATCGAGGGACTCTCTCCGAGTTAACCCTTTCACTCCCAAGCATGTACAAATGAGCAATTCGGAGTGAGATGGCACAAGGAGGGAAATGTCTTCCAGGCTGACAGAACATGCTGTTTGGGCTTCCAGATCACAGGCCATCTCACTGGTCCATCCGATCCCAGCATCAGTCCCTCCTGCTGATCACTTCATAAGCTTGTGTGTTTATTCTGCTTTGTTGCTGATGTTGGCTGCGGTCAATCTTTTTCTGTGGGGCTGTGAATCCAAGATCTGCAAGTACCTTTGCTCAGTAATGTATAATTTATCTACAAAGCTGGAATTGGTTGTGTTGAACGCTCTTTTACAACTAGGCCCCGCTGTCCCTTGGACACTGGATTGGATGTTGGATGCTGGATTGGATGTTGGATGCCAGATTGGTTGTTGGATGCTGGATTGGATGTTGGACGCTATCCCTGTCAGCAGAAGTTGCGTGAGGAGAACAGACTTCCCTTCCCCAGCCTTCCCACTAGGGTTCCTGAGCAATGGGGACTGCACTGCGTTTGGGTGAATGAGCAGACGAGAAACTAGGCTGATGAGACAGAGGAGCGTTGGTATTAATTTGAGGCCGTTTGCAACCCATGAGAGTTTATCTTGAGATTAGTAGCCTCGTTATTTAAATACCAAACACCGACCTCCCCCTCCCAGATTCCCAAAAACTTTTCTGTGTTTCCTGCCCTTTCCTGCCCACTGCCCTAAATGCTTGTGCCATCACGATTGATTTTCTCTGACTCCTTCTGATAATGCTGAAGGCACAACAGCCAGAAATGACAGCCACGGGGATCTGCTCGCTGAGGTTGTGACCCCCAGGTTATCATTCCGGGCTGCTGCCTGTCTGTGAGGCAAGAACTGTAGCTGAGACTCACAGATCTGCAAATCTTCGGAGGGGGACAGAGTGTGGAAGAGGAAATGTTGGCATGAGAACCGGATCCCTGACTTACCATCAAAGCCAAGCCAAGGAGTCCCTGTTGTAACAGGGGGCTAGGTGGTTTGTGCTGCAAAATTGCGCTCCATCTCTTCTCTTGAGCAGTGCATAGCTCTGAGCCAAGTTGGCTGTTGAGTAGACACCAGCCACAAATTAGTTCAGGGCTTGAGCTCAGAAAACTTGCAGAGCAGGTGAATGGATGCTTGAAGTGGGTTCATCTCCTGTTAATCCTTTCCTAGCAAAACACATTTAAACCTGGCACATGATGAGGCGGATCAGCCCCAACCGTTCAGAAGGAGATGTAGTATGGCCTTAACTCGGCATTTCCAACCCGGCCATGTCCTGTCTGAAAGAGGTGAGTGTAAGGTGGGAGGTGTTAACCTGCCTATTGCTGCAGTTGAAGTTAGTGCAGTGGTGTGTGCTGTGCGCTCTCAGGCACTGGAAGCAGAAGGCAGTAGTGAGTTAGCGTGGCTCAGCTGACATGCAATAACTTGTTAAACAGTGGTACGCTGATTGTGTGGCTGAACCCTGAGATTTGCATGAACTTAAAACTGTAAAATGAAGTTAACTCTTCAAGGAGTCATTCACAACCAGTCTCAATTTGTGGTCAGATGAAGGCATGTGACAATGTCTCCACTCGACTGTGCCCATCTGTCTTTCTGCCCCTCTGAAACGCTTTGCCTTTCCTGAGATATTTCTTCTTTAGTTGCCTCCTGGAATGTCAGGATATGTAGTTTTAGGGCAATCCGTCATTTGACTTCAGCAGTGTTGCACTGGGTCTCTTAACAGCGTTTCTCGGGCTGGATTGTGATAATGTGGTAGATATCAAATAAAAAAGGGTCCCAGAGTGGATGAAGGATGCTGTGGCCATTCGTTAATGTGATATTTAGGATTATGTTTTCAAGTAAAGCGTTGGGAATTGAAGAGACAGTGAGTTTTCAAGGACGTTTTATTTACTGGGAGTGTTTAAACCTGGAAGCATAGTGTTGAACACATAGCAGGATTAAAGCTTGTTGCATCAGAATCAGCACAAATTTCGTTGCCAGCTAGTAGCTAGAGCACAAAGCCCTTATGTAGCAGTTAATTCTCTTATTTGGAAGCCTTCCTGCTTGCTGCCCACTAAATTGCAAATACCGACTGACAATTGCCTGTTTAAAGCACTGTCTATTCTCAAATCTCCTGTCTGAACTGCTGCCTGGATCCCTGCTGCTGTACCCAGCATGGCTCACTGAGCAGCTGACTGAACCCGGCACTGAAATCTGCAGGACCAAGCGCATCTGCTCCATACTCCAAACATTGCATGGCGTGCGGGGGTCTAGCCTTCCTGGGTCAGGCCAGAATGAGTAGAAGTATTTTTAATACAAGCTGGTTTGTTTTTTTTTTTTTTTCAGGTGAATATAGGTATTGAACTTCTAAATCGGAGGTTTTGCTAAATCCAGTCTTAGTTGGGTTAGTTAGCAATCAGTTAATGTGTGTTAAAATAGGACCGTGGTGTAGGTCAGTCTCAGCCTGCCATTTCTCACCACTAGGCTGACTGGTGAACATTTTCTGTCTCATTGCTTGCAAAGAGCATAGTAAAATTGATCTTTCCCCTCCCTGCCTCACTCCCTCTCTTTTTTTCTTTTTTCTTTTTTTTTTTCCTTTTTTTTTTTTTTTTCTATAACGCTCCTAGCACCAAATAAAAAAGGCGAGCTGTAGTTATTGGAGCAGTACGGATGCTGTCATTGCCTTCTAAACAGTGCCTGGCCGCTTAGAAAACCCTGTGCTGCCTGCAGACATGTCACGGACGTGCAAAACCCGGATTAACAGCAGAGAGCCCCGGTCCTGGCTCCTAAGCAGCGGAGCTGCCTTTCAGACTGTGCTCCAAACTGGACACGAAGGGGCTAACAAGGCATGAAAAAGAGCTGGGGGGTAAAGTGGGGAACCTGTGGAGATGGCTTGGGTTTACTTTTGTTTTATTTTCAGAGGCGCAGTTGGACTGTGTGGTAATGGGATAGCTGCATGTAATGACAGGGACTCTAGAGACAAGTGGCCTTTTTGATGATGCATTCGGAGGGCTCCTGAGGGGCATGAGGGGAGGAAGAGAGGCAGAAACACTAGCTGAGGGGCTGTTTTATAATGATAAAAGAGCTTGTGACTTTTTCTGTATAAGTCAATGTACAGTAGATCTCAAGGGAATAATAATTGACCCATAAACCTCTTCATGGGCCAGCCCTGATCAAAGACAGCACATGAACACAACTAGTTCATAGCAGGTGTGGAATGTCCAAACTTCATAAATGCTTTAATAAGGCAATAAATGGCAATAATGATTTCAGCTAAAAAAAAAAGAATCTGTATTTATATTTCACTTAGGATGGCTTCCCTGTCCCCTGCATCTGCTTCATCTCAGGCTTATTTGAGTGATACGTCACCCCACATACAAGGTATCACTGGTATCTGCAAGCTCTGCAGACCCTCCTAAAGGCCTGCTGAGGATATACTGCCCTCCAGGACACATTTATTTTGTAGCAAATCCTACTGCAAATGACCGGAAAACAGGCAAATCTGTCAAAAGCAAAACACCTTGGGCAACAGGGAGCTAGCTGTGAAAACAAAATTCATGTCAGTGAATCGATCATAATTATCCAGGCTTGATTCATCCGGAAGTGCCACTTCCACCCCTTCCTCGGTCTGCATAGGCATGTGCATCACACAGACAGTGGGGAACTTAAACACGTGAAATTTCGTTCCTGTGCGGATCTCCCTAGTCACAGCTATACGAGGCAAGGCTAAAGGACAAGATGCCACTGGAGAGGGGGAGATGGGAACAGGGCGTATCCAGGGGAATCATCTTGATAGTTGCTGCTTTACATGGAAGGTCTGAAATTGCGGCAAAGGAAAGGGGGCTCTTCTGAAACAAACAGACGAGCTGCCCTTTCATTGTGGCCTTCATTCACGGTTTCCTTATGAAGCCTTTCATATGAATGAAGTAGAAGGACAAACTTTTAAAGTGGGTCAGGGAGAGGTGAAGACTTGCTCTCAGCTATAAACCCCAGCAGGATGCGATTCCTTTGAAGAGCATTGTAATAGTGATTCAGGTTTTAGTTCAGCCGTCAGACCCTGTTGTATTTTCAAAGCTGTGTGGTACCGTACTCCTGAGGAACTGGAGAGTGATAAACTCTGCAAAACACTGTTTTCTTTATAGGCAGAAGAAAATCATTTCAGCCTGTGCTGAAATAGGGAACACAATACTCTGGAACACAATACTCTGGCACTGGGGACACAATAGTCATAGGGAGTACAATACTCTGGCATTGACATCTTTTTCTCAGCAATATACTCAGTACACTTATAAGCTTCCTTTGCCTATGCCCTTCAAGAGGCTTAATACCGAGTGGATCGGTTAATTACCCTCTCTCCCCCAAAACAGGTGTAACCTAGCTTTCTACCTGCTGGGCACAAGACAGAGGTAAAGTGAGATGCTCAAGAGTCACAGCAGAGACAAGGGCGCAGCTCCGAATTCTGCATTCCCAGGCCTCGCTCTCACCCCGACCCAAGCTACCTGCTTCAGTTTTACTGGGGTCCCAGAAGTGACAACAAGGCCACCAGTTCTGCTATAAAGGCCATACTCAGTCCCACTGCCCAGGGTTGGACGTGGCTGACGCGCCTGGAGAGCTGCAGCTGCTCTTATCGGGCCCTTTTTGTTTCTGCATCCAAGGAGCTGTGAGAGGTTCGACTTCTCGTAGGGCATGCAGAGGTCTAAGCAAAACCAGGCTGTGGTCCAGAGTCGCACCACTGCTCACTGTTAGAACAGTCCTATGCTAGACGCTGCTCCTTCCCCAGAACCCTGCTGATGAGAATAAGCTGCCTGTATTTAAGCATAAGTTTCATTAGTGACCAGAATATTTGTTTTGTATGTAGTGATCATCCCCAAAGCTTCTTCCCTCTCTCTAGAGAATTACTAATGAACTGAATTTCATCACCTGAAAGTCAAGTTCATTTTCAGCTAGAAGCAGACTTCATAGCGCTCTCCATTGCTTCAAGAGAGGCATTAAGATAGTCTGTGTATTTTTTTAAATAATTTTGGTACTTTTCATTTATTATTATTGAATTCTTGAAATAGGATGGTGTTCTTTCACTGCCAGAGTGCAGTCTGCTCTGGAGTGCAGGATGACAGTGTGTAGGATACAGAATGATTTAAGAAAAAGGAAACGCAGAGGAAAAAGAAAATTTAGCCAAAAATGCCACAAAAATTACTTCTGTTGGGGAAAATTGTACTGGGATCCCTTCAGATTGGATAGGCCCAGAGGGAGGGTTATCAGAAATATATCAGAAGTATCTGCAGTTCCAAAGAAAGTACTCCACACGGCTGAAAACTGGGCCATTTCTCTGGGGGCTGTCACTGGGGACACAACCCACCCATTAAACTGCATAGATCAACCTTACTTATCTAGGAAAAGATAAGGCCGCTGCTGTGTCAAGCGACTAGAAAGCTCACAATCTGATCCCGAAATAACTAAAATATTGTGGTGATGCGTTACAGCCAAGGGACAGGATCCTTGTTGTTGATGAGACTACCCGGGGCATCGGCCCCCTACCTGGGGCTATGACGACAAGGTCTCTGCCTCAGAGAGCGTGCAGTTTAGAGAGGTGGTGGGCAAACTAGGACAGAAAATGGAATAACAAGTGCACCTTGGTTACATTTCTTGCTTAGCTGCCTTTTTTTTTTTTTTTTTTTTTTTTTTTTTAAAGCATAGGAATAATTTGTTTCTTGCCTGAGGACAAGGCAAAAATGTGTTTGGCGTTTATTCCATTTAAAGGGTCTTTGCTTTATTGAGAACTATGTTACCACACCCACAAGGGTAGCTTTGAACGTGACTATTTTACTGGCTTTAATATTAGCCGTAACTTCTAAGGTACCACCAAAGGGAGAAATGAGGTCACTGGAAAGCAATGGGTAGATATTGTAAATTGCTTACAGGGCTGGTGTGGTAGATGAGAGTGATAGTGATGTTTGAAG
Source organism: Fratercula arctica (assembly GCA_947846985.1). Lineage (NCBI taxonomy): Eukaryota > Metazoa > Chordata > Aves > Charadriiformes > Alcidae > Fratercula > Fratercula arctica. The sequence goes on along the minus strand of CANTUZ010000005.1, from coordinate 51,532,396 downwards.
TTTACCATCTGTGCCCAGGAAAAGGAAAACATCCTGAGACACAGATGGCCAAGTACACACTTCACGTCCTTTTCGGGGCCGGGGGGGGGGGGGGGGGGGGAAGTTGTCTCTAAATGCACTTCTCATGCCTTTCAGTTATGCAGTGCACTCGGTCATGCTTTTGTGTTTCTTTGATTTCATTCTGATCTTCTGATTCCTTATTTGTCACCACACGTCTTTACAAAAGCGTATCAGTTGTCTGTCCACAGTCAGATCAAACTTTCTAGATTATCCATGACTTTCTGCCATTCTGGTTTAGTAGAGTGTGGAATAATACTGACTGTTACTAGTGGATTAAAAAAAAATATAATCAAAAGTAAGGGTCATGTCTCTATGTGGGCATATAAATGAGACAAATGCAGAAACAGGCTTGGGAATGCGGCACCAATGCCTAAATGCCACAAAGCATTAAGGAACCAAAAATATTTTGGGCAGCGCGTAACTTACTGATTCTGGTCATAAATCTGCAGCGAATGTTATGCAGGCGTAGCGCTGCTGCTATGGGGAGCAGAGACACAGCTCAGGGAGCTTTGCTGACTTGTATGGTGCTTTGTCTGGAAGCAACAATGACATTTGCCTCCAGACTTACTGATACAGGATAGGGGTTTGGATGCCCCTGGACCTACAGTCACTGGTACAGTTGTAAAGACGTCAGCATTTCCAATTAGCCCAGTTCCCTGTCAGTGCAAAGGCCAGGCATGGGTATACTGCAGTCTTCTCATTTAGGTGTCTTACCTCTTCCTTACAGCATGGTCCAGAGTGTCAAGGCAAATTTGGTATTTATTTTTTTTTGTAACAAACTAACTAAAAAGCCCACTGCAAGGTACAGATTTTCAATGTAAAATTTCTCCTGCATCTTATTTGCATGGCTGAGTGATAACCCTCTAAATTACAAACAGAAGCACAGGCAGACTCTAGCTAACGGCTCTAATGGATGCTATTATATTTCTGCTGCTAGTTGGCACTCAACCTTCACTACCTCATCAGCATAAAGGGATGCTGTCAATTTGAAAAATTGTGTCTTCCTTGGGGGGGGGGGGGGAACCCACAAAGCCATATAGAATGTAACGTATTGTTCCAAACCGGGCTTTTACAACAGCAGTAACTCGAAGTGAGTAAGGATGTGAACGGGATGGTATTTAACTGTTGCTGTTCAGTGTGTTTGCGTATTTGACCGCACCTTGTGGCGTGCCAGTGTTGCTGGCGTGCATTAGGACTTCCCGTCCCAGACTGCCTCCTGGGAGGGGCAGCTGCAGAAGGGTCAGGAAGGAGATGGGATGCTTTCATCCCAGGCCTTGTATTAACAGCAGCAGCAAAAGTGAGTGAAGAGAAGCAACAAGAGAATTTGTATATACATGGAGGACAGAGATCAAATACATAGAATGCCATTGTGATTAGTGCACTGTTTAAAACTGGTTTGTAACATGCTTGGGAGAGAAGGCACTTTCCTTCCCCCATCTTACTTCCTTCTCCAGAGAGGATTTTTACAGTGCCCTGCTCATGGCTATTTAAAGATAAATCTCTGCAAAAATTGCATTGTCTCAGATGGACCAGTTTGGAAACATTCCAAGTTGTCAGCATGCCTTTAAAGACAATGCTGTTCTTTCCCTTGTGGGTGCCAAAGCTGTCCCCAGAGGAATTTGCATCTAACCTGGCAAATAAAGGAAGGGTTCCTACCTCTTTGTGATTAAAATGACTGGCGCACTGCAGAGAACCGTCTGCTACTACCCTCTCTGCCAGCTTCCCCTGAAACGTACTCAGCTGCCTCAACCCACAAATGTGTTAGCAGATGAGAGACCTTTTGCTAACCAGTCAATAATATCCCACTTTCTGTTTTGCTGCTAAAGTGAACAGTTCTGTTGGGGCTATTGCAGGCACTCGATTGCTCCCAGCTTCTGAGAAGGTCAGCCCAGACGGCTGCTTCCTGCCGAGGAACTGGTGAGGGAATGAAAATTGGAGACCAAGCTCGCCATCTCCTGGGGAAAAGACATTTACGCTTCCAGGAAAGTTGCTTTTATTTTACTCCTTCCTTTCGTTCTCATTCGTCTGTCTGTGAAAAACCAAGGGTGTAGGAGAAGGCTTAGGAAGCTTGCTGGCTTGCAATGCCAGCTCTGATCCTACTGTGGTCCCTCTTCTTCCTGTGGGCCTCGGTAACATAAGACAGTGAATTTATGTCAAAGGGTAGGTACACTGTTGATATTTTTGTTATATGTACTTCATATATACTTCAGTAGCAGCAATGTCAGTGGCAAGACTTGTATGCTTTACTAACCCCAGAGAAGAGGTTTTATAGAGTGTTGAGCAGATGCAGGAACAGTCAGGTTGTTACATACTTAAAATGGCAAGGGCTGTTTAGCAACTGCCACGCACGCCCTGTGGAGTACAGGGAAATAAAGCCATACTAGATGATCTGGTCACTGACTACTCACGGTATAACACCGAAGTTTTCACAGATAGTTATATGTCAATTAAAACCCGATGCCTACAGTGACGCTTCTAAGGATACCTATTGGTTTTGGAGCATGACTAAAAAAAATTCAGGACCTTTTGCACACTCTTATCAGGCTTGCTACAGAAGTCCCCCTGCTGTAGTTTGTGAGGTTTAATTCACCCCTGTTTGTAATGCAGCCGTAGTGCTTTCAAAAACGGGACAGGTGAACGCGAACCATGAGAGTTGGTGGAAAATGCTGGGCAAGACTACCAAATACTGATGGTGGGTAAGCCAGGGTGTTGCGCTGTAACGCTACAGGGCTGTGCTTGTGCAGTGATACTCCTGATGTGGCTATTGGGAAGTGGTAAACCAGGTGGAGACTAAATTACATAACGTTAATCAATTACACCTTGGAGGTGACAGTTACTCAATAAGCAAGGTCCTAACGTCCCAAGTATTATCCATCTCTTACATTAAAAATATAGTGAAAAATCAGCGACTGCCTGCACAATGTAGAGGGGAGAAAAACATGTCAGTTAGTGCAATTACTATGTCATGGAATAAAGTTTCTAAGGGGTCAAGAAGTTAAGAAAATGGCCTGAGGAGGTGAGACTCCTCAAATCCCAGGACTGCTACTGATTTATCGCAACTGTAAGCACCTACTTTACCTCTCTACAGCTTAGTGAGATTAATCTTTTAAGGGGTATGTGAGAAAGACTGGTGAATTCATTAAACTGGTTACTTTTGTAGGAGTTATTATGACTCAGAATAATAACATTTATAAAGCAGCTGAGGAAATTACACTGCAAAAAGTGATCATCCTAGTACCAAGAACTGAGATTAAGCTGGGCTGTTATGATTTTTAAGAGACATGATGTTCACTTAACAAGAGATCTGTTACCAGAAAGTCTTTTTCAGTCCTAACCTGGGCAGGGGGTCCCATATATATTGTTAAATATAAACTCCACTATCTCCAGTGAAAATTATATACCAAACAAATTGAAATTAATATTTTTTACCTAGGTCAAAACAATTCTAAATCAGACTACTAGTAACAAAATAACTTGTTTGAGGGTGGTGAAGCACTGGCACAGGTTGCCCAGAGAAGTTGCGGATGCCCCATCCCTGGAAGTGTTCAAGGCCAGGCTGGATGAGGCTTTGAGCAGCCTGGTCTAGTGGGAGATGTCCCTGCCCAGGGCAGGGGGGTTGGAACTAGATGATCTTTAAGGTCCCTTCCAGCCTAAACCATTCTGTGATTCTAAGTGTAATAGTAACACCTCAGTTATAAACAAAGCAAAAGCTTTGTATATGTGATAGTTTTGGAAGACCTTGAATATGTAAATTTCATACACTAAACCCCAAACCAAAGTAACTATTATACCTTTACCAAACCATCATGAGCCTTGTAAAGTCTTTTACTGTTTTAAACGAATGTTTAAAGACCATTAATTGAAGTGGAAGACAACAGTGTTGGCACATGAACAAGCTGATAATAAAGTAGTGCTGAATACATTTAGGCTGGCCTACCAAATAGCAGCAATATGTGGGGGGAGAATAAAAATCTAACTGATTTTAAGACAGCAATCATTTTATGAAAAATGATAGGATATGATTGCTTGCAATAGTAGGCATATTGGTGGAGGCCCTATCCGTGGAGACAGTCAAGGCCAGGCTTGATGAGGCTCTGAGCAATCTGATCTAGTTGAAGATGACCCTCCTTACTGCAGGGGGGTTGGACTAGATGGCCTTTAAAGGTCCCTTCCAACCCAATGCATTCTATGACTCTATATTAATCTCTCTCCGTGTGGCAGTCTCCAGAAGCAGGACTTTAATGTGAAGTACTCTTGCCAGTCAGGTAGTGAGAGTCCTACTCAGCTCAGCCTCTCTTGTTTTATATACCTTTTCTACGCAGTCTCAGCTTTTCTAGCAAAGGTTACAAGAGCTAACAAGAGAATAGACTTTAGACGAAGATTTGAAGGCCTTCTAAATCTTGGGCTAGAAAATACCAGTATCTTCTTCAGAATGACTTGAGATATCCCCCTTGAAATCATCAGATGTTTGTCATGCTTCTGATCCAGTGGACAGCCCCCTTTATTAAGTCTCCATGAGTAACTTTTAGCTACCTGCAGATAGCATCACTCTGACACTTTTCAGTTTTAAGTCTTTCTTTTCTTTACAGCTATTGTACAGTTATATAATGGTTTTGTATGAGAACTCCATGTTTCATTAGGCCCTACAACATTTTGACTATGACTTCAGTATTTACCTCAAGGATTTCCTCTGTGCATTGACTTCCTCAGCTAACACTATGAGTACTTCATCATGCCTTATTTACCTCCTCATTGACTCTTACCTTCTAAAATAAACAGTACAATATAAACTATTTGAGATTCTTGTACAGCTAGGCTGCAAAGGCAACAAAACTTCCTCAAAGGGAAGAAGTCTGTTACAGATGTTTTTCATAGCTTGGATCTTGTGGAACAGATTCTTGAGTATCTGTCTTCTCCTTTCAGATTTACCTATTATATATGAAATTTACCAGTTTACCTTGATACTGTACTAAGCATTACAATCTTTGCTCAAAGTAGACCTTAACAAGTGACTTGTCATACATCTCATCTTGATGCACAAGCTGTATTACACCAGTATCTTTTAAAGACACAGTCTTCATTTACACTTATACTCTTGCCTGCACTGTGTGGGGATGTATAAATTTAATTAACAAAGCTCTGTATTTTATGCATTCTTCTTGACTGATTTAATGTTTCCAAACACAAGAGACAATGTCTTGAAGGAGAGCCAAATGTCTTATGAAAGGTTGGACTTTGACATAAACAACGTCTTTGGATCCAGTCTTCCAGCTTGGAGCATTATAGAAGCTCATCAGAAAGAAGTCTGAATTTTGTTCATTTTCTGCACTTACTCCATCACACTTTCAATATACGTACATTCATAAAGTTTTAGGTCAAGATCATCACCTGCAATATTGCACAGAGCTGATGCCCATGGATAAAGGCCCCATAAAACTGTATTATAACGAGGAGAAGAGAGTTTAAAAGATTAATCCATTTGAATGGGAAACAAAAGATCCCTTTTCAGCAACAAACGTGAATGTCCATTAAATCAGCCTAGAAATAGGGGCCACCACAAAGAGGCTGAGGTAACCCAGGAAAACATCTCTTCTAGATTGAAAAAGATTCACAAAATCAGTTATCAGTTCATTTTTTAATTAAATGAAGATTTATACAAACAAACAAGAGAACACTTTGGGGAAGTAGAGGTGCACACTGCCACAGAACAGTTTCCTACAGTGCAGAAAACAGCCAACAATTCCAACAACTTACTTTCCCAGTCTGCTTTTTGTACAGTGAAGGCAAAGCCCAGAGTTCAATAAACCCAAACATGAATTATCTGAACTCCTTTTTTTCTTTTGAAACAGGAGGAGGGAATTACTTGCTGCTAAAGATGTTCAGACTAGTCATTTTGCAAATGGTGCTATGAAGCTAATCAGAAGGGAATGTGTTGTAGCATAATTGCCCTATTTCAAAGCATTATCCTGTAATAACAATCTGCAGAATGGCTGTGCTTCATTGAGGGGGAGAGAGCACTACATCCAGCATGCACCTCAATATATGCACATTCCAGAGGGAAGCACCTCCTTGTCTGCTAATGCTGTAAGGCAGCCCATTAACCAGCTTGAGCCTTTCAGCTCCTAATTTCAGGGCAGAGAGATAGCACTTGCTTCATTGGCTGCAGCTATTTGCTATTTCCAGTTATGAAATCCCGCAAATCCTTTTCTGAAATAGAGACCAGCTTTTGTTCCACAACATATTAGGAAAACACTTTTTGGCATCAGACCAAAGGAATGTTTAAGTGTTAGCTTTTCAAAAGCTATCTTATTAACTCAATAAAGACATCTCTCTAATTTTGTTTCATTAAAACAGAAAACATGTTACACTGGGCTGAAACTCATGAGAGCTTTTGGTAGAAAATACTTCCCTTCTTCGCTGCTCAAGGGCATGGATTCCAGCATTCATTTGCTTGCAACAGCAGAAAGTTGGTCACGGATCCTTCCTAGACCTTCTAACATAGTGTCCAGGGTTTCTTTGCTCAGTTCCACAGTCAGTGCAGAAACAACAGGACTATTTCCACATAAAGCAACATCTTCCTGAATCTGAAAATAGGAACACAGACTTTAGCTGTATGAAAAATTCATTCATGTGTTTTTCCAGTGCCACTACAAAAATCAGTGTTTAATAAATAGATTAAGAAGAGTGCTTTAAATTTGGCATCCAGCTCCGTCCTGAAGGACCACGGCACATTTTCTAAGCTGAGTGCCTCACTAGTGAAGTGTGCTCCCATTGAAAGAGTGCAAGTAAACATATTGCCATGAGTATGGGGAAATTCTGAAGAGACTCATGGCAGGAAGCCACATCCATATCAAAAGCATCTTAGCAGATACCACATAGGATACTTAACCCCATCCCACACACAGAAATTAGGCTTTTTTCATCCTCCTCTGAAACCCACCCTTCCCATATTTACTGGCTGGGGGGATCCATAACTCTGTCAAATATAAACAGTAAGTTTAGCTATTGATAGATGTAGCCAGTGAAGGAATTTATTAATAATCAAAAGTCGTTTCCCAACTAATGTAGTCAGCTAAACATGCTGATGAGTGACTTAGAATTAAAGGGCAATGACTTCATAATTTATCTTCTTTCTTTCTGTAGAGAACAGAAAGAAAGGCACAAATACGGTGCTTTCTTGCATCCTCACGCAAAGAAAACTCTCCCTTGCAAGAAAAAGAGGGCTTTCATCAGAGGCATCATTTCCAGGCTCTGTGGTATTTCAAAGATCATCTCTGAGAAAGTCTGTTAATTGCCCACCGCACAATAGGCAAGCGCCAGATGCCTATCTGAACTGTTTTGTGCGACCACTGGTCAGTCAGGTGTTGGACTTGGCTATTTTGATCCTGTATTCTTTACAGTCACTGATACTACCTTTAACTGAAGAAGGCAAGTAGGGACTGCCATTCTGCTGATGCTGTCTGAAGACGTCTTGATGTCCACCCTCCAGTCCATGTCAACCAGCCGAGGCAAGGAGACTGAGGGATTAAAAAAATGGGTCTGTTAAGCCCAGCAGCACGTGATGACACCAGACCCTGCAACCTGTGACTACCACCATACACATGCTTCTCTACTTCTGGCCCTGGGAAGTGTACAACTTTAGTGCTACTATGTGATTTCACATCACGTTCACTCTGCAGTAAGCCAGTCTCTGAAGGCCTCCTCACGACACTGGAAGGACAAACAGGGTTCTCCCATCATCACACACAAGGATGGTACAGTGCAAGACAAGCATAGCTAAAGTCACAAAGCAGCTGGGAGAAGGGGAGCAGTAAGACATCTTCTCCAGCTCTTCATCCCCTGCCTTGCTGGGGGCAACTCATCATGAGTTGCCCTGGGACCTACATGCTTATTGCTCTGTTCTGTAACCACCAAGAAAGCACACAGGAATGATCTTAAAGTCCAGCAGTATAAAATACGTTATTTCAAGCTCCCCAACCTGTGAACAAAAGCATCCTGCAGTACAGCATATGTATTGGTAAACTGCAATCTTCACATGTCCTGACAATTTGTTAAAAATATTGAAGATATCATCCTAATTAGAAATCATTCAATAGTCTGGTGCAATACTGACATCGATAGGTTAGGGCTAGAGACTTACTTCATGAGCCTTCCAAGGGAAGGAGGACAGGTCTGACTTGGCTGCCGTGACAAGAAATTTGTGCAGCTATCTCTTGCAAAGAGGAAATGGGGATATTCTCTCATGATGGTGTGTACTTAAAGAAGCTCACTGCACATATGAACCCTCAAGACTCCCTAAGTATCATGCAAACTGGCATAAAAACTGAGATTAAGGTTCTCCCAACAAAACTCTGTCACCAACAGGCCAGCTGCAAGTGCTCTTTTTCAGTTCCTGGGAGCATAATGTTTTTCAACAGTCTTTCTGCTGCAAACAATAAATATAAGGAACGTTTGAAGAATATACTCAAGTGAAACTGAGGCAGGTATTTAGATGGGTGGCACGCAGATACCTTTCCCCTTGTTTGAACAAGGCAGGTTTCCTACTTCAATTAAAAAAAAAAAAAAATTTAACCCAGAAACAGTATTGACATTTTCATCTCAGATTTACAAGTGTTTTCTCACAGAAACTAAAACCAGAGGAAAGCATAATTACTTATCCAACCAGATAACAACAGCAAGTGTTAAAAGATGAGGCCTGAATCTTTGACTGCCCAGTGGTAAAATGCAATTTACCACCAAAATCCACAAATTTGGAAAATGTCTGTAAGGTAAATTCCTGTTTAACATATATGTAAAGAAAACAAGTTGTAAGGTGCAGTTTAACAGGGCATAAAGTCATTCCCACTTTGTTACTGTCACATTTGTAAGACTCGGAACCCCCTTGTACCTTTTTCAACTCCATTTTCAGCTAAGAGCTGAGCTATACTTCCTATGTTTGAAAGTGCAGCATTCAGTTTCCTGGGAAAAAAACCTAAGTTCTCACTAGAAGAAAGTCCACACTAAGGACATGGAAACAAAGACAAGCCCTTTCGGTCTGAAAAGGGCATTTGCAGCTAAGGGGCTTAACTGCTGTAACTATGTCAGAATAAATGACTCCAGGCTGCCTGAAGAAACATCATTCCCATTTACGTCAGCTAGGGATTTGCAAAGAAGTCTGAATGAAACGTAGGACCAACCCCATAAAAGATCTATAGGGAGGTGATCGTTTATTCTCAAACCTAATTTAAAAATCCCAGCTGTGGTGCTTGGTAGGTTTGAGTCTTTGTGAAGCCTTATCAAACCTGGTTGTCAGCAAGTATTTGACATCTATTTAAAGGTACCAGAGGGGGATGAAGAGGCAAAGACTACATCTCTGCTGAGTGCTAAGGAAAGAGGTGTCTCAATAGGCAATTGCAGCCTGTCTGGATTTCTCCTATCATAAGATACCTAGTTTCCTCCCCAAGGGTTGATCGCTAGCCTTCCTACTGAGTCCAGATGCTCGAATTGCTTCCTAACAGCGCTTACAGAAATACCTCCTTCTGTCTGGGGAAAGGCTCTCCCTTCTCCTCCTGCTCCCCTGAGCAGAGTTCCAGGGGGCAGTGCAGAACTGGCTGCCTTGCTCTTGCTTTTGGAACAAATTCCAGTTCACACTCTGCCAGGGCCAGCACTTGGCAGCATTTGCAACAACATAAAATGCATCTGTTTAGCCTTGTATGTTAATTTGCAAAGATTGATTGCTAGTGGCTTGGGAGAGGCAGGAAATGTTTTTATGTTAACATAGATCAATCAGTTGGAGTGTCTGTTCTTTATAACACTGCCTTGGTCCCTATGTAATATATGTCTGACACTTCATGAAGACAATACTAAAACAATCCACCATTTCCTAGAAGATAATCTCATTCCAACGGGGTTAAACATTCATGAATACAAAGACATGAGCGTCAGAGCAGAGCTCCTGGGTGCTCCAAGAGCCACACACCCAGCCTTGCTTCTAGGATGTGAAGACCTAGCTAATGTGTCATGCTTGCTCTCATTTCCTCTAATGCTAACAATAAGGAAAAAGAATTATGTGTCTTGATAACACTAGAACATTGTTTAGTGTAAGCAACTGCTGTATTTACTGTATTAGCATTGCATAATAGTTTCTTCCCTCTCCCGATTTATACTCCATTAAAACTTTGAGAGACAGTATATTTCCAGGTCCTGCCATACTGTTTAGCTGTTGGATGTTATCTCCTCTGCAGGCAAAGAAAAGAGTAAAGAGGATCCTAGCATACCTCAAAGTACTCTGTTATGTATCAGCTCCCATTTGTAAGCCTCTAAGCGCTACAGTTGTAAAGAAAACCTCTTGGGGAGAAAACGAAGTATTGTAGCTGCATGGAACACCTAACTGGGATGTAACTCATTGCCCACGATGCTATTGTTAAAGTTTGCATTCCTTAATTACATCACTGTTTAGAAAGGTGAGGAAAAAGCAGAGTTATGAATATATGCAGTGTATCTCCTGATGAATGGAAGAGAAAGAATGCACAGAATCGACTAGATGTGCAAAGGTAAGGTATTCCCCAACATACACATATCCTTTACAGTGCAAAGTTATTGAATATGTGTGGCAGTGTGCTCTCCCCTTCCCCTGGCTCCTGCTCAAGCCATAACCATCAGTGGGAGTTGTGATGAGTTGCACCTGGACTTTGGGGGATGGCTGGCAATACAGCCAAAACACTATCTGGAGTGGGGACCTAAATATTTTGTTCCCATGCGAATATGACTATAGGTCAATTCTCTTACTCTATAAATAGTGGACAACCCAAGAGCCCTTTGAGCTCTCCTGAACAGCAGCGGGCTGCACCCCCTCGCTTAAGGTTCTACTCCTCGAGGTTGAGATTCCTTGCCACAACAGATTCTCAGTAAGTGACTAATAGCATGCTACACTTTGAAATCTTAGCTAAGTGATGTAAAGGATTGATTGTGCATATATAATCCTTTAGACATAAATCACTGACCAAGTCTGGGACTAGCATTGGATCCAGCCACACCTAGACTCCTCTCTGAGAAGAGAGCAAGGGGGTCCTTTCTGAACCTCGTGACTCAAGAGGAGGGTCTCCCTGACAGCTTGTCTGACCCCGTCCTCTGTGCAGTAAATAATCAAGTGTACCCTGGCATCGAATCTCATAAAACACTGTTGCATTCACTACTAACCTTGTTAAATCAGTGTTTTATGGTAATAAATATTTCACTACTTCTCTCTTACAAGTGAAGTTAATCACTCCGCCTGCGACAATATGTACATCATTTAATGAGTTGAATGGGGAGGTCAGAATGCTTCACTTTCAGAAGTCTTGCAAATACTTGCTATACAGGGCACTCTGCAAGGTTGTAACAGATTGAGCATTAAATGGAATCGTTTGAGGACTGGAAACAATTTAGCACAGCAGCACAGACCTGAACATAAGTTTGTGGCCTCTGCTAAACTCTGTGATGCCACAATCATACAGCTTCATCTAAGGCAAATGGGGGTATCCCTGTGCTACATTACGAAAACATGTTGTGATGCACTAATCTAAACTCTAACCTCCAATGACCTCAGGAAACATTAATTGCATTAAGATGTGAACTACTACTTACTCTGATTTGCTTGTGCTTCATTCCTCCAAGCAGAGCTGTGAAAAAGTAGAGAAGAGAAAAAGAAAGTATCAGCAGTGCTTTTGGGGAAAAAAAAAAAAAGGTAGGAAAGCATTCAGAGTCGCTTATGCCTGACAGAAGGGTCACCAGAGCTGCAGCAGTAAGCAGGGAAGAGAGACTGCCTATACCACTGAGTGCCAAGGAAAGGCTGTCACTGGTGGGCGACAGCAGGCAAGTTGGTGACCAACTATTGGTTCTTCTGTAAGTGTGGCTCACATGGCATTTATTAAAGCAATGGGCTACCAACCAAGCAGTGAGATGTACAAGCATGCAGAACTGCTATCCTCTGCCACCACCTCACATACACTGTACCGCATACAGTGTCTCTGCACCTAAGCTAAGGCGGTAAGTGGTCGGGCACCTAGATGCTACCTAGTGCTGAAATCTAGCCCTCTAAGTTTTATCATCATTTGTAGTATTTTTTTCACCACACAGGTGAGTTGTTAGGATAAAAGTGGCGTTGCATTACATGAACAAGGCCCACACACATTCCAAAGGTCTTGGGAAAACCCTCTGTACCCATGGCTGTGTTTTGTTTGCCATTACACTCAGATGACATATTTCATTCAACTCCGCTCATCCCAAACTGTGATTATGCCCAAGGCATGCACAAAACAGGAACACGACTTTGCATGCTGCCAACTAGCCACATATCAAACCAGATACACAGGCTTTAACTTTCCAGATGAAAGCAAATGGCAGGTGGGTAGCACTCACATATTCTCCAAGATTATCTTAGTCAAAAGGTTTTTCAGATTTTGGTGGAAGTCTTCTGGAAAGAGAGACAGGATATCTTCTGCCCTCGTCAAGCCGTGGTACACGACGTGCCTGGTGAGATTGTGCAAAGCAGATACCAGCTGTAGGAAAGGAAAAGGAGAAAGGGCTCTGCTGAGTTGACAAGCATTACAAACAGCACAGGACAGGCCTTCAGTAGCGAGGAGAGAGACAGCTTCTGCAGTCCAACCAACACCAGCAAGGCCTTGGTCATCCAAGTACTGCCTGAGAGCCTTAACAGGCAAGGGGCCGAGGTCTCACTGTCCTCTAGCACGCACGCCTCATGCACTTCCCTATAAGGCCCATCCAGGCTGTGCCTCCGGGGGAGGGCAGCCTTTACGGAGCACGTTGGTTCCAGCAGCGGACGCGGTTCTTCGGAGCCCCGTGGCGCCGCGCATCTTCCTGAGGGCCTGGGCCAAGCCCTGCGCTGGCGCCCGCGCCGCTGCCCGCCGCTCCTCCCCTGCCTTCCCCTCCCCGCCCGCACGGCGAGGCCCAGGCGGGAGGTCCCGTCCGCCCGCTCCTCCCTGCGCGCCCCGTTTCCGCGCAGCGGGAGGGGGCATTCCCCAAGGCACTCCGCTCGCTGCCGCGCCGGCGGTTCTCGCTCCCGCCCGGCCCTACCTGCTGCGCTTCCTCAGGGCCAGCGGCGAGGCTGGGGCAGGCGCGCTGCGCCAGCGGGCCGAGGCCGGCGGGCGGGCTGGAGAAACACTCCTGGCACAGCTGCCGCACGGCGTCCCTCGACGGCGCCTGGCGAGGAGCAAAGCGGGGGGCGCTCAGCCGCGGCCTGGGAGAAGCAGCCGCCGGGCCGGGCGCCCCGTCCCCCAGCGGCTCGACAGCCCGCTCACCTTCAGCAGGCTCTGCAGGGCGGCGAACTCCCCATCCCGCAGCGCCGCCATCTTGGCGCGGTCAGCTGAGGCGGGCGCCGAGCTCCCCCTGCTGCGCCGACACCATCTTGGCGCTGTCAGCTGAGGCGGGCGGGGGCGGCGCCGGGGCCGAGGCCGCGGGCAGTCCGGCCGGGCGCTGAAGTCCTGCCGTTGACGGGGGAGACTCCGCGTTACCGCGCTCTGAACCCCCAGCCCCGCGTTGAAGGCCGCGGCGGCCCCCGCCCGCGGTGGAGCGTGCGGGAGAGCGTGCGCCGTGCGAGCGGGGCCTGCGGCCGCAGCCCGACAGCGTAGCGGGTCCCCGGTGTCGGTGGTGAGGGAGGAGGGACGAGGGCAAGCCCTAAACGTCTGGCCTCGCCCTCTCCGACCTACTTCCTTTTTTACTGTCAGTGCAAATCTCTACGTTGGATGCAGAATTTAGCTGTAAACGCTCTATTTTCAGCCAGATGGAACTGCGGGCAAAGGATTTATCATTGCGCTGCTGCAACGATAAGGACTTATCTTAGCAAACTGTGTGTATCTTTCACTTTGTAAAAGAATTAAATAAGCCCTCTTTAGAGAGAAAAATAGTCTTCTCTTTGCCTTGTGTAATTCCCAGCACATCTGGTTCCAGGGCATCTGTAATCTATGATCACTCCTTCTCTCACAGCACCCCCATCCTCATTTCCATTTGTATTGTTCCGTAAGCAGAATAATACACGGTAAGAAATGCAAACACGTAAATGCTGTTTGCATTGGGCTTCACAAGCTTGGCAGGGAAAAGGGCTTCCTCTTGCAGAGGAACTGATTTCCCTCTCTCATGCCGGGAAGCCTTAAAGGGCAGAAGAATCCAAAGGAGAGGATTTTATTTTCCATCGTTCTTCATGAGCAACAGGAAACGAGGCTCTGGGGGAACTATTTTGGGGTATGAGCTTACCATCTGTGGCCTCTTGAAATGAATTAGTGTGACTGATCAGTTTGGAGAGCTGCCATGTATTTGTACTGCTTTCTCTAGCATTGTGTCACCAACAAATGTAACCCGGTTCAGGCAGTGGGTTAGGGAAAGCTGAGTGTCTGCCATGTGGCGTCGTCTTTAATGGTGGAGTCTTCCTGGGAGAGCTGCTGTGCTGCTGCTGAGTTTAGGCGGCAGGACCGAGCGGGCAGTAGGTCTTGTGGATGGCAGTTGCTTACCCAGGCGACCGTACTCTACAACTCAATACTCTGACGAGAAAAGGAAAATGAGCTACGCAGACAACATTGCCTATTCCTTCCTGAGAGGAAGTATCTGAAAGTATTTAGCTGTGCTCTTTCATCTACTGATGCCACAGTGATCAGTTTCCACCTACACGAATACAGCAGTATCTGTGAACTACACACTGAAATAGACCAGAAGGTGAAGGGAAAGATAATTTTTAATTTGAATTTAATTTTAATCTTTTAATTTAATTTTTGTTTCCAAAATGGAAGGTTTGCAGAGTTAGTGGGCTAAACATTAGCATCCCAAAGGGAAAAAAATTGGATAGTGGTTAGAGGTCAGGATTTAAGAGCCAGGAAACTGGAATCATGTTGTCTTGACCTTGCTTCTGCCTTCAGGTGAATCAAGGTAGGTCACTTTTGTCACCTGAGTGACAGGTAGATAATGTAACTGACTGTATAACATAAAGTCCTGCATTAATAAATGTGGGCATTTATTAACCTCAGCAGTAAGCTTAGAGGTTGGGAAAGAATAAACAGAATGAAGGCAGTATGGAAAACCAACACTGTGTTACAATCTGAACAAGTAAGCCTAAAGAAAACATAGGGATTCTTCACAAGATATCACTTAGTGTTGTAATTGCATCGTTGACCTCTTATAATCTGCCTGCTTGTCTTGTTCCCAAACCAATCAAACTAGCATTTTCTACAGTCAGCAATAAGCAGAATTTTTTTAAGCAGTAAAACTTCTGAAATTCCGTATCCAACTGGGGAAGAGGGGCATTGGTTTTTTCAGGGTTTTTCTAAAGCAATGACAAGACATGTAAAATCAAATTGATCCATGCCTAGTTCAAGGACTTAATTGTACAGAGTAACTTTGTCAGACGAGTAGGTGGAGAGATGCAAAGGGCGGGGGGCAGGGGGGAGAGGAGGGGGCGGGGGAGTAGATCACTGTCATTGCTAAATGTCACAGGAGTATGTGGCAAGACTGAACGTTTACCTGTGAGTCACATACTCAGTACAAAGATGCTGCCTGCCAGTAAGTACAACCGGCATCGAACTGAATTCGCTCCCCAGCCCACCTCCTATTGTTGCCATTTCCTCACTCTGGGAGTCTTCTAATTATGAGGAAATAATGGCAAGTTTGATTTAATATAAAAAATGAAATGCTGTTTGTGGCTCATGGCTAGAAGCCAGCAGAAGTGCTTAGTAAAATGCTTTATCTGAGGGTGAGTGTATCTTTCTTTCTCTCTTTCTGTCTTTCTCTCTCTCTCTCTCTTTTTCTTCCTTTGGTACTGTCTGTAGGTGTCTTCAAGGTCCATACCTCCAAAATCAGATTATAAGGGGCGAAGGGCGAGACTGCATTGTGTAAGGAAGGCTGGCCCTGTGGTCAGTGTGCTTATCAGAAAGTTTTGAGAAACACCAGTTGAATTATCTGCTGTGTCAGAGGCAATTCTCTCTGGTTTGAAAAAAAAAACCACCAAACCACACAGAACAATTAGATGCATTGGATGACCTTTTTGGGTCTTCTTGCAGCCTTTTTTTTTTTTTTTTTCCCCTGTGATTTCATGTCCATATCACCCAGCAGGACTCAGCTGTGAGCTCCGAGCCTGCAGATGCATCTGTATAGCCCTATGTGCGGGAACTGGCCTGGATCTTAAGAGCTAAACTGCTGTTAGACCAGTCATTGAGTCTGAAAATTAAACTCTGCTTCCGAGTTGGGCACATTTGCCTGCACTCAGGCCTGGGTGATACAGCTATAGTACTGGCTGATTTGTCTCTCTCTCTTGGCTGAGCCAGTCTGGGGTATCTGAGAATCATCCTTCCTGAAGTATTGCAGATGTGTCTATATAAAACACACGTGAGCAATAGCACTGCAGGGGGTTGGGGTGAGTGAACAGCCTTCGGACTATAAGACTCTTAAATACTGTTGGCAACTTTCTAAATTCAGCATCTCCTGGACGTGGGGATGTGGGTGTGTGGGTATGTACACTTACCTGCTGTCTGCTCTTCTTGTCTGTGATGTCTGTTCCCAGCCATGTAAAAAAAGCCTCCAGAATTGGTATTTCATGTGGGGAGAGAGGAGCAGGGACCCAGGCTGGGAATCACTTGAATGAGAAGGGAGATAAGAAGGGATGACTTCTGAGGGCTAGGTGGGAGTTGGCGACCTCCCGGGTGCAGTAGGAGAGTAGTTCTTCATTTGCCTTTTCACTTAAAATAGCAAGTAGTCCTAGTTTTCTGTACCTACTGGTACTTTGCAAGGAATAGGCAGGGGGAATTACCTTGTTGTCAGGTATATATACAGCTCTCTCTGCTGGACTCTGAGGGATTTAAACTTTTCCCTCCCTGGAAAATATCAGGAGGGAAGTTGCCTGTGTGCCCTTTGACTTTTTTAATGGAGAGGGACTGCCAACCATTTTTGTTTAAAAAAAAAAAAAAAAAAAAAAAAAAGGAATGGGAGGTAAGGGGAAGAAAATACAAAGCATTGAAAGAATTGTGTGCATTTCACGCATGAAGTATTTATCATCAACAGAAGTCAGCTATCATGACAGAATAAAGCAAGGCAAAAATCAAGGAACGGAAAGCTCAATGAAATAATTTCAGTAAGTCAGTTTAAAATACACCTGTGTCTTTATACATAGCTATGTAAGTCCAATGACAGATACACACTTTGCAAAAATGTCATATTTGTTGTAGTCCATCAACTAAGGTGACAGCCCCAAATAAATGGGGGGCTTTGTTGTGAGGAACAGTCAGTCTTGCTGTTCCTAATACATTCAAGGTAAAAAATAAGCATAAAAAAGCAAGCAAATAATTTGACAAACCCATTCCAGCCAGCCCCCCCCCCCCCCTTCAGAAGTAAAAAAGAAAAGGAATAAATTTAGCTTCCCTACAATTCTTGTCTGGAGAACTGTAACCTTTTGCACTCCAGGGAAAGAAGCACACAGTTCTATCTCACTTTGACTGTTCAAGCTCCTTGGGAGAGAAATCTTTGGGATACTAAGGATTGGATGGGAAGAACTATTAGGTTTTTCCCAGGCTACACTGTATTCACTGGAGTATCTGTTGCAGAACAATGTTGTAGAACAAAGTCTCTTCCTTATGGGCTGTCTGCTGGAAGGCAGGGCTACTCTGTAACCGCACGCTTGCTGGGTGTGTGCAATTCCTCTCCTGCAAGGAAAAGTGAAGCTGTTGCCTTGCCCTGAAGAAAGGAACTACATACTAAGAGATTCTGGTTTAGAGATTGAGCAAGATAAAGTGTGAGAGATGTCTTTTCCTCAGCTACTTTTGCATCATTTGTTTTTTAATGGTGTGTCTTTAACAGCAAAGAGCAAATAATAGGAAAGAAATCTTCACAGAGCATGCAGGTAAGATTGGGTTTACTAGTACTTGGAGTCATATTCTCCAACCAGGATTTTCCTGAAATGTCTCCAAGTTTCTAAAGTCCCATTTATACTATCTTACATATTGATGGATATATCAGTCTTTTCATGACAGGGCTAGGACAGAAGTTTCTGCTTGTAGTTGTTACTGGGAGTCGTGCTTAGATTATTACCAGGAGGGCAAATTTCCCCCTAGATGTCTGGTTGCATCGACCAGTCAACTAAAAAGTGGCAGAGAACGTTCCTGAGGCCCTTACTGTTAAATTGCTAGTGTTGTTCTTGGCATGGTTTCCACTCATCCTGATTGTCATTCTCCCAAGCAGCTCCAGGGTCAGGAGTTGGCATGGACTAGGAAGCAACCCCAATGAGCAGTGTGCATGTGGCCACCCTGTCTGAGAGGCCAAGAGCCGAGCAGCTCTTGCAAACCGTCCTATGCCCATTGGTCTCTGGGCCAGAAAATGGTTCAGAGCAAGCTTAATTTACTATCACAAATCTAACTTCCACATTCTTGTCCTCACTCTTTTTTCTCCAGTTAAAATGAGCTTTCCAGCAGACATGATCTCTCTGTTCCACCTAACCCACTTCACGAACATCAGTCACCAGAGATTACCACAGCCCTCCTCAGCTTTTGTGCCTAAAGGCAGAGAGAGACTGCAGTTCATGAACAGGCTTAAAAGCTTAAAATACGGGATTTTAATCCTCAGGCTGCAAAACACGGGTTCTTTTAGATGTGTTGTCAGAGCTCTGTAGGGGAGGTGCAGAGTACCCAGGCCAGAGACGTTTGTCTTGCCCACAGGTTACCTGCCTGCAGGCTGCCCGCGTTACTCAGCCGGGGGCACACTCCCATCCGTGCGGCAGGTGCTGCCAGCAGAGCTATGATTTTTTTTTTTTCCTTCATATTTCTAGCTAGCATTGCTGTGTTGACAAAACTTTGTAGGCAATTTTGACACTTCCCATACCTAGTATGGGAGCGGCCTTCAATTTTAAATATGATTAAAAACTGGCCCAGAGCATAAGACAATAGCAAGTGTCTTGGCACCTTGACTCAAAAAGTGAGAACCAAGCATGTCCTGATTGGCCTCGAGGTGATGACCAATGTAGAAACTAAGCAGCAAACAAGATGGATTCACTTTCCATTCAAAGTATGGGAGAAAACTGCTTGCAAAATGGATCAAGTGAAAAACCGACAACGAATAAAACACAGGCTGCTTAAGCTGCCAGCTGATCCTTTATTAAGATGCAGAAAGCCTCTGACTTCAATCAGAAATGTAGATTAGTCATAAAAATAGTGATGAACCTAGAGAAACCGTAATAGTCTCCTCAACCAGGAAGACTGAACTGGTTTGAAATGATCTTGGCTATAAAAGCAGACACCATGCCCTCTAACCAGTTGAGCTTTACTGGCAAAATACTTGGAAGTAGAGCCAGCTGCATCAAAAGAAAAGTATTTTGCTGGTTAAGATGCTCAGGAACCTAAGTGATTAATGGAAGCTGAAAAAACTCACTAGATGCTGTGAGAAAGCCTTTGTGCTAATGTAGCTACTGTAACACAATCTCAAATGTATAGAGAGACCTTTAGAACATAAAGATGTGTTTCTAAACAGTAGCTGTTTCAGGTGCTTCTGATGTCTCCTTTGGCCCTTTCTTGCTTATTAAATGCAAGTGCCAGACACGAGGTAGCTGTGATTAGATACAAGCAGGTCTCTCAACCAACACAAGAGTCCACGCCTGCTGAGAGCACTGCAAGCCAGGAGCCATGTGGACCTATAATTCAAACATCCTACATGCAAATGTCCTGAAGAAGGGCTTGTGGGGACCAAATATTGCCCATATTTTTGCAGCTATAATAACAGGACTGAATGAAAAAGCACTACCTTGCTGTGGTGTTTTCCAGGTAGTACTGATTATTTTAAAGGTTGCTAGTGAAGGCAATACAAGCAAAATACCCCAAGTATGAAATAATACATTGGTTCTCATTGTTTATGTTATGGGTACAGCCAAGGTTTTCACAGTTCATGCACAGAATGGAAAAACATAGTAGTCCGTAGCCCCTGAACTGGATGTAGTCTATATACTTTGAGACTTGTTTATAAAGGATTACCAGTTAGAAGTTAGGAGCTTTGTGTTCTCTCTCTTTTTGTTTCTTATTAGGTCAGGCAAGGAAAATGCATACGAAACTTGTAAGATGGTGTTGCATATGCGGCATCAGAAATCCCTGTGCCAGAAGTTCTCCTGCTCACCTGTGACAACGTTTGGCTTTAAACCACGGGGGGACAGAGATGGAAAATGTCTGGCAATTCTGAAAACAAACAAACAAAACAGTGAAGAAACTCCTCTACTTTCAGAAAACTTCTGGAAATCCTGACAAAAATTAAAGTAGCTGTTTTAAATATATACATACAGGAAAAAAACTACTTCTTTAGGAATGAGATATGCGTTGTTATCCATATAGCTTGCATGCAGAGATTTCTGCTAAGAGTATTTACGGTATAACGTAGTACCAGTTCTTCACTTCTAAGTAGCTATTCACGTACCTATTACTAGACATGGAATTCTATACCGTGGGGGTATTTATTGTCTCCTTTTCCTGTTGATATCTCTAAAATGGAGGCATATCTTTCACAATGGAAAGCATTACTATTGTGGACTTGTAAACAGAATGGAACATCATAGCCATAGGGCCAAGAAATAATATGTAAATTAAAAGGTAGAGAAGGAACTCATTTTTAGAGATGTTGGAAAATAACCATGACATTCTTATGTATTTTCATTGCAGTGTGATTAAATGCACCATAGCATTAAAGATTGGAAATAAATCTGGCCTCCACTATGTGAGAACTGTAATTGCTCAGTACCAGCAATTTTACAATGTGTTGTCTTTATTTGAAATAGCTACCAGGAAGAATTCTAAAGGCCTGAAGTGCAATAATAATAATTTAATTTTAAAATTCACTGTAAAATTTCTCTGCATTGTGAGTGAAAATACTTAATATCAAAGCAGATATTTTTTCCATTTTCCAAAAAGGAAATAATAATTTGCCCTTGTCTTCCATGAAAAAAAAAAAAAAAATAGGGAGCTTTTCTTGTACCTTTTCCGTTTACTTCCATATGTTCTTGTCACAAGGTGAGACGCTGATACAATGTCAACAGCATCCTAATGCTCATAAGAAAAAGCAGATTCCTAGTAATGAAGTTGCTTATCCTTTTCCAAATTAGAAGATGCAGGACGTAACTCCTTAGTTAATGCAGTAGAGATATGACATCAAGTCTATGTTGATCCAACTGGATGCAGACTACTTGGGGACCAAGTGAAAAGCCTATCTGCTTGCCACCACTTACCAACTCCACAGGAGAGGCAGCAGGAGAAAAGCCTGCTTGTGCAGCATCCACTGCAGTGCAGACCGATGCATCAGCTTCAAAACATCTTTGTCTTCAGCCAGTTGGGCAGGAGACATGGCACTGGGGTGTTAGAGCACCAGGCAAACCTCCGTTCTGGCAATCCTGCTGCAGAGACAGCTGTATCCTGTAGAGGGAGAGAGAATCGGATTTATAATTTCTCTGGACACTACAGCAAGATTTGCCACAGCTTGTCTGTCAAGGCCCTTAGATTTCTCATAGGTTAAAAATGGGCGAGACTACTTATATCTACTTTTGTGAAGACTTTG
The DNA here is from genome assembly GCA_947846985.1 of Fratercula arctica. Lineage (NCBI taxonomy): Eukaryota > Metazoa > Chordata > Aves > Charadriiformes > Alcidae > Fratercula > Fratercula arctica. Next base: position 51,510,802 of record CANTUZ010000005.1, on the reverse strand, counting down.
GAGATTTACAGACAGAAAGCACTAGGCAAGCACTAAGTATGCTTTTTTGAAATAAAGCACTAATCAGTTAGAAATATTGAAAAACTATACAAATGAGACTACTTGACAGCACCTTTTGAATGTGCATAAATTTAGACACCTTTGCAGCCATGGTGCAAGGTGTCAATGCATTTAGCATTTTAATGCATATTTCTTTTTGCTGCGATTCAGACAAATTGATTGGTCTGTGTGATTGGGGAAAGTTTCTATGTTGATCACTGGACCTGACAGGTAATCCTTGCCTTGAGGACTTGTCTGTGTTAGAATCTTTTCATCTTAAAATTTCTTACATTTATTTCTGTTGGTGAAACCCATGAATTTTGTGAGAGTAGGGTGGGATCATTTAGGGTACCTTCCGGGCATGATTAGCAATGTTGGCCTGACTCTGCACGGCCGTGCACCCTGTGCATTGTCAGTCTGTTGTCTGTTGCAGTGGCTAAAAAATGTGCAGGTAATATAGAATCAAGAACTTCACGGTTTGCACTCATGTGGCATTTAGCCTCGTCTCTACTCGCTAAACAGCTGCCGTCCTGACAGGGTTTTATTGTTATGATTTTTTAAGGAATGGAGCAAACCCATGTGGTTAATACATACTCTTCAGAGTCAGTTCTCAGTCACCTTTCAGATGACAGTGTTCCTTCCTCCCTGGCCTCTCAGCTGAAGCAGCTAGTGCCTTTTCAGTTTGAATTGCTGATACATGAGACTCTTCAAATGGGACTGCAAATTAGAGGGTGAGACCACTGCTGACAGATGCGGTCTGTAAGGCTCTGTGCTAACAGATACTCTCTGTGTGCTATGTAAGTCTGTGGACACTTGTCGGTATTAAAACTGGAAACTGAGCAGCCTAACCCCGTTGTGAAGAGGGCACTGCACATTAACAGTTCATCTAAGGTAATTTTCTTTCCTGCCCTGCTACAAGACAGTCCCTATAAAATTTGATAGACAGTTCAGACTGTGCCAGTTCACAAGATTATGAATGTGTTCAAACTGCAAAGTGTCATTGGAATGAAGAGAAGCTGAGTAGTTTCCGTCAGAAAGCATTTGGCCTAAGCATAATATCAAGCGTTTACAACTTTCTTCATCCAAGCTCTCATCCAGATGTAACAACCATTCATTGGTGCTCGCAAAACTCCTGGCAGAAAATTCTGTGTAATGTATCGCCAGTCAATGGAACTGCATCCTCTTTTTTAAAGCAAATTAAAGCATGCTTTGAAACATTTTCCTTGAGGTATTTACAACCCTGACACCATAGCAGATTTAGTTCTGGCAAGACAGAAGGAGCAAGCCACCAGGGACAAAAGAAAGACATCTAATCTTTCTTATAAAAGCAAAAAAGTAAACAAACCGCAGAGTTGGCAAAGGATAAATATGAAGTTTAAAACTCATTGAAGGGGACGTTTCTTCCTCCCTGCTATCCTTTTGAGCGTCAGTGTCTCTCAGTGTGACTTAGCTGTGCTGAGGCTAGACAATGAAGCAAAGGCCAGCACCAGCATGGGCTCCCAGCTCTCCCTTTCAGCCACTGAAAATGACCACCACACTGTGCAAGCAACAACATGGGGGGGACGGCAGCAAGGGAAAGTGCAAACATGCTGGAATTCATCAGTTAACCGCGATTGACAACAGCTGCCAGAAAGGGCTCCTTCAAGACATGGTGTGTAAAACAGCAGGCCTCAAGCATGCAGGTTTCAGTCGCATGGTTTCTTTCTTCCAACAGAGGAACTTACCTTCAGTAGCGAGTAGTTAGTAAGATCTGTTCCTGGGAACCATTACTAGCAGGAGAGCAGTTCCTGCGCGTAGACAGGGCCCCAGGCCCTCTTGGTGACCTCTGGCCAGTTTAGGCTTCAGAACTGAGTGAAACACCAAGTACCAACTCTGAGAGTGCGGTGATGCCAGTATCAACAAACCAGCTGTAAAAACATTTCATCAGTTTAATATTCTGTATTCATTACAAAGTCTTGCTACAACACAGCCCATTGTAGTCAGCTGCAGGCACAATCCAAGGTCGCTGTGACACCGCCTATAGTCTCTGCTGAACTATTTTTTGTCTGCTAAATTTTCTTGCTTCCCTTCCCCTTTTCCACAGCCTTAACCCCACTTGGTCACTGTTCTCTGCACTGCCTGGCTTTAACCACTGCGTGCCTGGGTCCTCCCAGCAGGAAGCCACTCATACACCGGCTCATCCTCCTGCGATGGCAATGCTGCCTGCAGGTAAGCAAAGACTTGTGAATAAACCAGTGTGATGTTCTCCAAAGCAAGGCATAGGCTGTAAGTGTAGAGCATGCAGAGCTTTTGGCTTCTGTTATGTGAATTGGCTGTAGATTTGGAGGGCACTACACGAAATGCACCAAGAGGCCAGTGTTCAACCACTTCAGCAAGCTGTGCTTGTGCTCAGCTTGCATTTGTGATAAGGGCAGATGTGCTGGGCTGTTAGGTGTACCATGGGCAGTGGCAGATCAAGCTGGCCGCAGGCGCTTACGCACTTCAAGAAACTGCATGTTCACATTCACCTCGTGTCACTGGTCCTGCAGCTCAGGCTGCCTGCAGAGCTGGGAGGTAAGGACAGCTGTGAAGTTGTGACTGTGACCCAGAACTGCAACAGGAGCCCCATCAGCTCATTTTGTATGAGAATAGGTGAGCGAACGGTCACCGTTACATCTTAGTAAGCAATAGGATTCACATCCCATCATCAAGGAAATGCTGAAGTCATTCAGGCCCATTTTGTTGCAGTTGCTGCCTTTTATGGGTTTGAAATGACAATTATGAAGGTCTTATTTCTGCCTTACTAGCTAGGATTGTGTTTTCAGTCTGTGTTAATATGGTGGCTAGTTCAAAGAAGTCCAGGTTTAAGTCCTTATAAATAGTAAGAAAATCATAAAGCCTCAACTTATTTCAATAATGCCTTGGTCATGCATAAAATTTTAACAGAAAAAATCAAAAAGTGGTTTCTTTCTGGGTGGTTTTGGGTGGCTTAAAACTCAGAAAAGATGAGGTACAGCCCATACACTCAGAAAAGCCTCTAGTAATGCCTCAAAATAGAAGAGCAGAATTGTAAAAACTAAGAAACTTGAATGTAAATTATATAAATTATCTTTCTTCTACTAAAGCTCTACCTCATCACAACCGCATGCTTAAATTTCCAAGGCAGCATAAGGGTAAATGTCAAGATAAATGCTTAAAAAATATCCTTCCCTGTATTATTAACATCACCATGGACCATTAAAATTAAAGGGCTCTTTAAAACAGAATTTATTTTTCATTATTTATTCTGCTGTTGTCACTGTTCACTTCCTCAGGTGTAAGCAGCAAATCCCCAGAGGGGTGTTTTATCTCTATATAAATGAATATTAGATGCTTCCCCTTTGGTCTATTAGAAATGGCACAAATGCAGCTGCGCTTGTGCATCTATAATTTCAGGACATGAGCCAGCCTCTCAAAGAAGCTTTCAGTTGGCAGCCTATACTTCACTGTCTTCTGCAGAGTTTTGTAAATTAACTGATATTAGTGACCAGGGTGTGTGAGGTGAAAAATGCTGTGGACTACTGATCTGCTCTGTTGTGGAAATTCCATTCTCAAATTATTCAGAGGCAAGAGGTGTCACGTCAAGCAGGTCCATGCCTTTCTTATGCTGGGGGCCCCAGAGCTGGACGCAGTACTCCAGGTGGGGTCTTAGGAGAGCAGAGTAGAGGGACAGAATCACCTCCCTCAACCTGTTGGCCACGCTGCTTTTGATGCAGCCCAGGGTATGGTTTGCTTTCTGGGCTGCAGGTACACATTCTGGTTCATATTCAGTTTTTCATCCACCAATACTCCCAAGTCCTTCTCCACAGGGCTGCTCTCAATCCACGTGTTGCCCAGGCTGTATCCGTGTTTGGGATTGCCCTGATGCAGGTGCATGACCTTGCACTTGGCCATGTTGAACTTCGTGAAGTCTGCACAGGCTCACTTCTCAAGCCTGTCAAGGTCCCTCTGGGTGGCATCCCTTTCCTCTAGAGTATTAACCACACCACTCAGCTTGGTGTCATCCTCAAACTTGCTGAGGGTGCACTCAATCCCACTGTCCATGCCATGGACAAAGATGTTAAATAATACTGGTCCCAGTACGGATCCCTGAGGGACACCGCTCATCACTGGTCTCCACCCAGCCACCGAGCTGTTGACTGCAATTCTTTGAGCATAACCATCCAGCCAATTCCTTGTCCACCGAGTGGTCCACCTGTCAAATCCATGTCTTTTCATTTTAGAGACAAGGATGTTGTGCAGGGCAGTGTCAAATACTTTGCACAAGTCCAGGTAGATCACATCAGTTGCTCTTCCTTTATCCACTAATGCTGTAACATCATTGTAGAAGGCCACCAAATTTCTCAGGAACAATTTGCCTTTAGTGAGGCCATGCTGGCTGTCACCAAACACCTCCTTATTTTCCATGTGTCTTAGTATAGTTTCTAGGAGGATCTGCTCCATGATCTTGCCACACACAGAGGTGAGACTAACCAGACTGTAGTCCCCTGGGTCTTCCCTTTTTTCCCTTTGTTAAAATGGCGGTTATGTTTCTCCTTTTCCAGTCAATGGGAACGTTACCAGTCTGCCATGACTTCTCAGATATGATGGATAGTGGCTTGGCAACTTCATCTGCCAGTTCCTTCAGGACCCTTGGATGCGTCTCAGCAGGTCCCATGGACTTGAGCACCTTCAGGTTCCTTAGATGATCTTGAACCTGATCTTCTATGGTGGGTGGTACTTCATTCTCCCAGTCTCTTCCTTTGGATTCTTTGAGGTTGTCAGCGTGGCTAGAGCACTTGCTGGTGAAGACCAAGGCAAAAAAGTTGCTGAATCCCTCAGCCTTCTCCATGTTGGTTGTAGCCAGGTCTCCCGTTTTACTCAACTTCTTTCATCTTTCTTTGTTGTCCTATGTACCTGAAGAAAACCTTGTTTATATTTTTTATGTCCCTAGACAAGGACTGCACTCCCAGGCCATATCCCTATAATCCTCCCAGGATGTGTACCCCTGCCTCCACTGCCTATGCATTTGGTTTTTCTCTTTGATATGACGGCCAATGTTACTTTTCCCTGAGTTCACAAGGCTCAGGAGAACTATACATTCGCTAATAAAGCCCAAAGTCAGATTTGCCCAAAACTGAAATATTTCATTTCACTTCAGTCTCTGACAACATTTGATGTTCATGTTGCTCTTCTCCTACAGGAGTCAGCACAAGTTCCCTCCTGATTAAGAAATGGAACAGACTGGGAACAATGAGGTACACCAAGATAAATGCATTAAGTGTATTTTCAGAGCTGCGGAGACCCTAGCTCTGTAATGGCAACAGGCACGGAGCAGTAAGCACGAGAGAAGTCCTGTTTGGAATTGAAAATAAACTTTTTCCATGTGTCCTTTCGCTATGCTGCAGGCAGCACTGTCCTGGGCCACACAGCCATGCCGTGCTGTGCCCAGCAGCTCTGCTTCTATGCAGAGCAGCGGCTGTGACACTGTGAGCACATGAGGTGCAAACCAAGCTGTGGTGTGGCAGGACGAGCCACTGGCGTGACTCTCACGCTCAGCACGTGAGGTTTGACAGGTCTGGTTTGGAGGAGGGCAGGGTAACAATGGGAGAAGGTGCCACAGGCAAGGGGTGGCAGACCACCACCCTGGGCAAGAGGGGCAAGAGGGACAAGAGGCAGCCAGCAGAGACAGGAACTGTACTCTGCACAGTTGCTTCTGAAAGCATAAAGTTCTTGTGTTTATATACCAAGTATCCCATTGGTTCTTATTAATTTAATTTAATTGATTTTTTTATTTTTTTTTGGTAAAATTCCAAACATTTTATGTCTATGGTGATTTATGGTCTTCTCCTCTCAGTAAACTGCAGAGTGGAGCTTGCAAAAACCCAGCCTCTTAGGACATGCTGAATTTAATCCTGGCACCCAAGTTATCTAGTTTGATGTGTTATCTGAATCCTTTGCCATGCTGAGAAGGGCACCTAAGCATTGGTGTGCTTGTTTTGTTCCCTGCTGACTGGTGCATCCGGCAAACAATTTGACTTCATTCCTTGTCCCCACAATGCCAGCATTGTGCAGTGCTACAAATCAACATCAACTGGTGCATGGTGCCTTGTGGTACCAGAGACTGATTGAAGGGCTACCGAGGAGCCTCTCAACCTTAAAAAATGATGTGGCTGAACCTACAGTTTAGGGTGTTTTATTTTGTTTTGTTTTGATAGCTGTTGTTTAAACTAGGCTCTCCAGTATTTCTCCATTAAAAATATCTTCCTCTGATATGGTTATTAAATTACCTTAGTTGAAGGTTAAACGAAACAACCATAAGTCTAACATCAACCCAAGGAAGTCATTCCTTGGCTTATAGCTCCTGATGTTGCCCAGTCACTGGGGTACTTGGTTGCTTTTACCCAGAGTGTGCATCCCCACTGTGACAGATGTATTGGCAGAAGGGCCACTACTTAGGGAACAGGAGCTCAGAGAAGACAACTGCAGATATAGTTTATGGTTAGAGTGTTCCTCTGGCAACTATACGTTTGCTGAGGATTTGTGTCAGCTCAGGAAGAGAATTTATGCATGCAACAGAAAGGCTGGATATTGGTGGCTGACTTTATAGTTTCAGTGGGTCCACACACCATACAAACCTGTGGTTACAACAGGCAATGTAAGTACAGTGGTGTGAACAATGCCTTAAAGGATTCTCCATTTTTGCCTGTAACTCTTCATGCCAATACTACGTGGGAATATTGCTGCCTGAATCCTCATGTTGTGATACCTTACGGTGATGTAATGTTATGCAACTTCGTTATTCAGGGACACAAACACCATGGAGCTGAAGCACTGCTCTCAAGAAAAATTGCTTCCACCGGTAAAAATAATACTTAAATCAATACAAACACAGATTTTTGGTAGTAAGGCAGCTTCATGTCACCAACTATTCCGAATCAGCGTGTCTGTAATATAAAGCAGAATGAATTGTCATATCTTCAGATACAAAGTGTTATAGTTTAGACAAGTATAGTTACTTTATACCCCAGGAGATATGCCTAAATGTAGGACCTCATACACCAGCTTGGAAACAGCAGAACCACGTGTCAGTCTGTTATGCCTTTTCTCTGCATTGTGGTTGTAATGTCTAGTGAAGTAAGGTAAATGTTGGACAGAGTATAACCATTACAGCAATCCTGCCAGCAATACCTGTGATGTGTCTCTAGTGTTTGAGTTCAGAGCAGAAGTGTATTTTGCATCAGGGGCTGATTTTGGAGCACAGAGATTAGATTCTGTTGAGTGAAATTAAAATGGAAAATGTTCTCCAGCAGCACACCTAACATGCTCAGACCTCAATAGACATTTAGTCCAGGGGACCCAAATGAAGGGGGTTTGAACTGAAAAAAAAACGGAATATGCATAATGTGCGTATCAGAACCTCAGCATCAACTGCGTGTGTAGAGCATCTGCTCCACAGGTTCTTGGTCTACTTGACCTTACCATGCAGATGTAACCTTGCCTGACTTTTAAGAGGAGTTGAGAGGACCTACTGAAAATCAGGCTCCAATTTTTTTCTTTCATCTTCCACATATATGAAATGTACCCTGAAATTTTTGCTTCTCCATAGACTATGATCATTAGTGAGTTAGTGCTTACACAGTATAACTACAAGTGGCGTGTTGTTGCTGTAAATGTACTGATAACGGTGAGGATGTTATTCTATAGCTTCTAAACTATTTCACAGCTTATGTACAGTGGCAAACACTTCAATTGTTGCTGAAAATGCAGCCACTTCTAGAGTGGAATGTGTCAGCTGAGTCAGCACACAAAATCACAAACTATAGGAAGAGAGGGGAAAAAGGGGGGAATTGCATAAAAAATCCCATGTCCTAGGTAAAAATCAGTATATTGCAATCCAAATTGGATTTGGATTAGCATTTGCCTCTGCTTTGATGATAAGATTCTATGTGATTCAATGCAGAAGTCCTAGAGAAAAATGGTTTCTACAGTAGAGCAGAAAGAGTACTCATAACATACGTGATGCTTTTCCAGTCTGCATTTCAAAAAGGAAAGGCATTTGAGACACTAGTTAATGTAAGGACTTACATTGATAAGTAAATGTGAAAGAGTGTTTGGAGAAAGTGGGATGTTAATTAGTTACAGAAAAATATGCTGCATTTTCAACAGTTCATACTAAAACTTTTTTCCTTAAGCAGAAGCAAACAGGAAGTATAACTCTTTCAGTATCACCACTATGTCGGATTTGATTCAACTAGGAAAGAAAGGTCTGGAGCAAAAAAAAAAAAAAAAAAAAAAAAATTGAAGAACCTTCTTTCCTTCCTGGAACAGGAAATGTAAAAATAGGAATAGTCTACTTCCAAATCCTGCTAAAAGACGTGAAAATATCTAATTTCTTTGCAAAAAAAAAAAAAAAAAAAAAAAAAAATTCTACCTTGATTTTGAAAAGGCAGGTATAATAACCTAACCAGTTTCAGATATAATATGCAGCATATTAAAAAAGCCCTTTCTGAAGTGACATTAAAAACATCAAAGCATTCAGAGATCCCAGCTACCTTGGTTTTCAAAACCACCATCACAAGCTCCAAAACAGTGTCACTCAATTCAGCCAGTCTGTGAACTATGAACCACTATCAATCCGTAAAATGTAAAAGTACAGGCAATGGAATACCTGCTGACTTCTGACTGTTGGAAGGCAGTGAGCAGTATCAGTACTCCAGTTAAAATCTCCAGTTAAAATGCCTGTGTTTATAACATGTACTTTAATTTTTCTAAAATCACAACATTTTATTAACTAGATATTTATTGAGCTCCTAATTGAGAAAGACTAGTAGTATATAAAATGCTCCAAACACTCCCCAATTTCCCCCCATCCCCCCGAAAACTATTTGGATGGTTGATTACAGAAGGTTGAGAACTGCTTTTCTTACAGCCTGGCTTTGGGGTTTGATATTGGTTCTCATTAGAAGCTTCCTGTCCCAACTCTCTCTTGCTCAGTTTAAAGCCACAGTTTGAAAAATGGATGCTTTAGTTTCTCATACGTTGAAGAGAAGCTTCATGTTCAGCAGACTCACTAATCCAAACAGGTCTCAAATACTGCACAGTTCAAACCCCAGATATCTTGAAGTGGGAGCCTCAGAGTCTAGAAATCTCCTTTGTCTGGGATGATGAGAATCGCTGTGGTTGGACGGCCATTCCCGTTTCTCAAGATAAGGAGACAGGAGAGGAGTTAGGAATTTTTTAGGTCTGATACGTGGCCAGCGACTTGACTAAAGAAGCAATCACATCTGGGGGTACTTGAACAGATGAACCTCTCCCAAAATGCTGAGGCCAACTCTCCTCCTGTCTAGAACAGGGAGGTTTCTTCCAGAATACTTTGTTGGTTGCATCCAGCAGCCTGCACTCACCTCCTCCTGCAAATACGATCTACGTGATTAGCTGGAACTGAGTCAACACCCGCAGATTAGGGCACAGGATACAGTAGGATTTTATTACAATTTGGGTTTCCTGGAGGGAAGTCCAGCTAAAGAGGAGGCTCACATTCTCCCCAGTCTATTGTTCAGTCAGGCTTGGACCCTGGCCTTTTCTGTTTATTTATTCAGACAGACCATCTCCTTGCATGCCAATCTGTATGTGTACAGTAAACACTGGAAGCTCATTGTAGTGGTGATAACTCATTGCAGCTACAACAATCCACATCTTCCCCAGGTCAGCTGGGGTTCTTGGTTCTTTCTGCCCTCTTGTCCCTGCTGCCAGGCTCATGCCAGAAGGCAGGTGCAGGCAGTCTGCATCCTGTGCACGCAGACCGTCATTCCCCTGAGCATTGCTGCCTACTGCAACTTCCATCAGATGAAAAAAATACCTTTATGTCAGCAAAATGTCTTTTTCAAGGGTAATGGGGGTGACAAAAGATTTCATTGCTTAAACTTACATATTTATAACAGAAGAAGACCTTTTTTTCGTTAATTTTATGACCACTGTGTGTACAGAGGGGGACAGTATGGAATCAGATTATGGCTAATTAGGATTGACTTCATTGACTTTGCAGTTCAGGCTGTGGCTACATATTTGGCAGCAACATAGCGTAATTCATGTTAACCCAGTTATTTCTCTTTGCCTCCTCCCAGGAATTTGTGACATCCTTGTGCCGTGGAGTTTTCCTCTGCAAGATATTTGGTCTTTGCAGACTTTGGAAAACACAGATGTGAAAATAAATTCAAACACATCTGCAACCACTCCTTCTCGAGTGATTGAAGTGCAGGGAGCACCTCTTGCTAGCTTTAACTTAGCTAATACAGGTAAAAACAGTGGTAGAGATGACTGAGAGAAGTCATCTTTCTATATGCTTTTCCTGTTCCTGTGGTCCATCCAAGGCATGTACTTTTGGCTACTGTTGGAGACAGAAAACTGAACTAAAATGACCCATTCTGGCCATTAATAAGTTACATTGCCTAGTAACAAACACAAGCTGGCTGGTGTCCCTGCTAGCCTTCCTGAGATGAGATTTATGCTATCAGACTGGTTCCCTATTTCCAGTTGCTTGTAACAATTGTACAATTAGACTAAGCAAGCCCCTCTCAGTGGTGGAACTACTAATTTTTAAGCAAGTTGATCATTTGTGGTGAAAAATGGATCTGTCAGACAACATGTAGCTGCACTTGCTTTTGCTTCTTACTTCCAAAATCTCCTACCTAGGCCTGAACATCACCTCTCGCTGAACACCCCATGTGCTATGTGCAGCCTGGTACAGAGTCCCTCCATAAGGCAAGTTCCCCCGCTGTAGGTGAACACCACAGTCTGTTGCTCTTCGCATATGCGCCTCATTTGGTAAACGTTCTGGCCCATGATTTAACGCAGTGCCAGCCCAAGCATTGCTTTACTGAGGTCTCACTGTTTTTTCCACTGTTCAGGACTGTGCCTTTCCTTAGTCAGGACGTAGCCGATGCACTTTCTGCTGCAGAGAGAGGGTGCGAGAGAGGACGCCTGCCCAGGGCATGTTGCGCATGGATCCGGTGAGTAATAATCCAGGGTAAATTACTGTTTACTTGGAATATTTTTGCTGTTTTGATTTCACATGTTTCAGCAAGGTGTGGAAATGGTGAGGAAGGGAGGGAGGGAGAAAGGGAAGGAAGGAAAAGAGGAAGGCTAACAGCCTTATTTGTTGAATATTTTTGGTTGCAAAGCCCAAGAGTTGGCTCTGTGTCTGTTCTAGTGAGTTGGCACCACAGACACACGCACACACACAAAATCTCAGATTACCTTTATGAAAGGCTGAAATTCCAGTCTCGCCTGGCAGAAGGGTAAGTTCCACACAAGGAACAGTCTCTGTGGAGAGTTTTTGAAAATAAATCAAAAACCTGAGAGACTGAGAAAAATTCTGAGAACTGGAGATGTGTCAAAGCAATTTGCCCAGCTTCATATTGGCACAGTTAGTATATGACTCTCTTCCACGAAAACACAGAGCCCTAGACACAGATTCCACAGCTGGTGTTCAACCACACGTTAGCTCTCTGGAGAAGAGCTTGTCTGCACACACAGTCATTTGGCCACTGTACAGTGTTGCTTGTAAACAATATGAACATGGGCATATGGGATTCTCTAGTTAAAGACATTTATTCTGGCAATCACAAGCTGAATTCCACAAGTGCGCAGACCCTACTGGCTTGCAAAGACTCATCCTATGCAGAAGATTGATACACAGTCAGGCAGCACTTCTAGCATTTTATATCCTTCCTCCTGCTTTGTGGTGCCTTTGTGGTATGAAGGCTCTATCTAATAACAACAGATAATTTGGCATCAGAGGCGTCTGATAACACGAAGGAATAATCCACGAAGCTGTCCTTCACTTTACCATCCGCATAACTTCCACAAGCCTTGCGTATTCTGGGCGTTTGCATCTCACTCTGTATATTCAAATGCAGTCCACCTTTCAAATGCCCCCATTTGTCCACCAAGCCACCTCAGCCTCTCTAGTTTAATGCTACAGTATAGCCTCACCGTGTACACCACTTCTATGCCAGAAGTCACTGACATACCTATGCCAGACAAGAGCATCTATTTGAGGAGTTCAGCTGGTCAATAAAGAGGAATATAGTTACAGAGTTGTAACTCACTGATTCTGCAGTCCCTTTCTCTGTGTAAACCCAGCTGTAAACCTGTAAATTCAGACTATGGCACCAGGCTGAATTCTGTCATTCCTCCCTTTATCAAGGAAGGCAGGGCCACCGCTGGGAGGTTAGGCTATCTGACAACAAATGAGAAACCTGCTCCAAGGGGAAAAGGCATGTCTGCTCATCATCCCACCAGCTGTGGGACTGCTGGATGGCTTCAAGTCTCTCCCACATTCTTTCTGAATATAAATATAAGCAGAGCCGCTGTGATAACTTCTGGTGCGACACGTGATTTCTTCTTGGCCCCTGAATAAACTATTTCTTGTGCCAGTCAGCCCAGGAGGTGAACATGTCCTTCTGCTGCATCCACACAGATTTGTTGACTTCAGCTCGCTCTGAGGGTTACAGGAAAGTGACAGTGCTACATGCACTTAGGTGTTTTAAGGAGGAAAGCCTGTTTTTTCTCTCTAAAACAGCTCTACCCCGGTAGTGGCTTTCACTGTGTTGGAGTGCTTCTGTCCCGCAGAGGTCAGCAAGTGAGGTGTAGGAAGTGAAAAAAAGACAGACTGAAAACCAACAGATGAATCATAGCAAGTCAAATACGAATAAAGGAAGGCACCTTAGAAACCTCCTGTAATTACAGCGGTGTGATTTGGTATCCATTCACCAATAAGAGTTATCTAACACCTGGTGATTCACTTGTTTTGCCATAAGAAAGGTCTCTTACACCACGTGTGTACTCTTTTGGGTGTGCAGCTTTGAAAGACAATATAACCCAAAGTTGTTGCCAGCAGACAGCTGATACATGAAATATCAGACCTCTCCGCAGCTGGTAACCGAGCTGTTGGTCACCTGCCAAAATTACCTACTGCAGTGACCTCTCTATTGGCACAGCCTACAGATCCTAAACGACCTGAAAGTGAGCCCCATGGAGCAGCCTCACGGCAAGGCAGCGCACACGGCAGAAAAGCTTGCAGTGCTGCTCTCGGGGTTTTCCTCACACTAAGGGCACTCACTGAGGTTCTCCTGGGCTCTTAGGCTGGTATCACTGTGATTCACAAAACAATGGGTCCGATTGCCTTTTTCCAAGGCTATCAACAGAACAGAGTCAGGTCAAGCTCCCCCTGGGGAGCGAGGGCAGTGTCATTTTTGTAACCCAGTTCATCTTCCTCATCCAATTCACTGTGCAGTCACATAGATATTTGGTGGCACAAGGGAGGGACAGTGCTGGGCAGAGCTAAAGGCCAAAGCCAGTGTGAGTGCAAGATGGCCTTTTTCAGTGCCAATCACAGCAAATTTCAACAAAACCATGATGTGAGAAACTGAAGCAACATGAAGACAGGCTGAGAGACGTGGTGATAAGTAGAGAAGGATGGGCCAAGAGAGGGATGGAAAGTAAAAGGTATTGCTTTCAATGCGACAGACGAGGGCAATGACATTTGTAGCACTGTTCTGCATAGATATGACTGAAGTTTATATTCTTGAAAGCTGGAGGAAAAGATATCACAGTAATTTTGATACGAAGGGACTAAAGTCAGGATGAGATATATTGCTCTGTGGATAAGTAAGGACATTACTTAAAAGAAGACACACAGAAAGTATCTGCAAAATTTAGGCATTGCCTGAATATGAAGGCCTAGATAAAGAAAGATCTCAATTAAAAACAAAGCCCAAATAAATGTGTATAGGCTGGGGGGTGGGGTAGGGTGTGGTGTGGCATTTATAGTATAGTATAGTATAGTATAGTATAGTATAGTATAGTAAAGTAAACTGTAAAAGGAAGATAAAGGACTGGAGTAGAGAGTACAACTATGCACTGGTAGTTAAACTGTTCTTGTGTGTGTGAAATTACCTGGAGACAAGGTGAAGGAGAGCAAAAGTGACCAAAAGAAAAAATTCTCCCTTAGGAAGCTGAAGGAGGATACAATAATGGAGCAATTAAGGGGACAAAAGAAACCACAAGAGGACCATCGGGGAAAATAAAAGGCAAAAGGACAGCCGTGTGTTTCAAAAATGGCTGACGTGTCAGAGAAGGTGGGAACCGCTATGAGGATTGACTGAAACATGGTATTTAAAAAATGTGACAAACCACTCTGATACCTAGAGGTATAGAAACTAGATTAGATGGGGTTTAGGATGGATGTAATACAGTTCCAAGTAATGAATTCAAACATTCAGTTTGCTGACCTGGGGATGAAAGGCAAGAGGGAGATGGAGCAGATGGAGACATTGGAGAAAGAAATGAAGTCAGGAGTGGGATGGGAAGAATTGAAGCAAGAGGATGGAAAGAAGAGGCTGTTCTCCTTGCTTGTGTCCTTTGGAAATTTATATTATGGTTTCTAGCAGAGGTCAATATAAGGAAGGTTGGTTGCCACTGCCTTTGCCTGGCTATGATTTGTGGTGTGGCTGTAAAGTATCACACACAAACATGCTTTAGTTCTTTACTTCATCTAGATCTCCTCTCCCTGTTTTGTCTTCTCCTCAGAGGTTTGCCCGTGATGTGACAAACAGTGCTCTACAGAGGAGGAAACTTTAGAAACACAGAAATTAGTGATGGAAAATTCCTCTGTAAAAGATCAACTAGCCCACGGTGCTTGGTAGGCCAAGGGATAAACACTAGTGTTGTGCTTATATAAAATGCCACAAGAAGAAGTCTCCCGGAGCAACTGCTCCACCAGGCAGTGGATCTTACAGCCAAGCCATTGTAACAGTACTCATCCTCATCTTTTTGCCTCGTTTCATCCTAGTTTCTCCTTCCTCACAATAATAATGCTCTCGCTTCTGCAAACATAAACAGTTGCTCTCCCATGGTGCCTACTTTTTATTGCTTTGTGTCCTACACGCCGTGCACATCTGTATTTACCCCTTTCAACTCATATGACAGCATCTCTAAATCAATCCTCATCACTTGCACTTTTTTAAAAATTAATCCCTTTGTGTTTGCTGATGTCTTTTTGATGAGAAGATTTTCAGGACTGAACGCAGTATTCCAGGGGGTTTACACTGCAATACCACTAACAGAGACCTTTAGTACAGTTTCTGTTTATGAACTCTAGTATCCCATTGTTTTCTTGTTTCTGGTTTTTCCCCCCTCCTGTCATCTCAAATTACAGGCATGTCTAATTTACTGTCTGCTCTCCTGCTATTTTAGGTCTCTTTCAGTGTTACAGCTTCTGAGAATCCTTCTTCCCAATGAATAGCTGTGATTTGAATCATTTTTCACCAGATGTAGTATAGCTGCATTTCTCTCTGTGGAATTACATTTTGTTTCCTGAATATCATTTATGCCAGACCTTTGACTTGTAAAATTAATAGAATAATGTACCCTCAACCCCATAGCTTGGAGGTATTTCCCTCCTTTCCTCTCCCCTCCCCAAGCTTGAAACCATAGAAATTAATATTAACGGACAACTAAAGAAAAAAATAATTTATTTTGTTCTCTTTGCAGGAGTTGTTTAAACTTCATAGGATCACTGAGACATGGAATTTTCTCACTACAGCCCCAAAAGAAAGGTGAACCGCATTGTTAAATAATTTGCACAATGTCACTGAGGACTGCCAGACTTCTTGTCCTCACTGTCTGAGCTGGGATAGGAGGTTGCTGCTCCCAAATTACCCCTGGCCATCTGCCCCACACTCCTTGCTGGAATCTGCAAGGTAACTTAAAGTATAGCTACTGCTTAATCCTTTGCTGTCAAAATCATTCACTTTAACTAAAGTCAAATTTTTCTTGCTTGCTTGTGTGCCCTCTCTCTCTCTATCTTTCATTGGACAGTTGGAACAAATACATGCTATCCCAGCAGACGGAAAGGGAAAGAGATCTTTTGTGGGTGGGATAAGAAGAAACCAAAGGACAGTGAGCTCTTAGCCTGGTTCAGCTGCAACCCTCAGCTCTTTGAAAACTGGTACCAGAATTAGGAATGTTCTTCAGAAATGATGACTCTCCTCATTGTCCTCCTCATAGACCACACTGCAGAGCTTTTCCCAGAACTAATTTCTGGGAAGCACATGATGCTGAAGACCTGTTGGATCACACAGCCAAAGCAAAGGCGATATGTTGTGAATTCATCCCATCATCAAGTGCATTATAAAGCAAACCAATTAAAGGTCACATCTGTTAGTCACAAATCTTGTGGTTTGGCTCTTATTGAACAGCAGGCTGTGTGAGAGCAGGACGTGTGTGTGCTCAGGGCCTCTTCCTATGGAGTGTGCTGCAGAGAGGATGTGTGGTGTTGAGGCAGAGTGTCAAAACCAAAATTAAGGCTGTGGCTATTTTTCACATTTCCGTTCATTATATAAATGTCTGTAGGAAAACCATTGATCTTGTCAATTTGCCTGCTTTTCAGTTCTCTGAGACGATGCTGTAGACTTGAACAAGGCCACAGAAGAGTCGATTCCTCTCACACAAAGTGCACGGCCATCCATTTGCAACATGCATTGGCTTCGACGCTGAGAGCAGATGTCTGTAAATTATCACTTGTCTGTGTAAGGCAAAGAGCTTTCTTTAGAAACCATATTCTTCTCTTTTTGCTCTAACCAAAGCTAAAAGTGAAAAAGGAGCTATTAAGGGTCATTTTTCTCATCTGTCATTCTAAACATAACTCTTTTCTCTTTGCTGCAACTTCCCTTTCACTGCAACCCTATTCCACTTGAGTAAGCTCCAGGGTAGGATTTACTTTACCTGACTTTGAAACCTGTGTGCGTTTTGCATAATCTCAGACAGCTAAAGCTAGGCAAAATGAATCCCACCTAAGTCTTTTGTCTCTCTCTGCTGGGCTAATGTTCCTAATTGTCTTTCTTGTCTGCCCCTGCTGTATATTAAATTCTTCCCAGTACTTGTGCTCCTGCATAAGATAACTGGGGGCCCTCACTCCCAGTGACAAGGACTCTTTCCTTTCCACAGAAGCCTCACTTCTTCCTAATAAGGAAATCAGAGAGGACCTTCCCCTTCCTCCCCATGCAGTGTCAGGGATCTTTTCAGCTCTTTCCTCCCTCTTCTCCCACAAGCGTAAGCCCAGACATACATCAGGATGGTCACAGTAAGTCTGCGTTGTGGCAGTGATGTCCCTCAGTGGTAAACCTGAAGCTAGAGCCACATGGGTATAGCAAATACCTTCCCCCTCGTAAACCTGGCGTTCCACAGCTCTGCATGTGCAGGTGTTTGTCCCACACCTGAAACGTATAGTCAAGTTTTCATTCATAACCATGTGAGTTAAAATTTGGGGAAAGATGCCAGCTTATGTGCCTTTTATTTTTAGAAAACCTGAGAATTTCTCTCAGATGGAGCATGCCACCTGACCAGGTGTGTCAGGTCGCTGTTCCCTTCACGTGCAAATTCCTGGAGAACAGTTCAACTGTGATAAATCACGTCCTTTCTTCTGCAATCTACCCATAGTGGTGGTCACTTCTTGGCTGTATCATCAGCCACGCATTGAGACCACCACTCAAACACCACTTCAGCAATGCTGTCTCTGAAAAATTGGTGACTGTTGGCGTGAAGAGCAGGTGGAGAATGAATGACAATATGCACCTTTAATTGTTAGTAGCTTAACAGACGCACTAAAATTTTATGTCCTGGGTAGGTATGAACTCTCATCATATGCCACCTCAGTCGGTGACAGAAAACATGGTTTTGTGTGTGTTCATGTAGCTTGCGGTAAAGTCCTGTCTGCAAGCCCCAGGTACCAATTTCTTGTTCATAACAGTAAATCCTATTTGTCTAACTAGTAGTAGCAATGGGCAGCAGGTTCACGATACCTCAGTGAGTCTTTGTTTTACACATCTAGAGATAGAAAAGGAGGAAAAGAGACATAAGAATACCTCTCCTACAAACAAGCAAGTGTTCTCATCTAAGCTTGCTATGGATGTTTACAGAACGATTTAAAAGCGCTAGAGGATCCCAGCATGGGCTGATGGATTAACATACTGGTTACAGACTAGCATCAGTTTTTCTCATTTTAAGACCAGATGCAACTCAGTTGTAAAGGTACGATTTGAATCCTCTTAACAAGCAATGCATTGGGTTACCAAGCATCAGCAGTACCATGCATAAACTAATTCACAAAAGCCTCTTACCCAGTTAGAGAAAATGATGCTATATTTCAAAAATTTGGTCTGTCTCCTTTGAAAACTTAAAAATCTCAGCGCTTTAAATTAATAAGTAGCTCTCCAAAAGTTGGCATCACTATGCGAATTACATGTTCCACGCGACTGCTTTCTGATTGCGACTAATTGTGGCTTTTTAATCTCCTTAAGGACCCCGAATTACACGTGATTTTTTTTTCAGCAGTTTCCTGTCTGATACCTGCTGCACACTGTGACAGCTGAACAGAGCGAACTGCACGGGGCTGCGGCTGCCAGAGCAACCTTGAACCGTGAGATCAAAATAAAATAAGCCCTATCTTTAAAGGGCACATCCCCTTCCCCCGTGCTGCACGTTTTATTGGCCGTAACGACCCGGTTCTTGATCTGTAGCTCGGCGCGAAGGCAAATCCCGCGCCCCGAGCCAGACCTGCCAGGAGCCGGCAGCAGGTCCAGCATCTCTCGGCCGAGTCGGCGAGACCCCTGGGGCCGATCGGGCACCGGGTCTGGGGAGGTAGGCGCCCCGCGGGGCCCGGGCCGGCCTCCCTGTCCCGGGAAGGGCCTCCGGAGCTCCTCCATCCTTTCTTTTCCCTTTCTCTCGCTAAAGGTCAGAAGAATTTAAACTTCCTGACTGTGACGGGACGGGTCGGGGCGGGCTTCCCCCACCCCGCAGCGGGGTGGGAGGCCAGGGGAGGCAGCCCCCGCTGGCCCCGCTCCGCCCGCCCCGGCCCGGCCCGGCTCGGCTCTGCTCTGCCCGCAGCCCGGGCGGCCGCCTTTTGTCTCTGCTGGGAGGAGCCAGCAAAAGGCAGATTGTAAAAATAAAGGCTGGCCGGCAGCCAGGCAGTGTATAATCCTGGCCGGTTGGTGGCAAATTTCGCCAGATCGCGGCGAAGAGGCACCACGTCCGTCGGTCGGCGGCGGCGGCGGCGGCGGAGCGGCGCGGAGCGGAGCGGATCGGCGCGGACGGGGCGCGCCCCTCGCCGCCGCCCGCTCCGCAGCCCGGCGGGGGTGAGTGCGGGAGGCGCTGCCGGGCGCCGGGCTGCGCTCGGAGAGGGCTGCGCGGCCGCGGGGGTTTCGGCGGCGGCCGCCGGGCGCATCTTCCCTGCCCGCGGAGGCGCCGGAGCTGGCAGCGATGCTGGCAGCCGTAGGGCGACGTTGGTGGCGCGAAGGGGATGTTTACCGGGGGGCGGCTTGCGGAAGGGAGCGGGCTGAGCCGGCTCCCTTTGCCCGGCAGTGCCTCTGAAGCGAAGCGCAGGCATAAAACCTGGGTAAGTTCTCCATTTGAAAATATTAAAAATAGACCCTCCGGCTCCATAGCGCTGTCGGGTGAGTCATTTCCAAACCAAATGTCTCGGTCTAAGCCTTTCCGCCAGGAGACACAATAATCCTGAAACAGGGGGGTGAAGGGAAAGAGAGTTTTCTCCTTTCTTTCTCTAAATAAATTGAATTAGCATGTAGCCACTGCAAGAGGAGACAAAAGCTGCGAGTAGCAGGCCTCTTCTCTCGAGCCTCTCCCCCATGGTGATGCCACCCGTGTTTCCCCGGCAAGCACTCAGAGCCTCTCTGCCCTAGGAATATTTACAGTACGTTCCATTTTCGTGGACATAATCTACTTTTCAGTTCCTTCAACTGCCAAACCTGCCCCCTGCCACCTTCTTCTCTGTGGGACATCAGCTATAGCTGCGCGTCATGCCAGCGGTGACCCCAGTCAATGCAACTCCTGGCTGTCTATGCTGGGAAGAATAGTCCAAAGCACAGCTATTTTTTTTTTTTTCTGCCTTTTCCAGTCATATGATGAGTTGTTCATGTAAGTGGGCTGTCTCAACTAGAGGGATTTTTTGTTTGCCAGCAACAAGTGCTGAGAGTATTTATAGGCAGTGCTGCAATTTTGTGGTATGAAAGAGTTCGGTTATGCAGAACACATGAGTACCTGCATCAGTGTGCAAGAGCTGTTTACATCTTGCATATAGTGCTGTATATGCATGCATATTTAATATATATCCATAGATCTTATTTCACAGTCAGGCAGTGTGCACAAGACACAGAAGCTTATGTGTAGGCTGTGTAGCTTTTTTTCAGCGGAGACAAGACATTGTGCTCTCCTGATAAACTGGCTTTCCTGAAACTAGGAAACCACCTAGCTAGGGGTAAAATTCTGCCCTCTGCCCCCTGTGAAGAGCTTTGTTAGCATTTTGGTGACAAAAAATGACCTATAGCTGAAAATACGTGCAGTAAGTTATGCCAGCTATTTTACAGCCATGTGATGGATGGTAGGTTTGAGAACACGATCTGTGGTAGCAACCCAAATCTAATGGCATTTCTATGTAGGTAAGTGGAGAATTGTGACATAAAAGCACTTACAGCTTTGGGTTATTTTGCTCTTTAGATTCGTTTTCTCTTATTAAAGTTATTTATATTTTTTACAGACAAGCAAGACCATCGTGATTGATTGGCCTGTCACATAGGGTGCAGAGTGCTGAGAGATTCCCTCAGAAGGTTTGTGACTTTTTTTTTTAGCTGTAACAAGTATTGAACTAGAACTTGTGTTCCAAAAGACAACGAAAGTTTCACATTAATCTAAGACAATGTACACCCTTGATACACAGCTCATAGACAACGTATCGGGTTCTTGCTAAGATTTTGGCGCCATGGACTTCTAGAACATATTGGAGGGAGGAAAATTCTTGGACTTGGGTTGAAAAACAGCTGCTTTTTGGTGAAGTTAGGAAGAAACTCTTCCAGAGGTGGATTATTCCACGGTTGTCTATGATGGGGGTGTCCTGGATCTCTGATTGAAATAGCTGTCAAGTCAGGTACACGGCACTGCACTGGGTTCTACATGGATGGTACCTGCAAGTTGGCAGTGTGAAGGGTGGGCAGAGAACTTCAAGTGCACTCAAGCCCATATAGGAGTCTTTTTTGCTATGTCAATTTAATAGCAATATTTCCCTTTGCAGTTTTACAGCAGAGTTTAAGGTGACAGCTTCTCATTTGTCTTCAAGATAAAATTCTTTTAATTACTTTTATGCAATATGTTTATGGGCTGTCTGATGTCAGCTGAGGCTGATAAGACTTCCAACGTTCACTTTCAAAGTTCGTCGGAACACAGGTAGTGTTTGCTGACTCCTCAATCCCTTTTGTAAGAATTTCAATTCTTTAAATTTCCAGCAACCAAAGACACAGAATAGGTGAGATATTTAACTTTTCATTTGAGAAATAAGTAGATGTACCTTCCATTCTTATGGAAAAAGTGGAGGAATGGGACTTGACTGCATCATCAAGGGCTTAGAAGTAGCAGGCAAGTAAGTACTACAATTGTATCCTTTCTGTAACTCATTTTGAACGAGTTCAGTTTTCCTGCATGACTTTTCTAGGATCCTGTAGCATTTGAGGTTTTTTTTCCTCAATAACATATGGCCTTTTGTATTCATTGTTTCTGCTGATGTGAATTGAAGCATAAATACACACCAAGTATGTGCTGGGTTCCAGGGCTTATTCAGTAAGGCATAACAACCTGTCCTTACTACACAAGACGGGGCTAAGCGCAACTCAGAGGATGGAAGAGGATTTTAGCAAAAACCTGGTTTTACTAGAGCTGGCTGAGGATGGGCTGTGATGTATAAGCAGGCTACTTGACTGCCATGTTTTGTAGCCCCAGGGTTAAAAATGTGGGGTATACTTATATTTTTGATAACAAGAACAGGAATGCAAAAACAAAAAACAAACAAAAAGGAATAAGTATGAAGTGCAAGAAAGCACAAAGATGATAGATTTTTATTCTAGTTGCAGCAGAGATAGTTCCTAAAATAATTGCAGTTGCTGATGTTTTGTTTGATTTTGATGAAGTGTATCCCGCGTGCTTTCTGATTCACATTCCTAGAAAATTAAAGATGTCATTACATTTAGATTGGTAGGACTTTTTTGCTTCTAAAATTGTGTTTTCCACCCCTTCATGCTTCTGCCTGGCATCTTTAAGAAAGCACTCTGTGGCTGTCCCTTTTCTGTTCCCCTCTTGTAACTTTACGGATGGTTTGTGAATTGCACCATGTTCAACCAAGGAAGGAAAGGCCTAAAAGGATAAAGTTTCTCTGAGCTTTGTAAAAATGTTTTTAGAGCCCATGCTGCAGGAAGGGCTCTTGGTGGGAGTTATCCCCTCCTGCATGTGTGAAATTCAGAAGGGAGCGTGGTGTGGGAGAGCAGGGCTGTTTTAGTTCTGCTGCTCATGTAACTACTGCATATGAACTGTTTACTTGTTGAGCAGCTATGGTTTTTTTTTCCTTCTAAATACAAGCCAACAGCTTCTCCGTATGCTAGGCAAAACTGCTGCGATCTCTACAGACTGCTCAATGTACTTCATCGTTTGTTTTGAATGAGTTAATGCACGTATTTCCTGAGATTTGCAGCAGATGCTACTTGGGAGTTATTGGAAACAGGTTGAAGCTGCTAAATTAGTTTCTGGGTTTGCAAATACATTTGTCAGTTCAATCCACAGGCCTTTTCTACAGCAAAAAGCTTGACAGCGTACTCATAATTGTGTCATTCAAGTGATACATTCCTGGCCTGTTTTGCTGCAGTAGGGACGCACTTACTAGCGCAGCTATTAAATGCTATTCCTGACAGTGGAAGGAAATAACTATTTATGTGTGTGTCATCTTTTTTTCTTGTTTTCATGCTATGGCTTGTTCCAATATAGCTGTACTGACTTTAAGTCATTCCAGTAATCAAAGAGTTTAAGACTGGTAGGTCTGGGAATAACATAGGCCACGGAACTGGGGGCCTGAGCTCCTTGGAGTACTATTTTGCTATTAAGTCAGTTACGGGTTTTAGAGTGTAACAGCTTGACTAAAGCCTTGCTATAGATTTGGGGACAAAGCAATGATGATTTTAATTCTGCTGTCTGAAGTGAGCTAGATCTTGGTGAGTGAAACTCAAAAGAGGGATGCAGTTAAGCTTGCTGCTTAAAAAAATCTGTGCTAGCTGCTGTGGATTAGGACAGCACTGCACTGAGCTCATTTTGAAAGGATGGTTACTGCAGCTGGCAGGGATACAACTTTATGGTATGCCTAAGAAACCCTAACACTTTCAGTTAATCAGAAAATGGTGATATATCTCCACTTTTCCCTCTCTTATCCCTTCTTCCTCTCTATTAGATGGGGCTTTTATTTAACCAAAGAGGTAAGTGTATTTTTTCAGTCCCAATCCAGTCCATCAGTTTTACGAAGTTTATCAGTTTTTGTCAGTTTTCCCACTGAAACTCCGCTACATTTTTGCTTCTCGCCTTTCATAGCTAGGTTTTTGGTGTGGCAGTTGCTTATACAGGGAGTGCAATTTGTTTCAACAAGATTAAATCAGTTGTTAGCGCATCTAATTCAAATTTTTCCCTAGCTTCATACTGATCAGCTAAGTGTTCTCTATTCTCCACCCAGGCATTTCAGAGGATTTTGCAAACACGTGGCACCATTTAATAGCCATAACAATTTTCTCCATTTTTGAATTATGTGAGTCCAAAGAATTAAGTAATATTTCTGAAATAACACAGAAAACCTGTGGTAGAGAACAGAATAACTTTGTTGTCTTAGGGGCTACTCCTATATTACAAAATATTTCTTTTTCTGTATGTTCTTTACTATGACCTGATCTCTTTAGTTCACATTGAACTGGCTTGTTCTGTGACATTACTATTTCTTACATTTTTTTATGAGGAATTATACTTTCATGTGTATAGATGTGCAGTAGCAGTCTTACTTCTAACTGACCATCAACTCCAAAGGGGTTGCAGTGATCTCTGAATTGCAGAGGGATATAAGCAAAGGTTTTCCCCTCTCCTCTTCTCATAGATTTCCTCTCACTCTAAGCAGAGTTTCACTCTGAGTTTCAGGTTTGCTTTAACCTCAGTAACTCAAAGCATAACTAAGTGGAAACCACTGAGTTTCTTTTCAAATGTGACATGGTTCTGCTATCAAAACCAAGTTAGATCTGTTTGTGAATTCGTTTGAAATGTATATTACAAATAAAGGCATGATGTGTGTCCGATTTGAAAAGGGAATATGCAAAAGATGGGGGAGGAAGGCAGGGATGCTGGGGTCTCATTTGTGGAGATGGCTGTATACTGGGAAGACAGGGAATGTGAGATCTTGTTTTGAGTAGTCAAAGAGTAGCAGTAAAATTGTTGGAGATGAGGGTACATACAAGAGGGTCAACACTTTGTACTGAGAGGGCTGTTTCCCCATATTCTGTTGATGTCAATTCTTTTACAGGCTTTATCTTGATAGTTAAAATCTATCAAGTTTAATTAAGGATAGGTGAGGCCAGTAGAACAATTGCAGACTATTTATGGGGCACCAAGTTACTGCTTTCATGGGGGGGGTTGCCCAGCAAAAGAATAATAATTTAAAAAAAATTGACACCTTTTTGTATTGAGTCAGCTTTGGAAAGGAGAGGTATATCAGATGAATCCTTGTTCTCTCCAACTCCGAAGAGTTTTGTCAGAGTTATGTTGATGGTTGGACTAGATGGTCTGAAAGGTCCCTTCCAACCCAGGCAATTCTATGATTCTATGAATAATTTGAAAAGCCTCGTTAAAGCAGCTTAGAGGGATATTTTTTTGGTGAATAGGATCCTGTCTTGGGAGGTGGAAGACCTGGGTAAGTCACTTCATCGGCTTTGCAACTTCATTTCCTCAGCCAGAAAATTGAGATAATTATTTTTACTCTTATTAATAATACTCCAAGGGCTTTTGATGAAAGGAACGTTTTGCAGGAGTGAGTGGCCCATCCACCCAGGTCTGAGCCTGCCTGGGATACCTTGGGGCTTTCCCATGGTGCAGGGTGGGGAGGGCAGGCCAGAGGTGTGGGGCAGGCAGGGAGACAACCCCGGCAGCACTTGGCACTGCACACGCTGGGGCTGTCGAGAGGTGTGCGATGGGGCTGCAGGTAATGGGCTTTGGCTGGCTGAAGTCCTGCATTTGCCAGCTGGCATGTAACCTCCACAGAGAGCTTGAGGAGTCCTTGCGTTCCCCCAGGAGACAGCAGCTGGGGCACAGCTAAATGAGGTGCTGGTGGAGCATGGTCTTCCTTCCCACCTGGATCCTGCCCTTGTGCTGAGGAGCAGGGGCCTGGCCCCTGAGCGTGCCTGTGGCCTGCGATCCCTGAGGTTACCTTCACTGGAGTTTCCCCTTGCAAAATTTCTGAGCTGGTTTTGTTGGTGGGTTTTCAGAAACAAGTGGCATTAATATAATACAGGTGGAAGAAGCTGCCTTTTAAAGTCTGCAACTTGAATCAATCCTGCTGGCAAGACTGTCAGACCTGAAGGCTGGTCTTACACTCATCCATTTACCTTCCTGAATTGGGAATGTCTCTTGGTGAGCACACCTGGAGATATATCGTTCCTTATGTGAGGGTCTGCTCGCAAGAGAAAGTATCTACACTTTTCCTTGCTGTTCCAGGGCTTGACTCAAACCATATTAAGACCAATATTTAGATTACTGTTGTTTTTGATGGGCTGTGAATTAAGCACTAAAATTTTCATAAGTCAGATTTCCAAAGGTGTGAAGGCATGAAGGGATGAGGGTGTAGGAAGGACCATGACTTAAGATTGGGCCCCAGACTACCTCCCAAATTTTTGACACTCTTGCTTTCAGTGACTTCTGACATACATCTAAGACACAGCTTCTGATCAGTGCTAATGATAAAGAAACTTCGTTAGTTATTGAATAAATCTTGATTTGATCATCTTCTCTCCTTCTGAAAAGCACACCTTGTTTATTTTTAAGAAACTGAGCAACTGGGGGCTAGAAAAGGAACTGAATGTGTTGTAAATTTAACAATGGCAAACGCTGTCTGTGTTTTCTCAGAATATAAACTAAGTTCATGCATATGCATGTGTATTTGAGATGACCTAAAAGACCTGAAGTTACAGGTTGTGAGCCGCTTTTCCACTTCTCAGTATCGCTGCATAGCAAATAAATGAGTGATTTTTGTCAGAAATAGTGTCTTCAGATCTCGTATGTTGAACTTGAATCAAGGTGGTGAGGTTTGTAACAATCATATACTTTGTTAAGGATTTACTGGGCTGGAAGGAGAATCAGCTAACAAGAATCTAGATGGTTTTCTGCATATTTTTTGTGTCTGAGGTAGGATGGCCTAGTACAGTGGGGGATTTTTCTTAAGATTATGCTTCTTTCACACCCAAAATCATTAAAAAAAATTCTGGTACATGATGCAGTATCCAGTTTGTGTATTTTATGGCCACAGGTCATCAATGTCACATTTCACAAAACATATACAGGAGAGGAAAATGGGCAACTGGTTATCTTTCTTCATGAAGGGGATGGGTTTTTACCACTAAAAAAAGTTTAAATGGTAAAACATCACTTATATCTGGATAACCCCTCATTCTCTCTTGCTCTGTTTCAGGAGACCTGGGAAATGGATGAATTGAGGATCCTGTGATATTTCCACTCTCCCTTTCCCTCCCTTGCCATCTGGTTTAAAGTTACTTTTTGACTTGTGGCTTTTTGGTGTGAATTTGGTGTGAAGTAGTGTTGGTGCAAGTTTTCCTCTAAGGAAGCTGTAGATTTTGCTGCCCCGTCACTTCTATTAGCAGCTGTTGCTGTGAGTTTTGAGAGAAGGCATCAGAGGAATTTAAAATGCTCTGTCCTTTTGTAAACTTTCAGTTACCAGGCTTTTTGTTTGGTTAGCTCAAGATTTTCATGAAGATTCATAATTTGGAGGAATTGCTGCCAACTCCTTCTTTGGGTTATTCTTTCTTTAGTAGAGAGAGAGAGGTCTAGGTATATTGCCTGATCTTGCTTTTCCTCCAGAGTCAGATGTATTATTTATGGTCTGTTGGGAGGGAAAGGTCTTTTCATGAAATCATTTTATAATAATTTCTCTGTTGGTTTTCATGGCTAGCAGAAAACAAATGATAAAAAATTCCTAGATTGATGACTGTAATGTTTTTATGAATGCCTGTGTCTACGTACGTTGGAAAAGGATTTATCTCCATGCTTGATTCTTCTCTTTAAAGATTCAGATTAATCCTAAAAATGTTTACTCAGATGTGATGAATTACAAGTGGATGAAATTACATTGTTGTCAGATTGACTCATCGTCCTGCTTCCCTCCCCGGCTGAGAACATTGACTTCCAGCTCTGGAGAGGCTGCTCGCTCGAAGCACTCATTTCTCACTCTGGCTTTTACACAAATGACATATCTGCTCTGTTAGAGATCTAGAGGGTTTTGATAGCTGGGGTCTGTGATGATAATCAAGGATAAGAAGAAAAAAATGGCCAAGGGGTAGGACAGCTGAAGGGAAGGAAGAGCAATACCTATCTCTCTGACTTACTTACGTCAAGCTTCTTGCCAAAAAAGACACACAGGGTCATTAAGCGAGATGAGGAGAGTGGGGAACGTTTTAGGATATGTCAGCTGGCAAGCAGTTTGCAATGCCCTGATGCCATGAAAAGCATTGCCCCAGCAGCTGGAGCATGTAGCAGTGAGGGATTATCTTGGTGTGGCTGTATTTCTTATGCTGTCGCCGCGCTTTAGTCTCCAGGTCTTTGTGCCTTTTATAATCAATGGGGAGAACGTTGCTTGGTGGCTGAACATGCTGCACCCTGGGCTCTCCCTTCACTCTCTGTAAAAGGGGAGAAATAATAATTGCTTCTCTCTAAAGCTTTTTCTAGTTCTGTGATTGATAAATAATGAGATTATGATTATTAGAAGCAGGTTTTGTTTTGTAGCTTTCTAAAACACTCTGAGCTTAGGAAGAGGAGACTGTAGATGTGAGGGAGTTTGGACTGAAGGTCTCTAGGAGGACAGTATCTGTTTCTGAATATCTCTACGTAATTCTATGAGAGTTCTCACGACAAACTGAAGAGAATAATTGTTCTTTGCTGTACTCAGCATTTTGCTAAATACTTTTCATTCCTAATAGCTAAAGTAGCCTGAATACTATGAGGGCTTCTTACTAACCTATAACTACATTAATGTCTTTCTGTCCACAAGGGTAGTTTCTCACAGTAAAAAGCCAAAAAATCGCACACTGGAGAATGCACACCGTGGACATTGCCAACCAACTGCTAATTCAACTTCCCTGCAAAAATGAAGCAGTATTTACAAGGCCGCCTTGCTTTGGGGAAAACTTTCAGTGGAAATTAGTTGCTGTGAAAGGAAAATCTGGTCTGACGGAAGCATTTGGTTGGGTTTGGGTGCTTTGTTGTATCTTAAGGTCCACAGTTATCTGCAAACTACCTGTGCCAAAAGTCTGTTTTCTAGTAAATGCTATGTTACTTTGAGCTTTATAAAACTCTGAAAATAGTTTAAGTAGACTGTGGGCATGGGGAGAGGATGGTCCTTTTCACAGATTTTGGCATTTCCAGTTCTGATAACATGAGGGTCAGTTATGTTTGGATACCATGTGGTGGCTAGCCTTTCTTCAGAGTAACAGTTTGCTGTGCCTGCTGTTTAACAGTTACCGGTTTAGATAAGATAGGAGAGGTTTGTATCATTGAATACTGAAAAAATTAAAATAAGACTCTGAATCTGGTCCTAAAGCTGAAGATCTTGTCTGAAATTCCTGATGAGAACCTAAAGTAAGGTTGACTTGACAGTAACATGGGATTGCAGACTGGCGTTGGGGGAGGAAGGGGGAAGAGGGGTGTTTTATCTGCTCTTCGCAGACCAGAGCTTATTATTATCTATCTGGGTGACTTTAACAGAGATTAAGGAAAACAACATGTATGTTTCCATGAGCAGAAACAAGCACATTCCCTTGGTAAGAAGTGTTCAGGAAATTTGACGTGGGGCCCTGTGTAATGCCACGGTTCTGCTGCTGCTGTGAAATCAGTCTCGTAAATCCATAGCCCAAGCTCAGGAGGGACTTTCCTGATCGTGGTGTTTTAACACTTGCACAGAACAGGCCAAAGAATTTCCTACACAAACTTTAAATATAGGTATATTAAGGCAGAGAGGTTGTTCTCCTGATTGACATTTCCGAATTCAAGCTTTCAAATTAATCTAACTCAAATTAATATAAATGCAGCTTTATAAAATTATTTCATTGCTAGGGAGAAAGATGCATCTATGGCACCTGGGACAGTGATAGGAGGAGCCTTGTGAGCTAGCACAGGCATCTTAAACACTGCTTTCCAGCCCTGCTAAATGCCTACGACTGATCTAAAGCAACACTTGCATTGCATTTTATAGCTCTGAAAAATATATGCTGTTTTCCCTGTGTAAAAATCGTTAAGCTAGGAATTTTACTGCACTGCTGGGAGAAGTGAGCTGTCACTCCTTCAGCCCCTCACGCTGTCAGCTTTGGAACTTGGAGATGACAAACATTGGCACAAGCACTTGTTTTGCAACAGAAACGTCCGTTGTACTTAGGCTCTGCCTCCCAGACACCTTTCGGTATGTTGTGAGAAAGGCCTGCCCTCGCTTCTCCAAGGTGCTGTAGTTTTATTCCTCTGATGATTTCTGATGTGGTTACAGTTGCCCATAAAGAAATTGCTGGCAGATTGAAAATGTGTGGGCAATGTCAAATGATCTGTTATTATCTGGTTGTTTTTTTTTTTAATTGGAACAGAGCAGCTACAGAATCAACGGGTTTCTGCACTTTCAAGCAACAACAGTCAAGGCTAAGCTTATGTCATGAAAGACTGTCTGGGCTTTGTCATCTCTAGAGACAGCCAGGACTTGTCTAAAGACAGAAAAAAGTTGCACTTGTGTCTATGTTCCGTTTCCACAAAGATCTGTGAAAACTGTTTAGCCTGTGGGGGAATAACAACCGTATTTATTTCTTGACTAGCACCAAGAATGATAGCACTGAATGTTTCAGTGCCTAAAAAATTAGGTTTTTTCTCTGCGTTTTCTCCTTTAACTTCATCGGTGGCGGGGCACGTGGTGTCGGTGGCACAGCAAGGGCTTGTGAGGGCTTCATGGTGGTTCATCAGAATGTGACAAGGCCATGCAGAGGTGGGGTAGCAAAGTGAGCTCAGAGTGAAATGGGGCTGGCTGGCTGGGAAGAAAGCTGTTCTCTTACATGTAAAAGAGTTAATTATGGTTTGGGGAGTGGAAAGAGTTTCCTGAAGCTGAGCATTAGTCAAACTAGAAACACTGTGCAGATGTACATTTCTTTGGCTCTTCTCACCTCATGCTGAAGATGTAGTGGAAAAGAGAAGATTTTGCTTGATATCTTTTGTGTGCAGTTCGGTTGCACAACTTTTTAGTTTGCTTTTTTCCCCCTCCTCTCTCCTTTCTCCCACATCTTCATTCTCCAATCTGCCATCTACATCTACTGCTTGTGTTCATCTGAAGTGGGAAGGTTTTGAAGTACAGAAGCTTTGCCAAAGTTTTTTTTGTGGCTTTTATCCGAGCAAACTTCTATTTCTGTGGTTTACTTGGGGCTACATATTCATCTATATGGAGATGATGATCAGAGTGGAAAATACGAGCATTTTGTATTTGGCCTAGCAATTACTTCTCATTCTGTAGAAAACAAAACAAACATAAAGGTCCTGCTTACTCTCAAAATATCTGGTTGTCAGACCACTTTTGCAGAAACTCCCTATTGTATCCTTTCTGTAATGGACTGATAAAAAGTGGGTTTATTCAGTTGCACAACACTTCTCAAAAAAAAAAAAAAAAAAAAGCATTGTCTTTGTTCATCTTTTCTTCCATTGTTAATTTTTTGTTCCTTTCTGGTGAAATAGTTTTATTTTCTCTTTCTCCAGTTTCTACTATTTTATACAGGCTGAATGGCTAAATGAATTTAAAGGTATTTATAAAGTGTCTCTGGCAAAAGAGATTAGGCTAATTGAAATGGAAAGAAAGACCATGCTTGTATTTCTGGCTGGCTGTGTTGCATCATTATTTAAGGGGCAGGACAGGAAAGGGGGGCTGCTGTTCAAGAATTCTAGAAGATTTGCCCAAAGTTGCTATTAATGGGATATGATACCCTTCCCTTCTCTTCTCTGTCTTGTTCTTTTCCTTTGTCTTCGCTTTGCAGGACGGCTTCAGTTCCTTCATTGTCTTACAATGCATGTCCATGTCACAACCTGATGCTGTGAAGAACTGCTAGTCCAAGGCTGACTCTTTGCTTTTGCTGCAGTCTGAGTCCTTAGGTTTGAAGACTCGTTGACATCGCTGAGATTGACTCTTGGACCTTCAAGAGAAGAGACTTTCTGACGGCCCTGCTCCACTCCACCTGACCCTATGACTGGAGGGTTCACCGTAGCTCCATTATTTGCTCTCCAGATCCACAAGATGGGTTCGTTCAGAAGGCCCCGACCTCGTTTCATGAGCTCCCCAGTCCTCAGTGACCTGCCGCGGTTCCAGGCAGCTCGGCAGGCTCTGCAGCTCAGCTCCAACTCTGCCTGGAACAGGTGAGCAGCACCCACCTGGGCTGAGCTCTCACCCTGCAGCAGCCCCGCGATAAGGGCCAGGAGTGTCTGATCTTTGTGCTTCAGATCATTTATGGCTAAGCTTGTCTGTTTATAAGCACACATGAATTTTTGGCATGCCCAAGCTTTGCTGGCATTGAAATCCTCTGTGGAGGTGGAAAAATTAGACCTAGTAGTGTTCAGCCTTGTTTTTGGCCAACATTGTTCAGAGGTACTGTCCTGAAGTAAACCAGAATTGTTCTTTGTTAATAGTTGCATCTTCTAAGTACCATTTAGGAAAACACATTCCTAGTACTGTAATAAAGGCCAGTTTCTTAATGCACAACAGACATTTACTTGCATATTATGAAGCTTTTACCACAGTCAAGTTCCTCTGACAACTGCTAAGCTTGTGGCTTCTACCAGCATTTCCTATTGACAGACGAATCCTGTCTGCAGTCCGTGTCATGCAGCAATGGCAACTGGAAAAACAATGTGTAGGGTGAAGAGTGAGATGTCCTGATCTGATCTAATGGTCTGCTGCTACCAAAAGTGGGTGTTCCCACCTTTCCTTCTGCCATCTTGCCCTAGCTCTGCGCTCTGCAGACCCCTTTCTTTCGCTGACTTTGCCCAGTTTACTAACGTTACACAAAAGTATCCCGGCAAAAACATTGCAGTTTTGTGTCAGGATAGTGACCTGAGGTCTGTGAATGCCATAACTGGCCCGCAGAAGGGAATGCCCGTTGAGGGAATGACACCTCCTTTTGTTACATGGCAATTCTTTAGTCCTGCTAAACCATCTTGTATGCAGTCCCTTTATGACTTCGTCTGTGCTGGTCAGAAAACTATGAGTTAGAAGATCCTCCAACAGCATGTTACAAGCAGTAACAGGGCTTAAAGCTGGGTCTGACTGAGGTGATGCTGGCTGCAGAATGCCTTCCAGCACAGCCAGCGTCCTGCCAGACGCTGCAGATTGGGTGGTTCCTGCCAGCATCACTGGATAACGCAATGTGATGTGTTTGGCAGATATTGCCAAGAGTCTATGTCTGCTCAGAGCAACTAGCCTGCAGCACACAGCAGAGATCCCCTAAACAGTTGTGTTAAAGATACATCCAGTGTGAACGTGAACGTGTTCTTTGTGAACAGTGTCCCCGTAACAACTTTCCCTTGCTCACACTAGGCACAACTTGTGGTTGGCTCTGCACTGTCTCCCATGAGAGATGTAGGTAAATGGGAGTGGTAATTTCCAGAGGAGAAAGAGTGGAAGCATTTAAGTGCAATTAACCTCTCTACCCCGTTATAACCACTTAACTTTTGGCAGCTAGCTCACATTGAGCTCTGTGTTAAATCATACTGGTGGCTGTTATTTATGATGTTGTACTGTATCATTTCTTTGTTGGCAGTGTTCAAACAGCAGTGATAAATGTGTTCAAAGGGGGAGGCTTGCAGAGCAATGAACTTTACACCCTCAATGAAAATATCAGGTAAGTTGCTGAAATGCATGAAAAGGGATTTCTGTTGCTGCTTGTTTGGTGTTTGCTTGATTTTGTTCCCCTACAGAACCACAGGATATTGGATAGAGGATATTGGTGGGAGGAGCTGGGATTGAAGGAAACATAAGCACAGCTTTGGGGTTTGAGACTAACTTATTTTTTGCTATTGGATGGAGTGGATGGCATGGGGCACTTTGTTTCTCTGACTTGAGTGGATGTGTAGCTTTGGCAAGGACAGGATGTGTCGACTTAGATTATAAGGATTTTGTTGCCTTCTAGGGAGTTTACCTCTTCTGCCTATTTTTCACACATTTTTATCAGGGCATTCGTGATGGCAGTAACATCTGTTTTCTAAACCCAAGCTTCTCAGAACCACAGAGTGTATAAAATGAAAGCAAAACACAGCATTTCATTTAAAGGCCTAATCTTCACATAGTAATTGCAGAGCAAGACATGAAAATAGGAACCCTGAAGATAAAAAACCTAAAAGCCTAACAAACGTTTTCTAACGCTGATGCTAGTGATGATTAAAAGTATCGTTTTTTTTTTTTTTTAAAAGTAGGTTTCATGATTGTCTGTGGTTTCATTCTGATTATTTGGAAAGTTTGGTTAGCAATAGATAGGACTGTAGTGCAGGTAAATAGCAATGTACTCTTGCCTTGGTTCCAAGTGCTGCTAAGAGGGGCATGGTCAGAGCTTCTGGATGCAGTTCCTCCTCCCTCTCCCTTTCCCACTACATCCATATTCATTCATTATGAACGCTGTCCTACAGGTCTCCACTTCTCCTTTTATATGCTCCCCCCTCATCCTTATTGCGTTTTTCCTGAGTACCAAGGTTCAAACGGCAATTTAGGCTAAGCATGTAGTAAGCATCAGTCTAAACCACCCCTTTCCCTACTTTCAAAATAAATGCAGCTCGCAGGGCGCAAGACCCTGTACTACTTGGTCTGGTCCCAAAGGTGAAAGTTTAATATAATTCATTTTGAGAGCTGAGTGAGGGCAGTGTCTCATGCTTTAGTGTTATTTTAGTGTGCTCAGGTCAGAAGTCTTCAAGTTAGGTTTAAGCACTTGGAACAGTCTTAATTCTCCATGGGATGAATATTTCTGTATGTGAAAAGAAAAACAAATGTCATAAGGCTTTGGAAATACCCTAACCCACAGCCTTGTTGGCAGACTTTGGGTTTTGTGAATTGTCTGCCAGGCTGTTACCCGCTGCAGTGGCTGCAGCCTGCTTTCCCTTCCCAGTGCAAGCAGGTGCCCCTGCCCAGCCTTGCGGGGAGGACGTACGCTGGGCAGAATAGCCATGTTGCCTGGGCTTGGCCCCCGTGACTGGACCATGCTCCCTTCATGTTGGTTGCTGAAGTGGATCTAGACTGTCAAGAGATGGGTGAAGAACAGGAAATTCTTTGTGAACTGTGTGTGCTTTGTAAACAGTGCTGACGGTGGGAGGGGAAATGCCCTGTTCCATGGACAGGCATTCCCAGGCAGCACTTGGAAGCACTCACCTTGAAATACATGATTAATGTTCTTGCAGGTGCCCTGAGCATTGGTTACATTTCCAAATGTCATTCTCTAAATAGGCCGCTTTAATGCTGAAGTAACTCATTAATGTCCATCTCAGGAGCTAAGGACATACATCTGCGTGTATGTTTGTATGCACACCTGCAGCCTCTCACCTGGGACTTTTGATGTAGCTCCCGACACAGTGCGTTAGCTCTCTGTGCACAGGGTGAATCTCTAGCTTGACACTGGGCACAAAGCCAGGCCTGTCAGATGGTCAACTCTTGTGTGCCATTGGGTCGAGCTGGTGCGTTTTCCTTGCTTGTAGCTCTCCGTTCAGCTCCTTGCTGGAAGTTAGCCAACGCAGTGCTTTAAAAGACTCACAGATTCTGCACAGCACGTAGCCATTTGACAGTGGGAAACGCAGGAGAGTTTTGAAGTAGGACGGTAATGACAGGACCAGGAGATGAGCAGGTGGCAACATTTTGCTCTGGATTGATGCCACCAGGTTTTTATCTTGCTGTGATTTGATATCATCTCACTGGATACTTTTTTTTTTTTTTTTTTTACTGCTCTGATAGTCGGTTGTCACAGCAAGAGGAAATGTAGGAAATGCCTTCAGGAGGTGGGATTTCAGGAAGCAGGAGGTGACCTGGCTGTGATCAGGAGGAGACCCCTCCCTTGGGTTCTCTCTAGGGTGCAAGCCTCGGGTTGCTGGTCTACCTGCGTGAGGTGAAGCCTTGAGCTTCTCAGTCAGCAGGTGGAGAGCACCCTGGATTCTGCTGAAGCTGGTGCAAGAGCTTCTGGCAAATAGGCCCCCAAAGACTTATCTGGTTTATCAGTCTCACAAAAATAGAAATGTGCTTTGAGATGGGCAGGGTGAATGTAACCGCTCTGAGAGAGAGAGTAAAGGCATGTTGGCATGCGAATATATGTAGAAACAAAACAGTTACGGAGTAAGGTTGCTGTCAAAATCGACTTTCAGCAAAGATTAGGAAAAAGTGGTGCAGTTTGTTAGTAACAACCCAGCCTGAGAACTGGATGGTCCCTGATTTAAATGCCATTTTTGAGCACTCTTGATTATACTTCACGTTGGTGAGAGGCAAGACTCTTAGAACAGAAAAAAAATGCAATGTTTTGCAATGGAAAGTGTTGGGTGCCTTTTAAATTTTAGGCAGAATTTACTGATACAGAGTTTATGCTTACAGTCACTGAAAGCTGAAAATGCAAATACTCTGAACTTTGAGAGCTGGTTTTTTTTTTAATGCTTCTTCTGATATAAAACAATCCTGAATTTTATACTGGAGTTTTAAAATATAAATATGTATTAGAATTTAAAGCTTCTATTACAGCCTGGTTTAAAATCCAACAGTTTTTATCAGAAATTCTTGTTTAGAGTGGCTTCTGCCTGCCTGTATTTAAAACACCTTTTGTTAAATTTCTAGAATATCTTTCTTGAAAAATACACTTTTTTTTTTTTTTTTAATGCGGTAGTCATGGGGAAGCCACAGCTTCTGCTTGTGTGTTTACTTCATTGCTCCTCTCCTTATTTTCCCACCTTCTACTTCCAAGAGAAAAGGAAGTACAGCATTAGGGAGATATGCTATTTTCAGTGAAATTAAAGGCATCTTTTTTTTAAACAAAAAGCAGAAAAAATGATGAATTTCAAACTAAATAACTTCAAATTGTCTCCCCAACTTTCTGTGCATTCAGGGGGGTAAATGTTTTGGGTTTTTTTTTTTTTTTTTTTTTTTTTTCTTATTCTAGGTGTATGGCTTATAAATAGAGGACTTCAGGGAAACTCTTTCATTCCTTCATAATTTGAGAATAACCTTTGTGGGCATTTGTAGAATGTATACCTAAATGTAAAAGAAATATAGCTGTGGCCAAAATGACACATTTGTACGTACTCACGTTTCTTTGGAATGACTGGTAGTAAAGTGCGGATGTACCTGTAAGAAATGACCAGCAATGGCTGTTACTTCATGGCTGCATTCCTTCTGTCTACAGACGGCTGCTGAAGAGTGAACTTGGATCCTTCATCACAGATTACTTTCAGGTATTACACTATTTGCTTGCTTTATTTTGAAGTTTGCTCTCTTCAGCTTTTTAGCCTATAAAGAAATCAAGGCCCCTTTTTACATGCACGAAGCCTACAGGTTTCCTGTTTGTTTTGCTGTAGAAGGTGATGGAGGTACTGGACTTTTTTAATGTGGGCCATACAGCCTTGGGAGTAATCATATTTATGGGTGTATGTACTAAATTAACGATAATCTTCCTTTGCACTTAAGAAACGATGCTAGTAGCCTGGCAAGGTCGAGAAGAATTCACTTGAACTTTTTAAGTAAGATGGGGTACCTTTTCATAGTTTTTTTCACCCTGTTTCTCTAGTATAGAGAATTCAGGAGTAGGTTTTTTACAACAGGCACCAGCAAAGGGGAAGAGAAAAGATAACGGCTGTTTGTTTTAGTGGGGGCAGAGAAGGAAGTCCCTATCAGCAGGAAATCAACCTGGGTACTGTTTGCCTTTTAGTCCTGCAAATATAAATACAACCTGCCAAAAAGTGAAAGAAGGAGGATGAGGGAAGACCTGATCAATCATAAACGTGAATAAGTGCTACTGCCTTTTGCTGATACCGTCCAGATACACAGAGGTTCAAGTGTAACCACATGAAAGCGTGTTGCATGATTTTGAGAGAGCACTGATGGCTTTCAGTGTTGTAAGTTGTTTGGTGTAGTGTTGATTAAAAAAAGAGGGTGGCTACTGAAAACAAGAGGGTTTTCTTCCCTTTGAGAGAGAGTGAGAAAGAGAGAGAAAATTTCAGTACCTTCTGAAGCGGCTGATGCTGCTGTGTACTTTGCTAACGGCTCAGAAAGGGG
This sequence comes from Fratercula arctica, assembly GCA_947846985.1. Classification (NCBI taxonomy): domain Eukaryota; kingdom Metazoa; phylum Chordata; class Aves; order Charadriiformes; family Alcidae; genus Fratercula; species Fratercula arctica. Next base: position 51,473,322 of record CANTUZ010000005.1, on the reverse strand, counting down.
GAAAAAAAAGGCTAGTGTTGTTTCTTATCAGTATTAGATTACATGACTTAAAAAACCCCTACCCACGCTGTACTATCAAGCGAGAAGCAAGCTCCTGTCTCAAGGGTTTCACTTCTTTAGACACTATCTGCATAAGTCGTTTACTGGAAAGAGGCAGCTGCTGGGACATTTCCTAGACCGTGAGTGGGGTCTGGTGGCAGCCTGGCAGAAAGGCTGTGAGCCCCTAGTGCAAACTGCCTGGCTTAAGTGGAAATCTGCTACTGCTCCTGCTCATTTAAAAACGGGCAGATGAAAGTTTGCAACTAAATATACGTGGTGAACTGAAAGTTGACAGGTCTTGATCAGATACCCAGGTACTACAGTGTTAGGCACGGTGCAAGGCTGGAATAAGCAGAAAATGTCCAGAGGCAACTTCACGCACCCATAAGGCTGAACAGAGCGTGGAGCTGAGCTGGGTCCTGGGGGATGTGAGGTGCTGACGTGTGACTGTTATCTGGTTTTGAACATTCAGAATGTACCGAAAGAGGCCTGGGTGGGTTCCAGCACTGAGTAAGACGCAGCTGCACTGTGTCGCTGCGCAAGAAGGGCCGATGGCTGCTGGGGACGGGATGACTCCCAGTGCTGGGGTTTGGATATGTGGTTCTCTTCCTCTAGATTGTAAACCTGAAGCCTGTCACAGTCACGCCGGGGCTAGTGGTATTCCCGAGACTCCTTAGATCTCTTAGTGGTAAAGCTGATGAGTGAAGAGACTGCTTAGACTGCAGCCTGCTCACTGCTGGAGGCTGGATATCCGTGTTGCATCTCTCTTAGCAAGCCAAGGGCATCTGATCTTGTCCTGGGAGAAGGATCTGATCACCAGCACTGTTTTCTGCAAAAGCGGGAGCAAAAAATGTGCTCTTTCAGCCTAATGGCAGGGCTATACTACTTCAGCCACAGGCCACAACTGCAGTGTAGGTACTCAGTGCTGCACTACTGCTGAGAGAGTTGTGGCCTTTGCCTCGGAGAGCGTGCAAGTGCAAGGGCTTGGCTGCGCCGACCTCTGAGTTTGTTTTTCTCTCTGTCTGTTCACCCTTGTGCAAATACCTCAGCATATATGTACTAGTTCACCTGCAGCTGCTGTTCTACCACTGAAGCCACTGGGGATCAAATTTAATTTCTGAGATTTGTTTTTCTGCTCAATGTTAAAAAGAATAACTTGGCATCCGTCAAACTTAGCCTGAAGTAAAACTCTGGGTGCTGACAAGCCATGAGACAAAGAGTGAGATAAAGGCTATTGTAGGAAATGAGCTTTTTTCCCCCCTCTGAGCTAAGATGCAGACATTTCTGATTCTAGACTGACAGCACGTGGCAGTGATAAAAGTTACTGCTCCCTCCTAAATGTCTTTACTCAAAAATCCTCTGGCTGTGGAGTGGGGAAAGACTATTCATGTGCCAAAGAAGGGCTGACAACATTATTTCATTTGTCTGTGGGCTCAGTTTCACTGCTGATGCCAGCTGACTTACAGCAGTACTGCTCCCACCAAAACGAGCAGAGTTGAATCAGGCTGCTGATTCGGCTGAAAAATATCCTTGAAAGAAAAAATAAAGTATTCGGCTACTTCCTTCGACTTGTTGTGCTCATCACCTCTGACATGGGGAGGTGATGGGGGAGGGTCACCAGGGTGGGGAGTGGAGTGGAAGTGCATCATTTGGCAGTGACTTACTCCTATATCTATTAAAGCCCACTGAAAAGTTATCTGAGAACCAAGTTTACTGTTCTCTTAGATTGAAGTGGACCTTGAAGGATCTGCTCTCATGTGTAACTAGGCAGTTTTAAATATCCTAGCAGCAACTAACTGCACCGTGTAATATTGAGATGTGATAATTTGACTTAAATGCTTTCCATTTCTTATGCCACAGCTGTTGTAACAGGAGCTACTAAGATAATTTTTACATTAAATTTTCCATTGTTTTAAGAGCTCTGGCTCTTACATTACGTATATTTTATACACACACACGCACAATTTTTCTAAGCTCTGACTGTTCAAGACTAAAACAGACCAGAGCTTTTATAACGAGACAAATCTACTTTTGTGATCAACTTGACTTGATTACTCACGAGTCTTTTTCACCAACACTCATGCAAATTACCTGTTCCTGAAGTTGCTAAAGGAATGTTTAAGAAACGGATGGAGTTTAGGCAGTCTTTGTCTGCTACCAAATTGTCATCATACCAGAGTTATTGAGTCTGTTTTGTATTTGAAAGAGAAATGTAATTCCTGTAAGGGTTTCAGTGGGAACACAGATGTTTCATTCTGAAGGAGATTTGTGTTTATAAATCTGCTGCTTTAGCTACCCTATTATATATACAAGCCACCTCCTTGGAATGGAGTCTGAGTGTAAATGCCAGATAGTTGGGACTTGTGATATTTGCTGCAGACCTTCCTTAAAGCAATTCTTCATGCTCCAGGTTTTCCAGTACTGACTTTCTGACTTTGCCCATGAACTGATTTGATAATTTCCTGCTGCTGTAAAGGGGCACTTTGTACCCTCTGCTCAGTAACCCAGCAGGGCTCCATCTGCTCTCACTGCTGGGTTTGTTCTCTGGTGGTCAGCTGAACCACAACAACGAGGAATCCTATGACTATGGAAGGTAAGAGGCTGGGCTTTGGAGGAACAGGGTGTATTGGCAATTGGGACTTCTCTGGGGCAGCTGTAAGATTTTTCAAATAAGCTCCTTTCATTTTCATGCTGTCTGACCCTCGTGGCTGTGGAGAAAATTTTTGAAATACAAAACTAGTGCGTGTTAATAAATTGATGCATTATCTTCCTGATGCCGCAAACAGCCTGAAACAAAACCTTTGTAAAGGATGAACTGTTTCTGTTCACTCTCTGGGGGCTTGTTAATCTTGAAACTCACGGGGGAAAATGGAAATGCTAGCTATTTCACAGCTAACCACTTTAGCAGAACTGCCCGGTTTATGCACATTAACTCCAGACTATTTGCTCCCAAGGCGGGGAGACACGATCCCTTCCCAGGCACTGTAACGTCTCCCAGCACTCACGGGCTGCAAATGCAGAAAGTCAGATGCCCAAAGTTGACACATCTCCAGCTTGACATCTACTGCCTGTGCTGCCAGAGCTGGTAGATGAGGGGTGGCGAGTGGACTGTATTTCCTCATTTAATCCAATGAGACCTTTGATGTCTTAAAACCAGAAGCAAAGCTGTTATGCAATTTCCAGCCTGCTGCAGTGGAGAGCCATGGGAGGCAACAAGTCCTGACTCAGAATTAGGCCTGGCTTTCTGCACGTATGCAAAACAATTGAAACCGCGATGTGCGAGCACCCATTTTGCTGGGGAGTTGAGCAAAGTCAAAATAGCAAGATGGTAATGGCTAGCTGCGATAGTAAGCAGCGGCAGCGACAAGGCAAGCCTGGATCCAAGCCAAAACTGATTTTGTCCTCTCCCTTTAGAGCGGCCAGAAGTGGGACTGGTGAACCTTACTGTGGTCAGAGTCCCTCTCGCTGTAGGTTAGCCAGCTGGGCAAGGCGGCTGCAGTGGTAGGGGACAATGTGCACTCCTCCCTTTACTGTGGCACCGTGTAATACCAATGTAGTCCCTGCTGCATGTCTTCCTGGGACTCCTGCCTGTCCAGCAACTCTCGTGATGGTTGCAGCCTTTGAAAGGCCGCTTCGTAAAGCCATGCTAACAGCTGAAAATGTCTCTGTCTCTCTCTCCTGCTTAGGCAAAGAGAAAAACCTGGTGCATGTGGCATTACTTTCCTTGGCGCCAGGTTTCTACTTCTACCTGTTTCATAGCAAGGCAAGGAAATAGTTGTGTAGGTTATTGGAGTGATGGTTGTGGCTGGTTAAAGGCAGAGCTAGCTCCTTGGCCAAGTGATGTCTCATGCCTGCTGCCAGGGGCTGCAGCAGCTTGGCCACCGCACAAGGGGGAGAGAGTTCACACTTGTGTGATTTGCAGAGCTCAGCTGTGTGTCTGTAATAGTCTTTTGGGTCAAGCTGGTCTTTATTATTGTGTTTGTGTCCTCACTGGCTGGGAACCCCTGTTGATGCAGGTCAGCTAATTACTTCTGCTTCATCTGGCACTTTCTAGGACTGAGCTGTCATGGAGCAGCTCCAGAGACTCCATGGCAACTGCCCAGCTTCGTTATCATGGATAGGGTCACCCAGCAGCTCAGCCCCGTTCCTGCGAGCTGAGCCGAGGACCTAGTCGTGGGTGGCAGAGGCAGCAGGGAGACCTGCTTTCAGGCCCTGCGCGCATTGGCTCCGTAGACATGCGTGATTCGCTTGAAATGGTGCCTGGTTGCTATCGCTGAAAAGCGTAGCGTGGGTTGGCGTGCCATGCCCTGGCTAAGCAGGGCTCCTGCCTGGAGCAGTGACTCAGAGCCGGTCCCAGCCGTGGGGCTTCCCCATAGCTGCTGCCTCGCTGGCACCCGGTGGTCGAGCCTGTAGCACTGCTGCCTACTCCATCCGCCTGCTCTGCTCTCCTTCTTACTGCCCCTGCCTCACTTTCTCTCTTTATGTGGGCTTTCTTTTTTATCTGTTTTGAACAAGGCTGTCTCTAGAAGAGCCCTTTTAGGATGTTATTTCATATTTACATTGCGATTTGTTCTCTATATAGGATTGAAATGATCTCTCTGCTTCTGTCGCTATTTCCCCTCTTTCTAGAGAAAAGAAAAGGATGGGAGGGGATGGTCCGGGTACGAGGTGCTGCAGCTCACACAGATTTGCATTTTGTAAAACACTACTAAAAAGTAGGTAGGTGTTTGTGTGCAACTGGCAATAACTTTGTGGAAAATACTTGCCAAGTAAGTTTGAGTGATGCTTTTTTTCTCAAATTAACATTGGATTATCCAAGAAACAATGGCGATGTGCCTGTAGAGCCTGTAAAAGTGTGATTTAACACTAGGACACAAAGCCTCACTTGGCTAGGAGAGGGGGCTGCATTTAAGAAATGCTGTAATGTGTAGAAGAATAACTGATTTTTTCACCCAGTAAAATGGGGTCAATTATTTTGAGTTTGCTCTGGATCATTTTACTCCTGTTCCAAGCTATCGTTCTCTTTGATGAACTGGTATTAATCTGTTAATTTTAATGTGGCTTAATGTCTGTAATTAAATGTGTGTTCCTGCAAACTCCCTCCCCCCCCGCCCCCCGCCAAGAGTAGTGGTTATTGGGAAATAGTAATATTTTTTGATGAGCAGAAGAATTCCTTTGTGCCTTGCTACACTGCAGGGATATGGCTTTCAGACAAGATATGAAGTCACCTGTGATGGCTTGAGCCTCCTTGATGTTTTCTGCGGAGCTGCTGCCAAAACTACTTAGTTGCTTTTCACCACCTTTCTACTTGAATGTACTATCCACAGCAGAGCAAGCTGTGCTAGTGGCAGGGCTATTGCCCCAAAATCCTTCCTGTTGGTTCTGCCCGGAGGCCATCACTGTGACCACGCTGTTGGCAGAGTGCTCCTGACAGGCAACACCTAATTTGCCTCTGGCAAAGTCAGATGTGTACCATTTTGCCCGGAGCATAGTGGAAGCCCACACAGCAAGGGTCTCCGTGGCTCCGGTTGGGGATGACCAGCTCCTGACAAGGTGGAGTGAGGGAGAAGGTGCCTGGCATTGCTGGCACCACTGGTTTGATAGAGGAGCCCCAGCTGTTGTGCCTGGGACAGCTTCCACCTTCAGTCACTGCGCTGTGGGAATTCCAATTGCTCCTCTGGGTATGGATGGAGAAACTCACCTCAATTTCCCTAACAGAGGAGGAGGGGAAGGGGAAAATATCTGTGCCAGGAAAAAGAGAGAATTACCTGGAAAGTGTCTATGTTTTACAGCATGACATGTGACTGCCTTCCTTTTTTTTTTTTTTTTTTTTTATTCCCAATGATTTTGGTGCACCTTACTTCACAAGAGCAGTGAGCACACACACGTTATGGGAGGGTCTTTGCTGCATAAAAAATGTTCTGGAGCTTTGAATCCTGTCTTCCAAAACTCGTTTGGAAACTTACTTAAAGGCATTTGAAAACTTACTTAAAGGCTTTGTGTTAGCTGCACTTCTTGGTGTGATACCTGAAACAGCTCTTGTGGTTTTCTGCACTGAGAAAAGTGTGTGTAGGGGGGGGGGGGTTCAACCTGTGAGATTTCACAGCCTCACATCTCTCTGCTGCAAAACATCTCTCCCCAGGTTTCTCAGCTGCATGTACATGTGGGGTTTGACTTGGGGCTTTTGTTTCTCTGCTTCACTGTAGTGAGAGAAAGGGCGGGTTTGCAGCACCTGCAATGAGTGTACAGCAGCCTGTGCTGTCCCAACAGCAGCACGAGGACTTCACCCTGGGGATGCAGGGAAAGCTGATTTGGGGAGAGGAGGGAATAACTGCCTCCCCAAGCACCCAGTCCAGCTGTCATTGCAAAGAGGAGGAAGGTGGCAGCTGAATTTTTTCAAATAAATGCGCCCTTCAGTCTCACTTGGTGTGAGTCTTTATCTGGTCTTGCTTGCTGCATTTATTAGATGGTATTGATTTGTCAGCAAACCCTGAACCCTGTAGAAATTTTTAATGAAAATTTACCCGTCTGGCTTGATCTCAGAGGGTAACGTTTGGATTGAATCCATTTCTAAGTCTGTGACTTTAGAAGAAAAGACAGATAAGTAAAATTTCCACATATTTTTAAGATAGAGAGAAGGGAAATGAACTGTGGTTGTTGTCTTTTTTTTTTTTTTTTTTTTTTTTTTGAAGCCACTCTCTTCCACAAGAAAAGGGAAAATTTGAGAGGATAATTGAAACATCTGCAGAACTATATGAAGCTAGGCTTTTTTTTTTTTTTAGATACCTTAAGAATGAGATGATGCAATCTATTTAGCACATGGAATTACTGATAATACACTCGTAAGAGCATTATAAATTATTTACTACAGGGTAATGATTAATATATCTATTTTTAATAGATAGAACTGTGCTGCCCATAAAGGTGTACAAATGCGTGTTTTGTTTGCTGACAGAGCTGTAAAACAAAAAAATCTCTGAAAGTAGAAAGCATCAATAATACTAACTTACAAGCAAAGTAGCTGGAAAATTGTGTCCACAGTGCTCAGGAAGCATATAGAAATTGAAACCTAATGTTCTAGTGCAGATAGAGAAGGAATTTGTATTTCTTGAGAGAAACACAAGAAAATAAGTGTGACACCCTCATATATATATGTGTGTATATACTTTTTAATTATATATTAGTTTAAAATGACACAGTATTAAAGACCAGCTGTAATTTTTCCATGCAGTATGTAGGAGAGGTAATTACCTTCAGCTATCGGTTGAAAAATAAAGAATTGAAGTACTTTATTAATACAATGAAAGCATTCGGAAGGATTAAAGTGCAATATCACTTCAAACATGATCTTATTGTTCAGACAGAAACACATTTACAGTGTAAGTGGGCTTCATATTTTTTCCCCCTTTTAATTTTATCCATTCCAGATTTCTTCCTCCCTCCTTTTTCACATTGTTCTTTCCTGGAAAGTCTTTTTGTTGTTGTTGATCTCCAGAGCCTGACATGTGTAGTCATTTATTTCTGCTGAACAAATCTAAAATTTGAATGGAGATCCCAACAGCTTGATATTTCCCTCCAAAGCCTATATTTCTGTTAAAGAATCCTTGCAAAATAGTCACCTTCCTTTAGCTGACAACAATGTTTGGAAAGGTTGCAGGATTCTTTTTTGTCATGTGAACTTATTTATCCAACTTGCTAATTGGTGTTATCGTTGCTCAGGTGAAATGCGTGTCCCAGGCATGTTCTTTTTGCAGCTTGCCCATCCTTTGGCAGCCCCGTTCCTCCTGTGCTCTGCTGGGAACTCTGGCTTTCTCTTTCTCTCAGCCCTAACGCTCACCTTAACTGAGGACTGAGCCCTAGACAAAGTACCCCCAGCCATTAAAAATTTCTCACTGGCTTCCTTTGGTAGCCTTTTGTCATGTTGGTGATGATGAATACATCAGAAAATAGGCTTCTGCAGGAAAAAGAATTAAATTGTTTTACTGGGGGGAATTCAAGTCCAAAAAATGTCAGAAAGTGGACTTTTTCTTTTTTTTTACCTCCAGAATAAATGTATGGCTTTTTTTTGGCTAAGATGAGTAAGCTCTTGCAAGCAGGATGAGATACCACAGGTCATGAAGGTGGCATGAGCTGCCAGGCCCTCAGCAGTGTATGTCCTGCAGGAGGTCCCTCCACTACTACTAACCCGGGTGGGCACCTGTGTCATGGAAGGAGTCAGCAAAGACCAAAGCGTACCCTCCTAAACTGACAGCCGTGTGCTACCTGAGGCCTAGAAGCAGCTGCTTTGTTGTCTGCAGCATTGCCAGAGCGCTCTGCTTTTTACCTGTTGCACCCACAGCTCTTCAAGTGCAGTGGATGAGAGTCATTTGTACACTGTTTGTGAGCGGGTTCAGAAGGTCACATGCAAAAGTGCTTTGGGTTCCTGTTCCCACATGGTCACCTGTGTGCCGAAGAGCAATTTTAGCATGTTCCTCTGACAAACAAGACTGTTGAAGTCAGCTCTGATTCCTGTGCTGAAATTCCTAGGATTGTTTAATAGTAGAGTTGTTTATAGCTTGACTGTACTGCATGGATAGGATTGCGTTTGCACTCTGCTAGAGCTAGTAAAGGTCAAAGTCTTGTGACTTGGATGGGCGGTTCAAATAGTACAGTTTCATCCCGTGTGTTGCTCCTAAAATGCTCTGGTTTTGTTGTGTAACTAGTTTAAAAGGAACCTGAATTCTACATTATTTTGGGATTAAGACCATAAACTAAACATTTTTGGGTTTAATTCTGAAAAAAGCCATCTGCTAGCAGGGCCAAATTACCTTAATTACGAGCATGACCATTAATTATTTTTCCCTTGTATGCAGTATACAATATTTAACTGTTATTGCTACTAACAGAGCTTACCACTGGGCAACTGGATGGCCGTTCCTCCATATGTCGTGACTGAACTCTGGGTACAGATTAGGGGATGCAGGTTTGGGGTTTTTTTTTAAGCAGTGTCTCAAAAGTACTTACATCTGGCTCATTTAAGACAAGTAAGCCACTGTAGCAAAACATGAATTAATGTTTTAATGTGGATGAAGTAGTCATGAGATGGGACAACAGCCAAGGAAAGGTACCCATTTCCTCCCTGTTGTATAACACCACACTTCTTTCACACCATGAAGAAGACGATGTCCATATAGTCTTGTCTTAACGTGAGATGAAAGTTTTGATGAAGTTCCCCCTACTACCCATAGCACGTGAGACGAGTGGTGAGCTTGTATGGCTTGTTCTTTCTTCCAGGCCCTTTTTGCAGAGATATTGACAAAGATGCCAATGGAAAAAATTATCTCTGGTACTGCAGTGGCACTCAGCCCCAAAGGGTCTCAGAGCTCACCTTGCATGAGGTGAGATTCCAAAGCAAAAGGAGTTTCTTGAATTCAGCCCCTAATATTAATTTCAATAGTATTTTCTTACCCGACAGCTTTCTGAATATAAATTCTCCACCAGGACAATGTTTCCTTACTGATAGGATATATGATGGTCTCTTCAGGCCCTCAGCCTCCACCTACTTGCAGAAGACTTCTGGAGTCTGTTTGATTAGATACAATTCAAGGAAGAGACCTTCCTTTTCAACATATTTCAATGATGTCTGATGCTAACAAGTAGGACTCGAGTGGAAAGTTTTCCTTTTGTTCTGGAAAGCGAAGTACAAGTACAAGCAGAGAATGTCACAGAGCAACATTTCCTTCTTTTCATTCCCTTCAGCAGTGCCCCAGTTTAGCATTGCTTCTTGTTGCAGGGAGGATGCAGAGGTGTGCTGCTCTGTTTGCTTGGGGTGGCTTACACGGTTACCTGCTTGTGTGTGTCATTAAGAGCCGGACTGGTATATGGTTACAAGAGGCAGGTCTATCATCCAGAGCAGCAGCACAAAGGCAGGTGTGCGGTACAGCAGCTCATCAGGAGGCCATAGTGGTGTCCAGGCAGTGCTGTAATTGGGTTCGTTGGCAGTGAAGAAAGATGTGCCTTGCTCCTCAGCTGATGGAAGCTTGAAAGGTGCAACTTTGACCTGGTTAAAAACAAAAGCTGGGGGATGAACATATGAGAGAGAGAGAGAGAAGTATCTAAATATTGTGCACTACCCTGATATTGAATCCTGTCAGACAGGCAGCATGTTACGTGGTGATATCAGCTCTTTTCTCTGGGATTCTCAAAGCTTTTCAGAATAACTGGTTCTTGTAGTGCTGTTGGGACAACAAAAAGGCAGGTGGTTTTGCACCATTCTTATGTTTGGGAAAATAGGAACAGAAAGCTTATCAGCCATTTAGATGCCCTGAACTGCAAATAGGCACATCGATTCTTGATCTGTCTGGTCCATGATAGTTACCTAGAAAGACTGTCTCCTGCTGCTTGAGACTGCATACTGAGATGATCCAACTGCTCAATATAGCAAAAAAACCCATAGCCTCATAGAAAGAGAATAGGTAGGAATAGAGAAATAAGGGTTAGGGAGCCGAACTGGCTTACTGTGCAGTCAGGCAAACACTGAGATAGTGCAAAGGAAGAAGAGAGTGGGGCGTTTTGGTAGCATTTGGCCCTTTGACCCCTCCATCATATGGCTGAGGTATAGCACATGTGACTGCACTCTTTGTGCATTTTATTTTCTTGACTCCTTCCCTGTGACCCAGGGCAGGTCCTTCCTTCCCACTTCTGGCAAGTGTTTCAGCTGTCTGCTGTGCCTGTTGTGTTCTCATGTCTGGCTGAGCAAGAAGGGGGTAATGAATGTACAGCACCCACAGTGAGACCAGGTCTGGTGGTGGTGCTGTAAGAAAGTACTACTGTATGTCTAATCTTTCGATAACTGAATGCAACATCTGAAAAACTTTATTTTTCCATGTTTATTTGAAATCTCAAAAAAGGCAAATGCATGTCTCTCTCTATTCTCTCTTGGCAGAACCAGCTCCTTGTGAAAGGCTTGCTGTTTATAGAGGAGAAGGTTAAGCTGTGTGAAGGCAAGTATAGAAGGAAACCCGTTTTGGGAGTTATGCTTTGCTGTTTGGTCAGACAAGATGATTTGCATGTCTGGAAAGCATCCAGCCCTTTCTGGTACTGTCTTAGGGTGTCACACAACCTCTCAGGAGCCAGGTTGCAGTGCAGCCCTTGTGGGCCTTAAGGGATGGCAGGCTATATGAATAGCCACGTAGCTGAAATACTCCCACCAGCAATGTCTTCATCGCAAGAACATGCTTCTCATGTGGCAGTTGAACTTGGGCTTAAAGCAGTTCTGGGCTGCACGTGGATCCTGTTGCAAAACTGCTGAAAGCTACCTTCTGCCTTTTGTTTCTCAATGTGATTTGCAGCTTGATTGTAAGCATGATTTTGTCTACGGTGGCATGCTTTTGAGAGCTGAACTAACAGGCTTCATGTAAATGTAAAGAAAAAGCAGTCACTTGGGTGGGAATTAAATCCTTCAGGAGAGAAGCTGATCACATGTGAAGTTCTGTTCAAACCAGTGGGGTACGTGCTACCACAGAGCCTGTGGATGAAGGCCAGCGTGGGGCAGCGACTCTCAGGGTTGGATGTGTGGGGAGTTAGTCACGTTTATTAACGGTTTGGTCAAGCAGAGCAAGCTGTCTTTATTCACATGTCTTTATTCAAAACTAGGCTGCTGTTTGGTTTGACCCAGTTTTGTAGCCTGTAGGGAAGATCCCTTGCGAATCACCAATCTGCTCTATCTGGGTCATTAAATGCCAATAGGCCCTTCTAATCTCACATCATAATTGGTGCTGGATTCCTCCGCACCGTTCTTCAGCAAGTAACTTCTCCACCGGGACAGCAGGCTGTAGGACTCGGATCCTGAAGGAGCTGTGCAGTTGCCAGCCTCCTGCTTGGTGCATGCTTCTTCCACACTGGCCCTGTAAGGGAGGAAAAAATGCAGACTCATGGATTTTCCTGAACACGGGTACATTCCCTGCTGCTGTCAGCTCGTCAGGTCAAGTGCTGTGCAGCTTATCATAGGTTTTGTTTTCTGTATTCATATAAAACTATTTCAATATCTGGTTTAGCATTATGAAAATTGAGTTCCAGTCCATAATAAGCCGAGAGCTGCCTGGGAGTAGTTTGCAGCTGCTCAAGTAGTTTGGGTAAGATGAAGTTTCCCAGGCAGACAGCAAAACCCTCTTCCTATGCCTAGTCCCTAGTCCGAAGTGACACTGGAGCCTCTTTGTCCATGCAGGCAGGCATCTCTGCAGCAGATGATTCATGGACAACTTTCTTTCATAACATGTAGGTTTGTTGCAGTCCTGGGGAGGAGGCAGAGGAGGGAAACATTTAAACATTCAATTAGTCTGTTTCCTGTTGTCTTTTTCACTTACCCTTGGCAGTTTCTGGTAATGGGTAGCTGTTATGGGGGTGTTGGGGGTAGGTGCTTGTTTGCCTGCAGTTCCAGTTTTGAAGCTGGAGTCATACCTGACACGGGGAAGCCACCCTCTGAACCCTCCTGTGGTTATGGGTGGGCTCTGCTCAAAAGGAAGTGTCTGCAGGAGCTGGTCCTGCTGGCTCTCTGCTCTCTGGTCATGTCCTAAGCAGCACAACCCTTGGCCATCACAGTGAAAGCCCATGAGGAAGTCTCCAGATGAGGAAAGCACTTCAGTATTCCTTTGAGTTGCAATTTTACGTGTGTTCCAGTTCCTCATGTAGGGCCTTTATTCAATTTGAGGCTGAGCCTTCAAAGTGTTCTTGAGCAGCTGTCTTCCATTACTGCTCCTTGAGTCTTGATTGCTTGTGAGCTCCAGCTGATACTCCATGGAAGGTTAACCTGGAAAATCCTTTTGTCAGAAACTTGTGTTATTAAACCCGGGTCTGCATTTTTACCTGAAATTTCTGGGCAATGTCTCTAAAACTTGAAAAAACATTGTATACCTTTGGCCTTTGGGATGGGAAAAACCTCCTAAAAAACTTAAAAGTTTTAGGCCCAGATGCTGAGGAACACACAGCTCTGTAAGTCAAGCCTATGAGCATAATTTAAAATATGTATTGAAACAATTATGTTCAGCAAAGCATTTTTTGTTAATAACGGGATTTTGACCACAGTTGTATTCCTTTTATGGGAATCATGAGTTGCATAACTTAGTCTGCCTTCATTTTAAATACCAACTTACATTTTGGGGGTGTTTGATTGAGTCAGAGTCGTATGAGGGGTGGCCACAAGTGGATTTCATTCGGGAACCTTCCCACGTGCCGTGTTTGAGAGGAGCATGGTGTCTTTGTGGCTCGTCAAGGTCCGGACTGCTGTGTCTGTGCTTGAGAGTGGGAGGATGCTGGAGGAGGCTCAGCTTTTGCAAACGGTTTCCCTGACTCAGTTGCTGCAGAACAGTGGTGACCTGCTGGTTTTCAGATTCAGCTACTAACATGCAGCCGTGCTCCCATGCTAGCTGAACACGCTAACTGTGAGCTGTGAGATTACACAGCTTTGCTGTGGAGTTAAAGCATCTGGTTGAAGAGGGGCTTCACTCTTTTGTTGGAATTGGTCCCATGTTTTGCACAGAGCCGTCTTCTTCACGGTAAGCGGCACAGAAATTTATGGTTGCAGCCTTGTGCCTCTGTCAGTTAAGGCAAAGCTTAGATGAGTGATGTCCGGTTTTGGACAGAAACTGTGAATGTGAGCAGTGGATTTGTATCTCCTATTTGGGAATTAGAGTAGTGGAAAAATTCAACTTGGTTTTAGTGTCCCTATTGCTAAAGCTCTTGCTCCCAATCTCTGTTTCTGTAGGTGAGGATCGCATTGATGTCCTGGCTGAAATCTGGGATCACTATTTTACAGAGACGCTTCCTACACTCCAGGCAATATTCTACCCAGTCCAGGTAATCTTAATTATAATTTAGTCTTCAGTCAGGTGAAGCAGTGTAACTGCAATGTCTGCTGTCGGCACATGTAAATTTATTTTCTGTTCCAGCAGCACTGTTTGGCCAGTGGCTAAAGAGGTCTCAAAATCTTTAAAGTAAATCTGGGAGGAAGTAGAGTTTGCCCAGGACTGCTAAAATCTACTGGGCAAGCACAGTATTTTGGGTTGAATTTATTCCCATTTGTCTACCCTCTGTCTGTGCTTAGCTAAGCTTGAACACCGAAACTATTGGACTATATCTTGTCTAGACTGAAGCTCTGGGACATGTCTATCTATAGTTCTTCCTTTTTTCAATACCTGGGACTCTGATGGTACAGATGACAACACTGACAACTTGTCTTCAGAGGGACAAATCTAAAGACTAGATCAGGAGCAAATGTGTTTAACTCATCCTAACTACTTTTGGAGTGCTTATGTTCTGGTTGTACCTTTGGAAAATCCTCTGTTGGGTTTTTTAAAGCTTTAATAAGGGGACAAGTAAGTCTTGGAAGGTAGAGGAAGAATGAACAACTTTATGCAGGACCTTTTTACAGTCAGTATTTTGAAAGCTGAGTATCCCATCAGAAGTGTTGAGCTGTATCATTTTTTAATGTCATTTTAGTCAGGGTTTCCATATGAGCAGTCCAGTTACCTCCCCAGTCTATTTTCATCTTCTTTTCCATCAGAGGAAAATAAAAATTTACCTCATGAGGAGACTGACGTTCTTGGAAACGCTAGCCTCCTCCTCTTGACTTTTGCCTCTTCCACAAGACATGCTTTCCAGAGCCTTTTAAAATTGTTTTTCCCTTGTATTGTTTGAAAGGCAGCGGGTAAAGCTCAAAGGTTGCCCTTTTCCTCTAATCCTATTAAAGCTGGCATTTCCTAAGAGAGAAAGGACTTTCGTGAAGACAGACACTAACCTTTCTACTGTGTTTATTTTTATTCTTTCCTTGCTGCAGATGCTTAAAGGTAGGTGTTTGGCAGGTAAAACTGCACAATTATAATATCATCCCTTTCTCTCCTTTTGCAACTAATTCTCAGTCAGGGAGTGACCAAATCCATTTAAGCAGGGGTTTGACTGCACTGCAGCTATCTGTGCACTGTGGAAACAGCTGAGCTAACTGTGTCTCACATCCACTGATGCTAATAATTCTGCCCCTTATCAGAAAAATCTACTCCCCTGCTATTAAATGTCTCTAATGAGAAACTGAACAAAAGTTACTGCACAGTGGGTGCAGCTTTTGGAAGTAACTTGGTGGTAGTGGTAAAAGTGTGACTATGAGATGTCGAGGTTCTTTGAAACGATAACTTTCTTACTGTATTTGTCTTGTCGCAGTATCTGAGTCACTCAAAAATATTTCATAGAAGCTGTGAAGTTAGGGAAGTATTGCCATTTTACGGATGAGGAACTAAAAGGTAACAGTCAGCATATTTAAAGCTTTGTAGGCAATTAAGTTCTACACAAATGTATGGATTTAAACCACCTAAATACACCCAAGAATTTGACTCTGAGTAAGCTGCCCTAGGCTACAACAGAGAGAGTTGCTGGTGCAGCAAGAAATAAGAAATTGCTCTTAACCCAGGGCAGTGCCCTAATAACAAGATTGGGCTCTTCCTACAAGCAGAGAACTGTATTTACCTATTTCTATGGTGTGTCACCATATGTGAAGAGAGCTCGTCTAGCAGATCTCTTTCACCAAGTGGCGGTTCTTCGTGTGCTACTCTGGTAGGTGGGAAAGTCAGTTTGTTGTTGGTTCCCCGTCCTTTGCTGCAACTGTCAACACAATTATTTAGTTGTGCTCTTCTGTGATCCCAGCAACTGTCCATTCAGAATGAAAGTAAGCCAGCCAAATGCGTGAGCGTATGTTACTGGAGGTAGTAACTATAAGTAGCTTCCTATCTCAGCTAAGCTTAAGCCAGAGGCTCATAGCTGTTGCAGAAATATGACCTTTAAGCAGCCAAGTTGGTTAAACTGCTGTGCAGAGGGAAGCTATGTAAACAGGTCACTGGTTTTTGTATAGTTGCAGCTGTTGATGTAACTACTTAGTGTGGAAAAAGAATAGCAAATCTTGTTTTGTTTGGCACAGCAGGATGTTTGGATTTTGAAATGGGGTATGAAGTTAACGGGACTAAACTGCATGATATAAACAAAAAGTGTGCAGCTGTTGAAATATGGTTCAGACATATGTACTGATCTTTTTCTACACCTCCATATTCCTAAACACGCAGTGGTGGTTTAAAACAGCAAAATGCTTTTATTATGGCCTAGCTGCTCTCCAGACTATTGGCTTTAATTCATATTTACATATTGATGATGCTGTTAATTATGACATTAAAGCCATTATGAATTAATGATTAACTGCTGTTAATTCCTTCCAGCTAAATATTTGCCATGTTGAGTGTGCTATGGAGACCATAAAATGGTTCCCAAACAGACCGTGGGGCAGAGATTAACGTGCTGGGAAGAACAAGGAAAACTCTTCAGGCTGGAAAGTGCTGGGCAGGGCTGGGAGGAATATTTCTGCTGTTCAGCTGCAGTGGGGCAAGAGAAAGTCATGCGGACATTAAGCATAGCAGAGGGAAAGGCGGTGACACCAGAATGCCAAACAGAGTCCAATTGTGTTAAAATATGCTGAGAAATATTACAACATCTTCATCTGTTAAGCCTGCTCACTTGTGTTGTTAATATAAAAAAAGTAACTGGGAGGATACGGAGTGCCTTACAGTGGAAATCAAGGCCGTTACTTTTTTAAATGACGTTTGGTACAAGCAGTCTCGCTATCTTTGCTCTAGCCTAAATCCTAAAATCCGTAATGGACTGAATTGTGGATTTTTCATCATACCAGCAAGGCCTAACGTGCAGATGTTGAGCAAAAAGACGATCCAACACAAACCAGACAGGCTACCAAACCTTCTCTGGTTTCTCAGCAATGAGTGGCAAAAGCACGAGCAGCATCCATCCTGGACTTTGGATGTTTGTGACCAAATTGGATGGTAGTTGGGTTTTATGAATAAGTAGTCTTTTGGTGAACTACAGGCCCATTTTTGGCTTCACTACAAACTAGTGGTGCCTCAGATGAGCTATTACTCGTTTCAGAATTTGTGTGGAACAGAGACTGACAGGGAAGCGACCAAAGTGACCAAAGAGTGGGACCAAGAGGGACGAATCCTCAACATGAGCAGCTGAGGGGTGCTTTGCCACAGCAGCAATGGCAGGACAGACCCTTTCTGTCTGCGTGCATACATGTGTTGGTGTGATGCTCACATGTCCCTTACTAACTCTTGGATTTTGCTTTCTGTGTTTTTCAGGGTCAGGAGTTGACTATCCGTCAGATTGCGCTTCTTGGCTTCAGAGACTTGGTTTTGCTAAAAGTAAAGTTGGAAGAAATTATTCCTCTGGTCCGGACAAAGCTCCCAGCTTCCATTGTCCAGATGCTGTTAATTCTGCAGGTGGGGAGCCTCTGCTTTGCTTCATCTGACACTTGGGTATCTCGACCCCATTGAACTAATACGAGCCCTGGAAAGGAGAGGGGGAACAGCAGAGGGTGTGATAAAGGGGAAGTGATGTGTGCTTATTTGTGAGCTGTAACTATAGAAATGAGATCTGAATTTGAATGTCCTGAGCTTTCCTGGGAACAGGTAAGGCTGTTGTCGTGCAAGGGTTGGGTGTTTGTATTTTTCTTGGTACCTCTCCTCCCCAGCTAGGAATAGAATCAGGACTCTTTTTTTCCACATCAGTTTTCATCTCCCAGCCTCTCTGAGTGCCTCTTTTGTGCCCTAGTTCTTCTGATTTCTCAGCTTTGCAATGACAGGGGAATCTCCGTCACAGTGAATTGTGGAATTTTAACGAGCCGTGGCTGCTAGCTGCCTGACGCTGGCCCCTTGGCTGGCTGGGATGCTGAGCAGTGCCCAGGAGAAGAGGAATACCTTTTGGAAGCAGGCAAAATGCTATACATCTTACAAAGGCCTCTCTGGAAAGACTCAGACCTTCTGTGAGGACTATCCTCTTTATCCAGACCCGAAGAGAGTATTTTCCAAGCATGCCAAATACAGCCATGTATACCAGCTCTTTTATCTTTCAATATTGCCCAGCCTGACAGTCCTGCAAAATACCATATCACAGGTGGCTGTTTGGGTTCATCTCACTTTTATTTCTTCTCCTATATATCCTATAATGAGTGGCAGGGAATGAAACTTTCTGAAGTACAATCAAAATTGCAAAGCGGCTAAGCTGGTATTTCTGTATGAGTTCTCGCTGTTCTGATGTTCCCAGTGACCCAGACTGTAATAGCAGGAGACACTAATGTTCTAGCTCTGTTTCCCTGAAATATTTTAATAAAATAATCTTGAGGGCAAAGAGGGTCTCAAAGTGATGCATTTGAGAAAGAAAAGTTTATTGAGGTTTTGCAGGAAGTTAGGTCTGTGAACTGTTTCTAAAATTGCTGTTAAATTGGTTAGCGTTATCTACCATCTTCACAGCTGTAAACTGAACTACAGAGGGTGCTTTTCCTGCAGTCCTGCCTAGGCAAAGAGCAGTGCTTTGCCCAAGTTGTGTTAAGGATTTTCTACAAACAGCCGTTTCCTGCTAGCACTGCCCTGGTATAATTATATCACTGTAGTTACACTGTGCAAATCCTCAGTCTGAGCTGAGGTACCTTGTACCTTCCTATCCCTTGGTCAGAAAAAAGACGGCTAGCGGCTCAATGTCCATAGGGTCATGGCTATGACTTGAACAAGGAGGTTGACCTGAATGGCACCCAAATCTCCATTTGGGCTGATCAGCTGTGCTCCTCCAAATGTTCTACTGATATGGTTGGCATATTCCAGTGCAGAGATATTTGACAGACCCCAAGCTTTACTCAAAAACCTTACTCAAAGCTATGTGAGGTTAATGTTGACTTTTTATGTTTGAATTTCAGAGTGTCCATGAGCCTACTGGCCCCAGTGAGGGCTACCTACAGCTGGAAGAACTGGTCAAGCAGGTGGTATCACCGTACTTGGGTTTGTGTGAGGATCACAGCTTCTCTGGTAGCACCTGCTTGCTTGGTAAGACATGTGCGTTGTACAGAAGCTCTTGTTGGGGTACACAGGTTGGTTCATGTGAGGCAGTGCACATCTGTGCTGGCAAAGGAGACAGTGCATGACTTCATGAGAGACAGAAAACAAAGGCTAAAACACCCTTGAGAAGGTCCTTATTAATATGTTTCTGAATATAGATTTTTGTGACGGGGTTTTTATTTTCCATGACCAAGTGAACTATTACTGCCCCACCACTGCGCACACACACGCGTGCAAAGTCTCCCCTCCCTCTGGAGATGGGCTGGTCTGTGCCTGACGTACTGCTTTCACCCTGGAGGGAGGCTGTACCCGGCCCTTTGCTGCCTGCTCTCTGGCCCTGCTTGCTAACCTGCTTCGGCCGCCTGGATTCCCACCCTTACTGCTGCATCAGCCAACCCCCGCAAACAGTAAAGCTGTTGGATGTTCATTCTGAAGAATTACAGGTTTTTTTTTTTTTGCATGGAGTCTTCCTTCCATCTGAGGACTCTGTTTAAAAAAAATAATCTGTGTTTAAACTGTGGATAAATGGCACTAAGTGAGAGAACTGGCACTTCACTTCAGGAAGGGGATGCTTATAGTGGAAAATTGCTCCATGCATGATCCAGGAGCTCTGCTCACATGTGCAGCCAGCCAGAAGAGATTGGCTAGTTAAGAAATGGGCATAGTGATACCGATAGTACTGATAGTCAAGAAGATTTAAATAGAACAAGTGAAGAAAGCCCCAGTCTCCCTCTGTTTTTATTAGCTTTAGCCTTTGCTTTGATGCAAATTGTAGCAAGCTGGAGACACACAACCTGTCTTGTACTACACCTTGGGAGCACTGGGAAAAGATGGTCTTGCCGTAGAAGGATTTATCAGGACTCAGATGATCCGTGCCTGTAACAAACTCATGGTGTCGCTTTAGTTAAACTATGGAAGAGTTTTTATTCTTGTGATTGTTGGGCAATTAAATTAATATCTTTTATGCAAGTGAACATGGTCATACAGTATACATTGATTTGCAGATTTGCAGATCCTGAGGCTAAATGTAGGTCACATTTCCCCATAAAATTTGAGCCTTAACAAATTTGATTGTTTTGCTGTTTATGGACATCTGCATGCTGCTGGGATAGTTTGAAAGGTAGCTGTCTGACCTGTACTGAAGTTTCTAGACATCCTGGATTTCCTCCAGCCGAACAAGGCATTAGTGTCATTAAAAAAAAATAATTCACACGAACCGGCATTGTAAAGTTTATGTGCCTTAAAATAGTTGCATTTACTTGGATTTTAGCTGTCATTTATTTGTGTGTATTTCCGAGGTGGCCTTTTGCCCCTTCTGCACCCTATGCTGAGCAGCAGGAAAGAGAGAACTTGTGTTTGCATTACACAACATTGACAGCAGAGCAGCACTTTTGTGCAAATCTTGGTATTTTCAAAGTGCTGCTGTGGTGGTGGTTTCTTTTCTTTAACCCCCACCTTTAATCAAACTTCTTTCTCTTCCTCTCTCCCTCTTTCTCTCACCTTTTTGCCTTCTCAGAACCAGTTTCTTCTCTCACTGGGCAGCCTGTAATGATGATGAAGCCCAGTAGGTTCCCTGTAGTAGCTTTTTGGAAACATACCGTTGCGCTTTGGGTACGCTTGCATTCTCAACGGATGCTATGGAGGCCAAACTGCCCTCTGGACTGGAGCTGTCAAGGTGAACGAGTGTTCAGAAATGCAACTGAAAGTGTCTGATCACAGCTGTGAATACACATAAGGCGTCAGCCTGCAAGGCTGCTGTATCTTAAACTGGATTTACAGTGAGAGAGGAGTGCGGCACACATAGGTGTGAAAGGGGCCAGCACAGCTCACAGAGGGGGCTCGTAGAGGGCAGCATTCCCACCTGCTCTTCTGCTCCCACCCGTCTTGCTTTGCCCACGTAAACTGGCTGTAACCTGCATTGTAAGGATGGAGTATGCTGAAGGGATCCACTTGTCTAAGAAACAGTGTTTAAATTGGGAATAGAAAAGATAAAACGTTCACCCTATTCCCCCCATGTATTAAACCTAACATCACTGCTGATTTGGGTTTGCTTGCAAAAATTCCCTTAAAAACTCCTCCCTGTTTATGTTCCTGGCCATAACGCACCAAAATAGAAATAAAATTTTTAGTTAAACTATGCATGACAGCTCCCTTAAGAGACTGTCTTCTGTGGCCAAGAAAGTAAAGGGGGAAAAGTAATAAATGAATGTTCAGAGTTTAGCCTGATTTTTATCTGATTCTCATCATGAAGTATTTTAATTTTGTTGCACAAAAATAATCTCTAGATATTTTTTCCTCAAAAGAGTCAAGTCATCCCTCCCTTGAAGAGAATAAACACTGAGAAATTCCTCACTGTCCATCTCTCTCTTTCACTACCTGGTCAGTCATATGTAAGCCATTTCTTCAGCTAACCTGCTCGTAAAGACTTCCACCGAGGGAAGCTCCTCAACTCCCTTAACTCCTCTGTGCGGTTTCTTGCAGCCCTCACCCTTGGCTTAATGTCTTAAGAATGTCTTCGCTACTGTTGTGGGGGAAAATAAGAGCAGAGTTGTATCAGGTCTTAATTGAATTAGCAAATTCAGAAGTCAAAAGGCAGGCCTGTTTTCTCAGTGAAGCTGAAGAATGAGTAGCTTTAGTAGATGGTGGCCGAACTGCATTTACTCTTCCTGTGTTAGTTACACAACACCTGGCCTCCTGTAACTGCCCAGGCAAGCCTTCCCAGTCCTAGGTCTTACAGCTACAATTTCAGGAAAAACGTTTGCTGATGGAGGGAGACCAAGGAATTCTTCTAACTTCTTCCATTGAGTGCCACCAGCCCTGTCACAGGTGCTTCCAACACATTTTTCTCTGGAGTCTTACCCATTTTCCTGTGACAGCAGGATACTGGACCATTTCTGTGGTCCTGTGAAGCTGGATAATTCCTGTGGCTACATCAGATAAAATCTGAGCACTTTGTACTTTAGCCTCTTTAGTTTATTTCACACCAGCACCTTCCTCCTCCCTCCCCTGTCCCAACTTCTGTGAAGTTTTATGGTCAGGGATTGACACAGATGAAGGTCTAGGTTATCAAAGGCGCTCAGAAACTTAAACAGCTGGGTTCCCAAGTCCACCATTGAAGTGCTAGCATTGTCCTGGTTGGTGGGTAAGACTGCCGGAAGAGGCAGTTGGAGGGGAGTTTCAGTAATTTCCAAAACTGGCTTTTTCTGTCGCTTGGTTGACTCTTCTGCTGTCTACTACAGTGTTTCACATTCAGCTGCATCTGAAGCACAGTGTTTGAGCAGCACCCTTATCATCTCAAAAGGTCATGGTGGCGAGAAAAGTATGGTGAAATGCTGCTATACCTGGGACAGAGACTAGCAGCTTGACTGTAACAGAATAGAAGGCAGGAGAGGAGTTAAAGTTTAGTTTCTCCAAACTAAAGTATGCAACCTCTGCTAAATTCTGAGCTCAGCTTATTGCAGGGTGTCTGGATTATAGTAGTTACTTCTGTATAGTCAAACTCAGGACCTTTGATTTATTTTTGCACGCAGGAGGTGGTGCAATGCTCCTGTTTCCATGCTGATATAGGTCTGAGGGAAGACGGTGGTCTTCTGAATTACTGTCGGTGTTTCCGTCAATACCAGCAGGTTTTTACAATCTCCCCATCCCGGTTCTGTTTATATTTGAGAGCTGAATGGTGCCAGACTTTGAAACACTGGCACGTGCATCAGCTCTGTGCAGCCTGCTAGTCAGTGAGTGTAAGAACACACACATGCAAATATGTACACAAGTTCACACGCTGTGTATAAGCCTGTGAGATGATGAATACAGACCAGCTGGGTTGCAAACTACCATGGTAGTTGATGTAACTAATGATACGAGTTGGCCATTTTACTACAGCAGACATGAGAGGAGAGGATCTCTGCCAGTTCATGCGAAGGCAGGGTCGGGCAGGAATAATTTTATGTTATTGCTTCCTATATTATGCTTGCTTTTAGTGGACTTTAATCTCTCAGGTCATCAGGCTTGGCTCTTTCAGCAGCACTAAAAGTTTACACACAAAACTGGCACTTTTTCCTCATGGGAATATTTTTATTTATCTATTAAGTGAACATCAGGCCGTGGCCGTGATTTTTCTTTTTCCTGCATATCCTGGCTTTTTGAGAAGGGCTGCAAGCTGTCCCTGTTTAAATGAAGCACGTTTTAATTTTTAATGTGTTGTGTAGGAAAAGAGAAGAATAAAGATTCAGCTCTTGCCTACGAAATCTGCAGCTGTGTAGTCTGGAAAATCAGCAGCGTTTTGCATGGCTCAGTTCAGTTTAATCTCCTCAGACCTCTCTAGTTAGCTAAGTCTGCTCTGCATAGCTGAAGCCATGGCAGGATAGACATAATGTAAATATTAAATCATGGGATGGGGGGGGGGGGTTGCAATGAATCATTACGTAAAGAGGCTACTGAGCTCTCTTTCTCCTCTCAGCCCAAGAGCTGAACAGCTCTTAAAGGTATCTAACTTTCTAGTGACAACAGGAGATGGATACCTAAATGCATTTAAAAATCTCAGCCTGGGTCGGTCATGTTGGAAGTATATAACTGCCCCCATCTCCGGCTTCTCTCTTTCGGTATCAATACTTCACTTTATTCACAGAATTCAGAAATGAGGAAGCCCTGATAAATACCGGTGAAGGTGGAGAAGCAGCTACTGCTGATGGCACCAGTGTTATTTTTTGTTTTCTATGCCAGGGTATCTTTCCAAGACCCAGGCACGGGCAGCAGCAGAATGCCAACGCAGTGTGTGGGGTTTGGTGATGCTGGTGCTCTGCCAGGACGCTCGCCTGCTGCTGCCCTGCCTGCTGCTGCTGACGGAGCTGCAAGGAGGGGTGCAGAGCCAAAGCACGCTTGTGTGGCTCCCCCCCCCTCCCCCGAATCACTTTCTCCCAATGTCCTCCAACAGTTGCTGCTGTGGCTTGAACTGCAGATGACACTTGAAGAGTATATTTACCATAACCAGCCTCAAAAATTATTTGCACATACACTTAAGCATGAAATGAACCATTTTGAATGAATGTATTACTGGCAGCAGTGGGGTGAAATGTTGTCATAGCTTGACTGCTGCCAGTGCTGGAGTTTTGGCTGCTCACGCGTTCCTCCCAAACTCCCTATAGAGTTTTCTGCTTTTCTTCCTGATGCAAGCTTCCAAAACTCTTTTATAACCTTCAGTGATGAATGCTTTGCTTTGCATTTTGTTACTCTGTCTCTTATGCTCTGCAGTCTTGGTGGAAGTATTTTATATGGTTTAAAGGCTTCCAACTTTACGAAATGAGACCCTGCACTTCAAGGAAATTGGTGAGAAACAGAGAGACAGGTAGGGAATAGCTTTATCAGCTGCTTTGGGGATGGCAATGCTGCACGACAGTGGAAGACAACAGGTGAAAAGTGATCCTGTCTGAATCAACCTGCTAGGGGCGTGAATGACAGCAAGTCACAGCACAAACTCTGCCCCTGCTTTTCTTAAAGCTTTCAGTGTCAGAATTGAAATGGTGCTTCATGATACAGGGCTGGGGTCTGCGCCTTGGGTTTGAGTTTCAAACCAGGAGTTTTTTCCCCCTTAATGTTTTTGCCAAGCAGATCATAGACCCTGCTCCCATCAATTCTGTGTCACCACCTTCAACCGTGCTCTGCAAGTACTGCATTCCTCTTCTGTGCTTTTCACCCCGGGCTGCTGTGGGCTGTTGCTGTGCACTGTTAGGTGTTTTCAGTGTCTAGCCCCAAAACCAGACATGTTTTAAAGTGGACAAAGTGTTCTTTTTCTTGCCTAATCTTTAAAAAATACAATGGGTTAATGCTAGCAGAACCGCCTTTCCATAGGCAGCTAGAGAGGCAGCGCAATGTAAGCATCAGGAATTCCATGTTGACACCAGCTAATGGCATCTCCTGAGAGAAATTTTCCAGGGAAAGGGGTGGCAACTCAGGACGCCACTGAATGCCTTTTCTGGGGACTTGTGCCACTTTAGTGCCACTGATTTTAGTGAACCTGCAGGTGAGATCTCCTACTTGGTCCTCACCCCCCTGGGTAAGAGAGGAGACCATCAGGATGCTGAAGAAAATCCCTTTGCTGGACTTGTTACTTTTTGGCTCACTCCTCTTGCAAAGAGCAGCACCATTGCCTTACAGCAGGATGGGAAGTATCTCCTTACCCAGGGAGAGTCAGACCTCCTTTCCAAAACCCTGGCAGTATGAACTAATTGAGCACCTGACTGTTCCCTGGTGGTAATGAGGTGGGATGCTCTATGGCTGCACACTGGATCTTCTCTGTTCCCTGAGGCCAGCCTAGCAGATCAGATGATGCTTTGTCCGTGCCCCATTGACTGTTCCTGCTTCCTTTTTCTCTTCCAGAGAGAAGGTACTCCAGATCTCGTCCTAAGACTGGTGTACTGAATTATTCATCTCACGTGACGACGAGCCGGCAGCCCAGCGAGACGGCCCTGACCCCACTGACGGAGCAGGAGGGTGAGGCTTACCTGGAGA
This sequence comes from Fratercula arctica, assembly GCA_947846985.1. Lineage (NCBI taxonomy): Eukaryota > Metazoa > Chordata > Aves > Charadriiformes > Alcidae > Fratercula > Fratercula arctica. The sequence goes on along the minus strand of CANTUZ010000005.1, from coordinate 51,447,868 downwards.
AATGTGGTAGCATCCGTCGCCACACCGTTGCCAACGCTCACTCAGATATTCAGCTCCTGGCAATGGCCTCCATGATGCACACGGGGATGGTGATTGAGGAGTCAGACAGTACAGACAAATGCCTCCTCCTGCAGCCCAGTTTCAGCCACAGGCAATGCTCCAGTGAGCCCAGTATTGCCGATGGGCCAGAGGGAGTCACAGCAGCAAGTAGGCAGGACCCTGCAGAGCTGAACTGCACGTTGGTCAGCTAGAAGAAATCTTGCTGAGGACAGGCGGACTGTATGCACTAAGCTGGACAAGGTGTCATGTCATCCCTGCTGGTAAAAAAGAGAAAAAATTGAGTTTTGCTCATGTCATCGAAATGGCCTTGTGTTTCTTTGGGAGTGCTCTCTAGATTTGTGTTTCTTGCCCATCTGGGATCATTGTTGATCGAGGTACCGGGCTGCTCCCAAATGAGCACTGAGGGCTGCAAAGGTTTCGCTGTTGAACAGCGTAGTCTACCTTCATTAAGATTTTTTCCTCTACTACTACCCTTTGGCCTCAGGTTTCCTTCTGTTTCTTTGGTATAATACAAATTAGCCTCTTTCTGCTTTTTTTCCATCTTTCCCAGATTTGTGCTGCTTGTTTGCTCCTTGTTCCTGCAGCAGAGACCTCTGTGCTAAATGTTCTCTTTGCTTCTGGTGCTAGGATGGTGATGGCTGAGGACTGCATTTCTCTCTTTTAAAGTTGAACTCAGGGATGAAACCATTTGCATCCTGCAGAAAGATCTGCTCAGGTGACTTGTGAGAGAAGTGAAAGATGATTTTTCACTTTGCCTCCCATGGGCGTGGATGAAATGTCCAAATCCAAACAAATCAGACTTTCCCACCCCCCAGATCTGAAGAGAACTGGGTATACATGGAGTCTCAGCTTAGTACTTCATGTGTACTTCATTTGGTTGCAGCTGTATCTCTGGGGATAGTGCTGTAAATTGGGCACAAAGGAGGGGTGGGTGTGTAAATTGGGGGCAAAATACACTCCTGAGCATCCTGGTGTTTGGCACCAGTTTGTTTTCAAAATTTCAGTAGTGGTAGGGCTACGATGAAAGGAGAAATCTAAATTGAATTCCTTTGGGAAGGAGACGCTGGGAAGAGACTGCACTCGTGAAGGAGACATAAAGGTGCTTCTCAGCACTGGGCCACTGGTTCCAGACCGGGAGGTGACAAACAGAATTTAATCCTTGGGCTGCTCTGGTACTGTTAGCACTTGCACATTTCATGAGACCAAAGATAACCACCAGTGGGGTGTAGAAAGGAGTCCTGTCTTGGTAGTGTATTCATGAAGTGCTCCTGACCTCCAGTGGTATCTGACTCAGTGCAGTGTTTCTTTTAAGATAAAGTGAGGGCTTTTTGCAGCCGCTGTTTTTGTTTTTATTTTGAAGATTACGAGTGGGTCCAGTTTGCAAGTGTCTATGTCAGGCACTGCAGTACAGTGTCTGCTTTGTAGCATCACTTGGTACTCAAATAATGCTTCTGTGGGAACAGAACCAATCTGTTCGAGCAGTCCCCTGGGATACTCTGCTGATTTCTTGCTAAGCAGATTTGCAAGTGTAATTACAGGCTTAGAAATGAACTGAAATGCTGCCTTAAATGTCAAATCCCATTAAAAATATGGCTATAATATCACTGCCACTCAAGTCTAGTCCCTGTGGTACTGACTGTAAATAAGTCTGTCTTGACAAGGAAACAGAAGGTTAGGATGAGCCTTCAGGATGTTTCTTTGCATGCTATCACATTAACTACAGGATTTGCCCTGCTTCTGTTGGGTATTAAGCATCTTCTGCTCCACTGGCTGCACAAAAAGTACAGCTCCGAGCCATCAGGATTTGGCCTTAGTAGCATGTGCAGCAAAACAAAAGCAGATTATCATTTGGTAACAAAGCATCAGAAATACTAGTGGTGAGCACAACTCACACCGTCTTTGTAAATGAGGGTGTTGCTTTCTCTCCTGTGGTTTGCAAATGTTGAAAGAGATACTTGAAAGGGCCTGCTTCTTCCTGCCCCCACCTAAGGCACCCTAGCTGTTGGCCTTTTTGGAAATGGCGAGTGTTTTGATCACCAGCTGTGCTTACATGTTGAAGAACAGAGATTTAGTTGCGCTGGCTGCCTCCTCCTCGGAGCATGCACAGCTCAGTGGGGGCCAGGAAGATGTGGTTTCAAGAATTCTTCCCTTCAGATGGATTCTAGGATAAATTGCCCTCCTAGTCATAAATGGGACTGACCAGGCCAACTTATCTGTTGTCATCTGCCCCAGGGTGGCCATGGATTATGGTGGAGCTTCAAAATCTCTGTGGTGACAGCCAAACCTAGTAGACCGTGCTGGTCTCACCTCAGCACAGTCCCTCCAGCGTGGGGCAGATGGTGGCATCCTGCTCAAAAGGAATTTCTTTGGCCCCTTGCAGTGATTTAAAGCTTTCTCTTAGTCACAGTGGGACATGTGGGGAGGTAATCACCCTGCAGCACCCTTCAGTTCACTCTTATGAATGTTTTTCTTGTTTCTATCTCTCCTCTGATCTGTTTGCCTTCTGTAAATACCCAAACCATTTGGATTAGTGAGCAGTGCCCTCTTTTATGGTGGAAATTGGAATGATTTATTTATTTCCTGACATATTTTTGAATCATCTTTAGGGCTAATAAGAATCCAGTCCTGGTTTTAACTTGAATTTGTTTTTTCTTACGTGTATGTATAATTTGAATTATTTTGATTTTGTGTCTGTTACTTTGCAAAAATTTGCACCAAGCCACTCTGAATCATGCACTTCCCCAGTTGTTTTGTTTTTAGGGAGAATTAAAACTCATGGCTTTACTTTGTAAACTGAGGTAAACAAAACTTGTTCTATAAACCACACTGAGGGTCTGATCATGAGCACCGTTTTTACAACCATGTGAGATGCACAAGCCCCTGCAAGCCCATACCTTTTACAGGCAGACTGGGTGAACCTGGAAGTGGTAGGAAAGCTGCACCCTGTGGCTGGTGGGGTAGGGGGGAAGGCAGCCCCGGGGGCAGCGATGGCTCCCCACCAGGGCTGCTCTCGGCCTGCAGAGCCACAGTCCCCTGGAAGCAAAGACTCTCGGTCCCAGAGCCACGGTGTGAGAAACACTTGTGTTTCGGATACGGGCTTCTGGTCTGAGGTTACACTTCTTCGCCACTCACCATGTCACACAGCCGTGACAGGGGCACAGCGCAGGTCTTTTCTGCCCTCATGGTCTTCGACTTGAGAAAGCTTGCAGCAAGAGCTGATGGAATGGGAAGAAGAGATTTCTCTCACCACCTCCTAAAATCTGTCTGTTACCTTTTAATTGGATAATTACCTAGACTGAGTCATTTCCCAGCACACCGAATCTGTTTTCTCTTATTACTCTGTCTCCTCTTCTTAAGGTAAGTGATTTATTCTCCGTGTCTGTACAATTCTGTCATAAACTTACTGAGGGGACCTCAGCAGAAATCTATTCTTAGTACAACTGGCCTTTTGCCTGATACCCCCGTAGGCAAGCAGAATGTTTTTATTGCCAGTAAGCAGATCTTCTCTGGTCCCCAGCTGTGTGGGCAACAACCTGGTTTATTTTTTGATTTTCTGTCTGAAGAAATGCAGTAGATCTTGTTACTGGCACTGATGGCAATAGGGGAAGCACTGCAGGGTTTGGATTGATGCTGAGGTCCGAATGGCAATGGTTTCGCCTGGAAGGAACGGTCTTTTGGTGCTTACAACCCTGAGCTGACAGACTGAAAATACGTGGCTCTTACAGGTAGCCTGTGTGTCCCAGAGGGCAGAAACTGAGCGTCTAGTGGGGGACAAAATTTCCTCTTAGTTCAAAGTGTGAAGAGCATGGCTAGTATTTGGTATCTCCTTGAACAAAGAGGAGATAATTAGTTGTCCTATTCATTTTTCAAACATGGAAGGTGGATCTAGCAGCAAGACAACAGCTTAAATGGCATTTTGTTACATATCCACTCATTTGGGGAGTGCTTACTGTCCCCCTTACTATCCAAGAGGTCCTGGTGAGGGCATCAAGCACTTGGCTAAGTAAACAAAAGCTTCAGAACAGAAATGCCGGCTTTTAAAGCAGATTGGAAGCAAAGGAACAGCACGTTCTCATTAACACAATGCTCAAAACCTGCCACTTTCCACCTGAGAAGTGGCTGCCCTTCATTCATTACTTGCACCTGAAGATATCTTGAGTACCTGTGTTAGTTATATCCAACCATTATTCCCAGCTGGGAGAGCAAGCGCTGTGTAATTGCTGTGCCAGTTTAGGGTTCTCCTATGTGTAAATTCACCCCTTCCAGGGGATGAATCCTGCCCCAAGTACTTCTCCTGGTCTAGTGAAAGCTGTCCTAAGTACACAAGGAGTGGCAGCTCGTGGTGTATTAGTAGTTTGGGCTGCTTTTCTTCAGTCCAAATGACAAAAAGAAATAACAACTCCAGTGAGGGAATGAGTGAACTCAAAATTGTCATTATTAATCAGTAGTTGCTTGTTGTGTATGGCCAACACACCCTCTGGGCCACAAATATGGGTGTGCGTGTGGGAGACACATCTGTATGGGAGAACGCACGGGAGGGCAATGAAGAAGAAATATATGCAGGTAAAGGAAATAGCTGACTAGATTAATCTTTCGTCAGATAATTGGTATAACAGTGGGGTAGAGGCTTAATTATAGTTTGCTCATCAGACTTTTCAATGAGCAAAAGGAAAACAAACTCCTCAAAAAAACCCAAAACCAAAATACAGTGGCTTGAAGAGTCTCACCTGTGCTAAACTCCTGCTATAGCACAGAGCAGCTTTGCAGTAGCTACAGATTGCAACAGTGTTCAGGGAGTCGCTGTTTGAAGTGGTTGTCATTAGGCTTCAGAGCTAACTCCCACTTATGCCAAGAGCTAATTCGTAATTCTTGTGGCATAATTATTATAGACTGTGCAGTAACAACCTCTGTTACATTGGAAAATAGATTGGGGTCACAGAATCATTTTTTCTGATCTCAAAATTTATGAAGACAGCTGCACACCCAGGATTTTTCTGTGGTTGTTATCCTCATCATTGCAAATATTTTTTTTTTCTTTTTTTTCTTCTTTTTTTTTTTTTTTTTTTAAACCCAAAATCATGAGTTCTGTGAGGATTGCCTGGGCTCCTCAAAGAGCAGACAGGCCAGTTACAAGATGCTCAGGGTTCAAGCCAGTACTGCACCAGGACTACCTGGAAAGTAACAGAATTTATATATTTTAAATGTTAGCAAGAAACCACAGAATCTGTGCCATATATCACCTACCCTGTAGGCCTCTTATACTGATTTATACCCATTATTGGTAAGCAAGCCATCTATTCCACTTGAGTTTTTAATCCGCTTCACACTAAATGCTTATTGATCAACATACATGAATGGGTCTTGGAGCAGAAACAAGAAGACCTCCCTTGTCTCCTGCGTACCTATCTCTAATGGGCAGCTTCGCTATTACAAGTGCTAAAGCTGCTGTCTTCAGGCTCATCTCAGGCCAATGAATTTGCTGTGTGGTTGGATGTAAGAGATGAGAGGGTGGGAGAGGCTACTCTGAAGGAGGGGACTGACAGTACATGTGAAAAGTCCCCCTTAGGTGGTATACGTGCTCCATTTACAAGAAACACCCTGCTCTAAACCTTCTTTTCCCCCTTTGTTGGGGATGGAAGGGGAGCTCCGATGCCCGTTTGGAACCTTGACTCTCAGGGAGTCAGAACGACTCTCCTTTACAAGTTTGAGTGAGTGCTGGAGAGGGGAGAGAGGAGGGGATTTCTTGTGATTTTCCCGTCTCCAGTTTTTTTCTCAGAAGACAGTGGTGGGCAGCTATTACATGCTGAGCATCACTGCATTTGGTAGTGCAGATGGAGCTCTTCTGAGGTCCTCTGTTCAGCCTGATGCTGGATATCATTCATCTCTCTTCTTTCTCTTAAATTCCCTGAAACCCCAGGAGCAGACTGGAGGCGTGCTCCCCACTGCACTCATAGTCCTGGTTAAAAGCCGTGGCTCATTCTTAACAGCACTGCAGCAAAAAGCAGCTGCCACTGCCTAGTCATTCCCCTGTCAGTGTCCCCTAGTCTTTAAAATCCAACTCTTTGAAATGAAAATAAATGCTAAAGTAAACGAGGCCTGACAGCATTTGCCATGAGCCCCCTCCTAGCTTATTAAAATGTTTAAGCTGGTGTGAACAATACGCCCATGCTTGTCAGCCAAACATACAAAAAAGCCCATCTTCAAAAGCTCATTTCTTTGACTTTCTTGATCTAATCCACTGTCTGTCTGCACAACCTCCTTTACTTGGGGTTTACAATGTGGAGTGGAAATTGTATCCCTCCCATCTGTGTTGTTTTTTTTTTTTTTTTTCCTGACTAATTGTCATGATCAGCTGATTCACTTGCAGAGCCAGATGCCTTCAGAGGGCAGCAGCAGGCCTCTATCCACACCTCCTCTGGTTTAGCAATGGTTACGAAGGCTCAGCTCTCTATAAAATCCTGAGTGAGCGTGCATTCAGCAGCAGGTGTTCCTATCTGCTGGGGCTGTGGAAAGGCAGGCAGAGCAGAATTAGGCCCTTTGAGGGAGTGGATGTTTACTTTGCAGATATGTTGTTCCTACATTGCTTGTTTGGGGTTGCCCTTAGTGGAGGAGCCTCAAATGGGCTTTTGAGAGTTGTAGAAGAAAGAGACTTTGTCCTTTGTCACTTGCCCCATCTCTTACCCCACTTGCAAACCAGCCTTCCCTTCCCCTTGGCTGTGCCCCGGGCAGCTGGCACCCCTTACCTCCTGTACCCGTCTGCGGCTGCATCTGGTTCAGGAGCTGTGCCCCGCATGGAGACTCAAAGTGGCTCTGAAAGCAGGTAAGATAATTTTGTTAATGCTGGAGAGGCTGTACGGGGTATTACTGCAGATAATGTGGTTTCGGGAGGAGGAGGGCCCAGGCCTGAAGGGTCTCCGGTGTTTAGCGCCACAACCAGCCTCTGGCGCTTCTTGTGGTGAAGGCAAGGTGTGTGCCCAGGAGATGAAGCTTTTGGGTGAGCAACAGCCATGTCCATACTCAGTATATCCCTTCAACCTGTCTCCTACCCTCTGTCTCCCCGAGACTGCTAATATAGGTGTCCTTTTTCTCCCTGAAGTTGATAAAGCCATATTTACCTCAACATTGCAGATCTGCTCTATCCAGCAAAGTGTCTGTAAATGGAACCAGTAGAAACCAATGAGCAGAAGTCAATGGCTGCCCTACAGGGCTCACTGCCAGCGTGAAAAGTTTCTCTAACCGCAGGAGTGTGTGAAGTCCAGACTGGGAGACCTAGCCCAGTTCAGTTTCTTAGAGTGTGCCTTTAAATCATGGATATCAAATGCTACCAGCAGGCTCTGCGATCACCCCTTCATAAAACAGACAATTGTGTCAAAATTCTGCCAGAGATGTGGCTTCTGTAGCATCAAAGCAGGCTTGCACCAAACAGGCAGGGCAGCCTTTAGTGAAGTGAGTAGCCACCTGTGGAAGTGGGACTAACATGGTCCTGCCGTTAATGATGGAATCTTCTTTTGCTTCCGACACACATAATAGATGAGAAAAACTGCAGCTCTGTTAGCAAGCTGCCCACCTAAAATGTAAGTGTTAAAGCCTTGGAGGGGGGAGGTCAATTTTTCAGGTCACTGGACAGTAGAGGACTCTTATGTGGGAAAACTATCCATTGGCCTTTTGGGGATTCAGCTTGCAGCTGAATGCAAGTTTATCTTGTGACCTTGAAGGGAAGCAAGGTGGCTAAATGAACTGTAACAGATCAGCTTGCGTATCTGAAGGACAATCAATAGAGTGTAGCAACAGCCCTAGATAGCTTTAAGGGTCAAAGGTCACGCTGCAAAGGATAAAAACCAAACCTGTTTCTACCTTGCTTTGTATCAGAATTGCTTGTTCAGAGACGTTCTTTTCTGTGCTACTTACCATCACGGTGATGGGGTCCTGGGCTGAGAAATGGTGCCTGGGAGACTGGACAAGCAAATGAATTAGTAAAGTCATCAAGTGAAAGTCTGGATGAAGAAACATTCCCTCCACCCCGAGACACAGATTTTGCAGGTACAGGGAGATCAAAGGTTAGGAGGAAGGATAGGTTTTGTACATGTTTATGTTGCTGCACACTCTGGGACTAACAATATAGGTGTGAAGGTGCGTCCACGTTGCCCTTCTGATGGATCAGAAGTGACAGGAACAAAGCCTGAGTTTGGCGTTTTTCTTTTCCAGACCAAAACGACACCACTTGTTGAAAGAGGTGGGGTGAAAATGTGTGGCTTTTTCTGAGGAAAGCCTTGACTCGGTAACAAAATTCTTCCAAAACAAAACAAAAAAAAGATCTCCCTGCTGGGTGAGGAGAGGCAGGAAAAGCAGTGTGTGATGAGAGCCTGGCACGCAGCGTTGTGGCCACAGCAGACACGGAGCAGCACCACAAGCCGAGGCAGATTGGGATGGAAGGTCTCATCTGAAAATGGAGATTTGTTATGATGGGCCCCAAAACAGCAAAAGGCTGAGACCAAACTAAAAAACTCCACATGAGAACTTACATGGAGTTTGAGGCCTAAATGAAAAGAAAATTTGTCTTTGTGGGCTATTAAGAGAGGCTACAAAGAGAACATTCAACAAATTTAGGGAAGGACCAAACCCTCTCAGTTTTGGAGATGAATTGCAAGAAAACCATCTCTTAACGACAGGGAAGTTTTAGGTTTGTGTAAGCAGTCCTCCAAAGAGATGGATGTTCGGTATGAATCACAGTGGTCAAGAAGCACGGAGAGCAGGACAGTTGAGTGGTGATGTGCTTTGGAAGACCCCCGCCATAAATTTGTTTGAAAATAATGCCCCCATCCACCAGAAAAAAACCCAAACATATAAAAAACCACTGATGATGCAGTCAGAAGCAACTGGACTGGTCTGCCACACTTTCAGCATGAATAACTGGACGAATGTGTGTTAGTTTGCGCTTGTAGTCTTGTGGGCTATGTCCTGTCTAATCCTGGAGAAAATTGTTCGTGAGCTGGTGGTCCTTGCCCTATTGCAAGTAACTCCGTGCTGCAGGTGAACGCTAGGAGCCTACTACACCACTGTGCAGGCCAGTACGCCTTCTTTCTGGAAAGACCTCGTTGCTCTGACTTTTTGTTATCATTCATTGCCTTTCAGGAGTTTAATTTAATTTTGCGATAGGAATCCTAGACCAAACTGGATGTAAAGGTAGCTCCCTGACAAAAGCTTTTCATTGCAGGAGGGGCTGGGTGAGAGGGTGAGCTCTGGCACCCTGTACATGTGGGTATCTCTTCATTCTTCCATTCCATGTGGTGGCCCCTTCAAAGGGCGTCATACTCACTTCGTGTGGTTTGGTGGTGCCCTACTCGGCTATATTTTCCAGGAGCAATAACCCTTGTCCGGTGATTACCATTAGGTTGAGAGAAGGTTTAGGTGCAGGACTCTTAAATGCATTTAGATGCTCTCCAGCAGCCCAGCTCTGTTATTGCAACACGGTACGTTACTGCAGCTGTTAGAAATTAATCAAAAGGGCTTACCCTCGCTTTTACCCTTTCTGATTTTCATAAGGACATGTGAAGGTGTTGGACGCACAGTTCTGGCTCGGAAATCTGGGGACAGTTGGACCAGACTGAGACTATATTAGAGTTTATGATTTTTATCTTTATGTATTTTTATATATTTTGTGCATTTGTATATGATCTACTTGTACATTATATTTGTATATACTTAATACACTATCAATATTATTACATTTAAAATTTTTTAAATATGTCTTTAATTTTATATATTTATATTATATATTTTTTTTTATTTTTGTATTGAGCTTATAATCTTTAGCTTTATCTGAGACTATTACAACTGGACTGAGAATATATGACAGTCAGAAATAGGCAGAGGTTAAAACCTGGCTCCTTTGCATTCACACACTGGCTTCTGTTGCTGTCTGAAAGCAGTGTGCAAGGAACCAAGGAATCCACCACGGGCATTCATCTCTACCCTGCTATTTGATTGTTTGGTCACGGTGGTTGGTGGTCTGACCCTCTCTTTCCCGACAGTACTGACTTGCCTTTCAAGATCATTGTGTTTTCTACCCCTATAAAGTCTAAACTCCCTCCATTTCCACGGAATTGCAAACCACACTCTGTACCTACTCCTTTTTTTTTCCCTTTTTTTTTTTTTGTTTTTTTTTTTTTAAGTCCAGATGCCATAGCTGCAGCAAACCAAAAAAAGTCAGAGCACTGAGCTCAACTTTAAATAGCGATTCACTCTCTGAATCAGTAACTAGAAGGATGAGGACAGGCCCACGCCCATATGTGACTCTGGCATGAAGAAACCCAAGTGTTAGCCCAAGGAGCTGTTTCTAGGAGGTGAGTCACGCTGCAGGCACTTGCTTGGGTAAGTCTAAACTCCACACTGTGTGATGTTTATCACACCTGGGTGTGATACTGAAACTAGGAAAACTTGTACGTGTGGCTTTTTCTTGGCAGTAGCTTGGGTTCCTCAACACCCCGTTAGCAAAACCCAAGTTCATACCCGGCTGAAAAGACCACTTAATTAAAGGCAGCAACAGAAGTGGAGTTAAATCTTGGAGAGAAACAAGTCCACGCGTGAATACCAAAATGGGAATAAAAATGCTAAGCTCAAGCATACTGTTGTAGGACCTGACAAGCCAAGCTCATGGACTTCACGTTGGCACCCTCGCCTGACCCCCTGCTGCTGTGCAAGCAGTCAGCCAGGGGAGCACCCGCGGCTGAAGGCAGAAGGGAAAAATAACACACGACAAACACGGGTCTGTAGCAGAGGAATCAGGACTCTGCAGAAAACAATCTTCTCTGCAGATCAGATAAAATAATGTAAGGTTTGCCTTCTTGCTGCACCCCGCCCCCCCCATTTTTTTTTTTTTTCCTCCAGTGTGTCAATTATTAGCTGAGTTTCACGGAAATAAGACCCTGTCTGGGAGGGCTAAGAAACACACATTTTCGGACAGTTCATCACAGGGCTTTTAGCAAGCTATCTTTTCTGCTTTTAATAAGCTGAGAGAATGCAAGAGAGTTTTTCCAAAATTGTCAGTACCCAACTGCCAAAACACTGCTATGTTTACGCTTTGGCCCCTTCATTGCTGAGTGGGGTAAGTGTCCCGGATAAACGCCACCAGAAAACATATGTACGGCCTATGAATTCGTTTTGCTACCGGCTGGCACCTGTCAGGTCTGGCTGAGCGAAGTCAAATCCAACGGTACCTCAGTGAGAAACCATCAGCTAGGATCTTCATTCAGGACTGGGAGTAGACCAGGACTTTCCTCAGCTTCAGCACTGGGTGACTGGCTCCATAGGGGCCCTGTGACAGCTGAAATAACCACCCACAGTCACAGGGGAGAGCAGCTAGCTCCAGGAGGTGATGAAGAGCCAATTCGGACAACGGAAATCGCTAAACTCGGGAACCTTCATGGGCTGCATCACGTCAGAGAGAGGTCAGAGCACAAACTGAAATGAAAAGGAGGCCCATTGGTTGAGGCTGGGACTCCAGCTAATGCGGAAATTATTCTCCTGTTTCACAGTCTCCTCCTCTCGCACAGTTTCACAAATTTTCCTATTCCATCTGAGAGGAAAAAACACCGGCCTTTCAGAGCTGTGAAACCCAAGTGCTTGTTTCAGTGGAAGGAACAGGTTCGAAGAACACAATCACCAAAGGACTAGACAGTGAAGCATGGCCTCAGACTTTAAACAGAAAGATTGTCTTTGTGACGCTGTATCTCAGTCTACCTGCTGCTCTTCCATCATAAAATAGCAAGGTAAATTCATTTTTACAATATCACGGGGTTTTTTTTTGAAATAAAGAAAATTGCGGTCTTTTCGAGGAGGTAAGAAGTGATGATAATAACAGTTCTGCTTGGAATAAAACATGAGTGAGGGTGGACTCAAGCTATGACTACTACTACAGAATGTCTTTCTGCTCCCTTGCAGGCAAGAGGAAGTGAAAAAAGAGAGAAGAGGAAAAACAAGGACAGTTCTGTCCGTGCGTGTTTTTTTTTTTTTTTTTTCTCTTTTGCAAACTGGAAAAAGACTGCAGAAACTCTTCACACATTCTGAACCCTGGCAAGCTTAAAGTGACTGTCACATGGCTGCCTCGGAGCTGAGAGACGTGTTTTTATCGAGCAGGTTAGGTTTAATTGAAAAAAAACCAAAACCAGTAAAGGAAAAAGAGATACTGGAATTTCGTATTCCGGGTCACTAAGACTCTCAGACACTACAAGCGTGGTGGTGGTGGCATCAGGGTCCACTCAGTCCAGCCTGGTCAAGCCACCTCTTCCAGATGGAGCAGACAAAGGCTCAGCGGTGGGAAAATCACGAGGGTGACAGTGAAGTGTGTTTTCTTTGGTCATTTTTCCTGCTAGCATAACAATTTCCTCTTTGAGTGGTATGAGTGCCAGTTTGGGGTTGGTGGGGTTTTTTTGTGTGCGTGTGGCTTTCTGTTTGTTTGTTTGTTTGTTGTTGTTTTGGTTTGGTTTTGAGCCAAAATGTGCATCCAGACAGGCCTAGTTTCCAGACAGCCTACTCACCCTTTTTGGTCCATTCACTTCCCATTCTATTGCTTTGTATTTATTGCACGTTAATAGCATACTCAGCCCTCCTTGAGGCTAATTTAGGAAGTTTTGCTGACTTCTGTAAATGCTGTCTTGGAAGAGGCTAAGTCGCCACAACACCTAAATGAAAGGTGCGGCACAAGAAGAGCTGAAGTCTGACACAGGGTAGCACAGTAAGGAATTGCACAAGGGGTTTTCTCTTCCCAGATGGAATGGCCTTAGTGCTGGGCTAGTGCTTTTTGGGGACAAATAAGGCAGCAGAGCAACTGGTTTTGCACCAGTAAGGATTTTAGCTAAAACAAACACATTCTTCCTGTGAAGTTGCTGCAATAAACTGCTATTTGCCCAATAAAACATTTAGTCAGAATATGTTGGTCCGCATCTAGTTTAGTAGTACAAAGTCAAGCTTTTTCAGAAATGTACAGGTTCATGAGACACTTGTATTCACAGGGGTGCGAATATACTTTTATATTCCTGGCATCTTCTATTGCTGTGTGTTGACCTTCTATTAATAGCTGCAGCTGCATATGCCTATTTTTCCTGTTTAAAAAAAAAGGCCACTACTACTTCATCTCATCAAAAGAGGATTTTAGTGTACTTAAAAATATGGACCATTAAAAATGGATTAACACAACAGATAGTGGTGTTGAGCATGCTTGCCTATCCATTACCCATGGAAGCTATTATGACCAATTTGTATAAAAGATAAAGTCATAATTAACTTGACATTAACTGCACTGCATTAGATATTATGTCTAGCAAATACCACTACATTTCCTCAGAAGAACTTGAAGGTCTTGAATATTATACGCTCCATAGGGCGTGAAGTTCACAGCCAAAATTTCCCTTCCTGCAGATGTTGTTAAAAAGCAGATCCAGAATGCCTGGGTGGTTGAGATAAGTTAGCTGATTGCCATGAAGCAAACACTTATTTCTCTTACCAACAGAGATTTGGTTTCTGATCCGAGTATCTCGCAACAAAGTTTCAACCCATAGCTGTTTTTGTGACAACTCTAACAAGCAAGCAGGATGTGGCCAGAGGTGAGAGTGTGCAGTGTTTTTCAGAGCTGCATCTTCAATTACAGGATGATCATGAGAACACTCGATTTATCATCAATTACGCTGTGTTCTAGTAATGAATAAAACTATCAGTACCCTTTATAAATGACAAAATTTTTTACCTTGAAATATATTCTTTGCCTTCTTGGTGCTCTATGATATACAGTGTCTCTCATTAAAAACTAGTCAACTCCGAAACACACAAGACAGAGAAACTACCACAGAGGTCCTGTATCAGTTAATATTTTTGAATAGCCATCCATATGAATAAAGATACAACATACAGTGCACAGTTTAATTAGTTTATTTTTTAAAATCCTGTCAGAAATATAGCTATGCATTAATTACAAAATATATTAAAGAATCTATCAATACTTCCAAGGGAACAGGAGTACTTTCATTCTGTTCAAATGCAAACCAATACAAACCTTTAACACTGACCCCTGAATATTCTTTTGCATCCATCATCAATATATTTGATGTGAAAACATCTCTAAGTAAGAACAGAAAGGCCACCTCTATTTTATTTCATTAGCAAGTTTAATCCCTTGCTAGCAAACATGACCAGGCATATGACGAGACCACTTAAAAAACAAGTCTATACATCTCACATTATCTGAGCTCCCACATATACATTACATACCAACATTTTTAGTAAAATAATTTTCCCTGCCCTGCAGGGGAAGACATTCAGAGGCAAAAAGAAAACACATTTGCAATATATTATAATTGGAAAATTTGTGCCATAGCAGCTTTGCAAACACACATACCAAGAATGGCTGACTGAAAACACATCTGAGACAACAGAGATTTGGAAGACAGAAGAAGCTAAGCCACTTTCTAAACCACCTTGAGATTCAGTAATGCTGCAAAGCATCACGAGTTACAGAGCTAAGGAACGCCATTCCTCAAGAAATTACACAGGGAACTGGTAAAATCCCCATATTTCTTCATATTTGTTTTAGAGACCACTCTCAACACTGCGTACTTTTCTCTTCCCTTTAAGTAGTTCTAGCAATTATACCTCAATTCCACCATGGTAAAACAATTTCTCAAAAGAAAAGATTAGATTTGGAGGAAGGGGAAAAGAAAAGAGGCTGTTTCAGTGAAAATATATTTTTACATAGAAACTGAATCTCTTTGTGCTAACCTTAGAAAAGTTGGAATAAAAGATAACAGTCATGAAGACTACACACTGAGATGGGAACGATGTAGACTCAAAAGTTCTTCCATTAGCTGAAGATGATCTTATTTGTAAGAGAAAGCTCTGGAACTGCAGTTAAAACGAAGGGTAGCTTGGAAGGTGCGTGAAGAAATCAAACAAATAAATAAACATTTCATTAGAATTTATAATTTTTCATGACAAAAATTTAACTGATACTTAGCAAATTAGCTCTGAATGTCTCTCATGCAAAACTCTGGCATTACAGTAATTTAGCATCACTCAGAGTTCTACTTGGTAATATTAAAATACAAAACCAGTAGACTAGCAGCAGTGAATAAAGCATTCATATTACTGTGGCCAATATAGTATTATACATGCAGTAGCTTTCTATTTTCTATTGGTTTGTGCTCTTGTACGATATTAACCCGAATCATTTAAACTCCTGAACCTGACACCAAACTAAGTTTCCTCCCAAGGCAGAAGTATGTCAGATCTATCAGATAAGGCTCAAAGCAAAAATGCAAAGCTTCAAAAGAAAAGAAAGTATTAATGCACTTAGTGGGTCTTGGGTATAAACTATTAGAACACAGACTAAGGATGTTTTTGTTAATATTGTTAGGGTTGAGAAAGGAACTGTGGCAGCAAGAAGCTCTCAAATTACAAATGTTTCTTCTGCCCCTCCCCCTCAAAACCCCCCAAAATAAAGAGAGGGGAATGGTAGTCTTTGAGCATCTCGGAAAAACATGGATAACTAACATAGCTTGAAAGTGATGGGAGAACTAGTGTACAGCGCCTTCTGCATATAGTGTGTTTGGGCACTGCCACATACATTAAAGGCTCTTGGTTAAGAATGGTTTAACTACTAGGAATGCTCTAACTGAAGTCGCTCTGAAAAAATTCAGCTAATAGGATGAGGCTATTCAGTATAAAAACTACTTAAGAGATTTAAAAAGACAGTTTTACAGCATGGATCTTTTCCTATTTTGAGTAATATATGCTCACCTGTCCTCTAAACACACCGAATACACTAAATAAGCCAACAACTGAGTGCATTTACCATTAGCCAGGAAGGTCATGTTTCAGTAGTGACAATACTCCATTGAACACAATCCCTCAATAGGCTCTATCTCCGAAATAAATTTTACTCATCTGGATATGATGAACAAAGTGGTAGGTTGGGCCCTGTAACTTTTAATCTCAGGCAGGCAGGCAGAGAATCCTCCCAAATCAATATACTTATAGTATATACAGTAGGCTTTCATTAGCCTTGTATATATTAAAGCATATGCGCTTTCCCCACTGATGATCCCCATAGGATTGCTTTGATGAGGCCAAATAGTTGGAATACTCTTCATTATCTTTTAAGTTGCAGTGTCTAAAGTCTTTAGGTTGTTTCACCAGCTTGGAGAAATAATATACATATGCTTACGTATGGCTTAGTTCTTTCTTTGGTATCAGATCATGTACTTAAGTTGTGGGGTGAACACAACTTTTTTCTTCCCTCCTTTTGAAGACAAGGTTCAGAACTTTATCAGCACCATGGTAAGTTATGATTTTTAGCACCGGTGAACCTGAACTACTCAGCTTTGACTGGTGAAAACTAACATTTATATGGCATACAAACAATCAGTACAGAAAACAATAATACATGCAACATCAGTAAGCTCATGAATTCTTGACATAGTGAATCTAGTGTTTGGTAAATGAATAACTATGGAAGCCATATTTTTTTCTTAAGAGCAAACAGGATTGCATTTTTTCCTCACATTCTCTAATTAATAGGCTTTTCTTCCCCTCCAAAGTGTTGAGGGTGGCCCAGCTCCTATTGTCTAATGGGGCAGGAAATACCCACAACAGCTGGATGTTGGTATGGCCAGATGTCCACTGAGAATTCACATGAGACGACATAGGTCATACGTCACCCAGAACACCAAGAGATCACTTGAACAGACACAGGTCACAAGTCCAACTGGTACAATTTCATGTTTCAACAACAGTAAAACAAGTTCTGCATCACAGTATCTAGTTAGTACATACCTTTGTGCTGGTGGGACCTCCTCCTAGCACTGGACATTTTTCAGGCTGTGAGTGGATACATGAGCAAAGGTATCTCATTCAAATGCTACACTTTTTTCAATCAGGTGATGGTGATAGACATTCTGGGCCCAGAGCACACTTACAAAAAGATTATCAAAATAAAGAGAATCAGGGGAGCGCTTTCAGACCACAAATATTTCTTCAGTGAACTCAGGTCAGAGTCATTTAGCCTTCTCCACAACACTACCACATGTCATTCAGAAATACTAGTATCAACTCCACATCGACATGCAACTTCCTGAAGCTAACTCCGCAGGAGGGAAGGGTACTGTGATCAACTCTAGCTGAGGTAAGCAAAGTCTTAGCCTGACTTCGGATTCATAGCCAATTCAAAATTCTAGGTTAGTCAATATAGAAACTGTCTCAACTTTCCCAAGCTCTGTGAAAAACAAACTCACTCCCCTCATCTTTATTAATTTAGCTATTTCCCTGCTACACTATCTATTCCAAGGCACTGAGGTGAAAAGATTTATAGGTCTTTTCTGACATAAGTTTCACCAAACTGAGATGTACACATACTTCAACAGGATTTTCTTGTAGGCAGTTAAGTTTTAACTAACAGCACTTCATTTAGTTAGCTTGCTATAGAAGTAGCTTATTACTTTAATAGAGAACAATACCAAATATTTGAACATATGACCTCGTACCAAAACAAAAAAAAAAGTATACCAGCAACAACAAAGTTCTATTCTGGTGAAGATCAACTATGTTGGCAACTACGATCTTTTCCAAATGCAGCCTACAAGGACAATGAAGCATGCTTGTAACTGCGGTAGAAGAACATGACTAGTGGCTCCATTCCTCTGGTTAAGACTTCCAAGCTACATAGCTCCATCAGTACTGCGAGACTGAAATCCTTCTCTGCGAAGACTGTTTAAATCTAGACGAGTTAGAACTTCACAGCGCACCAGAAGGGTATCATCCTTTACAAAGGTTCTTTGTTTCAAGGTTTGCAGGTGCATGAAAGTCACATAACCAAAACCTTTTGGATTGCGGTGAATTGTTGGTCTCTGGAAGGCTAGTAACTCTGGCTTGGCTTCCATGACTTCTTCATGGTTCTGCCTTTCAGGGCCTTCTGATTGATCCAAAATAGAAAGTCGTATGGTGCCTTGGAAAGGCCAAGGCAGATGGCTGTCATATTCTCCCTGCATAGTGTGGACAAACAGAGAGATAAAATTAGCACAACGCTGAGCATTTGGTAATTGGATATGCAGGCGCAAACACAGCTTGTAGCCAGGCTTTCCAGTATAGAAGCCAGGACTGTGCATTACAACAGGTCTCTCTTCTTCCTGAGCTTTCTGAAGTCCACTGAAGTTCTCAATCTTCCAGATATAAATACCATTACATTGCTGTGCCTCCATTTCAGTAATCTTCCCCTCCAAATTTCGGATAGTACGTTTGAGTTCTGCCATGTGAGTGTTCTGAGTCTCCATTTTCGCAATGAGTTCTCTGATTTGATGGTCTTGTCTTACCAGACGACCTTCCAACTGCTGAATAGTTTCTTTGAAGTTTTCAACTTCTGGATTACAATCATATGCGGCATGTGACATGTGTGAGAAGAGGGCAGGCTCAAAGGGTAGGCCATTGATGAAGGGTACAGGATTTGTAGCAGTAACACTGATATTTTGAAAACTCTGAGCCATCATTCTCATGTGAACCTGAGTGAACTCCTGCATATGTCGTGCCAGTTCGTTCCTTTGCATCTAGAATTTAAGAGATACGGCATTAGGAACATAACAAAAATTATCTGCAATCACATCTTAAATGTGGCACTGAAGAAAATCCAACAACTAGTTGCTTCTGTTATGTGAGAAAAACTGGAATGTGAATCAAAGACAGGAGATGTGACAAAGTAGCACTTTACCAATGAAGGGCTCCAAATTTAAGATCACTGATACAATAAACAAAAAAAGAAGTTCAAATGCGTGTGGGCAAATACTGTTCAACTCAAAATAGTGACATGGTGAAAAAGTGTTACTGATAAAAACACATGTATTTTTACTGTGTTCTAAATCAGCACTGTATTCCCTTCATTGATTTGCTAAAATGCTCCATAGTACCAAATACAAAGATGTATGAAAACTGATGTGGAAATCATGAAGGGAAAAGATCCATTTTTATAAAGAGGTATTAAACAACTAGAAATAAGAGTATCCAGATTAAATAATTTTAGAATTTAATCAAATCTAAAGCACTGTCAGGTTTTCTTCACTAAACTGTAAGAGCCATAACTGTATTTGGTCACAATGCTAGAAGCTACTTCATTAACACGAAAGCTGAGAAAACACCCATGGATTAATAAAAGCAAGTTCATCAAGCAAATCACTCACAGAGCTTTTTTTAAATTTGAAAAGAACTTTTGAAAGGCAATATATCAACATGTAGTGTTCTAGAATTAAGATACCTCAAAACCAAAAAACCCCACAAATCACTGAGGATTTGGGCTGGTGAATGAGACGAGAATAGGAAAGCACATTAAAAAAAAAAAAAACAACAAAAACATGCAGAAGGTCTGCATTAATGATTCTGATAAAAGGCTTACCTTTTCAGGACACCCAAATGCACTGTAAAAACATGGTACTGGGGCAGTAGGACAATCATTGTCATAATGGTTAGGCATCTAAAACAAATCAGATTTGAAATTAATTTTTCATCAAGGGTATTCTTTTACAGCATCCTAAAAGAATACAGCTGGATGGGCTCTGAGTAAGTACCTGAAGTCATATCAGTTTATAACTATATAATTTCTCAAAGACATGTGGAAGGTTTGAACAAAAACGTTAGCTGATTCTACATCCTCCTCGTATGTACTTGAACAATTAATTGCCTCTGTTCTTACATTAGACATCAGAAAGCATTCAAGTTTTCTCCCTAGAAGAAACGCCTTTTGTTTCTAGCCTATCCTCAAGCTAGATCACAGTCCCTTCTGAAGCACTACTTGCATATACTTGTTGTGTCTTTCTTCATTATCCTCTTCCTCAAAAAGCCCTAGTTACTTCAAATTTTTACGGTCCATGTTTTCTAGACCCAATTATCTCACTGCTCTGGATCCTCCCTATTATCCCCACCTCAAAAGTTGGACAGCTTCAGCTGAGGCCTTATGAACCCTAACCAGAACAAAGGATAATTCTGGGTTTCACAGGCAAAATATCTGTTTATATAACTCAGTATGTGTGCCACGTTTAAATATCATGATGAAGTAGAACACAAACTTAATATAGGTCAGCCATTAATTCTAAACCATTTCCTAGTTTAGCCATTCTCTGTTCTCTATTTTTGCAGTTCATTATTCTACCTAACAACAGATTTTTGCCTTTATTGTTACTGTACTCAAATCTGTTTTTCACAGTATTTCTTCAATTTGACAAGATCATTCTTTATTTTAACCCAGGTCATTAACATAGTTGCCATCCCATTCAAACAGGGACAGGCTGCAAATTAAATAACAGTTACCATTTTCCTGTCAATGAACTAAGTTATTATTGAATAGAATAAATAATAATGG
This sequence comes from Fratercula arctica, assembly GCA_947846985.1. Classification (NCBI taxonomy): domain Eukaryota; kingdom Metazoa; phylum Chordata; class Aves; order Charadriiformes; family Alcidae; genus Fratercula; species Fratercula arctica. Next base: position 51,427,422 of record CANTUZ010000005.1, on the reverse strand, counting down.
CTACTATAATAGAAGCAGAATTACAGCCAGCATCTACAGCTTGATAGTGAAATATTTATAGCTGCTTTCCAATTACAAATACTCTCCCTCTCTGCACAAATCAAAGCCTTGTCTTCTAGTGTCAGTCGTAACCACTGGCAGCTGCTTGGTATTCTTCAACCTTCATTCAAGATGAAAAACATGCATCATGGCCCCTGTCAAGAAGCAGTATAGCTAAACAATGTGATTTGCAACCAAAAATCTTACCGAGGCTTACAGTCTTACAGACTGCAACTGCAAGCTGGAGCAGCATTTTAAAGAGTATTACACCTGCACCGGGTGCAACATTCTCAGAGAGAGACAGGTAGAGATTTATTAGCTAGTAGACAAACTGTTTCTTCAAGTTTAATTTCAGATTAAAGCAGCAACGTAAATACAAAACATCCAACCCAGATTAAACACAGAGAAATGTAGCCTCTTACCTGCTCTCTGATGAGCACTGTGTTGCAATATTCACAAAATACATTGGCGAGTGGACAGGTTTGGTCATGAAGCTGAGTTATCAAACAGAAAAAGAGAGGAAAGAAAAAAATCAATAAAGTTACACAATTTAAGAGAGTGCTAATCACCTCTGATAAGATGTTATATTTTTCTTTGCATTTCAAATTTTGCATTTAGCCGTATGCAACTGTGAAACAAAGACAATCCCCTTACCCTGGATAGTATGTTTTCTGTAATTACTGTTTTTCCCTGGGTTCACATAAGAGATTAATAAAGTTGCAGGTATTTTATTTCCTAAAGCTTTTATGCTCCAAAGGAGTCTGAATTTTTCCCCGAAGTTTCTGAAATTCATGTTCAATTGCAGTGGAACTATATTAAAGGTTTTTTTGTATTATTGGACTATATGAGGTATTTTTGTTTGACAATTCACAATATGATATAATAAAATTAATAGCCCTTGAGATAAAATACATCCATATACAGATGAAAGAATGGAAGCTCAAAAATCAAAGGACTATCCTCGGTATCACCCAAGTAAAAAATGCAGAGGCAGAAGAAGAATTCAGCAATGATCTTGGTATTGTGTGTTAGCACATATCCCCAGAAGACGCATCTCCTGACACATCCTTTCTGTCAGGCATAAAAACTGTAAATGTAAATATTGCTTGTGTGTTACTTCAGTAGTAGATACTGGCCTCTCTGATGGTAAGGACAAAAATCAATCGTTCCTACACAAGTCTTTTCACACCACAGCGTTCCAAGAAGTCTCTATTTAAGCACAATCCTCTCCCCAGCTTTCACCTGTTCTAGAGTAATATCCTGAGTTTGCAGCCTCTCACCTGTGCAGCACGAACAGCCCTTCTAGACCAAACCCTTTTTTTTTAACTGACATTCCATTTACAAGCAAACCCATGTGAATGAAGGTTGAAGAACTAAGACTCCTGGTAAGTACCTCTTTATCTTCATAGGCCATAGATGTGGCACAGTTTGGACAACAGACTTGACGCCTCGGACACTCCTGTGTCATGTGTTCTTTCAGATGGTTCTTCTGGAAGGTTCCTTGGCACTGTGGGCACTCCACAGGGGAAAAATCACACTGCAACTGGTGGTCCTGAACAAGGAGAAAAGAGGGATTTGATACTACAAACAGGTACTATTATTTCATCTCTTTTCAAGACAAAGTACAGTACAAGAGAAACAAATTGCAGTCTTTCCTTCATGCAAACAAATCCTTATACACTAACACTGACTGCACCAACGGCCTCTTATCGTCTCATTACTAAGATCAGGGCTTCATGTACTCAGAGCTTTAAGAATGCTCTCAGGTAAAAATTTAGCTTTATGTTTATCCTTTAAACTTTTTATATTATTTTCCAAAACAATTATTTCAACTAATATGTCTAGCTGCTTTGAGGGAATATTAAACTGACTTCAGGGAACTTGTGTGAGGTACAGATACAGCTGATCAAAAGACAAACATGAATGATCCTAAAGAGAAAGCTGCATTAGTACAATTTTCATGCACTACAATGTTCACTTGAGAATCACCTAATTAAAATTAAAGACTCATCAAAAAAAACCCAACAAACATGCAGCTATAGTCTTGAATGAACAATGCATTGAATCAGCAGAATCAGGTATCAGGTATGACCATCTAGTTAAGTTATTTTGAATTTTTACTTGTCCATGTAAACATGGTTCCATATTTTCAAAATTAATTCTCACCTCTAAATGCCTCAGCTCCATCTTCATACTGCAGCCCTTGTTGGGACACTTAACCATTAATGAAAGGATTTCCCGTTTAGCGAAGTTGTCAGGAAAAAGTTGATTTTCGAGTAGAATTTCGTTGTCTACTGGACATTTGTGACCTGCATCTCTACAATGCAGAAAAGAAAAGGAGATTACAAGTTGCTTTGCCCTTCATTTAAAATATTTTTACACCAGCCAGACATCAGCGGCCAAATTATAACGCATTAAGAAATATCTGAAAACAATGGCATTTATGTGGCAATTACCAGAAAGTATGCAATGTACACCAGAGAAATTGACAACACGCAAGTTTCTCTAGTGTTTCACATGATGGGGATCACAGCACTTTTCTAACTCAATAGTTTTTATTTGGACAAATGCCGTGATAGATACTTTGGAAATAAATTTGAAGATGATGTGAAGAAGCTTAAGAATGTCCCATTTCTGTAAGTACTTCACATAGCTCAAATATCAAAGAATATTTCACATATTATTTCAAAGATTCTTGGACCTCCTCTCCTTTCTTTCTCACTTTATAAACAGCCAAGGTGATCACAGCTGAGAGAAAAAGCAAAAACTTCTTTTTTTTTTTTCCAGATTCACTTCATCTATTTGGCATTACTTTTCATATAGCCCATTTTGCTGTTTTTGTTGTACACCATTTGATCAGTTGGTCATCCTTCAATTTGTTTTTTTATTTAGCAAAGAAGGGTGAAATAATAATGAGAACTACACTGAATTTGGAACTGGGTGTTGTATCTGAAGCCATTTTAACAGCAAACAGACTGGAAGTTAGTGCTAACTGGCCAAAGTTTGGAGTCTGATGGTGGAACATGGGTACATGCAACTTGCACAAGAGAACTAAAAGCCTGTTCCACTTCTTCAGGTTCTGTCTGGCCGCATTTAAACACAAGAATCATTACAAACAGAGTAAATAAGGGATCACCACCACCAAATTTTACTTTAAAAATACGCAGTATCAGCTGATTTCTGAAAGCAGTAGGTGAACGTATCTATTCACAGTTAAGTAATACAGTTAAAGAGGCATGAGGGATCAAAGCTTCTGAGCTGAAGTGCTAATGGAAACAGCAATAAAATGGAAAAATACATGGGGTGGAAAAATGTCACAGAGCACTTGCGGTGCAAAGATCAAAGGCCAGATCATTGTCACTCCTTGCAACCATGAGGGGAAGTAAGCCAAGTGGGCTGTGGAGAGCATGAGGGAATTTGTGTTCTTTGTTGGAAAAGGAAACAATTGCTCAGCAACTCCTTCATCAGCAATGCTGCTAGAGGAAGCAGGGGTAAAGCTGAGACTTCAGAAAGAGACAATGAACTTCCTTTCCTAGGTTTTGCTTGCAAGAGCTAGCTCGCTGAAAGTCTGATAGTCATGCTCCTAAACAAATGGAATAAAGAAAATACCTAAAGCACCATTTTGTTTCATAGCTCCCCGAGCTACGATCAATGTGCTAATCTTTGTCACAACTCAGAAACATTGCCTCACTTTGCAGGCAACCTACAGAAAATCAGTATTGACAGGTATAACTTGGTTACAAACATCCTGCTTAGTGAAGTATAACGCTGGTTCAGTAGGCCTGCTGTCCTGGTTTGAGGTAAAACAGAACCAATTTTCTTTTCAGTAATTTTACTTTGCAGCTAAGTCTCTTCTAACTAACTGAACTCTCTGAAATTAATGGCGTATTTGTAAGCCTGTAGTCCACTTCCAGTGACTGATAAGATGTCATTGTTTCTAATTTATGCCAAGGAATGGTATGCAGAGAGGCTCTTGCTTATACATATAGCTGTAACAGCCAAAGTCTTTGTTATTTGCTAACTAGTTATTAGCTAACAGCTAACTTTGCTAAGTAATTAACAGCGAACTTTGTTATTTGCCCCATTGGAGGGTTGGAAGTAGAAAAGCGTAGAGGGATCCCACCTGCAGGAAGGAGCAGACAGGACAGGACAACCAAAACTGACCAACAGGGTATTCCCTCCCTGTTGGATCATGCTCAGTATAATGCACATATATATATATATATGCGCATCATGCTCAGTATAAAAGCTGAGGGATCAGCCCTCTTTCTTCAATGGCCGCCATCTGAGGAAGACTCTCTCTGTTCGTCTGCCTTTGATCCCAGTCTGTGCATTCCTGAATCCAGATCTGGAATCCAGTTCCCATCCGTCGCCAAGTCCCGTCTGGGACTTTCCCAGTGCCTGCTTGTGATGTGATCGTCATCATCATTCTGTGAGCTTGATACGGTTTTGTATATATTGCATGTATTTCATTATTTTATTTTTATTTTATTATTAATATTTCATTAAAGCAGTTTAGCTTTTTTCTAAACTCGTAAGTCTCTTTCTCTCTCTCTCTCCTCTTAGAGAGAGATGTGGGGGAGAGCATCTGCCGTTCATTTCAGTGGCCAGTCCATCCCAAAACATGACAGCCTGCTGATAAGACAGCAGCCTTATTTCTACACAGAAAAGATAATCATGTACCGTAACAGCCAACAACAGATTATTTTAAAATAATGATTATCGCAGCCTCAGTTTAAATAACTTGCAGACAAAGGGTAAAATAAGAATGAATGGCAATTTTCCAATTATTATAGTAAGGAAAATGCAGTAACTTATTGCAGTATATTAAACAGACTTCAAACACCATTTACAAGTATTGGGATTGTGTTGAAAAGGCTGCTTAGATCCATCCACACACAAAGATGTTGCTATACGTTTTCTAACACAGAATTGAGTTTATACACCTCAGTTCTAATTTACATTACAGCAGAAGCTTTCCTATGCTGGAATTATTTATCGCATTGGGCTGTGCCACCCACAGCAGTACCTGTGAAACAATAATCATCTGCTACAAAGTACAATGGATATTCCTATGATTTCCCTTGAAATTAAAATATAGGTATGAAAAGTAAAGCCAGAATAATTTTGTTTCAAAGAAAAGCCTGCTCTGTGATTTTAGCAACTGAGTAGTTTAGCCTAAAAGCTGAAAACAGTTGGCAGAGACTTTAACTGCAGCCATGGTGGCTGTTTGATGAGCTGCTAGCACCCAAAGCTTTCCTTGCTGCCCCAACTCAGCTCCTAATTCTGCTTTTCTGATAAACAGAGGTTATGATACTTGTCAAGCTCTACTACAAGCCTGAAATGGACTCTGTCCTAAGATACAGGAGAAGAAAGACGGGAGTGAAATTTAATTAGCTACTGCATCTGAACGTAGTTCTTCTAAAATTTCTAATCAAGGACTTTGTAGACAGTAAGATCTGTAAAATATTATTTGTAGTTACTTAGATAGGTAAGCTGCTTCACTACTATGACTCACAGCACTTCAAAGCACTTCAGACAGTTTTGTTTAAAAAGATGCCAAGACTTTCTGGGAGGCAAACATTTACTGTGATCAAATCCATCTGGTCTAATCATGTCCCTCACATTGTAAGATCTAAGCCTCTGCTCTTTAAAAGCTTTTTAAAAAAATCTTTCTGCTTGCAGACACAATTTCTTCAACATGGACAACTACAATTGTTTGTGTAAGTCATAAGAAGCAATTACTCAAAAACTGCTTGTCCATCCTTTATGATTCAAAATCTGTGATTTAATATCTGTGTTCACTTGAGGCAGACACTGGGCAAATGAGGAATAAACAGAAGCTATTTTCCTGATCAAATAAAGGCTGTGACAATCACTTAATGAAAAAAACAGTACTTAGATAATGTAATAATCACTTCCCATTTTCATTTTAGTGCTGCAGAAGCTTCTCAATGACATCAATCAATATAGTACTGTAGACATTACATACTCCAAATCAGTATCGTACTGTAGACACTATCTACTCCAAATCAATAGCTTGATCCATGGATCTCAATTAAGCATGCAGTTCAGTCCTTCAGGGATTCAGAGTGGTCTGGCACTTAAAGTTGTCTGCTCTGCTTTCACAAGCATTCACTCAAACCACTCTCCAGAGACAGGTTTCAGTGAGGAAATGAGGGAAAACATTTACTATCAATGAAACATGTGAAACATCACAGTTCATGATCCATAGACTCTAAGATGAAAAACGCTTTCCACTTGTGTTCAGTATTCACCGAAACACTAACACTATCTATAGAAATGAAGTAAAATAGGGAAAGGGTGTAAAAGCTTCTGGTCATTGAAACTATTTGCGGACGTAAAACTTTGAGCAGAGCAAACGGTCTGTTAATTTAAGAAGGAAGAGAAACCATTTCCCTTGCCTGAGGTTTAAGAAGGAAGTTTCTCTACCTGCTACGAGATGTTGTGTTCTGAGCGTGGGTTCACTGCAGTTCCTCACTCAGTCCTGTGGTAAATTCTAAAGAATGACTGTAACTGTGCAGTTCATCAGCAGAAGCAGCAGGATGAGAAAACAAGATCACCTTAGCTTAACCGCTAAAGATTTGAAAGACTGGAAATGAGACACCCATTTTTAATAATTTGAAGTTTAGTAATTTTCCCCTCAGTTTTCAACCTAGGAATTCTGTTATCTTTGAAATGATTAGGGAGTAGACATTTCTAAAGCTCAGCATACCTAAGTATGACTAATTTACCTTCAGGATTTATAAACATCATACTCCCATGAAAAGGTTTAAAGATTTATTTTCTTTCTTCCAGAAATACCCAAGTTAAAGAGTAGTATTAAAAACTGCCACTGCCAACAAATAGAGCAAGCTCAGAGAGAGCAAGTAAGGAATTACAAAATTTAATGGCCTTTATTAGTACAAACATCTAATTCAATTCTTACAAGCACGCATGAAATTATGTAAATTAACCTCTTGAAAGAATTTAGGTTGGAATGTGCAAAGCAAAGGCCAGAAACTGAAGCCAACTGCTTCTGCCTAAGGAAGTGGATTATAGTCAAAGCTGACAGGTTCATGTTTGGGCAAAAAAATTGCCTCCTTCCATGCACCTGGCTGACGTGAATATGCGATGCAGTTGGGTAAGGCCTGACGCACTTTCTTGCAGAAGTAGGAACATAGTGAACAAGGCAAGGGATTAAGGGAGCAGAGTGATCTCATGGTATGGTTAGTGAACTCAGTATCTCTCAGCTTCCTCTGCAGAATCCACAGGCAAATCACTTTTGATGAATGAATACTGGTGGTATTCTGCATTTTCTGGAGAATGAATTTGCGTCCTTTTCTCAGAAATACTGATGAAACTAATATTAACAAGAACTGAGCTGCAAACACACACATTTCTGTGCTTGCTGAAAGAAAAATAGCCTGCTCTTTTGCTATCATAAGCAGGGAACACAAAATTAAGCTTGCCTTCTCATGCTCAGCTCCAACATTTCCCACCTTGATCTAAAAGGCACGTCATGAAGAAATACAGTAGCATCAGATACAACAGTGACAGAAGCTACAGGGAAGCCCACAAAACCCTCACAAAATATTGTGTTCAAGAACATTGTTGCGGGCACACTATTCATTTAGTGAGCTACAAATGATAAACCATGAAGAATGGAATAAAACTATGGATAAATGGTACGGAAAACCAATCGAGAAAGCGTTGTCTATTTTGCATGCTAAAAATTGATGTCTGGGAAAAAAAACGTTGTACAGTAACATCGAAGACAGTTTGATGATCTTTACACAAAAGTGTGCAAAGTAAGGTTGGAAATTAACCAATTCAATATGTGGGTCACACAGAATGAAGTATTTAGATTCCTACCAAAGTACTGTGACATTTGAGCTAAGTGAGCAATTGATAAGAAAAAAATCTGTCTTATGCTAAGAAGGAAAAACTCTACAGCATAATATCTAGCCTTCTGTCAATGTGTTCCAATACTCACTGACACGTGTGAGACACTGATGACTGCAGTCCAGGCTTGAGGGAAGTACATTCTACCAGCATACTTCCTGCCCTTCCTTGCTCTTTCAGTCACTCATTTTTTACGTGCCCAGTCTGTTTTTGCCTTCATATCTCATTCCCACTCCCCCATACGCTACCTAGTTTCTTCTCTCAATGCTTTGTTCGAGACTATTCCCTCATTACATTCTCTCTTCCATCTCAACAAGGAAGCAGCTGATTTCAAGTGAAGAACTGAAAGCACGAATTGCTGTATCTGCACCAAGAAACCATGTTGTCTGCAGTTGCCTGTAGTTATCTAGGGAAACAATCATGGGGAAAAGATAGGTTTAATAATCCTAGGCTGAAAATTGAATTTATTTCGAGGATTTGGCTACTCTTTAAAAATTATTATTTAATGTTTACTCAATCAAATTTTTAGATTCATAACCTGGGTAAATTTGTAAAAATGGCAAAATATCTAAAGCTCACACAACCTCCAGACTCATGATAATGCACCTTAAGCGGTTCTATTCAGTTTACATTGCCCATAAACTACTCGCTCTGGTAAGCGAATTTCTTCTTAAAAGCAACATCCATAAAATTTTCCTTTACCTTATTGATTTGACAATGCAGCCTTTGCAGAAACGGTGTCCACACGGTGTCTGCACTGCTTCCCGAAGAGCCATCAAACAGATTGGACATTCATATTTACTTTCCAAGGGTGGATCAAACTCCACATCATATCCTTGTGTTTCCTCTGTGAAAGAGCTTGGAGGGTTTCCCATCCCACTGCTGACGCTTACGCTGTCTTCTTTTGCTCCAACGCTGCAGGCACTGGCCATGGCTGCACAGCAGCCGCTTTCCACGTCTCGGGCTCCACAACCGTTATCGCTATATAGTAAGCTCATAGTAGCTAATCAAGTGCTACACAGAAACACCCTGCAAGATGCCAAAAAGATGTGTTAATTTAAAATATTCCAAGACTCTCCAGTCAAGAACAAGTTTTATTTCTGACTAGAAACACTGAAACAATGGTGCAGATTTGGTTCTACACAAGATCACTGGATTTGTTTTGTCATAGTTTGTGTTATCTTTTTTACTTATCTTGTGATATATAGTAAACAGTACTGCATCTTGTCAGCCTAGTTCAAATACAAACATACACACACACTTTTTTGTAATCTCTTTCATCTGACTACCTGATTTCTGTAAAAAAAGGAATACTCTTTCTCCTTGCTATGTTTAATGAAAATGCCTCTTTAGCCCTTCAGTATTATTTATTTCTAAAGCATTCAAATGTAATTTGCATGCAAAATGCTATACAAAACCAAGCTTTATTGGATGACAAAAGCTCAATTACATATTTCCCTTGCAATGAATAAATGTTATTTAACATTTTCTGCATATAGCAATTCACAGTATTGGTTTCAAATCAGTTTAGGTACACATCCACCAATAAAATGCAAGTCCAAATACCCAAACTAAGCAGATGTTGTGCTGCAAATGAAATTCAAATATACTGCATTGCTAATAACATTTTAAAATTGCCAACAGGACTTTAAATTGAGTAAGATGCCACACACAATATAAAGTAATACTTCCACTGCTCAAAAGCTATCTACAAACAACTAGTATTCGGAGTTCTTACTCTCCTTTCCCTCTTCAAGTCTAGCTGGGAGGGAGGACAAGGGATACGACTGTAAGAACAGAAGACAAAAGTCACATTTCCCTAAGAGCGGTGAATGGCATAGTAAAGCCTGCTTTTAAAATACTGCTCACAAAGCAGACTGAACTCACAGGTATGAAATAAAAAAAATATGCTGGTATCCCCAAACAGATTGCCAATGTTGCTACACTGAATGAGGGAACTTTAAAGAAAGGTCTAAACAACGAATATAAATTCTAGAAGTCCAAGACATTTTTCTTCTCCCTCAATTTTTTGATGGTTACAACCATTTTCTTGGAATCTTATGGTAGTTAGTTTTCTGTGAATGACATTGAGACGCAGAGGTTATCACCAGGTGTAAGGCAGTACGAGCAGGCTGAGGGTTACGGAGCCAGGCATGAAACACAAGCCCCCTAAGCCCAGATTTGATCTTCTTTTGCACAGCAGGATAGGCAAAGGTCTCCTGCAGTGTTCACCTACTGCATTCACTGAATACCATTACATCATTTGAAGCATATTAGGGATGGAAATCTAAGGATTAATCAAGAGCTGAACTGTAAGGATTGTTGATCTGCATCACTACTGCAGACTCTGGGGGCAGTGAGGGATGCAAAATTAATAGGGTTACCTTGACCACAAGCTCACAAAACTGAACTTTTTCCTGACTTTTATCAGAATTTGAACATCACAAGTCATTTTAACAAAATGCTCATGGATAGGAGGAGGACATATAGGTAGTTTTATTTGGGTACTTATTATATGACACCTGAAGATTACATCAAAAGAAATACTAATCACATAAAGCCTCAACTAGCATTTACTGGAAATACGTTTTGAACACATGCAACATTACAGAAATGCACTTTAGGCCACCTACATGATAAACAATTAGCAATATCGTCCATGCTAACAGTCTATGACCATTTATCCAGACCAAAAAAAAAAAAGGCCAAACAAAAACAAACCGGCAAAATTACCATATTTAGGTCAGTTACAGTTAGAATCAAACCAGAACTTTTATTTTCTTTTGTAAATGTATGACTTTCCATTTTGTTGAGGTATAAGAAGTATCTGAAGAGTAGCATTCCTGATATTTCCAAAACACCATTATGGTACAGACTCTCAAAGCACAGTTTGACAGTTTAGGGTTGTATTGAACTGGTCACCAATGCTCACTTTAGGCAGAAATAACTCTATAACAGAGCTGTCTGGAATTGCATCCGAGGAGTGGTGTTTACTTCAATTCCTGTTCTCTATCCCCATGTATTATCCCTATACATTATCTGCCACAACAGGCTTTATAATCAAAACTCCTAAACACAACAGCAATACAAACTAAACACCAAGTAAATTCTCAGCAGTTGCTTCAGGCATAGTCCAACAATGATCAATTTAATCCCATGGAACTGAGCAGTGCCCCCCAATGATTTAGAATGGAAGCAGAAGAATCAACGCTTAGAAAGATGCTCCATGACAGAAAGATTTTTTAGATTGCCATCTGGAGAAAAAAACCCAACTTGTTTCTGTTTTAACAGCCACTGCAGAGCATGATTAGTCCACGGACCATATTTCATGAAAAATGAGAGGAAGTAAGTTGGGCCAATGGAGTGGGAATGTTGGTATGCAGGATATCAGAACCCACAGACCAGCCTAGGACTCAGAAATTCACATTATTCTAAGTCACAAGGGTATACTTAGTGAGACTAAGAAAGGGAAGAGGCACATATACCCCTTTAGCAACGTCACAAAGGAATTCAGGAAGTCGCAAGCAGGAAAATATAATAGCTTTACCCAAATTCAGCTGTCATGTTAATTGCAAAGAAGTGTGCAACTCTTCCCTTGAGCTATTCCCAGGGAAAAAAAAAAACCCTACTATTCGAAATACTGTTCTTATAAGGATGAAAACAGGATCTTCCTCAGTATAATCTTGACAGCTGAACACTTTGGAGATTTAAGTGCTGTGCAAGTGGTGTTCTCTTTGTCCATTTAAATTGTTTCCACAGACATAGCAGGTATATACATTCTGTTTACAGAAACAAAATCCTATACCAGAGTCATTGTAATGAATGAGTCACTCCAACCAGTCAACATCCCAGTCTCACACCAAAATCCCCTTATTCAGTTATATACTCCATTCCCACATGGAGCTTTTTGTCTGCATATAACAAAGGGGTTCATAAAAAAAGAAGTGCAAGTATCATTGGCTCCTCTTTTTAAATAGGGAAGAGGCAACTTAAGGTGATTAAGAGCCAGATTTTTAATTTTGTTCATGTTTTATATAAGACAGGATTCCCCCTACTACTCTTACGCATTTCATCTTGTCTGTGAGGAAAATCCTTCTTCCTCCACATATATTTATAGGTGTGGGTCAAGGCACCATTTTCCAAATCAATATCCACACTGCTGTTACTCAGACCCTTAACCAAGGCCTGATTACTCCACCACAGTTTAAAACAATTCCTCTGCAAGTTGTAACTACTGTAGTAGGAACTAGTTCTGTTCCTTCTGGCACTTATTTTACCCTCCGAGAGTAGGAGGATCTTCTTGAACAGAGCAGTGCTACAGCAAAACCAATTAGACAAGGGTATACTTTCAATGTTAATGACAGGTCCTTCCCCCAGTGAAGGTGCAGCAGACAATTTGTGAGCCTACTGTAGCAGTTTCGCATGTTAATCCCCTGGGGAATTTAAAAAAAATTTCAGCCTAGAAGAGGATGGATTTTAAAACCCAAACCAGTAAATATCCCAAAAATTCACATCAGATTGCTACCCTTTCTTTTTCATTATGAAATAGGTTACCAGTGAAGTAAAACCTAACAAACATCCCCCCAAAACCACATCAGTTTTTCTTCCTATTGATAATAGTTATTATTCTTCCTCTGTGCTGAACAAAATTCAGTCAAATACAAGTGCAACAATATGCAAATGTTAATATACAATACCTTGTCTACATCACAGCCTTTAGAATTTATCACTTCTTTCTAATATTGGTAGTTTAATACATTAAACACTTTGGTAGCCTGCTCTATGACCTTTTTTGTTTGGACAACATCCAGCCTTCATATAGAGGAACAAATAAAATTAAACTGGATCATTAGATGGTGACTCTTGTTTTTGCTAGTGTGAAGTTTCTCAGGCAGAGAAAGCCTTAAAATTATGTTTGGTAGTGCACCTGAAATGCCCTTTTCTAGAGCTAGGAAGTCCTATCAGGCTTGCTGAGTAGATAGATAATGGGTTTCAGCTTGCACACATGAGGTATCCAAAGTCCTTGGGCCAGCAAAGGTTGATTTCTCTCTCCAAGGCAACAGCTGTATTGTTTGACAACAGAAAGGAAGGTGCTTTCCGGTCAAATGGTAATGGACAGAATTTGTTTGATCATGATTTGTGCTGCAGAAATCTGGAGTGCCCTAAGGATCAAACCTTCATGCCCCAGAAAAGACACAGTTAAGACTACAGGGGTTCCCCATACTACTCTTCCAACTTTAAGATCAAACCATAAGGAAACTTTCTTCAGTAAGTAACCTGTGCTATGTTGCTATTTACACTGTTGCATTACAAAGTGATTAGGTTGATCTGAGATAGCACAGTCAGACCAGAAGAGCAAACTCCTGCAAGAAAAATGTACCTTGCGACTGACAAAAACAATTTCAAAACAGAATTAAAAACCAGTCACATTTTAAAGTAATGCATGCAACAGAACTCAGAACTCTCATTTGCGAAGTTCCACACTGTAACGGAGTTTAGATAGGACTTTTGCAGATTTTCATGCTCCAAAGAGCCACAGGATTAATTCAGAAACTTCTCTAAATAAAAAAAAAAAAACATTACCAGAAGATATCTTCAGATTGTCTGGAAAATTACACTATAATTAGAGTAACAAGGAGGAAATAAAACCAAGTATTGTATCCTATTTCTACTGAAATATGAAACGATACCTTTGAGCATTTGGCAAAGGTGAAGGAATACTGTACAGAGAGTGTATCAGTTGCCACAAAATCGAAAATTTTGAATATTAATCAGAAAGTATTGAATACAATTAATTTCCACATGCCCTTTCCTAGAAAACTCACCCTGAGTAGCAATATAAGTAAGGAAACCCATCTAAAAGACTATTCCAAATCCCTTTTCTTACTTAAAGTTCACAAACATGATTAATCTGCTTGCAGCCTGGCCAGCACACAGGAAGCAGAGAAAATGCCTTCAACGCTGCATGGACAAGCCAAACTTTTCTCTTTTCTTCTTCTGCCTCACTGAGAACAGTTCTGTGCATATACATTTCTGGGTCATGAGACTGACAGACCAGTGGAGTGACTCTGGATAATTAGTTTATGAAGCAATACTTGCAACACTTATTCCCAGGCATATTAATCAATGGTCTACCGACATCTGATAAGCACTGTGTTTGCATTATGAGGTTTGTAACTATCATCACTGTGGCCTTATCCAAGCAGAACATATAAAATGATGCAAGTTCCTTCTAATTAATACCTATAAAACACTTTCATTTCAAGGCTATCAAATGGGTACACAAGCCAAAGCAACAGGAGATTTGGGCAGAACTTGTAACTGCAAAAAATAAATTCTAGCTTCTTGTAAAAGCATACAAGCATGTTGCAAACAGTTTATTGAGATATCAACTTTTTTTTTCTGACAGCAGTAACCGTTAAGACTTACGAGTCTCTGGATAGCCACTATACTTACCTTTTTAACATGTGAACCTAAAAATTTAAAATAAGAATTTTGGTTTGAGGCAAATACAATCAAACAACAATACTAAAAGCTCATTAGACACTACCAAGAGCTCCTGCTGCTTTGGGAGGTTTCTGAAGCTTTACAGGTGATTTCTCTTTGCTTGGAAAAAATGCTGTCAGGCTTTAATCGCATATTTTTATGCTTAATTGTTACTTAGGATGGTGGCATATTCCCAGTTACGTTCATATTTTATCCTACTTAAGTATGTCAAAAGAATTTTAATTTTAGTGAGCAGTGGAAGTGCACTATACTGTATTTAACACCAAAATATTCCGTGGGTTTTTCCATAATCAAAAAAAAAACCAACCCAACCCAAAATCCCCCAAACCTTTCTTCAATTTATTAACTTCTAGAGACGTTTCACTGAGAATTCTTCAGATTAACAAATACAAGGAAAGCATTGTTAGTGACAAGAACGATACTATTCTTTACTTTGGCAGAGACTCTGCTGTCTTTGGCCTCTGCTCTCCCTTTGCACACTGAGAACACTTCGAGATATGCACTGCGCCTTTCTACATCCCTCAGTAGATCTGCAGAGAATTTAAGATGCTGCCATAATGGGAACAATGTAAACATCAGAACAGAAAGTACTTCAAAAAGAGGCAAGGAGAAATATGGCTACAAACAAACGTCATTTCCAAAAGGCGCAGTCTCCAGGCTAGATTTAATTACCATCTACCTCAACAAGCATTAAGCTTGTATCTGGCATTAGTGAAACAATTTCAGACCCTGGGAAAAGAAACAGTGAACTGTGCACACATACTGAAACAACTAAAACATTTCTCCTTTTCACTCTACCTTAGGTTTACTTTTATTTTCTTTTTGACGTGCTTTATACCCAGAACCTTTCATTGTTAGTTTTTCACAGTCTGGATCTAAAACCTTTTTATATTTGTTTAACTAATTTGTGCTATCGAGGTACAGAAGTTACTTTTCTTGACATGTTATACTCATCAAAGTTCAACAAATGAAGAAAAAGCATGTTCACCTCAGACATTTTTTCATTCTGAAGTTTTATCAGCATAAGTACCTATTGTGTGCATTGTCTTTTTAAATATAGTAGAACAATTTTTAAATAGAAAGCAGGATTGCAGTGATGCAGTATTATAAAACTTAAAAAGCCATTTATGTCTTGATGACTTCTCATTCAATGGGGCCTGACTGAGCTCCACAAATCTTTAACTGCGGGGAAAAGCTGAAGGCAATGAGGAACAATTAGAAGAGTTATGCCCAAAGTAATACCTGCCATGAAAATAATCCAAGTGCTTTAATCAGCATCCTTCTGTGATGGCCCTTTCATACTATGCAAAGACAAAGCTGTTTGCTTGCAAGTGGTTCACAGATGGTGAACACAGGGACAAATGCACCAGAGATGTTAAACAAGCTGTTAGTGCAGCCAGTAGCTTTGCCTCTCCCCCTTCCTTTTCATACCTCTCCCTCACCAGGAACTTCAAATCAATACTTTCTTAATCACTCTGTTAATGGTATCTAAGACACAACAAAATCCACATAGCTTACAAGTAGCTCTGCGATATGCAGCATTTGTCAGAGGCAAACAGGGAGAAATACACTTGGCTAGCTTTAACTAGGGGGTATAAGGGATATAGTTAGAACATTTTCCTCCCACCTACAGCTGAGATTTCCATTTAAGTATGAAAAGACTCAGTGTGACCTATCTAAATCAGATGAAGTTGATGGAAAGTACTACTGAAGTCATAACTTGCTACTTGTGTTAATAGATTTACCGTATATATTAAGTACTGCCAGTCTCTATCAGAAAATAGAGCTATCGATTTTGGAGACAGTAACCTCTCTTGCAAATTAGCCTTACAGATCTTCAACACGTTCCCGAAGAAATTACTGACTACTTCCATTTCACGGCTGGCAAAACAGAGCCCACTTCTAAGGGGACGTACTCGAGGCTGCATAGGATCTAACAATTCGGACTACAACTCGGGAGTCACCCGCTGCTAACGCTCCGACAGCTGTCCGACGGCACACCCCGCACAGCTCGAGAAAGTCGGCCCAGCGGGGTTCCAACCGCCGGTAAACCAGCGTACCTCCGAGCCGCGGCCGCCGACAGGCAGGGCTGTGCCGGCAGCTGCCGAGCTCGCCGCGCAGGCCGCCGCACGCTTTCAGTTTCGGAGCCGCGCAGGCTGGCGTGCCCCGGCCCGAGTAACCGCCCTGCTGCAGCGCGGGCCCTCCTCACCGGCACGGCCCCGGGCCGCCACGGGCGTGAGCCGAGAGGCCGAGCTCTTCTCACGGGGAAGAGACCGTCGCGCTACGCGCCGCGGTCCGCCTGGGCCCGGCAGCGAGGACGCCGCTCCGCTCCCCAGCCAGCGGCCCCGGCCCGGGTGGGAAAGCGCTCTGCGGCGGCCCGCGCCGGCGGAGGCCCGGCCCACCCCGCGCTTGTCGGAGTCCGACGAGCCAGGCCCGCCGCGACCCGCGCCGCAGCCTCCGCTCGCAGACCGCGGCGGGCCGGCAGCGCTCTGCCCTCCCGTACTCACCGCCGACCCGCAGCCCCGCCGCCGCTACCCGCCAGGCGCCGCTTCCGCCTTCTCCTCGGGAGGCAGCGGGGCGGCGGTCGCTCAGACCAAGCGGGGCGCACCGAGGCGCCAGGTCCTGGGCAGCGCCCCCTGCCGGCGCGGAGGGGGAGCGGCGGCGCGGCAGCCCCAGGGCGCTTCTCCGCGGCGCGGGAGCGGGAAAGGGTTTGGGCCCAACCGGGCGCCGGCGTCCCACCGCTGCGCGCCCCGCAGCGGGCAGCCTCGCCAAAGCTGCGGAAACCTGAGAGAAGCTGCCACCCTCCTTCACAAAAACAGAAATAAAAGCGTCACCAGTTTCTGTGCCAGCCGTGGATTTTACTGCCATGCCGGTTTTCGCTCCGCGCTGCTGATGCTTTTATGCATAACTATCAGGATTCACTCGTCGTGAGCGCTACAAAAAATGAGCCGTTGAAAGCTGGTCGAGGAAGGGTTTTACGAATGGCTTGGGATTCGCAAAAAAGCCATTTCTCAATGTTAAAGAAATTCTTAATAGGAATAATTTTCTCTCTCAACCTCAACTGACCCAAGGGGACTCCTGCAGGAACCAAAGCAAGGTGCCCGACCTCCTGCAGGGCAAGTGCTGCGGTTAACCTCTCCCGCTGGCTTGTGACAACAGGCAACTTTAAGGAAGTGAAAAACCGGGACAGTGCGAACACAAAGACAGCTTCATTTCCTTAAAAACAAACAAGGGGAATTTGGTTGTTTGCATCAGTGAATTTTCTTGGCAAGAATATCTGACTAACACATATTTAAATCCAACAAACACTTCTGTTTCCAGCATTTGGGGGTATATAAGCTGGGGGGGTGGTGGTATGGGGCCACATTTTTCCAGTGATTTTCAGTGTCTCTGGCCATGTGCCACATTCCCTGGGAGCTGGAAACCAGGGAACCATCGTTAAACTGCCTGACTCCCCCTGGAGTGCTGAGCTCCCAGGCACAGGCAGGGTGCTGCTCCTGGAGCAAGGGAGCATGCCAGACCCTAACGCACCACTCCAAGCACTGCTTTTGTCCAAAACATACTTACATATTTTGTTAAGACCTGCCAGGAAGCTAAGAGTTAGAGGAGAGAGAGAGCTGGATCTTTAGATAGTGTTCCAAAGTACCACAATAAAGACATATTTATATTAAGGATAAATACAAAAATTAAAACTTTGTGGACCCTTCCTGGACAACCGGCGGAATTTCAGAGCTATCCCTTTTCTCATGCCAACTGGGCAAACTGTATATTAGTTTCATTAGCTGTAAAATGAGGACATTTGTCATTACATAGCTTTCTAAAACAGATATCCTTAGAGGGAGAGTTTTCTATGTCTGAAAAATAGCATTTTTAGTAATCTTTAAGGTACCCAGAGCGCTGCTGTCCAGCCTATTTTAACTGAGAAATCAAGGAACTTCTCTGGAGCTTTTATTTCAAGTGTAAATGAAATGCCTTTATTCAGGGCAGTTTCCAAATCTATATGGTTTGTGAGAAGCTTAGACCCACAGTCATGTATTAATGCCCCCGTTGTAACACAAACCAATGCAAAAACGCTTTTCTCCACTCGGTGGCGCCAGTTGCACAGGGAAAACATTTTCCAGCACTGGATCTGCGCAGCACAAACTGTTGAGCAGTTAACGCTCAGGCAGACGTACAACACACCCAAAGCTGCAGCAGTTTGAGATCAATTAAAACCTTTAGTTGCCTTCAGTATCCTTACAAGACAATATTTTCTCAAGGTGATTTCCTGGGTACTTGGGAAATAAAGCACTTGACAAGGTTTACATATGCTCATGTGGCTCCTTTGATAACCAAGCTGCTGCCTGTACAGCACAGTTTGCACAGGAACCTGGGCTCCGGGGGAACAGGGCAGAGAGCCAGCTACCTGGGTGAAGTTTTGAATAAGCACCTCAGAGGGAGAGATTTGCTAAACTACTTCTCAAAGAGCCCCAAATCCCTCAACACTAACAATGCATATTGTTGGGGAGCTGCGTCTGCCGTTTCAAGATAAGGGAGGAAACTAGTATGCGACTGCAGAGAGTGATTTTGATTGATATCTGGTATTGCAGCCCAATCTGATACGTCTTTGAAAAGGTCTCTCCAAATGCTAGGGAATGAATAGTAAACATAGGCAGGCTGTTAGGAAGACCAGGAAAACCAGGGACAGCGGAAGAGCTGGGCTCAGGACCTAGCCATCGAATGTTTTCAGAGGTCTATAGACATCCTTGTCCCACACTGCCTTGGTCTGGAATAACCTCTATGATTTCTGTTCCACCTTATCCTGACACTCCCATTCAGTTGTTTCTGATTGGGATTTATTTCACATTAGGGTTTTGCGTGAGTCAGAATCTAAGCAAGGATATCATCAGGGTTTTACCCTGAACTTTGCTTACTTTCTCCATGCGTTACTTGCTTTGGCATGAGTCATTACACTTGGTTCCTGAGGAACAGTTAGCCTCTCATGTGTCACACAGACTCAGCGCTAACCACTTCTCCAAGACTTCATCTTAAAGAATGGCTTTGGGCAGAGTGGCTGGAAAGCCGTCTGGCATAAAAGGACCTGGTGGTGTCGGTTGACAGCCAGCTGAATATGAGCCAGCAGCGTGCCCAGGTGGCCAGGAAGGCCAACAGCATCACGTCTTGTATCCAAAATAGTGTGGCCAGCAGGAGTGGGACAGTGATCGTCCCTCTGTACTCAGCACTGGTGAGGCCGCACCTCCAGTACTATTTTCAGCTTTGGGCCTTTCACTACAAGAAAGACATTGAGGTTCTGGAGAGGGCCCAAAGAAGACTAACGAAGCTGGTGAGGGGTCTGGAGCACAAGTTTTATGAGGAGCATCTGAGGGAACTGGGGTTGTTTAGCCTGGAGAAAAGGAGGCTGAGGAGGGACCTTATCGCTCTCTACAACTACCTGAAAAGAGGTCATAGAGAGATGGGTGTTGGTCTCTTTTCCCAAGTAGCAAGCGATAGGACAAGAGGAAATGGCCTCAAGTTGTGCCAGGGGAGGTTTAGACTGGATATTAGTAAAAATTTCTTCACTGAAAGAGTTGACAAACATTGGAACAGGCTGCCCAGGGAAGTTGTTGAGTCACCATCCCTGAAGATATTTAAAAGACATGTAGATGTCTTTTAGGGACACGGTTTAGGGGTGGACTTGGCAGTGCTAGGTTAACGGTTGGACTCAATGATCTTAAGGGTCTTTTCCAATATAAACGATGCTATGATTCTAAGTATTGAAAGCATTGTAAGATCAGAGTGGATAACAGAGAGGGAATCCTCTCACCACTTTTAGCCATAGCAAATGCCAAATATTGCAACTTTTGCTGATTTTCCCTCTGGCTGCCATCAGTGTTGTGTAAGATGCTGACAGGTAGGGGCCACATTAGCTGGGAGA
Organism: Fratercula arctica; assembly: GCA_947846985.1. Classification (NCBI taxonomy): domain Eukaryota; kingdom Metazoa; phylum Chordata; class Aves; order Charadriiformes; family Alcidae; genus Fratercula; species Fratercula arctica. Next base: position 51,407,057 of record CANTUZ010000005.1, on the reverse strand, counting down.
TCCTGAGCCACAGTCAAAGCACAGCAGCCTTCCTCATAGATGCCTTGTCAGGGAAGAGTGTGCAGGTTGAAAATGGATTTGAGTCCTGCAGGATCACAAAGTCTCATGAGAAAGGGAAATGCTTGGGTAGGCGTTTATGTAGTTACACTGCTATTGCAAATTCCTACTTCTGGAGGGTGAACTGATATTCCCGTTTGGAAGGACTTGATGGATTGCTAGAATTTTTGCACATTGTTGTGTGTGGACAATGAAAACTTTCAGGGTGCTGTTGTGTGACAGAATTTGGTTTCTTTCCACTTTGAGTCAGTTTTTGAGACAGTTGCTCTATGGAAACTAAGCATGGGTCTTCAACTGGGGCTTCTCCAGAGAAGAGACTCTACTTCCCACTTTGTGGCCCGCTGTGGCCTATACCTGGTGTAATATCTACCAGTTACTCAATAGGTATATAGCTAGCTTTTATATTGCCGGTTTATCTTCCCTGCCCAGCACCTTCAAGATTCCGGACGTACATCACCAAAGAAGTAATACCCTTGAAAATTAAATACTGGTATCAGAAGAAAGGACATTTTGTGATCCCCATTGTCAGTTCACTGAAACCCCAGAAGCTTGGCTGCTGTTGACCTGAGGGCCTTCAATCATATAGCTTTGATGTTGGACAGTGGTGTGACTAGACACCAGGTTCTCCTCTCTGAGAGTTAACAGTGAAGAAAACAGCTCTGAAACTATAAAGAAGAAAGCCAAATGCAAAACTTTGTTTTAAAAAACAGTGCAGGTGCTCCTCAGAGAGAGCCTACATACTTATCTCAGAGCCTAAGAGTCTCACACAAGGAGACCTTGTTTATTTGAATTTTGTGGTTAAGCCTCATAAATTGCCAGGTGCCACCTGGATTTGAAAGTTCTGTATTGTGTTTAGTTGAAGTAACCTGTGGTTAGCACCAGGGTGGTACTGGGAGCTCGCAGGGACAGGGATAAGTGAGATAAACAGCACTGCAGTGTCTTTAAAAAGCAGAGGGAACACAGGAAAAGCAAGAGCATGCAGAAGAGAGAGCAAGCAAGCCTGACATTTGGAGAAAACTGGGCAGGCATAGCAGCAGCTCTACAACTGGCAGTGAACTAAAGGTAGGCTGGCAGTACTAATGACAGCATCCTAGATGCTTGTAGGACATCTGAGTGTTGGTTCTTTTTCCTGGTTTAATGTGCAGGTCAGTGATGTCATTTGACATGTGCTTCCTCACCTCAGAGGTTGTTCTGTTCATTTTGGTGAGATTATCTATAAAGCAAGGTCTACCTTGATTTGAGTAAAAGTATTGCAATTTCACTTATCTTCAGAAACACAGGAAATATTGTGATCTGGGACGAAAAGGGATTTCTTTTCCCTTTTCAAAACAAAACCAGGTGATATTGAACACAGCTGTCAGAGTTGATTAAATAACTACAGCTGGGGGTTCGTGCCTGGGTTCACCCTGTAAGAATCTGAGTGGGGTAGGCAGGGAGAAGATTGTTCAGTGTGACCCCCAACTAGAATAACAGAACACAGGCAAATTTAGCATGAGTAGCAGGAAATATTCTTAGCACTGGGAATATTTATATCTCTCCCAAGAGAGCTGCTGATATCTCTGCTGCCTGGGAGCTAGGCAATACAAAGCCTTTGATGAGTAGCCTGTTGGCAACAATTATCTAGTGCAGAAAGCGAAGGTTGGGTGACCTGAGAGGGCTCCTTTGTCATTCATTTCTTCTAGGGCATGTTCAATGAAAGAGAAAAAAAAAAAAAAAAGAAATCTTGAACTTTTCTTTTCTTTAGCAGGGGTAAACCCTCTCAGATTCACTGGAGTTGGCGATTAATAGCAAGAGTTAGATCATGAGTTTGGAGATGAGTATGGTGCTATGGTGGCACTTAGTCAAAGCGTTAGAAGAGTAAAGAAAGTATTAAATATTTTGCTCTAAATGTACTCAGTGCTGGTTGTTTCTTTACAATGACTTAGATACTGCCCTGAGGAGGCGTTCATTGCTCATGGTTTAACAGATTCTGAAGGTGCTGTTGGAGATGGTGAAATTATACAAAATTGCATAGGGTATTCTGTAGCAGAAAAGGATCTGTGGATAGTATAGGGCAACTAGCTATTCAATTACTCTGCAGGTAATAGGAACACAGGACTGTTCAGGGGCAAACAGGTTATTGCTCAGTGGATTGATTTTATCAAGTCTGCCCCAGGATGCAGCTGAGAAAGTGAGACAGTAGTAATGCTGTGAATACATCTGGGCACAGCTGCACATCGCAGGGCTATGAACAGCAGAATACAAGCAAGCATGTTGCCAGGCTGGATTGGTGATGGACAGCAGGGGACCACAGTGCAGACAGAGCACAGGCAGCTGGACGGAGCAATGGAGACAGATGGGTACAGCGGTATGGACAGCTTGTTCTCAGTGGGACGAAATGAAGAGAAGCTGGGAAGAAAAAAACCCTAAATTTTAGTTGCCAAGGCCTAATGAATGATTTTGAAGTTAAACATGGCTCTTAAGGAAATAGCTGAGCAGACTGATATGTCATTCTGGATCTGGAATTTAATCAAAGCATGCAGTCCCTCCCCAATGGACTATGAAAGACTGTACTGAAATGATGCTTTACTGAAAGGTTATAAATGAAATAATCTCAGGAGCACCCTGGGCATCATCACTTTAGACCATGACTTGGATGTATTTCTTGTGAAGGACACCTTCCGAATAGACACCGATCTGAGATTTCTAGCAAGTTGTGTGAATTGCTAAGTGGTGATATAATCAGTTAAAGAAACCATGTCCGTACCCATGTCATTTCTAGTTCTAGTATATAGTCTTAATCCATAGTTTTTCTCAGTTTTATTTCTCACACCAACTAGATCAGTATAAAGAAAATAAATCAGAAAACATAGTTGAATCTTCTCTATACTGTTTGTTCACTTTGTGCACTTCTCATAGCCAGATAATGAAAAATAGGTTAGTCACTTCTGTTGTTTCTACACAATTTTGTTTTCCAAGTCTGAGGTAGCAGCAAAAAGCTGCAGTGTTTGAGGTGAAAGACTTGTATTTATTTTTATACAATACCATATTTCCATGGCAATGACATTGATATTACTTTTGGTTGCATCTCTAGGAAAGCTAAAATTGGGGTCAAATTTGAACAGACATTTTCAGCTTTCCAGTAGCAGTAATACTTACAGAGACAGTTCTCAGCAGGGTACTTAACAGACAACTAACTTACAGTGTATGAACATTCTCTCCAGAACAAATCTGCAGCCAGTATAAATTGCCATATCTTCTTTAGAGTCCAGGGAGCTATAGCGCTTTGCATCAGCAGAAGATACACTCCTCCTGCTTTAATTCATTAAGCACGTGCTAAAGTACCTTACAGAACTAGGGCCTGAATAAAGTCTACACTGGGATTGAGTAGTATGTGCTGCTCTGCCTGTGTAGCATGGCGTGTACTATACACTTCAGATCAGACCAAGGACTAACTAGTGGTGTAAGAGCAGTGGTCTTGCTCACTTAGATAATCAAGCATGAGGCAGACAAAAGGCTATATTTCAGACACCAACTGAGTTCAGCTTCATATAAAAAAGTCACCAAGCTTTCAGAATGCAATTCTGTTATCTATAGTAGCTTTACTTATGGTAAGTTCAGTCAGGTATAAGAAGGAAGGGGCAGATTTGGATATTCATACTGGATGACTAATGGCTTTATCTAAGGTGCATCAGTGACCTAACAGACATGTGGATGCCTCAGGATCAAAGTCAAAACGGATTTGGGTACTTATGTGAGATACCGAGTGGACAGCCATGTCTGGGCCTCTCAATTCAGTACGTGTCTTGGACAAGTAACTCACTTTCAAAGCATTTATCAGTTAAAGTGATTAGAACTGTTCTATTAAAAAACATGGCATTATTATTCATTTTGGAAGATAAGCTAATTTACAGATTCTTTCTCTTTCTCAGGTGACCTGGCTTCTGCCAGATTGCAGATGTCAGTAGCACCACAAATGGACCTGCCTGAAGAACTTCAGCATCCGTATACAAAATTTTCTGAATGGAAATTCAAGCTGTTTAAAGTGAGGTCATTTGAAAAAACACCTTCTGATAACAGCCAGCAGATAAACAAAGATCAGGCAGAAGAATTCACTTCTTCAAACAAAGAAATCGTACTGTGTAAAGATGAAGCAGTACCAAGACGAGAAAAGATGAACTTAATGGGCAATAGGGAGGCACTTGAGAAAGACGTCAATGACATGAAAACACAAGACAATAAAGCTCATCAGAACAATCTGAAGCAACTTTGCCGCATCTGTGGAGTTTCATTTAAAACTGATAGTTACAAGAGAACTCATCCAGTGCATGGGCCAGTGGATGATGAAACTTTGTGGCTTCTGAGAAAGAAAGAGAAAAAAGCAACCTCTTGGCCAGATCTTATCTCCAAGGTTTTTAAGATTGATGTGAGAGGGGATGTTGATACTATCCATCCCACTCGATTTTGTCACAACTGCTGGAGTATTATCCATAGAAAATTCAGTAATACTCCATGTGAAGTATATTTTCCTCGGAACAGCACGATGGAGTGGCAACCCCACTCCCCAAACTGTGATGTGTGCCACACTACCAGTCGGGGACTCAAGAGAAAAAGGCAGCCACCCAGTGTACAACATGGCAAACGTGTGAAAACCATTGCAGAACGTGCTCGAATAAACAGAGGTGTAAAGAACCAAGCACAGACAAACAACAAAAATTTAATGAAAGAGATTGTCAATTGCAAGAATATACATCTCAGCACTAAGCTGCTTGCAGTTGATTACCCAGTAGATTTCATTAAATCCATCTCTTGCCAGATCTGTGAGCATATTTTGGCAGATCCAGTGGAAACAACATGCAGACACTTGTTTTGCAGAACTTGCATCCTTAAGTGTATCAAGGTTATGGGCAGCTATTGCCCCTCCTGCTGGTATCCTTGCTTCCCTACTGATCTGGTAACCCCAGTGAAATCCTTCCTGAGCATCCTTGATAGCCTGGGTATAAGATGCCCTGTAAAGGAATGTGATGAAGAGATCTTGCATGGAAAATATGGCCAACACCTCTCCAGCCACAAGGAAATGAAAGACAGAGAGCTCTACAGCCACATAAATAAAGGTGGCCGACCGAGGCAGCATCTCCTGTCTTTGACTAGGAGAGCTCAGAAACATCGTCTGAGAGAACTGAAACGCCAAGTCAAGGCTTTTGCTGAGAAAGAAGAGGGCGGTGATATAAAGGCTGTATGCATGACTTTGTTCCTGTTAGCTTTAAGAGCAAAAAATGAACACAGACAAGCAGATGAATTGGAGGCGATAATGCAAGGGAGGGGATCTGGACTTCACCCTGCTGTCTGCCTGGCAATCCGAGTCAACACATTTCTCAGCTGTAGCCAATATCATAAAATGTATAGAACAGTAAAAGCTGTCACTGGGAGGCAGATCTTCCAGCCTTTGCACGCTCTTCGCACTGCTGAGAAAGCCCTCCTACCAGGTTATCATCCATTTGAGTGGAAACCTCCCTTGAAAAATGTATCCACTAACACAGAAGTGGGAATTATAGATGGACTATCAGGATTGACACTCTCAATTGACGACTACCCGGTAGACACAATTGCAAAGAGATTTCGATATGATGCAGCCTTGGTTTGTGCCTTAAAGGACATGGAGGAGGAGATCTTGGAGGGCCTGAAAGCAAAAAACCTGGATGACTATTTGAATGGTCCCTTCACTGTGGTAGTAAAAGAGTCCTGTGATGGGATGGGAGATGTCAGCGAGAAGCATGGAAGTGGGCCTGCTGTCCCAGAGAAGGCTGTTCGCTTTTCTTTCACAGTCATGAACATTGCTATAGCATGTGGGAATGAAAGTAAGAGGATCTTTGAAGAAGTAAAACCCAATTCAGAGTTGTGTTGCAAGCCCTTGTGCCTTATGCTGGCTGACGAATCAGATCATGAAACTCTGACAGCAATCCTGAGCCCCCTGATAGCAGAAAGAGAGGCTATGAAAAACAGTGAACTGCTACTTGAAATGGGAGGCATCCTGAGAACATTCAAATTCATCTTTAGGGGTACAGGATATGACGAGAAACTTGTGCGAGAAGTGGAAGGGCTGGAGGCCTCAGGTTCCACCTACATTTGCACCTTGTGTGACGCAACCCGCCTGGAGGCATCCCAGAATTTGGTCTTCCACTCCATAACCAGGAGCCATGCTGAAAATCTGGAGCGCTATGAAATATGGAGGTCTAACCCATATCATGAATCTGTTGATGAGCTCCGTGACAGAGTGAAGGGTGTTTCAGCTAAACCTTTTATTGAGACTGTTCCCTCCATAGATGCGTTGCATTGCGACATTGGCAATGCAACAGAATTCTACAGGATCTTCCAGATGGAGATCGGTGAAGTTTACAAGAATCCTGACGTCTCTAAAGAGGAGAGGAAGAGGTGGCAGTTAACTCTTGACAAACACCTCAGAAAGAAGATGAACTTGAAGCCTATGATGAGGATGAGTGGAAATTTTGCTAGAAAGCTCATGTCCAAAGAGACAGTAGAGGCAGTATGTGAATTAATAAAGTGTGAGGAAAGGCATGAAGCCCTAAAAGAATTAATGGACCTTTATCTGAAGATGAAGCCAGTGTGGCGATCTTCATGCCCTGCCAAGGAGTGTCCAGAATTGCTGTGCCAGTATAGCTACAATTCACAGCGTTTTGCTGAGCTCCTATCTACAAAGTTCAAGTACAGATATGAGGGCAAGATTACAAATTATTTCCACAAAACCCTTGCTCATGTTCCTGAAATCATTGAAAGAGACGGTTCCATTGGGGCCTGGGCAAGTGAAGGAAATGAGTCTGGAAACAAACTGTTTAGGAGGTTCCGAAAAATGAATGCCAGGCAGTCCAAATGCTATGAGATGGAGGATGTCTTGAAGCATCACTGGCTGTACACCTCTAAGTACCTCCAGAAGTTCATGAATGCTCATACAACATTAAAAAGCCAGGGCTTCACCATTGATCCAGAGGATAGTTTAGGTGACTCCTTGCCATTGGAGGTCTTGGAAAGCAATGATTCAGCGCAACTCTAAACGTAAAGCACATTTGGTGTTGGGTTTGTGATGACGTCTCTCTGCAAGGATGCAGCTTGTTTTTCAGGCCTGTACAGAGGTACAGAGAAGTCTGAAACAATAATTTTTACACTCCCTGCTAAAGGTGTTGAGTGGAATTTAATATACCCCATGCCTGTTGGGACTTTCCAAGAGGCCATGCAGTGGTGCATTTACAAGTTGTTATGTGAGATGAAAGCAGAAACAAATTGCAAAGAAGGGTTGTCAGTTTATTTTGGTCTTAGAGTGTTGTTTGTAAGTGAGAAAGACAAAGTAAACTAGGTTTTATATAAAGTAGCATTTTTCGGAATGAATATGATTCTGAAGAGTTATGATAGTTGCTGAAAAAAGGAGCATGGTTATTTGTTCTGTTTGCATTTTTAAAACTATTTTGCTATTTACTTTTTAAGAGGGTTTGATTATTTTTTTAATGGTCCTTTAGCTTTTATAAGTAAAGATTCGTCAGTGAGACACTTGGGTAATTGCTTTGGGATAAAGTTCAGTTATTTTTTTATAAAATACCGACTAAATATGCAAACTTTGATCTCAAAATCTTTAAAAAATGTTGTTATTTAACATTTATATTGTAGGACTGCTTAGGAACAGACGGTGGTATCACCATGCTAATTTACTACATGAAGATGTAGGAAAGATAGCTGGAATTTTTTAAAGACACTTTTATCGTAGTCTGTTTACTATAAAATGCAAACTTGTACTTGTGCTCCTAAATCAGGATTTACAGTGCCTTGTGGTTATCTCACTATACAAAGTACATTCAAATTCTGCTGTGTAGCTTGTTGCTTCATAAGCATTTTAGATTTCTATGGTAACTTCAGGATACAGTATAACATATACTAGTAGAGTTTTATTGGGTGAATTCCTGGCCTCACTGAAGTCACAAGTAAATTGTCATTAATACCAGCAGGTCCAGAATTTCACCAAGTGACTTCAGTCACAGCAGACCCCTTTGTCAGGAGATGGCTGTTACTTTTATCAGACACAGACACATGCCAGTGTTCTGATCTTCTCTATTAGGATATCATCTCACTGACTGCTGCTGCTGTGCTCCAACTGTATCTGATACTGAGCTTTTTCACACCTGGGATACACCACACTCACGGTCTCATTTTCCAAATCTGTAAAAGAGGAACGATATTTATCAACCTCAAAGATAGCTGGCATACAAGATTTATTAAAAAACAATGAACTGTCTTGAAATTAGTGCATACTGTATTTTACATTACTCCAGCATTGTTTAGTTGACATTCCTCTGTACTATATTAGATGAACCATTCTGTTGGTGATATTTGCCTTACTGAAGGGGTATTTAGTACATTCAGATACTAAAATTATATGAATTTCATTCAATGCCATATTAATGAAATATACTCAAAACTACCTGAGATGCCTGGAAATCATCTAGCTTTTCAGATTTGCACCTGTAGCTGGGGCATTACTGTGTTTGGAGTAATATTTCTGAAACAAGATTAAATGCAGAAAGAATCAAAGCACTGATCTAAAAGAATCTGCTTTTTGGTTTTATTTTGATGTGGAGGAAGATGGTTTGTGCGTGTAAGTGAACAACAAACTTAAAGAATTAATGGTCTGAGGTTTGTTTAGTAATATCTTCTTCATGTTGATTACTATAGCTTTAAGGGTCTGGTATTTACCATTTACGGACAATGAAAAAATACAGTTAACTGTTAGTAATTAGCACAAATATTAGTGTTATTCCGATTATGTCTTTCTTTTGATTTTATTAATTAAAATACTATTTTTTGAATTATGCTGTAATTTAGGATTTTGTTTTAATATGTTTTCTTTAAACAGTTTAACATTATGTCAAAATTTGCACTTGGCAAATTTTACTTAAAACATAATTTCTTAAGCAGTCGTAAGGACTACAGCATTTTTTTGTATGGTGTACCACGTACATCTACACTTACTGAGCGTTCATTTCTAGGTTAATTTTTTTTTTTCAATTCTTTGAATAAAACAAGTATTTCCCATAAATACCAGGTTTATATAAGTATCATTCTTTACTAATAAATGCAGAAAAGAAGTTTTCCAGGGAGTATAAATATCAGGTATAAAGAATATCCTTTAGCAGTAAATGCAGATATAGTTTGCATTTTCTTCATATTTCATATATTTCATTATGCAAATAGTTGCACACTTTTCTTTTTCCTCTGTATGTATATTTGGGACAAGTGTATAACCTTATGTTTTACTCTTGACTCTGCTTGAATAACCCAGGGCCCAGTTTAAAAATCTTGACTCGCCTCATGGTGATTTTCACTCCATTTAAGTGGTATATACAGGTTTTCCTGCTTTTTGCACAGGAGTGAATCTCGCCCCCAAGTAATCCAGACCCATTCATTGCAATACATATGGGTCACTGGAGCGACAGACCAGACTTTGTTCATTTTGCACATGTAATCTCAGTGACTCTGCTGACATTTTCAAATTCCAAATTTAGTTTAACAAGCTGCTGATGTAACAGCAAGTGATTCATCTCACTGCCTTCAAAAGGCTTGAGTAAGTTTTATCCATATATGTATGATTTCTCAAGACGAGGCTTATATCCTGGGGTAACTCATCAGACTGAACAGAACTTGGACGGGGACAGAGGAATGCAGTGGCACGTGAAAGTATTCTTTTGTGAAATATTATTAAGCCATCAAGACACATTTCACATTCTACCAGCTCTGGGCAGTATAGCTGAAACAGAGAACTACTACCTTTTTTTTTTTTTTTTTTTTGTTCTTTTCTTTAGACTTGAATCTAGTTTAATCTTTTTCTCCATTGTTGACATCTTCTGTAAATCAAGAGATTCTCTCTGAGAGTTCTGAACCCATTAGAACAAACAGCACTAAAAGGCTAGGCACCTGCAAGCGAAGCTTTTGTAAACAGGGGTAACAGTGCTGCATGCACACAGCCATGCATCAGAAGGCAAACAAACTCTGACTGCAGGCAGGTGCATCATTTGATTACTCAGTCCATTGTTAAGCTTTTTGATTTTAAGAGGCTTTAGAAAAATGGAGACACTTGTATTCATGGTACTCTTTCAAACCTTCACATTTTCTTTTTTGTATTACTACTTGGTACAAATCCTTCAGTAATTCATGCTAAATAACTTCCTTGTTCTGAAATTGTATTGACTGTAGTTTTTACACAATCACACTATGTATCTTGTTTTGTTTGGTTTTATTCAAGGGCTTCATACTGTGAATTGCTATGTTTTGAAATTATGTGAACTATGTTAGAAGCCATGATTCTGGTCTCACGTATTTTTTTCCCGACAGGAATAATTCTATTGACTTTAAGCAAGTCAGCTTTGACTTTTAGTCAGGTAGTTCAGAAAAAAATTCTAGATATTTACAGCATCCTAATTTCTGACTACACTAAGTTCTGTGCTTTGTCTCATCACACGGCTTCATAATTTTACTTTTTCTTACTGTATTACAGTTTCTTAATTCATGAAACCTGTTTAAAATAAAGGTCTTATAAATATTTAAATTTCTGACTTTGTATTTCTTACCACTTTTTCAACTATGCCCATAATTTCATGGTAACAGTTTTACTTTTCATTCAAATTGGAGATGCTTTTTATATTTAGGCAGTTCTAATACCCAGACACAGATGTGATTCCAGCCCTGTTCTGGAATTCACTAAATTAACACAAATGAAGATTACTCTGTCTCAGCAGTCCTTTCAGCACCTTTCCTCACAGGCAACTGTTTGACAGAGAACTAAACTAATTTAAAACCAGTTTTATTTAGTCTGGAAATGGCTTTTGCTTTATTTACAAACACCATCCCAGTGTTTCTTTAAAATCAGCCTTGCACTTCTATGTCCATGCTAATATGTTAAGCCTCTTTAATGGCTTCTGTGCATCCTTTGCATCAAGTTTTGGCTCCTCGACACTGACTGCAAAGATTAATTCCAATCTACCTTTCCAGTTCAAGATTTGTAGCCTCCCTTTATTCCACCTCAGGGAATCCTTCTTTCTTCCCTGCAATGATACCTCAGGGTCAAAAGCCTTATGTAAACCAACTGGTTTGGATGGAATTAATGACGAGCAAATTAAGCTACCTGATTTCCTTGTGCAATCAGGTAATTAGACATTTAATTGCTGGACTTTATATCACCAACTTAGTTCTTTTGGCTGACCTTGAATAAGAAACGTTGGATGGAAAAAACAGAACTCTCATAAAACAAAAAAAGCCCCAAGCCTCAGAGAGTTTCCTGGTAAATTAGGATGGTTTAACTCCTTTATTCATAAATAACTGACTGAATTTTACTTTCCATGTATTCCTATCAAAATCAGGATCAGATGAAGAATAATGAGGCCTGTCACCACTCTTCTTCCGAGTACTGTTTTAGGTGACTGAATATGGCACAATTTTCAAACAGCTGGCCAGCTGCAACTCCTAAGTGTGGGAGCTTTTCTACCTTCTGCACCAAGCTTAATATTGTCCATAATACAAAAAGACACATTAGAAAGGATTTAATTAGCACCTTTTCTAGCAGCATCGGGAGAGAGGTCAAGAGGTGTATTTTCAATGCCCAGCTCTTCCTTTGAAGATGGGCATTCTGAGCCAGTGGATAAAGGAATACACAATAACTACCACCTGAAGGAGGTTCTGCACACCTGTGGTAGGTATTGAGAAATCAGAAGGTTTATAAGGTTATTGTCTTGCTCTTTTTAAAGAAAAAATGGGCTTTGGTGTCGCAATTTTCAAAGGTCAAGTAGAGCACCAAATTGGAATTTGATTTTCAGAGGCTGTTGCTCAAGCCCTTCCCAGAAGTTAGTCTTGTTTGAAATGGGACAGAGTAGGAAATCAAATATGGAGAGAGCTATAGCCACCAATCATGAAAAAAACAGAAGTAAGCTAGTCCTGTCTTTAATACCTTGAGTCTAGCTGTAAATAACTTTACAGATTCCTTTTCAATCTGAATTCAACCTTTTCCTTTTGCTCTGGGCTCCCAGTTGCATTACTTTCACTCCTTTCAATGGTCTATTGGTGCAATGAGTCACTCTGAACTATGACACATGCTTTAGTGCTGCCACTAAAGTTTGTGCTGTGCCTTTCCCACCTTTCAATAGCAGTAAAATCCACATATTATTCTTGTAAAAGCTGATAATAACAACATAGTGTTACTAAAATGTGTCTGGAAACCATGATGCTGCTTGTTGTGGTTACAAAACACGTAGGTCAGTCGGATGCAGATACAACAGAGATTTACTTCTGCACTCAAATCTGCTTCATTTTATCTTCTAATTCTAACCTGCCTGAGGAAGAAACATCTTGTATCGATTAGCTGGTTTTGAAGACAATCAATGCTCTAACAAGTACATGACTCAAAAGTGTCATCAGAATTATTAGTGAATTAAGTACTTTCTGCAATCTTGAAAGCTATGTCAAGTGTCTTCTTTACAGGCTGATGTTGATGTATCTCTTTATGTTCAAGTCCTTTGGAATATTATGTTTTACTTTGACTTCCTCTTCGTGCAGTGACTACAGTCTGTGAGGTGTGATTTAATGCTGCTTGTACTGCCCTTCACGGTGAGGCTGGGACGTGGTTTGACCAAGCAACTTCTCCCTCCTACTCAAATAAAACACACATTTAAAAAAAGCATAGCTCAAACATACAATAGGCTAACATTATGGGCCTGATGAGGAATATCGTAAAGTCTGACTGTGAATTGCTTTTTTCATAGTCACAGCCTTAAGGCAAAGAACAGCAATCCAGGTAAGAACTGGAAGGGGCTGCAATGTGTGCTTGTGATTGCCACGTGCTGAGCGTACCTGCTCTTGGCTCCTAGGGGCTCAGGGAGTCACCGCAGCTGCAGGAGTCAGTTCTGGAAACTCAAGAGATGCTCCCAACGTACTGCAACTGCACCACCAGTGCCTGAGCCACCAGGCTTTATCTCAGTCTGAACATCACTTCTGCTAGGCCAGTGTCGAGCTTTCCCTTTGGAAAATGTTTCCATCCTTTTACTTGTCTGCACTAGCAGACAAGTTTGTCAAACAATGTGGGGTCTGAGGAATTTGAAATAATGAAAGCAATTGTGAGAGGTTAAAAGGCAAAAACTTGGTCTGGTGATTAGTTGTGGGGAGTCTTTTGTTGTTGTAAAGTAGTGAAGGGACGAGGGGTGGAGTTCTGTTTTGTGGGTATATTGCCTCCCTTTGTTGTTCTGATGATGTGGCTTTAATTTTGGTGTGGATTTCTTTTGGTTGATGTAGATGAAGTCTATGAAGAGTGTGTGATGAATGTATATTTTAATGACAATTCAGATAAGTAAGACCTATGACTAACCTACAAAAGGGGATGTTGACTATTCAGTTTCACCAGTTTGAAGGGACTTTACATGGGCATGATATTAATTTATTCATTGGAAAAACATACTCTGAGCTTAGGCATAGTAGCATGACAAAGGAAATGGGAAGCTGGCATTGAATTTCGTACCCATATCAAACTGGTGAGAGGGGAGTCAGAGTGATATACTTCCCATTTACAAGCTCTACCCTAACTATAACCTCCCTTAGCACATGAAAAGGTTGGAAACGGAAACTTTTTATGGCTGCCCTTTACTTTCCTCTGCTGTTGTCTTCAGTTGTGAAGGTTTTAAGGGGACTACTGTGCATACATGTCTGTGTTGATAGGAATACTGTACTACACGTGCTGCTTTGTAAAGGACTGGCGGCTCAGGGTTTGCACTTAGCAATCAAATGGCTGACAGCTGCTCCTGTCTTTCTTTTTTATTCAGGGGTCCAGCATGAGAGCTGGACTGTGAGTACTGAGCTATTATTGTTGGTTGAGCTGATGGTATTGATTTTTTGAAAAGGTGTTTGGTGCAGTAATAAAAATAAAAAATAAAGTCAAGGAATGATGAGGCTTTACAAATAGCCAATAAAAGAATCCACAAAAAAGTTAGTAAACTCTTGGGCCATTCAACCTTGACAATATTCTTTTCAATCTGAATCCAATCTTCTCCTCACACTTTGAGCAGCCAGCTGCATTTGTTTCCACCCTCACAATGCTCCACTGGCTCAATGAGTCACTCTGAGCTACAGCTTGCACTTTTAAGCTTTCACACTTTACACAGTCACCCTGGGAGAGCACAGAAAGAAATGCGTAGTGGAGGACCTGGAGTAAATGATGAAAGTCCTGTTCATCAGAAGGAACAACTTCTGAAGTCAATGGGAGCTCACAGCATGGGGCAACTGTGAAGCTAGACCACTTACCAGACTTCCGATGAACCTCCCAAGCACGCATGCTGTCATTTCGTAGACTTCGGGATTTACAGTGTTTGATTTACCCCATGAGTAGGTGAAACAACTGCAGTCATTTTTATTATAAACTTTATTATCTTACTAGATTTTTAAAAATACAAACACGAGGCAGTTTTTGAGCTCAGTGGTATAAAAAAGCAATTTGACTTTTACTATGAGATGATATTCGACAACTGTAGCCAAAACTGACATATAATCATTCAGTACCTCTCAAAATCAAAAATTAATTATCCAAAATTAAATGCTCCATATGTAAGCTTTCCATAATGGAAGTCCCTGAGCAAAACTGACCTTCAGTGTCTGAATATTTCATTATTTCTGACTCAAGGGACTTAAGCGATCACTTCAGTTTAAAACCAGAGTAATTAGTCTAATTTTATTTCATTACACCAACATAAAATTGGAGTAATGCTGTTATAAATTAGGCCAAATATTTCTAGAACTACTCACTAAGACAAAAAATTAAACTGGGTAATAGAATGTTATTTGTGGACAGATGCTAACACCACTGAGTACATGGGGTAACGTCTTCTACTACCAACAGTTCCATAAAACTCACTGGGGATAATCAGGGAGTAAGTATAGCATAAAATACAGCACAAAGTTACCAGTATCTGGCTGTGTGTTTGACAATGCCCTCTGTGATGGAGCTCCTATCTGGATATTACAAAAATACACATAAGAGACAAAAAAAAATTAATGAGCTTTGAAATGTAACTGAAATATTAAGATAATTAAACTAAATTATAGAACCATAGGATCATAGAATCATAGAATGGTTTGGGTTAGAAGGGACTTTAAAGATCATCTAGTTCCAAATTAAATAAAAATACCTCATTGAGTTCCAATAACCCATTCTGCTTCAACTATTACTAGCTGTCTTTGACTCTGATTTTACTTCCTCCCAGGTGAATACAAATCAGCAGAGTAAATCTACTCAAACAATCTCCGAAGAAAGGACTTTTTCGTAGGTGTTGATAACTTCATGGTTTTCTTTTTGCCCAACGGTTTCATGGGTTGCTTTTTCAGGTGTACCACCTTTTTGGGAGTTTGTAGCCCTTTATTAAGGTGAACATGTTCATTGCAGAAGTACTTGACATTTGCTTCTGAGAGACGTAGGAGCATGCTCTCCGAGAGATCCATACATTGCGCGTGGACCCAGTGGCCAGCCCCACTGGAACACAGGATCATTGCAGGCTTGTTGAGTTCTGTTGAATAGAAAGGGACCCAGGTGTTAATGTCAATATTGCAACTAGCACAGCAGGTGATCCAGTAGCCTGTTTCTGATTCATCTTCTTCATCATCTTCATTGTAAGTGTCAGTATCATCAACATCAAAGCTATTGGCTTCAGCACTAAAACAAAACTCTTCTGAATCTTCAAATGGAGTGGAGTCTCCAGGGTCTTCAGTCGATGTCTGACTGCAAATTTGTGCTGCCAGTTCTTCCTCCTTGTCCTCTTCTGCTCCTTTGCATCTTAAAATGTAGAAGTAGTTTGCATCTGAGATTAACTGTTTGGTGGCCCCTGGAATGCCAAGCAATACAGACCCTTTGCCCATATCACAGCCAAACCACATCCTGCAGTGTTTAATATCTGGTGTCCAGTCCGGGCTCACCCTTTCAACAATCTCTATCTTATTATCTTCCAGAACTATGGTGTTACATGCCAACCGTTTCTGGTTATCGGACTGGTAGCCTCCGACAAGGACAAATTCGGTATCACCAGTTTGAGTCACTATAGCACTTGACACAGATATCCCCCCTGGCAAGATGGTGCAGGTCACAGCTGGGCTGCCCAGCGGAAGATCAACTTTTAATCTGTACAAACTGGGGGACCTCATGTTATTTTGAAGTGAATGGCCTCCCAAAATGTAGATTGTATCATTTCTGGCAACTGAAACATGGAAAGAAAGTCCATCTTGAAGCTCTGGAAGTACGTATGACGTACAGCATCCAAACTCAAAATCAACAAGAAACACAGATGGCAAACAGTCAACTACACTGTTCCATTTTTCAGTGGTCCTTTGTGCAAGAGGAGTGTATGATCTCCCTCCAAATATAACGCTCATGCTTTTCCCTCGGCTATGAACTACGTTAATGGTATGCCCATATCTGGCTTCAGGGACATCTCCACCCAGGTCTTTCTCAAGGCATTGGAACGTGGTTTTCTTGCTATTTTTGCTTACCAGACTCATAACATAAATCTTATCAGAAAGGTCATTGTTAGGTGTTTTCCCACCATGGATGATATACTGGCACTCATCAGACTCTGCATTGCCTCTGAGCGTGCAAAGAGCGGGGTAGCGGAGAGGGGGGAGGTAACAGGAGTCTTTAGAGAAGAAGGCAGGTTTCATTTTGAGCTCATTCTGCTTTATATCGAGGAGGAAAACACCAGTGGGACAGGATCTCTTTGGCCATCCTTTCTGCCCAAAAAAGAAAACATGCCCACCAAAATTCAGGAGAGAGAAGCCTGGCTGCAGCAAGGAGGAATTACTGACAGCTGATACCACCTGCAGCGACATTTCATCTGCTGGCTGGGCCATACTGTGGTCGATGACTGAGAAAAAAAAAACCACAAAAGAAACAGATGAAACCTACTTTAGACTCTATGAGAGTTGTTTGACAGTACTTGAATAAATTGTATTAAAGACGCATTTCAATTCACATTTTGAGACCCAAAAAGAGGCCCTTTTCTGCAACCCAAGACATGAATCAAGGGCTGTGCACCAGTTCCGCGGGATTTTGTACAAACCAAGGCGTGTTAGCACGTACCGCCCTCACGTTAAGGTGCGTGCTACCGGCCCGGCCCCCCCAACTCTGCGCTGAGGCGACCTCCCCGTTCCGGGCCCGGCCGCTCCCCTGCGAACGGCGGCCCCGTGGCCTGCTGGGGCCGGTAGTTCTCGCCTGGCGCCTCGGCCTGGCCCGGCGCGGGGCAGCCTAGCCGCCGCTCGGCTCGTCCCCGGGAGCGAGGAAGCGGGACTGGAGGGGTTAGCGGGCAGGCGGCGGGTGAGTGGGGCCGCGGGGCCGGGGCCGCCTGCGGGCGGGTCTCCTGGCCATGGGATTCGGCTCCGAGGCGCCCGGGGGCGGAGGGACTAGCGCCGGGGATGGCACAGGGCGGTCTGTTTGCCCGCCCGTTTCTCGCTCCGAGGCTGCCGGGGTGGCCGGGGGTGCCGGGCTGGCGCGCCGCAGCCGCCCGGGTGCCGCAGCCCGTCTCAGCAGGCCGTGCGGGGTCTGCAGAGAAGGGGCGGGAGTCCCGCGGGCCTGCCGGGCGGTGGCTCGCTGCCTGCCTGGCGGGCTCGCCCGATCCCCGAGAGCGGCACCCAGCTCGTCCCCTCCCATCCAGGCCCTCAGCCCAGCCTCCGCCTTTACTGTCAGCTGAAGTAAGAGCGTACATAGCCCAGTGCAAACGTCAGTTGAACATTTTGCAGATTTACAAGGAAAACCTCAAGCTGTATCGAAGATGTTTAGGAGCAGTCAGTGCCGGCTGTATTGGTAGCCACGCGGGTGTGGCTGAAGCAGAGGTAGAAGCCGTTAGTGCCAGGGTGGATCTCGCAGCGCTTGCGCTGCACCGCCTGCGTGGGGTAACCGTGTGGCTGGGAAGTCTCGCTGCCAGGTGTTTTCACAGTGTGATCGAATGCTTTATCTTTGGTGTCTGCTGTTTGCTTATGCTTTTGTGAGTAGGTTTCAAGGAGTATCTTTTACTTTTTTTACCTGCTTGTTCAAAAATCTAAACCAGTTTATGTAGTCAGCCTGGATACTAACACCAAAAGAGCTTTGGTGAGCACGGACACCACAGAGGGAAACAGCTTCCCAATTCTTTGGCACTGTCCTTTGGTGACAGCGGAGTTGTGCCTTTTAGTAAGTGTCCAAGTTCTCTGACCCAGCCTTTGCCAAATCCCCGGAATTTAAAAGTGTGAATTAGCTTTCAAATACAAGATTTGAAAAAAATTAAAACCTCTACATTTTAAAATGCAGTTCCTTGTTTTGAAATCTTCAAGATTCATATTTTTCTTGCTCCTGCTTTTCATTTTGCTGTAACAACAAAACCAAGACACACAAGGTTTCTGTTTTAAGGAAGGATCAGTATCTTCTAGTTATGTGACATCAAAACCTGGGGACTCGGGAACAACATAGTGTACAGTGAAAGTCACTGTAAAATCATGGGAACTGATGACACTGACTACATTAAATTGCCATCAGCACATGTTCTCATGCACAGAAAGAACTGTTGTACCACATTGCTGTACTGCCTGCCTGCTCCACTTTCTGGTATGCAAACTGCTGTGCTAGAATATGGATCTGCCATTAAAAGCAGATTTTAAAAGCATTTCAACAGTAGGCGAGCCTGGTCAGATGTGCTTAGGCCAGAGCACATGACAGGGTAGGCATAACCACTACTGAGTCTATTTTAAAAATAATCCATGGAATAGCAGTCTTATCCTTTTGCATGTTGTGGAATCATCCAAAGATCACGGTCAAGTTCTGTTCACTGTGTAGCCAGTCCTGCTGCCTCTGCCCTGAAGGTGGTAGTTTATTCTACATTTAGATTACTTTTCAGAGGTATGGCACTGTAGGTGAAGTTATGAGTTAATTTAATTAGTGAACCCTATTCTGAGCATGTCACTATACACAGCAGGTTTTGTTCTTATTTGCCTGAAGAAAAATTTGCCAAGTTATTTACCTTCGGGTGATCTGCTAAACAAGAATCTCTGCTGCTTGTTTCTTAGAGCCATTCAAAAATGGTGTTGTTAGAGGAGCTTGCACTAAGTTGGGTTTACTGGGTTAGATTTCCTTTTTCTTTTCTTTCATATTGTGTGGTTACTTTGCTTCTTTGTGTGTACAGCATCTTTAGAAAAGTAATATGTCTTCCATACTGAAGGTGCCATGAGCACATCTGTAAGTTAGTGTTCTATATTTTGTAACACTAGTGTTCTACATTTTATAGCACTAGTGTTCTACATTTGACTGCTGGTTTATGTTTGAAGTCTAACAAGAGTATTAAAAATGTCTAATAATTTAATTGAAATGTTGGCATTCCTCTCATATTCTTACCAATACTTCAAGAATCTCCAAATATGAAAATTATTAGCTTCCACAATGTCACAAACTATTTCCCAAATATCAGGCAGTACTCAGTTCTGATGAGTATACTATCTAAAGAGACTGTTGCAGATACAGACTGGAGAAAAGACCAAATGAAAATGATTAAAAATGAGATTGATAGACACACAGAACTTAATGGTTAAATAAACACACTTAAACACACTTCCTCCTTGTCATCCCTGAATATTTCTTGAACTTTACATAAGCAAGCAGTTCAGTAAGTAACGGAGAGAATATTTATCCTAGATTCTTTGACAAAAGTAGCTCCTTAGGCACTTGCTGGAATTGCTTTGGCTTTCCAGGTTGTTTCATGCTAATTATGGTGTGTTAATGCAGCGATCTTTGGCTATGCTAACCTCCACCTCTGACCTTCCAACACCACTGATTCTTCTGGGCCAACACTCATCTGACCCTGAGCAGCTTCAGGGAGCCCAAAAGGTAGACATCTAACCTCATAACCAAAAAGTTTAAAGGTTTTTTTTGTGGCTTTATTTTTTTTTTTTTTTGTATTTTTATAAAAGACTAAGCTCCAAGGATTATACGAATAAGTGAGAATCTCAGCATTACTTTTATAACGCCTGTATTTAAGAAGTGAAATGTAGAGATATGAGCTAGAAGCTAAGCTAACAGAAAGAAGAGAACTAATATTCTCCCATATTTTATTTTAAAATCAAACTTATGATTTTGAGCTGGGTTTTTTCAGTTAATAGTTTTTTGTATGGCAAGAAGAGATTACAAGAAATTCAGATTTAGATAGAGTCATTGGGAGATTTATTTACAGGTGGATCAAACGAAGAGAGAAGGTGCTTTTTAGAAGCACTAGTTAATGTAATTTGAAATGTGCTTAGTATGGAAGTAGATGAACATATTTACAATTTTGTATGTGGGGTATTATTTCAGAAACTATATTATGTGTTCGCTGATGAATATAGGATGAATGTGTTTTAGAAACAAGGGGTCGGATTCAGGCGCCTAAACATCAACTGACATTTCATATGCCTTTGGATATTCTTGTCTTCTAACTTCCGCTATGGAAGGTGGCAAGTCTCCCATAGGTCCTGTGTCCTAGGTCCTGGTAAATCTAGGGTTTATAAAATGTCACTGGATTACTACATTTAGGCACTGAGTCACTCCCAAACTATGTTTTCTACTTATTGTTCTCTTTGACCCTATGTAGTAATTGTTAGTACACCTCTGTGCTGTGCCTGTTACCTGAACAGGCAATACAACCATTTTAAACAGGAGAACAATGAATAATGAGTACTGTTATTTTGTGGGACATTTCATATTAATATTTGTCAACATTAATAATCTCACAGTAATTTGAACTCTACCAAATAGGGAATGATTTGATCTTATGAACTGTAGCAAACCCAAAGCACCTTTCATTTACACAAAGATAAGGCATTTGAAGAGTACATTGTTCACTGAGAAAACAGATTGCAGGATAGCATGGAGTCTTAGTTAGTAAATGCTCATAGCTGACCATTAAATTCTGTCATTAGTGTGCAGTTTTTTTTAACTTAGCATGAACACAGATACCTACAGTAGAATTAAATTTATTTTGTAATATTGTATATTTTTTTTCTCTGACTGGTCTGCAGGCTCTCCCTTTGCAAAGTGAAGAAGCATATACCCCTGAAAAGCAAATGCTGTCCCAAATTCTTCACAATCAAAACCATATCCAGACACCCACAGAGCTTTGAAGTCCTCCGTAAACAGGCTTAAGGAAGGAAATCTTTATATAGTATTTCTCAAAACATTGGCTAAGTGTATCAACCAAGTTTGCTTTGGGCAAAACAATAAGTTAAGACATACCTGGCTGATAGAGGTTTTTTTGCGTCCTTTGAAATCTTTCTATGTAATTGGGATTCAAATGTGAGCACTTTGAGGAATCTTCTCTGACAGCACAGGGGGCTTGTTGCATGGAGACACAGCTTGATGAAGGGGAATCTATCTACTTAATTTGCAGATGTGCTCCTGAGAACTCGGTCTACTGTGGCTAACTGGCTGTGACCGTTTTTTTTTTTTTTTTCCTCTCTTGTCTTCAGATGGCATAACAAGAAACCCACCAGCCTCCAGAAGCTTTAACTCTTTGCAGTAGAGCCAGACCAGAGTGACAGTAGATGTCTGTTAGCTAGATTGTAAATGTCTGCAGCGTATGCTCCTTTATAGTTTAATTTTTTACGCTATTAAACCTGTCAAGCTCATGATCTTTTTTGGAATTTTTCAGTGCTATTGGAATATAAAAATGTAACCTAAAGTAATTTTTGAGTTCAAAGAAAAAATGATTTCAATAGCTAGTAAAAGAAAACAACTCCTGCTGATTGACGTACCACTGCTTTCCTTGGGAATGCTCCGCTGCAAGTATTTAGTGACATTGAAACAGAGGAAAGGAAATGACAAATGCATGCAACCCAGTGAGTGAGGGCTGACTAAAAGTCCACTTAAATCATTATGAATGTCTTTTTTCTACTTCAGTGGCCTTCTGATCAAACCATAAAAGGCTAATAAAACTTTGCACCCTTCTGTGGCATTTTTCATCAGTTTCACAGCACTTTTCTCCACCAAAAAATAATCAGACTCTGGGAAGTCCTCTGGTATCATATCCTTTCAGCAGCTAGCAGTGCTGGGGCACAGAGGATAAGCCACTTGCATAACATAGCACAGCAAATAAACAGAAAAAAATGGAAAACAATTCACCCTTCATAGCTCCTGGCTTTTGCTTTCCTGGCCCTATTTCACCCACTCCTGAGTTGCAACATCTGCTGCACAGTATTTTAGGAATATTGCATCTCCCATTTGAAACTGCGGTGAGAATAGAAGTAGAAAGAGCTTGAAATGGAATTTGATAAGTACAACAAAGCAAACATACTGAATGTTTGTGAAAATTGTCTTGAGCTGTTGAATAGCTGTAATGCAGGTAGGATGTGGTGACGTTTCTCAACTGAAATACAGCAGCACTAAGGCACCGTGCCCTGTAGCATCCGTATGGGCCTGTTACTTCTAAAACAAAGATAAAAGTAGACTGTACTGAAGAGTTGAATGCTGAAGAACTTAACTTCCCCCAAATTTAAGGGCATTCAGATCACATTTATTTCTATTTTTGGTAGCGCCTAGATGATATTTGACAGCTTCTTATCCAAGTGCTTGACATAGTCTGACCTTTGTTTGGGTCTGTGATCCAAGATGTACTGTCAAAAGAGATACAAATGTTTAAGTGAAAAACCCAGCCTGCAGTTGTGTCTCATTTAATATTTTACATTCATTTTATTCTCCTTCTGCCAGTTGACGTGTCTTATCTTTAGAAATTCTTTTTCCAATTACTGTGGCTGAGAAGAAAGAGAAATTAAAGTTTGTTGGCAACAGCATGTCAGTTTTGCATGAGAACACGGTCTGTCCAAGCTGGTCTTCTGTAACTGTCAGTGACAAACTGCTTTGGAGGAGCTGCAGCAAGTAGCTTCAGAATCCACAAGGCAGGAAAATCATGTTAATAGCTGTCCAGGTCATAGCAAGAACATCTAGGATTTGCATCCTGAATTTATTTGGCAGAGAAACCATGTGAAAATGAATAAATAGATTTTCCTTCACGATTTCTATTTTAATAACATTGACATATGTAGTACGTTTTCAGCAGATTGCTCACTGTTATGGAAATACTTTGTTTCACTTCATTTTCTTCTTCTACAGTTAATTACTTAAAATACAATGTGGTTAACATCTTTTTCATCCCAAATCATTCCAAATTGCATTGAGATATTTCCAGGCTTTTCAGCATTTTTTCTGCCGGTAAAACACAGTCATCTCTGAGCTGGAATGTAGCTGGCTCCCCATGGGCTCCAGCTCAGCAGGGAAAGGGAAGGCCAACTTACTCATTTGCAAAGGGTTAGCCAGCCAGAATGCAAATATTCTGGATATTTAGCCAGGACCCACAACCTGAAACTTGTGAAAAAATGGCACAGGGAGTCCAGTGTCTTACAATTTTCTGTCTCATCTAAAAATATCAGTAAACAGTATTTAACATGTGAGGGACAGGGCTTTATTCCGTGGCCGCATCTAAAATAGCTGATTGAATCCAGCTGTGCTTTTACTGTCAAATCCAGGATGATTGCACTCCAGGGGACAGTGGCTACCGTGTTTTTGAGGAGTGCTTGGTGCATAGGAAACGTTACCCTTGTCATAGGCCTCCAGGTGGTCTTTAAAGGGAGCTGCGCTCTTGAAGCCATTGGAAATTCATTAAAAAAACCTTCTAATCATGTACAGGACTGACATAACAGGACTGAAATCAAACAGGATCAATGTGCTTGCTTGCAATTAAAACCCTTAATATATGCCCTAAAAGCTCATGCGAGCTGGGCACAAGAGGCACGTGTTTTTGACCATCGCAGAGGTCGGCTCTGAGGCTCAGTAATGCACTTATGCAAGCAGATGCAGCTCCCATCCACGCAAATGGCTGATGCATTAAGTGCGTGCCCTTAAGGCCTCCTGCTGAAGGCAGTGGCAAACATCCAGTTGATTTGAACAGGATTAGCTGTTGCAGATCACATTGAATTGAGAGATGCTGCAAGGAACCTCATCTGAAAGGTTTTGTCCTTTGTAATTGAAACTTTTTCTTTTAGTTTGTTCCCATAGTTCAGTTGACCTGCACCTGCTCGTGGCCAGAGCTTGCTGCCGTCGGGTTCGCTCCAGGAGCTTCTGCCTCCGCACAGGTGGTGGGTAGCAAGGAGGAGGAGTGAGAAAAGTAGGGCATGACAGTAGAGCAGGGAGGGCTTTCTTTTGCAACTGTAGCTTTGCAGATGTTTAGACAAGAAGAAAACAGTTGACTGCCCTCTGGAAAGTGAGTAACCTTCCTGTGCTGCCCCACTGAAAACGTTTCACATCTTTCTCAGGGCAGGGATTCCCAGAATCACTCTGTTCACTTGGCGCACTTTCCAGGCGCCATCCTGGGATGTTGGTTAAGGTAGTGACCACAGTCCATAGCTAACAACAAACATTTATTAAGGGCAGGCTTGATTGCCAGCTTTGCATGCCTCTCTGGGCCATGGGGGCTGATGATCTGCACTCCAGGCTCCCGCTCTAGCAGAAGCGTGGGTATGAGCGCCCTGGTAACGTCTGCTTTTGCTCGCAGCTTTCGGGGCCATTTGTTAGTGGTGTTTCTGATGAGGCTGTGCTTTCACGGTTGCATAAACACCTATGACTGGCTGCCAGAAGGGGCAATCGTACGTCCTTCCCTTGCTCCCGCTGCATGTTCCCCCTGTCCCCTTGTGAGGGCACTCATGATCGTATGGCTGTAAGGCAGATCAGAAAACTTGCATTTAAAACAGGACATATGTCTTTGCTCAGTCCAGTTTCAGGTTTTATATTGGTAGTTTATTTTGTCTGGCCATGAAACGGGCTGGAATGAAAAGTGGAGGGGTGAAGAGGGAAAGAGGGTGATGGTGGCCTTTTTGGGAGCAGCCAGCACTTAAATAGACCTAAATTGATTCTGACTGCAGTCATCTGACACAGCCTTATTCCTTTTTCAAAGGTGCTACCTCATTCTTTATTGTTGTAATAATATTGTAGCAAATCCATACTACTCTAGAATCTCCTTGACTCACTAATGTGGTAAATGGTAGTAAGACAGCAAGGAATGGAAATCAGATACTTTTCCTCCAAAAGTACTAATGCTTGTTCTTCAGATTGAGTTTGCTTTAGTTGGTAACAGTATAGGACCTAGGTCACTCATTTTGTGTGTAATTAAACCAGCTTTCTTGAGCGAGCTTTACACAAATATATGGGTACATATACTACATGGGGTGACTTCTACAGTACTGCTGTCTAGAGGGCCTATTTGGACGTTACGTTTTTTTTGTAAGAGACAGCATGCTGTCACATGGCAGGTTGGAGAGGAGACTCTAATGTCCTGAATTACAATGTGCTTTCTCATCGTCTTTAGGAGGCAATAACCAGCTCTGGTTCTGTATTTTGTCCCTTGACACCTTACTGCACACTTGCCTATACATCCGCAGTATTGCCTAACTACATGAGTGGTCAACCCGCAGAGATCATTTCTGCATTGCCTTTACCAGCCCGCCCCATCACTAGTGACAGCTTTTATGTTGCTGTACTGGCCAGGCCACGGGACTCCCCAGAATCAAGGTCTTTAGTGCAGAGTGACGTGTAAAACCTTTATGAATGAGAGGTGTTATAGAAATGCTTGTTGCTTAGTTCTGTATTGTGGGTTGTAAGAGAGTAGTATTGCTTTTTATGAGAGGTTAGTTAGATCTGAAGCATTAAAGACCCCTTTGAAAAAAGTTAGTTGTGACAGGTGGAGTTACTATGCTAGCTCTATAGGGAAAAAAGATCAGGCGTTGTCCAGGGGTAGCAGAGTATAAGATGTAAAAATAATATATTTGTGTTCAGTCTGATTTGTGCAGACATATGTTATAAAATCTCAAGAACAGCTGTATCTAGTGATGTTTTCCATGAACCTGTGAGTGATCTATAAATAAACATTTCTGAATATACTTGTTTTTATTGAGAATGACTTTTGGGAGAGCAAATTCATAGTCTGGAAACCTGACTTTAACCTATGCCAGAAAAACCAGGGAAGTATTTATTTTTCCAGAAAAATAAAATTTTGTAAGGTTTTAGTGAGCTTGTAGAGAGGATTAGCTTATTACTTTTTCCATTTAAAATTTAAGAATCTTGATTTTTCTTTCATTGCCTATATTATATTTAAAAGAAACATAATAAAGCACTCAAAAGCACAGCACAAAACAGGAAGCCTGTATTCCACCACATTTTTTATTGTTTAATAGAACTAATAACTGCGTAACTGAAATCATGCTAATACTCACTTGACCTGCCTCTGTGATTCAATGCAGAGATTCCTGGTTTGTCTTAAACTTCTGGGAAGAAGACTGCATTTTGAGAAATAAAATTGATTTTTCACAATCTGCTGATGATCAGCAAGGCTTAATGAATGATTGCCTCAAGAAACCTCATTACAGTAATTTGGATGGATGAGCAGGAATGAGATGCAAAAGAAGTATTGTTGCTGCTTGAATGCATCACTGACTGATATTTGACTCTAAAACTGCCCAGAGCCAGCACGAGGAAAGGATCAGATATCCTTGCCTTACTTTCCTTGAAACCTCCAAGTTCGTTTGATGCCTTTTGGGAAAAAGAAGATAAGTTTTTGATTTCCGTAGTAGTTACTCTCTAGGAGAACAGTGCAGTCATTTTATTTGTAGAGGTGTGATTGTATCCAGTTCATAAATTGTAGGTGATTCCAATCCATTATTATACATCTTTTTCTTTTTTCATGACGGTTCAAAGAAGTCATTGCCTTGAGGCTGTGAATTGGATGATTGCTGAAGCCTTTTATTTATGTAGGATCTACCTGTTAGCTCCTTAGCAAAAGTGAGAGTCTTCTGGTCAGCCTGGTTTCAGCTGTTCACATCACAAAACTTCTCTGCAGCTGACACAGTATGGTGTTCATTGAAGAGAGACTCAGGAATAAAGTAGGTGGGAAGCAGCAGAAAACCAAAGTGGAATGAAAATGAAAAATACAAAAACCTTGATAGGTTGAGATCCATTTCTGAACATCTCTATGGTACCATCCATCCTAACCATATGTTCAGTTTTAGGGATGGTAGATGTTCTCCAAATACCATCCTCTGTGCTTGCTTTCATTTAGGGTGATGCAATAGCGCCCTGCAGTTCTTCGAAATTATTGAATAATAGCTGCCAGTCTCTCCTCTCTGTTGTTTGAGTGAATGGCTGTTCTTCTCACAGAACCTATGCTTTTATTAGGACCTACCTGTTTTTTCCTCTCCATGTGGAGATGATTCTGTAGATGTAAATAACAGATGTGCAAGGGAAGATTAGGTCTGTGTTGTACTGTCACCTCTGTATTCCATTTTGCATTTTCTTTCTTTCTTTAGATTTTTGAAGTAAAACTGTGAAGTTCTTATAAAAAGCAATGGAGGATGGGTGCCAAAATGACAAATAGGGTTTTCTCCCCTCTTTTCCAATTTAGGATTTATTAAAATAGGAATAACATAGTGAATTCATGTTCCAAAATATATTCTTTGGGTTTTTTTTTTTTTGGTTTTTTTTTTTTTGGTTTTTTTTCAGAAGAAAAAATAAGGAAATGTGGCCTGTGAATTTCAAGTTATTTTGTTTTCTTAACCCAAATGAATGCCTTTGACATAGTTGATAGCATATCTCCTATACTAATGCCTGTAATAACTATATTGGCTATAGGGGAGCTGTTCTGGGTTTACTGCTTTGACTTGGGTAAAAATTTGGTCCATTTTCTGGTAAAAAAATATGTTAGTCTTGAGAAAGTAATCTTTTCCCATGCTTGGAATATACAGGGAACTTTCTTTGCTATGTTTTTTAAAAGTAATACTGTTTTTATGATGCTTCTCCCAGTGCATACATTTTGAAGTGCATGCTAGATGAAAATACATAGGCTTAGTGAAATATACGTTTAAAACCTTTGGGGATAACTTCCTAATCTCCATACATGACGAGATTCCAGGTATTAAATGTTAGATTATATTCTAACAGCATCCAGTGCTTACATTTTCATGAGGCTGATGTTCAGGATTTTACAATCATAGTTTGGCTAAAACTTTGTCAAGTTGAATTCAGCGCTGCATTTCCTAGCTAACTGTAATGAGTCAGAACCTGGTGTTTATCCAAAGTCTTGTTGCACTATTGCTCCTTTACAGCTTACAAGATGTTAAAATATGAAGTGAAGTTTCCCAAGTTCTGTAGGAAGTAGAGGTTGCACAAACCAGTAAGAACTGAGCTATAGCATTTTGCTAACACCTGGTCTGGATGCTTAATCTCAGGTTGATGAGCTGGTGGCTGTAGAACATGACATTCACTCAGAAAGCTGCCATTCAGCCTGCTTAAGGATACAACTGTTGCCCTAAATTGCTTATCAATTTTCTAACTTCCTAGAGCGTTTTAGAGTAAAGGAATCTAAGCTTTATTGCCAGCCTTCCTGTCATTTGTTAATAAGTCATTTAAATTCTCGGTGACTCGTTTTTTTCATCTGTTACTTGGAATAATATTTGTTTGCTTTTCCTCATGGGACTATTGTGAAGTTTATTTCATTAGTGTTTGTAAAGGACTCGGAGATCCTAGACGCCAGATGCCAAAGAAAAACAAAAGGTTGTTATTACCATTTTCTTCATATAATGAAATTTACCTCAAATAATGACTGCAATAACTGAACAATAATGAGGAATAAAAGGCATTGCTTCTCTCTGAAACCACCGTAATTTGCATAAACCACTCTGAGAGACTGGTAAATTATATTCTGCTTGGTCAGTCCACAGAGAGATTAATACTGGTTTGGTTTTTTTAAAACATTGGAAAACTTAAACTTCAGGTCATGTGGGGTTGTGTTTGTGTTTGTATCTTCAGAACATTAGTCTTCTTTACAAGCTGGCAATCCAGCAAAATTAGAGTTTGACATTAGAAATCATGCTTTGTTTTCCTACTGGGCTCTGAACAATTCTTGTTTGATCTTATTTAACTTTACAATCAGGTTGGCAGCCTTTCCTTAGTATAGTTGATTTGAAGTTTTGCTCAAGAATTAAGCTTTCATTCCCAAAAGGCACTTCTTAATACTGTGGTAAATCAAGAGAAGAAACACAGGAACACATGAAAATCAAGCACTTAGTGCGTAATGCCTTCTTGCATCTTTATCACATTTATGGACGCAAACCGGTCATTTACATTTTTTAGTTGTTGCCACCGTGTGAGACAATGTGTCAGTTACGTGTCCATGTCCTCACCTGGGTTTTTCTGCTTCTAGTAGTCTGACCCTTTGTGTGTAAAAAATTAGTAATATTATTAACTATTTAGCATCACACAGCTGTTAAAATGCATTTACACAGCTTTTATAAGTGAGGGGCAAGGCTCCATCGAGAACTGTTTCAGGCCATTACTTCCTTTAGAGTCTAGTAAAGTGATGAAAATGGACTGGAAAGCTGTTGCTGTGTGACTGAAGAGAGGAGCTTTCAAGTCTAGAGAAGCATCTATGGGGTTCCTTCAGCTCTTAGCATTTATTCCCTTCTTGAGAGTGGTCCTCGCCTTCCTATGTGGCTGCCCAGTTCCATCATACCCTCCCCGTCCTGTGTGCTGTCTCAGCATACACACACATCTCATAGTGATTTAACACGCCCTCCAAAATCTGGGTTTAGTGACTTTGATGGCACAGTGAGCAGTGCACCTGCAGAATGATGGATTCACTCTAGGTTTTGAATGTACAGGTGTTCCAGGTGTTAAATCCAACACGCTAGTGAGTGGTGTCACTGTTTCTGCAAAGAAGGCAGGGGTTGTAAGGCTGAACAACTTAAAATGAGGGGGAATGAACACCACTGAGAGCAGCTGGCACTTCTGTGGCCCATATTACTCGAGGACATAAATTTTAGGCATAGATGATCACAGTCTCTACCTTTGCACTTAAAATTATTATGTCCACTTGAATTTTGGGGGAAATGTTGTGACAAGATTGACATTTTGGCGCTTATCTATGTGTACTAGGGACTACTCAGTTAATTTGTTTTCTGCCTGCAGATACATATGGCTCTTTTCCTTCTATTGCAGAAGCAGCCTACTAAAGTGAATATACCTGTTCGACTGTCAAGGTGTGGATCATGGGAGAACAACTGTTAAACAGCAGCATCCTTGATCAATTTATTCATAGTCATGAGCAGTCATATGAAGAGTTTCTAAATACATTCACTTATCTTTTGAAAGGTATGTAACTTCCCAAATCTCCCATGAGAAATCACAGCCATAAGGGAAGGTAAAAAGAGAAGCAGTAGTATTTAGTATCATTCTGCTACTTACTTGCTTTGTGACCTTAGGCAAATCCTTGTGATGGTTTTGTTTCTCCTATCAGCAGTGGGATCCCTAAGAACAACTTTCCTTAACTTAGTTCACAGGCTGCTAAGGTAGGTCTCTACAGGTGTCTAACCATGTTTTGCTCACTTCAGGGAGGTGAGGGAGTGTGCACTTTTTGGAAAGATAGGCTTTTCCTAACTACTTCCTGCATTGTTTTTTGCTAGAGAAGTTTCCCTGAAAGAATAAGAGCTAAGGAAAGTACTTAATAGTATGAGATGGCCTAAGATTAGGCGTGTGCAATTTGGATACATTCACAGATTTACTAACACTGGCTTGCTGTGCTATGCTGTCATGTGCACCAAGCTAACAGATAAGTTGTATGAAGGCACATCAGAACATCAGATTAGAATGATTAGGCTGAAAAGGTGTCATGCTCTGCAGAAGAAATAAAAGGTGGGGCTAATCATGATCTGAGCATTGCTGAATTGCAGCCTGTTCAGATCTGGATCCAAATTCTGTAGCAGAGGTTCATTTCTTTTGGCCATGTTAAGTCAGGTGCTGTAAAAATAAATGCGAGCTACATATTACTCACAATTCTCTTTACCACAGCTCTGCACTAAAAATGATGTCCTCATCTTAATGCAGAAGCACTGTATTTTTCAATTACAGCACGTGGCATGGTCCATTGGCTAGCACTCAGAAGTCTGTCCTGTCCTTGTCCTTCAGGCAGAACTAAGTGTCAGTCACAGGCACTGAGCAGAAAACCAGTGGGGCAGTGGGAGCTGCCGTAGAAATAATCTTGTGGCAACCTTCTGTCTCCTCCCAATAAAAAATAGAAGAGAAAGGAGACACTGGGGATGAGATAAGAGCATTGAAAATTAGGTTCTGGTCTTCTTTATGTATGATTGATACACGGGGGATAGCTCCTATCTTGGAAGCGTGCTGCATGTCATGATGCTACTTGCAAAAAGCCTCAGCATGTATTTCAGTCACTTTCATTGCCACTATAGCATCTACCACTAAAACGGTATAAAAAGTAGAGCTGTAGCTGAATCAAATGCTTAGAAATGCAGTTTCCTCTGCTGGTGTAGAAGCTCCTGCCTTCATTTTCCTTTAAAAATACCCAAAGGTGCTGGTTTGCATTATAGACTAATAACCTGCAAAAACTGCAGTTAAAGCACAAGGCATTTTAGGATCAGAACAGTGCAAAATACTTTATAAAATACCACATTCTTAATTTCTTAATTTTGCATTTGAAAAAGTCATTTGGCTTTAATTTTTTTTTTGAAAACCAACTGTGATAGCTTAATAAAACTATCTGCTAATAGGCTCCAGAAATTTTCCCTTTTATGTATGAGTTCAGATATTTACTGTGGGGATATATTTGTGGTTACTGTCAAGTAAAATCTGACCATTTTCAGATTACATTTCTGAATTTGGCCTGGTAATGGTGTTGATCCACACTAAATTTTTGTACAATGAGCATTAATGTCAGAATTTTCAGTCCTGCTCAATTAGATAGGGAGATAGCTATTTGTATACATAAATAACAAAGCCTGTTCATTTGTGTGTGTAAAAATATACAGGAGCTCTTTAAAAAACATTCCTTGAAAAACATCACCATCTGATAGGTTTTTGACTATCATAACATTGGAAACAGAAGACACATATAACAAATTGCATCCCACTCATTTCACAGGGTACCATATTTCACAGGGTACCATATAAGGTGATTTTCACTTGTGCGTGAATTTGTACTAGCTCTGTAGTTGGGATTGCAACAATATTTTCACCAGGAATTTTGTCATTGTTCTTGAAAAGCATCTCATAAGAATCTGATTTCCTAGCTAATATTTAATTTTTCTTCATTACTTAAATTTACACATAGTGAAATTAAAAAGAATATAGCCGGAATACAAAAACCCAAGCATCCTTGACTGTTCTGGCCTATCTAAAAAGAACCCTTTCAGGCTGTAAGTGTCAGTCTGGAGTAACCCCCTGTGAACACAGTAGGTTCTTCTGCTGATGGAATAGTTCCATTCTTGTAAATATGGGAAATAGTATTAATGAAGTCCTCCTAAATTCTGTGTAATTCATTTAGTGATATGTTTATGGTTTAAATAGCACACAGATACATTATAACTTAGTTGGACCATAAAATTAGATCTTTGATACAGGAATTTAATCTTCCTGATTTTATTATTCCTAAAAAACCCAACTATTCTGTGCATAATATTTAAAAATACTTATTCT
This sequence comes from Fratercula arctica, assembly GCA_947846985.1. Classification (NCBI taxonomy): domain Eukaryota; kingdom Metazoa; phylum Chordata; class Aves; order Charadriiformes; family Alcidae; genus Fratercula; species Fratercula arctica. The sequence goes on along the minus strand of CANTUZ010000005.1, from coordinate 51,374,422 downwards.
GTGTATAATGTTTAAAAAGTATGGGAGCACTTCTGCCATAATTGGGAAAAAATTTAACCCTTTTTGTTGATTCTGTAATGAATGGACACTTGAGGGCCAGGTTAAAATTCTAGTAAGTCTCTTAGTTTTCCTACATCCAGCATCCAAAGTGTGTTTTTTCTCAGAAGGGTAATATTAACAAAACGGATAGATAGGTGAAACGGCTGGTGAGCCCATGGGAGTGTAATTTAGTAATTAGAGCATGGGTCCAGAAAGATGAAATTTTTCATGCTTCCTGTAAAGCTTTGCTGAAGTTTTCAGCATCTTGAAAAAAATGACCATCTCTTATGCAAATCCAAAACAAAGATATTGGTAAAAGAAATCATTTCATTAGTCATTTCTTTTAATACAAATTTCATTTGTACTGCTCTTAGAATCACTGAACCCCCTTATGCTTGTGCCAAGTTACCTATTTAGTTTTGTTAGTTTGTTCTTTCAGCTTTGAGTATAAAAACAATCCGATAATAAAACAGCTAATTGGCATTTGCTTTGAGGTTGTACCACTCCACTAGGTTTTTTAAGTCTAAAGAAAAATCTTAAAAGTGATTTCTTGACTGTGCAGTTGAAGAAGCCTCAGAAGAGTTGGATTTACAAAGGAATCGATGACACAGATTTCAGTAGATGTGGTCAATGAGTGGTCTCTTCAGAACTAAACACTTCCTAGAAAAACTTCGGACAAAATCTCATGGAAATAGACCCAATCCCTGCTTTCAAAAAAAAGTGCCACACAGGGCAAGAGGCTCTTTCAGATTTTAGGATGTGTTTGAAATCTGGTGGAGAGAACTATGATGTCCAAAATTAGAAGGCAGCATCTGCTCATTTTTCTAAACTCAGAGGAAGATTGGGGAATTCACTGGAGCATACAGTATCCCCTTTGACCTTCTATGAAAAATACAGACACACACCCCCCCCCCAAATGGTCCAAAGTTCAAATTTTTCATCTAGATTATAAATTACTCTGCTCCCACTTCTAAAAATATGGGATCCTGGATCACAGCTGTGTAGAAAAATGCTGCCATAAATAAAATTTTTATCCAAACCCAAGTTTAGATTCATATTTTTTCCATGGTCCTGGGCATTTGTCCATTCAGTCCATTCCTGCTCTTAAGTTTGCTCTGTTTCATATAGTTTACACTGCCTGGGAACACATTGAAGTCTGAGGACTTTGATCAGACCCATCTCTAAGCAAACTGAACCTTGGAAATATACTTTGTAGCCTCAGTGCTGTTTAGATACTCCTGTGCCCAATAAGCTGTCAAACAGAGGAAGCTGAAAAGTTGCTGACCATTTCTCTGCTTCCAGGTGGCATGCAAGAGCCATATTCTGTGTTGTGATCAGATTAATTTAATTCCCCTGTGAAAGCTGAGCAATGTATTTAGTTCACAGTCCATTTGACGGTAGCTGTCTGCTTCCTTTTTTTGTTAACCACATTTAGGAAAAACAACTTTAAACTTCCTACGTAAGTGTCAGTAGAGGCACTTTACAAATGTGAGTCTTAACAGCAGAAAACATAGCAGAAAACTATATGAGAAATGACAGTAAATTCTCTTTAATTTCAAAAATGGACCAGTAGGACAATGCTAACCCCAAGAGAAATTTGCAGCCTCTTTCTATGAGTGGATTTGCCAATAAAAGCAACTAGGCAGTTCAATAAGACTAATTACATTAATTTGTCATCCCCAGGGAACTTAAACCGGGCATGAAATAGGGAAATGGCGTCAATTCAGAGCTTTTTATTGATGTGTTGTGCTGAATCATTGGAAAGAATTGGTTGGGAGAAAAAAATTGCAATTTTCCATTGATCATAAATTTGGTAGTTATCTCTATGTAACCTTCATTCGATATAGTATAAAATCAAATATTGTACAGAGCCCCTAAAATGGGGATGCAAACATAATAGATTATTTTTGAAATCATAATAGCTGATCTGTTTTATGGATATTTGTTGTCCTTAGATCTCATTGGTATTTGCTATGCAAAGTATTTCATCTCCGTTTTACAGACAGAAAAAACTTAGGCAGAAAGAGGGGAAATGACTAGTGTTTGCAGAGTAGCTCAGTGGCAGCACCAGATGAGGACAGAGACACTCAGACTCCTGGAAACTTTGACAGGCCTTGAACAATAATGATTCTCTAATAGCAATTATTTGTTCTTTTCTGTGATGCCTTTATTACTAAAGAATTTCTAAAGATTGTTTCAGGTGGAGAAGAATGTATTTTCATTCTGTTGCACAATTTAGGTTTTCTAGAATGCAGAAAAGGGAAATATTTAGTAATTTTGATGTTGATACTTTGATACAGATTCCATCCTGTAGTTGCATATTGGCTGTGGTTGAATTCTGTAGTACTATAAAAAGCAGTAACACAGAATGAATTCTTGCTCTAGCTCATCACGTTGCCTTGAGAGGCATTAAAGTGTGCTAAATGCAGCTGTTGCCTAAGTTTCACGTCATGCAGTGAGGTGAGGAAGCACTGTTAGCCCCCTTTTCCAGATGTGGATATGACACAAAGCAAATGTTAGAGATCAGAACCATATAGGGGCTCAACAGGGCAATCAGAAAAAGAAACCGAGTGACCTCACTTCCCATTTAATGCTGTGCTCTTTGTAGTATTGTGTTCTTTTCTTTTCTGCCCAGTATAAAATCACATAGAAATGCCTAATTTCAAGAAAGTAGGTATTTTCCTTTAAAAAAAAACCAAAAACAAACCAGGCATTTTTGAAGATGCCCTAATGTCTTAATTGTAATATTCAAAATTGAGCATTTTTGAAACTCTCGGGCTCTCTGACATTTTATTAATTTGTTCCTACCTGCTGTAATCTTTTAAATCTTTTAATGACATTATTTGTTAAGAAAGGAATACTTTGTATGGACATGTCATATGCTTTTAACTATATACGATTCACTTGTTTCTTACAGTGCTTACCTATTTAACTGCTAGTACTGTATTCTTCTAGAATACAAGTACGCAGAAAATTTTCAAAATAAATTCTATCCTGATTTATTAGTATACCACTTGCTCTTTTAAAGTGCTCCTAACATATGTATTTAATGTAGTTTCCTTGTGCTGAGGATGAATTTAAGCACATTTGTGGTTGCTTTGACTGTGAAAAAGAAAAAAAAAAAGCAAGTGTAACAAACACAGTGCTTATTTAAGTAATAAACTCAAATACATTCTGTTTCTTTTAGCTAGAGTTCAAAGTATGAACTCAGGGTAGTCAAGGCTCAGAAAGAAGTGTGGAGTTCCTGCATGCTGAGCTAGTATTCTCCCATTAGTTACTGTCTAATTTAAAGCTCCTCCTAAACTATCCCTCAAACACAGTTTCTGAAATGTAACGCTATTTGCATTCTGCGAAGGACAGCGTAGGTTTTCTGAAGCCGTTGGAAGCAGGCCCATCTTTATCAACTTCTGTAAAAAGTCTCACAGCTTTTATATCCTGATACGCTGTTGAATTATAATTATAAAATACAATCAGTAGTACAGCGTGTGCCTTTATGAAGCTGTTTCCCCCCCCCCACCACCACATAAACAGTCTTTGTTGTTAGAACTAGAACTCTGATCTAGTATGTATGTTCGCATTGCGTGGTAGCGATAGCACTTGATCCCTCATAGGTATTCAGAGGCGTAGCTCCCTTAATAGGACTCTGCTGGTTAATATCAGCTGAGGATCTGCTCTAAGATTTCTGTCATGGTTTTCTGAATTTTTTAAAGATTATTTTTCATCATCATCTATTGGAAGAAGCAGGATTTTGCTCATGGCGCGCTGCTGAAATGGTCAGATGCACATTTGCCTTGTTATTTAACCGACTGCATTATAATATTCAAAAGGAGAAGGTATCTGGCAACGGCACTGTTGAACCGTGGAAGAATAATACATATTTTTAAATTTGATCTGCTGGGGTGAATGTGGTACAAACAGGAAATATTGCCCCTTTTCTAACACTCACACTATGCAGCACAACAGAGACATAGATATTAATACAGATAAACACTGAATAAAACCAGAACATATAGGTTCCATTAAGGAAAAAGGGCGAGATACTGATTCAGAAAAAGAACAGTTAAACTTTTGAAAATTAAGAGCTGAATTAGTTTTGAAGAAGCATTGCTGTACATTAAGCCAAAGCAGGTGTGTGAGAGTAGCTGAAATATACTTGAGAGTAACAGTTATTTGTCTTTCCCCTGAAGGAGCATGTGCAAAAAAAAGTTCTTTCCTGTCTGTTTTTTAAACGTACTACAGTAAGGCAAGTATCCAAAAATGACAGTCAAAAATAATAATTGGGACTTAACAGTTTACCCTTTTAAGTCAGAAATAGTCCCACTGAAGTTACTTGTCCCAGTCTGTGACATTTATCCTAGCTGAGGACATGGTGTAGTGAAATTTCCTTAGGAAATTGGCATTATTCAGAAATTAATCAACCCCATATTATAATAAAATCAACCCCTGATTATAATAAAAGTTGACCTTTTTTGAAGGGGAAAAAAAAAGGTAAACAATACTTTTTGCGGATTGTCATTTAATCAGGGTAAGATCAAAGACATTATGGGAAAAGGCTGCACCAGCTGAATCTCTGTTCTGGTGTAGAGAGGAAAGAATTTCATAGGCGTGAGTGAGTTGCACTGGGGAAGCGCTGCAGTGAAGAAAAAGGGATTCAGCAGCAAAAACGCCCTCGTTAATTAGAGGTGAAGTATAGAAATGGAAGACCACAATGTTTGACATATCAGACTTTCAAGATGTGTTACAAATATTAATTTGCACACTTAGGCAAGTAAGTTGTTATTTTCTCTGCTGTATAGATCAAGTTACTTTGACAGAAGAATTCTGCTTGCTCAGTGCTACTTCGAGATCACTGTCATCAAAATTAGTGAGGGTTTTAGTTGAGTAAGATTGGAATGGGTCTTTAGGAATTCAGATAGCTCAAGAATGTGAATCAGAGCTGGTTTTCCAGGCTAAGTGACTTAAATAAAACACTATGTTCTATTCTCAGCTGGGCAATATACGAGTAGAGGGAGGCTGCAATTTTTGGTTGGGTTAGTCCAGAAAATCAGGGAGCTGATTTGATTGAATTATCAAAAATAAATAGAAGGCTTTAAAAATTATCTTCCTGACAGATCGGATTTTTGGCCTTGAAATTTGTTTTTTTTCTCTTACAGCTTCGCATTTAGGATAAATGAACTCAGCAACCATACAGTGGTTTACATAGTTGCAAATAGGTAAATACGGGTACTTCTCCTACAGTACGTTACAGTCTTTTGAACATCTCAAAGTGATATTTTATGGAAACATGTCAGTGACAGGGTTTGTTCTTGTTTTAAAATGTGGCTGTTTGCTGATGATGTGTTTGAAGAATGGAGATAGTGAATGAACATGAAATTTGTCCTTGTGACCTCTGTGCAAGACAGTTGTCATGCTACTGTGAGTAAAATTATTTTTTGTTCAGGAGTTCTGCAAAAAGTCACTATATTGTGTGAATCCCAGATTTTCCATCAAAGCATAACTTGGAAGGGATTTAACACATTCACAGACCTGCTGGCCCTCAGTCCAGCGTTTTGAGGACAAAGAAGTAAATTGCATCTTATAATAGTAGCTTTGCTGTTTAATTTTTTTTTTTTTAATAGTTAAAGGTGCCTGTTTATCATTTCCACTTAATTTGGGTTTTTGGAATGAATTGAATTGAAAAAAGGAGGGAAATACCTGGTAGTTTGTATTGTTTTGTCCAGTGTATTATCCCAAGTCAGGCTTTCTAGAGTATTTTACTGATTGCTGCATTGAAATGTTTCAAACTATGAGGCTTTTATGATTACTTTGGGGCTACTGTTTCATCTAACAGATTTCACTGATGGGAAGTTTTTCCTGATAATTCTGGTAGCTCTCTTCTCTGGCCTTCAGATAAGTGACTCTGTTATTCTTTGAAACATGTAGGTGATCAGTGGATATTTTCAAAAGACTCCCTTCCCAATTGGAAGACAATTTTAAACAATATAGAGGATAGATAGCAGGGGAGAAAAAAATTATCAAGCTGGATATACTTTCTAATAGAAATATGTTTCTGAAGTCTTGTCATGGTTTCAGCTGGGACGTAGTTAACTTTTTGTGAGCAGCTGCAGTAATGCTGTGTTTTGGATTTGGGATGGAAATAGTGTGATAGGGCACTGGTGGTTTTGGTTGTTGCTAAGCTCTCAAGGCTTTTTCTGCTCCTCACATTGCCACACCAGCGAGCAGGCTGGGAGGGCAGAAGAAGCTGGGAGGAGACACAGCTGTGACAGTTGACCCCAACTGACCAAAGGGATATTCCATGCCGTATGACATCATGCTCAGCATATAAAGCTGGAGGAAGAAGAAGGAAGGGGGGGATGATCAGAGTTACAGTGTTTTGTCTTCCCAAGTAACCAGTAACCATTACGTGTGATGGAGCCCCGCTTTCCTGGAAATGGCTGAACACCTGCCTGCCGATGGGAAGCAGTGAATGAATTCCTTGCTTTGCTTTGCTTGCGTGTGTGGCTTTTGCTTTACTTATTAAATTGTCTTTATCTCAACCCACAAGTTTTCTCACTTTTACTCTTCTGATTCTCTTCCCCCATTGCAACTGGGGAGAGTGAGCGAGCGGCTGCGTGGTCCTACCTGCCAGCTGGGCTTGAACCAGGACAAGTCTGCAACGTACTTTTCAGTGACACACAGTTATGGTGGATACTACTCTTGAGAGATTCAGATTTACTTTTCTAGAGACCTAAGCTGGCTTGTTATTTGATTGTTACGGTACTGACAGTGGAATTTCTAAAAAGCAAGACTGAAAAACTGTCTGCAGAGTGGATATATAAATCTTTCCATCAGTTCAGCCTCTGCTTCTGCTACTTTTTCTTTTGTTTGTACTGCTTATTTTGGACTTCTGTCATGTATTGTAGAGGCCAGTATTGTACATCTGGGTCTCGGCAGGCTGAGAACCGTGACTGTGAATTATCAGTTAGTCAATTATCACTTAGTCAGGGGGAAGGCAGGAGTGATCCTCTTACTGGCTTGAATGTGATTCTTCCACCTTCCCCGTCTCTTTCAAAAGTAAGGACATAAATGGTTTAAATTCAGAACACTGTCAAAGGAACTCGGATGTGATATTTCTCTGCAGGCTGTAGTTTTTTCAAATTTAGAACAATTTATGTGTGTTGGTTTTACTAATATTTTTTAAGATCATGACTGTTACTGCTTCAAGAGAGCCAGTTATGTGATGCATGCATTGACAAACTACAGGTATCAGTAGTTACTTTGGACATCTGAAGGGGGATCTTACTGGCCCTGAGGGACCGTGCCTGAGGCCAGCAACGTAATGTTTGATTCACCTCCCCCCCTCCAATTTATGTGGCACAGCCTCGTTATGCACATGGTTGCACAGCTGATACTCTGCCTGCAGCATGCATTTCACAACTGCTTTGGGTTGCTTAGACTTTTTTTTTTCTTTCTGAATTTTTCTTCACTTGCAGTCATGAATCTAGTATCACATTGCAGTTGTGAGTGTTTCATCAAATGTAATGTTTAATATTCTATAACCCAATAACTCTCTGATGGTCTTAACCAGAAAAAAGTTTCTGACAGCAGTTTATGATGGATCTCATAGGAAAAGGGGTAATGCTTCAATCTGCAGTCTAGGGTTGGTAAATGGCACATAAATAGTATGAATGCACTTGATATCTTATTATCTCATTTAATCTATCTAGCTTTTTAACTGTGACAATAGCTCATCTGTGCAGAAAGTAAATCACCTAATAAAATAAGTTTGTCACCTCATGTGTGCTGTCTAATAACTGTCCAACTGTGTGTCATAGGTCTTTTGATGCTAAAAGTTATATTATTTTTTTGGGAGAGTCCAGAACCTGGATTTTGGAGAAGGATGATCTGATTTATATGCCAGAAGAATGACTACAGTGGTATCCAAGATAGGCATGGGTTGTGCAAGAATAGGATGTTTATTCAGAGCCTGTTGGCTGTATGAATTATGTTGCTGATCATTTGAATTGATGGTGCCTTTTGTCTCTCTGTTGATCTGGCTGAGAAAAGTGTATGGCTTCCAGAAGCTTTTTCTCGCTTCTCATACGTAAAGGCTCCTGATGTGCACAGGTCCTCAGTCCTTATTGTTACTCTTCAGGTCTCCACATGTTTGGCTGCATAATTTGCTAATACACATATACTCTGAAATACATTAATATCCTTTTGTGGCTTGTCAGTCTTTAATATCAAACTTGTCAGTTCTTAGTATAAAACAGGAAGTTTGTCCTGTTTTACCACTACAATAACAAAAACTTGAAGCTTTTTGAGCTAGTAATCTAGCTTGTCCTATAAAGTAGGGTGACAGTAAAAATATCTTCAAAGAGTGAGTGACTATTTTACCTGTCAAGAATTTAAAAGGGGGTTTCCTGTGTGATACTGCTTCATTTCCATGGCTTGAAAAAGAGACTGTGTAGGAAGAAGAGATTGCCCATACGTACTGCTGTTTCTAAATATTGTTTTAGGAAAGTACTTGCTAATAAAGCAGGGAGAAGCCAGATGTCATATCAAGAGACCTGGGATTTAGGAATTATTCAGGGGATCCATCTGTGGTCTGAGCACTAAAGTCTGTTTGCTAGATTGCTTTGGTCTGGTGCGATTTACTTTCGATGAACCTTCACTCTTACGTGTGTGGCCTCTAGGTTATGCCCAGACTGCCAGCCCTTTCTGTGTGTCATGGTGACTGTAGCATAGAGCTGTCTCTGGGGGTTAATAGCTCTTTGGTGGATCGCTCAATGTGGTAACCCCAAGGACATCATTAAAACTCTCCACAAGAATTACTTCAATGCCTGTAACATATAATTACGCTTTAGAAATGCGCTGCAGTGCTTCTTATTTTTACAAAGTAGATTTTTCAAACTAAACCCAAGAAAATCTGTTAAATGAACTTTTATCTTTCATTAAGAACGTGTGGTGTGAAGTTCATTTGAATTGGTCATCCTATAGCTGCTCCATATTGTGATAATGTGACTTCTAAAATAAAAAGTCCTGCATTTTTATTTTGGCCATGATTAGTATATTTTTTGCCATGTTGTAGGAAAAAAACTACTCAGCTTGGTTTCGGAACTCCATACTTCCATGCACATACCTGTCCTGATCTGTAATCGGTTCCTAGATCCAGTCTGTACTGTTGAGATTTCATTTGATGATCACATATCAGTATCCTAATTCTGCTGCCTGCACCTTGCTCCATGGACCTGGCTGTAGGACAGTCAGAAGCCCTAATAATTGTCTTAAATTTACTCTTGTCCAAGGAGTTGTTAAAGGTCTGAAGGATATCACAAGCTGTCATTGAAAGACTCAGCTCTGTTTCTGAATACTTTTTTGTTTTCAGTGAGGGCCCAATTAGCCACTATTAATGTATAAAATAAACACAAGAGAAGTTAGTCCAATCTTCTGTCATTGCACTGGCAAAACATTTTTCCAGTCTGTCTTACAAGACCAAAGGAATCCCCTGCTTGAGCATCTGTATTTAATCTTTAATCTCAGGACCTAAACTTCCGGAAGTTAAATATCACTGGCGTACTGCTGTTTGTTAGTCTGATTCCAATAAAAGAACACTTACTTGCAAAATCTTCGCACCCAGTCAGATTGCTGATATAGGGAGGAAATCAAATCGGTCATAAGCTAAGTGGAGAGCATACTATAGTTGTTAAACACTGAAAGCAGCAGTGCTTAAAGAAATCAGCTCAAATTAGGGGTTTTACTAACTAAAGATACAGGGGCTAGGTTATGGGACCTGTCAGTGCATTTCATCACGTGGTCCTGGAGTGGTGGAGATTCTGGCAGTGGTGCCCATAGACAGCTGAGAGTTCTGTGGGTGCTGGCCCTGGGCAGACTCACAGCCAGTAGCAGTATCAGCTCTGACAAGAACTGCGAAGGCTCACTTTTATACTAGACAACATGGGCATTTTTCGAATGGTTGCGAGGTTTGCACATGGGGCACATATTTGGGCTGATAACTACTATAAACAGGTGATACCAAGATACCGAGGCAGAAAATACAAGAACTACTCCATTTTTGGACCTGGTCATCGCTGTACTATGATCAAAATCAGAATCCTTTCTTGTGCTTGATAAGAAGGTACACCATCAGTTAGGTATGTGAAGGAATATGTGCACTTGAACTGCTTAAGATGCCAAGTGATTTTGCGAGCACAGATCTCACATGAGCACAGTTGCTGGACTTTTACTACTAGACATGGAAGTGTTGGGAGTTGATGTTGGTGTTGGGGAATGAGGAGGGGTTTCTGCTTTTAATTCTAAAAGTGTGCATCTAAAATGGCTCTACTGAGTATCTGCAGTTACTGTGGGGTTTATAGTGGTGTCGCAAAGAGGAGACTCTCTTCACATGTGTTGGTGTTTGCAATGCCAGGTGAAGGCATGGGCACAAATGTCATTTTGTGCAGCATTCAGAGAGCATTTAAACAAAATTTTAAAATAAAAACTAAGGTGTAACCTTACTGACTTTCTTGCTTTTTTGGGTATTTTCAGTTCTCGGGTTATTTTATCAAGTTTTCTGTATATTGCATAGACTTTTGAGACAATGAATTCTTCAGAATTGAGGAACAGGTGATACTCTGTGCACTTATAATTCAAACTGCATATTTGGTTTTATGATAAAGATTGCAAAATACATGTATATGATGCACATGGAAGCTCTGAGCATGAGAGGAAAAGTCAATGTGCAAAATAAGTTAATGTGTAAAATAAGTCAATATTAGATCTAATGAAATTCATGTTTTTCTTTTTCTTGCATAGTGCATTGTGTTATCTGATCTGGTGTGATTCTCCTTGCAGAGGAAGAGGGGAAGACAATTCAAGGAAGTAAAGTGGACTCCCTAAGAAAGACATTTTCTACTTCTGAATTATCAAACAGAAATAAACAGGATGGCTCACCTGGAAGAAGCAAAGAAATGTGTGTGTCTCTTCCACCACAGATGTCAAATGATAATAAGGTAATGAGTTAACATTTGTCCATGCGGACAAGCACCACATTCAAACAGATGAAAATATGGGGAGATATACTGTCCAAATGTTAGAAGCTAGTGGTATTTATCCCATCCGAGGCAAATATTTAAAATACTACCTAAGTGTGTAATGCTTACAGAGGCACCTGCAGGGATCATGTTTGGCAGTGGCATTTGTTCGACTGAAGAGCTTCCATAAACTGATTAATAAATAAGGCACCCTGCAAGGACCTTTGTAATGCTTTCACTGAAGCCTGCAGTTAACAGTAGAGGCTGGCAAAAAGGAAAAAGTCTTGAGAGTATGGATGCCAGCATGCACAGATTTATTTTGCTTCTTGGGGATTTTAGCAAGTACTGAATTCTGTGTTACTGAAGCTAGATTGCTACAGCTACCTAAAGTAAACAGTAAGCAGGCCAGAGGCATTTTTAATATTCTGAAACATGAGACTAGGGATTTAATGTGTAGGGACAGTAAAACAGCAGACATCATCTGGAGACAGCGAGATGGAAATCTGAGTCCACTTGTTAGGAACTTCTCACCTTCTGCCTGAATAACAAATAACTAGGCTGTGATCTAGCCTGTACTCAAAAATTCCCTTCATTAAACTTTTTATTAAAAAAGAAGTAGCAGGTCATTTTGTGCAATACAGAGAGCACCACACTTAATTGCCGTCAAATGGTGGGCCTGCCAGGCCTTGGTCAAAGAGCACACACAAGCTGTCATTTTCCTCCCTGTTAGCACATGCTTTTGATGTGGAATCAAACAAGGCTTTTAAAACAATCACATTCTGTCAGTTGATTGTGCAATAATAATGACAAGAATCGTTTTGACATTTTCATCATGAAGAATACGGTTGCTTCATTGGGTTAGACTGCTTTTGGATGTCTTACTTGAGCCACTTTGAATTGGCTTTCTGCCCCATAAAACAATGTGCAACTTCCATTATCTTTTATTTAACGGAACATCTTAATACTTGTTTTTGTTGCTACAGAAAAAAAGTTTCAGGCATGGCTGCACATTTTTGTCACATTAGCAGTTTAAGAAACAAATAGAGTAATAGTAGAATGCACCAGAAAAATTGCTAGCATCGTAGCAGGAGGAGCCTGTAATGCAGTAAGTTGGCCACTGTAACTTTTAAGCCTGCCCTGAGGAAAGGAAAGAGGGAAAAAACTGCTATTAAAAACAATGCTTCTGTTCTAAATGCTGCTTTTTAGGCATGTTATGATTACTTGCACTGTTGTTCCAATTGAACAGTCTGGTCCTGTGTAGGTTTTCAGAGGATTACCTGCATACGTTCTATTTTCAGGAGCATTACATTAAATTTTAAAAAAAAATTAAATACACCATAAAGGATCTGTATGTGTAAATCAGGAGGTGCTTTGACTATGATTTTGGTTCTGTTTCATGCATATAAGTATTTCTGCCTATCTGTTGACAGATGGTGATGAATGAGAGCTGGAAACCTGGTGTCTCTGATGGAAATGGTCTCAGTCTCTCTGAAAGAGTGAAAGTGAGGTTTTCTTTAATTTTCTTCAAAGTGGGAATTATGAGTAGAACATGACTGATTTTTGCTTTATTTGTTTACGAGGTACTTAGGATTTGTTGATGTATTTCTTTCCCATCTGTGGGAAAGAAGGATAAGAGCATCACCATCCAGAATTTTTTTCAAATGTTAACGAGTATGTACTTTTAAAGTGTAAAGGTTATGTAAGTGTTGATGAGAATGGTGTCAAATCAGGTTGGAAAAATTATGTAAGAGCATCTCTAATTACTGAATGGAAACACAGAAGACTACCCAGTGCATACAGTAGATCCTCTATGGTAACACTATTTGCACATAGGCCTTTCACCCTGTGAATCTATTCAGAGTGCTACCTGAAATAAGAAATGTCTTTTCTTGTAGTACGTTTTAGATAGTTTAGACTAATTTGAAGGGACATCAGCCTGAAAAAACAGTAGTGCAATGTCCCAGATGGAATACTAAAAATGTAATAATTCTTAGCTTTTTGATTTTCCATTCAGTTCAGCATTAGTATCAAAACAGAAGGATCAAGCTCTACCTTGCCTACAGCACATATTGTCTCTGTGCCATATACAGTGAGCATGCAAAACTGCAGAGTAACTTATCATGTATCTTTTTCCTATGAACATACTTTACTTTTCCATCTTCCCACTAAGTTCCTGAAAAAGTTGCTGTACAGCTTGAGCTTCTTTCCCATCACTGTAGTTGATATGCAGCAATTTTGGCAGCATTTCTTTGCCTATACTTAAAAAAGTATTTCCTTTGAGTTACACATTTCAAAGAAAACTCACATGCTTGCTTGGAAAAATGCAGGGGAGACTGGAGAAGATGAGGGAGACAAAGTAAGGCTTTTTTGCTTTGCTCTAGATTGTAGTATAAGAAATGGAATTAATACATTTTAATTATTTTCCAATTTGGGGTTTTTACAGCAGATGGACAAGTACTTAGATTTGGAAGATGTAGACACAGATGAAGAGACATGCCGTGGTAGGTTTCGCCCCTTTTCATATTCACTATCATTGTCTGTCTTTGGATGCAGGTGTATGGACATTGTTTAAAGCAACGTTTCTTCTCTAAAAAAAAATGTTCTTCAGTTCTTCTATTGCTAAAAATTCCCCAAATTGCCCAAGTTCCCCAAATTAAAGTACGCATTTCCTCACTCTAAGTGGTAATGAGAAAATAAATTATAAGGAATATTTGTGGTACTGTGCCCTGGTGAGCAGTTATTTTTTTCAAGATTTTTCAGAATTAAAGAACTCTTCTTGTTAGCAACATTTCTACATTTTTCTGCACTTCTCTTTTGTACTGAAATAATTGTGATTACAGAAGTTTCTCCACAAATTAACATGGGTGCTAAAAGAGATTTCTATGAAGTAGAAATATTTAATGAAAATGTTGTCTCTGCCTATTAAAATGATTTCATCCTGGGTTTAAAATTGATCAGACTAATTTTTAATTCACAGTGAACTTCTTTAAGAATTCCAATTATGAGCATTTTGAGTTGTGTTGAACTGTTCCATACATCTATAATAATTTTAACTCTCACACCTATAAAAAGTAAATAGAAACCTAGTGTCTAGTTATTTGTCTATCATAGGTGCTTGTGTGGTCTTTATTACCACCAGAATTGTCGACCTTTTAGTGATTAAATATATTTTCCTCATCTATACCTGTGACAGCACGAAGAAACCAAGCCACACAGATTATGGGATTTGCCTAAGATCACTGAAAGAAGCTGTTGCAGAGCAGGACATTGGTTCTCAGTTCCTTGGTTATTGCCATTTGTTTAGTCTGTCTAATCCATTAAAGATTTGATTAGTCTTTCTTTTCTGTACGTGCAGAATTCCTATCAAGTCAGAGGGCTTAGAGACTTCCAGTTGATGAATATTTGGAGCTTGGCTGTAACTCCCAAGGAAATAATAAACTAACATAAGCCAGGTTTACAGATTTTTTCTCCAACCTGGGCATTTCAGGAAGGTAGAGTAAGATAGCAGTCCTGTATCAAGTACAGACATCAAAGCTTTCTTCTGAGTGCAGTGTTCATATGTACCCATTTTTCCTTTTGTAGGACATTGTTCTGTGGTTATGTCTTCAATTCTGGTAATATCTATTAAAAACCCTGGGGCTCACTGGTGGAAGCCTAAACCCATGTTTCACTTGTATCATATTGAAATGAGAATTGTCTATAGCTGGTTAATGGAAGTATTTTTACATATCTCTAGTTCAAAACGGGCCACAAATTGGATTATGAGAAGTAAGGCCAACACTAAAATACCAAGCAGGGCAGCAGTGAGGAAAGAAGAACTCTGCCAGAGCCTGGGGGCAGCTCACCATTTTCTGGACCATGCCAGACGCTGCCTCTCTCCAGGCTTTTCTATGTATTTGTGTGTATGCAAGAGTAAATGTTAATCACATACGTTTAGAAACCCCTGGTAAAATTACAAAAATGATCATCTGCTTGTACTGTCTGAATAGCACTTTATGCAAGCCACGTTGGGAAAACCTTTCAGTTAGTGCTTTTATTGGTGATTATAAAAACAATAAACATAACATTATACCACCACTACTGGAGATTATCTGTGTGCTAACTACTCACTTTTTACGTGACGTTTGACTTGGCTTTCAGTCTCTGTTCTCCTCAGCTCTTCCCATGAGACAGCACTGCCGGCACAAAGTCCCTGCACAGACTGCCTCAGTGCAGAAAGGAGTCCTATTAACTCCTAAGCAATCAACAGTGCTCACTAACAACATTAAGCATTTAGGTTGTGTTTTATAACATCAAAACACTGCATAGCCAGAAGCTAATTATTCCTTCTAAACTGTGTAAGGAAAGTGAACAGCATCCAAATTTATATCTGGGAAACCCACAGACTGAGTCTTGCCCAGGGCTTCTTCAGTAGAGATAGTTGTTGAGTCAAGATGAAAAATTTCCTCTTGACTCCTAAGTGCAGAAAATAGGACTTATAGTTTAATAGTTGTCTTACATGTCAAAATCCACTTGATAGGCTTCATAATAAGAGAGGTATAATCTTACTCCTGTAGAAACCATAGCAACAAAATGCAAATTAAAATATAAAATAGTGTCACTTTATTGTTTGTAATAATAAAGTAATATAAAATAATATCCCTGTTGAACACCAATAAAGGAGTAATTCAGAAGAATTCCAGTTTGTTTATAAGTGAGGCAAAATGTGACACAAATTTGAAAGATGTTCTGTTGCTGGCCTTTTTAAATGCTGCCACCTGTATGTCAGAATAAATGATAGATTTAAGACTTCATATTGGCAAAACAAGCTGGGACACACGGTGAAAAATGTCATACCTTGCTAGTATAATTACAACAAGCTTTTATCTCTACTTGTTATTGGCAACAGTTCAGTATCTCTGTACTTCATTTAGCTTTAAAGGGCAGATCAGTTAGCTGAGTTAGCAACTGTACATTAATACAATAAATATTCACCCTTAAGGGGAATTGGATGAAAGCTGACAGTGTGAAAAGCATAGTAGAAAATAGGTGTTAAAACATCCCATCTAAACTAGTGCCTTTTGGGAGATGTCCTGTGAGAATCATTCTAGTGGGTTTTTTTCTCCATTTTTTTTTTTCAACTTATTTTCCTAAGTCCAATGTCTTTTAAGGTGTGAATGGATACAGCTGCTTCTTACAAAAATAAAAGCACCCCATAAATTGGCCAGTATACAAATCCATTGTAGCTGTTTTCATTAGACAGCACTGAAAGCCTGAAACCTGGGCAATGCTTTGCATTGTGGGACTTTGGCACAGTAAACCATGACTGGCAAAGTAAAATTGCTGCCCTAAACCATAGCTTTAATGCATTCTGTAGAGACAGCATGTGCATGGTGGGCTGTTAAATTGCTCTTTCTCACTGAATTTAATGTGTAACTGTAAGTAGCTTAAGGCAACAATAGAGATCATCAGCCTTTCTCCAGGGATGGATGGAGAACGCCTAGTACCTATGTTTTGGCAACAGAATTACTTTCCAGGACTGGTGACAAATGACTTGCTGCAGGGCTCGAAGGGTAGTTAGGTAATAAGAGGTAATATTTGTATAACGTACAAAATACGTAAAAAGCATATCTAGAGACCATGAGTGTGCTATTTTTTAAATGCAAGAGAAAATTAAAATAGGACTAATTAAATGTATGGGTGAGGCTGCATAGGCAAGGATATCAGAGTCTCATCCTAATCCATCTTGGAGCCCTGAGGTACTGTAAACTTGTCTTTTCAAAGTCTTGGTTCTCTGTAACCCCAGAGACGTTGAGGAGAACCCAAGTGACTCAGTTACTTTGAAGCTGAGGCCAAACGTAACTATTTGATTATTTAAATAATTTTTTAGGCAAATTATATCAATTTCTGTTATTTTCCATAGTCTATGCCTTTCCATTTATATTTTGAGCCTATATTTACATCCAGAAAAATCAGATTGAGGAAGGGGATTCAGAGTTAAATAATGTGGATTTTTTCAAGTGTAGGGCTCCCCACAGCTGATTAACCTCTTTTCTTTTTTCTGCTTCAGTCCCTGCAATCCATTTAACACTGCCTCGAGATGATTTCACACTAGTCATCTCTTTGGGGCTAACAGCCTGAAGTCTAAGAACCAGGGGAGACAGCAAAATTTAGCTTTTAAGCTTTTTTCATTATCATGAGCTCCGACCTCAGCTCCTCATCAACAGCGGGTTTTGTGAAATGTAGTGTCTGAAAGTGGTAAAACCTGTGTTAGTGTATCTATAGCATCATTTGTCTATAGTAAAGCTAAAGATTTAGGCAAGATATTGAACTCCTTCACTCTTGAAAGTTCAAATCAGGGTTGTGCCAATAGATTCTTTCCGTACTTATAATTAATGTCAATGGTGAGCAAAAACCCCCGACGCAGCAGTGTTCAAAGACGCGGTAATCACTTCCTGTGGGTCTATCGTGTGTGTGGGGGGGGAAGGTACTAAAGACAAGACAACTGATCGGTTTCCAAATACACCCTCATTAAAGTGTGCTGGACTTGAGTAAAATCATTAGAGTTCACTGCCGTATCATCCAGGAAGTTGATTCTTCATGGTACAAGGAGAGGTGTATTTCAAAATCTCTTCTCAGATTTTTTGATGTCGCTGCCTGCTCAGTTATCGCTATAAGTGGTGCCATTGGCAGTATCCAAGGCTTTCCTGTTGCTAATTAATCACCTCCACAGAGAACATAATTAGCAGCTTAATTAGGATCATCATCCACTAGAGCTGTAGCATCAGCCTAAACCAGCTGTGAGGTACTGGCTAAAACTTACAGTTCCTTCGGGAGCTCCCACTGAGAAGGAGGACTGTCAAAACTCCCTAATTTTTCTCTCTGACGGAGTTTCTTGATTAAACATTATCAGGGAAAGCAACATTTACCGATTAGACTTTCATATGCTGTCACACAGCCAGGATAGAGAGACAAAGCTCATTTCTGGCGTGTCTACTGGCAAACAAAGGTTGATTACCACATTCTTATGGGGTGATTGAAGGGAATTTGAAACATTGTTTGCATTACTAACAAGCCTTAAAATAGTGGAATTGACATTCTGAGTATGACAAGCACTTCTTGCTAAAAGCAAAAATAAATTTCCTTCTGTTGTCCTAATTTTTAAGAGCTGTCTTTTGGAGCCATTGCCAGACTGATGCATAACATGCTTCCTCCTCATCTTCTCTCCACAGACTGGTCTGTTGGGGTTGGAGGGGGTGGGGTGGGGGGGGGAGTTTTTAGGACAGAAATAATCAGTGTTTATATCAGGAGGTGATACAAACCTTGATGTCCAGGCTTTCCTTCCTTCAGTGACAGTATATATATAGGGTGCAAGTTTGAAACAATAACAGAAGAAGCCATTGCCTTTATATGAGCATCCACATCTTCCTTTTGTCCTACAAATAGTTTTGACACAAGTTATGAAAGGTGGAAAAAAGTGGTTGCAGAGCTTATATACCTGTGGGCTGCACTGTTCTTTTCAGAAAGCTTTCTCATGTAACTGCTGCAGAATAAGATCAGATGCTATGCTGAGAACAAGTACTGAAAGCACATAGAGACAGATATAAGCAATCAAGAGAACAGGGATGAAAACTGGAAGACACTTATATGTGAATCATGAACCAAAAGACAAAAAAACCAGGAATGAGATCCCAAGGGAATGAATTCAGCTCTTTTTTAAAGAACATTCCACTTTACAAGTCCAAAGCCCTGCTTGCTTTGAAATACTACACAATTCCCAGAAGAAAACTAAATGAAGAATTCGATCATGGATTTTTTATGAAGGCCTAGCTAGGAAATCATTACCTTCAAATGTAGATTTGCAGGAGAATGAGAGGTCTGTACCTCCACTGCTATGGTAAAAATTGCCACTTCTTCTTTTTCACCCTGAATCTAGGTACCCTCTTGTTGGTTCCAGTAACTAAAATTTAAGCAATGCTTTGAAAATTTATTCCAAGCTTTCAAGAGGAAATCAAGCTACTAAAATGTCTTATAAAGCTGTAAAGAACTGTGTGTATCAGCCAGAAAAATATTGTAGGTAGATTTACGTAATCCTTTGACTCTAAATTGCAAGACATATGGTCCCCTTAAGTTCCTTCATAAAAACACTTCTGAAACAAGATGGACACATCTGTGCTGTAGCAGAGCTGAGACTGATTCATGTTAAAAGATATTTCTAAACCTAAAGCATATTCTTCTGAGCTGTCACAGAAGCAAACCCACTGTTC
The DNA here is from genome assembly GCA_947846985.1 of Fratercula arctica. NCBI lineage: Eukaryota > Metazoa > Chordata > Aves > Charadriiformes > Alcidae > Fratercula > Fratercula arctica. The sequence goes on along the minus strand of CANTUZ010000005.1, from coordinate 51,355,125 downwards.
CTAGTATGAAAGTTTTGCTTAAATATGTAAAAGAAAAGTGATTGAGAAAGTCTGTGCATTTGTGAACCGTGGACCAAATCCTGCCCATGTGGAAAGGTTACATGTGTGTCCCAGATATAGGGAAGTCCTTTCAAGTACCTCTTTGTGGAAAGCTCAGGGAGGAACAAACATCCGTGAAATATCCTTGGACCAGAGAGTCATCTAGCACTGTAGCGGGAAATATTAGTACTTCTACCAGGTATTTTTACTTAACGTTTTGGGATAGTCATGTTAAGATGCTTTGCAAGGATTCTTTATGCCCAGTGTACGGGTGGTGAAACTCTGGCAAAAGATAATTGGATGAGACTGCCCAACTAATCAGTGGCAAGACCAGGATTCAGTCTGTTTTTTTGTAGCTCCTACTGCAGACATCTCTGCTCAGGACCTTCTGCCTTTTTAATGAAAAAGATTAATCTAATCCCAGGTGTTCTCTGAGTTTAGGAGTGTCTATCCAGATTTTTAATTCAGTGTCCTCAAGAAAGAAGAGCTACCTGTCTATTTTCAATCAGGTTTGATTTTTACTTAGTATAGCATATTTTATTGTCTAGATTTTAGCTCAGGACTGCATGGATCTGTTTTAAAGATAGCTGCCTGTATTATATATTACGCAACAATAAGTACAACATAGTAATAAACAACACATTGACTAACAAGCTTCTGCCTGTGTCTCAGCGCTACAGGATTTTACACAGCATTTTGATAATTTATACATCGGATGGAAGGGTAAAGTTGATTATTTTTTATTCATCAGGGTCATTAGTTCTTCCAGGAGAAGTGGAACAGACAGTGACTTACTGTGCACCCTTTTTTGATAAGCCTGTTCAACTGAAGTTAAAAACTTTGCCAGTTCCACAGCCATCAGACAACAAAGCCCAACAGGTATGAGGTCAGATTTATTTATTTAAACATGGGGGATTTGGGGTGGTTTTTTTTTACCTATTGGCTTCTAATGTTATTTACACAAGAACAGAGGGATATAGACGGAGTGTGTGAAACTGCTGTCAGTTAACATCACATTATTAATTTTTAAATTATTGATGAATTCTTAAATACATTAAGAATCGATAAACACTCTAATAGAAAGGTACTATTTTATCTTGCACACTGCTACTATATACTCCTACATTATCAAAATATGTTCTTCAATATTTGAAACTGTGTGTGGGCTTTTTAATATTTAGTCGGTGTAACTCACAGAATATTCAAGTAAACTCTTGCACTTCCTGAACTTTTAAGAAATCATTACTTATGTAGAATGATGGGCCACTTAATTTTCCAGTGGTCTCATGATCTTACGACATCCTGCAGTTCTCATTGGGCTGAATATAAGAACCATCTTCTGCAACAAGGAGGTAGCGAATGATCCCTTTAACATGACATTTAAAAGAAAAAAAGGTTTTACGATATATTGTGATCAGAATCAGGATTTGTCCTCTTGGAAATGGGTAGTAGCAAGATGCTGCTGAGGATATGCATTATCTAGGTCTGGTGTGGAGAGGTTTGCATTCTGGAGTTTGAGTCTTTTAATCGGACAGAATCAATACAAGCTTTAATTTAGAATTGTCATTTTCCCTCAGAATTTCAGTTCTTTTCAAACTGGAACAGGTGGTGTGGATTGCTCACAGGCTTATTTTAAGTCATTAAGCTTCCTATCCGAATAGTCAGTGTGAGCATTAACTTTTGGAAATGTTTCTACTGCAGGGAATTCTTCACCATTCTTTTCCCCTGCTTGATCATTGTAACAGAAGCTGAAGTTAGCTTCTGGCTAAAATGGGCCAGTTTTGATTGTTTCATATGCTTATTGATGTCCCATGAGGCTTAAGTCAAATTTATAAATGACACGTGATTGATGTTATAGCAGTGCATATGGTGCCTCCTTTCCTGAGCTCAATTGTGTTTAGTTCTTTGCAGTAAACTCTTTACTGTAAGGAACAAGTCTGCTTTGGGAAAAAGTAAATGTTCTAAAATGACCTTTCAAGCTTTAATACCTACCATTGTGTGAATAAAATACACTTTTCCCTAAGGATTGACATAATTCCAGGGTTTTGCCTTGAGAAATATCCATTGGTACAAAAACAATCCCCCCAACTAGAATGAGGTTTTATAGTTTTCTCATGTGATAACTTCTGTGTAAAAGCAAAGAAGAAGGAGTGTTGAGGCAGCCTGAAGTGTTTGTGTATGAGTCTTTAAGCTATGATTCATGAAAAATAGATGAAGATCCCACTGCGTGCAAAATTCATTTACATTTGAGGAAAAGTTGGGTTATGAAAGAGAAACTGAGTATTATTACATTGGTTAAGGGTTGCTACATTTTTCAAGAATGATTTTCACAACCATTTGGTTGGTGCCAGACTACTCAAGATGAAGGCAGTCTTTCCCCTAAATTATACACATATATGTGCCTTCATTTAAATAATATAACTGTGACCTGATATTTAGAAGTGTCAAGACTGGACAGGTCCGCTTTAAAAACCCTCAGTGCTTCAAATCATCCATTACCTTGAAAATTAAGTCTTGCACTGCTTATGGCAGGACTCGTTTAGAAAAAGATTTTCCCTGGGGTAGAATCATAGAATTGTCTAGGTTGGAAAAGACCTTTAAGACCATCGAGTCCAATGGTCTTAAACCTAACCCTGCCAAGTCCCCCCTAAACCATGTCCCTAAGCACTATGTCTACACGTCTTTTAAATACCTCCAGGAATGGTGACTCCTCCACTTCCCTGGGCAGCCTGTTCCAGTGCCCGACAACCCTTTTGGTGAAGAATTTTTTCCTAATATCCAATCTAAACCTCCCCTGGCGCAACTTGAGGCTGTTTCCTCTTGTCCTATCACTTGTCACTTGGGAGAAGAGACCAACAACCACCTCGCTACAGCCTCCTTTCAGATCTCCCCCAGCCTCCTTTTCTTCAGACTAAGCAACCCAAGTTCCTTCATCTTGTTCTCTAGACCCCTCACCAGCTTCACTGCTCTTCTTTGGACATGCTCCAGAATCTCAATGTCTTTCTTGTAGTGAGGGGCCCAAAACTGGACACAGTATTTGAGCTGCAGCCTCACCAGTGCCGAGTACAGGGCAACGATCACTTCCCTAGTCCTGCTCACCACACTGTTTCTGATACAAGCTAGAATGCTGTTGGCCTTCTTGGCCACCTGGGCACACTGCTGGCTCATATTCAGCCGGCTGTTGACTGACACCCTCAGGTCCTTTTCTGCCAGGCAGCTCTCCAGCCACTCTTCCCCAAGCCTGTAGTGCTGCATGGGGTTGTTGTGACCCAGGTGCAGGACCCGGCACCTGGCCTTGTTGAACCTCATACTGTTGGCCCCAGCCCATCAATCAATCCAGCCTGTTGCCAGATCCCTCTGTAGAGTGTTTCCACCCTCAAGCAGATCAACACTCCTGCCCAACTTGGTGACTTCTGCAAACTTACCGAGGGTGCATTTGATCCTCTCATCCAGATCATTGATAAAGATATTAAACAGAACTGACGCCAATACTGAGCCCTGGAGAACACCACTTGTGACCAGCTGCCAACAGGATTTAACTCCATTCACCACAACTCTGTGTGCCCGGCCATCCAGCCAGTTTTTCACCCAACAAAGAGTAATCCTGTCCAAGCCATGAGCAGCCAGTTTCTCCAGCAGAATGTTGTGGGAAATGCTGTCAAAAGCTTTAATAAAAGTCCAGGTAAACAATATCCACAGCAGGATATTATAACCACTACGCAGGTCATCTTGTCATAGAAGGAGGTCAGGTAGTCGAGCAGGACCTGCCTGTTGTAAACCCATGCTGAATGGGCCTGATCACCTGGTTGTCCTGTACATGCCACATGATGACACTCAAGATTATCTGCTCCATAACCTTCCCTGTCACTGAGGTCAGACTGACAGGCCTGTGGTTCCCTGGATCCTCCTTCCAGCCCTTCTTCTAGATGGGTGTCACATTTGCTAGCCTCCAGTCAACTGGGACCTCCCCCAGTTAGCCAGGTCTGTTGATAGGTGGTGTGGGGGATGGATGTGCTCACCAAAAGTGGGTTGGTGACTGCTTCTGCCAGCCTCCTCAGTAGCCTTGGCCCCAATAGACTTGTGTCTAAGTGGTGTAGCTAACCATGTCTAAGTGCTGTAGCTAAACATTTTCCCTTGGATTATGGGGGCTTCAGCCTGCTCCCCTTCCCTGTCTACCAGCTCAGGGTGCTGGGTACCCCAAGAAAACTAGTCTTACTGTGAAAGACTGAGTCAAAGAAGGCATTAAGTACCTCAGCCTTTTCCTCATCCTTTGTCACTATTTTTCCTCCGGCATCCAATAAAGGATGGAGATTCTCCTTAGACTGCCTTTTGTTGTTAATATATTTATAGAAACATTTTTTTTTGTCTTGTATGGCAGTAGCCAGAGCCAAAGCTCTGTGTTCAGCCAGGCTGGTCTTCTTCCCCATCGGCTCACCTACCAGCACATAGGGATGGCCTGCTCCTGCACCTTTAAGATTTCCTGCTGGAAGAATGTTCAGCCTTCTTGGACTCCTTTGCCTTTCAGACTGCCTCCCAAGGGAGTCTGTCAGACAGGCTCCTAAACAGGACAAAGTCTGCCTTCCTGGAGACATCCCTGCTTTAAAATGAGACTGTTCTCTGCCCATCAAAACAAATCTGTTAGGTAGGAGCAACAGAATGTGCTGCCTCGTCGGTTTTCATAGAGAATGGAAGACTATTCCCTATGAAAAATATATAGTGCAATGTAGGATGTTGTATGTCTATGCCAGGGACATATTTGTGAAGGACTTTAGGGGAGGGTGTGTATATCTCTGAACGTGTTGCTAGGGAAAGTTTAAAAAAGAGACAAGCACCTCCAGAAAGTAATTCATCCCACTTGCTGTATACATTTGTCCTAAGACAAATAGCCCCTGTCCACAGGCTGACTCTCAGGCTTGGTCTTTTTTGGCTAATTGACTACCTTAATCTAGAAGCCTAATTTTTATATGGCTGGACTTAGGAAAGATGAATTCTACCCTTCTATTCTCCATTGTTTGTCTTTAGTTTGAGCATTCAAAAAAGTATTTACTATGCCTATCATTTTATCTATGGAATGGCAGCATCTATAACCTAAAGTACAGTTTCCACTGAGTTCCTTTGATTTATGGTTTTACTGATAGGCATCAACTGAGGTTTGTTTCTTCTAAGTGCTATGCATAAATGCAACAAGAACAAGAAAGAACTTAAAGACAGGATTGACTACGTGAGAGAAGATGGAAGAGTTACAGAGGCCAGTAGAGACACAGAGATTGAGTGACTTGTCCAGAATGATGAAGCAGAAGTGGAAAACTGGTCAAGATTTATTGACTTTCAATCCAGTGCCCCGAGCTCAAGACAAACTTTTTTTTTTCCTCCGAAATACCCCACTACATATGAAGCTTATATGAAATAATAGGATACATGCCTGTCCCCCCCACCCTTTTTATGTACTGTTATTGAACTGGTAAGTTTTCCCTTGAGTATGCCGTCAAATCATTGGTGAGTGTATGTGCATCCTTTACATAATTTGAACAAGTGAATCATAGAGTGACATAATTACACAGAAATAAAGGTTTTAGAAGAACAGAGTCAAGCTGTTCAGTTAGCTGTAACTCCACACGGATTAATAAAAAGAACTGCGTTGCCAGTTATTACTAGACTTTTGAAAGAGTCAACTTCAAGGTATTTTATTTACAACATTACTTTGTAAAACAGCCTCTAGCAAAATACTTCAGTTAATATGAACATTACCTTCTTTTCCCCTTTAATTTGGACATGCAGGAACTGTAAATGAAAATGATTTTTTCTTCAGAGAGTAAATGACAGGAGCATTCTTAAGCAAACTGGCAGTTTTCTAATAGAGCAAAATTCTATTCCCAGAGAGCTCTCAAAAAGATTTCAATTAGATGTTAAATTAGACACCTGAAATTCACATATTTCTCTCAGCTCCTTAGGCAAAAATAACAAGATAATAACTTGATCAGCTCAGAGGAGTCAGTGTTCTATTGCAAAATGTCTTCCTTTTGAAATAGATCAAAATTGCAGTTTGCAGTATAAAAATTTTAGATTGCTTGTCTGTGTGGAATGTTGAAGTGAATGGCTTCCTGGGAGAAGAAGCAAAAAAAGAATCTCTAGTGCTTTGAGTACTTGTTTGAGAGACGAAGCACACTGATAAATATGCAATGTGCATAAACTTTTCAAGTGTGCAATAAGTGGGTAACAGAAAAATTGTTAACAGTGAAGTTGGGTATGTTCTACTTTGGCATCTAATTTCAGTTGGCATTTTGGAGTCAAGTTTTTTAAACAAAAGTTTTTCCAGTATTTCTCTGCACATGCATAAAACGTTCCTGGAATGGCGTGAAGGTCGACACAAGGGCCTAGTGAATGTGTGTATACTGTCCATAACTATGTTGGCAGAGGAAGAATAGATTTGTTTTTGTAGAATCCCTGTGAAGGCTTACTGTAATGTAAACTCTTATCTTCGTTACCTATAGATGTGGTAACAAATATTATTGCAATCAAACAACTGAAAAATATTTGCACCTTGCGTCATATTTCGGAGGAGTGTTTTGTATATTTGCAAAGGAAAGACAGGTAATAATGAACCCCAGTTGCAGGTACCAGTTGTTAACCAGTTGCCGGTACCCTTACTGGCATGGAATTTTAGGAGGCTTTGCCAGTGGAAAAGGTGAAACTGTACGTGAATATGATGAGGAGATCAAGCAGTTGACCTTAGCCTTAATGGGAAAGAGAACTTGTGTGCTTGCTTTGTCTCACGTAAACATTTCTTCAATGTGCTATTCATAAAAGTTAATGATGGTTTAGCTGGGATAGTGTATGGATATAAGCAAGATAATCTTTGCATGCAGAATGAATACCGTTTTGTAGACCAGCTCTATCTACAAAGTTTGTTTTCCTCATTTATAAAAGCCCATGGTCTACAGGTCTGCATCTAAGATGATTTATATGGTGCAGCATCTATTGAAGCCAGGCTCTAGAACATGAAGCAATACAGATGATTAATAAAATTATACAAAACCAGGAAAAATATTTCCTGATCAATCAGGCAATATTACAGTTTATTAATAAAGGATGTACATACTTGCATGATACTTACTGCCTTGTCTGTCAGGTGCCCAGCCACTGGAGAGAAATCCAGCTACCACTTCTCTGACTTACTAGATGGTATTAACTGTGTCAATACAGCTTCTTACAAAATGTTACCAGAAATTGTGTGGGATACTGGGCTGCCTAAACTGAGCACTGACCATCATATGCCGAGTGTTCTTCCTCCCTTTCAGCAAAACAAATAAGTATATTCTTAACTTCAGATATGTCAGTAGTCATTGGCTTCGTTGAGGATTCATCAGAAGTTTGAAACAATAAGCGTGTGTTTAAAGGTTTTGCTGATCTGGTACTCAATTACTTCAATATTTGGAACACAGCCCTTGAGGAGTTGTGCTTTTTGTGATGGCTGAAATTTCTAGACATTTTATATTAACTTCTCAAAGGATAGGGAGCATTCCTGTACAGTTTGGGCAGTGAAGATGTGTCTCCTGTGTAGCTCTGTAATTAATTTTATGTTACTGCTTACCATAAACCTTTTGTGTCATGGCCCTCTGCAGTTGCTTATCAGCACGCAGCCTACCATTGTTTTCATTATTTTATTTTATAGGCAGAGTGTTTATTCTAAGATACTTCAACGACAAACAATACAGAAATGCTACACACTATGTCAACAAAGGAAATGCTGTCAAATGCAGTAAGACTCCTCATGCAAGAAATCCAAACCAGCCAATTGCATATCTCTGAGACGGTGAAAAGAAATTCTTAGAGTCTGAAAATTGGTTATGTGTCATTTTGCTCATTCCAGGCATTTCATTTGCTGAAACTGTGTTCTGGGAACCATGTTACATTAGTATCAGATGTATGTACACTGAAGCTTTATGTGATACTAGCCCTAATTTTAAGGATACGGAATCTGCCTTTGAAATTTAACATAGCTGTACATAACTTGTCCATATCCCCACAGCCCTGCTGCTACAAGCAGCAGGAATGTAATAGATGTGTGCAAGGGAGGTTTTTAGTTTCCTTGCCTTGAGCAAAATTAGCTAATGCTACTAATTCAGATACAGTACAAATGGGGCACATTAAGTGGCTTAAATTAGGTCAAATTGAATAATTGAATTTATTCTTTTACTTAAAAAGAGCTTAATCAGCTGAGAGTGCTAGAGTCAGAAAAAATAGTTTAATTAAATATTAATTAGAAGTTTATATTTTGAGCTTCCTTATAATCACTTGCGGCAATATTATTTATGTATCTGTTTTTCCTTATTACAGCTACTAGGGGATGATGTTCAACCATTCTCACTTGATGAAGAATTTGATTATGACAACGTGGCACTGACCCCTAAGTTCTCTGAAGCTGAGCTGAAGGCCATTATGGAATTGTCTGAAGAGAAGAAAACGGAGACAGATGTCGAGTCAGCATGAGCTGAAGACTGAGTCAAAGGCATTCTGTGCAGTGCTGTTGAAATAACATTTTTATTGCATAAATCTAACTCTTCATTATACCCTTATTTAGTGTTCTTATCTATGTGGACAGTAAATGACATCCTCGAAATTTTTTGTTTCTTCTAACAAGGTGCCTTGGAGCTGGAGGTTGCCTTTTGCTGTACCTCGTCCTAGTTCTAAGGAAAACACAGAATAGGAAGATGGTTCTTGCACAGAGTTGCTTGTGTATTAGCTCTTCAGCCAGAGAGGAAGGATTTCCATCCTTTTTGTATGTCTGTACACTGATTTGCTTAGGCATTAAGGTTGGCTAAGGATGTCTGTATTTGTCCCTGAACACAACGGAATTTTTGTATAGACCAGCGACTTTTAATATTTATAGGCCCCAGTGTTCAGCTACTTTGTTGTTCTCCAGGTGGTACAAGGCAGTTGGAAGGACGTCTCAAATGACAGCCATAAATTCCCTTTTGTAGAAAAATCCTTGAGCAGGGTGAATCCTGTATTGGCTCAGGCCAGGTATGCTGGAGTAATTGCTCCATAGGACCAAAACAAGGTGCTGTAATTCAGAATATCACTATGGCTACTCTGGCTTATATTTGGTACCAACTCAGATCCTGATTAGCACAAAGCTAGACCTAAAGCTGCCTTTTACCTGGTTCTTTCAGTAATGCAAATAAGACCTTTTTGCATCTGACAAATCAGTCTATAAACTCTTTCCCTATTACTAGGTGACTTAAACATACAGAGTTATATGAGTGAATAAATCTGGGAATGCTGGGTTGTTTTCTCTGTCTTTTGTGTTACTTCAGTTCTGCAGAGAAATAAACATTTCTGTTTCCAGTAAACTTTTTGAGTTAATCAAAATTGATGTGGTACAACTCCTGACAATTAAAACATGAACTGCTACAAAAAGCCTTCCTCACAGAGAAAAAAAATAGTGATCTCATCCAATAAAGGAATCGGCATTGAAAGGCTGGCAGATTTTACGTTTTTTACAGGAGATGTTTCCAAATACCAGCTTATGGCTTACACTCAGCATCACTGAAATACAGAAAACTCTGGAGTTGAGTAAAGATGAGGTAGCACAGGTGGGAGAGAAGGATGTGCATCTCTGACACAAGGTAGGATGTACTTTTGCTTTGAGGTGTTTAGAATTCCTTTTTTTTCCAGATTACTGTAGAAGCTTCGCTATTAAGGCTTGGTTTAACATCACAACACTGAATTGTATTATTGGTCTTCTTCTGGTGTAACTGCATTAGCTGAAGTTTATTGACCAACATTTTGTCCTTGGCCTATCTCCATTATTTCTGAAGTGGGTGATTGACATGATGAATATGGGAAGAGTGCCTGAGCAGGCAGACTAGAGACCGAACCACAAGTTGTTTGAAGGCTCTGGATGAAATCCCTGTGGCTGGTTGGCTGCTCCATTGTCAGCAATTTATAAAAGCAAAGAAAGGTGCTTTGATGCTTCAAAGGAAATTTTCTGGATCAGTAACTTTGTAGACCATAATCACACACCACTGAAATCTGAATAGCATTTGTTTTGAGGAATGGCATTTGCCTCGATTAAGGGGATATTATTTAAGAGTGAGATTAACAAAAAACGGAAAAGAAAGTGGTCTCAGACAAGATGTTTAAGGAGAGTGATATAAAACTCCTTGTATATTGTATTTTGTATAGCAAAACTGGTCTGTATAGGACCTTGCTGGTAGAAGGTAATGAGAAATTTATTATTAACATCTACACTCAAACGGATACCTGTGCTGTAGTTAAAACAGTTTTTGATGCAATTGGCTATGTAACAGATTCTGCTGTTTGGGATTTTTTTTTTTTTTTAATGTGAATTCATTTGAGTGCAATGGAGTGTTTTGTTGAACCCGAGATATTTTTGATTATGTGCTTCAGATCCAACTGGAGTTTTCCAGAGAAACATTCAGCTAAGGATTCCTGAGCAGATCTATTTATTAATTCATCTTCTTCTTCTGGAAGACTGGAACACACAGATAATGTGTATAAATGTGAGGGATAAGAAGTAAGTTCTGGAAGAGCTCCATGAGCAAATCTGGGAGGAAGAAATTGAGACTTGCTGTACAAGGATAGCAAGGTCAACCTTTAAAAGCCTCAACAGAAAAATAAGGGAGACAACCTCATTCACATACGTATGTATAGAAAAGGTAAAGTAAGGAACCTTCAGTCTAAGAGACGTCTGTGTACAGAGTATCCTAACCTGCAGACAAGGAAACAATATAAATAAAGGTGGACTTTAGTGGGTTTGTGGAATGATGAATTCGGCACTTTTTTTGAGTGTTTTTTTAGAAAGGTTTGAGACACACATACTATAGATCAGTCCTGTTGGAATTCTATTGCCAGTAGAGTCAATGAGAAAACTTCTCCAGGGGTTCATAGTGATCTTCAGGCCAAATCAGCTCTGGAATCTCCAAGTGCATTTTCTTTTCATTTCATTATCAAATTTTCCCTGTACATTAGGGATACATACAGCCATTCAGTTTCTTCTCTCATAGGCAGATGATTCTCTTACCAAATGTTCAGAGTACCTGTTATGCTCCATAAGTGTCATTCAGTATGGTCATTATATGGTTCCGTTTGATGTAAAGAAACACTTTGCTGCAGAATACCCAACAAAATTGGAACTCTTCACTGACATCCATCTTATGCAGAGAAATGGGGATAATTCACTTACATTTACACCACTCATGAGTTATATTTTTGCTCTCTGTTAGCAGAGATGAGTATCACAGTGGAGATTAGGCAATGTGGGCTACATTTTCTGAACATGACATTTTATTGGCCTGCCCCTGTGGTTGTTTTTGGCTTGTACCTTTTACTTGATTATACTTCAAAGAGGAGGCACATTTTTCTTTTCTCCATTACCAGGTTGTCATTTTTAAGAATATACTTTATGTGCATGTTAAATTTTATACATGTACATGGAGTTAGTTACTTGGAATTGTTTCAGTGTTTGTGAGGTGGTTTGGAGTCTGAATAATATGTATCTTTTCCTCTTGTAGCTTGTATTCTCTTTAATATTTAATATTTTCAGCAGGGGTTGGTGAGGGGCATTATCCTTTTCTATTTATGGTCTTTTCTAAACATTTTGTTTGTTTGTTTTCCAAAAGAATTAAAGGCAAAACTCACACATGGAAAAAGAAACTTCCAGTGCTACTTGGAATCGACTTAGGGGCTTCTGCAGTAGGGAATAGGATTTCCTCCCTACCACACTGACAAGGATTTTGACTGCAAAATCTCTGATGTTGTGTGAGCCTGTTGGAAGTGAAGACTGTGTGATGCATCTCCCTAATACCGTCTGATTCATGACTTCCTCGATGTCTAAAGTGCAACAGAGGTATATTCATCCATACCAATCAGTGAGCTTATCTGTATTAAACTTGTTGCTAACTTGAGCGTTACCAGAAAGATACTGTTTCTGCCGCAGTTTTGATGGATCCTGAGTTATGGGGAGAAACTCCTTGAGTTTTATGGGAAGTATAGTAGTCCTTCCACTGGGCCTGGAATCTGAAGGGTTGTTTCCTTGGCTGGCTGTGGTGCAAGCTCAGATATTAATGCTCAGAGTTACTCCTTGTGGGTGTAAAAGGAAGAGTAACTATTTGCTTAGATAATGGTTGTGAAAGAATAAGATAAAAATTTAAGAAATGAGAAGAGATGCAGACAGATCTGTCTGACTCAGACATTATTAATGGTTCTAAATATATTTCTATTAATGCACAAAGGTATCATTATATACACTTGTGTACACACAGTGCCACTGAAAGAAAATAATTTTAGTATGGAGAGTACTCACCAGATAATTCAGAACCTTTTGAAGAAGATGGCATGGAAACAAATCCCTGCTTTTATGGAAAAGACCCTTTGATCCTCTGGCCTTGATTTTCTGCTGCTGTAAACTGGCAGAACTCCACTGAGACCATTTATATTCATACAGAGCAGACAGGACCCTGGTATTTACAGTCTTAGCTGAAAGAATACAGAGCCAAATCAATTCCTGGTTTAAATTTACTGAATATAAAGCTATGTATGATGTGACCCGTTATCATTATGGGAAAATATTTAAATGCAGAGCCAATGCAAATGAAATGTAGAAAACATATCTTTAACTGTTCAGTTACTAATTTTACACAGGTCATTATGGAGTTTCTGTAGTGGTGCGTGCTTAGAACGTTGCTTTTTGCTTTAACAAAAATATCGCATACATTTTCAAATGTCCTATTCAAAACATGAAACTTGATTCCATACATAATTACCAAAGATTCCCAGCTCCTTTAAAGTGTTTTTTTCCCTCTGCATCTTGGCAAGGATTGGAAATGGCGTTTGCTTTATCTTGGAATTGTTTTTAGAAGATCTGACATCGCTTGTAAAAACATGCACTTTCTTATAAAGGCGGACTATCTCAGTTAGTGATGCAACACTAAATGCAGAAATAAAAATAGGACCAAATCCCTAGCTATTCAGCAACTTCAGGTATGTCATGGTGTGGCTAAACAGACACTTGGTATCAAAGTTTCTGCTTGGATAGCAGCCTGATTTGTATCCTGTTGTCCTCCGCTTTCAGTTTTCCTCAGGAGTCTAAGTGGTAGCTTGGTCCTAACAATTCTTGAATGAATTCTTACAGCTCTGCAAAGAGACTGCAAGGCAATTTAGGTATGCTGACCAAAGAAGCTGAACCAGCAGTCTTGTACTGGGGCTCCATGCACACTCCAGCCTCCTGAATAATTTAGATGAGTGTGGCTATTCACCTCTGTTCAGCAGAGATTTGTGTTACAACCGTTGTGAGTGTGATACTCCTGAAGACGTGCAATGAAAAAGTGATGACTGACAATGGTTGGGGCAGAGATTCATTAGACCCTGTTCCCTTACTGGGGCCATGCTGAACAGGTGGCTTACTGCCCTTCTTCGCAAGCTGCTGTTCAGCCTCAGTGTGTTCAAGCCGCCCAGTAAAGTGAAGACACCCATGATAAGGATTCTTGCTGGCCTCAGGAGGCGAGCACCCTGCACCGCAGAGCTGCGCGCTTGTGATAGTGAAGGGCATTCCCACTGCGGTGTGCTTTCTTGTGGCGAGGTGTCAGTTAGCACAGGTGGATGTGAGGTGCCACATGTGTCCTGGGCTTCTCTTGGAGGGATGCGCCCTCTCACCAAAAGGCGTCTGTCTTTGCCAGTCTTGGGCACATGCAGTTCTCCCAGGTGCTAAATGTCTGCCCATCTCTTGGGAAAACAAGACAGACGGTTTTCTCTGAAATGGTACTAAGTTGTAGAACATCTCAAAAAGATGATGAGTTTAGTAAATTTGTGATTGCTGGCTGTTGGAGGTGACGCCCTGTGTTTTGCTGGTGAGGTACTGTAAGCCAGTGTTGCAGGTGTGTGAGCTGTAAAATGCCACGGAGTTAGACTGGAGATAGTTTTAGTGCTTGTTTATGACAAGTTTGCAAGAAGAAAAGCAAGTGTTAAAAGGTACTGTCATTTTTATAGACAGGCTACTTTATTTGCAATTGCAGTGCCCCACAGTTAAAATGGAAATCAATTTTAATGCCTTATGAAAATGCAGAAATATTTGTCTCATTTACAGCACTTCCAAAAAGGACAGGTAATAAAATTCCCCTGATTAACGATCTGTAATTTTATGTGCTTTGTGGTGTCTTGTTCACTACTACATCTGTCCGCATAAACGTTTCAAAATAAAAAGCAAAGATAGATCTGAGCAAAATCCCTAAATCTAACTTCTCAGTTAACTTCAGGTTGTAGAAACTCTCTCTATATATTGAAAGCCCTCTTTGATCTGAATATTCCCAAACTTTGGGGAAGTAGGTACTCTACTTTAAAAATCTCTAACCAAACATTTCTCAAGCAGCCACTTAGTACCTGTCTGGACTACAGAAAACAAAGCAGTCAGGCACCTCCCTATATAAAAAGAACCTATGGAACCTAACAATCGGAATAACTGCACTCTATAGGAAGATAATGGTATTCTATAAAAGGACTCTAAAGATAGTAGCATTAAATGGACAATGATATTTTTCTACAGTGAAGCATATTAAAATATTCTGTTGACTTGATACAATTCTTGAGAACCTTTGAATGCCCAACTGAAAAATTAGTGTAATCATTTTGTAATTCATGTGGATTTACAACACAGTTATCTCTTGAGCCATTAAAATGAGATTAAAAATTGTGTGGGATTTTTCAGTGTATTTCGTGGCAGAGCTCACACCATAAATTAAGGCTTTAGCCTCATTCTGTCATATGTTACAACAGTTTGCTCTTTTGTGGCTATTGTGGTTGAGGACTCTGGTGGCACTGTTTCTGGAGTGCAGGTGTGTACTTGTAGCAAGTAAGCCTTAATTTAATAAGTTTTCTTGAATCTATCTGCTTTTCTGTCCATATGTTTAAAACCTTGTAATATGCAATATGATATGCATAATTCTTAGAAAGAGACAAGTGTTGCTTGTGCTCTGCAGAATAACTTCGCTAGGGGACAAATTCTACCGATTACTTCGAAGTGTTGACTCTGCCATTTAGATTTGTGGCAGATTGCACGTTTTTTCTTTGAGAGAGAAATATTGAAATGCATTTTTTCACCCTCTTTTCCTTATTTTTGTTTTTGTCTTTCCTGTGTCAGGGTTGCAACTAGCTTTCCTAAACTTGACAGACACTACATTAATCCAATGAGCTACTTTCATGCTGGATAAAATTTTAAAGTAAACAAGATGGAAGGCTGGCGTCTGGACCAGGAAATATCAAAGCACCATTAGCATTTCATGCGTAAGCTTAGCATTTGCAAAGCTTTCAAAAACAAACAATCAGAAAAATACAAATAATGGTCAGCCTGCTTACCGAATGAAAATTTAATTGCAAATTGTCTTTGTTCAAGTCAGCTGCTTACACTTCGGCTCCTCTGCCCACCGAGGATTCTGTTACCTAGCATATTTCAAAATCCAGACTGTCAAAAATACTGACAGCTCGCACTAGCTGAATAGCATTTCCTGCAACAAAACTGTGATCCGTTTAAGGCTCTTTGTTTTGGGTTGTGAAACACTTCCTGAATTCCACAGATTTATTTGCCATTCGTGAACATTAATAACCTGTACAAAAAATAATGGCCCAATGGATATCTTTCTGCTGAGAGCAGGAAGAAGGGAGCTGGTGGGAAGAGAGGCTGGCTGAGCAGCCAAGTATTGTCTGAATGTGATGTTTGATGTCTTGCTTTTGATTCTTTTTCAGTATTTGTATGAGAATCTTGGTTGTCAAAAGAGGTGGCTGAATAACACCCCTCCCCACCCCACCCCAAACCCACACGTATGAATGCGCTGGCAAACAAGCTATCCAAATTCAATTGGCTACTATTCCAAGGGAAATATTATTTGTTCTGGAGTGTGTTTTACAAGGTGCTTGCAACTGAGAGCATTTACTAATTGACAGAATTGGACTGTGATCACAAATGTTTAAATGAATGTTTATCTGGTACTGCTTGTAATCCCATACTTCCCAAAAATTCATTTTTGAAATGTATATTCTTTTGATATTTTTCACTTGCTGCCCCAGAACCAACAGATCAAAGTCATCCTTCAAAGATGATTCTGAAAAAACATAACTTGGAGTGCTCTGAACAGAAGTGATGAAATTAAGAATGAAATAAAATTAAGTAATGTTAAATTTAGGAAAAACAACTTACTGAAATTCAGATATACTAGACTGTACAAGTGCCACAAGGGAAGTTAGTGGAGCTGCTTTGCTAAGGTCAATTAAAAGAAATCTGAAAAAAAATATTGGAGAATATGCTGTAGGAACAAAATACTGGATCAACCAGGAGTTGGGTTTGATTAATATTTTCCCTCTGAGACTAAGGTGTGTGAGAATGAGTGGTTGGTGTGTGAAGAATTTTACTTGTTAATCACAGAATCACAGAATGATAGGGGTTGGAAGGGACCTCTGGAGATCATCTAGTCCAACCCCCCTGCCAGAGCAGGTGATGATTATCATCTTAAAATGCATAAGCTTAATGACCGTTAAGATCGTTATCATCTTGGGATTCCAATTCTGATAATGGAAAAAAGGATGGTTCAGTTTAGCGATGGAAGTTCATTCTGACTGTTTTAGTTCCAGAGCGTCTCTGCAAACTCTTGATTTGTACACAGGCTGGTAACCTGTGTTAAACCAGATTTGAAGCATCACTTCCAGCATTTGCAAAAACGAGAAATGATGTATTACTTAAATATTCTGCTTTTCTGAACAATCTAGTTGCATTACAATTGCACAGTAAGATAGGACAGAAGGCTTTTTTTCCCTGCTCTTAAAAAATCTTAATTTAGAGATGAGAATTTTGAAGTGGAACGTTCAATCAGAACCACATTAGAGCTTTGGGGAAACCTATGTTTGGGTGTAGATCTGTGGCTCATGACTTCATGGCTCAGCCTTGATCTCTTTGTCTAAGTAAATGAGATCACATTTGATCTTACCTTGGAATATGTGAAGTTAATTTTTTTCCGGAATCCAAAACCACTATCAGATTTATACTTGCAGGGCATGCTTCTTTTACTGTTTTTTCTCCTTGCCTTTATTAGTCTTAATTGTCATGTTACACAGCAATCGATATGATATAATGTAATAGACAGAGAACATTGCCACATTTTTCAACAGGAAAAGGGACCCTTCTCCTTACTGAGAACTGAAGAGGCCATTGAAACCCTTTGGTTAGACACTTGTCAATTTGAATAGGTAAGTATTGAGTTCAGCCCGTATTTTTTATGAAGCATTTGTGTTAGCCAAATCAGGGAGGTGCTGCTGGTTGAAATAATTCGTTAAAAAAAACTCAGTTCAACCACTTCAAAATAGTCTGTCCTTTGGTCACTGTAAATTCCTCTTGATACTCCCATCCCACTGTAGCTCTATCAGAATCAACATAGCAAACACACAGACTCTCACTGCCGTCTCTTGTAGTTGGGTTCTTGTATAATGCTGCCAATTCTCTTGGACACTTCCAGGGAGCTGCAGCTTATCAAGAGGCTCCCCAGAGGAGAATGTGATTTTTATTTATTTTCTGTTCTAAATCATGCCTCCATGTAACGACGCCTCACCCTGTCCTCCCCAAAGGAACGGCTAAAGGAGAATACCAATGCCTAGACTGATTGGCATTTGTTGGTTTAACTGAGTGTTCAGTTTTTCACTTTTCAGTTCACCTTCCCTAACCTTTCTTTTCCACATGGAATTTTACTTCTGGTGCCGAGCACTGAGGGAAAAAAAGTGTGTGTTTCTTCAAACCACCCCCATCTTATTAACATTCAGAAAGGTGTTTGCTGATGTATTCAGTAGGAGAGGAAACTGATTGCTACCTCACAGTAAAGTTTTTCTGTTTTAAATGTTAATTGTTTTAAGCACTCTGGAGTTTTCTGTGACCTCTAGGTCATTTTTTTTTTTAAATGATGGTTGATACAATCTCTCAGATGAAGGGGAGAAAAAAACTACTTTGCTGGCCTAGTTTCAAGTAACCTCTAAAAGTTCAAGTGGACCAATTACACATAAAGGAACAACAACTTTTGTAAAGCTTCATTTGAATCCCAGAAGGGAAAAATGATAGAAAATCAATTAACTTTCCACATGAAAAAATAGCTCATATTGCTAAGCTTTCCTTGCATAGTTTCTTGATTACGTTTGGAAGCAAATTGCCTTGATTATACCTTTGACGGGAAGGAAAGCCTTTTAATTAATTTAATACATGCTATAGCAGTGCTAAATTGTATCATGGAACAATTAAGTGGGCCTACACCGATATTTTTGCCCTGTTGAAAATGGATATTGCTCACTTAGTGAGTCATGCTCTTGCTGGGTTGACGCAATTATCCGTTCATTGCAGAGCATGTGACATGAAAGCGATTAGGGCTTATATATAGAAGAGTGGCTAAATGGAGTAAATAAAAGCCAGTTTCAGTGAAGAGTCTGAAATGTCTCCTCTGGTCAAAAATTTGGAGAAATCTGAGCTAAACTTCAGAGCCTGTACCCACACTGGAGGCTGAACTAGACCCCCACTAAGGCAACACCTACTTTGGGAATATTGAGACTTCCGATCTATTTTCTATTGGTACTGGACTGAAATGAGGAGTGGAAGTGATTCCCTGTTTGTTGTGTACTGACAGATGATCCTCAGACTCTTGTGTAGCTATGAACTATCGATAGCAAATTTGTAGTAGCATCTACAGTAGCTGCTTCACTCGCTGCTTCTTAAACCAATTCTTGCCTCAAGCTCTTAGCTGAAAACAATTACATTTGTTGTGTTTGCTGAGAATAGGATTTTTAAATGACACTATTAATTCAAATGTTCTAAATACAAGAAACAACACATTTATTTCTTTTTTCTTTTTTTTTACAAATAATGTGTGTTCTTGTATCGTTAATGATGTTACATTATATTGTTGAAAGAAAATAATACTAAGAAACTTCTTGATTTGTCTCTGTTGATAATGTACATTTTCTTGTCTTGCTAAACTGGTACGACTGGGTCACTTTACTTTCCCTGGTGGATCTTGCCTGTTGGGAATGTATTTGCTTGCGCCATGCTTTTCATACTGAGGTCTGCTGGGTCTTTCCTGGTGAATTTTAGAATCAAATATCCAAGAGCTGAATAATAAAGCAAAGAATCAACCACCAGAGAATCTCTCTTATGAATTCATTCATAGCTTTCTAAACTCAGATAAAATATTACCACACATTTTTCTAATACCCCAAAGCCATAAGCAATGACAAATAAAACCTGTACAAGTGAGGAACAATATTCACATTACGTGCTCTCTGTTCTTTCTGATTTCTTAGAGAAGAGCCAACTGGTGAGGATTTTTTTTATAAAAGGAAGCTAATAACTATGGTTAGGGAAAGACTCGAGGTGGGAGAGGAACCTTTCTTGCAGCAGCGTGAAGGTGAATCTGTGCTAGAAATCAGTTTTGGGGGGCAGAATTGCTGCTGTGAGTGCCATACCACAGGACTGGTACCTTCTGAGCTAGTGCATTCTACATTATTTAGAGGTTTAATTTAATTAGAAATCTTAGATTTAATAACCAGCATTTTGAATTGTGACAAAATTGGGCTGGAAAACATCAGTATGCAAGGACCACTGTCAGATGCACTCTCTAGGCTTCTGTACCAGTAAAAATATTTAGTATTGACCAGAATGGCAAAGCCAGTAACCAGAATGGCTGCCTGACATTGTCTGGCATTAGGTAGAGAGGTGCAATTTGCACCACTTAATTCAGTAAAGATCGACTTTATCAAGGATAGGTTTCAAATCTGCTTTTGGCTCACTAAGAGAGCCAATACGGTGAAAGGCCTAACTCAGTACCTGCCCCTCCCTGGTCCCAGCTAGTTGCTGCCAGTCTTTTGGACCAGCCGGGGACTGTAGCTTCAGTGACCTTCACTGTGATGATGAGGCTTAATTGACTAAGTACAGTCAGTAAACGTATCTGAGAAAGCAAATGTGTTAGTTTTCCACACTTCTGGTACAAACACATACTTGATCTTTGCATCTGTGGCAGTGTTGGTCCAATGGTCCAATGTAGTCCTCTACCTTCCCATCAATAGGGATTACGCAAAAAAACCCTTTTTCATTATTTAAATTTCTTTCCTATCATCACAAATGCCATACATTTATATACTTTTTTAGTTCTCCCCAGTGAAAAATAGCAAAACTATAATGCATTCACACTACTGTATTTTGATTGCACTAAGGTTCTATTTTTAATGTTTAGCTTTCTTCATCAAGAGAAAAAAACCAACTTTCTCATCTTGTTGAAAGGCAAAGATAGATGGTTTCGGGATCTCTGTTATTGCTGGGATCAGCATCACAGTTAGCCAAGACCTAACCCCTCTGAAAGATGGAAGAGTGTGTTGAAGATGATTGAAAACATTGCTGATGCATAAAGGCAATCATGGATGGCTAATTATTCCCACTGTAACTAGAATGTGATTTCCATTGGGTTACTCTAAGAAAGATGCTACTTGATAGTTTCAGCAAAAATATTGAAGAAAGACAGCATTTTTAGAAAAAAGACAATCCTGATCTATCTCAGTTCTTGAGTTTTCCACTTAGGCCTGGGATCATTAATTCCTAGCTCAAGTTGTGCCCCATGAGAACAGACCAATAAGAGAATTCCAAGTGTGCTACTAGCTGACTCTCTTAAGAGATGAATGGATGATGAGCAAGGTTTAAGGGAAAACTGACAATGAGAGAGAAGAAAGGTCACTAACTAAAAAGTTTTTTTTCTCAGGGACAAGAAAGATTAAAGGAGTGAGAGTAAATAGGTGTTTCAGTTTGGGAAATGGGATTAGAAGATCAGTGCAGAGCTTGCTGAGCATCACTTAAGAGTTCCAAAATACTCCGGGCACCGTTTCCCAATATCTAAGTCCACGATTTTGTTGGGGAGAAGTTAGTTACCTTTTTTTTTCTCCCCCCTTATTTCTCTAAAATAACACGGAAAGAGGGTAACTATTGACACTGTAAAACCAATTCTCAGTGCAGAACACATGGTGGCAATGTTGCACCACTGCTGAACCACTGTCGTGCAGCACTTAACTGAGACAATATTCATTTACTGAGCAATAAATAGGTAGATGCAGTAAGAGTGCTGCTTTACCCAGGGAATATTATACTTGTACATGGTAGCACTGATTGTGTTTTGTATTAAAATAGAGAGTAAGGTATAGGAAAGATATTTTTTGTCCTTTCTTTTTACCACTTGTATTATTTGCATGCATCCTAAGCACTGGTGCAGTTTAAGTTTTGCAGAAATAATGTAGCTGGTGTTGGAAAAAGATATGACTAATTAGTTTCATTCCGTAAAACTAAATAAACCTGCCTTAGAGGAGCACTTAGGATAACAAAAATCTCTACCCATCACGCGCACAGAGAAATCAGGAACTGCGAAGGTTTCTCCCTCTCAAAAGCAAGCTTTACTGTTCAAACAAGCTAGTCACTTTCAAAAAGATCTCTAGCCTAAATATAGGCTTCCCTAAATGTCTACAGAGAAATAGTGGCATTGCAGAAGACCTTAGCAGGAAAAGTTTTGGGCACACATAAGGGTGAGTTTCTGGGGACAGCAGTCATGGACGGCTCTCGGCACAAAACCCCTCAGATCTGGTGTGGTTTGGCTGAAGCCTTCGGGTGATCACCGCAGCAGACCAGCCAAGGGTTCACGCACCCGTGGCTGCTCTCTGTTCAGCTTGACAGGGGGCCTTCAGAGACAGACTGAGTAGGAGAGGACTTACACTAGAAAGAGAATGCTGACTGCTGAGTATTTCAGGTCTCTAGGACTGTTGTCTTTCATATTTGTCCTGCTTTTGGTGTGCTGTTGCAGCTCCATCAGCTCGGTTCCCAAGCCACCATCTTCCCTGTTTTCTCCTCAGCCTTTGTTGAGCTCCGCGCTCGGGCGGGCAGACCCTTCTCTGTGCTTCTGTCACGGCTCAGCTGATTTCCATTTCACCAACACAAGATTAATGAGTTTTTTTCTTCTGTTTTTCAGCCTCTTGGGCCTAGACATGTTATCAGCCACTGCCAGGTTACTCTGATTGTCCTTAGCTCTAAGAGTCTGGATTCAACTCTAAATCTCGGTGGCAGGAGCAATGCACTCCGCAGGTATCCCCAAACTACTGTCCACAGCACTGGAAGAAGCCCAGGGGAACAGCCAAGCTGTAAGGGCACAAGATGCCTTCTTACAGTGCAAGAAGGAAAATGCAGGTTTTTTCAGCTAACAAGCAATACCATGCTCTCTTTGTTCTTTTCTCCCCATTCCATTCTACCAGACACAAATGTAAAATAAAATGAAAAAAGAAACAACCCCAAATCCCAAAGCTTGAGAGGAAGCAATCCAAGTAAGCCACACTCAACCAACTGCTTAGATTCATGCTTGGGAGGTCGGTACTTTTCAAACTGCTTGGTATAGGTTGATTTTTGGGAGCAACACATACCCACACAGGCCAGCAAAAAATAAATATTAGGAATTAAACAAGTATTTGGATCATGTTGCCGGTAAGGTTGCTGTAAATAAAAGCCAGCTAAAACCACTGAAAATGTGTTGAAGTAACTGATACAGCAATAGCAGGGAAATTCAGTGGTTTTTTTTTTCAATGCCTAAAGTCCTTTTTATGTGTGCATTTCCAGGATGAAGATCAAGAGCCCTACAATTCCATGGCTTCTTTATTGATTCATAGGAAGCATAGTTTTTTTCTATCGTGGAAAAAATCATAATGGAAGTTTTCCAACAACTATTGATCAGGAGTTTGGTACCTTGGTAGTTCCTACCTCTCCCTCTGTCCAACGACCAAGACCAAGGCAGAGAAATAGCTAAGCTAAACATTTGTAATTTAGAAAGAAGGACATTGAGATGATCCATTCAAGAATACTTACACATCTTAAAAAAAAATCCTGCTAGCTTTTACTTGTTTTCTCCCCTCGCACATAAGTAAAATATTAGCTCCTCAGTCTCAAATAAGTGCTGAAACCCCAAACATTTATCAGTTGTTGTATAATTGCTTAGGATTAAAAATTATGGTTTTGGCACTTTGTATTAATGGCACAATGATCTTCTGCCACATCTGCCATTGTTTTTCAAAGGACAGTTCAAGTGCCATTTTCCTAGTTGAGGCATTAAATCCCCAGGATGCCCAGCAAGGCCTCTTGGTGTGCAGATTTATTTCCACTGAACAGATAGAAGTATTTGAGCAAGGGAAAGATATTGAAGAGAAATACAGCAGCTAGAGATAGTAAAGGCAGACACTGTAGAGTACTGATTGAGGGCTAGAAAGTTACAGAGATTGTGATATCTGACGCTCATCACTAGTTCACATCTGATGTAGCTTTACACTCCTACCCTGATAATATTTTACTTGGTCGAGGTTTGGTGGTAACAAAAAACTAAATCCATAGTACATCTTATATTTTCTCTTCTGCAGGAAAGGCACAGGGAAAAAATGTGAACTTCACCTACAGATGCTGAATTAACAATCCTGTTTTCATGAAGTACATAGAAAGGATTTATTGAGTGGATTTCAGACGTAATATAAGCCCTTTTAGAGGCAGAGGGTGAGATTGCCATTCACTTCTGCAAATGTGGATGGAATAAAACACGAGTAGTTCAGACAGGACCATGGAAACACAATTGCTCAGCCTGCCTTGCAACTAAACCCAGTTTGTCCTCATATGAAGTGACACAGGCTAGAAAATAGCTAGTGGAGAGAACGGGTCTGCTATCCTGATTATTTTTCTCTTTATTCTCCTCTACTGCCCTGTGATCTCTGGGCAATCTGTTTTGTAGCAAACACCATTTGAGGTTGCATTGTCTTTGGGTCAGTTCCTTTTCATGCTGTATTACGCATCAGTGGAAGCTGCTTGCTTTGGGTGGTCTGGGCATCTGCAGCAGTCAAAGAGAGCTCCTGCAAGATGCTTAAAATATATTCCAATGTTTTCCATGCTATTCTGTGACAGATGTTTTGTCCAGTCATATTAACCTATCGTCTTGAAAATCAGTTTCTGTTCAACAAAATGCAGATCTCATTTCCCCCCCTTTTCCTTACTTCAAATACCTGTTCTATTGCTTTATTGAGGTCAGAGTAGTGGACAGCAGTAGTGTGCATTAATTTTTACCCCTTCCATGAAGATACTATCTTTCTGTTCCCAGTCATATAATATTTTCCAAATTGAAAATTTATAAAAAATCCTGACTACTCAGCTTGTGACTCAATCAGTTGGGTTTCTTGCAGTTCTGGGACAAAGTGTATCTGGTTCACTTTATTGATATCACCAGGAGTTTTCATCTTCCTCGGAAGCCGTTATTCTACTTTTGAGATCCTCAGTTCTATTAGCAATTATGCTTTTGCCCTCATGTTCAACGTTGTTGTTGCTACTGAAAACAAAGATTGGGTTTTAGTCTGTGGGCTATAAATAGTGTGGCTTTGATCCCCCTGCCATAATCCTTACCCCAATGATGATCCCATTTCTTCTTTTGTTAATATCTGTTATATAAAAAGGATATGTCTGCTTATAAAATGTACTGGTGGCAATGCTGGGAAATGCTTTCAATATAGAAAAGGGCCAGAACACCGCTCAGGGGGCAATGATTTCCCTTGAGAATAGAAGCAATGTGAATTAGATGAAATCCAGTAATATAAAGTGAAAGGAAATTCATGTGAGGAGGTATTTGCCAATAACCAGCCCTCCCGGGAACTCACCAGACTTCCAGTAAGAAGAGTGGGAAGGGGACTTTGCTGTTATCAACGTAACGGGACTTCATCTCAGCTTCAAGTCCAGTCGTCTATCCTAGCCTTTTAAAATGGAGGCTTCCTTAGCCAGTAACATCTTGGACAACAGCAAGGAATTAATGTATTTTTTTCCTGAAGATATGATAAAAGCATGCAGCTGTTCATTTAGTTTATTAATGGCTTATTGGTGTCTTTGCAATAGAAGATTTTTGCTGTTCCAAACATTTGAAAGAGAGAGGAAAAGTCTATTGTCTAAGTTTTTGTTTTCTTTAAATGTTATCCCTGAAGGCGCATGTATTTGCTTGAAAATAATTGCAAATGTCACAACTCTGATTTCAGCTTATGCGTCGCCTGACTTTCAGGGATAAGGGCACTTAAGTCGCTAGTAAACTCCAGCCTAGAAATACTCTGGCCTTTTCAGTTCCTAAAACATATTTCATAAGCAGCATTTCCCTTCTAGCCTGCAGCAACAAGATTTGACATTTATATATTGCCCCATACATACATCACATAATGTTGCCAGATTCTTTATGATTAACTGATGTAATTGGCTTCTGAGATAAAAAGAAATTTATGTGGGAGAACCCACAGAATAAAACAAAGTTTCGATTTTATTCCAAAGTTGAACTAAGAAAAGGGGGAAATAGATCTTTCCTGAGGACAGCCATTCCTTCAGGAAAGCAAGCATAAGAAAAGCCACTGCATCGATACTGGTGAGAAACAAGGGCATGCCAAATTTGTCCCACACGTAGACAGTGTATCAGATCGATGTATCGGAGGGAATGCAGGAAAATACAGAAAAGTATCAAAAAAGTGAGAGCAGGTAAGTAGCATTCTCCAACTTTGCAGCAAGTCCTGTGCTCTCAGGAAGGACTGACTCACACTTATTTTTTTGGACTAAATTTTCACTGCTGAAGTATTAAGCTTACTGGTATCATTCCATGCCACATCTATCTAAATACACCTGCCTTGCATCATCTGTATGTGTTCCTGGTGTTGTTAAAAAAAAAAGACTTGAAAATATACAGTGGATGTGAACATCACCAGACTTGAAACTGAAATTGCAGCGCAGGGGGTCCCATGTGACGTTCTTTTACTAACTGATGCATTGAGTGGGTTTTTGTTACTGTTACTAGGAAAATTCTGCAATTAAAGCATTGAGCACCACTCCTAACAAATATTTATAATTTGCTTTGAAACCACCTGAACACCTCTGGGCTCACAACTGCAGATTTCTTCAAGAGCTATATTAATTCAATGACATTTTGTGGGAATTCGGCAAAATGGGAAACTGCAGGAGCAACCTTCAGACAGCGGTGTAAGCGTAACACACAAGAAGCCAGACAGGAGAGCAGTCATTTGAACGTTAGGTTTATTTCAGATCTCATTGAAACTATGATGAGAAGAAAAGGCTTTTGTTGGTGTCCTGAAGGCTTTACATCTTTGCTTTGCACCTCTTGCCTTTTACCACCATGTGCCTGGATAAAAGACTATCAGGATGAATATAACGTTCCATTTGCTTGATGATGAAAGGGTGTCAAATTAGTCAGCCTGATAGGAAAATGGCTTTTCTTGATTTATGTATTTTTCCCATTGGAACACGGTGTGGTTCTAGAAAATTTATCTTCCCGATGAGGACAAACAGTGAGATCCCACAGCTCCAGAGGGATGATCAGTGACGCTGGGGTAATTTGTATCCAGGGAGTGGTGCACTGTGACTCCTATTTGAAGAGTGGAGGAAGTCTATCTAACCTTCCTCGCTGCATATATTAAGAGCTCCTCATTCTGTTTCATATCGCAGCAACTGATTGCAAGGAATGACAGACACCGCACGAACACCCAGCTAGGTACTTTTTCACTACAGAACAGAACTTCAGCAAAGGGAAAATAAATAAGAATACTTCAAGGCCTAAAGAAACCTGTTGTTCTTGTGTTAATAAAAGAAAATTGAACAAAGGAAGGAATAAAACAGAAGATTAAGTGACTCCTTATCTCGTAGCGCAGCGACATTTTCTTATCCTTAGAATTCGTGGCCAGCTCTAGGAGTTGTGTTAGTAAACTTGTATATTAAAATTCAAACTACTTGCTGAACTTTAAAATATTTTCCCCTAATGCCCATTAGATTGAAAAGAAATCTTCATTATTTCTCTATTAGTGAATGGCTTCCTTCTGTCAACGTTATTTCGTGAGTCACCAGTAGCTGATGCATTGTTTCACCTTTAGAGTGGTTAGAAATACGGAGTGATGCTTACTATGAAGTAAGTAATAATTTATGACAAGGTGTGCAGTATGCAAAATGTCATATAGTTTGCAGAGGTTAATGCATGAGCCAAGTGCAAATATATTAACTTAACCAACTATCTGGAAAGCAAGCTTAATGAAAGAGGGAAATGAATGCAACATAGGAAGAAAAAGGCATTGTAGTGACAGAAAACTGGATATAGCATATGTATTTAATATAGGGACCTCTATGAATGAATAGCTCATCTCTGAGTTCAAGTACACAGATAGTTGTCTCTGGTAGGGACGGTCATATAATTCAGAGTGGGCCAGTTATGCCTGACAACCAAACACAGAGCACTGAAGGACGAGTTTTATAGAATCATAAAATGTGTTGGGTTGGAAGGGACCTTTAAAGGTCATCTAGTCCAACCCCCCTGCAGTGAGCAGGGACATCTTCAACTAGATCAGGTTGCTCAGAGCCTCATCAAGCCTGGCCTGGAATGTCTCCAGGGATGGGGCCTCCACCACCTCTCTGGGCAACCTGGGCCAGTGTCTCACCACCCTCAGTGTAAATAACTTCTTCCTAATGTCTAATCTAAATCTACCCTGCTCTAGTTTAAAGCCATTGCCCCTCGTTCTATCACTACATGCCCTTGCAAACAGCTCCTCCCCAGCTTTCTTGTAGGCCCCCTTCAGGTACTGGAAGGCCGCTATAAGATCTCCCTGGAGCCTTCTCTTCTCCAGGCGGAACAACCCCAACTCTCTCAGCCTGTCCTCATAGGAGTGGTGCTCCAGCCCTCTGATCATCCTCGTGGCCCTCAAAGTTTAGCAAATCTTAGTCTGTTCCAGGATGTCACAATTCAAGGTGTATAATTTCAATGTGTGTTTCTACAACATTTTAAAGCAAATATCCATGTCTTATTCTGCTAAGTCCCATTTCTGCCATACAGATTAGTAGAAAAAGTAAGACAACTCGGTGTCCTCAAGTCCCTGCATTTCTAATTAATTCCTGCATGTTCAGATCTTTGGGAACAGTCTGCTTATGCCCTCAGGCACACATGTAAAGCCATAACTGCAAATGTTTTGGATATGTATTGGTGGTCCATCCTGAAGTCATCTTCAAAAGACTCTGTGTTTCTTGGTTACACTCTAAACCTGGCATATTTTCTGGGATAATACCAGAATTTACACTGTAAAGCTCCTGACCTTCAAATCAAACATTTTCCCTGAAGTCTTCTGTGTTGACACTACTCGCCTTACTATTTACTATGATTGGCACACGCTAATTTCGGCCTTCACAGACACCAGTAAGTTTAGGCTTAATGAAGGCTGTCAGAATCTCAAAAAAACACCATCAGAAATGCAGACCTACCACCTTACTCTCCCTTCCTATAGCGTCTGACTGTTTTCCCCCAATACTTCTGGCCTCAAGTACTACAGCTTGTTAGGCTACAGAAGAAGCAAGCCTGTATTTCAGTAACTTTTCATGGTTGCAGGCCCACAACACCCAGACTTTTATATGAAAGCAGCAGAGACATGAAAGAAAGTGAGTTTGAAGAAACAGGTTTAGAGAGAGGCATCCATTCTGGTTGATGCCCTTCCTCTGTCCTAGAAGCTGTGGCAGTCCCTCCCTGTGTACCCCGCAGGCTCTGCCAGTGTGGTTGCTGAAGCTCATTACAAATTGCCATAGGTGATAAAGATGACTAGCTACGTATTTACTCCTGCATTGTGGGCTGCAGTGTGAAATTTAAGAGCCTCTCAATATATAGAAAGTCCAACTAGATGATTGAACGGGCCTTTCTAGTGCCATGAATCTCTGTCTATAGATATATAACCATTAGGATCCTGTTTTCTGTAGACTACACCATTAAATTTATGGGACTTGGCAGTCTGCAGAGGTACCTGCCATTCTGCGAGACAGAACAGATGCTGCCTGCTACACTGAAACGCACAATACCTTGTTCTGAAAGTCTTTGCTGTTCATATTAATCTAAAATAAATCAAATATATTGGAAACATATCCTAACTTTAGGGGCAAGGACAAATATAACGTAGTCTTGTTTGACTGACTACTCTCCATTTGGAATTTAGAGTAGAAAGCATAAAACTGTAACCAGAGGATGTCCATCAGAAATCAAGATTTCTTCCCATGGTATTTTGTCTTTAGTTACAGTTTTATTTCCACAGTTGCTATTTAGAGTGAAATCTTATACTTAGCCATTCAGACACAGTCTCTCTTGGCAGATAACGTTCTTAGAAACCCCTTATCGAAAAGACTATCACAATGGCTGGGATAGTATTAAGACACTGTTAACTTGAATATGCAGAAGTAGAAGTATAAATCTTACTAATCACTAATACAGTGATTATCCATGTTTCAGGAAAATACAGTTTTAAACTTTTGTATGTGTAATTTTAAAAAAAAAAAGACACTAAGAAACGTAAATATTTCCTATTTTAATTCCTGATTTTAACTGACAATAAACAGAACTGCTGAAAACAGGAACTAAGTTTCCATACGACTAGCAGAAGAGTAGGTGTTATATGTGGCATAGGAGAAGCGTATTATAGACTGGAAATTGTATGTTTTTAGCAAAATATACCTTGGAAACCATTAACTGCAATTATTTATTGTTCAGTCACTAAAAATATGTGGTCTGCATTTTAACTAGCTTATTCATGATTTCCCGAAATGGTTTCTTGGTTAATATGGTAAAAGAAAGACGATATTCTAGTTCTTTTTTTGTCCTTTCAAACCACACGTCTCTAGCATGCATTTAATTTTGAAACCACATAGTAAAAATCTTTTTTTGGTATGTGTTGGCTTGGCTGAAATATGGTGAGAAATAGAAAAAAACGCATGTGAAAAAAGTCACATCTTCTGCTCTGTCATTGCTTCAGGGACTTAGATGACATTGGTAAGAAACAATGGTAGCTACTAAACTGGCTTGCACGTGGATGAACAGGAACAGAAGTCACCTTGGCTAATGTCAAGCAGTGGCTCTGAATTTTATAATCAGCCCATTTCTGAGCCCAAAATTCGGGGAAGTCCCTTCAGTGAAAGTCATTCACGTTCTCCCCACACGAGTGAAAGTCATTTTTTTTCTCCTCACACAAGTTAAAGAATCCCACGTTATCCTGCACTTACAGCTCTCGCTAAGCTAATGTGTCTAAAAAGTTTGTGTGCGTATTAGAGAAAAAGATAGGTCATATTCCTCTCAGATACGCTCTGAAGGCTACCTTTTGCCTCACTGTTATAAAATTCATTTGTTGATATTTGTTGGCAATGCGTTCTCTCCCGCCTTTTGTTGTGTGCACTGGCTGTTTCGATTGTACCTAATCATAATTTTCAAGTGTTGTTCAAGCCACGAGGGAGGAACTGTACTGACAATAGTGCTAAGCATTGTTTGCTTCTGGCAATCCAGAGAGATTTGTTGGTTCATTTCACTTCCCCACAGTAGCCTGGTGGTATCCATGCTGCCTGATAGTTCTCAGAAGAAAAGCGTTAAAAACTACCTACTTTTTAACTGTAACTAGAGCCCGTTTACCTCATTGTTTCTTTTTGTATCATTCTACTTGGAATAACTCTTAAGCTGGCATTAAACTCTTTTCAGTTATTATTGTTTATATTTAGGATATAGAAGGCTGTTCAAGGAATCTACTCCTGACTCACACTGGGAAAAATAGCGAATTAAGCCATATATATTTAATGGATGAAAATCCGTAAGGTATCTTTTATTAATATATGTCTATTGATATTCCATTCTTCATTCCATTTTGTCAAAAAAACTTGGCACACTGAATCCTGTCGCTTTTAATTATACTGCGTTATTATGCTTGCTGCGCTTTTTCTTGAGGTTTGCCTCCAGGACTCTCCGGAAACGAGACTGGCTGCCCAGCCGGAGAGCCTGCCTGCCGGAGCCAGCCCGAGGGCACGCTCTGGATCAGGACTGGCTGCCGGCCTGTGCCGGGGCTCTCCCAGCAGCGTGGCCGCAGCGGCGCACGTCTGGCCGGGCAGGCTGCTGCACGCGCGGCCGCGGCGATGGCAGGCCGTGGCAATGGGAGGGAATCACGGCTTCTCGGAAACTGCTCTAAAGTGGCAGGGCTCCTGTCTCACAGGACAGCGATTGTAGTGCAGCTGGGGGCATGCTCTCTTGTGAAGAACACCATAAAATTAACATTGGGCTGTAGGCAGGGTGGAAGGAGAAGAAAGGAGGAGACTTGAATGCATTGAAGGGCTCAAAAGGAGGAATGAGGACTCTGTAGCATGATGCTTCCCATGTCTTGCTCCAAATCACTGTGGTGGAACCATTTGGTCCTCTTGAGGAAGGCAAACCCTCCTGAGATCAACTTGGACAAGGCTGGCTGAAGGGGCCCCATCCTACTGTTTGCATGGCTTTCAGTTTTTCTAGTGGCTTACAAATACCCAAAAGTTTGTATTCACCTTCAGGGGATGGGCTGCTTCCTTTGCTCTCCCTTGGCACGTGCTGTTGGATGTCCTCCACGGTGCACTAAGGGGGCAGAAAGCCATCTGGATCAAGTAGCTAGTCTCTTAACAAGGCTACAGGGATGTACGAATGGACCCAACTATGTATGAGATCAGTGTCTGCATTCATGAAGTCAGAGAGAGCTTAACAGGTGCAATTAGGCATTTCTACTTAGTAAGTTTTGGAACAGCCTCTGGGTTTGGTTATGTAGTTACATGGTTTTGGTATCCATTTCCTTCTTACACATTTTGTGAAATTAGATGTCATTCATAGAGGTGAGGTTAACAATGAGCAAAAGTACTAGTTTCTTTTATCTTCTACTCAGTAAATGTATTATGATTTTTCCTAATTTAATTGACCAAGAAATGATATAGCTTTATAATTCTGTTAATTTTCTGATGTGTTAACTTTTGATCTCGTTGTGTTTGATTATGTCCATTATAAACTGAATCACCATCCACAATAACATCATTGCACAATAGGCCTGCACAGTATTTATTCCACAATTTGGGGCTGTCGTGGTTTAGCCTCAGATGGCAACAAAGAACTATGCGGCCACTCTCATACTCCCCCCTTGGGGAGAGAATCAGAAGAAAAAGGCAAAACTCGTGGGTTGAGACAAAGGTAGTTTAACAGAACAGCAAGGGGACTGGAAAACAACAACAATAACATGGATAGAGGAAAACAGCAAACACAATAATGGCACCTCCACTCACCGACCAGACCCGGGACACCCCAGCTCCAGGCAGCGACTTCCTGCCCCCTCCCCTGGCAGCTCCCGGCTACAGACTGGTCATGGCTCACATGGGATGGAATACATGGCATGGAATACCTGTGTCCCTGCCAGAGCCTGGGGAGAACTAACCCTATCTCTGCCGGAACCATGACAGAGGCTCATTTGAATTTTGAGTTGTAGTTATCCACCAGTTCTCTCTGTTTCTTGAGGAATGGTAGTGAAAAATACTGGAAGAAAACTGTTTCATGAACTTTTGTTTCAATTATTTCTATTTTGTCTGCTAAGAAAAAGGAAAACTGCTTCAGGTAAATACTTTATTATTTGATGAATCGCTTCAATTGCCTTAAAATCAATCTTTGAGGGGTAACTGTGTACCTCAGTCCCTTTTGTTTCTGATCAAACATATCCAGAGTACTAATACCATCTGTATTCCTTCCACTTAGCTTCATAACTTTTCTTTCATGTCATTTATCTTATACACAGAAATTGAGCTGTATTCTTTTATTATTTTGACTAGTTCTTGGGTTGATTCTGAAGGCATTGAAATATACTATACATATAAAAAGGAAATTTTATGAATGACATTTTGTGGTTTTATTGCCCTTGTTTTTTCTCCCTCTCTCTTAGACTGTCTGTCAATGGTTCTGCTGACATGGCAAAAGGTGCCAACAGATACCCCATTGTGAATAGGGCTCAGCATAAATAACTGGGCTGAATGTGATATGTCCTTGCTCCTTCTTACACCATCTTCCTTCTTTCCAAACAAAAAAATGGAGTGAAGCATAGGAGATGCTGGGAGTCATGTTTCTGAAAGACAGTACAGGGATTAATTTTCCATATGGGTGAGGCATAAGGGGTATAGGAAGGGGGGGTAACCTTCCCTACAATCTCTAAATTGCAGCAAGAAAGTCAGAGACACAGGAGAGAAATCTAAATCTCGGAAGATCCTCTGAGAAGGAGATTTCTGTGGTTATCCTGCACAGCTGGGTGGTGAAACATGTCAATTCACCAGCCTTTTTTTGCCACAGGATCCTTTCCTCTTTTTGGAGTGAAGCCAGATCTGCAACTAGCTAAAAATCTGGGTCCTTTTGAGGACTCCAAAAATCAAATATGGAGAGTGTTCTATTTTCAACAAGTGTTCAAAACATGCAGAAACTGTATGATTGTTGGTAGACAAGCAGATTTCAGAGTCTAATGTATATCTCTACTGCTACATTTCTCTCCCCTCCCTCCCAAATTGTAAGAATCTTACAAAAAACACTGCACAATCTTTCTGGCTCAAAAAGTAATCAGGCAGTCATGAATAAAGACACAGAGTTTGGGTCAAGTAGGTGTCAATACAGCTGGTTTCTTACGTGTTTTATAATACTTTATAGTACAGTGTTCTTTCATGTAAGGGTGAAAAGGAACTGCCTGTGTCATGGATCTTGAATGCTGTGATTTTCCACAGTGCACCACAATTACTGAAAAACTTCTGGCTAAATAAACATGGTCAAGACCTTGGAGAGGAGGGGAGAGGAGGGGAGAGGAGAGGAGAGGCGAGGAGAGGCGAGGAGAGGCGAGGGGAGGAGAGGGGAGGAGAGGGGAGGAGAGGGGAGGAGAGGAGAGGAGAGGAGGGGAGGGGAGGGGAGGGGAGGAGAGGGGAGGAGGGGAGGGGAGGGGAGGGGAGGAGAGGGGAGGAGGGGAGGGGAGGGGAGAGGAGAGGAGAGGAGAGGAGAGGAGAGGAGAGGAGAGGAGAGGAGAGGAGAGGAGAGAGGGTAACTGTCAGCTACTTTTTCAGTCATTAACTCAGATCTAACTCTAACATCAGAAGAAGGTCACACTCACAAAAGAAAACAGGAGTTTTGGTAACTAGTTATGGGCACAAAGCTGATAATTGGGATGATTGAAATTCAGTCCTAATCCTTACTGGGAAATAGTTACATTTCATATAGTCCACCGAAAGGCACAATAGCATAAGGACAGATGGGTGCAAAGACTGTGAGAGCTGGTGGGTGGGTAGAGCAGATGGAGGGCTGCAGTGTAAAGCATCACTGGGAAATGCCACTGATGGGTAGGGTTAGTGTGGAAACGTGAAGAGCACAAAAAACAAACACAAGGGGTTTTGTGGTCTTGTCATCCAGCTTTCAGCAGATATATTAAAAAAAAAGCTCAACATGAGCCGGCAATGTGAGTGTAGTGATAGAAGAAGGGGCAACAGTTTTAAACTGAAAGAGGGCAGATTTAGATTAGATATTAGGAAGAAATGTCCTTCCAACTCAAACCATTCTATGATAATATGATTCTATTATATTTTACACTCCTGCCAATCTCACTCTCCAGCCAATGCCATTGGATGGTCCAAAATAAGTGTATAAAAATAAATGCTGGATAGTCTCTCCTATTCACATGCCACTCACTGACAAGACTGGGACTGATTTACCATTTCCACAGGCTTTTCTCTGAAAAGTTAAGCTCCCAGACTCCATACGAGAACAAAACCTATGAGGAGCAGCCGAGGGAACTGTGGTTGCTTAGTCTGCAGAAAAGGAGACTAAAGGGAGACCTTATCACCCTCTACAACTACCTGAAAGGAGGTTGTAGCAAGGTGGTTGTTGGTCTCTTCTCCCAAGTAACAAGTGATAGTGCGAGAGGAAACAGCCTCAAGTTGCGCCAGGGGAGGTTTAGATTGGATATTAGGAAAAAATTCTTCACCAAAAGGGTTGTCAAGCACTGGAACAGGCTGCCCAGGGAAGTGGTTGAGTCACCATTCCTGGAGGTATTTAAAAGACATGTAGACGTGATGGTTAGGGACATGGTTTGGTGGTAGACTTGTCAGCGTTAGGTTTATGGTTGGACTTGATGATCTTAAAGCTCTTTTCCAACTTAAATGATTCTATGATTCTGTGAATGTGCCACCCCAGCAGACTGCCAGGTAGGCTTGGGAAATGAAGTGAGGCCCTGTTGCGGGCTGAAGAGAGTGACCACTGTGTTGCCTTGTAAGCTGCACTGCAGCCAAAAGGCAGATGGGCAATGAAATTCCTCTGGCTGTTCCTCTGTGGTCTGGCTCTGCATGAACAAAACTGGCTGAGGAGTATGGCAACCTGTGTGCTGGCACCATCTTTATACTGTGATGTGTGACGAGGTACAGCCAAATGTGCAAAAATGTTGTTAATCAGCAAAGGAGACCCATTTTGTAGGGGAAGCTATGACCTACTTCTGTGAAGATGGCTGTTCTCTTTCTGGTAGGGAGAATAGCTTATTCTATATTTTATAGCAGTATTTAAGGAAACTGTAGTTGTAGTGAAGGCATTTAGGGAGAAACGGAGGTAGAGAGGGAAGGAAGGAAGGAAGGAAGGAAGGAAGGAAGGAAGGAAGGAAGGAAGGATACTTGGGATGGAAAATCTGTTTTAATGGGTCTGTTAGACCTGCTCAGAGAGCAAGTAGGTTTCACGCTTTCTAACCTACTGTTAAAGACTTGTCTTCATAGATGAGTCCCCCTTGTATTACCCAGTGCAGTTACTGCCTGAATGTATGCACAAAATAAAAACAGGCTATGCTTCAGATAATGTAGTCTCCACTTGGCGAGAGGAACAATACTAAGGTGGTAGCTAGGTCTGGTTTGTGGATGACCTGAGGGGAGGACTGGGAATGGCATCTCTGGGGAGTGCCTGACTGTGGAGTTTCACTACGGAGGTAATACAAACCTATTGATGCAGATACAGCTAGAAATATTATAAGAGATATAATGCCATTTTTCCCCTCACCTGCCACAGCATTAGCAAAAACCCCAGAAGTTATGGCTTAGCGACTTAGGCAACAGTGATGTAAACACTGAAGTTGCACTTTTGCGGAGCTGCAGGTAGGGGTCTATCTCTTGAAGTGAATGCATGTGAAAGGGGAAATTCTGAGTGCAGATTGCCCTGAGCTGTTCCTTTAGGATAAGGGGACTGCAGTAAAACCAAGCTAGATTTCCTGGTGCGATTTTCACACAGCCAGGCTTTGTAGCCTTTAAAACCAGTTTGAGCATTACAGATCAGACAAATATCAGATGCTTGGTGTTTTATTCATTATCCGTTTACCCTGACATCTGGAGAGTCAAGTGAGTTGTTGAGGTCAGCTAGAACTTTGTATGGAGATGTACATACAAGGCCATTAATACCCTTTCAGTAGCTGCACATCAGTATGCCCTGCTGCGTTAATGTTTTCAATTCATTCAAAGGCTCTCAAGGGCACATGTTGAAACATAAGAACTCAACAGGCATTGAAGTAGTGAATCTGAAAAAATGAGATGCAGTGAACATTAGACAGCAAATGTGTCTCGTTTCTAGTTTCCTGGATAATCACAGATTGGAACAGAGCTGCTGAAATACCTTAAACCTTTCTGTAGACTGAAAGCAGAGGTTGTGAAGCACAGACAATCATATTTACAAGATCTGTCATTTTTTTTTATAGCAAAGCGGTGAAGTTATTTTAACAGACTGAACCTCGTATGTCACCTTAAAAGGAAGAAAGCCATGCAACTGCCCCCCCACTAAACAATAGATTTCTACATAGGAAGGTGTCTGTAAAATGATAAATTCACTGTGGGTTTATTACTCTGTGAGTCTTGCAAAATGAGCTACCGAACATGGGACTATTTATATTACTCACCCTTGCAAAAAACAAGGGCATGTAAGCAATGTATTGAGACTATGCATAGGACCAGCAGAATTCATTCATCCACTATGTTCATTTCAGAAGGCCATGCATTTTTATCACCAAGTTAATGCATTAGCTTTCCATAATGCAAATGGAACTGAATGTGTCAAGGAACACAATAGTATTTTAACATACAGTTAGAAGATCTGTATTAATAATAGGCTCATATCCCAAGGCAGATTTACTCTCTTTAATTTTGTCTGTTGCAAAGGAGAGGTTAAATCTAGATACATTATTAAGCAGATAAAGCAACTTTTTTATACAGTGCTTAGAAGAGCAACATCAGTTCCTGGGAGATTTGTCATACTGCATAGACAAACCGCATATTTATCAAACAGCTCCTGGAGCAGCCTTATTAGCTAAAGGTGGCCTTTATTTATTTATTTATTTACTTTTAATAGTAGATCTGAACAGGAAGACAGCTTTCAATCATTCAGTCATTCCAAAATCAATCCCCTTCCTTTTTCTTTTCTTTTCTTCCCCAAAATATTTTCTTTTTATATTTTTCAGGGGGTTGAGCAGAGGGGAGGAGGAGGCAGGAAAAGAGATGAGAAGGGAGAGAACAAACTCGACAACAGCCCTGTGGTTAGAGGCATTTCAGGGGCTCAACTCCTCCCTGGAAGTGAGGGGACTCAGAGCCGTGCCCCCCACCCCAGCTGCGCCCGGAGCCAGGGACAGACACATGTTTGACACAGGAGAAAGAGACAGTTGAATGCCTGGCCTGGAGGTAACATCACTTAAAAAGATCTTACGCGTGATTTGAAGCAGTGAAGTTGAATGAAAATTAAGTCTTTTCTGTGCCATCACACTGAATTAATATGTCCAGATAGCTAAATCAAACTTTGTGGCAAAAAGCAGGGAGCTGCCACCAGGCCAAAGTCCTGGAAGCTGGAAGCAGAGGCAGGATCTTTCTCATCATATGTGCTGTGACTGCCTGGGCGATGAGCTCTGTAATGCGCAAGTGTGGTGTACGGTCTTCTCAAGCGCATGGCACAGTAATAGATAGTTGGAGCAATTTTGGGGAAGAGAGGTATAATGCCTTTTCAAAGTGTTTGTTCCCCAGATAACAGCAGTTAGTTTGTTGAGCTTGATCTTTCCCATGGCAAAGTTCATTTTTATCCATTTTTTTTTTGGAGCTGAGCTGCTCTATAAGCTCTTAGAGGTCAAATTTGCTGCCTACAAGCAGGACTATTTTGTCTGAGCACACAAAGTATTTCCCACCTTCACATTGACACTCAGGCACAGAGGATCTTAAAGCTTTAGTCCAGTCTGTCCTCCTTTTCCTACCTCTTTCAAGCTTATTAATTATTCCTTGGCAGACGAACAGCAGCTATTCTATATTTCTGTGTATCTCCACAAAGCTGAAAGATGAGCATTGCCGGTGGCTTCATAAAATTCATGTCAGATTGTTGTCATGTTTTGTCAGAGTTGCGTAGCTTGTGACATCCATAGGGCTCAGAATATATTGCAGTCTTCCCTGGGAGTGCAAGAGAGGCACTTGCCAAAACAGAGAGCCTGTTGTCTCCCCTGCCTGCACAGCCAGCTTCTCCTTGAAGCTGAGGGAGATGAAGACACACATCAAAGGGGTGAACTGAGTCCCTACAAATTTACAAGGCCTGTGGTCAAAGACAAAGTAGCACCAGAAGGCACCAAGTTGTAAATGACAAACACTATTGGCCTTGACTTTCAGCATACACTGAACTGTGTACTTTAGCCTTTGAGAAAGAGTAAGAAAAAAACAAAGACAGATTTTCATTGAAGCTACTAAACTATTTCATAAAACGTATACTTGGATATATACATATGAAGTATGCATTGATAGACGTAACAAAAATACCTACCACTAAAACCAGGCAATTTTGAAAAATATTTCACCTTTTGTGACTCCTTATAAGAGTAGATTTTAGTTTTTAACAACAAAAATACAACTTTGTGGTAGTAATAACATTTCAGTATTTATGCTACTGAGGGTAAGGGCATAACAATGAGAGTTGCAGTAGGAGTTGTCAGGGATGCCTTCTCTAAAAAAACTAAGGTAACTTGTCCAACCTTGTGGCTGATAATAGGAAGCGTTGATCTAGTGACTTTGTATGCATCTGTATTAGCATGGTTAGTTAGGCCTTTAAAAGGCTTTTTATTGGGACAGTGCCCTGCACTTCCGCATATGTATGTTGAGTACTGAGAAAAAAAGTCTTCCAAAATGCCTTGCCACTTTAGAAATGGACGTCATTTGGCCTTCTTGCAAGAGGCATAGTTCATTCTTGTTATAGTATATTAAAAAGTTATGACTTCATTATATTTTGTATCTCTCTTTCCATAAGCCATTTTAACCAGACACAAAACACAAAAGCCCTTTTGCTTCTGCCTCATTTTATTACACTGCTGTTAGCACATAGTTTACAGTAGTGGCACTGGTTCTTATTTCTGCTCCATGTAGCCTACATTATTCATGTGCTGTGTCTTATTCATTAATATAAGGCCCTTTGAAGTTTAGAGTGGCTTAGCTACTCTGTGGGCTTCTAATAATCCAAAAAGGAAAAAATGATATGGAGCCTTTATGTGTCCCTCTCCTCCTGAAAAAGCATATGGTACATAGAAGGTTCACCAAACTCTTGTTGCTATAAAACCGAAAATTTCATTTTTATGATCATAGAATCATAGAATGGGTTAGGTTGGAAAGCACCTTAAGGATCATCTGGTTCCACCCCCCTGCCATGGGCAAGGACACCTCCCACTAGACCAGGCTGCTCAAAGCCCCGTCCAGCCTGGCCTTGAACAATTCCAGCGATGGGGCATCAACAGCTTCTCTGGGCAACATGTTCCTGTGTTTCACGACCCTCACAGTAAAGAATTTCTTCCTAATATCTAATCTAAATCTACCCTCTTCCAGTTTAAAATGCTTACCCCTCATCCTGTCACTACACTCTGTGATAAAGAGTCCCTTCCCATCTTTCCTGTAGGTCCGCTTTAGACACTGGAAGGCTGCTATAAGGTCTCCCCGGAGCCTTCTCTTCTCCAGGCTGAACAACCCCAACTCTCTCAGCCTGTCTTCATAGGAGAGGTGCTCCAGCCTCTGATCATCGTCGTGGCCCTCCTCTGGACCCGCTCCAACAGCTCCATGTCCTTATGCTGGGAGCCCCAGAGCTGGATGCAGCACTGCAGCTGGGGTCTCACGAGAGCAGAGTAGAGGAGCAGAGTCACATCCCTTGACCTGCTGGCCATGCTTCTTTTGATGCAGCCTAGAATGTGGTTGGGTTTCTGGGCTGCAAGCACGTGTTGGTGGCTCATGTTGAGCTTCTCATCCACCAACACCCCCAAGTCCTTCTCCTCAGGGCTGCTCTCAAGCCATTCTCCACCCAGCCTGTATTCATGCATGGGATTGCCCTGACCCATGTGCAGGACCTTGCACTTGGCCTGGTTGAACTGCATGAGGTTTGCATGGGTCCACCTCTTAAGCCTGTGCAGGTCCCTCTGGATGGCATCCCTTCCCTCCAGTGTGTCGACCCCACCACACAGCTTGGTGTTGTCAGCAAACTTGCTGAAGGTGCACTGAATCCCAACATCCATGTCACCAACAAAGATGTTAAACAGTACTGGTCCCAGTACTGACCCCTGGAGCCACTCATCACTGGTTACCACTTGGACATTGAGCCATTGACCGCAACTCTTTGAGTGCAGCCATCCAACCAATTCTTATCCACCAAGTGGCCCATCCATGAAATCCATGTTTCTCCAATTTAGAGACAAGGATGTTGTGCGGGACAGTGTCAAATGCTTTGCACAAATCAGGGTAGAGGATGTCAGTTGCTCTTGCCTTATCCACCAACTCTGTAACATCGTCATAGAAGACCACCAAATTTGTCAGACTCCATTTGCCATTAGTGAAGCCATGCTGGCTGTCATCAATCACCTCCTTATTTCCCATGTGCCATAACATAGTTTCCAGGAGGATCTTCTCCCCGATCTTGCCAGGCAGAGAAGTGAGACTGACTGGTCTTTAGTTTCCTATGTCTTCCTTTTTTTCCTTTTTAAAAATGGGGGTTATTTTTCCCCTTTTCCAGTCAGTGGGAACTTCACTGGACTGCCACAATTTCTCAAATATGATGGTTAGTGGCTTAGCAACTTCATCCAGGTGTTCTCTCAGAACCCGCGGATGAATCTCATCAGGTCCCATGTATTTGTGCACCTTCAGGTTCCTTAGATGGCCTCAGACCTGGTCTTCTCCTACAGAGGGTGGTTCCTCTCCCAATCCCTGCCTTTGCCTTCTGTGAGTTGGGTGGTGTGGCTAGAGCACTTGCCAGTGAAGACTGAGGCAAAAAAGTTGTTGAGTACGTCAGTCTTCTCCGTATACTGGGTAACCAGGTCCCTGGCTTTAGCTCTCTTAACCTGATCCCTGGCTGCTCAGAGAGTTTCTCTGTATTCCTCCCAGGCTACCTGTCCTTGCTTCCACCCTCTGTAGTCTTCCTTTTTCTATTTGAGTTTCTCCAGGAGCTCCTTGTTCATCCATGCAGGCCTCCTGGTGTTTTTGCCTGACTTC
This sequence comes from Fratercula arctica, assembly GCA_947846985.1. NCBI lineage: Eukaryota > Metazoa > Chordata > Aves > Charadriiformes > Alcidae > Fratercula > Fratercula arctica. The sequence goes on along the minus strand of CANTUZ010000005.1, from coordinate 51,313,649 downwards.
CTCTTTGTTGGGGTGAATTGCTCCTGAGCTTGGAGGTGGTGATCCTTGAATATTAACAAGCTTTCTTGGGCCCCTCTTCCCTCCAGGGCTTTATCCCACAGTATTCTGCCAAGCAGATCCCTGAAGAGGCCAAAATCTACTCTCCTGAAGTCCAGGGCAGGAAACTTGTTGTGCACCCTCCTCACTGCCCTAAGGACCTTGAACTCCACCATCTCATGATCACTGCAGCCAAGCCTGCCCTTGAGCTTCACATTCCCCACCATCCCCTCCTTGCTGGTGAGAACAAGGTCCAGCATGGCACCTCTTCTCATTGACTCCTCTGTCACTTGGAGAAAGAAGTTATCATCACTGCATTCCAGGAAACTCCTGGTTTGCTTATCCCCTGCTGTGTTGTCCCTCCAACAGATATCAGGGTGGTTGAAGTCCCCTGTGAGGACCAGGGCTTGTGAACATGAGGCTGCTCCTATCTGTCTATAGAGGGCCTCATCCACCCAGCCCTCCCTTTAATCCTGACCTATAAACTCTTGGTTGTCTCTTCATCCATCCCCAGGTGGAGCTCCATGTACTCTAGTTGTTCATTGACATAGACGGTGACACCGCCTCCTCATCTCCCCTCAGGGACAAACTGCAAGGAGTAAATCCCATGACAGTATCCATTTAATGGTGTGTATTTCAAAAGCTGTAAGATTGAAGTGCGAGAAAGAGAGGCACTCAGTGTGAGCGAGAGAGGTGAACACGGAGAAATGGGAAGGACTTGGTAGCATTAAATTAAATGACAGAAAAGCCCAATATTAACTGCTCAGCAAAGCTTTTCAGAAGTTGTATTTCAAAGTTCTAAACTGGAAATAAATGGCTCACAGGGAAAAATAAGACTGGATAGCAACTTATTGCATATATGTCAACACTGCATGGACAAACTTTATGCAAGATTTGGTTTTTTTGTGTGTGGATCGATGTTTTACAGGGACAGGCAGAAGTTTGCATAGAGATGGGCCCATAAAATGGATCTTGCAGACTTTTTAGGTGAGCAGTTTTCAATCATGCAGTAAGTCTATACTCAAGGGACACTTCAGGATTACAGACGTAAGCTCGACTGCTTTCTGTTGCCCTGAGAATTGAGAAGCTGGGGATGGATAAGAGCTGTGGATGGAGAGTCCTGTGGAGAGCCGTGGGGGTCCTTCTCCTCAGTGGCTGCCAGAGCCAGCCTTGGTTTTGAGGCAACAAGAGCAGTTTCTGCCAGGGCAGCACTGTCATCCCTGCCCATGCCCCACACCAGCTCCCCACCCCTCAGGAGAGGCACTAGATATTTTGGCTTTCCAGGACCATGACAAGCTGAAGAAATAGGTCAGGTCCTCCAATTCTGCTGCCCTTGCAGGGGACCACTGTAGAGAACTGTCGTCTTTGCTGCATCCTGAGATTTAGTTACACAGTTACTAAGATAGAAGGAAATAATTTACAGGCAGGCAAAAAGAAGAAAAAATATGGGAGTACATCTTATATTCCTCTCTAAATTTTAAGATCTAGCTTGGTCAGAAGGACTAATCATTTTTAACATTGAAGGAATGACACTCTAAGGCTGAAAGGATTTAGAAATGGAGACAGAAGGAAGGAAAGAAATACATTATTAAACTATTAGCAAGAAAGATATTTTTTGGGTTATTCTAGTCAGATAGCGCTTCTCTGCCAAATCCAGCAGAAACCTTCTGGTAATTGATCCACAGAGACACTTACGCATCTAATCAGATTCGAGATACCTGTATTCTTGGCACAGGTAACATTTCCTTGTTACTTAAAATTGGTATAAATTGGCATTTAGCATAAGCTAGCACCTGCCCTGAACACGTGACCTCTTGCTTGTCAGTAACTACCTCAGACTTTTTTGATAAGGGAGGCAGAGAGGAAGGTATAAGAAAGCACTGGGAGATGCTGAAACTTTCAATCCTACTGGTAAGAGCCGACGGCATTACAGACTGTATTTTACCCTCTTTCCCCGGGAGCTGCATCCCAAAACAATTTCCAAGTCCCAGCTAAAATCACGTAGTTCTCATGCCGCTTCACTGCCCAATGGAAAGAAAAGCTGATTTGATCTCTGATTATGATGGTCACCATTACCCTGCAGTCAGAGGTGTGCCAGCATCACCGTGGCTGTATTAATGTGAGCAGGACACTGTCCTCCGGTCACGCATCTTGCTACAGGGGGGACACTCCGCCAGACACAGGGGAGGTCTGCGGCAGACTCAGGAATATAATCTGTTCTCTCCAGCAGTGTCTTTAAAAGTAGTTCACCCTTTTTCATCATGTTGACAAAAGATGCAAGGACAATAGCTGGGATTCATCACACCTTGCTTAAACAGTTTACACGTATACCACTTAAGTTAGGGGTATAGCTAGGTCATCTATTAATTAGGGGTATAACCGTGTAATCTAATAAATAATTTTCTTAAAAGCAAAAATATCACTAATATTATCATCGCAAGTATTAGTCCAGTATTCACACTTAAAATGTCTGACATTCTGAACAAAACCATTTATTATTTTCGCATGCAAAAGAACTATCTCTAGCGATCAGTGGAAGCAGTAAAAAGATTTATCGTAAAAGATTTCTCATAAAACTTAGTTTATCCAGTCTGAGAACCAAAAGCTACCATGTCACCTTGATGCCTGACTGCATGGTGTGAATTATGTGCTAAAAATCATCAGCGTGTCCCAAGAAAACAACTTAGTCTCAACAAGTCATAAAAGAATGCGTATTGCTGATTGATTGTCAATTCTTGTCTTCACTGGAAAACATTCATCAAGCAGGAGGGCCAGATGAGGGGTTCAGATTAGACACTGTGTGAAAATCACTGCTCTCGTGAATTAGAGAAAGTGAACCTCTGGACTTCTGTGATAGGTTTTTAAAACAGAGGTGACACAGTCTTATAAAGATTCCCATAGTCACAAAAAAAGTGCTTTTCTTTCTTGAATGCAGACAGATTTTCAAGCAGAAGCTGCAGTATTACCAAGTGATTTACATGTAAATTAATCCATATTAGATCATATAAATCATTCACTCCTTCGGGGGAATGATCACCATCCAGTTGGTCTGATCACCTAAGCCAAGTGAATAATATATAATGTTAATCGTGGCACACACTCCCTACACATCCATCGTAATCATTGGTTTTAAATCATTAGGTAGACACTCCTGTTAATGGGTCTTGTGTTGCATTTCTACTGGAGATGGGCCTACGTAACAAACTCCAGCGCTGCAGTTCAAGTTTCCAGTTATTTGGCAAGATCAAGAGCGATACTAAGATGTGTGATGTTGCTTCAGACTGTGCAAATGGTCTGATGCACAGGAACACCAGGGAAAATCTGGACCTTGCTGGCCTCTGTTACAGACAAGGGGTAGCAATGTGTCGAGGTAGTAACGCTGAATGCACATCTTACACAACATCAGCCAGTCTTCACTGCTTCCAGCCTCTTCTTTAGCAATGACTGCCTCTAATTTCTGCTAAAGAAACTGCTCAATTACCACCTCAACACCAGGAATTTAATTTTCCTGGCATACATTTCTTTCTTTGAAGTGAACCTGTTTAGGTAAGGAAGTGAAGGTGTTTTGAGAAAGCACAAATTGCTGGGTATTGGAGCTATGAGCCTGACAATTCCCAAACTTACCCAGCTTCCTCTGGGAGTTACATGTTGGTTTCTATCACAGAAGACAGTATTTTAGAATGAAAAACCAAACCAAACCAATCAATCTTGCCTAATTTGCTGCAGCAGACACCGTGTGAAAAATGCAAAGAATTAAGGAAGGAGCTTTTCTTTCTTTTTTTTTCTCTGTCTCTGGAGTCAAGTTAAAATGGAATACAGTCATTAAAAGGTTACCTAGTGTAACAGCCTAGCCAGTAAAAGGCTGAAGGAGAAGGCTATATTCGTCTGTAAATTGTTTTATGAAGTATCTCATGGTTGACAATCAGTGAACTAAATCCTTCAACAAGGAGAGATTTACAAGGACTTGTCTACAGAGACAAAGTGTTTCTACAGACTCCAGGCAGCCCTGGGACCAAGGATTAGCAGAACTGCGCATAAATACAGCTTACAGCTACAGAATGCCACATCTGGGAGCCTTCAATAGGAAACTATGTGTAAACATGCCTATGGAAACAGGCTTCACATACTAAACATGAAACGTACAGGGTTTTAATAGTTTTACAGACCTTTCTATTGAGCTTTGAAAAGGTACTTCCCTTCATTAACTCACACTGTGGGGTTTTTTGCCCCTAGAATTTTGATGTCAGACATTTTTTTGCTCACAGCTATTTTGAAGACTCCCACTTGGAAAATCCCAACCCATGATACTCCTGTTTGGATCAAGGCTGAGTGTTATTCTCCACCTAGCACTGTCTTCTTAAGGGCTGCATTTTTGTTTTTTGCTTGTTCTTTTAATGAGTGATGAGCACTAGAAGATGGATCAGATAGAATTTAAATATCACAAACTGTTAAATACTAAACACTAGAGGAATACTTAATTAAGCAGCAGTACGCAGCAGGCGGTCAGGTTCTGAGCGGCTATCACATTCCTGCGATGGTACCATGCTGGAAAAGCCTGTCTGATTACCTTTATTATCCACCTCAGAGGGGTAGTAATTAACTACTGCAGAAATTTACTGTCTAAAAAGCACACTGTTATCAATGAAACAAATGCAAATTTTCACAACACTGCGCTTAATGGGCATTACTGCCACACACGAAGTAGTACTGGCAAATCATTTTGCCACCCATTTGCGTTCAGGTAATATTAAAGCTGTTACAGAGTACTGATTTTAAGCAGGATTCAGCTGGATAAGTAAGTGGAGTAGAGATTGCTTCTTCCTGTGTGGTGCTGGTAAGCTGTGACTAGCATCCTTTGATAAATGAAACTGGTGAATCTTAAGTCTGGTCTTCAGAGACTGTGGCTACATCCACCCTGTGAAAACATGTTCTTATTGTACGACTGTACTTTGACATTAATTGCCAAAACTGCAGACACTGTGGATTTGATGCAGCTATGCATATCGTTACAGCAAGAAATTCATTCGAGTATCACCATGTCAGGGCAGCAGCGTGATTGGGGTCTGGTGATCTGCTTGAAGTACTGAAATTCCTTTCTGAGTAAGGGAAACTATCAGACCCCAAGAATTAATGCATCCTCCATCAGGTATTAGGGCTTCTAACCCCACGTGTTCAACACGGAACAAGTTACTTTCCACATAACTAAATCCCTAGTAGAAGCAAGGAAAGATGCACGCCAATGTATCATCACAGCTGCTATTAATCACACCTCTGCATAAAAAAATCTTAAATTGCCTCTTTCTTCTTTCAGCTGGATGTAGGATCCTTTTCATTTCTTGTCCTAAGCTGCTGGGCATCTTATATTGGTGCACTGTAAAACGGTTACTGCATGTACCTCATGGCTGATTGCTGGGCAAAGTAATCTCTCCCTTTTCTTAGTTCTGTCTTTCCACAATACATTAGTATGCCAACGAATGAACTATTACAGCCCCCTGAGCAGCTTCAAGGACCCATCATCTCTTTTAAAATCTCTCTGACAGAAAGCATGTCTTCCCTCTTCCCTCAGAGGGGAACAATTACGCAAGCCATCCAGACGGAGCCCAGGGCCGTGTGAGCGATGGGTTTCCTAACCATGAAAATGACATGACTTTGAAGCCCATTGTCTCGCTGCCTTGTTGGGCCAGAAAGCAGAATTTTTGTCCTTTTTGAAAGGGGAGAATTGCGACTTGCTAGCACTTGCTTCTGAACTCTGGAATGGGCAGAAACAATGAATGTAATGTCATGACACTGGTACAGATAAAAAGGGAATTTGAGAAAGGACGTTGTGACACACGCTGTTTGAGTCAAAATTACTGAAACATCTGGTTTTACTCAATGGGTTAGAAAAATTGTTATATAATTACTTAAAATTATCTGAAATGTTCCTGAAACAGTCTTTTTCTAACAGTTGTAGTGGAATGACAATGGAAGGAAATGGTGCACGTTTGTATTGCAACCATTTCAAACCAGTGCCTATCACCTCTTTGTGTCATACTTCGCTAACATGTATTTCTTATATATCAAGTTAGCAAAATACTCTAGTATCCTTCAGGATTATAAACATTACATCAGGGCAAGACACTATAATTTAATAATATATTCAGTACATGAGTTACCAAATCAGTGTTACTATTGATACTCGCTATTTCATACATGCTATGATTCCTAAGGATTTAACATCAACTCATTTATGCAGATGAAAAAGACAAAAAGGAAAGACAGTAACTTGGGAACCAGGAGACATTTTTAAAGCACATCTTTAAATTATACTGCTATTTTTTAACATCTGCTTTTGGCAGCCTTTCCCCCCTCAGCACAATTACTAGTCAAGTCATTATTATTATTGTGTATGTGATGAGGATGCAGAATACTCTTTAAAAGGCTTTATTTAAAAGAAATAAAATCTGTAAGCACTCTCATTCCCAACGGCACAGTAGAAACATTTAAGAGAAACAAAGCAACAAAAATCCAGGGACCGGAGTATGAAGAGACAGGAGTTCAAATTCATGCTCATTCTCATTAAACAGTTTCATCTTTGCTCTCTGTATTTTTTATTTGTCTTATTATGAAGAAAAAGTTTGAGTCCCTGAAGGACTCAAAAGTGATTATAAAGAGACTGATAGTAAAAGCAACGGTGGATAACTTGACTGACACCGAGTTACTACTGGAAGTACTGCACCACCAGCTTGCTTGATGCACAGATGGATTTTTTCTTCAGTTCCCAGATTCCTACAATCATGTTGTTGTCTTAAGCAAAAAATATTTCAAATAATGATAGCAATTAACAATGAAAACATACATTATGGGATGCATACAGTGTGCTCGAGGCATAAGCTCATACAAACCTGCTTTCTCTTGATATTATGGAAATATCTTTACACCGTAAGACAGCATTTGAAACCTACATATATTCTTTTCCTTTTGGGTTTGAAATAACAGCTTTGCATTGACAGGGTGAAGTTTTCAAAGCATGTAAGGTGTCATTTCCAAAAATGAACTCTCAATATTTAAGCCTCAGTGAGCACCAGGGGAACATAAGCATCCTGGAGCTTTGCACTCGGACAAGCAACCAAGGCCCTGGTGTCCAAAATGAGATAAGGTGGCACTGATGTGCCTGAAGTCCTTAGACAAGCTCCTGCTCCTTGTAGAGAGAAAGCAGAAACATGAACTTTGGGCAGGAGCATTTCCTGGGAGAGCTGTCTCCACCTTAGGGGTGATCTGCACCTTTTCCCTTCTCAGCCTGAGGAGGATGAAGCCTGTAAGCAGGGCATGGGGAGCACTGTGCTGCTTCCACTGCACTGCCTGAGCCCTCCCTGGCTCCTGCAGGTATCCTTACGTGAGTGCAGCGCTGGAGACTGAAATAAGTTGCAAAAGCCGCTGTCTAAAACCAAACAAGCCTGCAGGAAATAAAAGGCTCCACTTGGTGAAATGGTTTGGCATCCGCAGGCTGGTTGATGAGGGACTGGGGATGAGCACTGAAACACAGGCATCTCAGAGAAGTGGCAAAATCTTTGTAGTCTCAAGGTGTAACATCACTAAGAGACAGAAAGCCTTTAATAGAACAGAATAATGAAGATTGTTCTATTTTATTGCTTGTATCGACTGGTGTTAGTAACATGTAAGAAGTAAGAACTTCTCTGTTTATGCTATTAAAAAGATGCTATAAAAATTTAAGGCTTGAAACAGATCTTTCATACTAGCCACAAGCATCAATGCAGCTTTCTCCAAGAATTAAAGATTCTCTTTAAAATCAGCAATTTAATAGGAAAATCCCCCTTCATGCTACAGTGAATTTGTTTATTTGCAGCAGGTATTTAAATTTTTAACAGGTTTGTACTACAAACGCACAGCTTTTTTTTTCCTTTATATGAAATGAGATCTGGATTCAGCTAAGACTGTGGATAAATGCCCTTGGACTCTCTGTCAAGGCCACTCATTGGCTGCAACTCCCACTGAAGTCAGTGGCAGTTTTTTCACAGACTTCAAGAAGGGATTGGATCTGTCCTGTCTGGCTCAATTAAAGGTAGTGAAAGTACTGCTATAAAAGCAGAATGTCATGACACCAATTCTTATTGCTCATAGTCAGTTTTTCTGGGCAGTCTGGGGGAGAAGTCACAACCGAATTCAGGAGGCTAAATACAAAGAGAGCACTGGCTCCCTTGAAACACATTTAAAAGAAAGGTTACGAGAAGAGACCTAATTTTAGGAGGAAATGGAAGTAAATACAATGTTTTAAAAGAAGCCCTAAGGGAATACCTGTCCCTTTGTTTGTAAGACATTTTACAGCTATTTGAGCTGAGTGAGGCAGGAATGGGGGAGCAGGGGAGGGAGGTACTGCTGGAAGTGAGGAGGTGGCCAAAGTCAGGCGAGCAGCTGAGGCTTTGGAGAGCACTGATGCGGAGGGGGGACAGGCGTTTACAGGAACTCTTGTGGCTCGGTGCCAAGCTTTGAGCTGAATTGACTCCTTCCTGGAAAAGCCGCCACCTGCTGAAGGTGCTCCCTCAACTGAGGTCTGGAGGGCCAGGAGAACATTGCTCGTACAAGTATTTAGACAGCTTTAACTGTAGGGCACCTATATCAGCCTAGTTCAGGTCATCGCCCTTCCAGCCTCTGCACCAGCCACAGGCTACTCTGTAGCTAGAAAGAGATTTTCTTTTAATCTAGGTCTCCTTGGTGAAATAGCATTTAAACTGACAGGAGGAGGTAGAGGGCATTGACATGTTTAAACTAGTTCTGTGATACTCTCTGAACTGAAGATAGCACCCAGAAAGGTCTGTAAACCCATAAAGATTGTCTATTCCTAATTATTTATTATCTTTGCTGTTACAGACTTTTCCTGTCTTACATTTAGGACATTGCTTCTTTTGCAGCCATCTTGTGATAACATTAATAATCCCCTTCTTTCATTTGTATTATCTCCTTGGAAATATTTATAGACTATGTTCATATTCCCCTGAGTCCTTCTTTCTGCAGAGAGAATTAATTTTGTTTCCTCAGTCACTCCTTTTCTTATGTGTTAGCCTATAATCCTTCCATAGTGTCATTTTCTTGCCCTTCTTTGCATTGTCTCTACTTCTACACTATCATTTTTAATCACGGACAAGAGAACTACATATAACTTCTTAAATATAATTGAATACATGTTGCCTGCTCTTTTAACTCCTTAACTGAGCAAAGTGTAAAGTCAGGATCTTACTTTCAACTTCCCTGGTGTGCAAGAACTCCCATTTGGAGAAAACACATTGCGTAAACTCCTGAAATTATTCAACAGACATATGAAAAAATGCAACAGAAATATCTGGTTGTCTCTTGACAGTCCTACAGAAGGCCCACAATTCAAAACGACCAAATGTAATTAATATCCATTAACAATCTTGGACAGGCAGGATAACAGATATGGTCCAATCTTCTTATCAACAAGAACAGCACTAATTAAAGTAACAATATACTAAATTGTGTGCATTCCTGATACATTTCTGTGGTGGTACTCAGCTCTGAACTGAAGGAGACAGATTACACTGATAAAAATCTTCCTGTTTCTTCAGCTTTATATCAAAAAGAAAGAGATGCTGCCCAAAAAAATTCAAGAGCTCTTGTGCTGGCTCCAAGAGGACCCCTCGCTGTCTCTGTGCCAACTGCGTGAGGCCATGTGGCACCAGCAGCCACATCAACCCACACTGAGCTCTCTCGGCGCAGTAAGCAGCAGGGGCTGGACTCTCCCGTATAGCACCCCTCATAAGCTGGGGTAAGCGTCTGTAAGGAGGGCCTTTGACAGTAGAAGGGCCGGGTGTCCCTCATTTGATAGGATGAGGCCTACCTGAGTAAGGTAAGATGGGATGGTTTTTTTGGGGTATGTTGTGTAACAACATTTTATTCGAAATGCTAAACTACACTCGGGTTATTTTAGTCTCAAAATACTATGGAGCAGAGAGTTTCGGTCACACAGCATTAACATTTCCAACAGGTGAACAAAAAGGAGCAGGAGGAATGAATTTTAGTCACTTGGAAAAATGGAGCCAGAAGAACCTACCATAAATACTTTTACCAAGCATTTTTCAAGGCATATTGGAACAACCCCTGAGGAGGATTTAATCTGTTAATTGCCCTTTAATACTTGGTAGGTGTCCAGCCATTGTCCTATAATTTAACACCTAAGCCAGCACTTTAAGTTTCATTCAGATAGATGTCCTATACGGGAGTACTAGTTCAGTTTAGATTAGAAAAAATTAAGACTGCAATCTGTTCCTGTGGTTCATATATCTGTTCATTTGTTCCTGTAATAGTACCACATCTACCAGCCTCATTAACCATAATAGACCTTTAAACTCTTGGTGGGTTATAGGTTTCTAAAGTGTTAGAAAGTAATTCTTGTCACTATAACTTAAACATGATGTTGTTGTTACTACTGAATCTGTTTTATGAACTTTTTTCCCCTAACTAGATATATGCAGAAGTGCTTGGTTGTATATTGCACTTGGCTGCAAAGGTAACAAAAATTTGTGTAATTACAGATGATGAATGGTGACAACATTCTGCCCTAACCCACCTCATGGTGAAAGTGTTCTGGTATAATGCTAATGAAGAATATTACACACCTGGCTCTGAAAATGAGCCAAAATAGTGTTCATTATGCATGAAGATATTAATATTCACTGTCAAGAACTTTGCCAATGAACTTTTTGATATGAGCAAATGATAGAGCATCCTAAGACATTATTGAATCCCACACTGAGATCTTGGAAGATTTTTGCCCATGGAAAATAAGATTGCTTTAGTCATTACTCAACAGTAGCCACAAGAAAATGCATTTTCTGTTCAGTGCAAGCAGGTTCCAGTTAAGCCCTAGATCAAGCTCAAGACATTGCTTGTATTCTGCATTATACATTGTCCCTGAAGAGCAGCAAGCAAAATAAGGTATTTTGCTTTTATGATACTAATAGCTTTTCTTCATCCCATATAATCATACTTTGTAATTATTCAGCATCTTTCACTCAAGGATCTTAAAGGCTTTCTCAGCATCAACCAGTACAACCGTAAAACCTCAGTGTTTGGTAAGTATGTTCACTGTTGCTGTTATACACACTAAATTAATTCATTTGGTAGCTGCCCACCATTTCAAAGATCAATAGTGGTGAGATGATTGTCAGGATCAAGCCAGTTCCAGTACGTTTTAGATACGTTATTTGCACAGGGCAAACTCTGGTCAGCGTCAGACTTGCCTTTAAAGAGCATGAAGAATGCCAAATTGCCCACTACAGGTGACTGTTTCCATTGACTTCATGCTTTGGTAAGCTATCCCCGCCTGGGGAATAGTACCTTTTTTTTTACATAAGGGCCAGAAAAGTGCTTAGGAGTGCAATAAATCAACAGGCATCAGTTGGCATTTCAAGGTGGACCAGGTGAAAGGGGACACATGAGATCTAGCTAAACTGAAAGGCAAGAATTGATCATCTTCACTACTTGCTAATGGATTTACATTACCTTAGATGTACAATGCGCTCTATTTTGGTAAAACCTGGGTAAACAGCATGAGCAACACATTTAAATTATTCTGGAGTAGTTAGAATAAGTCTTGCCTATGCTCCTGCAAATAGATGGTCAAAACACATGGACAAACTTTGTAGTCAACTTTGTAGTCAACTTTGTAGTCAGACTTTGTAGTCAACAGGAAAAGGAATACTAGGCCATTAAGTTCTGGAGCTGGAGATCTTTTCACTGAAGGACACACAACACATGGATTAGATAAAGGACATATTCACAGGAAAAACATGCAATCCATGAGAACTAACTCAGTCTGCTCCTGCCCAGTATTTTTTATGTAGACTGTAGGGTATCCTACAAGGTTTTGGGTTTTCCCAGCCTGTTATCAGTAGTTCGGTTAATAATCCTGTGAAGTTATTCTTTGCCTCAGAGTTTTCTCCAATAAAATTCACCACTTTTGCTTCTGGGATTAAATTATCCTTTGGTCTTCTCTAACAATGGTACGTAGCAGATGATTGAAGAATATATACAATTCAATACTACTGGTAGAGGCAAAAGCCTTTGCCTGACAAACTTCACATCACCTTATTGTTTTAATATTTGTTTATGTTATCTTACACTTTGTGGGCCTGTCAGGAATGTCATAGAATGGCAGATCTTTACTTTTTTTTACTTTTTTTTTTTCTGAACTAAAATGAAAAAAACCCCACAACCATAGAACATAATTAGTTTTCCTAGTGTATTAGCTTTTTCTGTGCTTTTTCTCTCAGTCTTGTGTTTAAACGTGGGAGATGGAGAAGGAAATATTTGCCAAAACTGTGCTATTACAAATATGTCAAAATGTTCAAGAGAACTAGCAAATTATTAATCATCTGAAAGGACTCAGCTGACAATCCATGAAATGCAAAAGTTTTTTATTTCTGTGAAAAGTATCTATTCTCTCAAATTGGATCCTCTTGGCAGACTGACAACTTTGGGGCAATAATTACTCCAGCTGTTGAAGCTGATTTTGAAACCTTAAATCAAATTCAAGCAAGACCTGTTGTATAATAACCATGAGCTTTCTTACTGTTTTGTAATACTAAATAGATCACACATAACAGAAAACGACACATGAAACAGAAGTCAGAGGAAGCATCTTGGCTAAGATACAAGTAATAGAACATAAGACTTCTTAACTGGAATCTCCTCGCATTTCCTACACATTTACCGTTTCTAATAAAACCTCAGATATTCTGGAAGATGATCAGAAAGAATGTAACACTCTAAATAAAGCAGGACAGCTCAGAAGATGAAGGCAGCCAGAGCCATATTTTACCCTGGCTGGGGACAAAAATACAAATCTACCTTCAAGCCAATACTGGTAGAATTCATAATTCAATGAAAATTCTCATTAATTCAGAAATTTGATGCCATTTTAGAAAAAAACTACAAAAGGACAAGTGACTCTTGACCAACAGTGGCCTACATCTTCAATCAATGAAGCCACTTTTCAAATCCATAAAGCACAGAAAATTTTGATTGCTATTTTGTGAAACTGTGGAGGCTCCTTTCTGTGCAGGTTGCTTCTTTTCAAAGTGCAGAGGAAGATTATAGCCTAAAGGGAATGACTGAAAGCACCAGAAGGAACGTACAAGCTGTGCTGTCTTCTGTCACTGGAAAAATGTTTGTACTGCAAATGTATATGTTTTTCTGTGTGTATATTTTCCCACAGAGCGCATGGGTGGAAAAAAGTGACAAAAATGAAAAAAAAAAAAAAATTAAATCATCACAGAGTTTCAGTAAGATAAAAAAGTTTAAACAACTTTGTCCCTCTGTCTCCTGAGCCCGTCTGAATCAACAGGGAGAGCAATAACGTTGGGAAGGCAGTCTTGCTGCAGGGCAAAGTCGGCACGTCCCAGTTGGTACGTTTATTAAACTTTGAGATTACTGCTGAGGCTATTGCCTCTCAGCAGCGCTGGAGGGTGGCTGAACCCTGAGGTGTGCCATGTCCCCACTACTGCCCACTACCTGTCTACGTGAAAGCAATCCTGGTACCGCTACCTCTGGCAAAACATAACTATCCTGTTCTGACCTGAAACAATAAATGTAGTCCTGCAACTGAAGACGTCCAAGAGACCAGAAATGCTCCTATCATCAGCAAACTAGGCCTCCTATTGAGCGTGAACAAAGTTGAACACCTTCAGTACATGTTGCATTATGCTGATTCTCTTGTTGAGCAATCAAATTCGATATTTTGGGGTTGTTTTGGGGAAGTGGAGAGAGACAAAGAAGCAAGGTTTTTTATGTGCAAACTAGCTTAATTCTCTAGAAGTCATTAATGTACAACACCAGATGTGAGTTGGGCTGTGAGAATTTTCAAGTGGGTTGATTCCTCCACGGGGGAAACATGAATGCTGCAAATGTTTGGGAAATTCTTTTACGGATGTTTTATTCACAAACAGATATCTAAGGTCATATTCACGTTGTAAAGAGATTGCAAAAGCAACAAGCAGCCTACACATAATCAGTCCATCATGAAGACTTCAGCTGAAAATGCACCTGTGTCCCAGGCTGTGCTGATCAGCAGCGGCTGCCTGTCTTTGTCACCTCTCTACCAGCACTGTGATCACCTTTAGGAAATATTTTGCACTGGTTATTTTTGGATATATGGGTGTTTTGGATTTTGGATGTTGGAATAATGTGTTCCAGCAGACTACCTGCACAGATGGAATTTAGCCCATGGTATCATGTTTGCTGCTACTGGATGTGTGTATTACTGTATCATCTCTAGTACAAATCAGCTGTAAACACACAGATTTCTATCAAAAGCCAAGTTCAAGTATAGCATTCAAAGCCAATGGTCTGATTCATGTTAGTAGCAAGCAAGGTGTAGAGGAGAGAGATTGATGTGGCATAAAATATACTTACTCCCCTACATTCAAAAAAACCCAAACCCAAACAAGGCAACAACACATATTTGAATGGGTAGAATGTCTTTGTGCTGGTTTATGACTTTGCATATGGTGACAGTGACTTTTATCCAGTACCAAAACCTGATTCAATGCCTGGAGAACAACAGCCTAAGGTTATTAGTCAGCATGAAATCAAGTCTGTCCTACCTACAAGTAATTGCTATCAGCTGCTCTCTTTCCACCAAACTTTTGCTGTCAGTCTGGTATTTAAGGGTGCCCAGCGCTTGACCTGCTCTGGATCCTGGCACTCTGGCTGGTAGGCTTGGTTCTGTGGAAGGCAAGTGGAGCAGCCCACCAGCTGCTGCCACAAACTCCCCAGCCTCCTTATCCCACGTCAAAGTGCATCTGGTATTGGAGTAGTAGGTGCTATTCAGAAAGCTCCTTTCTCTCACTCCACAGTGAGAGAAACCTGTTTTAAACAGACTGAACTCGCATTCAGTTTTGGCAATGATGCATTTACTGAAGATCCAGGGATTTCACATTTCATTTCTGGGAAAAATACTACTGGAAGGCAAATGATGGTACATAGCCAAGTACTGTGTGCTCTGTCTCTCAGACTTGAATAATTGAATCAGAATGACTGAGATATTTGATGGAAGACAATATTCGATGCTAGATATTTCTAGTTAAAAAACAGTATAAAATTGTATCCCTTCACTCTACTCCCAGCCACTGGAAAATCACATATAATTTCAGTGATATTTTCTTTTAAGGCTGAAGGGAATGCTTACCAAGGATGCGTCAGGTGCGGAAGAATTAGTGAGCACTTTTGTGACTAGGAATAATTTAAGGAAATTTATTTTGGTTTAAAGGCCTGCCTTCAGGCAAAGTTGCATCTTGTCTTGAAAGCAGAGTCAGTAAAGCCAAAGAGTTCAGCAGTGCTAGGCACCGCCAGGTAAGGCTGTACCTAACTAGTAGGTAGACTACAGCCAATTTTATTTATACAGTTTTCCCTTCAAAGAATAAGGTTTAAGAGTACAACGGAGTTAAAAAACCTTAAAAATACTACAGCAACAAAATACTATTTAGACACGAGTAACAAGTCGGTACTGAATTATCATCTGACATGAGCTTTGTAGGCTTATAAAAATTAGCTGCTTCTTATGGATACACACCTGTGTTTATCGTCAATGAAGTTTCCGAACAGATTTCTTCTGTTTTAATTGTTCATTCTTTCTAAAAACTGGTTTAGGTAGATTTTCAAACAATATTCAGAATTCTTTTGGAAAAGAAAAAAGCCACATGACAAACTGCATAGCCAGTCTGTTACGTTTGATCATATTTAATACTCTTTGGCCATTTTGGTGTCCATTTGGTGCTCTAGCCCTTCTATGTTAACATTACAAAACGTTATGTTCAGTGGCTTTTAATGTCATATCTGAAGTTTGCTATTAAATTACCCCTCTTACTACAGGAACCAATAAGTCATATACTTCATGAACAATCCTATTCCATTTCAAAAGCCAAGGTTTTCCACTCTTGTAACACCAATAGTTTTTCGTAATTGCAGTCCCATAGAATTCGCATACAGTGAAATTGAACCTCTCTTTTCAGCTACATTAACAGTTTAGTAGTTTCACTGAATTGACTAGAATTACTATCTGTGACTCAGAAAGCTCTTCCACAGCTTTGGTTTCTGATGTTCTGTAATTAATATAAACTTATTTGTTACTTTCTCCATACTTATAGCAGGTAATATGTTCTTACCTCTCAGGTAAGCTATGTTTTAAAACCATGTTGGTATATTCAAATGCTTAAATTATGGTGGGTATCATAAAAGTTTAAAACTGCATAATTACATCTGACAGTCTCAAAATACAGCTAGCTCTCTTTCACTGTAGCATAGAAAATACTTCGTTGTGCACTAGCTAGCCTAGTAAATTCTCAGAAACACTGTTATGTATTTTTTGAAATTTAACATGAAGGAATAAAATAAACTACATGAATTTAATTTGCACAAAAAATTATGTTGTAATAATTTTGTTGTAAAAGATAGATAGATAGATAGATAGATAGATAGATAGATAGAAAGATGGGTAGAAAGATGGGTAGATAGATAGATATGTTTAGCAAGAAAAAATTAAAGTCCTTTTCTATAAAGTAAATGAAAGAAGTGTCATTGAAAAATGGACTGACAGATTGGCACTGGTCTAATGCTGTTCTTTCTGTAAGGAACATTCTGCATTATTGAGCTGAGAGTAAGAAGCAGGAATTATTTTGAGATACTACATATTATTTCTTTAGAATAATACAATCAACTACTCTATCTCAGGCAAATCGGTCCCTTAAGCTATAAATTTATCCTGATTATTTATCTCATAAGCAGCCAAATGGAACAGAAAAAACAGGAGTTGTACTTTCCTACTGAATTTCTCCTACGTGGTAAACATGCTTGCAGAAACAATTAAGCACCCTGAAAAGAACATCTCTCATTTCCTGTGATGCATAACTGAATTTGGGAACCAGCATCTGTGAATACAAGAAAACTGCTGCAATACCTGGTTAGTTTCTACATATTTATGAAGAAATTATCATTTACAGCAACCTTTATTGCATATGAAATACCATTATGTCTATTAGGCAATTTTATCTTTGCTTTTAGTGAACTGTACCAATAGATGAAATATATTGTGTGATATATTTTGAGAACACCGGTCTTTTATTGGCATAGGTCTAGTTAGACTGGGCCTAAGCCTACTTGCTTATTTGTACCTGTTTTCTAGTAAAAATCTATGGAAATATTCCCATTCTGGATGGAAGCAAGAAATGAACCCCTCCTTGTTACTCCTGCACTGTAATTCCTCATTTCAAAGAATTGTTCAATTAGAGCATGGCTCCGTCATCCCAGCTGCGGTCTTCAACTCCACAATCTGAAAAGCAGCTGGGGAGAGATGGGCACTCATGGCAGACAAGCAAGCCACCACCCTGGTGCGACAGTGACGGATGCTGGGGAGCGCAGTCGATGGCTCAGCCCTTGAAACGCAGCAGAGAAAGGCTGGAGTCGAAAAGCATATGCTAAATGCCTGGAACCTCTTTGTCCTTAGTACATTGCAGAAGACATTCAAAAAAGTTCACCTGAATGAAAACCAAACCTCTGTGGGCCCGGTGAAGTATTTTAAATATGATCTTGATGCATGCCTGAGGACAGAATAATTAATCAACTAGTTATTACTTGGATAATAATAATGCTTGTCTTCACCTCCACGAAGCAGTCCTGGCTGAGGGATGGCTTGGGATCTAGTGGAACTTGGACTTGCATTCTTTGCCATTTTTGTAATATTACCTAAAAGCAGGTCAGAGGAGGGCTGGAAGCTGTGGTAACGCTGCTTTATCCTAGCAGGGCTTGTTAGCTGGTGCCACAGAGGACTCCCTGTCCATAAGCGCCATCACATTCCCCTCCTGCCTTGTGTTGTCCTCTCCCTAGGGAAAATGGTCTTGGGTTGGTCAGACCCTGAACCCCCTCACCCTCGGCTCTCCAGCAAGGCTTTGCAGGCACTGCTGCCATGTGAGCAACACAGAGGTGCAAGCGCCCAGGGCAGAACAGGGGGTTAAATCCAAGTTTGGGCTGCATTTACAGTGTTCAACCACTCCAGGCCTAAGTCCCAAGCCTTTCTGACTGTGGCATTTCTAGACTTGCTCTTCACTCAGAATCACCAGCTTGGCTTGGGCTTGTCTATTTAAACAGCTCGAATGGGCTCATATAGGGTGAGGTTTTTTTCAATAATTTTCTTTCTTGGGTCATTAATGATGTGAATTTCCTGAGCTCCTCCAGTTACATCTGAGCACCATTTAGCTCTCTGTCTCACCAGGCTAATGTGACAGTTTGCAAGAAAGAAATTAAATGCTAAAATTTCAGCAAGTAGATGAAAAGTAGCATCGTAAATCTACCCGTACTTACACAGAACCAAGGAGAAAGGGTACTTCTATGGAGTGCTAAAAATGACCGCTGTAAAGTTTATTTGCTCCCCGCTCTCACCTTCACACCTTCCTCCAGAGTCCTGCTGGCTGCACCGACTCCTGTGGACTCAATCAGAAGTTTTGAAGCACAAAAATTTGTTGAAGAACAGATGAAAAGTGCCAGTGTCCGTGTAAGAGGACATAAACAGTATTTATGCATTACTGGTAAGCAATTAGCAGCAGCTACCTAACAATGTTGACATTTCTGTGTTTGAAAGCAGTCAAAATGACCTGCAAAGTCAGCTCTGGGCACAAAATGCTGGCATCACCTAAGCCATCATCTCTTGCCTCTGACCTGGCAACAAGGCAAGGTGAATAGAGAAATGGGCAGGCCTGGGAAAGGTTAGGCTTTCACACAGAAGTGGTAAAAAAGTATCCAGATTTTTTTTTTTCTTTTCACTGAAGCATTTCTGAGTAAACAACAAAAAGGACAGATGCTGAAGCTGTGGCCTGTCATCTTGATTGCCGTAGGCTGATGCTGTCGCCAAGTCATTTTACTGTGCTCCTCGCCCCCTCATCTGCAGTGGAACCATAGCATTCCTTCCCTCACTTCTAAAGAGTGCTGTAAAGCTTAATTAGTACAAAGCCCTTTGAGCAGAGATTAAAGGAGAGCAGTGGTGGATGTTCCCTCTTCTCCGACTTGACTCCAGGGCTGAGGCTGATACAGAGCATTGCCCTTCGTCAGCTGGTGCTACTCGGGTGCCAGGTAAGGGCACAGGCTACCCTCAGAGTGCCAGAGAAACTCCCCTGTGATAGACAGGGTTTTCAAATGCATCCAGCACTGGCCCAGTTCCATTTCAGCTGGGTCCAACTGTAGATGTCACATTGGTAGAAAAGACCAGAATTAGGGCATGTGCTGAATCCACCTGGACAGTAAGAAAAAGCCTCGGATCTAAGAGCTTTCCTAAGGGACACCCTCAGCAAAAAACCCTTCTCCTGTGGTAGGAAGTCACTGGATGTGTTTTGATAGGAAACCAAATAAATAAATCAATGCTTTATTTTCACAGGGTTAAAACCTGTGAAAAATCTGTCAATACCTTGCCATTTAAAGCACGTCCTGAAATAATTTGATAATTCACCCTCAAATAATTCAACAAAACAGCAGTCATAGGACCAAGGTTTTTTTATATATCATTGTATAATGAATGGATGTGAAAATTGGGGCTGTTAGTGCCTGATGGTGAATGAATGATGTAGAAAATACCTTAAGAGGCCCCAAAAGAAAGTAAGCAGAATAATGGAGAAGATGACGTGGCATCTGCATAAATGTCACAGATGAGAGGCTGAGAATAATTCTGGTCTTATTACTTTAATGTAATTCAGGAATAATTGCCATAGATCATTACTACTACATAGGTAAATACCGGTGAGAAATCAGAATCAGGCCCAGGATACGGATAAGAGGTGAGAGCAAGCAGATAAACGTTAAAGGGTACATGTTTTTAGCTGGCTGTGCTAATGTGTTCTAATTAACAACAGTAATAGGATTTGCACATCTAAATCCCTGCACATCACACTGAAAATATACTCCTGATGCCTGCCTACAAGGAGATGGGTGGGGGGAGGAGGAAGGGAGGGAGAGGAAGTAGAAGAATAATAAAAATGACATCTCACCCTGCTCTGTTGGAGGAATCACCACATAATTACTAAGCAGGATTGGCAACTCCCTTTAATGTTAGATTTTCTGGAGAGGACTCTCTCTTTCTTTTTTCTGTGGGTGGGGTAGCAGGGAGGGAGGGTGAAGTGAAGGATTAGCGTAGTCTGAGTAAACAATGAAACCTGAATCTGGCTGGTTTAAAACTCGGGATAATCCTAGCAAGTTGGGAGCTGTGCAGTGGGATAATTTGAAATGTAAATGTGACATTCTTCTCGGTAAATTAACAAGACATGACTGCAGGCTCTCCTTGTTACTGCAGTCACATTCAGAGAGTCACTCGTTCCTTCTCTTCTCATCTAATGCTATGACAATAGACAATCACCAGGAGCCTTCTTGAAATAAATATCAAATCAAGCCTTTACCATATCCAGAAATGACATATGCACCAAATTATCTTTTATTCATTTTACGCAGAATGTTGTTGCTATAAACACCATATTACAGGATGCAGCTGGGATGGTGCCCCCTCTCCCCCATCACCTTAAAACCTTGCACGCTTCCATTGAATAATGGGCAGAATGTATCTAATTCATAATTATGAAACAAAGATTTAAATTTTATTATGCAATTGCCTAATATAAAATGAAGAAGATTGATCTTGTTTAGTTCCTGAACATCTTGAGGGCTTTTTAAAAATTATTATTCTATTACTTTAAAAATGATTGAAAAAATGGCCTTGCCTAACATAAAAATGCCCTGACCATAACAAACATAATCGATCATGTCAGATGATATGATGTGATACCTGTACAGTACAACTGCTACCAATTCAATCTGTCCAGAACATGGAGGCATATTCTCCTGTTCAAATACAAATGGATGGTAGCATTTAAACTATTAATGTAGCTTCTGTGTTGCTTCCTATTTTCTCGTGAGAGATCTCGGAAAGGGAATACTATGGAGATGGCTCTTATTTGTGTCAGTCTTACGGCAGCTTAGACCAAACTTGTCTATGGTGTTCTGAGGAGGGTCATCAGGGAATAGCTGGCATGCACTTATTACAACCTGTCTGTACTCTTAATGCCTTTTTGATTCCAACATGCTTTTTAGCCTCTCCTCAGCCTCCAACTCACTGTTAAACTATCTTTGGAGAGGTGTTAGCCTGAGAACCCAGCTTTTACAACCAGTAATTCTCAGTCATAAGGGTTTATTCTTCAGAAGGTTTCCAGGGCACCTCTCTCATTACAGTGGTAGAAGGATCTTTGTGAACTTGGTCAATAGCTCCACGACAGTGATACCTCAGCATTTCAGAGACAAAATATGTTTAAACAGAATATTTTGAGCATCTTCTTCTCTTAAACTGAAATTTGCCTCACTCTGTTGCTTATAACCCACAGGCTGTCCAGAGAAACTTCTAGACAAGTTTTCTGCATTATCTTAGGCAGCCAGGGAGACATTGCCTCAGTCAACCCTACTTTAAACTTGTGACATCATGGTGCACTATGTGCTCAAGCTTGGACATCCTCATCAGAAAGAAATGCTGATCTTTGCAAAGATCTAACGAGCATTATTCTGGTTGTACATACCTGCAGGAAGGAGATATAGCTGTTTTCTGCCTATGGCATTGGTATTACTTTTCACATGTATTTAAAAAAATATGATAGAGATCAAGGTGTCTGAAAATAAATTCTCAGAAAAGAACCATTACCAATGCTTTAGAACACTCATTAATCTCTCAAAGCTAGATTGCTCCACATTGGAACCTGGCCAGTTATCAACAGCAATCCCAGAGGGTTTCATGTAACTTAAGCTTTGCCCATATGCTAAAATAGCTTCAATTAAACATTACTTTCCATGTGCTGGCACAAACTCTCACGTGTCTAAACAGAGATTTTTTTTTTTTTTCCATTGGTGATTTTATGGGCTTTCATCATAGTCCATTTCGAAGGTGAAATACGCTTTCTGTATTGTGAGCAAGGGATCTAAATAGTACAAGCTGTCAAATGCTTGCTAAAATTTAAGCTTTCTAAATCTTTCCTAAGCTGATGGTCAAACTTGGACATTCCCAGCAACAGCAGCTGCACTGCAAAGTCCTTGTACTTAAGGCTGTACTTAAGGCAAAGTCCTTAAGTAATGAAGGATCACAAACATCCCAGCAAGACCTGCCTCTTCTGTGGTGATCCAGGTAGCGCTTCCCATCCCAAAAAGGATTTTCAAAGATCCCTTAATGCACCACTTTTGCTGTCAGCAGGATTCGTGGTGTTTTCTTGCAACCAAGAGTATCATAACTCTATAAAACATGACTTCTGCATTTCTGGATACGTTGTTTCCCATTATTTTTGTGTGGAAGGGATGTTGTGTCCAGAAAGGATATTTGAGAACATCCAAGCTCAACAGACCCCTGGTAATATTGGCATTCTCTGGGCAGAAGCAAGACAATGGTGCTAACAATGGTGCTGTGTGCTAACAGCAACCAGCTGCATCTCAACTACAGCAACTCATCACAACATGTACCATTCAATGCCAAGCAGAGGGTGACGGGTTTAGAAAGAAAGGTCATCTCATTTCCTGGCCTGGGCTGGCTGAGGTAGAAAAACTGAATCAGTTAAAGAATTAATCATAAACCCTGTATTGCCAGGAGACTTACAGTCATAGAGTTTCAGTGCTGCAGACGAGACAGTAAGCTAAGGACAGTGCTTTCTGACTTCATTATCTGATCAAATGCCATTTAAAATTCCCTTGATCTTTTCTCAAAGGGAAGACATGAGTTCCTCTATTTATGTTCTTTGTCAATATAATGTGGGTGCTTGAGATCTGAAACAGTTGTGCTGTTTAAACAGGACGTCACAATTCGTGACTTGGAGAGTCTGTTCCTAGTCCCACAGTGGCTTTATTTGGCAAGTCACTCAGAACCAGACCTACACGTACCCCCGTGCCTCACTTGACCACAGATGAAGTTGTTGTAAGTGAGATCTTGGCTTCTCAGCGCATCTGCGGTGTATTCAGCAGATGAGTAACTCTGCTTTTTCTAGGTAAGGCTACTCAGCACAGCATTGTCCCAGGTGAACGAGCTCGCCTGATGACTTTTTGTCACAGCCATGTGACGCTTGGCTATGGCCAATAACCCTTCTGATTCTTATGGCACACAGACCTTCTGTGCCATGCTTCACCTGGCTTCAACAATACTGACAATGCCACAGAGGCCATATGCGGTGTGGCTGAACTAATGCATGTTGTAAAAATAACCCTTCAGGATCTGAAGAGAGAAAGAGCTTATAGAAATGCAAAGTAGAATAGCCTAGCAGTGGCCACTGTTGTTAATAATTCTGTGATTGATTTCAAACATAGCAGGTTTATATCATGACTGAAATTTGCCCTTGTGTTTGACAGGAAATGGGCAACATCAGAGAAAGCATTGAAGTGACTGTGGGCACTTACTACTAGAACATGCATGTTGACAAGTTGCTTTAGAATTCAAACAGAATTTTTAATGTGATGTTCTAGCATAGCAGTCGTTTCATATATACAAGCTTGTGATCTGGAAGTTAAAAATGCTGATTAACTATGATGCAAGAATGCTTTAAAGTATAACCCTTTGATTTCCATATTTTCTGACAGATATAAACTAGTTATTGAATAATATTTGCATGATTTGTCTGTTTTATATCCTTAATCAAATTAAAAGATTTAAAGGAAAATGTATTATTTATAATGGCTTTATGTAACAGGGTTTCATCTTAGCCCTTTGAATATTTATGTTAAGTACAGATATTTTGACAGAAGTTGATACTGTCCAAAACCTGAAAATAAAGGGGGAAATATAGTCAGGAGTACTTAATAACCTCTCCTTGACACTGTTGGAATATGAAAACAGCAGCAAGAAGAGTCTGCTGAGGATCTACATTTGACAGGTTCATCCTCTGCAATGGTTTTCCTCATGTGCTGCTATGTTACAGCTGAAAGCTTTTTGCTTCCTCCACACTACACAGAAATGACAACTGACTGATAGTGTAACTAGGTTTTGCCTGGGATATAAGACACTGTGACCAAATGATGATGTTAAAACCAAAATAGCATATAGCCAATGTGATAATAAAAATATCATAAATATCAGAATCAAATGAAAAGGAGTTCTCCAGTAGACAACCTTTCAAAGAAATATACTAGTCCTCAAACACTGTATAAATGGTGATATTGCAAGAGCAGGAACAAATCTTTTTTGTCATTAGAAAGATGGTATTAATTGTAAAATTAGAAATTAATTAACTTTTGTCCACAAGACCATTGAGTAGCCTCACTTATTCACATTGCAAATCATCCCTCCTTGCATGCCTGGATGGACTATCATCCAGTTTTCTTTTTTTCTTTTTTTTTTGTAAATGGTTATTTTACATTCATTCCTATACTATATATCACACAGTACGTACAATCATTTACAAATCCCATAAAATCAAATGTCTCTTTTTATCGACTTGTACCGAACTTTAATATTGATATGGCTTCATACAGTTTGGCTTGGTTTGATCTTTTTCCCTCTCCTGTCTCTCTCAATGCCTAAAGACAAAATGACAGACGTAGTGACCGTTGGGCAAAACAATTGATTTGATTTGACATCTGTGTCCCAATAAATATAACACTGTCGTTGCTTTTTTCCTTTGGACAGCTGAAAAGAAAGGTATTTAATCTTATGACAAAATGTCACTTCAGTGACTTTGGGATCAGGAGGATGCATGAAGCAGTTGTTTTAGAACTGTATCAAGAGTAAGGACAAATGAGAATATAAGCGTGTTCAAAATACAAAGGAGGTCACCTCTGCTGCAGCTCTATACACAAGCCAAGCTCTGTAGAGCTCAGCCATAATAAAAGTTCTTAACTCCTGTCACAGGAGGTACTTTGTACATGAGTTCCCTCATGGCATGATGGTCTCCTAAGAGACCAGGTGTCATCATGGAAGTTGTACTGGCAGTTACCAGATTTGTCCTAGAGCCCAGATCAGATG
This sequence comes from Fratercula arctica, assembly GCA_947846985.1. Taxonomy (NCBI): domain Eukaryota; kingdom Metazoa; phylum Chordata; class Aves; order Charadriiformes; family Alcidae; genus Fratercula; species Fratercula arctica. The sequence goes on along the minus strand of CANTUZ010000005.1, from coordinate 51,288,586 downwards.
CATGACCCTGCTTTTTCCTTGGATTCTTGTTAGATGTAACATCAGCAAAAGCTCAAGCACCTGACATTGAACATGTAACCTACTACTCTGAGAATGACATAAGGACTTGGAAAGTCATGGTTTTAGTTTGCTGTTCCAGCTCTTGGAGGATGGTCTCACCCGTATTACATACTGTAATGCAACATTCCAGACATCAACGAGATTTTTAATGTTCATTTCAACAGAAGCATGATTAAGCATGGGGCTATAAACATTTGGATATGCCAATATTTGTCCCCAGCAAAATCTATGACAAATGCATGATGACATGAGGAAGACAGATCCAACTGCAAAGAAAAAACTATAAGCAACCACTCCTGGGCCAGCTGCACTGCAGACAAGACAGCAAATTTGAGTTCAATCATTTTATGAGATCTCTTTCTGTCATAACCACAACAGTACTGGTGGACAGTGTTTCTTTGTACTGAGGACTACTACACCTCTGGTGGATTCCCTGTTTCTATCACTGTGCGATCCTTTGGAAAAGCTGGAGAGAGGAACTAGTCAGAAACCCCAGCTCACAGAAGCAGCAACAGACACCACCAAAACAAAGATCTTTGGATAATCTAAGACCTTTCTGATGTTTTTACTAGATTTCTACTCCATGATGTTCAGGTACATACTCCAGTGTGACACTCTTCTTTGCATTTATTCTGTAGGTCTCCTTCTCAGCCTTTCTCCTTGTTCTCTTTTGCCTCCATATCCAGTCATCTCCTTTTCATGAGGAGAAAAACTCTCTTCCCTTTCATCACATATAAAATGAAACGAAACTAATGTTTGCTTTGTCAGGTAGTCACTGTGTTTGTGTGTATCACACGCCTATTTCACACCTCTTTGTGCAGGGCAAATCTATTTTTCAATAGTAGGAGTCAGTATTGGAGAACAGCAGTCCTGAGCCACCAGAGACAGATGGGAACAGGAGGAGAAATAGCCTCTGCACATAAGAATTAACAGTGCCTGTGCACAAATAACCACAGGGTGCATGGTCAGATAGCCAGCACTCACGCCTCCTGCCCATTGGGCCCAAGCTCTCCCACCCCCTATGCAGAGAGAGAAACCTCTTACTTTGACACCCAGCCCCAAGCACCATTATTTTGCACATATTTGAGGACAGTGGAATAATTGTTCTGAAACAAAATCACTTTTATTTGTAACAATTTTTCTGCCCCGGGGAGAATAATTTGTATGGAAAGAATGGTAAAGTTATTCTATTACAGTGATGACAGTCTATTTTCCCATGCAATAATCCCTAATTTGTTCTTGATGGGTCACTACTCCACACAAACATGACTCCAAATGATTTACATGAAGACAGTTCTGTGAAACCAACTCAGAGTGCTTTCAATTAAACAGATTTGTGAAGAACTTGCATTAAGACAATTTTGTGAAGACAAAATTGAACTGAACTGAACTGAACAGGCAAGAGGTTCAGGCCCAACAGGATGAGCACTGGTGTAAAACTCAGAGGATGGCAGGATACACTTGGCTTTGATCGTGCTTGACTTGTGACTCTGGTTAACTCACTTCTTTCTTCTTGGTCTCATTTCCTAATCTGTAAAATGGGGTACTGAAGCTTATTTTCCTCATAAAATGCTTTCAGTTTCCTGTCTGAAAGTTTTCTTTAGAAACTTGTTGGTTACACTTCAGTTCTATGTACTTTGAAATTTCCATATCAAAACCAGATCAATTAGTGTATGTTAGTTTGCTGTCTCTAAATAGTCGTCAGTGATTGATTCATCAGGACCTTAAGTTTTTTATAATGCATGTAATTGTATTGTAGATAAAAAATAATTCCCATGAGAGAACATTTCTTCCTGACTCAAGCTGGTGATCAGCTTATGACTTGAAGCATGTGGGCTGATAGCCTTTGTAATTTTATCCTACCTACTGTAACTGCAGAAGCTTTTTTTACAGTATTCATATGTGTCCAATCCCTTTTTAGAATCTTGCTAAGCTAGTTGCCTCAATAATTCACTTTATATTTGCTCAGGTTCTGATATAGGTGAAGATTTATAATATTCAGGACCGGTTCCAAAGCTCAGCTTCTTGGTTCTTCAAAATTCACAATGAGCCTTACCTCAAGGTTATTAGTCATGGCTTCTTGGAAAATGTTGTGATTATATAGAATAAAATGAGGACATTAAACAGCATCCCAAGTTTATCAATATGCCTCCTGTATAATGCAGTGCCTTGTTTACAAGGTAGTACAAATGAACACACATCTATTAACAAAATTAATGATGAACAATTGCTGTAATTTCTCCTTGCTTGGAAAATACCTCTTGCAAATAAATTGGGTTAACAGTAGTTTGCTGATTGGCTTTATCTTGCAAACAGGACAACGAACAATGTTAATGAAATCACTTCAGTAACGTTAAGATTGTGATATAAGAAGCAATATAAATTTTTGGGCTGTTATGGGGAATGGGTGCAAGCAAACAAAAGCCAGAGGAGTTTTTTGTGCTAGACATTGTGCTTTCATTTCTGAGGTTTGTAATTGCAGTGGCATAGTAGAAATGGCTTAGTTAGACACAAGCTATTCACCTACTCTTCTGAGTAATCTGTAAAGCACTTAATGCATTGGTGAATAGAAGCCAAATGCAGTAATGAAAATATTTATTACTGATATTACAAGACCAGTGTCTTCACTGGCAGAAATACGTCAGATAGATAGAATATGCATGGAGAAGTGTTCAGAAGAAAGGAATGTTACATGTTCCCTGTGTCTACACATGCACTTACAGCCTGCTTTTTTACGATTAGATCTTCTCAGACAGAGAAGACCTATTATATTTTGAAACAAAAAGAATGCACAGAAAGAAATAAGTGAAAGAAAGGATTAAAAAGAATGGAAATACATGGGCTTTCCTAATTTTCAGCATTAGAGAATTCCAGGACTGGCCCTTGGCTGAATGTGCTCCTCTGCCTAATATGTGGAAGATTTAGTTTGACTTCCAGTGGAGATAAACACATTGGTTTGGAAAATGTTTTGAAATACTGGTATGAACATTTGCATTTATGAATGGATTAAGTAAGACATACGTTATTCAAATTGATCCCAGAAACACTAGTAGCAGCCACTGCTTCCAGACCAACATTAAGGAGGCTTTAGGAAATTCAAGCCTTGTTCTAGGGCCTGCTGTAGACTATATCTAGACTACATTGTTTTGCAACAGAAAGCAATACTGAGGAAAAGTTGCGCTAAAAATTTTGATAGATAACTCCTTTCTGATTTGGGCCTTATATGATAGTATTTAACTTTCTCTGCCTTATCTCTTATTTACAGACACAAATGGGAAGTCACAGAACTAATCAAAAGAACTGTGGCCAGCAGATGGAGAGAGGTGATTCTCCCCCTCTACTCTGCTGTCATGAGACCCAACCTGGAGTACTGTGTCCAGCTCTGGAACCCTCAGCACAAGAAGGACATGGATCTGTTGGACAGGTCCAGAGGAGGGCCACGAAGATGATCAAAAGGCTGGAGCACCTCTCCTATGAAGACAGGCTGAGAGAGTTGGGGTTGTTCAGCCTGCAGAAGAGAAGGCTCCGGGCAGACCTTATAGCAGCATTCCAGTACCTGAAGGGGGTCTACAAGAAAGCTGGGGAGGGGCTGTTTGCAAGGGCATGTAGTGATAGGACGAGGGGCAATGGTTTTAAACTAGAGCAGGGTAGGTTTAGATTAGACATTAGGAAGAAGTTATTTACACTGAGGGTGGTGAGGCACGGGAACAGGTTGCTCAGAGAGGTGGTGGAGGCCCCATCCCTGGAGACATTCCAGGCCAGGCTTGATGAGGCTCTGAGCAACGTGATCTAGATGAAGATGTCCCTGCTCGCTGCAGGGGGTTTGGACTAGATGACCTTTAAAGGTCCCTTTTAACCCAACACATTCTATGATTCTATGATTCTATGATTCTAATATGCTGTGAAGAAAAAAAACTCTGCGAAGAAATACCTGGACCTCTTTCCAATCGCGTTCTTTCCTAGTGTTCTTTCCTAGTAGGATACTGGTCTTCTCCAAAGTTACAAAACAGGACTCTTAGCAAACCTGTACAAAACCAGGAAGTGGTCATCCCTTTGCTGAAGACATAGAAGGGAAGGAGCAACAGAGAGAAGAGCTGAGACTGAAGTCAGTGGGAAGTTAACAGGTGGTATGGGGCATCTGAGCATCATGGGCACTCATACCTGATCTGCATGAGAAATCACAACTTTGGCTGTGTTAATTTCCATCTTTTATTGCTTTTTTCCACACTCATTTTTGAGTTTATATGTTTGGGAAAAGCTGCTGTGCAGCAATCCTGGAGAATTAAATTGTCCAGATATGTCCCAAATAAATGTAGCATGAGTGCTTGAATAGTCTGAAATTTTCCATTTTAATGGGCCACGAGCTCACCCTGCTGACTGCACTTCAGAGAAGACTAAATCTATCTCCAGTGCCTCCTGTCTTCTGCCTGAGACAGAAATGTTGCCAGGTAATACCCATTCTTTTTCTTTCTCCTGGGATTCTTTTTACAATTTGGGTATTTTCCTTCATGAGATAGTCTGAGACCACAAAATGCATTTCATAGTGGCCACCACACAGGGTGACAGGATATGCTTCTGGGCAACTCACCACTGATGGGCTGCATATTAACAAATTGCTTAGAAATATTTGCTTTGTGATTGTTTTAGTAAAACAACTTTGCACTATTTTTCTAAAGAACGTACAAATACAGAGTTTGCAAGGGAGTGCCACTGTGTCCAAAAAATTGGTCTCAAAGGCAATGGTGTGGCCAAAAACATTCTTAAACTCAGAACTGATAATTATAACGCAGCTCAGATTTTCAAAGTAGCCCAAGAATGGAAATAATATATGCCAGGTACTGTGAGTAAGTGTAATGGCCTATAGGAAAACAAAATGCTAAACAAGAGAAAGCAAAATACTAATTAGGTAAAGTTGGGAGCGGAGTTACAAAAAAACATGTTCTCATATTTCGACATTTCATATTATGCGGATTAATTGGTCAAGCTTTTTCCCCCCTTTGAAGAACTGTTAGATCACAGAATCACAGAATGGTAGGGGTTGGCAGGGACCTCGGGAGATCATCTAGTCCAACCCCCTGCCAGAGCAGGGTCACCTGGAGCAGGTTGCACAGGAACGCGTCCAGGCGGGTTTGGAATGTCTCCAGAGATGGAGACTCCACCACTTCTCTGGGCAGCCTGTTCCAGTGCTCTGCCACCCTCAAAGTAAAGAAGTTCCTCCTCATGTTTAGGTGGAACTTCCTATGTTCAAGTTTATGCCCATTACCTCTTGTCCTGTTGCTGGGCACCACTGAAAAGAGCCTGGCCCCATCCTCCTGACCCTTTAAGTATTTATAAGCGTTGGTAAGATCCCCCCTCAGTTGTCTTTTTTCCAGACTGAAGAGACCCAAATCCCTCAGCCTTTCTTCATAGGAGAGGTGTTCCAATCCCCTAATCGGATTTAGCCCTCTAAAGCCATGTATGTTCTCTGGAATTCCTCCTTAATAGACCACTTGCTAAAAAGCATTTCAGTATCATCTCCAAACTGGTTTTCTGGAGTGTTGAGCAGTTCTAGCTCCCCTAAACTGTATTGTCTACCACATTAAATTAGATGCCTATCTCTGGGCAGAGACTTACAGAAATAACCTGTGGCCCCTGTAACTGCAAATGAATGAATTTTGAAAGGAAAATTACTCCCTTGGAATTTAAAATCTGCCTAACTTAGACATTCAGTGATGAAAATGTTGACAGGGGCACATAATTGCTTTCTGAAAAATGGCTAAATAGAACCTCCTGCCCAAAATCTATAATGTTAATGTTGCCATTCTAGTGTCACTTTCTGCTTCTCTCTGTAGGAGTGAACCCTGCAGCCCGAAACCAGAGGTGAGAAAGCCTTTCCAAGCCTGTTGGCAAGATACTGAAGAAACTCTGAAATAGCCAGTCTGCCTGAAAAAGACAAATTAGGCAGCACCTCAAAAGCACTCTACAAAAAGCACGATTAGCTACAAGAAATCTGTAATCTAGCTATCTGAAATCCGCTAGGAGAGCAAATGCCAGGTCAAGCTCTGAGACAACTGGGATAATGTGCTCTTCCTTGGTCCTAGGACTAAATACCAGGACCCTGAAATCTCTTGCTGGGAGTCTGACAGCATCAGGAAGGTGAAGTGGTTGCTTTACATCAGCTGTGACAATACTAAACCCAAATCCTCTTTAAATCAAATCAACGCTTTTTCCCCTGTTATTTTCTGTGTCACTGAAATTCATACAGATAACAGAGAAAATGGAAAAGGCTATTCATTGTTCATTAATAAAGCAAAATTACAGGTATAAAAGGAAATAATTTTCTTAATGTTTGTTATACTCCTGGAACGTGATTGATGGTTACTGCTACTAAAACATCAGAGAAAAATAACTTAAAGACAAAATAATCTTTTTGTTAGGCTGCAAAGATGTCACAGAGATTGCTTTTCTCTAAAGCATGCATTCTTGCTATCAGACCCCCAAAGGATTCCAGGGTTTTATTGCCAGTCTGTTCTTTCTATATAAAGGAACCCAACCAGGGAGGAAGCAGAGGCACACTGTAGATCCTAGGTAAAAAAAAAAAAAAAAAAAAAAAAAAAAAAAAAAAAAAAAAAAAAAAAAAGGAAAAAAAAAGAATCCTTGTATTGAAGAGAATAAAACCAGAAAGGCAAATATGCAGTTAGCTATGTAATCTGTCCATCCATCTCTGCTTCTAATTGACTTCATTAAATGAAACCACTTTTAAAATGGGGTTTGATGAATAGGATTGAATACTGTGATTGCCTGTGAGAGTAGGAGAATGGACTCCACGTCCCTTTCAGTGTGTTTCTATGACTACTGCTGTGACTAGGAATCAGACAGAACAAGGCTGGCCTCCCTGGCGTGCCTATCGTCACAGTACCTAGGTACCACCAAATATAATTCCCTTCTCTTCAAAGGCATGGACTTTGTGTCATATAAAGAGTAAATAATATTAAGTTTAATAGAGGTTACTGGGAGAAAAGCAGCAAGCTTTGATCATTATCATGAGAACATTTTCCTAATCTATTTGTGCCTATATTTATTTCTGTATTTTTATCTTAATATAATTGTTTGCTATTAGAAACAACCCGTGTTAGAAATAAATCTGTTTTAAGCTTAAAAAGGGGGAAAAGAAGCCACAAAGTAGTTTCTTAGAAGATACTGTACTTAGAAAATCCCATTATTAATATCTTCACAATAGTAATTTCTTTATGGCACAAATTTCTCAAGTTGTCATCTTGGTTTATTGTAGTTTGTTACGGCTTTGGCATATATCTAGGGATGATGGATATCTCTTCACTTTTGTTGGCAGTAAAATGTAAGTATGAAAAGCCAACTATTATTATCACTACACACTGAACACACCTCAAAGGAGAATTAAAGGACTCCTGAAGCCAATTGATTTTAGCTGGTTGTATTTGCATAAACACTCATCATTGTATGTAGTCCTTGACCATTATCTGTCTCCCTAGGACTCAAAATAAGTCACCCACACTTCACACACTTGAAGTGAAATCTTTGTTTTATACTTTTGTCCACAATGAAAGATTAGGATCTGCTTATACAAGTCAGCAACAGGAAAGCAAAGGGAAGGAGCTTTGGCACTGTTTTCCCTAAATGACGGCTCAAGCACCTGGGACTTCTGGGTAGGTGAACTGCACCTTGCAAAGGTCTAAGAGCAAATTACACTGACACACAAACAGGGTGCAGAGCAGAGACTGAGAATTTGGATGCTCTCTCTTGCGTAGAGGTGAACTCTGAAAGTGCTCAGTGGGTTGTCATCACTTGATATCTCATAAAGGAAACTCCTTATTTTATGGGCAAACTTACTGGTATTTTTCTATTCTTGTATCTTCCTTCAATCTAGAAAAGTAGAACCATGCAATTGAGAAAGCAGAAAATGTTACCACCTCTAAAAACATCACATATTTTTACCCCCTGCTGCTAGTTCGCTTTGTACCTCACGTTAAGACTTTTGTCCAAGGGGTGTGCCTCACATCAAGCCATGGTAAATTGAGAGAAATTACTCAGTTCAGTGACAATAATAGCATTTACTGAGACTTCCCCAAAAGGAAAGGTGCTGTCATAACAGATGCCCAGAGCTTACAGAGATACTGATGAAAAAGAGAGCATATGATCAACTGGGGCAACATTAAAAGTGTTGAGAGGCACTATATCTTCCATTAACGATTTGCAGGTGCACAATCCAATAAACCAAGCCAACAAGGCAGTTGGTTTTACTACTTTGCATGGAATATGCAGATAGGAAGATGACAGATAATTTTAGAAAAGTGCAATTAAATCAGTATTGAAAATGGAGAAAGTTGATCAAAGAACAAAGAAAGAATTGCATTAAATTAATCATCCTAAAGTCATAAAATCAGTTGTAAACCTTAGCAGTGAAAGATTAAATGAGGGGGAATTTAATGTTTTAAATTAAATTGAATTTTCCAGTACAGTATGTGATAGTTTCAACACACTTTGGCCTCTCAGAGTATTTACTAGTTTCAGGCAAGACTCGTCACGCTACAGGCAGCTGAAAGAATCATTAAATAAAAATAATTTATGTCCACCTCATTATGCAAAAGCTTAGAGTTATAAACAAACCCACAAAGACAAACAAACAAAGTCATAACCCTTAAACCTGACACATATTTAACCAAGAAGAATATTGGTCTTTTCAAAGAGGATCCTATTTTATAGCTATTGAAGTCGCTGGTCTGGATCATGTTGCTTAATAATAATCAGATGAATGACAGTTCTGATACATTCACCAGCAGATCTCTGGTATTTAAAATCATGGTGTACCAGAAAGAGTATTTTGGATGCATTCAGTATCAGTATGGAGTTCCAATATTGCAACATTCCACTGCAAATAACTTACTTTTTTGTCACAACTGGTTATGCTGAAAACTTTGTTAAGTATAACTTTTAAAGATGCAGTGTTCATTTTTCTAAGGAAGCCTGATCTATCCTTTAGCAACTACAGATACAGGAGAACTTTTTCAGCACAGATGCTCTGAAGAGGGTTTTCTCTACAGCGTTTGGCACCGGCCACTGCTGGAGGAAGGATAACAAATTAAATGGCTCATTGATCTGTTCCAGCACAGAAAATCCTAGGTTTCTCTGTATTTATTGTAGCTGGTACTCCTTAATACCCAAAGGCTTAATTTAACAGCCTCAACAACTTCATACGAGAATCTGTGAGAAGCCTTTGAAATCAGGACATTCCCGTAAGAGAGACACATCTGCCACAGCCACACAACCTATTTGATTTCTGTGAAGAACAATTCTGAAATTCACACTTGGTCACATTAGGCTTAACAGTCAAGGCTTCAGAATTAGGTCTAGGGCCTGTTTCAGCACTGATGATCCTGGCAAAAATAATATGCTTTAGATGTACATTTGCACCAATACTGTGGCATGACATTTGTTCGATAAGATTCACTGTGCATAAAATTCAGCTCTGTGGAGAGGGTTATTATAGGAGCATCATGTAGACCACTGAAATTCTATTTCTGTCCTCTGGTTATAGAAAGACTTGTGCCTAGGTCTCACGTTAGCCCTCTGTATGAGACGAATGTCATTCAATGAAATTTGTTGTTGTTATTGTTCAGTCTTAGGCCGTCTGCATAAAAGGTCCTACTTGATTAGTGTGTGCTTCCCAGCAGATACAAAACACTCATTAAAACAGACACTTTATTTGGAAAAATAAAAGACTATGGTGTAACATAAGTTTTTAAGAAGAACTACCAATTGAATATATGCTGGTAATTATTTTCAAAACCCAAACTAAGCCCGAGTACTACATGGTAAAAAAATTAACTAATTAAAGGCTCAGCCATATCCTGTGCTGTTGCCATGCTGGACTGAATAGAGCAACAGTAGTGGACATAAACAAGGGATCTGACATTTTATTTATTGCAAAATTATGTTTGCTATATCTTTATTGACTAACAAAATCTCTTAAACCTTGCAAATAGAGTTAAAGAAAAACAACAACCAACTACTTAAACATTAACAATATACTAGGAAATGTCTCTGCATTTTTGTGGAATACATAATTGTAGTCCTTTTTAAAATTTATAGTTATTAATAGTTAATACAATCTCAGTTTTAGGATCTACATACCTACCTGAAAATGAACATTGCTATATCTGAATAGGTATATACATTTTAAAGGAAAATATAATACCCAGTATCCCATCTTTCTTTACCAAGCAGAGGACATACACTTCCCACACACAACAGCCTGAACTATGAAAAATCTCAACTCCTAAGAGAATCAAAGATATGTACTGGAAAATCTCCACAGATTATATGAGACATGGCAGTGGTACTCCTTCTTCAACCAGTACCGATAGGGTATAGTTGGCCATTGATTGTTATTCAGCTTCTTTGGTATGAGCTTTATGGCTGTAGCATGTTGCTTCTGTGAGACTGTTCCTTTACATCACCAAATGTTTTGCTGAATACCAGTCAGAATATTTAAGCTGAATTAGATGTTCTCACTGGGACAGATTTACCCCTGGTGTAACTGTGCAAAAGTCGATAGAGTGAAATTATGAAAAACCTTGATCTGTTGGGTTTATTGATTAAATCAGACGCATAGAAATCACAAGCCATGTTCTGTCTTTGGACACATAGATACAACTAGTGAAAGCCATAAATGTACATCTGTTCCTAGAATATGGCTCAAAATATCGCAACTCATTAACTTAACACAAACATAATTGTCCCTGACGTGCAAAGCACAGGAGCACCCTGAGCTCAAACCTCAAGAAGAGCCACTGACCCCTTGTGTGAGTTGCACAACTCTCTTGGCCTCCTGTACTTCAGTAAAATCCTGCTAAAATCTGTGAGTATGAAATCTGCAGGAAAAAAAGCAAATCACTGACACTGAATTAAGATTTTCTTTGTAAATAACGTTCACTATTGGTATAAATATATCACATTATATCTGAAGCAGGGCTGCAGAAAGACCTGAATAAATGCTAAAAATATGTGACACTGCCAGGAAGATACATTAAGAAAAAGTTTTGGTTTTTTTGTTCATGTTTGTTTGATTCTAATGCGATACTATGAAACAGGGCTTTGCAATTTAGGAGTTTCAGCATCTCTTCTTTTGTTACATGCTACTGAGATTTTTCAGATAATAAATCCTAGAGACAATTTCTGACAAAGCAAGTTTGTCTGCAAGGAAACTGAGCATATAGGAGAAATATTATGAGAAAGAAGTGTCCATCACTCAATGAATTGCCTTGGTGTGCTTAAAAAACAACTAGCGTACATCAGTGTATAATTTGTAATTTCTGCCTCAGCATTTTCATCTTATCACAAAGAATAGGTCTTTAGTAGCGTTTGAAAAACACTTTGAGTCTCTCACCCTATTTCTGTAACTCTGCTACACAGATGAGAACAAGGGGTCCATGCTGCACCAAGAAAGCAAGCAAAATGAGAGCTGGGAGATGTGAAGATGTAAGCACAGAAGGAAACTGCAGCTCTGAGTACCGCTCTGGGAGTCCTGGTGGGGTTTTAAGTCTGTTTGTGACAAGGTGGACAAGCTTTTTGGCTCTGGATACGTCACTTCATTTTTTTTTGGTCACAGTAATTGCACTAATAAAAACTGACACTTCAGAAGTTGTGGCAGATGATCAAACCAGAGAAATGCAGATGGTGAGAGCCCAGAGCCCAGTAGGGGCCAGAACAAACAAGGTTTATCCATCCTTGTCCAACAGCAGCCCCCTCCCCAGGGCACCGGGGTCTGGATACCAGTGACACGTGCTGGGCTTTTCTTGGGAACAAAGTGAGACAAAGTGAGTGAACCTTGATAAAGGAAGTGCGTTAAAGTAACTAACCCCCATTGCTCTGAGTCAGCAGAGCAGTACAGCAGTTCCTGTATCTGTTTCTGTGATTATTGAAGAAGTTCAGTAGCAATCAACCCTTGATACCACGCTGAGGAAACAGCACTTATAGGTATGACATACATTGGCATCCAAAGTGTTAAATCTGCTTTTCTCAAAGTATTAGAAATACTAAATCTTCAGGTCTCAGTGAGAGGCCAAATACCTGGCAATCATTGTTACAACCATTTCAGTTAGTTTATTTTTACAATAAGAGAAAGAGTCACAGCAGGTATTTACACATGGTTTTTCCAAGCATATCCTGACATTTCTTATCAGATTGCTCGCTCTCTAGTTTGAGCAAATGTGATTTTTTTTTCCAGGCTGAGAAATGACGTGCCCAACTGCTCTGTCCCTCCAAACAATATGCGTTTGAAGTTAAGAAATAAAGGGAAGGTACTTGGTAATGAAAGGCCCTTTGATTCACCTGCATACCTCCTATTTATGCCAATGGGAGTTCCTTCCTAATGGGAGTGCAAGGGGTAGTGTATAGCCTAGGCTATAATATCGAATGATACCTTAGCCAAGTACTAGCAATGGAAATAATACGGTTTATGATCCAGCTCTTAGGAATCTGAGCATCACATTCTCTGTCTAAACACTATTGGCATTTTACAGAGCTGAAGTCATGCCTAGACAAATACAGGAGTCCTATCTAACCTTGGTATTTACTCTTACAAATACTGCAACGTTTATCACGTCTGCCCATAACTGTGACTAAACCAGACTTATTGAAAGGGATTGTGTTTTGCTTCATTAAAACATTACATTGGAGCATTTTTCCCTTGATAGTCCTGTGTAATCTGAATCTTTATTTTCCTGGTTAATATTCTTCTATTCCACCATACTCCCCAACAAAGAAAAGAGAAGGATTTAATACAAATAAAGAAAAAAAAGAATAGTGCATTATTTTTAAGAAATAAAACCAAAGAATTCTTGCTGATTCCTACCTTCAGGAACCTGATAATGAGGACCTGAGTACGCATTTTTTTATTCATTTTAATGAAGTGATGAATGTGGGAAATGAGCACACAAGTCCTTAGCGGATACTATGGAACTAAGTAAGAAAGAAAATATCAACCCCAAACCAAAACAAAAATAACGCTGGAGAGGAAAAGAAATTAATTTCAAGAATCACATAATGCTATGCAGGCCTGCTCTTACAGAAAACCATCAACTTAATTTAATTCCACAAACCCCATTGCTCCAAAAAAATGTTGTTTAAATCAATTCATTCTTTCATTATGTTGCTTAAGAGCACCATGAAGTGATGAGAAATTACTGAGATGACTTTCATGTATCAGAATCCCTTCAGTTTCACTTCATTTTCTATCCTGAGATGGGATTAATGTACTGCATTTGCATGCTAAAATAGTATATTTAATTGTAAAAGTGGTGTTGTTAAATTACCTTGCAATGAGTTTATTTTAAACGGTTCATTAAAGTTTTTAAAATAGCTTGCTGCACGATTGCATCTCTGCTCTGCTTTGATGTATTACATCTTCAACCAATAGCTGCAATGTAGGAAACTTTTACTTGCTATGCTGTTTGCGCTTCCAACAACAGATTTTGAACTAAAAGCAGTTTCAGGTTCACAGGATCAGATTCAGATAATGACAACACCTGAGCAGAAGTCCACCCCTCTCCAGAACTGCACAAAAATGGTATGCAACTATCGTGTATGTATACACGTGCAGACTTCCTAGAATGTTCTCCTATGTGATTCCCTATTGCCTGGTAGTGATTGACTCACATGGTGTAACACGCAGTCAAGTCACCACATAATACAGTACATGATCTCATTAATGTCATAGAATGGTTTGGGTTGCAAGGGACCTTAAAGACCATCTTGTTCCGACCCCCTGCCATGGGCAGGGACACCTCCCACTAGACCAGGTTGCTCAAAGCCCCGTCCAGCCTAGCCCCTTGCCTTGCCTTGCCTTCCTTTGCCTTCCTGGAAAGATAAAGTATATGTAGATCTCTTCTCTGGAAAAACAAGGTACTGAGAGTCTTTGGATTGTCAAAGGCCAGGTTGAAGAGTGTGCTTTGTTCTTGGCATACAACATATTAAGGATTATGGGAGGCCACAAGATTTAGGTCCTGAAAATATCTGAACTTTCTTGTGAAAGGGAATAATTCAGTTGCATCAATTCACTATCAGTAACGTACACAAAATTACATTTCTCCTCTTCATAGATATGTATATACAGATGTATAAAATTAAATTTACAGAAACACAAAATTGTTTAGGTTGAAAGGAATCTCTTGAGATCATCTAGTCCAACCCTCCTGCTCAAGCAGAGTTGGCTACAGCAGGTTACTCAGGGCAGCGTCCACTTGGATTTTGAATGTCTCCAAGGATGGAGATGCCACAGACTCTCAGGGCAACTTGACCCAGTGTTTGACCACCCTCACAATGAAAAAGTGCTTTCTTGTGTTCAGATGGAATTTCCTGTGTTCTGATTTGTCCCGTTGTCTCTTTTCCTGTCACTGGGCACTAATGAGAAAAGTCTGGCTCCCATATCTTTGTTTCTTCCCATAAAGTATTTAGAGACTTTGACAAGATTCACCTGAAACTTCTCTTCTGCTAACTGAAGTGTCTCAGCCCACTTATTCTTTCCTTATATGAAAGATGCTCCAGTCTCTTACTCATCTCTGTGGCCGTGTGTTGGACTCACTCCAGTAAGTCCATATCTGTCTTGTACTGGGGAACCCAGAACTGGACCCAGCACTCCAGGTGTGACAGGGACCCTGAGGAGTGGAGCAGAGCATAGCAGACCACCACCAGGAGCCACAAAGATGAGCTACAGCGGCAAAGCCACCCAAGAACCAGCTTCCCCCTGGTTCTGGAAACAAGCAACTCTACCCATACTCTTTCTGGTAACAACACACTTATCTACGTCTACATGGTGGATAAAGGTTTTCCTCTACATTTAAGAGGGCAGAATTCAGGTTTTACTTTAAGTTTCATCTCTGTACTTCCTATTTTAGAAACCATAACCTGAAGGCTGTTGTAAAAATGCAACTTTTTAAACCTGGTCTCTATTCCTATCTTTGTTAATCATATCAATACACTTGGAAACACAATGGAAGCATTACTCTTGAGCTCAATGGGAATTAAGCACTAAAATAGCTTTGAAGAATCAAGTATTAGTCCTTAGCTTGTAGAATAAGTCCTATTTTGAATCCTTGCTGTGGCTTTTCAGTCGGTCTTTTGCACATATGCACAAATAGTTGCCTATATTTAGGTCAGCTATGTGCTTGCGCACTGAAATGGTGATATGGAGGAATATCATCCCTTAGGGAAGAATACTGTATCGTTAAACTAATCTATGCTATTATGTCTCTATTATCACTTCTGTGTACATGCATTTTAAAACTAGAAATGGTACAGAGAAATAATACACATTTAGAAAACCAGTAGTATCAGTGCTAATATCTACTCATATTGGTACTGATTAACTGTACACTTCTTCCCTGTCATTACCTGGCATATGTTGATTAACATGAGGGAAGAGGGAATAGAAGAAGGGAAAGTTTCCCTGGTATACTGAAAGCAAAGACCACTGGTAATGGATGTGGGTTATCTTGCAAGTCTTGGAGTTACCCTTGAAGTGTTCAGGATGGATTTGAGAGTCAGGCAGGTGCAGTTTCAGTTCCTGTGCATGTGAACGGTACACATTCAAGTTGCACTCTTCTCGTGCTATCGTTTCACTTGCTCTCTGCATTTCACACGTTGCCCACATGTATGCTTAACGTTAGACAACATAAGGTACTTTTTAGTTTTGTGAATGATTATCCTAGCCTTAAATCATACATAAGCTCTACATAGTAAGATGTTTGAATGAGAAAGCTACATTACACAATTACTCCTATGTGTCGATCTTTATCAGCAAAAGGACAGTTTCTCTTTTCATATAATGAAAGTATCACAGCCCTGGGCACAAATGGATGTGCCACAGGCTGGACTGCCTGAAGCTATGTTATCAAATATTGTTTGGCTATTATTTATTGGTATACTATTATAGACAGGTTGCATGCTTTTGACACTGGCTTCAGTGGAAAAGGTACAGTTTTTCTTCCTAGACGCAGAATATGTTTTCACAGTAAAAAGAGCAGATCTAATATATTGGTTTGGGAACTTGTCTTTTCTCAGTCTACTGGCACAGCCTACCTAGTATATAGCTGTTGTCTATGTGTAGACAGTAAAAGTCCTTAATGTTGTGTCTGCAGAACAATTTCTAGGTAATACCTGCGATTTTACTGAGAGCTGCTTTTGTTGGTAGCACACACTGCAGAATGATTTTTGGTGATTTTTGTTTCCTGTTGTTATGGCAGGAAGAGTTTTAGTCCGAGCCTTTTTAAAAAGGCTCTGTTTGTTCCTAATGCAAGTACTCAATGGCTCCCTGATGTGTTCAGTAAAATAATTTAACAGATAGAAAAATATTTTCCTCTATCTCTCCCCTCTTCTTTTGACAACAGATGTGCTTTGCTAATCTCGAAATGACATCTCAGTAAGCGCTCTCATTTCCTTTCCTCTTTTACACAAAAGCAGGCACAAATCTCACTTTATTATTTAATAATATAATTGTCTTAAAACTTAAGACTTTCCAAGTCCTACTGAAGTTACCAGAAGCAGCCTGTGCTATTCTATAGGGTTTTTGATTGTTTTCAAGTACTGGCTTAGTTGCTCCATTTTGGGCTGGTTGGCAAATGATGTCTTAGAAGATGGCATAAGTAAATCATGGATCTGATTTCTAGGTGTACCAGCAGACTCAGGCACTCAAGGATCACTGTCTGATATGTACACTGCACACCCATTTTGAGAAATAGTAACTGTGGAATGGTACAGATAAGCAGAGAATATATTTCCCTATTTTTTTTCCCTAAAGTTTCCCTGCCCTTCTGAAGGTTATAAGTCAAAATACTTTTCCTCCAGCTAAAAATAATAGATTCTTCGGCTAATTAAGCTGCAACTATTCTGCAGCTTGAATTACTTGATGGGGTTAATATTAGACTGAAAAGACACAGCTTTTGTTCTCTACTCACAGTTGCTACAGCATCCTTTTGTCTACAGAATATCTACAGAGGGCACTACAGCACCCTCTTCCTTCTGTATGGAGGAAAGCCACCAAGACCGTGAATTAATGCTAGTCTTCCTGGTGGGACACAAACTTGGTCTATGTCATGCTTAGCTCCTAGTCATATTAGGCAATAATTTTTCACACTTTTATTTCTGGGTCTAAATAAGCAGTTCTTTCTTCATAAAACAGGAATGGATTTTAATTTATGAAACCCTGCAGACAGGTCCAACCTGGGTAGGAGGATGTCATAGTGTTATGCTGATAAGTCGGCTTCAGATATCTGCTATTCCTACACTACAACAAATTCAAATTGCCGATGAGTATAGAGCAAGTTTCCCTGGAAGGATTATTTTTCCCAGTATAGACACACCAATTATGTTATGCTAATGGCAGCCATTAGCAGGCTTCAGGCCACTGAAGTCAGTACATCGAATTTCCAACATCCTTCTCTACCAAGCATTACCTATAGCCCAGTGCAGGACTAGTTAGTTTTAGAAGTCTCTCTCTTCCCTCCCTCCCCACAACCTGGTGGAAAGGTAGGTATGAGGCAGCTATCTTGATCTTGCATTGGCTTTTGAGACCAGGAACAGGACCACTGACAGTCACAGCTTTCTCACCCTGCTAGCTCACCCTTGCTGGGAAGGTCAGAATATCAGAAACAGAACTTCAGGAGCAGAAAAGAGAAACAGAAAGAAGAGTCCAAAAAAAAAAAAAAACAAACCCCAAACCCCAGGAAAGTAAATTTATAAAAGTCTCTTTAAATGGGGAAAAATAGAATTGGTAAGACAGCAAAGGTGGAGGACTGAATTGGCTCTGGGAGAAAAAAATAAGAGTAAGATGAAGAGGAATGAGAGTTGCCATATACTAGAGGGTAAATATGATTAGTTTGAGAAAAGACAAAAGATATATTTGCAAGGAGTTAAATAATAGAAAATAAACCTTGTAAGCAGTTCTTTCTCAATCAGGCTGAGAGCTCAGCAGTGCATATCCCCTCCTCTTGCTGCCTGCCCAGAAGAAAAACAAATGCTGAGTTAACAAGAATTCCCTCCTTCCCAAAAACAAATCAGATATAGTCTACTGAAAAAAACTCTCCCAAATTTGCTGGCAATGTCCTCAGCCATTACTAGCTACTTTCTCCTCTCATTTTAACAAGTCACTCCTCACAGGTTACTCCTGTAGACCCTCAGCTCTAGATGTCTTAAAAATTGGATCAACCTGTCCCCAGAAGCCCAGATCTGCACTGTTCTGCCCTTTGAACATCTCCACAAACAGGCCTAGCTGCTTTTTGTTTCTTACAGATTACCGACTCCCAAGGCTTACTCCCACCAGCGCTGCCCTTCTCCTTCCGCAGCCTCTCCCAAGCTCCACACAACCAACAGCCAGCCCAGCATTTTACAGCATTTTACATCTGCCCTGTGAGCTATTCTCCCCATCCTTTCCACTTGGGGAGGTGAGGTGATCGCAGTGCAGCTGCACAGCAGCACCCCTTCAGCAACCAGATCTATTTTGCAGCAAATAAAGAATATGTCTCATACTAACAGAGCCAAAGCTCTCCACAAAGACCTTTTTTTTTTCTCCTCCCATAAATATCCCTCCTTTTTCAGCTTTCTTTTCCCTGCTTCATAGACCTCATGTTTCTGGGCTGCTTGCTGTTTACCAGGCTGATATTGTCTGCGACTCTGGCATTTGCCTGTTCAGCTGTTGACTCAGAGTGATGTATGCCAAGAAAAATCCATCCTCTCTCTGTAGCTGAGCTTTTCACTTCATCTGTTCCTGTTCCCTTCCCCCCCACACCCCGCCCCGCTACCCCCACCTTGCTGGCATACTCCAACACATAGAAGTGCACTTCAAAGGAGCAATAAGTATTTGTAATTCCAAGGCTCATTTTTTGGTATCAGTACCAAAACTGTCAGCAAGACCATCAGTAACTGTTAGCAAAGTAGCATAGAGCTGTTCTTTCTATTAATTCACAGATTTGACAATGGCGCTTCAAATCATAACAGAAATGTCACTGTAACTACACAATATCAAAAGTAAATAGGTCACGGCACCACCTATATGTGTTTGTGGTTCTCTGAAAAATCACCTCTCAGCAAATGGTTTACTTGTACAGCTTTACAAGGCACCAGAAACGTTATCAGAACCGTTATCGCTTGAAGTTCACATTCAGATTTGTGACAGCATCTATGAATAGCTTAGTCAGGTTCAGTTTAGCTCAATAAAGTTTGTAGATGCATGCGATGTTAATAAAATGTGAAGCAAAACCCAGTCTTCCACAGACTTCAGACTATGATAGCATATCCATTTCCAAGATCTCTTTGGAAGCAAACTTCAGCCTTCTACTTACGGAGGATGGAAGGAGAAATTTGTCTGCCAAGATTTGGACTGAAAATTAAGATACTGCTGAAACAACATAATATTTTGAAAAGTAGAGAGAGGTGGTTCATAGCCCAGCTCTCAGCTGGCTCCAATGATTACTGTTCAGTAGGGGCTTTTGGTAGAGAAATTTCTAGACAACGAAGTTTATCTGGTTTTTTTTTACACTGAAGCTATTCATTATTTATCTCTCCATCATCTTTGAAAGGTCCTGGAGAACAGGTGAGGTGCCTGAGGACTGGAGGAAAGCCAATGTCACTCCAGTCTTCAAAAAGGGCAAAAAGGAGGACCTAGGGAACTACAGGCCGGTCAGCCTCACCTCCATCCCTGGAAAAATGATGGAACAGCTCGTTCTAGGCGTCATCTCAAGGCATGTGGAGGAAAAGAAAGCTATCAGAAGTACTCAGCATGGGTTCACCAAGGGGAAATCATGTCTGACTAATCTGATAGCCTTCTATGATGGCATGACTGGATGGATAGATGAGGGGAGGGCAGTGGATGTTGTCTACCTGGACTTCAGCAAGGCTTTCAACACGGTCTCCCACAGCATCCTCATAGGGAAGCTTAGGAAGTGTGGGTTAGATGAATGGACAGTTGGGGTGGATTGAAAACTGGTTGTAGGACAGAGCTCAGAGGGTCATGATTAGGGGCACATAGTCTAGTTGGAGGTCAGTGGTGAGTGGTGTTCCCCAGGGGTCAGTACTGGCTCCAGTCCTGTTCAATATATTTATCAATGACCTGGATGAGGGGATAGAGTGCACCCTCAGCAAGTTTGCTGATGGCACAAAGCTGGCTGATCACACACCAGAAGGCTGTGCCGCCATATAGAGAGGCTTAGACAGGCTGGAGAGTTGGGCGGAGAGAAACCTTATGAAATTCAAGAAGGGCAAGTGTAGGGTGCTGCACCTGGGGAGGAATAACCCCATGCACCAGGACAGGTTGGGGGCTGACCTGCTGGAGAGCAGCTCCATGGTAAGAGACCTGGGAGTCCTGGTGGACAACAGGATGACCATGAGGCAGCAATGTGCCCTTGTGGCCAAGAAGGCCAATGACATCCTGGGGTGCATCAAGACGAGTGTGGCCAGCAGGTCGAGGGAGGTCATCCTGCCCCTCTACTCTGCCCTGGTGAGGCTGCATCTGGAGTACTGTGTCCAGTTCTGGGCTCCCCGGTTCAAGAGGGACAGGGAACTGCTGGGGAGGGTACAGCAAAGGGCTATGAAGATGATGAGGGGACTGGAACACCTCTCCTATGAAGAAAGGCTGAGGGATTTGGGTCTGTTCAGTCTGGAAAAAAGACAACTGAGGGGGGATCTTACCAACGCTTATAAATACTTAAAGGGTCAGGAGGATGGGGCCAGACTCTTTTCAGTGGTGCCCAACAACAGGACAAGAGGTAACAGGCACAAACTTGAACACAGGAAGTTCCACCTAAACATGAGAAGGAACTTCTTTACTTTGAGGGTGGCAGAGCACTGGAACAGGCTGCCCAGAGAAGTGGTGGAGTCTCCATCTCTGGAGACATTCAAAACCCGCCTAGACACGTTCCTGTGCAACCTGCTCTAGGTGACCCTGCTCTGTCAGGGGGGTTGGACTAGATGATCTCCCGAGGTCCCTTCCAACCCCTACCATTCTGTGATTCTGTGATTTCAAAGCTTTTGGAGGAATCTAAAATATTATTTTGTGGTTTTCCAAATATATGAACATAGAATACAGTGGAATAATTTTCTCCTATTAAATTAATTGTAACTGCATTAAAATCAAGTAATTTTGCCTGTGTTGCATGTACATAGCTACTTACTGCAAAATGCCTTTGTACCTGTTTCAGATCATCCAAGATTTGTATAAGAAAGATGGATCATCTGGAAACTAAGCTCCATCGCATGTGCAGATTTCAGCATGGCTGCCCAGACAATTGCATATGCTTATAATAGGATATTCTGTCAGCTCCTGGCCTTAAAAATTTCTGGCATTTTCTACCTCCTTTCTGCCTGGTATCCCCCACAGCACAAGAAATGGACATGTTAAATCATGCTTGTACAAAAAAGGACAAATCATTTCTTTTCACAGAATGAAAGCAGAGAAGGGGAGAGAGATACATGTGAAAGAATGGCACAGCTTATGTATGAGGAAGGCACTGAGAATGACAGCAGCTAAATGCATTCTCAGGGCAATTACTATTTTTTTGCTGCAAAGAAGCAGCTGTGCAGCTGACGATGGATGTGAACAGAAAGCACATGGATTTTCTGCCCACCCACTGACAGCGTCAGCATTCTCTCCAGATCATGTACAGGGATACAAATCAAATGATGAGAGGCCCTCCCAAAAGAAAGATTTCTATCATCTAGGATTTATCTGATAGGCTGTAAAGTGCTTTTAAATCCTTTAAATCTGTATACATGAAGGTGGGTACCAGGAAAGTTGAACTGGGAAAACACCATCAAGAGCACAGATAACTCAAAGCTGACGAATTTAGCAGGGACCTTTCATATCAGAGTCTATGAATTAAAGACAGGGGAAAGAAAGATCAAGAACAACAAAAGAAAGTTAAGGCAAGTGGAGCAGTTGGGGACAGGGAGCGTGTATTTTTCACTTAGCACTTGAAATGTTGACTATTCAGGTAGATGCATTTCATTTGCATCTACCTCCAGTCCCTACCAAAGGGAGAGATGTGGAGCGTTATCTGATGCAACTGTAATTGTACAGCTTTATGAAAGGCAGTAAACACACAAAATGTCAACTTTTTGGCTTGCTCTTTATTCTGTTTAACTAAAAGTTGTATGTATCAGATTAGCAACCCAATTTGTCCTTTAGTAATACAAAGGAGGCAATTTTTTCCCCATGGGTTATCATTTTGGTTCTGATTCCTCTTCTGTGACTATGTAGTCAGATAGATAACTGTGAATATAATCCTTTTATATTACATAAAGATGTTGTATTTGTAACTAAAGGAAGAAGGCATTTTAAGCTATACCATGGGTAGCACCAGGATAAACTTCATTCCTTGCTTTGACCCAGGCCTGTCTGTGCCTTGACTGTATCTCTGAATTGGATGAAAAGGAAGAGTTGTCCCTGAATGACTCCTAGGAATAAGACAGGCAGACATGATTACGTGCAGCAGAAAAAAAAAAAAGACCTAAATAAACAGATAGACAAAGTCCATCCAGTTCTTGGCTTTGCTTCTGTAATGAATATCAGATACTGCTACTGCAGCAATGGACACATGTCTTTCGGGCAGCTACTAGATCACCTAGATCACCTTCCTGCCTGCCAAGCTGGATTAACCTTTTTTCTTGACTTATTCAGGCCCAATTAGGAACAGAATCCCTGTGATGAAAGGTTCAGACTCCACTCTTCTTTTATCCCTGCACAAACATTTTTAGGGCAAATGATGGTCCTCCAGTGATGATGCTAGACTCGAGGCAGCAGACCACAAGCTACATTTGATAAAGGACAGCTCAAAGAGCTGAGGTTTACTAAAACTAGATGGGAACATTTTCTGTGATTTGGTTGTGGCTGTTTTTCTAAGGGGGATTCTTTTTATTGGGGTTAGTCCCACGAGGTTTCATTAGCAGCAGAACAACTCTGAAAGTCATTTACTGCGATAGACACAGTAAACAACAATATGCATTTGTGAGAGTCAGGCATCCGTCTCTGTTCATTATACTACTTTTTAAGCACAGACCTTCTTGTGAATAAACGTTTTCAGCATTTCCCCAGATAAACCCATGGTCTGTTCCCTGCCTTCTCTTCTCCTACAGACACTCTAAATGGTGGTTAGCTGCCAGTTCTGAGGTGCTGTGTTGCATCATACCACCCACAAGAAGCCTTAAGTGCCTGAAAAGTCAACATAAAGAAAAGAAGGTGAGAAAGGGAGAGTGAAAATGTAACAGCTTCACAGGGCATGTCTACCCATATTGGAGGATACTAGGGATGCTCCATTCCTTTGCTGCACAGCTGGCTCACGTGATTTGATCAGTCATTACATTCCTTTTTCAAAAGCTAATCTGCATCCCAAACTGACTGTTATTTGGAGCTAAGGAATTTCTAACAACTGCACTACTCTGGCACGTGATACTATCTGAAAGCAAAACTCTGCTGTAAATCAGACAGAATTCAAACCCTCAACTCATACATCCAGCAGCTCGGGTGTCTGGTACCTTTGTGTGCTGCCCAGTGCTGCACCCTGCATGCTCGCTCTGCTTGCTGGAGAGGAACCCAAGTGTAGCCTAAGCACTGACAACAGCCCGTCAACCGCAGCATGGGTTTCTCTGCATGCTAATTCATTCAGCTCCTCTGTACAGTTGAATCTAGAACTGATATTCCTAGAACTGCTTGTGAGAAATCGGGATTTTTTGTGCAATATTACAGGTACAGTCAACTGAGGGCCAGTGCAAAGTGCCAGGGTATCTGCTCCTCACACCTGCAGCATGTCCCCTTCTTCCAAGTGGCACCCAGAGGTGCTGCAGAGAGACGGCAGGAGAGCATTGTGTAGTTTTGATCACTCTGATCATCAGCAACACAACTATTATGTGATTTACCTGATCCATTCTCGCAGTGTATCAGTGCAACTTCCACAGGAATATGGTAAAGCTGTGATTACAGAACATTCATGGAAATGCAGATTGCTTTTTATCTGTTACTCACCCAGGATTGTGAGGTAGTCTACCATTTTTAATTATACATATCCTAGTTTTTCAGAAGATGGCAAAGACCGAGACACATGACACTTATCCCAGAGTAAGAATTCTGAAAATGAGATGCTTGTATGGAGTTTTACTGTTAATCTGGAGATATTGTGTAAGTCTCTATAGCTTAGTCAAAACCTCATCTTTTCAGCCAATTGCGTCAATCTCTGTGAAGTAAAACCTTGCCTATCAGAAATCCTAGGAGAAGATGGAAGCAGGGAAATAAAAGCCATTTCTCGGTTCTCAATGGTTATTAGATGAAAGCAGTTTACAGCCACTGCTGACTCGAATTAGAGTAGCTTTCTGAAAGTCCTAGCATTAAAAGCCTATGTTATTTCATTACAAATTTTTTAAATCATGCACCCATAAAAACAGCAATGCATTTGTTTCCTATGATAGAAAGAGTCTTAGGTAATTAGCATAGTTGGGAGGAAATATATGATTTACTGATTTTTATTTTAAAATATATGTAGATATCTTGCTTTAGTGATGCATTTCAATTTTATTTAAATTTCATACGGAAATATAATGCAGTGTCCATTGTAGTTTTCTGCTTTTGAAATGTCTCTGCCCTCCTGAGCGTTAAAAAATATGAGGAAAGAAACCCAGCCTAGCTTTGCATAACAGCACAAGCCCTTTGTACAGTAAATTGACATTGTGTCCTTTCTACACATAATATGCTCAAACCCAAGGAATTTGTGTGTTCAATTTGAATAATGGCACAAAATAAGATAATTCCTCTTTACTGACAGAAACACATTAGCCACTAGAACACAAAACCCTTCTTCAGTACAGAAATGTGTTCTTTAAAGTAGGGGTAATCGCAAAACAGCTAACCAGAAAGGAAAACAGGTTCCAAAAAAATCACAACTGATAGATGTACTTGACAACTGAGTATTAAAATTAAATTTGCTCAGAACAATTTGGAATAATTGATTTGGTTTATAACTTTGACCAAAATATGCAAAAATGCAACATTCTTTCGGAATTGCATTGTAATTGTTCATACTACTAAGAGAACAAGAAAGCGGGAGAAGTGCCTATTAGGCAGAGTTTTGTTATGAAGACAGGCCTATTAGACAGTTTCGTTATGAAAATGGCTAATTAGAGAATCTGAATAGGATATTTTAAATATCACATCCTCCACAATGCCCATGGACTCTGCGCGTTGCATATCAAGTACACATAATACCAGTGACTCTCGTGGACCTAATTGTGTACAGAGTTTTACCGAAGCCTCTGATTTTATACCCGTCATCCATCGTGGGTACAAATGGCATCACTGAAATTCTTTATTTCGTTCCCTATGTCTGTCCAAGGCTGCTGAGACCATATGATATGCTTGATTTGACAATTTTTAGGATCTGTGCCTGGAGGCAGATTATAATCCGCAAAAGGTCCTTCACTCCATAGTGCACTTCTCTTCTAAGCAAAAGGCAGTGAAGTTAGTTGACTGGCAAAACCAGATAGGGCTGACCCTTCCTGAGGAGCTGATGCTCTTGTCTAGGCGTGAATACTGTCTGTTCCCCTGCTACGTGCTGCTGTGGCATGTAAGTCATTTCAAAGCCTCCCAGGGGACACAGATGGGACAAGGAGCAGTCCAGGAAACCGCTACACACTTCTCTCCATGTATGAAAAGATGCAGAAGCCCGAAGGCACAGAACTGGCTTAAAGAGGGACATAATTAACCTCTTCACAGCTAGGTTTGGTGACAGCAAGCAGCAGGGTATGAAGGTGGTGTTGGACCCAAGAAAACACTTTGTTTCTTGCAGTAAGTAGGCAGCACAAAAAATCAGAAACAACAATATGAATATCTTAGTTCAGTCAACTAATTTAAAAATGTGATTTTTTGGCCAGGAGCGAGTCATTAGCTGCAGCCTAAAGCTTTTCCAGTAAATCTTAAGAACAAATGAATGATTTCATATTATTAAAGCTTGTTATAATAAATGGACATTTTAAGTGCCAGGAAAATTTAAAGAACAGTACCTTGCAGCAAAATCTTGTAAGGAGATGCATGAGCTTCCAATTACATGCTGTCTTGACCACTTCTGCATGTATTCAGTTGCTTAGCACCATTGTGTATGCTCACATTCTCAGCGGGAGAGTTCATAATTCTCAGCAGAAACATTTCCCTGATTAGGAAAATTAAGGATTAGAAAAGTACAGAGAAGTGTTTTCGGGATATGTTAAAGGTTAAAAATGTTGGGGAATGACAGAAGCCCCTTAAGTCTTAAGAGTAGGATTTATTCTGCAAGACAAAACATAGCTTATTGAAGTTCTCTCCTTGACAGATGACAGCTTGCACAGAAAGAATGAGATGAACTATTTTCTGTAGAAGCTGGAAAGTTAGGTTTATTAACGGGTTTTATAATTTATTCTGTATAAACATTTGGATAGAAGTAGATCTTGTGAAATATTATGCTATACCAGGAGAGTATCTTGCTTTGTTTCATTTAATTGAATATCAATAAATAGCTATTTTTGATGCATCATCTTTCACCAGGTGCTTGCCAGGTGTTCATTAAATAACAGCTTTATTTATTTATTTTCCTTGACAGGTTAAAAAATTAGTTCCTGTGAAGAAACCTTAAATCGGGGATGCACATGTGGCATGAAGCAATTACACCTACACCTTTAGAAAACTCAATCAGTCTGCATACAGAGTTGAAGAATGCTGGAAAGGAAGAGTAGAAAGGAAGATCTGGACACACACTCACACAGACTGCTTACTCTTTACTCAGACATAACTGCTAGCAAATTCGCTGGAATTCTCTAAGTAAAGATTGGAAAGGATTAAGTCATGGGACAATGGGAAAGAGGTAAGATCTTCAAGCAGGTCGCAACATTACCCCTTTCCAAGTTTCAGTACATTTAAATCTGAATAATCTCTCCCTTACCAGGTGCAGGTTCTGTAAGATTCTTTGCGAGGAAGTAAACACCTCAGATAAGATGCTTTGGCTCATGAGTGCTTTGAGCTTAGTCCCGTTTTCAATCAGATCCTCACAAGGATTTGTATTATCTCCCTAGCTTGCATCTCTAATCTCCTAAATCCAAAACACAGACATTTAAAATGCTGGGTCAGTGTCTCTCTGGACACAGAGAAAGGTACATGGGACCTGTCCCAGCACCTGGTCTCAGCTGTTCTGGGTCCAGAAGAAACCGGCTGAGGAAGAACAAGAGGGAGCAGCAGCTCTGTCATTTGCTTTTTCTTGACAGTACTGTCTGCTACCGCAGGGCAATCAAACCTTAAGACATTGTTACTTTCTGCTGGACGCTTTAGATGTCTCCATGCTCAGGTTGGGGATCCTGTTCTCAGCTGCACAGCTTTTCCCAGCAGCTGAATAAGCACCTTGCTTGCCTCAGTGGGCTCCTCGGAAACAGCAGGATGGCTGAAAGTCAGGCAGTCTTTCTCGTAATTTTTCTCATTGAAAGCCATAAGGATTTCAAACTCTGTCACCCACACCCATTTTCATAGGATCATAGAATGGTTAGAGTTGGAAGGAAGCTGCCTGAAACCCCATCCAACCTGGCCTTGAACACCTCCAGGGATGGGGCATCCACAACTTCTCTGGGCAGCCTGTTCCAGTGTCTCACCACCCTCACAGTAAAGAATTTCTTCCTGATATCCAATCTAAATCTATCCTCCTTCAGTTTAAAGATGGAAATTTTAAAGATTTTTATTCTTCATAAGTAGAATTAGAAACAGAAAGGAACTTCTTCAGTATGTACCAGAAGTTTGGCCTTGCATTTGCTCTCTGAGGGGGGGGTGGGTGTTCAGAGGCCTGGACTAAGTTACTGCATGTCAAATAAAAGCATAGTCATGGAGCAGAGGCTTTTCTGTATGTTGTTCTTAAAGCTCTGATCCAGAAATGCAACAACTTAATTTTACACATGTACATGTCATTTCCTTTGACAGCCACAAAACAAATTGTGTCTCTAAACGTGCTGATGTGATTTTATGGCTTGAAGTGTAAATCTCTTATTGAACTGTTGTGGCAGACTATTTTATCAGATGAAGGAAAAGATTCTTGCAGAATGTAGTTGTATACAGAACCAACTGATATACAGAGTAAAAAAAACTTGCCACAAATAATTCACTTCATAGAATCATGGAATCATAGAATTATTCAGATTGGAAAAGAGCTTTAAGATCAAGTCCAACCATAAACCTAACAATTCCGAGTCCTCCACTAAACCATGTCCCTAAGCACCACATCTAAACATTTTTTAAATACCTACAGGGGTGGTCACTCAAGCACTTTGCTGGGCAGCCTGTTCCAGTGTTTGATAACCCTTTCAGTGAAGAAATTTTTCCTAATACCCATCCTAAACCTCCCCTGACACAGCTTGAAGCCGTTTGCTCCTGTCTTATCACTTGCTACTTGTGAGAAGAGACAGGCACCCACCTCACTACAACCTCCTTTCAGGTAGTTGTAGAGAGCGATAAGGTCTCCCCTCAGCCTCCTCTTCTCCAGGCTAAACAATCCCAGTTCCCACAGCTGCTCCTCATAGCACTTCTTCCCTAGACACTTCACCAGCTTCGTTGCTCTTCTTTGGACACACTCCAGCACTTCAATGTCTTTCTTGTATTGAGGGGCCCAAAACTGAACAGAGTATTTGAGACCCTGGGCACTATACAGTCTTATTTTACACCTATCCACACTTAGCAGACAAATGATTTTACTAGCACTCTCTGCTCTGTCTAAAAGGCAGAAAAAAATAACCATATTCCACAATCCATGCTAATATTTCACCCTAATTAAACCATTAGAACGGTAAATGTTCATTCTAAGCTCTTCTTAAACAGAATTGTTGAAAGAGAACTTGCACTATGTTTCCACTGGGATTTACAATATTGTAAGTATCTTATTTTTTGTGGTTATAAGATAGTTTTTTCCTATTGCACAGTTTCTGCTTGTTTGCTATGAGGCAGAAACGTGTCAAACCCTGTACACAATGTCTCTTGTACCAAAAGGAATCATCCTGTTCTTACTGAAGATCATAGCAAACCTGTCACTGACTTAAGCTGGAGCTGGGCCTATTCAAGAATTACATGAGAATTTTGGGAGCTTGTTTTAAATTTTGCAGTTCTTGGTCACGTTGAATAGTGCCAAGAAGCGACTAGACCTGGGTGAGTGGGCAGAAATGTAGCCTTCAGGAAATGGTTAATGTTTGGATTTGTTCGACTAAAATGGATGCAGTTTTGGTGCATGATGTCAATTTGATTAAAGTCTGTATACAGTTATTCAGGAATAAGTGGATAACAGTACATTTTCCGTGAAAACTGAGGGTATAAGAAACAGCAGGAGCACAGCACCAAGATTACAAAAAGAACTGAAGTGGACTGTTTAGCAGCTAATTAGAATCACCAACTGAGCACTTTTAGTTTGCATAGCTGGAGGCATATGCCATTGAACAGGGATGTGCATGGAATGTTTCATTAGTTTCTGGGAATTTCAATACTGGAAAGTTACTGAGAAATATTTCAAGAGGGAGAACAAAACTTGCCAGAGGTTAGGGATCAATATAACAGGGTATCTAGACACATGTATGAAAAATTCACATGAACAGGTTGGCTAAACACTAGCTAAAATAGACATATGTTAATAATCTAGCAGTTAGGAATAAAGAAGCTTAATTAGCTAATTTTGAATCTAATAATAAAATAAAAATTTCCATTTAAACACAAATATGTTCTCCCTCTTTTCAATTTCACTTGCACCCTCTTACCTTTTAAGTAGTTCTTTTACACATAGCAAAATCGTAGAGTCTCCTTTAATAGCAGAACCTCAAATGGGCACTGCTGCCACTTGTCTGAGCTGTACAAATCAAAGTAATGATTTCTTTAATTAATTCCTCTTTGAAGTAGAGCAATGTTTTAAAGGTAAACCATCTAGATTAAAGATTTTCTACAGACGTAGAATTTACAAGTCATAGAATGCTCTTCCAATGGTTAATTATTACCACTGTAAAAAGAAACAAAGCACAAAAATAATGAAACTAAATATTTCCAGAATCAACAAATGGACTTCATTAAACCTAGGACCATGAAGTTCTTCAGTTTTCATTTCTATTTCCCACATGGATACTTGTTGCCTGTAAGCCAGTGCTGAAGTGGAGTCTTTATAAGGTAAGCAGAGAGAGCATCCCAAGACCTGCAGCTGTAAGTGTCACCCTTTCTGGACTATGGATGCAGTTCTTCCCTAGCAAGTCCATCACTGATAGCACAAAAGTAATAAAGCCACAGCCTAACGTGGTTATAAGTCCAAGAATTAGAGTAGCTCTCTTAGTCACATTGTCACAGGGAAGTTTGCCTTCCAGAGGGTTAACTCCCAGGAGCCTGTCTTGCTCCTTCCGCTGTCACTGCTTCCCAGGTCAGGCTGCACTACTCCCCAGGCATAGCTTGATTATTTTTTTTAACCCTGAACACATACATTTAGGTTTGATCATGAATATATCTGCCAGTCTCCAGCTTGCCAAGCCATCCACATCTTTCTGTGGTTTTGAGACATCATCCAGAATATCAATCTCCCAATTCTTGTACCATTTATACACTTTTATCAGTCATTGTCTATTCCTTTGAAGTAATTTGCCACAATGTTAAACTCCACATGGGTGAGAAACTACCCTGCTAGAAACTCACCCTTATTTGCAGCTACACTTGAGGGGGGGCATGGCTAAGGAAGGTTTCAGTACACACAGCGTAAGCTGTGCTGATTTTTGTACCATCTGACTTTCTTGGTGTGATGCCCAGCCAGACCTCTATTGGGAATCTACCTCGTTGGTAGTTATCTACCAGACCCTACTCTTGCACATATAGCATGACCTCACTCTTCCCTGAAGTCTTTTCTGGGAAGAAAACAAAATGCAAAGCACACAACATAACAAAAGAAAGCCACTATTCACTTCCATAACATGGGCTTTTAGATTTAACATTATTTGGCGAACGCTAAGCAGTGTTCTGGAAATCCCTTTCCCAATCCATTGTTCACTGCAGCCTCCTCTTCAGTGAGACTGGGAATAACGGACACCAGTTTAGATGAGTTGAGAGTCCTGCTGCCTGCATTTTCAATTATTCATCTGGATCTTAGAAGTAAAGAGGGGTAAACTGGGTAAGGCTTAAATTGTAATTTCTGGTGCTGACTGTCTAACGCTTTTCACTAGCAATAAATTAATTTAGCGAAAAAAACCCTCAACAGTAGGGTAACTTTAAATATAAAAAGTTATAACATACTGCTCTTTGGTATTAAATTCTAACAGTGTAGCGGATTACAATAATAAAATGACAAAGAAAAATACACTTTCCACTTTTCAGGCACAAAGAAAGCATTCATCAAACATAATACGCAGAGCAGAACAGAGAACAGGGTTCTTTTTAAAAATAAAGATTAGCTAAAAAAATTTAAAAGGCTTCACACAAAAAGCCCCTACAGGGTGAGCTCTCTGAATAATGGTTCAAAACATTACCACAAAAGAATACTATTCATTATTATAGCTTTTATCAAGATGACTTCTCACACAGCTCTCCAAATGAATTCAACCTTGGGAGCTAATCCTCCTGCTGACAAGTGAGTTTATGCTATTTGGACCTCCAGATCTTGAGTCTGAATGATGAAGGCTGGATGAAGACAATGTGGGTCAACCCAAGCCCTTCTTCGCACCCTGGAGAACTCCCTTGAGCCACTGCGTGGGGTGCAAGACAAACTCTTATAAATAACTTTCCCAAAGTTTCTTTGCCAGTTACTTTTGGATTTTTCTGAAGGGTTAGATGTTGCAGTAGGCCTGAACATAGAGAAATCTGGCTAAATATTGAACTCAACAAGAGTTATGACATACCATTTTATTATGACGCAGTTGGTAAAAATATCTATATCTACGAAATACTGAATTGTGTCAGGATGATCAAATATTCTCTGCAGTGCAAACAAGCTTCCATCTGGCCTGATCCTCTCTACCTACGCCACCAAGATGAAAACCTTGCAAGCAACTTATCTTAACAGATTTTACAGACATACTTTTTGTTTACTCTGCTGTCCTTTCTCCTAATTTTAATACTACAGTTTCCAGTTAGATCTAAAAAGCGAAGGTTGGGAAAAGACATTAAAAAGTGGGTAGAAATATCCTAATGACTTTTCTCCTATTTCAGCCCAATGTTGGTTCACATGTGTCTGTGGCAAATCATTTAAACACATAGCTTTCCTCCATATACCTAAACAAGGTGTTTCACTGTTCTGTGTATACATTACCTCATTCCAAGGATTTTCACATTAGTAAAACATCTTTTTTTTTTTTTTTTTCCTGTGTTAAGTTGTAGAAATATTGCTATCAAATGCTGATAGAGAGAGGAAGAATGCACCTAATTTACAACCTTATAGTCTAACCTTTGATCATAGCCCAACTCTGATGCACAAGGAAGGAAACCTGTACCAGTGAGTGTCCTGTTTATAGCTTCTGCAATGAAGTTGTATGGTATTAAGGCAAAAGACTGTCATTTTCTCTCTTGATATAAAATTCTTAGTCTTTGCAGCTGTTTCCAGCCTTCTCATCTCTTACACTCTTGCGTTTTTCAGTGTCCCTTTCTTTCCAAACTGCATGCCATTTGTGGCCTTCAGGGACTGCACAGTGTAGCAGGGACTCTGCTCCCATTCAAGAATTCTTTCATCCTCTTGGCTAGCATTAACAATGTGAAGAAACAAGACTTACAAATCGAGGCTGTAAGCATGAATCAAGCCGTATTTTTCTACACGCTTTAGGTCAGAGATGTAGCAGAGCTGCTGCAACTGCACTGTGTGTGCAAACTGCCACACAGAAAGTCTGTTGTGAATCATTAAGCCATTAAGTAAATGCTGTGTTGGAACACAAAGGTATATTTATTATTGTTTGTTTTGTTTTCTAGTATCCTATGTAATTCCGGGCTTTGTGCGACTGATGAATTTAGTAAAAGGGAAAATGTTTCTTCTCACGATGCTACCGAACTTTCTCCAGCCAAGGAATGATGTCATGTGTGCAGCATAATTGCAATGATTGACAGAAGCCAATTACAAACTATTTTTGAAGCCATTCTATCTAGCACAAAACAGGGACAGCGTATATGAAATAAAACTAGAATAAATACGTGGGAAGTATAACACTCTTTCAGGACAGCGCACAACAAAATACCTAGGCACATGGAGTGGTATAAATGCTGAAAATACAATGGATGCGTGGTGCTGTATTGCTCAAAGTCCTCAAGTTTTTCCACTACTCAGCACAGGATTCCCCACCTCACAGCACCCCCCTGCAAGTTACTCCTGTTCTTGCCAACGCAACTCAGCTGTGAGAGGCGCGAGCAGGAGTGAGGCAGGGGGCTGAGCTCTGTGCCCACCTGCAGCCATAGTCTGTCTCCTGGGGCTGTCAAAGTGCCAGTCGGTGACAGTTCTCATAGTAGCCGAGGAACCAAACCTTGGTGACTCCAGAGGGAGTCCACGTCACTCCTACTTCAGACAGGCAGTCGCGCAGATGACAAAATACTACTCTCTCATAACTGAAGAGGGCTAGGTTTGAAATGGTGAAGGTCACTGGTTCTCTTGATAAATTGTTATTGTTTGAGCTCTGGGAATGCAAGTGATTCACATTGTTGCTACTAGTATTTACATCCTTGCATCCAACAAAGGCTAGAGATAATATTGATTCAGGTTACAAATCTCATCAGCAAGCAAACAAATGCACTGTTTGTGAAAGGCAATTAGTGAGAGAAAAAAAATTCTGTTAAAAAAAGGCTTAGTCACGCCATCATGCTGCTTCTCTTTTCAGGTCAGAATTAACATTTCTGATCTGTCAATGCTGCAGGCTCATTCCTTCCAGTGATTTCCAATCAAGCTGTGCCCTTCCCGTGTTGTTATCAGCCATCAGGGACAGCGTGTGGAATCAGAGCTTGTGCTGTTGGTGGCGTTATGACGTGTGAGGCGCAGGGGAACCCAGCTTGATCTTCTGCAGCAGTATTGATTCTGAAGCACTGATGGTAGTAAAGCTTGGTTTTGTCAGCACATTACCGCATACGTGGAAGACACATAGGAAGCAGAAAGCACAGTAACAAGATGCCGTAAATATATTCTGCCAGAATGTATGGATTTTTCATGCGTCCACCTGCAATTTTGATCAAGGACACTACTGAGACCCTGGTAAACCTCTTTTGAACTTCCTCCAGTCCACACGTTGACTGTGAGGAAATAAGCCAAGCTGCCTGCTTGGGAGTCGATGCAGGGAGAATATCTTTGCATCCCTCTGGCTGACACAGAACTAATTCCAAGCTGAGACATCCTCTTTATCTTTTAAAGTGTTTTATAAATTTCTGCCCCTTTAGCCTTAGAACAGGTGGAACATACCTAAAAATTGTAGGAGCTTCATTTTTTACAGATTTCAGTAATCTTTCCTTTTAAGCAAAAGACATTATTTAATGCATCAGTAATTTATCCTTTTGAATTATTCCAGCAGAATTACATAATATGCAGGGATGACTGCTGAAGGAAGCAATGAAGAAAATACTGAAGCAACACTAGTTTGGGCCTGAAGAACTGTGTGCTATTCTTTCCCTTTTGCATAGACTTTAAGAGCTGTTTAAACTACATAAATGCACAAGATTCCTAAGCTAGTGACCCAAAGGATCTAGTGCTGGAGTAGGAAGCAATACAGCTGCATTAGCACGGCACTGTGCCCAAGCGAACAAGCATTGTTCGAGAGCTAACAGAGCAATGCTACTTTGGGGTTCCAAGCTAGTTTTGCCACCATGTCAACATACCAGCTTTCTCGGAACCCACTTCACTGTTTCTCAAATAATGCTGAATTTTAACAAGTAGCCTTTAAGGCCAGCTCCATGAAGATATTTGACTGCCTAAGCTCCCACTGATTTTCAGGACCTAGGCATTTGTCTCTTCTCCTTGTTGGCAAAGAGGCTACAACCTCATCTTCCTCTTTCAGCTAAGCTGTGTCTCTTCAGAGCAGGGTTCATTTCTTCCTATGCAGTACATCTTTGCACAGTGGCCACTTAATGTTGGTAGAGGCCCCTGACATCTACTTATTTTTAAATAACAGTAACAATTTGGCTGAGCTTATAAACCACCAACACAGGAATGACAGGAAAAAGCAAACTGCAGGAAAACAAGACATTCATACTTTTATGCATCATTGGAATCTTGAGGGCAAAAATGAAGGAATATTTTATTTAAATTATTGACCTAGTCTTTAAAGCAAGATAATGGGAGCTTGTGTGTGCCATCCATCAGTGCCAATTCACTAACTGCAGGAAGGGCGCTCAGCCTATGGATTTCATGTTCCACCTGGCTCCAATCCAGCTTTACTCATGTTGAAGGGGTCGCCAAGACTCCTGATTCATCAGAGACAAAATTCAGGGATATGACAGCTGCTTTCTACTCTTTTGTGGTTAGGAACAGTTGTTACATTTAAATAGGTATCTTCTGAAGTGCTGAGATAACCGTCCTCCAGCGTTTATTGCAATTGATTAGAAAATTAAATTGATTATTAAATCAATTTTCAGAACTCGTGAGCTTTAAGCCCAAGCATGACTACTTATGATTTTTATCAATAAACCACAATAATCAGATTTTTAAAGTTCTGGTCCAGCTTCTATTGGTTTATATTTTGATAAATGGAAAATAGTAAAAAATGCAATTACAACAGACAAAATTAGAGCTTGACTACAGATGCTCGCATAGAGGACAAGGAGGTCACAGCTTCTTCCTGTAGTTAGTGTGATCACCACTCAGATATTCACACATTTCTTGCTCTAGTAAAAAAGCACTACGAGCAGCTTGAAAATGCTGGTCTAAATTTCACTGCTGGGCATATCCTCCCAGGACATTTTCAGCATCACAGCTGTGTCTCCTCCCCGCTTTAATCTCCACCTCAGCAGAGTGAGGGGCAGGCAGCAGCTAAGCAGGCTTTACATCTTCCAATGAATGTCTCCATTCAGAAGAAATTTCCAGAAGATTAATTTAAATAACCTCAAATTATTGGTGTCTCTTGGGAGAAGAAAAGGCCAGTGAACAAGGGCTGGTAGGTTCAGCTGTCTACACAAGAGAAAGAAAAGAACTTGCACACCACCAAGTAATCCTAACAGGAATGCTCAGTGATAAAAATCATTATTAAAAAGCCTTCCGTATATAAACCATTGGTGTGCTGAGTGTTTTATACAGACTCATCTTATTTTTGTGCAACTGGAGAAGTATAGTAATACCTGCAATAAGAAATTATTAATATTAGCTGAGTTTTCTGATGTCATTGCTCTGTGATTGCTGTCATGGCTCTTGCCCTGAAATAGCATATGGGAATGATCTTGTTCAGTTGTAGTTGTGGAGAATCACAATCTTTGCAGTTCTTTTTACAAACAGGCTTTTTCTATTGGTAAAGCCACCAGAACTCTCCGCCAAGGACATGAACTCAGAAGCAGAAAATATAGTAAGGGCTGAAGCCCAAAGCCATGTGAAACCTGTGTAGCAGGATTTTTTTATTGTATTCCTCTAAAAGTTCAGCTTTGGCCTTTTGCTGGAGGGAATGTCTAATGTTTGGTTTATGTTGATTTTTTTTTTTTTTTTTTTTTAAATAAAGGACCAAGGTCTGGCTAGCAAAGCTTGTAACCTCCAATGCACCTTAGAAGACGCAATTTTTAATACTATATATCCTGGACCCTATATATTCTTCCATTCTGTCACTATTAAAACAGTCTCTTTAAGTCATCACCAGGGCTGTCTTCTATTCAGCAGTAATAACAAATGCAAAAGTATAACTAGAGAGACATGTGCCAAAGAAGTGTTTAGCCTGTTAAATGCATGCTACTAATATACATGTTTAATTTCATT
Source organism: Fratercula arctica (assembly GCA_947846985.1). Classification (NCBI taxonomy): domain Eukaryota; kingdom Metazoa; phylum Chordata; class Aves; order Charadriiformes; family Alcidae; genus Fratercula; species Fratercula arctica. The sequence goes on along the minus strand of CANTUZ010000005.1, from coordinate 51,251,606 downwards.
TTTTTGTTTTATTCATCTAATTACCCGAAGACGCTAAGGAACTGGAAGGCCCGTGGAGAACTGAAGTTGAGGTGGATACAAAGCCTCCAGCCAACGTGCAAGAAGTATTTTGGCCATGAGTGTATCCTAGGTATCCACCATTGGTGAAGAACCACACCAGCTCACAAGAATTGACACGGTGACCTTCAGAAGTAAAAGCACGAACTAAAGCATGACCTACTGTAACAGCCACACAACAGTCACTAGCTGATGGCTTTATTAATTCAGAGACTTCATGGATAAGGTAACATACAGTCTTCAGTATTAACATCAGTGCAGTTGTTCTAGTTAAAAATAGTACCTGATATTGTCATGTAGTCAGGTTTCAATTTAATATGCAGATTTTTAGAAGTCCTCCTGCAAGAATGGGGGTAGGCATGTAATTAACAGCAGCAGCCACAAGTAAATAGTAAATGCTTTTTGTGGAGCATGATATATCAAATGTTGCTGTGCTTTTGAGCTAAAAATGACTAATGAAACAATGCCTTTCACACTGTTACCTGCTTACAGTCAGTTACTTTGAATTACTAACCTGAAATTTATTTTTGGAAACCATTGTGTAGCTGTAACGCTTCAAAACTTGTCAAGCAGCTATCACATAACCCATGAGATGACACTGAACTCAGGGAAGGAATAAGTTACATTTGGCTACCTCTGATGTTATCTGTATAATTATACCTTAGATCCAGGTAAAGTGGCTTTTTTTTTTTTTTTTTTAAGGTAGAAAACTTACTATGGAAGTAACTGTAAAATCACTACTTTGCCATTCAAGGGATCTGCTTTCAGGACACTGAAATATGCAAGTAGTATATTTCACTGATTATGGCCTAATTCTCCAAGGTGTTAAAAGAGAACATCTCAAATTTAGACACACTCAGCCCTTGTTTCATTCTCTGACTTCTATGGAGACTGAGGATGCTCATTATTTTGCAGAATGAGGCTTCTCAATCTTAAATGTATGAGTAATTGTTATAATTAACAGATAGTTCATGTGTGTGAATGCTTTGTTGAATGGAGCCCAAGGTAACTTTCCATCTTACATCTGTCAGCAAACTATTATGGATCCAAGCTAACATTTTTGCATAGTATCCGCAGAACTATTTATTGTATCTCTGGAAAGCCATCACTGGTAACTCTCAAGGGAAAAGGAACTCAGACTTGAGTTTTGGATTTCATGTCAAATCCAGTGTCAAATCCAGTGACAAAATAATCAGTGACATTGCATCAGGAAATGTCTCTGGTGAGCACTGGAGAACTGTAGAAAAGGGCAGAAGAGTCAGGTGTGCTACTTTGCCCTTCATGGTCCTGAAGGCCCTCTTGAACTTTTATGTATGACCCACTTCTTGTCTGCCAGTTTCCAAACATACAACCAAGCTAATAAGCAGCATGGTTGAGAAGAGAGGTCTGAGTAATGGAGATTTCTGAACCCATCTCAATCTGACCTCTTTATTATTAAGATCTATACTGTTGTCATGACTAGACATCAAAAGGACAAGGGTCTATTATATAGATATATTACAAACATATAAAACTCATGTCTAGCCCCAGAGGGTCTAATGGGAGCCATGGGTTGCTAATCCACTTGAAAGACCTAGATTCTACTCTTTTTAACAGATGATCATGACAATCATATCACTGCATCTTATTGCAGTGATATGCCCAAATAGTTAAGTTAATTATCAGATAAGTAAAATTGAACAAAGCAGGAAAAGTTTATTTATTGACTGCATGCACATAACATTAGCCATTAGATTTTCTCAAACTGATTTCATAATTGTAAAAAAGAAACATTTGCAGGTGATGCAAATTCAATTATTCCAAAATTTAAAGCACAGCTATGGTAAGTAGTAACACCTACTTATTTCAAGAAGCAATGTTTGTTCTACAACAGGTTATATAGCAGAACAACACTGCAGAGGAACAATCCATTTTTCATTGTAAATATGGATGATGTGAATCCATGCACTGAAATAGCAGTACTGAAATACTATCTGGAAAAAAATGCCCAGACAAATTAATTGCTAGAATCTGAAAGTCAGGAAACTAATGCAATTAAACATGTAAATGGGATACCTATGGTGTTCATTTGCTGTGTCCTTCAAGCTAATAATTAAATGATGGATTTTGAAACTAATTGTTAAGAAAAGTGTCAGCTATTAGCCTAAAATTCAGAGTGCCTTTAAACTTGTGCTGCCACATTAATCCTTGAATGACAAAGTCAACTCAGCTCCAAACCTTCACCTGTTCCCAGCTCAAGGTACTGGACAACAAAAATTCTGTCTTCTACTGTGGAAATTTAGGTGGATAGAATTACTCTGAATGTATATTGTCACATGTGTTCAGAATCCTGAACATTTTGGCAAATAATCACATTGAGGGCACTGAATAAGACCATCCTTTAAGTGGCAAAACAGCAGTGACCAGAGTGGTTCAACACCTTTCTCAGAAACTACCATAACGAAGAAACAGTTGAACAAATCAATTCCTACAGCTGGGTCTCTAATTGAAATAGCCCCAGATAGGAGCAATCATGATCTAAACAGAGAAGGCACATAATGGCACTACTTATATTCTGCTATTGTATCTTATGACTAATTGATCTTATTTGTCTTCTTAGCTTAAGTACGGAGAAATCACATTTTCCCCTGCAAATTCTTGGCATTAGTCTTAAAGTCATGAGTTTTAAACAGAATCTATGTATTTGGTACTTAGAGATAAGAACACTGAAGGTCTGAAAACTCTGGAGAAAAGTAAAAGCACATTTTGTGGCACCACATAACTGAGGCTGCCTTTCACAAGGGGAATTATTCTCTGTTACTGATGGCAAAAAACCCCACAAACAAACAACAAAAACCCAACATCTATTGCTTTCAAATAATATTTTTACCTGCAAATTCCTGAAAAACGTTGGCAGTGGTTTAGTGATAATAAGCAACCGAGCAAATTTGACTGTGCTACGATGGTGCAAATGTTCTTGCAAGTATTTACAGTTTTAATTGTCATACTGGTGCTTTGAGGATAAACAAATCCAGCTTACCTGAGTACCCGATGCTGCATATACAGTCCCAGTAGTTTTCATTATTTTCACTAAATTCTAGTTTTTCCCATCTTAAGTTTCCATGATTGCCAGTTAACTATTTCAGCAATACCTCTGCCTGATAGCCTGGGGTAAACCTACCAATAAATACTTCTAGGTTTAACACCTTTCAATAAGCACTATTTCATTGAAGCTAATGAAGTGAAACTATATTACATCATTTGTCCATCTGAAGTTGTTTTCCTCCAGAAGCACTTTTATGGTCATTCATATATGTCATTTATACAGATTTGCAAAGAATAAGAAAAGTCAATGAGATTTATGCAGACTCAAGTTACAACAGTGATCAATGCATCTTTTCTACGAGAGGTGATAAGAACAGGAAGGCAAGCAGAAAGACATCCTCTTCTCATCATGACTCAGCTGTGCCGAAGAGGTAGCATTTAAATAAAAATGTTGCTTCAAGTCTTAACTCATGCATTACAAAGAGTGTGAAAGATGTATAATGCAGAACGAGTTGTTTCATCTTCAGATATCATGAATTTCTAGGTGATCTATTGTCAGTTTGTGAGTAATCTTTTAGCAGTTCACATACCTAAGTTCTGTTGCATCCGTGTTGCAGTTAAAGCCCATTTACTGGGTTTTTTTTTCCATATACATGGTTTCCCACTTCACATAAAGATATGAAAGCTTGCCTAAATTTTATTTTTTGTTTTCCAAAAATGCAAATGATACTACAACCCAGGAATACTGTTGGTGCCTGATAGCATGGTTATTTTAGGTGGTTTCAGCTGCATTCGATAGACAGCATATGGCACAAACATGTCTGAAAATAGAGAGCAATGATAGCATGTGTGAGAGTGCAGTGAGAACAGTAACACCTATGAGAGAGCAAGTGAACCCAAAAGTCTACACAGGGCGTCCACAAAGCAGTGATTTTCCAGATGAGGAGATGGCTTGCCTTATAAGTCACTGTCATAGCTGGCTATTGTTTGTGGTGATAGATATATCCACAACCAAGGCAGTTTGCAAAGCTCTGATCACACAGCTTAATGCTCAGCATTTTCACTTTCTTTTCTTTGTTGAAAGACGAGTGTTTCCAGTCCTCTTAATTATGAGGAAAGTACAAAATGAACACAATCAAACCAGAGGCGTAACTCAGTTTTCCAGAATTCTGAAGGCAGTACTAAGTACTATTGCTTCAGCCAAGTTCCTGGCACATAGAGCTGTAAATGCCACCCCCCGCCAACCCCCCCCCCCCCCCCCCCCCCCAAATTAATAATATACACAATGTTTATATAATTTTGCATGGTAAAAACACCTAGGGGACCCACTTCTGTTTTCTGAAGTATGCTATAAGCATGCACTTCTTTCTTATCTTGCATACACCCTACAATTCATATTATTTTCTATAGTTCATTTGCTTTATTGAGGAACCAGACATTTCGGGATTTTAGTCTTCTCACTCTGTCTGAAGCTGCATCTAATCCTACAATGAAGAAATAATTGGATCATAGTGCTCACAGCACACCCAGCAGAAGCACTGCTATAAATTAATACATTTAATTGAAAACAGTGCAACTATACCGCTTGTTAATCAGTGAAGAAGTTCAAAGCTGTCTGTGGGTTTGGCTGTAAAGGAAACACAGAGTCAAGAAGGTGGAGTACATCAGGCTGGAGTAAAAGCTATCCTCAAAATTAAATCACTTTGAAATGATTAAGAAGTTTGATCTGAATAAAATATTTCCACTTATGAGCCTCAGTCTGTTTGGGAAGAGGAATGTGCTTAATGCTTCAACAATGGGTAAGAGCTGGCATTGCTGAAGCAGGTGCTCATATTCTGAAGAGTACCTGAGTCCCATGGCTGTAAGAAAGCTACTTGATCATCTGTGAAGGCCTACCCAGGGCAGGAGTGCCTACTCAGGCAGAGATACAACTTCAAAGTGGTATGTAAATGTCTTTATAATTACTTTTCTCTTCTATAGTCAATTCTAGGGAAAAAACCTCAACTGCCTTGACTGTTTTCTGTTTTTCTTTCCAGCTTCCATGTTATAACTTGGCTTCTAAGGTTGCATACAGCTCTAGCTTGGACAGAAATCACACCAACAGAGCACATAGAATCATAGAATGGTTAGAGTTGGAACGGACCTTAAAGATCATCTAATTCCACCCTCCCTGCCATGGGCAGGGACACCTTCCACTAGATCAGGTTGCTCGAAGCTCTGTCCAACCTGGCCTTGAAGACCTCCAGGGCTGGGGCATATACAATTTGTCTGGGCAACCTGTTCCAGTGTTTCACCACCCTCACAGTAAAGAAATTCTTCCTAAGATCTTATCTAAATCTACCCTCTTTCAGTCTAAAATGCTTACTCCTCGTCCTGTCGCTACACTCTGTGATAAAGATTCCCTCCCCATCTTTCCTGTAGGCCCCCTTCAGGTTCTGGAAGGCTGCTATAAGGTCTCCTCGGAGCCTTCTCTTCTCCAGACTGAACAACCCCAACTGTCTCAGCCTGTCTTCACAGGAGAGGTACTCCAGCCCCCTTATCATCTTTGTGGCCCTCTTCTGGACTCACTCCAACAGGTCCATGTCCTTCTTGTATCGGGGACTGTCCGGAGCTGGACACAATACTCCAGATTATGTCTCATGAGAGCAGAGTAGAGGGGCAGAATCAGCTCCCTTGACCTGCTGGCCAAGCTTCTTTTGATGCAGCCTAGGATGTGGTTGGCTTTCTGGGCTGTGAACACACATTGCCAGCTCATGTTGAGTTTTTCATCCACCAACACCCATAAGTCCTTCTCCTCAGGGCTGCTCAAGCTCTGCCCAGTCTCCACAAGCACTGTCCAGCCTGGTCTCTCCTATGTTGCCTTCTCCTCCTACTAAAACCTCAGTCTACGATGCATTCTCAGAACTCTTTCTCTTTCCAAACAATGTTTTGTCTGCCAAGTAACTTAAAGTTCAATCCCTTTGTCCCTTTATGCTGAACACCTCCCCAGTGGTATCATACTTTCGTGGCTGCTACTAGTCTGAACTAAATTGTAAACTCCTTTCCCATGATTTGGGAACATTTTTGGTTCTAACCAACGGAAAAATATCCGTTTCAGACAGGTAAAGTGTCAACAACCTTCACGTTTCTTCATGATTTCCTTTGTCTCAAGAAGACAGTGTTGCTGCAAAAATTACACCTCTTGAATCACTTTATAAGCTTCAAGGTATTGCAGTGCCTAGGGTGTGCCATGAGCAGGTAATTCTAGGAGTGAAATCTATAGTTAGAGTTTTAACAAGTATTCTGCGAGGTTACTTATTTTCTTGCCTATGTCTCCACTAAGGTTTCTTACAAGGAAAAATTATTAATTACAGAGTGCAATACTTCAAACTCTAACTGATGATGTTTTCAGTGTTTGCAAGCACTACAGATATTATTTTGAATGCTTAGTCAAACAGAACGAGTCTTTTGAGATTCATCCTTTTCCAGAAATCAATTGAAAGTATGTATTTCTGTGACTATTTTTATAGATACACACAATAGGTATTTAGGTGACATGGAGTAAAGCCCAGGTTGCTGCCTTCCCCTGCTCTGCGCATCTGCAGTGCCAGAAATTTGTAGCCTGTGGATTGGTGCAGCATATTACTCACTGTATTAGGGAGCCTTGTAGTCACTGTAGGCAGTAGTCACTGCCTAGCATTGCTAGGCAGGATGGGATAACGTGGTGGCACACATCCACACTACCACTTCGCAAAACTTTAAACTTAGCTCATGAAAACTGATGCAAAGCTGAGTTTTCCTGCACTGTTCCCTGAAGTTGGTATAATGTATGTGCATCTATGCTGTATGGACACAGGGAATCTGGTCTTTCCTTTCATGCAATTCCACTGCCTTGCAAAATATCTTCTAACTAGCTCTGTAGTTTTCTCAGCGCTTCTGATGTGTTCACACACATCTGGTTACATACTCTGTTAATCATGGTTAGGAAATCTGCAAGTCTAGCTAGATTAGCTAGACATCAGTTATAGTTGTCCTAGTCTTGCTATTCCTTTTTGCTAATTACCCAAAATTGCATAATTGCTGTCATTACCACCATTAATCCTCAATGCTTAGCTGTACTTAAAAGTGCCCATTTAATCAGATTCATAACTTCCCTTCCCCACTTACCAGGGCTGTAATCAAATCATACATTCCTTTCCTTTGCCTTAAGTAATCCCAAATCCATACTATGTCTGCAATATAGCTAAGTGTCTTTGGTGACCTGTATTTTGCAATTCACACGTACTGGCAAGTGTACTGATCTTTTTCACTGCTACAAGACTACATCAACTCAAAATTAAGAGAAATGTGTAATGTTTCTCTTCTACCTTCCTCCTCCCCAGATTAATGAATTAAATAAAAAGCCAAAGGCAAGTGCCACGTAGAGGTGACTAGTTTACTTGCCGAATGGTTTAAGGCATGTGCAGAATCCCAGCAGGTGCAGTTAGCATCAAAAGACTTGGCACTGTCTGCCTGTCAGTTCCCCTGTTCACCTGCTGACTCAATGGCAATCCCTTGCATTATCCTAGGCAAGTGCTGAGTGACTGATGCTGATCTTTCCCTGTGCACCTCTTTGATGGACTGGTGTCACCCTTACGCTTTTTTGTCCACCTGCTGTTTGACACTGCTTGCCTGTTAGCACTTTCCACCTGACCCATTTTCTTTGAGATTCAACTCCCAAATTGATTCTTTCCCTCGAGCTCATGATTTGAAAATAAAGCTTGCTTCCTTTCCCCAAACTATTCCATATAAACTGCAGTACACCCGCTACTTGGGCACATGGAAGGGTTTGTTGTTTTGTTTTTTTTTTATTTGGTGGGGGGTAGGTGGGGAGGAGGATATAGCTAGCAACATGTTAGCTGGTGACTTGCATACCTTGAAAAATGCTCTCAAAGAAGGGCTAGTGTAATGGGGAAGAAGGGTACCAGTACTGTGGAGACCTATGCCCAGCTCTTGCTGTCACCTGAAGCAATTTTTCAGCCTCTGTACCTCATTTTATACCTATAGCAATACCTAATTTCATCGATTATCAAAGGTTTTAATTAACTCAATTTATAACAACCAGGGAGTGATTTAGTAAAATGCATTCAGAAAATTAAAGAGCTATTAAGAAAGCTTATCTGAAAGCTTTGTGCTAAGCTTTCCACCTTGCCTCATTCTCAAGTTGCTGCAAACAGGAAAACAAGCAATCCCTTAATGAAGGACAAGCCCCAAACAGTCATTGTGAATGTATTCCTATAGGCCTTATTTTGGGTGCAACATTATATCAAGATTTTCTAATAGACTACCTCTTACCACTGGAAAGAAAAGCTGGGTATCATAATCTGATGAAAATTGATACATTTGAAACTGCAGCCTGGAATATAAACATTTCTACAGACCTCCCTCTAGATGTTGTCACATTTTCCCTGCTGGGTCACAGGGGCGCTGGCACATGGCCGGAGCAGAAGGCAGCCTGCACTCCACTTGCCTCTTCCCCTTGGAGTGCAGGCGGGGGGGTTCCTGCCTTGTCTCACACCTAACATAGATCCCAGAAATACCCCTCAGTCTGTCTGGGAGAAGGCCACTTGCCCGTATCCATCACATCAAGAGGTGAAGCTATCAGAAAGCCACCACGGTTTGAAGGATGTGGGGCCACAGTTGGATTGAATGAGTTGTGTCTCAGCATTACACACCCCATAGACAACAGCTACTCCTGCCTGCTTTGTCCTGTTCTTAGGCAAAGGAGATTTTTCAGGGGCAGAAGAGTACCTGGAAAGCACCAAGGATTAAGCCTCATGTTCAAGGAGATGGAAAAATACATCTTAATCATTATTTATCTTCCCACACTAAAAGTATATTCAAGTGACCTGCGTTTGTCATTACCCTGTTATCAGGGATGAATAGCCGAACTTTACACTGGGATAAAAACCACTTTTCTGTAGACATAAATTCCCATGTGTAAAAACATATCCAGAACTTTCCAAAACCAAGAAAATACTGAAGAGCTGAACAAAATCACACTATACCTCCTCTGCTTGGAATGATTTCTTCCATAGTTGGGATAAGGCATTTTAGAAAAACATCTACAGTCACATTGGAGCATGTGGAGATCGAGAAATTATTTTAAATATTGAAAAACCACCTCTCTTATAAGGGATCCTAGGACAGACGCCTAAGCAGGATGCACAAGGCAGAGCTCACCAGCAGGTGATGTTACTGTGCAAATTGACCAAGCAGAGCAAGTTGTGCTTTACATAATCATTGTTCTCATGAGGAACTGATGCCGCTGTTTTTTTAAAAGAACCAAATGCCTTAGGATTTGAATTAAAACTAGGTCTCTAGAGAAGATAATTTTAAAAAAATGTACACCCTCAATGACCTCACGAGATGTTTCAGGAATGTGCCCACAATTCAACCAAACTGTAAATAAAGCTGTGTTAAAATCTTTGCAAGGGGACCACAGTTAAGTTGTGTTAGGGCTATGTTAATGATCCACTGAACCACTACGTGCTTTTTTACTTGCAATTAAAGGACACTTAGGGCTTGCCACAAGGGCTGCAGAGCGCATCATCATCATCTCAGGGCAGCATGGCCCTTGCCCACTGCCCACCCATTGCCTCTAGAGGGCTCAGCACCATGCCATGACCACTCCCCAGCTGCCCCTGAGGGAAGTGGTGGTGGATGAGCTTAAATGGAGCAGTGGGGTTATGGTGGGGCCACTCAGGGCCGATAAGATAATTAGTGCCCTCAAGGCTCTGAGAAGGGGGTTGGTTTAACATATGGTGATCCTTTGCTTTTTAAGCAGCTGTTTAGCACTTTGGGAACTCCCCGCTCCTCTGCCAGTGGCCACCCTGGGGCAGTTTTACATCACCATGTTCTCCTTGTGAGCAAGTCCTCCCTGGGGCTTGCTGGGTCACACCTCACTGATCACCATCTGTGTTTACAGTGAAATAACCTCACATTAATGACTGGAAGCTCCTTGAGGGTCCAGGAGCCCCATCCATCCCACCAGCAGCCTGGGGAACGTGTGCAGTGACTCTGTAGACCGAGCACGGGCTACAATTTCTGCACAAGGCTAATGCAGCTGCACAGAGGAGTGAAGAGGCAAACCGGCACCTGAGCCAGGAGCAGGCCCTGCCAGTACCTACCTGGCCTCTGGGTGCTATGTCGCATGGCTGCATACGGCTGGAGCTGGAAAATACCGACCTATCTCTTGCATGGCCACAACCATGAGGCACAACTGAGGATCTGTAAGACACCCCCATGCCAATGGAAAGGTAGCTTTTGATTCAACTCTGGGAACTCGTGATGATTGTGGCTGATGAATAAAGAGAGGATAAAATTGGAAACTAAAGACCTGAAGTTGGTATAACAACTTGTCCCCTTCTGACCCTGCAGCTGCCTGGTCCAGTCCTTTGGTTTGCTAGCATGCAGTTTCATTCCTCTGCCGCTCTTTTCCCCAGCCCTCCCCATCTTTCTTCCTCTGGCCTATGTCCCTGTGGGATTTCCAGCTGTCCCAGTGGCGGAGGGCTCTGCCTGGCACTACAGCAAAGGGATAAGGAAGCTCATTCATTTCTGAGAGGTTGGGAAATGGCTGTGAAGGAGACCGACCTGGTCTGGCCCCAGGTATTATCCCACCTGGGCACTTGCTGGGTGTTGGCAGTCTGGGGCACCAGGAGCCGTAACCATGCTTCCAACACCAACCAGTCGTGATGGGGTGGCTACAGGGAGAGGGTGAGTACAGTATTCTATTTTCTCCACTTCTCATTATCTAGCCTTGCCTCCATTTTGTGTTTGCCATCTTTGGTGGAAGCACTGACTCTTCCCATAGAGTTCAACTAGAAATTTAGACTCGACTAATTTTTCTTTCTCCTGAGAAAGATTGCTATAGTAAATGAAACTGTAGGTGAATATTCTCTTTCCATTAGAAAAGTACTTGTAGGATTTGATTGAAACTGTCTTGTATAGCATGCTCGCTTTCAAGATGCTGCATTATTTTTTCTCTTGTACATCCAAATCAACTAAATATGTTTGCACTTATGCATTTATAATTGCAGGCCTTGTTGAACTATTTAATGTTCCATATTGTGTTTACATCTTTGATTTTCCGGACCCATTTGTTTCATCAAAAAAAAAAAAAAAGGGAAAAAATCAGTACAGTCCTTGATGATTGACATTTCTTTATACAGATTGTGGAGTTAGATGTCCTTTAGATATCTGCTGTACCAATGAAGTGGCTCAGTCACAGGTCAAATGACACCAGTAAGACCACCCATTATATATATTTGGATACTCAGTTAAGGGTAGACTATAAAGGACCCTGATTTTCCATGCTTCGTATTTCCAAAAGGATACATATACCCTCAAGGTTGTTCCAAGTTTGACATCCAAAAATGGAGATACTTAATGCTTTTGAAACTCAAAACTTTTGAAATTCACTGCTTCTTGGTCGTTTGTCCAAATCTGTCTTGCCTGGCTAAGGATGTCAGCTGCAGTGGCGAAACATCTGCTAAACCAAAGTAACGCCTCTGCTCTGGCTGCAGATTTCAAACACAAGTAAATAAATATTAATTGCAATTTGTTTCCCCTCCCTGTGCTTTGTAAAGTACGTGCGCGCCACAATTAACTTTGTTAAACCGAAGAGGCGGGAAGTTGACTTCCTGCAAGTGCCGAATTCAAACTCCTGGGCTGTGTTTTAAAGGAAGGGACTTAGCTTTCCTCCCACCTCTCCATGGAAGACTCAGCGCCCCGGAGGAAACGGCAGGTTGCGGCTTTTGCTGCCTGCCCCAGACAAACACCGAGCAGCACCTGCAGAAGCTGTGGCCGGACAGGGACCTCGGCACCCCAGCTCTGGCAATTTGTCTCCTTAAGGTGGCAGCAGCTATCAAAAAAGGTGGTTTGGGGGGCTGTGTGTGTGGTGTGTTTGGTGTTTTTTGGTGTTGTGGGTTTTTTGTTGTTGTTCGGGTTTTTTTGGTTGTGTCTCTCTCTTTTTTTTTTTTTTTTTTTTTTTTTTTTCCAGGGCAGGTGGGAAGGCACTGGAGGAGCACTCTTAAAATTGCAAAACATGAGAGCGCTAATTCTTCAGATCTCCTTCTTTAATCTTCCATTTTCTGCTCAGCAGAATCGTATTCATAGCCAGATTATTCATTATTAAGAGCTTATTTCAGATCAAACCCTGTATGTCAGTAGATTAGGACATTGAGGAAGATTAGCTTCTCACTGTAGGTGGTGGGAGTAAGTTCTTTATCTTATCATTAGCATGGACTTTCATGGGTTTTGATCATAATTATTAATTCTACCAGCAGACTTCCACATGGGGATTAAAATGCAGATAGGTGTAATTTAAGTAGCATAATCAAGCTGAAAGTGAGTGGTTTGCGGCAGGCAAATCCTCTGTTTTATGACAGTCAATTTCATTTTTGGACTTTTCAAACTCATTTTGATGTTTAAAAATGGGTTTGTTTATTTTCATGTCCTTGTAATAGAATTTTATTAATCATTTTTCTCCCCAAAGAAAAATACCGTTAGTATTCAGGTGAACTTTTATTCTGTTTAGTATAAATGGCATGTAAAATCTTGAGCAATGTTTCTGCGCTTCCTGGCATTGTCATAAGTGGAAGCCAAGCATATAGATGAAGAATTACTAAATGAACTCAAATTAAACAAATCCCCCCTTCTCTCTTCCCCCCCCGCCCCCCCCCCCTTTTTATTTTTTTCTGACATTTTTGGGATTTATTCTCTCTATGAATGTGCATTGGTGACATGACTCTGAATATATAAGAATCCAAGAGCTTGTCCTAGTGTCAAGGTGACCATTCTTAGAACATCAGAAAATTTAAGCTTGCCACATTTCTGAATATTATGAACAAAACAGCAAATAAAGAATAGACAATATTTCATCATCAGAAACCTTTTAGTTGGATTTTAGATCAAAACCTCAGCAAAGCAGGGGTCTGCTTCATTTGCTAAAGTGTACAGGTGTTTGCGTAATGAAATTGGATGATAATATTGCATATTATTGAAGTGCTCATAGAACTCTGATTTTACAAAGAGTAAAATGCGAGAAGGTGAGGAGCAGATACAACCCTGGGGAGAATATGTAGCAGCAGCTCATACGTACAGCTGCAACGAAGATGGCTAGTTGGCCGTTGTTTCTCTTTTAAATTTGATACTAATCAGGTAGTTGATATGACGAACTGCTTCTGACACAGGTAGTGATTACACCCTTACCTGGAGATTTCTTTTCTATCACTTTTACTTTTTTTTGCTTATGTCTTGCATTTCAGCATACATTGCATACTCTCTGGGGAGGGTTTGGCTTTTTCGCATTTTTGTATGGCATCTAGCTTGGCAGGTCAGGCTCTCTTTGAAAGCCCAGCAATTAACTGTGAAGATACGCATTTAAGCTGCATGTGAGAGGAGGCAGAGCTGAATCTTTGGTAACCTGCCTCTGGTTATGCGAAGGCTTTAAATGTGGCAGCGTTTTGGAGCCTAAGAAATGGCAGTATTGTAGTGTTGCTACAAATGGAGGTAAAATTCAGTGGAGGCATTTAAAAAATGCTGATGTGCAAATAGTTTGTCCACTGTCATACAGAAAGCTGATAGTACACAGAGGGCCTAGAGTCCCGCCAGACACTAATCTCTAACAGCAAAATAAGATGTAGATAATCTGGATGTTCCTATGAATTTTTGCATGATTGCTTAGGGTGTGATCATGATAACAGCTTCTTTCTGACTCTTTTTGCATACTTAAACACACATCTATGCCCAGTATATCCTGCTCCTTGCTCCATGGGTCCTGACAGCCATTTCTTGGTATTTTTCTGGTGACATAAAGAATACTGCCTCAGCACATGCAGTGCTCATAGAGCTGTCAGGGGAGCTTCTGACATGTTCTTCACCCATCATCTGATAATCTGCTGCTGGGCATGTGCATGCAGATTGGGCAAGGTTTGTTCCAGAAAAAAAAAAAAAACACAATTGAAACTTAAGAGTAGCGGAGAAGTTTATTTTCATTAAGATGTACCCCTAGTGAGTATAAAACCACTCATTTTGAGGCAGTGAACACACCAAAATAAAAAATAAATTTTCCGTGGCTAGTATGGTATAGGGGATTGGAGCCATACTTCTCTCCACATGAGTACAACTACTAAAACTTATATTACGCTTTAATGCACTCCTATCCGAGGGATGTTGTAACTAAACAAAAAGGGCGTCAGGGATTAAAATACATCAAAACAAAAATATTCATTTTGCTCATTGTCATCAGTTAGCTTAGAATTAATTGAAAATTTGTGCTGTTTTTTCCTCTGGCTCTTTTCAGCAGCAAAAGAATTTGAGCTTTTTCTTCTGTGACAAGGCAACAGCAAATCAATTCTGATCAGTAGATTTACCTGCTTGTTAAGCAGGGTCTTGTAAGCCCTCATGATTTAAGAGCACTAGCTGCTGTTGCGCATATGTGAGAAATCCACCTGTATCTCCAAGGTCTGTTAATGCTGAAAAATTTTCTGTGCTGTTCACTCATCCCAAGGTTCAGGTCATATCTCATCCCTCTGTTAATGATATGATTTTACGGTGCCAAATCCAAGATGAATTAAAACTTGCTTGCACTCACTGGGACCAAATTCTGCTGCCATTTAAAACTGAATGAATTCAGAGCAATTTTTGGAAGTTTTCCATAAGTATCAACAGAAGCATAATTTCTTCAGGGGGAGCTCAGACTGAACAGAAACCAAGTGAAGACTTTGGGAAGTTAGGCTATTTTCATATGCTATTCAACCCCAGCTCTGTAGCATGCCCTTAAAAAAACAAATATGCAAAGAAGACCTTGGGCCACCCTTATGTCACTTCTATCGTCTCAGAGGAATAACAGTCTGTGGAGCTGGAAGAACTGCTTTTGATCTTCTCAGTGGAAGTGCAGAATATTGCTTGACACACTTGGGGAAGGCAGAATTTGATGCTGCACAAGGCAGTGAGGGAGAAAGTGATGAAATGAGAGTGGGGAAACATAAAGACGCTAGCCTTGCTAGAAAGTGAAGGGAGTGAAGCAAGGAGGAGGAATAACAGGGGAACACAGAGAGAAGATGGAGGTGAGAAAGCTTCTGTGTCAAGAAGTTTGAGCTTAATAGGAGGGGAAAAAGGACAGAGAAAGTATTCGGAGACTATGTGATATTTGACTGAGGAAGATCTAGAGACTTTCAGCAGAGACAAGGTAGAAAGTAAGACCAGCAGAAGAGAAGGATGTGGCTGCCATCATGATAATACTAGTCACTTACAGTAATATTGATTTTGAAAAGTTAAATTATTTTTAACTGTTTACTTGATGGAAATCTACAAAAGCCTTACTATTCTATGTGGGCTTTTTTAAATGCTTCCCCTGGGCTCAAGTGTGTCCTCGAGATGTCTTCAGAGCTTTCCTTCTGTTTACCAAACAATTTCCTCTTGAAACTTAAAAGTAGAAGATAATTAGCATTAGGGTTATTACGTGTGTGTTCTCTCCGGGCCCTTTCCATAGGCAGCAAGTAAGCTATTGCAGAGAAGGAGGCTTGGCTTAGATTACAAACTCAGACTGAACATACACATACAGATGAGCACACACATACATTTACTTAAATATACTCACAGGACAATCATATATATACACTAATATACTCCTATAAATTCCTCTCTATATAAGGAAATGGTTACAGTATACACATAAAGAGAACGATAATGATAAATTATGTCCCTGGGCTCTTTGTTAATGGGAGTATTGGTTTGGAGAGGGGACGGAGAAGTAACTAGCTTTAAATAGCTTTTACCAGGCAGTTTAACTGAGGTTGTTAAGCTACCGTTAACTTCACTGACGTTTCAGAGGACAAATTTTGGGCTAGAGCCAAGTATCGTTTGTTTGCACATCCAATATGCTTTTGTCATTTGTTCCGTGATTAACTTCTCTATTTGGTTATGCGAGTTCTGACTGTCTCTGAGCAGATTTCGATTATAAAGAAGGCTCACCAAAAATCGCACAAAAAAAAAATAAATAGAACTGTGTTTTGCTTGAGCACAATGCAAAAAATGCTTTTGAAAAAGACGAACCTACATTGACAGCAGATAAATGAATACGTAGACAATATGAAATAGATCTCAGTTTTCTTTCATCTGGGGGGCTATAATAATGTAATCTGGGGAGCCAAGGCCAAGAGATCTGTCTGCAAGAATCAGTGTTCTAGCAGGTCGGAACCTCTGTGTTACTTGTTGCTGCTGTGACAGAGAAATGGATGAGAATGCCAAGTAGAAGAAAGAAATCTTAACCTGAAGAGACAGGGCATAAAACAAACAGAAGCCTAAAATGAAAGCAAAAGGAAAGAAATTAATTTAAAGCTAAATAACAAATGGTTGAGTCCAGGTGTGGGTGTGTTGTCACTACAAGCACAGTCAGAAATCCCACATTCTCGGGTTTTGGTTCTAGTTTTTCATATATCAAATGGAAAAGATGTCATTGGGGAAGGGATCTCATAGAGGTCCATAGGGTCTTGAAGGTGCATTGGAAAGAACTGCTGACCGGCTTTTCTGATGCAAGAATTAGGGAACATGGCATGGTACTTGCACGTCACAGAATGAAGAAGCGTATATTTGAAGCATGAACTCCTTGAGTTTGATGCAAGATGTTGTGGATTAGTTTTTGCTTAAGTTCAAAAACTGCATTAGTAGTTTCATGGAAGACAAAGCCTGTTAGAACTGCTAAACATAAAAAAGGTAGGTGAAGAAGTCCTAGGTGGAAATTGTTGAAGTCTGTCAGAGTGCTCTGGGGAAATATCGGTATGTCCTGATTGTACACTTCTCCACAGGCATTTGCTGATATCTCTTTTTTGAGACCTCCATGTTACTGGGTTGTATGCAACTGTGGATATGGCCATTCTCATGTTCTAATGACATTGAACCTTCTATTCTCTGTGTGCAAAGGGAAATATATGTGTATATGTATACATACACACACACAGCCCTCTGAAGCATTTTTAGCTTGTTTGGGAAATCAATATCTGATGTATTCCTTAATCCTCAACAGCTGCTGTAGAAGATATTTATCATTAAACAAAATTATTATTTTTTTTTTTTTATTTTCAGTAGTGTTGATTGTCAAGCTTGTCAACAGTGTTTAAATAGTGTGTTGTGTAAAGATTTCCAAGATATGTTAGTTAGAATACAGAAAACCGAAGGGAAAAGCTCCCAAACTCAAAACAGAACTTCACTGAAATACGAGATGCTTTCCATATGCTAACTGAGGTGCAGAAAAAAAAAAAAAAAAGTAGCACCTTTGCCCTCATCGCGCTCCTCAAAAACTTTGAAGCTGCCCATGAATGGGTAGGAATCAAAATGGTAGCAATTACATTGATTTCTTTACTAAAAGATCAAGGTCACGACAACAGCAATTACCTGCAATTTCCCATGCCTGCAATTATATTATTATGAAAATGAACACTTGCTAACTAAAGTAAAGCTTTCAGGGGCACTAAAGTGATTTTTTTTTTCATTTCAGCTAGCTTGCTAATTGTGTCAGGACTTCAGTGTAATGTGATTACCATTGCTTTGCTCTCATCAGAACAGCAAACACTAGACAGGTAGTGACTGCTTCTTCTAGGCTTCATCTGTACATACAATTTGTACCAGTATAACTATTTAGATTAGGGACACTATATTTTACTGAAATATTTATATCACTGTAAATCCTAGTTGAATAAACCTTTTGGGAATGAACTAATATAAGCATAGGTATGCTTATACTGATATAATTGGGTCCAAACTAAACAGTTGTATAGTTTTGTGACACAGTATAACAAGATGCAGAAAAATGTGTTGTTTCTGATCCAGCTATGTCAGTGGAAAAAATTACCACATCTTGCTGCTAGTCATCTGAATCTGCCAGCAAAGTATTTTTCATGAGCATTCCCTAAATTGCTTCAGGCAAAATCATACAGTGTATGTCAGTGAGAGAATTTAAAGTGACCTGGCAGCTTTTGCCGGCGATGACTCGGGGAGCACCCGTGCAGACTGCTCAGCTGCTTGCCTGGTTTGGGCGATAACTTCAGCATAGGGACACCAGCTGTTGGGAGCAGTTGTCTCTTTCATTGGCAAGGATGGATTTTTAGTGCATGCCCACAGCTTTGTAGCTGTGTTGCATTCTAGTGGAGTTAAGGTTTCACTCACACTGGCTTTATGCGAAAAAACGCACAATTTCAGCTGAATCTCCCACTGCAGACAGCCATGATCCAGGACATTTTCCCGGCTCATCTTGTAACAAAACATGGTTTTTGCTTCTGCTGTTATGATAGTAGTAGAAGTAGGCTATTCCAGAGTTTTACTTTTCTAATAGCTAGAAAGCGTCTCAATTCCAGCACATATTTAGTCATAAACCTGTTTATAATTCCATGCTCCATGATCTGTTTACATCCTTTAGTTTAAATAGCTCTTTTCCCACATTGGCACTTATGTCCCACAGTTATCTGTAGAAAGCAATTATATCTCCTCTTAGCCTTTGTTTTACCTAAGCCTAACTCTAAGTCAGACTTTCCTAAGCTCTGCTCTCTAGCCATCTCCTGCTCCTAGTACTCCTCCCTGAACTGCTTCAGACTGAACTTGTCATTCTTGAACATTAGTATCTGTATTGGAAGATTTTTCTGGGTACTTTTACTACGTATAACCTCTGTGTTCCTACTGGAAATGCATGTCCTGAAGCATCCTTGATAGCTTTTGCCTTTATTATGGCTGAATCATTGTAGTGTTTCATTGTCACACAATTATCTATAGATAATGTGTTTCTAGCATATAGCAGAAATTCTTTTTTACTCCTGCATGCATGGCTTTGTACTCTGTCCTTTTATCTCCTACTTTGGTCCCAGAGGACTTTAAAATCTTCTTTTGCAATATTCCAATTTTTCTCTGTATTGACATTATCTCCCAACTAGTACTCTCAGTGAATTTCATTAGCACATTTTTTGTGCCAATATCATTAATGAATTTTTTTTTTTTTAAATGCTGTTAGGACTTATACTTGTCCCTTCTCTCCCGCACTTGTTATCTCTTCATTAGCTAGTTCTTGCAATTCTTGGGGAACCATGTTCTTTAGCTTGTAGTTCGGCAGCCTACTGATGATGTCTAATAAGAGAAGATGTCCCATATAGTACATTTTTAGAGAAAATATATTTATCTTTACACAAAGAGATTGTATTAGATAAGAATAAAACAACAATGTGAAAAAGAAGTGCTTGGAGCTACCATTGGGTGAAGAATGTCAAAAGATAGTGAAAGGGTGTTGGTCTCTGGAGGTCATTAAGGATGAATTTACTAAACAAGGTCATAAAATCAGCCAAAGTGAGGCCAATGGGAGCAGAGTGAAGGTGGGGGGGTTGGTTGTTTGGGGAGAGGGAAAGAGGGGAAAGGGAGCATGAGGAAAACCCAGTAATGTGATCAGGGCAGTTGAGAGTATCTGCTGAACAGCCCTGTGCCCAACCAGCACAGCTCTGGCAGGACAATAAACTGATGGTGGGACCATGAAGAGTATTGGACTTGCTTCTGCAGTCAGCACTGGTCAAAAATGAGGATTGCTAGATATTTCATTTTAAAAAAGGCCAGTGATGACATTGCTTTCATTGCTTTGTGGTTCTGTGGTTGTTTTTTCCTGAACAAATATCCACCTTTGGGAGGACAGCATTGAATGTTTGTAGGCTTGGTTCCCATACCCTGAGACTTGGTTCCTGTTCTTTCGGGGTCTGCAGTTAGCTACTGTTACGTAGCTTCTCCTATTTTAGCTCTCCCTTTGAGGATGTTTTCGTGCTAGAGAAAGTGAAAATGTATCATCTGTATTCCTTTTGGACATTTACGAATCAGAATCCAAAAATCCAAAATTATCTAATGACTTTTCATTCCAATATTGTCTGTTAATGAGACACTTCATCCTTAAATGTACTACCAACTTGCAAAATATTTCTCTGGAACTTGTATCTTGTATAAAAATACAGATTTATGGAACAAGTTATAGATATTGTATTCCTTTATATATATATATATATATATATATATATATATATATATATATATATATATATATTTTATTACCAGGACTGTAATTCTAGTGACTAGTGGTAATTCTATAGTCCTGAAAACACAGGCAATAATTTAGGTGAAGTTACCATTGATAACAATATAACAACATCAGGAGTTGGTGTAATAGGATAATTCAGTTGTGATCTTTTGTGGTTTAAACAAACCTCATGATATTAGGTAGCACTGACAATAATGGTGATGGATAGTATAAGGTAGGACCAAGAACTAGAACTCAGTACTCAGTTGCATCAGGTAGCACAGTTCATTGAACAACGTGTCCTCCAATTATGTTGTCATCACACACATAAGCTGGATTCGAGCCCAGATCATTCGTATGTTATCTTTGATACTTAATGACATCTAAACGTCAAGTTGCAGCTCTTCTGTACTTTGTTAGTCAACTGGATACATTACTTTTTTCATTATCAGGTTGTTGATTTTTCTTTTCACCACCAGTTCTTATCATTAGATATTTTCTTTTGGAAAGAGAAGCAGAAAACTTGGGAAAAACATTGTGATGTTACTTTTAACTAACATAGCAACATGCCACTAGAGGATTCCTCAGTGTCCGAGTTAGTGAGCTTATTGCCATAATAAACAGTTTAGGAAAATACAAATTTACCCACATCTGCGGTATTTACCAATTCTTTTCACATCTGTAGGTAGTGGAGAAATAGACCATTGATCAGGGGTATGTGAAATTATTTTCATCATGGCCTAACAATAACAACTGCCAATAGCTAAAGCCTTGTCTCTACTGGAGAAAAGTAAAAAGTTACGTTTGCATCAAACTTTTTACATCAAAATATTGAACCTATATAAAATCCTAGCAGAAGAAAGGAAGTGTAGTTTTTTTACATTGATGTAGCTACTCAAAGTCTAGTAAAAGGTACCTGTGTTTTAATTACAGTAGGTTTTTAGATCAAGATAATTATCTTGATGCTGGAAACACACCTTTATTGAAGGGAAGACTAACCCCAAAAGGGCCTGAATGCTTTAAGAGAGTTTTAAAGCGTGGATGCAAGTCAAAAATCTCATTATTCTTCAAAACAACATTCCAGCAAAACTCTCAAAGGGGAAGCTATGACTCACAGCAGTGCTGCCTTTGGTGCTGGGAGAACAGGATGGTTTCAGCCTGCGCACAGTGCCTAGCTTCAGGTTATTGCCTATTTAGAATTTGCTCTATAGAATGGTTTCCAAATGCACTTGGCACACAGGTCTGTATTTGTATTGGAACTCAGCAATTAATGGTGACAACTTGTTTATCTATGGCACTTTTCTTCTGAAATCTCCTCTCTCGCTCGCTCTCTGTCTGCAGCCATTAGCTCTTCAAGTCTCTTTGAGGTAGATATGCATACTCATTTTTATTTTAACCCTGGAGAAACTGAGGAACAGATAGTCAGGTAGACTTGATTATGGTTTGCTTTCCAAAAAGTGTGAATGTAGGTGCTAGAAACCTACTTTGCAATGATTGATTTCCTACAAAATTCTAGACATTCTGAATTTCCTATGAGGTAGCTTAAGTGAAGTTAGTAACATAGACCTTTTTCCAAGGCTGATCTTACTGAGGAAAGATTAATTTTTATCAAGATGGAGACTGTGTTAAGTGTATGCCAGTTTGGATCTCCCATGATCAAATTGATTAAAAAAAAATAAATTAACTGACAAAGATCACATTTAATGACTTACACTGTCTTTATAAATATTAAGATTACAGCTGTAAGCAGATATGAGTGCCATATGGATTTGTGACTAGGAGTAAATCCCTGCATTATAAGAAAATTCCAATCAGAGCAGCATTTTGGCAGTGAATTCTATTATAAATGGTAATGCAATAAAAATCATATTAAAATCCTGAAAATCCCAGTAATTTTTACCCCAATCTTGCACACAAAACTGAAGGGAAATAGTCTTGTATCAAACACATGGAAAACTGCAGTAACCCTGCAAATTACCTGCATGCCAAATTACCTCTTTATTGGCCCTGTACAACCATTTCTGACTTCATGTTTGGCTTTGTTTGACCACTGTGTGTAAACGGTATCTGATACCTGCAGTGCTCTATGCAATCGTGGGTTTGTTAAGGGGACTCATTTCATTCACTGCTGTAGCCTGAAAGCTAAAAACCAGGAAACACATCATGCCTTCAATAAGCTCTGCTTTGAAATAAAACCCAATCTTCATTGTGGCTTAAAAGATTTTTTTTTTAAGGGTATTTTTGCTGGTAGTATGAAAGGTAAATTCTTCAGTGTTATACTAAAAGGCGCTAATGTCTTATGATTTATAAGCATTCAGACCTTGGTGGAAGATGCTGCTCAGATTAAAGCATTCTTCTTGTTCTGGCATCTAAAGTTTCAAGGCTTCTTTATGTTGTAAAGAAACTGTGCAGAAGGTGCATAGTCACCTTTCTTTAAAGGCCGTGATATTTCAAAGGGAGTTGTTGAAAAGTAAAGTTTAAAGCTGGGATCAGAAAGGCAAAAGCTAGTATGTTAGACTAGTCTGAAATCAGAGAGAAGGGAAGAGATGCCCAAGATGGGATAAAGATCCTTGACCAGGTTGTTGCCCCATGGCAGTCCTGCACTCCTTTCTGGTTTCTTCTCTGCATGGGGGAATGGGTTTGTACACAGACAAATCCTAGAATCAAATACCTAGTTGGGTGTAACTGACAGCAGTTCTAAAGAGGCTTCCTACTCCCTAACAAGAAGACAGTTCAAAGTTTGGACAAAAATCTTGTCAGATTTTCCAAACTGCTGCATGTTGTTCACCAGGTCTATAAACAAAACACAAGTGTATTAAAACATTAATACAAATAAGGGGAGAGTGGTAGAAAGGGTATAAAAAATAGTCTTCAAATTTATTGGAATATGATTTGTCTTTTACACGTTATATAAACGAATCAGTATAAGTAACTGGCTCAAATAACTACAGATACGACCAACTCACTGTATGTGCTAGAGATAGGGAAATCACAAACAGCCATTCACCATACCACCTGTAATTTGATGCCAGCTAGGTGACAAATTGCACGGTGGGATCCTCTCTTATACCTTTAAAGTTTATCTGCATCTGCCCCCAGAGCTGCTGCTGATAAAGTCACATTAGTAAAAATGAACAAGTTGGAGGAGGGGGGTTGAGAGACATGCCCAAAGACTGGATATGTATAAATAACCCTTTCAGGTTGGAAGGGTTTTTTTTTTCTGCAATGTTGAGTTATCATTGTGTTCAGTTTGCAACACTAATCAACACTAGATAGACAGGAAATCAAACTGCTTAGTGCTCACGGGGTAAACATGTGGATTTGTATCAAACTGCAGCACTTACTTCCTAGCTAAGCCAGATTGGTCCCCTTGAGCTATTTTCAAAATGCATCAGCGAGAAGGAGGTTATGTAAAAAGGCCTTAAACCATATGTTACCAGGTTGTACCCACTTACATAAAATACATTAAGACCGATTGTAGATGTCTGTGCACTGTACAGACACTTGCATGAAATGAATTTTTGCCAAATAGGGCTGGATAACCTGTCACTAATTCCTAATGACAGAAGGTGATACATAATGTATGCCGGTTTTGCATTTTGCTGATTGAATTACCAGGGGAAATAATACCTGAACATAAAGCAAACATCTTTGCTGTGTGAGAACAAGAATTGAGCGGATTTATCCCAAATACATTCAGTGTACTGCATATGGAGACATGAAAAAAACTCATTTCCAAGATTAAATATTAGTCTAAATTACAAAGTCAGTGCTCAGCAGGGCAAGCTAGGACAAGACTGTGAGATAGTGAAGGTCTAACTATCTGCTATTTATTTCCTCTTGATGGCTAATGTGAGACATTAGCTAAGGAGTGCTGGCTACTGTTATGGCTGCGATTGCTGATGATCAATTTCAAATGGGGCTAATAACTGGATATACTCTATTCCTGTTGCTGGTAAACATTCTACAGTCTT
This sequence comes from Fratercula arctica, assembly GCA_947846985.1. Classification (NCBI taxonomy): domain Eukaryota; kingdom Metazoa; phylum Chordata; class Aves; order Charadriiformes; family Alcidae; genus Fratercula; species Fratercula arctica. The sequence goes on along the minus strand of CANTUZ010000005.1, from coordinate 51,227,492 downwards.
CATTCAATTGGTGTTTACTTTTTAACTCTCATCTCTTTTGTCCCCCCTTATTTCTGCCCCGTGATGTTGAGTTTTCAGCAATGTTTTATGCTATTTTTCTGAAGTTTTACAGGTGAGTTTTTAAAATATATTATTTGCGTTTGGGTTTTTTTTTTTTTTAAAACTGTTTACAGGAAACAGTAACTTCAGCTCAGCTGTGTGTTGGACAAAATAGTCTAAAATTATGTGTGTAGCCTGGGCAGCTGGAACACAAAGCCAATCAATTCCCAAGGTAACATATTTTGTTTCTAGGGGTTTGCCTAGTTGCACACAGGTGAAGAGAGACAGAGTAGCTTTTCTCATTTTTGTTTTTATTTTTTCTTTCTCTCTCCATCTTATTCATTTTAGAGTGCCATTCTTCAAGCGAGCTGTATTTCTTTCCCAGATGTATTTCAAAACTTGCAGCGTATTGTAAGCCTGGAAACGTGTGAACAGAGTAGCTTTGGTTTATTTTGAGAAAATTCATTCAATTCAATTTGCAATAAGTTTGCGATTGCATTAGTGTGTTGAAACGGAGTATGTTTTGCAGCTTGTACATTATGCAGTGGTACTTATGAGGTCAATAAATGTCTGATTAACCACTCTGAGTAGAACACCTTTTAGCCTTTCATTTCAGACAGATATGTGGTCTCCTCTTAATTAAAATGTAGCATCTTTCTCTAGCCAATAAGCTAATTAGGTAATGATATCGTTAAAGGGTGGATATTGTGTTATTCATCATAAAAATAATTGAATCAAATTAAATGGGAGAAAAGATAAATCATAAATTGAATTAAAGGGAAAAGCACTGGGCTGTTATATTTAGGCTAGATTCTGACATGTTTTGAATATAACCTCCCTCCACAGACTGTCCCCCATAGGCTTCCGAATGGCTACTGATGAAAAGGAACAAAGCAGGGAATGTGGGTGTGTTGCATGAAGTTAGACGCAGGGATAGCTAATATCCCCGAAATCTATTTGTGTTTGTATTGAACTTGAAACTACCCCTAAAAGCACTGAAAGAAAGGGTGCTATTCAGCACAAAGCCTTTCTTGCACCTCTCAAAAGAACCTCCTCTGCTGTTAAAAAGGAAAAAAAACCCCACCAATTTAGAAGATATATTCATTTTTTAAAAGCTACAGGAGCTGTAAGGGAAGTAAATATACACATATAGGAATGAGCGTGTTTGATATTAGGTTTCATTTTAGTTTTGGATGTTGTGGTTTATTCAAACGAAGACTACTTGTATGATTATTTTTTTCTAGCAGGTTTTACAGGGGAACAGTTAAGTCATTTTCAGAGGTGAACAGATGTAGCTTTTTCACTGGAAATGGTAGTTGCTGAGCAGCAGGCTAGTAAAATACACAGTGCTGCTCAATGTCGCTAACTGTGCTGTAGTATTGCTGTGGGAAGGATATGAACATCACATGAAGCAGTCAGTTCCTCTCTGACATGAACTGACCTTCCAGGATTTAGACTCAGCTTTGAGATGGTCTTAAGGAGTGCTGATTAGCAAACCTTTTTAATTGGCTATTCAGCTGAGACATTCAAGTGCCCCAGGTATATAAAATGTTCTTTGAGAGGGTTCCACAACTGTGGAATAAATTCTGAAGCTTAACTGAGTATAACCTGCAATTTCTGATGAGCAGCACATGAGGACAACAATTTCTGCTAAAATGCCTGCATGGGATGGCTTGAATCCAGGCTGGTTTAGGAAGGAAGCTGAAGCAGGTGGGAGAAAATTCCTGTGAGTGCAGCAGGTTATTGTGACTAGTGGATTTGTCTTCATTCTTATACGAAAGACATGACACTTTCTATGGCATTTATCTTAGAAGAGTTACATATCAGGAATTATGTCATTCTAGAACCTGGGAAAAGGTGATCGTAAACTGGAATTTACACACACCTCTCTCTTTCTATGATATATATTTTACAGTTGGTATTGACAGAATCATAGAATCATAGAATGGTTAGAGTTCGAAGGGACCTTAAAGATCATCCAGTTTCATACGCCTCTGCCATGGGCAGGGACACCTTCCACTAGACCAGGTCATCATGGCCCTCCTCTGGACTTGCTCCAACAGGTCCATGTCCTTCTTGTGTTGGGGGCACCAGTGCTGGACACAGTACTCCAGGTCATGTCTCATGAGAGCAGAGTAGAGGGGGAGAATCACCTCCCTCGATCTGCTGGCCATGCTTCTTTTGATTTAGTCCAGGATGTGGTTGGTTTTCTGGCCTGTGAGCAACCATTGCTCACTCATGTTGCTCAGGGACTCTTTATCAGGGAGGGTAATGATAGGACACGGGTAACAGTTTCGAGCTGAAAAAGGGTAGATTTAGATTGGATATCAGGACGAAATTCTTTACTGTAAGGGTGGTGAGGCACTGGAACAGGTTGCCCAGGGAAGCTGTGGCTGCCCCATCCCTGGAGGTGTTCAAGGCCAGGCTGGATGGGGCTTTGAGCAGCCTGGTCTAGTGGGAGGTGTCTCTGCCCAGGGTAGGGGGGTTGGAACTAGATGATCTTTAAGGTCCCTTCCAACCCGAACCATTCTATGATTCTATGTTGAGCTTCTCATCCATCAACACCCCAAAGTCCTTCTCAGGGCTGCTCTGAATCTGTCCATGTTGCCAATAAAGATGTTAAACAGCACTGGTCCCAGTACCTACCCCTGAGGAATGCCATTCGTCACTGGTCGCTACATGGACATTGAGCCATTGACCGCAACTCTTTGAGTGCAGTCATCCACACAATTCCTTATCCACCAAGTGGTCCATCCATCAAATCCCTGTGTCTCCAATTTAGAGACAAGGATGTTGTGCAGGACAGTGTCGAATGCTTTGCACAAGTCCAGATAAATGACATCAGTTGCTCGTCCCTTACCCACCAACACTGTAACACCGTCATAGAAGGCCACTAAATTTGTGAGACTCCATTTGCCCTTAGTGAAGCCATGTTGGCTATCACCAGTCACCACCTTATTTTCCATGTGCCTTAGCCTGGTTTCCAGGAGGATCTGCTCCAGGATCTTGCCAGGCACAGAGGTAAGATTGATTAGCCTGTAGTTCCCCAGCTTTTCCTTTTTTTCCTTTTTAAAAATGGGGGTTTTATTTCCCCTTTTCCAGTCAGCGGCAGCTTCACTGGACTGCCACAACTTCTCTAATATCATGGATAGTAGCTTGGCAACTTTGTCCACCAGTTCCCTCAGAACCTGTGGATGAATGTCATCAGGTCCCATGAACTTGTGCACCTTTGGGTTCCTTAGATAGTCTCAGACCTGGTCTTCTCCTACAGTGGGTGGTTCCTCATTCTCCCAGTCCCTCCTTTTGCCTTCTGTGACTTGGGTGGTGTGGCTAGAGCCCTTGCCGGTGAAGACTGAGGTGAAAAAGTCATTGAGTACTGGGTAACAAGGTCTTCCATTTCCTTTCAGAGAGGGTTCACATTTTTCCAAGTCTTTCTTTTGTAACTGAGATACTTATAGAAGCTTTTCTTCTTGCCATTGATGTCACTGGCCAGATTTCACTTTATCTGGGCTTTAGCTTTCCTAACCTGGCCCCTGGCTGCTCAGACAATGTCTTTGTATTCCTCCCAGGCTACCTGTCCTTGCTTCCACCCTCTGTAAGCTTCCTTTTTCTATTTGAGTTTCTCCAGGAACTCCTTGTTCATCCATGCAGGCCTCCTGGCATTTTTGCCCGACTTCCTCTTTGATGGGATGCATCACTCCTGAGCTTGGAGGAGGTAATCCTTGAATCAGCTTTCTTGGGCCCCTCTTCCCTCCAGGGTTTTATCCCACAGCACTCTACCAAGCAGATCCCTGAAGAGGCCAAAAGTCTGCTCTCCTGAAATCCAGGGTAGTGAGCTTGCTGTGCATCCTCCTCACTGCTCTAAGGATCTTGAACTCCACCATCTCATGGTCACTGCAGCCAAAGCTGCCCTTGAGCTCCACATTCCTCAGCAGCCCCTCCTTGCTGGTTAGAACAAGATCTCCTCATTGACTCCTCTATCACTTGAAGAAGGTAGTTATCATCAATGCATTCCAGGAACCTCCTGGATTGCTTATGCCCTGCTGTGTTGTCCCTCCAACAGATATTGGGATGGTTGAAGCCATTTGTTGATTTGCCAGATTCGATTGGCCCTATCAACCCCCTTCCCTTTGACAGTGAGGATTGATGAAAAACTTACCCGCACCCCAGAGTCCCTGACCGGTTCTCCCAGGGCACTGTAATCTTTCTTGATAGTCCTCAGGCTGCTCCTGGCTGTATCGTCGGTGCCCATGTGTTTTGTTTTGGAAATGGGCCCTATGCACAGAGGAACCGTGTGCTAATGAGAACGAAACCACTCAGAATCTTGCTTCTTTGACTGAAAGAAGTTTACATAAATTTTGGATAAAATCAACATGGATTCAACATGTCTTCTTGTATAGTAGGTGTTGTGGTTTAGCCGTAGCTGGCAACAAAGAATCACGTCGTCTTTTTGCTCATTCACCCCCCTGCCCTGTGCAGGATGCAGGGAGAATCAGAAGAAAAAGGCAAAACTCATGGGTTGAGATAAAGGCAGTTTAAACAGCGAAGGAAAGAGGAAAACAACAACAATAATACTGGTAGAGGAATATTCAAAACATGATTAAAGTACCACTGCTCGCTCGCCAACCGAACTGGAAAGGCCCCAAGCCTGCTCCCAAGCTTCGATTTCTGACCCCCCCCAGCCAGCTCCCTGGCTATAGACTGGGCATGGCAGCACATGACACAGAATAGCCATTTGGCTAGTTTGGGTCAGCTGAACACCCCCTTCCCCCTTTCCTCTCCCTCTCCCCCACCACGGCTGTGTCCCATCTCAGCTCCTTATGAAAATTAACCCCATCCCCATCAGAACCAGGACAGTAGGTTACTTTTCATACAATAATCTTCTTTGATGGACACATACAGTGGAACCTTATCTTAGAGAATGACGGGTAAATTTTACTGTAAAAAAAAATCAATTTCCTGCCTTCAATATTTCTTTTAATAATTTTGACCATCATATATCTTAACAAGAAATGTTCCCAGCCACTGTGATTAACATGCAAAGCTGTTTCTTAACAGTATTCACTCTTATTTTAAAAATGACACTGAGAGCTCAGAGGCTCTTGTTCTTAATTTTTAAACCCACTAATTTCATTGTGTCTGACACAAAGCAGAACATCTTTGCCATAATTACTGTATAAGTTATTTTTTTCCACAAAGTTGTAATTTTCCTAAAATAAGCTGGACTGCTTCAATTATGTAAATCAACTATCTAGAGAATATAATGACTGCATTGGCAAAACACAATAGAACTTAACAGGAAGCCAGCAGAGAGAGAGAGAGAGTGATGGGGAAGGCAAAAGCCCAAATGAGGATGTTTTTTTCAATTAGAACCACAGCAAATTCTCTGCCCTGCTGGTAAACTGGCTCCTATGGCTTCTCACTCTGCCAGATATGCTCTTCCCTTGGTGCTAGAGTGCGACCATTAAGATTGGCAGGAAGTTTCAGCTGGTGTGCAGAAATCGAGAGTGGCTAAGAAAAAATGATGGTTTGCTTCTGTTGTTATTTTTGTGTATTTGTGTTGAAGCAAATATATAGGCAGTAGTGCCTGAAAGAGCCAAAGAGTTTATGATAAATTTCATGTGAGACATCTCAAGCCATATGAAGGGAAACAATGACTGGGAGAGGGAAAAAGGCCATAGTAATGGCTAAAAAACATGTTAATACTCAGTACTGACAACCTGCATCAAATGGCTGGCACGAGGTAACCTAAATGCTGAAAGTTCTGAGAACAGATGACTTTTTCATACATACTCCTCTTATGTGACTCGTCCTATAAATCCCAACCTTTCCTCACTCAAGACCTTCTCAGTGACCTAAATTGCACTGTTCTTAGGATGCATCTGTTTCTATCTCTTTGCTCCAGATGGAATGATCAGATTGAAGACAGCTATACAAAGGTGAAGTAACACTGTTGATTTATACTATGAACTCACTGCAGCTTTATTTTCAATCCTAATCTTTGTGGGTTTTATTTTTAAAATCTTTTTTAGAAGCTGACATATTCAGCAGAGACCTTCACTGATCTCTCTTCAGTGATTCTGTTTTTTTTTTTTCTAAATAACTATAACTGCTGTAGAAGTTTTTAAAGTACAAGTTTCTTTCTGACAATCCTTTCTGAAATGTTTCTTTTTATATTGTTCAGCATTGACTTTTAATGTCGCATAGAGCTTGATTAAGTTCTTGTGACAGTTTATTTTGCTTAATTAGAGTTCAGAAGTTCTCCCATTTTTTGCTAGTTCTTGGCAAAAATCAGAATGTAGAAAATGTATTCTTGTGTGTGTATTCAACACTGCTGTTGTTTGAAATCTTAAGACACACAAGTGTTATAAATCTGTCATGACTTATTCTGATTCTAGTAACTTTCCATTTTACATTGGAACTTTACTTTTCATCCTTGGCCTATTTTATTTTATAGTTCCGTGTCAGAAGGCATCTGGTCTGATTTAGCACTCTGTATTTACCTACTTGGTGATTTCTACGTCCAAGTAGCTCCATGTCTTACCAAGGACTTTGTCAAAGTCCACAGTGAAGTCCAAATAGTTTCTATTATTTGATTTGCCTGTAGCCACTTTTTGCTGAAATACTCACCAAGGTAATTTATAATTTTGCCTTTAGTTGAAATGTCAACTAACTAAACTGGTGTATTTTAATTGCCATCTGCTCTGTACCCCTCCCCTTCCCCGAATACTGGCTTTTCAAAAGAGATACACAAGGTGTATAAGTATCCCAGTATTCTAACATAGATTCTGAAAGCTTCTCACAATTTTGTAAAAGTCAATAACTGTTTCTTTAATCTTAGGTTCCTTCAGCATCCTACCCTAAGATTTTGCTGCTGTCTAATACTTTGGTCCTGCAGTGCCTCTCTTGTCTCAGTCTCTGACTGTGATACATTATTCCTGGATAGAAACCCTTCAAAACAGTTATTTCCCAAAATCTGATGAAAAAAATTTCAACCTTGTCCATCACCAAAGTGTTTTTTCTCTTCTTGCTCTAGCAATCCCACGCATGCTGTTACTTTTTCCTCCTTCACCTAATCCTAATTAAATCCTTGCTTATTTTTTCATGCCTATGCTTCTTCAATTACCTCTTGCAAAATAGTTGTGTTTTTTACTACTTTCTCCCTGGCCAAAGCAGCTGAAGAAAGCACTATGCTTCTCACAGGGAGATGCAACGGGTAGTACTTAACACGATAGGATAAATGGCTGTTCCATATAAGAGGAAACATTTTGTGGGCAAAGAATCAAAGGATGGCATTATTTGTGTTAGTCCTGCTTGTAGATCAAGTACATTTCACTTGGTCTTTTTGGGGTGAAACTTAGAGGTATATTGATTAGAAACTTTCCTTGCATATGCCCTTATGCTGGTGGCTGTGCTGAAATATGAAATATTGCTTATCATACTTGATTGCTTAATTGTACAGAGATCAAACAGTTTTACACCATTTTTGGTTCTGGCAGCACAGTGGAGAGCAAGCATCAGAATCAGACTGTAATTTCTGACAGGTAATCATCTTTCTTTCTTTGGTATTGTAGGTCAGTTCAGGTTGTGGCAGATGTGTTCTATGGAGACTGAAAATGGAGGGGTAGTAGAGATTGTGATGACAAGAATGAGAGAAAGAAAAATGAGATGGGTAACAAATTACATATAACAGATAAATACTTGTGTTTTGTACACATACTGGTAAACACGAAGCACCCTCTCAAATGCTGCAGAGAACAGCAGGAACATGTATATTTGCATGTTTATTAATTTTATTTTTATATTGCCAAAAGTTGTTAGTGGCATGATAGTGTCACTTGGTAATCCACAACACATTTTGCAAGGTTTGCTTCTAAGATTACATGATTTTATTATCATAGTTTAAAACTGTGCAAAGGATTGTTTCAGGCAAAGTTTTACTAACAATGCAAGCACACAGAGGAAAAATAGCACTTATAATGCATTCAGCAGCATGTGTTACAGTTACTTTTTGCAGGAATTGTCAGCAAAGTTGAATTATTGTCATTATCTTTCAGCACATGAAACAGGCTTTAATCTCTCAGATATCTGAACTTCCAATATATAGAGGAAATAGCTAGATCCCGGTTATCTCTGCCTATAACAGGAAAAAAACCCACCACTTAACTGTATGCACAAATCCTATCTGAAATAGTCAGTACAATTCTGAAGGACACAACAGAGTGGGTTTTGGCTGTACTGTTGCTGCAGAACAGCTACAACATAAGAGAATTATTACATATTTCCTATCAAATGAAGCCTTGGATAAGATATTACTGTCTTTGAACTCCTTTAAACTGCACAAAAAAGAAGACTGAGCTAAGAAGGCCATAATTACTTCATTTACGACACACAGTTTCATCTGATTTGCTACGGAGATCTGTAGGGGGACCTCCAATTACAGAACGGATAACAAGCTTCTATGTGTTGTAGCTGAACCTCAGTATCAAAGGAAGCATTATAAAAACTGAGGAAAACTCACAAGGAAATCCTGTCTGCTGATTTATTTGCCCTGATACATCTTATCTCTGCTATATATTGTTGCTAACCAGGCTTCAACTAATTAAAAATGTGAGAAAACAAGATTTTAAAGGATGAATCTTCTTCAATTTAAGAAAGGTAAAAAAGTATTTTTTAAAATAATGTCCTGAAAGAACTACAAGTGGATGAATTAGCGCAGAGAAACTATCACACAGAACTCCAGGTGCTGTTGCTTGTTTCAAGAAGACCTGTGGATAAAATAAGGAAATAATATTTCATCTCAGAGAGAACAGGGGAAAAGATAACTCAAGTTTATTGAGTCAGGTATAATGACAAAAGATGGGTGAAGCTGCAGCTTCATTTGCAATTTTTCATGTTATCACTTGGGAAATTATAAAAATCAAGAGTTTATGGGATTTTGAGCTCATAGTAACAGTCCATTTTATGAGGAATCCAGCAAAATCCTTCAAGGATATCTGGTATAACTGGATGGAATTTTACACACTCTTAAACAGTGTGGAATCTCTTTAGAAAGCTGTGAAAACAATTTATCTATCATTAACGACATGTAAAAACAACTGTGGACAGTTTTAGTGGTCTGCTCGTCAACCCTGAAGAATGAAGGCTCAAAAACATTGGCCTAGGAACTGACACACTGGAAAACCTGCTGGACTCAGAAAATATTGTGGGTTTTTTTCATTTTTTTTCCTTTTTTTTTTTTTTTTTTTTCTTTTACGATAGAAGTGTTTGCTGGCCATTTGGATTTTCCACATGAAGAAAAGGACCTGCAGGCTCAGCAGTCTTTTCGCACTCATTCTGTCTTTTCTGCATGTTGGACTTTCAGATATGACAGAATTGCAAGGGATTACTGCTGATCCCTTCTCTTTCTTCAAATCTGCATGAAAGCATTCCCAAGTGTTCCACCTGGTAGGAATATTAAGACTGGCAGCTTTAGCAAAGCTCTGCTCCAATAATCACAATCAAATTATCTTCCTTCTTCCATTCGCACTGTGAAATAAGAAGTTATCCTCTTTTATGTTTACAGTTGTACTTAATGTCTCCATATTCCCCACAATTTCCTACAGCATCCATCTTGTTCGATATGTACTGTACGTAGCGTTACTGTAGGTCTGGCATACGGCGGCTCCTATGCAAAAAAATTCAAATCAGTTCGGAAAAAATCATGAAAAGAAAAATATTCTACTGTAAAACATTTTCTGTTGCATCTGTTTTCACTTTATTACAAAAGATTTTTTCATACATGCATGCAAGCACACACACAAATAAAAATAGCTTTTTCTTTGTTGGAATACGGATTTCCACTCTGAAATAAAAAAAAAAAATACACTTATGGAAGAATTACTAACCATTTAGGTTCCTTGTTTTTTCTGTTAATATTTATGCATAAAAGGGACTTGTTACTTCCTGGTTCATCTTCTTTCTCTTAGCTGGATCCTGCAGTGAAATCATAGTAAAAAAGGAGAAAAAAAAAGTCCAGCAAGGATAATTAGTCTATTTTACTGGCTTTGGTTTTCTATCACTGCTGAATACTTAACAAAATTTGTGCTTACTGTCATAGCCTCAGGAGAGGTGCATTTTGTTTCCAAAAGCATCCTGCAGGACAACCATCATATAATCCTGCTCAAGTGTCCTTCAGTGCAGTGTAAACAATGTAATGCAGGACTTCGTAGTGTAATTACAAAATAGCAACACTGAACTATTTTGATTTCAGTCTATTTAGCAATCTTGAGGCCTTTTAAGGTCACACATCAAACAATGTTTTATCTCGTTTGCAATAAAAAGTAGGTCCTGGGACTACCAAAACCACACTATGCTCTTCTGTGTATAAAGAATCCAGCCTTTTTGCACAGATACTGCTCTCAAATGAGGTGATTTTAAGTATCGTAATGGAAACAAGTAAATGCTGTTTTAGCTAGGAGACAGCAGTCAGATGATGTCAGAGAGACTGACCTTGACTGGGATTATGAACACATTCTGGTGAGACATGGTTCTACTCTTGCAGTCAGTGCAGCTCTTCAATAAGACGGTCACATAAAAGGCACGTGTGTGTGTTTTATTAGCAGAACAGGTGGGACACATTTTAGCATCTGGTCCATCTTATTTACTGATATCATTGGGGGCCCATTTTTTGAATGTAAAGTGCTAGATCTGTGCTTAATTTACCCCTCCGTGTTTTATATGTAACTCTGAAGAAGGAATTGCAACAAAAAGACAGAGAAACAAAATTTATGTTATGTTCCCCTTGAACAAGTGATCAAAATGTACATACTTCACAAAACACCTTGCTCCTTCTTCTGCTCACAGATAGGAACATCTTCAGAGTCAAATGTGCCTGTTTGGAGATGCTTTATAGTAGTCTGCTTACTTATATTCCCTCCTCTACTTAATAGTCCATGAAGAACTTGAGAATCTGTGAAAGCTATGTCCTTCTGAAGCATCTTGCTCCATGTAGCATGGGTCCCTCTGATGTTTCAGCCCTTGACTGTGTCACATATATACAGCAGATAATAAAAAACCAAGTTGCCTTTCTAGAAAAGTCATGGCTCACTGATCTCATTAGGAACATACCTTATTCTTTCTCAGCAGATCCTTTGGCTCTGGCCCTTGAAGCTCTTTGAAATTCTCTGGCAGCTCAGGAGGGAGGCTGAATAGCATGATATTTGTTCACTCCTCATTGCCAGTCTGACAAGTGAACAGCAGTTCACTAGAGTTCAAACATCTGGCAAACAGCTCGCTGCAGCTTTAAGCTGTCACACATTAATAAAGACCAATTGTTTCGTCAAGAACATGTTGGGAAGTTTAAAGGAAGCGAAGAGCCAAGGGGAAACATGCTAATTAAAAGTATCTATATAAAGCTATAGTGAATAGAGGATGATTAATTTAACTTTCTTAAAGGTAAATCTATGTTACAGGGGAGCTGAGACTGCCACCCTTACTGCTGTTGCATAACACCTGAAGGATGGGAGAAGAAGAGCTTGTTTTTACTGCGTCTGCTGTGAGAAGCAGGGAACCCTAATGCTCACCACCCTCCATATCCTAAAAGATTTCTTGTCAGTGTAGCTGCTGTCAAGGGATCTGGCAAGGACCATTGAGATGAGGATCATTTTGCAGCCTGCTGGTCTGGGTGAATGCCTACTGTTCTGCGCCTAGGGCTAGCCCTCGCATTAAGCAACTAGAAACAACTCTTACGCGGCATGTCTGAATAATCAGAGGATTTAATGTGGAAAACTAATGTATTTTGGAGATCAGAAATGGGCAAGGTATCTCTAAACATTTGGATCATGATCTGAAACTGTGGTTTATAGCAACTGGTAGGAACGATCATTTTTTGTCGGTTAATGTTCTGCTTGCAAATAGTTTTGTTGGGGAACAAGCTGCTGTTCTTTCGAATACCAGCACAAGTCAGTGCAACTGCCCCACAGAGACTAAAGGCTAGAGAGACATGCAATATAATGAATTTCTTTGCAGGCATAATATGGAAACTTACATTATTATACAACTGTTGTACTAGTGCTGAGAATATAGATGTGTACTTCAATATGCTCTTTTCACATTTTTTTTTTAAATAAGCAGTTTAACATAAATGTGCAGAATAAGATTTTAAATGTTTCCATTATTTTTTTTTCTTTTTCTCTGTGCCTGACACCTTCTAAGATTTTTTTCATCTTTATGCCATTTTTAAGGCTGATGAAGTTTGTTTGGAGAAGTCTCAGTGCTAAAAGCATTGCAGGATACAGCCTCAAGTAGTGGTTCATGTTGCCATTTGGCTGGACTCCCTATTCCACAGCTGTAACAACTGAGGGACAGCAGGAACTCTGTCTTGGCTAGGGGTTGTGTGGAAAGCTCTACAGGTAGGACGGACCACTGGCACTGCAGGGTTGTAGTGCAGTTGCTAGTCTAACTTTTGCTCTCAAATTTTATTTTATGAGATGCTTTTAATTGGACTGGTCTTTCTGCTACCACTGGCATGTTTGCTAGACCACATGATTATTGTGTACCTTCACAGCAGAAGGGTGTGTTCATCTCCTGAGAGAAGTCCCCTGGCAAGGCTTGAAGGCTGGGCTGCTCCAGCCCCTTTTAGACACGGTTCTGTAAAGCATGACACAATGGGGTCAGTTATTCCAAAATTTGGAGGTATGATGGGATTAGTCAGAGGGGGCGCCCAGACATTGCCACAGGCAGCTGCCAGGCAGAAGCTCTTGCCCTGGCAAGTCTGGGTTCTGTTGAGCTGAAAATGTGGTGTAGGAGGCATGTAAACAGATACACAGTATTTACAGTTGGAAAGAGTACAGGAGCCAGGTGATGGTGATCCCATATGAGTAGGGGTAAACCCACCTCCCATTAATAATACACCTGGACTTTGAGGCCTTAACAACTATATGCCTGTTTGTGATGAGGCCTAATCTCCAACATTGTGGACAGACAGATGTTTTACAGCAGTCTACCTGCCAATAAATTCTCGCAGCCAAGACTAAACAGGGTTGACTCTGCACAGCACTTGTCATCATTGGCCTTGTGGTAATTAATCCATCTGTCCATTGCTGATGCTGATCCTCTGCATCTGTTCAACAGATCTTTTTATCTTTTTGCTGAATTGCTGGTTAAAGCTAAAGTGCTTAGATGTGGAAAGAAGCATTCAGCTTTTCTTTGAGAGGCTTTTTGTCAGCCTTCCCATTGCTAATCTCACGTCTGCTAGACTGCATGTGGTATCTTCACCTTTTGATAATCTTCACCAAGCTTTTGAAGGCATTTGTGATACATGATGGAGAGACTGCTGGGATGAGATGGGGGCACAGTTGTTCCGGGCCAGTTGGAAAACAGAAGTTGCATGTTTTTGGCTGGGAGCGTGCAAAGCCTGAAGCACCTATGCTGCTTGTGCGTCTCCCCCTGAAGCATTGCTAGGATGGTCCTGTGTCGAGGTGGTTTGTGTAGCTGGTCAGTTTGTCCCTATGGTCATTGTTGGAGGACTCTGTTGCAGGACAGTGTAGGTACAACCTTGTGTCTCTGTCTACCGAATGGGAACAGCATAAACTTCCCTGCATTGTGAGAGGAAATGGCTAAATATATCAAATAATATTGCAAACTCTACTATGACAATAGATGCTATATTTGTTCATAAGTTTCATAAAAATTTGCTACAGAGCAGCCCATATGTTTATTGTAGTGCCAGAGGTGAAACTTGACAAGGAACAACTACAGTTTCACAACAATGTAGATTAGTGGTTCCATTTCACTGCAAAACAACAATAGTTGTTTTATAGTTGTACCTAAATATGAAGTATCATTTTAAATGAGAACTGAAATTATTACAAGTTGCAATTGATTGTGAAACACATCAGATGTATTGTATTTGAGTGACCTATTTCTCCTCATTTAACATTGTAAATTTGTTAACTTGAGTTTCATTTCACCTTCAGCAGTTGTAGTATGGGGGACTTAGAGGTAGTGATCTTTGCTCTATATAAAAGCATTAAAACAGGCAGATCAAATCAATTTTAATGTGACAAACTGACCAAAAATGCACAAAAGTGGTGATGTATTCAAAAACCATATTGCTAAGAGATCTGTGGCAGACTTTTCTTCTCTCCAGGATTTTTCTGTAGTAGCAGTGCTGGTACCACAAAAATTCACTGATAAATTACAATTCATCATGGTTTCATAGGGCTATTTCCCCCCCGGCTATCCTTGAGTTTTTATGGAGTATCACTAAATATTGTGGTTGTTTACAATGTTCATCAACAGAAGTGATGGCAAAATAGCCTTCCAACACATGATTCACAGCATTATTGCTGCTAAAATAATGTGTCTTCTCACTTTCTGATATTCCTCAGTGCATCTAGAGGAGGGTATCTGTTCAAAATACTGAGTGCAGGGAAATAGAACACTGTGGGCAAAAGTTACTCAGCAACAGCAGACTTTTGAAATCTTGGAAGCTCAGTTCTTTCTCTAACAGTAATAATGTTGTTGATGATGATGTAAAGTTCTTCTGCTGTATTTATAAGGTGATTATATTCAAGTGTCCTAACAATTATTTATTTATTATGCTATGTATATAGCAATGCTTAATCCCAAGCTTTTGGAGTGTCAGAAAATATATTTAACAAAGTAGCAATGCAAGTTAATATTTAAGGTGTAAAATGACTATAATAAAAATCTAGGAAAAGAAAGCGTGTGAAAAGATGAAATTTACTACCTAGTATAAATAAGTGAGCCAACAGAGCATCTTCTAAGAAATCAGTACTGTGGAGGCAGCCTCATCATTTTATTATGAAATTACTCATATTGCCATTCTTGAGACTTAATTTTAAGGTTCTAGTATCCCTCATGAATTATTTTAATGCAAGACTTCACATTATAAATTTGGGAGAGAAAAAAGCTAAAAAATATGGCCTGTGCTATACTGTATATTTGGTTCCAACTTGAAATATGTAAGTGAAACATGGGAAGCTGTTAGTAACCAGAAATAAATTTAAAGGATCATAGTAATTTTAAAGAATTCAGGCTTGGCGGAATATGTGCTTTCACCATCACAAAGCTAACAGGAAAACCGGTGCCTTGGAACCCCAAAGGATCAAAATTATTTCAAGCAGCAGGGTTTAAAAACAAATTTATTTGCAGTTTGGGGAAGGGTGACCATTTTGTTCAAAAAACTCCATTATCTAACTCTACATTTCTCTAATATATCACTCTATAGACAAACAAATATCTATAGATTCAAGATTGCATAGAGAAGGCCTGTTCGTAATTGAGATCAGGGAGTCAGATCTGCATCTGGTAAATTGATAAAGCTCTGGTGATTTCAGTCTTGGACTTTTAGAGACTAGTAAAAGAATGGAGAATTAAACGGTTAAAACTTCTACTGCTCTTGGAATTTAAGTTACTCTCCTAATTGTTGGTGATTTTCTCTAGAAGTATAGAAATATTTATAATAACTGCACTAAAATACTTGGCTGTTCAGTCTCAGCTAAGGGAAGCTGATAGCAGTTTTTTTGATGTTTCTAAATCAAAGGTATCTGAAAGCACATCAGGTGAAAAAGAAAGTAGAAAATGAAGCAGAGATAAGGGACTCAAAACAATTTCAGATCTACACACTAATATTATGTCCTGGGTCTAGTAAGACTAACCCTGCTGATAAAAAGTAAATGGGAAATAGATTTGGGAAAGCAAATCCAAGATGAAATTTGGCATGATTATTTTTAGGAAGTATATGTGTGTATATACAACTCCCCCCTTGCCCACCACATATCCCTCATAGACTGGTATCCCATAAAGTTTGGCATGCTTTCTATAGAAATCAATACGCTGTTCAAGAGGCACAAGTTTATTGTTTATAATTTTCACATAAAATAAGTGGTTTATACTTTTATTATTGTCTTGGGGATTCCTGGCCTCCACTTCTCCTTCCTGTTTCTTCCCTGGGCTCACAAAAATTGTTGGTTTCGCTATGTACAGCAGAGCCACACATTTACGTCCACATGACCCCTCCAAGTCCCCACTTGTGGCCAGGTGGGCAGGAACTGCTGCCAGTGGGAGGAAGACCTTCCCACAGGCACCCACAGAGATGCCTCTCCCACACCCCCTTTCCAGAAGCTCGGTCTCACTCTTACACCCACAGAGGTTTCTGTCCCTCTGGGAGTGTCGAATCATAAATCAACTGTGTATGTCATCCTCTTTTAACTGAGGGTATGAAACCCCCTGACAGAGAAAGGAGGAGAATATTAACTGATTATTGACAATTAGTTTTTGGAAGTGTTTCCTGGCTGTACTCACAAGGCACATCCATCAGATTTTGTACCCATCATTTTGTTGAATCATTGCAGGATGCTTCCCTTAAATGAAACCGTGTGAATCTTTATTCTTGAGAAGATGAAGTGGCACTCAGGTCTTGCAAGGAGTAAATGTCAGAGGGGTTAGTGCTTGCATCACTCCCAGGGGAAGAACACAAAGAAAGTGTGTCTTTGTTATGAGTCCAGCTGGACTAGTCGGTGACCACTGGTGTGCTCTACCATGTCTTGATAAGAGGGATTTTAAGCACCTAATGGTCAGTTAGTGCAATAAAAATAGCACAAGATGAAAATGTCCTCCTCTTGCAGAGTAAAAAAATACGTATTTTAAGCTAAGTGTCCAACACCACAAATATAAACCATTAGGGGGACCCCCTGTGATACAGAAACAGTTATAAACAGATATACTGCAGTATTTTTGTATTACTTTCAATAGAAGTATAGCCAGAGTAGTATATCTTATATTTTTAATCAATTTTCCATTTTACAGCCTCATTTTTGGAAGCAGAGCTGGAGTTCTGCATAGCCATCACTCCTGCGCTGTTGAATGACGTCTTAGATTTTCTTTGCTTTAGCAAAGAGTTGCTCAGAGTCTCATCAAGCCTGGCCTTGAATGTCTCCAGGGATGGGGCCTCCACCACCTCTCTGGTTCAGCGTCTGTTCCAGTGTCTCTGTTCCAGCATCTCACCACCATGATTGTAAAGAACTTCTTCCTAATGTCTAATCTAAACCTACCCTGCTCTAGTATAAAACCATTGCCCCTGGTCCTATCACTACATGCCCTTGCAAACAGCCCCTCCCCATCTTTCTTGTAGGCCCCCTTCAGGTACTGGAAGGCCGCTATAAGGTCTGCCCGGAGCCTTCTCTTCTCCAGGCTGAACAACCCCAACTCTCTCAGCCTGTCCTCACAGGAGAGGTGCTCCAGCCCTTTGATCATCCTCATGACCCTCCTCTGGACCCGCTCCAACAGGTCCATGTCCTTCCTGTGCTGAGGGCTCCAGAGCTGGACACAGTACTCCAGGTGGGGTCTCACGAGAGCAGACTAGAGGGGGAGAATCACCTCTCTGGATCTGCTGGCCACAGTTCTGATGCAGCCCAGGATGCAGTTGGCTTTCTGGACTGCTAGTGCACATTGTTGGCTCATGCTCAGCTTTTCATCCACCAGTACCCCCAAGTCCTTTTCCGCAGGGCTGCACTCTATCACATCATCCCCCAGCCTGTATTGATAACGAGGATTGTCCTGACCCAAGTGCAGGACTTTGCACTTGGCCTTGTTGAACTTCATGAGGTTTGCTCAGACCCACCTCTCTAGCTTGTCCAGGTCCTTCTGGATGACATCCTGTCCCTCTGGCCTGTCAACTGCACCACTCAGCTTGGTATCATCTGCAAACTTGCTGAGGGTGCATTTGATCCCACTGTCTAAATCATTGATGAAGATATTAAACAGCACTGGTCCCAGTACGGATCCCTGAGGGACACCACTTGTCACCCCTCTCCATCTGGACATTGAGCCGTTGACCACCACACTCTGGCTATGACCATCCAGCCAGTTCCTTATCCACTGAACAGTCCACCTATCAAATCCGTATCTCTCCAACTTAGAGAGAAGGATGTTGTGGGGCACCATGTCTAAGGCCTTGCAGAGTACAGATAGATGATATCCGTTGCTCTTCCCTTGTCCACTGATGTAGTCTGTAGAAAGCCACTAGGTAGGTCAGGCATCCACTTAATTAAACCAGTTCTTCAGAAATGGAAATTCACTGAAATCACTGACATCAGCATGGCATCAGACTGACTTGTTGGATATGGGTTATCACTTGCCACCTTTTCTTTCTTTTTTGATCTGTCATTTAAACTATTAATAAGCTACCAAAAAATTATAGCATCTTCCTAACTTTATCAATACTTCAAGTTTTATTGGGTGTTCCTACTTTAATTCACTAATAGAGAAAGGCATCATACTTTGTCACATATGCTGTTAGTAGCATTTCAATCTCAGAGGTTAAAACAGCAGAAACAATTCCAGTTGCTAAAAGACACAAGATGTTCAATAGCCACAGAGCTCATGAAGGGGAGGGACTAAGTTTTTCTATCTACCCAGGGTATGGTGATGCTTTTCCACCATCAGCAAGAGGAACAGCTAACTTTAATAAGAAAAGAAAAAAATAACACCGATAATTAAGCTTTATATAATGCTTTCTTGTAGTATATTTTCATTATGTAATCTGCTACAGAGCTCTCTGAAAACATCTACATTCACTTTCAATGTTGAGATTTTATGGTAGTAGGCATTTTAAATACATTTGTAATTAAATATCAAATGTTCTCATTCTCAATATGATCAACAGTTCTTCATCTTCAGCAAGTAGAAGAAGGCACTAACAGACTTGACTTGCATGGCATCACAAAATGAATGAAGACTTGAGATATAGTTAAGGGTTACAACTACGTTGTTGGAAACATTGTAGTAGGGAAGACATTGTCTAAGTTAAAGAATGATACTGATAAAGGAACAAGAGATTATAAAAGTAATTACGACGAACTTCCTCTGGGTATGAGAAAGTTTCTGACCATCAGGGTGATGATCTTTCCAAACAGAGCAGCAAACACAAAAATCTGAACTGATTGAAAGGTGGAGAGTGAGAACCCCAGGGTTCCCTGACAGATTTATCCAGCTGGGGCCAAACCACCACCAGTGCCCACCAGCTCCACAGCAACTGCCTGGTACCAGCTGCAAGGGGCTGGAAGAGTCTGGGAAAGGGCCCTGTCCTTCCTCTGGACCCCAACGCCAACAGTTTTGGTGACTCCTCTCCTTTTTTAGACAAGGGTACCTTCAATAGCAGCGGTGGCACTTAGTCACCAGAGGTGTCCCTTCCAGTCCTACATTCTTAGGAGCAGTCTTCTCCTTTCAAGTCTCAGAGGTCTTTGAGTGTATTCACAGTGACCATGGGCCTTTGGGGATGTTTTCAAAGGCTTCAGTAGCAGTCAGGCCCCTAGTGAGATTTGCAATAGAAAGTCAATGAACACTCCAGAACAGAACACCTTCCCCCTTGAGTCACTCCTAGATGTGAATACTTTGAGGGGACGATTTCATGTGTCAATGGTTGCATTTTACATCTGTTTTACATATGTGGAGATGACTGTGCTGTATATCAGGCAATACAAAATCTGCCTCTTGTGTATGCATGTTTAGACAAATAGATTTTAGATCTTATTTATGAAAATTCTTCTGCTCTCTCTTGCTTCCAAAGGGTAGCATACTTGGATAGCTTATTATCATTAAAAACATAGACTTCACTGAAAGAAAATGGGGCAAATAAGGTCCTCAGAAAACATTGATGGTTATTATTTTTGTTGTAAATCCATTTCTTCACCTCTTTTGAAATTATCTAACCCCTGCCAGGGGCAGTGAAAGGAGTGACCTGAAATGTCGATGCACTGCCAATGGATATTTTTTGTGTGTATTACTGTGCTGGCATGGACTCAGCAGGTACATAAAATACAATGTTCCAACCCATTTCACCCTCCAAGTTAGAGTGAGGTATGTTCATTTTCACTCTCTGCACTCAGTGCCTCTTCTTAGTCAGAGAGTGAGAGCTCAGTTGCTGTGCAATCTTGAGCTTCTTTTATGAGCTTAGCTGGAACGCTGCTGGGTATCTTTCTTCATTGTAGCTTTTAAAATCTTGGCTTGCAAAATCAAGAGCTCTTTCCTGGCTGCACAGGTGATTACCTTACTTTAGGTAAAGCCTCAAATTCCCTGAAGTATCTCATATACGTTCTCACAATATCCTTTTTCAGTGCTTCTTTTTCATTACCACGCTTGGTGTGCCCTTTTAATTCTGCACATTGGCTCGAGGTGGATTAATTTTTTCTGACTGCATAGTGGCTAGTCTGTCTTTGATTCTGGTTCTTCTTATGTTTATCCTTTCTACTGCCAGGGAACCATGAAAACCAGATGAAAAGATTTGCCCCATTTAGATCCTGAGAACAGACTCTGCTGTCAACAGAAAAACGTAGAGGGCAAAATCTAACAACAACAACAACAACAATTATAAATTATGGAAGAAATGAGCAGTTTGCTTTGCTGCACTGAATCATCATGGTTTGTTGGAACGATGTAAGGTGTTTTTGGAAGACTGCAATGTTGTTTCTTGTTTTCACCTTGTAAAAAAGAAATTAGGAGCAAACCATGACCTCAGAGTCTAAGTTTCCCAAATGGAGCAGAAAATCCCAGATTTAAATTTTTTATGGACTTCTATGCTGATTGTCGCTCTAACGAAAGTCTCAAATTTAAAATAATTCACATTTGATGAGTGAACCTAATTTTGAGTGTATGTTTTGGCTAACTCACTCTTCTTCATCTGTAATTTGGATCTATTTATTTTTAGAAGACATTAGATGTGATGGATGCCAGTGGCCTCTATCCTTATAGAATGTGAATCCCTTGAAGACATGAATAAACTTGTTCTTTTCTAGCTTCCGCTTCCACCCTCATTTTACATATGGAAAAAACAAGTGCAGAAAGATTAAACAACTTTCTCAAGGTCACATAGGAGTTTGGTGCTGGGAATTGAGCTGATTTTCTACATCCCAGTTCAGTGTTTTGAACTTGTGGCCAAGCTGTCTCTCTGTTTTCATCTGGTGAGATATTTAGAAACAACTCTAAAAACCTGGGATGAAATTTTAAATTGCAGTTGTCCCATCATCTTCAAAGATTTTGTTCCTATTAATTATCATTGGGATGTGCTGGTTCCTCAGAAGCCCAAAGCAGTTTATCATTTTATTGCAGCCTGGTCAGTACTACCTTGCAAAACAAACACTACTTGCAGTTAGCAGGAAGTGGGAAATCTGAAGCTGTCTTCCCAGTGTAGGTATATGATTTGTCAAACCCTGATGGTTTTGACTGGCATTTTTAAAGCAGAAGCCACATTTTGGAAAACTTTAATATTGACGTCTCTCTTGTTATAGGTGTTTCAAACACCTGTAATCTCCAAGAGATATTATCATTGTGCACTTATTTACTAGTAAGTTTGTAAGAGATTTTAATATCCTTTTCATTGACATTTAAACTTGTAAATATACTTCATTGATAATTAATTTTTTTATCCTGGTTAGTGTATTGTTCAGTTTCATGTAGGGATTCAGAAACTTTGGGCCTTATATAAAATGTAACTAAAAAATTGGATTTCCTTTTTTCTGTAAATGAGCCAGATCCTCTTGTCTTTTACTTGGTCCTCAAGTCTTGCTTGACTAGCTAATAAATGGACTGTTCCATTTGTGTTAATTGAGAGAAGAAACAGGAATAACAGAGAAATTGTTGAAAAGAGCATTTCAGATATGTCATGGCAAAAGATGATAAGCATTGCATTAACATTTACAGAGGAAGTATAAAGAGATGACAGAAATGATCTAAAGAAAGTTTAGCTGCTGTATATCATTTGTTGCTTATGGCTTTCTTGTAGTGGAACAGAGTTTGGTGGGAGCGCTTTAAATTGGGCTAAGTCAGATTCCTGTTCACTTCAGTGACTTTTGGATTATTTCCTGAAATATTCTGTTTGCTGAACAGCAAGCTGAAATCTTCCAACTCTGTGCTGGAAACTCCTGTATTCTATTGCTGATGTTGGTAGGTCATGTGTCAAGATAAAATGAGGAAAAGTTTCCAAGTCTCATGAGAGCATTTCAACCAAAAAGTCCATTGAGTTAGGCTGTCAGTCATGTGACCCAGCCAACTTCCATGAGCAATCCTCGACTTCCATATCACTAAAAAGGAATTGTAACAATCTTTCCATCTTCCTTTCTAACGTTGTGAGGCTGCTCATTCCTTTGCCTGTGATGGTTCATATCATATTAGTCTTCAGAAATTATCACGTTGTGGTGGGTTGACCCTGGCCAGCAGCCAAACACTCCTCCAGCCTCTCAGTCACTCCTGTCTCCTGCAGGATGGGGAGAACACAGAAGGAAGGTAAGAATAGCTGTGAATAGAGATAATGGCGGTTTAATAGGGAAAACAAAAGCTGAGCGTAACGGGAAAGCAAAAAGAGGAATTAATTCACTATTTCCCATTGGCAGGTGGTTGTCCATCCAGTTCCTGGGAAGCAGGGCCTCAGCATACCTAACAGCTGCTTGGGAAGACAAATGCCATAACCATGAACATCTCCCCCTTCTTCCTCTTTTCCCTGAGGTTATATTGGTGAGAACAACCAATTGGTCGTATGGAATATCCCTTTGGTCAGTTTGGGTCAGCTGTGTCCCCTCTCAGCCTCTTGCCCATTCCCAGCCTACTTGCTGTGGAGGGAGGATGGGAAGAGTGAGGGATGGGCTCAGTGCTCTGCAATAGCCAAAACATGGGTGTGTTATCCACACACTTTTTGCCCCAGATACAACGCTCAGTGCCATACAGGCTGCTGTGAAGATAGTTAGCTTCATCCCAACCAGAATCAGCATACACATTTATCACACACAGAAGTATGCTAATTGCTTTTCTGAGTATTTTCCATAATACCTTGTTCGTCTGAATCTCACTATATATTGGTGACCTGACTTTAATAGACTCCAATATATTATATTGATCAACTGACTTGAACAGACTTCAAGAATTTGAATTCTGAGGATATTCAGTACCACTGCAAATACCAATTAATATAGTACAGTTATTTCCAGTGTTCCAAAGCTAAAACCACTCTTCTTTGAATATCATTGTTGCTTAATAAATTGCATACTTTTCTTTTGAACAATATTAAATAATTGCCCCTCAAATTTGCAACTGAAGGACCGTTCATATTACTCATAATGCCTTATGAAATACTAATTGATGGCTTTGTGCAGTGTCTCCATGGGATAATTGCTTGTTTAGTGCAACACTTTCACTGAACAAATGCTTATTCTTTGCATTTTTCCTTTGTAAAGTAGTTTTTCTTCCACTGTAATATTTTCAGAAAGATTTCTGGTTTGGAGTAATTGGACCATGATCTATGATATCATTTAATTGCTGAAGCATGAGCTGTATAGCCACTGTTTCTATTTTTTGGGTTTTCTGCAGGCAGATTTTATACCTTCCTCTTTAAGATACTTCATGCTTGTATTTTCTGCTTTAAGATTTGCCATGCTCTATTCAAAACTGGCTCATCAAACCCATGCTGTACCACCTCTCTTGGAAACCAATATTTCCAGGTTTGAAGGAAGACAGTAAACCAGGGATCATAATGAAAACCTGTCTTCCCAGTTTTTTATTATCATAAAGAATTATGATAGAATTTTTTCTGGTTGGAAGTAGTCATTCCTTAACTTAAGTAGAGCTAAGCAGCATAGAAAAATCTGAAAAATCTAGATTGATTTGGGCTCCAGCGGAGATTTGATTGTTGAACAGTTTGTGTCCTGGTGGAATTCCTGTCAGTGTACCCAGGTGAGCAGTCAGGTTCATCAGACATGATTTTCCCTTGGTAAATCTCCTTGCTTCCTGAAGGAATACAAAACTTCTAAAGTAAAAGGTTGGTGTAGTCTGTCTGTCTGCACTGAGATATCATCGTGATGTCCTAATGGGATGCAGCAGAAGCACACAGTCAGAGTCAGTATTTGGAAAACGATTCTAGGTCCCATAGCACAGATCTAGCATCAGTGAGCTAAATTTAAACATGTTTTGGAGGAACAACATGAAAACTGCCTGGAATAGGAACCTGAGAATGAATCTGTCTGTGAGAGACTACCTGGATGGTTTCTGGTACAGAAAGTATGCCTGATACTTGTCTTAGACCCACACGCAGGCTACCAGGACTGCAGAGTTATTAACTAGAAACTTGTGTTACAACTGTATTTCTATATTAAGGAAGCAACATGTTCAAATTCCCATAAATACATTTTTACTTAATCATATATTTTTAAAGTTGTTATGAAATGAAGGGCTTAGTGGGCTCTCTTTGCCTAAAGCAAAAAATTCCTTCCTTTCTGAGAGTGTAAAAAGAGCTGTATGGAATTATGTCCTCAGTGGGTTGATTATAATGTAGATCACTAAATCCCTAAAGATTTGGCATGCCGTTCAACAACTGTTTATTTGTCAAATATATTTAGAAATTTTCCGAAGATGTATTTTTGCTTTTCCTAGGGAAAGATAAAACAAGAAAAAAACAAATATTGTAATGCATATTTAGTAGAAGCCTTATTTACGAATGCTAAGGTGGTAGATTTGCTTTGCATGGTACTTCAATTGGAAAGCTGCTTGCTATGTTTCTTTCTCTTTACTTATTTTCATTGTTCCCAACAAACAGTTGGGTGATGTCGTCTGGACCAAGTGAGACATATTCTGACAATACGTTTCCAGTTTGCGTCCACATATTGACAAAACAAACCAAAACACAATGGCCAATCGTTTGTGCAAATTTCCTGCTGGGCTTAGTTCATTGCAGATGTGCGGAGTGACACACAAGACACAAAATGTTAGAGAGTTCCACCTAATCCCTCCGAGGTTTAATATTGAAGTGGGTGTATTCTCATTCCAGTGACTTGTATACAATTCCACTTCGTTTCTCTATAGATAAATATATATTTTGAATAATTTGGCAAGTTCAATATTAAGAAAATGAAAAGGCATCGATGAATAAATGATAAAAGTGAAGAAAATACAGATGATTTGGAGTTGAATCCTTTAATTCACAGATCCTACATTTTAGTCTAGCGTACTCCCTGACCACTGATCACACTATGAAAACAACTATCATTATTTCATATGCCAATTAGGAGGAAAAAAAAATAATTTATTTTTCACTTTCCTTGGGGCGTGGAAGGGTGTTTTTAAGTTTTAGAAAGGGATGATCTAAAAATCATTTCCCAAAAAAGGCTATTAGAAATACATTTGCTAGTAAGAAAATAATCTAGTATTTTAGCCATGTTGTCAGAATATCACAGACAAAAAGGCCAAATAGTAAATGTCTGAGGACATCTGATCTGATTGGACTTTTCTTTATATGCCATCATGCTCTTTAGCTAGAACACAAAGTTTGAACATATTATACTAGCATGCTGAAAACAAGATGAATCTTTCCACAGGATGTCAAGGAGCTTTGGAAAAAGAATTGTGGAACATGCATAGTTTATGACATTCTTATGAAGAAAACTTCCCACCAGATAAACTAAAACCCCCTCATCTTCCAGCCACAGCACGTATCTTAGGGATGTCTTAAAGTCCCTACAAAACAAGACAGAGAGAGCATAGATACTATTCTATGCATGCTCCTGGAATTTAGGCACATCTAAAAGCTGAAAGTGTTTATAGGAGTTTAAACCTTAGTGTGAGATTTTGTGCCACTATTTTTGTGCATGAAGGAATTATACAATCAGCCTTCCATTCTGTTCCTTGGCAGGCTGTTGCTTATACACTGCCATGAAGGCTTGACCGGTTTAGAAGCATAAATCTGAAATGGGGCTGCCTCATTACAAATCCTTTTGAGCCCTCCGGATCTTACAGAATGACCCATTCTTCTGCTTTGTTAAGGCTGCTAATTCAGGAATTACCCTGATCCCATCACTGACCCACCTTAACAGATGTGAACCATTTAGGTATCTAAAATCAAATTCAATTCTCTTTGAATTTATTTATTGTGAAGGCTTTTCTTTTTTTCTCAGAGTTATTGAAACTTTCTACTTGTATTATCAACTAACAGCCAGTATTCTGTGCTTGAAGCTGTGTTATTTTTTTAAATACTATTATTAATCTTTTTATTATTATTTCAAAGCTTTTCTTTGCCCATCTTTGTTTTACCCATAAATGAAGCTTGACAAAGTTTTTTTCTGATGCAAATTTAAATAAAGGCTTCAAATAGGAAAAAAAAATTTGTGCAGCAAATGCCAGATTTATGCAGACACCATGAAAGTACACTTTGAAGCTAATCACTTCAGCTTTCTTGCATGCAGGTGCTTAACCCTGGGAAGCACTAAAGGGTGAAAGCCCCAAAACCAGGGCAGAGTGAAATGGGAGAGCAAAATGTGGAAGTGTTTGAAACCCTTTAAAGAGCTCCAGCCTGGATTTGCTAAAACAAATGGAGATGTAAGCTCTTCAAGAACAGGAAGCAAAACTGCTTGAAAACTTTCTGGATGGGAGACTACATGACGGTGTTTGCCCTTGTCTTCGGGGGAAAAGACAAATCACAGAACTTCCTGAAAAAAAGTCTTCAAAGATTCGTATTATTTCTGCATTATTTGTACTCTCATCTGTCTGGATCTGGTGCTTCAGGGCATGAAAGAATCAGGAACATTTACCATTATGCCAGTGAATTTGCTGGTGTGGCTCTGTAATGAGCTAGGGCCCAGCTCAGCTCCCATCAGAGTCATTGGGAAAAGTCTCATTGCCTTGATAGCATGTTAATCATGTTCTGAGTGCTCAGAGAAGTGGAACAGAACAGACCTGAACCAGCTATTCTTTTTTATAATGTGACATTTCAGTAGCAAGAGGAAAAAAATCACATAGGAAAGATCAGAAACAGATTACATTTTATGACCAAGAGATAAAATGTGAAAGATGGCCAGAACAACAATAATCCCAAGTACTTTTCAGCCTGGAAAAAGGCTATGACATGTGGCAATCTCTTGAGGTACACACATTCTTAATGGCTTGGAAAATGCCATTAGAAATTACTATTTCCAGCCTTACAAACTCCATCATCTGAAGAGGATTATGAGATTACATTTTTAAGACGACTAGAAGAATGGGTTAAGTCTCATCCAGTTCCTGTATTCATTACTATCATTGTCTTAAGGCGAGATTAAAGTTGTGCCATTTGCTATTTTCATTAACCCCTTAATCTGAGAAGTGAGTGTCAATTTAGTCTTGTCAGGTTAATGTCTCATGGAGTGGCTATGCTACTGACCTCTGATTTCTTTGTCCTTTCTCTCATCAATTTGATTGCTTTGCCACTTTCTGCTTTCCCCCATGTACCTAGTTAGATATTTCAGGAATGTGGTGTGTCTACCAATATTTGGTGTACTGTGGTTCTTTGTATGGTTTATAAAGGAATATTTTTTATTCTTGTTTGTTAATGCTAAATCTACACAGCCCTCAAGTGCCAGGCATGATAACAACTATACGATGACCCACACATGAGGCCATCCCTGAAAGCAGGGTGCAGATGATCATTCTGCTACCATCGAGCATTCTACTGAGTCCCCAGGAAGTCTGGCAATGTGAAATTCTCTACATTTCCAAAGCTGACTTCTGCATACACCAAACCTGTCATAGATAATGAAAGGTCAGGAAAGGAAAACTTAATGCAATGCATTTCCTGCAATGGATAAAGGTACTTTCCTTTCACTGGCAAAGGTTGCAAGGGGAATTCAGAAGGTACCTGACCTCCCATATGACTCGATCCTTAGGAAGGAGAGAGAATAGCATTATTTTCCGCAGCAATTACTCCAGATTGTAATCTCATGGCCTTCCTTTGTTGCTGTGCCTGCCAGCTGTGGAGTGGGACAGAAAGTCCTAAGCAGAAGCTGAAAGATAAATGTACTTAGAAAGCCTGGTGGAAGCAGTTTTCCATGCAAAAGAATAACACAAATGTGTTACAGTTTAACAAGTTACTGAGACAAAAACTCTGGAGGTAATTCAAATAACCAGCAAGATGACATCCTATGGGAAA
The DNA here is from genome assembly GCA_947846985.1 of Fratercula arctica. Lineage (NCBI taxonomy): Eukaryota > Metazoa > Chordata > Aves > Charadriiformes > Alcidae > Fratercula > Fratercula arctica. The sequence continues at coordinate 51,199,507 of CANTUZ010000005.1, read as the reverse complement.
TCAAGTACTTAAAGGACTGACAGGAGCAAAAGGTTTTACAAATTCCTTTAAAAAAAATCTTACCACTAAAGGACAGCAATACTTCACTCTCAAATCAATTAAAATTTTCTGGAGGCAGACTTGAGGGCATACTGTAGGGAAATGTCTAGCATAGTAGAAAAGAGCAAGGCTTTGCTTTATATATTAAGAGATAACGCTTCAATTTCTCATGTGAAGAATTCTTTCTCTGCCTTTGCTTTTCCAGAAGAATATGAGGTATCTTATCTAAGAACATGGAAATAATAACAGCACCCACAACACCACTTTTGCCTGTTACTTAAGAAAGCAAAACAGTGGAGATGTCTGCCTTTCATTTGGGGAAACAAAAGGATGAGAATGATGCTCAGGTTGGCTTCAGGGGCACCTGTGGCTGCTGAGGGGTTGTTTGCAAGTGCGCACAGAAACCTTTGTGCTTGCTTGTCTGAAACTGAGCTTCCAAATGCATCAGTCCTGTAATGAGTTAAACCTGCTATCTGCTTTTATTTACATCATCTACCTAAAAGATGCAGGGCAGCCAAATCAGGAAATTTCAGACACAGGAGAGGCCTAGTTGTACTTTTTTGTCTTTGACAGCATAAAGAATTTTGAGCTCATCCTCACTTCTCTGAAGTGGCCTCAGAGAAGCCACAATTCTCTGTGGCTCAAGGACCACAGTCAACTTGTTGTTTAGTTGCATTCTTGTCTAAAAGTGAGGGTGCAGGAGCGGGAAAAAGAAACCAAGAAGGAAAACAAAGTAAGAATCAAAATGGTGGGCTTAAACCATTATAAGTACTCCCAATCAACGCTTATAAATACTTAAAGGGTGGGTGTCAGGAGGATGGGGCCAGACTCTTTTCAGTGGTGCCCAACAACAGGACAAGAGGTAACAGGCACAAACTTGAACATAGAAAGTTCCACCTAAACATGAGGAGCAACTTCTTTACTTTGAGGGTGACAGAGCACTGGAATGGGCTTCCCAGAGAGGTGGTGGAGTCTCCATCTCTGGAGACATTCAAAACCCGCCTGGACGCGTTCCTGTGTAACCTGCTCTAGGTGACCCTGCTCTGGCAGAGGGGTAGGACTAGATGATCTCCAGAGGTCCCTTACAACCCCCACCATTCTGTGATTCTGTGATAAAACAAAGGGAAAACAAAAGCAAAAAGCCAAAATACATTATTCATTAATATCCTCGTGCACACAGGAGAATTAAATACATGTAAGCACATCTTTATAGCTTTTTCTCTTCAAGAGGAGAGAAGAAATAAACATGAAGCGAGGAAAAGACCACAAGTGTGCTATAAACATCCTAAGATGTTGTGAGTGATACCTGGTGGGCAAAATCCATATGGGGCATAAACAAGTTCTTTAAACACCAGGAATGTTTTTGTAACAGCTAGATGGAATCAAGAGTGGCAGCAGCAATGACAGCAGATGTTTTACTGTGCTTTTAAGGGTGACTACTGCAATGTCATAAGACTGAAAATACTTGGCTATACTGAGTCTACCACAATGTGAAAATCACACTCCATTGAGGCAATCACTGTTAGTAATTTATCTCCAGAATTGTGTGGGTAGTAATTATACTCCTCATGTATATTAATCTCTTGGAACAGAAATTCTACCTTTTACACTTTTGTGACATGCTTATTCTGAACAAAATCTTCTGTACCACATGCTTCTTTGTGCTTGTATTCTGCAGAAAATATCTATTTTAGTTGGACAGCTGTTAATTTTCATCTCCAGCTCCAAAGCACAAGTCTGCTGAGTTATAGAAGAGAAGTATGAAAAGATCAGTTCTAGGTCCCAAAAAGGTTGTTTTCTGATGTAATACAAGGGTCTGGTAAATTATATCTCAGTTATAATAGCTGCCTTTGAGATGAGAGAGTGAGCCACTGCAAGTTGCTTATATCAGCTTCATACTCATGCAGTCTTGTGGTTTTTCACTGGTTTAATACTACACAGAAAAGGAATTTTAAAAGCATGCCATAAATGATTACATTTTCAGATGAACAGCACAATGAACTTTTCATTGATGTTTTGTAAAAGTTTGCCAGCGTTTTTTGTGTGTGATAATACCATGTAAGGTACTAGAACTTCTTTACTCAGTTCAATCACTGGAAAACTCTGGAGCTGATTTCAAGTGATTTTCCCAGCTTGACATAATGTACTGACCCATGATTCCTGGAGCTGTTTCAGCAAAATGCTGTCATCTGCATTGATATAAACTCTGAAAATATACAGCTGCTGCAGCAAGAAAGTAATTTTAAGTGATGGGCAGAAATGCCAGAAGGTTGAAAAGGTTTTTGTTGCTCTTGCGAGAGTGAGTGAGGAGCCAAAGAGGAAGTTGCAGCATTGCAAGAGTGAGCAGGAACTGAAGTCACAGAGGATGGTGTAAGAGCTGAGGCATTAAATGAATACGGTACAAGGAAGAACACTAGAAGATGCAGCAGCTGAAACTGGCTGTTGTATCCACTATCACGGTAGTCTTCAGAGCTAGTGAGGCACAGATATTGCATAAGTTTAGAGAATTTGAAATCAACAAATCACCCAAGCCACGTGCAACCTTGAGGCTTTAAAAGGAGATTGGAATAGTACATGGCTCAGGCTAGTCTTCACTCAGCAGCTACAAATGCCAAATTCACAAATAATAAAGAAAGAGAAAATCACTATAGATCAAATACCATAAAAGCTTAATTACAACCTTATCACTACAGGAAGTCCCCAGTGAGTCAGATTTGACATTTGTTTTCCCTTAGTAGAGGATTTTATTTATATATTTAGCTCAGCATGTTCCACTCCCATGAAACATGCTTTTCCACATCCATGCACATTTTAAGATTTAAATGAACCTTTCAGTAGCAAAGCATCAGAGGTGCTTATAGTGAGTTTTTTGACACATGCCATATGATACGCATTGTGTCATTATTAGTTCACAGAAGGAGAAACTGAACTAAACAGTATGGAAGTGGTACTCTCATTCTCTTGTGGTATTTTCTTCCATTTTTTTTTTTTTCTTTTTCCTTGGTGGGGAGGGAGAGGGGAGGAAATAAAGAAATCAGTCCCAGAAGTGTACCCGCAATCTCCTTGTAAGGAAAGATACACTTCCTAGGAACAATCTTTGTCACCTGTGGCACTTCACTCATCACACAAGTTTTTCCCAAGAAAAAGCCCTGTGTTCTTCCTCAGTTCCTTAGTAGCTCTTCCTAAGCAGAAACAAGCAGGTAACCTACTCACCAACTCCATAAGAAGCTTGAGTCCACCTTGTGTAGCTGACCACGGTGGCCTGGCAGATCCACCTCTTCTTCCTTTTTCCATTCTATGTGCCTGCATGCAATAATAAATCAAATCATCCTTCATTCAAATGTCCAAAGTATAGAAGGTGTCCACTAAAAAGTGTTGTATTTTAATACATCTTGAAAGGTCACTTCCCTTGTTGATTTTAACTGCAGTAAGAAGAGGGAAAATGCATATGTAGCCACATAAGTAGCAGATGCTGTCTGAAATATAAATATAATGGGAATTAGGGTTTTGCGTAATGCAAAGGAAGGCATCACAAAGCACCACTGTACACAGCAGAGATTTACTTTCACTCTCAGTGGCCACAGCACAGCTAATTAGAAACATTCTTCCTCATATAGGTGTAGTCCTTATTTACACTAGTGGGATTACTCTTGTGAATACGAGCTGCAAGATAAGGTCTGTAATGATTTACGCTTCAGGTTCAAGCTCATATATGTGACAGAAGGATGATTATTTTTGTTGTTTCAAGTTGGTATATAAAAATGAGCAGATCATTTTCACACAACAAAGTAGTGTACAAGTCATCACTGAACTTCTCTGAGATAAAATAGCTACTGTTTACTTAACTTCTATTCCATAATTCCTTTTAGGAAAAGCATTAATGATAAAGTATAAGAACCTGTTTGGTGCCAGAATCAGCTGTAAAAGAACCAGAGATACCATGCTAAAATTTAAACAAAGCATTTTCTGTTTGAAATGCATACAATTTGTTGCATAAAATTTAAACTTTCCTATTGTAAAAACCTTTTAGTGAAATGGAAGGGTTTACTTTTCATCAGGAAACACACATTTCCATTCTAAATTGAAATTTCCACAGGAGATATGTTTTCATTTCAAAAAGTTGCTATTCTTTTCCTAAAGTATTCCAGTCAACATATTTGACTACAGAGGTGAAACTGCAGTTCCTTGGGTTTTCTTTTTTTCCCTTTTTAAAAATTGGGTTTTGTTTCCCCTTTTCCAGTCAGCGGGAACTTCACCCGACTGCCACAACCTCTCAAATGTGATGGATAGTGTCTTGGCAATTTCATCTGCCAATTCCCTCAGCACCTGCAGATGAATCTCATCAGGTCCCATGGATTTGTGCACCTTCAGGTTCCTTGGATGATCTCGAACCTGTTCTTCTCCTGCAGAGAACAGTTCCTCATTCTCCCAGTCCCTGCCTTTGCCATCCATAACTTGGGTGGTGTGGCTACAGCACTTGCTGATTAAGACCGAAGGAAAAAAATTGGATGAGTACCTCAGTCTTGTCCATGTCCCAGGTGACCAGGTCTCCCATTTCCTTTCAGAGGGGGTTCACATTTTCCCTGGTCTTCCTTTTGTCACTGAAATACTTATAGAAGCTTTTCTTCTTGCCATTGATGTCACTGGCCAGATTTCACTTTATCTGGGCTTTAGCTTTCCTAACCTGGCCCCTGGCTGCTCAGACAATGTCTTTGTATTCCTCCCAGGCTACCTGTCCTTGCTTCCACCCTCTGTAAGCTTCCTTTTTCTATTTGAGTTTCTCCAGGAGCTCCTTGTTCATCCATGCAGGCCTCCTGGCATTTTTGCCCGACTTCTTTGTTGGGATGCATCACTCCTGAGCTTGGAGGAGGTAATCCTTGAATATTAATTGGCTTTCTTGGGCTCCGCTTCCCTCCAGGGCTTTATCCCACAGCACTCTACCAAGCAGATCCCTGAAGAGGCCAAATTCTGCTCTCCTGAAATCCAGGGTAGTGAGCTTACTGTGCGCCCTCCTCAACGCCCTAAGGATCTTGAACTCCACCATCTCATGGTCACTGCAGCCAAAGCTGCCCTTGAGCTTCACATTCCCCACCAGCCCCTCCTTGTTGGTGAAAACAAGGTCCAGGATGGCACCTCTCCTCGTTGCCTTTTCCATCACTTGGAGAAGGAAGTTATCATCAACGCATTCCAGGAACCTCATGGATTGCTTATGCCCTGCTGTGTTGTCCTTCCAACAGACATCAGCGTGGTTGAAGTCCCCCATGAGGACTAGGGACTGCAAAACGTGAGGCTGCTCCTATCTGTCTATAGAGGGCCTCATCTGCTCGGTCTTCCTGGTTGTGTGGCCTGTAGCAGACCCCCACTGTAACATCACCTGTCCCTGCCCTCCCTTTATTCCTGATTCATAAGCTCTCAGTTGGCTCCTCATCCATCCCCAGGTGGAGCTCCATGCACTCCAGCTGGTCATTGACATAGAGGGCAACACGCTCTCCTTGTCTCCCCTGCTTGTCCTTCCTGAAGAGCCTGTATCCTTCCATTCCAACAATGCAGTCATAGGAGCCATCCCATCACATCTATGTGATGCCAATAAGGTCATAGCCCTGCAGCTGTGCGCATGTCTCTATCTCCTTCTCTTTATTCCCCACGCTACGTGCGTTTGCATAGAGGCATTTAAGTTGGGCCCCCAATGAAGCTGACTTACTGGCTGAAGTGGCTGGTATTCATTTGTGCCACACTCCAAGGAGCTCTCCTGTTGACCTGCGACCCTTCTTCAGGCTCTGGGCATCTATTGCTGGAATTGGTATTCTACTGATAAGAGTGGGATGGATTGAGCCTCCCCTCACCATGGTAACTCTAGTTTAAAGTTGTTTCACTTTCTTCCATAGGATAACACACAAAAAAAAATCTTTTAAGGTGATTGTTTTGCTTGACTTGTAATTAAGTGGAATAATTCTTGAAACCTCATTGTCTCTTTTCTGCAGCCCTTCACCTTGTACTTGAAAAGCAGTTTTGAACAGAATAGACTGATCCTGGGTGGGCTGTATCAGCCCAACACCATCTTCTAATGCTGTTACCTTCAAGTGCCTCCCCTGAAATGTGCTGAACGGCTCTGTACAGCAGAGTGTAACAATCAAAATCCATCACATATAGTATTTCTGTAGACAGAATGTGATTTCAACCAGGAAGAATTATGCTAGCCTTTAATCTGATTTGCTCTCTGGATTTAAAGAAATTTCACATGTAGAGAGTAACTCTATCCATTTATAATATTTCCAGAGTATTAGCAGCGGGCCTTTCTGCTGCTCTCATCTCTCATTTGGCTGTAGGCTCAGCTGCCGAATCCCGTAAGTCTGTAAAATGCCAGCTGCCTGGTCCTTTACTGCCCATGAAAAATGCTGAAAGAAAAACAATAGTGTTTCCCTCTATCTCTATAAAACATATGACCATGTTAAGAATGACATAAAGGTTTTATCTGAATAATTCTGGGGTGAATCATATTTTTAGAGGTGTTACTGACATGATGAACATAATAATCTGCATTACTTGTAAGGGATAATGGTACAATGAAGGTGTGCCTTTGTCAGCCCAAACGAGTGATAAGCCTATTATATGCTGTCTCATTGTTACTGTTTGTTGGAAACGTGGCAGTCCCTATATGTCTCAGTAGAGATGGCAGTGTTGAACAAGCACAAATTAAGGGATAGTCCATGCCCATAAAGAGCTTATTATCTAAATTAGTAAGTCTCAGAAAGGGAAAAGGAGGATTATCATCTCCATTTTAAAGACAGAGCAGACTAAGACTGGGAGGGGTGTAATAACTTGCCATGTTTTCGCACAGTGTGAATGTCAGAGCCACGCTTGTATTCAGCATGTTCCACTGCACATTATGCATAAAAGCTTCTAAACAGAATTCCAGATGCTCTGGTTGGTTTCATATTTATATGTGTGTATGTGAGAAAAAGTAGTTATTTACCAAAGTACAAATCAAAATACAGTGACAATATCAGTGAAGTTTTAATATCTGTTAATGAAATCCCCAAATATCTTTCTCAGCTTTGTAGGCTTCTATCTTAGTTTATTCCACTCTTAGCCCAACTTCATGTTTTGGAAAACTGGAAACAATTGTTATATAATGATTTATCATGCCTGCTTCTGTCTCAGTGCTCTTCCAGTTCTAGTTACTGGTTCATAATCCTAGCAGGGCCTCAGGGATGTATGATACCCATTCTTTTATTCAGAGAAGTAATTGATTGCTTGTTTTGGAAGAAAGAATGAAGAGCGAAGAATTACAGTTTATGGGAATGGCAGACAGGTTACAAAAGTAATGATTTTAAAAAATTGTGTAAGGGAATTGCAAGATTGCCTGAGATCTAGAATATGACATACAGTCTTGTCAGATGGGGATTAACAGAATAAGTTCATAAGTACATAGAAAGCAATCAAAAGTCTATGGAAAGGCTTTTGTCACGTTTGTTTCATGCGCATAGCTGTGCTTTGTCACTCAAATTCTTTCCACAAACCCAAAATATATGATACTCCTGCACTACTAAATTAGTGCCAGCTGTGTCTGTCCCTAAGCAAGGTGACAGATTTCCTGAGCTGCACTTGAAGTGCATTTGTGGGACTCTCATGAGGATGCCTGGGTTCTAAAGGAATGAACATCTGAGAGCTGGTGGGGCAGAGCTCGTTCTGCCTGCAGTGCCTCCCTCCTCTTGCGTGCATAATACGGAGGATGTCTGTGTACTTTAATGTATCAGGCATACATCAGCAGAAAGGGAATTTTTTGATAACCATATTGCAGCTGCTCAGGACATCTTAAGCACCAAAAAGCACCAAATTAAGGAGAATAATCCGGTACAGAATCTATAGCAAGACACAGAGGTAACTGAAAACTCAAACAGATGAGTAAACCCGTCTTATACACATGCACAAGTAAACATACGCACAAGTACGTAAACACTTTTTTCTTGTTGGTTTTGTTTCCTCTCATGTTAGGCTGTATAAAACTGCCCCAAAGTCAAAGAATGTAATAGCTATGATTACAGTCCCCTTCCCAAAGATTATATTATCTCAGCTTGAAAATTAGGTATATATCGCATTGCTGGCATATATGGATTCACGTATCAGATCCTGACTATCACCTTGAGATGACATCTCCAGCTGATGGAGGGTTTATCAAAATAGCAATTAGTGATAAAAATTCCAACAGTGGAGATTTTTTTTATTTTAGTGCTGTTTTCCCCAGCATTAATTTCAGGATATGTAATCTCATTTTTTCTCAGGATTTCAAGAAACTACATGAGAGAATGGCTCTATCCATTTATGAGATTTATCAGGGACAAGAGGGTATGGCTTTGTTTTCCACAGAATGGGCATCCACAAATAAACTAAGTAGCTGCTGCATCACTATGGCAGATTATGAACTGCCTCAAAGGCTATCCAGCAGGTAAGGTGGAGGGAGTTATCTATGAACTAGTGAGGCAAAACTATGCCTTGGATCACAAACAGTTGACTCCCCTACCTGTGACTTACAAAGGGGCATAAATCACTTCGGAAAAAAACTGCTCTCAGTTCAAGATGTTGGTGCCTATTATCACTGTATTCTGAGGCACCATAACTATTTTGGAGATGACGTATAAGAGCTCTTCCCAATTCACTATGCTACAAAATCAAACAGATGAAGTTAAATGACTGTGTGCCAAAGAGAGTGATGTAAATGGGTGATTTTGCTGTGAAGTAGACAAAGAGTGCTTGCACTACCCTTCCTCTGGCCTGAGCTGGGGAAGTCAAACCTGGGAGCAGCAGCATCTGCAGAAGCATTTGCCAGACTTAGCTCTGGAAAGACCTGGGCTGTCTCTCTAGGTCCCATGATGCAGCCCCTTTCTGAGAACAAAGAAAGAGAATGCAATTGTTCACTTACAATACTACTTTAATGCTAGAATAATCTAGCATAAAAAATTAATAATAAAGAGATTCCTTAGATCCAGGTTAAAAAGTTGAGCTGAGCTTTTAGAATGTGTGGTGGGAGTTTGCTTTACTTCACTTTAACCACTAAATTATAAATAAACATCTTTTGGCACTGGGTCATAAGAAAGAAGAAAAATGCCAACTAATCATATTTAATGTTAAAATCAATGGCACAGTGTTATGAAAGCCTGAAGGAATAGAAATGTCTTCTCTTAGCATGCACAGTAATAGACTTTGGGGTCAAGAAATGATATATTACTGTAATATCTGCTGCCTTTTACAATGACATTTGTAATAAATGACATATATTCCTCTTATAATTTCTTTATTAGTAACACAAATTTCACCATCTGTGATTATCATCATGGATGGCAGATGAAAAATTCGACTCTGCCAATGAACACACCAGTTGAGTTACACCAGGGAGGCACGTGGCCTGCCATGCATATAAAGAACTCAGCCACAGTGGTTCCTTCAGTGTCACACAATAGCAATTATAAGCCTCTTTTTACTTGACAGGTGGCCTCTAACTTTCCTAGGCTTCTTTGAGCAGAGATTCAGATATCAAAGCTGAGGGAATACATCAAAATTAGGGAACCATTTACTTTCTACATGCATTTGGCATAGTCCTGAGAATCAGCAATGGACCTTATCCCACAATCAATTTCCTTTCTGTCTTGATTGAAGCAAACGTATGATTTATCTGTAAGCTCTGTTGAATTCCCTACCATGATCTCTGCAGATATGTAAATGACCATTAGCTGCAGAATATCGGATTATGGAAATGCTTAAAGAACTTTATGGCTTGAGGAAGAGGAAAAAATAGTCTCTTGCTAGCAAGACATTTTCTCTTTGAAGAAAACGCTTGAGTGACATGAAATTGAGGCTAAAATATAAATTAAATATGAAAAGCTGAGTGAGAGGTAATTATTAAAATTATTTGGATTAGATGGAGAAATTCAAGGCCTATTTCAATAGAGAGCTTGCATGCCCGCATAAAGAAATATGTAGATTCATTGTCAGGCAGTGACTTTCAGTGAATTGCCACAAAAGAAGTAGTAATTTCTACAAACAGAGCATGAACAGACAGGAATTCAAATGAACATAATGAATTCACTGCTGTATGAGCGAGCTGACATCCAGTGGCAGACAGATCAAGGGTGACTCACATGTTATTGCCCCAGGACTGCAGAGGCTTTTATCAGTTGCCCAAACAAGGGTTTCTAGTGCTACCTGAGGTGCCTTGGGGTGTCCTGAGCCCCGCCTCCAGGAAGGTGTGGGGTTTCTGTTACTTCCGTGTCCAATGCCTTATAGACACCCCTGGCTAAATTGAACATCAAAGGACACATCTCAAATGTTGGGAATCTTGATTAGAAGCTAATGAAAGACTTAATGTTTCATAGCAAAAATCTGCAGATCATTTACTACTCTATCACAATGTGCTGATCATGATGTCAGCTGATTGTCACAAACACAAAACAGTAGCTGGTTTCATATATTTACATTACTTTCTGAACATGGATTTTTTTCCCTGGCTTTACCCAAGCGCGCAGTCTGTAAAAGGCCATCGATTTGTTTCTGCATGTATGCAAATTTCAAAATTATTCTTCCTTCATCTAGACGTGGTGACTTTTTTACAAAACACTAGATTTTTTTTCAGCTCCACATTTTATTAAACACAAGTAGTCAAAAGAAGGTATAAAAGCTCAAGTAGGGAAAGACTGTGAGGACGTATTAAATAAATCTTGTTCAGTGTTTCTGTATTTGGGTTCAAAATAATGGTGACAAATAGCTAGAGTGTCAACATTAAGAGGTAGAAGACAACAACCTGGATCACCGTCCTGAACTATATATAAATTCTGATAGACTCTGACAAGGAGAGTAAATTTGTGTTTGCATTTTTATGAGCGTGATCAGATTCTGGATCTACAAGTCTATACAAAGACATCTGCATATTTAGTAGGGATCACGATTCTACCACACAGACATGACTTTCCAGAAGTAAATATAAGAAAAATTATTTTCCTGTTCCCCTCTGAAATCCCATCTGGCAATACTAATCAACCAATTATCTTCAGTAGCTAATGGATGAAATGATAAAGAAACTGTGCTGAAGGACCGTAGTTTTGGTTACTAACCTTGAACGGAATAAGCATTAGCTACAGTTTCTAGCTGTGGTAACAAAACCATTCTGGATAAATATCAGTTAATCACTTTTAATAGTTTTCAAAAAAGTTTTAGATTCTAGTGAGCTGTCTGACTTCCTTCTTGTTTTGACTATGATCCTGTTTTAACTACTTTGCCACCCTTTCTTGTCTACTAATGAACCTGTCCTTAGTGGTCCATGTCTCTCCACACTGACGGCATATGCTCTCACAATCTTGATTTACAGAGCCAGTACATTTCTAAATTCATTTTTTTCTCATTTCAGATGTTTTGATGCACTCAGGAAACGAACCAACAGAGCCATTCAGGATACTTACCTCTCAACTTTCTATAAATTTCAACATGCATTTTCTTGGTACAATTCCTTTTTGTTCCTCTGATTGTTCAGAATAAGCTATAATTTAAATCCTGTGATCTGTTCTTGAAGCCTTCATAAAGCCCATTAAGTGTCATAGTTTTGGCTGTATGCTAAAACTGAAAAGGACTCTTACTTTAAATGATTCATATTATTATATTTTAAAGAGACACATGAAAAGAACATAGCTACCTTGGAGCAAACATTATGAACAACACACTATAAAATGCTATTTGATCAACCTGAAAACAATGTAAGAAAATATTTGCTTTTAACTTTGAAATAAGTATACAGTTCATAATTCCTCATAACCAGATATTTTAAAGTTTTTGTTTTCTGTTTTTGTGGGATCTTTTGAGAGGTTGATTTTTGAAAAAAATGTATTTAATGCAAATGGATGTTAACACTTTTGAAGATAAAGTATTCAGCATTTTTTTCTTCTCCCTCTTTCAGTTAATCTGATTTAAGGATGTGAACAGCCAAAACCTGCTCAGTTGAATCCCACAGAATAGCACCAGTGGATAAATGACAGCAGCCTTTAAATGAGTTTGTGTCAGCCCACTGAGACCTGGAGCACCTTAATCAAAGCTTCTCTCTCATTTCAGAGGGTCAGGTGTCAGTCAGTAACAGGGCAGGTACTCTGTTTTCTGAACAGAGATGCACTATTTTTGGTCCAGGTATTTAGCTATTTCGGTTAAATGTTTACCACTTTCCTACCTTGGTGGTGTTCAGCTCTGGGAAAAGAAGTTCCCTGCATTCACAAGTCACGAATACTCAGTGCTTGAAGCTGTGAGCCATGCTACGCTTTATGATACTAGCTCATATTTTTGAAAATGTTGTACTATTTTCCCAATTTTCCTATGATGTCCAACTAACAGCTCTTAGATTAAAATTTCCCATACATGTTTCTGAGCTTCCTGGATTCATTACATATTCACTAAATATTCTTACCAGCTATATATTCTGACACAAAGTAGATGCTAATCAGTACTGAAGGGGAACATGCAGTGTTAGTGCTGCATCCTTTAAGCATCCTTAAAGCATCCGTTAAGTTCCATACTCCCAGAAAAATGCAGAGGAAGCAGCATAGGCTTAGAAGCAGCATGAATGATAGAGTGAGAAGTGATACTTGCATTTCTTCCTTGCTGCCATCTCTCTAACAGAAAAACCCAAGTGGTGCTGGCTTTTATCTCTCTCTGAGCTTGGGCCAATCTTTTCTTGAATAAATCAGCCAACACAGTGGCAGTTTGCTGATCTTCTGGGCTGTCCCTTGTGTTGTAACCTGAATAGGACTATGCTCGATTATTTGTCTCATTACTACTATGTCACTGAAATCAGGTTTCAATTCTCAATACTTTCAGACTTTTTTCCATGGAATTTATTCCAGAAAGGAGATGTGAGAGGACAGTGGATATGAAGGAAGAGGAAGAGACTGTTTTACCTTCTCCTGAGCAATTTCTGAATTCTTTTTCCATGGGCAGGTAGTCCACTGTAACAGGCCTCTCAGCAGAAGGAAAATAATTCCATATGTAGTTTTTTTCTTCAAAACATTCTGTAAAATTATAGTCCATAGTAAAACTCAATTTAATTTTGGAAATAATGTAGAATGTAAATACAGATTATTATACACCAAAGAATTTAAGTCTGAGTGGCATACTAGGAGATTGGTGAACAGCACAGAAGAACATTTCTTCTCCAGAGATTTCTTACATCTTATCTGCCAATTATGTTGAATAAAAACAAAACCTGCTTGACTTAAAACATTACTGAAGATTACTGTATTCTTGTCTTATTATATAGTGGTAAATATTAATTACACATTTGTGTGTTGCTAACCTGGCTAAAACTCCTCAGTCATAGCCTGAAAAAATCTTTTCTGGTGGAATATCTCATAACTCTCCATGAAGCATTAGCTGTTCAGGACTAATGACACACAGCTGAGCAGCTTATTTCCACCCAGCGCCAGGTACTGCTAACACATAAGCAGAGTACTATTTCAGTAATAATTAAAATGTGGAACCAACTCTAGATTTCATCATATTTGAATATTATAAGAAAAGAGACTTGATTCTGGGTCACATTCAACTTCAAATTGATTGCATTCTTAATGTTTAGTTTGGACACATTTAAAATTTCATGTGAATATGGTGCAAGAAACCAGTACTGTCAAAGCAGAATGAGAATCATAAAACCTGAGTTTCTGTCTGAAACTATAGTGTGCATACAATCCACCTTGAACCAGAACAGCTCTTCATCAAGACCTTAACTGTTTTATTTTGTAGAGGAAAACATGTATGTGTGTACATGTACAATTTCCAGCAACTTCCTACAACATTTATTTTTCCATTTAATGGCAATAGAGTTGGAAATCTTTCATAGCTTTCACAAAGCTTTCAATTAAGATACTAAATCAAAAATTGGTTTTTAATGATTGATGGAGTAGGGAAAATGCATCAGAAATTTCTTTTTAGCCTCAGCTGTTCAGTGCTTATTGGTTACTAATCTCAAAAGAGAAGGTAAATCTAAATCATTTTCTTCGTTCTCCAACTGAGAATATAAATACATGGCATGAGTAGTGTAGAACATCTTGCATTTCCTCTGCCTTGCTGTGGATATAAAGGATCTTCTGGTGTGTCAGAAGCTATAAAATAATCTTTTTTATTCTGCAGAACCTTACTCGCACAGGGCATAACGAGCAGAGCGTGTGTTAAGAGCATATATGTATTGCAGAGCTTAGCCTACACATAAAATCTGAAGGCACTGCAAACAGCCTATAGGCATGGAAACACAGTATATTTGTGTATTACACGTGTTGATTTTCTAGCTCACCTGCAACACCAGGTCAAAAAGCTAAAGGGCAGAAGTGCCAAGTATAAATACTGTATTTCCTTTTTTGGTACACACCTGAACTCTTTTCTGTCTAAATAGTAGGGGTTTTCTTTCCCTTAATACTTGTGTTTCAAGGAAAAGGAGAATCCTGATGTACAAACCTGCTATTTCCTTTCCACTGTAGAAGTAGCGATGGGGAATGTTATTATGATTAAAAAGGTTTTCAAAAGAGATGCTGAAGGATTTGAAACCCAAAATGCAACCAGCTCTGGCTAGCAAACCCTTGCAATGGAATACTGTGTGCTGCGTGCAGGGGGACCGTAAGATGAGGCAGGAGGGTTCCAGAAACCTAATGCAGATATGAATTTCTGCATCTATCATAGAATGAACCAAAACTGTTAACCTGTGCATTTTTGCTTAAACTAGAGTTTAAAAATCTGATTTTTGAGTCCACTTCTTCTTCAGGGTTTGATCAGTTACACCCTGATTACATTAGGCTGAGGACTTTAACTCCACACTATACCATAAACACCTGAAAAGGGGGAGCTGGAAATTTATGAGAAGCACTAAGAGTCCCTTATCTAGAGTGACAAAATTGCCACCACCATAATCTCTATTAAGTGCTACAAAATTATAGTGTAACAGCTCTGAAATTACGTGTGACATCTGCACGAATACCAAATAGATTCATTACGTTCAGTCCTATTACAAAAAGCACTTACTGAATTTGTACTGATTACAACTCTTACAAACTAACAGTTACCCAAGTGTACTTGGGTACTTACTTCCCAGTGTACATATATTATTTAAAGATCTCAGTTCAGTCCCAAGAAGGCAACAGTGCAAATAATACTATCACTTAGCATGGAGTATCGTATCTGAGTAAAGTACCCTAATATTTTAAAGTTCTTTTAGAGTGCTTGATTTTTAGAAAAGTCTATTTTTTCCTTTTCTTAAAAAGAAAAAAATAAATTTGATTAAGCATGTCATTCATCCAGTCTCTCAAGAAATGAAGCCTAAAGAGGGAAAAACCAGGAAAGAATATGATAAATGTTCACATTATGCAGAATTTGCCTTTTTGAAATCACATTCCCCATTGTGCAAGCCAGAATTTTATAGAGATATAAATCACAAAGAAATAAGAAGCCAGTAATGAGATAGAAGTATATTTGAAATATGGATGCAAATCCTCACCACCTGCTGAGCAAAAACAGTCTGCAGAGACTGTCCTGAAAACTGAACTGCCATTAACATCCTGTAAGCACTAAATTTGCAGCAGAAGAATGCTGGAATTATATGCCTGTGAAATGTCAAAGGCCTCTTTAATTTATCTCTAAGCAGAATGTTTCAGCTACATCTACATTAATATTTTAACAGGAATTTAATTTTCATTTTAGTCACATAATAAATCTTTTTGTTGCACAACATCATCTTGTCCTAAATAAGCTACCTTTTGTGCATGAGCATGAAGATGACGGTGTTCATTCTTCTTTCTGTTTTAACATGCAATGTATCAGTGCACTTATTTACATAAAAACCTTGCCACAGGCTGTTTAATTTTGTCTAGAGCATCTATTCATTTATACATAAATTATCCAATGACTATCAATTGACTTATATTTAACTCCAGATCTGGAACTCTCAAGGGTACACCAGAATAGAAGAACAGTAAAAACCAACAAAAGGAAATCTAGAGTAGGTATATTGGCAGTTGTGCATATACTGCAGAGGAAAAATATCAGAGCTTTACTGCTTGTTTTCTTTTCAGTGCATTTTATAAATAGCAGTAGGAACTCAGGCAGCTCCTGTCTGACTGAATCTTACTGTGTGTTTTGGATATCGTTGCTGTTGCAGTCAGATTGTGTAGTGTTAGATTTGGTGAAAATGTTTAGGCAGTAACTTATAATGTCTCCAGAGAATGACAAACGGGGCTTGGATTACTTTTTATGCTTGGCAGGATGCTGGAAATAATCAGAAACACCAGAAAGTTTGTCATGAGCAGGGCAGTCTGCCTGCCATTCCCAAGTCTGTTTGGGAACATGGAGCACAAGCTACAGAACCAGGAGTGCTGACAGATGCAGATGCATCTATACGTAGCCTTTTTGCCATTCTCTTTGCAAGCTCTTTACTTGCTTTCTTGCTGAAAGAAAATGGTGATGGAGCTACTGTAAATCTCTCTTCAGGCACGTGAGCTCATTCTGTACAAATCATACTGTTTCCTGCAAATAGATTATCATTTCTGCTTTATTAAATCTCAAAATCACAGCACAGAACGTTTGCTCTAGCACTCAGAGGGGAACAGGCACAAGTGTAAATAACAACTGGCAGTTGGAATTAGGCTGTTACGGAAGAGATTTTCAAAGGCATAAACAGAAGCTAGTATCAAGCAGCTCTAACCAAGTCTTTCACTGTGAGCTGTGCTTTTTTCTTCTGGAGATCTTCCTGTTTAACATCCTTATCAACGACCCACATGATGGGATCAAGTGCGCCCTCAGTAAGTTTGCAGATGACACCAAGTTGGGTGGAGTGTTGGTCTGCTTGAGAGTAGGATGGTTCTACAAGGTGATGTGGACAGTCTGGATCAATGGGCCAATGCCAGTGGTATGAGGTTTAACAAGGCCAAGTGCCGGGTCCTGCACCTGGGTCACAACAACCCCATGCAGCACTACAGGCTTGGGGAAGAGTGGCTGGAGAGCCGCCTGGCAGAAAAGGACCTGAGGGTGTTGGCTGACAGCCGGCTGAATATGAGCCATCAGTGTGCCCAGGTGGCCAAGAGGGCCAACAGCATTCTGGCTTGTGTCAGGAATAATGTGGTAAGTAGGACTAGGGAAGTGATCATCCCCCTTTGGTCGGCACTGATGAGGCCGCACCTCGAATACTGTGTTCATTTTTAGGCCCCTCACTACAAGAAAGAGATTGAGGTGCTGGAGCGAGTCCAGAGAAGGGCAATGAAGCTGGTGAGGGGTCTGGAGAGCAAGTCTTATGAAGAGCAGCTGAGGGAGCTGGGGTTGTTTAGTCTGGAGAAAAGGAGGCTGAGGGGAGACTTTATCACTCTCTACAATTACCTGAAAGGAGGTGGTAGTGAGATGTGTGTCTATCTCATCTCCCAAGTAACAAGCAATAGGACAAGAGGAAAAGGCCTCAAGCTGCCTTGAGGTTTAGGTTGGATGTTAGGGTTATCAAACATTGGAGGTATTTAAAAGACATGTAGACGTGGTGCTTAGGAATATGGTTTAGTGGTGGTTTTGTCAATGTTAGGTTGATGGTTGGGCTCGATGATCTTAAAGGTCCTTTTCAACTTAGACGATTCTACAATTCTATAAAACTGTCTTATCCCCTAAGTTTTCAAAATTGGAGGTAAGCATAAGTATATGTGCTTACAAACCTGTTGGCTTATGTTTTGAAAATCTGACTGTAAATTGCTACCTTAAAAAGTTTTATGCTGTGAGCCAAATTGGCATAAATAAGTTGAGACACATTATTATACCCTTCCCCAAGGCAGTTGTCTGCTCTATAGACAATTAGGAGAAGAGCAGACATTAAGGTTGTCCAATGAGTATCATTTAGCAGACCTAAACTGATTATAAAAATTTTTAGAAAAGAGTAACTGGACATTATGCAGAAAAACTTGGGCATCTTTAAACCTCAGATGACTGTACTACTGACTGCATACAAATTTATGGTACATAAGCAGATAGATGGCAATGGAAACTTAGGTACAAAGACAGCCTGTTGAAGGACAGGCTTTAATATGACACAGGGCACTGCAACACAATCTTCTTTCCATTCCTGCTTTGAAAGATAATTTGTAGTTTTATTTGTAGTAATTCAGTGACTGACTTCTCTATTATGCCTGTTAAGCTTAGGATTTCTTCTTTCTTATTAACTACTTCAGTCTTCCTCTTGTCTTTTCCATTTCTCTGATTGTCATATAAGCTGACCAGAAAAAAATTTAGAGAGAGCTAGAAAAAGCAGTCTATAGAAGACAACACGCTTCTCCTTGGGCCGGCTTTTAAACGACGGTTATGGCAGAATCTGGGAGGTGAGTTTCCTTTAAGGCACTGTCAGTGCTACAGCAGCTTCTCTTTTCCTTTTAAAGTGCATAAAGGAGAAAGGAGAAACAAAGCAAGTAGGCTGTTGTACTTCACACACCTTAGCAAGAAGTTAATTGACCTACTTAGGAACAGTAACATGCTTGGCCAGTCTTTGTGCTTAATTAATAGAGTCGTCGAATATCTGGTTGAATGAGATCTTTGGAGGGCATCTGGTCCAATCTCCAGCTTGAAAGAGGACTATTAATCAAGACCAGATCAGAAGAGCCCTGGGTTTTTCTAATTGCATCTCCTGTCTGCTGCAGTGCTACTCAATTACGCTGCATGAAAGTTGTCTGTCTTCCCCAAAGTCACTTGGCACTATTCATTTTTAGAGGCAGCCCACCGGCTCACCAAAGCTTTCTTTAGTTCAAATAGACACTGCTTATTCCTGTTTTTTTTTCCCCAGGTTCCTGTATCTTCTTCCCTCAATTTATGGCTCCACCTGTAAGCCATAGAGCCTTCTCACCACTCACTTTATGAGGGACTATGCAAATGCTATGTATTTTCCACTTGAATCTATTTGCAGTTACTTAGTATAGGTATTTCTATAATTGTAACCTACTGGGAAAGTTCAGCGCTCAATGATCCTTATGCTCACTGTTCATTATTTATGGTGTAGTGACCTACAATAGACTCTATCATAAAGCCTGTGGGAGTACTAGCTGATTCCAGGCCAGGCAAAGGACTCTTATTCTCTCTGTTCCCCTTCAGTCACCTGTATGTGACTGTTCTGTAAAATCCACTCCCCGTCATCTAATGTGTAATGACTCTTTTGCCGTACTCAGGTACAGCAAAAAATTATGAGCAGATTCATCGTGGAGAAGGCAGAGAATTAAATCCACATTTTCTTGAGCCCAGGGGAGAAGTGCTGTGGAATCAAAAATGTTCACTTAGCCATAAAGTTGTAACTGGGTGGCAGCAGATTGCCAATACTCAGGAGTCAGGTAGCTAAAATTCCCACAGGGGAGTGCAATGCCTCCCAGAAAACAATGCAATATTTTTGTTACGTGACCTTTCTCGTGTTCTGAAATTCTTCCATTTTTTTCACAGCTGAGTTGAGGGATCTACTTGAAATAGCTGACAATGTTAATTCACAGATCAGTCTGCTTCAGTCAGAAGATCCCAACTGGACTCTTTCTTTAGATGGAAGGTTCTTAGCACAGCATCTTGCTGAAAAATTGAGTAGCGAAAAAACTTGCTTATCTTCAGAAATTAAGAACTTTTAAAATCACAAAACCCAGACTCAAATACAAAGTGTGAACTGTCTGTGGCAGATTCAGTGAGATTAGTGGGCAGTCAATGACAATTTAGACCAACAGAAAGTTTATTTCTTTGAACCTGCACAGCTCAAGTAAAACAATACTTTTTTCCTCCCCTCACCTGTCTTTCATTTTAGTATAAGATTTTGAACTTGAACATTTCCTGGAAAGAACTGCAAGACTCAACTAATACATTCCACTAAAATATTTATCAAACTTTTTGAATCCTTTCTGGGACAGGTGGGGGTCACAATTATGTACAAATACATAGCATGAAAGTGAGAAGACAGCTTATCTTGCCAGATAGTGGGCACGCGTAACGTCAGCACCAGCAGCTTCATAGGGAAGACAGACCAAGTGAAAATGCAGTGCTGTCTCTCCTATCAATAAAAATGGCAGAGCGATTAGCGCCTCTGTTTAAAGAACAGCATAACTGCTAAACTTCAGAAGTTATAGGAGAGGTAAACAAAAGAAGATTTTCTGTGACACAAAGAAATACTTGGGTAGTAGCCATTTTTTCCTGCCCTGGACACTGTAATAGGAAAAACCTTTTGCCTAAGAATCTTGATGGAGTTACCAGGGTAGAGAGAAAGGTCTTCATTGCTTTATGGTAGTTGTCATTCTGGTTTCCAGACTTGGGAAGAGAAGGACAGACTTCCTGCTGTTCCTGTTGCAAACCACGAGCCTGGCGTCCTGTTTAGAAACCTTTTACAATGCAGTTCCCCCAAGAAGGCTGTGAGATCCTTGGAGGAACAGAAGTGACAAAATGTAATGTTACTTTGAAGGATTGAATAATGAGGTTTATAGATTTCCTGTGCACCTCTCCAACAGAAACAAACTAAAAGTGTGCAAGGCAGGAGGGAGAGTGAAAGAATTCCCTGGGATATATTTCATATGCTAAAGCTATTATTGAAATATACGTGCCCATCTAGCTCAGGAACTCTGCTCAGCAGAACGACTGTACAAACTGTTTCTGACTAATGACAATAAAAGCCCTGAATTCCCTGGGCAATTTAAAGTCTAAGTTTAACATATTGCAGTTTCATTTCTGAACTAAGGCAATTGTATAAAAGACATTTTGTTTAAAAGAATGCTTTGTTGTAGAGAGAGAAGTACAGGTGGTGTGTCTCAGAATGCTACCAACCACAGAGGCTCTTAAAAGAAAAATAGTGTAGGGAAAAACATTGAAATCTACCTGTTTATCACAGCAACACTAAGCATTATTAATTGTTATTATTATCCATTTGGGCCATATAGTCTGATAAGACGTGAAATCCTGCTCCTGATTTCTCAGGGACAAAGAGGTGATTTCTATTATTTAGAAGAATATTCATACAAAGCCAAGTAGTCTGAAGTAGCTCCCACTAGTTCATATGCTCCCTTGTTTTCTATTTGGTGATTTGTGTGTCAAGAAATTTTTGGCTTTCTCATGGTCACATTTACACCTTTTGAAGCCTGTAATACACGTAGTCTCTTTAGCCCTGAAAGTACAGCAGAGAAAACCTTTCAGTGCATAGGAGTTAACTCTGATCTGTCAAGTCTTGGGCAATAACTGCCTCAGCTGTGCATATATTTACTACATAAAAGAGTTGGCATGCTGCTTCTGCATATTCCACAAGAGAATGGGGTCTGCTGCTGGCTTCAGATCCCACACTGACCTAGCAGCCAATATCACTTCTGAAGAAAAGAGTCCCTGATCAGGATCTGTACTGTAGGTATGTAAAGATCTCACCTCTACCTCAGACATTTTTGAGTCTGCGGTTGCAAGGGGTCTATAAAGAAAAGGAGAAAGTCAAAATGGAGGTGCTCTTCATGTACAAATATATTCATATAAAAGCCTGCTCCTCAGAAATTTCCTTAATTGGTTGACTTCACAACAAAAGTATCTTGAGAAGCTAAACTACTGCGGTGAACAGGTAAACGTGAATTTCAAAATAGTCAAGAGTTCAACATGATTTAGGAAACCTCCAAAGAAATGTAGAGATGCTATAAAGGGCACTGTAAAGGTCTCAAGTGGCTTCTTCAGGATGTGGTGTGAACTGAACACCCACTGAAGACAACATGTAGCACAACAGCTTCCTCCCTTCCATAAAGCAAGGCACAAAACCCCATGCAGCAAGGAAAATCTTAAAAATGTGGTGAGGCCACAACATATTTTCTTTACAGCGATAACATGATATAGTTACCAGTATTTCACAATGGAATACTTTTGTTACCATAAACCACTTTGAAGTAGTTCACAGAAACTACCCAAATCCTCAATTAATTCACAATCTAGTCTATATATCACAGTCAGTGATAAGTAAGACTACATTATTTCCCCTGTCCTCTTCTCCCTTACAGTTCTTCACAAAACTTGTTTTAAAAGCAATGTCGGAGTGTCAAAGTGCTTTTTAAGCAGGGTACGGCTATCTATAGCCTGCAAATAAATCAGGGCTCTCCTTCTCAGGTCACTCTTTAAAAGCCACAGGATTTTGCATCAACAAAGAAGCCTCAGCAGCAATGTAATCATGTGGATTATATTAAACTGGATCACTTGAAGGACTAACTGAAGCCCTGTAAAAGTAATGGATGTTTCTGAACTTTGGTATTCGCATAAGAGAAATGTACAGTGAACTAATTACAATTTCTATTCTGTGTACTGTCATTCATTTCACAGCTTCTCTAAGCAGCATTCCCTCAGTGATCAGGAAGCAGCAAACTGTCCCCAAAGGTCACATGTAAAGCCATTATATAGAATCTGATGAGCATTGTTTCTTGGCTCTAATTGGAAACTACATCATTTTGACTTGTCACAGCCTGGTTGTGTGCATGCCTATCAGTAGGTCCATTCATGTCTATTAAACCTCTTGTGGTCTTAAAGACCTTACAATGCTAAAGGAGCTTGCTGAATCAGGATCTCTCACATTACATGGTCATTCACTGCTTGCTAGCTAATGAGGAAAAAACACAAAATAAATCCAGTGGATGAGAACTTAGTGTATCATTTACTCAACAATGCCAAAGCTCTTTAGAAACTAACTTTAATTAATGCACCATGGTGAAGACAAACATAATTATCCTCATTTTACAAAGTGAGGAAGTTAAGATTAAAGGTCTGTCCCAATGTCATAGTGAATCAAGGGAAGGAGCTTCCATGAACCCACTCTTCGTTAAGGCTGCAACCAGTCCCAGACTTTCGCAGAATGCAGCAGTAGCTTAATCTGATAGGGTTTGCCCAATACTTCTGCTTTTGAGCCTCAGCAGAACATAACCTTCTACCCAATAAAAGTATTTGATGAAACTTTATGCAGACCACTAAGAAGCTAGTCTCCCTGGACAATAAAGACTGGAATATTACATTATTCAGCCATCTCACTAATACAGGCTCTTCCTGTGGACGAGAGACTGCAATGTATATGGTATTAGCAATGATGCTGGGCACAGGCACCTAATGTTCTAGGACAGCCATTATGAAAAATAAGCACATCACTGCCTTTCTCTGCAGTGATATTTCCCCTTGGACTATCCACTGTAGCCAAACAGTTGTGGTTTTCCCCCTCTCTTTTCTAGTGTGTCTTGTAGCCAAGGAGTTTTTAGTTTTTGATCCCAAAGGTACTGGCATAGGAAAAGGGATTTTTTGGGGGGGGGAGCGTGTGTGTGCAGATGTTACGAACACCTACCTGCAAAGGAAGTTACGTTTGAAGAAGTGACAAGAAAGCAGCTCCTTCCAAAGTTTTCAAAATCACTCTTAAAGTCTAAGTTCATAGAAGGTAATCTGATCTCTGCTTTTAGTAAAGAGGAAAGAGGAAAAAGGAATAAAAGGTGAAAAAGACTAACTCTGCAACACGAGAAACTCGGGGAATATATCAGAGACATGCATGCAGATGGTTCATGAGTGATTTGAAAAAGGTTTCAAATGCTTGTACCTCAGGGTATGTCATTATCTGCTAGCTATCGCATGGAACTGAAGTTTGTATTAAATCAGTCAGCTTCAACACATGCCTAGTAGATAGTAAATCTTTATGAAACGTTCAGTGGAGCTATTATATCGCAGTTTCACAGCCTTCCTCCCAGCTGTTAAGCATTCTTTTTCTCTGTGTCACATCCTTACCATCAGTTTCCTCTCTATTTCATCAGAGGAAGGAGTTTAGTCCTTTTTGTGGTGGAGTACTTTAAAAAAAAAATCTATTAATTTCTCAGCATGGACAATTCACCAGACTACTCTCACATGCCAGCCTCCCCTTTTCCCATCATGGTCCAGCTACCCTCTCACTCAAACAAGATTTAATTTCCTCCAGCAGATATTAACTCTAAATCCCAACTGCATGCTTATCCACCCTGCCTGTTATTTCAACCCAGCTCCTTGCTTGTGCTGCGGCTCTAATTAGTTAGCTGGCCAGGGTCAGGGCTGTGCGCCTCTGATTTCAAGAAGAAATGCCAGCACAGCGTACTAAGCCCCTGTATCAGTGCTGAGCCCCGCTTTAAATGACAGTGTCTCCAAAGCAGAGGAATGGGTGAGGGAGGAGGGTGTCTTAGTCTTACTCTTTCCCGCAGCTGATTAAGTTTGTTTGAGTTTTTGTTTGCTGAGAATCTTTAGTGGGCTCCACTGTAGATAAGGCAAGAATTGTTTTCCGGTTAAAATGCAATGGGTGGGTGGATGGAAGAGGCAGCGAGCAGCCGCGCAGAGCAGCTCAGGATGCGGCTGGAGCCGGGAGTTGCCAGGCAACTGCTGCCTGCACCGGCAGCGGCGGCAGCAGCGGGACCGCGCTGCCCGCGGCGCCGGCGGGTACCCTGCGGGCGGGGGCTCCGGGACACCCCGCTCCCCTCCGGCAGCGGAGGGCGCGGGGGAAAAGGGGGTGCAGCGGCGCGGGCGGGGCGGTGGGAGGTTTATACTCATTTTCCACTGTCTCTGAGACGTCCAGGGATGTACCCGTGTCAGGGTTGCGTTGTGCAACAAGACTGTTCCCAGGATGAAGAATTTTGGCATTTGGCACCATATCTTGCGTCTTAGGGAACAGTCCTGTTGCTGTTCTCTTCAGAAAAGTGATTGCTAGAGAGCATTTCTAGCAACAGTAAAGTGATGTACACTCCTCTGCATGATGAGCTACACTAGCTTTTCAGTTAGGCTTCCTTTATTATGCCTCATGTTGACATAACACCGGTGAAATTATTTCAATATTTCCTTGAGGAAAAGTTTAAGACCTGGTTTCAGCAGCAGAACTGTGCATGTATGTATCAGCATATTTTCAATACAGGAGTTTGGCTTAGGTAAAATCATAGATGTCACCCGAGGCAATGGTCTGGGATACTCTTCCACACACTGGTCCAAGTCCTGCTCTACAGCTGCACATTGTCTGTGTCCTGGCTCTTCTCTGTGTGGAAGGATAAAGGTAGTAAGGAAAAAGTAGATAGAAATTTGCAAATAAGCATGAGATTGTGGAGGGATTTTCTGTTTCAGTGGATTTGCTTGGGAAACTTTGAATAGCCAGCACCTGGAAACACTAGTGATGGAGTGCTAGTTTTGATGATAGATTCATCAGGTAGATTTTCTGAGACAAAATCTCTGAAGACATTTTTGGACAAGGGACAAGACTGAGATTTAGGGACAGCTAACGCAACTCTCCTGTATTGGTGCTGAGTTCCACAGTTGCTTGTGGACCAGCTGTTCTTGATGGGGTCTCACTTTTCTCCTGGGTCGGGTCTGCTCAGCTTTGTGCAAATCACCAGCTAGGAACTGACACAGGCACGTGAACCAGGCTATCCCGCATCCCAGATGATGTATAAGCAGCTGGGCTAAAGCACCAAGACCAGCAGACCTATCTCTTGGACTACACCTCTAGCAGTTGAACAGATGAGCCCAACTGTGTCTTCCACATGCCTTTGGCAGCAGTGCAAGAGAGGGACGCGTCCCTGCAACAAACACCCAGGACCTGGCACACACTGGGGCTGTGCTGCTACCACTAGCTGACTGATGCTGGGGGATCACACATGTACATTGCCAGATGCGTAGAGTGAGATTTGTGTAGAGGAGGGCGGCTTGCTCTCCTTGCATGCAGGGTTCTGCTGGCTATTAGGGTATGCTGCTATGTAATATAATCTTCTTGTTTACCTGCAGCTTCATATAAAGTTCCCTTTCACTCATCTGAATAAATAGCACCACTTAAATATGACAAGATTTACCAATTACTTCCTGAATTTTCAGTATTCATTTTGGTGTTAACATTCAACAAAGAAAAGAAATGATGCTTATGGAACTACATATTTAAAATCTCATTCATCATCTTTTTTTCTTCTCTCAGATCATTGCTCATTAAGTTCCTTATAGATTTAGACCACTGGGTATGCTTTGTTCAGCTGTACAATTTATATCATGTAGAGACAGGGCTTTCCTTCAGGTATTCAACAAAGCAATTAACAACCCTCTGAATACAAACGACAGCTTTATGTGATGGATGTTCACATTTGTGTCTCCTCTCATTCTCTTGCCATTCTGTATCCTGTATATTCATTTTCCTTTACACTTTCCTGGCAGGGATTTGTTTTATACCACTGACTTCTGTGCACAAGGCTGTTAGATGTAGCGGGGAGTACAAGAACAGCAGTAGCTCTGTAGTTGTACCAGGAAGCAGACGGTCAGAGAGGCCTAAGGCAACAAGAAGCTGCCCTGACCATGATCATTTTCCTTCAGGTCCACAAAGATATCCTCTTATACTGCTTCCTCTTCTACACAATAACCTTTTTCATGACGACTCAAGGACTTGAGGTAGGTGCTACAGGAGACTAAATACAATATGCTGGCTGCTGTGGGAAAAGAGGTGCTCAATCTCAGTTCAGTAAGAGAAAAGGTCATTGTCTACTCCCTGCAGTTGGCTGGGACCAGGCAAAGCCCATACGAGGGGTCATCTGTCCTTTACCTCTGGAGGACAGACTGGTCTACATAGAACTTCAAGTGTGACAAATAAGTCTTACTATTGATGCATCTGACAGAAAACAAATCAATTGCCGAATAGGAGGAACTGTGGGCTGTGTGGAGACCATTAGGCTGTCAGCTATTGCCTCTTTTAGACGCCAGTGCTTGTCACAGTCTGGTTTTAGTCAGTCTTAGGTCATTATAGAAGCTTCAAAGCAGCACAAAGGAGTTAAAATATATCTGTCTCCTGAAATACCACAGCCAGTGACAGCGAATGAAAAGGCTGTCTGTGGTGTGGCTGACCTGGGGCCATGCCAGCTGGCTGAGTTCTGAAACAATAGCAAGAAAATAGGTCACTTCCACTTCTTAGTGTTTCTTTCACCTCTTAACTCCAGCAGAGTGGTTTGTACTAATGCAAAGCCCAAAGCTAGCTCACATCACAGTCATAATCTTGATAATGGATGCAAGACTCTAAAAGGTGAAGGGATAAGCAGTTAAAAACTCAGATCGGTTTTGAGAAAAAAAATATGTTGAAAAATCTGGCAGGAAAAGCCCATTTCCATGAGATTTTTCGGTACATCTTGGTTTTGGATTGGCTTGGAAACACTGAGAGGACTCTCATTATATTTTTATGTGCCAATTTTTCTTGAGAGAATGATTTGAAAATTTTACTTTCCCATCGATTTTCAAATTATGTAGTTTTGCTTTCATAGAGATAGTCTAAAATCTCAAAAAATCTAGGATCCCCCATATTGGTCACATGCAAAGTCTGCTTAATTGTGTCTCTAAAAAAAGGGGTCTTTTTTAAAATAAACAAAAAAAATCCCACCTCCCAATAAATACATGTAGGATCATTCATCCCTCCTCTGAGGAGCATGTGTCGATTCAATATGTGCTGATTTCATGGCTCTTCTCATGAGAAGCATAGCATACTTAATCTCCAGGTTTGGTGATGACTAATGATTTAGCATCAGTGGTTTCCCTTCATTTATTTCCAACGTTTTTTCAAGTCAGTAGACACCTGAGCCTTTTTTCACATGTCCATTAATCACACTCCATTAATCAATGGAGTATTCCACTTCCTTTCGTATAGCGTGCCTTTATAAGTAAAGACAAGATTTTGGAAAAACAAAGCTGAAAGAATTGCTTGCATAGTCTTGGAACATGCAGATTAAAACGGGGAAGGCAATAAAGAAAAGAAAGATTCAAGATGTCTGTATTACAAAATGACTCCTTGACAGACCATGCAATTAAAGTGAAGAGCAGCCTTGTGGAGGAAGAGGTAGACATGTCCTTCATCAGGAAACTTAAAGTTAGAACAAACTAAGTATTGTTTAAAAAAACAGCTTTGTACTAACAGGGCGCGAGCCAAGATTTTTTTCTGCATCACCATTTCTATTCTTAATTAAAATTTTTAGAAACTAATCCTTTGGCTCTCTAACATTCTGCCTTTTCCCACAGCACATATTCCACTCTGGCTTTATCATGCTACCTAACACAAAAGTTACAAGAGCTTAGATTTCAGGTTGGCTGTTCGGCCTGATCTCAGCATTTCTTTGAGACTGTCCTGGACACAGAACAAACTCGGGGAATATATCAGAGACATGCATGCATGCCTATACTTCCTTTCTAATAACCTTCAAGAGCCCATTTAATACATCATTCACTCCTCACCTACAGATTATCTCCAGTTTGCTTTCTTATATATACATTTTAAGGATGCACCAATTCACTGACAAGCATGTTAAGCCATGGGCATTTCCAGCCATGTGCTTGGAATAGCAGAGTATTTCATTGCGTTAGCATTTCTACTGCCAGTATACCACACTTCTAAAATTAGGGAAGAATTGAAAAAGCAGAATGGGAAGTGGTTATGAGTTGGGGCTACGTGGCATCTCTGAGCTCTGAGCCCACCAGTGGTAGCTTTGCTAGGGAGCGCTGGGGAGAAAAGGGGAGCACCTGCTTCTACCATTGGGTGTTTTTTATTGGGTAATGAAGGAAAAATAGGAGAAATTTGACAGCAGATTCTGTCCAGAGGAAGGTCTGTGTTGTAATTTTATCTTCTTCACAATTATCCCCAGTTTACCAGTTTGATGAAGCGGTTCCCAGACTTGGCCGCAGGTCCACCTCCTATAAAATGAATCTGATCTTAGCCAGTGACTCCTAAACAGTGTTACAAAACATAGTCTCATCCTACAGTTGTCTCCACTGTCCCTACTGGGGATCCAGCCCTGGCTACTCCTATAACCACTGCTACTGTGTGCTGCTGCTTTGGGAAAAAAACCCTTCTTGCTAAATGCTAGAACAAAGAATGTGAAACACCTGCTTCTCCCAAGCTCTCAAAAATCACTAATGCTTTTACCAACATTTTTTCCTTTCTTTTTTTTTTTTTTTTTAGTAGAGCAAAGTAGTTGCAGTTTACATTTAGACCTAAAAATTAGTAAAGCCTCACTGATGTTTTCAACTGTATCCTTACTGCCCCTTGAAATATTAATGGCAAAGTCTTGCTGCTACCTATGCACCCTGAAAAATCATTAATTTGCTTTGTTTTCAATGCACTTTTGCAAATGGCTATTAAAGCCCTGAAAGAAACATTATTGCTTTGTTATATGGAAGTACTATATTCTCCTTTTATTATGCAATTTATAGAAAAAAAGTTAAAATCACCACTACCTATAATAAAAAGGAAAGCATTGGGCTT
Organism: Fratercula arctica; assembly: GCA_947846985.1. Classification (NCBI taxonomy): domain Eukaryota; kingdom Metazoa; phylum Chordata; class Aves; order Charadriiformes; family Alcidae; genus Fratercula; species Fratercula arctica. Next base: position 51,170,205 of record CANTUZ010000005.1, on the reverse strand, counting down.
TCTGGGCATTTTGGGGTTGGGTTTTGTTTTTTTTTTGGTTTTGTTTTTTTCTGTATAAAAAGATAGAGCAATAAAAGGGCAAATGTGGATCCAATTTAACATATGCTCTATGACCTTTGCAGCTCAGGGAACCAATTAAAAGAAATAAGTTACTAATGGTTATTATTGTAGTATGTCCATAGAAGTAGCGTACGTTAACGAACCATAAACAGGGCTCCTCTACCTCTTACAGGAGCCACTTGCACAAAGTCTGCAGAATGTGGCAACAGATTCAGTCAAACAGCATTTTGCAGCATGTGCCAGAGGATAAAGGTTGAGATTAGAGCATTTTAGGAAGAGCAACAGGACTACACTTAGTTTCGTTAGTTCAGCACAAACATGACAAGACTAAGGACAGTTGCTCAATGACTTCATTGATACTGGAACATATGGAAGACTCTGCCACAACCTTATTAGTGTGAGGATTTTGCTATCCTTTGGGCAGCTTTAGATGCTTTAGAAAGCAAAGATGATACAGCTGTTAAGCCTTACCTTTCACCTTGGCTGGGGAAGTTTCTGAGGTAGCAGATGGTCCTGAGTTTCAAATAATGAATCACTGTCACAAAGTCTATGCTACATAGGGCTGTGTGGTGGGTTGACCTTGGCTGGACGCCAGGTGCCCACCAACCAGCTCTATCACTCCCCCCCTCAGCAGGACGGGGGGGAGAAAATAAGATGGAAAAAACCTCATGGGTCAAGACAAAGGCAGTTTAATAGAAAATTTAATTAAAAAGCAAAGGCCATGTGCGGAAGCAAAGGAAAACAAAAGATTTATTCTCTACTCCCCATCAGCAAGCGATGTCCAGCCACTTCCTGGGAAGTAGGGCTTCAGTATGCATAGCAGTTGCTCCGGAAGACACATGTTGTAATAATGAATGCCCCGTCCCTCACTCTCCTCCTTTCTCTTAGCTTTTATTGCTGAGCAGACATCATATGGTATGGAATATCCCTTTAGTCAGTTTGGGTTAGCTGTCCTGGCTATGTCCCCTCCTAGGATCTTGCCCACCCCCAGCCTACTGGCCTTTGGGGGTGAGGTAGAGGAAATGTTGGATAGACAGCCTTGATGCTGTGCAAGCGCTGCTCAGCAGTAGCCAGAACACTGCTGTATTTTCAATACCTGTCCAGCTAGCGAGACAAAGCACAGCACTATGAGGGCTGCTATGGGTAAAATTAACTCCACCTCAGCCAGACCCAATACAGGCTGATAAAGCTCAGTAGGTAACATTTTTGTTACTATCAGGGTCACTCTTATCAAGAACCCTTGCTGCTGAGGTGATCTTTATTACTACAACACTAAAGCACAAGAAACAATGCAAGAGTCAGAAAGTCACGCTGATTCAATGCCTCTAAGTGATGGAAAAAGAGTAAGAGCATGGATTCCTTGTATTTATTCAACTGTATTAACATCTGTAACTAGGCTAGGCTAGGCTAGGCTAGGCTAGATTAGACTAGACTAGACTAGACTAGAATAGAATAGATTAGAATATTTCAGTTGGAAGGGACCTACAACGATCATCTATTCCAACTGTCTGACCACTTCAGGGCTGACCAAGAGTTAAAGCACGTTTTTAAAGGCATTGTCCAAATGCCTCTTAAACACTGACAGGCTTGGGGCATTGACCACCTCTCTAGGAAGCCTGTTCCAGTGTTTGACCACTCTCTTGGTAAAGAAACGCTTCCTAATGTCCAGTTTGAACCTCACCTGATGTGGCATTGAAGCATTGCCACAGAACCATTCCCACTGAACAGATCATGACAACCCATTTGTTATAGCTTTGGACGAAGCATAATGACACCGTGTGAAATGCAGTTGCTCCTGAAGCATTTTTATAGAGAATTTCTCCATCTTTAACATCCTTTTCTCTATTAGAGGACACATCCAAACAAGCATCATGAAAGGCAGATAAGAGGCAAGTCTTTCCAGGTCTGTAACAAAAATAATAGAAGTGCTTGGAATAAAAAGTAAGTGCAAGAAGAATGAAAAGCAGTGGGGAAAATGAAAACTTGATGAATTTCATGATTGTATTCAGAGACAGAGAGCAGAAAAAAGATGTCGAAAAGTTCAGGGAAAAAAAAATCCTCTCCGCTCTGTGGACTGGTTTAAATATGCCAGATTCAGTGCTGGGCAGGGTTGTGACTACCCTGTGTGTCTTTCTCTTAGGTTACATCTCTGGGACTTGGTGTAATCACTGGTTTGCCCCTATGTTTTCAGTCAGTGCAAATACTTTAGGCCATAGAAAAATGCAAAAAAAGGCTGGGCTTAGGCCAGTAGTTGGTCTGGCATCCTCCCTAGTCCCAGGGTGCAGATGCTGGTAAGCTCACTTTTTCTTATGAGCTTCCCCAAAGAAGTCAAGGGCAAAGCACAGCTTGGTTTAAGGAACACCATAACCTAAGGGATGAAGTCAAACAATCTTCAGGCTGTTGCAAGATACAAAAAGCCAAATTTGGATTTAATTTCACTAAAGAAATATAAGCTGCAAAGGTATTGATAAGAGCTGAACTATATAGTATGAACTAAATCAGAAAACATGAAACTTCAAGTTAATAAAGGACGGAGTTTCTGAATAAGTTGTGTTCAGGCTACATGTTCAATCAAGTTTGTTAATGTAGCACTATGGTAGCACATTTGTATGGTAGGTGCTGTTTGACATGGGATGCAGCAGGAGAAAGTTGCAGCTTAAGACAGTTTGTAAGAACAGTTGGTTAAAAACAAACTCACTAACATTACAGTTACTCCAAAATGTAACTGTAAAAAACAAACAAACAAACAATAAAAACCAACAAAAAAAGCTGTGCGTGGAAAGTTGTGCCTGTTTAGGTGGAGAACATTAAGCAGCTACTGGAAAAATGGACTCGCCAGTATGATGAAAAATTCAATATTACATATGCATGTTCCTTTGCCTTCTTGATAAAAGTGCAGATATCAAGTTGCCTGGCATATTGAAATGTGTTTGATTCATGTACATACACCCAAAGGGTTTGGCACCAGATACATGATTTTACAACTAGGCTTTCAATATAAAATTATACAATAAATTTATTATTATTACATTACAAATGTAAATGGAAAATGTTTTTCTCTTTCAATTTACTGAAAATAGCAGTAAAAGCAAACATCTTTTCATATCCAGATAGATCTTTTTATGAATTACTGTTGTTTCAAAGTAATAAAACAGATTTCATACTTAAAAAAGAAGTTACTGTTATGATGCATGTGCATCTTCTGAAAAATGTAATTTGTCTCTATTAAATGTCTTTTCTTTCCAGCTTATATATTTAATAACAGCAGTTTGTAAAATGTTTATACATGGGTATGTGCACACACAGGCTTTCACTTCCAACATTTTTTCCTGAAAGTACAAAAAAACCTTGGCCTCACAACACATCTGAAACTGCATTGCGAATGCGTGAAACAAGGCACAGGAAATCAAAGGGCTGGATCTTCAAAGTTCCTTCTGATAGTCTAAGTGGAAACAATTTACCTAATTGCTTTTCTCCATGTTTTAAATTCTGTTAATTGTTTTCCACCACAGCTTCTCTCTAGTGTGACATAGATTACTCTTAAGACGAAGCAGTAGCAGAAACTGAAAGAAAAAAAAAAAAACCAACATGCTACGATATTTACAAATAACTACATTTGCAAGCAGAGCCACAGGATATGAAGTCACATGGCCAGAAGATTTCTTTTGTACAGCCTGTCCATTTCCAGCTACATAATACACTTTTTAATAGGTTAAATTAACCCTATGCAGAGGGCCAGCACTTGACCAATGTTCCTTTTAAATGCCACTTATGCTCTGCCCACCTCTGCCCTTTCCTATAGCCTTCTGTGCAAGAGTTAATCTAGCTCAAGAGGGAATAGCGAACCTCATTACTAGGAGAAACAAAGAGGACAAAGTTTCTGAATAAGAATGGACAAAAATCTCAGCAGTTTCAAAGTGATTTAATAGTTTCTGTGCATTAAAAGAAGTCCTTAATTTGGAGCAGGAGTGAATTTCTTCTGCTTTTAAGATGTGAAAAATCATGAGAATTTTTTTTTTTTTTTCCCAGGCAATGACCATTTGGTCCAAAGATTTCAATATGGCTGTAACATATCAATAGAGAAATGAAAACAAGATAGGGACAGATAACTGCATGTAGTGATCCCTTTAAATAATTTTGACATATTTTCATGCTTTTTTTCCTGGTGATAATTCAAGAGATCTATCAGATAATTACTTAAATATATGAGATGTGCTACCCATCCATGGAAAAGGTTAGTGCCATCATAGGCCGTGTAAATCTTCTTTTATGAAAAGGAACGCAAATGAAATGATCACCTAAATCAAAGTTTTATAAAATATTGACTAGGATTATGTTTGCTTTGGGAGTAATTTTATTTTAATCCCTCATTTGAGATTCTATTCCTATTTACATCAGATGATCAATCAAGAGATGTCATTGAATGGCAGGTGGGAATAAGGTCAAAACTGCAATATGCTTACCTTAGGAATTATTGAATATTTTTTTTATAGACTTGCAAATAATGGCATAGATCTTTATCTTCTGGTGGTGTTCCTCATAGATCCAGCTGTGTGGGAAATGGAGCTCCCAAGACTGCTTGCTGCCAGCATCTAATATAACTGCTACCACTTAATTTCTTTTGAACTAGACCAGAATTTTAATTTCTAGAAAGATAATATTTTTGAGGGATCTCAGCATCTTACACTTACATCTCTGTAAGTGAGGCCTCCTGAGCAACCTGGCTCCTTCCCACCTAGGCCCTGAGTCTACTTAAGAGAGCTGACTTTTATGCCTGTTGCATATCTGCCACATTACAGAATGCAAAATGATTCATGACAACATTTATTTGTCAATAAAATGTAAACCCCTCACTGCTCTGGAGCTGTGCAATTTAATGTGAAACAAAAGCGATCATCTTTATCCTTTAACATTTCATTCTGTTTTAGAGAGAGGAAAGGTTTCAAGAAATCCAGAGGAAAACAACAGTCAATGCAGGGTAGGAAAAAGAAAGTAAGGGACAAATAGATGTATTATTTAAACAACTTCAACAGCAGTTTCTGAGATCTGAATTTGGGGTTGAGGTCCTTGTTTCACAACTCCTGCAAAGGTCTGGTCCATCTATCAGAATACTGCAAACACACCACAGTCAAATATGTTGTCAGTCCAATTAACGTGTTTTGAGATCTGAGACACAGGACATTGTACCTGAGTGTAGCACTAAATGCAGTGCCAAAATGTGGAGTGAGAGGGAAATCTGCTTTCATTGGAACCCAGTCTTCTCTAAGATACAAACTTGCATAACCTAGTTCATGGATACTAGGTTGACACTTGGACGTAGAAGTTTTCAACCCTAAACATTATTTAAGTGTTGAATTCTCTGCAATTTTCCAATTGAAACTCCTAAGAAAAAAGAATCTCTGCAGAAAGGTTTTTGCAAGTTTATCAAACCAGGTCTCATGGCATAAACAAAGCCCAGCAGATAGCCAGCAACTAGAGAGTTTTAGTACTTAGTTGACAATAAAATCATATAAGGCTTTGCGTATGTGTCTTCAGTGTGTCGTATCTCATCATCTTATTCTGAAAAAAAAGTAGCTAGTGATATTTAAAAGGTCATTTTGAAAATCAATTGAAGTAGGCTTGGAAGCACTAAAAAACCTTAACATCCCATGTCACTGCCAAGTGCTATTATTGTTATTGTGGGATGAACAGTAGTGTTGGCCAGAGATTGGACCAATCCAGGACTAAAAATACCCGGGGATAAAGACTTCCAGAAGCTTCAAAAGAAGCAGCCACCAAAGCTTATGCTGAAAGGAGAGAGTGCTGGTGGTGTACCAGGAGAATTTACCAAAGAATCTGTACTTTTCCCAGTTAATGGCTTCACATAGGTTACTCATTAGGCTTCCCTTTGAACAAAAACAGAAGGGCTTTTTTTTTCCTGAAAATTCCTTTGCAAAAATAAAGCTCAGAGATTTTCTTCACGAAAGCACAAAAAAGAGTTCTTAAATCTACCCATACTTTTTTTTCACCTGTAATTGTTCCAGGAATTTTCCTCACCTTTCTGTCTGACATGGGTTTGCAATTATTTGCTAACATATAGCAATTTGTACGTCAAGTTCTCCTGTGTTAAATAATGCTGGATATAAGTTTTAATGATTGACCTAAATTTGACACAGCTGTGTAGATGCATTATAATCAATAAAATTCTAAATATGACAATGTATTTTTTCCAACCTTAATGACAATGAGGAGGCAAATTATTAATATTTATTAATAGTGAGGAGCTTAAAGAAATAGTGCTATTAACTGTGCCATGCAAAAAACACTTCACAGAGATGCCAGATCAATCCTGAAAGCTGTGTCTGTGTCACACTTCACAGGAAGTTAATAACACTTGACTCAACACTGCACTGAAATACCCGTGCTGCTTTCTCTTCTGAAATTAGGCAAATTTCTTCTGTCTTGATCTCTTTTATACTGTGCTCCAACATAGACAGTCACTTTCTTCCCCTTTATATGATTGAAATTTGAGTGCAACACATTTGATTTTTCTACTTGTGTAGCTGCATCTGAAAAAGAGCTAAGGAAACAACTAAAATGATCGAGATTGGGCCTGCAAATTTGCTAGTACAATGGAGGCTTGGTTAAGGGTGGACTGCATAGAGATCTGTCTGTGTTAGTGCACTTAGTGCACATGCAAAGGTGCGTACGTTTATGATATCGGTTTGCTTATTATATTTCTTGGACTTTTGCCTGCAGTATGGTAACACTACTAAATGGCCCTTGTCACTGGAGGTACCTTCTTAAGTCACATTTGACACTTTTCATATGACTTTTTACTTTCATCATGTTGTTAGGTGACAGTGTATAAGGACATCCCTTCTGGAGAAAATCGGATTTGAACTCACGCTGTTGGAGTCCATTTTCTGCACACAAACACCTTTTAATGGACAATGGCAAACTCTGGAATACCATTAAAGTATTGCTATCTAAGGATAGTAACAACTGGGTTTTGAAAGCTAAAGGAACCACCAATGGTATGTCTATCCAACCCTTCTGAGAAATTCCTTTTTTTCCCCCAAATAAATAAAGAGATCTGTACCATACCTTGACAATGAGTTCACATTGTTCGATGCAATTGAGCAATAATTCAAAATAGGCATTCCTCATATAAGGGAAATTCTGAACAGTTAAGTATGACATGATTTATAGACAATTTTGAATAGTGAAAAAGAAAGATATGCCCTTTTTATTTGGCATATAAAAAATGGTCAAACTCTTAACAAATTCCTTCTCATACCTCCTGAACATCCTCAAAAGCTTCTCCTGCCTCCTTCCCTGAAAGCACTCCCAAGCAGGCATTTTACACTTCCAAACTAGTTTAAGGTTTAATCCCATGTACTGCATGTTGAAATTGTCCAGTTTCACTGTGTCTAATAAGTTACATAAAATGGAGTCTAAAGGAACTTCCTACATATCATATCCATATGCATGCAGGGAAAACCCTTTCCTGTTTGTGTTTTTAACATTGTTGCCCTTCCCTAAGTGATGATCCAACTGTGTTTGTAGACTGTGAGTACCTAGTTAGGTAGTCTACTACTACAGTAGTAGACTGTTAATCTCTAGTTAGTAGGTACTAGATACTAACAGTAGACTGTTAGTACCTAGTTAGGAAGGAGGTCTATCTAGCAGTTTAGTAGGGAGACAGTATTTTCCCAGTACTTGCAGTATCAGTCATAACGGTTTCTTCCAGAACTATTGTGTAAATTTCAAAGTTTAAAAAAAAAATAAACAAAAGAAAAAAAAATCCCAGAGAAAATTTGATTTGGTTTTATGGAAGTGAAACTATTTTCATGACATGGTCTTCTGGCGTTCACAGATAAATTTAGAGTAATGGCTTTGTTGCTCAATATTATGGTCTCTCTTCAGGTTGTGATTGGCAGCAACAGGGCCTTGCATAAATTTCAACACTGAGTCAAATTCTGTGCTCTTTACTCAATTCTTCCTGAGACCTTACTTGAAAATATCCTATTAAATAAAGAGTGCCTGAATGTTTATGTTACGACACTTAGGGAACGAAAATTTACTGAGGATATAAAGTTAGCATGCATTATGTCACAGTCACATTGGAGTCCCTTTCTGAATCCTTTGGTTCACAAGTACGTGTCATTTGCCTTAGTCTAAAGCCCTGTTTGAAGGAAGTTTTAGGATCCCTGTGGACAGTTTGGCTCGGTGGGTCTGCACGTGCCAGCTGACCACTCAGGGCCACGCTGACACGGCTGTATGTTAGGTCTGCAGTGACTAAATGACTAAGTCAGAGATACAGAGCTAAGGACAGGAGGGGAAAAGTGGCATGCACTTAAAACACATTAGGAGCAAGGAATCTGCATGTGTGGCTGAAGACACCTCTAGATCACCAAGAAAAATTGTGACATGGTGGGCAATTAAAGAAGAGAATGAAGTAGCTTAGTAGTTGATGAAAAAATTTCTTTCAGTCCCTGTTGTAGAAGCCATTGGGGAAATTTCTATTCCAAGGACATTTTTAAAATGGAAATAACTGCATGGTCTTGACAGAGATTGAAGTCTCAGAGGAGGAAGTTATGGAGCAACTCAGCAACTAGGACAGTGGAATATTAATTTGAGAGGCCTAAGTAAGGAGAGTGTAAAGTAGCAGAGTTAATGAAAAGAAACTTATCCTTAAAATGGTGATTGTGCTTGGGTGAAATGGGAAAGTCACTTTGCTTCCTCCAATTGAAACAGGACCCAGGGAAAATCCTGCAAATTACACCTTGGCAAATTGTAGTTTTGCTCAGGGGAATGCCCTGAAAAGCCTAATTAAAGAGTAAGGTAAGTAAGTATAATCTAGTAGTCATGCCAATCCAGCTCAAGGAAAAGTGTGACTCATTTATCATGCAGAGTTGTTTGAAACCGTTAACAAAGTGGATAGATAAAGGTTCACTGGGGTGCTGGCAAAGATAAACTCTTAAAAAGGTTACAAAAATATTTTAAATGTCCACAGGGATAATTGAGATGAATTAAATATCTATGAAAAAATTATCCAAAAATGTTCATCATTGGGCATCTATACAGACGGCACTCTGTGCTCCAGTATTTTTACATTTTGCAATGGCTGTTTTTCTCAGGAGACACACACTAGGTTTCAAAACACTTTATCATCTTCGTTGAGGTTGGCACTCCATGGCCGTTAGTGAAGTGCTGAGTACCTCAGCAGGAACGGTGCTTCCCATGGTTAAAATAACTGCAGGCTCCTCCTAGGGGAATACTTGTTGACATACATCCACTGTCAGTGACCTCAGCACGCTGGGGTATGTCCTGTCTCTGGGGGGCACCGAAGAGCTGCAGGACAGCACAAAGGGTCAGTGGTCTTGCAGACTTCAAAGACAACAGTGATGATGTTTCCTTTGTTGTTGTTGTTGTTGTGATGGTCTCAACACTGTAGAAGACTGCTCTGGGCAACTTTGGAATTATGAAGCATAATAAACTGGATCATGACGAAACCTAAAAGCAGGTATGTGGTGGCTGCTGCTGCACATGTAGTGTCACCTCCTGACACAAGGGTCTTTCTAGAAATTAGTGACTCATTACTGGTCAATATACACTCTCTACTAGGTGTTCATGAGGTATACCTTGAGATGTTGAAGTGTTGCAGAGCTAGATTTAACAGTGATATTTTTTCATCAAGCTGGCCATTCTCAATAAACCAACCATAAAGTAGCTAATGCATATGTGATACTGGTCAATGTGTTTGGCCTATGAAGTTTGTTAGCTAAATGACTGTATTGGGTTTACGTGACAAGATTTTTGGTAGGGGTGGGTGGCTACAGAGATGGCTTCTGTGAGAAACTGCTAGAAGCCTCCCCTATGTCTGGTAGAGCCCATGCCAACTATCTCCAAGACAGACACACTGCTGACCAAGGCAGACTCAATCAGCGATGGTGGTAGTGCCTCTGTTATAACATATTTAAGATGGGGAAAAAAACCTGCACACAGCAGCAGCCAGGAGAGAGGAGTGAGAATATGTGATAGAAACAACTATGCAGACATTGAGGATGGTGAAGGAGGGGGAGGAGATGTTCCAGGCACTGAAGCAGAGATTCCCCTGCAGCCTGTGATGAAGACCATGGTGAGGCAGGCTGTTGCCCTGCAGCCCATGGAGGTTAATGGTGGAGCAGATATCCATCTGCAGCCTGTGGAGGATCCTACTTCAGAGCAGGTGGATACCCAAAGGAGGCTGTGACCCTGTGGAGAGCCCCTGCTGGAGCAGGATCCTGGCAGGACCTGTGCCCCCATGGAGAGAGGAGCCCACACTGGAGCAGTCTGTTCCTGAAGGACTGCACCCTGTGGGAAGGACTGATGTTGTAGAAGTTCATGGAGAACTGTGTCCCGTTGGATGGACCCCACACTGGAGCAGGGGAAGACCGTGAGGAGTCCTCCACCTGAGGAGGAAGGAGCAGACGAGACAATGTGTGATGAACTGATCACAACCCCTATTCCCCATCCCTCTGTGCCGCTGAGGGGTGAAGAGGTAGAGAAAATCAGGTGTGAAGTTGAGTCTGGGAAGAAGGAAGCAGTAGGGGGAAGGTGCTTTAAGACTTAGATTTTATTTCTCATTATCCTACTCTGATATGATTGATAATAAATAATTTTCCCCATTTGAATCTATTTTGCCTTTCACGGTAATTGGTGGGTGATATTTTCTCTTCCCTGTCCAGCTGAGGGGGGGCAGTGACAGAATGGCTTTGGTGGGCACGTGGCGTCCAGCCAGGGCTAACCCACCCCAATGACATGTGAAAAACAATGTGGAACTCCCTGCAACGTCCAAGACCTTCCTGATTTTATTTTTCTTTGCCTGTTAACAGCATACAAGCACAGACCAGTGAGTATATGAGAGACAGCAGTAGGCATACATGTTGTATAGATATATGACATATTCACATATACATACATGGCTTATATACAACATGTACATGAATATACATGTATACAAATATGGCATACATACAACATAAACATATGTTGTATATATGGCAGAGTGGAAGTGAAGGTGCAATCGGAATACATTAGAGATTCCTAAATGCTACAAGGAACTTTTCTGGGGTACGAGGCTGCAGGACAGACTTTGTGTCAGTAGACCGCCCACACATATTGTAGCATAGATGTGAAAAAGAAATCTAAAATGATCCTGAAGAGCTTACACTTTGGATGTGAACGATTCCTTAGCCAGACCTCAAGACTGATCTCATGGAACTTAGTAAGCATGGCCAAAAAATTTGCACCTCCCAGTGAGATATTAGACTCTTAAAAATCCTGAATGTCTGCACACTTGCAGAATCAAAATTTCTGACATCCCTTTTCACAAACAGACTGTACATCTTTTAATATTTACTAAGATGTTTTATGATCAGTGAAGGACCTAAAACAAATAAAGGAATTTACTGTCCCTGAACTGTGAGGAATCAGTCAGTCAGTCCTTGGCAGGTCTTCTTATTCCTTAAAACCACTCCATACTCCTAGGTGGCTTAAACCAGTGTTGTGGTTTGGGCCAGGTTGGCCATTGGCAAGACAACAGATGGTCTCCCCCAGGTCTCCCTCTAAGGAGAAGAGGAAGAAGAGAGATAAAGAGATTTATGAGTTTAGAAAAAAACAAACTACTTTAATGAGATATTGTTAATAAAATAAAAAAGGAAATAATGAAATAAATACAATATATACAAATATATACAAAGCCATATCAAGTTCCTAGGGAGATATCACCAGCAGGCACTAGAGAAGTTCCATACTGGACTCAGTGAGGAATGGGAACTGGATTCCAGAACACTGATGATCGAAGGTAGACAAACTGACAGGCTCCTCCTCAGACATCAGTCAATGAAGAAAGCGAGCCACTGAAGAAGGCAAACCATTGAAGAAAAAGCCAACCCTTTCATCCCTCAGCTTTTATGCTGAGCATGGCAGGTTGGATGAAATACCCTATTGGTCAGTTTGACCTGTCCACAGGTGTAACCCTTCCACAGGGTAGACAACCAAGTCATCTGACCCTGGCTGCCAGAGCAACAAGTATAAGGAAGAGCCTCTCTCACTGAACAGAAAGTTGGCTCTTCTCCACCCCAAACCAGGACAACCAGAAGCCTCTCTTTACATTAACATATCCTTCCAGGCCCAGAAAGAAATATTCCTCTGCCTTTATGAACTCAGTTATGGAGTTTGTGATTGACGGAAGTTAAAGTGAATTACACTTTTTTCAGGTCTGCGTAGTCAAATATCATGGGATTCCTTTGCCCTCAGTCCTTCCCTTCATTTGTTAGTGGTACCAAACAGGGCAGGACAAGGTTTTTCCCAGGAGAAATGTGGGGAGTTTTGATGGAGGTGATAAACCTCACTCAGTGCTTGGCCTGAATTACAGGGTCTGTATATAGCAACGTCCTTGGCTTTGTCCAGCTCTTTGCAACAGTAGCCAGATGTTAGGTGCAGCAAGCCAACCGGGCATAATCTTGAAGAATCTCAGCAGCAGGGGACTGGTACAAGTTTCACAGGGATGAAAGAAAGGAAGTGGAATAATGGAGATAGGCATCCATCTAGTATTCCGCGTGTATTGCTTTTTGCCACCCATTTTTTTCTTGACTGTCACAAGGAAGGGACTGTCTTGTGAGAAGAGAAATCTACTGTCAAATACAGGGACAGTGTTGCAGTGAGGTCAAAGAACAGCTAATGGTAAACAGGGAGATGAAAAAGAAGAAAAACTGTATGGCCTTGAGAAGTACAGTAGTGCAAATGGGATTAAATGTAACAGTACAAAAGTACAAGATCACGTACTGAGGAGGAAGGGAATTTCCGCTATAAGACGGGAGCTGATCAGCCAGAAGTGACAGAGTGGAAGAAAGATGTGGGTATATCAATCAATCATAGAGTGTCTCTGAGCAACCAACATGATGTGGCTGTAGAAAAAGATTAATTCCACACTTGGGAATATCAGAAAGGATGTGTTTGGCACAGAACTGTACTACGTATTTTGTACAAGACACTGGTAAGGTCTTATGTATATGATTTGGGGTGCTTTTTTTTTTCAGGAAAAATGAGGGAGAAAGAAGGGATTTAAACTAAAGGACAACAGCAGTAACACGAGGAGTCTGGGTTTTGGTTTCTTCCAACCTATGTTTCTGAATGAAGGGGAGATGAACAGCTTTGCTGTATTAGTATGTATGATTTTTTTTCTGAATCCATGTATAAAGCATGGACTTTCAAGCATTTAGACAGTATTTTCACTGGATTATATGTCTTAGTAAAGCCTTATTATGCAAAAATGTTACAGTTGAATTTTTGGTAATGCAGATAAAACTAAAGTAAACTCCAGACAACCTGCCTTTCTCACTAGTCAATAATATTGTTTAGACAGTGTCTCATTTCCTTGGGACTAAAGCAGGTGCAGTTATTAAACGCCCTCTGGTTTAAGGGTGTGCATTTTTCCTTGGACAACTTCTATTTGGAACGAATACCATTTATTTAGCTCCCACCTTTCTTTCCCCTAAGAAGATTCAAAGAAATCTAGACAGGAGTTAATCTCAAAATATGTATCCATAAAGCCACTTGCAGCAAAGTCACTAATTTCACTCTTGCCAAGGTATTTAAACAAATTCCTGTCATTAACGTGATTTCAACAAATCCTAAGGATAAGGCGATTTCATCTGTCTTTGATATTTACCAGTCCTTTTTTTTCCCTGCTGATCTGTCAGTCCATGACCTTGAAATCATTATTAGTCAGATGCTAGCAAACTAGCTCATTACAGTTTCTTTTCTCCACAGGCAGCAGATAGGGGTTTTTAAGTTTTAAATGTTGAAGTTTATAATTAATGTAATTTAAATTGCAAGGCACCTAGTTGTAGTACAGTAAATAGAAGAAAATCTTAAATTTTTTTTGTGCCCTGGACCTGCAGTGTTTAGGTTTCAGAAAAGACTTGGTTTTCTAATCATCTACTCTAGTGGCAGAATAACTTGTATGGACACACGCTAATCGGTGAAAGCTGGATTGTTATAGAAATGACCAGTTAAAGAAGAAACTTATAGATCTGCATTGCTTAAGATGGAAATCAAAGCTTATGGCTTTGAAAAAATGTCACAGTCAAATGATCTTAAAAAATTTATTGCAGTCACATTCTTTGGCATGGCTAAAAGCACAGTCAGAATAAGTTGCCTTGCTGGTATTTTAATCCATGCTAAGTGAAAGGTCATTAGGAAAGTGGATGTAGAATGTTGTCACCTAATGTCTCACAATCTTTTTTTTTTTTTTTTTTGTTTTTTTATCAGTTCATAGAGGTAACACAGCAAGAATGTGATTCTGCAGAGAGGAGAAAAAGATTTCTGCACCAGTACAGAGCAATAAGATCCTATTTGAGAGTGAGACTCACCCTGCGGAGCCTCAAAATGCATCAGCAATTGCATGCAGTACAACCTTGACAGAAGATTGTGTTATTCACTCAGTGCAGATGGTACCCTAGCAGGCAAAACCAAAATCAAACAGAACTTATCTTACTGCAGACCATCCTTTATTCTTGATAATTCAAAAGGAAGAAAACATTAAGATTTCTTCTACTGCTTGTTGTGGATAACAGACAGTGTCCAGAGAACTTGATAGTATGGAAGAGAATTCAATGGGAAGTTTTATTTTCACCTTAAATCAATGAACTCTATGTCCTCGTATTCTTCCTTGAATAAGATTCCTTGTTTTGCTTTTTAATGGATGAATTTCAGTAAAAAAATATGAGGATGCATTCTGGAATTTGTGTTGACTAAAGCCCTTGAATGGTAACACACCTCCTATGCTTTCCTTGACTGATAAAATTCAGTTTTGTGTTGTCACTGACTTTTCAGTTGTCTATTCTGAGCTTGTCTTCTCACTGTGCTACATAACCACCTGTTTCACTTCTTAGCCATGTCTGTTATATTGCCCAACACAGGCCTACATTTTTCAGAGTTTTTAACTTTGATATATAAAATGTATATGAATTTGGATGATAAAAATGGTTGTGATTAATTTACCCATGCTTGCTGGGCTTATGGCTTATTGTGTCTGGCTGTACCATCTGCAGAGAAAGTCGTTAGACTTTTCAATGGTTCTCATGGGAAAGGACTTTTCTAAGCCTTTAGTGTGTTATAATCAATGCATTTGCCAATGCCACATAT
Source organism: Fratercula arctica (assembly GCA_947846985.1). Lineage (NCBI taxonomy): Eukaryota > Metazoa > Chordata > Aves > Charadriiformes > Alcidae > Fratercula > Fratercula arctica. Next base: position 51,154,968 of record CANTUZ010000005.1, on the reverse strand, counting down.
TGAAAGTAAAAAAGAAAAATAGTTTGTAAATATATTCACTTTTAACTACAGCTAAGGAGTTAAGCATTTGGATTAATGATGCACTAATTAATAGTGAAATTCCATGCCCTGTTTTAGGAAGTACAATGTTCATGACATCAACTGTGGCCCAAAGGGAATCTTCCAATTCAGTCAGAATAAGCAGAAAAAAATGCTAGCAGCTGTTCCCTTAGATTTCAGTTATGTCAAAGCATCTTGTAAGCGTCTTTGACTGTAAGATAAGTGACTACGCAAAATGGCATTATGTGGCTATTCGTATTTGTCATTGTTCTCCATGTGTTACATATCATCTCTGATCATTTTACTCTTCAAAAGCTGTTTTCCCCCTTTATGTCCTCATAGTACAGGATTCTGAGATTCCAGCTGCAAAAATGGAGTGTCCTGATGTAATGAGACCTACCAGATCCTGCAGAAAACCACTGTGGGAAGAATTTCTGTCTTTTTTTTTTTTTTTTTTTTAATTAGCAATATATCATATCTTGAAAATCTTAACATCATCATCAGAAGTGATTGAAATTATGATCATTTTAATAACCAAGAGACATGACTTCTCTCTTTTTTTTGTGTCTCCAAAATGAAAGTATTAATGCTTCTTGTGCATGTCTTCTCTGAGAAAAGGTAAGAGTCCTAATTAAACTTAATTAAAATTTACTGTAACACTACTGTAGTATGTCTAATAATATTAAAGGAGCACAGATTTTCATTCTTTAAGGGACACATTTACAAATCCTGGAGTGGTTATTTTATCACTAACTCTGTAAGACAGAGACTACCTCTGCAAACAGCTGTATCACCTACAGTGTTCCTATGAGCTGTTTTTTACTGCCCCCAGTTCTACTAAAAAAAAAAAAAAAAAAGAAAAGCATTTCAGGCAGTCAGTCAGGTTAGAATAAACACCATATGAAAGTGGTTTGGACTAACTTGAGTGACTGTGCCTGGAGGACAGAATCAATTTATAGAGAGTGATGAATAACTTGGGATGGAGGAAAATATCGCCAGATGGCGCAGCAAGAGTCAGAAAAGAAAGTATACCTACAGCCTAGGTCATACAAGCTGCAATAAAAGGATGCTGGGTCTGAATCTTTCTCACCTTCACTAGTGTATACATTATATCTCTGCAAGGGGATATAAAAATACAAGCAAACAAGACTTCCCTACTTCCCTTCCTGTCTATGATCGTAAATAAACCCTTATCTGAAATTATGTAGTAAAAGTTACCAAATAAGGGACAATTAAGCCCACCTTTCCACTCTTTCAATATAAAAGGTGAGGTTTTTTTCAAATTATATGGAATGTTTCCAATCTCAGGTAAACTGTTTAATATGCTGAATGATAGGAAATGCAGTGCCTTGTTTACAAAGCATATTTAGGTCATGCTCTGTGTTAGGACTAATCTCACAGAACAGCTAATGTCTGATGTGCCTCTCTTATCTCCTTCTGATGATTTTAGAAACAACAACAACAAAAAAAAACCCAACAAAAAACCCCAAACCCAACAGAAGGAAATGAGGGATGAAAATGAATCCAAACAATGAAATGCAGTGTTATTAAAGTAGCATTAATATCTGTAAAGTTGGAAGAAAAGAAAGATGTTTCTCATGTTCCTTGCAGAGTGTGCATATACTGATTGTGCTGTATAAACTATTTCATACAGAAGGTATATAAAAAGTTTAGACTTAAAAAAATTTGACATGCATATAATGTAATTGTATCTGGTTCGGTTCTGACCATATCAGTTGTATTCATATAATTTTCTTCAGATATAAGAAGGAAAAAGGAAATTTCTTTTGCACAGCTGAACATCTGCTGCAGGGTACATATTTTGACAAATTGACACGTTTTGATCTGTAATATTTTATGGAAAAGAAAAAAAAATCCTCCTGGGTATTAAATATTTCATGCAGTAGCTGAAAATAAACCTGTTGGAAATAAGTTGTACTTATTTTCAATTCAGAGCTAGCGTCCAAGGAGTTTACAAATTGGTGAAAAATATCAGCAGAGTTAATTGTTTTTATTTAAAGTTAATTTTAAGGATTAACAGGTTTCCTTTAGAGAACTGATGTTGAAGCAGCAGCAGCATAACTTTAAAAGGGATTGTGTCTGGACTGGCAAGCATAGAATGGAGAAAAATCATGAAAGGAACCGTGTCTGGCTCCTCAAACTTCTTCAGGGGAACTATTTGCATTCCTAGTCCCTGGGCAAAATAACTTCCTTTTTCCTGACAGCTTTCCAGTAGTTTAAATGGATTTAGTGATGTTAAGGGACTCTAAAAATCTCTAATATAAATGCTGCAGAAATATTTAAATTGCATAAGGTATCCAAGGCCTTTCCAAAGCCTGGAACAGCTTAAAGCCTTCCTAGTCCATCTTTCCTGTGGAGGTACCATTTCAGATGATTGGATCTTCTGCTACATGCAGAAACTAGGTGCAGATGACACATGATACTTCATGTCTCCAGAAGTAAGAAGAGATCTTCTGTCATGCAGATGTCAAATTGGAAATTGGTTAAAAAGAAAGAAACATTAAAACAAAAGACCAGCTGACATGGGCTTTCCACACAGAGAAAACTGAAATACCTTTTCTTAAAAGAAGAAAATATTTCAAGAATATTCTATGATAACTTCACCTGTCAGGTTGCAATCTCAGGGTCATGTTAGATTTGTTACTGTTCCAAGACAGATAAAAATAGCAGGAAGAAATGTTTTCTGTCCTCACTGCCTTGTGAGGACACATTACCTTTTTCAACTGGACCAAACCCTAGCACTGATGATTCATGTCATCTAAAGGTTACTCAGTACAAATCTGATGCTGAAAATGGTGGAAGAAAAGGCAATGGTCCCCCTGCATTAATGTATGCATTCTTTTAAAAGTGAAAATAAAATATGTGTGAGTGGGTTGCATAGACAAAGGTCATCTGGATAGAGTAATGGCAAGGGATTATAACTCATTTTGGGTAATGTAGACTGTTGACCTATAAATGCCATATATAAAGAATGGGACCAATCTTTATTCCTTACTTTTTAGATATCTGCTCTAAACTCCTGACTAAATGGCAGTTTATCATTCAGGCTGTAGAGCCTGCTGGATTATGAAGTATCAAATCTTCTTGAGGTCTATTTGTTCTTGGAATGTAAAGTGAAAATGGCACCAATTCTTCTCTCGCTGTATTAAGTGCAGTGAGTCCCTAAAGGCGCTAATTAGCCAAATGTCACAATAAGCAGTTTTATGTTTTGCACTTAAACTTGTCAGTCACATAAGATAAGATATAAAAATGGTGAAGCAATCCCAGAACTTTATTTCAGAAAATGGAAACCTCTCTTCAGAGGCAGATACACGCCTTTTGCAACACTGATGTCCTATGTCATACATAAAAGCCAACTGTGACAAAAACGGGTTAGGTGCTGTTCTGAACTGAGGCCTGAATTTCTCCCCACATCATGTATGCTTGTGAATATCTCTCAGTTTGTGTGGGCATCATTCATAAAAGTATATTTGATGGGGACAAAAGCAAGAAGCATTACAGTAAGCAAAATACATTAAGGAATTAAGTTGTGCAGCAGACATTCATATCAATACTATAAAAAGTATTGTATGTGTACACTCAGTTATGGAAATGATCTTCAAGCCAGTCTGGTTCTCTCTGTCTCTTTTTCATATGATCTTAGTAAATCATTAGAAATATATTCTAACCTTCTTCTCCTTTTTGCCCCCAAGAATGCCTTTATTTTGATCTAAGGTATTTTCTGACAGCAGTTGTACAAACAGTATCTGAGCATAACTAGTTATCTGGAGTTTTCATGGGACTTTGTGAAGTTCCATAAAGCTTAAGAAGCTCCTGTTCCTCAACTACTTGGTGTTCCCTTTCCACTGAAATATAATGATTTCAAAAAGTGACTGGATAAATCAATGGAAAAAAAAATACATCAACAACTGTTAAAACAAACAAGAAAACTCTTCTGGCTTGGGCGATCTTTGAGTCTAGCTCTAGGACGTGATTCTAAGCAATAACATAGCATATATTTGGGCTTATAACATGGATGATGTGAAATGTTCTCCAGAGGCATCTAATTCTTTCAAATTTAAGAGCTTAAAGTTAAGAAGCTTTAAAGTTCCCGTGTGCCTAGAACAACCTTTACGTGTCTTTCAGCTTTTCAAGAGAAAGTGTTGTCTCTGTGATAAAACAAGGACCTGAAATAGATTAATCTTCTGCTGTTGTCATAGATCTAACAGATCACAGAATATTTATATATCAATATGACACATGGGTAGAGAGATTTATTTACTTCAGATTATTTTACCGAGCTTCATTAATTAATGTATGCAAATATTTAGAAATTAATAAATGAAAAAAGGTTGCCACAACAAAATAAAGCAACATTATTAATGTTTTTATTATTTGTTTGTGGCTTTTGGCTATGTTTTAGGATACATATATCCTCTTCTACACAGAGGAATAACTTTCTCCTTGCTGCTCTTTACTACTTGATCTTACAACCTCGTTGTGAGACAATAAAGAATTTAGGACTATGGTTTGTATGAAGAGAACCATTTCAGAATCAGGGTTCTTTTCTGACTTTTTTTCTTTTTTTTTTTTTTTTTTTTTCCTGCATCACATGAACAAATAATAAATCAACCAAATTAGAGTCTAGTTCTGAAAGTTGGGAACAGAAGAGTTACCTACTGTGCAGTTGCGTTTTCTTTTAAAAGACACCATCACAGAAGAGAGCATTCTTCACTGTTAATGCTTAGTCAGATGTTAATTTGTTTTTTCTTTAATAAAAGAATGAATGGCATCTGAGGTTTCATTTTGACCATAGATGGAACCCAGTCAGAACATGACAAGTAACATTAACAGAACATAATAATTTCTCATCTATCGATGACCTTTAAAGAGAATTGTGGTTATTACCTTAGAATATTCTCTCATTTATTACCTGTCTCATCACTGAACTCCAATGCCTTTATGTAGCAGAAATATAGATGCTTGGCTTCAAAACAGAAAAATATGATTTAACTATTATAATGGCTGCAGGAGGTGAAGTTTAATTCAATTTTTTTCACATTATATGGGATTTTTGAAGATGATGGTGGTTACTAGACCAGGCAGTTCACTGAAGAGAGTAGAATGAATTTATATCTTGGGGCTAAATTAGTTATAAAAGGGTATTTTCTCAGATCTGGCAGAAGTTCATTAAACTGTGTGTTTCTTGCATAGCAATATAAGCTATTATTATTAGTAAAGTCCTTTACATTGTAAGGAAAAAGATGGATATTGAGATGTGAAAAATTATTTAAACATTCACTCTTTTGCAGAAGTAAAAGTCAACCAAGTCCATCTTCGGTGGAACAAAACTCAGTAGCAGAATTAGTTTTGTCATTTTCTGATCCCAGGCACTTCTAAATGTCCTTTATTTTACCTTCTTGGTCCCAATGCTCTTGCAGTAGGCACACAAGTTCAGAATTCTTTCAGACGTTACAAGTTGGGAGGTTTTACATTGTAGTTAACTCCTTGAAGGTTTTCCTATGCTTCATAATTTCCTAGAGTTGAGCATTTTCCTGGGTTGTCAAACAAATGTTGACATACCTGTTCTTCAACTCAACTTTGACATAATGGCAGGTGTTATTATTCCTAAATCAACAAAACTAGGAACACTTAGCAATAACTAAAATGGAAAAATATAATCCTCTGAAGAAAAAGTTATTGAAGGATACTAAGATTATCTTGTTCATCATAAAAATTGTATCATTAATATAATCTGTATCCTGTGAGAAAAGACAAGGATACAGAATCCAACAAATATTTATAGCATTGATAGGTGCAACTCCATAATGCTAGTCTTCAAACTGACAGATACAATTTAGAAGATTTTGTAATTATCACTGATAGTTTATTAAAATTTTTGGCTCAGTGGGCAGAACTGGTTCAAAAACGGTATCATCCAGATATCGAGAACAACGTAGAGGATGTAATTTTTCCTCCATGTAAAACTTGAGTGCTATACTCAGTTCTACTTTCCATGTTTCAAGTATTATCTAGTGGGGTCAGAGACTACAGAGAAGGGAAATGAAAGTAACAGGGGAATGAAGTAGCTGCCCTGCAAAGAGAGGCTAAAAAGGCTGGGATTCTTCAAAAGTCTGTGGAGAAGAGAAGGGTAAGGAAGGATATGACTGAGTTTACAAAGTCATGAAGGGTCTGGCTGTGGTGTATGTAGCTAGCCACCAAATGCCACCATCATACAACTAAGGTACACTTGTCCAAACTAAATGGAGATCTATTTGAAACCAATAAAATGTAGTAACAGGTAGAAAGTATCTTCCTATCTTTTTGCTTCTGTCCATCCATTTCTAACTACTGGCCTTTTTCATGCTAATGAGCTGATGGAATTTTCTGGCACAGAAGCTTGTGCTGGCAGGTAGTAGCAGGTTCAGAAAAGTATCTGACCAATACATGTGATGAATGAAAAAAAGGGAATAGGCAGGATGTATTCTCCAGGGCCATGTTTATGTGCCTTACCTCAGTACAGCTCCAGTGGCTATAGACAGATCAGAATAATTGGCCAGGTTGAGCTGACCCATTTCTTAAACTCTTACAAGCATTGTTCTGCTCAGGTTGCTCTTTTGATTGTTTGTCAAAGGGTTTCTTCTAATTCTCAATTAGCTCATAAAACTTACTTCTTTGGGCTATCTTTTTCTATGTTTTACCATAACTCTTAAGGGAATGGGACCCCAGTTACACAGAAACCTCTAGACTTAATCATAACATTCCTACTAATTCTTATATTCATAAAAATTTTTTAAAAATATTATCATTTTGAATATTCATAGAATCATAGAATGGTTTAGGTTGGAAAGGACCTTAAACATCATCTAGTTCCAACACCCCTGCCATGGGCAGGGACACCTTCCACTAGATCAGGTTGCTCAAGGCCCCATCCAGCCTGGCCTTGAACACTTCCAGGGATGGGGTGTATACAACTTGTCTGGGCAACCTGTTCTGGTGTCCCACCACCCTCACAGTAAAGAATTTCTTCCTAATACCTAATGGAAATCTACCCTCTTTCAGTTTAAAACACTTACCCCTCATCCTGTCACTACACTCCCTCACAAAGAGTCCCTCCCTATAGGCCCTCTTCAGGTACTGGAAGGCCTCTATAAGGTCTTCCCGGAGCTTTCTCTTCTCTAGGCTGAACAACTCCAACTCTCTCAGCCTGTCTTCATAGGAGAGGTGCTCCAGCCCTCTGATCATCATCATGGCCCTCCTCTGGACTCATTCCAACAGTCCCATGTCCTTCTTATGTTGGGGTCTCCAGAGCTGGATGCAGTACTCCAGGTTGGGTCTCACGAGAGTAGAGTAGAGGGGCAGAATTACCTCCCTCGACCTGCTGGCCATACTTATTTTGATGCAGCCCAGGATACAGTTGGCTTTCTGGGCTGTAAGCACACATTACCAGCTCATGTTGAGGTTCTCATCAGTTAACACCCTGAATTCCTTCTCCTCAGAACTGCTCTCAATCCATTCTCCACCCAGTCTGTATTTGTGTTTGGGATTGCCCCGACACACGTGCAGGGCCTTGCACTTGGCCCTGTTGAACGTCATGAGGTTTGCACGAGCCCACCTTTCAAACTTGTCCAGGTCCCTCTGGATGGCATCCCTTCCCTTCAGTGTGTCAACTGCACCATACAGCTTGGTGTCATCAAACATATATTCAAACATACATACCTTGTATTACTCTCAGAAATGGTCTAGGCAGTTACTGATGTATATCAGGAAAACATGTAACTCATGCTTCTTTAAGAAAAAGGGTAGCTACATTGTTGTTGCCATAGTATTCTCTGGAACAAACTGTGTGGGAAAAATTGACTAATTTGTTACAGAGTCTTTTTCATGAGGTCATCATGGTCTTTCAGATGCAACCTGGTTTCTCAAATAAAGAGTAGCACGCACATTGAAAAACAATTTTCCAGAGCTTGAACTGAGTGATTTAAATTGCATGCTCCTGGTTAAACTCGATCAGCACTATTTAAAATAACCCAAAAGCTAATCTGCCCAAGACATTATAACCTCATAGTTAATGAGGCTTGTTTTGACTCTGATGAGAATTTTCTTTTCAGGGCCAGCATGTTAAAACTATTTGAAACAGCACACTTATGGGCCTTTGCCCTGTCTCTTTTAAGTAAGCTTTCCAGACTGAAGCAGTCAAAGTATGGTCCAACGTTATTGTTTGGGTTATTACTTTGCCAATATTCCACATTCCTTTAGGAATTTGGAGGACACTAGAACTGTCCTGCTCAAAGTAGACACAGGATACTCTTTGTGAAAAATAGTGAAGGTATTGTTGGCTTTCGCAATAACAACAAGGTTATAAATACTTGAATGATAAGGATAATTAACCTTTAGTAAATTAAGACACATGAGAAACCTTAAAGATAACAACTAACAGCAGCTATGAAGAAGAACATCCGAGAGAAACAAAAGAGAACTTCTCCAAGAGACCCCACAAATGATTAACAGAAGGAAACAGATGCATGGGAAAAGGGAGCTGATCCTACCAGAAGGAAACTGGTGCATGGGAAAAGGGAACTGAAGATCATCGATCCTCAGAAACAATTGCCAGAAGGAAAACACACAAATAGAAGAAAAAGGGACTAATGATAATCAATCATTACTCTGCCTAAAATAGTGAATACGTATGCAATATTGAATGTATATAAGACGTGGGTGAAGTATTAGCTGGTGTGCCTCTGACTTGAGTCATGCACCCAGCGCTGTGCTTTTGCTTTATTGACTTTGTCCCTATAATAAAATAAGTGCCATTTCTGTTTAAGGAATCTGGCTGTTTATTACACTCTTTAAGGTTCACACATATGAACCAAGGGGAGAAGACAAAATATGTAGAAGAAAATAGGACCAGGGGTGTCATGCTCAGAGTGATGTTGCTCCAGAGTAAAAAAGGTCATTTTCATCCCAAATCTTCCGTGAGGAAGGGGAGAAGTAAAGTTATAGGAGGTTTCACCCTAAAATTCCGTGTATCATTTCTGTTAGCGGAACACACTAGTGTGGAATGTTCCTTATATTTTACTTATGATCTCAAGTACCTGCACTGGAGTTGGCGTGACCCACAGGAAACCACTCAGAACTGTGCTGACCACCCTGCCTCATGGCATATGAGATTTCATTCAGATACATTCAGATCATCTCAACATAATTTGCTTCCTCAGCTCTTAATTGCTTTCCTAAATTTTTGTATATTGATGAAGATGCTTGTTAAATACATGCCAGAGAGACAATAAATTATTGATATACAGCACATAAAGTTTATGGATAACTCTGGACTGTAAAGAGACTATTTCTCTACTTTGCAAATATTGGTGTACGATGGACAGCAAGGCCTGTAGTTCTGATACTTCCCGTAATAAAACATTACCTTCAAAGTCACAATAACTGGACAACTCAGTAACTTAATAGCTTGATCAAGTTTAAAAAGAATCTGGGCTCCTGGGAAATTTTATTGGGAATGTTTCAGCACTAATAGATCTGCTGTTTTCAAACAGTTTAAGGAAAATACTTCAAGCTGTTTCTTTAAGAAACCATGTCACCTCCTGACACTTGGAACAAATATTTGATATTTGACCTGGCACGTGACACAAGTCCTCTCATGAGGATGCCTGTTGCCTTCTGCATGAAAATACAATTAGGCTCGTTCCTTGAAAAGTTACTGGTTTTCACAGTGGAGAAGAGTAGAGAGTTTTGCAACTTCATTCTCCATGGTTTCTTGCTTGTCTCAAGAACATTATTTTCTTAGAGCTTCTCTGTGCCAACAAAACTGGGATAATTCACAGAGCAATTGTACTTCCCATTTGACAGTCAGTCAGTGACCAGAGCATAATCCATCCATCTGTAAATCTTTCCAAAGATTTCACAGATAATAATAGCAACATTCAAGTTATATCAAAATTGTTGACTCACGTTCTTCAGATGTCCTAATGTTTGAGCACTTTACCTTCCAAAAGGAATATTATCTTTTCCTTTCTTATTGGAAACAGAGATTGAATTCTCTTCCTGCATTTGCAGAGGGAATGCTTGCACACACACACAGTGGATAACATAAAATATATAGGGAATGTGTTTGATTAATTAAAAGCCCTTAGTTGATACAAAAATCCCATCAATTTCCCCGACTAAAGATAGACTGTGAGGTGTGAAAATTACTTAATAGCATGTAGTAAGCATTATACCATGCTGTAGGGTAGTACCTGAAAAGTTGTTTTCTTCCAGCTTTTGTTGCATAAGATGAAGTACAGTAAGATACCACAAAGGCACATTTAACATTTAAGAATATCTGACAAACCCGCTGGAACTGAACACAATGTTCTAAGGAGCTAATATTCCTTTTTTGTCTCTTTTTGCTCTACAACTTCCTGGTACTGAAAAAATGGGGCTGCTGCTTTGCCCGCTTCCGTGGGCACAGGTAACATTACTTTGACACGTATCAAAGTAGCTGCCTGCATTGGTTCTTATGATATCCCTAGAGATATGTTTACCTGTTTGATTCTGAAGTCGTTGCTAGCCTTAGAGGAGAAGAAACTTGCATTTTCTTTTCTTCTCTGACAACAAATACATGTATCTGAAAATCACAGATGATTTACATGGACTGGTTTATCATGGCAGCAACTTAAAAGCATTGACACAGTTTACTATAAAAGCCATATCTGGCTTTAAACACAGTTTTGCTATCCACAAGAAGCATTTGGGAAAAAAATTCTTCCCATAGTCAGGACACGTATACATATGATATACATACACATGCATATACATACACATGATATACATACACATAACATATCATATGTATATATGTCATACACTCTACTGTATAGTCACGTTGTTAGCATGCCTTTATATAATTAAACAGCAGCATCACGAAGATTTGAAAATATCATAGATAGCAGATATATTCATGTATAAACTGCACATCAATTATTTGATATTTATATAGCAAAAATCTATTCACTGTCATCACTTTTATACTAGTGTAAAGTCTGATTATCTTCCCAGAGAAAAGACTGAAATGAATTGGAAACAGGACTGGACTCACAGTCCTTCCATATCAGTGAACCTTTTAGCCCCCAATCTCCTTAAAGGAAAAAAGATAAATATTTTCATCAGTTATTGCATCTAAGTTAAATAAGAATTGATTTTCCAAAACAAATCTGTTGTCACTTATCAGGCACATAATTAATAGATACTTTTACACAGCTATAATTCAGAAAGCACTCAATTATATTTCACACAACGTAAAGCCTATTACATCTATATTGAATCTTTTTGTGATACACTTCATTTAAAATGTCACTACATTTGTTCTTTCTATAAAAACTGATTTTGTACATTCTCTTTGGAAGATTTGAAATAGGAGGCCCTAGATGTACAGTTCACAGAAGAAATATCCTGAGGAAAATGTATTGCATAGCAGACTTTCCCCTAAACATTACCTGAATTATGTAAAATATTTGTGATGGCATGTCTTCCTCTTGATTTTTCTCATAACTGGAATCTGAAGCCTTATCTCAGACCTGGATGCAGCAAAGAAGTTAAAAGGTACTTGTGTATGTGTGGTTGTCTGTCAAAGCTCCCAAGATTTACTAGGGTGAACTAAAAATAGGATTGTCTTAGTAGAGAGGAAAACCATCTGGAAATAGTACTTTAGTTTTCTTGTCAAACCATTATTTTAAAATTCTGTTATGGAGCTGTTGGCAGGAGACAAAGTGTCAAATTATGTGCCATTAATACGTGATGGTAAGGCTGAACTTGCTGCCCGAGAAGTTCAAGGAGATGAAGTCCTACATGGTGACTTTCCCAGCACAATTTACATTTCCAGACTTTTCCTATTTTGAGAGCAATGGAGCTGGAAGACGTGTTCTAGGTGAATTACATCTGCACATTTATCTGAGTTTATATTCAGCTATCTAGTATATCAGTCTAACATACATGCCAACAGGATTTCAGCTGCGTATATAATGCTTGATATGAATACAGCTGAAGAAATCCTTTCACACAGAATGTATCAACATGCTGTTTGAGCTGGTACTTTGTACCTAGGAGTACTGCCCAGATACAAAAGCGTATTGAGATGTCTAAACACCTGTTCCTTCCAATGAGGGTCTTGTGTCCAAATAAGATTAAGTACCTACATTTTGGATCTCTTCCCTTCTCTTCTTAAATAGTACTTTAAATACTTGTTTCATCTACATTTGGAACTTTGTGCTGTCACCTGCTTTTGCTTATTTCTATTTCAAAACCAAAAAATCTTCATTAATGTTTCCACACAAAGCATTTCTCTGCTTTTTCTTTTAGTGCCTTTTCATTGGACATGTTCTGCCTGATGTCAATACTTTCGAGTTGCTATAGGGACAGCTGATACAGAATAAAACCCATAATTCTTACCTTTTCAGGGAAGCACCAGGAATTCCACATCACTTGAATTAAGTTTACTAAGTGCTCCAACTTTTCTTAGTTTTTATATTCATTGACAACTTTTAAATGCTTGGAGTCACACATTTAAAAGTTCTTCAGGACTTTTTGATTTCGACCGATCTGTATTCTGAAAGGAAGCAAGAGGTGGCACTTACTGTGTCCTTTAAATGAAGAGAAGAAAGAACATCAGACCCTTGTGATCTGAGAAGATTACTCATTAAACTTGACAAAAGCAAAGAGGCCAAGGCATTAAAGAAAGGCATTGCTACAGGGAATTTAAAATTTTACAGAACCAATTTGCTCATTCCTCTCCGGGATGAGCCACTGCAAGTTTTGCTGCCTCAGTGCAGTTTTAGGTGACTCTGCTTTCTGTCTTATCATGGCATTGAACATTACATGTCAGGTCTTGTGTTCCAGACCTACACCTTATAATACGTTTCTTGAATTATTCTGTCTAGTTTCATAAATCAATAAAGACTGAGTATTCCACTGATTTCCTAGTATATTTGCCACTGAGATCTCACCGGTCAGAGGGAGCCCTGAGGTCTGAATAAAGCTGGAGAGAACAGTAACAGAAGTGGTTAGAGGCCTTCAAAATCTCTTTATGAGGAAAGATTATGCTTAGGCTAATGTATGCCTGAGAAAAGACAGATAACGTTTATAATATTTTAAAGGTGAAATATCCAGGAGTATAAGGAATTATTGTGACATAAAGGCATAGGCAAAAGAATAAAAGGAAGCTGGTTAAAACGGTTAGGGCAAACTTAAAAGTCTCCTGATTTTGAAGTGATCGCTTGATGTTATGCCTACCCAGAGCTCATTGCAGAATTACAGTGACTGAAACATGGTATGATTTGGATGGTGTCAGAAACACACTTGTCTGGAGACTTCGGAGCTAGTCTGTAGTCTGAAAAGTCTCTTCACACACAGTAAGCTGAATGTCATCACAAACAATCTGTGCACTGATACTACGTCCAGACTATGTCTTAAAATCATTAGATATTTACTACTTTAAAGAAGAGTTATTTTTAATTAGAATTTTCGCTGCCTCTTTTCATTAGTAGATTCCTTGGGGATTACAAAAATAAAATACATTTATTGCTAATAGTAAAGGTAATCCAAGAGTACTGTGGCTGACACAATAATAAAACCCATCAATAGTGCACATTTCTCTAGTGACTTTCATCACATGATTCCAAAGTATTTTGGTGCATAAACATACTACTGACGAAACACAGAAGTTATTCTGGGCCAGCAGTACTGCTAACAGCTTTTAGGAGGGGAAGTAATTAATAACTTCTTTAATTGAAACTGCAGGAAACATTAGGGAGAGAGAATATAATTAGCCAACTTGGAATTTAGCCAATGACCTAGCATTAATACATCCTCACTGCTATGAAAAGTGCCACGGGATTGTCTATAACCTCACTCCAGTTTCATTTCTTATGGAAAGACAAAGTTCACAGTGTCCTCCTGTGACTTCTAGGAAAATGTTGGGAGACTTTAAATTAAGGAGAGGCCAGAAACTCAGTCGCTATGGTGGTAAGACAGTTCCTAAGACATGCTTAATAATGTCTAAAAGTCAAAAAGAATTGTATCAAGTGAAAAGAAACTTGCCAGATGCATTCATTCTCTTTACCTGTAATTCAGTTTAGTATCTGTCAACACCAGTAATTGTCTCTTTGGAATCCCACTCAAGTCAGAAAGATTGCTTTTTACTTTTCTAGAGGTCTTAATGCACACCAAGATGTTAAATAAAAGTAGTGATTGTGATAAAATATTTCTTTGTTGTCTTGCTCTGTCTAGTTTAGAGCCTTCTGTCATTGTGTCTTGAAGAACATTTTTGATACCGTGGTTGTCTCAGAAATGCTGTGCTGCATGTCATCTCCCAGCATCAGACCCTGCATTGTTTGCCTGTCAGTTGACTTTTTAATGTAACAATCTGAATCTGAATTGTTTTGCTGTTCAGAAGACCAAACTGTGAAATGTTTGGATGGCTGTGGAAGTTACATCTTTCCCAAACTGGTGAGACAGATGTTTTCACAGGTTGTCATATTTCACCTTTTTCGACCCTCTGTCAGTAATGTTATGATCTCTGATCCCATCCACACGGATGGTGGAGAAGCTTGTTCCCAATGCCTATGGCAGGTTTCATGTATAGCATTAAAATGAGAATAAACCCAAGAACTCCAGATCCTCATATCAAATTGTAAATTAAGAAAACAGACAAAGAACTGTTTATGGATGAGACAAGTCTGGGCTTTTTGTGAGGGAGAAGGATGACAACAGAGCTGAGGGATCTGCTGTGCCAGTGCATGTCCTGAGTGCAAAGGAGTGTAAAAAACAGGAGCTCAAATGTCCTACAGGTGCCTGGGGTATGCCTTTTTCTTGCTTGGTGGAGGTGAACCTGGGGAAGGATCACACTGCATCTTAGTAAGCAGCTTGGTTCCTCTTGCCTGGCAGTGTACTACAGTGTAATCCAGAAGCGACTGAGTCCTGCTCTTTTGCTGAACAAGGCAAACAACATGTGAATGTGGTCAACTCCTGATGCTTAGCTGGGGCACAGGCCTCCAGCCAAACCTCCCAACTTAATACACTTGTGGAATTGAGCTGCAGGGAGCATTCAGGTTGTCACAGCCGAGAGGCAGAGGCAGATGGTGGCTGCTTGCAGGAGCTCCTTGGTTGTTATGCTTCATCCCACCAGAGGTATTCTCTAACTTGTTTGATGAAGTAGAGCAGAGTGAAGCACTTCTCTCAAAACATATATAGGTCTTACCTGGCAGCACCTCTGCTAGTACCACTGTCTAGCAGAGGAAAGATGAGATCCCTTCAACTTCCTAGATCATAACAAAGAGGAATACTCTTACCATGGTGGTTTTTTAATCTTGTCAGAAAAGTTTGTGACTGAATTAATTCTTTCTCAAGTGAGATTGATTCCCATTATCTTCTGAGGATGGGAAATGGTGAGAGCAGATACATTTGTGGAGTTCAGTCCCATTCTTAGGTGGAAAAAAATGCTATCATTTGCCATGTCGTAGCTGAACTGGGAGACAATTTTTCCAGTGTTCCTTCTCTGGTCCTTGAAGGCTACAAGAGTGGTTAATAGTTAGAAACAACATATTAAACAAGCTCAGTCATGACCTGTTATTCTACTCTTATTTACCCTTAGATGGGCTGGATGGCCACAGAGCAGGGAGGGGTAGGAAAGGGAGTGGGGAGACTGTGGTCTGGATCTTCAAGCCCAAGATAGCAGACAGGCAGCTGGGAGTAGCATGAGCACTCTGTTGTGGTAGATACGGAGTTACACAAATAGGTAAGTACATAGATAGATATCTGATGGAGGGACAGCACAGAAAGGCATAAACAATCCATGAGGTTCCTGGAATGCATCGATGATAATGTCCCTCTCCAAGTGACAGAGGAGTCAATGAGAAGAGGTGCCGTGCTAGACCTTGTTCTCACCAACAAGGAGGGGCTGGTGGGGAATGTGAAGCTCAATGGCAGGCTTGGCTGCAGTGACCATGAGATGGTGGAGTTCAAGATCCTTAGAGCAGTGAGGAGGATGCACAGCAAGCTCACTACCCTGGACTTCAGGAGAGCAGATTTTGGCCTCTTCAGGGATCCACTTGGTAGAGTGCTGTGGGATAAAGCCCTGGAGGGAAGAGGGGCCCAAGAAAGCCAATTAAGATTCAAGGGTCACCACCTCCAAGCTCAGGAGTGATGCATCCCAACAAAGAGGAAGTCGGGCAAAAATGCCAGGAGGCCTGCATGGATGAACAAGGAGCTCCCGGAGAAACTCAAATAGAAAAAGGAAGCCCACAGAGGGTGTAAGCAAGGACAAGTAGTGTGGGAGGAATACAGAGGCATTGTTTTAGCATCCAGGGATCAGGTTAGGAAAGCTGAAGCCCGGATAAAGTTAAATCTGGCCAGTGACATCAACAGCAACAAGAAAAGCTTCTATAGGTATGTTGGTGATATAAGGAAGGCTAGGGAAGATGTGGGCCATCTCTGGAAGGAAATGGGAGACCTGGTCACCCAGTACATGGACAAAGCTGAGGTATTCAGTGACTTCCTGCAATGTCCTGCATGTGGGTCAGAGCAATCCCAAACACAAATACAGGCTGGGCGGAGAATCGATTGAGACCTGTTCTGAGGAGAAGGAATTCAGGGTGTTGACTGATGAGAACCTCAACATGAGCTGGCAATGTGTGCTTGCAGCCCAGAAAGCCAACTGTATCCTGGGCTGCATCAAAATAAGTATGGCCAGCAGGTCGAGGGAGGTGATTCTGCCCCTCTACTCTACTCTCGTGAGACCCAACCTGGAGTACTGCATCCAGCTCTGGAGACCCCAACATAAGAAGGACATGGGACTGTTGGAATGAGTCCAGAGGAGGGCCATGATGATGATCAGAGGGCTGGAGCACCTCTCCTATGAAGACAGGCTGAGAGAGTTGGAGTTGTTCAGCCTAGAGAAGAGAAAGCTCCGGGGAGACCTTATAGAGGCCTTCCAGTACCTGAAGAGGGCCTATAGGGAGGGACTCTTTGTGAGGGAGTGTAGTGACAGGATGAGGGGTAAGTGTTTTAAACTGAAAGAGGGTAGATTTCCATTAGGTATTAGGAAGAAATTCTTTACTGTGAGGGTGGTAAGACACTGGAAGAGGTTGCCCCATCCCTGGAAGTGTTCAAGGCCAGGCTGGATAGGTCTTTGAGCAACCTGGTCTGGTGGAAGGTGTCCCTGCCCATGGCAGTGTGATTGGAACTAGGTGAATTTTAAGGTCCTTTCCAACTGTAACCATTCTATGATTCTATACATAGGTGGTAGCTATTTAGCTACCATGCTAGATGGATGGTTGAATGGAAGGGTGGATGGATGGATGGATGGATGGATGGAGAAAGGTAATTAGAATGAATGATGATATCACAATCTACACACTTTCTGCTAATAATATATGCATATGTCTATTTTTCAAGTTTTGTTTTGTTGGGTTTTTTTTGTTTGTTTGGGTTTTTTGCTTGTTTGTTTGTTTTTTAATTGTCAAATAACTCTGGCTAGAGGAATAAAAGTTATTCATTTCCTCTAGTACTGGAAGGAGTGTTTGATCCAACAGAGATTCCTAGAGGGGTCTATAACATTCATCTTAAGTTTCAGAATAATTCTTCACTGAGACAATGAAGAGCACAGTTTTGTTATTACTCTGTCATTAACTGTATCTAGCTCACCACAGTGGACAGCAATTCAATTTTCGGTTCTGGGTAATAGTATCAGTGACCCCTGAAGCACATTCCTGTGAATGATTCTGGTATGTGGATGAATTCTTTTTCATAAGAAAAGCAGAACTTCCATCAATTTCCATAAATCAGTTATGTGACTTATAGAATTACATGTAAATTTGTAAGCTCAAAAGAATCAGTTTCAGTTTTTCAGTATCTCTTCCTAGATTCCTCATTTTTCATGTGCTTTTTGTGAGGTTGCGTAAGATAGACTTACACGACAAGTTATGCCCATATAGTTGTAGCAGAGGTATGATTTTCTACTAGCACCATTAGAATAGTTGAACTGATCTTTATCAGTTTTGCTGATATCGTTATCTTTCTTTTTGCTCTGGTTGAGAGTTGCTTTACAGTTTTGTTATAAAGATTATATTCTCTTTGACAGATAAACAAGCTTGACAGGGGTACAAACAAGAATTCAATGCTGTTGAATGTCATGAAAGCTTTGCTTGTGTAAGGGCTATAGGGTTGCGATCATACCATAATTTTCAAGAAGAAAATACAATACTTGGTGTGAATCAGTGTAAATTCCAAACCATGGATAGAAATGGACTAAGATGGAGCAGATTGCTGGGAATAAACCTTCTTTCTGTTGTCCCTGGTTGTGGGATATTTATGTGCTTTCATCAGCCTAGACTCTAGAGCACCTAAACACCAATTTCAGAAATGAAAGTTTTCAGTATCTTCCTAGAAAGAGCATTTCTTACAGTGTACTTCGAAAAGAGTATTTGCTGAAAGCCTTACTTAACTAATATATTGCTGCTTGTGTACATGAAAAGTTACCGCAGAAAGACTTGTCTTACACAGGTCTGCAACATTCCAAGTGAATGAAACTTTTACTACTGATGTCAAGGAGTGCATAGTCAAATCTCAGGTCAAACCCCATGATAATTTCCTAGGGAATCTGCATCTGCATTTATATTTTTTCAGGATTATCTCGATCTCAACAGCACCTAGCTCCATTATATTAATCAGCATAGTCTCTGCTGACCAGCCTATCCTCAAAATAATGTAGAAGGAGAGGTAATCCCTCACACCAAAGCTGTTAATGGATTTCAGAAACAGTGATAATACTTTGAATTAGAATAAAAGCTTTTTATCTTTTTAAAGAAGATATTTTACAAAAGTGTCTTGTACATATTGATCTAAAACCATCATAAGAATAATTCCACTGAAGTCAGAGAAGTTATACTTTGTATTAATTTGATTTCAGTGCTTGAAAACATCTTTCCTGTAATTTTACTGCTAAAACAGATTTAGCAATGAACTACATGTTTGCAACACACGTAATTTTTCCAAGGGACTGTAAAAGGTATTCATTCTCAGCCCTAAAGGGTCTTCAACATATTAACATAATTGCCACTGCAAGTATATGTCCAGTTAGTTTAAATCACATTGGGATGCATTATTGTTTCTTAAGGTCTCACTGAAGTCATGTTGCAAGGTTTTAAATTGTGACAATGTTATCCATATTAGTTGGTCTTTCTTTCTGTGCATGTTTCCTGCTTCTGAACCTGAAAACAGCATCAGTCTCATCATTT
Organism: Fratercula arctica; assembly: GCA_947846985.1. NCBI lineage: Eukaryota > Metazoa > Chordata > Aves > Charadriiformes > Alcidae > Fratercula > Fratercula arctica. The sequence continues at coordinate 51,135,643 of CANTUZ010000005.1, read as the reverse complement.
GACATGAAATGAGATTACTGCTTTTTTATGATTTTATTTGAATGACAAAGAAAGGAATCTAAAATTTTAGGAAGTTGGCTTGTAGGCCAAACCAACATATATACATATATGTATATATATATATTTATATAACCAAGATTATATACCAGTACAGGACAAGACCTTCTGTCTCATGGTACTTCTCACCTTCAGGGCAGGAGAGGTTGTGGTCACAGTGCCTGGCATTGCCTTGCTGACACAGACACGCAGCTCACCTCTAGGGGATTGTTCAAATGCAGCAATGACCAATGCAGGACAGTATGCAGGGATTTGTCCTGAATGCGCAATTTAGACTGCTTAAAGAACCACTGTCAAAGTTACTCGCAGAAGTGGTTTTATTGAAATACGATATTGTAAAAACGCGTCAAACTTAACAAAGTTTGATGGCAGGGTTCACTCTATTATTGTACTACAAAAAGGATATAACAATGATTCAAAACTAGCAAGACAGTGCTATTGTTTTTTTGAAATATGCAGGCTGTGGCTTGGATGTTAGTGAGTTCTAGAAAAGCTCAGATTTCACTGGGCCTGTCAGGTGTTTAGCTGCACTCATCCCCTAAACTAACCATGTCAAGTGGAAAATTCTCAGAACTTCCCCAGGAAACATGCAAGCCATAAGCTGAGGGCCTTCAATTTTTCTCAGTAAATTGGTATTTGAAACTGAATTTAAGCAAGATCATTCATGAGACTCTTTCCTCCCGTACCTTCTAATAATATATATGGAGATAATTACCTGCCTGCCTGAGTCCCCTATTATCATTACTGTTGTTGTCTTCGATGTATCATTTGAAAGACAATATGCTATTTCCCAGTAATTCTAAACATTGAACACACAAAATGCTGCAGTAGTTGTATACACTTGTTTTTCGTCTTGTTATATGTACAATGTCCTATTGTTTAAAAAGATAAAAAGAGATCCAATAGGTATTTCCTCTAACCCATCCCTTATTCCTGGGGCATTTGAAGAGTTATTGGATTTTGAGGAACAGGATGACCAGCCTTTATATTGTCTTTTGACAATATACTAAGAATAACCTTTTTATCATCTGCAAATAGCAAATCCTCCCCATTAGTGTGGCCCTGGGAAGAGTGCTAAATGGGCTGTCACTGGAGGTGTTTGAAATTCCACACAAAACATTTTCTCTGGGCTTTCTCAGTTGTATCATTTTAGCAAATAAATGGCTCACGTAGCATCTTTTACAAGGAATGATGATCTAATACTGTGGAGTTTGTAGGCACCTTTCAGATCTTACTCTAAATGTCAGTCCAGATAGTAGCTTTTCATAGAAAAGAACATGTTATTGGTTTCCTTATCCGCTTTTCCCATTTCCTCTAAAATGTCTTGAAAAACAGTAAGAAAGAAGCTGACCTTTGTATATACAAATTTATATCTCATTGGATCAGTGTTAGTTGATGTTCGGTTCCCCATTGTGTTGTGAAAGCTGGGGTGGCAAGGTAGTCTTTGGATATAATCTTTATGAACTTGTTAATAAAGGTCCTTCAAATTACATAGGGAAAATGGCTTTCCAGGAACTAATGTTCCTGGAAATATTTTGTCAAAGTTGGACTAGATGATCTGAAAGGTTCCTTCCAACCTAGGCTATTCTACGATTTTATAATTCTATATAGGTTATATATATAGGTTATATATAACCTAGTCTTGGTTATGTACAGGATGTCAGTATGCCCACATTGTCCCAGAGAAAAATAACTGTGAACGCTAGCATAGGCAATAAAGCAGAGTGGAAAGTGAAAACACTAGCACTAACAACTACTCCTGCTATGAAATAACTTAATGCTTTGCAAATAGTGGAAACAAACAAACAACAGTCCCCCTCCCCAAAACATTCCCGAAAAGCAAGTGAAAAAATTAATAACAGCACTGAAGTCAATAATATTTGCTGCAGGACTTTTGGTGAGCCTTTCCTCCGGTTAAAAAACCAGATATACTATAGAATGCTTGGAAATAAATTATGCAGACCTAAAAATGCCGAGCACCTGTGTAAATCCATGTTTTGGGACATTAAGAGTGGTCGTTGTTAGCAGAACCTTAGCATTGAATGCTTGAAGATGCTGGCATATCCAACTCCAACACACACAGTTAGGAAATCCCTTTGTCTAGTTAATTCGAAGAGATACAGCTTTATTTTTAAATCTGCCCTGTGGCAATCTTAATGAAAAATTGTGGTTGAGAGAAGAGGCTGGCCCAAGCATGGGTTTGGGATTGAAAAAAATTCACTGCGAGTCCAGGCTGAGGTATACCAGCAGAATTGCATGGGAGTCCTAATGATCAGAAGCAAGAGCAAAGCTTATTTGCCTTTGTGCTTTTAAGTACTGTGTTTTAATTGGTAGCACATTCCCTAACCTTTATGTATATGATGTACATGTCTTTAAAATCCATACATTTTCTCTTTTTATTCTCATGTGAGAACTGAAATTAGTCAAACAACCCCTGTCTAAGACACAAAATAAGCATTGCCTATTAAAAGAAGAGAATGATTTGCATGGTACTACAGCCTCATAGAAAGTCTTAGTTCAGGGAGCCGCACTGGGAGGCAGAATCACAAGAGGGGGATCTTGTCCTTTGCTACTGGGTAAGGCTGGGTTCTTGATTCACTCCATATATACCTAATAAAACACTCCTGTACCCTTCACATGCTGAAGTAAATAACACAGTAACTTTTGACCCCCCCCGAGATGAAAACTCATTATGCACTATTGCAGGTGTTTCATTCTGAAGGAACTGAGAAAAGCCTGAACAATCGAGACTTTTTCCAAGCGCGATTCTTACTGCTTATTGCACAGATGTGGTTTACTTTTTACTAGCAAAATAAATAAATAAAAAGCCACACACTGTAAAATACTTATAGAAAATAATCCCTGAAGGGGAGAACTGTGTATGCAAGTTGGTTGCTTAGATGAGGATCGCAAATTGCCTCTGTTGGAATGGGAGTTGCCTCTGTGTCAGCTTCAGAGGCCAATATAGTAATAACACTTTGTGCTTGCACAAAAGAGTGCCTTTCATTAGGCAGTCTTCAGAGCCTGAGAAACCTCATCTCCCACCAACCTTATGAGGTTAGTAAGTAGCAATATTAAATGCATTTTTAGTATGAATTGGAACTCTGTGTTTTTGTTCCTGTAATTTGTGATTTTTCTCTTCATCCCACATTGGAAAGAGAAGTCAACATTTTAAATTTTTCTGCAACAAAGGTTACAAGAAAAAGTTGTTCTGTCAATACTGAAAAGATCTACTGACACATTTAATTGTCTGCTTTTACTTTTGTCTGTCTTTACACAATACAATTAGATAAAATATGAACAATAAAAACAACTGAATTAAAATATTTTTTTTTTTTTAAAGATAGTGTTCTTATGAGGTTGAAATAAAATATATTGCCATTATAAAAAATATTTCCTCCTTCCAAATCTACAGATCTAACAAGTTCAGATAACACATTTTGATTCCAAATTGTCATATATCTATACCTATGTCTATACCTATATAGTCTATATGGCAATATATGTATTTGGCATGCACTTTTCAAGAGGATGGCTGTTGTGTTACGGGTAACCGTCTTCCTGCAGCAGTGCAGCCATAGTACCGTGGAACCCACTGGCAACTCTACACTGACTTTGTTGGGTTTAGGTTATGTCATTTGGGGAAAACTGGCTAACATTTGAATCCTTACTAAGCACATTTGCCATTCTCTCACCTCTCTTCAGCCCATCTTCTGGGCCATATTGGGCACCCAAAAAGTAGGGGTTAAAAGACAAAACATAGAAGTATATTCCAACCCAGCAAAATTTTACTGTGCTGTGTTGTTTTTACCATAGGATAAAACCTGAAGGCTAATGAAAGTAATTCATATTTGTCAGATCTCCATCAGGGTAAAAGCTTCCTTTGAAGGAGATTTCCTTTGCCTGTTGATTTAATTTGGTTAAGCTGTCTTGTGTAATTTTTTTTTCTGGGCCAATCTTTCAACACCATTTGATTAATACCAGTCAGTGCCATGTCATTAGAGCTCTGCTTGCTTGTTCATCTGGCAAGTGTGATACATAGATATTTAAGTGTACAGTATGAGAAAAGAGAACAGTTTTCACATGTTCCCTGGGAAATGTTACATGGTTCTTTTCAAGGACAGCATTTACAAAACAGTGCCTGCTATGTAACTGTAGAAAGGTAATCAAACATTTTAATATTTTATACTTTTTAGATATATTTCTCATATCAATTGGATTTTTATTGCTGGTGCTCTGATTTTTTTCTAGTTGTCATTCATCTAATTCACAGCAGTAGCTACCCAAATTGCTCTAGTCAATATGAGAGCCAAATTACTTTACCTGTCAACATTGTGCTTTTGTCTTCATTCTAAATATCATTCAACCCTGAGAATATTGTCTCTGCAGGTGCAGAAATGAGTAGGAATACCAACAGAAATTAAATGACATTTTATCACTTTTGAGATAGGATGTGATTTCTTTTTAAGAGATGATTGCATTTTCTACACATATTTCATCAACTGGCATCTCTATTACTTCCTGATCCAACTTCCCCTGAAGTCAATGACGATTTTTCAGAGACTTCATACAAAGCTGGATTAGGCTCAATATGACTGATAGAAAGACATACATGAAATACAATAAATTTAACAATTATGTTGACAACCATATTGCCTCAGTAGATCTTAGATGCTTAAGTAAATAATAGGTATGTAAATAGATGAAAGTACTGATCTGGCAATGAGCTTTTGATTCAGGAGACATATTCAGGATGCTGCCTGTTCAGCAGGAGTATAGCTATTTACTTCCTGACTCTTACAAGTGTTTGCATAAGCAACCCATGGGGTGAAGAGGTTGAATGTTTCTGTTCTCACTACATTTTTCAGTCATCTTTTTTACAAAAGATCAAGAACACAGCCAGAATTATCACTCTAGGAGTAATTGAATGTGGTGAGATGAACAGACGGAGTGGATTGCTTGTATAGAGGAACTGTCTTTCATTCATTTGTAAATTTTCTGCATTCTGGATGTGCCTTTCCTCAGCCCTTGTCTTCTTCCATACAGAGTCAGTATTGTGAGTTTACTCATGACATGTCAAGGCAGTTGCCAGGTAATGAATCACTAAACTTTTGTTTCAGTAGTGACAAGAACTTATAAAAGCTCACTCCATCTCTCAGCTAGCTAAAGGGCTAAGCCAATGTAACCATAGCTTGCTAAAATCACACTGTAAAAAATCATCTTCTGTGCATGTTTATTGATGTCTGTTTAAAAATAACTTGAGAGCAGGTGTTAATAAAACTCAGTGCATGAATACTTGCCAAAAGTAATCACACAACACATTCAAAAGAGTATTTAATGAATTCATGTAACTGTTGAAACAATTATACATTGAAAAATGGTTTTGGTGTTAGCTCAGCTCTTGCCTGAACTTCAGAGATGGCTTGTGAACAAAGATGTAGAAAGGAATAATCTCAAATATGTTTACCAGCAACAGACACATCCTTGAAAGGCTACTTTTGAGGGAAGTGGAAATATATTCAGGAAGTAGAAATACAGTTCTGATAGTGTTGTGTTTTTAATGTAGTTTCAAAAAATGTAGTAGTGCTGGTGAAATGTACCACATAACTATTTGCTTTTTTTTAAAGTATAGGGTTTCTTACTCCTCTGATCATTCCATTTATTTCAATGGGAATAAGAAGTTGCTTGAAGAGTAAAACATTGAGCATAAAAAAGCAGCCCGGAGAGTGCAAGCAGCCAGGAGCACAGTGAACAGGATGGGCAACCAGGGCATGGCGTGGCAATCAGGGCATGGCACAGCAGTTTGCACAGGAGGGCACATGAGAAGGGTGCCTCTTCAAGCATTCCACTGGTAAAACACTGGGCACCGTCCTGCGGCCATCTGCATGGGTCAAGGGCACTCATTCTATCTGACCCTCAAGGCAGAATGGTGAGCACCTGTCTGAAAGCAAAGGCTACATCTTGGGCAGGGGGTCTGCACCATCTACCCCAGCGATGGCCAATGCCTGCACCCAGATGCAGGTGCTGAGGGGACAGGCTGCAGTACAGTCCTCAGACTGCAGGAGGTGCCTAGACATTCTCCTGGGGCAGGGATAAGTGGCAGACCTGCCTGCAAAAGTTGTGCTCAGGTGGATGACCTCCTGCGGCATGTGTCTGAGCTGCAGGAGGCAGTGAGGAGGCTGCGAAGCATCAGGGAGGCTGAGAAGGAGATAGACGGCAGGTTCTAAGCACAGTCTGCAGTGGACCCACAGCCCATGGCCAAACAGTCAAAAACTCCCACTCCAGCACACACAGAAGGGAAGGAGGCCAGTAACACGGAACACTGGAAGCTTGTGACAGCAAGGACCAGCAGGAGGAAGGGACTTCCCCCGAAGCCTGAAGTGCCCTTGCAGAACCGCTTCACAGCTCTGCAGGCCAAGGAGGAAAGACCCACTGCATCAGGACAGGCACTGGATCTGGGTAAGGCAGCCTGATCTGCTCCCCATATTACAACCAGCGCAACCAAGAAAAGGCGAGGGGTGATAGTAGTGGGTGACTCTCTTCTGAGAGGTATGGGGGCACCCATTTGCTGACTTGGTGCACTCTCTAAGGAGTTCTGCTGCTTACCAGGGGCTCGTATCAGGGATATCACTGAAAGAATACCAAACCTTATACAGTCCTCTGACTATTATCCACTGTTGTTGTTTCGCGTGGGCACCAGTCATACAGCCAGAAACAACCTTAGAGACCCCAAGAAGGATTACAGAGCCCTGTGACCTCCTGGTCAAAGGGAAGAGGGTTGATAGGGCCAATGGAATCTGGCAAAACAACACATTTTTGTTGGGACTGAAGCTACAGCCAGGAGTTCAGCTTCTTTGAACATGGGACTTGTTTTGAGAAACCTGGTGTACTGGGGCCTGATGGGGTCCACTTGTCAGAGAAGGGGAAGAGCATCATTGATCAGAGGCTTGACAAGCTTGTGAAGAGGGCTTTAAACTAGCGTTGCCAGGGCAGGGGAACCTCAATCCATCCCACTCCTACCAGTATGATGCCAGTGCCAGTAATAGGTGCACAGAGCCTGAAGAAGGGTCGCAGGTTAACAGTTGAGACATTCCTTTTACATAAAAATTTATATAAAAACTTTTTAGAGAGATAATTTAATTTAAATCATCACATGAGTGCATAACATTCTTAGACTCAACAAATTTCGTATTCCTGGAGAATGATATGCTGATGATTTTCTTTTTTAATCAGCTGCTCATTTGAGCCTTAGTCTTGGGCATATTAATTCATTAAAAAGTACAGCATGGTGGTAAAACAAGTTTTATGTCGTCCCTAGAGAAAAAAACTGGAGGCAATATAGACACATAAGGTAATAAAAACCCTTAGTCCATCTAACAGAGCAAAGTAGAGGGCAAAATCCCCAGCAGATGTTAAAATCAGTGTGGCTAACCCCAATCCAATTAGATTATGCTGATTTACACCAGCTGAGGTTCAGGAGGTGAATGCCTGAGGTACAGACATGAACTACATAAGCTACTCCAACCTTTGAGGACACTTCTGTCTTCAAATCAATAATGTGTTACTTAGGCACTTTCATTATATTCATATTTATCTCTTGCCATTTACGTGAGTTAGGTTGTCATGACAGCTGTTCTTCACTTATGTAGCTAATAACACTAGGTTCTGAAGTTTTATACACTGGTCTCTTTTTCCCAACGTACGCATATTGTGACTGTGACTTTTCAGTGCCTTTGCAGATTTAACTAGCATCGGAAATGTGTCATCTTCAAATCTGTGTCGCGTATACCAAAGGTCATAGCTAAGCAGATTTATGCATTATAATTCTTCTGCCTTTGCTCTTACTGCACTGAATATTTGTGAAATATTGTATTGATTTTTATAATTCTAATGTGTCTATTTTCAGAATCTTTCTAGTGTCTCTTACCCTAGCTGACCAGTTAAATGACCGAGTTAGGCACATCTTTATTTTAGTTTATCCAATCAAAATATGCTTCTGCATTTAGCATATCTTAAATTGGTTTTTATGTGCTTTGATTTCTAACCTATGGAATATCCTCTCAAGGACAAGTGAGCCTGAAAACCTCATTGCTACTTGCACATTTCAAGGCCTTCCTGTTTGCCATACTGCCTCTTGTTACTGAAGCTTTGCTGTTGGCTTAGCTGTATCCAATAGATTGAAATTTACTTTGTGTAGCTTATTGTCTTTAAACTTAGCTATATGAAAATAGGAAGGGTGATATTCACTGTTATTGTATGAGTACCTACTACAATATGAGGCTGTCTGGAAATCACAGTGATTCTTTTGAATCTTTTTTACAGAGAAGGTACTATATCATATATAAACAGCTGCTGCAATTACATAAGGCAGAATTCAGTTTGCAAGAGCTGTTGAGCTTTGGAGCACAAGCCAATTAGCAGCAGGAGTCAGAAATTGTTCTGCCTGGACCAATTATCTGAACTATATGGGAGGTAACAGGGATTTCCATTCTAAAACATTTTAAATCCTTTCAGTTTTGAGGGAAGCAGTTTCTTACCTAGCAATTGCAATCATTCCAAGGCACTTATCTAGCCAGAACTATACAGATATGGTCTGCATCCCACAGTCATTGAAAAAATAATCAACCAGTGGTGGTATTACACATCCCACAAAAACTTGGAATAAACTTGGTACCATGTGAAGAGAAGTCAGGGGCTATCTCCCTTTGGCTCCATGGTTTCCAATTAAGCAACTTCTCTTTGCATGTGGTGCTGGTACTAGCCTCTTGTCCTAGATCCAAGCTGTGGTCTTGAATTCAGCTTTTGCTTTATTTCTTGTGTTCCTACAGTAAAACATGGGTGGTTTTTACATTATTTTTCTCATGCACTGAAAGAGACAAAACACCAACAGACAGGAGGCAGACCTGAACCAGAGCCTAGATACGTTCAGAGCCCCAGAACCCCCTTTTCATAGTTCCTGTCCTCCACGGTACTGTATGAGATGCATTGGTGTTATTTCTTTTCAAGACAGAGATTCTGTATGCATTAGTACTGTATTGGGGCAACCTGTCCATGAGGAAAAGGGTTCATTTGCATCGTGAGCCTCATGACTATTAGTGGAAACTCATTTTCTGGTGGGACATGGAGGAGCACACCTGCCTTCTTCATCCCCTACAAGGATTTCTTTGCCACAGCATTTATGAACATATATAGATACCCTTGCCCAGAATTCACAGCTTCCCTGGGCCTTTATAATGCACTTCGTCAAGTCAGCCTTACCTCCTGCACAACAGCTACAGAGTGTGAAAGACTGGAACTTTAAAATAATTGTTTCAAAGCTTGCTTAAGCTTCTGCAAATCGATAAGAAGCTTGCTTGTATCTATTTAGCACCTTCTACAGACCACCCTCTTGCTTGCCAGTCACCACCCAAGACTGCCATCAGCTGCGGAGGGTGTGCTGCTCCCCCCAGCTGGAGAGGGTGTAGGCCTCTGGCTACCAGAGTGGCCAGGCCCTGCCTAGCCAGGGGCCCACTCGAGACTGTGTTGTTAACTCCAAAATTGCTGAAGCACAATGACTGTGCCAAGCACTGCCCAAATAGCAAGGGGGCAGGAAAAGCTTATATGGCAACTGTGTAAAATGACAATTAGCTGGACAGACACCACCATCATGCTGATTAGTCAAGGTATGGACTGACCTGGGCTACCTGGATTATAACTGGTGTGATGAAACACACTACAATTTGGGAATTGGGACTGAGACCCCCACCACCATCAACTATGGATCAATGGAATGCTGCTGAACTTCTGGAGGACTGCTGAGGCGTCATCGGGCCTGTGGTGGTGACTATACTCTCGCTACGCTCCGTAATACTGTTTCTCTTTTCTGCCTTTCCTCTGCTTCTGCCTTTACTCTATCGCTTGTCTCAGTGGCTTTTGCTGGGGAATAACAATAAACCTGCAAACCTGCAGTGAGCGGCATCTGACCTTGTTTGCATCTTAATTTCACACTTGGAATCATTGTGAGCCTCTCCCAGGCCCGATGTAGTTGGACTGGGATGTAACACACAGGCCTTGTGTTTTTGCTGTCGCAACCAAACCTGCAAGACTTAATTTGACAATCCTGTGGCATAACTTCTTCTGTAACTACCATATGGAGCCTAATTTCGATGGTAGTAATACCTTTCTTGCTGTTTGAAAAATGCAAGTGTTTTCTATTACCCTGCGGTGACTGTCACCAAAGTACACCAAATGCTAGCACAGTTCAGAAGAATCAGTTTAGGGAGGGCTGTAGAGCCATACGTTGGGATTGCACAAGTCAATACTGACTACAGAGATCTATTTCAGAGATTTTCAATCATTTTTTCTTAGTGAATTTATGATTTTTGAAAAGCTTCATGCTGATGGCCATGGAGATGGAAATCCTTTGTTCACAGAACAAGTAATGGCAGTACCAGCTTTCTAACACTAATATGCCTCAAGTGCAACTTTGTCCTAAAGAAATTATTGCAGCCTTTACCTTCTTTTGTGACTTAGCTGGGAGATTAGCAGGCATGCTGATAAGAGTCAGATGAGTGTTTTCTTTTCACTAGGTGAATACATATTCAGTGTGGGTAAGGTTAAGATCATCACATGCATTCATACAGTAGCCTACAGCCATCATATGATGGAAATTTCTAGCCAATATGGACTTGAACAAAAAGTTAAACAGTAACTTTACACCTGAAAATGCTACCTTTGGTAGCATTATAAATCTCCTATAAGTATCGCAAGACAGATGTGATGCTAGTGACTCCAAGAAAGAATTGAGCCCTGTACTAAAGGCAGGGCTAGAATTTAGACAGTAATAAAGATGAAAAAAGAGGAAATGTGAAATATCAAATACTTATTACATCTTAACATTTCCATTAACAAGACTTTCAGTGGGGGAAAAAAGTATATTTCCAACAGGAAATTTGTAAAGGATTTGAAATTCACAGTGTCTGTGATCTTTATCTAGGTGTTATGATAGCATCTATAGTACATAGTATAGGGTACATTCTGTAGAGACAAAAAATTCAAATGCACATGGAGCAATAAGTAGGACTTTAGATAGTGTGTACATCTACCTATCTATCTATATGCCCATATATATACACATAGATATAGTTTGCTTAGATCATCCAAGAAGCTACTATTCAAAGCCTCCTGAGAGAAATTAGTTACCTGCCACTGTGATAATGAATGTGGATGCAGGGAGGTGCTTCTACACCTGGTGGCACTAACAGCAGTGTTTCCTTTGTATCTTTTTTCTCTGAACTATCTGCCTGCATAAATACTCACAGTATAGCCAAACATTTAGGTCACCTTTAAATGTTTAAACAATGAGACTCCCTAAATAGGGACAGTTACCAAGCTTTGAAAGCAAAAATTGTTCTGTCCAATCTTGTCTAAGGAAGTGCCCGAAGTTTATAGCAGCAGACACTCCCTACCCTGCACTGTTTTCCAGGCAGTTAGGTTGATGCCATTCTTGTTTGATTTTCAAACAGACTTTAAACCTGTTGCACAGATTATTGTGGTGGCCCAGAGGTCCTCAACTCCCAACTCTTAGGTTACCACGTAGCTTTTCTAAGAGGTTCCCCCGAAATTTATGACTGAAGATTACAACACAATAATTTTTTTTTCTCCACATAGATCCTGCAAGGTGACTTTTCAAGATTAGGGAAATGAAATGAAATGAAATGCAGGAGAGTTAGTCCCTTGTGAACCTATGTGAAATGTTTTGTTCCATTGTGTTACTATATGGATGAAAGTTTTCCCACTGTAAAAAAAATCATGTGAAAACTCATAAAAAATATGTAATTTTAACCACCTCTGCAAATCATAATAGTAACTTTGGGCCCACTGTGCACAGTAAAAATCATTTACACTCAACAGTGGCATTGTTGACCTTGATCCAGAGTGCTGGTCATATTTCAATAGTGATCTTTCTAATTATATCTCCATATGTATGTATTACTGTTTTCCTCTGACTACAGACTGCATCCCTGCCTGACCATTATCGTGTGCTGATTCCACCCCTCCTTATCCTCCAGAAAATAATAACAGCAGTACTGTGTATAATCCCAATATAAGATGAGAAGCTGGGTCAGGTGTAGCTGACTACTTAATGAACATGCTACTGAATGCTACAAAACACGCTTACACACACACACGCATAACGCAGAATTTTCCTCTTTCACTTCTTTTTTCCAGAGTGAGTCATCATGGGGCTTAGAGTCTCTTCTCCTCCTGGTCCGATTGTGGAGAGAAGCCATGACAGCTTTCTACAGTGGCACTTTCCAGATGCAGGACTTACCCTGTAGGGCTGTAGACAGCTGAGCATAATTTAAGGAGCCCCAAGGCTTTTCTAAATTGCACTGGAGACTGAAGAACAACAACTATGATTTATAGCCACCTTGTTTTTTCCTCCTTTCATCAGCGATGCCAAGCTCATACTGGCTTCAGTTTAAGCATCTAAATTAGTTCTTTTTATACTTTATTCTTGCAATTCATTATAGATATAAAAGGTGATACCTTCATGAGGTCCTTTTGGCCTTGTAAATCTCCACAAGAAAGATAAAACTGTGTTATGTAAGTTTTATGATATTACCAAGCCATTTCTCAAAACTGCAGCTGATTGTAACTACATTCTTTGTAATGGATCTGCACCAATGACAGCCACAGTTTTGAATAACCAGGTTTTTAAATCATTAAAATCATTAAGGATTCTTAGAGACTTTGTAAAAAAAAAAAAAGGATTGCAGTAATAAGAATAATGTATAATATGGGTGCTTTATATATCAGAAATGAGGTTTAATTGGCTGAAATTGTGTGACATGGTGCTAAATGGGGCATGCCACAATGTACCTTACAAGAATTTAATGCAAGATAACATTTATTACATACAAATTGATGCTATTAAACTAGGTGACTCTACCTAGCCTGTGATACCCCATACCCCAAATAACTCTATGGATACATTTATAGGGTTGCTGTAAAGATATAAAAGTGATATGCATTCTGTGAGTAAAAAAATAAGTGAGAATTAATGCTAAGCAAACAAGAATCTCAAGAATCTGCTAAATATCCTGTTTTAGTCCAGTTTTTCATTCACTCCTCTTTCTCTGGTCATGTGTTCTGAGCGCTTACTGATGTAAATAGTTTTCTTGATTGTTATACTTGCCTGCTGCAGTCCACCGGTTAAGGCTCAGCTTAGAGGAGACCATGGAGTATATCCCATTGGAAAAGGACCTATTTCTGCTCCCGTTGAAACTATCTGACCTCAGCAGAAATGGAAGTGGGTTATGCTATGGCTGCATGAAAGCAGATACCCTTAACTTACTAGCATCAACTTATCTTAGATACCCTTAACTTACTGTAACATCCAGCGGGATAAAGCTCCACTGGCAAAAGTCTGTGGAGTATCTGTGGGTTCTGGTGACTGCAGCCTATTTCATCGTCTTGTTATTCATTTAATAGCTATACTTTTTACCTAAGAAGGAGAAGCATCTCCTTCTTTGTACTGAGAGGAACCAGTCTGCAAGTAAATTGCACTTTGAACCCAAACCAAATTTTCTAAAGACTTTTTCAGTGGTGAAGGCTTAGCTTGGCAAACTGTTGGGCTTATTTCCTTTCTAAATTCCTGTCTAGTCTAAATCATCATGCAGTGATTATAATTTAAGTGATCATCTCAGTTGTGCCATTACACATTAACACCTTACCTAAAAGACCGAGGTAACAAGAAATGCTAAATCTTCCGCATCTCTAGGCATTAAGAAGATAAAATAAAGCCATAGGTTTACAAAAGTTTTACTAAGTAATACAACGGCATTGTAGACTTTCAACAAAAAGAAATCCATGATGCATAGTAAGAAAGTTGAGTGTTACTCTCCCAGCTACTTTGGTAGCGTGAAAGGGTTATACAGTTTCCCAAATGCTACCAATTCCTTTTCTACAAATTGCTTGATGATGGAGGGGTGAAGCTCATTCTGTGCTGTACTTTTCAAGCACTCTGGCAAAGACAAATGTCACAGAAAATTCATGTATTATGCATGAGTGGATCAGAGTATTTGCTACCACAGACTTGAGGAGGTCCCTTTGGGATAACCGCAGTGCCCAGAACTGCCAGCAGAGCCCTGAAGGACATCTCTCCGACAGAGACAATTAATGTACAACACAATCTTTAGCCTCATACAATCAATGCTTCTCAGAAAACTATAAAATATATTCTGCTTAAAATTATATAAATCCATCCAAATAATTACTATTTCTACTAGCAACCCTTTTCTTGCAATTTGTCTGAATGGTTTCTGAACCCAGTCATTGCCTCATCCATTTCAAGGACTTTTGATCTTGTGAAATAATAGCATGTCACATTTAGGGACAAAATATCCTGTGAAAACCAGCTGGTCTATTCACTCAGCTCTCAATCCATATTATTATACATTATTCATGTGTTTTCAGTGTACTGAGAGCACTTCCCAGTAAAGGCCTCTTTGTTAGCTCACACCATTTTAATGAAAGTCTATATGTGTTGACTTCATGAGCTTTGGTTCTTATTTATATCAGTGTCTTAAGCTCATAATTTACTCTCTGCTACAGTTTAATCTTAATGTCCTAGCTGGAGACAACAAAAACAAGGAAAGAAGCAGTTCTTAACACTGTTGTAATCAAATGAAGTCATTGACCTCTGTGGAAGCACATCTTCTGGCAAGGGACAGATCTTAATTCTTCAAACTGTGGACATCTCCATTTTTTCTGTAGTGTTTTCATGGTTCTCAGGACACAAGTTATATGTGCCTGAACTTTATGAATTAAATTAAGACTTAAATATGCAAAAAAGGACATTTGTGCAAAAAAGGCGTGGAAGACTGTGATAGAAAAAAAGTATGAAGAATGTGCTCCGGAGTCTGAGTAGTACAACAGGAGGAGAACCCAATGAAACATTCAAGGGCAGTAGCACCATTTGTGCTGAATAGTGACAGCAAGACTTTATGTGCCTTGTATTTTGGGATACTGGCATAGAAAGAAGTCTGTGACCGCAATAGTTACATTGTGCTTTTTTCTTTGGCTTTGTTCCACATTTACCTTTTTATTGAGAGTCTATTTATGGAGAGAGTCTGCAGCAGAGCTATGCTCTCATGCAAGAAGGTGGTATGTCATGCTGTGGTTTCTTTTTGGACCAAGATCTTCCCCTGTATAGAGGAACATTGATTGTTCTTGCATGTCATAGGTGGGAGGGAAAGGAACTGACTGGATTGATCACTCTCCTGGGGAAAAGGATGTTTTATTTAGCCTATTCAGAAGCAAGAAATTATTGGGGCCCAGGAGATAACTTTAAACAGACAAAGAAGCTATACAAAATTATTTTCAGTTAAGTCTTCCCAGTTATACCTTACAAAGAGATTTGGATTTGTTAGGGATTAGAATAACTCATAAAGCCTTGAAAAGAGCCTCCAAAAAAGCAGAAGTAGTAACTTTAAAAGAAGTACCATTCCATATAACTGATATCATTTCCACAATCCCAAACTAAGAAATACTGGTGGCACCGGCTTGGAGAAGTGGCTCCACGCTGTAAATAGATCTAGGGCTGTAAGTCAGTGAAGCAATTTGAAGTCACTGGATCTCATTAATTTTATGGTTGAATCTTAGTGTGGAATTACAGGGATACTATTAAATGAATGCATGGAATGGAAGTTAAAAGCAAATTAACTAAAAATGACACAAGAAATAAAAAATTTAAGATGATGCTTGGCTGCCAAGGTTTCTCTTGGCAGTAGAAGAAAATAAAGTATATAGCCTTTTGTTTTCTTCCTCAGCCCACAAAAGCCTTACAGACAAAACATTGCATCTAATCCTAGTTTCTGTTATCGTAAGTATGTTTCAGTAACCTATTATATTACTGATTAATAATTAGTAAGTTGATTTTAGAAGCTGTTTCAGGTTAATTACTTTCTTAAAATAATGACAAATTTTAATCTAGTTGGAAGTCAATAATTATTTTTGGTATTTAAAATATACACAGCACAAATAAGTGTGCTGAAAAACCCCTATCTTCATCGTAGTTTAATTAAGCTACTGAGAAGTAGCTAGTTGCTATAATCCCTCTTTTAAAGGAATATTCTTTATTTATTAAATTAACTGTTCTCCAGTTTTGAATTTACTGATACTAATCTGGTAATTCCTTTCATTCCCTTATTAGGATTATTGTTTTTTAATGAAACATTAATGTCCTAAAACATTCTCATGTAATTTTAATTCTCCAATCTGAAATCCCAGCTCTGTGCAAGATAACAGAAGAGGTCTCATCTTTAGTAGGATCGAGATTTCATTCTAGCATAGAAAATAACAAGCTTCGTAACTGAATGCATGAGGAAAGTATTCATACTTGCAAAAAACAATCTGCCTAACCTTTATGATTTTTAAGTGCAATCCTGTCTGAATGCACAGTATTATTAATGGAAACTGGTGTTTTACTTTTCTTTCTAGGTTCGGTATTAGCACACAGCATCAAGGATTCAAGTAAAACCTCCTGCACCAGCCATCAAGGAGTTATGACAGCAATAGCTAGGTTATCAATTGAAAGGAGAAGGTGCCTAACTGCTTTCATCTGGACTTGGTGGCTTTCCATTCCCAAAGAATAAGGTATGTGCCAAAGGAGGGCTGTGGGTTCACAGAGCCCAGGCAAAGAGGAGACAGTGGAGAGGAACTGACAAGGAAGTTACGGACATCAAAGCTTTACAGAAGTCAAGCTGCTTCATTGTGCCAATACAGAAGATAGCTCAGCTGAGGGGAATTTACAAAGGTGTAAACAATACCCTGAATGTAGGCCATTTACTGTGTTTATGCATTAGTCTGAATGTGTTGTGCCTTTGAGGAAAGGATAAACCATAGTAAGTTTTGAAGAAGCTGCTTAGGCATCACTTAGGTCAATTTCTGTCACGTGTCCCCAGTTGGAGATATTTGCAGTATCCAACCTAGCCAGATCTGCCGAAATAGTAGTAGCTGGTGCCCATGTGACTGCAGCACCAGCTATGGCCCGAAATAAGATTAATGACAGATTTCTATTTTGGTTATAGGCTTGAGATTTTACAGAAAGGAAGGGAAGAGGAAAGGGCTTGGACATGACCCTTGCAGTGAGTTCCCTAAACAATACCTAAAAGCTTTTAAACAAACAAACAAACATAAAATCCCAGTTTTAGCAGACTATAAAGTATGTTAATTAATTTTTTAAATACAGAAAACTAAGATGGAATAGTAAAGGGATTGTAAATGAACTTCTCCTTGTCCACTGTGTCCTTGCAGGCAGACCGTTGTCTCAGCCAGCTCAGTGGCTTTCTGAAATGCAGCAAACTCTGCACAACATCTCTGGACACCGTTTTGCAGTGTCTTAGGCCCAGCAGAGTCCCCGGTTCCTGTTCCTCTGAGCAATATCTTGGCTGCTTTCAGAGCTGCAGGCTCTCTTCTCCTTGACACC
The DNA here is from genome assembly GCA_947846985.1 of Fratercula arctica. NCBI lineage: Eukaryota > Metazoa > Chordata > Aves > Charadriiformes > Alcidae > Fratercula > Fratercula arctica. The sequence continues at coordinate 51,118,113 of CANTUZ010000005.1, read as the reverse complement.
CTTCTTGTAGCCCTTCTTCCTCCTAACTCTAGTTTCCTAAAAATCTCCTCTCTGTGTCCGTGCAATTCCTACCAAAAAATATTTTCCCTTATCCTCCAGAGGGTTACATATGCTCTTCAACTCCCTTTTTAAGGAGCATAGTGCCTACACTAAAAAAAAAAAAAAAAAAAAGAAAGAGTACAGTCTGTCATATGGTTGCTCTTGCTAAAATCCTCAAAAAGGAAAATGGTCCTCCTACTTCTGTTGCCATGACAATGACCATTTTTACAGAAAGCCACATTGTGGTTAAGAAATGTTTTGTCTAGCAGTTCAAACGAAGCATCAGCATCATAACAATTACCTTACTGAATCAAACTAACAGGTTGACAATCCCAATATCCCTTTTCTGACAGTGACTAGTACCAGAGGCTTCAGAGAAAGATCACAAAAAAATAGTTTTAAACAATTATGGAATAAAATGTCCATAGAGGAAGTTTCTAGCTGCTTTTAGTTAGAGATTAGTTCATGGCATAAGTCAAGGTTATACATTTTTTTCTGATTACATAACCTTCCTATGCGATGTAACTGCACATGTTCTCACTGCACATATAAATGCTTAATTTTCTTTATCTTCTAAAATCTTATTTACAAAGTTGCCTGTGGCTGTGAGTTAGAGTCAATTATTTTACATTGTTTCAAAAGGTATTTATTTTTTTATCAGTTTCTCATAGATCAACTTTATTTTTCATGAGACCCCTATTTTACATTATCAGGAAGAGCAAACAGAATCCACTACAATCCCTTGTTATTTGGCATGTTTCTACCATATCTCACCTTACTTGCTGTTCTGACAAAACTAAACGGACCATATGTTTTTACATTCACCTTGTCCATACATTGGTCCCTGTCTGTATAAATTCTGTCCATCTCCTCTAAGTGCAGCTATGTCTCTTTGGAATGAGATGTGAACTCTAGGCTAGGGTGTACTGATCATCATGATAATGACACCACACTAGCTTCAGTATGTATTTCTAATTTATCTACATAATACAAGATAAAGGAGGTGAGGGTGTGGAAAATATGCAAGGAGTGAAGAGGTAAAAAGTACAAAGGCAAAAAGGAAATAAAAATGCTGACAATTACACCAGAACATTATGTTTTAAAAAAGGTGGAAGAAGAAAGTACAGTAGCTGGTTCATCACAAGAGAATAGCTTGAAAACAAGCAAGAAAAATCCACTGACTAAACACACACTCAGGAGACACTTAGATCACACAGAGAGTGGTTGGAGAGTGGCACAAATCATCAAATAGACCTTGACAGTCAACTTGAGAAGTTGTGTAGGAGTTTTGTCCCTTTTTAGATCCTACTAATCTAATGGTGTCTTTTGTGAGCAGCTGACCTACTTATTTGAAGGAGTAAGTGTATTTGTTTCTTTTCTGAGTTCAAGACTAGATCATTAAGGCAGTAGCAAAAACAAATTTGGGGGCACTTGAGACAAAATAATGAAATACTTCTTGCCAGGGAGTTATCCTGAGTTTCCACTTGATAATAAGATAAGATGCAATAATGATTTTTCCCCCTTCTAATAGAAATTGCTGTCACAGTATTAATTATCCTCTTGTACGTAAACAACTGTGTTTGAAATAAAAAGAAAGGAAATAAAAAGGCTTTGAATCAAGAATACTACTCACAAGTCATCTGTAATTCCATTTCACACAGAGAACAGTAAAATTTCAAGTAAAGCCTGAACTCAAACTTCAGTGAATGGTTAAAAACTAAGAAGTGAAAAGTTACTGTGGGCTTGATATTTAGGTCATGACATCAGTTGAATTTTATGTATTTACGCAGCTGAGTTATGGAGCATTCACTTTTTTCATAACTTTAAAGATGTAAATTCTTGGCAAATATTAATGCATTAAATTATAAATCCAATAAAATAAAATACATATGATTAATTTAAATACACAAGCATACAACAAAACCACAAAACCTTTTTTTCCCAGGATTTTAAATAAGCCTATCTTTGTTTTGCATATACTAACTTAAAACAAATATTTAATGAGCAAATTTCTGGGTAGCAGTGCATTCAGGAAGAGACAACTACAAAATAAATATGTCAGGGAATTTATTGTAAGGTGATTTACAGCTTGTAATTGTTAGTATTTAACCTAAAAAATTAAGCTTGGATAGGTAAGATGAGAAAGTAAACATGACTGGTAAGGGGAAAAGAATATGATGACTACTGTGTCCATTTGAAAGAGTGCAAAAGTTTGTAAATAAGATATTAAACAGTTAGTCAACAATCGAGCCCAGAGACATGCACAAAAATACATCCATGCACATATCTCTTGAGTCCTAATTCCACATCTTAGCTGGGAAGAATATACCCTTCCTGCTCAGAGGAGGGAACTTGGGAAAGGGAAGAAAAATGGCATTTGAGCCCCTTTTTCTGTTCATTTCATAAAGGTAATTAGAAGCTGGTCCAAACCAAACCATCTCTGCCTGCTACTGTTAGTGTTATCCAAATTACCGGAAAGTAAAGTTCAGAAAAATGGGCAGGCTTCTATTTTCACCAAAAATGATATGTTACTAATATGTCTGCCAAAAAGCCAAAATTATCTCTTCAGTTTGCTAAAGAATAATCTGCAGAAAATGTCTAAGGGACTTAGGTATTTTATTTAAAAGAAATCAAATTAAATGGGAGTGGAGGGTGAGGGGAGCAGATAATTTTCACATGGGCTGGTTTGAAGGGGAAAAATGGACCCGTAAGTGATCTTGCTGAAATCTAATTCATATTAGAGACCCAATCTCCAATCTCATTGCACAGTACTTGTAGGGGGTGACATATTGGCAGAGCCATGGTGCAGCCTGCATTTAAAATGTTCCATAATTGAGTCTTTATTCATTTCTTTGTAGGATTGCTTGTAATTGCAGCGGGGCCCTTGGTCGTCTGGTGGCGGCCTGCTACAGAGCGATCGAGCGTCCAATTGAATTAAGGCAAATGTGCTCCAGCAAGGGAATTAGGAAGGAGAAATTGAACAGAAAATAGACAGAATATTGTATTAATCGGGGGCAGGACTTTTCTGTGGAGGTCACTGTTTGTAATTCAGATCTACTGACTAACAACGTACAGAATGGGTTGAATACAATAAATTGATGTCGGTGGTGCAGTAATAGCAGGGTTAGAACAGCATACACTGCCAGAGGGGTCTTTGCAAGGCAGAGGACAAACAGAGGTTAAGTTTAGGATTTACTTGGGCTGTGGCCTTGGTGTTACCTGTGGCAGCAAGAGCATGGCTGTGAACCCAAATAGGTGGCTAAAGCAAAAAGAGTTCCAGAATACAAATTCATCTTGAAAACAACATCAGAACAACTTACATTTTTTTGTTTTGTTTTTGACAAATAGAGTTAAACTTCAAATTAAGACCCCTTCTCCCTTTTTTACTTAGCCTATTAGGATTAGGACCAGTGCACTCTATAATGATACACTCAATGTCATCAGTGAGCAATAATTGCTCCTACTTGCATGGGAGACCTCCAAGATTACCCCAGGTCATTCTTGAGAAATGCTGTGGTCAATTAAACACTGTAAGGGTCATTCTTTCTTCAGAACAAACACTGAATTAAAATCCTAGTCTGCAACAGGCACTGATGCTGTTTTCAGCTGAGACATAAAGCCAGAATGCAAGAGGTACAAAAGCACTTTAATGAAGAGTGAAAGTGTTACTCTGAGCATCTCAATTAAAATTTAATTTTTCCATTAAATCTGCCCCCAAATTCTGCCGGTTTAGTAATTGCAGTATTTTTTCAATACAGTTCTGATCTGTGTTGTCATTTTACAGTGAACTTTCACCTTATAGAGGTAGGTTAGGCACCAGTAAAATACAAATTTTAAAAACATTCATTGTTATTTCTCTGCTAGCGAGAAGAAGCTTAACCTAAATTTGGCTGATGTAGCTCTAATGGACTTACGTCAATGGATTTACATGGCTATCACTTATCATACTGCAAAAATATTCACGTCATAAATATTTTTGTTTAATATATTTAATGTAACCTAGAAAATTCTCAGCAACTGAGTAGACCAGCTGACAAGCCTAGTTTATTTCCACTCCTTTCTGTCAGAGATTCAAGTTCCTCTGACACTAACAATTCAGAATAAGAAAAGATTTCGCACTGCTTTGCTGTATGCATCTCCCACTCACAATCACAGGCAGCTGCATAGATGATAAAGGTATTTCAGGAGTCATTAATTAACAGTCCTAGCTTTACATAATTTGAAATAGCATTTAAAACAGAGATGCATTGCAAACCAAATATATCCTCCTCTCTGTGATTTTCATTTTCATTTGATCATAACAATCAGCTCATGTTACTTACCTGACTCTTATAGCTTAGAGATGAAATTCACAAAATTTCCACAAGTATTCTACAGCAAACAGAGGAATCAGTCCCTTAAAGACAAAACAAAGTCTCTCATGAATGAAGAAATGAACCAGTCAATTAACGTGTGTGCATAGCAGGATAATTTGGAATGGCAAATGATATTACAAAGCATTTTTGGAGAACAGAACAAAATAAAAAAAATATTACTATATTAGAACCTTTCTGTGAGTAATGTGATCTCAAACCTACGATTACATGGGGAAATTATTTTAGAATGGTTTATTTTTCATAATATATGTGTATCTCACAGTAGACTGTAAACATGACATGCATAATTAGAGGAAGAGAGGGAAACAAATTGACTAAGTAGTGAACCATGCCACAGCTCAGTGTTATAAGCTGTTCTCGTGTCTGCAGTAAAACCTATTTACTGCAGCTACAATACTGTATTAAACTTCTGTATATTTTATGCTATAGAGGTAGGCAAACTAAAGAAGTTAAGGGAGAGTTATAAAATCCAACATGGTGAAGAAAGCAATGATCTGTAACTATACACAAAGAAAACACTATGGGCAATGTTAAAAGCAAAATTGTTGGCACTTCAGTGGAAGCATATTTAGCATAGTAAAAGATATGTGCGTAGAGAGCATAGATTGAAATTAAGACAAGAAAAATGTAGGTTTTGCTAAAAATCTTCTGATAGCAGTTATACAAACCTGTACAATAATTTCCCATAAGAAATACTAGAAAACCCATAACTTGGGCTGGTCAAAACAATAGGAAGCATGTGACAAATGGCTGTACAGGCAGAGTGACAAATTAGAAGTCGTACTATCACCAGGACCCCTTTCCCCTTTCAATTTCAAAGAGCTGAACCCCCTGCAGATGCTTCTCTAAAAACACAGAAGGAAATGGAAGGTAGTTGAGTTCAAATATTTGGTATAATTTTTTTCCCTGCTCTTCTGTTTCTGTGTCTTTGAGTAAACATACTGCAGGATAATTAAAAATCACTGAAAGCACGGTGACTACTAATACAATCAGACTGAATAGGTCTGACTTGATGTTATATTAAGCTAAGATAGTGGTTGGAGTTGTGAGGAGCTGATCTTGACAAGTCCTTCCGGCAGCCTGTCTTTGTAGCTGTAGCCAACTGTGCTGTCTTCGGTAGCTGTGCTTATGCTCAGTTCCTGTAGGCTGACTCGTGTTTGCACTGCTGGCACTGCATTTCAATTCACTAGAGCCAAATTCAGGGTCACTGCCTACCTCATATGTGTCTCCCAGGTGACAGATGGGCTTCTCTGAAACCTGCTCCTCTGTAGTGTACACAGCCCATGATCTGCTGGTGCAGCAGACGTGGTTCTCCCACTACTACTGAGGTCCCTGAGGTACAAGGGGTTTGTTTTAGTGTTTTAGGCTTAGATTTTTGTGAGAGGCCAGGTGCAGGAGAAGGTGAAGGCTCCTAAATCATTGCTAATATCCCAGTAGGCAGAGTTACAGCTGCAGTTTGTCCGGTCTGTTTTTCCTGGAATGATTCTTTCAGGAAGGAGGGGAGGGAAGGGGAAGTCAATCAGCAGAAAACATATGTATGAAAATTACTCCCCTCTGGTGCTTTTTCTTGATATCTGCTCCAACAGCCCACACACAACCTTGAAGACCATTGCCCAATGCCCAAAGAAATCATTAGCTTCTGGATTGTGGCTATTTGTAAGTGGAAAGTCATATTGAGACAGCAAAAATTAACATTATCAGAATAAAGTTGTGAAGTCTTAACAGATGTTTCATCTACACTGCCATGGCAATCATGAAAGTTATTGCTGAACATGGATCAATGTGCCTTTAAAACATGGGTTCATGTATTTAATCTGCTGCCCACTCTCAAGAACTATAACTGTAAACGGGAAAGGATATTATTTCCTTATAGCATAAGGCCTATGAACATTCACAGCCATACGTACATACATACATATAGTGAATACATAGGCTATACTGGATTAATGAAAGTTCTCGTGCTTTCCAAAAAATAGTAATTTTTGCTTTTAACCTGTTCAGTCTCAGATACTGCAAACATCCTGGCAATGGGGGATAAGGGCTTATGTCATGGGCATGCTCCAAACTTTCTGCTGTTCTTGGTCATTTGTTTGGACAAAACTGGGTAAAGCTCTTCAAGCAAGCACTCATTTCCTGCAAGACAGCTGTGGAGCCTGCATTCAGATAATTAACTACAAATGGAGGATTTTGTATAATTTCCTGGACTTCATTGCCTTAAATTTCCTCTAATTATTATAGCATCCTCTGTGCTTCATAACTTCTTTGATGTCCTCATGAAATTATTCGAATAGGAGTCTTCTCTGATGTCACCATGAGATTGATCTAACAGGAGTGGGCTGAGTAAGTCAGGACAGCTGGATAACCATGTACCTGCATGTACCCAGGAGGAAGAAATAGTTTGGAAAGCCTTTCCCGAAGGCTGTGTTCACGGTCACTTTAACAGATAACTCCTTTGCACATCCTTATGCCTTTATATACCACTGCTTTTTGCAATATGCTGAATAAATCCCTTCTTTCTGCTATGTTTCACTTAAGTATTGATTCCATCATCTCTTGTCCTAATTGCAGGCTCTGAACTAGCAGAGTTTGTTAGGTTGCCTATCTAAGGCTCTGTGTGATATGAAAGCTGCAGCTGCATATGGCCTCTCTTTGCAGGGTTGGCAACACTAATACAACACCTGGGCAAAGAGGATGAAAGTGCAATATGCCCAGAAAAGCATAAATTGGGGAGAGCTAGTAATCTGTTATACTCATTCCTTCAGCAGAGTGGCAAAATATCTTGCCATAGCTCTTTTTTAGCCTACAGTGAAGGTATAAGCAGTAGAAAATCCAAAGTTCACAAGCATTTAAAATACTGCAATGGAAAGCGTGACTGCAAAGTAGCATCAACTTTCTCCACTTTAATTCTAAATAATGTCAGAATATATTTCTTCCTAAAACAGGATAATTACATTTTCTCAAGAAACAACTTTGGTATCATCTAGGACATCATATAGTACTACACTCTGTTCCACTAGGAAAACAATTCAACAATATAGACTTAAGATAGGGGTCATTCTTCCCTTAAAAGTACGGTAGCAAAGGAAAAGCTTGTAGGTTCCTCCTCCTAACCAGAAGATAAGAATGAAGAAAGGTCTTCTTGAGCTTGAGATCTTTAAAGAAATAACGAAGAGACTTGCTTTTATCTCCTTCAAGAATGCAAGGAGGAACTAAAAATATTCAATCAAAAAAAAAAAAAAATTGAGAGGTCCTGTTAGAAACCCTTTCCCAACAAACCAGTGAGAAAGTAAGTGAGAAAGTCCCAAATTCTTGTTTGCATCCCAGCGCACATAAATTTTGCACTCTCATCCTCTGCTCCCACTATCTGAATGACACATGACACAGGTAGCAGAGGTAGAGGAACCTCAGTTGCCCACCTGGCAGTGGTCAGGACAAAATATGACAACTTAATTTGGTTCTTTCCAGGGCTGTCTCAGGTGTCCACTACTCCCCAAGTATTTTCCTTCAGAACACATCTGGTTAGGTCCTGGTAATCATTCCTTAGAGATGTTTTCAATTAAATTAAAGCCACAGTCAAAGTTTTTTAAAATCTTCCTCTAGTGATTGACGTAAGCAGAAAAATCACACTCAAAATCTGCCCTAATAGAGAGATATTTGCACAGGGGACTGTTTCACTCAGCACACAATAGGAGTACCAAAGGAATTACACAAATGAGCTCTTCTGAAAACTATGGGTAGCAAACTGATGAAAAATAGTAATAGCAGAGTTCCTATTATTTCATTCCAGCAGTAAGGATGTAAACTGGCTGCCCGGCTTTAGCTCTGAGCTAAAAAAAGAAAATTTTATAAAAATCCATTTAGAGGATTTTTCCTTACCTCAATGATGATTTTGACATGGCTCTTCCTTACACCCTAGCACACTGCTGAATGGGGAAGTAATCTGTTCCAAAGCACATTAGTAAAATCTTTTGAAGGTACATAAGCAGTATGACACACAAACCTGTATCTCCTGCAGATGATATAAGGAATAGTTTAAAACCTGACTGGAAACCAGAGGCTGCTACTTTGTAGTTTGTCTTAAAGTTTAATGAAAGCCTAGCATTTGAAGTTAATACTTTTCTGGATAGACCGCTTTTCTACAAGAAGGATATTAGTATTTCAAAAGAAGATGCTACGTGGTATAGTCCAAACCCTGTACACATCTACCCCATTTAAAAAGGATGTTGGTGCAGCATGCTGCCTACACCAAAATAAAGTAACCTAACAGTCAAAGTGCATATATCTTTAGCATGATATTTAAATTGGTGATGTTTGACTTATGCAGTACAGATAGAAATCACAGGACTGCACTTGTAGAGAGCAGCTCTTTTCCTTCTTTTATTAGACGGGCAATTTTTGTTTTTGTTTTTGTGTTTTGTTTTTTTTTTTTTTTTGAAATTGCAAATTAATAGCTGACATTTCTCTTCCTTAACATTTCTTAAGCTGATTAATTCTGAGAACTAGTTCCAGTAAAGGTATCAAGCCAGGCTACATTAAGTGATAAGGATTACACTAATTCATCTGCAGCATCTTGATAAACAATCTTTCAGTGACGGATGAGAGGAATTTAATTTCTACCAACTACAGCCTGAATTACTTCAGAGTTTTATGACCTACTGAAAAAGGTCTTGATACCAACATATAAACTGACTCCAGCGACAGAAGCAATCAAAATAACTTCTGCCTGATTACCAGCTGCAAATCTGCAAGCCGTAATTTGTGCATTGGTGGTATTATATGCACAAACAATAGCAGATTTATTGAGACTCTTTAAGGGAATCTTGATACTCCTTTTTCATGGATGTGGTCTCCAGACCCGTTCTCAAAGTGCTTAGCATCTCACAGGATCTGCATCTTTATGAGGCCATGATTCATGCTGAACTACATCTGACTGGGAAAAATTACATGGAATGAGTTTCATATAGAAGGAAATATGATTTTTCCCAACAGATAGGCAAGCCTGAGCAAGACCACCTCAGTCAGCATAAACCATTTTAACTTTTACAAAGTATTGCACTCCAGTTATGATCAATTACCCAGCTGAAAAAAAGAACAGCAAAAAAGTCATACCTGCTAATCTGCCTCATAAATTTCACTATAATAACTACGAAGTAGCACATAGTATGAATGTGTTTCATTTCTCTGTGACACATACAGTCTTACTACTTTCACTGATTTATCTTCAAGTATTTCTCTGCCTTATGAAGTCCACTATATATATACAGTAATATGTTCATATGTAGAAGACACTTCATAGTGGTGGGCTACACAATATATGAACATTTATCTTCTGCAGTCCAGTAGTTTAAAATACATTTTTCTCCATGACTAATATATACATGAGGCATTTCAGACTAACCTCACTAGTCTTCTTATACATTGTCATTCCTAATAGGTGGATCTTCAAATCCTTTGGAAGGGCAATGTCAAACATTTCATCTATTACACTACTCATTTTATTTGAAATTGAGTAGTTCGGAGATGTTTCTCTTTTCAGGAATGAAAACTGGGAATCCTGTTTTGCATTTTGCTACTTAGAATAGCATGATAATGAAAAATGCAGATGAGAGGTATGGCAAGACACAATAAGTTAAAGAGTAGAAGTGTGTACACAGATTTCACCTAAGGAGACAAACCATAACACTGTGCTACCAATAACTGATTTCTACACCATAAAAAAGAAATAAAAAAAATAGTTGTTATGAAATTCATCTAAATATCTAGTTGCATGTAATCCTTGATTGCTTGTTCTTTTTCCTTGCCCAACCAATCCTGTATCTTTTAATATTTATATCATAAGATTGGCTTAAATACATTAGCTATCATGGAGTGAGTTTTCATGCTCTGTAATAGAATATGAATGGTTGTGCTTCCACTTGCAAGGTTACTTGTAGTATTCATTGCCTTGTACTCTCAGTTTTAATTCTGAATGTATTCAGGCCTATCTTTCATTTGTTTCAAGCCTGAATCATAGTGCCATACCTTTTCCTTCTTCCCTCCACCTCCTCAGTTGTCTGGAGTGTCTTTTCTAGAGGAATTATGGCATTACTTAGATGTATTAAAATGCATTACTGAATTACCTTTATGATAATTATTATGAAAATACATAGGCTGAAAATAACAATGTTAACACTGACTTCAGGAGGCTGTCAGGACTTGACAAAGCTAGATCACTCCTACAAACTATCAATTAAATGAAAACTATTTCTATAGCTAATATTCATTAATTTTTTTCATTTATGTCAGTGGTATTCTGTGAAGTAGTTTCCATAACTTCTTATATAATGAACACAAAAGAGTATCTTGTATTCAAACTGGGGCTGAAATAAATGCGATCCTGCATGAAATCTCAGCTATGGCACAATGTAAAGAGTCAATGACATTAAAACAGGGTTGGAGACTCCTCTCCTTTGCAAATATTGCTGAACCAGCAGGTTTGCACAATGGGTTTTATCTAAATTAACTTTGTTTCACGCTCAATTTGTTGTGCATAGTTTACCCTGCCTTTCATGCCAATTAACTTCCAGAAATGCTTGGTGTGCAAAATGAGGAAGATCTAAATGAATTAAATAGGAACTTAATTGTACTATGTGATAATAGCTGCTTTGCAGTTTACACAGCAGTCTTCATTAAATGTATGCATGTTTTAATAAGTTGCATTTTTAATGTATTCACCTCAAAACCATCTGGGAAGTCAAAGTAGGTAGCTGTTTCAAAAGCCTGAAATCTCTTCTGTCATTATATTACAGAGGAAAAAAATAATAATTACTTGATAAACCATCAAAGATGCTAAACGTATCACTTCGAGAAGTTACACGATGCCAAGTAGGAACAAAATCTCTTGTGACAATCAGTTGTCTTGTCTGTTCATCATTAGTAAATGCCAATTAGTTAGCAGAATGTCCATTCCCTTTAGGTGCATTATAAGCACAATTGAGTATCATTAACTTACCGTGACTCTAATAACCTCAGAGGTAAACAGATACATTTTTCAAATGCTGACCTAAATATTAGCAGGCATTTTCCACTGGTCAAAAGACCTGTCTAGCAGCCAGAAATAATTAATGTTTATGCCTAGCTCCTCCACAAACTTAATCTGGTTATTTCTGAAATTCCCCACCATTAATACAGGAAATATATATATACACACATATACTTAGCGTGTGTGTATATATATGTATGTATTTTCACAGAGATTAGTTAATTATGAGACTTCTTTCAGATTTGTGGATGAAAAATTTTGTATATGTCTTCAGAAACAGGTAAAGCATCTGCAGAAATATTAAATAAACTTCTGTGAATCTGTGATCTTTATGAATGGTTTATGAATACTATGAATTTATTTCACCTAGAATAGCAGTATTTGTCCAGATGTGTCCGTATCATTCACTCCCATAAGTACTATTCTCATTATCTGCACCTACAATGAGAGACCTTTATACCCAATGTGAACATCACCCGTGAGATCATATACATTAGCTGTGACTCGCCATGCTGGAGTGATCTCCCTGACTATTTGTCTCAAGCCATAGTAGTATAGGACAGCTCAGGAGCAGTATGAATTCCTCCCTGTGAGGAAGCAAAGTCTGCTGTCCTGTCAAAAAGAGACTAACCATCTGGTCCTGAGAATACAGAATTTCCAAGATTGGCTATTGGTCATCTGCTGTGGTAGTTACTTGCTAGCATTTTGCGTGTCTTTAAATAAGTTGAAGTAGATTTCATAATGTTCAGCTGTCAATGTATTTTATGAACTTTACAACAGGTTAAGAGATGATGCTGCTTTGTTCAATTGACAAAGCTGAGATGCTATCTCACTGTTTCTAGGTGATGAGGATGTCTGTGTACTTTAACGGTGGTGAATGTGGCATAAGCATTACAGAAACAAACATAAAAAGACAGAATCAGACAGACAGATATTTTCTTCCTACTCCATATTGTAACCAGTCTCGAACACCAGTAACCAACAGAAAAACCTGACAGAAGTTGTTGAAGTGACTATATAACAGAAGTGATGTTTTTTTCTCTTGTTTAGAAAATTGAATGCAGGACTCTAACTTTACCTGAATTCTTAAATGTACCATCTGTGACTATAACCTGCAGAGAGATCACAAGTATGTATTGATATGCGGTTATGCTGTCCATAAAGTGTATATTTAATACAAATCATGTATACATGACTGTATATTTGTCCATTGTTGAACACTAAGAAGTATACCCTCTGGCCACTTCTGGAGGATGGCCCTTGTGGACATCTATTCTGAAAGACTGTGACTACAAAATGAAAATGAGCAGTCTTAGCCTTTTCTGGAAATTCTTCAACAGAAGTTTTAATGCTCTGTGGAGAGGCATCCCATGTTTTCCCCTGGAGTCAGAAGAAAGACTTTGGTGTGAATCAGTACCTCTGGGAACACATATGGCATCTCCCTCACTGCTGCACTTTTTTTTTATCTGTCTTCTCTACCATTTGGAAGGGAGGGATGGCAGGTCCTTTTCCCCCTTTGCTTGACAGCTTTCACCAGTAGTAGGTAAAGCTCCTTGCCAGATGAACACCTGAGGAAGCTCAGATCCCTTCATCCTCAGAGGCATCCAGAAACCGACGGGGCATCAGTGAAAAGAAGTGCTGTATGTATTTTCACAAGTGTTTTGCAGTGCCAATGATCCTGCTGCTAGAAATGAACCAACAATGAACAAAGAATTTCTAATCTTCTCCTTCTAGCTCCCATCTTGGATGGCAAATATTCAGAGGTGAAAAGTCACACAGATACCACTAAATTTAAAACTACATAATCGTAAAAATGGTCTTTAGAATGTGACGTGAGAAAACATTTTTACCATGTGCAGCCTGTTTTTACCCTCAATTTCATACCACGCAATTTTGAAGAGCTGATCAGGACAGAATTTAGCCCAAATGATACAAGAGAACAACTTTCTGGGATGGTTTCTGAGAGATGTGATAAACTGTCTAAAAATTCAATGAAAAGCTATGTAAATTGTAGGAAAGCTATTGTGTTAACATCTTTAGAAAATAAGCCTAATATTCACTTCATGCAAAAGGAAACAACCTTGTGAAACACTTCACAATGCAACATGAAACTGAGAAAGGCTGTTTCCTAATGAAATCCAGAGAAGCCAAATTAGAAACCTCTGCACAATTTCACAGGACTCGGAGGGGTGCCCAGCATGATGTATCCACTCAGATATCTACACTCTCGTGAAGAATAGTTGTTGGAATGTAATAAGTTTGCCCGGAGGCATGACCCATATCAGTACAAATTGTGCAGACTGAGGGACCAAGGAGTAATTAGACAAGTAGGGGCATCATTAGAAGGTGTCACGTTTTCCTTTTCTTCTCATAAATTTCAGATGCAATCGAGATGTTTATAGAGGAAGAGGAGTCAGTGCTTGCTGCATTATTAAAATTCTGAAATATGTTTTGAATCTTAGTGCATACAGTCTTTCTCAAGGCAAATGATTATAGCTAAGCCCTACCTTCAACCACTCCATGAGATAAACAAAGTAACTAGTTATATTCACTTTTCAGCAGAGGCAGAGGTTTATGTCTGCTCCTTTAAGGATTTGATGAAAAAAAAGTGTATCTCATTTGCAGTCACAGTAATCAGCTTACCTTTAATCTTTTGTTTTCTTTATTAATAACAAAGATTTATTCACTTTGAGCTGTCTAAAACCAGAGCTACCACAGATCATCCAAGAACATTAATCTTTGTTCTCTGCAACCCGATTTCTCAAAACTGGAGGCAAAGCAAAGAAGCAGAGGTTTTCAAGTGCTTACAGAAAGTCAAATAAACACATTTCTTTCCAGATTCTGGGGCTGTTGTCACTGAGTTAAGGTGTGAGCAAAAACATTTTTCTCCCAGCAAGCTGCAGTATTTCAGCTCAAGAATAGTTTTGAAGTAAGTCTTTATTGATTCATATTTTTTTTAAAATCCATCTCCACAAAATTTGTTGGCAAGCTGCTGTCCTTTATTAAAACGCCTCCTCCCAGAATACTAAACACCAAGCAAGGATTAAAACAGCCAATCAGCAGAGTCATTCATCATGCTGATGAATGTCAGAATTTGGCAACGCTGGTGGAATGAGGGCTTAAGCTTTAAACTGAACACAGATATTAGCAACACAGTTGATATGTTACAAACCTTAATTAATCTTATTAATTCCTTTCTTGCTCTAGTTGGAATGATAATTAATGTAGTTATGATTAATAACGGGATGGCTAATTGTTATTTTTCCTCACTTGTCTATAAATGTGTGTCCTTTTTTATTTAAAGACAGTATTTTGTGTGACTTGCATTGCATGTTTCTGAAGCCCTGATTTACTCTTTCCCCCAAGTAGCTTATTACAAATATATGACAAAGCAGTAATTACTGTCAGATCTGGGCAAAGAATGCCACATGTTCCAAAGTATTATTACTGCATATGCCAAATTAGTTTGTGCGAATGGGAAATTTCAGGAAGAGACAAAAATAATGTCAATAGAAATGAAAAAAGTAATGAAAATGATGAATACTGTAGAAGGGTCCAAAACTAGGCCATGTGATGATGGTAATAACCTTTATAACGAAGAGTAGGTTGCTAACCAGAAGGCCATAATTAATTTTGGTTGTCATAAACCAACACAGATGAACATCAGAAATTTACTACAGCAGTAAACTATCCAGAAAGCCAGGTGCTATGGGTCTTGTATTAACTCTTCCAGTGATCTTGACAGAAACTTTAGAGGCTTAGAATCAGCTGAAAGGAGCACAAAAGACAGCAGCAGTATTCTCTCTTCTGGAGTGGTAGGTGTATTTCTGTCCCTTAAGAATGATATTGGTTTAGTAAAGCTGATCAGTGCGCTCTGAAATTTTATCTTTCAGTGTCTTTTAATGTAAACATGTTGAATATCAATAAGAAGCTTTGTTTCTTATTCCCTTGAGATCTAATGGAACTTTTTAAACATCCAAGGTTTCTGGTGTTTTGGTTTTTTTTTCGTTGTTGGAGGAGAAACTATTAACTTTGACCTTTTCCAGACCACTTTGTTATTTGGCTTACTGGATCATGAAGCTATGTGAACATCAGCTGACATTATGGATCATCCCCACAATATGATGTATCATAACGGGGAAAAAGTATTAGCAGCATTTTGATGATGTCAAAGCTGCATTATGGGATGCTGTTCCTGATTATGGTTATAGTATGAATAAATCTTTGCTCATAAAGTTCTGACAGTTGTCTTTCATCAACCACCAGTAACCACAGCTGGTCAGTTCCACAGATGTTATTCATGTCCTTTAAAACAATACAAACAAACAAAAGGTGATCTCATGATGGTCCACTAGTTCTGAGCCTTTCCTCCAGTGGATTTCTAAAACATTCTTCTATCTCACAAGATAATACTATGCATTTTCTGACATTTTGCACAGTTATTCTTCCTGAAACTTCTGTATGCAGTTCACTGTGTAAATATACATTTAACATTTTTACAAGATCCAATATGTTTTTCCTGACAAGATCTTAAACTGATTTTTAAGAAACTTCTTTCATCTTAGCAAACTTATTTCTTTCACTAGGAAACGCCTGATGCTTCCTGTCAGTTTGGCAGCCAGGCTATGATCTTGCCAGACCTTATTCTATGCAGGATTTGACCTGTCACTGCTTGGAAGGAAAACTTTGGGGTGGGGTGCATGTCCAAGTATGACTTAATAAGGTTATTGTATTAATTTTATTCAGATTAGAATCAATGTTTTAATATGTAATTAAAATGAGTATTTGTGCAGTTGCAATTGACATTTGCCAAATTACTATTGAAACAAAAGTCTTGACCACTTGCCAATATGGAAGATGAGTTATCACTTTTCATATACAAGACAGTGACGACTCTAGATGTACTGGTCTTGTTCCAACACGGGCAATCATTTTCCATTTTCTTAAAATTTAATATATTTTTTCCACTGGTTGTGGTGTTTTTTCAAGCTGTTGACTAGTGTTCCTGAGTACTGTGGAATAAGTAATGTATTCTACCTTAAACAAGGTTACATTACAGTTATAGAAAATTGACCTGTTAAACACCCAGAGAAAAAAGGTATCATTAAAAGCTCACTATTCTCTGCTCTAGGTAGCCGCAGTAACCATGGTATTGTACACATAACACTAAAGGCACAGTACAACAATCCCCCTGGAATGGCAAATGTTGAATTTTAATGATTCCTGCTTTATTTAGGTTGTAAAGTGCTTTGGGATAAGTATCCTTCAAGATGAAAGGTAGTACAGAAATATAAGCTATTGCTATTATGCTTTGAATTAATCACTTGCTTTCCCCTCCAGAGTGATGCAGAAAAACATCTTAACATCTATTTTACTTGCAGCCTGAAAAAAGAAAGAAACCTTCCCCTCATAAAATAGAATAAAGAAAGGCAAAATGAAAAGCTCCTTCAGATCTTAGAGAAAAAAAAAATCAGTTTCATGTTGATATATATAGCTTTCATCCTGCATTTCTTGAAATCGATATTCATCTGAAGGAAAGAGAATAAGCTATGGAAACAGGATCAAGTCCTTGGTTATTAAATATCTGCTAGGAACAGATTCTGATTGGGTAATGTCTGTGAGCCCCTGAGGTAGGGGGACTGAGGAGAGAAGCCCTACCACCCACTTAACACCGCTAGTGTGAATGAGCTGCTATCATAATGCATAGTAATTATGGTAATCAAAATGCAGACCCTTACTTAATTAAACTTCAGTGCAGTGTGTGAGGAGCAATAAATTTATACAAAATAAAAATAGACATGATTTAGTACTAGGCTGGATAGCATATCCATGCAAGTGATAATAAAATTTATGTATATGGACACAGTGATAATTGACACTTGTAAATCATTCAAAGAGGACTCTGTTTAAAATGTGCACTGGCACACACATAAGGTTACATATATGTATCAGTGATTAATAGGATGTAAAGCAGCCTTCATTTATTTGATTTCTGTCTTGGAAAAGAAAATCAGAATCACAGAAACTAGAGAACTAACATTAAGGCAGGGACATCACATTATTATTACATCTTGTGAAAGAGCACAAAATAATCAAGAAATACCCTTGTATTCTACAAATACACAAGAAAATAATTGTTGCCATCCCATTAAATTCATAATCTGAATGTGTGTAGGTGCAGATGAGGAGTACAAGAAGCGATGAACTAAGCGTCGAGGAAAGGTTTGCTGTTCTGAGGACTTTGACAGCAAAATTGCTACTAGAGAGACTAGCCATATAATTATGTAGTTGATATAATTTACTACAGTTCCCCTAGAGCAAACAAACGGTAGCTTCGTAAGGGATTTTTCAAATCTATAATTGCCTCTGCCTTTCAGTTTTAGCCACTGAGCTAAATCAGTGTTGGCTTGGAATTTTCTCATACTCCTAATTGATAAATCTTCATGAAGAAAATTTTAAGAATAAAATGATTGCTTCTGAGCATGACACAGAATGATTTCAGCCACCTGCAAAAATGTCCTTGTTGCTAGTATATACTTCATGTTGGCAGTGGTCAAATAGCACCTGAAGCTAGAAAAATGAAGAACTATATTTTTCCACCCAAGTACATGTTTTTCATGTGCATCTATGGCCATTAATTTCCCAAATCAACCTTTTCTCAGATCATGTGTTCTTAGAGGCAATGTTCAGTCATAGCCTTTTCACACAGGCAACAATGTTCAGACAACAGAAATGACATCTAACCCGTTTTTTAGAAAAATCTGTTGAAAAAAACCAAATCTTTTGAAGGGCTAAAATGCAGGTGAACTGGAGACTTCTGTGTGTGAAATCCTCTGGATGTGGGATATCCTCTAATGAGCTACCTATGTTATATACTGAGAACTAGAATAGTTATTGACAAGCTGAAGATCTGGCTAGTGATTTTCAACAAGGTATATCTGGTAGGCAAGCACTCCTCCTGCTGAAAGCTGTGTGCATGGCTACTGCAGACACAAAACAGATATAGCCTTGTGTACAGGCCTTGGTAAAATGTCTTTCTCCATCTTTCATACAAGAAAGGACACACTATGGTCTGCTTTTTATACTGAAAGGACACAATATGGTCTCCCCAGTGCTAAGCCTAACCGTCTTTTAAATAGCTCCAGGGATGACAATTCCACCACTTCCCTGGGCGGCCTGTTTCAATGCTTAATAACCCTTTTGGTGTAAAATTTTTTCCTAATATCCAATCTAAACCTCCCCTGGCGCAACCTGAGGCCATTTCCTTTTGTTCTATTGCTTGTTACTTGGGAGAAGAGACCAACTCCCACCTCTCTACAACCTCCTTTCAGGTCGTTGTAGAGGGCAATAAGGTCTCCCCTCAGCCTCCTTGTCTCCAGGCTGAACAACCCCAGCTCCCTCAGCCGCTCCTCATAAGACTTGTTCTCCAGACCCCTCACCAGCTTCATTGCCCTTCTCGGCACACGCTCCAGCACCTCAATGTCTTTCTTGTAGTGAGGGGCCCAAAACTGGACTCCAGGTGGAGCCTCACCAGTGCCAAATACAACAGGGGAACAATCACTTCCCTAGTCCTACTTGCCACACTGTTCCTGATACAGGCCAGGGTGCTGTTGGCCGCCTTGGCCACCTGGGCACACTGATGGCTCATATTCAGCTGGCAGTCGAGCAACACCCTCAGTTCCTTTTCTGCCAGGCAGCTCTCCAGCCACTCTTCCCCAAGCCTGTAGCGCTGCATGGGGTTGTTGTGACCCAAGTGCAGGACCCAGCACTTGGCCTTGTTGAACCTCATACCATTGGCCTCGGCCCATCGATCCAGCCTGTTCGGATCCCTCTCCAAAGCCTTTCTACCCTCAAGCAGGTTGACACTCCCACCTAACTTGGTGTTGCCAGCAAACTTACTGAAGGTGCAGTTGTCTTTCTTCTGATGGGGACCCAGTAATGAATGTTTGTAACCTTGATTGTACTGGAGAAGATCTAGTGCTACTTTTTCCACTTAACATTTGTGGGAAAAGAAAAATGTTTTTTGTTAGTACCCAGTCTGCTGAGAAATGATGTTCATCATCATATCCAGAAGCCCACATAGGAACACCAGAACATGTGTACAATGCAAGAATGTGCCAAAGTTACCAGTTCAGTATGCACTCCTGGCTTACTGTAATTTTTCAAATACTTTGCCAGTTATTAAGGTATTCTTCATCCTTTCTTGAGAGTTTAAACACGTTAATGAATATGCTATTTACTATAATAAAGTCAGAGCCTGCTGTTAAATTACTAGAGCAACTCAACCAAGAATCCCATAAAAGCTGTTTATCCCTGCTCTCCATGCAACTGAGCTCCAGCTAGCGTGGGTGTGGCCATCCAAATTACACACTGTTCCATGGATACTGCATAAATACTGTTCAATTAAAGGTGGTTATCGTGTTTAAGTTAATTTGATTTTTCCCCCCTCTCCAGCCAATCACTTAAAGCAGCAGTTGGTAATTGAATCTATGTTTATTTCACTCTTTGTCGTCTTCACTTTTAAAAAGTCACTTTCCATTTCTTCCTACAGATGCAAGATATGTCAATGTGTCTTGAGTACCTATTCATAAAGCAATAATCTGTAGTACCTTATCATAAAGCTAAATCCTCTCCCCAGTGCTAAGGAAGTCTAAAATAGGGTTTTCCTAGATCTGGGAAGACCTCAAAAAATAAAAGCTGTGCATGCTTTCTCCAAAATCATACTTTAACCCAAAGGTTGGAAGATTTTTAAAATCCCATACCGAATTTTGCGTGTTATCCCTGCTGCTATTTCTATTTTGCATCTGAAGAAAAGAGGCAAAAGGCAGGCGCTTGAGTCACGGAGATTTTGTTTCTGCTGAAAGTAGAAAAGAAGGGATTTAAAAGATGGCACTCATTGCATTGTCCTATCCTCAGGTATAAATGGCTAAGTAAATCTATTCACAGAAGTCCCCAGTATTGTCTCTGAAGTGACTTTTCATGATTCCAGCCTTTTGGGTTAAATGCACAGGTGGTGTAATTGATGTAATGTCATTGACTTTAACGGAGTCAAACTGAATTAGATCAGCTTAGTATCTGAATGCCTGTCACAGTTTACAGAACCAGATTCTTTGTACTAAAAATTGCCTTTTTATTTTCAGATTTTACTCCCAAATAAAGATGTGATGTCTAGCAGGAAATATCAGTTCTTGTGCCAGAGACTTTGTAAGTATTTCTCAGGTATCTCCTGTCTTGCTGGGCTTGGCTGATGCCTTGTTAAACAGCGCGTGAAACTGGTTGGACAAGTGAACACAGTGAGCACAGGGGAGAATTTGCATTTGTCAGATGGTCACAGCTTGCTTGCTTCCTAACATAATACACTCCACACTTCCTAGACCAGCTTCATAGGAGAACTGCACATCCAAAATCCTTTAAACATCTGAACTCTAAAGGAAGTAAAATAAGACATTTGCTCTTAAAATTGATGGGCTCAGTAGAATTACTCCCAAGGATTTGTATCTCCATCTGCTAGCTGAAAAATTAAACTGTTGATCTAATAATATCAGTGCATGGGTGTATAGTCCGCCTTTTTCCAAGACTGTCATGTTACTCTTGTATCAAAGAAGGTCTTCATAAATGATTTTGCATATCTTTGAGGTTCAATGTGAAGATGTCAGCAGGATGGCTGAGTGATTCCAATCAGAGAGGACTTTTTTGCAGTGGCTGAATGGGCCTGAATGGTAGTTTGTATGTGGAAAGAAAAAAGTTGCCAGCATTTGTTATTTTATAATAAACCTCATAATAAATAGTGTCACCGAAAGATACAAATCCAAAAATTACTTGATACTAACACGTCTTTTTTCTTTTGTCTTTTTGTTTTCTTTTCATTGTGGTTGCAGAAAAAAATCCTGAAAAATATGTAATCCAAATGGACAGGAAGTCTCCAAAACCATAATCTACAGGGAATCATAAAGATATTATTTTAAATCCCTTTTTAAAACCTAACCTCTCTTCCATTCCCCCTCAAATAAAAACAAACAAACAAAAGAAAATATCAATGATTAAGAAGGCTTGACCTGTGACATTTGAATGCTTGTTTTTGGCACTTCTTTTCATCACAGATTAAAGGGTATTCCTTCAATCCTATATAAGAACGGGGTTTTTATGCCACTCTCAGAGTTTCTAGGGTAAAGTTTTTTAAAAGACTTCATAGCAAAAATGTATTTGCACTATTCTAATCTTCCAGTATACTTTGATTTCTTGTGATACTTTGTAGTTAGTAGAATTCATCAGCTAAAACTCAGAGCAAGGAGGGCGAGCAGTGGATGAGCTTTTAGAAAAACACATTGCAAAGGTGAGTTTTAGGTCCATTTCCACCGACACAATCCAGTTCTGTTTATGCAGTGCATATCCTAGAAACCAAGCTATAAATCCTGTACAGCATGAAAATGCTAGTGAAATCTATTTGTTGTGATTTCCAGTGCAAAACCAGAGTCTGTTTAACAGGAGAAAATAGGAGCAATTTGGATTTTTTGTTTTGGATAGATCCCTGAGAAGTGCATCAGGTTTACTTTTACAATTCACCATTAGAATTGTGGTTTTGACAGCTCAGCTTGGCTTAAGCAGTGCTCTTGATGTGGTTACCTGTCATTTACAAGTAGCAGGTCTCTACTGATTTCCTCAGCAGATGTCAGCCACACAGCCCATCAGTCACAGTTGGGTGGACAGCTTGCTCAGATAGGAAAAAAAAGAGACAATGGAAACACATTTCTAGTTTTCCAACCAGCAGCACTCTCATATGAAGTCTGTAACTCCTAAATCCTAATTCCTGTGAAGCATCTCTCTCTGTCCCCAGCCACCACCACCAGGGCTTATAGTGTAGGTGCTAAATACTGGCCATAATGCACATGTGCATTATAGACAGTGCAGACTTTCAGGTACCTACCAATGAGTTATACAGGGCAGACAGATGGGACTGCACTCTTCTCTTTTTCCCTCGTTAAAATCGTGAAAGCTAACAGACTGGCTTCATAATCCACTCACAGAAACCACCCCTTATCTCATTTTTTAAAAGATGCATGTTTGTTCTGCTGTGTGAACTCTTATCTCCCACTGTGACCCCTGTTGCAGGATAATTGCTTGTTGCTGTGTGAATATTACAAATCTGACTGCATGGATGGAGCTCAGGTCTTCCTGCAAGGGAAGTATTGGCCTCTGTTACTGTAGCTTAAGGAGCACATCAGCTTTTAGTAACACAGGCAATGAAATACGAAACTGTTCTTAATTTTTCTAGGAGAACATAGTGATATTACTCATCAGCTAATAATGACAGTATTTAAGCTCCTTTTTTGCACATAGAAGAAAAGCATTTACTCAAACTAGTAATTATTGCTAATATTAAAGAACTAAGCTAACTATAAAGGATGAGTTTAAGGTAGCAAGCCCTAAAGAATGAGAAGGCTGCATCTTCAACAGAAGCAGAGAGAAAGACCTTTCTTCCTTTATGAAACGTCATAATCCAAATTTGTTTCTCGAAACTTTTTCAGAAGAATGCACTATAGTGGAAGGCTGGATGTTACTTTTATCTGCCAGCAAGAACTTCCTAGAAAAACTACATCTTCTTACGGTCACCTGGGACAAGAATATTTTAAATACATTTTCAGAAGAATATTAATTTGAGAGGAGATATCTGTGGGTTATTATTCATTACTTCTATTTCTCATTATTCGTTCCTTAGCCTCTCCTTTCAGAAGTTCTATTTATTTGAATACAGATTAAAAAAAGTGTACTTTGTGAGATAATGTCCAGTCTGCTAATTGAAATGGTGAACTGCAAAAGCCTGGCAAACTGAAAAATATTTATCCAGTGCAGAAATGCAGTTAATTTATGAACAGAGAGTAAAGGATAAAACCCATCAGATAATTTCTAGAGTGAGTACAGTCCACAAGCTTCTTTCAATTATCAAGTTAATACTACTATCTTCTCAAAAAACTATATAATTTTAAGTAACTATGTATAAAACAATGTTTATTCATATAACTGGAATTAACTTTTTGACTGTACTTTGTCTGTTTTCAATGAATAACCTAAACCTTCTCTGACCCAAGCATCCTGGCAAATCACTGAGTATCCAGTCAGCTTCAGAAAGAAATTGCAAATTGAGTATTCATGCATGATTTTATATTCTTCACTATCAATTAGTGCTTTTAAAATCCTCCTGGTCCTTTAATAAAGAACTGCAGAAACCAAAGTTTTTCTTCACTACAGAACTGGAACTGATAGTTTGGTAACTTTCAACACACAAAGCAACAAATCTGATACAGAGAAGTGGAGATGTGGGAGGGGTGCTAGATAAGGATAAACATTGGTGCACGGGGTTATTCCTCCGCAGGTGCAGCACCCTACACTTGCCCTTGTTAAATTTCATAAGGTTTCTCTCTGCCCAACTCTCCAGCCTGTCCAGGTCTCGTTGTATGGCAGCACAGCCTTCTGGTGTGTCAACCACCCAGAAGTTCACAGAAACTTACTTGCAGTATTATCTGGCACTGGTTTTCAGCAATAAATTGAAGCCTGCCAAGGTCACCCTGAATTTTTCATTGATTTATTGGACTTCTGCTGCTTCCCTTTGTTTCACTAACACACTTTTTAATTTCTGGCCGGTGGGGAGAATTCACGGCAGGCACCAAGTCTCTTTTTTTTTCTGAACTGCAGTTGATATTAAGCAGATGTATGAGGCATAAAAGCAGTCTCTTTCTGGATAACTGGAGCGATGCTGTATGAAATTGTAAAAACAGTCAGAGCGATGTGTCAGTCAATGCACAACGATGAGCTCAGTTTGCACTGTCTGCTATGAATCCTGCTGTTGTGAAATCTTGGATTTTTTTTTAAAACATCAAACAGTAAAAGAATAAAAGGTGCGATTGACATGCATAGATCTCAGTTTAACTGTAGTTGTCATCACCTTAGTTGTCAAGAAATCCCTGTCAGAGGTCACTGTGGCCAATGCAGGGATAACTTATCTGTTTATAGAGGCCAGCAGACCCTTTATAAGCAACACAACAACTGATTCTAGTAACACAGCATCTACCTCTCTTTTCCTCAGCATCTTATTTGCTGTATTTGAAGCAGCTTAGTAACCTGTCAGATGAGCCATCTACCCATTGGAGTGGGGGTGAAGAGTTGATAGTTGGAATTACAGCCAAAATAAGCCATTTTTTTCTCATCAGATCCCTCTGATTCACAAAGCTGTCAGGAAACGAAGCATCTATAATTTTAAATAGAAAATGATTCTATGTTCTTGTAAAGAAAAAATATTTCTCCTTCATTTGTGGTGATAGTATAATGTATCAGTGTAGGACTGAGAAAGCTACTATTTTATTTATTTCCCACCCTCTACCATTAGTTAAGTTTTCAAAAAGAGCTCTATATCTCGAGTCTTGCTCAAGGTTGGGACGGCAGTCATAATGGTGATACAGACAATAACCATTAGAAACAGGTCTGCAGGCTTTTTGTGCTCTCTCTCCCTTTCACTATCACAGTTTTTCCCAACTGATCTTAAGGCTCCTTTCTCTTCTCTTGCACATCTTGAACTCAAAATTTCTGTACCTGTTCTGTGTTTGGGTCAGACCATTCACCTCACTGCAATGCACGTTCGGTGGTTCCAAATGGAGGAGTACCTTAGTTTTAACAGAGTGGCTGATCATTAGTTTAATCAGTGATTTTGTTTCTAATTCTCTCTGTGCTGCTATTTCTTTACTTTTAAATACTGCAGATCCAAAGTCAAATTGGGGTCATGCTGAGACACACGGGCCAATGAGAAAAAAACAAGCGCAACTGGCTGCTGAATGTCTTGAGAGCTGCCAGATGAAAGCAAACAGGGTATGTACATCCACATACCTATACTGACTCTTTGTCTCTGCCTCAAGAGCAGTTTATTCCTATGTAAAGATCATGAGGAGGTTTTAATGAGAAGGAAGCTTTCAGAAGAAGAAACAAGAAAAGTGACAGTGTTAAAGGAAGTTAAAATGTTTCTTTTCTCTGAATGAAAAACCAGAACTCACAGTTTATTTCTCACTGAGGTGCTATGATTTACAGAGTG
The DNA here is from genome assembly GCA_947846985.1 of Fratercula arctica. Classification (NCBI taxonomy): domain Eukaryota; kingdom Metazoa; phylum Chordata; class Aves; order Charadriiformes; family Alcidae; genus Fratercula; species Fratercula arctica. The sequence goes on along the minus strand of CANTUZ010000005.1, from coordinate 51,092,600 downwards.
TAATGTTGGAGCTGTTTAATTTTTTTTTTTTAGTTGATTAGTATGAGATACTAAAATATCACTGCAGCAATTTTATCTCCGCAGATGCATTCATTGATATTCACCAGGTAATTCATCCTAACACAGAGAACATTTACAGCTGTTCACTTCCAGTAGTAGCACTTAGAGATGTTTTGTAAGTCAGTTAAAAACGCAAACTGTATCATGGAATCATAGAATGATTTGGGTTGGAAGGCACCTTAAAGCTCATCTAGTTCCAACCCCACTGCCGTGAGTGATAACTTCCAGTAGACCAGGCTGCTCAAAACTCCATCCAGCCTGGCTTTGAACACTTCCAGGGATGGGGCATCCACAACTTCTCTGGGCAACCCGTTCCAGTGTCTCACCACCCTCACAGTAAAGAATTTCTTCCTAATACCTGATCAAAATCTACCATCTTTCAGTTTAAAAATATTACCCTTCATCCTGTCACTACAATCCCTCATAAAGAGTCCCTCCCCATCTCTCCTATAGGCCCCCTTTAGATACTGGAAGGCCGCTATAAGGTCTCCCTGGAGCCTTCTCTTCTCCAGGCTGAACAACCCCAACTCTCTCAGTCTGTCCCCATAGGAGAAGTGCTCCATCCCTCTGATCATCTTTGTGGCCCTCCTCTGGACCTACTTGAGCAGATCCATGTCCTTCTTATGCTGGGAGCCTTAAAGCTGGGGGCAATACTCCAGGTGGGGTCTCAAGAGAGTGGAGTAGAGGGGCAGAATCACCTCCCTCGACCTGCTGGACACACTTCCTTTGATGCAGCCCAGGATGCAGCTGGGTTTCTCAGCTACAGGTGCACATTGCTGGCTCCTGTTGAGCTCCTCATCCACCAACACCCCCAAGTCCTTCTCCTCAGGGCCACTTTCAGTCCATTCTCCACCCAGCCTGTATTTGTTCTTGGGATTGCCCTGACCCAGGTGCAGGACCTTGCACTTGGCCTGGTTAAACTTCATGAGGTTTGCATGAACCCACCTTTCAAGTCTGTCCAGGTCCATCTGGATAGATCCTTTCCTTCCAGCATGTCGACTGTTCCACACAGCTTGGTGTCATCGGTAAATTTGCTGAGGGTGCAATCAATCCCACTGTCCATGTCACCAACAAAGATGGAGGAGCTGCTCCATGATATTGCTTAGCACAGAGGTGAGACTGACTGGCCTGTAGTTCCCGGGTCTTCCTTTTTTCCCTTTTTGAATATGGGAGTTGTGTTTCCCTTTTTCCAGTGGGTGGGAACTTCACCAGACTGCCATGACTTTTCAAATATAATGGAAAGAGGCTTAGCAACTTCATCTGCCATCTCCCTCAAGACCCTCAGATGGATTTCATCAGGTCCCATGGACTTACGTACCTTCAGATTCCTCAGATGGTCTTGAACCTGATCTTCTGCTATAGTGGGTGGTTCTTCATTCTCATAGCCCTGGCCTTTGCCTTCTGCCACTTGGGTGATGTGGTTGGAGCCCTTGATGGTGAAGACTGAGGCAAAAAGTCATTCAGTCCCTCAGCCTTCTCCATATCCTGGGTGACAGGTCTCCTGTTTCCTTATGGAGAGGGCCCACATCTTCCCAAGTCTTGCCTTTATCTCTGACATACTTATGGAAGTTTTTCATGTTGTCCTTGATGTCTCTGGCCAGCTTTAATTCTATCTGGCCTTTAGCTTGCCAGAAAAAACAGCCCCTCATCTGATATGTTGTTAGTGCTTAGGGTGTTAAAACTAGACCTAACCATCCAATACTCAGGCAAGGCTGCATGATTTTCAACTGTCATTCCATTATTGCAGTTAATGGTCTTCATAAAACCAAATATTTAGAATAGTAATAGTCTATTAATCTACACAGAAAAGACAAATCATGCTGAAACAGAGGGACTAGCAAGGTATAGGTTGGCAGCAAATACAATGTAGTATGCTCAAAGAATTCTTGTATAAAAGCAGTGACAGCTTTTAAAACGTGCTAGATCTTGCCCTGTTTCAGAAGAAATGGAGTTCCGCTGTCTCTGGAATTAAAAGGGACATGACTTGGCAAGAAAGGAGGTTTGGGAGCACAAGGAAAAAGCTATCATGTGTACAATGGCACAATCCCCCTCCAATTAAATGAACAGCTCTTGGAGGTCCCCTGAAGAGTTGTAAGAGACAGGGCTGAGGTCCCAGAGCATTATTTTCCCTACAGGTTCTTTTGTCAACTACAGTGAGGCTTCAGCTCAGAAGCAAACTCAAATTTTTTTTGGAAAGGCATTTTGTTGTTTTAAGCACCATCTTCAAAAATCGTCCTCCCAGCTGATTGAATAGGGTGTTCTGTAGTTTTCCTTTAAGAAAGAGTACAGATGTTTCCTCAACCAAATTCATTAGCTATCTTAATTTAATAGCCTCTATCTAAAACCAGATTTTAGAATAAAGAGTTATCAATTAACTGGCCCGTTGGAAATGTTTTTTTCTAAATCTCATTATTTACCAGTTGGTTTCTGTCCTGAAGCTGCTTTTTACACATATGTATGATATGTTTCTATGCGTTTGGATTGTTTTAATCTAATTTCCATGGGAAGAAAAAAGTTAGGGATATGACAACTAAGAAGAACAAAACAAAAAAGAAACTAGATATTACATCAGAAGACCATCCACCTGCTGCTTCTGCAGTTGGATTTATTGCAGTAATAAACAGCTTTGGGAACAAAACAGTATGGAGGTAAAACATTCACTACCATTTGGCTTTCTGGAGTTAAGAAACAAAGAAAAGAAAAATAAAGGTTATAATTCCTGATATTTACTTTGTTTAGCTAGCTTAGTTTAACTGACACATTAAAAACTTCTGTTTGTCCATGAATACTTTTGGCCAACAGTATCGTGGCTGATTGAACAAAAAATGCAGTCAAGATACAAACTGGGCCAGATCATCAAGCAGCTGTAGCTACAATAATATCTACCAGATGAACGTTGTGCCCAGCATCTTGATCTGATTGAAATAAAATAAAAATATCTAACTAAATTTAATAGGGGTCTTTTCCTTTTATGTAAGATTGTAACCATGAATAAATGAAGTTAGATGGAAGGTTTTCTTCTTCAGCACAGGGAAAATATAAGTCCTGTAGCATTACTTAGCAGAAAGGTAGACAGCTATTCCTATTTAAATTACTTAAATTGAAGGTTTCTGACACAGGAAAGTTTTGAGGTTCGGAAAATCAAGGCAGGGTACCAATAGTACTAGTTTAATGATTTTAAATAAACATTGAGTATATACAAATATTTGGACTGGATCAATTCTTTTACTTTGATTTCAATAGAAATGAGGTAGCAAGATGTTGTTTATTTTCAAATTGTATGCAAAGGGTGTTGAGGGGCACAAAAGTGTAACAGGCTTTAACATTTGTTTTAAATTCATGTCAGCGGTATTAACAAGAAACATCAAGGATTTTTCTCTGAGGCTTTCATAAGAGACGGGCAATGATGTATATTGTGTGAAGCTGCAGACAACATTTGTTTCTGAATAGTACTATAAATGATTGCCTTGGAACTATGCTTATTACATAATATTAAACTGTCTCAGTCTAGAACAGGAATATTTTGTCCTGTATTCACTTATACATTGTCTATGATGATTCTTAATTTAAAATATACAACTAATATTATAAAATACTTGAAACACTTTTTTCTGATCTGCTTAATACCTACAGTGTACTCTGCTCATCACATTCCTAGAGAGGCAGAAAATTATCTTCCTCTAAGTTTGTCTGAAGCCTAGACCTGAGAGTGTGGTCAGCGAGTTTAACATCGAGCAAGGGAACAGAAGAGGGAAATGGTAACACCTGGGGCCTTCACTAATAGTTGGGCATCCAAGAGACAAGGAAGCCAGTCTGGCAAAATGGACTCACTAGTTCTTTGAAATAGGTGCTGTGTTACTTTTGCCTACCCAACCATCCTTTTCCTATGATTTATTTTGAATTCAAGTCTCCTAAGCTTGTTAGGTTCTAAGACTAAACGTTACTACTTGGTGGTTTGTTGTGGTTTTTTTTTTTAATTTTTTTTTTTTTTTATTTACTTGCTCAGGTGTTTTCTAACTTCCACAGAAAAGCTCGAGAAGTCTGGGTTTAGCTAGAGAAAAAGTTAGAGAAGACTGGTTTTAGCTAGAGAACACTCTTCAGCAAGGCACTAGTAATGTTCATTGGTTCCCAATTGTCTTATCGCTTGCTACTTGGGAGAAGAAACCAACTCCCACCTCTCTACAACCTCCTTTCAGGTGGTTGTAGAGGGCAATAAGGTCTCCCCTCAGCCTCCTTGTCTCCAGGCTGAACAACCCCAGCTCCCTCAGCCGCTCCTCATAAGACTTGTTCTCCAGACCCCTCACCAGCTTCATTGCCCTTCTCGGCACACGCTCCAGCACCTCAATGTCTTTCTTGTAGTGAGGGGCCCAAAACTGGACTCCAGGTGGAGCCTCACCAGTGCCAAATACAACAGGGGAACAATCACTTCCCTTGTCCTACTTGCCACACTGTTCCTGATACAGGCCAGGGTGCTGTTGTCTGCCTTGGCCACCTGGGCACACTGATGGCTCATATTCAGCTGGCAGTCGAGCAACACCCTCAGTTCCTTTTCTGCCAGGCAGCTCTCCAGCCACTCTTCCCCAAGCCTGTAGCGCTGCATGGGGTTGTTGTGACCCAAGTGCAGGACCCGGCACTTGGCCTTGTTGAACCTCATACCATTGGCCTAGGCCCATCGATCCAGTCTGTTTGGATCCCTCTCCAAAGCCTTTCTACCCTCAAGCAGGTTGACACTCCCACCTAACTTGGTGTTGCCAGCAAACTTACTGAGGGTGCACTCAGTTCCCTCATCCAAATCATTGATAAAAATATTAAAAAGAACTGGCCCCAATACTGAGCCCTGGGCTCTGCTGTGAAATAAAGCATTTTGCATAGATAGAAAAGGTAAATTCTCATGATTGAGCTTTATATATTTCGTGTACTGGCACTTTGGTTTGTGATCTATAGCAAAATTATGAAGAAATTCTGGCATTTCTTGTAAGAAAGGAGAAAAATATTTGTTTCTTAATTCAGGACATCCCGCATCTTTAGAATTAGGAAAACCAAAACCCCCACTGTCTCTTATGACCCAGCATCATGGTAGATGCCATCTGATACAAGAGAAGTGCATTATTAGAAGGGACTGAATTAGAGCATTCTAATAGTGCACAGTTAGTGCATGATACATAATGGTCAGTGCTATATGCAAGTAGTAAAAGAGATGCCTAAAGTAAATGTGATGTCCTACTACCAGTAGGTACCAATGTTTCCCCATTGGCTGCCCAAGAAAGTAATATATGTTTAATTTTAGATGGCTAAACATAGCTGATGCATTCCAACTTGAATAAATACCTGAAATTTGACTTTTTTTTCAAGTTTGAAAAATTTTGAGTTTTTCTAATTTTGAAATTCCTCATTACTGTGATTTTTGTCAGTGATGTACACCAAAATAGAAATGCCTGAGAAGATGTTTATATCAGGTTTAAACATCTAAAATATAGCTGCACTGTCTACCTGGATTCTAATGATAGCATGAAGTTCACAAGCTTGGAGTCTCCTGAGTTGTTCTTTTGATATTTTGGTCTCAACTTTTTGTTTGGTGATGAAAATTATTCTATTTTTTTTCTCATGATGCTTGGCCCCTATTATATTACCATTTATTATTTTTCACAGTAGAAGCTGGAAGAAAATCAGCAAAAGGTAGAGAAGAATGTGGAATACAGCTTCACATAAGGAAATTAATTCTGGTGTCCTATTAAACAGGTAAGACATCCAAAACAGTATTTCACTCATTTGAAAAAATTATGCAGGAATGGGTTGTGTAAAATGTAAATTAGGAAGGGCACTCAATAATTCCTTAAAACCTTCCCCTTCTTCCAGTTAATCTCTGAATTATAAATGTTTCCATCAAATTTTATCACTTCTGACTATTTTTAGGAGCTTTCTTGCGAGAGCCACAACTTATGAATCGCCCAATAGTTTTAGGGACGTAATTATGAAAGCAACTTCTCACTGTCATGAAGGTCCAGATCACAGTGGCTCTGAGGCCCAAAAATATGTATGACTATGTCCACAGGTGAAAAGATGTTGCTGTGTCAGAACAACGTCAAGACAGTGGAGATTTCCTTCTGACTGATTATTCTGCCTGGTTCATTTATAGTAGTTGCTATTATCTGTGGTTTGTAAGGAGTTTAGGATAGCTGTGTTTTCTCTTGAGTATTTCCATGCTCCATTGTTGATGTGACCAAATGATTTTGAATCATGGTAGTCTTTATCTAACACAATAGTTACTGTGCCTTTGTGGCTGGAAAATTGCCGCTGTATTACCCAGTCTTCAGCATTCTTTCAGGAGGATGATAAATTTCACTGTCTTGGAAATGGGCTTTCTTTTCTTTTCTGTCCCTATCATTGGAATAGTCAGGACTTCCTCTGTAAGTAGCAAATGTGGCACAAATCTCCTCTCCTTTTTCTTCTTCCTGCCAGATCATGGCATGTCTTTTTGTTTGTTTGCTCTGACCTTGTATAATACCAGATTGGGAATGAAAGTAAGGGTACTGCTGGAGACTGGTACTATTGAAGGCACAAATAAGTCCTAATTTAAATATATTGACAATTTCAGAAATTTTCCTCATATTTCATGTAACTTTTTAACTCTGGCATGATCGTTGGTGTTTTTTTATCTTCTTGATGCTTACTGATGACTCCTAGCTGTCATTTCTGGCATTCTGCAGTAGTATTTTGCACTTTTATTGCTTTTCATGTAAGGACCTCAAAGCGCTTTAGAAAATAATAGGTATTACATGCATTTTGTAGGTAAGAAAACTGAAAGAGTGAGAGAATGAATGACTGGATCAAGGCCTCTGAGCAATTCAATAGTAGAGATAAAGACAGAATTTAAAAATCCCGACTTCTGCTGTGTTTCAAAGGTAAAACACAAGGCTATACAGAGACTGTGAGAAAGCTCAGAACAAAATAGGTATGGCAGGTGATGGTAAAGAAATGCACAACAAGAACCACAGATATCTACTGAAATCTATCATTTTGAATACAACCAATTCACTATGAACGATGTAAAAGAATTCTTACCATTGCCACTAAATGCTAGAACTTAGTTGTTTGGGGCTTTTCAAAAGGGTGTGGTTTGTTTGAAATTTCCAATCAGATGCAATGAAGACACATGATTACTTTGATAATTTGCTGAATAGCCTGATCATTGATGATTTTCTCACGAAATGTAAGTTAGATAACATCTCCAATCCCGTTTTGAAGTTCCTTGATCACTAGCTACTGTGTTAATCCCTTCCTTTCTTCCATTTGCTTTACTTGCTCACACTGCCATCCAGTTTCTCAATCTGTCTGTTCCACAAAAGCTGATGCAGTGTTGTCATTACATCTCTGACTCCTCAAAGACTCCTGTCAGGAGATGGTGGGTTCTGTTGAGCACCAACAGACCTGCAAGTGATGTAGGCAGAGCTGCCGTTGCTCTTCTACTGAGCAAGAGCTGTGGGGGATAACCATATGCAGGTAAATTACATCTGCTGTAAAATTACTTTTTTAACCTAGATATCCATTAGTTGACACCAATACACTTCAGTTGCACAAGGCTGACACTTTAGATAGCAGCAGGATTTTCAGGTGATAACATAATAACAGAAACAATTAATCAGCCACATAATACGCAAAATTCTGTGCTGTGAAGTTCTGCAGCGGCAGTGTGAAATACACAACTGTCTCCTGCAGCAGCTCACTCCTGCCAAGACTCAGGTCTTGGTGTGCACTGATCATCTCGTCATGTCTTCGTCACTCCTGCATTAGGGTGGATTATCCCCATTTAGAAAATATTTGAACATATAGTACATGCTGTTAGAAATTTTCACAGCTCAACTAATATGAGATGACATCTTCTCTTGGTCTCTACCATATTCCTTTCACTCAGCACTTGACTAACTGAAAATACATTAATGAGTTACTTAAGTGCAATTACTCTTTAATGCCTAATAATCAAACAGCCCCAGGAAAATGGCCCATTCCTTGTTCAGTTTTCAAAATCCATGGAAGCTTCCCTTATAACAAATATGTCTGACTCATTGTTATGTACCTGAACAGTGCTGTGAACCTCAAACTGCTAAGGACACTTCCTTAGCCAAAATCCTACACATTCAGGAATTGACGGCATCCACTCTTTCCACTACAGGAGTCTGCGATGTAAATACCGCAGGTCAAATATTCCTCGTAGCTAATTTAGCATGCACTGCTGCCACCCTGTGGATTTTGACGCAAACACGTTGGTATAGCTCAAAAGGAGACGTAGTATAATCGCTGCCGAAGTGAGACCCTAGTACTCATACCCGCTTATCCTTTGAAACAACATTTCTATTTTTACAATTAGAGTAGCGATTTGTGTCCTGTAGGAAAGCCTTGCTACAGAATCTAAAATACCTTTGCATTCAGAGGAATATGATTCATACCAGGGCAACCCCTGGTACCAATACCAGCTGTGAGATGAAGGGATTGAAAGCAGCCCTGAGGAGAAGGACTTGGAGGTGTTTGTGGAGGAGAGGCTCAACAGGAGCTAGCAATGACCCCTTGTAGCCCAGAAAGCCAACCACATCCTGGGCTGCACCAAAAGAAGTGTGGCCAGCAAGTCGAGGGAGGTGATTCTGCCCCTCTACTCTGCTCTGGTGGGACCCCACCTGGAGTACTACGTCCAGCTCTGGAGCCCTCAGCAAAGGAAAGATGTGGACCTGTTGGAGCGAGTCCAGAAGAAGGCCACAAAAATGATCAGAGGGCTGGAGCACCTCTCCTGTGAAGACAGGCTGAGAGAGTTGGGGTTATTCAGACTTGTCATGGTTTAACCCCAACCAGCAGCTAGGACCACACAGCCACTTGTGCAGTTCTCCCCCTTTCCCCCGAGAAGGGTAGGGAGAAGAGGGAGAAAAGGAAGGGAAAGGGAAGGGAAAAAAATCTCATGGGCTGAGATAAAGGCAGTTTAATAGAACAATAACAGAAAAAGGGAAATAGCAATAATAGTAATAACGATGATGGTAAAAGAAAATAAAAGATAAAGTAATATAACACAAGTCACTCTCCCCATCAGTGAATTGGTTGCCCAACCCGTCCTGAGCAATGATCATAGATTCCTGTCCCCTGGCCAACCCCCATTTATATACCAAGCATGACATCTATGGGAGGGAATATTTCATTGGCCATTCCATTGTTCTTTCTATGCTCCTTCTCAGCTTCTATAGGAAGCAGAAAAAAGTTCTTGAGTAGTGCAAACACCACCTAGCAACAATTAAAACAATACACATTATTGACATTCCTGTCATAACAAATCTGAAACATAACAGCCACTAGAAAGAAAATCAACTCTATCCCAGCTGAAACCAGGAGAAGCCTGGAGAAGAGAAGGATCCTGAGAGACCTTTTTGCATCCTTTCAGTGTTTAAAGGCGACTTACAAGAAAGATAGGGACAAACATTTTAGCAGGGCCTTTTACGATAGGAAAAAGGTAATGGTTTTAAACTAAAAGAGGGTAGATTTAAATTAGATGTAAGGAAGAAATTTTTTACAATGAGGGTGGTGAAACAGGTTGCCCAGAGAGGTGGTAGATGCCACATCCCTGGAAAGATTTCAAGGTCAGGTTGGATGGGGCTCTGAGCAGCCTAGTGTAGTGGAAGGTGTCCCTGCCCCTGGCATGGGAATTGGACTAGATGACCTTTAAAGGTCCCTTGCAACCCAAACTATTCTATGATTCTATGGGGTTTTTTTACATTAGTTTAAGTTCGTTGGCTTCAATGAGATTGCTTATGTGAGCATATACTTCTATCTGAATATATACAGTCCTAATCGTTATCATATATTTATGCTTTTAAAACAGATAGATTAAATGAGTGGATCACTGCCTCATTTCTACTGTGTGAAATATTCAAGCTAATGAGAACATAAGTAGATTGTTTGGTCTGTTCAAATTCAAAGCACTGGAAGGAGGAAACACAATTTTACTGCTATTCATATGTGACCTCCAATCAAAATATCCATCTCTGTGCCTGATTACCAGTATCCAAGACTCTTGGCATGCACAGTGCAATCCATCTCCATGCCTGATTGCCAGTACCCAGGACTCTCGTCTTTCACACTGTGGAGTTCCAGAACAGATGTTAAGCCATATTCCTTTGTGTGTGTTGGGAGGTGCCGATGATCTCCCATTACACTGCTCTGGGAACACTTTCCCTACACTAAGAACTCCCTTATGTTTTCCCAGCAGCCTAAGAAAAATAAAAAGATGCTATATACCAGGTCCTGCCAGCTGCTTCCTTTTGCCTCAAGAAATAACCTGGTAGGCAAAATCCACAATGGCCTCAACAAACAGAAGGTAGTTTTTCTTGTGTCAGTGTCTTATCCTGAAGCAGCTTCTCCCATATGAGGTATAGCTCTTTATACACCAGTTTACAGAGATAGTGCTTTCAAAAAGTCTGATGAAAAGCCAGGGGCTAAAGCATCCTGCTGACCACCAAGCATTAGATTTTTTTCTTCTCATCTCACATACACACACCATTGTATGCAATGCAATGTAGGTGTAGTTCACACTATAGCTGCACTGGCAGTTCAGCTGAGTGCCTGGCATCAGAGGTGACCATTGCAATCATTTGATTTGATCTCTTGTTCAACTTTAGCCACAGAATTTCCTGCAATGATCCTTGTATGAATAGAAAACCTTGCTTTTTTCTTCCATGCTAGTGCTTCTGATGCAAAATGTGAGGTGAAAAGTGGAAAGAGTGTGATTGGCATGTGGGTGGATGTACCTAATGAAAAGAAAATTAAGATAATTAACAAGTAGTATTTATGCAACGAATCATGTCTGAGTTCACAGCAAAATGTCAGAAGCTGATTCTTATCTCTTACAGTTTTTACAGTACTGTAACTACATTTTGCTTGGAATCAAAGGACTTCTGATTTATAGGAGCATGATCAGGCTCATGTGTGAATTACAATGGAGCTTGTACTCCTAAAACACTTAACTCATTTTGAAAGGATCACACCAGTAATACACTTAAATTGGAATTTAAGGAATTCATTATTTGTTTATTACAAGTAAGCTTTAGTTTTGCTCCAATGTGGCTGAAATATTAGTCAAGGTTCCCCATTTCTCTTGCTGCCTACTGCCTCTCCCACCTGAATGCCATGGTGAATTATTTCCTGGGTAAAGCATTCTCTAACCATCTCCCCATTTCCCTGAGATTCCTGCGGGTTTGCAGCATGGATTTTTGTCTCATTTTATTTTTACAATTACTTGCACCAAAAGCTGTTTACCTCAAGCATCAGCAACTGACCTCAAGCATTTTCATAATACATATAGTACCTAAATATCTGGAGTCTATCTGGAGCTGTATGTTCACCCCCTCTTCCCATTTAGTGTGACTTGAAATTCATATTTAATTCTCTTCATTAAGAAGAATTGCCACCCAGCACCAGGGAAAGGTACAGACACGTCCAGGAAGCAGTGCCTGGGCAGCTGCCATGATATATGCTTCCTGCGATAAGGTGCGAGATTGGAAGGGTGAAAAAACCCCTGAGCAATGAGGGTTGTTACTCGCACAGAGCGGTGGCGGAGAGACATGTTCCCAAGGATGGCATTAGTCAGAATCACTTGCAGTGAATAATTTCTACCTTAATGTGCTATCATCACTCAGGATCCTAAGAAACTGGACAGTTTAATTGGGTATCTGTTAATGAAGGCAGATTTCTTCATGTTCATCCAGGTTTAATTCTGGATTCTGACAAATGAGAACGCTGCCACAGAATTAGCAATTTAAAAGTTCTTGTTCAGACAAAGAGAAGAAATACTGCTTAAAATAATATATTCAACGTGAATCTTATTTCACTATCCGTAGTACTCTAATTCAATTTGCTTTAAATTGAGAAAAAAAAAATAACTAAAGTTAGCCTAGTTAACTTTTTTAAATTCAATTTGGGACAGAACTTGTTATTCACAATGCCAGTTTGAAAATGAATTATTATTATTAATTTTTCTAAAGCATTTACTTCCATTAACTTGAAAAATTAAGTTGTTCTAATATGGGCATATAGTCAGTTTATTTTACTGTAAGGAACATTGTTCAGAATGCCTTTTGAATTTAGGAATAATAAATAATTTCAAAATTTTATTTTTAAACATAAAATGTATTGTCCTGATCAAGCTCATGTATACATTTAACTATGGTGATCCATAGTGGATCCACAGGAATGATGTTCACCCACACAGGAAAGTTATTACTTCGGTTAGTAAATCATTCTAGAATCAGTTTTCAATTTTGGGGATTTTTGTTTTGCTAAACATAAGTGTTTATAAACTGATTCATTTAAATTGTCCTGGATTTGCTTATTATCTTGAGTGATTCATATCACATGATGTTTGCACACTAATTCAATTACTTGCAATGTTAAAACAACTGAAGAGTGGTAGCTCTGTTTAAATTTATAAATTCATATCAATTTTAAAGTCAGACTCCTGTCTCCATTGAAATCAATAGAATTTTTTTTTTTTTTTAATCATCTCTGGTTTTTGCTCATTAGCTGTATTTGTATTTTAGTTGAAGAGCTGTGCTGTGCCTGGGACAGCAGAGAATGGGTACTTTCAGGCCTCTCCACCTCCCCATCTGCTCTTTACCTGACTGCTTCCCTCTGATGATTTGCTAAACCAGGATATGGCATAAAGGTAACCAAGTCAACTTACCGGGATGTTGTTGTCCAAGAGGGATAAAGCGCATCCTATATTAGTCTTAATGCCTTGGCCTCTACATCCACATTTATTGCTGGTAAGGGCAGTAAGTCTGGTTCTGAGCGCAGTTTAGAGGTGGTTCTGTGGCAGAGACTGGTCAGACTTATCTACCATTGACCATCATGCTTGGAGCGAGCAGGACAGCCCAGGGGGAGAGGGCAGAGCTGGGAACAGAATCACTATTCCACCCTCTCCCATTTCTCTGCCCTAGCATTTTATGCCCAGATTGAAAGGAAAAACAATCAAGGCTGGGTCTGGCAACAAGCATGTTTTTCAATTTTGATAGGCTACAGTGTGTGCAATCAGAGATATTTCAAAGCCATATATCCAAACAATGCTTTGTTGTCCTCAAGCTGCTCAAATCATTTGGAACAAATACAGTGATAGAATAACCAATATATTTGAAAGTTAAACATGGAAGTCCTTTGTTTTGTTTTTTTTTTTTTCTTTCTCTTGCAATATTTCGTAAAGCACAGGACTGATGAAATGTCTCTGTGTTGCAGCATCCAAGGGGGGCTCTAAGGAGACATTCTTTAGTTTGTAAAAGGAATAGGTTACATATGTTTCCTGCATCATTTCTCATTCTGCCTGATTGTTGCCAAGGAATGGATTAATGTTGGTCCATTTCACAGCAGCAATGCAGCTGTAATTCCCATGTATAAAATGCATTCTCTTTTAGTAACTGCTTCCTCCTACTTAGAGAGAGAAACGTGTTATATTAATAAAAAAATCTTTGTATGTGGTAATATTTTGTTACTGCTTTACACAACCATTACCACACAGGGTAAAGGCCAGCAAAAAATCAGATACAAAGATTGCAAAAAAAAAGTTGATACCTCTTTCTTTCACCAACTTCACACCAACATCACTGAAAAAAATGTGTTGGCTAAATAACAGAGTAAGAGACTCTCAGGACTAATTCCCCTAATGCTAGTTTTCAGCTGATTCTCTTTACAGTCTGTCCGTATCAATGTAAGCTGATTTTAGTCTTCTGTATGCCTGGTTTTGGTTTATCCATTACCAACTATTTATACATTTAATTTTTAGGGGCAGAAATAACAATGATGGAAAACAGCAGTTTGGTAGCCAACATGTTTTAGAGATTTTAGAATTTTTTTTGCATTTGCTAGCATTAGGGGGTAGTCAGCCACCTCCGTGACTCTGTATCTACGCACTTCTGACCTAACTCAAAGCTGTAGGACTGGACCAACTTTGCCTAAGATCTGGACAAGCCCTCTCTTCTGTTCAAAATGTAGACCGAAATGTTCATTTTTATTCTTAAGGCATAAAAATTAATCTTTTACTCTTTCTTTGCTTGTCTCAGCTATATCATTCTTGGAGCAGGAAAATGCTATGTAAGTCCTACTCGCAGAAGATACACAATTCAGTGTGCTTTTTCCAAGTCATTTAGATACTTGGAGATGGCCACAGATAAGTCAGGTTTCCTGTGCCAACAAAAATGGATCTACATAACCAGTTCAGCTGTGCTTATATCCATTCACAGTTTTTGTGATATAAATATACTACTCTGATGATCTGAAACAAACCCTCCATTTAATTTCAGATATTTAATTTTAAGAAAACATAGGAAATATTATCTTAGGATCAGCAGGGCATAGGTATATACTCCCTATGTGGTATATATAGACCACTTAGTGTAGACTAAGTGCTAAGGAGATATAGATGTGTCAGTCCGCTTTAGAGGCGCAGCTCAGTGTAGTACGGCTGTGATCAGTTTGAGCCATTTGGCTTCAGCAACAGGAATTGCCCCATGGTCCTCTTTTCTTTAGCAGTATAGCTGAAACCTCAGACAATATAAATGTACCTCCTCCTGTGATTATTTCCAACATTAGATACGGCTAGTCGGTGATAAAGGAGCTGATCCTTGAAATCAGTGTGAATATTCCCATTAATTTTTGCAGCCCTTAATAAAGGCCCAGATGACCTGTTTATCTGTGAAATTGCTGCTGTCACTAGATGAATGAATTCCCGTACATAAAGGAAGATAATAACAGTGATGAGTCTGATTTTGTACCAATACACAGCATCTACCTTGCTCAAGGAAATTTCTGTGGAAAATCCTGTCTGAAAATACGGAAATGTAGACTCCAGATTTCCTTGTACTGAATGAAATGAGATACATAAGCTTTAGCAATTTATAATTCATTTAAAATGTTTACAATTTTTAGTATTAACTTTCTTCATCATATTTCCTTACTAAGCTTACTTCTGTTTAAATTCTGAAAAGGATAATAAGTAAACAATCAAGTCTCTTAAAAGGTTTAGTGGATAAATGATCGTACCATGATTCTTGCAATTTACTGCAAGTAATCACGTAGTCAAGTGAAATTATTGTACAGAGATTTACAAAATTTGGTAGCGCCAAAGGATATGTCACTGGGAGATTCTGTGGAGTAAAATAATGTTTTTCAGAAGGGATCTGCAGCAACCTCTAATTTGGATTTTCTCTCCTTTGTCCATAGTTGCTGCAGTTCTTTAACCATTGCAATTCCTTTTAAGGCGGGTTTATATTTACCAGCTGTTGTTATGATTTAATACTGGCCCAGTAGAAAGTAGTAAAGACCAAGCAAGGGGCGTCTTTATTTGCAAAATCTTTGTCACCGGAGTGGTAGGTAGAAATTCCCAGTTAGCTCTCTGAAATTGATTTAATCTTGCATTTGTATGAAAGAAAGAAAGACAGGAGAGTTGCACAAAATGCACAGCCTCACAGTACTAAAACTTAACAATTTTTCTGTGTTTTCAAGTCGCAAGGTCCTAGTGAGAAGGCTTTATGGCAAGGTTACAGTGAGAAACTCTGAAGCCATTGTGGAAGGTCAAACCAGCCTTGTGACCCCCAGACAAGGGGACATAAAGCAGCTCTTAGGCACTGACGGTGTACAGCTGTGTAGTGGGTACAGGGATAGCTTTTCAACATGAATAGGAAAATTATTTTTAAAAGATTTTGCAGAAGGGAAAACAGAAGAGATCTTGGTATGGCTTTGATAGGATAAAGGCAGTTTTTTTCTCTCCCCTCAAAGCTTTCTCTAAGTCCAGTGCCAGCATGGGGACAAATCTGACAGCCTGGGCTGCAGTCAGCCATGCAGGGTACGATTTTGCCTTGACACTGGCTCTTTGCTAGCAGGACTTGCTTGACCTCAATGTTATCTTTCTGAATGCAAGTTAAAGAAGAGTGCTGTTTGATACCTCTGAAGCAACAGGTTTCTCCCACAAGTCCTCACATAAGGCACAATTGCATGTATAAAGCTTCATCAAACTCTGTGAAACCCTTGAAGTTTAACTGGGTGGGAATCTATCTAGAAGAGTTATTTCTTGTTACAGAAGGTAGGAAGCAAGCACACAGGCATGTTTAGCATAAACAGTGTCATGACAAGCTAACAAGGATGTAAAAAAAGAATTTCCCATATGGGTAAGCAAATAAATAGGACTAACATATGGTGTAATACTATTTGCTAGCATAAAAAAGGCAGTATCCAGATCCTGCAAGGCCTAATTTCTGCTGGCAGGTCCCAACTCCTTTATCTGTTGCAGTATTTCAAACACCACTATAAATGTGAAGGATTTCATGCATACACATAATTGAAAACAAATGAACTTGTATTTAATATGTAAATTCATAACATGTAAAGTTTATCACTCATTATTTATATTTACGGTTTGCACATCAGTTGTGCCCAAAAACCCTACCAAGAATTGATGTCACCTTGCATTTGATCTCTATTGACAGTAGAAATCATTCTCTCTGTATAGTCCTGATGTGATGAAATATGTCTAGCAATAAAGCCAGAAAATAAAATATTATTTCCTTAAGGATATTTTTCTATTCCTATTGAAGAAATACTCACATTAGCATATTTATTGTTCATGATGGTATGAAATATGATTTTAGGATGTTCTCTACTATTCAATGATGGAATTTGCTCAATGGTCTGTCAGCATCTAAGCAGCAGGAATACTGGTGAGTCCTGAACTGGGGTGGCCAAAAATAAGCATGTGCTGTAAAAAAGGTGTTTATTGATCATTATGGGATTATTTTCTCTTTGACTTAGTGGTACAACTGTGACTAAAGCTGTATTCTGTTTAAATCAGCTCTGAAATGTAGTATTATGAATGTTTATTATTATGGTTATTATGATTATTATATCTGCATTTTCAATTCTTGTGCCTATTGTATAAGCCTCTGGGCGTGTTTACAATTGTTTTAAAGACACTTTATAATATTGAAGTGCTAAGAACTGGTAACAGGCAGAAAATACCCATATTAATCAGAAGCAGTCCATGCTACACATTTATTCTATAACTAGGTGCACTAAAACTCCAGAAGCTGAAATGGATATAGCAGTTTGTTCCTTCCCCTTCCCCAACCCTACCAACTTCCCTCCCCCTGGCCCCAATTGCTCCATCATGTTCTTGATTATAAATCTTATAAGCTGCCTTTTCATCATTACTGAAGATTAATATTTACATATCATAAATATCCTTTACTTCTATGTGATTTGCGCCTTTCACTTTCTCCTCTGGGACATGAAAGCACTGCATAATGGAAAAGATATTCTCATATAAGACCACCTTTAACAGAGGTCTACAGTGCCTTTTCATGCCTTTATTTTATTGATGATTGCATGATTAGAAGGTAGCTTTCATTCAAAGAAATTCTATAATAATTACTTCCTGCTGCCTGCCTGACATGTATTTATTTTTGTGGAAGAAATAGCTCTGGAAGTTCAGTACTTTTGCACTGTGCTAACCTTTATGCTAACCTTTCCCTGATAAGGCATAAAACCCCAGGTTAGGCTGTTTTGGAGCTGTCATTCACATTGACTGCAAAAATCCACATTGATTCCAGGAGAGAGAGAGGGGAAAAACAGAAGAGAGACAGATCAGCATTTAAGTGCAGCATTATACAAAGAACTGGCAGAGCACTTCTCATAAGAAATACTCTTCCAAATTTGTGTCTTAAAGTGACGAGCAGCAAGCAAAACAAGTAAAAGGAAACCTCAGTCTTGCTAAACCCAAGCATTCAAAGACCAATAGACAACACTGCAAAAATGAGTCTGATTTCAAATCATGGCTTGCTTTATTACAAGCCCATTTTGTCGTACTTTTGAGACTTCAGTTCCCTTAGAATTGTGTTTCCAAGCTTTTTTTCTGCAGCTACACACTCTGGAGAACATACTTTAAACCACAGAAAAACACAGGGACACATAACAGCTCTAGGAGGTAGAATGTAATGGTAATATCTACAAGCATGACAGCTGGTACTACCAGGATGCAGAGTGATGAATCTAGATGGTAAAGACCCTGCTCATTTCTCTAGCAGTGGTATCAGTTATGGAAGTAAGAGAGAGGGAAAACATATTAATGACTTATTTCTGTTTCCAGTAAAGGTTTGCTTCCTGGATTAGGTTTTTAGTGCTATGTTCCCTCTAGTTTTAAAAGTTTCAGGTGATGGCTCTTAGAAGCGGAGAACCATCAGTTGCACTCACTCGTGTACTCGCACACTATTTTTTCTGTATACGACTCTTACAACAGCACACTTTCAGCTGTTTTTCTGCAGATACATAGATTGTGACGGACACTTTCAAATAAGTTAAGTAAGGTTGTGAACATGCCCCATATTTTGTGTTATACTCTAAAACTTCCATTTCTCAGAAGACTGTTCCTAAGCACTGTCTGAAAATCAAGTCTTTGAGAGATCCCGCAGCTAATAGCCACATTTGAAAACGTTGATCTCTGCTGTTAAAAAGACTTCTTTTTTTCTGTTTAATATTCCAGACTCTATTCTTACAAAGGGAAAGGAGCAGGTACTAAATATAATATAAATGTTCATTCAGAGTACTGTCACATAAAGAAAATGCAAAGGTCTTAAAACTGTTTCTCTCCTTCCATTGGGGGACATAATTAAACTACAGCAATTCAATTAGTATCCTCTTTACTCAAACAAGAACTCATAAGTAGTTTAAATAAAAAATTTAATCTGAAGAAATAGT
Organism: Fratercula arctica; assembly: GCA_947846985.1. NCBI lineage: Eukaryota > Metazoa > Chordata > Aves > Charadriiformes > Alcidae > Fratercula > Fratercula arctica. Next base: position 51,073,775 of record CANTUZ010000005.1, on the reverse strand, counting down.
GCAAAATATCTATTAATCGGCCCCATCAAAAGTAGCCTAATTCCCATCCCAGCTCATCTGGGAGTGCAATATATATTAATACCTGATTTTAAAACTACCTGAAATTAGTAAAAATCAACTCTAAAACTATATTTTGAATTTCCTATGGACTGAAGAATTAAGCTGTTTAGACCATATATTTCTTTCTAACAATCAGAGCTAACTAATAGTGCAAGAGTTGCACAGGCTGTAATATATATTTTAAGAGCAGCTATTTTCTTCTTACCGTGGCCAGCATGACCAAGACCAGTGGTATTAATTCCCTTTGGTTTTGAGAAGTGTGGACATACTTTGCTTTGTCAGATTCTGCTTTTTCTTCTGTAGGCTGATGTACTAATAAGTAACTTCCAGTAGGTGACAAAAAACATTGCAAAGCAGCAGTTATCTTCAGCTGTTTAACTTAAGCATTACATATTTCGCTTGCCTTATCACTGTAATTTTCACATTTAAATTTTCAATTCTCCTGTTAAACACAAAGTTGTGTTCATTGTTCCAACACTGCAAAGAAAAGTTTTACACCCACCTCCTCATGGTTATGATTCTAATGCAATTGAAAACAATCTCACAAAAACGTGATTCCTCATATTTAGTGAAATAGAAAGCTCAGCAAATAATTATTGTTATTTGTGTCTCATGGTAATGTTGAGAAATGTCTCAAGCATTTTCCTTGGCTTTATAGCTTGTAAAACATTGTGTGCCCTGCAGAAATTATAATTTTCAAGGATCAAACAGATTTTACGTGCTTACCCATACCTCCACCCAAGCATAACACTGAAGGGCACCCAACATATACAGCTTTTATTTTAGACCATTCACCCAGCCTACTGCACAGAAGAGCTGGTCTAGTGTAAGGTAAAAGAATATCGTCATCTTCTGTTACTGACTACTACAAATGACCATCCAGATTAAAGGGGTTAGGAGAAAAGCAATTGAATGTTCCCTTAACTTTCTCAAACTGGTGATACGTATTTTAAACTGATTATTTAAGGCGAATGTTTCTGTTTCCAGGGAACTCCAGCCACAGTTAAGAAAAGGATATGCAAACTTATTATGGCTTAAGGGTAGCAGACACAGAGGGGAGAAGAAGGAAGGATGAGAGGGAAGCAGTCATGGTGGCTACCTGACTGACTGCAAGCACAGAGGCATTTGGTGAGGGATCTGTCATGCGAGGGGAGAGAGGAGTGATTTATTTCCCTTAGGTAACACCTAGGAACTATCCATTTGTTTCCTAGATTGTGAATACAAATAGCAGTCTAGAGATACACAATATGACAAGTTAAAAATTGAATGCAGGGAAAGACTGACCCATTATTTTCATTCTTGATCACGATCATTATTAGCTTTACTGCAAACAGGTCCCAAAGCACAAGCAGCTCAATCTTTGTTAATTCAGAATTAACTTATTTTCTGCTGAAGCTAATCACATAAATACAAACCAATTTTGCTTCCTGTTTGACTTGCTCACCTGTCTACTAAGAAGAGTCTGTCATCTACTGTCATCGAGAAGAGTGTGGCCAGCAGATCAAGGGAGGTCATCCTCCCCCTCTACTCTGCCCTGGTGAGACCACATCTGGAGTACTGTGTCCAGTTCTGGGCTCCCTGGTTCAAGAAGGACAGGGAATTCATGGAGAGGGTACAGGAAAGGTCTACAAAGATGATGAGGGGACTGGAACATCTGTCTTATGAAAAAAGGCTGAGGGACTTGGGTATTTTTAGTCTGGAAAAAAGATGACTGCTTCTAAATACTTAAAGGGTGGGTGTCAGGAGGATGGGCCCAGGCTCTTTTCAGTGGTGCCCAGTGACAGGACAAGGGGTAACAGGCACAAACTTGAACACAGGAAGTTCCATCTAAACATGAGGAGGAACTTCTTTACTTTGAAGGTTACAGAGCACTGGAACAGGCTGCCCAGAGGGGTGGTGGAGTCTCCATCTCTGGAGACATTCCAAACCCGCCTGGACGTGTTCCTATGCAACCTGCTCTAGGTGACCCTGCTCTGTCAGGGGGGTTGGACTAGATGATCTCCAGAGGTCCCTTCTAGCCCCTGTCATTCTGTGATTCTGTGATTCTGTAATAGTTCATGCACAGTGTTCCCCATTCTTTCATTTTTAAAGGAAATTCAAATGAGAAATGTGGCTTAGTTCTTGAATGGCAGTAAAACTGAAGGTGAAAAGCCAAGATAATAACTATTTTCCAAGAAACTATATATCCTGAAACAAAGGTGTTATTGCTGTTCAGGTTTAACTATTGGAAATCCATGAAAAATTAGAGAGATGAAGTAAGTGTTGGACTTGGGGTAATGAGATAGTTGAAATGTGATCTAATTGGGGGAAAATGACTCACATCATACAGTATTTGTGGCAGAAGAGTTCAATGCTGAGTAACGAAGTGAAGAGGAAAAACAGCCTGTAAAAACATCATGCTAAAATCCACTCAAAACCTCCATTTGCATGGAATAAAAGCCAGTCACGCCAGTCGGCAGAGTCCCATGGAATACTCCAGGTACATTGCTGAACCGCTGGCACACTGCAGTGACTCAGATAAACTGTAGGGATCCAGTTTCCTCTGTTATGTGATAAAAACCATTGCTGTACTGGTAGATTTGTTTTTCCAAAGGAGGTGTGTAGTAACAACCAGATGAAACACAGTTAATAAGAATGAGCACGAATTATACCTATGCACTGGAAGGCGGAGTCTTGCTGGTGCTTTTCACCAGGCACATTTTCAGCATTTGCATCACTGTAGGGTTCCACTGATGAACCATTGATCTGACCTCTTTTTGACTGAATAACCTACCACATCCATTCATGCCCACCCCCCAACAATTAAGTATACTACTGAGTGTTTTTTAACAAGGGGAAATGTTTTATAATTATGTTTTATGACTTAATCACACCTAATACATAAGCTGTGTTAATGTTTGTACTATTGCAATGTCTAAGCTATAAAAGACAAATTTTGTTCAAAACTTTATTGGAATCTATCTAAAATAAGGACACTGAAATTTGCATCACATTTTGGATAGAATGGGCCCAGAAAAGGTACCTTGATTTATTTTGGCTCAGCACCTCTGGACAGCACTAACTTTAAGCATGAGAACAGTGTGTATGTCATTACCAATGGCTACAGTAGACAAATTAAAATCTGGAAAATTAAATGACTAGAAAAAGACAGTACACAGATAAAAATGCTTCGCTTACTTACACTCTTTATTTTATTATTACATCTTTCAGAAGGGAAAAATAAGCCTACAAAGATTCAGGATGAACACCATCTTCATGGAAAACACCCATCATAAGTAAATCCCAGAGATGTAGTATAATATAGGAAGCCAAATTCTATGTAATAACCCATTCCAAATGCTCTACATGTAATAAAATCAATAGCCACAAGCTAAAGTAACAAAATTAACAGATCACAATTTCCAGCCAAGTCTGAAGCAAGCAAAACATGGACTTTGAGTTACAGTGTACAAGTAATCCGGAACTCTGTAAAGTTTTGGACTGCTTTGAAATCATCAGTAAAATGAAATTCAGAAGTTTTGGCTTTAGTGGAATATATTCTTTAGAGCTATGAGTGCTACGCTGCTGAGTTGTAGTTTATGATAGATAACTTACCATCATTAGATTTATTGTTCAGCTATATGTAGCAAGGATAAAATATTTAGTATTTGCAAATATATAGTACTTGCATTTGATATAGCGAGCATGAGTAACAGCAGTAATGGTACCTACCAATATTTATTACATTTCATGTAACACTGGCCCTAAGGGTGGCTGGTTATCAGAATGAGATTTGGGCAGAACTGTTCCAAATTCCCTCATCCTTAGTCTCTTGCCAATTAAATGGCAAGCTCCAGTTGATGCCTGTTGTTTCAAAAGCTACCACCCAAAGCACCAGCTGCCAAAATGCTATTTATTTTTCATTTTTGTGTAACACACCTGCATGGGTGATTTAAAAACAAACAAAAAACAACAACAACAAAAACCAAAACTGAAACAAACAAACAAAAATCCCAACCGAACAAACAACGAAAAAACCCCAACCAAACAAACAACAAAAAAATCCCAACCAAAACAAAACATTTACATTATGGTCTGAGGCAGCTGGGATTCTTACTACTGTGGTGATCATCAACTGAAGTATGGTCATTTCATTCTGTTACCTTTTATCCGTTCAGGACAGGCTTTCATGCCACATGTTAGATAAATACCATCAGAGACAGGATTCAATTTTTATTTCCCTGGATGATATGGCTCATCCTCATATACCATCAAATGGTCCATGCACAAATATCAATACCTCTCTCTTCTTTCATTTATAAAGCATTGTTCATTCTGGAAACAGACAGATCTCATTTATCGACAGAAAGTAGGCAGTAATCATAATTGGGGAAAGGTCAAAGTAGTTCCTTGGCGATCTGACCAACAGAGACAACGTAACAAGACACCTGCAGGAGTGGACTGATGGTGTTTGTTTGATCTTTTAGAATCAACAAAATAATATAAAGGAAATCAGGATGATTTTTGGTCAAAGCAAAAATAGCTGACTCTGTTTTAGACAACCAGCATAACTGGTTTATTTGCATCCAACTAATTCAGCTAAAATTCAGGTAGTGTATAGGTGAAACCCACACTTACCAGAGATGGTTGAATACTTAGTTGTCATGTCTCTTTATAAAAAAATGATGAGTATACTGTGTCTCCAACTGTTATATAGTTTACCTGTGAATACAGTAATGGATAAGTACCCTATTTGCTATGGATATTGAAACAATTTTATGCAAACACTGTGAAGTATTCATAATCTTTAAGGGAAATTTAGTATATACAGTTATGAGTATTTGCTCCAGAATCCGAGTTGCAGTAATTATACACATTCAAACTGCAAACAGGAACACATGCTGTGACCTTCTGCTATAGGTCCAGTGAACACTGCTTAAATTTCAAATGCCAAAATGTTTGACTGGTCTCCCTACAAACAAACTGCAGCAAAAGAATTACCTCTATAAATGACTTTTCAACAAATTCTAAATGGAAGGGTGTCATGCTCTATTTGTTGAGAAATGCCAGGTAGGTACAGAGCAGAAAGTCAAAAATAAACATATTTGCTAATGATTGTTTCCTGAGATCAACATCTACTGACAAATGCCTTGCACCTTTTTTGATGGGGGTTCTAGCTGTCTACAGATGACAGGACTCAAAAATCAGATTTTATCTTTATGGATATACTTATGTTGATACACTTTGGTTGTTATATCTGAGTATAAATCTAGACTGCATGTGGATTACTCTTAGATGTATGTAACATGAGAAGCTGGATTTGTTTAAGGTGGATTAGGTGTATGGAAACAGAGGGTATGGACTATAACACCAGCAAATTTGAGGAAGATATGGGAGTTTTATCTGGTATATTTTATAGAGTTCCTGATCATTTATTTCCTTTTTTTCTTAGCACTAATAATGTGCTCTTTTATACTAGCAAAACAAATTAAAGTGACTGCTATGACACTGCAAAAGAGTGATGCTTTTTTACTAGTGCCATGACTGGTTATCTGGGAAAGAGTGGTGTCCCCTGTCTTGCACTAGGGTCTACACCCACTGAAAAATGAGGAGATTGAAGCGTACATGCTAACAGCAAACAGATTAAGGAAGAACAAGCTTGTGATTTTGTGAGAGGTTAGGGGTCAAATTGCTCAGCACTGGTAAACTGTGTAGTAGGAGATCCTAAATAAAACATAGGAGAGCTTTTGTTTCTGACATAGACTCCTCTTGACCCTGAACAAGTGCAATAATCTCTTTGGGCTAGGCTGAGTCAACAAATCAATCCACATTTCCTCATGGGAGCTGTGTTTGAAACAGCTCCAATGTGTCTTTCTTCTAACCTTGGAAAGTTGCTCCTTGGATAACTGCTCTAAAAAGCCTGTGCTGTGGTACCTGGAAGGGGTAGAGACATGATTCTGCATACTTACTTCAACAACAAAAGTGTTAAAGCATCTTAATCTACACCTCAAATCCCAATCCAGACAACATTAGAGAATATTGGCTGTTGCCTGGCTATTTAGAGTCATAAGTTTAGTCACTTTTCTTTGGATTTCCCATTTACAGCATGGAGTTAATAGCACCTATTCACTCCTCGAGAAGCTTTTTTTAAACTAAATAAACTGTTGGAAGACATCAAGCATTTTACAAGCCAGCACACATGGAGAGATGCAAAGTATCACTGCCAATACTTCCACCTCTATAACAAAGTCCAGAATCTTGAGATGAGACATGTGGGTGCCCTGCGGTTGTGTACTGTTTCACTTAATCTGTCCTTCTAGCAGCTGTGAAGCTCTACAGTTTGTATATAGATAAATGAAGGCAGCTGGTCTAAGAAAAAATAATGCCTCTTCCTAAAAATACTATGTAGCTTATATAACTTGGCTGCCTTTAAAAAGAAATCTAAAAAATGTCCTCTTATCTTTCATGTGTTTTCAAGAAAAATATACTGGTGTTAGTTCAAATTATTCAAATAGACAGAAGTGTCAGTCCATAATCTAGTCAGTATGCACACTTATGATAAACAGAAAATTATTAGTGGGCTGATATCAGATTCAGGTGGATACCATGTTTAAAGGTTTATGTTTTACAGAGTTTGGAATATCTCCAGAGATGGAGACTGCACAACCTCTCTGGGCAGCCTGTTCCAGTGCTCTGTCACCCTCAAAGTAAAGAAGTTTTTCCTTATGTTCAAACAGAATTTCCTGTGTTCCAGTTTGTGCCCATTGCCCCTTGTCCTGTTGCTGGACACCAGTGAAAAGAGTCTACCCCCATCGTCTCGGCACTCACCCTTTAGATATTTATAAGCATTGATGAGGTCACCTCTCTGTCTTCTCTTCTCCAGGCTAAGCAGACCCAGGTCTCTCAGCCTTTCCTCATAAGAGAGATGCTCCATTCCCTTGATCATCTTTGTAGTCCTCCACTGGAATGTGTGCAGTAGTTCCTCGTCTTTCTTGAACCAGAGAGCCCAGAACTGCAGAGTACTCCGGATGTGGTCTCACCAAGGCAGAGTAGAGGGGGAGGATAACTTCCCTCGACCTGCTGGCCATGCTCTTTTTAATGCACCCCAGGAGACCGTTGGCCCTCCTGGCCAAAAGGGAACACTGCTGGCTCATGTTCAGCTTGTTGTGAACCAGGACTCTCACACCCCTCTCTGCAGAGCTGCTTTCCGGCAGGTCAGCCCCAACCTGTACTGGTGCATGGGGTTATTCCTTCCCTGGTGCAGCACCCTACACTTGCCTTTGTTGAATTTCATAAGGTTTCTCTCTGCCCAGCTCTCCAGCTTGTCCAGGTCTCGCTGAATGGTGGCACAGACTTCTGGTTTGTCAGCCACCCATCCCCCCCACCCCCCCCCCGCCCCCGGCTTTGTGTCATCAGCAAAGTTGCTGAGGGCACACTCTGTCCTCTCATCCAGGTCATTGATGAATATGTTGAACAAGACTGGACCCAGCACTGACCCCTGAGGAGCACTGATACTTACAGGCCTCCAACTAGACTCTGCACCACTGATCACAATCCTCTGAGCTCTGCCATTTGGCCTGTTCTCAATCCACTTCACCGTCCACTTATCTAACCCATACTTCCTAAGTTTACCTATGAGGATATTATGGGAGACTGTGTCAAAAGCCTTGCTAAAGTCAAGGTAGGCAATATCCACTTCTCTCCCCTCATCTCCCCAGACAGTCATGCTAGAAGGCTATCAGATTGGTCAAGCATGATTTCCCCTTGATGAATCCATGTTGACCACTCCCAATAACCTTCTTTTCCTCCACATGCTTACAGATGACATCCAGAATGAGCTTTTCCATCATCTTTCCAGGAATGGAGGTGAGGCTAACTGGCCTGTAGTTTCCTAGGTCCTCCTTCTTGCCCTTTTTGAAGACTGGCATGACATTAGCTTTCCTCCAGTCCTCAGGCACCTCTCCTGTTCTCCATGACCTTTCAAAGATGATGAAGAGGGGCATTACAATAACATCTGCCAGCTCCCTCAGCACTCGTGGGTGCATCCTGGCAGGGCACATGGATTTGTGGGTGTGAAGTTTGCCTAAATCATCTCTAACCCAATCCTTCTCGATCGAGGGAGAGCCTTCCTTTCTGCAGACTTTTTCTCTTACCTCCAGGGTCTGGGATTCCTGAGGGCCGGCCTTAGCAGTAAAGACTGAAGCAAAGAAAGCATTCAGTAACTCCAACTTCTCTGCAGCTTCCCTCACCAAGTCACTAACTTCATTCAGCAGCGGGCCCACATTTTTTCTAGTCTTCCTTTTGCTACTGATGTACTTGAAGAAACCCTTCTTATTGTCCTTTCTCGGTTTAATTCCAAGTGGGCCTTAGCCTTCCTTGTTGCATCTCTGCATACTCTGACAACATTCTCATATTCCTCCCAAGTGGTCAGTTCCTTTTTCCACGTTCTGTGGACTTCCTTCTTTCATTTGAGTTTTTTCCAGAAGCTCCTTGCTCATCCATGCAGGTTTTCTGCCTCCTTTGTCTGATTTCTTGCTCCTTGGGATGCACCAGTCTTGAGCTTGGAGGAAGTGATGCTTGAATATTAACCAGCTCTCTTGGAACCCCCTACCATCTAGAGGCTTAATCCATGGGATTCCTCCAAGTAGGTCTTTGAAGAGGCCAAAGTCAGCTCTCCTGAAGTCCAGGGATGTAATTCTATTTGTGCCATGCTTCTTCCACGCAGGATCCTGATGTCCACCTTCTATGGTCACTGCATCCAAGGCTACCCCCAACCTTCACATCCCCAACTAGTCCTTCTTTGTTTGTTAGCACACGGTCCAGCAGTGCACCTCTCCTCATTGGTTCCTCCACCATCTGTGTCAAAAAGATGTCAATGCTCTGCAGAAATTTCCTGGACTGTGTGTGCCTTACTGTTTTGCCTTTCCAGCAAATATCAGGCACATGAGAACCAGGGCGTGTGATCGTGAGGCTATTTCTAGCTGTCTGTAGAAGGCCTCATTGACTTCCTCTTCCTGATCGGGTTATCTGTAGTAAACACTGACAACAGTGTCTCCTGTATTATCTGCCCCTTATTTCTTACCCATAAGCTCTCCACATGTTCTTCATCCACCCCTAGGCAGAGCTTCATACATTCCAGCTGCTCTCTTCAGTAAATAGCAACCCCACCACCTTGCCCGGCTGGCCTGTCTTTCCTAAAAAGCACATAGCCATCCATGACAGCATTCCAATCCCACCATGTCTCTGCAATTGCAATGAGATCATGGCCCTGAGACCACACACAGATCTCTAGTTCTTCCTGCTTATTCCCCATGCTGTGTGTGTTGTTGTACAGGCATTTCAGAGAGGTAATCAAGCATGCAGGTTTCCCTGGAGGGATGTAAGAGGATCCGCCATAGCCATTTTTTGTTGAAAAAAGAATAAATAAGATCAGTCTTTATCAGCTAGCCCAATTAGAATATGTGACAATAAAGTGTCAGTTTATCATCTATATCATCTACCTGGAATTGTGCAAAGCATTTTACACTCCTTCACGACATTCTTGTCTCTAAATTGGAGACGATGGATGGACCACTTGGTGGATAAGGAACTGGCTAGATGATCAAACTCAAAGAGTTGTGGTCAATGGCTTGATGTCCAAGTGGTGACCAGTGATGAGTGGTGTTCCTCAGGGAACCAGGGACCATCAGGAACCAGGTTCCTCAGGGACCATCAGTCCTTACTGGGACTGCTGCTGTTTAACATCTTTGTTGGCGACATTGACACTGGCATTGATGGCACCCTCAGCAAATTTACCAATGACACCAAGCTGTGTGGAGCATTTCTCACGTTGGAGGGAAGGGATGCTATCCAGAGGGACCTGGACAGACTTGAGAGGTGGGTCCATGCAAGATTCATGAAGTTTAGCCAGGCCAAGTGCAAGGTCCTGCACCTGGGTCAGGGCAATCCCAAGAACAAATATAGGCTGGGTGGAGAATGGACTGAAAGTGGCCCTGAGGAGAAGGACTTGGGGGTGTTGGTGGATGAGAAGCTCAACAGGAGCTGGCAATGTGCACTCGCAGGCCAGAAAGCCAACTGCATCCTGGGCTTCATCAAAAGAAGTGTGTCCAGCAGGTTGAAGGAGGTGATTCTGCCCCTCTACTCTGCTCTCGTGAGACCCCACCTGGAGTACTGCCCCCAGCTTTAAGGCTCCCAGCATAAGAAGAACATGGATCTGTCCAAGTAGGTCCAGAGGAGGGCCAGAGGGATGGAGCACCTCTCCTATGAGGAGAGGCTGGGTTGGGGTTGTTCAGCCTGAAGAGAAGGCTCCAGGGAGGCCTTATAGCAGCCTTCCAGTATGCAAATTCCTGGAAGATTACTTATGAACAAATACATTAGAAGAAATCTGAGTTAGATTATAGATCTGTGTTGCAGTGAGTATTACAAAAGCTCTATCCCTAGTTTGTTAATTTTTATATTGCTTCTGTTCTCTACTGCAAAGATGAGCCGCTTTTGACTCAGCTGCTGACAGCAATGGTTTTAATGTTTAATTTTTCTTGCTAGAGAGAAAACTTTGCTTAGCTGTGAACACCCTCAGCTGACCACATGGACATAATACCTCCACATATATGTGAAAATTACCTTTAAAAAGCACAGCAATGAGCTTTGAAACAAATTCTGAATTATCTGCATTCTGAGATAAAGCAAAAGTTAACCGTCCTCAGTTAAAAAAAAAATAGGAAGAAAGGGAGGCATAGAGGGTTAAGCAATTTATTCTTATGTCAGAATAGAAAAAAGTGCTCAGACTGGTTTTCCAATGGCAAAATCACAAACAATACCTTTTACTCCCAGGTCACTAGGCAACTTATTTCCTGTTAGTGCCACACACACACCAGGGATGAGTTATCAGTTATAACCTTATACCTGCCTCTCTCTCTCTCTCTCTCTCTTTCTTTCTCTTTCTTTCTTTCTTTCTTTCTTTCTTTCTTTCTTTCTTTCTTTCTTTCTTTCTTTCTTTCTTTCTTTCTTTCTTTCTTTCTTTCTTTCTTTCTTTCTTTCTTTCTTTCTTTCTTTCTTTCTTTCTTTCTTTCTTTCTTTCTTTCTTTCTCTCTCTTTCTCTCTCTTTCTTTCTTTCTTTTTTAAATAGAACTTTGGGTACTCATAAGCCTGAAATTTTAATTATAGCCTTTGCACTGAATCATGACTAAAGAGCATATCCATTAGCATGAAGTACACAATGCAAAACACAGGCTCATGCATTTTGAAAGTATGTTTTTTCATGTTTTTCTTTTCCACTGGCTATAGCTATTACATCTGGAGTGACTCCATTTTTTCATCCTTGCTTACCCATATGCATTGCTATTACACAGTTACCTCAGGGCAAGCATCTACACTAATAGCAATCAAAGATGAAAGAAATTTAAAGGACAAAAAACCCCTTCCTTGTTTTTCTCTATGTAAAATGCTTCTGTTATTTCTCCATGTAATCAATCTATATGATCAGCATGGGCTTGTGAACAGTATGCCCTAAATTTTCAAAAATATTTGAACAATATACACAGTACTACAAATATAAAGTAATATAAAGTACTTTTCAAATTCTTTGTGTACTAGACATTGTTCTTTAAAAAGCTGACTCAGTTTCAGACCATACTTCAATCACAAATTAGAATCACACACAGTCTTCATGACAAATAGATTAATAGCATGAAAATACAACTGTAAAAAAACAGAACTGTTTGCAAGTTGATAATATGGTCCTGACCTTACACTTATGACAATGTTTACCAATAACTTCTCAGCAAGTCTAAAACACAGTATTGGTGAAATTTGGAGGTAACACACAGAACAGGCAGAGGTATTTATGCACAGAAAGACTTCAAGGTATCATCACCCCTTCTCCCCCCAAAAAAACAAAACCAAAAAAAACCCCAAAAACAAACCCCCAAACCTTGTTTGGTTAGTTTTAAAATACTATCATGGGCAACATTTGGAAAAGTATGAAAGCTAATCAACAGCCTGGTAGACAAACCAGTATATTTATAGCTGAAATGTGAAGCTACACATAATGAGACTACGATAGACTGGACAAGGTGCATATTACCTAGATTGCGGAAAATTGGCTACTGGAACTATGAAACATTGTGTTAGTTGTTATATTATGGCTGCAGGGTTTAAAACAAGTTCGGCCATCTTTTCTAACTATTACACAGTAACTTGAACAGGATTTAATTCAAGGAAGTTCTCTAGTATGTATCACACAACTGGTGTGGTCCTATTTGGCTTTTCACCTTGGGAATCTGCATAATGTTATGACTCCATCTTTCTTTGCATGGAACTGGGCAACCAGCTATCAGAAAAGCATTGCTCTAGGCATTTTGCCTAGTGCTTTAGCTGTGAGTATTCTTCACTCATGCTGGGCTGCTGCTTTTTTCTGCTCTCAATTTTTAACTTCCACAAACCCGTCTCGGAATACGTTTGTGTGAAGACTGCTGCTTCTACCCAAGTGCTTTTGATCAGTGATAAAGAGGGCTATGCTGTTTGCATTGTTGTTATGTGTGAAGTTTTGTGCTTCAGTCCATTAATGTGGAATCTGTCTCCCTTTTTCTCTCAGATTTTTTTAAAAAATATTTTAGTATAGCACTTTATTTCAATTTGAACTTTTCATGCTGCTTAATAGGCCTCTTCATGTCAGGCTAAAAAATGTAGGGAAAGGAATAAATCTTGCTTTGATTTGTCCTTTTGAGAAAATGGGTTCCCTTCTCATAAAGGAAAGGGACATCTCAAAGCCCAAAGATCTTAAAATCCTGTGGAAGCCACATATTGGCAGCTTTCCCTCCAGGTAGCACAGCTCCACGTGAAGGCATGCATACACACAGTCTCTCGTTACTGCCTGAATATGATCATCTCTTCACAGAAAAAGACAGGGGATTTTACTGTTCGGGAACAGAGTTAAAGATGTGAATATATGTTTATCATTTAAAGAGTGCAGAATAGATACTAATTGTGAATACTTTTGTGTAAATCTGAAGTTACTTTATGGAAATTCACATCAGGATATGCACTCAAACTCAAAATGAAACTGGTAGTCAGAGAAATTATTTAATTGAAAATGAGGCTTTGAAAACAGAGAAATCGTAATGGTATCAGATTTTTTTTGACAGAACAAACTTGAACTTGTTTCAGCTTCTTGAAATAGAGCATAATAATTACATTCATAGGAGCTGGCTTGAGCCTGGGCAGCCAATTCACAGGTGGAAGGAACATCTGACTAAATCCCTTTTATCAGGGAAGCCGCCAGTGCATGCACCTGGATTTTCGTTGGAGTCACTTCCATCTGCCAAAACCGTTGTTGCAAAATGATGGGGAAAAATAAACACGGAACAAGGCATGCTGGAATTTTAACTAAAACAGCATATTGCCTAAGTTTGGGAAAGGCTAAGGGCAACACTGGAGGGCCTAGTGCCTTCCCACCTGCAAAACAGGGATTCCCACCTGCAAAAAAGGAAGAATTTGGGGGACTTTTTCCGTGTTTCTCATGTTTTTCTAATATTTGTTATTTGTTTTTCAGCAATCATGAGGACCATATTGTTGCACAAGGGCCCCATTCTTTAGCGATTTTAAAAATGCAAACAGAAATCAGGGTCTTGTTCCAGAGCAATAATGTACAGTGGTTTGTAAACATTTGCAAAGGATGTCAAGCTCTTACTAATAATATTTAAGAACTGACAAGTTTCAGTTTACAGACTGAGTTCACAAATCAGGCGTGTCACTTCTGGATAAGTAAGGTGTACCAGGAGTTGCTGGCCTTACTAACTGCTGTAATTAAATGTCCAGAATGTAACCTAAGTGCTCAGGAACTAAAGGCAAGAGCGTGCAATGAGGACTGACCAAGTGGAGAATACAAGAAAGATCATAGCTCCGTCACATTATAAAGCTACATAATTTGCTACAATCGCTTCTTTTCCTGTTTTCCATTAATTATTTTTTTTTTACTTAAAAATTACAACAGAAATCACAAAGATTATAACCCAAAATAAGTGTAAAAGAGAACTGGGTCCTCTGGGCTAAATCCATATTGAATCTCCTAAGAATCTCACAAAATCTTTACAGGCTTAGAATAGCCAACATGGCTTATTGTCACCCCAAAATGTTTCTGTACAGGGACATGCCAAGCAGATTCTTGGTCCCTGTCCTGTTGGGTCATTTGTCATGCTACATATATTTCTGACTCCTAAAATAGCCTGTTGACAGCCAAAACCAGCCACTGTGCCTTAGTCCCTTTGCCAAACTCATCCCTGGCAAGAAGCTGAATCCAGCTCTGAGCCTATAAGCTAAAGCAAAATACTATAACTTACACCAATTTGCTGACGTGGCTCTCAGATCACTCCAAATTCTGCCTCGCACATTTTCTATTTCATCCCACTCTTCCTCCTTATTTTGTATTGCACTTCTCTGCATATGGAAGGCAGTTATTTGTCACTAATAAAAAGACTTCAAGAAGGTTTTGTATCATTCTTCTTTTCCACCCTTTCCTCAAAGAGGAATGAAGGAGCCCTCCAGGTTGTTGCATTTGAAGAGGAGGAAGTTATTTTGCATTTCTTTTACAGAAAAGGAAGAGAGAGCAGAAGGGGAGGAGGTCTAAGCTACTGAAAGCTACTGTATGCAGCAAAAACTTGTTCCCTTTCCTCTTCCCTTCTTTAAAAGGCATTGTAGGACTTGGTTGCTAACTTGAAAACCCCCTTCTTTTTGGAAAAAAAGTAGACTATATCCAGGTATATACAGATATATAAGCTCCTATTTGAGCAGCACTGGGAAATGGAGAGTAAAAAATATCCTAAACATCATTGAAAAGTGCAATGAAGAAGATATTTCTAGGGACATCAGCTGTAGGTCCCTGTAGGAGGTAGTGTTGAAATTCATATGAATGAAATTCATTTTATAGACAGTATATACATTGACATTCTATCAAGGGTAAAGCAACTCCCTGGACAAATATACAGTAAGTGGTTTTGAGTAGAAAGAGACAATTGTAGTTTCATTATACTTCCCAACTTTGACCTGAGTGAATTACAAATGAATTCTCTACCAAAATAAGTTCCTGAAGAGACTGGCCCTGATTCAGCTTCCTTTATTTCCTCTGTACAACACTAGTTTGTTTAATGCATGCAGTAAGAAAGTGGAAAAAAAAAAAAAAAGTCATTGTTGCACAAAATAAAATGAAATTCAGACATGTCACATCCTTGAAACACTTCTTCGTGGGCTGTATAATGCATTGACAGATATGAAGGTGGATGGTTTTAAAAACTTGTATTTCTGTTCATGTTTCTTTGACCTATGGTTGTTTTCTGTGTATATAGAAGCAGAATGATGAAATGGCCAGTTATTCAATACAGTTTGGAACATTACTTAAGAAATACATTTCAGTTAATTCTGACTGGTAAATTGTGTCTGAAGCCGTAGAAAGTTATGGAAGCTGGTGTCCTGAACCATGCAAAAATATAATTCAAGTACTGGACATTCACTGTCTCTTGCCAGTGTTTTGCCATGGGAACCAATATTCTAACATCTTTTGCATTAAAGCCAGCAAGATCCTTCAGTTTGTTATCTTATCCTCTCTCCGTGAGTAGACATGTTTTTGTGTTTTTTTAGGTCCCCCCCCCCCCTTTGCAGTATTCTCTAAGACATCAAGTGAACAGAAGAGTCCAGATCCCACTGAAAGGTAGACTCATAACTCTCTTTATACTTTTGAAACAGTGCAGACAAAATATTTTTCAAGTTTTTAAAAAGTTCTGTAACTTCTGACGAGACACAATGAATCTCATGAATAGGCAGTGTAACACAGACAACCAGCCAGGCACAACCTCAGGTGGCAAGAAATATCCACGTTTATTGGAAAAAGTGATCAGTTAGAGCAGATGAAACTCCTACACCCAAACCCCATGATTATTCTCTACTTCAGTGATATTCAGTGATAAATGGAAATGCCAAGGTAAAGTGTTTTTCTGACAGCGGATCAGTGACATAGACCTAAGCCTGGAGTAATAGCAGACCTAACACACTTGCAGTTTTGATGACTTCAACTGGGAAACACATTTCAACAGATACACTCATGTGAAGATGAAAAAAACTAATTATCTGGTGTTAAATGTATTTAAGAAAAAATTATAAATTCTATTGTCTTGGGCATAAGTTGATGAGTAGAAAAAAGTCTTTTCCTCCAACTTATAAATCTATTTGTGAGGTCAGAGCAGACCAAGGGTTTGGAACAAGAATAAATAATCATTCTTGTCCTTCTAAGGTACTATTTTTGTTCATGCAAGCAGTCTTCAAAATTTTCTGTAAAAGGTGCCTTTTTAATTGAAGATCTGTTTCTGAACTGAGGAAGAAGATAATTTCTTATCTTAAAAATCCCAAATTGTAATTCTGGTGGGACTCTTCCCTCTCAGTTTCATGGTGAAGAAGAGGAAGAGAATTGTTCAGTGCAGGGCAGCGCACACAGAGTGGATCTACTACTCCTTTGCCCACCTCCTCTCTTCTCCACTAGGACTTTATGTCTTCTGCTTCTAAACTGGAAACTGAAAAGATGTTTCTCCATGTAACCTCCATGTAATATGTAAGTGTAAAGTGTATGATAGGAATTTATTAGGCAGTTTCTGTTCCAAATAACCAGATAAATACATTACAGGGCCTCACTGTAACCTCTCTTGCCTGTGAGAGAGTATTTGATGACAGTGATACTTGTAATCGGGTCCAGAATTAAGAGCCATATCATCCCATGTTAGTCTTTTTGTATACTCAATATCTATTTATCTTTTTCCAGTGAGTTATTACAAGTTAAATGCACATTTGTAAATTAAGATATAGAAGTTAAGCTAAAGTTCCTTCCAACTCTAACTTCATCTGTATTCACCCTGGTGATATTGTTTTATTAACATTGAAAGAGTCAGACTGTCTACCCTTCCATAGTAGATAGAATCTGACTCTGAAGATTATAGGAAGGAAAAGCTGACCCATATTTCTTCCTTTGCAAAACATGTAAACATAAATTTACACCATTGAATATAATTACTGCAGCTGTTTTCACATGATAACAATGTGAAAAATAACATCAGATAACATATTTGAAGGGATTCCTTGATCACCGTAATCTGTAATGAAATTCTGTTCTTAATGGTAACTAGCATTTTACTCTGAAAATGTTTCCTTTTGTCACTGCTGAAATCCAAGTGGATTTCCCTCTGAAACACTTTACATTGGTGTTACTGTTACTGCTACTCAAATGACTGGGAAGTGCAAGAGTCAAATCACTAGTTTTTGCAGAAGATGGGCAACTGTTTAAAAAAGTATAATTACTCTGAAAAATTTCACACGTACACAGAGCTCAAAATCAGCAAAATGGGTCCATGTCCAAGCAGAGGGCAGTGACAAGTGGAGTCCCTCAAGGATCAGTACTGGGACCGGTCTTGTTTAACATCTTCGTCAGCGACATGGACAGTGACACAGAGTGCACCCTCAACAAGTTTGCCGACGACACCAAGCTTTGTGGGGCAGCTGACACGCTGGAGGGAAGGGATGCCATCCAGAGGGACCTTGACAGGCTGGAGAGGTGGACCCATGCCAAATTCATGAAGTTCAACAAGACCAAGTGCAAGGTCCTCCATCTGGGTCAGGGCAATCCCAAGCACCGATATAGGCTGGGCAGTGACTGGCTTGAGAGTAGCCCTGAAGAAAAGGACTTGGGGGTGCTGGTGGACGAGAGACTTATCATGAGCTGTCAGTGTGCACTAGCAGCCCAGAAAGCCAATCGTATCCTGGGCTACATCAGGAGAAGCGTGGCCAGCAGGTCGAGGGAGGTGATTCTGCCCCTCTACTCCACTCTCGTGAGACCCCACCTGGAGTACTGCATCCAGTTCTGGAGCCCCTACTACAAGAGAGATATGGACGTGCTGGAACGTGTCCAGAGAAGGGCCACGAGCATGATCAGAGGGCTGGAGCACCTCTCCTATGAGGACAGACTGAGAAAGTTGGGGTTGTTCAGTCTGGAGAAAAGAAGGCTCTGAGGAGACCTTATAGTGGCCTACCAGTATCTTAAGGGGGCCTACAAGAAAGCTGGTGAGGGACTTTTTAGGATGTCGGGTAATGGTAGGACTAGAGGGAACGGATTAAAGCTAGAGATGGGTCGATTCAGATTGGACGTTAGGAAGAAGTTCTTCCCCATGAGGGTGGTGAGACACTGGAACAGGTTGCCCAGAGAGGTGGTGGAAGCGCTATCCCTGGAAGTTTTTAAGGCCAGGCTGGATGAGGTTCTGAGCAACCTGATCTAATGGGAGGTGTCCCTGCCCAGGGCAGGGGGGTTGGAACTAGATGATCTTTAAGGTCCCTTTCAACCCTAACAATTCTATGATTCTATGATTCTAAAATGCAGCCACGCTGTCATTAACAGCATAAAAATAAAAGCTGAACTTTTAAAAAACAGCTTATTTTTTCAAACAGATCAAGCTTTGTATATATTGCTATATTAAGCAAAAATTCTCATTCTTTACCGCTGAATTTATTGAGAAAGCTTGTTTAGCATATACTCAGAAATGGATGTTAACAATGAAAAAATAGATGAGGCAGATCAGTAATCCTTCATTCAATAAACATTAAGGATGAGCTTCATCCAATCACCCATTTTATTCCTTCACAAGTCCAAGATACTAGTGAAGTATTGTGTTTTCTACAGCTTCGAAGGGCACCTGACTTAAATAGCTCTCCGCTTAAATGCCTCAGAGAGCAAAACCAACATCCAAACAGCAGAATTACTTGTGCTTACAGGTAGAAGACCACATGTTTTAGACCCAAAATGAGACTGCATTTCAAAACTATTTTAAAGTCACATTTGAATCTCTAAATGACTGCTGCACTTCAAATACCTTTTGATCCAGTAGCTTGAGCTATTTACATACAATGTATAGGTAACAGAAAGCTCTCATCAGATGGGTATGAGAAATAACATATTTTGGGTGTTATTTTTCAGTGAAATATATAATATGGATGCTTCAGAAAAGATACCTGTTTGTTACAACAACCAAACTAGTATCCTAAAAGGTCAGCCCATACCAATGAGGGCTCTCTTAAGGTGTCAATGGAGCAAGGAAACTCTATTCCTTTTAAAACATGGATAAACTGAGAAAAACAAAGATGCTGTAAGTAATTAAGCATGTCTAATAATACTACAAAAATAAATTTTGGAAAAAAAAAAATCAAATTCTAACAGAAACAGTCCACCTTTAAATAAACATTTTGAGTGAATGAATGGTTACGAATCAGTTTTCCCAGGATGAAATTCAAAAGGTGAGTCAAAAGAAAAAAAAAACAAATAGAAATAATGACAGAAGAACTGTACAAGTAACCTATTGGAAATGGTAATTCACTAAATAAAACCAAGGGTAATAACTAACTGTGATTGCAACCTGAAGTGATCTCCATAATTGCTGGGTAAGCAAATTTAAAACCATTCCAGTTGCTTGGTTGCTTATTACACCTGTAAGCGTATTAGACAAGTTGTTGCAGAAATGTGAAAAGGTGTGAAAATTCATCACTGTGTTTAGCTTTTCTGGACAGACATCAAGACTATGAAGCTAACACTGGAATTATAGTAAACACTTTCCTGATAATTGTATATAATTTTTCACAACTGAACCATGATTAGTAAATCATCAACACCTGGTGGTGTATTACATAACTATCTATGACAAGGCTAGGCAAAATGACTGGTTTGCCTGAATGCATTCCTCCCCTTTCTATTGGTCTATGTTCTTGCTTCTTGTTAGTGAAAAGGACTATTTTCCTCATTTCTCAGCAGACATTATCATCCAGAAATGTTTATATGGGCTTTAGAGAGAAGAAATTTATTGATTTTTGTTTGCATCTTATATGTTTATAGAATAAGGTAGCCTGAAGGATGAAGAGATTGAATTCAAGTCCTAACTTTGTCCCATAAATGTTACTTTAGAGGGAAAGGTTGCCTTCCAGAGGGATCTGGACAGGCTTGAGAGGTGGGCCCATGCAAAACTCATGAAGTTCAACTAGGCCAAGTGCAAGGTGCTGCACATGGGGCAGGGCAATCCCAAGAACAAATACAGGCTGGGTGGAGAATGGATTGAGAGCGGCCCTGAGGAGAAGGACTTGGGAGTGTTGGTGAATGAGAAGCTCAACAGGAGATAGCAATGTGTGCTTGCAGCCCAGAAACCCAACCACATCCTGGGCTGCATCAAAAGAAAGGTGGCCATCAGGTCAAGGGAGGTGATTCTCACTTCCTACTCCGCTCTCGTGAGACCCCACCTGGAGATCAGAGGGCTGGAGCATGTCTTCTATGAACACAGGCTGAGAGAGTTGGGGTTGTTCAGCCTGGAGAAGAGGAGACTACAGGGAGACCTTATAGCGGCCTTCCAGTACCTAAAGGGGGCCTATAGGAGAGATGGGGAGGGACTCTTTGTGAGGGAGTGTAGTGACAGGATGAGGGGTAACCGTTTTAAACTGAAAGAGGGTAGATTTCCATTAGGTATTAGGAAGAAATTCTTTACTGTGAGGGTGGTGAGACATTGAAAATGGTTGCCCAGAGAAGTTGTGGATGCCCCATCCCTGGAAGTGTTCAAGGCCAGGCTGGATGGGGCTTTGAGCAATGTGGTCTAGTGGAAGGTGTCCCTGCCCATTGCAAGGGGAGTTGTAACTAGATGACCTTTCAGTTCACTTTCAACCCAAACCACTCTATGATTCTATGAAGGACAAATGGCTTTATGTTCCTGGAAATTATCAAGGGGGGGGTGGTGGTGGGTTGTATTGATGAGTAATGATCATTGAAAGCAAAATTTGTAAGTTGGTTTTTTTTTTTTTTTAGTAGTGACACACACTGGAAAACAAACCCTTAGTAACGAACAAATTCAGTTTATAGGTGCCCCCTACTCCAAAATTTTTCAGCAGTATGGTAGGCAGGTATTGGTACAGAAGGTTCATATTTAATAATATTTAGCTTGCTCTTCTTAATTGTCAAGGTTTGAGAGCATTGCTTCTCTAATCATTAACAGTCCTGAATTTTCCAGAGATAATCAGAGAAAGTAAAATCCTTTGTTATAAATGTGATTAGGTTAATTTAGTACTAGCTGAAAGATCTGATTTGATAAAAACTCATAATGTTGAAAACACCCAATTGTTGACAAATCAGCTAGCACTAAGAAGATAGTAATCCTGGAATCACAGAATAATTTTGGTTGGAGGGACCTATTGAGGTCATCTTCTCCAACTGCCTACTAAAAGCAGGTCCAACTTAGAACAGGCTGCCAAGGGCCTTTCTGCAATACAAGTTCACCCTACATTGCGTCACTAAATTTGATCTGGTGAGTTATAAGGAGTGTTGATAGGTGAGAGAAGGTTTGCTTACCCTATTTAGCTTTTAAACTATTGAGTAAAAGAGAGATCAAGTGCTACTATGGTAAGTGTCTTCCAGCTTAAGTCAAAGTTGTAGCAGAAAATTAAAATTGAAGAGCTTTGTAGCCTGCCATTGTAACTATGAATATGGCCCCCAGATTATACTTGCTACAAAGCTGATCTCTTCAAATCAGTTTATGGCAATTAGTAAAATAAGCAAGTGGAGTCTTTGTTTGAATAAATTGTTTGTTTGCTCTGTTTAGGGACAACTGAAGCTGAATCTTCTTTCATAAACTAAAATAGCGCAATGTGTACATTAGTGTTTTAGTGAGAATCAAGGGTGCAGTTTTGAAAAAAACCTTATTGAGTCCAGTCACAGAATAGCCTTGGAGCTTAAGAGTTGTATTTCTTCTGGGTGAAACTAAACTGAAAGATGTACATACTGTACACACCTGATGCACTCCAGTAATTAATCCATGTTCAGTCCCCAGGACCAGAGTAAAGCCATTCCAAAAGAGCCTCCCTTCTCCCTCATAACACATTCAATCCCCCTTAATAACACTCTCCAGGCCTTCTCCCTTTTTTGCATACTACTTGCTAATATAGCCATAGATGATGATGACAGAAATGGTCTCCTGTTCACTGGGAAATTTATTGCTCTGAATTTACTCTATGAATATCTAATTATGTTGGAATATCAGTATTGGCATGAAATCTGTTATCAAAGACTATGGAAAATGGCCTTGATTAGAATCTAAAGGATGATGGGGGAACTCAGCGCTATCAACCTTTCAGCCAATGGTGTTGTTATCAGAAATATTGTACTGTACAGCCAAACATACTAATTCACATCCAAGGTTAGCTATATTCATATTTTACTGTACAGCCAAACATACTAATTCACATCCAAGGTTAGCTATATTCATATCACCTTACATATCAAAACATAAGAGTATCCACGCCCTGTTGGAGATGGGTTAAAACTTTTTCTCTAAGGACTCAACATTTGCTATATATTTGTATGTAAAATTCCATGGCTTAGGGTAAAGGTAATAAAAGGTGCTCTTTTTATCTGAAACTTATATATTCCAGTTCTAAACTGCAGATGATATCAAAGGGTTAGAGATGAGCAGTTTCTTGTCATCTTTTTTTCTTTTAAATCTAATGTTCCCATTTATGTTCTTTTCACACAGGAAGCTGATAAAACACCTTTTGTTTGACTGACATTCTCTAAATTTAATAAAAAACTGCAGCTTGCCTTAGCATTCTAATCAACACGAAACAGAAAGACAGACATCAAAGTGTTGGTAGTATATTAAATATAGATGTCCTCTAACTTTGCCCTTGGTAATCAATGCACAGTTAGATAGTTTTAACGCATGTGAAAAAGTATCAGAAATGGCTCCAGGCTAATAAACCTATGTTTGCTGCACAGACTTTCTTTAAATATTTTTTCTACTCCCCAGAAATGTGCACCTGTGTGTGCTAAGACCATGCAGCAGAAATGAGGGATAAAACCCATGTTAGTGAATAAACATTTTTTTCTTTTACTGGGCTATTAGTAAACTATTTTGCATAAGGCAACTCTGTCTGCTGAGGCTAGTTTTAAGGCTATTTTCAAAACCAGATTTGGAGCCAGGACTACACTGACTTTAGGAATGGGGTTGAGGCAACCTGTCACGCCATGTCAGGACTTTGTATTAGAGGGTACCCCTGTACAGAGTCTCATAAACATTCAAAGTAAATATTCTGAATACATCTGAAATAAGTTACCATGTCTCTGGTATTTCCATGAGGTCTGCGCTGCTATTATGGGGATGTAAATATAATCTACTTCCCTCTGACAATTGCTTTGCAGGAAGAATGTGGATGCCATCATCTACTTAGAAACCACTGATATGGGTTTCTTGGGTATCTTAAGTCCCATAATGAACAAACACCCCCCCCCTTTTTTTTTTTTTTGGTATTTCAACCTCCATGATCTTGCAATGAAACTTTTCAGCAAAAAACCCAAGTGTCTTCTCAGTGATGGAAAATGTGAGTCTTTTTTCCTATCTAGATGTATTCCATTGACCGTGAAGTGAATCACAAAATTTGTAAAGTTAGGGAGAATTTCTCTTGAACAAATATGGCTAAATGAACCAAGGAAAACACTCCCAGAAGAGGTAGAAGTGTTTCACACATGACTCAGAAACTGAATCTAAAAATGTATCCTATACCCACATCATCAGGAGAGTACTTCAGAAAAGTTAACAGGTTGTGTATGGTACTATTCAAAGAAATTCTCTGTGCCAAAAATATCATCCTAATATTTCCAGTAGATTTGAGATTAGTCCCACAGAATCTTGTTAAAAAGACTATATTAAACAGATGTCTCTGAATACCTCACCAAAAACAAGAGGACATCGGTCAGATCTGTTGGATACTAAGATCCTTTGGGTAGATATAATCCTCTAAATGAGGAAAATCATATTATGGATTTAGTAGGCCATGTTTTCTATTTCTGAAAGAAGTTCTGCGTGTGGGATACAGCCTATGATGGATTCTGTGCCACCTACACTACTAAGAGAGTGCCACCGATGCTACTAAGCAACATTGGGAACACACAAGATCCTCCTTTTGGGAGGGGGGAAAGCAGTATATAAAAACACCAGATGTAAGCAAGGAGAGATGGGTAAAAAAAAAAGTCACTATCTTCAGTTCTGACTTTCCTTTTGGAAGAGCTCTGAAGCCTGGTCACCTTGGCCTTAGGGATGGAGAGGCATCAAGGACCTCAGCCACCAGCACTAACTTTCTAGCATCACCTCTGTAGTACTTTGTAGTCACAAAAAATTTAGTTAAGTGTTAAGATCTTACTGTGTAAGAACTAACCATTAGCACAAAGTATATTGTTAAGAGCCCATCATTGTTTCAAGTTTAAATCTGGCTTAATTGATCAGTCTTCTAAACTATCCCACCACAGCAATCTCTAATCCCATTGTTGATATTGTTATGTGCG
This sequence comes from Fratercula arctica, assembly GCA_947846985.1. Classification (NCBI taxonomy): domain Eukaryota; kingdom Metazoa; phylum Chordata; class Aves; order Charadriiformes; family Alcidae; genus Fratercula; species Fratercula arctica. The sequence goes on along the minus strand of CANTUZ010000005.1, from coordinate 51,049,348 downwards.
CTTATAGAGACACACATTTATCCACTTGAGGCAGCTGTATTTTTTGTTCTATGTAGTTTTCACCTGTTAAAATGGAGGAATCCAACAGAGGTACCAAAGACTATTACTTCTTTGGTACTTCATCTTAAATTATGAAGAGGCAAATGAGATTATTGTTTTCCCACAAAACATGAAAGTAAACAGCAGATGTCAAGAGGCAGTAGTTTTCACAAGCCGTATCTTTGCAATAGCAGAGATAGCAGTTCTTTTAATCAAAAATCTGCATATCCAAGAGTAACGTGCATATTTCTCTTGGGTATCACTGGAAGGACTAACTCAGTATGCAGAAATTCATTGCTTGTTGGGGACACAGGAGCAGCTGGTTTTCTCTGGTTATGGAGGTATGAATTTAGAGAGGTCAATCACTTTATTCAAGCATCAGCATTTGCCCTTCCCAGTCGCAGACATATGGTGAAGCTTATGCAGAGTACAAGGGTTTCCAGCGGAGCCATTCCTGGTACGGGCTAGCCCAGGACATTCTCTGGAACATTCCAGGACCTCAGTTACCAGTATGGCCATATCAGCTTCTTGTTTCAACAATAATATATGGACATTTTATACTTAATATCTGTCCTGGTTCCAGCGGGGATAGGGTTAATTCTCCCCAGGCTCCGGCAGAGAGACAGGTATTCCATGCCATGTGAGCCGTGCCCACTCGGAGCTGCCGGGGGAGGGGGCGGGAATTGCCGCTGGGAGTGGGCTGGGGCATCTGGAGTGTGGTCAGTGAGCGGCGGTTCCGTAACCGTGTTTGTACATTCCTCTATCCGTGTTATTGTTGTTGTTTTCTTGTTACCTTTGCTGTTCTGTTAAATTCATTTGTCTCAACTCACGAGTTTTGCCTTTTTCTTCCGATCCTTTCCTGTATTGGGAAGGCCCAAGAGAGTGGCACATGGCTCTCTGTTGCCATCTGAGGCCAAACCACCACAATATCATATTCTGCATAGCATTTACTGATTCCATTTGTGTTATACTTTTTTATGTAACAATTGCTTCATTTGAACGGTACTTTAGTTGAAAAAGTGATTTATAGTTTTGTTTCTAGAACTTCTGCTAACAATATGCTGTAACAGTGGTCGTCTTTGCTCTCCATTTAGAGGTAATGAGTTATTTTATCTAACAAGAATACTTTCTGTTTAATCTAAATTATATCTTGGTTGCTCGCAATCAAATCTTATACATGATACCCAGACCATTAGCTACAAAACTGAATTTGCTTTCTAAAAGTTGTATATTCTTACTGACAAACTAGAATTATGCTGCTGGGATCTCACAAAATTTTTGCAGTGTGACCGAAGACCTGTTATTTTTCCTCTCTGATTCTGAGCTACTGTTTTCAAGAATGTCTAGATGTGGTCTTTTAATCTGTAATGCTGGGATGATGCTTGTCTTATACAAGTGAACTGAGCCTAGAATAAGATCCTGATGTAAGCTGGTGTTTCTTTTTCTTTAGACAGTTATTGTGCTTGTGCCATGTTGAAATTCAGGTGTGAAGATCACAACAGTCCTTTGTGTTTAAGTATGTGTTTGTATTACATCTGGGGAAGCATTTTTTTACTTTTCTTAAGGTGAAATATGCTTCTAGCACTTGCATTTAGTCTTGTATTCTACTGCATTTGGGATGGACGGTACTCATTAGAAATCAGCATGTAGACAGATAGGATAGCTAACTCTTTTCTGACAAGAAAAGCTTAGACAAATGAAACAGGAAGATAAACATAACATTTATCTCTGTGTATGTAAACAATGAGATCAAAGACATGGAGTAGGAGGCACCCTACCACCGAGTAGCTGACTGAGGGCACAAAACAGCAGATGCAAACTGAAGCACTCAGTACATCGCATTGAAGTGAAGACTATAAACAGTCGTGTTTGTGTAGTTACTTGAGTTTGCATAGGTGAACTGAAAGTGAAAATACAACTATAAAAACATTTGGGTTCCAAATAATAGTAGATGGAATCAGACACTTCAGGCCGCCTAATAAATCACAACAATTCCTCCAGTAGGCATGTGTAAGTTCTGTGTTTTATGGTTCGCAAGACATTACTTCTGAAGATGCAAATTCAGAGAAATTGTGTGTTATATCCCTCTTTGGTCTCAGTTGTCTTCTGTTAATATTGCCATCATCTAAAGGTCAAGAACAGCAGGAAAAAGAAAATCTGTTCCAAATACTGACTAAAGAACAAATTAAGCATTAATGTCATGAAACTCTCTGTGTGACTAATAAATTCTTTACTGATGATAGAAGAATAAGACAACGTAGGTCAGTTTTGACAGTAGAAGAACTTTTATGTCTAGTTTGTTCAACTTTTCTGTTTCTTGAGTGAATTTTATTACAGTCTAATTAGACTCCCAAAAAAATCTAAAAGGTAATTTTATGTTACAGCTCCCATAGGCCAAACAATAGAAAATCCTTGTGAAGGAAAACTTGGTTATATGGCACAGAATACTCTCAAAATGAACCTTATACTGACAGAATCCACAGAAAGGACTTTATATATGCTCCCTGGCCAAGTCAGTCATTTAACGAAACCTATAAAAACAAGTTGGGTTTTTTTGAGCAAAAACTTCTTTATAAGGTTCCTTTTGTGAGCTTCTTTTAGATTAATCATTAGGAAATCGAAGGCTAGAGAGCTGAAAGGGGTTTTCAGAGATCATTAGTCATCCTCCAAGGCAAAATTCTAAAAGAGATAACAAAAGCATTATTGGAAGATGCCAGCTTGATCTATAGCTGAAAATTTTCAAATAGGAGATTCCTGATCCTTATAGCAATCAACTCTGGTGCTCATTTGCTTTTATAATTAAAAAGATCTTACTCATGTTTAACAGAGGATGCTGCAGTTTAAATACATCCTTTCTTGTCCTACTCTCAAAGAACACAGAACAACTTAATTTGCTGCTTTTTTAAAGCAATATTTATTGTATTTGAAGACTGTTTTGTCTTGCCACAGTCGTTTCTTTTTTCTAAACTGATAAAATCTGCTGTTCTATTATCTCAAAAATGGAGGTGGGTCTGCAAACGTACAGACATTTTGTGGTCAAAATGCATATAGTACTTCCAATGAAGCAGCATATTTACTTCACATGACTTATAAATAAAAGTCTAATTATAACTGCAGAACTGCTACATGTCCCATAACTCTGCATTAGAATCATAGAGTGGTTTGGGTTGGAAGGGACGTTAAAGATCATCTAGTTCCAAACCCCCTGCCATGGGCAGGAGTATCTTCCTCATCCAACCTGGCCCAGGGATGGGGCATCCACAACTTTCTGGACAATCTGTTCCAGCGTCTCACCACCCTCACAGTAAAGAATTTCTTCTGAATATCTAGTCTAAATCTACCCTCTTTGAGTTTGCAACCGTTACTCCTAGTCCTATCACTACACTCCCTCATAAAGACTTCCTCCCCATCTTCCTGTAGGCCCCCTTTAAGTACTGGAAGGCCGCTATAAGATCTCCTCTGAGACTTCTCTTCTCCAACTCAAACTCTCTCAGCCTGTCCTCATAGCATAAGTGCTCCAGCCCCCGATCATCTTCGCGGCCCTACTCTGGTCCTGCTTGTCCTGTACATTCATATTCACATACAGTGCTGTCCTATATTGACTAATATTTATTTTTTTCAGGCCCTTTATTCAGTTTATCAAGGCTATTTTGTATCCTAATCCTATCCTGTTGAGTGTTTGCAGTTTTGCCTTCTTAGTGTCATTTACAAAGTTAATACCCCTAGTCTTCATCCTGGAAGTTCTTGGGGTTTTATTTTATTTTTCAGATTACACTCCCCTTCTCTGATTTGATTACACTGCACCTCATTTTATGGCATGATTCCCTGTACCCTCTAGCCAATATGTCTTCTCCCACCCCTACCAGTCATGTTCTCAGTCTTCCCTTTGTTATCTCCAACCCTTGTCATTCCAGCCCATCCCTTCCCTCCTAAACAAATACCTTCTGGAGGACCTGCTCCACTCCTTCATACAAGTCAAACTCCCCAGCTGCCTTAGTCTTCCTGTGAACTCTTAGAAAATAAGCAACAATCACGTCTCCTCAGCAGACAAGGATGTTTTATTTCCCTGCCATGCTGCATGGAGAAGGCTCATTGTAGCCCCTGCACGTACAAACCCACACAGAGCCCAAGCCACAAACTTCAGCTCTGCTCATTTCCTTCTCTCTTTTCCTCATTTTTTTCATATCAGAGACTACATTCTGCATAAGGCTCAGATGGAGAATGGGTTCTATCAGACTCAGGATAAGTCTTGTAGAAATTCACTGTATACATCCTTCCAGTCTGACACGGATCCATTGATAATTGTTGAATGATAACAGAACAACTGTCGGTAAAACTCTCTTGCGCTAGTGTTACCTAGGTCGTAGCTCTTCAGTTCGCTCACAAGAACACTGTGTGAGGCAACACCAAAGCCTTACAGAAGTCTAAATTACTCCTACACTGACCTATAGGACTTGCATTGTCAGGTAAAAGTTGCTATTGACGCAGTATATTTTGCTCAAACATCCAATGACAATTATTTGTTTCCTGAGGGCTTTTACAAATTCATTATTTGCTCTGTTTCCTTCTGGCAAATTAGACTCAAACAGTTAGTCTGGATTTCCTCAGATCTCATGTAAGACAGGTACATTTCATTTCATCCCAGTCATTTGAAGTAGTTTTCAACTATTATTTTTTAGTTCAGAAATATAACTGCTAATGATCATGGGATTGTCAGAAATGCTAGAGGTTAAATTTCATTAGGTGACTTGAGAGCATCTGACTTAAGTACTGTCCAACTTGCTCTTCGTAATGTATATTAAAAAAAAATAAATCAACTTACTACTTATCTTATTTCCTCGTAAACTAATTTTAAAGAAAAAAAGAGAATTCAAGATTATTCTGTCAGATGAAAATTATTTCTGAACAAAGTAATATTATTTTACCTTCACCAGACTAGAGTTTGCTTAATTCTTTGATCTAGCTAGCACAGTGTTTCAGATACTTTTGGTAATGGATTAAACTAGCCTGACTGCACTATAATCTACCACAACAAAACCAGTTTTACAGTAAATAAATGAATTAGATATAGAATGAAAAAAATATCCCTGAATTCTAAGCACAAACTCATGAAGACTAATCCTACCTATAACATTGTTTTGTCTATAATGAAAAGCCTTTGTTTTCTAACTCAACCTATTTAAATCAGATTTAAGTTATCAGGTTCAGCTGCATTAATTAGTCCCAATAAGGGATGCCTCTTCTCTAATTATAAAAGCAATTCATAAATACCAAAATGATATACAAGTTGTGAGACTTTGCAGGTATGTATAAGAAACAGAACTGGAAAAATAGGAAGAGTAAAGCAAACTTTTCATCTGCTTCATTATCACCTTCTTCCCCCCCTCCCACATTACACAGTAACTGGGAAGTTCAATTTTTTTGAAAATCTATACTTTTCAGACTTCCTATTAATTTGTCCAGAGCCATAATGTTTGTATTAGTGACTTTCCTTAATGGCAAGATAGCAGAAGTTGAAAGAGTCAATGCAGAGGACACTGGGCATGCAAGGCAGATGACTTAATATGAATTAAGTTTTAGGACAAGAACACTCGCAACAGTTTGATTACTTTTAGTCAGAAAGGACAAGAGTGATAAATTGAAACCTTGAAATTTTCTCTTTAGGGGCTGTTTCTCCACAGAAGTGACTTGGACTTTAGTAGCATCGTCAGCCTTAAGCATGTTCGTTACCACCACAGATGTGTTCCTATATCTGCTAGGAAAACATATGTTTTCTTGACCTTTTATCATAATATTGTACAGTAGATGAATGACAGGGTATAAGTCATTATATTAATACTAACAAACTTAATCTAGATGCAGAATGCTGTAATTTTTATGTATTTGAACTTTTCAATAGTCTGTTTTACGTTCTGCAAATTAACACTATGGTCCCTTAGCACCAAAGGGAATTAACCAAAAGCATCTTACACAAACGCATAAGCAAACAGTTTAGAATGGAATTTCTTTTAATAACAGCAGTTATTACTCACTGAGGAAGTGAGTGATCTCTTCTCCAAGAATGTTTATTAAGGGCTAAAATAAATTTAATAAAAGCCAAATTGGTACTCTTTTTATTCTGCATTATCCTAACTAATGAGTACTGTTTGGTAACTATTTGAAACAAAACAAAAAAAAAAAAAAAAAAAAAAAGAGATGCAGGTTCCTTTATTTTTCCACTCAGACATGCAAATAAGACAAGAAAATGCACATTTGTTCAATAAGTGGTTAGTAAAATAAATATTCTTAGTGATGTCTTCCACATCTTAAATACATAATGAGGAATGGCTTTCTCAAGTCTCAAATGCATTCATTATCTAAAAGGAAATATGTGACACCTCTTGTTAGTATTACGCTGAAATGATTTTACTTCATGGCTTTGATTTCTTGAGCTTTGGACAAAAAGCTAAATGAAGTATCATATTGTAAATGCTAGGAAATATATAAGCAAAATCAGGGCACTTTTTTTCCTGTGTTTGCCACAGAGAGGAAGGTAAATGCTAGTAACTTTTTCCCATCCTGTAAGAGAATCTTATCTCATATTTAGTATTTATAATGTAGCATTTTCCAAACAGCATGAGACTTAAGATCAACAAATTCCTCTCTGTCTGCAGTGGTCAAAACTTTATGCTTCAGAAAAAGATAAAAGATAAAATTTTAGTTACTTTCAGAAACTAGATAAAAGTAAGAGGTGAGGTGGTGCTTGGAAACATATATTAAATTCTTATGTTATTGTTGATGATAGGATGTGAAGTGAATCTGAAAAAAAAAAAATCACTGATAAAGGATAGAGATGAAAATACTAAGTTTTAAAATCCCTTTTTGAACTTCTGCCATTCTTCAGTTTTCAAACAGTGATCCAATAATTTGTTACAGATTTTTCTGATTCAAAATTGAAATAAGTTAGTGAATGCCAGGCTTTACTTTTTTTTTTTTGTCAGAAACAGCTTTACATAAAAATGTAGAGCAGTGATCAAATAAGAGAAACGACCAGAAAATAATTACTTATTATAATGAAATTGAAGACTGAGAGCAAATAAGCACTTGGATCATACTAAGTCCATGGTAGGCTGACAATCAAAAGCTCTCTATTAATTTCTCTGCTGTCTTTTTTTTTTTTTTTTAGTCAGAGGAATACATATTTTTTTTCATATTAAGATTCAGTAAAGGAGAAAAGCCTATAGAGTTTCATAATGCTTATATTTCTATTAAAATTTCTTCAATGTTTCTTTAAAATTTTGTGTGTTCTTTAGTGCATCTATGTAGATTTCTTTGTTCCAATAGGCAAAAGAATTTAAATGAATTTAGTATACATTGCACTGTCATGTGATGCATGAAAACTTTCAGACTTTTTTTTTCCTCTAAGGCTTTCCAAATTGAAAAGATATTCATAAAGAGGATAAAGAGGTAGTTATAGAGAACTTCTGTGAGGAGACTTACTTATATATTAATGGAATAAGCAGTTCTGTTTAAGAAAGACAGGTATTCAAGAAGGCAATAGAAGAAGGCTTGACTGAAAAAAGTAAAAATGCATTCGTCTAAAATTCCCCAATTCACAGAGGCACATGTGTTAGCAGATTAAAAAAATCTGCTATATACATGCTAATTGTGCTGGGGAGCATGTAGCAGCCTTACTCACCAACAATGAATTAACTATTTTATATAGCAGGAAAGCAATCTAAGTAAATGGGCCATTTGGACATCACTAGTCATAAAATTGTATACTTCTCCAGAGGAGGTTATGTTTCACTTTCAGGGACAATTTCTTCTCTCCCTTGCCACATACCTTCTTTTATGATGTTCATGTTAGGCTTGTCACTGAACTTTTAATATCTTTCAAAAAACTTGTGTTAGACAATCAGAAAATTCTTCTGTGTATTATTTTTATGAAAAGGGAATATTAAAAGGTCAATGCCTCCTACAATATTTCAGAAATGATTTTTACATTTGTGTTTAAGATGTCTACAAGTTCTGAAAGTACTAGTTCTGAACATACATAGTAATACATAATACTAAAATGTTATTGAACATGAGGTAGTTAGTTGGCATTCATCATCGTAACTAAGCCAAAAAAATAATTAACTAATGAGTCTCATTAAGTTTGGCTGGTGAACACAGAAATGCACCTCTTACACAGAGTAGAAATTCATGCAGATATTAATTGCGTCAACAAAAGATGATAGGCAAAGGGAATAAATGTTAAATTTATGGATGTTATTTTCTTTTTCACTGTTCTCAAAATACAATGAAAGCAAAAAACCCCCAAACATTAGGAAGATGAGTTAAAGGAACTAGTAGTTGAAGCATCTATTTTGATGCTATACATGGTTTCTATTTTCCTCGGAGTTATGTCTGGCTTCCATGCAGTAATGGTTTGGAATTCTGGAATGGTTTAAATCTTTAGTAGAGAAAAGATTGAATTTAGAAGCATGGTAATGACTTGCCTGTAGTAGAAGAAATTAACATTTACAGACTTCTGTAAGAGCTATAAAATTGATAGCAAAGCTTCATGCTGACTAAATACTTTAATAATAGCAAACAATAAGGGAAAGTGGATATGAGTTTTATAAATGATTAGTGATAAACCATATCTCAGTTTGCCCATTGCCAACATGAAAGACTTCAGAAAGATTCACTTGAGTTGAAACATCATTCTTTCTTGAAGATAAGATTAATTTAACAAGCGCATACTAGTCACCTCAAAATGCCAAACAAATTTGTAATAGTGACTACTGTCATTTTGGGACAAATTTAACACCAGTCCTAAAGAACTCACCACCTACTACATGAATACACTTGTTCAGCATCTGAAAGCATTTTTATCCAAAATTCCAGTAGGTTTCCAGTAAGGGTAAACTGAATTTTCACAAATGTACATAAGGAAAATTTTACAAATTCAGAGCAAATTGAAAATCTTTTTCCTTCTACAGACTTCTAATCTCCAGAAACCAATTTTTGGGAGACCTTCTGATTCTCCCCCTCAATGAGATTATGATAAACATTCTGATATTGAGTTCACTGAAACTAATGACAGGAAAAAAGACCTGGAATATAAATGGGAATAAGTTAACCAACTAGTGTAGGATAGGGGAATCAGATGAATTCTCACACATTTTTGTAGAGCATACAAACCACTGTTGGGGAAAAAAGCTTATTTCCAAGGTGTAACCTTGTTTATTTTACCCCCAGGGGACTTCCATCACAAAGGATGTTTCCCTGTTCCTTTCTCAGACTTTTTAGAGACATGAATTTCATATGTTCCAAGGTGATTTCTGTCAAGAGGCAGTTTTTATGAAGCTTGAACATAATGGACATTTCAAGAGCTGGTATATGGTGGAAAGAAATAGATTTTTTTGCCACAGTGCTATATTTGGAATTTGTCTATTTGGAATTAAGGCAAATTTAGTAAATAAAAAAAGTATAAGATCATGGTTTCAACTAATAACAATTGGCACTGTAGTTATGACAAATACCTAAAGGAAAAAGAAGTAAAAAGGAGGGAACAGATTATAGGTGTGAGCTGTACAGGTTTGTCTGCCTTTTGCAAGAGCTTTTATAAACATCTTGGAAAAACCAAAGCTATAGGAGAACCTATACTCTTTCCATGAACACAAAAAAACTCCCCACATCCCAAGGCTCATTTTTTATCTGTTTAAGAGAGTGAGCCAAGATAAGTCTGTTGAAAATGTGGTTTGGCAGAAACACTGGAAGAGTGGAAAGCTATTAAAATTGGCAGGGCTACAGACAAGTGACACAGAAACAGCAAACGCTGCAGCCATAGAAAATTAAGTACTTCAGCCAAAGAAATAAAAATGATAAAAAGAGGCAGAAAATACAGATGAGTAGATCTGTAGAAGTAAGTTGTTCTTACTTCTGTAGAAGCAGAAGTTCTAAAACAGTGTCAGAAACATCAATACACCTGGAGAAACATTATGTACAAAACTTCTAGCATACGCAGTGAAACAGCAGCTGTAGATAACACAGCCTTTTTCCTCCTATTAAGGAAAGAAAGTAACACAACTTAAGTTATACACCAGCTGCAGGAACATGTAATCAAAATCAGATTCTCATTTCAGTCATCTGTGATCATTAACAATGTTAATTCCATCTCATTATCTCATCAGCATCATCCAATTTTATTTTGTCAGGGACTGCAAAGACCAAAGAGAAGTGTGTCTGGGCTAGAGGCTCTTTTTATCTATCTAAATGATATATCATATTCAACTTGGTTTCTTTAGAGGGATTTATGATGCAGATGCTTACAAGAGGAAGATGTAGTGCCATATGACTAGGGCAATTACAACAAGAAAGAGCTTATCACAGAATCACAGAATGGTAGGGTTGGAAGGGACCTCTGGAGATCTAGTCCAACCCCCCTGTCAGAACAGGTTCACCTAGAGCAGGCTGCACAGGAACGTGTCCAGGTGGGTTTTGAATGTCTCCAGAGATGGAGACTCCACCACCTCTCTGGGCAGCCTGTTCCAGTGCTCTGCTACCCTCAAAGTAAAGAAGTTCCTTCTCACGTTTAGGTGGAACTTCCTATGCTCAAGTTTGTGCCCGTTAACTCTTGGTATATAAGTTTATAAGTTTATAAGGGAGATTAAGTTGTCAGCTGGTCTTTTGTTGCAGCACTGACCATGAAATAGCTTCAGAATAGTCTGATAGCACCTGAGGAAACCTGAGTGTATGGTTCTTGTATAAAAAGCCCTGGTCAAATTCTACTATGACTTGAGGAAAAGGGAGCACTCGATAGCAGAGAGTCATGAGGATTAACTTTGTTGGAATGTGTACTATGTTCTGTGAAGATGTTGCAACTTTCAGGGCTTTTGGGGTTATTAAATCTGCCTAAATACTTTTAAAAAAATTGCTATGTGGATTATAAAGTAGCGTTCCATACCTGATCCTGTCATGTTATATGTTAACTCATTCGTTCAGCTTCATTGAGCAAAATCTGTGTCTAAAGGGCTGATGGTTTCCACGCTCTATAAAGGTCTACTATGCATATAAAATGCTAATACTAAAAATTAATTCCATTGTTTTTCTGAGGTTTGGATCCAACTGCAGTTGCTTACCCACACTTACAACACTTGATCTCTGAAGTGGGATAAAATAATTATAAAACCATGATTCTAAATCTTAAAGACCAAAGATCTCCTTTGACTTTTTGCCATGGACTATCTCCAGGATTCTCATTCATGAAATAATGAAGTTTTGATTTTTTTGGCAATTACCTTCACTCTTTTTCCTCCTTTTTTCTTTGTTTAATTTTTCAGGATATTTGGCCTCTTATTGCTATCCCAACTTTCGTTACAATTCTCTAGATTAGACAAGAGGCAGCAATATATACTTACTCATATTTGTCTAATGCACGTGTAAGGCTATTTAAAATTCTCAGAAGGAAAGTGCATAAACCAGTAAGAACTGAAAAAAAACCCAAAACAACCAAACACGAAACCAACCCAATCACAAAAACATTTAATGACTGTAAGGTGCTTGGCTGAAATTTTCTTCAAAATTAGTTCTGGTTTCAGTTTTGAACCTGATAAGCGAACCTCTAGAGCCATTTATCAGCTATCCTTGAGTGTTCAAGCCTGAAAATTGTAATCCTTTCATTAAAATGAGATGAGAATAGGAGGTATAAAAAGATAGTACCTCTCATGAAGAAAATTTATTCCTGAACCCTAGAAGCTTGTTCACTAAACATATTTGGGGTAGGAGGTAGGGGCAGAGAGAAGTCAAAAAGAAAAAAGAACAGGCATAAGAGCTAGAACTTGTGGTATTTCCTGTTTTCTTTCTTTTTTTTTAATTTAATTTTATTTTATTCTGCCTGTGAATCAGAATTTCTAATCAAATAAACATAACACTCCATCCAAAGTTCTCAGAATAACAAAAGGTGCCGTTGCCAGTGAAAGACAAACACGTTAGTGCTATGAGCTATACCTAAAGTTTCACGCTGTTTTAGAAACAGGAAAGTATAACTTCAAATCGATAGCGATTTAATAGACCTGTTGGGACAGGTCCAGTGGAGGGCCAAAAAGATGATCAAAGGGCTGGAGCACCTATGCTATGAGGACAGGCTGAGAGAGCTGGGGTTGTTCAGCATGGAGAAGAGAAGGCTCCGAGGAGACCTTATAGCAGCCTTCCAGTACCTGAAGGGGGCCTACAGGAAGGATGGGGAGGGGCTCTTTATCAGGGAGGGTAATGATAAGACATGGGGTAATGGCTTCAAACTGAAAGAGGGTAGATTTAGATTGGATATCAGGAAGAAATTCTTTACTGTGAGGGTGGTGAGGCACTGGCACAGGTTGCCCAGGGAAGCTGTCGATGCCCCATCCCTGGAAGTGTTCAAGGCCAGGCTGGATGGGGCTTTGAGCAGCCTGGTCTAGTGGGAGGTGTCCCTGCCCATGGTAGGGGGGCTGGAACTAGATGATCTTTAAGGTCCCTTCCAAGCCAAAGCATTCTGTGATTCTGCAATACTGTCTTATATGAAATGAGAAATTCTTCCATCTAACTGGTTTTGTGCGTTGCCTGAACACCAACCACAAGTTTGCATGCAAAAGATACCGTCCTTACAAAGATGCACCTCTCATCATCTATATTTCTGACTTTCAACAGTAAAATTGTAAACTGAAAAACAGTTCTTGATAGAAGAGATTATGTAAATTTGGTTGATTGCATACAAAAGTACAAAGTGAAATGGAGAAAAAAAAAGTAAAGATAAATATGACAGCGCATATTGCATTGTCTGTCAGGATGAAGGATCCTCAACTTCTCTTTGAGAGCTGCATTATAAAGAGCGCTATCTGACTTGTTACAAAATGTGTCAGGGTAGATCTAGGACTAAGTGTTTAAACTAGACTTTCTGACTCCTTAGAGGTATCCTCTATTACCTTTTTGCTAGAGATGTAATTTTTCTGAGTGCCAGTTTGAAGTCCTACACATTCAGCTCAATCTAGTAGAAAACATGCTTTGAGAAAATGTCGTCCTAAATCTCAGTTTCCTCTTAGTCTTAGGCAATAAACAGTGATGGATACACCTGGTTTCTGTCTGGGTGTAAGACCTCTCAATTGGAATTATCTTTAATGATTCTTGGATGCAGTAGTCTAGAATCATAAAAATGCTCCCTTCTCAGACTAACAATCAAATTAATTTCAGTCCCAGTTCTCCACTTTTCTTTTATCTATTCTCTTCTCCCCACACTATCATTTGTTCAACTGTCTTCTGTCACAGACAGCTTATGTAAAGAATAAGAATTAATTTTCCAAATTTGGCTCTGATATGAAGAATTTGGAAGTGTAGACATATCATTTTTTAAGTCATTAGTGAAATTCCAGCTCATTGCCAAACCTAATAAAGGATTATAATTTACAGACATGCAGAATGAACTTGAAAAGACATAAATGACACCGAATACTTCATAAGTGAATAGAAAAATCATGTTAACCAAGTGACAATAGAAAAACCTTGTGCGTGTTATGAGAAATCCAAACTATGTGACAAATGACATAACTGCAATTGTAAAACTTCCAAAAGATCTTGGAAACCAATTATTCCAACCCCATTCTCAAACAATAATGTCACCTTGTACGGCTTTATGTGCCTGTGTCACTATGCCCATTTGTTCAGTACTCTAAATATAGCTTTTTAATTCTTTTTTCCTTACTGCAGAAGCAGCAGGATTTTGTTAGCCATGGACTATACTTACATCCGGGCACGATACTGCAGTGAGTTGTATCTTTTGGGATGGGCAAACCACCCTTTAGATTCTGGGGATATGCAGTTCATTTCATATGAAAGAGTTCAGTAGGACCCTTACTTTCACTAAGCTTCCATGTAAACTCACCAAGAAGCTAAAATGTACCATGAATTAATCTTTTGACTCCAGTAAAACTTACAGATGAGTACTTTTGAGCTTTTTCTGAGCCTTCACTGCTTGAGGGAAGCGTCCTTTGAAAAAACAAACAAAAAACCTCCCCATATTGCACCATGGTTTTATTTTGGTGCTCAGTAACACTCTATGAGAGCTGTGAGCAGTTCTTTTCTTGCAAGTTAGTATTGTATCCTTGTTACCTTACTAATTTTTCTCCATCTGTTTCTTGTATTTGCTCATTGGGTTTTTGTTTATATTGCTGATTGCTACAGACTGGGAGGAAGCCTGATTCTTGAGGTCAAGAAAATGGGTTGAGAGCATTATATGTGAGGGCCCTGAGTGCATTCCACCTTTGGAGGAGTAAGATGGTTGTGCCCAGGGTCAGCTCTTTTGCTGCTGAGAGCTGCAGTAAATGAGGTGGGAGCAAGAGCCTACCTCCTCCCTGTGGTGCCAAACTTGGTTGCACTGCAGCTGTGTCTGCGCCCAGTTTCACACCTCTGCGATGCTGACCGTGATCCCAACCTGCTGACTTGATTCCTTGGCTTGACCTTGACCTTGCACCTGCCTCACCACAGTGGTCTTGAACGCTGGGCTGAGTGCTACTGCTGACATAGGGCTTACTTTCTCTCTGTGTACTCGGATGGAAAGGTCTGCAGCAAAAGTGTGTGGTAAGTACCATTACTTTCATCTTGCCACCAATTCATAGTCACTATCTAAGCTGAAAGCGATCTGGTACCTCAGCTTAGATGATAAATGCCTCCCCATATAGTTACCTCCTTTCTCAGACCTGACACATCGTGTTTTACAATAACTGTTAGTTCTTCAAGGAGCTATACTCTATTTTTCATCACCTAAATTCTTTAGTTACCACCCTTCAAGCAATACAGAGTACTGGACAATTCAGAAAAAAAGAAAACAAAAAAAAAAAAGAGTGAGTCAGAGAAGTAAAAAAGGAGAAAACAATAAAATAAACAGAACAAAACCAAATTGTTGATAAACGTATACTTCTAAATGCCATCTGTAACAGGAACAGTGAATATGTGTCTGGAATACCTTATTATAAAAGAATGCAAATCAAAATTTATTTCCCTTTATTTTTCTTTGTTCAGAGCAGATGTTGCAAGCATTAAAAGCAGACAGTGAAATGTGTGAAGAGCCACGAGTTGTAGGGAATTGACTGACCAAGAGATGATCAAATTTACTGACTTTGAGGCTATCACAGAGTTATCTTTGTTGAGTTCATAAAATGGAGATGCTGACTCAGAGTTTGATTAATAGTTTTATCTAGGAGCTGAATTATTCAGTAATTAAAAATACACCTTAAAATGGAGACACTCTTTTTTAAAAGTCTTTTAAAAATCTTAGAATGCTGATTAGAAATAGACTGTAAAATTCAAATCAATACACATGAATTTTTGTTTGTTTGTTTGTTTGTTTGTTTTGATCAAATGTTATTTTATCTGAAATCAAACATACACTGAAAGAAAGTGATGGAAATCTTGGTGGTCTGTTTCACCTGCAGGAATTTGTTAGCCTAGCTTTGCCAAGACTTCACGTGTTTTGTTGGTTTTAAAAGCTGGTGAACATTTATGTAGTGTTCACATAAATGTGAACCACAAGGACAGAAGTATTTCATGTTTAACAGACGTCAGTGACTCAGCATTAAATCCTTTTTATTTCCAGGAGATAATAACAATGTCTTTCAGCCTCTCCCAGCTGATAGTCTACACTAGTGACTTCAGCTGTCTGTTGAACATTTAACCTTGTCTTTGCTATCATATCAGCAAAGACAGACTTTTTAAATGAAATTCAAGCTGCTACATCAATCTTTGCTTTTAAAAGCAAGTACTTTTTTTCCATCCAGATTCTGGTATTAGAAAAGCTGCAAGACAGATAACACCAGACAGGAGTTTCCACAGGACATGTTTTTTCCAAAGAATGGGAACAGCTGTTCTTTTGTGGTGCCAGGGAAGCATTTGGATATGTGTCACTACACTGCTAAAGGCACAGCATTTGTGTGAGGTTGGTTACAGTTACGGACTGATGCCATTCTTTCATGTTGGACTTGACCCACTGACTTGGATGGAGTAATACTGCAGGACAAATTCTGCATGTGTGGCGTGGAATCCTGTAGACAGACACTATGCAACACTAGGTATATTCATGCTCTTCAATAATGCTATGAACTAATTGGTATACAGCAGAAGTTCATAGAGGTATGGGATATTAAAATTCATGATTACTGACTGAATACAATGCAGATAAGTTTGTGCCAACTTACAACAACCTGAAGTAGCTTACTAATGTTTTCTGGATCCTGGCATCATCCTTTGGTTTGCAGTTGAATCAGTGTTTGTTGAGGCCACCTTTAGTGCAAATGACACCTCCTAATTCACAGCATTAGTAAAGGTATTTGCAATGTTTTAACTAAGAATGGTGTGTCACTGAACATCAAAGAATATCTGCTTCTTCCAAAAAAAAAAAACCACCCAATTTGTTTCTTCCATGCATTTGTTACAATGATGATTGCAATTATTACTGAAATATTACATGTCTTCCCACAAAACTATAATTGTTACGGTCATGATCCATGCTTTGGCTATGCAGGCAAAGGGAACTGATGCCTTGTCTAAGAGGCAGTAAGATAGCCCATTACCCTTGCCTCTCCTTCTTTGTCCCCCTTCAACCGTCTTGACTCCCATCCAGTACCATGCCTCTCTCTTGGCAACGAGTTAGAGTGCATTACATCTCCGCTCTGGACAGGTCCTAAGTTTGTGTAGCTGACAGCCTAGGACACAAACAACAGTCAGTCTGGTTGGTGGCAGACTGATTGGTGGCAGATTGGATGTATGGTTTTGTATGGACCTAGCTGAGGATCGAGTCTAGTTTCCTGAGAGAGGTGGTGAGGTGGGCACAATGTCTTGTTTGCCCACCTCACGATGCAGGATGCAGCTATGGCTCTGCTTTCAGCTCTCTCACAGGGCCTCCTATTTCCGTGCAGGGTAGTCCTACTGAGTTTGTGTTTTGAAAAGATCTTGGTGATATACAGATAAGTACGAGCCTTGAAGGTCTTTCGAAAGAAGTACGTAGTAAGAGTCATAACGAAGGAATCAACCTACATGTGTAGAGCTGTACAAGAAGGAGATTGAGGGGTGGTGTTGCATATCTGCTCTGGAAACACCTTTCTTTCACACTGGTGCAATGACCTGAAAAGATTTGTGGCAATGTAATCTCTCCATCTGACATCTTAAAAGTGCTTCCTTCTGTGTAAGCAGGGGAGAAAGATGCTCACTCTTGAGCAGCTGAATGATGACTTAAAGCAAGCACCTAGTCTCAACACGGTGTCTCACCTAATTTTGGGCTACCACTTTTAGTCAGACAAATTGTACCCATAGTGAAAAAGTAAATAAAATCTGGGATACTTATGAGTATTCCTTGTCATGACACTGCATACTAAACAAAGCACAAGCAAAAGCAGATGGTGAGTATTTTAATACCTTCACATCTCTGCATATCTAGGGAAGAGATCTTCTCATCACTGTTACTTTCTGAGAAAGTCTAATAATTTCTATTAAAGTTCTCACAGCACACCAACATTTTGTTCATTTTTCTTTTTCTCTTTTTTTGTTTGTGGTTTTTTTTTTTTTGGTTGGTTGTTTTTTTTGTGTTTTGGTTTGTTGGTTTGTTTTGTTTTGTTTTGTTTTGCTTTGTTTGTTTGTTTTGGTGGGTTGGTTGGTTGGGTTTTTTTGTAGTGCAACACATTTTTAGGGGAAAAACAAAGTTCCTTGACAAGAAAAGTTACAGCTTTTATGCTTTTATATTTTTCCCTGAAAGCATCCATTTTAGTTAAATGTCAAAATATGCCAATCTCTTGACAACCAGAAAGTATGTGGGTGTCTCAATATAAGAAAAACTATTTTGTTTTTAATTGTGGCAGCATCTGGAGGAATGTCCGATCTTATAAGTAGCTCATGCCTATCTAACTTAAAGAGCTGGTTCAAACTACGCACATGGGCTTCATTTTCTTTACTGTAGGAAACTGAAGAATTCCACTGGAGCAAGTCATGTCTGAGCAGTACTTAGTGTTACTTGCTGGAGTATGGTGACAGCTTCATGGTGTTATAATATGATGCACTTCACTGAAAGGTCTGATTAATAATACTAGGCTGATTTTTTAAAGGTATTTGACCAGGCAGCTGTTGCCTGTGTATTCAGATCAGTTTTTCAGAAAATCAAGGGAGGATTTAGTATTGTTGCTTCACTGCATGTATCATTCATCCCCAACTCTTTCATTATAAGTGTTGAATACTCATAATTTATGTTATATGTTGCAGTATTTTACACAATGCATAAAAAACCCCACATTATTATTTTCTGTAGACTCTCTGGAAGGAGTAAAAATAAACTACAGTTATTTGAAAATCAGCTAAGCTCTTAAGAAAGTCCCTACAGGCCACAGCCTATTACAGAAAACTTTCAGACTAAATGATTAATATGATATTCTACATTTGTAAATCATACTATTTCAATCTGCAAGCAATTTTGGAGGTTCACATAGGGAAAAGCCTGCTTAGCTCATCCTTTCCATCTTTCTAGCATAGTTTTTGCAAAATATTTTTCACATTTTAGTCCTGTTTTAGAAGTCTCCAGAGACAGCAAAACTAAACGTCACTAAGGGGGAGAATTACACTGATTGATTCCTGCCGTGGCTGCACTGGCAGAGTCTTGCTCTCTCTTGCTCAGCAACTCTGCTTCTGAATACACGTTAATCAGGGAGTTCAGCATGATGAGCAATACGACTAAAAACTTGTTTGAATCTGAGGATAATTTGCAATGTTAGTTAAAAGTGCTCTAAATCTCTTAGGACCGCATCCTTGCTTCACACATCATGCTGAGTGTTGCAGTGTGGCCAGGAAATATGCCTGTTCTCTGATGGTTACGGATTCTCCTCATGCCTGGGATTTTTCATTTAAACCCAGTAAAATATTTGCAAAGACAAACAGTGACCTAGTACATAGATGATGATTTTGTAAAACCTGGAAATATTAGCCAACCATAATAAAAAAAAAAAAAAAAGAAAATGACTTGTGGCAGTGCCCCTTAAATGCCACATGCACTCAAACCTTAAATCTATACATATTCAAAAATTTCTTACTTAAGGATGTTTTAAAATCACCAATTTGCATCCTGATCTCTGTTTTTCCTTCAAATATAACATTAAAAAATATTTTGCAATACAGACAATTCGTCTGTGAGCAGTAAAACATGTAATTTATTTTTGCGGTAACAAAAGATAAGGATAGCACTGTAAATACAGTCAGTGCATACAAATTGTTTCACCATATTGTCATAATGTGTGCATGAGCAGTTTCTCTTGTTATGCTTGAATGATCAGAATATCATACTGTAGGAAACATAATTTATTCTCACATTTATTTGTTGATTAAAAACACAAGCCATTATACATGCTTTAGCAACCAATACTGTGTAATCTAATCCTTTGTATTTCTGTGCTTGCAAATTGTGTTTGAAGGGATGAGAATCACATATTTCATCTGGAACCTCATTAAATGTTTTCTGAATGAAGTGCCAATAATAAATGTGAAAAGGAAGGATGTGCTACTCCCCTCCTCCCTGCCATATTCTTGCCAAGTATATATCACCATGATATTAAACATTTAGCATGTGATAGAGAAAAAAAAATTATGTGCAAAGAGTGTCACAGCAAGAAGTAGGAAATCCAGCCTCAGTGACATAGTGGACAACAGGCAAAGTAGCTGATGTTGGAGAAGCCTTGGCAAGAGGAGTAACAGCAAATATTCTGGTGGTTCTGGATGGTGACTCTGCAAGTCAACCTCTGCAGAGGGTTTCATGCAACGATCTATCACAATCAGGGACTGTGAGACCATAGACAATGTTTGGGTAATGTATTTCACTGCCTTTGGGCAAAGTCCACTGCTCTGCTGCCTTCTTTTTATGTCACAGAGGATGCTTGGTAGGCCATGCCCCTAATGCTGTGCATTTGTCCAGTACAGCCAGTTCATCCTTGCAGCCACCCACAGTGCCCACTGATAAAAGGAAGTACCAATGTTGGATTATAATAAACTTTGCTTTATTCCAACTTACTGTTCAGATCTTTAATGCAAGAGTGAGCTTTCTCATTGATTAATATAATACTCAGCATAACTTTCACCTGTGAATGTTTTTTTTTATCAGTCATAACTAACAACAGTTTAACTAGTTCGTGTCAAATCAAGAGGGGTTAGATTTATTTTTCAGTCTATCCAAACTGAAAGGTTAAGAAGTCTACAGCATAACTTTGCATATAGTTGGGTTAGTTTTTTAAAAGTATTCATGAGAAATTAACTTTCTTTAAGAGAATCTGGTAATTTTGAAAAACATCAAATTAACAGAAAGGGAAAAATAAGCTTTATCTTTTACTTAAAATTAATACAATCTAGATGGTGATATTATAAGTTCCTTCTACTTATTCCAGAATCCTGATTTCTTTTGGAGATACTGATTTATGATCAAAGTTCAGCTCAGTTTTTATAGTATTGGATGCTGCCCACAACAGTATATTCAGGAGACAGACCACAGAGACATCAAAGGAACCGTGTTGTTGGTGTATTTTGTGATAAAACGTAACTTTCTGCTGGAAAATACGCTTTTGTAATCCATTCATATCACATTGGCAACAGAACAGCCATCAAACAAAAATATTTTTACTGTCTTGAAACGTTATTTCTTCAACACAAAACAAAACTCCTGTGGACACTCATTTAGGAAAGGTTTTGCCAGATTTTTTTTTATAGTCATATGAATTTTCGCTGGCTATCCTTCACCTCCTTATAAATTCTCAATCCTCCAGATGACATACAAATAGCAGGAAAGGATTTGGCTTCAGAAAAGAATAATAATAAATTATCAAAAAATCAAGTCACAGAATGAAAGAAACATAAGGCCTAACTTACCTGCAAGCCATATGACACCCAAATAGCATTTAAAAGATCACAAGCTTGAGCTGCGTCCTGCTTTGTGGTTGCAAAAAGTTTTCATTCTGTTTGAAGTGCTTGTTTATGGAAATCAAAGTCATTGCAGATAATTCATGATCAGAAACAAGGATTATTCTACCTCGTCCAAGTAGAATAGTTAGTTTGATGGATAAAAAGTATGGGAAGAACCAAAGGACTAGCAGTCAGCACATAGTCTCTTTTGTATTTCTCCAAAAGGCTGAGATTCAACATGTATTCCAAACTGAAATTAAACAATTTAACAATTACTTTCAGAAATTTGTCATTTAAATGCTTGAACATTTCATAAGACAAACTATCCATATCTGGTGGAAGAAATTCTGAAAACCAGGTTATACCTCTTCAGGTTCATTAACTCTGGATCTAACATTGTAATATAAATCATTTCCAACCCAGTTTTCAAGAATAGACTTAAATAATTTTAAAAAATCAGTTCTTATACAGCAAAAAATCAGGTCCAGAGTTACCACCGCTGCTATTTTAGCAAAGCCTATCTATCCTTCACAATCTCAAATCACTTCTAATTAATCCAGATATTGCAAGATAAATCCCATTACAACTGACACTTTCTATCTTATCCCATATCTTGTACAAAGTATTTTTATTAATGCCTCTGACATTGCTTCTTTGAATTCACAGTTTGACCTTAAGTGGACTAGACTTTTGTGGTCTATATCTGCTCATTATAAGGAACTTCTCATGTTAGTAAAATCTTTCGCTGATTGCATGTCATTACTGGGGGCCAAGGGAATGACTGAAAAGTTTTTCATGCCAGATCATAGAATCATAGAATGGTTTGGGTTAGAAGCGACCTCAAAGATCATCTTGTTCCAACCTCCCTACCATGGGCAGGGACACCTCCCACTAGACCAGGCTGCTCAAAGCCCCATCCAGCCTGGCCTTGAACACCTGCAGGGATGGGGCATCCACAACTTCTCTGGGCAACCTGTTCCAGTGCTTCACCACCCTCACAGTAAAGAATTTCTTCCTAATACCTAATAAAAATCTATCCTCTTTCAGTTTAAAACCATTACTCCTCGTCCTATCGCTCCACTCCCTCATAAAGAGTCCCTGCTCATCTTTCCTGTAGGCCCCCTTTAGGTACTGGAAGGCTGCTATAAGGTCTCCTCGGAGCCTTCTCTTCTCCAGGCTGAAAAACCCCAAATCTCTCAGCCTGTCTTCATAGATGTTCCAGCTCTCTGATCATCTTCGTGATCTCCTCTGGACCTGTTCCAACAGGGTCCAGAGGACATGTCCGACATGTCCAACATGTCCTTCTTATGCTGAGGACTCCAGACCTGCACGCAGTACTCCAGGTGGGGTCTCACAAGAGCAGAGTAGAGGGGCAGAATCACCTCCCTTGACCTGCTGGCCATACTTCTTTTGTTGCAGCCCAGGATGCAGTTGGCTTTCTGGGCTACAAGCACACATTGACAGCTCATGTTGAGCTTCTTGTCTGCCAACAGCCCCAAGTCCTTCTCCTCAGGGTTGCTCTCAATCCGTTCTCCACCCAGCCTATATTTTTGTGCTTGGGATTGCCCTGACCCACATGCAGGACCTTGCACTTGGCCTGGCTGAACTACATGAAGTTTGCACAGGTCCACTTCTTAAGCCTGTCCAGGTCCCTCCGGATGGCATCCCTTCCCTCCAGCCTGTTGACTGCACCACACAGCTTGGTGTCATTGACAAATTTGCTGAGGGTGCAATCAATCCCACTGTCCATATCACCGACAAAGATGTTAGACAGCACCAGTCCCGGTACTGACCCCTGAGGAATGCCACTTGTCACTGGTTTCCACTTGGACATAGAGCCGTTGACTGCAACCCTTACAGTGTGGCCATCTAGCCAGTTCCTTATCCACTGAGTGGTCCATCCATCAAATCCATGCCCCTCCAATTTAGAGACCAGGATGTCATGGGGGACAGTGTCAAACTCTTTGCATAAGTCTAGGTAGATAATATCTTCTGCTCTCCCCTTGTCTACCAATGCTGTGGCAACATCATAGGAGGTCACCAAATTTGTCCGGCACGATTTGCCTTTGGTGAAGCCATGTTGGCTGTCACCAATCACCTCCTTATTTTCCATGTGCCTTAGCAGAGATTCCAGGAGGATCTGTTCCATGATCTTGTTGGGCACAGAGGTGAGACTGACTGTTCTTTAGTTCCCTGGGTCTTCCTTTTTTCCCTTTTTGAAAATGGGGGTTATGTTTCCCCTTTTCCAGTCAGCGGAAACTTCACCAGACTGCCATGACTTTTCAAATATAATGGAAAGTGGCTTGACAACTTCACCTGACAGCTCCCTCAGGACCCTCAGATGGATTTCATCAGGTCCCATGGACTTATGTACCTTCAGGTTCCTCAGATGGTCTGGAACCTGATCTTCTGCTATAGTGGGTGGTTCTTCATTCTCATAGCCCTGGCCTTTGCCTTCTGCCACTTGGGTGGTGTGGTTGGAGCCCTTGATGGTGAAGACCGAGGCAAAAAGTCATTCAGTCCCTCAGCCTTCTCCATATCCTGGTTGACCCGATCTCCTGTTTCCTTCTGGAGAGGGCCCACGTCTTCCCAAGTTTTGCCTTTATCTCTGACATACTTATGGAAGTTTTTCATGTTGTCCTTGATGTCTCTGGCCAGCTTTAATTCTGTCTGGGCTTTAGCTTGCCTAATCTGGTTCCTGGCCACTCTGCTGGTTTCTCTGTATTTCACCTAGTCAACCCGTCCTTGCTTCTAAACTCTGTAGGCCTCCTTTTTGTTTTTGAGCTTGTCCAGGAGCTTCTTGTTAATCCATGCAGGCCTCTGTCATCCCATAAGAAGGTACATTGTATCAAAGACACACAGGGTAGGATTCATCTCACATAATTTTAGCTACGCCTAATCACCAGAAAGAAGTGCTTCCATAAACTTAACCCTCTTCACATTAAACAAATCCTTGAAATGGAAAGATGTATTTGGACATATCTGTCAGTCCATTGACTAAAAAGAAAATTTAGGAGATAATATAAGCTGTATACTGCTTACATAGCTAGAATTGAAGAGTTGAATGATACCTGCAGTGCATAGACAAATAATAACAACATTAAATCTTATGGTGAGGAACCATAAGATAATGAGGAACCAACTAAGTAAAAAGCCAGAAATATAAGTCTAGCACCAATTCTGTTGCAATGATTGCCCTTTGTCATTGTGAGCAACTAATTTTGTTCTTCGTACTTGCTAAAATAGTAAGCAGTTAGCCATATTAATTGATAAATTAAACTTACAAGCTTCCATATTTATTTAAATGTATAAAATGTGCCTACATAAAAAATATTTGACTATCACTCCGTGTGAGAATAACATAGTATATGCCTCTGCTTTGAAAACAAAGATGGCATTGATGACCCTGATTCAAAATGCGGATTTGGAGCTTTCTGAGCTTTGAAGAAAGAGGGATTTCATTGGAGAATGGGCTTGATATTGCAGATGCAGAAGACACATTTTCTTCTGCCCTTATTTATATTGTGCTGATCAATCACATGTAACCTATTTGTGATGTAAGGAATACTATTCAGACCATTGAATATGATTCCTATTCTTTCTCCACTTATAGAGTTTCCAGAGTTACTTACCATCCCACAGAATATTCTCAGTGGGGTATGGGTTTATTACACTGATATACAGGTCACTCTCCGAAATCTTACAAGAAGAGTAAAATAAAATGGCAAACCTCCATACAAGCATGAAGTAATAGAAGACACAACACTAAATAACTGTAACTGATAAAATGTTGTATATCATACCCACTAATATTTTCCATATTGTGTTATGAAATAAAGAATTTTTCATTTAAGTTACCAATAAACAGAAAAAAAATTCAGACCTCCATAGACCAGAACTAAATTGGATTTCAATGAAGAATGAAGCAGAAAACTATATTAGTTTTTAGTTTTGAGGAATAACTAAATTAATAACTTTCATTCAGAAGGATAGTAATAAAAGCTATCAAAAACATCAGCTGCCTATACTTCCAGGCATAGATTTAAGGTGAGTTTTAGATCATTACTAAAGCAGGGAGTAAAGAAGGTCCAGAGAGTGAATTGTCAGCATTATGTACTGTTCCTTCATCTTCACATTAAAAATTTATTGCATTTACAAGCCATGTGGTTTGAAAGTATGTTTTCTTGGCTGATTAATTTTAATTTACGCTAACAGGGATAAGCTCAGCGTCCAGTGACTTGATGAAAATTAATTAACTTAACAATTTTATTAAGATGGCATTTGGAGACATGTTAATTGACAGAAGAAAAAATATGCTGACACTGATGCCGAAATTGTGACTGGAACTCATACCGCTGCTCTGGCAGGAGGACAGTAGGGTTTCCCCTTCTTCTCGTGTCTCTTCCCACAGTCCCTGTGGGGGTGGGGAGGGAGTGCAGATGCAGCGGGAGTTGAGGCACAAAGCATTCACCACTCTGCACCCTATATCCTCCTCCGGGTGCCTGCAGAGGGCAGCCCCAAGGGGCAGGAGCATTCTTCCACAGAGCCTCCAGAAGTCTCCTTGCAGATGCCAGATTTACTCATGGCGTCACAATTTATACCTGCTTCCCCATCTCCTGACCTCTGCGCATGGCAAGTCACTGTTTCTCGTGCTCTTACCACACTGAAGGCTATCTTGATTTAATAGATTAAACATGGATTTTAGAAAGAACGTGTGTGTTCAGGTATTTTGCTGAAATAGGGCTTAAATATCATTATTTGTTCCCTGGGGATGTGCTGTTGTGATTCTTGGCTGCATTATTTGTTATTTATACTGCACCATCAACACGTAATATTCAGCAAACAAATGTTTCAGTCTTATTTGAACATCTGCTTAACCTCTTCCATTATTCTAAACTTGATTGTAACAGTGAAACAAAGGAAAACAAAAATTGAGAAGTAGGTAACATCTTGGGGCTAACAATTTTGCAGCAGTGAATATAGACTAGAGCTTTTGATACATCGTCCTAAGCACCACATCAATACCAATAAAAATAAATGAGAGGTTGGACTGATGTATGACTAGCATCGCTGAGTCACCTCTCCCAGCCAGTCCCTTGAAAAAGGCTTTCTGTTGTCCCGTGAGCTGGAAACTGCTTTTTTTTTCTATAACTAGAGTCCTCTAACCACCTGTCAAGTGAGGCTGCCCAGCCTATTCTTAAATGAACTGGGAACTCATGTTCATTCCCAAAACCTCATGTGTGAGCCCTGGCAATCCTGTAGCAATTTACCACTGAACAGCTTTTGAAAAAAAGCTTTTGAAGATTATGCTAGTTATCTTTATCTTTAGGCATATCTTTAGTCAGAAGTATACTAATGGCTGTATGGAGGGGGTGAGCAGACCTGACCTGTAGCAGTAACTAGTTAAGTGAGAACTCGTGTGAACAGTACTATGTGAATTTCTCTATGTCACCATCCCATGGTTATCAGAACCAGAAAATACAAGTTTTATTTTCATAATTACATTATTCTGAAATATTTTTACACATTTTAATGGTTTATTTTTCCCTGAAAAGCAGTGAAACACTGAGTAATTACTCAGCACAGACACATGTCCATTTTGGCAAAGTATACAATGTTGCCAGAAGAAAACAAGAAAGAAATTAACCACCCATTAGCTCACCCACCTCAAGGATGAGGTATCACATTGCTTCATGATCTCTGTAGACCAGAGCCTTTCTTCCCAGGACAAGCTTTGGCAGGAAGGCTCATTCACCTTTTCCTCACTTATGTGTGACCTTTTGCAGCTGTGAGAGTGAAGGACCTAATACTAAAATGGATTATTACACGTAGGATCTAAGGGAAGCTGTAGATTAATTAGAGTGATTTAAATGAAGAACCTACATGTTCTCTGCTTGGAGGTAGAGAGAGCAAACTCAGTGTGGAAAAGGGAGAAAGAGACAAGATATGGTAAACCCAGTATGTTTTCTCTATAGTTTGATCTTGGTTATCAGTCTTACTTGTATTCCATTCAAACACAAAAACATAGAGTCCACGCTGACGAAGTGCTATCCATCGTGGACAAAGGTAAAGGTTACCATTGAAATCGTACTTCCTTTCAAACTGGTCATCTGCAGAATTTGCAAGGGAAATAATGTCTGGTGAAGATGCTCAGACGATTTCCAGCAATTCTTCATATCTTTCTAAAAGAACAACTATGTTTTTCAACATATAAATATACATTGAAATAATTACTGACCAGGATAGTTTGCTGCATCAAGGAGAGACAGTGGACTGAGCCCCAGCTATCCCTGTGAGGTATAAAGGTGATTAAACCACTTAATACCCACTACTTCAGTAAACTGAGGTTTAAGCGGCTGCACTGTGAAACCCTTAGTTATCTTGAATGTCTCAGCTGAGGACAGGATCATCTCACTTAGGTCTGCAAGAGAAAGGTACATTCAGAGAAACAAGAATGAAGGTGCAGATGGAGCCTAAACTGTACAGGGTCCTGAAAGTGTGTTTTCTTCCTTTTGCTGCGTGGGAAGGTGTGGCTGTTAGGCTGCTTTTTTGTTCTGGACGAACTGGACGGGAGTCAAGTGCAATTTGGAGAAGCCAGAGAAAGAGAGGAAGTTCATATTTTTCTGAAAAGTAGATGACTTGAATTTAGAAGAGTTCTTGATTTTGTTTTTCATTGTGTGTGTATGTAACATGTTCAGGCTGCATAAATTACTCCTACAAGAAGAGTCAAAACACGTTTACAAACTAAAATATGTGCAATTAATTACAGGAAAATACACTACATTATCACCAAATCTCCTGCATAATTAGAATAGTAATGTTGCTGTGCAGGAGTCAATAAAACTTTAATTTGCTTTTGATAAGTCAATAAACTAGATACTATATGTTTTCTACTGAAAAATTAAAAGACTCTCTGGAAACTCCAGTCCCAAATATATGTATGTATACACATGTTGCTAAGTAACTTATCAAATAATAACTCTCTGTGGAGGACAAACGCATTACAGTCAGCAATGTCATGCTGTTGTGAAAAAGCATCATACTGGGATGTATAAACATGCATACTGACTGCAGCACACACAGAGTAATTACTGTTTTCAGTATGGGTGATGCCTTAGGTGATGTACTGTGTTCATTTTGTGCACCACAATTCAAAAATGAAGTGGACCATTTGGACAGCAAAAAGATTGATCAAACATCTGAAAGTTATGACTTTTGGAGAAGGAGAGAACACACTGGGGTCGTTAAGCTTACAAAAAAAAAAAAAAAAAAAAGAAGAAAATTTAGGGGATACACAGAAACAGTCTTCAATTATATACTGCCTTCTGCCAAAGATGAATAATCTACTCTCCTGTCCCTGCTGAACAGGCCAGGAAATAGTGGCCTTAAATTGCAGAAAGGAAGATTCAGATTAGACACTTCGGGGGAAAAAAAAAAAAAGGAATCTGAAGCACTTGGAAGTACTATAATAAAGATTGCAATGGCTAAGAAGCTTTAGCCAGTGAAAATCTGTGGGGAGCAGATTACATGAATATTTTTCAGAAATGACACAGATGTGTATGAAGTTATCTTGAATGCAAGGATAGACTTAATATTGCTTCTTTCTTGTTCTTTCTTGGATTCTGAGACTTCTGAGGAGTGCCATTGGCTTAGTTTCCAGCCTGGGATAAAAGGAGACTGCAACATTCTTTTCTCTGATCTGAAGTATGGGGTATTTAGCTCAGACCAAAGATTCATTTAGCCAAATATTCAGTGTTTGGCAATGGATGCTTAGAAGAAGTGTAGGAAAAAATAACAGGATATATAGCATGAAATTCTTACACTTACTTCGTTTCCAGCTAGTAATTATTATATCAGTTTTAGTCGGGAACTCACTGAGCCTAATAGTACATATGGGTAATTGTGTTTAACAACACTCAGATGGATTTACTTTCCATGTATTTGTTTAGTTACTTTAGAACAGTCAAACCTGAAAGCTAAAACTTGTGCCTCAGTGTAGGACTCCAAGAAACAGAAGCTTTCATGCTGAAACAGAAGCAACAAAGAGTATTAATTGAAAATGCTTAATCAGCCTGTTCTGGGGTTTGAAAAGCAACCACAGGTATGAACAGTTTTTTCTTCTCCCTTCAGAAACCTAATGATTTTTATTTGAATTCAGTTTGCTTACCTATTTTGCAAGTCGATAAAACCAAAATGAAGCAGACCAGAAAAATGTATTGCGAGAGTCTTTTCATTTTGACATCACAAACAGGTGACGACAGACTTACTATCCTGTAGGCATGCATCATTGGCCCGAATGGCAAGAAAACACTGCACAAAAAAAGGCAAAGCTGCTTATGAGCATGTATGTTGCTGACCAAAATTCAGCATAAGCAAACCAACACAGAATTGGTGAAGACAGTAGAACTCTGCCACTTTATATCAGCCAGTGTTCTGGAGCTACATGTGCACACAAGGGCTTTAAAAAACCAAAGTTTTCTCCATTTTATTCCCTTAGAAGTGAAACATGAATTGGCCATCACTGTACATCTGAGAAATGACTTCCTTCACAGATAGAGGTAAATTTCTGCTTCTCAGGAAAATATATTTGGAGTAGTACAAAATCTGAAAAATTCAAAGTGATCGTCATTGCAAATTACAGGCAAGGAGATGTATCTAGACAATTACAATGCAAGAATTACAATTACCATTACAGGAGAAGATGTATCTAGACAATTCAGTGCAAGAATTCAAAGCCTTAGTAACATGATTGTTTTCTCTTCAGCTGACCATAGCTATTTTTTTCTCCTTGTAAATAATATAGGAAGCAATCCAGTCTCCTGTATCCAAGTATGAATGAAGTCAATATGGTAGCCAAATCAATCTGAATGAAAATAATATGGAAGGACATATGGGAAAGACTGCAAGGCAGTCTCACTATAAATGAAATAGGGACATTTGAATCTCAGAGAAATATTTCTATGTTTCTTGCATGCATTTCTTAACAAAAAGAAGTAGAATGAGAATTTACCCTTAAATAGTTACTGTCAATATTATTTCTGAATTAGTGTAATACAAAAATTATGTTCCAAACAAACATACATGCAACGATTCAAAAAAACAAAAGAAGAAAATAAAGAAGTTTTTATCTTAAAATTAGTTTCTGTTTAGGTCTTATGCTACATATCAGTCACAACTTACATGAACTGACAGGTGGAAAGATGTTCTTAGGCTCTCATGAGTGCATGGAAATCTGTGAGGAAATGGAAATAAACGTGAAACTCACATTTAAATTTACTCGGTATCTTAGCATATGCAGTATCTGTCCAAGGAATGCTATTTATACTAACATATGGACCTACAGTATGCTGTGTGGGCTGATAGTGCATTGAAAATAACACAGATGGCCTTCTCATGTCTAGGCCCTCCCTATGCTCTTAAAAACTACATGTGACCTTAAATCCACAGTGAAAACAAGAGTACAAGCTGATTAAAACCGATGAAGTAACTAAAATGTGAACGTTATGATATGAGGCAACCTGATATTTTGCTAGGGTTTTATTTTTATATTATTCAGAAGATATAAATAAAAACAGTACCCAAGATAAAGTATATAAAAAAGGGGAAAAGAAAATGAAAGCGTGATTGGAGGGAGTCAAAACCAGGAATAGCCTAAGGTCCTTCTCAAGCAAAAGTCCTACGAAAATGTGTAGGTTTGATTACCTATTTCCCATAAACTCTTAAGTAGTCATTTATTTTACTGCAGAACACTAACTAAATGCAATATGAGTTTTCACTGCTACCAGCTCAGCAGAACATCACATAATACTGACTTTACAATTGCTTTGCACTCTGATTATATTGGGAGCAACATATTCTGATCAAAATGCTCATCAATATGCACCTTTTGCAAAATGATGAATAAACAAATTCCATACTGAAAAACGTGAAATCAACAAACCTATCAGTATTAGAAAATTTTCATTTTAAAATATTAAATACTTCAGTTATTTTGCTGTGGTCCCTCAGAGAGACATGTTCAAATGAGAAAATCCTTTGTGGCTTTCAAAATTAACCAATTCTCCTGTTGGCACTCAAAGCCCAAAAGCCAGCTTTTTTTTTTTTTCCATTAAAAAAATCCCCCTATGTCCTGGAAGAGGAATGGCTGTATTGGTGGGGATGAGCATCGAAAGCCACTTGTGGCTTCATTCCCTCTGTTAATTGATTTTAGTTAATCTTCTGAGGACTGTCCTACTTTTTCAGTTTCATAATAATTAGCTTCTGCATTACCTACTAGTATACACTAGTGACAGCAAAAGAAAATAAAGGTTTTATGAACCTTGCATTAAATTTAAAAACCAAGCTGGGATGCCTTTCTAGAAGGGTACGGTGCTGACAAACAAAAATTAACTAACTGGTGTCAATTCAGCACTAACAGTGTCTTCTGACATAGAGGATATTATACAGCTTTAAATTCTACTAATTAAAGAAACACTGTCAAAAACAGGAAACATAATAGCGGACTACTAGTTTGACAAAAGAAACTGAGAGGAAAAGCTATATCTTATTAATGAAACCAAGGAAAAATATCAATATAGATAAAAGTAAACAAAATAATGAATCACAGCTGATGTCTGTGAAAACATCATATACTATTCATATGTTACAATCACACCGTTGACAATCATCCCAAATCATTCCAAAAGCTACTGTGATAAAGCTGTAGTGTGTAAAGATTTCATGACATTCACCAGAGGATAAATTAAAAATTATTAATTTTATAACTTTTATAGAGCATACATAGTATTTTCAACTTCCTGAAGTCCATCTGTTTACAGCTTTAACTTTATACTGAGAATGAGGATAGCAGAAACTAACCAGGCTGACGACACCAAGGCTTTGCAGGAACAGACCTTGCTAACCTGGGTCCTAAACACGGTCATGTTTATTCCTTCCTAAAGAGTGTAGCAAGCAATTTCCCTCTCATAGGTCACGAAATAGTAACACACTGAGAACTTTTCAGAAGCAGAATTTTGTTAGTGACAATGTGGTAATGAGAAAACATCAAAGATGATCTGAGATAGTACTGCAAGTTGTCTTTTATTTTTCAGTTAGATTGTATATGAAGATATGCTTTTCTTATCACAGGTTCATCAAGAGAAGGTCTGTCGGAGCGCTTTTAAGCTATGTAAAAAGGTGTCAATGCATTGAAGAGAACCCTTAATTTATACGACAGGTAAAGGAACAGTCATTCTTTCAGTTCCATAAATTATTTTTATGTCATATATTTCCTTATGTTAATATCTTGCCACCTCTAATACCTGTACTTCAGGATAGCTTTTCTTTTCACTCATCTTAATCAAAGGAGACAGTATTATCTTTAAGTTCAGCATTATAAAAATAGTTAGTTGCACTGAAAAATCACAAATAAAATAATGGATAGAAAATATATTAAATACTATGTTGAGAAGACTGCTGCCATGTTCTTCTCAGTAGTCATAATGCTAAGACATATTATATTTTACAGTTTTCTTCCTAAATCTATTGACTCAATACATAAACAAAATCCCATGTGAGTTTTTACTCTTCTCTTGGATCACTTGGAATGGATCATTATAACAATGGAGAAAACCCCAAAAAACATGTTTCTCAGGCAACTTCTTTTGGACCTACTGTAATATACTGGAAGTGTCTAATAAACCACCCATGACTCAATCTCAAAATACAGGAACTCAGCTGCACACTTGAATTACTATTGAATTGTCTGATGCTAATCCTATTTTTGTTCAGTATGACAGGAAAAACAAGCTTCAAATTTTAAAAGCAGGATAAGCTGAAGCAAAATTCCATTCTCAAGTGTTTCTGATTTGAATGTTAAATCAAACACTCTGCTCTGTGTCACAGCTAATCAGCTAATCTTATAGGGCTAGAAACCTAGATCATTTTATAGCATCAATTAAAATCTTCATGTATGACAAAGTCTTTCCCTTGTGCACACTTGACTTGCACTATTTCCTTTACTCTGAATTTTGCATGGCAGGTAGGAGGTGAGAGGCAACACTCCTTCCAGCTATTGCTTAGAGTATGCTTGGACTGCTGAAGCATCCATTGCTCCATCTGCGCCAAGGGAATAGGAAAGGAAAAAAGAAAAAACAATAAGCAAGAAAGTATACTAAAGTCCTGATTGTTCACACTGCTTTTACATAGGTTTCTACACAGAAGGAATTGTGTAGTAAACCTGGGCATTTGAAATCTGTGCAGAAAAATATACCCTGAGTTTTATGGGAAAGAAATAGTGATTGTTAGTATTCTGTGCCTGACTGACTTAAGCTAGCTCTGAAGCAACAATACTGTCCCTTATTATGAACAGGACACCACTGTGAAAGGACCGTTAACCTCAAACAGGATTGCATGGTCCAACAACTAAAGGCATTTCTGAAATTTTCTCTTCTGGGTTTTAGGTATGGTTTTCATAAGAGAAACACTGGTGAAAAATGAGATAGGATCACTTACTCTGCTGAATATGGTTTTACTGGTAAATTCAGACATTTTCTTTCATGCTGTCTTTAACCAGAGAACAATCACAACTGATTGAAAACCCTGATTTTCCTGCCAAGGCAAGCAAGCTTCACAGTTTGGAAAGCTGGACTCAGTGCTGGGGCAGAAGCCTTGCCCTCTGACAGTTCTGAAGATTTGAAATTTTTCTGACCAGTGACTGGAGTGAGAAGAAACATCAGGCATGCTGCAAACCCATGGCCCACAATCACAGAGAAAACATACCAAAAAAGGTTCAGCTTAGGAGAAAATCATAAAGGCCCCAGATCTGACACACAGCACAGATTCCCGTCATCCCTGCTTTCCTTGATTTCACCACTGAATCTGACAGTGTTACCCAGCTTCCAACAGTCTTTTGAGCGATAGTAGTACTATGACTCTGAGCACTTCTGGCTCTGAAATGGAATGCAAATGTTGATAACCTTCTGGCAATGGATGTAACGCACCCTTGCCCCTGTGGGCAGTGAGACCCTCAGACAGTTTGGGCTCGAGACACTTACAGATGGCAAATCTTCAGATGCTCCCCATTTCTAAGATAAACTGAATCAGCGTGCTGCTATGGGAATTGTGACTTGCAGGCTTGTGAAACCGTGGAGTGCAATTAGCTTATCATCCAGTGGTCAAGCTATGACACAAATGTTTTTTAGCCCGTGAGTTCACCAGCAGCATGACCAGCAGCACTTGCAAAGCGTACACCTTCATCTGGCTTCCTGCCAGCATGCCTGAGCTGAACTACATGTCACTACTGATGAGAGAGCAAAGTCCGTACTGCTTGTGCAAATATGCCCTTATGTACAGTGGCAAGGAGCTGACCTCTCTAGAAAGAGATAATTGGTGTCCCTAGCAGCTAGGTGACAGGCCCTCTGCCTGCTGTCACCTCTGCTCCTAGAGGGACAGATCTGCAGTCAAATAAATCTATGTTCTCTGTCAGTCTCCAAGAGGGTCATGCTGTCTGGGAGAGCATCAGCTGCTCAAATAAAGAAACACTCATTTCTCATTCATTGCATCATCACCGTTAATCTCTTACACCCAGTTTTAACTTTGTCTTCTCTTCTACCAGCTGGAGCTGTACTGATGTATTTAACTCCTAGAAAAATGTAGCCCTGCACCAAACTCCTTTTTGTTGCAGTTGTTCTGTAAAATACCAATCACACTTTTTTTTTGTGGGTGGGAAAAAGAGGAAAGGAAACGGGGAAATAAAGTAAATTTTGACATTAGGACAGGTTTCAAATCTTAAACATCTTTTACCATTCCCAATATTTCCCGAACACTATCATGGAAGTTTATTGTTTAAAAAAAAACCCAAAACACCCCAATGGAAACTCTTCAAAGGGAAAGAGAGAACGTAAAACCAAATCATTGATACAGACATCTCCTTTATCAGTTTTGAATCACAGTGATATGCTATTAAGAGCTGTTGAACCATTGACAAAAACTGCTTACCTGATTTGAAGTCTAAGCAGATGTTTTAATCAAGTAAGGTGGCACTTTTAATGCCATCATTCATTAATAGAATGTCAGTTTTATGTCTCTCATCCAAATGTCTATCACCTCAGCACAGAACACTGTTATTCAGGTGTCAGAGCTGTGCTCTGGCCTAGACTTCAGCTGTGCTCTGTGTTTGTGCCTGGTGATTTCCAAAAGCTCAGAAGGCAATTCATGAGGAAACAAAGCAGCGTGGTTTTAATGAAAGGGGATTAAAGATTCTGGGTCAGGCAATCAGAGTAAAAAGGGGTCCCTCATGATTTTGATGAAGTTTCTGGGAGCTAAGTGGTACAATAAAGAATGACTTTTGCAATTGCCTCTCTCTCTTATCATTAGATTAATGCTGAAAAAAGTGACACTTTAAAAGGTTTATTGCTGTGCTTAGAGCTGTAGCGCTGCTGCTAAGTGGATGCTTTCTTGCTGAAAGAGCAATGCAATGCAACAAGGAAACTCGTGTTGCTTCCTTTCTAAATTACAGGTTTATATTCATTTATAGTTCTAATTCTAGGCCATTATTGGGAATAGAGGATTGTCTTTCCCCCCATTTCATTTTCCAGGACTTCAATGACAGTAACAGTTCTGAGTCAAGAATCAAGTCTCCTTACACCTCTTGTGAAGTCCTATCACATAGCACCTGCATTTCAGCATCTTGCTGTAGGTTTTGACCTTGTTTGTACACATTTCAACAGGATGATATGCTGCATGTTTTGTCTTTATAAACTCTTCTTTTCTTATTATTTGTCTAAAACTGTTGAATCCTATTTCAATTCTCTCTCCCAGGATGCATGAGATTTCATTCTCATGAATAAACACTTTAAAACACTCTTTATGCTTCGGAAGTATATCTTTCACACCACATTTCTAGAGATATGTTTATTCAAGCAACTTTTTTATTGAAAGGTTGACAAGAACAATTTTGGTTCAAAGCAGCTCTGTCTTCTGATCACAATTCTCTTTAATGTTAGCAGCAAAATTTTACTGCTCACGGTTTAAACCAATATGAAATACAGGCAATGAGTGTTAAAAAATGACTACACTTAGAGTCCATTGCAACCGTAACTGTGAATGAAACACTGGAACAAAAAATTTTAAACTGCAACATCATAATAGCAAAATTTAAAACCAAAAAGACAGATAACCTCCAGGCAATAAAATGTGCTGGCAGGATACAGTCATTCTTCTAGGGATGTTTCAAAAGCATTTTGATTTCTATTCCATATGTTAAATGTACTTCTGTTTCTTAACTATAACCCTATTTGTAGAAACTGTCTTTGTCTCCAGTTCAGTAAGGTCTGAGTTTTCATGAAGAATGGGAAGAAGGAGAAGTATTGGTTGAGAGAGGAGGAGAAAGAGTGGAAATCTCTGTGTTAGCTTCAATAGAGATAAATAAGCTACGTTCGGGAGAAGAAAAAAATAATTTTGGCTTAGTAGCTATGATATCTCATACCTAAGAATAAGTGTGTAGCTTCAAGGAACTAAGTTATATTTTAAGCTTAGGAAAAAGTCTTGTTTTCTTAAGAGGGAGCATAATAACTTCCTTGGTAACATTCTGTATCTGAACAGAAAGCAAAAAAAACAGCTGTCTCCCCGTGTTATGTTCAGGCAAGTAGGAAGAGTCTTACATGGTTAAAATGTGCTACCCATAAACCAGAATGTCAGCATCTTTTCCTGCTTCTACAGCTTCACGTATAAAACATGCTGTTTAAAGAAAAGACAGGAAAATCACTGTTATTATTTTGAGATTGATCAGAAAAAGGACAAAATACTTTTTCTTGAGCTTTACTCTTCCTATGGTGTAGAGCAAAAAGATAGCCTCTATCCCTTCTGGCTATTGATTCATATTCTTTCCTCTGACTTCTTCATCTTAGTCCCTAATGCTTTCTCATGGGCATATAGGAGTTTAATTCAAGATCCTACTCCTTCACGGCAGTGTATGCACACATACTTTAGACTAAGCATGACACTAGTGATCAAGATATGCAGATAGCACATCTACATCTGACCAGCCTCTGTCTCACATGCTGTAGAAATCTATTATTTGATTCCTAATGACATTGACGCAGTTCAAAAAGTTTGATGGCTTGCAGGGAACAATGAAAACCCCACAGAGAAAAAATAGATCTCACACAACTTTAATAGCAAGAAACTCTTTCGTAGTTCAACTTTACTCAGATATGGACATTTTAAAGACAGTTTACTGATAACTTATTAAAAAACAACAAATATGGAGTTAAAATCTGCAGATCATCACTAAGAGTTTTTATTTTTGTTGTTTTAACTGATACTTGGAGATGCTACAGCAATCATGGAAGTCAGTGCAAAGTTATTTCCTAATTCAGTCAAGTAAAAGCTTTGATGGACTTTTCCTTGGTTAACATTTTGGACCTCATTCAAGTTTGGCATAAGGGTAGGCCTAATATTGATCAGATATAGCAAGCCTATAAAATGCTCAATTTTGGTTGGTTGGTTTGTTTTTTAAAAAGTCAGAAAATCCAACAGAAAGGTGCTAGGATTAGGACATTACAAGCCAACTTCCAATACAAGCTTTCATTCTAATCTTGCTCATATTAGTCATTCTCAGCTTGTCCCCCTTGTGCTGGGTTCCTTCCCCACACCTGTAAAACAGGAATGTTATGCTCACAGCAGTAGTGCTGCAATCCATTAAGTTGTGACTCCCACAGCGGAATATAGCTCCACTTACAAGAAAGTAGTTTCCTCCTTTCTTGAGATGAAGGAAACAAAACAAGACAGCCGATAAAGTCTTAAAACACCGTTGTCCCCTGCCCCTTAAAAAGAAGGGGACTAACTTGTCTGAAATTAGAGTTCTCCATTAGCGATGGTGTAAGTGAATTTCATGCTCTGCGTTCACCTTAACCTGATGAGGCTCCATCTCTATCTATAAGCCTCCCTGCCAATTCCCCTCGCAGCTTAAAGCTTAATAGACCATTCAGGAGCTAGACTGCTCTTCATTGGTCCTACAAATAATAATTTCTATAAGCCTGGGACTTTTATCCACAGGTATTCCCCTCTCTCCAGCCTGATAACTCACCTCTAATTACTGCTGCATGAATACCACTGTTCTCTCAGGCTCAGTTCCATATCCCTTCTCCTCTGTGCTACTGGGTACATCAGAAAATCAATAGATGGCTAAGGCGAGCTCTCCCACTGCTCTGCCTTCCTCAGACTTAGCCCTCCTTAGAAATTCTAATGCTTGCTTCTACCTCCTTTCCCTAGCCTGTGAGAGCTGCCATTTTTATTCCCTGTACCTGATCTTATTTCAGGTGTGTTTTGAATGTCCTTGAATTTAACTCTTCTGTGGCCATGTGGGATTTCGAAATCCTATCACAGATTTTAAAGTCCTAATTGTTGTGGAAATGGTGATGCTATTCCACAATTTGCCTTTGTTACATTGCATCAGTTCTCACAAATGATAATGAGATTTGTACTGATGTAATTTTGTGTATAGTTTGATTGCATGATTTTAATGATAATTATAGGAATAAATGGTAGAAAATGACCAGTAAAATTATGATTGTAAAATGCTCAGTCATAGATAGAAAGGACATTTTGGACAATGACATATTTCTCATTTATCCTTATTTAAAGTGGATAAAGTAAACCAGATATGTATAAATTTTTTCTTATAATAAGGATTACTTATTTTGGAAACTCAAATGTTTCTTTTATGCATACTCATTTTTAGTAGTCATAGTTTAGGTCCAACAGTTCTAAGTCCAACAGTTCTAAATCTGAATCCCTAAAAATAAGCCATTGAGCCTGTTAATTTTAAAAACTGTAAATTTCAAAAAAATTTCCTCCAAGTAAACCAACCTCATAATTTCATACAGGGAGTTTTCAATTAACAAAGAGCTAACATAAATCACTGGGGTAACACTTACATCTCAGGTCCTGGTCAAGGATCTCATGACGTTTGTCTTTTTTTTGTGTAATTTTTTTGCTATGATGTGTATGTATGTCTTCAGCTAGTAACTTAAAAGACCAGGTAATGCTGAAACAATTCTGATGCATTTGCGTATGGATAAAGAAAGCTTTAGTGTTCTGTTGGTACATTTTGGATAGGGCTTTCTCTGTAAGACTAGTACAAGGAGTAATTACCCGCCTGAGAGAATTTTTGAAATCAGGTTTCAGGCAAACTGTCTGTATCCTATTATTTCCTCCAGCGCTCTGCAGACACATGTTTTGTGTCAATGCATTCTGCTCGAAAAAGTGAGATCACAGTGAAGGAGAGCATCTTGCCTGAAAGGTTAAGAACTCAGTGGCACAAGAGCATCAGCAACTCCAGGAGATCAAGCCGCCTCTGTCCCCCATCAACCCCACAGAGTGAGCAGCCCAACCCCTTGCAGATTGAGTCTTTTTATCAAGATGCCGAATTGACACCTCTTGGTCCTAGCTGTGTATAAGCAGCCTAAAAAACATCTCTCTCCCTCAACCTGTTAGCTGCAGATGAGAGTAACCACTTAATCTCTAGTTAGTTTACCAGTCACAAGGGAGAAAATACATTTCTGTTCTTTTCCTGGGCAGATAAATTACAATAGTATTTGTAGAGCTGAGCTTTTAAGTAATAAAACCAAAACATGAAAAGCATAATAGAAGAAAAATCACCCAGAAAGAAATCTTACATAGTAAAGAACAACAGAGCAAGTGTGAAGAGGAAAACCTGAGTTGATAGTGAAACAATAAATGCAACTAAATCAAATAAAATTGTATGACCACAATCTTAGTAACGAATAGCAGATACACTGTGCAATACTGAGGATGAAACAGCAGTAATACTTATAACTGATCTATTCTTCATTCTTTTTCAAAATGTTACACTGTTTTATTGTAAGAGGGAAATCTGTTATTTTTCTGACATTAGTGAGATATTAATGAAAATGGATGATAGTTTCCCAGCCAAGAGTTTCCAAACTCATTGCAAGTAGCGAGCCCCTCATTTCTGGATGTCCAACTGTAGACTCTTCCTTTGAACTGAGTTTTAATCAAGTTACTAAGAAAATGTGTTTTGAATGTAAAGCTCTTTCAGGAGTCTCCATTTGTGTAAACAAAAACTAAAGCAGCTGAAAACACCAAAGAACTCTTTTGTAGCATGTCCCAGGCCTTAAGGGGTATTTGCTTGCTCTTCAACAGTATTCCACTTACAACTGAGAAACCAGTAAGTCTTTTTTTTAATTGAAACCCAAAGTAAATGAGGAAACCAGTTGTTTATTTATTTGTTCTTACTAAGCCGTGGGTGTTTATTTTCCCTTGCACCTGAATTAATATTCCTTAACTAGAAGGATAAGTATGACCCAGAAAATATAAACCCAAGGTTCTTCACCAGCCACATTGAGTTTGATCTTCAGATAAGCAAAACATTGTACAGAGCTTGCTAAGCCCTTCCTAGTAAAATAGCTACATTTTGGTAGAAATAGTAAGAAAATACAAGAAAATAAAAATATTTTAAATCAATAAATCTCAGGAGACTGTAAAGCCCTCCAGGACTGGGTAGGTACACTGACAGAAAATGGAATATTCTGGTGAAAAAAAAAAAGGTTAAAATGACAAAAAACATTGTAAAAGCTATGTTGAAATTACTGAATTTGTTATACGCTCTTGCTAGTTACCCTGCCCATAAAGAATTTATTTTTCATTCTACTTGAGGGAATAACAATTTTCATTCCTTTATTTAAAATGAACACACAGCACGTGAATAGAACTTTTCCGTGGGTATATGTGAGATCTGTATGTTTTAAAAATTAAATGAAAAGTTATTTAGAATTTTTTTCAGGAAACACAAAAATCACAGGGAAATATTTCTTGTATAGCAGCAGGACAAAAGGAATACAGTCTCTATTGTTGGCTTCCATCATGGAAATGTGGGGCTAAGGGAACAGGTCAGGAAACGGATGGGCTCCAAGAAGTTTTGGATCAAAAACTTTCATACTTCCTGAAGGTTACGCTGCAAGACTGATGTGCTGTAACCTTAAACATTGCCACACATTTTGCCAAATATTTTAAAGAATCTTAATGGTTTTTTTTGCAATTGCTGTACAGCAAATTCGCTGGTGTCTTGCCAGATTTTTCCATTTATATCTGATTT
Source organism: Fratercula arctica (assembly GCA_947846985.1). Lineage (NCBI taxonomy): Eukaryota > Metazoa > Chordata > Aves > Charadriiformes > Alcidae > Fratercula > Fratercula arctica. The sequence goes on along the minus strand of CANTUZ010000005.1, from coordinate 51,008,274 downwards.
CTTGAGTAGTTTATTTTCAAAAGTATCACCTCCTTACACCACAGCAGACCCAGAGAAGATTATTATTTTTTTTTTAATGGAAGCTCCTATTCTATAAAACTAGTTTTTTAAGTATGCATTCTAGCATAATCATACATGGATCACTGAAATGTCAGACACTAAAATTAATAAATTTTTATATATTAACTTTTACCCTTAAGAATAAGAACACTAATATGTCAAAATAGTCTTTAATGAGCGAGACAATGGTAGCTTCTGCCTGTTTTTTACTTTTAATATCTTCCAAGCATTTTGTTTTGCAAAACTATGGGGGTTAATTTTGCTAACTTCTCCCCAGGTTTCCCTCTACCTCAAATCCTGTTGGTAGTTTCAGCTGGAGGAAGATGGGGACCATTCTTCAATTTTGCTTTCTAAAATCAATGAAAAAACATCTCTGAATACATTACATGGTACGGAATTATCTTGTGAAATACTCAGAAGTGTCTGCATATCACTGGCAGTGAATAATCTTTATACGGCTGAAATCTGAAAAGCAATTTCTGTCTGTAGCCATTTTTATTTTTAGCACTGCACCTTTCACCAGGCTTTGAGTACATTGTATTCCTTTAGAATTACAGTCCTTATAAAACTGAATTTTCATTTTAATGCCCTTTCTCCATAAGAGAGATGAAAGGAAATGCTAACCAGAGGCAATTTGCTCTACAAAGGGAGGCTATAGTCTTGATTAAACTCATCAGATTAATGTTAAATACAAGGTGGAGTGGATACTCATCTGCCTGCTTTCACAAAAACCCTAATGTAGCATCTAATCCTGTTTTATAGTACGGTCTGCCTCCAGTTTCAGTAAGCAACTGTTAAAAGTATTGCTCATAGTTCCTGCCACAGTACTGGTTCAAGCAAAGGGTGGGTTCAGTTTTGGAGAGTGACACAAGTCCAAAAGCTGCCAGCTCTTCCTACCAAGACTGTGCAGTCTACCTGGGTCCTGGTGCAGCAGGCTCAGGCAAGCTGTAGACCTGGGGGCACGCTCATGGCACCCCAGGCTAGCCACATCCAGCTCACAGTATACAAGTGTCCCAAACCAGGGATGGAGACAGGTATCGCCTCTGGGCGTTGTTCACCTCTGGACGTTACAAAAGAAAAGTAAAGGTCGCTGTTGATTATTTCCAGCATGAATGCATTGGTATGTGCATATTTTGAGACAGAGTCTGCGTAGACTGACAGTAAAGGAAATTATTATAGAACAACGGAAAATGCACAGTGGGTATGATTTTAAATTTTCCCCTTTTCTTCAGAATAATTCTTCAGAATAATCACTAAAACTGCAAATCTGGGTTGAAGAAATGTGTGCACATAATTTGTTTAGGGTAGAAATTATATTGTGTAGTACTTTGCATAGGCAGTACAATCATATGCAGAACTGCCATTTTAGGATATGATTTTGTCCAAAGATGTATTTTTAAGGCTAAAAGGAAAATTCTAAGACTCTGCTGACATTGCTTTACAGTTTCAGTGACAAAGGGAGTCTCTGAAATATTTCACACAAATATTTGCCCCATCAAGGGAATCTATACCGTTGAAAAATGTATATATTAAATTTTAAGATATAATAATATATAAAGTTTCTAATAAATAATATTGCAATACTATTGCAGTTTTACTAAACTGGATATTGTCATTAAATTATTAATGTAATTATGTTAAACATTACTTGTATAAGTCTGGAAAGTTATGTTCTGTGACAAAGCTAGTCATGTCCTGTTCTTCAGTTAAAAAAGAAAATTCAAATATGCCAGAAGCAAGATTCACAAAAAATTGACTTGTCCAGTTCTCGGTATAAATAATAAATAAACATGAAATAAGAGTAAATCCTTTCATAAAATACTCATAGGAGACTTCATATCCTGAAGTTGCTCAATTTCTGTAGGGGGTGACTTTCCTTTTCAGATCTATCTGCCAGCCTTCATTGTCATATCGCAGAAACACATCTTTATGTATAAGCAGAGAAAAAGACTGACAAGGTTTTTGCCAGTATGAAAATCTCTTCTTTGATCTTTTTGCCCACAAAGCGTGATGAAAAAACAACACTATTTTGCCTTTTGCACTTTCTGGTTGATGAAACATTACCAGTTGCCAGAGGATTTTTAAGTATTCATGAATACCATTGCTCTACAACATGGATAATACAAGTGCCCTTGATTATTTATAACCCAAGACAAGAAATTGGAGGCTCTGAGCCAGCCAAGTGTTTAGTTTATGTTCTGGCTCTTTATTCTGTTTTGCTTTTTGCTTATTTGTTTCTCCAGAAGAGATTTCCTTCTGTCCTGAAACAAATTCATTGCTGAGAAGAATTTGTAAATCAAAGAGCAGTCTTGTTTCCTCATTGTCTTTCTCACTCTGTGTTCTGTTTTAGGCTGACTATGCTCTGCTCGCATGCATTTGAAGTTTCTCTTCAGCTGCACGAAGTGAAGGGGATGACATTTTCTACATTAAATCGTGTACTTGTGCTTTTGAAACCTGCCAATTAGTAAAATGTCTTACTTAAAAACTTCTTTTTTAATTTTCATGAATTAACAATAGTCAGAAATATTTACAAAATCCTTAAAACTGTTTTTCTGGGGTTTGATGTAATTTAAATGTCATTCCAAGACTCTATAATGATATGGAAGACATCTGGTAGATCACAAAATGCAGGACATGTTTAGTTGGGCCAACAGCTACGTGCATGACATCTTAAAACCGAAGTTCATAACTCTGATCTTTAGTCCTCTTTCAAGTAGTTTTATTTCTCTGCTTTTCTGCCTTTAGTTCTGATTCCCCCCCCGCCCCTCACAGCTGATCATTAAGAATCCTGATATCATCTCACCTTATTTCCACCGATGCAAGAGTTCCCTTCATCTCTTTCTACTCTTTTTGACAGCCTGTCTCAGTGTGGAATTTGCTAATCGATGCTGATTTCATTCAAGCAGGCCTTGCAGTTGCTTGGTAGACCCTGCTGAAGCTTCTTCCAAAATTAGACTATTTGGAAGTTCTCTCCCTCTCTCCCCTGTGTACTCTCCAATGCTTAATACTGTATGAATTTGCACTGCAACACTTTTTATCACCTGAAGCATTTACATGAGGTAATTGAAGTGTCCAATTTGTATCTATAGGTCTATTTCAGGAAATACATATGACTAACTTATCTTTGGGGAACACTATTGTTATATCAGATTTGTTCAACATTTGCTAATGGGTGTAAAAGTTATTGGAACGGGGGCAGAGGAAAGAGAGAAATAACGACCAAGAAGGAAACTGATATACAGCAAGATATAAGCCTGCACCACGACCACGTATTTCTCATTTTAAAAACAAACAAGATTTGTTTCTAGTTATTCTATAACACTCATTAAAATGTATTAATATTTTTTGCCAAGTTTTAATATTTCATTTGTCTTTACTAACTTGCCATGTTCCATTACATTTTGCTTCATTTGTAGGCTGTTTTGTTTCAGGACTTTTTATACATTATTTTCATCTTCCAGTGCCCGAAGGCAATCAGTCCTACAATCATTCCAGAAAACAACTGCTTAATTAGTTGGCTTTATCTCTTCATCCTTTTCTTTCCTTTCCTGTCTTTCACTCTGATAAACCTGATGAAACCAACACAAGCGTAATTTTGATGCTCTGTATGATACGATAGAGCTTCATTTCATACACAGTATTGTGAGTAACACTGGGATCTTCAATTTGCTATTTAAATTTTTAAATCCAGGAAAGATTACTGCACAGGCTGAAGCTGAAAAAGCTAAAGGCAACCGAGGTGAAACACAAAGGGGAAGGAGCAGTCAAGTTGGAAGGTGTTAGTAAGGTGATAGGTAGGGTAGTTATCACAACAGGTGACTGGCCAACCAAAAATAAGAATTAACGCTGTTGTACTCTTGCATCTGCAAGAGTATGTGAGCCCTGAAGAGCTAAGCAGGGGAAGAAGCAAGAGATTCAGCTCAGAGAAAGCAATCCTGCATATCGATTTGTTGCAGCACGTTAGGAACACAGAATCCAGGACTGTTTGGTGAATACTACTTTCAATTATACATGTAGCTGAGCATTTTAAATTAAAGGTCCAGAGATACTTCATGGGTGAGCATTAAAAAGATGTGTAAGTCTCTCCGAGTGTGCTATGTGTTATGGCAGTTCTCTCAGCATCAGTGTGTAAACTGAAAAACTGCCTGGATTAGATACTGCTGTGAACAATAGCGCAATAACATCCATAGCTATGGGAAAAAGTAGCTACGTAGAAAGGATTACTGTGGCAGCAGCTGGTGGTGTAGCCAAGGGCTATAGTAAAGCTTATGGAGTAGAGCCACACTGCTTGCATATTGATGGTTTAGCTTGCATATATATTCCTGTGTCCTGGGGCTGCAGAAATCAAAATTCCTTATAGAGATGTGAAGGACAAAGAGATTTATTGACCATACCTACGCCATCTGAATAAACACACTTCTCTCAAAATCTCAGATTCCTCCCTGGCATGCACAATGTGTGCAGGGGAATGCACAAGTGTGACAGGGGAATGCATTTCCAAGGATTTTTTTGGTTTGTTTTTCTTAGTCTTTCACACCTGGTCAGGACTCACAAGAATGTTCTGAAGCCATTGGATCTGCACAGTTCCAGACCTGCTGACTCCATCACTATTTTGCACACAGTATTGCCAGTGAGGGGACTCCTGTCCTGTCTTCCATGATCTCTCCTTCTTTCTCCTTCTCCTTCTCCTTCTCCTTCTCCTTCTCTTTATTTTCTCTTTATTTCCTCTTTCTCTACGGGGACAGACACACCTACAGTTGTCTCCCCACATCAAGAGAGACTTGATCTCCAACAGAGGTCTCACCTAAGTTCTACTAGTCTGCAATGTGCACAGGGAAGCTGTATGTAACTGGATGTGCTTTAACTTCTATAGAGAGGAGAAGCTTACTGCAAATGGGTTTGGAGAAGTCTTTATTGGCCTGGGTCACCGGATAAAGTGGAAAGAAAAAAAGTCTATTTCAGAAGCCTTTTACCTCTTTCTTCTTAATTAGGTGTGCTAAGCTTTCCAAGATGATTAGTCAGTCCTAATAAAAGGTAAGAAAACCCTAGGACGTGTACATAATATCAGAAGGAAATGGAATCTAGTGTATTTACTACAGCACAATTTAACCACTTAATAAAGACATATATTTCTGTACAAAGAAAAAAAGCATTTGGCATAGAGACACATGTTTTGGTTTATTAGATTGCAAATGCTCAGTGCTAGTAGCTTGCACTCACAGATACAAATTTTTACTTCCTGCTTTGAGCTACAATTGTACAGCATCTTTTTTTTTTTTTTTTTTTTTTTTTGTCAGAAACAACGGCAAATTTTAAAGAGCTGGAAAACATTTGTCCTAGTCATAGTGTCTGATTTTTTAACTTTGAAAAAAATATATCTGTCCAATGGGTATGGAAATAGTTGTTTTATTTAACCTGTAATTTGATGATGTTTACATTTCAGCCTGTAGTGTTTATAAGATATTAAATGCTCAAACAACTACATGCAGAAATTGCATAATATTGTTGCCTTGTAATTTTCGTGTCCTGCCATTGCTCCCTTCAATAAAAACATTTAAAATTCTTTCATATTCAAAATAAAGCTGCATTGCTACAGCTTATTCTGTTTCACTTGCACATTATGATGTGACATCTTTAAAGTGCACATGGAATTTTTAAAGATAATAAACCTAGTTAAGTAGCTTGAAAGATACCAGGCCAATTTTTGCCTAAGCAGAAGCCAATTCAACTCCAAATAATAAAACATTGCAGATAAAAAGGAATAAAATATTTTAAATGGGTAGAACTGCTCTCCCTCCCGAGAGAATATTTCCATGGGAAATCAAGCTGTATCTCAGTCATCATGGTGGGAAACAAGAGGACATCCTTTAGTGAATGTGGTAAACAACAAAAATGCAAACAAACAAACAGAAAATGCAACAAAAAGAAGGGAAAATGTAAAGAGAGAGAGAGAAAAATGGAAGCTCTGAGGAATCCTTAGAGCCAGAAATGCTCTCTGAGTCCCTTGCCATTGTCTTGTAGGTCTCTGGCTCCGAGAAGGAATGAAGGATGGGTTTGAATGCTGGCTAGTTTGCATTTCAGATGGTTGATGTAGTCCAGTTTAGCTTCTTTGGTAACAGAAGCTGTGGATAGAAAACCACGTAGCTTAGCTTCCCTAACAAACAAACTCTGCTTCAGTACTGGAAAAAGATAGAGGGGATGTAGCATCATTATTCATAATCATTCATTATGTCATTTATGAGATCAGCTACTGATGAGAAAGTACAATAAATACCTCATATGTGTGAAAATCAACCATAAAGAGCCTTGAAAGAAGTGAATAATGTCTTGGAAGGGACAGGAAGAACAAGCTCTCCCTCACTGGTGCTCCTGGGGCCAGTGCCACGGCCTGGCTCTTTAGTGCAAAACAAGAAGTGAGGAAGACAAAATTAGCTGCACTGAATAATGCACATTTGCAGCTGGAAAATTCTACTTTTCGTAGTAATTAGGAGGTCCAGGTAAACTTAGGTACCTCTTCTAGTCTTTGTCCCCGTGTAGAATTACAGACGAAAGTTACAAACTATCTTCCATTCACGAGATTCCTTGTCCTGTTATCTCACAGGTGAAGAGGTCATTACATTTCCTTATGAATAGGCATTTGAAATTATTTTTGTCAAAAATAAAAGGTGTTAAATGTAATAGTGAAAGAATGAGCAGATTTTAAGGCAGAGTTTTGAGCAATTTAATCTTCATTCAGAATAAATATAGGTGCCATTTTCTAAGTGCCTGCTTTACTGCGGCTGAATGGATTGTGACAGAGAATACAGAGTGCTTTGAATCAAAGCTGTATGAAAACAGAAAGCAGGATGAGGGGACATGAGAAAGGAGGATGCTGTCTCAAAGCCACTGAGCCGCTTGGAAGCCTTTCATGTGACAGTCTGCAGTTGCTGAAGCCACGGCAGGTGGGACCCTCTGCAGAGCCATATGTTACCTGTAGCAGAATACCTTTCACAGCTGGATCTCTCCAGCCTGTACAGATAATTACATGCTGTGGCAGGGCCATGTGCACTGATGACACTGCTGGAAAGGGTTTGACTGCCAAGGGGGTAGACAAAATGGGTCTTTGGCTGTGATAAGCTGAGCATATTTTGTCACGTGAGCAGCAATGAAAAAGAATTTGGTTGTGTTGCATCCTTTAACTTGAGACACAGCATGCAATGCAATGCACTAAATCACAGTAAGCATTGCTTTATGAAGCCAACTGACACGCAATTTTGAAACACGAATTCTGAAACTATTCCAGTGGCACTGGGAGAATTAAGGAAATGAAGCACAAGGAGAGAACAGAGATTTCTACTGTCCTACTGCTCATGTAGTTTAGTTGCAGTGCAGCTAAGTAATACAACTTCTTAAATTTTTAGAAGTGTCACAAATGAAGAAACCATTTCAGGAACATTTATGTGTACACAATACGAAACAGAGTACTGCAAAGGAAAGGGGGACCACTGTGACATATGGCTTTGTGGGTTCATCCAGAATCACTAGAAACATTTCCTCTTATTTCTTTAAACAAAGAATTTAAGTAGAGCACACATAAAAGTTGTCTGCTGAATTATGGTTCCTAGATTCTGTTTTAATTCTTGACATCTAGCAGCACCAAAGAGATGTAAGAGGTTAGGAAATTATTACGGTATCCAGAGAAACATATATTTTGCAAAAACATTCTTTAGGAAACCACAAACATTCAAATCTTGGCAAAGAAACTAGAAATTAAATGGCAGATATATCACCAGAATCAAAAGAAACAGATCTAACATTGTGTGTATCTTCCAATATGAAATTGTGGAATTCTGTATTTGTTACTTTCCAAATTCCTTGATCAACTGGCACTCTGTTACAAGTCAAATGATGATTTTTCTCATTGCTGAATCCACAAACTAACTATGAGTCTGGAAATCAATTATGTGCTGCATCCTGTAACATGAAAAAGGTTTTATAACTGCAGCTATGTCCTACGTGAAGAAAGAGGATAACATTCAAAAATGTGTTTAATCTTAAATGGGTACTTATTTGAAGAAATATAAGGAAATATATAAGGAAAAAGCTATTCATACAAAAATGATGGAAAATAACACCTGTAACTATTCTATGAAAGTAAACAAACATTGTCTAGGAGACATGATATTTGCTGAGGAAGAATGCAGAAGCCTTATGTGAAATGAAATTTTAACTTAAAGTTTTATCCCATTTTTTTTGTTTTGTTTTTCTTTTGTTTTCTTCTGTAGCTAATGAAATTTTAATAGCCTGTTGAGGAGGCTTTTACACATCTAATATGGCAGTTTATGAAAATGAGATACATGAAAGCAATAAAAAGTATAATTACTAAAAAGTCTTGGATCTCAATTGTGAACTTATTTCAGGTGGATTTCAAGAAAATTTCTACTTGCTACTATTTCATGTAGTCAAAAAACTTGCAATATGGCTTCTTTTGTAGGATAGAAAAATTTTATTAACATCATCAGCACATATTTGGCTTGTCAGGAATAATTGCAGAAAATATGATCTTTTTACATCTCCATAATTATAACTTTCTTTTTGGTACAACTTATTCTAAAAAGGAGAAATATGACTACCTGTTTCCAAAATGTTTATGAGCTCTAGAGAAGTCATTAGATTGCTATTCTTACACTGACCTTCAGGTCAGAGAGGGTTTACTGATCCTAATAGCATAAGTGAGAAAAATGAAACTGAAATATTTGAGATGGCTAACGCCTTCCATAAGAAAATTCCTGCTATTTACAGCTACCAAGACACATCATTTCAAGAAAAATATTTGAGCTACAAGACAAAAACTGTATCTATTACACATAAACCATTTTTAATTTCTCCTTGTTTTCCTAGATAAAAACCTCCCTTTCCTTGAAAGGTACCACAAACCACGCATTTAGATTAATTTCAATAACAAGATCATTAATCAGGTATCAATGTTTCAAGACACTTTGTTGATTAGCAGTTATTCAAAAATATTAGGAATCTTATAAGAAGACACAGAACTGAATGCAAAGCGTCCTGTGTAACAGCTTGTCAGCTTGGTCAGTTTGGTAGACTATATGATGATGCAGCAATATTTTCAACATATTGAGTGCTGAAAAAACATTAAATTTGATTGATTTTTTTTCTGGTCAGTGAATATCTTGGTATGGGGGGGGATAACATTCCCAGCTCTTCATCATGCAGATCTCCAAGTGAGTGCATTAACTGCTGTGTTCAGTGTAAATGTTACTGTAGTAGCTATTCTCTACCTAAATTATTGGAATAGAAGAAAGAAAAAATACAGAAGGGAATCAAAAAGGAAAAATTGTAGTGACAAGGAAATAAACAAGTTTGAATAATGAGCCTGATTTATCGTTCATTTCATCAATCTTACGGTGATGAATGAAATTAAATTGGAGTTAGACTTGGTAAAAGACTTTCGAAACTAAGGATTTAAGGTTTGAAATTTTTTTCTTGGATCAAAGTTTGCACTGAAGGATTAAAGGCTGGGTTTGCTGCTGAATAAAAATATTTATCGCCTTTTTTGAAATTAATACTTCAAAATTTCATTTCATGCAAGCACCTCAGCAAAAGGTTTATAGGCAGAATGAGGTAGCCAGATCCTTCTGCCAGTATCCAAAGTCTTCACTTTCATTTGGGGAAGCAGATTAACTGTCATTAAGAACAGGCATTCAATACTGTATCCTTGAGCTGATGCTAATAGCCAATTAAAGCTTTTTGTAAATGAGATGCTTCACATTTTCTAACATACATGCCTAACATCAGAAGCATAAATCTTTATTTAAGCATCTGAATAAAGTGGGATTATTTTCAAAGGAGCTCAGTTCCCACATATTAGTGGACACTATATGTTCATCTCCAAGAAAAAAGGCACTTTCATATAGGAATACTGAAGAATTACGCGTGTAACATTAGGCATCACTTTTTGAAAAATTTGAGTCCTACTGTTAGATTTTGTCCCCTATCCCCAGTCAAATTCAGCAAATTCAGTGTCAGGGATTCAGTGCCCAAAATAACTATATATATATATATATATATATATATATATATATATATATACACACACCAGAGAGTCTGAAGCTGTCTCATATATGAAAGTAACTAGGTAAATTCAATAGCTGAAGAAGTTTTCAGGGAATCTGTTCACTTTGGGTCCACCAGTTGTTTTTATCATATATATGTGCAATAAGTATATATTAAGAGTAAAAATTATGAATAAAATTTTATAGCTTTCACATTCTGGTAACTTTGGATTCCAAATGGGACCTAATATTTGAATAAATGATATACATAACATGGAGAACTTCTTTAAAACGCTAAACTGCCTTAAATCACCTTCTAAGTATTTAGATGAGATTTTGGTTTTCAGCCTGAAGAAAAAAGAAACAAAACAGAGCCCAAACTTGAGGTGATTTGCACACACAGGGAAAAATTATGGGAATACTTTGCATTGGCACAAGAAATATCACATTCATTTTCCCATCAGTTTTGCCATTGATCCCATTCCTATATTTCTTACAGGGAAGCAGGACATCTGTTATGATTCTGCTGGCGCTTTGATTCCTCTTTATTTGAAAACTGATAAGTCATTGGACAGGCTTGTCTTCCAGCTTATTTTGGCTTTCTGATCACAGAATACTGTTTTGAAATAAGTCATTTACCATAGATGTTACAGAAGCCTGAATGGAAGAATGATTAAATTCTTGCAGGCAGGTTTGGGATTATCCTTCCTCCAGAAAAAGTCTCTTTGATGCAATTTTTGTTGCATCAAAAGGCAAACAATTTGCTTAAGAACCTTTATGGTTCAGAGATTAAAAAAGTAAACCTGTTTTAACAGGATGCGTAAGTGGAATATTTACAAGAATTCAGATGGGGGAAAGGGAAAGCAAGAAGGCAAATGCATACTCTGAGATACATAGTTTTTGAATTTTATTTTACAGCAATTGAATCCAAATATCTTTAATCTTCTGGAGCCTCTTTAGCACACTGACAGAAGTCAGCATATATAGATGTCGTTGTTTACCCTAAACATTCAAAGGTATTTGGTAAGAATGGACATATAGAATACTAAGAAATTCTAATTCTCATCTGTACCTCTTATACTGCTTCAATGATTCAGAGTTAAAACCCCATTGAGGCTATATTTTACTTTCCGTCTGAATAGTATTAGTATTCCAGATAGATTGTATGTTGTGAAATGCTGAAGTTCCTGATGTCCATTGCATGCCCCAGCTTTGGGATCCACCTATTGTTTTTCTGTTGTCTACTCCCTTGCACCTGCCAATATAATTCTTTACTGGTCAATAAAATTCTTTACTCTTTCAGTTAGTCAACGAAATTAAAAAAAAAAAATCAGCTTTTCTGTAAATAAAGAAGCCTACAACCACTTCAAAACCCCTAAACAAAGAAAAACACGAAAAACCAATCTTTCACATATGATAAATGTGAGATTAAAATAGTATGGATAATATTAAATATTATTTTCCAAATAGGAATGGGTTAGCTTTAATCAGTCTATGCAGTGGGCCAGAAGGATAGCAATGTGGCACTTAAATCCTTAAAAATATAGTCCTGTCAGCTCTACATTTCATAAAACATGGATAGTTTGCTGCAAGTTAATGACGAAAAGAAAAGCCCTAACCTTCCAAGACAATGTTACATGATATTCATTACAGCAGATTAATACTGTAGTTTATGGCTTACCCTTGACCATCAGTGAGAGCTCTTCTCAAATAGTCTTTGATTCATCCCCAAAAAGCTGATTGAAATAACTGCATGATTAGAAGTCAAAATGCAGAACCTAATCAAGCTTCCTAAATAATGTATGCACATTGCTACATCGCTGCAGCATGTTTCTCACAATAGTGCTTTGCTACTATGTGAGTGAGAAGACAAGCACGTTTTCATCAAAAGTAAATGTTAGGGTTCCTGTATGAACTTCATTACCATTCTTAACCAGATGTGCCATACACAATTTCCAACACTTATCAGTTGAGCAATTAACAGCATTTGATAATCAGCTGATACTTCCAAGAAAGAAAAAAAAAAAAAAAAGATTGTTTAATATTGATACCTGATAAAAGAGCCTCCATGTATATTTTTCCTGTGGGTGGAGGTGCACTAGATAAGCTAGCACGGCAGCCCAATACAACTTGTAAAAGATGAGAGTGACCCTTACATCTGTGGTGTTAGCTCCTGATGACAAGCATTACTGTTGAAGATACATAAGAATTTCAGCATTCATTATAATTCATCAATTAGTATATCAATCTGTAATGTTTCCACTACAAACCGGCATGATTTCACATTGATGGCAGTGAGGGCCATACAAAAAGAAGAAAAAGGGAGTGGAAAAGATAAGATCTGCAACCATTAGATCCACTAACAATATAATTATTCAGTCATATAAATACAATACAAATGAGTAAGCAAAGCCTTTCTTAGGCCTTTCTCTCCTTTCTTAGAAATACATACATGAAGTATAATATGTACATTTCTCACTCATAATAAAGCTCTCAGCCCCACATGTAATAACGACACTGTGCCTTTGGTAAAAATAGTGAGGTCAGCCAAGAAGAGTTACTATTTTCTTCATTTAGCAAGACTTTTCACTTGAAGACAGGACTACTTCACTATTTTTACTGTCTTGGGCTGTCATAAGATGCAACGTATTTTTCTGTGAAGATTTACAGTAAAGAACTCCAGCATTCAGTAATTATCAAAACTTTCAAAATCTTATGATTTTTTACAAGCTACTCAAAAATCCACTCTAATTTTATAGTATACAATTAATGTCTTTTATTAGTTTATGAAAATTGCAGCACTTTAGTAAGTCTGTTATATGAAAAAAACCTGAGTAATATTAATTTTCTAAGTATTTGAATATAGAAAATAATCTCCATACACTGCCATGCTGGAGTAGGCACAGACTATATTAAATATAAATAAATATATATTTTAATTCATACAATTTAAATTAATGGATTTTTCACTGCTTGTTAAAAGAGTGTGCTTGCTTTTATATATGTGTGTGTGTGTATGCATATATATGGATCAATAGACTGAGAGATAGATAGATAGATAAATAGATTATCATATATTTACCTGTGCTTATTCAGAAACAGCATCATTCTGAATGTGGCCTTACACAATGAAAATAAAGCTATCTAGAAAGGAAATTAAAGCTGACCAAGAGCCATTTCTATTTCCTAGGAGGTTTGAAATGTTGACAGTAAATAAGATGCAGCAGTATGAAGACTTGCTATTTCATGACTTCATGAATAAACTATGAATTTGGTTTATAACAAATAACATTTGTAAGTAAGTACATTTTTAGATTGCTTCTATTTCTTTTGAGTTTCTAAACATTTAGGTGTGGGTTTTGACACATTTTAAACTTCTGTCCATAATTAAGAGGGTTAGAAATTCACAAAAAAAAAAAATGTAAAATAAGATTTGTACATTCACCTAACACTAGAAGTAATTGCTTCGAGAAAAACAACAAATCTAGACATTCAGAAAACTGGTAACCAGATGAAAAATGAAAATAATATATCTTTAAATCACAGAAGTATTTTCCATTTTAATTAGTAAGAGTTTATTAAAAATACACAAAACAAAGTCCTCTTGCCCAAATCAGAGGAAGTTCAGTAACTCACAAAACACTTAAATTTATAATCATGTATAAACCTTGAAGAGGCTTGAAGGAAAAATGAAAAGGGATACAGAACTCTGCCTTCACTCCGTGGTGTAGAAACTCCATGAAGATCACAGAGTGTAAGGGCCCCAGCAGCAAAAGCTTCTTGTCTGTCTCCATTTTATCCTACGCTTGATTGCATCAGTCTCATAGCTATCATAAGGCTGAAGGAGCACAGGAGAAGACAAATGGTTATGCCATCTACTGACTAGCTAAAACATTCATACCCTTTTCTACATGTACACCAGCACTGGATCTACCTAGGAACAGGGTGATAGAAAATACTTCTCCAACAAATTCAGGAGAGGCATGTTTTCATCTTTTATTGGTTGTGGTCAAATTATTTGTAGCTCTAGTTTTGGATCTTAGAAACACTTCAAGTCACATTTCTCCATCAAAAATCATATAAGAACCTACAGATTTCCTGGTTTTTCCCATTTGGACAGTCTGCCAAATTACTTGTATTAGAATTGTTTCTTACTGCCATTTTTGGACTAATACTTTACTGTAGTTATGAGTTGAAAGTTTCTCATTTGGTTGTGGCCATGAGCAGTGGACATTGGTATTACTGGTAAGGTCTGGCAAGAGGAGAACAACTTATTAAGTGAAAGATTATGTTTAGAGTCAAGTCATGATAGTAAGTATCAATGTGAAAGAAGCATAACACGAGTATGTGAGAATAAAGCAGGTATTTAGAAAGTCACTACGATTTCTAAGGTGTGCTCAGGCATGACAGGACTCATTTGAACATTTTAGTTAAAATTACAGTGTATATTTACTATGAGAAAGCAATATTAAATCTTGTGTATGTTGCACCCAATGCAATATAATATACATCAGAATTAAATTGTAACATTTTCTGCTGCGTCAGCAAAGGTCTTTTTGTATCCCCAGTTTTGTCAAAAGGTAATAAAGCAAGAAGCTTATTCATCTCACTATGGGGATGTAAGTTCTATTTACTTAAAACGAAATTCTAAGACACGCTACTTCTGTTTTTGTATGAACAGTTTATCGCTGTCATTTAGAAGTAGCAGATCTCCACCATCGGTAAAACTGACATCCGGATGAAAAAATATGATGTTTACTTAGTGATAAACAATTTCCAGAGGAGTGAGGATGTTAGTCCTGAGGTGAGTCTAAATACATAAATGGCCATATTTGTTTGTATACAATACCAACTAAATTGTTACCTCCTTACATCTCAATTTACATTTGCATTTGGCTGCGTTTTTTTTTACTATACTTTCAAGAACATCTCCAGTGGATTGCAGTCTCCAGATTAGTGGAAAACAAGATCTGAAATTTGTGATCTTCGCCCTTTATTATTCACTCTCTAAATAGACATAAAATAAACTGATAAACTGTTATACAAAAGGGCAGATCTGTGTCTTTCTCTGAAATTTCTGTTCCCAAAGTAGCCTGTTATTTCTTGATCCCCCTGATCACGGTGGCCAACAGGATATCTAAGCATATGCATCTTCAGTATGCATCACAAGAAAGCTTCACAAGAAAATTATTCATTAAAATGTTGCCTTTCATACCATATATCTAATGAAGAATTCGTTTTTCTTAACTTAGGTTCTGGTTACGTCATAGTCTATCACAGAGCACCCTACCCCCTTCTTGGCAGAAGGGAAGCAGCTTCATTTTTACAAGCCTAAACTCTTTTGGCTTTTCTGGAAACAGAGAACTTTCAACTTATTTCAAGACTGACCAGTCATCGACATTTGCGAAAACTACCCCAATGAGCTTCTAAGTATTGATTAAGTGAAATTTGGCCTCTGTATTGCTAGCATTGATGCACAAAAAATGGAGCTCCAAGTTTAATTTATGGAACCTGCGTTGTACCCGCTTGCTTGACTCTCATGGAGGAAAGTGCTTTAGTAATAAAGTAAATTTAGTAATAAAAGAAATTCATGGGAAAAATCATTTGTAGACACTGTAAATGGCACCTATATTGTAATTTTAATTTCCTTTTATATTAATACCATTGAATAATCATAAACCCAAGATTTTTATAAATGCACAATTTAAATTATGATGTTTCAAGGAAGTCTCTAAGGCCATAGAAATCACCACTGTGTAGACCAAACCCATAGTAACGACCACCTGTACTAGGAACCAGAATAGCTGGCAGATGATATCTTCAAGGGAAAAACAAGAATTTGTGTGAAATTTCAGGAGAGGGTGAAAACCAGACTCTCTGTGTATGCCAAACCTAAAGACATATATAAAAGTGTAATTTGGACTAGGTTGAAGTCATGAATGAAGAATTTATACAAGAACAACAACAACGGAATCGGAGGCAAGAAACAGGCAGGGTGGATCAAGGTTGGGTGAGCTCATCTGCATTTAGGGAGGCAGGATCAAGAGCTGGGGTTGAGGTCTAGAAGCAAGATGGAGTCAAAGCCAAGACTGCAGACTGAAGCAGTTTAGTGGGCAAGTTTTCCCAGTTGCTGTCTAAAAGACCTGTGCTTGGCAGGGAGGGAGAAGACTGTGCAAGCAGCAATCATTGATGGGCTGTCTGACAAATGACTCTCCCACTTCTCTTTGATGGATAAATATAATGTTTATCATTTCTTATTTAGTATTTGTAATATGCATGTTTTACATACTGATATGAAATAGGAGGTAAAATCCTAATCTTTGCGCCAAACAACTTCCTTTCTTCGTATTTTGTAATTAAGGAACTATGCCATTAACAAGGATACAGAACAATGTCTTGCCATTTTTTTATTCTGATCATACATGATAGGCAGGAAAAATATTCTTACTCAAACACTCAGCTTGCTTTTAAAAGATTACTTGCTTTTAGTTTCACATTGAAGCTAATACTTTACAAGTTTAATGTGTGAAATAGCTTTGGCATAAATCAGTGCCTCCATTTGGTCTTTTACTTCATTGAATTTTTTTCTTCAAGAGCCCTGTGTGTAAATAATGATAGTATATTTTGTGCCAAAACTTTTTCAATACTTTCATATCTCTCGAATAAATTATGGAACATTATTCTAGATGGGGAAGAAACAAATAGGCTTGATAATAAATTTCTCTCCATCTTACAATGCGTGTAGTGTAGTGGGTAAAACATATTTGTAGTTGGTGGTGAATTCCTAATGTCTGGAGCCCAGCACAAGTGGCAGTCTGGCTACAGAAGAAGCACATGTTCTGCTGTTTCAGACTCTGACCTGTATGCATTGACAATGAGCTAATGTCAGCCCCTTTTCTGCCCTAATCAGGCACAAAATTGACTAAGAGAACACATCCCTGTCAGTTAATGAAATAACAGATATGAAGAGATCTGATGATGTCTGACCAAAAGTTCTGGGGTTAGAAGCTCTAATTAGCCAGGTGTGATCTCCATGCTACCAAAACTGGATTATTTTAACAATTTCCCAGCAGCTGGAATTTTGACAGCCTGGTGATAAGGTATTTTTTGCGTAATAATGACACATGGAGTCAGGGCTGGCCACTGCTAATAATTTCTTATATTCTTTGTATTGCAGCATGCTGCTTGCTATTTGGTCCCTGGACATACCTGTCATAGCTTATGTCTGATTTAGAACCAGAAACCTTAATGTATCTTCACTTTTTATTTAGACTGACTAGTGAGCAAGAGTATGAGTCAGTATCTCACTAACACAATTTGCTGCTCTTCTGTTCCACGCATTTTGAAAGGTGCCTAGGTGCCACAGGTGGGTCTGCCACAGATTTCTTGTGTGAGTGTTCACCAGGCACATAGACTATCTCTTGCTTCATTAAAGTGAAGATATTATTTCCTTACCTAGCAGAGCAGTTGTAAAGATAAAACACACAAATTGTTGTGAGGCAGCCAGATACTAACCTGAACTGCGCAGTCAGTGTTTTGTCAAGGGGTAAGAAGTAAAGTACATTAAAGAATGTGAATGATTTTGGAAGTTAATGGATGTATAGCCCAAGCTACACAAGGTCCTAAATGAATCTGTAGAATTAACACAGTCTGACAAGCACACAAACATATTCTCATCATGTTGTCTGATCTGCATTTTAAAAAGGCACATCCTATAAATGAAATAAGGTAGTAGAGGAGGATAAAATACAGTACCTTTGTAATTCAGTAATTGCAATATCAGTAACTGTTTCTCTTCAAAATAATTTTTCTTTCCTCAACCCATAAAAAGTATTTGCAGTGATTTACCCCAATGATAATCTTATGCTTTAAGAAGCAATTGAACGTAAATACCATTATCCTGTATATGCAAGCTCTGAGAATATAGACTATTTGATATGTAGCAATGCAGTTGTGCGTGTTGCTTCTCTATGTCCTTTTCATGTTTTAATTTACAGCTTGTGTCTCTTGGTTCTGCCACTTGGCCTGCTGTTACCAAAATTTTTATCTAACATCACTGCTGTTCATGTCTTAGGTATCCCTTTCTGGGCAGTACAGAGTACAGTGCTGCAGATGTTGTCTGCAGTTTGCTTGAGCTGGATACAGATTTTCTTCTAGCATTGAAACACAATTGTTCATTGTAATCACTAGAGGACAAACTATGGCTAATTTTACACGCATCTTAGGTCTGCTCTTTGCACAAATGTGCCTTTGTACACAATCAAGATGTTATTCACTAAAGGTAAATAAGAGGCACTTACTTGGAACACTTCAGAATTTTTATTATTTGCATTTTGGCTGTGCTCCATCATTAATTATGATGTCCATATTAACGGGAAAATTGCACATAGAAACAATTACAGAAAGTATTTCTTAGTTTCATTCCTAACCAATAGTCTATCTGTGTATATGTGCACATATGTGTGTGTGAATATATACACTCTACCCCTCCCCAGATAAAAGGTTGTGCAGGGGATCACATATAATTGGCTAGACTGATAACAAGTCCCCAGGTATTCATAGTTTAGACGTATGATGAAGAAGATAGGCTTTCAGCTGTCTCTCAAATTTGCTGCACACGCTCTGTTGTGACTTCTCCTGTCACTATGCCAGTCTTATTTGAGAATGGAAAAAAACACAAAAGATCAGTTTAACTGCATGTTTATAACCAGTGGACAAACTTTTTGCACTCCATGTTTCTTGTTAGCAGCAGTAAAAAGCCAGTGAGTCACTACACTGTACTTATGTTCTGTCTTGCTTAAAAGCATCTCTTTTTTAAGTAAGCAGATGTGATTCTTTAGGTGATCATTTAGGAAAGATTTAAATGTCAATATAACTATAACAAACTCTTTTTCTTTTCAATTCATCAAAACCTTGGATCTTTACGGGAAAGATTTTTTGTGCTAATAAAGAGAATTTCTTCCATATTCTAGCAAAATCCAACTGGAAACATTTGTGTAGTTTGGACAAAGATGCATTATTTCACCATCTTTTCCCAGTATCGCTGGATTTTTCAGAATTAGGCAATTTCAGCACCTACAAAGACAGGAAACAAATGTGCTGGCCATTGTGTAACAAGTTTATTCCCTGGTGCTTCCACTGTCAGAAGCAACAAGAATCAGATGACTGTGAAGAAAAATTAATTTTCTTGTGGGATTTTCAAAGTATATGTACATTTGCCCCACTTTCACAGTTGGACTAATGAAATTGTATATTGTCAACATTTTTTTTGTATTTTAAATTGGATAACCTGCCTGTATCTCACAAACAAGGAAATTAAATACCTGTTGAATCATATATGCTAATCTGACATGGACTCAAATTGCAAAAGCCAAGATCTGAAGTGCAGTACAAAATATTCCCTCCCATTTAAGTGTCTGCACCCAAGGTTTTTGAGACTCTGTTTCTGGAGCTTACCACACCAAGCAATTTTTAATCTTCTAAAACCATGCCTAAGTTGTGTGTGTGCATAACATAAATTAGTAAGGGTTTTATTATGTGAATCTGACAGCAAAGGAAATGCTTTTTTTACTGTAAAAGATCAGTCTCAAACATAAAAGTGATGCCATTTTTTAATGTGTATATAATACAGCATTAGATGTCAGAACTAGATGTCAGGTAATTGTAACATGCCTGTAGTTGGAACTATTAATGAACATTTTTTTATTGCTTAGTGCAGTTGAAATATACATACGATTTCAGTACAATGCCTTCTCACATCCATATTATTATGTAATGGCAGGTTTATTTAGCACCTGTAGATATCCCAAGGAATGTCTTAGAAAGTCATATTTGACCCGTTAAGCACACTACTACGGTCTTCACAATAAGTCTGGCATTTGCTATCAGCATCAGTACTATGAATACTTCTGAGGATGCCAGAAGGGAGTTTGGCAAATGTCGCTGACAATTAAACAAGTAGCTGGCATTTTCATACCATAGCTTTTCAGGTAAAATATATTCGTCTGCAGCCCTGGCAGCACAAGGCTTTGCTTCCTTTCTGTCACTGTTCTATTGACTAAGCAGTCAAACACCATGAGGTATTTCCTTTGATTTCTGTATGAAAACAGAGTTACATACCCAGATCTTCACATTTTCTCTCTGATCCAAGATACTCTTAGAGGCTGATCCTAAGCCAACTTAATTCAATAAAAGCTTTCCACTCAGTGGTCCTTGGATCATGTGCTTAATTGGCGTACTATAGGAATTCTTTCAGCTCTTTATCAATATTATGGTAATATAGTTACCCTTAGATTCCACTTCCAGCTAACAATTTAATTTATATTATATCTGAATTTGACCACTTGTCTTTTACAATGTAAGACTGAAACGTAAATCCCAGTCCATGTTATCACTAACAACTACCGACTTTATTGTGTGTACTAAAATGCATTCATCTCAGTGCTTGACTACAATGAGTGAGAGATATATGGGAAAAAGGCTGTTCACAAGCGCATGCTGGCAAATAGGTTTCCAGTTTGGAACAGCTAAGGCAGTTTCCCAAAGGCTTACAGTTGCCAGAGGGGAATGAGCAAGCATCTGGGCTATCGAGGCAACAGATATGCCACAACATGCAATGAATCAAGAGCACAGCCACATCAAGTGTAGGGAGCATGTTTCCTTTGTGGACAGTCAAAGGGGAATTTATGTTGCATTGGCAGGAGATTTATGTCACCGAGAAGTGAATTACAGCTTCATTTTGTTATGAAACAACTGTCAACAGGGTTGATTAAAAAAAAAATACAGACACCTCACAAAATTAAGAGTCTCTTTTCCTCTGCAAAGTTTTATTAACATTTGGAAAATCAGCCAGATAGGTACATTCAGTGCAGGTAGAGAAGTTGATAAAAGAAAGGGAAAAAACCTGCTGGCACAAACAGACCTCACTATATACTTCTAAGACTGGAGGCTGTTATTCTACAACCACCACCATTTAAGATTTGGCATGCTATTCATTTAATATTTAAAATTCCAGCAGTTCGATCAGGACAGAGCCTATGTAGTTTGAAAGGGAAGCCACAGGCACAGGATGTAAAACTCCAGCCAAACTAGACCTTTGCAAAACTACAATGTACTACGCAAATTATTCAATGGCAGCAAGTCACTAGCGAAATAAATAAATCAATAAATAAATAACCATCCACCAGCATGTAGCATAGACATATTCTGAGTGCAGTGAAGGAAAAAGATGGACCAGGAGGAGTAAAAGGGAAGAACAGAAGAAAAGGACTAATAGTCACATCCAGCTTGTGCTTATGTGGAGGGATTACATAGCTACATTATATCTATTCTATATATATTTTAAATGTTCAGAGCTGCAATAGGCGGGGGCTACAGTAGAGGAAAAGACAGCTATGTTGTACAGATGACAGCATCTGCTGGCTGCCTCAGGCAGGGCCATTTGTTTGGTTGAACAAATCTATGACCACAGGGAATTTTTCCCAGCAAATTTACTGATGCTGCCACTTGTGTTACAGAAGCAAAACTGAGAATCAACTTATCACATGATACAGATGGCGGCTGAAGGAATGTGCCATAGTACGTTCTTCAATATGAATTACCTGAACTACTGGTTTAGGCTCCAAAGTGACAACAACTCTGGAACTGATAATTTAATTGAATTTTGTAAGGAATATACCACTACATTATGCATAATGTAGCAGCTTTCCCAAAATATTTCAAAATAAATCAAGGTTCTGCTTAACTAATACTTCCTCCTAGGCTATCCAAAACCATAGTATTTGATCATTTTTTAACTGTACATGTCAGTGCGATCTGCTCTTCAGCAACCCAGATATTGAAATTTATGTGTGCTGGCAAATTACATCAATTTATTTACTGTGGTTTAATTTCATTAACACAAACGATAAGAGAGATTGAGCTCAACATCTCTCCTTTTATGTACAAATAACCCCCTGGGTGACATATTATATGAAGCCCAATTACTGCACATAATAAAATGACACCACAAATAAAAACATATTTCCTAATTCAGTTATACTCAGAGATGATCAGTTAGTAAACACATTTGGCAGTGAGTCAGTAATCGGCACCACTTCCTGAGTTATGGAATAATCTAAAGCATATGATGCCTGGTAGCAGCTGAAAGGGGTGAGGAGCCCATGCTGGTTCCCAGCCCGTCTGCTCCTTGCTCTGACCCACTGGTTGAAGTGGGCAAAGGGAGGGCTGCTATAGAGCAGCTCCTTGGGGCACTCCTGTGACAGGTCTGGACTCTACACCAGCTCTCCCTAGGATAAAATTCCAGAGTTCCTCTGAAATTGCAGCCAATTTACTTGTGAGCCTATCTGGCTGGGACATGCAGATACAGGTTTGGCATCTGTAAAATAAATATGCTTCCATTTATTAGAAGCACTTGTCATTTCTATTGTAATGCAAGCTAGCTTAGTGATTTCTTGTCTACGGACTCTAGAAACTGATTTAAGCAGAGCTATTTCCTGTTCCAAAGAGCTTACAATACATGTATTTTATAGCTGCTTTTTAGAGGACCATTGAAAGGGCTGACATTGGTATGAAATGGACATTTGTGTTGCGGAAGAACTGAAATAGAGAGATGTGCCAAAGTGTGACTGCCTGCATCTCAAGTAGCAGAGGCAGTCAGAAAGCCTGGCTGGGATATGTAGCAGCTCTGGCACAAGGCTCTGTGGAGAGTTAGACTGATTGGAATCCATTTTCTCACAGCTTTGAAATAATGCTCCTCTCTTTGCCATTTACTTCAGCTTCTCCTTATGTGCCTTATCAATTTAGTTATTTTTGTGTCTGAGCTAGAACTGAGAATTGCAGTTAAATGAAAAGTGTTTCAGACACTCTTTATACTCCCTGAAGCTCACCTTGTGATTCCTTGAACAAACTTCAGCAAGATACTGTTCCTAGCTGAATCAAGCTGAAAAAGAAATGTACAGCATAAGAGTGAGCAAGACAGAAAGATTATATTTCTTTTCTGTGATTTCAATTCTCTCTCCTCACACTATCTATAAACAACATTTGTCTTCCATATTTGCTTCCAGAAACACATGCATCACTTTAGATTCATTAAAAATACAGGACAAATATAAACATTATTTTTTTTTAGCCTGCATGGCAGTAAACTTGATACTGCCCTGGAAACTGCTGAACTGCACCTTGTTATTGTTAATAATATACATTTTCAGACCTCAAGAGTTAATGACAAGAGAACAGACACCAGCAATCGTCCCCTAAGGGTTAACTAATGCAATAGCCTTTCCTTGCTGTTCCAGTCACTGTTGCAGAATGCCATGATTTCCTAAACTTATATACAGGATCCAAACAAATACATTGCCTTTCACATGACAGCAGGACCATTTATCAACCCTGGGGATACTGTCAGGAGAAAATAAGGAAAGTTAAGTGCAGTAATGCTCTTGATATACTGGTTGATGACACAACAAGATGTAAAACACAGCTTGGAAAAAACAGATGCAACAAATGGGGCACTTTTCCTCAAGGCTAGCCCCCTGAGAGATGTATGAAATAGCCTTTGAGAACTTTGGAAAGGAGACAGCAAAATTACACAGAGATGTAAGTGAGATATAGTTCCTTTATCATTTTCTCTGAAATTTTTGGTACCAAAAATTGTCACTGCGGGAAATGTCAAGCACATATTGTGTGAGTAAAGCAATTATTTATTGTAGACTTGGAACAAACACTAACAGATTCTGAGTTTGGACTTAGTTCACAGAGAATTTGAAAGTTTGGGAACTCAACTGCAGCTTTTGGGCAAAATGTGTTTATCTTGCATACCTCTAACTTGCCTTTGCAATGGGACAATAAAACAGGCTAAAGAATTTTTTGAGATTATGGTTGACTCTTAGATTCAGAATAAGAGTAGGGCCAATCCTATAATATGGTATTTCACATCTTTACTTAATAACACGCTATGGGAACCTCTGAAGATACAAGATGTTGAAGACAAAAGGTATTGATATAAGGTCAGCTCAAGATAGGCAACTGCTCTAGCCACACTGTGCCACAGAAGGCAAAGGCAGGGACTGGAAGAATGAAGAACCGCCCACTGTAATAGAAGATCATGTTCAAGAAAAATCCATGGTACGTGATGAAATCCATCCACGGGTCCTGATGGAGCTGGCAGATGAAGTTGTCAAGCCACTTTCCATTATGTTTCAAAAGTTGTGGCAGTCTGGCGAAGTTCCCACTCTCTGGAAAAAGGAAACATAACCCCCATTTTCAAAACGGGAAAAAAGGAAGACCTGGGGAACTACAGGCCGGTCAGTCTCACCTCTGTGCCTAGCAGGACCATGGAGCAGATCCTCCTGGAAACCATGCTAAAGCACATGGAAAATAAGGTGGTGATTGGTGACAGCCAACATGACTTCACCAAAGGCAAATCTTGTCTGACAAATATGAAAGCCTTCCATGACGGCATTATAGTGTTGATGGATAAGGGAAGAGCAACTGACGTCATCTACCTGGACTTGTGCAAAGCATTTGACCCTGTCCCACACAACATTGTTCTCTCTAAATTGGATTCATGGATTTGACAGATGGACGACTTGGTGAATAAGGAACTGGCTAGATGGCCTCACTCAAGGAGTTGCAGTCAATGGCTCGATGTCCAGGTGGCAACCAGTGACAAGTGGAATTCCTCAGGGGTCGGTACTGTGACCAGCGCTGTCTAACATCTCTGTCAGTGACATGGGCAGTGGGGTTGAGTGCAGCCTCAGCAAGTTTTCCAATGACACCAAGCTGTGTGGAGCAGTAGACATGCTGGAGGGAAGGGATGCCATCCACAGGGACCTGGACAAGCTTAAGAAGTGGACCTGTGCAAACATCATGCAGTTCAACCAGGCCAAGTGCAAAGTCCTGCACCTGGGTCGTGGCAATCCCGGGCACAAAAATACAGCCTGGGCGGAGAATGGATTGAGAGCAGTCCTGAGAAAGACTTGGGGGTGCTGCTGGATGAGAGGCTCAAGATGAGCTGTCAATGTACATTTGTAGCCCAGAAAGCCAACCACATCCTGGGATGAATCAAAAGAAGCATGGCCAGCAAGTCAAGGGAGGTGGTTCTGCTCCTCTACTCTGCTCTTCTGAGACCTCTGGATCACTACTGTAACAACTCTGAGCATTTCCATCTCTTATTAATAATCTCTTATTATTAAAAATATATTGCACCTGAAATAACTTTCTGCTTTTCTTTGTTTTCCTCCTTTTTTTTTCTTTCTTTCTTTTTTTTGTTTTTTTTTTTTTTTTTTTTTCTTTTCCATAGAGAGAATTTAGTGGGAAGTTTCTTGTCAGTAGTCTGGTTTTGGCTCTGCCACTGAATGTGAAGTAATTCATTTCACCTTGCTCTAAGAGGTTTCTAGGCTGGTTAGTTAGGTACTGAGAATTAATTGGTTTGTGTTTTAAGCTAAGACTTGTGAACTACCACTATTACTTATTTAGTTCCCTCTTTTTAGCTTCTTTTTTTTTTTCTAAGAAGATTATATAGCAATCTGAGCAAAGAAGAGGGATGAAGTATGATAACATTGAATATTACAATATATTCAGCATATGTTCCAAGCAGGTGAACATTACTGTCAAAATAGCTAATGGTAATTACTTAATGTATCTAAGTATTTATTCCTCTTTAATAGTGTATCAAATACTTATTCTAATAGGTAAGTACACAGTGAACTGAGTGGAACTTACTTGATTTGTCTAGTATATTAAACACTTCAACACATGCATACATAACACATTATGTTGTAACAAGGAAAAATACTGTGCATCACCTTAAGGTGGAAAATACATGAGAAGTCAAGTTTCCCTATTTTAATATAAGAAATGAAACACAGGTGTCCAATTTTTAACTCAACATGTGGAAGGAATTTTACTTAAGATGAAGCACTAGTTCTATTTCCTAGGAAGAGTATACTACTAAACACTCCAGTCGTCAACTTGGATTTCTTCAGAAATGGTGGGGGGGAACTGGGGGAGGGATGGTCTTTGGAATAATAGCAATTGTACTTCAATAAAATGCAATATATTCATTTTAAATAACAATTTTTATTTCTTCTTGTCCATTTAATGGGTTC
The DNA here is from genome assembly GCA_947846985.1 of Fratercula arctica. Taxonomy (NCBI): domain Eukaryota; kingdom Metazoa; phylum Chordata; class Aves; order Charadriiformes; family Alcidae; genus Fratercula; species Fratercula arctica. Next base: position 50,982,050 of record CANTUZ010000005.1, on the reverse strand, counting down.
TTTATGATCCGTCTTCTCAATAGTCTGTTGACTGGGTTCAGGAGAAAAAATCCACGGGTATAAACATGAATGATTTGTCTTGGAATAACGTGAGACAACTAATTGAGAATAAAATATCTGATGCAATATTTGCGTATGTTTTCTGTGTGATATCAGAATAACTGAATACTGAATCTCTGAGTCCCATGGTAGATCAGTTGAAATCTCAGCTACAGTTTCACTCTGAACGGCTTTGTAATTGAAGGCCAGAGAGCAAAAGACTGTCAAAATTGACATTTAATCCCAGCTCTGGAGGAACGTTTACATAAATTTTCAAATCTATATCTGTTATAGTCCTTATAAATGGGATTAAAACATTGTACCTATGTGGTCCAAAAGCTTTTTAAATGCTACTTTGTTAGGTAAGTTTCACTGAAAAAAAATACCAAACAAAAAACCCAAACAAACAACAGATCTCGTGTACTAGGAAAAAAAAGGTGTCTAGTCACTTATGCAAAGCTTCTTTTTCACTTCTACTGAAAATGTCTACATCATGGATTCAGTAGCAGATGGGGTCTTCCAGCTCTAAGGGGCTTTTATTTTAGCAAATTGGTTCTCCAGGCATTTCCATTACTATCAATTTAATAGTATTTATATTTTATATTATTTATATGTTATAACAAGTTCAACAGGTCTTGACATATATATTTAACTTCTGAAAAACAAAAGGATAATTTCAGACAGTGGAGCAATTTTTTTAATAGATAAGATACAGAGATCTTTTTCCCAAATTGGCCACCCATAAATAATTACAAACAATTGACAAATAGCCTTAGAGGCTGGAATCCTACTTCATCCATAAGATCAGCACAAGGCCTTATTTTGAAAGGTCAGGTGGTATTTCAGTCATACAGAAATCTTCAAAAAAAGTTTTGAAATAGAATCATAGAATTGTCTAGGTTATAAGGGACCTTTAAGACCGAACCATTAACCAAACACTGCTAAAATCACCACTAAACTCCAAGCACCACGTCTACCCATCTTTTAAATACCTCCAGGGATGGGGATTCAAACACTTCCTTGGACAGCCTGTTCCAGTGTTTGATAACCCTTTTGGTGAAGAATTTTTTCCTAATATCCAATCTAAACATCCTCTGGCACACCTTGAGGCCATATCATCTTGTCCTATCCTCTTGCATGGGGTTGTTGTGACCCAAGTGCAGGACCCGGCACTTGGCCTTGTTGAACCTCATGCCATTGGCCTCAGCCCATCAATCCAGCTTGTCCAGATCCCTCTATTGACTCTTCCTACCCTCAAGCAGATCAACACTCCTGCCCAACTTGGTATTGTCTGTAAACTTACTGAGGGTGCACTCAATCCCCTTGTCCAGATCATTGAAAAGGTCAAAGAACTGGCCCTGGGGAACACCACTTGTGACTGACTGACAACTGGATTTAACTCCATTCACCATAACTCTTTGGGCCTGGACATAGAGCCAGTTTTTTACTGTAGGATTAATTTCAACCTAGAAGAATTATATCAGTAATAAAATGGCGTTGAAAAATTAGGCATTTTTACAAAGAATTGCAAATATGGTGTACAGATAAATGGGACCTTGATAGCAGGTCTAGTAGACAAATCTGACAAATACTGTGAGGAAGTTTAAATGGAGATTATATCAATACACATAAGTATAAATCATTTAAATAGCTGTACCAAGTAATGCAGTAGTATTACTTATCCTCTGAACTTACTAATATGTAACAGGGACAAGACCAAAACCTAAAAAAAATGCTGGGATGAACAGCTTTATCTTCAAAGACATGAACAAAATTAATATCTATTTTAAAAATTCTAGTAGGAATTGGTTTATTGTAAAAGACTAGTGATACAGTTGTAACAAAAAAAAGCCTACAAACTTGAAGAGAAATTAAGAAAAATCTTAAAATATATATCGATTTATTCAATTAATAAAGTTTGTACCTGGAAATATCTGTCATCTAATCAGATCCTTTCTGTTTCAGCAGTCCTTAAATTTGACCCTTGTATTCCTCTAATCAACTCAATAAATTGGTTTTGGCTAAGACACGACTTCTGTTTGGCAGAAAATTTTCTTTCAGAAAGGGATCCTGCCTTCATATGGAGACAGTTACAGAATCCATGTTTTCTTTTTGCTGTGTCATTCATTATTTGCACCATTAAAAATAATTTAATTTTATTTTTAACTTGGAATTCAAACAGGGCTCCAGCCCTTAATAATTATTACCTATTAAATGAAAACTACCTTTGCAATGCTTCCTTTTATTTGTATGCTTCATTCGGTTTGTCTTTGTTGAAAAGGTAATCAAATCGCACTCTTTACTTTTCTCATTGCTACCCTAGAATTGTTTGGCTGGTTATCTGCAGAGTTTTTAGAAGTACTGGGCAGCAAGCTGAATGAGACATGTATATATTAATAAATATTAAAAATGAACATGAAAATGTTCAATGCTAAATAGAGGTCAGGCTGAATATTATAAAGCCCCCTACAGGTTTTAACTGAGGTTTTGTTTCTGTTTGAACTTAGCTAAACATTCAGGGCTATTCTGGTGAACCAAAGATCCTGAAAATCAGTTATATACTTTCCTAAAAGAGTATCTTCAGAAAATTTTGTAATGTTTTTTCTTATATCTAATTTAATTCTTCTTCCCTTCCTTAAAATATTTTTTTTCTAAAATACCTTCATTTTGGAGCTCCATGATGTGCAGCCAAATGACAGATATATATTGATGTATACTTTTAAATGGTCAAAAAGATTGTGCAATGATGGGCTAGCTTTTTGTTCCTCTTTTTGACTGTTGAGTAATTTCCTGTGCCACACTTCAGTAAAACCAACAAATGACATAAGTTGTATATAATGAACACAGAACCTTTGCTTAGAACAGGATCTTCAATATGTGTGGGATCCTTTCTGAGAAAAAGATTGTAAATAAAAAAAAAATTGTTCCTTGGTGAGTATCCTCAGAAGAGAGAAAGTTCCTTGCCCTGGATCTTGAATGGATCTCTTGACCTTCTTTCTAGCACCAATATCAACGAGCAGATGGGCAGCATTCTGGGGACACATTTCCTCTTCTTTTCATGCGGGCAGTTCCTTGATTGGTTTGCAGGAGTCCTGAAAATCAGCACACTAACTTGCAAGCTGCCTCCAGTTACATAAAAGTGAGCGCGCTGACAGTGGCAAACAGTAAAATATTTGGTCACTAATCGTACAGTGTAACTAGGACATGAGGGGAAACATGTTTTATCTGTAAGTTTCTGATGTTCCCTGTAAATTTGTGGTACTATGCAAATATTTTAAAAGAAAGTAAACAGGAAAAATGCAATGTATATTTATCTGCATATTTTGCTGACAGTTCCTCTAAATGACAAGATTTGGTTTGTGGAATTTGAAACATTTCTGGATATCTGCCGAGTTATGGCAAATCCTTTGGATGAAGTGTGAATAGACTAAATGCATTTTTTTTTTGCTTGCAGGTCTTTGCAATGAATTTTGTTCTTTATGATTTGTAGTTATTTTAAAATGTGTTACACAGCTTCATTTTTAAAGGCTTCCAGCAGAGCTGCATTTCATCAGATAGTGCAGAAGAGATCATGGACCTTTTGTATCACTCAAACATATTTATTGCAAATGTGCTGTCATACATTAACTTATTCTACATGTTGATTAGGGATCGTGGAAAGTTTTTCTAGATAATGAAAAGCCAACCTAATCACTCATCAGTCATTTTAAAAGGTAATCTTAAGTAGCCAGCAGTTTTAAATGCATCCTAACATATCCTGAATATATACTAGATACCTAGAATGTTAAATTGGTGACTACGTTTTTTCTTTTTTTTTTCTCGTACTGTAATAATATCTTATAGTGCACTCAAATATGTGCCTAATTTGAAGCTTCTGATAATAAAAAGAACTCGTATGAGTGAGTAAAACCCAAGAAATGAATTAGAGGTAAGCAGACCATAATCTTTAAATCCTTGAAACGTTTCCCAATTTTATTTTTTATCCTTTTTTATTTAACATTTTTTTTGCAAGAATATGGTGTTTCCTCCAAATTCATCAGAAACACTGGAGTATTCTTAAACTCTTATTACCTCCTCTGCCCATTTTAAGCATTTCAAATAAAAATAAATACATTAAAAAGCATATTTTTTCCAGCTAAAATTTCTTCCAAAACTTATGTTCCAAAATATAAAAAACTTCAAAAAAAAAAAAAAAGTTTTAGGCTAACTAGTTTTCAGATTTGCAAAAATATTTTTAAGAACTTAGATATTTTAGTAGGAAACATCCATTTTCTCACACACTTGACTTTTTATTAAAAACGTGTTTTTTCATATGTATGAGAGACTAGAAATTAATGCAAAATATTTATAACTGTGATAACTATTTAAGATTACTTCTATCCTTTGCTTTATGATCCAGGGAAATTTAATCAGGTGCCTTAAAATGAATATTGGTCACATGAGTATTACTCATTTTAGACCACTGGTTAACTATATACTAATTTCAGAAAGTCATTGGGAGCAACAGCCTACTAAAGCTCTTCACATGGAATTGATGGTGATGATTGCCAATGCAGCAATTACACTTCTAAAAGGAAAGAATCATCTTATTTAAGTTTACGTGTTGAACTTGTCAAGTCAATGTTTTCATGCCATCAGTAGGAAACCCTGGCTGTCTCCACACATGGGCGTAAATCTTGGCCAGTCCCTACTGCTGTGTTTACTCCGTCGTGTCACTCAGGTGAGAGCATGCTGCATTTTAGAAGTTTAAAAGTCTTTTTCCAAGGTGTTTACCGAGGCTAAGGAGGACTGAAAATGAAATTCTGTCTGATCACAGTGGGGGTGGAGGATAAAGCAGAGATTAGGTCCCTCAGTCCTTGGCTGTCACAATGGAGCTACTGCCAGTGACGTGCCTCTGTGCTACCCCTAAAGAACCATCCCAAAATGTCCCTGATTCTCTTCGGGTCACTAACAGCCTGTGACAGGCTTGTCCTTACGCACCTGGGACTGAACACTTAGAGTTTTTGCAGTGATGGCTTTGAGGCTTAAAATGTCTGTTCCTCCCTTCATTTGAAAGCGGTGGTTAAAAAGCAAACAAGAGAAAGCTGGTGGTTTTATTTCTGCTCAGATAAAAGGTATAAAACCCCCCAATAATAATCAAGTCTCTCTAGCTATTAGAAGGCATATAGGTAATGTGGTGGTCAAAAAGTAAGAATAGATTCTGACTGTTAATTAGCTTAATTCTAAAATTCAACTATTTCATGTTTCTAGTGTATGGCAATATCTCTTAGTTCACATTGATTAGTTTTTTTTTTTCAGCATGGAATTGTGTGTTCTTCAGCATTTCTTATTTGCTTATTCTTGCATATACAAAATGAAAGCTTATATTGTCCCAGTGTTTTATGTTGTCACCTATGGCTATATAAAAATCAATTACATGCCAATTTTAAACAGTGCGGATTCCCATACAGAGATATTGAGGAGAAGGAAGATAAGTGGCACATTTTATACATGTGTTTTTTCTTCAGGAAAAGCCTCCTGAAAGGAGTATAACCTGTTAACACTGTTTAATGTCAAAGCAAGCTTAATGTTTTTGTTAGCATGAGAGCAGGTCTCTATGAGGAAAAGCTCTTCATACAAAAACAGTTCTCGTTCTGCAGAGCTTCTTGTGCCAAGAAAGTTATGAACAGTTCAAGTTTCTCTGCTCTGCTTTCACATTCTCTTTGAATTTCTTGGCTTCTGATTTTAGGCTTTACAAATATCAGCTAAGCATAAACTTTTCATTAACCTGCAAAGGTATTCTTGATAGAAATCAGAGAAAAAAACTGCTAATAAATCATGTCCAGTTACAGCTGAATGGGACACTAAGGCCTGAAACTAGCCCTAGAGCACAACACTTTCATACTTTTGAAGCAAGATTGTGTTAAAGACACCTTTTTTCCATCCAGTTTTGGGATTTACAGCATATTAGATTTGCTGAGGGCTGGTCTGGTTGGGATTGATGTTACAACTCCAATTTCAGTGCTAAACATAGAATCACAGAATCATAGAAACACAGAATCATAGAATGGTTTGGTTTGGAAGGGACCTTAGAGATCACCTAGTTCCAATCCACCTGCTATGGGCAGGGACACCTCCCACTAGAACAGGTTGCTCAAAGCCTTATCCAGCCTGGCCTTGAATACTTCCAGGGATGGGGCATCCACAACTTCTCTGGGCAACCTCTTTCAGTGTTTCACCACCCTCACAGTAAAGAATTTCTTCCTAATATCTCATCTAAATTTCCTCTCTTTCAGTTTAAAACCGTTACCCCTAGTCCTATCACTACACTCCCTCATAAAGAGTCCCTCCCTATTTTTCTTGTAGGCCCTCTTTATGTACTGGAAGGCTGCTATAATTCCTTATCCACTGAGTGGTCCATCCATCAGATCCATGCCCCTCCAATTTAGAGACCAGGATGCCATGCAGGACAGTGTCAAATGCTTTGCACAAGTCCAGGTAGATGACATCGGTTGCTCTCCCCTCATCCATCAATGCTGTAGCACCATCATAGAAAGCCACCAGATTTGTCAGACAGGATTTGACTTTGGTGAAGCCATGTTGGCTGTCACCAATCACCTCCTTATTTTCCATGTGCCTTAGCAGAGATTCCAGGAGGATCTGCTCCATGATCTTGTTGGGCACTGTAGTACCCTGGGTCTTCCTTTTTTCCCTTTTTGAAAAAGAATATTATGTTTTCCCTTTTCCAGTGAGTGGGAACTTCATCAGACTGCCGTGACTTTTCAAATATAATGGAAAGTAGCTTGACAACTTCACCTGACAGCTCCCTCAGGACCCTCAGATGGATTTCATCAGGTCCCATGGACTTACGTACCTTCAGGTTCCTCAGATGGTCTTGAACCTGATCTTCTGCTATAGTGGGTGGTTCTTCATTCTCATAGCCCTGGCCTTTGCCTTCTGCCACTTGGGTGGTGTGGTTGGAGCCCTTGCTGGTGAAGACCGAGGCAAAAAAGTCATTCAGTCCCTCAGCCTTCTCCATATCCTGGTTGACCCGGTCTCCTGTTTCCTTCTGGAGAGGGCCCACGTCTTCCCAAGTTTTGCCTTTATCTCTGACATACTTATGGAAGTTTTTCTTGTTGTCCTTGATGTCTCTGGCCAGCTTTAATTCTGTCTGGGCTTTAGCTTGCCTAATCTGGTTCCTGGCCACTCTGCTGGTTTCTCTGTATTTCACCCAGTCTACCTGTCCTTGCTTCCACCCTCTGTAGGCCTCCTTTTTGCTTTTGAGCTTGCCCAGGAGCTCCTTGTTCATCCAAACATGGGAGAAGAGTTACAGGCACCTGAGTAGACAGATGAACAGAAGGCTCCACATTAATTAGTGTCAAGTATGATATAAAGTTGTGAAATAAACATATGCCTGGTCATTTTTTACCCAGATTATTTTTATTACCTGAGTATTTTAATATAATAGAAATTGTGTAAAAAGAATTATTTTCTCAAGAATTTCCACTTTTATTTAAAACTAGCAAGATCTGATATAAATGTTTTAGATTTTTGTGGCAGAATATCTGGGAAAAACTCCACCTGCAGACTGAAATAGCAGGAGGGCTATATATTTAATAACCCTTAGGCAAGTCCATCCCTAAATTCATATATTACCATGCAGAAAGTAAAGATAATATAAAATCCCGGCCACTCTGAAAAAAAAAAAAAAAAAACCCCACCACTTTCTACCATATGAATTCATTACTTCATTATTAAATTAATATTCATTTCAGATCCATATCCATTTGAAGGTCACAGTGCTTAGCTATAAAACCTTAAATAGGTTAAGCTGTCTTGATGCCAAAGAGCTTTGCATTTCAGTTAGGCATCTGTATTTAATGAGGATTCATCAGCCTCTTTTCATGTGGGTGAGCGGCAATTTATTCTCAGTGCGGTGACCCTGGTTGCAACCTTGCTATCGTGATGGGCTATACTGCACCCCAGTATGAGAATTTTGAGCGTGAACTTAAAGGCTTTAATTTCTCCTGAACTCATGCAGCTGAGCTATGGGAGCAGCTCTTACTACTGTGATATTTAAAGGTTGGATTATTAACAACCCTGCCCTCATATTAGCTGTGTTGCAATTACATTGCTTCATAAGAGTGCAAGGTTGCCTTAGAAAGTAAAACCCTTTTCTTGAAAGCTAAAGATAGTGCCTTTCAATGGGTCAAAATGGACATATTTGTAACTGTGTAGCTTGATGAAAATGAGTAATAGCATACTGTGTACATTTCGGAGGATCCAAAACAAAACAACCCACCTGATTCTCTCCTGTTTTATGGCATTAACTGGTGCCATTGCATCTGATATGTACAGAATTTTCAGTATCATAGTAGTTATGATTTATACTGCTGTTGCATTTCTTTTAACCAATTAAGTGGTTAATATAAGCTCAAAGCTATTTAGAAAATTCACCACTTGTCTTAAGGACACTCAAAATATATATGAATTTTCTGGCAAGCCTAAAAATTTTATTTCCGTTAAAGCAAGAAGGTTCTTGAGAACAAAGACTGGTTTTGATTTTCAAGTAAATGAATATGAACTTAGCTTTGAATTCCCTAGGCTTTTCCTAGAATGCAATACCTTATTCATATAGATAACAGTGAATGCTGTGTTCAGTCTTCAGTGAAATCTTCCTAAATAGCTGCAAGCACAGTTTTCTGAGGAACAGGGAGAGGAACATCCTTAAATGCACTCAGAAGAGGCCTGTGGTTACACTTGTCACAAGTATACACTCGATTCCTGTGCGTGTTATAAGGAAGACTGAATTGCTTAGTACACTGCACTGAGGAGACTAAATTGGATGGTTATAGCTTGTAGAAAAATCAGAGACACAAAACCAGGAAGCTTTACAAAAGAAACTGAAGAAGAAAATGGAAAACTCTTGCTGTGCAGGAGAAAATATGAAAACAGGAAGCAGCATGGTGAATTGCCAAATCATAGGAATGGGTGAAAATGAGAGTGTGAGACAAAATTAGGGCAGAATTTTTTGCAGAGGACTTGAAAAACCTGTACTATGAAATCAGTTGCTTCCCAGTTAAAGGAGAATTGTTCAAAGACAGTCAACAGTGCAGAATTCTCAGACGACACAGATCACTACCAAAGCAGTAACAGAAAGCAAACATTACACGCTATGCTTATTTTTCAACTGTATGTATTTTGTCACTTCTCCCATCTCTCCCCTCTGTCTGAGTGCTTTGGGGTTAAATGATCTTTTCTAAGGCAAATTTTATGGAAAAGCCAAACATTGGAATTTCAAAGGCTAGAACAACCAGGGGAGGGGATTCCCTTCCCGAAACCTGAAATAGGCACTTACATCCTGCCTTCATTCCTTAGTTCTTTCATACCTTGATACCTCTATCTCGGATGGCTTTTTACAGTGACTCTTCAGGGCTTTTAAAGAAACTAGGCAATGACTAGGGGTAAGACAGAAAACCCTGTCATGGGTAAACAACTGCTCCAAAGATAGAAGCTTAAAAACAAGCATAGTTACTCAACTGTTTGAACAGAGGGAGGTCACCAGTGGAGTTCGGTGGGGTGCTGGCTTGGTGTCTGCGCTGCTTAACACATTCATAAAGGTTATGGAAAAGGGAGTGAGCAGGAAGGTGATAAAGCTTGCTTCTGATACAAATTTATTCCCGATAGAAAGGATAAGGGTAGACAGTGAAGGACTGCAAAAGGAGACGGCTTGAGTAATGAAAACAGCATATGAAATTTAGTGTAGAGAATTATAAAGTGATGCACATGGGGAAAAAAACATCCTAGTTTCACATACAAAATAATGGGTTCTGGGCAGACTATTTTCACTGAGGAGCACAGCTTTTGTCTTATAATAATTAGCTACATGAAAAACCCACTTTCACCTCATGTTTCTCTATGGACAATGGCAGAACCAGCCTTTTATTTTTATTCTTTTGTTTTGCTTAAAAATAATGCTGACAGAGGTACTCTAAGAGTTATCTCCAGATAACTAGCATTTAAAAGCTCTATTAATTTTTCCAGTCTAGGAAGCCTGCAATATTTGCCTTGTGCCACAGTAATCTAAGGCCATTTGTTCTCCTGATAATTAAAAATGGACACTCATGGTGGCCTCTTAATGTTGCGAAATGCATCTTTATATTTATGACACCATATTGGGTACTCGCAGCACTTTGTTATCAAGCTTCCGAGATGATATGAATGTCAAGATTTATAGTGAAAGCTGACAACTGCACTTTGGAAAAGGCATAAATGTGAAGTTTGTGGCCCACTGTGTAACAGAATGGTCAGTGACTGAGGACAAAGGTTAACAACGTGGAAACAATAAATCTGATTTAAGTGAAGGGCTCTTTATATATTTCTCAATATCACATCCTAACTTAACAGTATTTTCCACGCTGCATAAGATTTTTTCCTTCTTTTCAATAACTGGATAGATACTTGAAAGCATAATCAAGAAAACAGTGGTATAATAGAGTGCTGAATTGCTGTCTGTTTATTATTTTTCTGCTTTTCAAGGCATTTTAAGACATTTTTTCTTTAAAGATTGAGCTTGAGTGGACATTGAACCGATTTAAAGATGGGTCTTTTGAGAGTTATGTTTATGGACAGTTATACCCACTGTTCAATGTCTTAAAAAGAAACCTCTCAGAGACAGAAGAATTGCAGACTCATACTTCATTGTAGCCTGTACTGGAACATAAGATTTTCAATATTTCTCATCTGCAGTCAGTCAGAGAAAAAAGGCCTTAGAAGTAACCTCATTTCAGTCAACAGTTTGGCTTTGGGGTAAATGATTCCACTACCACTGCTTAGTGGCAGAAAACAAAAAATTACTTGAGGATTTGAATAATTCAAACTAAATCAGAAAAAACCCAGCTGCTTCATTTTGTCCATAGGGGACTGGGAGTTAATTGAATGTGTTGTACAGTACTTGAATGAACTGATTCACCTTGTCATAAATTGTGAAAAACAAGGTTTCGTATTTACAAACATGCAAAACCTTTAGGCACCTGTGATGACCTATTTTCACGTCACATATTCCTTGTTTAAATATTGTTAGTCTGAACAGTCCCATGCTTTTTTTTTATTCACTTAGAATGAAACAATATTAAATAATAATGAAATCTAATGATGAACACTAAGCATGAAAAACCTTCAACAGAAAATAAGCATAAGAAATGAAGACAAAAAAAAAAAAAAAACAGAAGCAAAAAGTAACAGGAAACTGCTGCAGAAAAAGAATGAAAGCCTAAATACATATCTATCAACATAAATGAAGAAAGAAGCTGCACAATTGTCTTGAACGTCACCTGTCAATTTTCACAAGACAATTTAACAGACATCTTATCAATGAGTCCCCTGAAAATTTTGCTGAACGCAGCACAATCCATTCATAAGGACTCATAATTCACTGCCACAGAACTGAGGGCAGAAATCAGTGACTACTTGTTTTAAAGCACAGCTAATTGCCCTTAAAACAAACAGCAAACATCAAACAAATAAACTCACCAAGAAAAGCAAAACAGCAACAAAACCACCCACTTTTCTAGCATTGAATTATTGTCGTTGTTGGATCTGTGACCCAGCTGATCTGTTGTGATTATATCTAATACCAAAAGAAGGATTTTCACTGCATACATACATAGAGACAGAGCATTATAATAGTTAAAATACCATTAGATCTTTTTAACCAGAATGCACTATAATCTCATTTTTAGATCCTTTCTATTCAAGAATGGCATCAAACTCTGGTACCTAAGGTTGGTGCACTGGAAAAGTGATTCTTTTCCAGCTTTTCTTTCTTAAATTCTTGTCTATAGCTCAAGATGGTGAGACCTGCTTTGAGAAAAATACACTAAGACAGAGGCAACTAAAATCAAGATGACTAAGAAAACGTATTTCAGCTGACAGAGCAAAGGATGAAATATCAAGAAATGGGGAGAGCTGTCCCAAAATTCATTCAAAATATTCTCTTATTTGAAATCAGACCAGCACTTGTGATAGTGCGGCAGGCCGCCTTGACTTTAAAGGTGTTGCTGGGACATGCAGCTCATTTTCCTGTTAATAGTCAAAGAATGGCTGCAGCTAAAGATTTGTAAAACTAGATCTCCCAGCATCAGGATTCTTTTGCATTTTGTGTCTGTGCTCTGAATTTGCAGGTTTTTACATTTTTCAACAGCTCTACTTCAAAGTCTGTAGGTTTTCTCCCCTGCACCCACGACACAATATTCACTTTGCTGTATGCATTTGCGAAACTGAGAAATTAAAAGCTACAGGAAAGGCAATTTATTTCGGTGAAAATTTCACTGAGGTGAAGTTTTGGCTTTTCGACAAGTGGATTCCTTTGTTTTCAGAGCTGGAGTCAGAATATTATTACACTGAGTAGATTGTAATCTCTCTTTCTCTCTCTCACCCTTATCAACTTCTCCCCCCAACCATTTTCACTATAACTTTTTGGTTGCTGTTGTTGAGGCTAACATCAAAAGCATTTTGAAGGAATAGTACCAACAAGTAGCACCAGAGCCTCAATGAAAAGACAAAAGTGAGTCTATTGACGGCTAGTCCTGCAAGCGCTCAAGAATTCCAGAAGTGCGACTATTGCTTTGTGGGAAAAGCACAGCAGCCAAGGCTTTTAAACTTGTCATCAAAGCATCAAAACACAACAAAAGCATTATCAAAAAAATTATAACCTGAAGGTTTATACTGTTTTTTATTTGAAGAGATATTATCTTTGTAAGCTAAAAATCATGATCCAAAGTCCCTGTGGGGGGGATAGGACAGCGGATAGGAAACAACCTCCACACATTATGGTATTGATGATGAATGTAACTATGAGCAACCTGGAAATAATCTCTATTTGGTGAAAAGTTCGGTGGTGAAAAGTTTTTTTTTATGTTTTCGATGCTGAAGGCCTGACTGACTGAGCTTGGCCCATGTGAGTGCTCATATAAAGTATGTGCAAAGGAAGGACTGCATTTTGCAGGGCGAGACAGCGCCTGGCAGAGCAGGAGAGGGCACTGCTCCACATGGAGAGGAGAGCTGTTCCACCGCTCTGCCCGCCCTGGAGTTCAATGAGCCAGAGCCAAATTTGACTAGAAATCGGACAACGATTACGGTTTCTATCTACGATCAGCACGTGATAACAAACAAATGTGACATTTTATCCCTGCAGTTTGGGCATTTTTGAGCTGGGACCCCCAGCCCCAGCCCCCACACGGTAAGATTGCACAGGGCCTGTATGGATGTACACAGTTTGAAGGGTGCTCCTGCACGATATGGCAGATCAGCGTTATTCTGGCCTAGCCTGCAGAAAGCCAGCTTGGATGCCTTCAGAGTGCTTACATGCACACTCTCCCACAGACCTCCATTTTTATAGATACTGTAGATTAATTGTTTAGAACTGAAAGATGTATTAAAATTTAGAATTCCATAATTTAGTGTGCCTTTCTTTTGAAGTGTTTTATTTCATTTGTCACTCCTAAGGCATTCAAAGCTTTGATGTGAAACTTTTTTTCTGGATTATGGCTCAGTTTTAAGACCTGTAAGCACGAGACTCCAATTTACCAAATAAAGCAGCTGCTCACTGAGACAGTTACAGTGAATGAGCGACCAGACACCAGACACAGTAGTGCCTGATCACACACAACTAAGCAGCTCAGTTTACTATAAAAAATAACCCCATCTGGAGAAATGTTATCTAAACGATGTCATGCTGGGGTGGTTATAAGGTCAATTCAGACGGAGGAATAGAATCACAGGCCTTCCCCATAAATACACCTAGCAGATACCTTATTTAATTACACACGGTTTATCTTCTGCTATTCCTCCAATTTGTCAAGAACATGTTCAATCCAAATCCTCTCTTCTCTATACTTGCAGTCCCCCCCAGCTTTGTGCTGCATGCAAATTTAATAAGCTGTTTCTGGTTCACCACAAACAGGAGAGGAGAGTGAGGACGAGCTGAACCGCTACAAGGGCTGCCCTTTTCTCTCCCTCCCTACCTGACACTGAGCATGCATTGCCAACCTGCACGTAGTTTTCCTAACAAAATTTAATGTCAGACATTTCCTTTGCTTGCTTCTAGGAATGTTATATAAGAAAGTATCAAAAACCTTACTGAGGACACATGGCACTCGCTGCTTTTCCCTGTCCACGTCTGAGCCTCAGTCACCACGGGGAGTTTGATTGCCTTGGCATGATTTCGTCTTGATAGATCCATGGTAGCTGTCACTAATCTCCTTGTTATCTTCTAGGAGCTTGCAGACTGTTTCTCTGATTATTTCTCCCAGTCTGTTTCTGGGAAATGTGAATTTTTTCACTCTGTATATCTGTCTTTTTCCCCTCAATAGGACTGGCACCATCCAGAATCTTTGCAAGGCTTTGCCCAACTTCCATACATCCTGGCAATTCAGTAGAAAAATTCACTATGAAATATAGTAACAGTCTATTTTATAATTCAGAAAAAGCAAATTATGATTAAATTATCATCAAAAGCTGTTGAACTAGGAGGAGCTTACACATATTATCTCCTTTTAATTATTCTTTTTGTCTGCAAAAGAAGTTGGTTTATACACTGATGATACTTATGATTGAGAGGAACTTTTCATAAATATTTCTGGAACTAAGAATTCATGTTAGTCATAATCTGTATTTGTTTGCAAGTATTCATTTCCTGCGTTACAGAATTAAATAAACAAATACATATTTAGCTGCTGCAAAGGAGATGTTACAGTGAAAGGTGATGATGTGAACTAGTGGTCAGAGCAAAGCAAAATACTTTTAATCTTGTCTGATGCTACAACTTCAGTGTATGATAGGTTTACGTGAATCTCAGACAAATTTAAAAGAAATGGAGAGAATAAGAATGTCTCTGGTGAAAATGTACTTCCTTCGAAATAAGTTTTGATGTGAAAAAAACCTGCACAATTTATAGTTTGATTTCCAAGGCAAAAAAGGAGAAAAGAAATCTCACTAGTTGTTAATTAATCATTCTAAAATAAATAAAAAATGCCTAGAAAGCACGTTAGGCTACTCTGTGTGTTTAGAAAGCATTCAAACTTTATGATACACAGCAAAAATACAGGTTAATTGAAAGTTGTGGATAATAAACCTGCTGACCTGCTGGCCTATACAAAATTATCTGTATTGTCAATGCATCACTTCTAAAACTGTTTGTTTTCTGTCCATAAACTTAATTTCCATGCTATTCCAAACTACACTGTTTTTCACGTGGAACTTCTAGAGTGTTTGTTACAGGACTTCAGAAAAAAAAAAAAAATCCTTTAAATAGTAATAATGAAAAGACTTAAAGGAAGGGGTAGAAAGAGATAAAAAATGTCTGATTTGGAGTAACAGAGGGAAATCAGTTGTCTGTATAACTTTCCTTAATTGTGAACAAATAAATAACAAGCTGGGAAAATTTTATTGCATTTGGAACAGATACATTTTATTTTTTTGATAGATAAGAAGCAAGGTTAAGTGGTCTGTTTTGTGCTGTTCCTTTTCTTCCTTAAATTGCCTACATTGCCTACACTCTAAATCAGCAATTCTGGTTTACTTAAAGTCAGGGCACAAACACAGCACCTTTAGCCACACCGGGGCCCACATTTCTTCTCTGGGATTCACAATCTTTGGTGTCATTGTTGTTTTGCAAAAACATATCTACATAAGCAGCTGAATCGTGTGACACAAGTAGACTTGCCTAAATCCGAAGGTGTTCAAGATGTACAAGATACACTAATATATTAATATGGAAAATATTTTTTCTGTTATGAACATACGACATTTCAGATTGATAGAGAATAATTCAAGATACTACACTGTGAAATACAGAAATCTGGTGTGAAAAATTCACATATACTCTGTGTAGAAATCAAAGAACAAGTTTGCTACACATATGCTTTTATCATTGAAAAAATTCAAAACTAATATAACTTCTCAAATTCTCATCATGTTGTAAGGAAATTGAGGATGGAACAATAGATAAAAAGGTAAATCTGTCTCTGAATATAGTCACGTACCTACTATAACTTTGCTTTCTGAGGAGGAAAAAACAAATAAGTTTGACAGTACTGAAACATCTTACTTAGAAAAAGAATTCAAAGTTTATCATTTTCCCGCTGAAAAGAGATTCTTTCAGGTTTCTAATTATAGCATCTTACACAATAAATTTGAGCAATACTTTAAAACAGTAAAATAAAAGAAATTTCCTAATAATATAAATTACTAAATTCCTTAGATTATAGTTTACATTGTTCAAAATTTGTTTTGATTCAGAATAAAATGAATCTTTAAAAAAAATTATGTTTTTTTAAATAAAATTACCTTCTTCAGAGCAATGGTGCTTGGTATGTGGTTTCTAACACAAAATTTCTGAAGAAGGTGGAAAATCTTGATTTAGGAAAATAAGGTTCATTGTTAGTTTCTTTAGCAAAAGCCAAATTGTTATTTCTGCTCAGATGTATAGCAAGAATTTCTGAGGAGAATTTTTAAAGTGTTGCACTTGTGTGAACTTTTAAATTGCCACTGTAATACAAATACTATTGTACCTTTTTGGGTTGGTGACTATTGGGTATTGAGTACTACCCTGCCTAAACCAAAGAAGCTTTAGTGTTGATTGGTTGCCACACATTGATTTGATAACAATATTGCTATTACTTGCCACCTTCTTTTAGTTAAGGAGGTTATATCTTTAACACACTGATCATCAAAACCTACCTGAGGTGAAGAAATATGATTGCAGTCTTTTTGCAAAGGAGAATGGAAAGTCATCCAGGGACTTTTGTTCCAGAGCAGTGGAGTAAACACAAAACTCTCCAGTCCCAAGACAGACTTTATTTTATGTAATTTTGTAGGTATTAACTGACCTAAGATACCTGGGAATGAATGTGAGAGAGAAGTGTCTGGGAACGTAGAAATACATGGGATGTTTTGGATACACTGACCCATGTTTCTGGTCTATAGTGGCTGTCTTGAAAAACGTAAAATAAAAGCCATATCAAAGCTCTTAGGAGAAGTGTTATATATTGCATTTGTTTTTACTTGGATTTCTTTCTGTAATTTTGTGGAATATTTCTACATCATTGCAGCAAATGACAAGTGAAGAAAATACTTAGAAACTCAAACCTAAAAAAACCAAGTACATTGAAAAGTTCTAAGTCAAAGTGCTTTCCTGAATAAGACTGTGTATTACATGTAGAATCAAGGCCTACAGATAGATGAGATGTAAAATGCTAGGAAATAAAAAAACCCTCAGTCCTCTCAAAGTGTAAACAAAGACCATTTCTTCAAACATAAATGGGATGTGGCACATATCAAAATGATTGATGGATGTGACAATTACAACTATGCATGTCTCATTTGACAGGAGCCCTATCTTTGGTAGAAATTATATCACTATTTTTGCTACATAATTTATAGTTTGCCCCTTAATTATGGTCTTGGGAGACACCGTGAAGAGAAAAAACAGACTGGCAAATAAAGGTGATTTAGGGGATATCTTCATTTCTGGGAGAAAAAGTTGGATTTGCTTAGTGCTTTTTGACAGTGACATTTTTCTGAGTAATAATGGAAAAATAACATTGGTGTGATGTGTGCATTCATTGTAACCATTTTCTTTTTATTGTATGTGGAAGATGCTATCAGCCACAATCAAACTGCAGGTTTACTAGGGACAATGAAGTCACAGTGGATGTGGACCTTGGCCAAGACAAGGCCAGTGGTGGCCAGGGCCATGTAACCTACTGAATTGCCAGATTAGCAAGGATGAACCTTTCCTGCCACCACAGCTGGGAATGATTAAACTGGGATTTGCTAACAACATTTCTTTTCTTGGCAAATATCAACAGAAGCCCTTGCTGCTAGCCATTATGATACCCTTTAAAACGGTGCTACAAGGAGTTACAGAACTGCTGCTGGAAACACCCTTGCCACTCAGACGTCCAGCCCAAGTGAGAGACGGCAGCTGCTGCTGTGGATGAATTACGTATCATTAGAAATGTGCTGCTTGTTTCAACTGCTCATCTCATCAAGTGCATTCAGATTGCTTTTTGTCAATTAAAACTAGAAATCCAAGTTAATATCTGACTCATTAGCACCGCAGAAATAAGTTCGCGGGCAATGGTTTTGACACCAAGGTCACAGTTAACCAGCGTGAGAGCGACCTGCTCAAGCAATTGTACACAGGAACACTCTGCAATTGTATCACAGCATGTTTTGTCAGAGTGATTGAGTGCAGTTGATTCAGACCTTTTCAAAACATCATAGACCTAATTTGGTAATACAGTACAACTATTTTCACTCAAAAAGCCCCACATTTTGAAGAATGCATAAATTAAGCTTGAGAAATACAATTTTTTATAAGAGTGCCCGCATAAAAGGTTTCTTGATCTTACCCTTTTGATAAACAGAAGTAAAAAATTCACCAGTTATAATTGACTCTGCCATTTAGTGGACGAAGACATTGCTGAAAGTAATATGTACCCCTCTCCTCCCCCCAATTTCATTTGGAGAGTTTTATAATTTTTGTAAAAATGTTGCCAAACCCTGTGTCACCATTTCTACATTCAGGCACATGTGATGATATTTTCTCCAACCTCTGGATGTGTTTTTTAAGAAATGACTTTTGTCACCGGACTCAAGGCGATTGATGATGTGGGAAAATGTGTCCACATACAAGGCTTCTGTGAAGTTAAAAACTGAAGGAGTATTTAACACCTCCCAATATGGATAAAGGTTGCTGTTGATGACCTTCAGTGTTGATTTCTATCTAACACTTGTCAAAATGTTTGACTGCTGGATCATGTTGGACTTTCTTCTGGGAATTAAAAATCTCAAAGTTTACTATTGACTGGTTGCTAACATGAGTAAGTCCTTATTTCATGTTTCTACTGATGTTACTCACTTGGCATTCCTACAGATAAGTTTTTGGCCCACACACTGTAAGGTCTGGGATATGTTCATCCAGGAACAATCTGCACATCCACGTGACACAGACCCTCGGGGAAGGAACAAGTTCCCTTTTAGCTCACAAAAAATACAGCATTTGGATTGTGACATAAATGTCTTGAAAGACTGTCAAATTGCAGCATCCAGCAATGGGTTAGACTATGATAAACCAGATATGAGGATTAACAGATTGAATGTTTTCGTGTGTGCGCAGTATAACAGAGCCATTTCATTTTCAAAAAGAATCTGAATATATATTGTAAGTGGGAAAAGTAAAGAAAAAACTATATAGAGATCTATACCACATTGGCTTATCTGCTGCCTAAATATAAGAAATGTTAAGTACAGATAGGAAGATTCTTTTTAATACTGTTCATAGATATTTAACTTCAATAATATCATGTGCATTCTTTCTAACAGTAAACTGCCATGTTCTCTTTTTTTTCATTCTTACAGCAGCTGATATAACCCAGAAGCTTTTTGTTTTATCAATGCATATACTTCGAAACTGTCACATGTATATTTAACTGAAACTTTAACCACCCTAGAAAGTCTATCTAAATTTCCATTTGATACGTCATATAACATTTTAACAGTTTTTTTGTCTGCTTTTGTCTGCACAAGTCCCTGTATAGTTAGTTTCCAGAAACTAAGACAAAAAGTTAAGAGTTGGTAGTGTGAGGTAGAGGCAGACTTTAGGGAATAGCTATGCTTTAGTCTTAACCAACTCAAATTACTAAGCTCCTCAGTGATCTCATAAATAATGCCAGGTTATTTAACAAGACATATCATATAGTGATGAAAGAACATGGACTGGTGTATATATACTCTTCTTAGGCTGGGGTTTGTAATTCAAACATTCATCGTTTGCTCTCCAGAGGCCCTCTTGCCATATCAATGCCATAAGAGATTATTAGTTGTGATAATATGTAAGCTTTCACATATTTTCCCTGTTAACTCCCTGTTAAACTGCCCATTTTGATTTCATAACCTTTCTGTCTAAGAAAAATATCCTATCTTCCTTGTTGTGCAGATCGCCATATGTCTCTTTTGTCACAGAACTGGAATTTCCTTCCAGTAACAGATTGGGCAAACATGGAAAAAGCACCCATTATACTCAAAAGCTTTTGGTATCCGGTTGGAGAGAGCACAACCATCCAAATCTAAGAGCCAAATTGCGTCTTCCCTCCCCACAAGCCATATTAGATTTGCACATTCCCCCCATGAGCTGTGTATGGAAGCAACCGGACAGCTGGTGCGGATTTTCTTTCTTTTTGCTCATTGCTGTCTAAGGGCTGGAATGGTATGCTGTTTAGGTTACCAAAATGTAAGCTGGTACATGGGCTGGTATGCTGAGGTAAGCACTAAAACATTTCAGCAGCCTGTTACTGCCTCCTCAGAGATCTAGGCTACCATATCTGTCTGGGTCACAGCAATGATTTCACTTCTGAGCTCTGTATGGGCCTTTCTCCCAATAACGGTGTCCTCCTGAGTGAAGCTCTCAGTTCTTTTTGTGGGTCCGGTTTCTGACAGCCAGCTTGCTGCCACTCCACAGCTTTGCACCTCTTCTTCTCTGCATTGTGCTTTCTGTAATAAATTCTGTCTCTCAGCGATAGTGAAAACGAGCAATGAAAATTACCCTGGGTGAAATGGAGGTGAATCTGTGGGTTAAAACTCCCAGATCATGAAAAATTATGGATTTGTTGGGTATGAAATTCTATGGAACATTAAACAATTCCAAAGTTGCTCCGTTTCATGTGCAAGCTTTTGTTATTCACTGTCAAATCCATTTCTATCTTTCTCTGGATTACTTGCCTTAGGATGAAATTGATGTGATAATCTTAGGTCCGGCTGACAGTAAAGATGCATTTGGTAATGGGACTGTTCATAAAAATTCTCTTAAAATTCCAGATGAATTTTTCCTTTAAACATATCTTTCCTCTACTATTGCCTGTATGTGATGCAGAAACGGGTCATAAAAACCTACCTTACTTATGTGTAAGACAGTGAAAGTGGTAATTATAACCTAAAAAATTTCACAGAAGCAAATATTAGTAACAACCAGTCCTTATTGACAACTGAATAAATTTGTATGTTTAGTGTGGCCCCAAATTTTGGACTTCAGGGACAGAATGCGTATATACTTAGTGATCTTTTCTTCACACAGATTTGAAAAAAAAATATATTATTTGTATGGCTTTTGTCTTCAAGTCGTAGATATAAATGTTTTATCTATGTATTATTACGAGAGGATATTACAACCTCACAAAAGCATTTTCTTTGAGGATGTCACACAAAGCTGAAAAGTCTGGTTAGGAATTTTACCAAATTATCTAGTTATTACTTTAAGAATATACTTGATTACATTTGAAATTGAAAACGGAGATACATAATTAGATTTGCATTCAAACAAAGAAATTACATTCACCAGTATCACAAAATGTCACAACTGTTCTTGTAACAGGTGATCCTCAAACTTTCTAGATTAATACATTTTTTCTGCTTCTAGCTCTGCATGTTTTCATTTTCCTTCCATAGGATTTTTGTACTGTGTGCTACATCACATCATTTCTTGTAGCTTTTCTTGCATTTAGTTTCTGCATGCACTTCAGTGTGGGCCCACTGGCAGTGCATAAATGAGATTTAGGGACGAGTGACGCTCTGTCTGGCTTGTTGTCATTTCCCAGGAAGAGGTGAAGAATTGATGTGAGAGCAGTGAGTGGTACCCAGGCAGCTCACCTGGCTGCTGTTCCTACCTCCTGGGAGCAGAAAAAAAGAGGAAGCAGCATCAAGGGAAGGCTTAAAAAACCTCCTGTTTGACAACACCCTTTTAGCTTGTCGCCCTTGGGAAGGTGGAAACTGAAGTTGTATTTGGGCCACTCCTTTACCACTCAATATGAAGTAGCTCAGTTA
Source organism: Fratercula arctica (assembly GCA_947846985.1). NCBI lineage: Eukaryota > Metazoa > Chordata > Aves > Charadriiformes > Alcidae > Fratercula > Fratercula arctica. Next base: position 50,960,150 of record CANTUZ010000005.1, on the reverse strand, counting down.
GCTTAGATTTTTTAATATTGTTTTGTTTCAGTAGGCTTTTCGTCCACATAGTTGAAGCTTCTTCTGCTGTCTGTCTCAACATGTTGAATCTCTTTATTATTTTAGTAGTATTTCGCTTCGTTGCTGGTGCTAATCATTTCCTGATGGTATTACCAGTAGAGATCTTCCACATACTCCTTTTCTTTTTTCCTCTAAGTTGACATCAAGGTTTAAAATTTATTTGAAGTGTTGTTACTAATTTTTCTTCTTGCTCTAGCTCACTGAAAATGCTAGTTACATACATGTATACATAAATGTACACCATAGAGAACACACACTATTCTACAACATAAGACTTTCTGTATTGAAGAGACAGTTCATCATGATTCACCATGTTTTCTCTTGGTTTCACAGCTTTGGTAAGTAGCAGCAAGACTTTGAAAATTCCCTGTTTTTCCTTCATCTTTTAAGGGTCAACAGTCTCAGTTATGACAAAATAACTGTATTGTTTTAGTCATTCCACATGTAAAATGAAAATAAAGGGAGACTTTTCATGAACTGTATTGATTTTGTCATTGTGAGATCTCTGGTGGGTGTATTTGACCCACGTAGCTTCTAAAAAGCCATGAAGTAATTAATACTTCTTCTAAGTGCTTTATGGGCATATCTCTGTCTTTAGTTCTAAGGTAAGTTCTCCAGAGGCTTCACGACTCATCTGGCTCCTGCCTCTTAAAAGGCAAAATTAGTAACTATACAGCTGTACTTATTTATTACTGGAGGATGAAGTCTATTGATATGACATGTTCAAATTTTTGTAACAGCCAAACAGGGTTAGGAATAAAATTTGTAACGAGTTTCAACATGACTGTGGTTCTTGGGTTTTTCTGAGAGAAATAGACAAAAACTAGTGATGCCACTGATAAGGGAGGAATATATTGTGAAAATTGTCTGGTTTTGATTAAAAAAATTTGCTTCAACTGATTATTTTTTGGTGTGAAAAAGATGAAATAGTTTGATTTCCCACTGTCACAAACTGGAAAACTTCTATTCAAGAAAAATGTCTTCAGAAAACCTCCGCTTTCAAAGCTGAATAGGAAGTGTCAATGATGTAACTATATAAATGCATTGCTGAAAAATAGATTCCATTTCTGTGATGCACATTCATTACTTGATAATAGAATAATAGAAAAAAAAAAAAGAAAAGGAAAGTTCAAAAGAAAAAAAAATATAAAAAGTCCTTTTTTTTTTCCATTTACATTGTCTCCTTCAGATTTGTCAGCCTTGAATAGTTATGTGTTTTTTTGTGTGTCTGTCTGAAGCCCTGGAAAAGAAAAGCTTTGGCATTTCTTGTGCTCAGAACTCTTTTTTTGGTAGTTTTTTATACTTACAAACCAAGTAACTTCTATGTCTGCAACTAGAAAAAGAAATAGAGGTTCATAGCCCCCTTATCATCCTCATGGCTCTCCTCTGGACCCGCTCCAACAGGTCCATGTCCTTCTTGCGCTGAGGGCTCCAGAGCTGGACATAGTACTCCAGGTGGGGTCTCACGAGAGCAGAGTAGAGGGGGAGAGCTGCCTCTCTGGATCTGCTGGCCACAGTTCTTCTGATGCAGCCCAGGATGTGATCAGCCTTCTGGACTGCTAGTGCACATTGTTGGCTCATGTCTGGCTTTTCATCCACAAGTACCTCCAAGTCCTTTTCCGCAGGGCTGCACTCTATCATGTCATCCCCCAGCCTGTATTGATAACAAGGATTGTCCCGACCCAAGTGCAGGACCTTGTACTTGGCCTTGTTGAACTTCGTAAGGTTTGCTCAGGCCCACCCATCTACCTTGTCCAAGTCCCTCTGGATGACATCCTGTCCCTCTGGCCTGTCAACCGCACCACTCAGCTTGGTGTCATCTACAGACTTGCTGAGGGTGCACTTGATCCCACTGTCTATATCATTGATGAAGATCCGTACTGGTCCCAGTACAGAACCCTGAGGGACATCACTTGCCACCCCTCTCTGTCTGGACATCAGGCCATTGACCACTACCCTCTGGCTATGACCATCCAGCCAGTTCCTTATCCACTGAACAGTCCACCCATCAAATCTGTATCTCTCCAACTTAGAGAGAAGGATGTTGTGGGGCACCGTGTCAAAAGCCTTGCAGAAGTCCGAATAGATGGTATCCGTAGCTCTTCCCTTGTCCACTGATGCAGTCACTCCATTTTCAAAAGTCACTAGGTTGGTCAGGCCTTTAGTAAAGCCATGCTGGCTGTCTCGAATCACCTCCCTGTCCTCCATGTGACTTAGCATGGCTTCTAGGAGGATCTGTTCCATGATCTTCCCAGGCACAGAGGTGAGGCTGACAGGTCGGTAGTTCCCAGGGTCCTCCTTTCTACCCTTTTTAAAAATGGGTGCAATGTTTTCCTTCTTCCAGTCACCAGAGAGTTCACCTGACTGCCGTGATTTTTCAAATAGCATGGAGAGTGGCTTGGCAACTACATCAGCCAGTTCCCTGAGGACTCTGGGATGCGTCTCATATGAGGTCCATGGACTTGTGTATGTTCAGGTTCCTCAGTGGTCACAATCCTTGTCTTCACTTACAGTGGGAGGGACTTTGTCCCCCAGGTCTTGCCGTCCTTCAACTCAGGAGGTGTGAGGAGAGAGGTTGGCAGTGAAGACCAAGGCAAAAAGTTGTTGAGAACCTCAGCCTTCTCCTTGTCTGTTGTTAGCAATTTGCCATTCTTGCTCATCAGGGGAGGTTGTAACAATGTATTTGTAACAATGCATTTAAAACATGAAGTTTTAGAAGTTAAAAACTTATTTAGGTGAATTTTTTTCAACTGACTCTGGAGAAGGATTACTGTCCTTTGTCAAGAACACTGAAATACAATTTCAGACATCCTGCATGGAGGTTTCATCTTTGTCAGTAGCCCAATACAAGCCCATGTCAGAGTGTCAAGCAGAAGCTGGAAGATGAAGACCTGTGACCGCCCAAGTAACTCTTGAGAAAATAACTTACTATGCCCAGTGTCAGTCATGCACTTTGTGTCATTTGAAATAGATATTCCCTCCAGGCTTGTCATCTCTTTACATTACCGTCTTCAACAGAGCACAGCAAGAGCAATTCAATTACATTCAGAGATTCAAGTAAAATTAAGTGTATGTAATACCAGTGCAACACGACATAGACAAAGTCAAACCTCCACATAGCATATGCAGGACTTGCTCTCCAGCAGAGATCTCAGCACACAAAGGCAGGGTATGACCTGAGTCTTGCTGCATGTCTTTCTGTTGCTTCCTACTCATAACAGCAATGAACTTCCTTTTCAGCTCACCAGGAGAATGAACCCTTTGCTTTCAAGTGAGCCCTGCTTCTCACTTTGTTACACTTTCAAGCGTGATTTGAAGCTTAATGCACTGCATCTGGAGGTAGGCTGCAAGAGAAGCTGCTGCTAGTGCATAGGAATTCTAGTGTAACGTAATGAAACCAGTGAGAAAACAGGCACAGAGCTTGACAAAGATCACATGATGCTTAAACTAGGATTGTGTATTTATATGGTCCAAATGAACAAAGTAATAATTAAATTGGGACTACTGTCAGGACTTGTTTTAATTCAAGTGGGAAAGGCATTGACTAATGCAAGAATTGTACAGTTCCACCTAGATCTGCAATAAAAATGTTTGAATTGGTATTCAGTGTTCAAATCTCTCTGAAATGTCCTTTGGCTATTTCTCTATACTTTTTTGAATGCTTCAAGTAAACTTCTGGGATATACGTTCTACTAAGAGCTATATTGGTCCTTAAGTATCAGCCCAGGCAAGGGGAAGGGTCACTTCACTGTGCTTGCTCCTGGGGCTGGTTTGATGATGAGGTGTTGCCTTTCACTGCTCAGTGCTGCTTTTCAAGTCAACTTATTCTTTGGTAATTTGTTTTCATCTTAATTTTTAAAATATTTAATAAAAAACATCAAAATGCACAGTGTTAACAAAGCTTTGGATGTTGAGATAATTGCTTAATTGCTGTATTTTTCACTAAGGAAGGATACGCCATGTTAGAGTGAAAATTTGCATTCAATGATCCTATATCCAGTATTACAGAACAAAGGTAAAAAGATTAATATAGAAATTAAATCATTGAGAGAAAGTAAAATAAATGCTTTTTATAGTGGACCTGCCTTGAAAACTAGAGGAGTCTAAAAAGAAAAGATATAGAAATCATACAACTAAAAGTCAAGAGTAAAATAAGCAAATATGACTGGAAATTGGATTAACAATAACAACTACTTTGCTGCTTCAAAAAGTTCCTTGAAGATTAACTAGAGCTAATATTTGTTCTGGTTAGGAACTGAAAAAACCTATTAACTAAGTTGTTTTCAGGCAAATAATATTTATGTTCACCTTAGGATCCATTTCTACAGCAAGAATATTGTAAAGGGGACTTGAAGTAAAACACACAAGTAGTCCTGCAGTGTTTTCTGACTACTACAATATGTCAGTTATGCAAGAAAGGAAGACAGAGGAAAAGTTAGAAAATAAATATACCAGGGAAAGGAAAATGGAACAGATTAAAGATTTTTCTATACATGTAATCTATCACCAGATACTTACTAACTCTATGCACTCTGAGCCCCTGTTGCTTCTAGCAAAGTCTTAAATTCACCTGAAAAGATCTCAACTTGCTTATGATGAAAGGCCTGATAAAACTGAGGTCTTAAACTGAAGGTAGGAGACTAGTAGAAATGGTAGAAGGGACTGCAGGCTTCAGGGAGAGCAATTATTACTCTGCTTTCCTGTTTTAAATCAGGTGTTAGTTTAGATATTGAACACTATTGGAAATTTCACCGTTGCTCGGATATCATATATCTATGACAGAAGTTATGAATGTAGAATTTCCCTGCAGTAACCTACAAGTGAGTGTTTAGTCAGACAACATCTAGTAGTTCTTCATACCACTTGTGTCCAAAACACTTTTCTCAGTTGTGGGTTCAGACGTCTCTTGAGAGGTACTAATGACTCCATGGCATTTTGCTGAGATATACATGAACAGAAAAATACACTGTGGAAAGGATCACCTCTGCAGTATGAAGAGGCCAGAGGAAGTATATCTCCTTGGGGTGAATAACAGGTAACACCCTTTCTCTTATACCACGCATAATATATTTATTTTTTTCCTAAAGCTCTTCAACCACAGTCTCCTACCTAGGAAAACCTAGTAAGACTTACATTTTTTCTCTATTCACTTACCTCACCACCAGGAGACTAAGACCTTCACTTAGCTTTCACGTACAGAGAGGGAAACAAAGGCACGTTATGTCTGGTGTAAACCTCTCTCTGTGTAATACATGCTATATCCTTTACACTGCCCCCGTCCTGCTGCCTCTGAAGCAAGGACCAAAGTCTCAGCTCTGACGCTGCACAGATCCACAACCTTGACTCAAGTTGCTGAGGAAGAGCTGTGAGGAAGTTCATAGAGGGATAAGAAATCAGACTGTTGAGATGAAATCATTAGCAGATCGAGGAGTTAAAGGAAAGATTCCCCCATGGGAAGGTATAAATATCTATGGGACAAAACGTGTGAACCTGGCTGGGGGTGGGTTACTGTGTCATCACATCAAGTTATCAACGTCACCTGTGCTGATGAGCTGGCGGAAAATTACATCTCAGCAACACAGAGGGGCTAATTCAGAAAAGCTTCAGAGGTGAGCCCCTTTCTGCTTGGCTAGGGTTCCCTGGCCAGCAAGGACTCTTCAGGTGCTGTGTCAGAGGAGGCGAGTACACTTAGGTTTAGCATCACAGATTGCTAAAACCTAGCCATTTTTTGCGTGTTAGCCAGTAAATAATTGCTTGGTACTTTTATGTTCTGTATATTCTGTTTTCAGACCCTCTTTGCACCCAGCTAAAGAAGCCTGAATAAACCAATCCAGAAAAGAAGAGTTATTACTGCAAAGCTTCCTTGTGACCTGTCACTTCTGTTGCACTTGTGAAAAGAAAACAGCCATAGTTCAGCTATATCTGTATTCCTGAAGCACTGAAGTATATTTGGAACTAGGTGGAAGATGGCAGATGTTTAATATGTCCTATGACTTGCATCAGTGAGCACATGTGGAGAGGAAGTGAAGAAGATTATTACACCCAGTTGGAGCTTCAAGGAGAACTTAGTATAAAGCATAAAGTAAGTGTCCTCATCAGAATTTGCTCAAGAGGACAGAGTAGTTAATAAAACTTCTATTCCTTTGAAGAGTGCCAATTTTTTTCCCACTTATTTTCACTGCTTTACATAAGAGAGTTTCTGTTTTGAGATTGAAGATTGATTATAAGATGCTCAGAAGTACTGAGACAAAGAATGCAATCACGTTATTGGTTCAGCAAAAAACCAAAATGCTTTACCTGTTATCGTCATCTTCCTTTCCTATCACTGCAAAAGAAATAAAAAAAAAAAAAAAAACAAACTCAAAAACCACAGACAAAAAGGCTTTGAAATTTTAGCAACGCATCCCCCCCCCCTCTGAAATTTCTTGGTTTGTTTTGGGGTTTTTTTTGAGAAAAACAAGAGTTAGAAACAATGCTTAAGTTCACATTTCGATCTATGCTATATTAAATCACTCAAAAGAAAAGTAGCTTAAATGTGCTAAAGAAATGTGATAAAGAAAATGTAGCTTAAATAACTAGCCTTGCTTTGGCTAGGCTAGTTATTAGAAATATATCCCAGCTTATGATAAAACTCCACTGTGGTTAATGAAATGTAAATAGTTACCTGTACCATCTCTCACATAGGAACATTCTACCTATTGAAATTCCCCTGCCTCAGGTGGCAAGTACTGTTTCTTATGGGCTACAGAACATCTAAGGTCTAGCTGCGACAGAAAAACCTGACATACGTAACTTTATTCAATTTATTTCAGCACAGTAACAAATAAAAGCGTAAAGGCAGATAAAATGAAGGAAAAGCAATATATTATTTACAAAGATTTTATGCAGGATGAAGAGGTCCATATATTCTCCTTTTTTCGAACCTGCATTGCTCATTTTTAAAAAAAATTAACAAAACCCTTCTTTAGAGTTACTGTAGATCTAATAGCTGATTTTTCTTTTCTTATGAAAATTATGATTGTCATTTTTTTCATTTGAGAAATGAGAAACTTACTCCTCTTGTTCCTTTAAACATTTTAAGTTATTCAATCTTTAAATATATCCCCTTTGAAAACTCTGCTATTATACTGTATATGCTAAGTAAACAACAATGCTTCATGAAAAGCACTTTACATGTTTAAAGTGCTATGTAAACATTCACTACTGAAATTATAGATATTAGAGCTGGAAGAAGCGCTCTGGGGTTTTTTATTTGTTTTTTGTTTGGTTGTTGTTTGGTTTTTGTTTTTTTTTTTTTTCCATAGCTCGATTCTTCAATTAAATGCCATTTTAACCCATTTGGAAAACTTGTCTCTGTCTGACAATCAGTCTCTGCAGCCTCTCCAAATGAACCAACCTAATACACAATAATCTCTTTAACACCTAACCTTGCTACATGGATACCAAATTTTCCTTCAACAAGCTTGTTCCTCTAAGGGGCAGTTGCCAAGGATATTATGGAATAGATTTGCAGCTGGGAGGCAGGAGGCTGTATTCGAATTTGGAACAATGAAAAGTTACTTTTTAAAACAGATGAAATATTATAATTTGTACTGTACACCTGTTGAGGGCTTTTTACACATTTTTGCAATGTAATGATAAATCTTTCACTTGATGTATGAATTCCTTTGTTAAGCTAAAGACATTGTTTTTGTGGTAAAAAGTAATTGAGAAAAAAGTGATCCGGTAGAACAGAGTCCATTTTGTATATGCAGGTTGGGGTACAACACAATTGGTGGTAATTCGCAGGTCCTTCAGTATTCACTGTGGAAATTTCTTCACAGTGTTGTGGCAGAATTTCCTTCAGGAGAAGAGACTAACCTGGGCTCTGTACATCGTCACACCTTCTCACGCTTCAGGACTTATCATCAGAATTATAACCAAGAGAGGACTGTCACGTGGGCACCTTTGTACTGAGAAGTTATGTGAAAACTTGTTAGTCTGAGATAAATGAAACCAACGCGTAGGGTTCTTCTATCTCTGGATTAGAAATAAAACTGTCAGGATAATGTTGATTTCAGGATTAGTGTTTGAACCTTCCCTCTGTCTGAATTTTGAAAGACTCTCCTGGCAGTTATTAATAGGCAGAGTTGTGAGATGGTAGCTCTTTCTGGTCACTACCAGCAGTCTCTCATTACTGCAGAAAAACAGTTCCTGTTCTGGAAATACAGAAATGCCATTATCACTTCAGTGTTTCATTCAGGGCCACCACTGGAAGCTTTCAGCCAGAGTCCTGCACTAGTATGAGATTTCAATGGTGGTGATCTTAAGTTCGGATCCTTTCAAAGAAATTTAATTAATTTCTCAGAAGGTAGTTACTGAAAACCAACCATAAAGTCAATGGAAAAACTGGCATACTTCTCTGATAAAACTGAAATGTTTTAAACCTGTTACACCCAGATGCCCTTGTAATACCAAGCAGTCATCAAGTAGCTTCTTAAATCAAAAATAAATGAATGAAAACTTTCTTCTAAATCCCCATCTGCAGAGAACATATAAAATCCACTAAGAATTTTACAGTCCTGTAATTTCTCTGATTCGTTTTAGCAGGCTCTTTCTCTTACATTAAAATTGCCATGTACTGATGTAGCTGAGGACCATATTAATCAGAGTTTCTTCGTATTTCTCTTTACTTTCTTTTCACTCGAAAAATACCATCCAACGACTTCTGAGGACTTGTCAAATACACTCTGGCTGACAAATCAGGAAAATTCTTTCAGTGATATCCTCTCTTTACCCAACAGATCTAACGTATAGTTGATTTTAACTTCTCCATGCATTGAATGTCTTCTGTACAATTTACAGTCTACTACAGTTCAGGTATAATTTAGACACTCATAGAGTAAAGCCGAATCACTCACAAGTATATGAATTCAGCATGTGCACAGGGGCCTTTGATTGCCTCTGAAGTCTGTTCAAATAGTCTTCAGGTTGGATACGAGGATGGCACAGGCTAAACCTGGCTGCTATCTTTAGACTGACTTCACAGAGCTACCTGCTCCTGTTCCAGTCTGCACAGCTGCAAGAGGAGTAACATCTTCTCTCTTAAGGAAGCAGAACCTGCTGCAATCACATTGCCTTTCTTTCTACTTTCTCATATAAGTGTTGAAATGGTGATTTTTTTTTTTTTTTATAAGCCTGTATAACTAGACCATTGTTACAAGGTTTAAAAGTCGAAATGTATCTTCAAGCCTGCATAGGCTAGAACTGCAGTTTCTAGCACTAGCAGAAACCAATTTGCCTGACAAATGTTCTAAGGTAAAGTGGCATTATTTTTAGGAATCAGGTCAGTGGATAATTATGGAGGAGAAAAAGCCAGTCTCATCCGCATTAGCTTACTTCAGATGTTTTCCTACAGCTGGCTGCAAAATCTTTAAAACGCTAATAGGAATTTAACACTTCAATAAATAAATAAAATGAAGAAATGAAACATCAAAGGGAAAGAAGAGTGAGCTCTTTTGGTTCAAGGGATTTTATATTTCAGTATTTTCCATTGTGATAGGTAATTCTCTAACCTTTTGTACCAGTATCCAAATTACATTTCTTACACACCTATATATTTTAATTCTACTAGGAAACCAAGATAATGAACAGCACTTAAGAGGAGCCTTACAGACCTGAGTAAATGGAAAAAAAAATGAAAGAAAAGGATTTTCTTTAACTGAGGAAATCCACATATCTTCACTGAGTACAGAATCTGACAAGCTGTCTTGAAAACATTAATATACACCCCAGCACTGAGGAAAAAGAAAAAATTGTTTCTTGGGATGAAGTTGTTAGGTGAAGTGTTGTAGTGCCCCTTGCCCCATTTAAGGTCCAAAAGCAATCTATGTCTCTATTTCCTGACTGATCAGCTATAATAATCATCACGTGTAGATGAGGAGCTGGTATGTGTTTCAATAGTCTTTGAGTACGTTGTCAACAGAATTGTCGTTTGTGTCTGATGCAAAAATAGGCTATTTTTTTTAATATATATTTTCTAAACAAACATACACATATATATGTGTATATCTATATGTATGTATGTATTTTCAGATGAATGCACAAATCCCACAAATTGCCATGCATTGGAACCTTGCACCTGTCCACTAGTGCACCAATTTAAGGGGATACTGCTGCATGGAGCACCCCTCACAGTCAGGCTCTATGCTTGGATAATGCAGATCAGCTCCTGAAGTATATGACTTTGGAGCTATCCCCACTAATAGATCTCTATCTGTCACTGAATAACACAGTGACAGTTGATTTTTTTTATTCTAAACACCTCATAAAATGTTACTCTCTTTTAATCTTTACATATCCTTTAAGAATAAAGACATTAGGTTGAGTCATTGTGAATTTAAAATAATTTTACATTCCTCTGGCAGAATAAAAATACATTAAAGAAGAGGTAGATGAAATCCAGATTGCCTTTATACCTCCAGAACAAGGTGAAGTACCTGTGGCCTTAATGAGATCTGGAGCCTTCAAATTTTATCCTTTTTTTTTTAATGTGATGGTGTGAAAATTAGAAATGCCCCATGTGTGCCCAGAAAAGCCTTCTAGGAAGTGGGTTGAGTTCACTGGCATATTAACAAGGGTAAATGAACGGCCATGTTCCCATCATCTGCTTCATCTTTCTTCCCTTTGGCTAGTTGCCCAAGGATTTTTCACCTTACTAACCTGATTTCCCTTAAAAGCGTGTTGAACTAAATGGAAATTTAAGGAGAAGGCTCAAAGTGAAGGCAATCATTAACCATTACTCTTTGGCTTAGGAACAAGTATGTTCTCTTATCACTGTGCAAATGACTTCTTGCTGGTTAAGCTATGTCAGAACAGGAAACCATGTAGAAATAGGAAACAAAGGTCAGCAGGACTAGAGAATATCATATTCAAAAGTCAAAGTTTGAAATTTGCATTTAAGATTTCCCTTCAGTCTTGGAAGATACTGGAAACAGAGTCACACTGAAGAGAAACATTTGAAAGTGTGATACTCTTACTTTGTAACATTTGTGTAAACAGACATTTTTCACAAATATTGTGTCCATTGTATCTCCATACTACCTTTTCAAAAAAAAGTATCATATTATTAGTGCAGTAGTTTTAAACTGTGTTTGCAGCCCTATAACTTTGTTTGCAATCCCTTGTTTCGATCCTGCTTAGGGAAATTTTAACAGCTTGTGTTTTTTTTTTCCCTGCATTGTACCTACATTACTGTTTTAGGGTGAAAAAATGTACTTTTAAAGTAAATCTGAGTTGTTACCAGATCTCAGGCTTTGCTTTGCACTGCAGATCAGTCTGACCTGGGTCACTTTTGATGAAACCAAAGAGAAAGATAGGACCAGCTGTTAGTGGGTTTTTTGTCTGAGGGACAAGCGTAATGGTGGTTCAAAGTCAATTCCCAGCCTCCTGCCCTCGGTCTGAGTGCACATGTTGGGTCCTCAGCTCCAAATCTTTCACTCTGCAGATCTTTCCTGTTGTGCCAGACTAAAGCAGACATCAGCTTAGTTATCTCCTATGAACACCGGGGTTTAAGACTACAAGTTCAAAGACACTATTATAGAGAATCAAGCTTGAGCTATATATTTGTTACTTCAGCCTTGTTCCCAAGGGAATATTGGTTGATGGCTTCCTTTACTGCTGCATCAAACACTGACTTAAAAGTTGTTTGGATATCAAATAGTCTTCTGGAAGAGACAGAAGGGTTTTTTTTTTCCAGGAGATTAAAAAAGTCAAAATCAAATAACTGATTTTTGGTCGTGAGGAAGGGACGTATTATTTCAGAACTGATTAAACTTCCAAAGTCATATCTTGTGTGAGGCAATATAAATCCTGCCAGAGATTCATTGTAGAAATTCTTCTGTGGTTGTTTCCAAACTCTGAACAAAAGTTTGGAGAAGATACTGAGTGATACCGCAGTAATCATGGAGGAAATGGTCTGTTCAAGACAGGCCAAAGAAAATGCATGATTTCCAGTATGAAAATTTATTATTTGTCAGCCCATAGATACCTTTGCATTAGGTCCATAATCTCTTTTTTGCTTCTGTTGCCTTATATGCAAAACTGGGATAATCAGCCATCTGCTAGGTAGGAATCCCAGCTTAGTTTTAAAATGTGCTCCGAGATCCTTGGGTAGAGCATGAAAATATGTAAAATCAGAAAATTCATTGTATACTTTAAATTATGCTCTTGTATTGATTTTCTTACAGTGATAGATGGAATTGAATCAACAATATCCATTAATTTTAAAGATAGTCAGGATCCTAGAGAAAGGACAAGATATCGTTACCGGTCCCACTCACCTGCTTTCCCCATTTGCTCTACTGTACAGATTACTTCAAAGCACGCAGAATATATTTGGTGTCTCTGTTGAGTGAAAGGGTTATTTATGTATGAGTGGAAAAAGCAGGTGGTTTATTTCATTTGTGAAAGCCCCTTTTCACTCCCAGCTGGAGATGCTGAAAAGCGGGAAGAAAGTGTCAGTTTTGCTTTTGGTACAAAAAAGATCTCATTGCTCTTGGCACTGACCTCAGCTTCCAAGAGGAGGTATTAGCCTTGCATCATTTCATGGCCCTGGCTGATCAGGAGTGACATTAACCTAACTTTAGTAGAAGCTCGTTTTAGCTCTCTGAGCCAGAGAAGAGTCAAAGTGACATGACACACATGAATGGTACAACAATGGAGAGATTACATTAAAGAAAAAAAAAAAGGCAAAAAAAAAAAAAAAGCTAGACCTTTGTGAGGGCTCAGGTCAGAATATATATATATATATATATATATATATATATATAATATAAACTGCAGCACTGGAAATTGTTTGCCACCTACAGTTCTTATTGAAACTAATGCAGCTTGAGACCTTAACCTTGTAGTATAGAGATACTACAATAGATCCACAAGTAATTAAAAATCATAGCTTGCTTCAACACAATACAATAATAAGCAACATCATACCTTGGGTAGGAATTGTTTCAATTATTTTAACAGAACATTTCAAGCTTTTCTGTCTAGGCAAAAGAAAAAGGAGGCACTTTCATGTGTCAGTAGTTGATTTGTAAAATGTGAAGCAATTTTTTTTCTTCATGAATGGTGTATTATTGAAAAGTACTTTGATTTTATGTTTTTTTTCAAGCACATTCAATTTTACATTTTTTTGTGATCTTTTTAGTTCAATAGTCGTATGTGTAATTAAATATCCTGAACAAATACTCCAACCTTTATATAGTTGCTAGGTTATAACTAATTAATGTTACAAAAAAGTACTTAAGATAACTTAAATTACTGTAGTTTGATTTAAAAATATATTTGAATGTGAAATTTTAAAGGAAATATTGTAACAAAACACCATGGCTGATTCAAATTTTCTTCAGAAATTTATGACTTGAGGAAAAAAATATACAACTACCACTCTTTCCATTCTGAATTGGATTTCCTTTGATGAATAGAGATGCAATAGGCAATGTTGCTACAAACAACACAAAGCAGTGAGCAAACAGATCTATCCTGTATGAATGTCAATGGTGAAATAATATCTGTGCATAGACATGCACAATTACAGCAAATATGTATGTGATATGCATAATGACTCATTTGCTAGTGTCATTAAAAGTATTACACTGGTATACCAGACATCAGGTGGAGGTATAGAGCTATTTTACCTATTCATATTGTTCAGTCAAACGCTGTAGGTATCCAGGATCACAGAATCAACAGAGCATGAGATGTGCTGAGAAAATTTCTGAGGAGAAAGCTGGGCAGTTGCATGGTGAGGTGACCAAAAATGATTCAAGCCCTCACTGAATATTTGATTCTACAAGGTCTTGCAACTTATTACACGGACCCTTCAATTTCTTTAAAGAAAAATATAAGCATACATACATCTGTATTTTAGTTGCTTTATACTCTTTACCTTTCCATTTTGATTTAACATAGCCAGTATTTAACTTTGCATTTAAAATTTTTCTTTTTACCGAATTCCTTCTTTAATGCATCATGTTCACATAGCTGGATTACTACAGTACACAGAGTATACCGATGTAGAGAGCCTCTTGCTTGATATTTAATGAGATAAAGTTTCTATTTCATTACATTAAAGATTGGTGGTAACACAGATAACATACTGACCCTGTTAATGCTCTTAACTCATGAATAGCAGCTGTTTCAGCTCTTGCTAAATCTGCTTTTAATCCCCTTTCTTCCTTACACAATTTTGAAAAAAACTTTGCATGTAGTCTTACCATTGGTGTTAGTATTGTTTTAACATGAGATTTCTTTCTTGTGAAAGAATGCTCTCTCCTTTATTTCTGCAAATAATTACAGGCTCATTATTGCCGTTGCCCTCTCCTCTGCTTTCATTGCTTTCCCTGAAATCAGCCATTTGTTCAATTTCATTTGCATTAAACAGGACAAAGCTTCAGAGTTTCCATTACCCCGAGTAGGACTGGCACATTACACTCTGTAGGAAGTCAGAGAGGGTGAGTTTCTTCAGCAGAGTTTTCTATTAATAAAATGCATATGATAATTCAATGGAAAAAGCTGCTGCTGAAAGCCTATTCTGTGTATGCTGCACACGCAACAATCACTAGGTAAAGTAAGCTTGTAGGTGTAGCTTTTCTTTTTCTGAGTAAAGCACTGATTTCAGACTTGCCAAATGTGAGCAGTTCCTGTCGGATTTCTGTGGGAGCTGTCAATAGCAGCAGTGAAAATATTAAGCCACATCTGGTAGGCAGTAAGTGTTAAGACCGACCTGTGAATGGGCTTTTGCAAGCAGCACTGGACAAATATCAGTGAATAGTAAATTCCCTGGAAGTGTTTTTTTTAAGTTGTTCTGCAATTATTCTTGGAATTGTGCTGAATTTAGTTCTGGCTGAAAGAAAACTCTCAAAATAGGACGACTCCCAACAGCTGACTCAAAGATTAGAGAAGGTATTTGTTAGAACACTTGGATTTTTTTTTTTATTTTTATTTTTATTTTTTTTAAGAATTCCTTCATCTACTTCAGGTTTGAACAGTATTTTGAAAAAGAAATGCCTTGACCATGAGATTGCAAAACATTTTCGGTATCTCTTACTCTCACAGGGGAAGTCATATATGCATAAATCTTCACTGATGCTAGGAACACACAGTCCTACTAGGTCAATGTATTCTACCAGGTAAAAGAAACAATCTCAATGACCTTTAGAGTAATGAGTACAAAATAGTACACTATGTCCAAAACTATCTTCAAAGAACTATCACTATGTAACATGCTTCAGAGGTAGGGTGCATGTTCAAATATCTTTTTGTAGTGGAAAGAATGGCCAATGTTGAATAATAATTTTGGTTGTTTCATTAGTGAACGTCCAGACACAAAGAGCATGGTTAGCAGATTTTGAGCCTAAGAGATGAGATTTTGAGTGATCTCAGCAAATACCACCCCTGCATTTTGCGTATTTGAAACAATAGGGCTATGTTCATCACAGACCCTGTCATTATAAACGAAGAGCTAGTTGCAAAATTCAGGTTTTGAGGCAGACTGTAAAAGCCCCAGCAACAATACAAAATCACATAAAATATTTTACTCTGGCTCGTGTACGACTGAGCTAAAGCTACAGTGAGGTCCAATGGTTACTAAGCCACATAAACTAGAATGAAGGCTGGCATGAAGCTCGTGGGCATTCACAGTGGTTTGTGTGCAACCCTGTGTAAAGTCAGCTCGTGAAAACCCAAGGGAAAGCTCTTGTTTGTAAAACTTTGGACAGCAGCCTATGGTTTCTTAGGAGGGATGACAGTGGCTTTGTTAGGGACCGATTTCCATATGTCACTGAAGTGACAGGGGATCCTGGCATAGAAAACTGGGGTTTGTCCTGGCATAGAAAAATGGAAGATCAGAAGCAAACTAAAAATACTATTTGGCAGGTTGACTACTGCTTTCTGCTACTCATGAATAAAAATTATGTAATAGACATGATAGTGACTATACAGTTTATAGTATCTTGTAAGAAGAAATTGAGACAATCTAGGGACAACTCAACTGCATTCATAAACATGTATGGCATGGCAAACTTCTTTTTCTTTTCACAATACTGGCCTTGCTATGAATACTTTCAAACAAAACCTATTGCTATTCTATAAAAACCAGGGGGCTAAAAAGCTTTCCCAGCTTTCCAGTGCAGCTTCTTCTTATTCTACACGACTTCATGCAGAATGACAGTTGCTTCCCGGTTTGCTCACTTACCAATATGGATGCTTGACCATCAGCAATTCTAAATGAGATTCCTTGTGAAGTTTAATAGGTACAATCCTTCATCAGTGTTACTCCTATGATAGTGGGGTCTCCTTCCCTTGGATGAGGACAAAAAATCAAACTGCAGTTACCTACATTGTGGTGTAAATTGTTAACTATAATAAGCACGTCAGAAAGACTTTTCAGTTTTGGTCTTGAAGTTCTTGAGAATCATCTCTTTAGTGGTATTTGTAAATATATTATCAATTTTAATGATCCAGGCTCTGTTGAGAGCTTGTCACTGTGCTGTTTCGCTCAGATAATAAAAGTAGATTAAAGCTAATAGATTTATGATTGCATCTCCTGTAAAATGAAAAGCACGTGCATGTTCTCGCTCTCTTTCCTCTGATATCCTTGGTAAATTGTGACTGCTCCCACCTGGGACAACTTTGGGATTTGTAACTGGAAACAATTTTGTTTTTTCAATTCACTAGTACAAACCACGCAATCAAATTCATATCACAGATTCCAAATTGGCCTGTATTTTGGCAATCCAAGAAGAAGGAGAGATTTACTATTAATAGATTGTACATCTCTGCTTCAGCAGTGTAAACTGGCCTCCAGGGGACCTCAGAAAAGGGCAATAAGCACTACCACCACAAGCTCCTAAGGGTCTATGAGAGTGAAGTTCATGTCAAAAGCAGAAGTCACAAGCATCCTGCCCTGCAGAAGCTGTTCAGTGTGGATGAGTTATTGCAATATAACCTTTATCAGGATTCTGTCCTGCCCTGGGTTGACCTGGAACAATATGCACTTTGACATGTAGTATAAATCAGGCAACAAATAAAATGTGCTGTCAGTACTTCTATTGCAATATTTAAATGCTGATGATTTGGTCAAGATGTTTGCTTTGGTTTCCACTGCTAGATGGCTACTGCTGAAACTCTCCACTTACACAGTTTCAGTACCCTGATTTTTGGAAGTTATGAAGTGTTCCAAACCCCAAAGATCATGCATTATATTTTGTGCTCATACAGGAAACAACTGAATCATGTTTATAGAGTCATTATACGTACATAGAAGAAAAGTGGCAATAATCTGAATAGGAGAAGGTTTTAACCAGCGCAGAGAAACATCAAAAATCAGAATATGAGCCAAATATGATTCCACTTGCAGAGCAGTACACTAAAATAATAGATGGGGGAAAGAAATATTTTAAGAAGTGATAAGGAATCAGAACTGTTATTCAGCTGAACAGTATTCATTGTTTCCCATGAGTTGTGGAGTACTCTTTAATTTATCATCTTAGGCAGGGTGTATGACACAAGTTAAAAATTTAGAGGAAATGTACTTAGAGAGATGTCATTTTATTACGTCTATAAATAGAACATTCATTTGGAAGCTTATAAATATTTCATGGGGTTTGATGGTGTGTTAGAATGAAAACAGAACAAAGCCTTAGGCTCACAAGTCAACCCCAAAGGCATCTCTTTGCATTAGCAAAGGCTGTTCACCCTGGGGAGATACTCCTTCCAGAAAGCCAGACTGAGAAAGCCTGGCTTTCTGAAGGGTACTGCTGACAGAGGAAATAGTAGAATTTCAATCTTCTGATTGCTTTCAATTGCGGTTGCAAACTGTGTTTGCTGACCAGCCTCAGCTCATGTCACTCATTTTTGGGACAAAGTCCACCCTTTCTCCTTTCATGAACTCTTGGCAAAGAACAGTGCATATGCATTTTGTATCCTCACTGTCACACTATAGCCTGACATAAACTTTAAAAAGCAAGGTCCGTAAATTATAATATTTGCGAACTATTGGCCACACTGACCCTTGAATGAATATAGCCTGTATTTAACTCAAGGGTGCTGAGCAAGAAGACTTTCTAGGGTGAATCCTTCTAAACAAACTTTTTGTATTAAAAGAACCATGCAACAGCCTTTCAAAGCTCCCATTTCTGAAAGACTTTCCAACAAATGATTCATTTAAGACAGCTGCTGCTCTGTTTTTTATATCCCCTATGCTAGAGAAGTTCCTTTCCCCCATTTTTACTAGGTAGCTTATAAAATATTTTAAACTTATACAGCACAAAATGAAGGTGTTTTTCTTTTTGCCCCCAACCTTTAAGAAAAGCAGTGAACCCTCATTCTCTTTTCATTTCCTATAACACGGAAAAAGTCTAGTTTGTAATCACTGCAGAGAAATGACTAACCTATTGCAGAGATCTTTTCTGGCCTTTTGATACTTATTATATCAGCAACATTCTCGGTGTGGCAAGATTCATGCGTGTAGGGGGAAAGAAATGCAATCTTTCACTTCACTCAAACACAGAACCACCACAGCACTACTTTATTAGTTGTCAACCATATCACCCTAATTAGATTCAAAGGTCCAAGATACCACTTCATAAGACAATTGAAGTGTGGGAGAGAGAGATGGCCATAAGTGATCTCCTGTGGTACAAAGGATTTCATGAATTATCCAACTATTGTTGGACTTTTTTTTTTTTTTTCATGCATACCCTCATATTTAATAAAAAAAGGCTCAGGTTCTATAACAGTGGCATCAGGCAGAGCTTTTTTCATCAGATGATTATTATAGGTTTAGCAGTCTTTATTAAAGTTATACTTTTTCTCTCGAAATACTTAAATTGTTATCATCACAGAAGTTGAATCAGTTACAAAGGTACAAGCCAGCTTTATACGAATGTGTGTGTGTGTCTGTGCACGCACGTGCATTTGTGTAAACACACAAGCACCCATACTTGTCCACATGCAGGAATCACTATATTTGTTCCCTTATATAATAATGGTATTTAATTGCAATGTTACGGTCTGTGCATAAAGACAAAGTCTTATCTGACTTTTCTGAGAATTTTTGTCACTCAAAGGAAATTTTAATTTCCAATAGGTCCAGTCCAATTCTAGCAAAAAATAATTTTGTTTAAATTTACTAAAATCAGAATTTAATCGTTTAGCTGATTATACTACCTTAGTTCCCAGGAAGTACCACTTGCAGTGTTCTGCAGCCTTTTCTAGGCTGCTAGAAATCAATTTTTTCATAAACATTAGTCATCCATGCTATATTAGCAATTTTCCCTATGTTTAACAGCTAGGAAATTGATTTTGCAAATAATTTTAATAGAACTGTACTTGATTGCAGCGTCTGCCCTACCATTTTCACTCGTAAGACGAGAAGCTAAGCTAAGTCTTGTATTTTATTCACTCTTGATCAGTGCTAGGAGTAATACTCTTGCACACACTGGCATGCTTTCAGAAGCACTGAATTAAGTCTGACAATTTCAGAGCCTGCTCAGCTTCACTGCATGGCGTAGCAGACTCTACAGCGCAGCTACTGGTGGTTTCCACAAAAGAGGAGCAGAACCTTCTACTGTATTTACACATCACTAGCTTTCTGTTCTCCCTTACTTTGCAATGTTTAACTTCTGAACAAGTTCTTAACTTCTTCTTAACACCAAAAAACACATCAATGGCAACCAGGAGTGATGCATCGTACTCTTCTTACTTCTATAGCAGGTTGCACTATGTAATCATATATTAGAATAATTTACAAATAAACATTAAGTAAAATGCTAAGAAATTATATCCTATGGCTTTGTTAATTATTCAAAATGTTTATGTAACTGAAAGGAAGCTCCTGAAGTGTAATATTTTATTTACAAATGTATCCTGTCAAGCAAAGCTGTTTTAGCAGGAAATATCTTCTCTCTCTCTCTCATTTTCTCAAGCCTATATTCAATAAAGACATTACACACTAGATTCTCTATTATTAAATATTTTTTTTAAAAAAAATAGGTAAAATAATATTGCTTAATAAAATTTAGGAATGTTTAACCATGAATAAAGCTGGTTAACAAATTCAATGATCCCATCAGGTTTCTCTGGCCTTACATTGTGGATACTTAAAAATGAAAATTTCCAAAAGGTACAAACAATTAAAAAACTCAAACCTCACCCCAAAATGTAGCATCCTAGAAAGTGCCACTAAAAGAGTCAGGAGGTGGGACTGTACCCTCTGAGCTAATGCATCAGCAGGCTACCACAGCGCTATTTGATTCACTTCTTTACTCTCCCTGCACGCAACTTCCGAACTTTCCCTTCTTTTGAACTTTGTATCTGAAGCCAAATAGCATATGGATGACCGTATTAATCATTCACACAACTTATAGTTAACTTCCTCTCTGAAACAAAAACACTCTATAAATTCTTGTTGCAAAGTTTTAGAAAACAAAATCTTTCACTTACATCTGGCCAAATGGAGACTCGGTGTTAGTCACCGAGTAGTTCACTTACCAATCCCAGTTTCTAAAAAATACTATTTTCTCACTGAATCTACCAAATGTGTCAAAATTTTTCAGCCAAATAGTTTACGAATACTATCCTAAAATTACACAACTAATTAATGTCTTAAGTATATGGTATTTCCTCTGCTTTCTGGTGACTTAATTCTTTGTCATGAAGAGTAAATGTAGTGTCTGCTCTGAATCCTCACACAAGCTACTATACCTTCAAGTTTCTTCCAACCACTAGTGACTCTCTGAATGCTAATTGACAATAACAAATAATCAAAATCAGGCTGCAAATATTTTTTTAGTACTCTTATTTTTCTGCTGTTAGTCAGCCATTCTAATTAAAGCACTAAAGACAAAGTCAGATTATACTATGATTCTCAAGGTATTTTTCAGATGTGCTTGATTTTGCCATGAAAACAAAATAGCAGGTTTTTTTCCACCTCTCCATGATGTACTCAATTTTAATAAAAAACCATCCACAGTTGCCAAAAGTTCAAGAAAGCTTTTTCTGAGATGGTCTTGGAAGCTATGAGCAGTTTTAGGTCAAGAAGAGAGATTTAAATTAACAGGAATACGGGTGAAACCCATCCAGAAGAACAGCAGTCAAAGATTGGGTACGACAGTGGTTTAGGATTCAGGAAACCTTTCTGTGCTTTCAAAGAGACACTTGACTTGCTCTTTGGTTTAAGACAAAGTACTTAATTTCTTTGTACATTGGCTTTCCAATCTGTATGAGCTACTGATACATCAGTAGCTGTATCAAACGTTAGAATGTATCTGCCCAAAGCTAGTAATCTTTACCTATTCATTCTATGTGCATACCTGGATTCAGAGTATGTGACTGTGGACAATTCATGGCATATTTTTGGTTACCCACTCTTGCACAAGGGAGTCCGTGAGGACTTGTTGATCAACCGGAGTGTTAAGCACGCAAAGACTTGAAAGTTACGTGTTTGAAATGACCTCTCATGGATATGGTGTGGCTTAATTATTGAAAGTTAGCAAATTGCAAGTGAAGCCAGGGCTAAGACAAGACATGGGGGGAAAAAATACAAATTTTGTTCTTAAAACTTTATGATAACTTCTAATAGATATGATTAAAGGTTATGATTTAAAGAAAATGTACTTCAGTGTTCACTGGAGTAATAGTCATTACTAACTAGAATGATCATACAAGAATAGGTGGACTTCACTGTCTAGATTTCAGATCATATAATGTGCCGATTCCATAATCTCCTGGTAGCTTTTCTCCTTTTAGTACTCAAATCCAGGCCACCCAACGTTTCAGAATGAAATTGCCTGATTGCAACACAATAATAACTGGTGGCAGCAGAAAAACAGTCTCTTTTAAAGGATTTATAGATTTCACAGAGTGCTATCTGGACTGCCACCCCTACCCACATCACTGATTCATGAGTTCATCTCCAGTAAGACAGCAACAGAATTACTTTGCCACAGAGAAGTGATAACATCTTAGGGGAGAAGCGGGTCACGCTGTCACTTGGTGAATATCATACAACATAAAACTCAAATGCTATAACACTGTAAAAACCCATCAGGTATCTCAGAAAATGAGGGCCTTGCTTCTGGGATTCTGTCAGGCAGCAATTTTTACTTTGATTACCTAAAGTCACTTCATCTGTCTCTCAGTATTGCATCGTCTATAACTTCTCCATCTTTCTCAGAAGGTTATTGAATGAACTGTCAATCTTTCTCCAACTGTATGCATAACCTTAAAAAATCAGCACTTTGTCCCTTTATTTTACATCCCAAATTCCAGTAAAGTTTTCTAGAATAAAACACGCAAAAAAACCTTTCAGACATTATGTTAATCTGTTTCCAGAATAATGATATTCACCTTTACATATACCAGCGGTAAGTTCTTGTGTTAAGGAAAATATTTTCATGTCATGATCCTATCTCACAGAAAGGCAGACAACTATACCAAAAAAAATCACGCGGTTTCTTTGAGGAAAAGACCAAATGAAAGACAGGGCTAGAGATGGAAGAAATCTTTCAAGAGAGTGCATGTAAATGTGATCACTTCTTTGAGAAAGTAGGTATATACTTTGTCTTGGCCACTTTGTTTCACAGCATTGCCAGTGATCAGCATTTCTTTGTACAAGCCAAGAAAATATTTTATTTTACATTATTGAAATTATTTGACTGTTGCTGGAAAATGGTTTCTACTGCTGTTTGTATGCACTGATTTAGCACTGACCTACTGACCACTAATATTCTGGTGTTTAATAAAAACACTAGGAATTTTTGTGCTTTTTTTCTTTCATATTTAAATTTCTGTTCAGACAGTAACTGGTTATGCTAAACAATAGCTACAATGATCTTATTCCCATTTCACGGGTAGAGAAACAGAAATGCAGAGAAAGTGGTATGTCCAAGGCCACAGACCAAATCAGTAGCAATACTGGTATTAGTGGTTTTAATGTAAACCACTCTAAAAGATTTAAGAGTGAGAAAGCTTAAATGTGTGGCATTTAAGAAACAAAGCCATTTTTATCTCCTTAAAGATGTTTGTGCATAAATTGCTTTAAGGATTAAAAGGTGCTTAAGTACTAAAGCCCCTTTAAAACCTTAAGCTCCTAAAATGTTTTATGAACATAGAGATGATAGGTCACCCTGAGAATACAGAAATGGACTTTGATTGGATAATGGAACTTGGTTCTGGAAAGAGAGAGCTTGTGCTAAAAATGGTCAAAGCCTGATCCTAAAAAAAGAGACAAATCAGGCCAGTGGCTTTGTGATTCTTGGTCTGGATGTGCTGACTATAGGCTTGTGAAAGGGCCTAGAAAGACGTCTTTCCAGACTGGTGGTCCCCATGGAGATATCAGTTGGACTGGTGGAGGTGTCATCAGCAGTGGACAAACAAAGAGGAAAATGGCTGAGCTCAGAGGCGGAAATTGCCATCAAAGGCACCAGTGGAGGAGAGTCCCACATGGCTGGTGAGGTTTGGTCGAAGCATTTTTCCGAGTGGACTTGCTTCAGAAACGGGGCTTCAGACCTCCACCAGACTAGGGTTTGAGGAATGATGTATTAATTAATTTTAGGTTCCTCCATATGGCAATGTTTTTAAGTTCGCTCAGCCCAGGCCACATCGCTGTTACCACCATCTGAGTAATACCTGGGGAACCACCCTCAGAGCGTCCTTAACAGCTGAGAGAGTTTCAGCTCTTTCAGGTCAGTTTGCACAAAACTCCCATATAAAAGCAATTTGTTTAAACCAAGATTTAAAATAGATTGCAACTCTGTTTAAGCTCACAGAAGTAGCTTGCATGCTATATTTCATTTAAAGACAGCTGAGCAAAATGACATACTGAGATAATTGTAGCTTTTCTCTGTTGCAGGGAAACCTCCACCCACAAAAACTGTCTGTGTTTGGAAAGTTTGTGTTTTGAACTTGCCTAGTTAGACTTTCCTCCTTAGAATGCTCCACTTGCAGACACACCTCTTTGTCTGTGCCTCCTTATTAACTCCCCTAGTCAGAACTGTTTTATCAATTTTTTAACAACGACCCCTTGCAGATAAAACTCTCAGTAGAAGTTCTCTTCTATGATGTTAAGAAGATGAGGTTTAGACTCTATTTCTCTGAGGCTATATTTCAAAATATTACATGTGACAGATCATTACATTTACCTGCACAAGTTTATTTAGCCCTCTTTTCAAGGATTTTTACAGTTTTTACTTTCAATGAAATAAAAATTAGGGATAGACCCCAGTCTTTGCCATATTATTTGTTTCCCAGGGAGCCACCCCTGTGTTTCAGTCAAGGAGTATAATGTACATACAGAAAATATTTTTGTACTTTGTTGTTTTTACTGGATCGAAGATAAATATTTAGTTGGGAGACTACTCATACTGATATCTGAAAATGCTTAAGAAACTTAACAATGAATAATGATTTCTAACTAATGAGAAATGAATAGTCTAATCTTCCTTAAAGTCCCTGACCATAACAATCATCTAAACAGCTAATTTCATCTGCAATTTTGAATAAATGGAGGATGGAGTAAGAGTGAAAGGAAGAGACTACCAACTGAAAACTCACATTTTTTTAATTTTTTTTTTTTTTTAAATAGCAGCTCCTCACATTAAAACATTAAAAGCATCCAGAAACAAATCCAAGTTCTGAAAGGTATGAACTACACAACAGATACATTTGTTGCTAGCAACCTAAAGAATGTCTTTTTCCTCAGTAAATAAATAAATTCCTTGTACGTACATAATGCACTGATAAACAAGAGAAATATCCACACTTGAGCTGCTTCTAGTAAGCTATTTAAATTGCTTTTGCTGCAAGATAACTACCCCTCAGGTTCTCTAAAGTTGCACATTTTGCATAGCTAAACTGATGAAATTTTAGAAGGATTTTAAATTAATTCTTTTTGTCTTTACCTCTATGCACATGGTCTGTTTCAAGGAAAAAAGCCGTTCAAGCTGTTGAATGATTACTTTCATACGTTGCTTCCAAAAGGCGGTATCAAACTGCTGCATGTGAAGAATTAAGGGCACTATGCCATCTTCAAAATGCTGTTGTCTAATAGGAATGCATTTTCTTAACAACTGAGCCCATAAACTCTGCAGAAATGTGTCTGCGTGTGTGTGGCAGCATGAAAACAATTAGCACTTATGATACCTTCAGAAAGAAAACTGATTTTGATTTTTTTTCAGATGACCTAGAAGAATTTAGTCGTCCCATGGCAACAGAAAGTCACTCCTCCTAGTGCTATTAATCATACAAAATTATTTTCTAGGCTTGTCTGCAGCTAGAAGAGACCTTATATATTTACGGAAATGGGTTCATGGCAGACAGCATCCTCATCATCTTAGGAAGGTGCTTAGCTGCTTGAGTAAAATTAAGAAGTCAGCATGGTCCAGTGGACAGCATAAAGGAATGAAGGACAGGAAACCTATTTGCTGGGTTTGTTACTGATTCACTTTCAGGGAATTTTAGCATCTGTATACACAAAGAAGTTTCTGTGAGGCAAAATAAGATATGGAGTTAATATATGCTACCTGCTATGTGTTATTTGCTTATATGTGAAAGGTATAATGAGAAAAGGAGTCAGGATGTCGTATTTCAGACCATTGTTTTGTATATCTTTCGATTCTTAATTTCCTCTCTAAAATGAAACTTTTAGTCATTTTTCTTTCCTGTGTGTCTGCCTGAAATCTTTCTAGCTCTGCTGCATTTTTAGTGTATACATACATGTGCATCCAATAAAATTGCCAGAGTTATTCACTAGATTTCCAGATTCCAATAAGGACATATTAGAGATTCACAGAGCTACGTTTTAATTAGAGATGTTTTAATATTGTCCAACTTAATAATTGTTGAATCCTAACGTTCCTGGCTTTTCCAAAAACAAAAAGGTGTTATTGATCTTTTCATATTTAGGTCTTGACATTGAAATTCCGGTAAAGGGAATCATAATGATAACTGCCAAAATTTGGCAGGCACAAAAACATGAAGAGATTGAAGCAGGAAATAAAGGGATATATAATTTAGGGAAAACAGCACTAGAATAAAACAAGAGCAACAGATTCATGAATTGGCCTCAACAGGTAAGTCTTTGGACAAGTTTTAAGCATTAATTCTCTAATACAACAACAGCATGACACTCAGTCATACTAAGAAGTTCTTCAATAAGAGTTGAAGACAGGCTCATGGTTGTGACCGCTTAATAAATACCAGTCATTTTTTGTCCCCATCCTTCAAGGTCCATTTCCTTACCAAGAATCTCAGTATTTTGACAATAGTAGCAGCATCATCTCTGTCAGGCCACTGGAGGTATGGTTCACCTTGCTGACTCCTTGGGACTCGATGCTTCGGCTGGTCCTTTCAGTGACGCTGAGAGCACATTCTTCTTTCACTAGACACGAATAAAGCAAGGCAGAGGTCATGCCTCTGCCTGTTACAAGACAAAGAAAGAGAGCTTTTGACAGAGGTCCAGAAGAAACTACTTAATTTTCCAAAGAAACTGCTGTCAAATCTGACTATAGATGTTTCCCACATCACTCTCATCTCTCCCTCTGGTAAGGTTCGATGCAATCTGCCTACAGCTGGGCTTGTCACTGAAACTCCTGCTGTCTGGGAGTCACAAAAAAACTCCTTCATCTTAGTATTTCTCTGGCCAAAAAAGCTTCTGTGCCTACTGAAGAAGGCAATAGGCCTTCTCTGAAATAGAGTGCCTATTGAACCATATTATGTGTTACTTACTAACTGGTTACCTACCAGCTAATTCAGACAGGTTTTAGAACATTTATTTTGAGAGAGAAACCACTTTTCAGCGAGAAAAAAATGAAACTGGGAAATGAAAGGAAAGGGAATATTAGAAAGGAAGACAAAGTTCACGGATTAAATTAAAGATTCAAGTTTCTCCTTCCACTTAATAACAAAGTTAAACTTAGGCTGTGGATTAATTTTGGCACCCATACAGTGTCACTCATATGGCTAGACTATGAAAACCATGTACTTGGCCTCAATATTCATAGGTTTTGTCTCCAGTGCAGTCTTTATTTTTTGTTTTGATTGGTCTGTATTTTTGGCTTTTTGACATATTATTTGCCTTCTTTTTCTCCTCTGTAGCTGTCCTAGTCTCACTCCATCAAAAACAAATGGCAGTAAGCTGGAGGTGTAGGTAGACAGATTGCCCAGGAGTGATAAAATTATTGGAATCAGAGAGTGACTTCCCAGTGAATTTTCCCACACACTGTATTCCCTCAAATGTTTGACGTGAGAACTGAGAGTATGAACAGCAAATGCATACCTCAGAAGAGAATATATTTCAAAATAAAGCTCCTGTGATAGCGAGAGACAGGAAGAGTGGCTGAATTCTCTGAAAAGTGTCTGCTTCAATTAGGGCAGGCAAAACAGTGAGACATTCTGGGCAGAAAAGCATTTCTGAACTGCTGCCATTTTTGCAGTATGTGTTCAGAAGCAGTCAAGAATGATTGATTTTTTTTTTTTTTTTTTTCTTCTTTTCTGAAGGTGGGGAGGTCAACTACCCTAGTATCTGTGCAGTATTTATAGCTATTACTATCTACTTGGTAGTTTTCTTTAGCTAAAGCTAAAGCAAAACCCAACTGCAGTTTGTTTTGCAGTATCCACACTATTTCCAATTAGTTCCTATCAGGTAGTAAAAAAAGCAAAGAATGAAATTGCTACTAGTTCTTGTTGTTTAAGTAACCTTTCCCTAAGGCCAAGGAAATGGATTGCAACATGACTGGATGCAGAGGCAAGGACGTATTTCTACTGGAGTTGAAAATGTGATCAAGAAGGATTATTTAGGTGGCAACAAAAAGAACAGAAAGCCTGTTCAGTCGTTAGAGAAGCTAAATATGCTGAATTTATGCAGTAATCAATATTAGGAATCAGTAGGAAATTAAAAAAAAATTGGCTGTGGCATACACACCCAAAATAAATTCAAGCAAATCACTAGGAGATATCAAAACCAATGTATTAGCAGTGGTCCTTCATTTCACAAACTTCAAAAGGATAATTTCAGTTTATGTAGGAATACTTATTACTCAGAAGGGATGTTCTGTTAGGCAGTAGCTACTGTGAGACTGGCAAAAAAATATTTGGTCATTAATTTCAATCCAGAATCATCACTCCTTCAATGAAGTTAGAAAATGCCACTGACACTTCTAATGATGAAAATTTTAAGTGATCCCTGCACATCACATATCTGTAAATTTAATCTGTTAACAAGTGTTAATACAAGTGGATATTTTTCATATTCTGGATAGCTTGTTTAAAATCACAGTTTTCAGCCAGCCTATTCTAAAGAAGGAAGAGTTCAGAAGTGCCCTTTTATTTCTAGTTTCATTTGCACATAACTGTAAAGTTTAAGATTTGGCCTAAAACGTAAGTAGGCATTTGTGCACGCTTAGTACAGGAGTAGAGTTTTCATTGCATATCATTCAAATATTAACTATTAAAATTTTAGCTTAGGTTTCCCAGTTTTCACTTTTTAATTTCGGAAAGTAATTTATCAATGTACTTCCTTTTATATTCCCATCTGTTAACCTTTTATTGTTCTTTTTTCACCATAGGACCTCTACATAGTCCTTCTGGTTCAACACAGAATGTTTTTTACCCAAAATTAACCTTCTTGGTTTTGGAATAAAATTTTCTTTTCTATCCTTTGTACTGACCTAAAAATCAGTGACTGGACTATTAATGCCTCTATAAATTTCTCAGACTGGAAATAATTCATGTGTTACCAAGTATTCCTGGCAGGACTCTCTGCAGCTGCAGCCCAATACAAATTCAGAGTGACTTTTTTGCATTTCTAGAACAGAATAAAGCTTCCTTTTTTTTTCTTTTTTTTTTTTTTCCCCCCTGTGATGTAAAAATGCTTCCACAGTATTACAATGAGAGAGAATTATGCAAAGGCAGTAAGAATATGAACTACATCATGCTCATATCCAGTCTCATTACTGACCCACTGGAGGAATCTCATTATATCATAGCCTCATGTAAAAATATTTTACTGCATGTGAAAATATTTATTTGCCTCAGCGGAATGTTATTAAGCTTAATTAATGTGCTGCAAATTTCTGAGATAATGAGTGCTACACAAAAGTGCAGAATTGTTCACTAGAAGCTCACAGCAAGAAGGTTAGTAATTTTTAAAGATTTTCTGAAATTTGATGCTGTAAAATTTAGAATAAAGTATGACAAGCTGTGAGTTTTCAAACTGATTTTTCTTGAAACATTTTCATCATAGACATTATTTAAAAGTACCGTACAGCTAGCCATAGCGATTCATGGAACTAATCAAGAAGAGATGTAAAGATGAGAAATCTAACCATTTCAATTTATAAGTATCAAAAGATGATTACACCTTTTGTCATCAGTCCCAAAGCAGTGCTTTCTAGTTAGCCTTCTCTCTCATTTCCTCTCTGCTGTGATTCAAACGGAAGAACCAAATTCCCTTCAACTCAGTGAATCTGTAGAGAATTCAATGACCTACAGGTTCTTCAGAGCCATATAATCATATTATAAAATGTGAAATGTCAAAAGTAATAGCCATAGTGAAGAATCTGATAACATCACATGGGAATTTTATATACGAAGTGCATGCATAGAAAACTGTTACATATTTGCCATGATATTTTACTTCTCTATTTGTCCAGCTGACAAATAATACATTGTTTGCCTGTAACTTAACATTTTTGTTTGTCTCTTTTGCCACCATCATGCTACCTGATATGGAAAACCCGAAACACGGGACCCTCTGTCCTGACAAGCAGAATGGTTCCCTCCCTTCCTTTCCATCTTTGGATGTATTACACATCAGCATGTAAAGAAGGTGCATGGATTCAGAATGCTGATTTCTTTTTCAGATTTAGGTTAAGATTTTCCTCACAACAGATCATAAGCTCCCTTTTCTACATACAGAGATGATGTTGATAAATTAAGACACTTCTGGTTCACACTTGAGGAAAATCCTCTATTAAACCACTTCAAGACATACGGCGATATTACTTCACAGTATTGAACAGTTCAGATTGTTTCCTCAGTGGGCTACTGTGGCACCTTCTCATTCAATTTTTTCATCCTAAAAGGATAAGTGGTCTAGTTGGCCTAAAATCTACATTGGAATGAACTGTTAGGGAGACATGCAAAAGCTCAATTTCACCAATAAAAAGGTCAGAACACTTCAGGCGATACGTTTCCTTTAATTTGCCGTCTGGGGAACTGAGGTATCTGTGGACATCTCAGAGGCTCACAACTTCAATTTTAATCTTTGATGCTGAAGAACTATGTAACTGTTTTCATAAGGGTAGAATTTCAGGAAGCTAATTGCAATAATCAGTTCAGAAATATCCCGTAACAGCTACTGTTCTACTTGATTTTGAGCACGGTAGGATACGCATATGCAAACTAATTTTACTGCCATTCAGGCAATTAGCAGATAAAGATTAGTAAATAAATGTGGGAAGATGTGCTCAGACAAAAGTGTCTACAATAACTAATTGACTTTATAGACAAAGGAATAATGATTCTGGGTAAAGAGCATTCTGGAGCTCTTTCGTATGTGCTTCCTGTTCCAGTGATTAATTTTTAGCAGCCGTTTGGAAGCCTGAGTTGAATAAATATATAAAGAAGAAATATTCCATGGCTTACACACATCATTTTTCAGTAGTTAAGAAACGAGCTCAGTCCTTACCTTGTCATTATCTTATAGTAAACAGGTAATTATAACTTTGACTGTAAATTTGCCCATAATTTTGGTTTCTTTTCTGCCTGAATCTGTCAGAGGCAACTAAATGTACAGAACAGAAAAAGCAGAAAGCTCTAATTTCAGGATTCAGAATTTGCCTAAGGTTAATTTTTCTACCTCTGTAGCTTTTACAAAATGAGCTTGAAAAATGTCATAAATGCAGACTTTTACTGCATCCTTTACAGCTCTGTCCTTTATCACAGAATCACAGAATAACAGAATGATAGGGGTTGGAAGGGACCTCTGGAAATCATCTAGTCCAGAGCAGGTTCACCTAGAACAGATTGCACAGAACGTGTCCAGGCGGGTTTGGAATGTCTCCAGAGACTGAGACTCCACCACCTCTCTGGGCAGCCTGTGCCAGTGCTCTGCCACCCTCAAAGTAAAGAAGCTCCTCCTCATGTTTAGATGGAATTTCCTATATTCACGTTTGTGCCCATTACCTCCTGTCCTGTCACTGGGCACCACTGAAAAGAGCCTGGCCCCATCCTCCTGACACCCACCCTTTAAGTATTTATAAGCATTGATAAGATCCCCCCATTAGTCATCTTTTTTCCAGACAAAAAAGACCCAAGTCAGCCTTTTTTCATAAGACAGATGTTCCAGTCCCCTCATCATCTTCATAGCCCTTTGCTGTACCCTCCCCAGCAGTCCCCTGTCCCTCTTGAACCAGGGAGCCCAGAACTGGACACAGTACTCCAGATGTGGCCTCACCAGGGCAGAGTAGAGGGGGAGGATGACCCCCCTCGATCTGCTTGCCATGCTCTTCTTTATGCACCCCAGGATGCCACTGGCCTTCTTGGCCACAAGAGCATGTTGTCAGCTCATGGTCATCCTGTTGTCCACCAGGACTCCCAGGTCTCTTTCCACAGAGCCTCTCTCCAGCAGGTCAGCCCCCAACCTGTACTGGTGCAGGGGGTTATTCCTCCCCAGGTGCAGCACCCTGCACTTGCCCTTGTTGAATTTCATAAGGTTTCTCTCCACCCAACTCTCCAGCTTGCCCAGGTCTCTCTGTATGGCGGCACAGCCTTCTGGTGTGTCAGCCACCCCTCCCAGCTTTGTGCCACCAGCAAACTTGCTGAGGGTGCACTCTATCCCCTCATCCAGGTCATTGATGAATATATTGAACATATTTATCTGTAAACTATAATTTACAGTTACAGATGTAAAGGAAGAGCGAAATTCCAACACGAGGTCCTGAGAAGACATCATAGATGCTACAACCTTAGGGCTTTCATTTGTTTTTAATCATTAATCTACTATTGACTTGCCATTAGAAAAATGAGAAAAATACTCCCTGCCCTAAATGAATGATAAAGCCCTTTAAGACCAACGCATCATAAAGAATACTTGCATTGTATCATCTTGAACCAAGTCTAACCTATAATTAGTCTTACAAGAAGCGTGACTCACAACTGAGATTCTTCTCTGTTTTTGACTAGTATCTCCTAGCAGTTTAAATGGGTCAGACAGTCCCCTTTCAAACTCAAAAAGAACAAACCAGCCCACTCCAAAATCCTAACCCTGAGATCTTTTCATGGTTTCCAGATTAAGTGAAGAGTCTGTGTATCTTGCATGACTTCTTCAATTTAAGTAGAAGATGAATTAGACCTTTAAACAATGAATTGAATATGCATTGTAAACAAAACCTATTACAGACAGAAGTCTTTGATCATCAGGATTCCAGAGAGGAAACAATGATGATAACAGAGCAATTTAGAGTACTGATAGAGCAGTTGACTGTACAGATCTCTGGAAGTCAAGACTGATCAAGCAAAAGATTTGTTGTACACAGTTCATCACATTCACTAGGAAATAAATGCTGCTTTGATCTCACAATTATCTCTTACACTCACTAGACAAATCAGCACACTGGTAAGTGTGACATGAAGAAGCAATAACTTGAGTACTACATTATATGGAAAAGAATGAAGAACACTGTATTATTGTAGTACTGAACACTTTAAATACAAATGTAAGAAACACGAAATTGTTAGCATTTACTGTATGTAACAGGCATTTCCTCCTGCTAATATTCTCTTCATTCCACTTACTGGAAATGCACAAATTATACTGGAGGAAATGTATGTGTGAGAAGAATCAGGTATACTCAACTATCTCCATTGCAGAATGCCACCTTGTGAAGAAGTTTCTCCCTTAACTGAACTTTTTTATAGTGATGGAACTGAGATTTTCTATATGCATTCTCCATGCACAGACTAAAATTATGATATGTCAAAGCATTTAAGTTAATGCCTAACTCTAAAATCATGCCATGTGTTATAGGACCTGCTAGGTATTCATAAGAGAGCAAAAGAGGAGCGTTATTTGTAGTATTATAGTAGCCAAATATGACAAGTTTTAAACTAGGGCTATGTTTGACAGGGTGTATTAATGTGTATGCCCTTAACATATGTGTTTTTCTCAAGTCTGTTATTAACTGTATAAAATAAAATCAAGATTTTTTGTAAACAACTGTTCCATTCTCATAAATTATTTTACCTTAAATTACTGACATGAACAACATGTAACTTCATCTAAACATGGTTTATGTAAGATACATAATTAAAAAATAAGAAAAAAGAAAAAAGAAAAAAAAAAAGAAAAAAGAGGAAACCTAAAGAGACTTATCACAACACCAGTTTTTGTGGCCAAGCTTTTGGAACACTGAATACAGATTTGAAGCTACTTGAATTTTTCTAACTATCAGAGAAGGATTTTTTTGGTACTTGTTCACATCTGTCCTTAGAAAAGATAACTGTGCCCGCACGTACTACATC
Organism: Fratercula arctica; assembly: GCA_947846985.1. NCBI lineage: Eukaryota > Metazoa > Chordata > Aves > Charadriiformes > Alcidae > Fratercula > Fratercula arctica. The sequence goes on along the minus strand of CANTUZ010000005.1, from coordinate 50,926,529 downwards.
CATGTTTATTTGTAGACTCAGTACACACACAAAATAGGAAACTGAACTATAGCTTCTTTAAAAACCAGCAGCACAATGTACATGCTCAGATACTAGAGAGATGTCTTATAAGGCACCTACAATGGACAAGACATTTTCCAAGATTTTAAAATTAATTTTTAACCCATCTCTGGAATCTATCCCAGATGAGTGAGACCAAAAGAAATTTGTAATTGTCATCAGTAATGTCTAAAGGGCAGGTATCAAGTGGATGGGGCCAGACTCTTTTCAGGGATGCCCAGTGACAGGACAAGAGCCAATAGGCACAAACTGGAACCCAGGAAATTTCATCTGAACATGAGGAAAAATTTCTTTACTTTGAAGGTGACAGAGCACTGGAACAGGTTGCACAGAGAGGTTGTGGAATCTCCTGGAGATATTCAAAATCCGCCTGGATGTATCTCTGTTCAACCTACTTTAGGTGAACATGTGTTGGAGGGGGGTTGGATTCGATGATCTCCAAAGGTCCCTTTCAACCCCCACCATTCTGTGATTCTGTGATTTTCATCATGTCTTTAGTCATTTGAGATTAATAGTTCAGTTGGCTGCTTAAAACTATATTAGTAGAAGTAATGTGACAAGAGACCACTAACAACATTTATTAATCGTCCTTAAGATTAAGTGTATTGTTGAATAGATTAAAAGAAAAAATACCACCACCTGATGCAAGCATCACTCTGTGATCATTTAAGTCACAGAAGCAGCCATAAAAACATCAGACTTGTCTGCAGTAAGTTAGGCTAAAGACCTTACGGCTTGATACCGCATATTGAATGGCTTTGGTATTTGAACCTGTGGTGGAGGTTTTCAGGGACAAAGGATATCCATATTCCTATTCATTTGGATACAGGATGAAGCGATGCTACTATCAGGAAGACACAAACAAGTATTGACTTTCAGTAGTAGTCCCCTGAGCTGGCCAACTGTCGGCTAAAGATGTAACAGGTTTGAAGTCAATGTATAGTCACAAATGAGAGCAACTGATTTAGGTGTCTGTCCACAGCTCTCTGGCCTGTGAGGAAGTGCTTCATAATCTTCTGTACTAACTGAAGTCCCTGCCAAAGTCTGAACCTTTTGCAGTCAGGTTTTCCCCTACTCAAGTCAAGAAGTGACAAAAACATATATAGCTAATGCCACGTTCAGAAAGAAAACAATAATCACTACTTACAGCTGACATAATGCCAGAACCTTCACGCCAGTGTGGAAGCGGGTAATGTTCCTAAGCATGAATATGGCATGACCATATGTATCACATATGTGAGTGTGGGTTTTTTGGTAAAAGGAAACTACATCAAAACTGTGGTCCCTTAAAATAATGCACCTAGCCTATTGACATAACCTATTTGTCTAGATCTTTCTTTCTTTAAGTTTCAGATATTACTCTTAATCCAATTGCTGGTTCAGGAAATGAAACACTGGACAATTCTGATGATTTAGATAGGGAAAGAAACCAAAGATGAAAAATTAAGTAATTAAAATGTAGAATTGATTGGTTGATTTAAATGCTGTCCTGGAAGTAGGATTTTTATATCCTTTCAAGGGTAAATTGATATTCCTCTGTGAAATTAATGTAATTATATCAATTCTCAGATCATCTGAGAATGTTGCTCAATCCATCTAGGACAGCTGCCTTTCACTTCTTAATTTCAGCTGTGACATGGTAGCCTTATCAAATTAGAGGCACTAAGGAACGGACTCAGAGACAGAACGAGTCACATATAACCCCAAAATGATAAAATTATTGCAGTAGTTTGTTTAAGGCCTGGCTCAATTTTCTGAAATCAGTACAAATTCTTCCATTGACTAAAGGGGCCTTTAAAAGTTTTTGGAAAGTACTAATCAGAATGCAGGTCTTGGTTAAAAAAGCATCTCTATAATACATAGATATTAAATACTAGGATTATCTATACAGAAATGCAAAATTACTCTTTGATGCTGTAGTTACCAACTCTAAATAACACTATTACTGGACAAAAGTTAGAGAAACATTGAAAAAGACCATATGGAGAAATCTACATCCAGCTCTCTCTTCTGTCATTAACTTTCAGGTGACACGCAGGAAATTACTTTTATTTTTGCAACTGCAAAATGGTATTACTCATATTACTGAGGCATGTCTGTGAAGCCTTTCAAAGCTTGTGGAGAAGAAATGCTACAAAATCTATAGTTAGATAGGTTAAGGTTTAATGCTTATTATTTTTGAATCTTTCAAGCAAATAAGTCTTTTGAGAAGACAGAAAACAGCACCAAAAAAGAATATTGCTCCATATGTATGCTTCTTTTTTATGAGAAACATATCATTGAAACCATATCAGTGAAAATTCTACAACTCAAGCTCTGCCTAAATCACTAGCAAAGTGCAGATTTATTATGAGTGATTTACAACACTTTTTCTCGGGAGAAATAAAATGGTGTATGAATCACGCTGCCACAACATATCACTTCCTAAACATAGAAAACAAGAGTTTCTCAATAAAAGCATCAAGATGATTTTTATCTTCACAAATGCTGGGAAAATTAGAAAATAAAAGCCTTCAGAGACCATGTCATTTTTGAAGGAGTGGAAAAAGTTCACTGACACATCTTTTCTGCCTTCCACTGATAACCCAATCAAACTGAATTCCGTGCAATTTATGTGCTCTCTTCTTTTTCAATGCAAAGATAAGGAAAAGCTGGGCTGGGAACCTGAGAAAGAAAGTAGTGGGAAGGTGGTAAAAAAGAAAGAAAACGGAGAGAAGGAAAGCAAGGAGCTCATCTTTCATATGAGACAGACAAACCACAAGCAATGAAAACTTTAAGCAAGGTAAAGATACCCAGGGTGAAATTCTGATTTCAAGTGAAAAAAAAAAAAAAGTTCTTGGATCTTCATTCGAAAATGAGATCAATAATTTGTATTGTGGATCTTACTAAATTAATTAATCCAAGGGCTTTGGAAGTTTATCATGACATCCAGAGAAAGACAATCTGTATGGAATAAACTAGTGCTCTGATATGAGCCAAGTACCATCAGTTGGCTTAAGACAAACTTGCAAAGTATGGGGGTGGGGGAAGAGAAGCTTGATAGTGAAATGAATAAAAGATAATGAAGTCGTCTGAGGCTGTGGGTTACCTAGCTGTTGAAAGAGTAATCATTTTTTGCATTTAAATTTTATTTTATTTCATTTCTGTGCTATTAATATAATCCTTAGCTGAGCTTGTAGAGTAGTTTCAATATTTGATCTAAAGATTTTGGCACTAATAGAAAAGAAATGTTCGCTTTAACTTGTGTGGACTTATTTTATGGACTGTGCAGAGAGATTTAAATTGGTGAGAAAATAATTTCTGCCAGGACATGATACATTATAAGCTATGTATTCCTTGCTATAGGACTGAAAGGATCTCCTGAATAAATTTCTAGGTCATCGTTTTACTTTTACAGGCTTTGAGACAGGCTTTGAGACAGGCTTAATGTAACTTGACCATGTCTGAAAGATGGTTGTCAGACTTATCTTTTAAAATCTATGCAAGGTGTGGGTTACAGTGTTTTGATAGGTTTCAACATAAGCATAACAGCATATATCAGAAATGCTTTTCTCAAATCTCATCTAAATACCCCTTTTTGTAAAGGAAGTCAACTTCTACTGGTTAAAGTCCAGTTTGGAAACGGTTGATTGTTGTTCTCTTCATAACAAAGCTTTTAACATACATTCAAGAAACAAAGGATAGCAGGATATGAAGTACAGAACAGCTCCCATAGAAGGAGAAAATAAGTTACTTAGAAATAAATAGTCAGGAAATGAAAGAAACCCTCAGAGTTATGAATGATTTGAAGAAGGTGCTCCGACACTGAGGAATGCTCTCTCTGGAGATCAGAAGTCCACCGATCGTTTCAAGCCAATGTCTGTGCATGTTGTTCCAGCCTTAGAGATTCATACTATGAAGCTCTAATGGGTCTCAACGGTTTTGCACTTGGATCTTAACTGAAGAATTTGCAGAAGCATTTCAGAGGCTCAGCTCAGCAGTGGATGTTTACAACTTTCTTAAGGATTGATCGTCCTTTCTCTGGATTACAGATTGTATTCACAGATTTCTCTCTAATATTTTATTAACTATCTTATGCATAGGCTCCAAAAAAAAGACATGTTTGTGGCAATGGTTCATGAGGGAATATCACATGAATTTCTTTTCATTTGATTGCATGAAGTTTATGTTGGAATATGCAAATATTTAGACTTCTGGTATTTTTTTATTTCACAGCTAAAGCCTAGATATGATACTAATTCCGCTCTTAGTAACATGTCCTGACATAGGCCTGGTTGTTGGGACCTAAGAGGCAAATCTGGCACCAGCTCAGCTTCAATCCCACTTATAGGAAGTCACACGACTTCTCCCCCAGCTCAGCATTTCTGTGTGGTTCTTTTACAAGCTAATCCACACCCTTGTGAAGAACTGACTCCTATATGTGGCTTTCAATCATAAAAAATAATGGAGTCAGGTAGGAGGAAAAGAAATGGCGAAAGTGTACTCAAGACATCCATCTTGCTCTCCGCAGCCTTCTGCTGTTAATATGTTTCCATAAACTGATTAATCATAAATTATTAATGTCAGCCTCACTGAGATAGAATGTATCTTCTTTATTGAAATGTGTCTCCCAGGCATTCTGGCAGTGGCTTTGACTGATAAGCCAATAGTACTGCTATTTGCATAATCATGCTGGCACTTGGCTGCGTAGCTAACTTACTGTAGTGTTGACACAATGGCATATGATATATTTGTGCCTGGCATAATCTTGATGGCCCACAAACAGTATTTCTGGATGAGAAGATTATAAATAAGTCACAATTTTAAATTATAATTATTTTTTTTAATGTTAATGCTTAACAGGATATGCCACCTAGAAGAAATGAAGTTCATTTTGGTGTATATGAAACAATTGCAGAATGTGTTATGCTAGCAAAGTAGCTGCAGAGAGGAGTAAATACAGAAAAACAAACCATTCTGGTTTTATCACATCAGGATATTACTACTTCTCACTTTTTTTCAAATGGTTATCATAGACACAAGCACTATAGAAACATAAATAGAAACACTATTTAAATTCTTAGCAACACTGAAACATTATTATTTGACTTCTGTCTGAAGACTGTTACTTCACTTTGCCTAAGTTTTCACACAAATGAAGACATTCTTACAATAGCCACAGCTTTACTGAAGATAGATTCTTTATATTTCTCATGTAGACAAGCTGTCTTACATTAGAAAGAGATTCTTAAAAATGAAACAGTAGAGCCAGTCAGCACTAAGTAATATTTTTTGGCCAGAAAGTGAGATTTTAATGAAAATCTTAAAAAAGCTATCAGCTGGTCGAAATTGTGACAAAAATGCTTGCAAAGGTTAAGAATGACTCAGAATCAATATACTTTTTGGCATCAAAATTTTGAGTTTTTTAATCTTTTTTTTCCAGAAAGACCATTTCTAGCACTGATACACAGAATGCCATGTCTCTACAGCCCCTGTCTCGAATTTTGTTGGAGAGTTTTGAAGACCACCGTTAAATTGAATAGTCAAAATGTTCTAGTAGAGAGAAGTATTACAATATTTGAAGTTCTACTTTTGCTTAAAAACACTTCCAAAAAACACCTATAGGACATTCTAACACTAATTGGAAACAAGTAACAGGTGAGTCTGCACCATTTTATGTCTTTCAGGGCTATTGTTTTGTACTGAGAAGACATGATATTTGAGGATCATTTATAAATTTAAAAAAGGCAGAGTTATTAATGGGTATTAGGCTTCCTGTGGTAGATTAAAAGTAACTTCACACAAAACAAAGAACTGTACATGCGTGATTTACTCTTGTAAATTAATTTAATTTAGGAACATATAACACATCTGAAAAAAACTGTTGACCTACGATAAATTCCATCAGTATTTTGTTGCTGTGACCATTAATTATTACATACAGAGACAATATTGTTCCCCTAGTAACTATTTAAATGCATATTAGTCCTTCTTCTCCTTTTTGTTGGCAATGATGAGGAAGCAATGCAGCTACGAAAGGTTGGAGAGGAAAAGTGAATGATTTTAAACAAATAAGTTTTATTAGATACTGCATAAATTGATTTTTTTCAGGCTTTGTGCTTTAAATATATATGTGTGTATATATATATGTATTACAATTCGTATATATGAATTGCATATATAGAGAGAATCCTTTGTTTATAATATTTAATTTAAATATATGGTATTATTTTGATCTCAGATGCTTAGAAAGTACCAGATCAATGTCCTGGTTTGAGGTAGAACCAATTTTCTGTTCAGTAATTTTACTTTTTAGCTAAGCCGCTTCTAACTCTCTGAAATTAACAGCGTATTGTGCATAAACTGTTCATCCTCATAGTGAATACCAAGGACTAGTACGCAGAGAGGCCCCTGCTTATACTTATTGCGATAACAAGCAAGGTCAGCTAACTTTGTTATTAGCCCTGTTGGAGAGTCAGAAGCAGAAAAGTGTAGAGGGATCCCACCTGCAGGGAGGAGTGGACAGGACAGGACACCCAAAACTGACCAACAGGATATTCCATCCCATCTGCATCATGTTCATCATAAAAGCTGAGGGATCAAAGGGTTGGCCCTCTTTCTTCAATGGACAGCATCCAAGGAGGACTCTGTCTGTTCATCTGCCTTTGATCCCAATCCATGTGTTCCTGACTCCAGATCTGAATGCAGTTCCTATCCATCGGCGAGTCCAGTCTGGGACTTTCCCAGTGCCTGCCGGTGACATGATCATCATCCTGGGAGCTGGATATGGTTTTGTATGTATTTGCTCTTCCCCTACCTCTATATTGTATATATTTCCTTATTTTTATGATTTTATTTTATTATTAATATTTTCATTACAGTAGTTTAGTTCCTTCTAAACTCAGACATCTCTTTATATCTCTCTCTCCTCTCCTTGGAGGTTATAAAGACACTGAAAAATTATGCCTCTTGTCTTCTCAGTGCTTAGTAAACAAGTTATATTCTTTCTCTTTTTGTGAGTTTCTTTTTTAATATATAGGAAGGGTGACTGAAATTGGGAATGTGGCATCATTTGGGCTGAAGATTTTTACTGATGAAATACAAAGAGGTAGAGAACTAAATATTTTTCCTATGCCTCATATCAAAGGTATCAAGTAAGATTTTTGTGTGTCAATTTGCCACTGTAAAGCTAAGTAGGTAAACTTGTTCTTTGTTGGGAACTTGTTTGTTTTTCTACAGACACTTCCAGCAAAATCTCAGTTATATTTATGATGCAGACCTCTGTCTACTAGGAAATGCTCTGACATTGTCTTACTTTCTGCAAGGCCACAAGAACAGTCTTTTTCAGAGCGAAAAAGCCAGTACCAATTTGTGATACTTATAGCTCATTGTGAAAGAGATAAATGGTAAAATAGAAAAGAACTTGAAATAATTTAACAATTTAAGAATAAGTTCAGTGAAATTCATGTGCTTAAATCTCAGGTTTGAATAAATTACATTCCTGTCTTTTTAGTGTATGAGAGATTATGGTAATTTTCAATTTTTTGCAGCAATGTTAGAGAGGAATGTAAATGACTTCTCTGCATGTCCAGAAATCCTTCCAGTTCAACACAGCTGAATAACTCAGCACTTAATTCATGCTTAAATGTAACTAAGATTAAGAAACCAGGTCCTGCCCAGTACCTAAGCCTGAAGAATCTAAGTGAAAGATGTATATTTGAGCATAGCCAATATATGCTGTCAGCGCTAATCAGCAGAAACCACGCCAGCTTTACATGAAGTTCATAGAATCATAGAATGGTTTGGCTTGGAAGGAACCTTAAAGAGCATCTCGTTCCAACCCCACTGCCATGGGCAGGGACACCTCCCACTAGACCAGGTTACTCAAAGCCTCATCCAGCCTGGCCTTGAACACCTCCAGGGATGGGGCACTGACAACTTCCCTGGGCAACCTGTTCCAGTGCCTCACCACCCTTACAGTAAAGAATCTCTCCTAATATCTCATCTGTATTTCCCCTCTTTCAGTTTAAAACTGTTACCCCTTGTCCTATTGCTACGCCCCCTCAGAAAGAGTCCCTCCCCATCTTTCCTGTAGGCCCCCTTTAGGTACTGGAAGGCTGCAATAAGGTCTCCCTGGAGCCTTCTCTTCTCCAGGCTGAACAACCCCAACTCTTCCAGCCTGTGAAGCTAGAATGTAGAAATGAGAACAGAACCCCTGTGTGCTACTCCTAGCTCAGCTGTGGAGCATGACTCCAAGAAAATCATGAACATTTCTGGCATGTACTTCATCTTCACTAGCTGTTAAAAGTATGATCTGAATTCTGTATAAACAGAAGATATAATAATAATCAGACCATCAAAGAAACTAAAAATGGGAAAGGCTCATTTGCTTATCATCCCATTCTCTAGAACTGTAGAAAAGAAATTGGGAAGTGGGTTTTGAAAAAACTAGATGAAGATTTTCTATCAACTTCTTGTTTAAAATTAATATTTTTGTCTTGCTTAAGCAGCCCCTCTGCTGAGAGTAAGGATTTTAATATCAACTCTTTTGACTCTAAGATCTTCAGCTTCCTTCATGCCAGAAGTGCTCATGATTTGCTTGGAGTTATTCTTATTTCAATGTGCTTATTTCAACAGGAAGTTGATAGAAAATCTCAAATTTTATTTGAAAATGGAAAGGTTACGAGCCAAGCATATACTCCTTAGAAACACAAGATCAAAACTAACTCAACCTCATGTTCAACCATGGTCATCCTACCTACAAAAATAAATGCTGCAGCCTGTCTTTGGACACCTTGAAAAACAAAGCTGTTGAGTGGGGTAATCTAGCAATATTTACATTTAATGAATGAAAATAGATATTTAGCTTTGTTCATATAATATAAGAAAATCTCTTTTGTCAGTACTACTTTTTAAATAGTAGAGGATATTAAAATGGAGAAAAAATACACTCTGCATATCTCGTCTGCAGAACTTTACCACAAAATGGGGTTGAGGGCAACGGTTAAAAACAGATATAGATAAAGAAGAAAATAATAATCAATAATTTGACAGTAAGGGAATTGTAAAAAAATCTACATTTTAAAAAAGTAAAGAATTTTTTTGCTGTTCCCCATTGGATTTGGACAGTGATAAAAGAAACAGAGGAATTACTCAGGAAATAAGTAGTGCACCTTATTAAAGGTCATAAGAGTATGAGGGCTGACAGCACTGCATAGGGAGGAAAAAAACTTGATCTATAATAAAGTTGCTCAATAGTATAAGCAAAAAATACAACATACTTGTATGCCATCAAAACTTCAAGGGAGATTTTAAACTACTAGAAAGTACTTTGATCAAACATTAAATGTTCACTTTAATCACTACAAACCTAATACTTGAGCAATAGTTACGTCTGTTTCAAATTATGCTATCCCTTTAAAAGAATCCCAATGCATATAATTAATCTATTTTTCAGCCTAGCTTTTAAAACATTTTTCAGAAAAACAAAATAAAAAATATCCAACTGAGCTGCACAAAAATGTCATGTCAAAAAAGCTGCAGCCTAGTTCTCATAACTAGCTTGAATCTCACTTTTAATGGATACACCGAGCCACACCACATAATCTAAAGAACTGATTACAAAATAACCCTCAATGTGCTTATTTCTTTTTAGAAAACTATTTTCAAAGTCAAAGTGAAAGGAGATTGGTTGCATTTACATATGATAAAATAAGGCATGGACAGGGTGCATGCTGGGTCTTGTATCATATAATGCATAAGAATGAGGTAGAATAATACAAACATTAAATTGTTCTTCATGTCCTCCTTTGTGTGCTCTGACCAGGGTCAACCAGAGATTTAGGCATTAAAATCCTATTATGAGATGAGAATTCAGAATCTTAGCTACCATTTTCTCTAAACAAATCAATAAAAAAAATGACTAGGCTTGATGGCTACAAGGAACTTTTTGGAATTGCAAATGAACTTCTTCCAACATACTGCCACTCGAGGAAGGGCAACATCAAGGTCAGAATGGCAACAAAATAAGTGTACACTAGCAGATCGTCTATCACAGCATCAAACTCAACAGGCTACTGTGTTAGAGAAAAGAGATAGGGCTTTGCACTGATGAATGTATTCATTTAGACCACAGATACCTGTTGCCTACACCATTATTATGAATCAAAATTCACGTGATAAAATCCCTAACAGAATGCAACACAATGGAAGCCAGTTAGGTTTATTACTTTGCATAGACTTTGTCCTTATTGGTGCTTCCTGAGTGTCTCTTATAGAAAAGCAAGCTTTTATAATTTGTTTGGATTTTGCTTTTCTTGTGAGTTCTAATATATTTTCCAGCTGAACTGAAGTAGAAGCTGCACTAAACCGAGAAGGAACAGTACTTTTAAAATAAATGCCTTATTTGAAACAATGCTTGAGTTAAAAACTAAGACCCACTGTAATGTAGCTGCATTTGTAGCAGGAGATTTTTCAAGACAAAACCTGCTATTTCATTCTTGTTTTGTTTAATACTGAGTGCACAGCTTTTCACTGTACTGGTGCATTTTCCTAATGTGGCCCTGATGAGGAAAAGCCTGCAAATAGATCTCAGTAAGGTTAAAATTTATGCTGCTTGTGTCTCTCCCCAAAAACATTAAATGCTTTCTATTAGCAATGGCCACCCTGTGTGGTACGGGGAACTGCATTACCGTTCCAGTGAAGGAACCCTTTCACTATCAAAGAAATAAAATTCTCAACTCAGCCACGCCTGGCACAAGCCACAAGAAACAGATTTGTTGCACATATACAGATCTCATGTGCTGATGGGCTATGACAATGCAACACAATGGGGAAAAAGTTAAGGAGCTCCATGAAAAGAAGCTGATCCCATTGCTATAATAAACTGCCCAGCCTGAACCTGCTTCCTAGGTGTTCTTAAATTACCTTAAAGAGGCGACCTTCGGGATCAGACCTACGCCAGATGAACTATTCTGATAAACTACAAATAATCCATAGGTTAAATCACCTTTGCTTTTCAGGAAGCACTCAGATATAAAATGGTCATGGTGAAAGTTTTCACTTGCCTTACCCCTCAGTCTCTAGAAGAAAACCAAAATCCAACACTTCCAGAATGTCCCTCAGCCTCAAAGAAGCTTCTCCCAGTCTTTAGTAAAATAAGGAGATGGTAGGAGTACTAAACAGTTATTTGGACTTCAAAGCTAAAAACTTGTGCCCAAAGTTTAAGCTAATTGAGGAAGTAGCTGGAACTAATCCGGGAAGTTGTGTCTGTACTTCTATTTCCTATTCTGTAAAATGGGGTGGGCTATAGATTGCGGAACAGAGAAGAGTTCATTTTTTAAATCAACTACCAATATTTGTATAAACAGCAGATGCATGGGGACACAGCCCTGATTTCATAATGAACTTTTGCATGGGAAAGAGAAGCTAGTATGCTACAAGATAGACAGCAATCTCCTTTGATCAGGAGTTTCTCTACAAATAGAGTCCTTCTCTTAAGGTATTTAAAGGGACTGATTTGAAACATCTTACAATCCATTTAACGAAAGTACCAGGACTGCTCTTATTGCCTGATAAGTAAGACAGTAACATGCACAGTGTCCAGAAAGTTCTTCTTAATCTCAAACCAGAGATTATTTCATGGACACTTCTTTTCCAGCCTATTACCTACAGGCAAACATTGACAGCCAAGCATGGTAACTTGCAGGTTTGACTAAAAATAAACCACCCAGACAGCGCATTTTATCTGCCCTCCCTTACCCCTGCTTAGGCTGCAAAGCCAAGCTAATTTCCATGTACGCCTAATAATTAAGTAAAGACTTCTGCTGTGGTTGTGTAGAACTCCTCTCTTCCTGGTTTGGTAACCTTCCAATAAATCACAGGAAGCTTTATATACAGTTATACATATATTTACTTAGAGGAAATTTCATTTGGTCTCTGCTTTCAAGCTATGGTAAACCCTTTGCCGCACACTGATATTCACGTAGCACTTTGCAAGTGTGTTCTTGGAAGATAGAACACAGGGAGAAATATATATCCACAGAGAAAAGTATTGTGATAAAAATTAGTAAAGTTTTTCTTTCTTCTCAGAGCCAAAATGTCATTTTAAATTACCTGATAAATTAGATTACACACTAATATTATACATGCAGCAAACAGTATGAACTTTTATACTGAGAAAGAATAGGGGCAAATATTTGACTAGTGCTATTCAACATTTAAAATCTGAAGTTTATTTCAATATTACTGTACTCGACATTATTGTAATCAGTTGTACTATTTGTATTATTGTACAAATTTCTGTTCTTAATAAGTCATTTTTGTCCTACATCTTCATGAAGCAAAGACGAATACGATTCAAGGGCATAAAATAAGTTATTCTTCCCTCAATGCTGTATCGGTGCCTTTTGAAATGGAAAGGATTAATATATTTTCTACGATAGGGTATTTAGCAGGAATAATGTACTGAACAGCTTGTTGTAAATGAATTATCATGAACTTTCAATATCTGAATGAAACTACCTCATAAAAATATTATAGGGGAAATGCCCAAAAAATATATATAAAGCAGATGATCATGATACAGAACTTGGTATGGAGAGCAGAGGTACTTGGATACTCTGATAAAAACTGGCTACCCAACACGGAGAAAGGTTGCTTAGATATGAAATAGAATATTTTTTCACAATAATAATAAAGTGGTGGGGAGAATACTCCGACTAACAGTTCAATGTTATACACTCTGTATACGGGTCACAGTGAAGGTAGATGAGTTAGATATGCTGAGCTGTTCTGCACGCTGACAGCTGAAGACCGAGGAAACTTGGGTACATTTTGGTTGCTCTCTTGCATTAGTAACACTGTGTGTGAAACTGCTGGTATGTCATCTGAGCAACTCAGCTTAGTGTTTGTTTGGGGTGGATTCATCTTTATTTCTTTGCAATACAGAACAGAGAAATTTTAAAGTTCTCTGTTACTTCATGGTGTTAATAAAGATATTTTTATGCAACCCCGCCCACTGTGCTCTCCCTGCTTTTTTGAACACAGAACACCCTCTATATTTTGTTGAAGCTGATGTATTTCTGATGCAGTAAATGCCAATTTCTACAAACTTCTTTTACTTCAGAAGAGTTCCATTTTGATCTACTCACTAAAATTAGGCACAGCAACTTCCTTGTAGAAAACTACCTTTTTTTTTTTTTTCAAAGGTAAGACCCTGTAAGCTGCAATGCTGCTTGATAAAGGTCAACTTTGTTTTTTAACCCATTGTTCTCAGAGCTGTTGCAGAGTATCTAGAGTTCTAAAAACATCTTTATGTGGTCTTACTTGGTGCAATAAAATTATGTCAGAAGAATATTTTGGAAAAAAAATGCCTCTATCTTGGACTGTTTTACAACATTCCTACTGTGATTTATGTAAGATTGAGCAAGGACTTTCATCTACAGAGGTAGACTTGTTCTTAGCTTACATTAGAAGTAAAGCTGTGATTTTAAGATATTTGTTTCCTCCTGACTTTTTCAAAGAGAGATTTCTTATTTCTAATTGTTTGCATGTTTGACAAGAAACGAAAAGTGTCTTTATCAGTGACGTACCATTTCTGTTTAAATATTTTTCACACATGTCACTTTAAGAACAAAAAGTCTTCATATACACATTCTGTCCGAACCTTATCTAAAATGGTAAAAAAAAAAAAAAAGTTAAACCAGACAGAGTGGGGCAATTCCTCCTTAGCTGTTTAGTAACATCTCAGTATACAGAAGTATATCATGCAAAACCAGCAATTTTGGACAATCTCCTGTAAATGGAAAGGCAGACGAGAGAGGGAAATAAATCGCTCAGCTACAATACACGGGCTTTGAAGTGTTTAGTGAATGTCACTAGTAGTGTCATTAGACTGGCAAATGTTTGAGTATTATCTTAATTACTATGGACTTTCAGAACTGTAATGTTGGGTTTACAAACTAGGTGCAGACACATAAAGACATATAGACAGAAGACACCAGGAAAACCTACAAGCCATAAATACAACATTTATATGTTTCCACTTGATATAAGCTTTTTGTTTTCTATGTTAAAACAGTATGAGTTATTAAACAAACAACGCTTGCTCAGGCAAGGAAATAGCTAGTAACTTCATCCCTAGAAGATGAATACCTACTGACCGGTATTTTGCATCTCTGTTTTCTAAACATCGTATCTTCTTCCTAGTCTATATAAACCCCAACAATTCATAGGGATTTTAGGGTGGATGCACAATTAGTAACAGCAGGGTGGTTAATTAAGATTAGAAGATACAGTGAAGATTTAGTGTTATACAAACAACAAACACAGTAAGTGCCATTCTAAAAGAAATCTTAGGCAAATTGCATGTCCTGCCCTTAGTCAAATTACATATTCCCCCTCACCAGTTCACATAGAAAAGACTTCTGTTCCTCATCACTGGACAGCTTGTTGGAGACAAAAATCCACAGTGCACTGTGTACAAACCCCACAATCTGTTGGTATCATACAACACTAATTTTCACACATATATTAACACGTTCCACCTTGAAAATCACAGGGTAAAGAAAATTAAACATTCTCTCCATGCTTTTCACATTTTACTTACTTGTTATCTGTCTAGGTTGGTTGATAGATCTTGTCTTTTAGGAATTTGATTCTTAAGAGTATGCTTTTTCTATATATGGTACATTTAGAGCAACAGGACCATGAATTTGATTAGGGATCTACAAATTTCCCACAAAGATAATCATGATTATTATTGAAATCTTCCCATCCGTGGTTACAAGGGGAGAAAGATCAGTAATCATTCCGAAGTCAAAAACATTGAGTCAGAAATAGTAATTCTAAATCAGCTAAATCTCTAAATCAGCTAAAATGGATGTGGAAAGAACATACTGAATTTTAAAAAAAGACATCAGTCTGCATAAAACATCTTTAATGGTAAGTTTCCATTAACTAATTGCTTTTAAACTCACTGAAAATCTTTAACAAGAAAAGAATTTAACTAAGGAGATCTATGTTTTCCCAATGTGAATGATAGAAAGCTAAGGGAAGTGCTTACCCACCTAGAAAGGAAAGGTTACCAGCACTATAAGAAAAACAATATCCCAAAGGAAACAAATATCAAAAACACGTTATCCTGATCTTTAAAGAGCCTTTACTTTTAATACATTGAGATCATTAAGCTGTCCCCAAAATATTTGAAAAAATTACATTCAGAGGTGTCTGTTTCAAGGGAACTGTTCTTAGGAAATATGATGACCTGATTTGCATCTCAAAAAGTTTACCCTTGTCTTTGCTCAACACTTTAAAGCTTTTTTTAGCTTGTTAAAGATGCAGTGAACCATCCAGGGTTCTCATTTAGGATGCATTTCAAAAAGCTGCATATAAAAGATAACAGGTCTACCTTGCGTTTTTGAAACATTTAACTCAGATTGAGATGCTGTACCAGTAGATCACCCTTCGAAAGCCCAGAAAAATCACCATTTTAGATCAGAATTAAGTAGAAGTGACTTATGGTGTTCTTGATTCCTCCTTCAGGGACATTACTTCACTGAACCTGCCATAAGAGAAGCTTTGCTGTACACATTTCATTATAATCCAGATAAATTTCTAGAATCATTTTAGAATTATCTTTTGTTTCCAGTCACAAATACCTACAAAGATAGGACCTATCCCATCTATGTGGCAAACATAAGAGTATAACCAATTTGAGGTGGCATAGCACATACAGTAGGGTTAATCTCTTCTAACTTTTTACACAATATGTTTTAGGATTAAAAAATCCCCACCTAGACATGCTTATTTGTCTTCACTGACGGATGAAGCTAGATAACTAGTTTTTGGGCAGCTAATATTGCTTAAGGTTTATAGGAATCCTAAATCCTATTTTTTGATATCTCTGTATGTGAAACAAACCAAACCAAACCACAGCTTTAACTGGCCAACAACTATCTTTTATGTAATTCTTGTTTCGAGCTTTGATTTTATGATGATAAACATGGTCTGTGTTCATTAGATTGTTCTAATTTTGAAGTTGTAAAATGGGTGAAATGAAAGAAGCTAATGTGAGCCCTAAAAAAATTAAGAAAAATCATCAAAACTTTCAAGAAATACAGCATAACCTGATTTTTTTCTTATCAGTTTTCATACATTTGTGATTTCCCTGTTCTCAGCTGGCAACAGAGGCCCAAGTAGCTAATAACATGTCACGTGCTGTTGTCCTACTGAAGTGGCCAGGTTAAATGCCCAAATGAGACAGTTACTAAAACACTGAATTTTGTGCAGCAGCGATGTGCTCAAAAGAGAAAAACAAAATTTCTTTTTCCTATTCCTACTTTTTAAGAAGGCTGGGGACCCTTGACAAATACTCTACAATCCTGTGTTACAGAGCATCACTATGTGGAGCATCACAGCAGCAGCAGGAACTGAATTCTGATCTGCCTTTGATGAGCACAGGGTATTTAACGATGAAGGTTAAAGAGACAATCTTATCTGTCTGTGCTTAACATCAAGGAGAGGTAATTCAGTAACCCTCAGTCTGTCCAGAGGAAGGCAGAAAACACATCTCATAAATCAAAACTGCTGACTTTTCCTTAGCATCCTCAGTTTTTGTGTCTTCCGACATCCCACAGCAGTTGAACATTTCCTGTCTCTAGCCTTTTTAGCCTTAAGTTTACCCCAAAAGTCTTAATTCTGTAGTGTAGCCTGATGAGTCCCATCTGTTACTGCATGAATTTCCTTTCAGTTGAGATATAAAATAAATAACAATAAAACAATGCACTTTACCTCTTGAAAGTGAGAATTAAAATTAGTGACCATTTTATCCCCACAGTACTTCCTGTAAGTGTCAGAACATTAGGCCTGGTATCTTGGCTGAGTGACAAGTGTACATTTATATACCACGTATCTAAGTTTCTTTGAAAGCTGCAGTAAGTTGTACTTATATCCCCAGTTTTTCCTCCCCTTAAATACTGCTGTATAAGACTATCAATTAACCTGGCAAAGGTAGAGTTGCATTTCAGTAATGAAAGAAGTCGTCCTTGTCAGACAGTATTGACTGCTGTTAAATTTGAAAATTATGTATTTATAACTTTTGAAAGCCAATCCGCTAATGAATAATTTTAAGCAAAAGGTATCACCCAGTAGCATAGGTCAAAGAGGATATTCCTTTTTCTTTACTTTTATTTCTTTTTTCTTATTTCTTTTTTCTTATTTCTTTTTTCTTAACTCATTTCAGTACAATCATCTGGACAGGTCAGGTTATAATAGTGTGGGTATGCGCACAGAGAAAAGAATTGATCAATTAATTAAAAAGATGGGTTAGATAAGTAATTTAGCAGACCAAGGGATTTCTATTTATATAAGCAATTATTTTTTAAGTTGTTCACACTCCAGAAATCCTACCTTTGCAACAAATACGTGTAATAAGATTACTCAAAACACATTAAATTTTAAAACCATTTTTTAAATGCAAAACATTTCAGAACTACATATTATACTTACACATTTAATTAAGATTCAGAATAGGAGGGGAGATTTGAAATGTGAGTGCACGCTAGCATTTTAGTTTGGAAAAGGAATGTGCTTTTGAAGTGAATCTCCAGTCAACTCCATTTGCCATGCTTCAATTCACATTGGAATGCATGAACTGAATTTCATTCAGGAAAAAATGAACTGAAAAATGCAGTACCGAAGCACATGAATTGTGTTCCAACTGCTGCCAAGCATTGTGTCCTACGTTCTTACAGCAAAAGGGATACCATGATTCGCAATATTTGAGGACTGTACAGGATGCTGTAGTCATATAGTTTAATAACACCAGAGATAAAAGTATATTGGATCCTAGTAGTTGCAAGAAGACTCCAGATACTACTGCAAGGCTTTTCCTCTTACTGCAAACCTTTGCATTTCTCTCTCATACCCGTGGACCATTTGCTCCTCGGAAAAAGTCTTGCGAATCTGGATCTTAGTATTTATGGGATTAAAGTGCCAAGAAGCAATACGGTCATCTTTTCCTGTCTGTGGTTTGAAGCACTATGAAAATCTGGGAAGTTTCTACATTCATTCCAGGATACTTTGGCGCGGACACCTCACAGTTCCCCTCCTTCTTGTAGGTCACTGCACAGCTGTCTGAGCTAAAATGTCAGATGAATAACAGAAAATGATGCTCAGCCCCAGATGACGACTAATACTTTCTGAACAATCTAGACAGATGTCAGAGCTTTGACTGCCTCAAGTTTTTTGATGGGTTACTTGCTATCTAGAGGTGGTACAAAAATTTCAATGGGATGAGGAGAGATGGTGAGCTACAAGACGACTTAGTGGGAATCCCAGTTCCTTGGGCTCGTTACCTAAAATAATAAAATAAGAAGAAAAAGCAGATCCCCATATGAATGATGGCAGATCCGCAGCATGAAAAAAGAGGGGTGACTGAAATGGCTGTAACCTTGGGAAGGTGCTACAGAAAACAAGACACAGCAAACACCTGCAAATGAGACACAGGAAGCTGATTGGCACCGTCCGCACTGTCTATACTAACATAGCATCACCAGGGACAAAAATGAGCTTTTCAGCCTCAGAAAATGCACATGTAATGGAGTGGGACACAAGACTCTTCTGCCTGGGTTCCCTGTGTCTTCTGCCTGCACATTTGGGCACTGAAAGACTGGATTTTACATTTTTACAGTCAGAAATGGCCCACTATAGACAGAGAAATACTGTTTTATGAAATACAGTGCCTTTAATTAAAGATTAATCCTTGACTTGCCAACGAGGAGTGTTATAGTCAAAAGCAAGCAATTTGGGATTCAAATGTGCTTTCTGCTCAAAATACATATCCTGTAAAAGAGAAATCTGAAAGGGAAACCAGTAGATTTACAGACATCTATCACAGAAATAGCTTTAAAGAACAAACTGGAAAGGATCCATTCTCTTGCCCGAAGGCAATATTAATTATGCCTGTGTAACTTCTGCTTAATAATTGCCTGAACTCTTCTTAAAAGTCTCCAATGATTGAGACTCCATCAACGGTGGCTCCAGTCTCACCAGTAAATTCTCTTCAACATTTTAGTAGTTTCACTGGCAGGAATATTTGAAGTGTTGTCCTTTAACCAAGTCTCTTTTATTATAATTTAAACCTCTTCCCTCCCACCCTTCTGGAAACATTCCTTTCCTCCATAAGATACATTTTATGTATTTTGAAAATGTTTTCTCTTTCAATCTTTCTGTGAAGACCACATTTTCTAGTTCTGTAATTGTTCTAGCTTTCTAATGTAATTTCTGGAATCTTTTAAATCAGCCCACAACCTTCTAAATTGCAGAGCCTAGACACAGTACTTCAATTTAGGGACACATTAGTATGTTATATGGAAAAGTTACCTCATCTATGTGCCGATTTTCCTGCTTTTTTCCTTGGTTCATTTCCTGAAATGCTAAAGCTCATAAATGAGGTTAAAGCAAAACAGTATGTTTATCTGGATCAAGCAGCATGGAAATAATTAGTAAAGCAGTACTGGTTATCTTCTGCTAAAACAAAAAGAAACTTTTGCTTCTACTTTATTTGAGGAGTTGTACTCTGCTTGACACAGCAGTTCTTCATTCTGTGTGGTGACACTGGCTTACATCCCTGCTTATCTGCTCCTGGAGCCTTGCCCTAGGAACGCCAGGTCTCTACTTCATTCACGAATGCAGAGTACCCGTCCTCTTCCTGATAATATCCACACCCAAGCATATAATCGAGTCTTATTTTGTGTGTGCAAATCAAAGGAAGTCTGTATTGTTAGCAGTAATGTGATGTTTATTTCCTTACATATTATATTATTTAATGTATAGTGACTGCTTATTTTGTATGTACTCATACATCACACTTCTTTCCTATATCACATACAGTGATTAGCATCTTTCCTTTTTCATATTAAGCATAAGAAATTTTGGTTCCCACAGTAAAACAAATGCTATTTAATCTTAGGACTCAATGAACAAGCTAGATTTAGGAAGAGATCATCTATACTGATAAAGGGAAACTAAAAGCACAGAGAACATTGGCTGACAATATACAGACAGCAAAGAAACAAGGGCTTTGATACTGGAAAGTCTGTATTTTTTTGAAGAAAGCAGTATTGTGTTTATGGCATGAAAAAAGATTGGAATGCTTAACAACAGATGAAAACTGCCAAAAATTCATCAGATGATTTCCACGGTAACAGGAGACACTAACACAAAAAGCTGCTCTACAAAAACTAAAGTCCAGGTCCTGAGCTACATGCTGGAGGCATAATGAAGAATGAGAATGGATAAAGAACTTAAGCCACATGAATCTTCAGTCCTTCTACACAGGCCTACATTAAAAGACCCTTCATTTCTTGAGATCATTCCAGTAGATGGGGCTTGCCCAGAAGAAACTAGGACAATACTACCGATCAGAAACAAAGACCAAAGTAGAATGTAGGAAAGCTTACCAGCTCTATCAAGCATTAGGCACTGCTTCATCATAACATTGCTTTAGCTCTTCTCTTTCATGTGCAGTAATATTTAAAGCCTAGATGTTCCTGAAGGCTCAGAACTGTAATATTTTTGGACAAGATGCCAATGCTGTGAAAATACACTGAGTAAAATAATTGTCCATCATTATTCTTGCAAGTAATGAATCTTGAAATAACAGCAGTATTCTATAGAGATCAATGAGACTTTTTTCATGCTGTTATTGAGGAGTTCTGACATTGCCCTGGCACAGAGACAAGCTACTGCCAAACAAGTGGACACACAGGGAATGGGAGTTACTAAAATGACTGGAAGCGTCGCTTGTTGTGATGCGCCTAGCTGTGCCTTCTCTATCACATGCCACTATCACTTCTCTTATGTTGCTTTGGTGATGTTTTCATACTCCTAATAACAGACAGTAAAGTTAAGAAGCCAAGCAGCTTAAGCTGGGGAGAAAATAATTTTTGAATCAATTCCGGTAATCTCATTATATTTTCTGCCATAAATCTGTTACAAGGCAAAAATCTTGTGACAAACACAGAGGAAGTTTTGCACCTAGTAGGAATGCTGCTCAGTGACAGTTCTGGAGAAAATGTTTCATTTTTAAAAGACTTGAAAGTTTGGGTATTTCTGAGATGAAACATTAAATTTTAAATGTTAATTTAAATTAATTTCCCTTAATTTAACATTAAACTTAAAATTGAGGTACAGTTTAATAAATAAAACTTATTTTAAAAAAACATGCAAATCTAAATTATTTCAGCAAATTCAAAAAATGAGAGAATAATGTTGCCCATCCCACCAGCTCTTCTCTTAATTTTTTTTATATATTTGCTGCTTTTGGTAAAAACTTTATACAACTTTATTAATAACATTCCATTGTAGTAAATAGAATAGCTTTACTTTTTTAAAAAATGTCCTTTTCTTAGGTACCAAAAATTGTCTAGGCTAAAAGAAGCCAATCTTAAAGATATTCTCTTTAGTCGTGTTTTGCTGACTTAATACTAAAGTATTTACACCAAACGTATGGAATTTTCTGATCTAGAAATTTAGCACAGTAACCTCTCCAGATCAATCAATTACAGCAGAATATTCACGCCGTACTACAATTACTCATATTCAGTAGTGTGATTATAAGTCTTCCTTACGGACACCAGAAATATTAATGTTCTATAGGTCTGATGCTTGGGATTCTAATTTAAGGTTCCAAGTAATTTAGTCAATCTAAGCCAAGGTCAAGAATAATTTCTCAGTTTTGAGTGAACCAGAATCTTTCATAGGCAATTGCCTGTAAACAAATATTCAGTCTGAAACTTTTGGCTGTCCTGTATTTTGTCACACATAGATGAGAGGCAGCTAATACCCTCTTTCTGCAATATGTCAAAAAATGCAGCACACTACTGATAGGTACCCGGAAATTATAGACGTTCAGGACTCAGCTGATCTGAAATAGATTAAACTATAATTTCACTGTGAGAGAAAGCTGGATTAGATTAGATTTCCTTTCAATCAACTTTTCTGTGATTTTATTATCAACTGAACCACTGACATGCTGCTTGTTAATGTATTGCCAGCCCCAGAAATCTAGTCTGGTTTCATTCGTATCATGCAGCCAGTATTCTGTTTCCCTGCAGAAACTGGATAACATGTTTATATTTTTGCATCTGTAAGATTTTGTATTTTTATACCATGGGTGTTCTGCTCCATAGTCTCTCACTAAGTTGATCTCAAATTCTAGGTCTTTTGCATGAATGAAAACTCTCCCAAATCTCCATGCCCTAAATGTCCTTCATGGATAACTTATAACCACATATTACAGTAACCCATTGATTTTTGCCAAACCACTTTGCTATCAGTAATGTATATTATGCAATCAATGAATAATAGCACTGTCAAGGATTATGAATTAAGACCAAAAGCCTTACGTTGTCACAGAAAAGCAAGGCTTGCTTGTACATGTTTACATTGCATGTATATTAATTTATTTTCTACCACACAATATCATAAAGACTCAATTTCTACCAGAGTGAGAAACAGAATGCAACAGACAACTAAAGGAATCAAAATGTTTTAGGAAGCACTTGTCTGTTTTTTCCTCATCAGTTCAGTAACCCTATTCTTTCTAATCACCCCTATCTCATATTTGCATACTTGCTCACAACTCCTTTCCTGTGTGAGGGTCTCCTTTACTATTTCATTATGCACTAAACAGCCTTCTTTACACTGTGTATGCTTACTTTCAAGATTTCTTTATTTTCCTAATTTATTTCAGTAGAGTTATCTCCATATCTGTTATACCTAACACAGCAGGTAACAAGATGTTTATCCTAGAAACAATAGTTTGTAAGAATGCAAATGAGAGTCTGTATTGTGCCCTTCTGGAGAAAGAGAGTAAGTACATTCTTAATTTTCAATTACTTGCATGTGCTTATACTTAGTACTAGATTTAGAGTTGTTGCAGCCATGGCAAATGAACCAAATTTCACTGAGGTGGCCTGCAGAGGAGAAAGAAAAGAAGTTTTCCAAACTGCATGGCAGATGCTATTGCAGGGATGCTGCAACAAACTTGACCTCTTTATTGACTTTTACAACTTCAGGCCCCATCTCTCTTTAGAACTCAGGTAGTTTATTTGCATTGTTCCAGACTCAAGGACCTTGACTCCATCCCAGAATGCAGCTGTGGACTCAAGATAAGGTTTTCACTTCACCCATCATAAAAAAAATAGTGGTTCAGGTGTGACCTCCCTAGAGGAAGAAGACAGGAGTGAATGCCTCACAGCAGAAAGACATTTCCCTTCTGACCCTCTAGGCACGCACCTGCACAGAAAACTCTCATGGGGACACTTTTGGTGGAGTGGAGGGACTCACTTTCTCAGTAGTTGCACTTTACAGATGTAGATTTAAGTCTATGTAGGAGTATGTTGGGATTTATTTATCACATCACGACCTTTTGGATGAGTTTATCCTGATTCCTAAGCCACTCAGATGACTTGCCTTCAAACAGAAGGTATACAGAGACAGAGATGAAAAAGCAGAACTGAAAGAGACATCTGAAGTTGCTTCTGACAGATGTTAGCCAAAAATACATCTAAAACTGCAGCTACAGATTGGCATTTGTGAGTAGAAGCTGCCAGCTTTCAATTTTAAAACCTACAGCACATATGAACTATACATAGTCAGAACTTTTTCTTCTTTTTTTTTTTTTTTAATACAGGATTTTACAAGTGTCTGACCTTAGTAATACGAAGGCATTCAAGGTTTCTGTGCTAGATATCTAAGAATAGATTCAAAGAACAGCATTAGGCACAGAAGAACATGACACATCACTACACGTGAACTTTGGGTTTTTTTCTTCTTTTTTTCAACAGTAAACATTTGTCAGAGAGCACTAAAAGGGTAAGAAAATATAGAAAATACAGTAATTTTGCCTAGGGAAAAAGAAACTCAGGCTTTTGGTAGTCTGCTCTCTTCCATTTTGCCTCTTGCAAATATATATATTTGTAACTTGTGATCTTGCTTTCTGCATATTGAACCTCCGGAATATCTGCAGGTTTGTCTGTATGTAAGGCAGATGACCTTTTGAGAGGCAGAAATGTCTGCATAAAACATCCTATTTGTTCTTGCCCTTATCTTCAATATAAAAGTCACCAATATAATAAATGTTTGTTCTTCATGGAATAATAAAATATTCTTACAAAAAGAATGGAATTTAGAAACGAATAATTGGGAGAATTTAAAAGTGAAGCATTGTGATAAGATGTGATGTTTAAAAGAATAAAAAGATTAAATAGTTTTGGAAATAATAGATGTTGTTTGAGTAAATGAAAAAAAGGGGAATGTTAGTGATCATATTGTTTGATTAAGCAACAAAAAACAGCAGAGATTTTATATTATTTACTTTCACCTAACACAGCCTAATTCTTGTATTAGAAGATACAATTAAAAAAACCTCCCTTCTTACCCTTTCTCACTCTGGCTGTTACAGACTTCCAGCAGCCTATTTCCTTTCAGTTATCTCTTTCCCAGCCTGACGAGTTTTAGTCTATGCAATTGCTCCTTGTATACAAGCTGTTCCTCATCTTTGACCATCTTTATTGACTTTCTCTGAATCTTTTCTGCTTCTTTATCGTTTTTGAGATGGGGTAACCAATAGTGCACATTGTATCCAAATTGAGGGCACACCAAGGATTTAGTGTCCTAATGATATTATCTGTATTTATCTTTCCTAATATTCTCCACATTTGATTTGCTGACTGACCACTATTGATCACCAAGCTAACATTTTCCTAGCATTGTGTGTTACAGCCCCTAGATTTCACTCTGCATTAGAAAATAACTACATAACTACTCCCACATCCCCCGCCATCTGTGTTAATCACTTAGCATTAACCTTTTGAATTCAACCTACAATTTTAGAACTTAGCCACTCAGTCTTGTTTGGACCTCCCGAAGTTCCTTATACTTATATTTCATCCTCACTATCCTGAATATCTCTGTAATACTTTTGGTATCTCACTTGCCACTCCTTTCCCAGATTCCCTCAGAAATTTATACTGATGTCTGTCCTTTAGCCATAAAAACTATTTACTTCTGCTCTTTGTTTACTGTCTTTCAACCAATATTTCATCAAAGAGAGAGCCTTCCTTCTTACCCCATAATTACTTCATTTTTTAATGAGCTTTCAGTGACACAATTTGTAAAAGACATTTTGGAAATCCAGGTGAACATGACACTACTTATATTCAAAACACAAAGAGTTTTGGTGACCTAATGCTTTGAATATAGCTTCTGCTGATAGCTCCGTACAACACAGATGAAGCTTTTCAAGCATCAGTTTCTGTTTCTTCTGCCAGATTTTCCATAGTAATTGATCCCAATAATTATATAATTGTCACTGATGTTTTCCTGATAATCAGGCAAGAAGTTAAATCAACACTGCTGTCAGTTAGTTAATCATAGCCTTAAAAAGCACCATTCTAGTTCAATCCCCAAATACCATCAATGTCTGTGTATTTTAATGGCAAAGAGAAGGCTATGGCAAAAGAAAGCAGGCGTGTGTTCCATTTTTATTTGTGTTGGGTTAAGTATCCTCCCACCTGTTCACAAACGTTGAAGTTGCTAACGCAATAACAAATTCAAAAGGTAAGGTTAATGCATTTTCTCAGCTTGGAGGTCTTTTTTGCTTTGAGTGACGCAGTTTAATGCTATTATACCATACAAGAAAATTGAAATGAGCAAACCAGGTTTCCTACACTACAAAAATGTCTGAAACATTCTATCTGAATGAAATGAAGCTATACTTATGAAGATCTTAAGAGATATTAGCTGCTTTCTGAAGCAGCTCAAAGCAGCTCTTTCTGAAGAAACCTTAGTTTGAGATAAGGTTCTCCTCTTTATATTTATGACATTATGTAAAGTGCAGCCTTGGAAGAAAGCTGACTTAATCATGCATTTTTTCATCTGTATTTCTGACTTCTAGCACAGCTCACAGATTTCACAGTTGAGATGAGCTTGGAGTAATTACAAGTTTAGTCTTACCACCTCCTTGGTTTCAGCCTGGAAGCAGAAAAGCCTGGACCTATGTGAAGGTGCTGAGCTATCTTCATTCTGCCTCTGAAGCATCTGCCAAACTATCTGCCCTCTTGCTTAAAAATATGCTTAGACTTTCACTGAGTGGGTGGTAGGTAAATTTGGACTTAACTGAGACTTTTTTTCCTATAAATATAATAACAGCAGTCTTGATATCAGATGGTGAATATTCACCAATTTATAAAAATCAGGTTCTTCTAATTAATTTAGATGGGAAGTGGTTTGGAAATCTCTAAAATCAATAGATCTTTCTGGAGAACCTTAGCTAACACTGTAACTACTACACTAGAGAACAGCCCATTAAAGATTGAAGAGATGAACTAGTTCTGACTCTGAAGCCTCCCCAGGGTGGTTTAGGTATAGAATCATGATTAGAGTTGGACAGGACCTTAAAGATCGTCTAGTTCCAACCCACCTGCCATGGGTAGGGACACCTCCCACTAGACTAGGTTGCTCAAAGCCCCATCCAACCTGGCCTTGCCAGGTCCTATCACAACACTCTTGGACACAACCTGGACCTATTGCTCCACTTCCTGATAAAGAGTCCCTCCCAGTCTTTCCTGTAACTCCCTTTTTAGGCACTGAAAGGCCTAAGATCTCCCTTCGGAGATCCCTTTCCCTGGAGCCTTCTCTTCTCCAGGCTGAACAACCCCAACTCTCCCAGCCTGTCTTCATAGGAGAGGTGCTCCAGCCCTCTGATCATCTTGTTGGCCCTCCTGTGGACTCACTCCTACAGGTCCGTCCATGTCCTTCTTATGTTGGGGGCCCCAGAGATGGATGCAGGACTCCAGGTGGGGGTCACACGGGAGCAGAGTAGAGGGGCAGAATCACCTCCAGCCAATTCCTTATCCACCAAGTGGTCCATTCATCAAATCCATGTCTCTCCAATTTAGAGACCAAGATGTTGTGCAGGACAGCATCAAACGCTTTGCACGAGTCCAGGTAGATGATGTCAGTTCCTCTACCCTTATCCATCAACGCTGTAACGCCGTCATAGAAGGCCACCAAATTTGTCAGGCACCATTTGCCCTTAGAAAAGCCATGTTGGCTGTCACCAATCACTTCCTAATTTTCCATGTGCCTTAGTATAGTTCCTAGGAGGATCTGCTCCTTGATCTTGCCAGGAACAGAAGTGAGACTGACTGGCCTGTAGTTCCCCAGGTATTCCTTTTTTTTTCCTTTTTCAAAATGAGTTATGTTTCCCCTTTTCCAGTAAGCGGAAACTTCACTGGACTGATACGACTTCTGAAATATGATACATAGTGGCTTGGCAACTTTATCTGCCAGTTCCCTCAGGATCCACAGATGTATCTCATCAGGTTCCAGGTAAATTATTCCTGTTCAATATTGTGTCTGTGAGCTATTGTTCTGATTATCACAGTGCAACAAGGAGCTCAAGCCTGGTAAATATTTTGTTGCAACCCATAAAAATATGGCAAGAACATTATAGTGCATATACTTGCAATTCTTCATTCTGATTTTAAGAATATTAGAATGATTCAAATATGCTCCTGCTATTTCAGGTGGGAATTATGTAAACAGCATCTCTGTATCTGAAGGTTATCTATCGGATATTTAGATATTCCAAAAGGCTCTGTAAACCACAGTGACTGAAACCTGCTTTACTAGCACTTTTCATATTTGATATCTTTGAATTAAGAGTCTATAGACTCATGTAAGTTATCTTTTTTTTATACACAAGAGTAATTGAATGAATTGCAACAGCCAATATTATGCAGGGACAAGATGGAATGTTGGCATGATCCCTTCTGGCTGAAATCTACAACAGTTCATAAAACACACACAAAGGTAGGAGAATTTCAGGGTAGCAAAACTATGGTTAGTATCCTCTCATAGTAATATAGAAAACTACTACTTTCAGGTTTGCTGTCCTCAGATACACCCAAAGAAAGTCAAATTTTTTATGTTGGAGTTTGGAGGGTAGGTCTTTGCTGCTGACAGACTGGGACAAGGCATGAAACAGGTACTTGCATAAGAAGCACCTATTTACAACCTGAAAAGGCCAAGATAACTCTGTTCAGTGAGCAGCAGAGAAACCCATTTGCTCCTTTATATATTTGAATACCACTATAAACTGCGATGGACTAGAAGGTAAGGAAAAAAAATGCATGAATTTGAAAAACGCCTACATGTTTTGGACATCTGGAGAATGAAGCATATTTCCTTCAGGATGAGATAAAAACTATCTGATGGAATTATAATTTCAGCATTATTGTACTGTAGCAAACTTGACAACTGAAAGTCAATGATAACAACAAGCCTAATGAAGCATCTGCAAAACATTCTCAGAATTACTGACATTATCAAAGAAGTAGTGATAAAATGTGAAACAGTACTGGACAAATATCTGCTTCTTCCAAACTTAGGAGAAGATAACTTAAAATGAGCTTGGCATAGCCTTATGCTGATATGTGAATCAATCCTCCAAAAAAAAAGCAAGGGAGGGGGCAACTGGAAAACAGAGAAGGAAAAGACTGAGACAAATTTACACTATATTCCAGCATAGTTACATTAACTGGCTGGTAGGATTTGCTTCTACTCACACTGAAAGGACCAGTGTTATGTAATATAAGGGATGATCCATGACCAAGATATTATATAGATTGTTGAATGCATCTTGAATGGTTTATTCGGGAAAAAGACACTTAGGGAACAGTTAATGACTTTTGGCAATGTTTATTCAAGCAGACAATCTCTCATTAAACCTTCATGTGCCAAGGGAATGAAAAATAACTGTCTTTGGCTATATGACAGCAGAAACTAATTAATATGAGTTCTAATTTAAAGGAATGCTCTCAATTTATACATGAAAATTACTGAAGCTTGCTTTTATTTTCTACTATTTGCAACAGTCAAATGTTACTGACATGATGGTAACCAAAAGATTAGAGCAAAAAGGCATTTTCTTTCCTTCCATTTTTTTCCCAGCAATTTTCCTTGTTATTTCTTCTGCTCATGTAGATGTTTCTCATAAAAGCAGGAGGAAAAAGTGTTTTTGAAAATGGGGGCAAAAAGCCATACGCACACACAAGGTATACTGAGAGACAGATATGGAATCTAAAATGGAATTTAACATGAATTTGATTTTCTATCTGATGTTGCATTTTGAACCTTTAAAATATTGGCCATATGCTACACTTCTGTCAAAAACATAAAACTTACCTTAGAGGAACTGTACAATTGATGATTGAAGAGGCTCTGAAAAATTATTTACTAATCAGTATTATGAACAACAACAAAAATCCCATGGTTTTCCTATTTGCATCACTAGTTTTTGTCCCGCTACACTACCATCATCTTAATTTTAATGTCTTTCACAGGTATGCATAAACTTGGAGGATTTAGAGCAATAGACAGAACTAAAGGGAAAAAAAAAAAACCAGTCAGATTGCTTCTGAGACAGGCATTTTCTAAATTCCTTATTTGCAAAATCACAATAGTTGTGTGAAGTTTGGAAATGATTCATTATAACGAATTACATAATGGCATATGCAATATGCAAGAGTTCAATAAAACTTATTGTTTGATGAAAGATCTTGTCTATCAAAAGTTAATGTTAAAGATCTGGAATCAGAACTGAATATTCAAGAGCTTGTATAAAAATGTGAGTTTGAAATCATAAAGTATTTGAGTTTTCTGACATGCACATATGCACCATTTATTTGTATTGCAAGGTAATGAGAAACACATATGCATATAATAAGCTTTAACTACATACAATATGACTTAATCAGTCAATTACTCTATTTTACAAGTGTAGGAGTTTCTGAATACAAGAAAATTTTCAGTTAAATTTAAAATCAAGTTGAAGTATCTCTGTTTTAAACTAAATAAGCATGCTTTCCCTTTTTCATATTTAGATTATTGCCTGTCCTTGCTGAGAGAGAGAGGACATTGCACATATTACTGATATGGAAAGAAGTTGCAAAGTCGATAGTGCTTTAATACGCAGCTTGAAATTTGATCTAATTTCTAAGATAGATTAATATTACCAGCTTCCTAAGGAGGAACCCATTTTTGTCCAAATAAAACAAAATTGGATTTTTTGGGTGATCTTTTTCACCCACTCTCTATATTTTATACACTAATGACCTTTCTAGAAATGTGTCCAACTACAGTCTTTGTATAAATAACTTGAGATACAAGGATTAAAAGTAGATAACCTAACATGTTAAGACTAGTCTCTATGTAAATCTGTAACACAAATTCCAAGGTGAATAAAATATTTCTGGATGAAACATATCCAACATGAAAACAGAAATCTCTGCTGTCCTTAAGAGAGTGGATGTCACCTGTATCTTAGGCGAATGAAAATCCACACAGTCCTGGATGGCATAGATGGTTAAGAGACCAATCTGAGCTAGAACAATTGAACTGAACAGAGAACAGGAGTAAGAGAACAAAATCTTTGGAGTTGAATAGAACTATCCTATGGTAACTTAAGTAGCGAAGGTTATTGTACAAAACTTCAGAAGTACTTACAAGAACACCAAAACTAATCTGTGTAATGCTGTGTACTATCAAGATGGATGATAACTGAAACAAGAATCTTGAAAATAAGGTTAGAGTAGAAGGTAAAGGGAATGGCAGAACAAGTGGTAACACTTGTCTGGGTGAAAAGCATGCATCTTCATCACCTGGGTCCTACTATACTAAGACCACATACAAAATCTCTTGATTTCAAGAGGTACAATAGCCTCACCTGCTCAGTTTCTCAACTGATATGTTTAGTTTAAAGGTTAATATAGCTCTGTACTGTGAAACAGCAGAGTGCAAAGATGAAAGTGGATCCTAAGGCAAGAAATAACTACCAGTTAAGCATTGCATGTTCTAATACATAGAGTACTCAGCTAGATAACATAGTGATTTATCTCTCCCTTTAACTACTTCCACTGCAAAAAAAACGCAAAGTGATTGTTTCCATCATATACTCAAACAGTAAATTTATAATCAGTGTTTGTATATCGTTCTGATCCACTGATCAGGACTTAGAATAACCAGGGAAGCTTCATGCAATCTCCTTTCTGTCATCTATCCTCAGAGAACAAGGACAGAAAGCAAAGAATTTGGCTTCTCCAGGAACAGAATAGTCTACTCCCTGCAGTAGCTATTTGGTGAGCTGTAAAGCAATGCAAATCCAAAATAAACAGAAAAAAAAAAGACAACACAAATGTAAAGCACTAAATGCTTTGCTTCCATAAATATTTAACACATCTAGATCCTAACAGCAACAGAAATAGCTACTATATTTGATTCTTCTGTCTTCTCTCACACCTGTCTCAATGGTAGATGTCAGGGCACAGGAGAGTGTATCAGCTCATAAGAATGAATTTTTTCTTGTAAGAATTTTATTTCACAACATTTTTCATTTCAGGGGACACCAATTACATTACTGCCACTGCATACAACACACGTATTTTAATTACACTGAAAATTCATTGGCACTACATTTGTCATGAAAATAACGTCACAGCAGGACCGACAGAGTTGTTGTATAGTTGCTGTGTTTTGAGTTTTGTGTGGTTTTTTGCTTGTTTTAAATCAAGAAGCTATCCATGTGTTTGGGTATTTTTTTCAGACATTTCAGGGCTAGTAAAGGAATAACACCTTCTTGATAGAAGTTCATCTAATCTGTTGTGAAGCCTCATTTATGCCTTTCTTAAAAAGGACACCACTTGCTATGAATTGCCAAACATTGATATCTTCCCTTTCCTCTTTCTCCCTTACTCCCCTTTCTTTTCCTTTAAGTGTTTGTGAGAACCTTTTAGTGGGTCTTTGGGTAAGTACTTGATGCTATAGACAGAGTTGCATGATCAAAAGACAATCCCGCAATTAGGCAGCAATCTGGCCATAAAACTACTAGTGAAGAGGCAGTAGATAAATACATGGTGTCATCCGGAAAAGCAAAATCCTCACAGCCAAGTTGTGTCAGTAAAATGAAAGAATAATGTGTTAGTTTTATATTTTGCATTCTAATGACTAAAACACAAAACACTGACTACCTGGAAGACTAAAATGATACTATCACTGTTAACTCAAGAACTTCTTAATTAGAAGTCATGGGAATCTGCATTTCTGGTGCTCTTAGAGAAGACTCTAAATTAAAAGTAGGAAAATGAGAAAAAAAAACCTATTTTGTTTGAATATGGGAGAACCAAATACAATTAGGTACATAGGCCTTGGGAAAAAGGAGAAAGAGAACAAAGCTCTTGAATCAGCTCTCTACCACTAGAGGCAACTGCATTAGAGATGACACCTTTCATAAACCGAGAAAGATCTGTCTTAATGTGGGGGGTTTTTTTATTAACCTGACTTCTACTGGAAAGTTATTTCATTTCCTCATCATTGCTGGCTGGAATATTTTTTTTTTTTTTTTTTTTTTTAATTTCAAGCCTTTGATTATTCTTGCACATTTTTTAATCTGTCTGTACTTTCATTTCTAACATTAAACTTTGTGATGGAATCTTATATTCATCCTAAATCCTGCACGCTGCATGCAAACAGAATGACTGAAATGGAATGCAACTATCTCACTAAATAAAATACAACCTAGAAGAAAACATAGGAGTAGATCCCCTGATCATCCTGAGCCTTACTTTAGGCAGATCCTACCAGATCCCTTTATGACAAAACTCCACGTAGCTTTCGGGAACAATCACTAAAGAGTACAATAATCAGTATGGTCAAGTGAACAGGCAGGTTTGTTCTGTGCTAGGCGCAGTCCTCCAAAACTACATCAGTGGGGTTTATGTCATTATAAACTTCTTTGTGTGTTCCTGCATTATCTTTCTGGGCATGCCACATACAGTTCCAGCATTGCACTTAAAATTAACATTGGCAGGAGTTTTAAGGCAGTATCTCATTTTTCGAACACATCATGTGCCCACCACAGAGAAGTACGATGTCCAGGCCAAAAAGATCAAGAATAGAGGCATGAAGTGGCCTAGGAGTGAAGAAGCTTCACCTCTACCTTGGTCAGCCTGGCTACATACACAGAAGTGAAAAAATGAGAGCAGCATTAGCTCAAAAATCACCATGCCTTTGACAGCAATAGACATCCTGGTACAGTTCAGGCAGTCTTTGCCAGGTCAAGCTGCACTTGACCTTGGGAGCACTTGGGAGCACCCTAGCAGTTCACAGCTTCCAAAGCCTTGTGTCTAGGCCTCTCTGTTTTCTGCGATGAAATTAGCAGTGAAGCATTCACCTTCACTGCCTTAGCTGTTCCTACTTCTACCTACTACCACCTTCTGGAACAGGGATGCAAGGGGGGTCCTTTCTGCCTAGACACCTCCCTCTCCAAGTGCAGTTGTCTCTGAAGAGTGATAGAGTTCATGCTAAGAAACAGGAGGGGAAGAAATTCAGTAATAAACTTGGACCCGAATAAAATGGAAAATGGTCTCAAGATCTTTTAAATAAATGCATGAAACACTATCCCTTAGAGCAATCATGACAGGTGCATTTTTCCAGGAACTTGTCCAGTGTACAACAGTAAATACAGGGGTACAAAATTCTAAAGTACAGAAAGATTAACTACTTTGAAGGTAGGTTATAAGTGGAAAACATTAAGAACTTATAAAAACCCTTCACTTATCTGCAGATACTCTTTCCATTCCCTTACTGTCTACCAGCAAGAAATCCCTTTCCACAACTTTAGCTGTTCAGCTAATGTGAAGTTGTTTGTGGCAATGGGCTTCAGACAGCCACAGGTCAATGTTGATCAAAAGAGCTTTTGGACAATGAGGTGACAAGAGTTTATAATGCAGCACTAAGCACCCTGTATAAACAAATGTAAAGGAAAATGTATGAAGAACTAATTCCATATTTTTTCCCTGTTTTCAATATGTGACAGCCAAAATTCCATTACAAATAGGTGCTTCATGAAAACAATCTGCTGTACTTTGAATCGACTTATGATGCAGTTTATGTAAGAACTTTTTATCTGCAAGGATAAATCTAATATAGAAGAAAATATAAATATTACAGTCACTGAGCAATTATGTAGCAATTATGATGTAATAAACCACAAACTGTGTACAAATGTAAATATAATAAACATTTTTTTCATTTTTATGAATGTTTTTTAAAGTTATTGAATATGCCAAAATTGAATAATTCACTGAAAGGGTCTATTTACTGTTGTAAATTGCTCATACATCATCTACTTATTTCTCACAATTATTCATCATGTGAATGAGATTTAAAGATGAATCAGTAATCTACATGAACACTTGGTGCAATCTAAGTTCTGCTGTGAGAAATGGGGGCTAATATTAAGGCCAGAGGTTTTCATTACGCAATTATTGTAGATTGATTGCACTCATAATTTTACTCCATAAGCATAGAAGGTCAAGAGTTATATTATGTAAACAATCATTCAAAGAATTCATGAAGTTCAGAAATATAGATCTTTAAATGATATGTGTTATGTTAAGTACTACTCAGCAATAAACTTTCATTTAGAGATAACTTTGTATTTACACAATGAGGCAATGTGACAGATTGATACCATATTTACAAGAAGGATGGATGAAGTGTGAAATATATAACACATATAATAGTATTTCATTGTCTACTGAAATTGTGCAATCATATTTTAAAACATATGTATAACTGCCTATAATACCTCTTTTTAAGTGGAAGAGCTCATTCATTTATCTTGAACAACGTTTTCCCTTTTGCAACAGCACAATACTGGGAGCCACTATGCTTCTGCCTTCAGCCATTCCCTAACCAGCTTTTTCCTCATCTTCTATTTGTGCAGATGTCGTGGTTTGTGATGGGTTGGCCAACGGGGGGGGGGGGGGGCAATGACCCAACCTCTCGCTCCAAGGAGTGGAAGAAGAGAGATAGATTTATGAGTTTAGAAAAAACTAAACTACTTCAATGACATTTTAATAATAAAATAAAAAGAAAATACTGAAAAATATACAATATACACAAATACATACAAAACCATATCAATATATACAAAACCATATCAAGCTGCCAGGGAGATGTCCCCAGCAGGCACTGGGGAAGTTCCAGACTGGACTCAGCGACAAATGGGAACTGGATACAGGAACCCATGGGTCAGGATCAAAGGTAAACAAACTGACAGGGCCCCCCTCAGACATCAGTCATTGAAGAAAGAGAACCATCGAAGAACAGCCAACCGGACCCCCTTGATCCCTCAGCTTTTATACTGAGCACAGTAGATGGGATGGAACACCCTATCAGTCAGTTTCACCTGTTCACTCCTCCCCACAGGTGCGACCCCTCCGCAGGTAAACAACCCAGTCAGCGACCCTGGCTGCCACAGCAACAAGCGTAAGCAAGAGCCTCTCCCACCGAACTGGAAGTTGGCTCTGCTCCACCCAAACCAGGACAGCAAATCACCGTTTCTTCCTCAGCGTAAAACCTTGCGCTTGTTTTGTTAAATTCCATTCCGCTCTTTCCAGTCATTTTCCCAATTTTATTAGCATATTTTTTACTCCAATTCTGTAAAAGAGTCTTACAGCTCTTAATAGTTTTATACCATTCACATCTGTACCAAATAGAGGACATCCATCCTCTCTATTCCATCATCCAGGCCATCAATTAAATTACCGAATAGCACTCAATCCACAACCATCTGCAAAATTTAATGGAAACATCCTTCTCTTTTGATAGCTTCTCTCCAGTCCTGCATTATGGCAACGTTTTCAAAAACTGCAATGAAGAACAGTTCTTAAATAATTGTATCACTGAGCCGACATTCTACCTAAGATTTAGAGATGACATCTTTATTATCTGGATTGGAAATTTGGACTCCTTTATTGATTTTTACCACAAATTCAATAATCACCACTCTCCATCAAACTGCCACTGCAACACTCGTATGCTAGCAGCTGCTCCTATAGCAACATCAGCAGTGGTAACTTACAAGTGTGATAAATCGAAAACTAAAGGCCAGTACACCTGCAGGTGTCAAAAATAGCTCCCTAAAAGCCTTTATACACAGTTGAGGCCTCTGCCTCCACTCTTAGAAGAGTACTCATGGTGCTCATCTTAGCAATAAAGAAGATTTTTATCCATCAGGAATACTCATGTAGAAAAGAGTTTTCAAGAGATATGAAACATTATGTAAAGAAATGTTGAAGTACAAGACGACACTTCCACCCATCACTGAACACACACCTTCTATTGTCACATCCCATCCTATCCCAGAACCTATACAAAATGTAATTAAATAATTACAACTTGTACTACAAGAAACATCTTGCTCTTCAAACAGCCCTGCAGCCTCACTAAATTCATTTTGAAAGGAAACTTCTTGTGCTCTCAAGCACACTAACTGAATAGAGGTTTTGCTTGAGTAAAGAACAGAAAACGTAGCAACACCTCTCTACTGTGCAATAAATATTCTCAACTGCAGAACAACTAGTACCCAACAAATCTTACAGCTGCATGCTTCACCTAGTACACCATACTCTCATGGTAACTGTGGAGGTGAAATTAAGCAACTTTTCCATACAGTAATAATAATTCACACAGAAATTCTGCATAGGACCACATAGTTCTAATGGAGGAACATGTCCTGCAAAATTCACATTCCATCATGTCTTTAGTCTTGAACCCAGAAGGAAACTTGCATAACTTCTGAAAAAGAAGATCCTGCAAATTAAAACTCCTAATTAATTTCTGTGGGGTTTTTTTAATATCTAGAAAAATGAGGGTTTACAGTTTGGTGCATTCTAGTCGTCCCATCTTCTTCTACCCTATACATTTTGCATGCTATAAACTGTTGTCTACTGTCCTTTACATCATTTATTACGAATTTCTTACTTCTCTCCCCACTCTTGCTCTACTCCCTACACACAAACCACCTTTACTCCAGAGACTTACTCTGAAATCTGAGTAAAAAAATGACCAATTTTTCTCAGTCTACGTTGATTTTTGAAATCTATTTCTTCTGGTTTTAGACCTAAAGAATATGTTTGCCTAAAAGGTTGTCTAATTAAGTATATAAATCAGACTAAAAAGAGATACCAACTCTACTTTCAAACTTTATCTGTCTGCCTTTAGACCCTCACACCTTCAATAAAACATCATTTATCTTCGGCAAGTTGGCATTTGAACAGCGTTAATTTCATCAAGAACACACTTCCCCTCTCTGGCTCACTTTTGAGGCTGTTCCAAGACAGAGCCAAAGCCTTAATGAATTCAAAGTATTAGCCAACTTAGTAGAAAAGACAACTTGCTTAACAAGAATTGCCCATGGCATATCCTTACTATATGTCACCCATGACCTTGCTGTCTTCCAGATGCTTACAGTTTACTTGACTATACATTCCCAAATTACCTGGGAACTGGAGATCACATAACCCACATAATGTATCCTCAGAGAAGACAGAGGGTAAAACGTTACCATGAAAGCCTAGCTGGCAATAAAACTACAGGACAAGAGGGACAAGAGAAACCAAAAAATGTGTAATATGTTGTAATATGGACAGAATTCATTACTATGAAAAAGATTTTTAGTATTAAGGAGGCATTCTTTAGACCACTCCTTGTTGGAAGCTTTTTTTCGTACAAAGAATTAGTTATAACGACACATTGCTGGGTATTTGCTTCCTTCCATTTCAATAAGTTTCCTTCTCAGTTTTTTGAAAGAGAATTTTGCATCTGGTTTTGAGCTGAGGAAATTGTATTTTTACCAGAACTTCACAGATTTACTGTTTCTTAACAAAAACTCAGCTCATTCAAAAACGAAGTCTGATTCTTACTCCATTTCTA
Source organism: Fratercula arctica (assembly GCA_947846985.1). Classification (NCBI taxonomy): domain Eukaryota; kingdom Metazoa; phylum Chordata; class Aves; order Charadriiformes; family Alcidae; genus Fratercula; species Fratercula arctica. The sequence continues at coordinate 50,888,642 of CANTUZ010000005.1, read as the reverse complement.
CAGGGAACAAATTTTGTACTACTAGCTATGGAGACAGAGTGAGATGTAACATAAAACAACCTATCAGCTAATTTCTACAAGACATGCAGTTTCTTTTAGAATGTCATCTTATTCTCCTTCATGTCCCAAATTTCAACAACATTTTGTTGTGTTAGAAATTTAATCGATTTCTTTTTTTGAATTACTATAACTGAAAAAACCTTACATCAGTCCAGGTAATTGCAAAGTGAAGCTTACCATCTTATTTTTGCAAAGTGTGTTTGTGATTACATTGTATTTTTATAAGAAATAACATTATTATAAGACCATTGTCATATAATGCATGTATTACTCAAAAGAGTAGAAAAAATAGATCAAAAAAACTCCTTTGAGATTTTCTTTATATTTCAGTCTGATATTTGATACAGATTAAGTGAATAGGGGTTGAGAGCATTCATGATCCAGGAGAAAGTGCTTAGAGTTTTTTAGAATTTCTTGTATCTTTTTCTGTACTACACACGTACTACACATGTATATGGCATTGCATCTCTGTAGTCAAAGCTGTGATTAGGTAGTAGTTTACAACAGCATTCCCTAGAGCTCTTCTGTATGACATGAAAGTCAAATTGCACGGAAAACTGTTCAGGGGATGAGGGGAGTGACTGAACCTATCAGCTAGTTTGTGGAAGGAAACACAGCTCCTGCACTCAGGATTTAAGTGGTATGTAGAAGGAAGAGAGCTTTACTGATATGCTTATTTCAGAAGAAATCTCATGTGAGCTAATGGCTGCAGGAAAAGTGTTTGACATGGATGAAATAAGTCTGGAGATCCAGACCAACTGAGCAGAGACAACGATGAGGGTCAATGACTTTGCAAGTATCTGTTTTTTACTCTGCAGAAGAAAGAGATGTCAAGCACTTCTTCTCAAATTCTATCAGCTGGAGAGGTGTAACTATTTCTGAAAATAAGGCATATATACATTTCTCTCCCTGATATCATTCCTTGCCTTAGCTACATTGTTTTGTTCTTGAAACCAAGTATTTCATTCTCTTTTCTTTGTTCTCAAAGGAAGATGTTAGTGGCCAGTGCAAGAAAGGTTGCCTCAGATATGAATTATGATCTATATTTCACCAATTACACTTGGAAGTCCCTTTCCTGAAGCTTTAAATTAAGCTCTACATCTTCTGGGGCTCATGTATTGCACCTAATCCTATCCATTTCTCAAATATTCACCAGCTGCAAGTATGCAGCATGTGGATGTCAGCAATATTGTGAACAGTTCCCTGGATTTTTTGTGTCAGATTCAATTTGTTTCACACAAATAGACTCTTTCTTTGTAGCCAGCTTTTATAAATCAGTCTTTTGGATTCCCTGTCCTGGGAATCTGTCTGACAGAAGCTTGCATATTATGCAAATTTGCTGCTGAAGCAATAAAAGTGTTACTGCATCTTTGGACCAAGTTTTTAACCTTTGTTCCCTTAGATTCTTCTCTAGTACAACACTGGAATCTTAATGCAAAACCCATGAACGTAAATTCTTATGTTTTCATAAATTAAGCTTTTGAGATATGCTGCCCCTCATTTGAACAGTATTTGTGTTCTCTCTGAACAGAATATGGGAAAGACACATTAAGAAGAGACCCTGCATCTTGAATTTCACCTCTGCTACCATTCCAAACAATTCCACCTTCTTTTTGTTATTATTTCAAGGTTTTCTTGGCAGGTGAGAACAGAAATGAAGAGATAAAGCGTGACTCACTCAATTTGTCTCAGGCCCATACCCTACAATCACAGCAGAGAGATTAATGCACTACAGTAAATCATCTCCTGGGTATTCAATCCAACTTGTGAGCATCTTTTCAATTTTTTTATTTTTATTTTTTTAAACAAATGAATATAAAATGAAAATAAACAGTCAATGTCTTTTCTCCCTCATTTTTCTCGAATTGCAGCCATGCTTTGATTTTGAAGGTAATGAGAGTGGCAAACGAGTGAGCTTGCTACAAGTGGTACCTTCACAATCATTCATTATGAAACGTATGTTCCTCAGACATGACGTGAAGGTATTTTAATCAACATTTTAATAGTGCATCTCTATTCTGAATAACATTGTGGCCAGTTTCTAAAAGTAATCTGCACAGACATTTGTGTCATTTGCACTGCGGAAGTCTATAGTACCTTAAGTTTATAATACATGAGACATATGCCAAACCTTTAGGTTGTTTGCTGTTGGGCTTATAAAAACAGTGGATATAATTTTGCATGATAACAAGATGTTGTTCAGGAGTCAAAAGCTGCAGGTTGGAAACATCTTCTCATTAATATAATCAGCAGCATATTAAGAATGAAAAGTGTCAAAGAATTTGTTTCCAAAATGCAAACACAGGCTCAGTTCCTTAGGCTATAAACTTTATTCATGCGAATTTCTGATTTTTTCTCTACAAGCTTCTGATTTCCTGTTATACATATATATTTCAAAAGCCATTTTAAGTGCAGCTTCATGTAATCTAAGAAAGGCAATCTTCTAATTTGAGAAAACAGTGAAACACTCAGAGGGATATTTCCTAGTAAGTGACTCAGTAAGGTATGGCAATGGATTTTAATTAAAAGGCAGAGGTACCATCCAAAGTGCTGCATCCTGGCATTTGTCTCGATTTACCAAGACATCTTTCCTGAAGGACAGCATGTACTGCCCTCCTGCTTTGTACCCTCATGTTTATGTTATCCTTTGTAACCCCAAGAAGTTTCATATATAATTACCTGTATGCAGCAAATAGTGCATTTCTGTATCAGAGAGAAAGGAAGATTCTGTTTCTCTGAAACTCACAAGATATTAAGTTGCTGTAGCGGATATATTCTACTGCCTTGTCATAACACATGCGTTAAAATCCAGTTTCACTAACTTGCCCACCAATGCATACAAGCATTCATTCTGACAAAGTCAAAGTATCCATTAGAAGACAAGGGCCTTCACCCCAAGGCTTAGGGACTTCATCAAAGGCAGTAAAGACAGCCCTTGAAAGAGTCAAAACTACGTAAATTAACTTATGCCATCTACTTGGGGGTGAATTTAAACTCAAGTAAAACATCCTTTGGGGACAGAATGGCTTCAAGGATAATATGAAACAGTTTTACAGTGGCAGAGGAGACTGAAGAGCAAATTATAAAGCGGCAAAGACCTACCGACAGAAAAGTAAAGGATAATCCCTTCAAGCTACATGAAAGAAGAAAGAGGCAGCTGCATACCAGAGGTTAATAATATGGTTCAAAGTGTTTTCAGTATCTTCACTCCATCTTCGCTATTGATTTAGAACAACCACTTCATCCTTACCCTTTCCCATAAGCCTCTAGCATGTGTGTTCAGTTCTACATGGAGAGGCAGTAGCAGAGGGAAAAGCAAGGAAAGAGGGCAGCCCATAGTGATGGCAGCACATTTAGCAACATGCTGTGTCAGAGCACGTGGCTGTGCTGAGAAGTAACAAAGTCCCAAGGGGAGCATGCAACGGCACTATGGTAGGTGCCTCTCCAGAGGAGTCTGAAAGGCACAACAGGGGACCATCAAACCATAAGGATATAGCATGGTCAGTGCAGCTCCTCTTCCAGCTTCCCGGTTCAACCCTGGTGCTGCAGAGAAGCCCCTTCTACTAGGCACAACATCGAAAAAGTCATGCCATACTCAGAATAAACTCTGGAAGCCCGTTGTGTCCCAATTTCTTCCAAATAGTCTGCAAAGGAATGTAAAGTTTCCTGGTACTATTGTTGCAAATTTCAGTTGGTGATGCAGGGGTCTGTAGAGGATGGGCATTGACAGCACTGCACCATGCACACCCTACATAGGAGTGGCTCACGCTTTCGGAAGAAATTAACACCACTGGCTGGAAAAGGCAAGGAAGGTGGGGTTTTTTTCATGAAACCTAGCAACAAAAGTTTTAACAGCAGAGCTTTCAAATATTTGAGATATAGAGGTTAAATAACAGCTATCAGCACCGAGCACTCAGTCACTGCCACTCTATGGGGAGTGTGTACTGGGGTGCTCCACGGTGACTACAAAAATTCTGACACATTCTATGGGGCAGAAAAGAAAGGAGCACATGATGCTGGTATGGTGTTTGAGCACAAAAAAGCCTATGGATATGTTCCTTGCCAGGCATCATTCCAGCTAATTCACACTTGGGACACAGTTGGCTTGTTTTGGAGGCTAGTGCATTTACCAACAGAGGTCCAGGTCCATTTTGTGCCAGATCATTTCAATACCATGACACCTCCTAGATGTCTAATTTACTAGTGTATATATAGACTTATAATTTTACCATAAGTTCACAACAGTACTTAGGTACTCAGAGATGCTTAGGTGATTAAAAGCTGAAGAAAAAGGCAGCTGCTAGTCTTAAGAGACCAGACAATGCCCAGACTGAAGAACTGTGACAGAATCTGAGAAACTCAGCTACAGCATCCTGTATTTTTCATTACTAGGGCATTTGCTGCATCTATAATTACACTAACACTTTTGTTTCTGTTTGTTGATAGAAAGCTCAGGTTTCTGCTCTAGAGACAACCTGAAGATATGCAGTACACCCCTTGAGAAGGGGATCTTCTCAGCAGCATTTTCAGAAATTGAAGAGTTATGGAGTTGTTTCTTACTATTTCTTTACTACTTTGTTATTAGATTGTACGGAAATCAGCATTGCTTTGTCTTTGATAGGTGTGCTTATGCAGCACACATGAACAATAATTATGACAAATGTCAACTGTGTAGACTTGAGAAGTTTTAGATAGACTTCATTGTACAGATTTGCCTCAGATATTTCTAGAAACGCTGCATGAGGAGCTAGATTATGTGAGGTTTTCTTTTTTTACAAAATAATTATGCAAAGTATTTACTATGTATTTATTAGAGAATTGAAATAGATCTAGCTACTTCATTGTCCTAACTGAAAAGCCTAGTTGACATTTAACTGAAAGCTTATGAACTGTATTATTTACTTCCTAATGTAGTTGCATTTCACAACCAACCCCTCCTAAACTAACAAAGTTTTGTTCGTTTTAAGGTACAAGCATCGCTTGGGACTCAGATTTCTTGGAAATCTTAAGCACTATTCAGCTGTTTTTCCAGCTGAGCAGTCAGGTGGAGTAAACAGGCTGACCTGAATTTCACCCAGAGTTCAGGGCAAAACAATCAGCTGGCACCAAACAGGAGATTTCAGAACATCTGATGCCCTTCACTGCCAGTAAGGGAATTTCAGGAGGAAGAAATAGAGCAGAGGCATCTGGCTCACAGCTTTCCCCCTTTTCCCATCCTGTTTTGAGATCTCTTTAGACTCTCAGGTTTTACAACATGATTACTGTACTACAAATCCTGCAATTTGCAATATGGAAATTAAAAAAAAAATAGTTATTTTAAGTGAACCCCAACAGTTAAGCAGTGTGACAAAGTACCCAGATAGTCTCTCCGTACTGTGGATGTTAGGGACATGTACAGCACACTTGGAACTTACACAAAAGATGTTTTCTTCAACAAAAGCATTTTGTTTCTGAAATTGATGCACATGCAAAGTTGGTTTGAAAACTCTAATTGTTACTGTTTAACAACTAGTTGGCATGAGGAATCAAGTGTAGCATGTTCCAGTCATTAACTTCATTAATATAAGAAGGACAAATAAGAAGCTGGTGAAAGATTTTGCTGAATTTAAAGACAAGTTTGCTGAAGTTTAAGACAAAAATAAATCAACTCATTGAACTAGTTATGATTTGCAGAGGATACAATTTCATCTGTTCACCTCCTCTTGGAGTTAAATAAGTTTGAAGCAAAAAGAAAATCAGTCCTTGAATAACTATTGTTTCAGGCAGACAGTGGAAAATATTATGATGCTTAAAAATGCATAACAATGAAAAGCCTATAGAATTTATAGAATCATATTGTTGCCTAGGTTGGAAGGGACCTTTCAGATCATCTAGTCCAACCATCAACCTAACCGACAAAAAACATCACTGAACCATATCTCTAAGCACTATGTCTACCTGTCTTTTAAACACCTCCAGGGATGGTGACTCGGCCACTTCCCTGGGCAGCCTGTTAAATGAATGGATTAGATGAGATACACGCAGAAAATCCTAGTAGGTAAAGCACTTTTATGCAGAAATACACACAGCAAATGGACTGACTTTTTTTTTAATTAGATATGCCTTCCTTATCTCAGATGTGGAGATCAGTTTGTCTCTGCACAAGGTAGAAAGATGTACCATTAGATAACCAAGGAAGAGATTACTGTGTTCTCCCATTAAAGTTTATTTATTGCATCTAACGACCCATTGACAGTCATCAGTATTTTGTGGAAAAAGCAGCAAACAACCCATCCCCAGAATATTCTTGGCCAGGTCTACATCATAAATAGCTCTTCTGGATTATTCTAGGGCTGACCGGAGCCCTGAAGTAAACTCCACAGAACTTTAAGGGTATGAACATATCAAAATAAATACCTTTACTATAGGTATGTATATTTCACCAAGTCCTTCATTTTCTCTTATTGGTTACTTTAATTTTTAAACACTTTTTTGGATTAATTTTTATTTAATATTTGCTCAAACCTCCTTACTCTTCATATGAACTTTGTAGTAATCATCAGGGCTAGCATGTTTATCGCCACTGCTTTTAGTGTTTTAGAAAAAAAATGTCATCCCTCCAGGATGTTTATAAAATCATATTTCTCTAAGTCATATAGCTGTTGTTATTTACATTTAAACTAACTTATTCCCAATATTACTGATGAAGACACAGAACAATCTTGATTTCGATAAGCAGTTTTCAGTACAAATAGGGCTAATTCTTTGAGTTACATTGAAGCCATCACTAATAAAACAGTGCATCTTGTTGCAAAATGCCATGGCACTTCATAGACTCGGGGAATAATTGAGGTTGTAAGCAATCTCTGGAGGGCACCTGGTCCAACTCTCTGTTCAAAGCAGAGCTTTTGTAGAGCTGGCTCCCACCTATGCAACAACATGCACAGAAGCGTTGCTCAAGGATTACTTCCTTGCAAAATGCTTTGAGATGAAAGGTTCTACCCCGAAGTACAATTTCTACAGAAAGACACTCTAAAGCAGACAAATGTGCAATTCTTTGGAATTGGTTTGCTGTTGGTTTGTTTTATTTTTACTTTGTTTCCTCCTGAGAAGGAATCTATTTTTTAGTTTTGTATTTTAAACACTAAACCATATTCCAACTATATGCTAACTATATTACACTGCCTGTAAAATATTAGTTATTGTGATTTCCTGACCTGTTGTTACAGAATGCTTTTTACTGTGAGATAACTAGTAGATGTCCACTGGTCTTATACAAACACAACTGACATTGTTTGAAATATCTTTTTGGGGGTGTAATGTTATTAAACATAATGCAATCTGACCTATTACACACCAAAACTAAATGCATAGTCATGGTAGCTTCCTCTTTCGCCTGGTGAAATTTATATTAACTCCAAAAGTAACTGTTAGGAGAATATATGGGTAATTTTCTCTCTGATGCAGGAACTAAACAAGTGTAGGCAGATATAAAAAACCGACAATAAAATAGCTGAATGAAGTCAGATTTCTATTGAGGGAAAGCTGCCAAGCTGCAATATTAGCAGATCCGGCATACTTCAGATAGGCATAGCATTTGAGAACCATTTTTACTAAAACAGTCTCTCCTCACATCTCTGGCTTCTGTGTCATTCGTTTTTAAGAGATACATAATTCTCATGTTGCACAAATCAGATCTCAAATGAAAATTACTTAGTTTTGAACATATGGGACATTAAAATTAATTACGATTCCCCATTCAGAAGCCAAATTATAGATGACATAACATACAGTGAGCAAAGATGAAAACCTTGATTCATGTGTACATAGATTATTGCACCACACTTGTTCGAGAGCATATTCTGTCTTTTGCTGTTCACATTGTTTTACTAAATCACTTAAGTTGCCAGAGAGAATTCATACAAATAATCCCCCTCAAATACTCCTTTCCTGGATTTTCTTCCTATTTCTAATTTCCAAGTGGATTAATTACTGCATTAAAGGGCCAAGATAGATACGCACATCATTAGTATATGTTGTAATACTTAAACAAGCATCAGTTTAAATAATTAGAATCATAGAATCATAGAACCATAGGGTTGGAAGGGACCTCTGGAGATCATCTAGTCCAACCCCCCTGCCAGAGCAGGGTCACCTAGAGCAGGTTACACAGGAACACGTCCAGGCGGGTTTTGAATGTCTCCAGAGATGGAGACTCCACCACCTCTCTGGGCAGCCTGTTCCAGATTAAATTAAATTAATGGACTGAAGCAAACTTATGTAAAGAAGCTGAAACACAGTATGAATTCATAGAATGGTTTGGGTTGGAACAAACCTTAAAGATCATCTTGTTCTAACCCCACTGCCACGGGCAGGGACACCTCCCACTAGACCAGGTTACTCAAAGTCCCATCCAGACTGGCCTTGAACACTTCCAGGGACAGGGCAGCCACAACCACCTTGGGCAACCTCTTCCAGTTCCTCACCACCCTCACAGTAAAGAATCTCTTCCTAATATCTAATCTAAATCTACCCTTTTTCAGTTTACAATGGTTACCCCTTATCCTATCACTACACTCACTCATAAAGAATTTCTTCCCATCTTTCCTGTAGGCCCCCTTTAGGTACTGGAAGGCTGCTATAAGGTCTCCCCAGAGCCTTCTCTCCTCCAGGCTGAACAACCTCTACTCTCTCAGCCTGTCTTCATAGGAGAGGTGCTCCAGCCCTCTAATCATTTTTGTGGCCCTCCTCTGGACTTGCTCCGACAGGTCCATGTCTTTCTTATGTTGGGGGCCCCAGAGCTGCACGCAGTATTCCAGGTGGGGTCTCACCAGAAGAGTAGAAGGGCAAAATCACCTCCCTCAACTTGTTAGCTGTGCTTCTTTTGATGCAGCCCAGGATGTGGTTGGCTTTCTGGACTACAAGCATACATTGCCGGCTCCTCTTGAGCCCCTCATCCAATAACACCCCCATGTCCTTCTCCTCAGGGCTGCTCTCGAGCCATTCTCCACCCAGCCTGCATTTGTGATCGGGATTGTCCTGACCCAGGTGCAGGACTTGCACTTGGCCTGGTTGAACTGCATGAGGTTTGCACAGGCCCACCTTTTAAGCCTGTCCAGGTCCCTCTGGATGGCATCCCTTCCCTCCAGCATATCGACCGCTCCACACAATAAACATGCTGAGGGTGCACTCAGTCCATGTCACCAGCAAAGATGTTAAACAGGACTGGTCCCAGTACTGACCCCTGAGGAATGCTGCTCGTCACTGGTCATCACTTGGACATTGAGCCATTGACTTAACTCTTTGAGTGAGGCCATCCAGCCAATTCCTTATCCACCAAGTGGTCCATCCATCAAACCCATGAATCCAATTTAGAGACCAAGATGTTGTGCAGGACAGCATCAAATGCTTTGCACGAGTCCAGGTAGATGATGTCAGTTCCTCTACCCTTATCCACCAACGCCGTAACGCCGTCATAGAAGGCCACCAAATTTGTCAGGCACCATTTGCCCTTAGAAAAGCCATGTAGGCGTTCATCAATTACCTCCTTATTTTCCATGTGCCTTAGCATGGTTTCCAGGAGGATCCGCTCCATGATCCTGCTAGGCAGAGAGGTGAGACTGACCAGACTGTAGTTTCCCAGGTCTTCCTTTTTTTCCCTTTTTGAAATTGGGAGTTATCTTTCCCCTTTTCCAGTAAGCGGCACCTTCACTGGACTGCCACAAGTCCTCAAATATGATGGACAGTAGCTTGACAACTTCATCCACCAGTTTCCTCAGGATACACAGATAAATCTCATCAGGTCCCATGGATTTATGCACTTTCAGGTTCCTTAGATGGTCTTGAATGTGGTCTTCTCCTACAGTGGGGTGTTCCTCATTCCCTGCCTGTGTTTTAGCCTCAGACAGCAACAAAGAACCACTTGTCTCTCTCTCAAACTCATGGGTTGAGACAAAGGCAGTTTAAAAGAACAGCAAAGGGAACAAGAAAACAACAATAATACTGACAGAGGAATATACGAACATGATTAAGGTACCACTGTTCACCTCACTAAGATGCCCCACCCGCTCCAAGCTGCGACTTCCTGCCTCATCCCCTGCAGCTCCCAGCTATAGACTGGGCATGGCTCACATGGGATGGAATACCTGTATCCCTGACAGAGCCTGAGGAAAATTAACCCTATCCGCGCCGGAAACAGGATGCTGCCTTTGCCTTCTGCAACTTGCATGCTGGGGCTAAAGCACTTGCTGGTGAAGACTGGGGCAAGAATTAATGAGTACTTCAACCTTCTCCATATCTTGGGTGACCAGATCTCACATTTCCTTCTGTAGAGGGCCCACTTTTTCCCTAGTCTTCCTTTAATCACCAACACACCTCTAGAAGCTTTTCTTTTTGCCCTTGATGTTCCTGCCAGATTTAACTCTATCTGGGCCTTAGCTTTCCTAACCCGATCCATGGCTGCTCAGACAATGTCTCTGCATTCCTCCCAGGCTACCTGTCCTTGCTTCCATGCTCCATGGGCTTCCTTTTTCTGTTTTGAGATTGTCCAGGAGATCCTTGTTCATCAATACAGGCATCCTGGCATTTTTTCCCCCCCACTTCCTCTTTGTTGGGGTGCATCACTACTAGGCTTGGAGGAGATGATCCTTGAGTATTAACCAGCTTCTTGGGCCCCTCTTACCTCCAGGGCTTTATCTCACAGTACTCTGCCAAGCAGATCCCTGAAGAGGCCAAAGTCTACTCTCCTGAAGTCCAGGGTAGTGAGCTTGCTGTGTGCCCTCCTCAACGCCCTAAGGATCTTGAACTCCACCATTTCATAGTCACTGCAGCCAATCCTGCCCTTGAGCTTCATAGCATTATATGCTATTATAATACACTATGATAATGCATAATAGCATTGTATGAATGTGCTAGTAACCAATTGCATTATTATCTTATTACACCTTTAATTATAGGATGAGATCTTGCATATTTTCTAGCTTTACTTAATTGTTGACTGTTTTAAATTGCGTGTACTTTGAGAGTCAAATCTTTTTATGTACTCAAAATGATGTCTAAAAAATCTGCATGTTCCCTTTAAATAAGACATCTATAAATGCAAACTCAATGTGCACTGAAAATGAGGACATTCACCTAAAGAATCAGTAAGTGGATTAAACAGCTGTGATGTTTTTCTGTTCTATAGGGACATTAAAGCTATATAGAACTCTTCTGTCTCACACCACTACTACTTTAAAAGTTACCTTGAAAACGTCTTTATTTGCTACAAAATTAAATGGTATCCTAGTCTCTACATGCAGGTAGTATGACATTAAGCCATTTGCTTGATGATCATACCCACAGAAGACTGGTCTCTCTCTGATGGCAAAGATGTCAGAACCCCATTCCAGTAAAATTTGCCTCCAAATTCTGAAGTTTCAGAATGTTATCCAAATATAGACAGCTTAGTCATGTCTGAGTTCACAACCAACCCAAACCCCATGTTCCCACGTATTTTCATCTTAATGAGATGTTAAGTCTGAAACCAACCAATGTAAATCCAGAGAATCCTGAGAAGGTCCTCAGTTTTAGAATTTCACTGAAGCTTCACCAACCAAATACTGGTACGTTTCCACAGAATCCAAGTGAGTGAAAACCACAGCCTCTAACTGACAGCACTGTAGAAAGAACAATAGTGCCACAGTCCCACGACCTTCAAGAAAATTTAGGGCCATAACACAAGGGAAGAGACCTGTTACAGTTCTGTAACAGGGAGACTTATGAACCCTTAAAGATTTTAATCAGGCTATATATGCAGATCCCACAGACATGATTACATGGAATGTAGGACTTGAATTCAAAAAGTATGCGTCAAGGAATCAGGTTAAATTTGGTGGTCCTGAGTGATTTACTTGGTGAACTGGAGTATGCTACTTAAAGTATTAATGTGACTTTATGTATCTCATTTGTAGCTGAGTAGATTCTTACTATATGTATGCTGACTAAATGGACACAACTTGAGAAATCTTCAGACAGTATCAAAAGAACAGTTTCACAGGTAAAAAAGCTGTATGAATATATGTCATTATAGAATGTTTTAGAGGACTGATACAGTAGTTTTTGTCATTTTCTTCTGGAGTTTCATTAGAAAAGCACAAAAATACACTGAAAAAATGTCCTGCAAATGGCTCTATAGAAGGAAACTAAATCCACCTACACAAAGACCCAAATAAAATCTAGTACAGATAATATCTATAACTACTATTCATTTTATTTTCGAACTTCAAGCATTTTTTACTATGTAATTTCCTTTTTCAAACAAAGAGCATGGAAGATCTTGTGTAATGAATTAGGAGTTTGCATAAACATCTAAAATAATGTGGCAGATCTTCTAGGAGGAAACAGGCACAGTATTTCTTCACATAAAGATTTCTTCTGTGTGTATTCAAACAAAGCGTCTGCATTTGTTTTGTACTCTGTTTATTACTTGCAGATTACAAAGGGAATGTATTCAGAGCTGAATAAGTGAAAGAACTTTGACCAAGAGACCAAAATAATTCACTGGACAGTAAAGTAGCCTTCTATTCCTTATTCAGCTCTTCAAAATTTATATATGCTGTACAGCTAGACTTTCAAGGCACTAGCTAATGCTGCTGTAGAGATTCTCCATAGGCAGGTTTCCAAATTGGAGTGTAATGACCCCTCCACCTTTTAGCCCTGCCTAAACTATATGTCCCACATCCTCCCTACCAGGTAAGCTTTTAAAACGTGGGATGCTGGAACCAAATCCATGAATAGCTGCTAATTTAAAAAAATAAATCCAACACTAAACTCCAAGTAACAGCACACTACATCTGCTGAGCCATAGCGTATTCTACCCACTCAACTGCACCTTGAAACCAGACATATACTGAGCAGCTCCACTTTCAAAGCAGGTGAGTGGAGTGGATGCCACTAATGATTCCTGGCTAATATGCAGTCCTGTCAGCCTGGTCACATGGCTTAACCTTAATAAGCTATATATAAATAAAGTAATATATCTACACAAGTATATAAAGATATATGCATAGAAATATATGTATATAACTAAAGTTATGTAAATAAAAAGATGAACTACAGCAGCTGAAAGTAGTTTCAAGAAGATTTTTTACTAAACTTTGTAGATTGTTTACTCAGCTCTCAGAAGGAATGAGATTAGTAATGTTTTATTACATTTTTGCTTTAGTTGTTACAATTGACCAAATGGTAGAAGAAATTTAAATCAAACCAAGTTAAGATTCTTCAGTAAATGGCATTAAATACTAATAAAACTACATTCATTTTTTCTATGGATATGGAAAGAATAGTTTTACTCATTAATATCTAAGAAAAGGTCCTGTTGTAGGTGGCTTTTTGTACAAATGCATATCATTTTCCCAGAAGCCTAGTTAGTTATGCAATTGATCTCATTATCACTGAAGTCTGAAAGATTGCTACTGGTTAATAATCAAAAAGGATCATTTTATAAAGCTGCACTAAAAGCAAGTTTAACACTCTCCATATGTGATGAATGTTAAGAAGTTGCATTCCTCAATCACTGAAAGGAAAAATTTCATTCTCTTCCATATATATATATTTTATGCAGGTCTATTTGTCAGGGATGAGACTCAGATCTGCTAGGGTTTTAACATTGATTCATTCTTTTTTCTATTTCTTTGTGAGATTCATTAATGAGAATACTGCATTTAGAGGGCAAGTAGATCCAGCAAAGATTTTTACAAACCTTTATGTAAATTCTGAATATTTTTCCATAAAGTTTCTTTTCATGAACAGTTAACATAGAAGTCTTTCATAGCAGCAACTGATGCAGGCAAATGTAGTAATGTATGGACATAAGTTATGTCTGAAAGAACACAAGAAGGTAAAAAGATATATTCGCTGACTGTCTGATAGCCCAAAGTACCCTATCAACAGTTTCCTAGATTCTGCAAGTGTAAAATAATACTTGTATTACAAGTAAAAAAAAGGTAGTACAATATACCAGATTGACCACGGTTTCCCAAAGTTTGGATTCAGAGGTTGTAGTGAAGGCCACCAAGCACAGAACTTTAACAATTGTGCTTGCTCTTGGATTCTTTTTACTGACTGATGTGTGCACATTTGATTTTAACCTTGTATAACTAGAGTAAAGGAATTTTTGGATAATTAAGAATTTCCTAATATATTAGGATGTTCTGGTGAGGCCGCATATAGAGTACTGTGTCCAGTTCTGGACTCCACAGTTCAAGAAGAACAGAGAACTGCTGGAGAGGGTACAGCAAAGGGCTACCGAGATGATTAGGAGACTAGAACATCTCTCTTATGAAGAAAGGCTGAGGGACTTGGGTCTTTTCAGTCTGGAAAAAAGATGAATGAGGGGGAGATCTTATCAATGTTTATAAATACTTAAAGAGTGGGTGTCAGGAGGATGGGGACAGTCTTTTTACAGTGGTACCCAGTGACAGGACAAGAGGTAATGGGCACAAACTTGAACATAGGAAGTTCCACCTAAACATGAGGAACTTCTTTACTTTGAGGGTGGCAGAGCCCTGGCACAGGCTGCCCAGAGAGGTAGTGGAGTCTCAGTCTCTGGAGACATTCAAAACCCGCCTGGACACATGACTACAACCTGCTCTAGGTGAAGGTGTTCTGTCAGGGAAGTTGGATCAGATGATCTCCAGAGGTCCCTTCCAACCCTTATCATCCTGTGATTCTGTGTTCGAATGGATACAGCCTCATAGTCTATAATTAGAAAGCAAGATACCATCATGTACTCTAAATTAACGGTTAGATCTAACTTTACCATGTTCAGTTGTCCAGTTAGCTATTAAATAAGGACAATAAAAATATCAGCCAAAGGGTTGCTTGGGAATTTGCCATCAATAGTATGTGTGATAACATTTCTCCTTTTAAAGGGAAAGAAAAAGTAGAAAACTGCTAATTTTGCAGACATATAATTATATGATTTTCTTGGAAATCTAAAGAATATCTTTAGTGCTGGGCTAAGCCATAACTGAACATACTTATCAATCTGAATCACTATGTTTCACTTTGGAGAACTGGCATATGAATTCACACTTGTAGTCTTGTGGTGAGTGAGTGCTATCAGTTCAAGCTCTTCACGTTTGTGAGCAGTGATTCTCCATTAGTTGAACGACATTCAGGAAAACGCTTTATCAGTTCTGAAAGGGACCGCATGATGTTGTTACCTGTGGTAAAATGGAACTGTAGCTGACAAAGTCAAACATCCCTACCATTTCTGACATATCTTGGTCATGCTACATATGCCATGATGAATACACAAGCAGAGAATTAACTTGTGCAAGCCCCTTGAAGTACAGGACCATCCATTCACTATTTAACAGCCTAAAGGGCAGCCTGAGTAATAAGCCTATGAATTAGTATGTATACACACATTAAGAAATACAAGCTGAAGTGGAAATGAACAACAAGTTATTCATCCTCCAAAATAAACACTCAAAAAAGTCTTGGATTCCTGCTGCTTTTCTTTATTAGAGGAACAGACCTGGTATAATTATGTGAGTTGGGGAATATATTTTGATTGCCTGTTGGAGCCAGCTTATTAGAACACATTTCTACATGTAGTCAATGTTGTAAACTTTTATGGAAGAGTTAAGCAGCTCTTTTTCCCCTCTCATATTTACACTGTAATTAGTAGTAGTGTAATATAGTAAAGAATTTTCCTGTGCAAAACTGGATATTTTGGTGTAAGAAAAATATTTATCAAAAGCAGCTAAGCAGCTAAACAAAATTAAAGGTTTTGTTTCTGCTTATGCTAATTCAATGTGCCAGAATTACTTCTTCCTGAACGGTGTATCTTTCAGCAGACTAAAATAAAGCAAGAAAGGGACCTGGGGACAATATAGCAGCATGCATTCTGACCTGCAGCTTGCACTACTAGCCATGCTCTGCAGACTAATTTTCCAGCTCCATCTGCCCTTTTTCTATCCAGACTACTTTCTCCAGACATAAGGAAACTGAGCAGAAAAGCACAAAAACAAAATAAGTAAATTGGGTTTCCCTGCAGTTTTGTGCAGTAACACACAAGTGAACATACCATTTTCTTATATGCTTTTTGTTTTCTGTTACAGATAGCAAGTAATGACAGAAACAGGATCTCAGGAGTTGTACGTTTTTTACAAAAACCAACTGTTTGAGACCAAAGGTTTTTTCTTTCTCTTCTTGTATATAGGAGCTCTGAAATGAATCAGTCAGATGTTTAGGTATAAGCAAAGCATTATTTAAATCTCTCTACTGATCCCCAAGATAGCTGCAGTTATAAACTGATAAACTGGAGAAAACTGAATTCACACACACAAAACCTTACAGAAGCTTTAACATTTAGGGAGACAAAAGACATCTCTGGAAGATACTCTTGAAGATGAACCTATGGTTCATCCTGTACAATATCAAAACTTACTTGCTTCTTCATCTTCCATCTCAAGCTCTGTTTTAGTAGAGGAATATAGTATTAACAGTAAAAGGAACACTGGAAAGCTTGCAGTTGATAAAAGAGACTGTATTAAAGACACCAGAGCATCATGATGCCTGCTGAGGTTCATTATGAGCCTAAAAGTCAAGAATTCTATAACAAATGGAAATACAGTGGTCTATCAAAGCAAAAGTACAAAGACTAAGAGTTGCAATGTGTTGAAGAACATAAGAGATAAAAGTAACAAAAGGAAAGCAGTGGTTTAGGTTATGGCAATATAACAAGCAATACAAAGCAAACTGAAAAATTTCCTTATTTTTAGTCTTCATATAAATAATTAAAGTAGCCAGACAGTTAGAGAAAATTATTTTAAAGGAGAAGAAAAGAAAAGATTTGGAAACAACAATTCAGGAATATTTAGATAAGTTATATATATTTATACTGTTACAGCTTGCCAGAAAATACATGCTTAGAGTTGTCAAACTTTCTGAAGCAGTCTGAGCCATTATCAGCTCTTCAAAAAAACTCATGCAAGGTAGGTTTCAAGAGGGAAGAGGGAGCATAGTCATAAATAAAATTTGGAAAAGATACATCTTAAACTATAAACCTAACCTTCATAACCTTCATGTTTGAAAAAATACCAAAGTAAATCGTCAGGTACTTCATTCAAACATGGTTAGTATCAAAAGTAGGCATTGTTTCTCATCTGGAACAGCACCCTACAGATTCTCTGGTGTCTAGTGATATGTTGAGCACTCACTGAAAATTCTCCAAGGTCGGGGAATTAGTAATGCCTTTCCTGAATGGCTTCACTAGTGTCTCTGGATGACTTGCATTTTCAGTCTTTATCTTACAGAAGGCACTTTTCATTTACCTAGCTGCCTACTTCCCTGCAGTGCATAGGGATTTAATTATATTTGAGACTTCTATCCCTCTGGTCAACATCAAATTTGGTTGAAAAGAAGTTATTAATCAGGAAGAACAGACACATGGAGCGTGATTGCAGAAGCCTAATTTCCTTAGGAAATTAGCTAAAAAGTAACTGAAAAAGATTTCTCAAGGACAAATCCCATCGACACAATCTGATATTTGACATTGTCTCATAAGACATTTTTTTAAGTGAAAGGGAGAAATATAGCTAGGTGAAACAAGAGTATTTGCAACTGGCTGGAAGTCCAGATTCAAGCCATAGTTGGTAACTCAGGAAAGCTAGAAAAGCATTTCAAGTGGGATCCATTACAGTTTTTTCCCTAGTATATTCTCAATTATTTTGCACAACAAAATAGAAAGCTGTGAATGTCATTCAGCTGACAAAAAGCAGCAAAAGGTACACACAGAAAGTTTCCACATACGCAGAAAGGTGGTTGCTATGGCAGCAATCATCTGTACCACTCTACATTCACAAAACAGCAGTAAAAAAATAAAATTAATCTTGAAGATCTTTAGGTTACACATTAGGAAAAAGACGTTTAACTGAAAAAATACTTAATAATTGGTCAACTGGAGATATTTGAACAGTGCATATTATTAGAATTTAAGAACAGTTTAAACAAACGATAACCACATGCCAGCATTAGTGGTGTGGAGATCTAGCTAGATGATCTTCCTGTTCCTTCTATCAAGGCATTTATGGGAGTTTGCAGAAGAGAAAGGTACCGTAGTTATGAATTAAAAATTAGAGATAATAAATTCTTTGCAACTGTTGCACCTCAGACTTCACCAGATGTTCTTTCACCAGGCGAAGCTACAACCTGCATAGTAACTAATGTGGACAGATCCTACTCAAACATAACATGTTGAACACTTTGATGCGCAAGTCAGTACGTGGCACATTCTTCAGTCTAGTTTGGTTCTGAGATGTGCATTAGGAGTTTTCTTTCTGCTGTGGTCAAAGATGCCAGCATTAGCTGGTCCCTCAGCATTAATTATTCATCTATCCTGAACATAAAATCATCATATATAGCATCAAATAGCATTTCCTTTATATCCCTGTCATCTGAGAATGTGAGGCTTTTCAAATCCTATGTAATTACAATTCTCTCATCAGTTTGTATTATCGTATGATGCCTGTTTTCACTGAAACATGTTTGCTACTGAATCAAGAGTCAAGAATGGAGTAGCCAACAGTTTTTTTCCCTATTTGTACTTTAACACCTTTTTCATATGCATGTCTTTTACTGTAGATTTCTTAAAAAGTGAACAAAAATCCATTATGGTTTGGGACATTTAAAGAAAGATACTAAGAAAAATTAACTCATTTGTAAAGTACGCTTCCATTTTTCCTATTGAATTGGACTTTAGTTTTTATAATTAATGTTAATGTTGAAATAATTATACCAAGAACATCTCTTAAGGAGAAAATAAATCATGTCTCATTAATCTACAGAGATTTATCCCCACAATAGCATTTAACAGTTTCTACCACAGTAAGACACTAGGTAACAACCAGTTCTCTTACTTTTCTCTATATACATGCCAATCACAATCAGATGTGATTAATTCTTTAACCATAGCTAAGTTTTTGTATTTAAAAAGGTTTACTTAGAGCAGTCAACATCAATGTCTCTAGTCTTACACATGTCAACTCCCATCAAGAACCTCATTTAATGAACAGCTAACAGAAATCCAGAAAACAACCCATTCAAATGCAACCCAAGCAACCTTCATCATGTTTTGATATTATAAACCTACTGTACATCAGCTAAGGCTCTCTGTCTTGATACCCAAAACAGAGGTGGAATCAACTCTTCCTTATCACTCAGTCTCCTTTGTAAGTTCACACAGTTGTAATGTTAAGAGAAACAGATTACTCTTTCCACACTAGGATGTATATAAGAATTCTACGGATTTGGCTTGTCAACTATAGAATTTAATAAGTGTTTAAGGCTTTAGCAGATCATCTGACCAGCCAGAAAAATAGGTCAGAAAAATAGGAAAAAACAAACAGTGTACATAATAAAAAAAGCACCTGGCACTTGGGAATGAAAACTAGGCTCTGTCTGACACCAGAGTAAAGATTAAAACAGAGACAGTGCAACTGAAGTGTACTGACATTTATGATTTCATATAACTTTGAATCTTAAGCTTTACAATTGCTAAGATTCAGATTTGTGTTTCAGAATGAAAAGCAGCTGCTCCAAGTTCAAAGAAAACCTACGTACTCTCAAAACACAAGACAGTTTGCCAAGAACAGTGCATTTTTTAAATTTCTAGGAATTTGCTACTGATGTCTGACAGAAAAGTGAACTAGATGGACCAGAGTTATACTCTGGTTTGTCAAAATATTGTTATGAAAGGTTATTTATGTCCCTGTTCAGGAAATGTAAGTTTTTGTGTATGCTGGTCATGAAAAACATGACAAGCTGTAATTACAGAAGTAAGATTTATTTGGGATATTTAGGAACATATTTATTAGATAAGCAAGCGTTCTAGTCTAGTAATATTTACAGGGAAGTGTTTTGTTTTGTTTTTTACAACCTATACTTACATCTTAAATAATTATTTTAGGATCTCATTTTAATTCAGCAACAATAAAAGCATAAGACA
Organism: Fratercula arctica; assembly: GCA_947846985.1. Lineage (NCBI taxonomy): Eukaryota > Metazoa > Chordata > Aves > Charadriiformes > Alcidae > Fratercula > Fratercula arctica. The sequence goes on along the minus strand of CANTUZ010000005.1, from coordinate 50,868,607 downwards.
GCATCAGAAAGAACAACCTGCAGGTTTACCCATTGCTAAAGTTAAGTTACTTCTCCAAGAATGTCTATGGAGAGGGGAGTTATAAACACCAGAAAGGATTTGTAAGGGTGAGATCAGGGAGTAAGAAAGACCCTGCATCTTTGTCTCCAAACTCTATATATTTTTTTTATTTAATAGAAACAGAAGAGATGGCAATCATTATGGAAGAAATAAAACAGATAAACATTGACAAGGAAGAGATAAGTTTGTCAGACAACACTCACACTGTCCAGTAAATCACTGGTCAGAAATGTCACTGTACTCTGATTTTGCAACATGTGTATACCACCGTAAGCAATTACACTGTTTGCCATTTAAAACAAAAAACAGTTAAATAAATCTCATACAAAATACTGTAAGTGAGGCAGAATCCTTAATCCTTAACTAGGTGCACCCAGCACAGTGGCTTTTTATTATCCATCAATCTTAAACTCAATGGCCCACTTACACAAAGGTGAGATTGTTGTTCTTAGTAGCCTCCCTGATTAGTCTATCTTGATCTCTACTCCCCACTGTGATATATTGCCTTTTATTTGAAAGGAGTGACAATTTCTTGAAAAGTATTTCCTATGGGAGTTCTTTAACCATGTTCAATCCTGGATTTGATGTTTACGCTTAATTTTGGCAGGTTTTGCAGAAGTGATGTGGTTACAGAGTAAGACATCAAAAATGCCTTTGATTGGATAATAATTATATTCGCAATTCGTATTTACAGCATATTTTCTGTATTGTTCTAAACCTCAGGTAGCAGGACTCACTTCTGTACAGTTGTAGAACACTGGAACTGAAGACAAAAATAATGTGTTATTGCTACCAAAGATTTGAATTTTCCTTCAACTTCATATATACACACACACCAATGAATCAAAAACAGATTTTCTGCTTTTACATGATCACACTTGCAGCTCCTTTGTTACTTACTCATTAGTTACACCACCATTTTATTAAAATGTATTGTGGCATTTGTCTCCATTCTTTCAACCCTACCATTTAAAGGTCCCTTCCAACCCAAACTATTCTGTGCAGTAGTAATATCAGTCAACTTTGAAATAAGAAAGGTTCCAGACATGTGTTGCCAAGTTCTCCTCACCTTAACTTTTTCTACTCAAATTCTAATCACTGAAAGAGATGAACAAGCTGACTTAAATATTATTTATTGTGTTTCTAAGTGCTAATCGAGTTCATTCCTAAGGGAAGGAGGGGAAATGAAGGAAAACCTGTTTTCTTGCTAAAGTCATGTTAAAGGTGGTATGACAAAGCACTCCAGTAGTTAGTAAGGTGTACCAGTATTCTCTTTCAGTTCAAATTATGTTGCTAATTTCATTGAAATAAATTTTCAGGAAATAAAGATATTTAGCACAGTTTGGTAACTAGAAGCAGAAAAAACCTCTTGCTGTTGTCTGACTGTAGTAGAAAATTTCCTTTTGTAATTTACAACCTGAAAATATTGCTATATCCTCTAGAAAAGATTGGGGAAATGCTGTAAGTAAGAATTTGTAGCTTATTTAGTGGCTGAGACAGAGAAACAATCCATTAATGATAACCAAGTAAATAAATGGTGCTAAAATATTTTATTCTGGTTTTCCTTGTGTAATGCAAAGACTTCTAGTAAATATGTATTTTTTCTTTCTGCAAAGTGATCGTAACAGTTTTTAATACTGTTTTCACATAAGTGGAAAAAAAAAAATTCTAAATAGATGTAAATAGGAACTGCAGAGATACTGTTCCACCTTGCTCACTGAGATGCTCGTCATCTGAAGTAAGGCAATGTAGGGAATGTAGATAAAAATGCAGGCTAATTAAGTCTTCAGGTTAAAAGTTTAAATAAGCCTTGTGACACACTTTTTTTTGAGCAGTAGAAGGCTGAATAGATGAAAGTTCATGCAGATTGTCTCATCCATGAGAGCTTTATTATGAGTCCAGTTGTTTACGATTCAAAATGTAGTGGAAGTTGTATGCACTGAGGAGAAAGACTGTGCTGCCACAATGCAAATTTTTCATTTAGAGAATCTAGCTAGAGGATAGTGTAATACATATTAGCTGTGCACTTTTCTGTTTTAAAATTCATCATTATGCAGAGAGATAGGAAAGCCTTTTGTTTCCAGTGACAGCTGATAATTCAACAATATCAGTTACTAATGCCTTCCATTTCCTAAATTAGAAGTGTAAATGCTTTGATACTTGGAACAACAGTCTTCAAAGATGTCCAGGTAATTTTTAATTGGTCTATGAAGTTAACGTTTGTTTATATACAGAGCAAGGCAAGTGACTGGAGTCCATACCCTCCTTTGGGAAGCATTACACATTGATTGCTTCTAGACAAAGCATAACAGACCTACTTTATCAGTCAGGTGGTACACAACTAAACTAATTTTCTGATAGCTATTTTTCCTCAAAGAGAATGCCATAATCTTGGCAAATAGACCAAAAACGGGGCGGGGGGGGGGGCGGGGGGGGGGGAAGGAGGGGGGGGGGAAGCGGGGGAGGAGCAAGGCAGAGAAGATTTATCTCTGTTGAAACAATTTCAGCAAAACTGTAATTACTGCTGCACACAGGGTCCAGTTGCTATGCAACTGCGAGGAAGTTACAGTATACTTGCTGTAGACAAAGTGAGCAGGAGAAACGCCAACTGATTGACAGGAGATGTGTCTTTATCAAAGGAATGACCTTTTCACCTTTCATTATATTCTGCCACAGATAGCTTTTCGTTATTAATTTTCAAGAACTTGGATCAATATATCAGCCTATGGTACTTCAACAGTCCCACTAGTTTAGCACAGTGCACAGCAGTCTCCCAACCGTGAATTACCAGACACCATCACCTAGGCCGTTTCCATGACAGATAGACTACATTTCTCAACTTCAAGCTTCTGGCTTTTTCTTACTCCACATTCCCAAATCTCACTGTGGGTAACACATACAGTGAATCGATCCACTAATAATTTTTATCTTTTCTGTCTTACTAGTCTAGTGATGAAAATAAGCAGAAGTCCAGATTTACTGATTCTCAGTAAAATAAGTTCAGAACAGTTTATCCACATGCCTAATAGCACAGACTGCAGAAATTGATACGTTTCCCAAAGGCCAAAAGCAAACAACGTACCTACTTTCACACGGCATGATTTCTCTAGCAAGTAACATATTCCTGGGTACATTCTTTCAAAACAAAGTCAACAACAGCAGCTCAGCTGAGCTAAGCGGGATGTGAAACAGCTTCCTACAAAGTCCAGTAACACACTCCAAACTAAGCTAACCTGCACTCCCTCAGTCTTACCCCTATCCTCTCCTCATGCTCCCTTTATAACATCCCTTAAGAAGCTGGTTACTGTCAGCCTGGGCAACCTACCCTACTTGGCTGATTGTTGAAAAGGCCCAGCTCTGTGCAAAAAGCACTGCATAGGCTGGGAAAAAAACCTCGTAAATCATAGGAAAGGTTTGGGGTCCTGTTTTGGAATCTTGATTCTTAAAAGATCACTGCTGACTACAGATACAAATGTACTAAAGTGTAAACGTATCTCCAGCACAGAAAGGGCCATCACACCATCTTCTGAGAATTCACCTATGAATTATCAAAGGTGTCATATATTATGGTAGCACCCTACTGCACGCTAAATAGCAGCAGACTAGTTCATAGTAAATAGCAAAACCATCTTTGTAATTTTCAAAAAGTCTCTCACACGTGCATCTAACAGAAGTGAAGTTAAAAATGAAATAAAAATATACCATGGTTGCCATGTTTCTATTATTAAATGAGGTGGGAGAAGTAATTTCACAATGGATAGGATCAGTATTGATGTGAAGCTGGATTTTTTTAAACCTTACCTGTTAATGACTATATTCCACTATGTCTGATAGAAATCTTCACCTAGATGAATGAGGAAAAGAAAATGAAAAAAAAAAAAAAAAAAAAAGAGAGACAGAATAGAAAAGCCAAACAATGTTAACTGGGATCGCAGCTGTATCTGACTATTTTTAATATGTTGAATGGTTTTTGCGTTGTTTTTTGGTTTCGATTTTTTTTTCCATTGCAAAAAACACACTGAATATATATTTAAAAAATTAAAATTAATGCAGACACTCAAAAATATAAATTCTGACATTAGCAGGGTATTTTTCCAGCAAGAATTATCTTCACTAGAAATACAAGACTGTCCCCTGTGTAGAATACGTATTAGAACTTAATTCTGAATTCAGGGAATACTAAATGCATAAAAAAGAGTTATAAGATTTAGCGCAGAATTACTGCACCTTCAGCAGAGCTTCAGGATTACATCTTTACCGTTAACTTCTATGTAACTGTCGTGGTTTGGCCTCAGACGGCAACAAAGAACCACGTGCTGCTCTCTCGGGCGTCCCCAGTACGGTAAGAATCGGGAGAAAAAGGCAAAACGCGTGGGTTGAGACAAAGGCAGTTTAACAGAACAGCAAAGGGAACAAGAAAACAACAACAGTAACACGGATAGAGGAACGTACAAACACGGTTACGGAACCGCCGCTCACCGACCGGAGCCCGGACGCCCCAGCCCGCTCCCAGCGGCGATTCCCGCCCCCTCCCCCGGCAGCCCGGAGCGGGCACGGCTCACACGGCATGGAATAGCCGTGTCCCTGCCGGAGCCTGGGGAGAACTAACCCTGTCCCCGCCGGAACCAGGACAATAACTAACTTTGAAGAATGAAGATCTTTTTACCAGCTACTGAAGAATGCCATCAATTTTAATCCATTTCAGGACAGAAAGTTGTTTGTTTAGAAATAGACTTAGAAATAGTCAGATTACATGTTTTTTTCACTTTGCTTTGAGTCACTGTGAGACTTTTAAGAATTTACTCGATCTTTGGGTACCTATATATACAGTTAGGATAACAGTCTAAATATGTTTAGGATTTTTGATCTTTGTGGGGAAAAAAAATGCATAAAGATTATGAATTAATAGCAACTAGATAGTTTGCCATGTCATAGAGAGTAAATAACAGCAACATTCTTGCGCTGAAGAAATTAATTTAATTGCTGTGCCGTTTATAACTTCTATATGGTGACTTTTCATAACTGTCAGTCATATCAGAAATATTTGATGTAAAACCCACTCATGTCATCAGCCTTAAAGAATTTCAGCAGAACGACCAAATCTTAAAGGGTGGGAGGACAAAATGGCAACCTTTCTATTAAAATTTAGAAACTAAATACCCCTAGGTGTGAGGATTGAGTTACAGTGAAGGTGCACAAGGCAATCATTATTTGATATGCTTTTAATAATCTTTTGTTTGGAGAGTGTAGTTGGGGACTTCATATTCGAATAGCTTTTGGAGGGAGTAAATTCAATAAAAAAAAAAAAAAAGCATGTTAATTACAGTATGCAATAGACCAGAACAGCACTAAAAGTGTACAGTACAGAAGAATATGTGTTTAGGAAATGAATCACGTATATTCCAAGAGGCAAGGTGAAATTACTCTCTCTATATAATCTGTAATTGATTATTTTCCAAGTCAACTACATCACTCTTAGTTTAAAAATACCACAAATTAGGTGGAATTTGATAAATTTGTCTCCTTTTCCAGTTTGTAGATTGTTTATAGCAATTCACTTTTCTGCAAATTAGGTTAAAGAATGGTTCATACTCACCACACATGATATTTCATAATTTACATGCCATATGAATTAATATTTTCAAGATTTATCTTGTCATGAATGTACTTGCCAAATCAATTCTTTTCTTTCAAAATTGTTCATGAAGAGGTGGCAAACCTCGTGAAAATAAACTCACATGCTAATTTAATGGCTGAAGCCAGGATTGTCTGGTTTTAATGTGGAGAAAACTTGCAACTTTTTATAAGCTACTTTTACACTTCCACAAAGGCTAACCACCCCCCACCCCGCCAATCAAAACCAAAACCAACGCTCCCATCAGAAAACAAAAAAATTATTTATGGTTCTTGTCAAAAGCTACGGTACAGCGCAAGTAGAAGCCATATGTATAAAAGTATTTTTCCTTCCATTCAAGCTTTTTCAGATGGACCCCAATGGGTTCTCAATTCACTTTTTGCTTTACTTACACAGGCAGATACTGCAGAGACACTGTTCTCCTTTTTGGCCTTATGACATTTGAGATACTAGGCCTACGTCTCAGTAGGGATCTGTCTCTCCTGTCTTCTTCATGTTTCTTTAACACTAAGAAGTGTCCTGTTTCTTACAGGCTCATGGTATTTCAGTGCCATAGCAGCAGCCTGCAGCATGGATTCCCTCCACATCCACTGCATTGCACCTACCACACTTCCACACACCTCAGGCGAGCTTTAGTGAAGCTATACAGATCTACAATAGATGACTATCGGACAAGTCCCTACCTCTACGAAGAGCAATGTCCAATATATTCATCTTGGTTTACCACATTTCTTTAAATGTCTCAAGCATTAAAAATTCCTTTAGACCAACATATAATAGAGAGAGCAAAGTATTTCAATTTAATGGAGGCAATTTTCTCCCACCTTACCCAGTCCTTTAAGCAAAAACATATTCCACACAGTATGCTGCTTAAGTCAAAGTGCGATTTTCTTGCAATTTATCTGCTGGATTTTTACATACCATAAATTGTCATTTTGTCACTCTACTGACTGACAGCCCATCCTGCATTGACCTGCAATACCCAGTGTTTTCAACTGACAGTATATCACTGTCTAGCATCAACAAGTCCCCATTGATTTGAGTTGTAAATTAAATACCCTGATGGTTGTAATATGGTGATTTATTACTACAGTCAATGGAGGTTTTTCTTTGCAGTGGATATGAGCACGTGCACAAAAATACAAGTCCCCAGAGTCCCCCTCAGAGTGTGAATATTCCATAATTTTCAAGCAAACCACAGCGTGAAAGCTGGTCAACAGGGAGTTTCAGGAAAATAAAGTTATGGAACCAGAGGACATCAGCTGTGAAAAGCGGACACTGAAATGCTCCTGGTTGCCAATTCTCATGTTTTTAAATACTGAGACAAAACTCCTCATGAACTAGCTAGTAACAAATCTCATAAACTTGACCTGGAAAGGTAGCTGAAACAGAAAACACATGAGAAAAACAAACAGAGGTTCGTTTTCAATTTAAAGAGGCTGTTAGTATTTAACAGTCGTTAAAAAATTATGAATTCCTAGTCTCTAAGAGTTATCAAAAATCCCCTGTGAGGTTATTACCTCTTTTTTTTTTTTTTTTTCCAAATAAGGAGTAAAATGTTAAATTAATTTTCACCATTTCTGTTGACCATTTCTTTACTATGATGGAGTTCCATTTTTCAAAAATCAAAATCAATACATTTTGAATTTTGGACTTAGCAGAGGGTTGGTGTCTTATTTCTCTATTTCTGCTTGCTTACAGAAAGTATTTGTTCTGGGGCTCAGTGTACCTGTATCATCCTTTAAAGCACAAAAATGAATTTTAACAGGGTGATACACATAACAGGAGTGCATTTACCACCTTTCTCTGCAAGGTTAAACAGTTCAGTTGAAAAGTTTTCCGAACTTCTTGTGGCTTACACTTTCTTTGCCACCCTAAAGTTACAGTATTATCATTTTAGCCGGAAAGGATTCAGAGTGCAATGTTCCACAGAGTACTTCCCAGGAAAACTTCCTAATTTAGCTCTATTAATTCCCCCCATAAGAAGTCCCTTTAAGTGTCAGTTGAATTGCTGAGAGAAGACAAGTGTCATTCACAGAAGAGAAGGAGGCTAGGCAAGGAGTACAGGAATTCTTATTAATGATCTGGTTTTGTGTTAATGAGCACAAAATGATGCTCACAAAAATCTTTAATCATGATACCTGATGTTCACTTTGATTTGGCTGGAGATTCAGACTATTTCACACAATTTTTGTGACTGTAAAATTGATAATATTTAACTAACATCTCGTGCAATGTCCACAGGGTTCTGCAAGTTTTCCTTTCTATTCCTACAGTGCTTGAATATATACCTGTTGTGAAAGACAATTTGTTCTAACTAGTCACAGCAAAAAGAGACAGAGAAGACTTTTCATTTGGTAGAGGAAAAACTTTAAACAAATTTTAGAAGACTATATGCAACTTGAACCTATAGTATAGGTGCTATAGGAATGCTCACTTGCTCTCTATTAGAATAACTTTTGAGGACTGGGGTTCCAAAACATGAAATCTAGATTTCTAGCTAAATTACACTCTTCTTTTGCCTGGACCTTTCCAGTCAAATGCAGAGCATCAAGCAGCACTGTGCAAGATCTTCAATAAAGAAAACAGGAAAGGGGTGAAAACATGCTTGACTGTATAGAAAGTTGAGTGCTTTCGTTGTCATTAATTACATTTAATATAAGGAATTCAAAGGTAGAAAAGCATGCAGACTAACCATCTAGATCCCTTCCACTCAATGGAGGGAACAAGCACACCAGGGACAGTTTATTGTATTTTTTGTAAGATGGAACAAGTCACTCTGTGGAAATGCTCGTCTATCATACTGACTGTATTTGAAGTAGACTTGATTAACAGAGATCAAAAGTCTACTTTTAGATAGGTGAAAAAAATGAAATTCTACTACTAGACTGTCATAAAAATGGTATTTGACAAATATGACCTGGGAAAAAATCTTAACAAGTTTGGTTTGTATTACAGAAAGATAATTAAAATATTTTTTGAATACCAATCTGATTAATTAACTAGGAAAATATCTATAAACAGTCAAGTATACAATGTTCAAAGAAGTTATGACTGGCCAAGTAAGTGACTTAACAAAGTGAGGTCATCTAAACACTTTTCCTCAAGTAGATAAATAAAGCAAATTTTTCTAACTGTATGTTAGTTGTTTCAGTTTCTGTAAATATTGTGCATTTATCTAAAAAATCACTTCTCATGAATATTCATATTCTTAATTCAAAATGAACTAAGATGCTCATAACCTTATGTATCCGTTCACTCAGGGGTTTCCACACTGAGCCTACTAATAGCAGTGGCTCATGAAGGTAATCAGGCACAGTCTGCATGATGTTCAAACCATCGTTACTTCCCTTCATGATCAACCCTGAGCCCCAGTTTCTATTTTAAAAGGCACGTAATAACTTTGCAATAATAATAGAATTAATTTTAGTTACTTGAACACACCTGAGCCTAGATTCAGCTCATATGCATAACAATATTCCACTTAACCAGGACTGCAGGATAAGGCTGGAAATATTCCTAGATGAATAGGTATCCTTCCCAGGAGAAAACAAGCATTAGCAGGAATTGGATGTCTTCTGGAGCCATTCTGGAGATGGTTCATCCAATAAGCAAATGTCAAATGTCCCTCCTCAGTCCTTTGCTAGGGGGTGGATTTTGACTGGACTAAGCACATTAGGAGACAAGATGGAGTCAGGCAAGCTGGCTTTTAGAGACTGCAGAGTTAATAAAGGAAAAAAAGACTTTTTGCTCCTTTTATCAAAGCGCAATGATGATGTCAGTCCCTGGACAAGTTAGGCTGCTCTGAACTGGGCGTCTGATATACATTCACAGAACAGAGCAGCTGGTCAAAGAGTAAAACCATTGAGAAGTCCGTGTGGGACCACTCTCTGTTTAGCACTTATGCCACCTGCCTGCCCCAGTATATCATAAATGAAGCAAAAAAGATGTGCCTTCTAAGCCAGATTCCTGGGTAAGAAATTTCACTCACCCGTGAACAGCCTGGATCTCAAAATCATGACAACATATGGATTCTGTTAGAGGCAAGGCTGAAGCTGGAAATGCTGAAAGCTTCATAATATCTAAAGGTTTGAATCGCATAGTTTCTGCTTCCATGGTGATTTTATACTGATGTACTTTTTTTTCTTATATGAGAATAATTTTTTCTTTACAACCTTCTTTAATCAACTTCAGTATTAATGTAAATTATATACACGTGTGTTTTAGAGGACCTCTGAACCTCATCTGTAGGCAATGAAATCCATTCTAGCCTTCATCCTGTAGGTACCCAAAGTCACGTGTTCTCATTCTGTGGATATAAATTTCTTGCACATTAAAAAAGGTAGCAACTGCTTCTTACAACAGACAGAAGCTGACTTGTAAATATTGGGATTACAACGTTGGCTATAACATAGGAGACTTTCCCAAAATTAAACAGTGCATATTTGAAATATAAACTAATAGACCTTTTTTGCAGAAATCCTGACAAGTGTGAGATCACAGAATAGAATCATTGAAAGAAAGCACCTCACCAGAAAAACAAGCACACTCACATACAACCTAGTATTCTGAATGGTTGCCCCTGTATTACTTGTGTTTACTACCAAAGATTCTACATCACTGAGGGAGAAAGAAAAGCGTAAGGCAGTTTTAGTTTCTATTACTATTAATTTTGGACTAATATGGGATAGTAACTGTTAATGCTCTATTTTCCCCTAATGAATGAAGCAAGCATCCTATTAACACCCATGACAGTACCATAAATGCTTGAGGGTAGAAAAGATCATGCATCGATTAGCACCTCATCAACATTTTAACTGTTGATTATACAATCTTTTTATTTATTCTATGTAGCTTTACATTCACAATAAACTCATCTGAAATTAATCTGCTTTCATAAGAACCAGAAGTTTCAGCTATTGTAGTTTTCACTTCTGCAACAGATGCAAGCCATTTTCTATTAAGATAGAAAAGCATTGCAAATAAGCTAAGGTCATATGCTTATTTTAAAAAAAAAAAAATCGAAGGGGAGAACCTTTTCAGAGTTGAAAGACAGCGAATACTGAAATAATGAAACCATTTTCCTTGGATATCATACATGCTTAAAATGAATTTACAGAGCATATTCAAGACAAAACAGTGAGTACCCTCAGCTAGGGAATTAAGATTAGCAAGGAAAGAGGACAGAAGTTTAATTTGTCTTCCACTTCAGTTGTTCAAGTGTATATACCATTAGTATCACACAAACTATTATTACTCAAATAGCTGGAAAGATAGTGGCACATAGAGGAGTGTTAGGGGTCAAGCTAGCAAGCTATCTAGATACTTTACATAAAACCAACATTATCACATATAGTCTCTGTAAAATTAGTTTATTTAATTTTAATCAAATCAACTAATTAAAAGACCTTTCTGGGAAAATCAGTAATGCACAAAGAGGCTTACAAAGTCCCTGATGGTTGTGTGCATAAAAAACGTTTTGACTTTTCCGAAAAAAAATTAGTAATTTGAAAGAAACTGATTATGTCCTGAGAAATCAGGCTTTGGGGATGACTCGCCACACCTGACTCACCTCACAGTGGAAGAAGCACCAGCTGATATTGTCACTGTAAATGTTTCAAGAACAACAGGCTCATCCATGGAACAATGAAATGCCAGCGTACTGCTGAACTTTTGCTCAGGGTTTTGCATTTTATCAGCTGGGACAAGGGCTCCTAATTTATCCCTGAGAGTACCTGTCAGGGGCAGAGGCTGCTTGGCTTTTTGCAGCTTAGAAAAATCTTGCAGAATGTAGTATCTATCATAATTTTTCTTTTGTTGTTCCAAGCGCTTATGTGCTCCTTCTTGAAAATGCCTATGACAGGTATAATTGCTATAAATCTGAAAGAGGGTATATTTGACTTTTTTTTTCTTTTTCCCCTCCTTCCCCAGATACCTCTGGAAATGTAGTGAATTATTACCGCTACCTGGGAACTTTGCCTTGTTCAAAGCAATATGCGGTTTAAATAGTAACAGCATTTGTGAAGGAACAGGATGAGTGGGGAGAGGCATGGAAAGGCACGAATTAGTGCCTTGGATAAACTGACATTCTTTTTGAAGTGGACTGGGGGCTTTCCTGGGGCCTTTGTGAACCCATTGCTTTGTGCACTGTCATGACTGGCAACAACATAAGCAATACACTGAATAAAGAATCTTTAGGATTTAATTGTGTCTTTATCACTGTACATCATTTCTTCAGCAGTGTATCTGAGGAAAATAGACTTCATTGGCTAAGTAACAAGGGATGAGGAAAGATCTTCAGACTTCCCTAGTTTAATATAAGATAAATATTGGTTGGAAATGAGAAAAGTTATTCTTGTGAAACACAATGCACCTGTTTGTGCCAAGGAAATTTAGGAAAGGTTAATGATATTGGCTCACTTCTTACAGACATCATACAACATCACAGCTCTTGAGAGCACTGCAAACTGCTGTCTGCTAAACAGACTTTGGGAAAATTTTAGTTCCCACGTGCACAGTGATGATCAACAAAAGCTTTTCAGACCAGTTAATCTTAAAAAGGTAAACCTTTACATGCTACCTATATGCTGAATTGTAAAGGGCAATGGGAAATCAGTCCAAACTCAGTAGAGTTCTAGACAAGATACTGATATTTCAGTTTGCTTCACTGACGAGCTTTCAGCACCTTTTTCATCTGTGGCTAGTTGTAATACCATTATCACATTTTACACATGCAGTCAATTCTTTGGCTATTCTTCACTTACCTGTCTTGGGCCTTGGTCTTCTTGACTTTTGTTTCTAAAATTGGGTGAATTCCTTTAAACCTAATGGTGTAGCTAACATTTGAGGTCCGAACTTATAAACTTAATTTCATCCAAAAAAAAAGTAACAATTTTTCTTGCATTATCTGGTTACTTACACATGGATTGCTCCTCTCCCTTCTTACCAAAGCAAACACATGCGTATTTCTCTCTATGACACAAAAAAAAAAAAAAAAAAATTTCATTGTTAATACAACATACTTCCTTGCCAAAGTAAAACTGTCCTAACGGAGGTATTTTCTATTCTAAACCTCACACATGCATGTGCTTGCACAAGAGGTTTTGTGAATGTGGGTAATTTTTTTACATCTTTGAAATTATTATTTATTTTTGTCTAAAAGTATTTTTGTCTAAAAGAGGGCACCTGGGTCAGTTCTCAGTTAATGCCTGGACAATATCATAATCTCTTATCCTCTAAAGCAAGAAACAGTAAAAGTACGTACTCATACAGCTTTGTTGCAGATGCCATCTGGCTTCAGGAAACATTTTATCCTATCGTTAGTATCAGGCTTCTGTAAAGAATAATGTTATAATTTGTCATATAATTTGATATATTTTATATGCAGCCATCAGATCATATCATCATCTGCTGGCATTTGTCTGAAATAAGGCATTCTCTCCTATAGTCATTGATACAGTAATATTGTATCCCATTTTAATCCAAGGTAAATATATCCTTGTTTCATAGTCTTTCCTTACAATTCCAGATCTGGGTTTTTTCATTATTATTACACTTAAATTATGCTTACATTATAATTTTGATTATATTTTAATCTCTTAAGATGAAGAGGTAAATTTTTGCTTAAGAAACATTTTGCTAAATCACTGTTATTTAAGACAGAGACATGATATGTGGATTGGAAGTTTTTTGCCGTGAGACAATTATTCATTTTCAGGCAGTGAATTGCATAACTAAGAGACCTGAATGGTCTGCTCCTTGTGTCATTTAGTCTGTCTTCCTCTGTCATTGAAGTTATTCTCTACACCATATTCTTTAATATTCTTCCACTGCATTGTCAATTGATTCAGATGATGGAGTTTCCAGCAATCCTATCTGCATATGAACGTATATCTTGCTGTATTCTCTTGATATTCATACTGAAATTTCTTGCTCCTATTTTCACCTTGTAACTACTATTCACAGCTCCATACATTGATCTATTAATATCAGTCCCCCCATACATACCTATTTATTTGTCCTGAGCCATACTAATGAAAGAATATTTACTTGAACGACAATCAGTGACTGTGCTGTATGTATTGGGCTTTGTTTTTTGTTTTTAACTCTACCAAAATATAACTCAAAACTTGGGGAAGGAAACATGATAACTACGTATAAACTAGCACAGGAGATACAGTAAGAGTTTATGAGATCTGAAGGACAATAATAGAAAGAAAAGTTATGAATTATTTAAAATGAGCTGTGTTATTTGTAGAAGTAATGGGATTAATTCAAAAGAGGAAACAGTTGAGTATCAGGAGACATTTCCTCCAATAGGCTTCCTGTTGGGATAGAAGAACTTTTCTCTCCAGAAGCAGAAGTTGCTTGGAGTGGTACAGTTCTGTCTGGGCAGCAGGATTGAGTAAGTATTATACAGCAGTCCTCCACTGACAGCGGGATGAATTTATATTCAAAGATGCAATTTTCTATCTCTTAACTTTTGTAGTACTCAAAAATTGTCTGTGTGTCTGAAAACAAGTCTGTGTTTCAGCCCTTTCTCAGCCACAGACTCAAATTATTTACCACCCTTATCTACTATTGTCTCCATTCAACCAAACGTAACCTGAATGTAGAACAATGATCATCATTGCAAATCACAGCCTACACATAATCTTGGCTGTAGTCCCACGTAATCCTAGTGGAACTGTTCAGTATAATAACCGAATATTCATCATTAGTGGTATGACTACATAATAACAGTTTTTCTCTTTAATTTTCCATGCTTCTGTACAGACAGCTCTCTGCAAAAATGATGATGCCTCCCATTGGAGAAATGTCACTTCTGTCACTGATTGAACCTAGTATTAAGGACAGATCCATTGCATGCTAACATGATACCGATGACCTCACCTTACCTGGAAACTAATGTTTCTTGTTGTGTATCTATTTATTTATTTATTTATTGAAAAAAGTGGCAGAAAGTAACCAGCAAAGACTGAGTTTCAATTGAGAAATTGGCCTATCGCATTTTTCTTTCCTTCCTTTACCTCCATTTCTCCATTGTACCCATACAATATCAAAGTAGTGTTTGTGAAGCTAAGTAATATTGTTGCAATTTATATTATGCAAGTCATATCACCAGTTTAACCAGGAACAAACTGTTATTGATAAATGTTTTGCATGGCATACAAGCATAGCCTCTAGGGAGTAGAATGCTACACACAGATGAGTGATACGAATTTCACAGATTTGTAAGGGGCAACAATATCTACAAGGTAGCTTGAGAAGAACAGAAGAGAGATTGAAGGGTTTTTTTCATTCAGTTTTTGCCATTTCAGCTGCAAATCTTTAACATTAGTAAGAATTGTTTGGGGCTTTTAAGAGTACAGTTGTAGTTTAGTTTATTGTAAAGTATTAAGCATTATCTAAAGAAATAAGGAATGGTAGGCCAGATTTTAACACATCTCTTGATAAAATTTCAAGATTTTTGCTGCAATGAAAGTTTTGATGACTAGTTAGACAAAATAACTGCCACAAGAAATAACTCCTCCGCTGTTATTCAAGAAATACTGTGGAGGTGTTCTCTTTTTCAAATAAATAAGATCAAAATATTACACCAAAATTAGAGCAAAGCAGTGAAAAGGCTGCCACAAGGCTATCTTCAAGGGTCTAATAATAATAATATTAACAACACTAATAACGGTTCTCATTATTACTTTAAAAAGTGAATTAATTACAAATTTGAGGTAGATGTATTTTCTTTAAGTTGTGCAAGGGTAAAGAGTCTTTGATCAAACATCAGAAGCAGCAATTCACATAATGTTATTAATAGCCACTGTTTCAGCATTGAACATTACCTCCATAGTTGGTGAAACTAAACTTTGAATCACTTGAATAAGTTATTAATATTCTTGAGACCATTTCCACTACTAGAATTTAGGACTATGGAGTACAAAAATATCTTTGGATATTTTATTCTACCTCATGTGCTGTCCTCTGTGAAAAGTAAAAACATGATGTTGCTTACTGAGCATGACTGACCATTTGAGCATCAGAGAAAGTAGATCTGCCTTGCACATTGAGATGAGACAAAGGTTCACTCCCAATTACGCTGCAATCAAAAAGACAACCAAAAGAGAAGTGGCTGCATTTATTCAGTCAAGTCTGACTGAAAAATATCTGCCTCTTTGTGAACATTCTGGGTAAACCTACCCACCAAACGTCTCTTATAAAGGAAAATAAAAGTACTTGACCCACTGATACACTACTATTAAATCTTTTAACCGTTCCAATGTCATGTCATGTCCAATGTCATGTTGGCTTTTTTGTTATCTTTGAGCATTTCCAGTTAAATTGTAAAATGGGATATTAAGGTATGAAGACAACCAAGTATTATCCTCACTTCTCTTTGGAATACAATATTAACAATACTGTTGTCCCAATTTTCAAGAAGTGTTAAGAAGGAAGACCCTGGCAATTACAGGCCTGTCAACTTCACTTCAGTGCCTGGTAAGATTAGGGAGAAGATTATTCTGGGAGTTACTGAAAAACACTTGGTAGACAAGGCCATAGCCAACACCACTTCACAAGTGGAAAGTCATGCTTAACTAACTTTATTTCCTTTTATGACAAGGACACCCACGTAATTGACCAAGGGAAGCCAGTAGGTGTTGTGGGATTGGATTTTAGCAAAGATTTTGATACTGTCTCTCACAGTATCCTTCTGGACAAAATGTCCAGCATACAGTGAGACAAGTCCATAATACACTGGGTGAACAACTGGATGACAAGTAGGGCTAAAAGAGGGTAAATGGGGTTACATCAGGCTAGCAACCAGTCACCAGTGGGGTTCCCCAGGGCTCAATTTTAGGGCCAGTGCTCTTTAATGTTTTTATAAATGATGTAGACACAGGAATCGAATGTACATTAAGGAAGTTTACTGATGATACTCAACTTAGGAGGAGCTGTGGACTCCTTCAAGGGTAGAGAAGCTGGTGAGATCTGGATGGACTGGAGAGCTGGGCAACCACCAACTATATGAAATTTAACAAGAGCAAGTGTCAGATTCTTCACCTGTGTCAGGGTAATTCTGGTTATACTTACAAATTGGGGGATGAGAGGCTGGAGAGCATCCCCACAGAAAGAGATCTGGGTGTCTGGGTTGGTGGCAAGTTGAATATGAGTCAGCAGTATGCCCTGGCAGCCAAAAGGGCCAACCATATCCTTGGGTGCACCAAGCACAGCGTAGCTAGCTGGTTGAGGGAGGTGATTGTCCCACTCTACACTGCACTGGTGTGGCCCCACCTCAAGTACTATTTGCAGTTTTGGGCTCCTCAACATAAGAAGGACATCATAGAATCATAGAATCATTTAGGTTGGAAAAGACCCTTGGGATCATCGAGTCCCACCATAACTATTAGAGCGTGTCCAGAGGAGGGCAGCCAAGATGGTGAAACATCTTGAGGGCAAGACTTATAAGGAGAAGCTCAGGTCTTTTGTTTCTTCAGCTTAGAGAAGAGAAGGCTGAAGGGTGACCTCATGGCAATCTACAGCTTCCTCAAGCGGGGCAGTGGGGAGGAGGTGCTGATCTTCTCTCTGTGGTGACCAGCAATAGGACATGAGGAAATGGAATAAAGCTGCATGAGGGGGAGTTCAGATTGGATATTAGGAAAAGGTTCTTCACTGAGAGGGTGGTCAGTCACTGGAACAGACTCCCCATGGAAGTGGTCACAGCACCAAGCCTGTCAGAGTTCAGAGACAGTGCTTTTAGTCATATGATTTAGTTTTAAGTAGTTCTGTGAGAAGCAGGGAGTTGGACTTGATGATCCTTATGGGTCCCTTCCAACTTTAGATATTTTATGATTGAATATGCAGAGATTACTAATATATATTTGTGTTTTCTCTTATAACACCGTAACTCTGAATTCAGGCCCAAACTCTCTTTGATTATTTGTGGGGTAAGTGACAAGTATGCATCAAGCCTTAATGCATTGGAGCTAATGCCTACCGTTGTCATCACTGGCTTCAAAAGAGTTTGTGATGGTTTTCATTTCTCATGTCAGTGAGGTTCTCTTAAGCAGAAATTGTGTCTGTAGGAATTCTGCATGTGGTCTCACAAACCACTTTGGACACCCCCATTATTATATCCATAGTTGTGCAATTATCTTCCATAATAAACTCTGTCCTGTGACTGAGAAGTACACTCATCTCTTCTTAAACTTATAAATAGCCAATAAATACTAGAAGTTGTTGTTACAAGTCTGTGAACATCTATCTCTAAACTACATTTGGTTGTTCCAGTCTCCAAAATTATATAGTTTTTCTGGCAGAATCCTGTGTATCAACAGAGGCTATTTCTACACTGCATTTTCTCAATGCTGAGTTCAACTTGAGCTTCATTGCCACTATGTGCTTTGAGAAACTGTGCCCTAATGTAGGTTTATAACTTACTCAGGTTAGCAATATCCCTTATCCTATGTCCAAGTATGACTATATTTGCAGTGTGAAAAAAATGAGTGTATTGTGCCTAGCTCAGTGACCGTAATCTAGGCTCTTACAAATAAAACATCTCTTATTTTATATATGAGCAGCAGATAAGCACAAAAATTAGAACTGCATAAACTGTTTCCCAAATTTTGATTTTTGACCACACAGCAGCAAAGTGATGTCACCATCAGGACATTTCTAGAATAGTCCTGGAGTCAGCTGATACAAGACAATATGCCCTCTGAATCAGGGGGACAGGAGCAGCTGTGCCACAGATCTCCTCCAGACTGTAAAATGGAAAAAAATAAAGCTGTGTATATGTGCTAACCTGCCTTCAGTGCACTTCACCATTGAACATCCTTAAGTCAGCGTGGAATGTTCCTTATTTCTCATTGTTCTTTAATATGAAATTCTGCCATCATCTGTTTTTAAAACAAATGCAAAATACTCAATTATTTTGTGAGCCATAGCTATGACGCCTTTAATATTTACCCCATTCTGACTGAATGTTACTCCTGTTTTTTTCACTGTTCTTTTACACACCCCTAGTTAGATCTTTACAGGGTCTAACACATCATGGCTTTTGCCATTTTTCACTGTATGCTTTTACTGCTCTAAAATGCATCTTTCTTCCCACATCAAGAAAGTAATTTGAAATGTCAAAAATCCTAGTCATACTTTTTCATTTGGTTAAAAAATAAAGAAAAATAAAAATCATTCAGAGTGTGAGCAAAAAACAGTGGAAATGCCTCAGAGAAATTTGAGGGGGAGGGATGTAGATATCAAAACATCTTACTACAGTTCTGAATGTCTTTGTTGATTGACTGCTTTTGTTGCATTATACGCCTGTTCCTCTTCAGTGACATCATAATTAAACCAGCATTTTTTTCAGTTTTACAATCAAAACTTAATTTGCCCAAATTAGCAGCAACTATACAATGTATTTGGGAAGTTACCAATGTGGTCTAAGTATTTTTGATTTGTTTTTTTTTTCATTCATTTCATCAATATATAGTAATAGAAAGGTCTCTAATCCACCCAAAAGAAGCCACAAACACCTTAGGAACATGAATGGCAAATACGAAATTGGGGATCTGCCACGGTGACATCTGCGAGACTGCTGAGCTGGGGAAGAACTGGTGAGAAGGTCAGAGACACCAGCATTCTCAGAATGGTAAACCTTTCAGCTATCAAGTATCACAAAATCACATATTAAGGAGGAGAATATCTGTCAGTAACTGTTCTTTAGATTACGTTTTTCAGTTTCTCAGTATCTTTCTGCACTCTAGACTACATGATCCTCTTGACTTCTTCAACTGAGAAAGAATGCAGGGATACAACATTTTACTGAGCCCTGTCTTGCCATGTGTTTGTCTTTCTTTCCATCAAAAAGGCACTTAATACATACAGAAAAGACTCAAAGGATATGTGAAATCTCAAATACTATACTCTCTTTACATAATATGCATTCTTTGGGGGGATTTATACAATACTTCTGAGAGTTTAAATGCTATCTGTTAGTATCTCAGCCAAAAGAAAAATAATTTTTGTATATATGAATACAATCCCATGGATTTTCTTTTATCTGCACAAGTCAAATTATTTTCTTTTTCCTTCATCCTACTTATACTTTGTGCAAGTGCTTTTGTACTCTCTCCATCAAGTTTCACCTTACCCAGGATTCATTAATCAGAAAAAGTGCAAGACAATCAAATTAGGTCCAGCATGCTCCTGCTGTCAAAAAATCACCCAGCTGTGATTGATTAATAGAAGAATGCATCTGGTTTTGTGGTGCAAGTCCTTCCCTCAAAAAATTTGCAGTTGTTTAACATGTTTCTGTCAGTAGACCTTCTCAGCTGACAGTCTTTATGGAACAGCCATCTGATTTTGAGGATTATAAATACTTTATCGCAATATTTATGACATGCTTCTCCTGAAAGATGATATCTTCTCCTTTTCAATAGATTGATGTCATGGGGTAACTGCAAAAGCTAAGTATACAGTTAGAAAATAAAGTCTAAGGTTTATCTAATTCACGAGCAAATGGCATAGTCCATAGCCTCAGTCTATTTTTTACTGTCATAAGGGATATTAAACTAACATCAACACTTTCAGAGATGCTGTTGTTTTATTACAGACTTAAAGGTCATGCTAAATTAAAAATAAGTAGAATTTAAAATGGTTAATTTGAGGTTGCATCTTCCCTCTTATCCCTCCTCCTGGTTTATTGACCCTTTGTCTGTTTCTTGTCCTGATATTTTTCTGTCATTTCAAGAAGAATTAGCATTCAGGTATTTTAGGCATCCATCTTAAAGATGTGGGGATAGTTTAGACTCTGTGAAGACTTTCACTTTGTTGTCCTGTAATTGTCTATACAGATAAGACAACTATTATTTATCTTTTATTTTTCTGCAGTGATCAGAAGCATTAGCTAGACCAGGATGCATTTTGCTAGACACAAAGTGAAAAAAAAAAAATAATCTTGGCTATAGGATTTTATAGGCTCAAAGAGAAGACAGAACATGTAGATGGATACATAGTAATAGGGCCTGAGAAAAGAGGATGAAGGAAGAAGAATGAATTTGCGTTAAACAATTGCATATGCAGATTGAATCTGTTAGCAGATCAGGAGAAGTAATATTAGGCTGCCATCCATCCCCTGTCAGTGGATATTTTTTTGTAGAAAAAATTTTGAAGGTGAGGTTAGTCATCACATTTTTTTAAAGTGAGTCTTAGGTTAACTTTGTTAAAAGGCTTTACTTGCTTCCAGCTGCTTTGTACTGCAGGGACTTTGATGTTGTCCTCCTGTGTAATATACATTTCAAGAGATGCATATATTTAGGAGAAAGGACTTTTTTAGTTGTAACTAAAAGGCATATAAAAATAATGCTATCAAAGACTGGAGAGCTACTCCATCTTTCAGAAATATCTTGTGGTTTTCACTAAGTTATTTCTAACTGACCACTATTTCTTAATTTATTTTCTTTTCTTTTTATCTTTTCCTCTCAACCCTTTCAGTACGGAATACTGAAGCCTTTTGCACTGATCACCTCTTACATGCATTTATTGTTTTGTATAAAGTGCTATCTAAAGCTGATAGTCTTTCCTTTTCTTCCTAATCTTTTTAGATCTAGAGAACAAAGATCTTTGCCATTATTATCTGCTCAGTAAATACTATCATTGTTTTTTAGAGAGATTGTGTTATAAACATACCTATTGATTGCAAGAATAAAAACTCCATTCCATAACCTCCCTGGTATCAGCCATTTTTGTCCTTTGTTAATGGATATGACCCAATCTTGTGAATAAGATGCCAACGTGCCTTGCATTGCACACATGAATAAAGCTTGGTGCATACAGAAATATTTGCAAAACTAAGATCTATAAATCAAGAGTTTAAAAAGAACATGTTGAGACCATTGCAGAGGACAAACTTTATTGTTATCTATATGGTGCTAATTGCCTCCCAGGAATCTTGATGCTACTATGGGATTTCAGAAGTTTCTTTAGATACAGCTCTGACCTACAGCTGATGGTCAGAAATTCAAACTATCTATGGTTAATCCTCAGAAGCACCAAGGCTTACCTCTTACTAATCTTTATTCTAAGGTTAAGCTGTGGTGCTGGGAAAGGGAAGGAGTAATTTCCTGCAGCTCTTTGCAGAGATCAGTATTACCTTATATTGAAAACAACTGTACAATGAATGCAGCTCTGCTGACAAAGAAAATATGTATGCCTAAAGAGGAAAAAAATACCTAATATTTCTTCTCTAAACTAATAAAAATATGGGTGAGAATAAACAATTGAAATAGAGTTTGGAAATTTATTACGTTTCTGAAAGGAAAGCCCATATTATACAACTGTAATATGGGCTTCACAAAGTCAATAAAAAAAACCTATTAGATTCAATGAGGCCATGGTTGCCTCTCTCTTTTTCAGTATCATAGGTACCAACACATGCTGCCTAACAACAGATCCTTCCATTTAACTCTGGCTCTACAGTAGCCACTGTACTGGATGTTAAGCAAGTGTCACCCCCATCCCACGGGTCTAATCCTCTGGTTGTTCTCTGAGTACCTTTAAGCGTGCAGTGATCTGAATGCACCACATCCACATGTATTTCTATAACGGGATATGGGTACAACTGAGCTTTTGGGTCCATTGAGTTAGGCATTGCTTATGACATTCAGTTTCTGACTGACCACCTCTTTCTTTCACTCACAGGCAGCGTCTCCAAAGATGGAGATTTGCCAGTGCTACTTATATGTACCTAGGTTTGCATTTGATGTATCCCTGGATTATCTGAATAACATTTCTGCAACTGAGACAGCTTCCCCATCACGCACTGCTTTCCAAACTTCTGAGTTTAGATCCAAACAGGGCTAGAACATCGTTTAGTGCCTTCCAAAATATCTGCGATTGAAATCTAGTAAAAAGAAATGTTTCTTTTGTGAGACTAAATAACATGCTTGCACACAGAGGAAGCATCAAAGGAGTGCATTTTAAACTGTCATATTTTTCATACAGTCTTTGCATGTGAATTGGGTAAGTCGTTCAGCACCATTAACAGGCAAAGTTTACAGGTTTTGTCATATGGGGAGAAGAGGGCCAGAGGCAAATTTGTCCCTCTCTTGGTTCAGTCCAGCAGTGATGACTGACTGTTGTTACAGGAAAACAAGACTAATTTGAGGGAAAAAAAATGACATAGCACAGGAAATTCTTGGAAAGATTACAGCACATATGTATTTCAATAAATCTATCAGATTTCAGATCTGGCTACTGTATGCAATTCATGGAACTGTATTATATCACTCATAAGAGAATTGCTGCAACCTTGTGAAACGAATATGTTTGTACCAATACGTATTACTAATTTTGAACTGTGCCTATACTCTGTGCATATGTCTGGCTTCCAAACCGGACAAATTCTAGCAGATTGCAAGCTGCCCGTTAACAGGCAATGGACAACAGGCAATGGAGACCAGAGAGGACTGAAGGTATTTAATTTTTTTTTCCATCTAATTGACACCAGATAAATTAGAATTAGATTCTCAATGTGTAAGCTAACTCTTGATATTTGTATTACAACTAAGATTTAAAAAAATGGTTTGGGGAGAGTTTGGAATCGGACATGGAACCCCATAACAGAACAAATGAGAAACCAAATCATTGATAAAGGGTTTAATACTACTGAATTCAGCTTCAAACCAAATCTTACATTGGACTCATCTTTGTGTTGGGATGCTCAGGCATTATTCTAAATGCAGAATTCTTAACAAAATATTTCTGATCTTATCTTTGATAGAAGTAATTTTAAATAAGCAAGAATAATAAAGAGAAGAAAGAAAACTAAATTTGCTAGCATGCAGTGTTATGAAAAATTGAACTGAAGATCACAGCAGATGATAAATTTCCTAAGTCTAAGATGTGATTGTGGATGAAAAAAGAGGAAAATGCTGTAATGGGATATGGTAACAGTAGCATCACTCACAAAATAAGCCAGGTAATTACACTCTTCCATGCAATGCTGAGTAGGTCTCATATGAAATATTTCAGTGAGTTTTGGGCTTTCCATTTCAAAAACTTCATCAATAAAATGGAGTAATTATTTTGAGATAAACAGGATTAAGATTTGATAAATGTAATCCATGAAGAAAGAGTAGATATAAACAGGACTAGTACAAACAGGAAAAAGAAAAGATGAGCTGACAGGAAATTAGTGTCCAGAACCATCAACAAAGCATAAATTATGTTATGAGGAAGATACATATTATCATGAGTGAAAAATGACAGAATAAGAAACAGAGAATTTAGTGCCTGAGCCATGGAAGTGGAGATTTCTACAACAGAATCAAAAAGGAATACATTATGCAGGTTTGCTAGGGATTATATTTCTTATTTGCACCTCATTGTATTGGAATTTAGCAAAGACAGACTTGCTAGGGGAGGAGTTTTCTTTGAAATTAGAAATCATTTTCGACTCTGACATCACAAGGTTGCCTGTGGTGTAGTCTCAGACAGCTCCTAAATGCTCAAACACTTGTTGGTGTTTTAAGAAGGTCTAAAATGCCAATGTTGTTTGTGACCTTTTACCAAAAGGGTCACAAGGTGAAAGATAACCTTTTGCCAACACTACTAATGGTAGAAAAAAGGACAAGCTATGGAGGATTATAAAACTCTCATCAAATACTAATGGCTAAAATGGATCTCTGAGAATTAGATTAAATTCTATGCTTAGCATTAGGTTCAACAGAATAAAGAACTACAAAACAGTCGTATTTAAAAGTACAGTTCTTAAGAGTCCAAGATGTTTAACGCAAAACTTGAGTTAAATCTACCCTGACAAAATTAAAATATTGATAGGATATTAACTTAAGTTATAGCAATTGTAAACCAGGCTAGTGTTAGTTAAGTCTAACCGTTCATACAGAAAAATGCCTACGTGAGTAAATAGTCCCTAGAAACTCATATTTGAGAAGAAATGTTCAAAAAACAAATCCAGAATCACTGACCAAATTCATGAGAGCATACCTAAAACAGCTTAGTATAATTTCATTTTCTAAAGCAAATACATTTAGAAATTACAAAACAGTAAGAAAAGTCAATTATTTTAGCTTAAGAATCAGTGAAAAAATAATTACATGTAAGGAATTTTTAAAAATAGTATATATTGTGTTGATAGTTTAGCATAACTGTAATACAATTACTGTATTCCAAAATATTAAGAAAAATGTCTAAATAACTGCATGCAAAAGATTGAGGAAGACAGTATAACTCATATAGTTATTCATATAAATATTTATACTTATTCTCAGCAACCAGTGATTAGGCATTCCTGCTGGCTGACTCAAGCCTTCGAAGTTTTCCAGCACTGTGAAAGCAGAAAATAAAAATAAAGATGACAGAAAAGTAAATGTAAAATCTCTGAGGATAGGAAAAAGTTAAGAAAGGATGAGAAGCTTTGAAAGGATGCAGAATTCAGAAATAAATAAGTAAAATTAAATCATTAAACTTTCCAGCTTTCTTTTCCATCTCCTAAAGAATGTTTCTTACATTCTCTATCTGCAATCTGTACATCTTAGATTGGAAGTAATCATCCTTCACAGTTCATATAAGAAGTTTTCAATTAAAATGTCATTATCTGCAATCAGCTGTACAGTAAAGAAAAGAAAAGGCATTGGGCATTTGTTTTCTTAAGCAATTAGTATTTTGCCTTTGGAGTCAGAGGAGAAAAGAACAACCTCTTTCAACTATTCCTTATCACAAAATCAGCTGACATAAAGAAAAAAAAACAAACAATGTTCCTCTGAGTAAAAAAAAAATATTTTGTTGTGATAGCAGCAAAGAATAACTTGAAGAGATAACTATTGTACAGTAATAAAATTTTCTCAGAGGGAGTAAGAGCAGAGAATGGATATTGAGGAATTGCGTGAAGTAGTGAGAGAGAAGGGAAAAATTGCACTAAGTTTACTCTTTTGACTTTCTTCTTCAAATCATATCTATATTTTTTCTCATGTTTATAATCTCTGTCTCAGGGAGGAAGATCAGGACCTGTTATGTAAAATGTATTTTTATCAAATAATAAATAAGATTATTAGAATCACGTAATGCAAGTATGTAGGCTGGAAGAAATATCAGGTGAACAGTCCACATTCATGCCTAAAGCAGCTCTACAGAGCATGGGCAATAACAGAGAGAGAGAGTATGGATTGTCCTGGATTCATCAGCCTCATTGCATGGATGTCATTTCTAGTTAGAAATATTGACTTCTGATTGATTTCTCTGATTTTTGTATTGACTCCTTGTGATACAGCTTGCCAGCTCAAACGCTGATGTCCACTCTCTTCTGTTCCTACTGTGGATGCACATACTTCTGCTATCAAAGATCAAAACCTTCCTTCATTTATTCCTACTCAAATGCTCCTGGCCTTTAACTAAGAGCAACACAACCACACAGGTGTATGATCTTAGAACTACTTCTAAGCCACGGAAAGCAATGGTGGTAATATGAAGTAGGATGTAACTCCCACTAGCTTGCATCTTTTTAAATAGATTTACAATAGTTACGTTTCCTGTTGTATACCTCTATTTTGGCTCCTCATCAGGTATGGTAGCACTTCCCTAATACCCAATTTGACTAAATGAAAGGAGTCAAGGTTCCAATTCCTGGCTCCCTAAACAATTGTGCTGATGGTGGAGATATAAGAAGTAAACTTACCAGTTTGTTTTGTTAAGGAGTTTTGTTGATGCACGTTTCTTATAAATACCACCCCCTAGAAATGTTAATATTTATGGAATACTTACTTCCACAAAAATAAAGATATATTTGCCATGAAAAAGGAATAATGAAAGAATGAAAGAAGAAAAGGAAAAAAAAGGAAGGATAAGAGAAAGAAAGAGGAAGTGTTTCCAGTCATCAGTGGAAAAGACAAAATTCAAATGGGCAATATATTTTGTAGCAACATGAGGGACAATCAAAAAGAAAACATTGCTGTTGTAGCAATGTTGCTGTCACCTTTTATCAAACAATATTATTAACAGCCTATCAAAGCTATAAATTACACTCTGAAATAGTAGCACCTGTAATTGGATGTGATGATAAGGGGATTAAGAGCGGATCCCTTTCACTGATATGTTTTGTGATCCTTTGAAAAGGTATTCTCTGAATTTATGAAGTCTGATTTGTCTTTTTTGTCCATATATTTACAAATTTGCATCTTTGCCATCTGCACCAGAAAAGCAATCTGCTGCTTTAAACATCTGTTTTTCGCAGATAGAAGAGAACTGTAAAAGTGGAATCAATCAGATATCCCGTTTTTCCTAGTTTGCCCCCTTCAGTCGCTAGAAAGGCAACTATGAGATACACTTTGCTTTGTATCAGATTGCAGGCATGCCATCAATATTCCTAAGTAATTACTATGCAACATCTCAAATGACCCTTTTTCCATAATTCTAACAAATTACTTACATTCTGTTACTATGTCGATAGCCTTTGAACACTATTTACCCAATCAGGAAAAGGCTATGTAATTTAATTATTAGAGGCAAACTATGCCATCTCCTCCTTTCACAGTCCAGGGTTCCCTGGCTCTACATATCATACTTTCAGATGTTAAAAAAAAAAATCCCATCATGTTTATTCATATATAGTCATTGCTCTGTGCTGAACCCAGATGGTTCGTCTGAGGCTGACAATGGTGGATTCTCCTTTTATCCTCTCATTTTTTCTCTTTTGAAAGAGGATCATTTTTTGGCAATAAAAGCCAGTTACTGAGGCCATGGATCTGGCCATGAATTCATATTCTATAAAATATTTTACTTCCTTATCTCCAAAGATCTCGAAAGCCTTTCAAATGGAAGAATGACTTCTTTGCTTTGGTCTTTACTGCTTGGCCCAGCCCGGAGGAGTCCCAGGCTTTGGGGAAAGTAACAGGGAAAGAGGAAGATTTCCCCTGGGTTGAGGAGGATTGAGTGAGGGATCAGTTAGGTCAATTAGATATTCACAAGTCCATGGGCCCCGATGGGATGTGCCCAAGAGTGCTGAGGGAGCTGGCAGAAGTCATTGCTGGGCCACTCATCTTTGAAAAGTCCTGGAGAACAGGCGAGGTGCCTGAGGACGGAAGGAAAGCCAATGTCATTCCAGTCTTACAAAAAAGGCAAGGAGGAGCCGGGGAACTACAGGCCGGTCAGCCTCACCTCCATCCCTGGAAAAATGATGGAACAGCTCGTTCTGGGCATCATCTCAAGGCATGTGGAGGAAAAGAAAGCTATCAGAAGTACTCAAAACACGCGTTCACCAAGGGGAAAGCATGTCTGACTAATCTGATAGCCTTCTATGATGGCAGGACTGGATGGATAGATGAGGGGACGGTGGTAGATGTGGTCTACCTTGACTTAAGCAAAGCGTTCGACACGGTCTCCCACAGCATCCTCATAGGGAAGCTTAGGAAGTATGGGTTAGATGAATGGACAGTTGGGGTGGATAGAAAACTGGCTGAAAGACAGAGCTCAGAGGGTCGTGATTAGGGGCACACAGTCTAGTTGGAGGTCAGTGACGAGCGGTGTTCCCCAGGGGTCAGTACTGGCTCCAGTCCTGTTCAATATATTCATCAATGACCTGGATGAGAGGACAGAGTGCACCCTCAGCAAGTTTGCTGATGGCACAAAGCTGGGGGGGCGGGGGGGGGGTGTGTGTGGCTGACACACCAGAAGGCTGTGCCGCCATACAGAGAGACCTGGACAGGTTGGAGATTTGGGCAGAGAGGAACCTTATGGAATTCAACAAGGGCAAGTGTAGGGTGCTGCACCCACAAATCCATGGGCCCTGATGGGATGCACCCACAAGTGCTGAGGGAGCTAGCAGAAGTTATTGTGAAGCCACTCTCCATTACCTTCGAAAGGTCTTGGAGAACAGGAGAAGTGCCTAGGGCTAGAGGAAAGCCAGTGTCATGCCAGTTTTCAAAAAGGGCAAGAAGGAGGACTCAGGAAACTACAGGCCAGTCCTCAATCCCTGGAAAAGTGATGGAACAGCTCATCCTGGATGTCATCTCTCACCGTGTGGAGGAAAAGAAAGTAGTCAGGAGTGGTGAATATGGATTCACCAAGGATAAATCATGCTTGACCAATCTGATAGCCTTCTATGATGGCATGACTGACTGGGTGGATGAGGGGAGAGCACTGGATGTTGTCTACCTTGACTTCAGCAAGGCTTTTGACACTGTCTGCCATAACATCCTCAAAGGTAAGCTTAGGAAGCATGAGTTAGATGAGTGGACAGCGAAGCGGATTGAGAATTGGATGAATGGCAGAGCTCAGAGGGTTGTGATCAGTGGCACAGAGTCTAGTTGGGTGCCTGTAACTAGCAGTGTTCCCCAGGAATCAATACTGGGTCCAGTCTTGTTCAATGTATTCATCAACAACCTTGATGAGGGGAGAGACTGTGCCCTCAGCAAGTTTGCTGATGATACAAAACTGGGAGGAGTGGCTGACACACCAGAGGGCTGTGCCACCATTCAGTGAGACCTGGACAGGCTGGAGAGTTGAGTGGAGAGGAACCTGATGAAGTTCAAAAAGGGCAGGTGTAGGGTTCTGCACCTAGGGAGGAATAACCCCATGCACCAGTACAGGTTGGGGTCTGACCTGCTGGAAAGCAACTCTGCAGAGAGGAACCTGGGAGTCCTAGTGGACAACAGGATGACCATGAGCCAGAAGCATTCCCTTTTGGCCAAGAAGGCCAATGGTCTCCTGAGGTGCATTAAGAAGACTGTGGCCAGCAGGTCCAGGGATGTCATCCTCCCCCTCTACTCTGCCCTGATGAGGCCACATCTGGAGTACTGTGTCCAGTTCTGGGCTCCTCAGTTCAAGAAACACAAGGAACTACTGGAGACAGTCCATCAGAGGGCTATGAAGATGACCAAGGGAATGGAGCATCTCTCTTATGAGGAAAGGCTGAGAGACCTGGGTCTGTTTAGCCTGGAGAAGAAAAGACTCAGGGGGGATCTCATCAATGCTTATAAATATTTAAAGGATGGGTGTCAAGAAGATGGGGACAGACTCTTTTCAGTAGTGCCCAGCGACGGGGCAATGGGCACCAACTGTAACACAGGAAATTCTGTTTGAACATAAGGAAAAACTTTTTTACTTTGAGGGTGGCAGAGCACTGGAACAGACTGCCCAGAGAGGCTGTGGAGTCTCCTTCTCTAGAGCTGTTGAAAACCCGCCTGGATGAGTTCCAGTCCAGCCTGCTCTAGGTGACCCTATTTTGGCAGGGGGATTGGACAAGACGATATCCAGAGGTCCCTTCCAACCCCTATGATTCTGTGATTCTGTATGTGAAGGTGTCTATGTATACATGTTTCAAATACAAAAACACAGATGTGCATATGCATACATATGAAAGTAATACAAATTGACGGTTTACGTTTGAAAAGAAGAAATTAGACTTTCTAATTAGAAATTAGAAGAATTAGAAATTCAAGAGAATATTTCTGTTCTATTTCATCCAAAATATTTTTGCCAAACCTATTCAAAGAACTTTTAAAAATAAGCTCAGAGGCGTTAGATATAAATTGAGACCGAAGTGCAACCACAGAACCATAGAATCGTTTAGGTTGGAAAACACCCTTTAGATCATCAAGTCAGACCCTAAACCTAACACTGCCATGTTCACCCCTAAACCATGTCCCTAAGTGCCACATCTACGTGTCTTTTACATACCTCCAGGGATGGTGACTCACCCACTTGCCTGGGCAGCCTGTTCCAGTGCCTGACAATCCTTTTGGTGAAGAAGTTTTTCCTAATATCCAATCTAAACCTCCCCTGGTACAACTTGAGGCCACTTCCTCTTGTCCTATTGCTTGCGACTTGGGAGAAGAGGCTGACGCCCACCTCACTACAACCTCCTTTCAGGTCACTGTAGAGAGTGATAAGGTCTCCCCTGAGATGTCACATTACTGCTTGCATTCTGCAAACTTCTCCAATCACAGTGAGAATTGTTCTCATTTCCAACAATATTTTTCAAGCAAGCTAAGTTCACTAAAGACATGTACAGTAGTATTGCTGCCTACAAAGGAATCAAGGAGTGACTTGAGCTTCCAGGACGAAGTATCCTAAAGATAGCACCTGTCACAGAATATTATTTCCTGCAGATATGGCAAAGCTGTTGGTAATCGGAGTGCATAGCTGCTTTTCTTTATCTGATATTCTTTAATGTATACTCAAAATGATGTAGTGCCTTCTTGTCCACGGTACTGTGTAGCATTTCTACAAATATGGCAAGAATGGATGTTTCTATCTTACCCTAATTTTGTAAGTCGAAAATAAGCAAAACTAGGAAGTCAGAGTAAGTTAAACTGAAAGTTTACAATGTTTGAGAAATGTAGTACATATTCCATCTTGTAACTTCATCAATCTCTACGAAATCTTAATTTTTCCCATGCATTTTATATTCTAATTTGATAACTCAGTAAAGTAAGGCAAGGACTAAGAAATCAGGAAGGAGAAGGACAGTACATCTACTATTTGTGAAAAGAAGTTGTCGTGGTTTGGCCTCAGACGGCAACAAAGAACCACGTGCCGCTCGCTGGGGCCTTCTCGATACCGGACAAATCAGAAGAAAAAGGCAAAACTCGTGGGTTGAGACAAAGGCAGTTTGACAGAACAGCAGAGGGAACAAGAAAAACACCAACAATAACACGGATAAAGGAATGTACAAACACGGTTACGGAACCGCCGCCCCCCGGCCGGACCCGGGACGCCCCAGCCCGCTCCCAGCGGCGGCTTCCCGCCCCCTCCCCCGGCCGCTGCGGGCGGGCACGGCTCACACGGCGCGGAACACCCCTCTCCTGGGGAGAATTAACCCTCTCCCCGCCGCAACCAGGACAGAAGTAAATAATTGAGATAACATTGGGGGTTTTGAGGAAGAACAGTAATAACTTCTGGAAACTGGAGATCAGGGATTACAGTAGTGACAGGCTGCAGTAAATAGCCAAAGACGTTTCAGGCAAGGTAGACTGTCATTTTCTGCTTGGGTTAGACTTCATAGAATCACAGAATCATAGAATGGTTTGGGTTGGAAGGGATCTTAAAGATCATCTAGTTCCAACCCCCCTGCCCTAGGCAGGGACACCTCCCACTAGACCAGGCTGCTCAAAGCGCCATCCAGCCTGGCCTTGAACACTTCCAGGGATCGGGCAGCCACGACTTCCCTGGGAACCTGTTCCAGTGCCTCACCACCCTCACAGTAAAGAACTTCTTCCTAATATCCAATCTAAATGTACCGTCTTTCAGGCACCAGTCCTAGTACTGACCCCTGAGGAACACCACTTGTCACTGGTTTCCACATGGACATTTAGCCGTGGACTGCAACCCTTTGAGTGCGGCCATCTAGCCAGTTCCTTATTCACCAAGTGGTCCATCCATCAAATCCATGCTTTTCCAATTTAGAGACCAGGACGTCTCTGCGAGACAGTGTCAAATGCTTTGTATAAATCCAGGTAGATGACGTCGGTTGCTCTCTCCTTATCTACCAATGCTGTTTGGACTTGATGATCTTAAAGATCTTTTCCAACCTAAATGGTTCTATGATTCTAGGACTTGCAAAGAGTATGAAGGAGAGAAGGAGAAACAGGAAGGCCCAGGGACTTTTGCTTCTTGGGGTTTAAATTCCTTCCATTTCAAAGAAATGGATTACTGCTTCAAAAATGGATTAAGCATGGGTAAAGAAACATAGACTAGGAAAACACAAGACCTCACTGATCCAAAAGTCACCTTCAAGACATATTCCCACAGCTATACACAGAAGTCTAAGCTCAGTACTTCAGTGATCACCTGTGTAACACCAGTGCAGGCTCAAGCTCATCAAGCACATGTAAAATTTCAGCTGCTGATATTTCAAGATCTGTTTTGCAGTTTTTCAGAAAAGCCCTAGTGACCGTTACATAACTATCATTCCAAAGTAGTAAAAGTAGTCAATGCAATTAACCTTTTCATGACCGATAGATTCTCTCAAAAGTTAGAGCATTATAGTACTTAAGGCAAGATGATTGTTAAGCTGTCTTTCCTTTTATCTTCCTGTTGTCTGCCAGGCTAATGATATGAGCAGAGAGTGGACAGCTGTCATGTCAAAAAGAATGAATGTATGTTTCACTCTTATTCAAAGTTCAGAATATTCCTCACATTTTGATTGGCAATCTATAGAAGAAAACAAACCAAAACAAAATCATATTTTGCACAATTGAGGTAGAATCTCTATTTTTAATTAATTTCTACCCTCTAAGAAGTTTGAAGTTTAGAAATACATTAGATTGCATGAAATCCATGCTTTAATTCACTGAGTGAATTAGAGCGCTTTATTAATAGGTTTTTCTCTCGATGAAGTTTACACCACTTTTTTATAGACACCACTTAATTCTTTAGCAGTTTTCATGAATAAGAGGTGTTATTCCATTAAAAGACCTCCCTTCTGCAATTCAGAGTACATTTGTTCCACTTCTTCTTACATTTTTCCTTTCTTTTACTGCTATTTTCATTCCCTAAAGTATTATACTAAAGAATTCCATGGTAGTTGAACAGCTCAAATGCTCACAAACATTCACCACATCTTCTTCTATAGGTCAGTGCTTATAGTTGGTAAATATTAAACAACCTGTCATCATTCAAGCTTTTTTTTATTTTATTTTTTAAGAGACTACTTCATTTCTAGTGTTCTGTTCTTGGCAAATGGTTCATAACAAGATTATGGAAACAGTGAAAGAAGCATAAAAGGAGTAGTCTTGGAGGGCTTTTCTCCCTAACTTCAACCTTTAATTTTTACTGACAATAAATTGTGGCAGCAATTTTTGCTCCAGACATTCACTTTCATGTAGAGTGTGAATGGAGGCAATTGATAATGGGACATTTGAAAAGATAAAGTGAATTTAATGTTCAATACACATCAATTACCGTATGAAAAATCATGAAGACAATATATAAGCTTTGTCACTAAATTTCCTTTCGAATGTGATGGAATGATTAAAAAAAAAAATTAACAGCATTGCAGCAAATGGTTAAAGACTATACTGCTACAATTTAAAAATCTGTACATTTGCAGATCAGGCTCTTCACTGCACAGCTAAATCAAGCCAAATCTTCATCTCATAACTAGCATTAGAGGAAGACCTAGTTATTTTTTGAGCAGTGATTTGCAGTCTCCAGACTACTAGGAAAACAGCATGGTATGAATACATTACCTAGAGATTCCTGAATATTTGCTTTCCTGTGCTTGGAATTCATGGTTTCACTGGAAGTGTCAGTGAGCAGTGAAGCACAGCTATACGTGTCCTACTAGGAAAAAAAGGCATGGGGGAAGGGAATACAAGAAACCGGTTTTATCCTGCAGAGATTTCATTTTTTTTACTGTTTATAATGTGAATTGCAGAACAAAAGCATTTTTGCCTCTGAAAACTACATGTGCTGTGAACAGCTTGGAAAATTACTCAGGCTCCCAAAAGATGCGATCTAAACTCTATAGGCTTAAAAAAAATTTAAAAACACACAAGAAAATGGAACACTAAAACTAGAACATGTTCCACTGTGCTTTCTCTGAGATGACCTTATGGGTCATTGTGTCAAAAAGACTTTTTGAATTACTATACTCAGCACTGGCTCCTTTCAGTTATATAGCATTCGTTATTCTCCTGAGGCAGAGAAATGTAGCTATTGTAAAGCGAAGGATGGTACAACCAACTCATGGCGCTTTTCATGCTCTCAAAGAAATAATGAGAAGCATTGAGAAAATAAACGTATTTTGTGTCTTTGAATACAAAAAAAATTAAGAAACTTTTTAAAACTTTTGTACAGCATTTTTCCTTTCTTGTTTACCCACTTAAAAATCACTCATACAGTATTTTCACTCCCACTTACAAAGGTTATGATCAATCCACCCTCCAGGTTATTTAATTTCTCTGTTCAAGATCCCAACCGAGGAGGGCTGTGAGTTCCTAGATGGAAAAGGTGCATCTACATATATACATCTGCTTTGTGTAAAGATTGTTTTTTATTATTGATCTGACAGTAGTTGCCAAAAGACCCCAGAGAAGATCAAGAGGCTATTGTGCTGTCCCCAACACATGCAAATGATAGTCAGCTATTTCTTTAAAAGCTTCCAATTTAAATTAAAAGGTAGACAAGAGTGAGAAGTGATAATCTCAATGTAAGACACTCTAGTAGGACAGCCAGGAACAGAGCCATGTTCCCTAAAACTGGTCCCTGACCCTGTTCGTAGTAACTCTTAGAGCTGCAAGTTACTTGGAGCACTGTTGGGTACAGAATATATTTACAGCTGCTTTCCTCATAAACTTTTCCACATACGGCAGACACACAATGATGTCGCCTATTGCCTGTTCTTCAGGTCTGTTCAATCTCTAGGCATTTATTAGTTGTCACATTTTCTTCAGCCACTATTACAAATAATGAGTGTCAGGAGTGTTGATACCTACAGTATTCATCAAATTCCTGTCAGCTAAAGCCTTTAGCTACACACAAATTAACAGCCGTTAGGTCTTTCAACTGAGGTCTTCCAATAAAAAACAGCTGATTACGTTTTTATGAAAGCACACAGGGTCGTCTGAGTCTTTTCTAGTAGAAAATGAAAGCACCAGAGTAGCGATGAATGAATTAAGATTAAACACATTTAGGTCACAATCCAAAACATTGCTCAACATATGACCAGATCTGCTGTGATGTCACATTTTTCACCTTACACCTTTTCTGCTGCAAAAAGACTGCTGCTCTGATTCTAAAAGAACAGGCCTTTCCCTGATCCTTACCATTTGCTGTTATGGTCCACCTTGGAGTAGATTTATGTTCTGGATTAATTCCTTTAAATCTTAAATATATCTAGATTACTAGAGGAATAACCCAAATTATTCCCTTGGTAGTAGTGCAGTTCTTCCTCCAGTGAAATCAAAGAAATATTCTCATTAGTGTCAGCAGAAGGAAAAATAAATCCTTTACTTTGGAATGCTAGGGAAACTGGGGAGAGTGAATGGACATAGTGGAGGGTCAGCTGGACTCAGCTTCTCTGGCCTGTCTCAGCAAGCCAGGTATGAGCATAACACTGCAGTTATTGCATTTTATTACAAAAAATTCGAAGCTTCACATAGAAACATAGAATTATAGAATTGTTAGGGTTGAAAGGGACCTTAAAGATCATCTAGTTCCAACCCCCCTGTCCTGGGCAGGGACACCTCCCACTAGATCAGGTTGCTCAGAGCCTCATCCAGCCTGGCCTTAAAAACTTCCAGGGAGGGGGCTTCCACCGCCTCTCTGGGCAACCTGTTCCAGTGTCTCACCACCCTCATGGTGAAGAACTTCTTCCTAACGTCCAGTCTGAATTGACCCATCTCTAGTTTTAATCCGTTCCCTCTAGTCCTACCATTACCCGACATCCTAAAAAGTCCCTCACCAGCTTTCTTGTAGGCCCCCTTAAGATACTGGTAGGCCACTGGTAGGCCACTCTCCCCGGAGCCTTCTTTTCTCCAGACTGAACAACCACAACTTTCTCAGTCTGTCCTCATAGGAGAGGTGCTCCAGCCCTCTGATCATCCTCGTGGCCCTTCTCTGGACACGTTCCAGCACGTCCATATCTCTCTTGTAGTAGGGGCTCCAGAACTGGTTGCAGTACTCCAGGTGGGGTCTCACGAGAGTGGAGTAGAGGGGGAGAATCACCTCCCTCGACCTGCTGGCCATGCTTCTCCTGATGCAGCCCAGGATACGATTGGCTTTCTGGGCTGCTAGTGCACACTGACGGCTCATGTTGAGCCTCTCGTCCACCAGCACCCACAAGTCCTTTTCTTCAGGGCTGCTTTCAAGCCAGTCACTGCCCAGCCTATATCAGTGCTTGGGATTGCCTCGACCCAGATGGAGGACCTTGCACTTGGTGTTGTTGAACTTCATGAGGTTGGCATGGGCCCACCTCTCCAGCCTGTCAGGGTCCCTCTGGATGGCATCCCTTCCCTCCAGCGTGTCAGCTGCCCCACACAGCTTGATGTCGTTGGCAAACTTGCTGAGCGTGCACTCTGTGCCACTGTCCATGTCGCTGACGAAGATGTCAAACAAGACCGGTCCCAGTACTGGTCCTTGAGGGGCTCCACTTGTCACTGGCCTCCACTTGGACATGGACCCATTGACAGCCACTCTTTGGATGTGGCCATCAAGCCAGTTCTTTATCCACTGAATTGTCAGTCCATCAAGCCCATATTTTATCAGCTTGGAGACCGGGATGTTGTGCGGGACAGTGTCAAAGGCTTTGCTCAAGTCCAGGTAAATCATGTCAGTTGCTCTCCCCTTGTCTATTGATGTTGTGACCTTCTCATAGAAGACGACCAGGTTTGTCAGGCACGATTTGCCCTTGGTGAAGCCGTGTTGATTGTACCCAATCACCTCTTCATTATTCTTCTGCCTCAGCAGTGCCTCCAGGAGGATCTGCTCCATAATCTTACCAGGCACGGAGGTGAGACTGACTGGCCTATAGTTTCCTGGTTCATCCTTCTTTCCCTTTTTGAAAATGGGGACTATGTTTCCCCTTTTCCAGTCAGTGGGGACTTCACCAGACTACCTTTACTTTTGGAATATAATAGGGAGCGGTTTAGCAACCTCATCTGGCCGTTCCTTCAGTACCTGTGGGTGTATCCCATCGGGTCCCATGGAGTTGTTCACTTTCAGGTTCATCAGATGGTCACGAACCTGATCTTCACTTACAATGGGCAGTTCTGTCCAACCCCTGCCATTGTCTTCTGTGACTCCAGGAGTGTGGCTGGAGCCCTTGCCAGTGAAGACTGAGGAAAAGAAGTTGTTGAGAACCTCGGCCTTCTCCATATCACTTGCCACCAGCTCCCCCGTTTCCTTTCTGAGGGGGCCCACACCCTCCCTAGTCTTCTTCTTACCATTAATGTACCTATAGAAATCTTTGCTGTTTCCCTTGATCTCCTTGGCTAGATTTAATTCTAACTGAGCTTTAGCTTTTCTCACCAGGTCTCTTGCTGTTGGGACAGCTTCCTTATATGCCCCCCATTCTAGCTGTCCTTTCTTCCACTCCTTATAAAGTTTCTTTTTGTGCGACATCATGTCCAGGAGCTCCCTGTTCATCCAGGCAGGTCTCCTAGCATTCTTTCCTGCCTTCCTCTTTGTCAGTATAGTTTGCTCCTGGACATGGAGAAAGTGATCTTTGAATACTGACTAGCTGTCCTGGGCCCCCTTTTCCTCTAGAGCTTTGTCCCACGGCACTTTGGCCAGCAGATCCCTGAAGAGATCAAAGTCTGCATGCCTAAAGTCCAC
This sequence comes from Fratercula arctica, assembly GCA_947846985.1. Taxonomy (NCBI): domain Eukaryota; kingdom Metazoa; phylum Chordata; class Aves; order Charadriiformes; family Alcidae; genus Fratercula; species Fratercula arctica. Next base: position 50,830,629 of record CANTUZ010000005.1, on the reverse strand, counting down.
GGTCATAAGCTTGGAATATATCCTCCTAGTTGCCCTGAGGATCTTAAATTCTATCACTTCGTGGTCACTGCAGCCAAGGTTATCCCTGAGCCTCACGCTGGTCACCAGCCCTTCCCTGTTGGTGAGAACGAGGTCCAGCATAGCACCTTTTCTTGTTGGTTCCTCTACCATTTGGAGGAGGAAGTTGTCATCAGTGCATTCCAGGAACATCCTAGATTGCTGGTGCCTTGCTGTGTTGTCCCTCCAGCAGATGTCAGGGTGGCTGAAATCCCCCACGAGGACCAGGGCCTGTGAACGCGAAGCGACTTCTATATGCCTATGGAGGGCCTCATCTGCTTGGCTCTGCTGGTCACACATATGAGTTAGATTTTTTAGATACAGAATTTAAAAGTAACAGACAGAACTCTGCACTATATACCTGGAACTCTTCCATTGTGTCTTTTATCATTGACTAATGGCTTTGACAGTCTCCACTCACAGCGTTTTCTTGGCTTTTGGTTACCAGGTCTAAATCATAAACTTAAAAATAATTGTGAGGGTTATTCGTTTCATTGAGAAAGAGAGAAATAGAGTAGTCAAACAAATAGCTGATGAGTTGCTATGCTGTCTGGAAAAAAAAAAAAAAAAGATAAATGCTCGGTGTCGTTGATCTTTGCAATTTCATCCAGAAGGCCAGGAGAAAATTCTGTGCAGTTTTTCTCCCTAGCTGTAACACAGTGAGGAAAAATCAGCTGAGGAGAGATCATTCTCACTCTTCTTATTTTGGTGACTTAAGATTAGACTGAAATACAAATACATGGGGGGGACCAGCTGGTACAAGTATGACAATTACATATTTTTCTCTAGTATTGTCTTTTCTGCTATTTTTTATATCTTTATTTCCAACAGAAAGAGTAAACACATTTCAAGAGAGAAACTTATAGCTTAGGCTACTATTGCTGAATGCAGATCCTTCGGTTGCTTAGAATATTCACTGTACAGAGAGGTGATGCTTTTTTTATGCACACCAGTGATGAAGTATGCCCAGAGCAGAAAACTTGAGAATTTATAAAGAGACGCTTCCAGTTTTGCTTCTGGAAGCATATTAGATCCTTGCACACATAGCTATTAAGGTTACTCTTTCTTCTTGCTCCTATCCCACAGTTCTCATTTTTCACACCAAGCTGATATTTTGGAGAGGAAAATTATCCCTTTATCTGTATACCATGAACTATAGTTTTGCTTAGGACCTATTTAGGCTGATAAATCTACTTATTCACTGAGTAGAGCAGGACAAATCTTTGTTTTCTGAGAAATCAGTCTGACATTTTACCTTTGGGAATAATTTAGGGAGTATTTTAAATATGATAGTGGTTTAGGTCTTTTTTTTTAATCTCTTTTGACCATTCTCAAGGAAGGAAAGAAACTAGGCATATTATTGATTACTTCATTTTACTCTACAGTTTTAGTTTTCTAAGGCAGCCCATTTCCTCCACCTTCCAGTTGGAGGTTTTGTATGTGGTAGATCTGTTTCTTTCTTTTCTAGCAAGAAATATGATCATGTATACTGATGCAAATAGGAGATTTAATGAGAATTTTGTTGTAATATTTAAGTTCCTTTATATTATTATGATATACATAAAAGACTTCATATAAGCTAATGCTAATGAAGTGAGGCTATACCAACAGGAAGTATAGAGAAAACTGAAAAAAAAAAGAAAATGGAAAATATTCTATATGTTAGAAATGGGAAGAGCAACAATTCTGTGCTGAAGAAACATGATGCCTAGCCAATGCATGCACTGAAGACTGAACCTAAAATAATTTCCCAGTATAAAATTCCGTTGGATTAAGAAAGGCTCTGCTGGGAAAAAAGACAGATTACATCCTTCACAGAGGCTGCCAGCTCTGGGCTTCCCAGCATGCCTTGAAAAAATGCAAAAAGCAAGTTACACAATTTCATTTCTGCTAAATGGAAAGTCAGAAATAAATGGTTACGGTTGTTTGGAAATCTCTTCTATGTGTGAAATTGATTTAAGTTGTTCTATAAACTCCTGTTTTGACCTACTTAACAAAGGAAAAAAAAAAAGGAAGAAAAAAAAAGAAGAAAAATAACAGAATTGTTTAAACTAAGCCATAGTATTCACCCTGAGAGGTACCAGCTGTGCTATGTTATACCAGCTGCTTGCTACAGAAACTTCAAGATAATGGACTTCCTGAAATGGACTAAAATAAATAAAATGAAAGAATAATTACTGGGGCTGCCTATGCACTTGTGCTCTGGAAGACTCAGATATTAAAAGCTGCCTGAACTGCATGATGGTGAAGCACAGATTGTGGCTACAATCTTTGTTTTATCAACATAAGCATCTGTAGAAAACAACTTAGAGATTCTACTCTGCTACCCAACCATAAATTATTTTTACAGTAGGATTGTATTCACAGTTTTGTGTATGTCCAAAAAAGTTATTGTGATATTTAATCACAGTAACAGATGTATTTGAAAATTGTTGAGATTAAATTCTACTCTCCTATACCACACAACTTTGCAGTTTTAAGGTCAAAGGAATATAGGTAAGACCCAAACAGAGGCTTTGAAACACACATACTTTATATAATAGATCTAATTGGGAGGCTGGAGAAAAGAACTCATGACCGGAGATTAAGAAAGACATACAGTGATAACCTTTGTTAACAAATTCAGCTGCTCAGATGTTTTAGAGCAGTCTGGATTTTCTAAAAAGGATGCTGACAGTGTTTTTCATATTTTCTAAAATTACTTTTTATATAAATCATTTAGTGCTGATTTTAGTGTTGACTGACTTTATATATTGACCATATTCCCTCTATATACAGTTCTGACAGATTTTCTTGTCAGTGTAAGGCTAGATCCAAATGCCACACAACAACTTCATTTTAAACACCTATTTCAATTATTATGAAAAAAAATAAAATAACATACCTAGTAAAAAATGGCATTTCAAGTTCTTGTCACACAGAGTTTTTCTTCTCTCTGTCTCAAAAAAAAAAAGCAATTAAAAATGCTTTAATTTTTGCTCAATTTTATTTTGTCTTGTAAAATCAGTCACATCATAAGATTTTTTTTCCCACAAAAATTCTATTCCCTAAAGCCTGTTTAGCTCTCTTTCCCTAGCAGTCTGCCTGATCTAATTGCCATTGCAGTGACAGGAGAAGTAAGGTGTTTTCATTACTTCATTTGTCCTTCACTTCATAAAAAACATTGGTTCACTTAGATAAGGGAAATTAACAAGTCTGTAAGAATAATTTGGATATATTCCTGACATTTATGTTTACAAAATCCAACTCTGTGAAAATAACCAGAGGTAACATTCAAAAGAGTTAGGCTACAGAGTACTAGTATTTATCTAGCCTCCAGGTTTTCATCTTTATTATGAGAATATCTTGAAAATATCAGCAAATCTCATGCACCTGAGAATAAATGTATGTCAAGTAACTATCTTGCTTAAGGTCCTTGATTTAAAGCTCTTCTGGCAAGCCTGTACACTACGTTTATCTAATTACATGTGTATAGCAGAGACTAATTAGAGACATTAATAAATCTGGAGTTGTGCAGTAGCAATTGTCACAATTTCAGTCTGTATGTGACAAATCTGAAACAGGGGTGAAGGTAAAAATCTTGTTCCGTTTTAAGCCAGAAGCATTTTACTCTTCAATTAAACGACCATGCTTTTAGAAAGGATAGAATTGTGATCTGACTCCATTACTGAACTTCACAGTGCTATTTCTCAAAAAATTACATAGAAAAGGCTGCATTTTAATAAGCTGCAAGCTTTATGATTTACACAAAAAGTGCCTCCATGTTCCCTGCTTCTTGGCAAAAGCTTCATAGCAGCATGCTGCAGTGTTTTATTGTGTGCAGTGCAGAATTTATAAGTCTTTGTTATTTTCATAAAACACATTATAAAATATTTACTACTATATTATGAAGGCATTATCATAAATAGTTAAAACTGTAGTTCAGTTGTCAAGATAACTGAATAAACCGCATTTTGTGATGTATCATCCTGCAGTGGTGCATCATCATTTTTATTCTGTTCCATTCAGTTATTCACTAATGTGGCAAAACTGAAAATTTCTCAAGAGCCCACACTTTGAATTAGAGACCTTCATTTATATACTGAAAGTCTCTATTCAGTCAATGATGTAACTTACATTTAAACTTCCTGGAAGGTTTCTTAAGACAGAAGTTGTAGTTCTTCAAAAGACTTTTTTAAGATAACTTTATTTTAAAATCAGCACAACTCACTTGCCTACAGACTTTGAGAAGACGCTTCTCTTTGGTGGGTGGCTAGAAATGTACAGTTTATTTCTTTGTTTTAAGCAATAAATCCAGAAAAAAGGAAATCCATATTTTATAAACCATAAACAATGGAAAAATGCAGAATTGAGGGAAAACCCAGATCTTCAGAACATGCCAAACTCACTGAAACAAAGTCCTTTTACCTACTGACGTTAAACACTGAGAGTAGCTGACAAAATAGTAGTGTAAACACAAAGCACTAATTTTGAATGGTGCTAGAACTAACTACAGTTGCCCATCAAACTTTATATATAGGTGAAATCTCCTCTAACAAAATCAGAACTTGTCAGCAAAGAAAAAAAGTTGACCAATAACTTCTCTCTGATTTCAAACTGACCTCAATAATACTTCTATGTAGACAGCAAAAAGTACTTTTAACACCAGTATTTTCCATGCTAGGTCCTTTCTAGAGTTCTGTGTTAAAGCTGGGGCTGTGTATCTGCATTTTAGATAAGGATGTCTTCAAGTGTAACTAGTCATTTTTTCTAAATAAGATGTGTGAGAAGTCTCATAATAAAAGTTATTCTATAGCATCTGTTGTGAAATGCTCTGAAGAGGGAAAGAAATGCCTAAATACATACTTCAACAGCTAAGCACTATAAAAATACAAAATGCCTCTGGGGATTTTTTCCAAACACTAAGACACAAAGTCAAAATGTACCTGGTACAATGATTTGAGAAACTCTTCTGCAACAAGAATCACTCTGTATCCATTGCCTCAGTTCCTCTCATATGAGGTATTGGAGCTCCCTTTGAAACTTCTAAGTCAAACAAATTTCTTGGCTTTTGAATAACAGTGGTTACCTAATATTTACAAGGTTTGAAATTCTCGATCAAAGTTAAATATATAGACTGCGTGTATAATTCACTGATACAAAAGCGAAGGACTGCTGACGCAGCCAGCACGCTAACCAGGAACTTATCTACATGAATTACTACCAAATGTTAAGTGTGTTTTGGCTGGGCTGAAAGAAGAGCTGCACAGAGAACATCTCAAAAGTATGTAGTATTTGACAACATGAACCCAGGTAAACTAGAGTGAGACAGCAGAAGCAGTTACCAGCCCAAGCTATTTGTTTCTTTTCTGGAGGGTATGGTCCACACAAGGAGGTTTCTGAATGGCTTGTGAATGAGTTTCTGGCTTGGCCATTCACAAATTACTGAATCACTGTAAAATGGTGCCAACTTTGGTTTAATTTAATAAACCACATTTAGACTGGTATAGACTGGAGTGGTTCAGAAGATACTTCATGAGCCTTTTTGGACAAGAGTAGTTTGGATGGATAGTCCAGAAGACTCTGGTCTGATTATTTTATTAATCTGAGATTTTAAGTCCCCTTTGAGGAACTGTGGCTTTAACTATATTCCCACTCTTCAGTATTTCTGTGTTTAATTTTTGAGAGTTGCTCCTAGTCCAGTTCTAAATATGTTCTCTTCTGTGAGTTTATGTCTTAGAAATATAACTCCCTGTGCATTTTATAGCAAACTTCATGACAAATTATTGAAAAAGGATAGGTGAACAAGAACAGGTGGTAATTTCAGGCACATGACTTTAAAGGTCCTATGGAGATCACCACCTATAGTCCCCTATCATAAAGTTTGAGAGAAGTATTCTTTCACTGGGATTCAGACTATGAAGACTTTTAAGATTAAAATGTCTAAATTCAGTCACACAGAAATATATCTGAGGAAGGAATGGAAGAAGAGTTGCCGCCTTCTTATCCACATCTCAAGGGGTCCTTTGACTACATTGTCAAAAGTAGGCAGGAAGGTATGCTAGCTCTTGCAGTATCACACAGCAACCTTCCTGCTCACAAATCTTCACTGCTGAAGGCTGATGTTATTACTGGTATATTTCTTTAAGGAAATGTGAGTCAGGCTTCTGATAAATTATGAGTATACTGGGAGATGATTTTCTCCATTTTCTCTCCTTACGCCTTATTCTACCATAGGGTTAGTTTGCGACTATCCCAACACACAATATGGGAGAAGCAGGGATTTCAAAGTCACTGCAGTATTCCCTAATTAACACTTAAAATTACTGAAAAAGAGATCTGAGTTTTCTTCCCTCCTAGGCTGTCAGAATTGCTGGGGGGGGGGTGTGTGTGGGGTGTGTGTGGAGGAGGTGAGGGGAGGGGGCAGAAAAACTGACCTTGGATATCACTGAAGATGCATATTTGTTTAAAGGTGTTCAGAAGGAAGAAGTCATTACTTCTCAAAACACATATCAGAATATGATGATTTATTTATTTATTTTTGCTGCTGTTTTCAACAGGAACAGATAAAAGCCAGGCTCTGGGGACCTAACAGAAAGTGTCATCTGTGAACAGTACAACAACAAAAATGAGTCAGAATTCAGCAAAGCTAGTAGCAGCTTCCAATAACAAGTGTGAAGTATCTAGGATTTCAGTCCATCTGCCAACTATTAACTATAGCTGGAGAGGATAGTATTTTGTGATTGATAAAGGAGGTCACTAAATTAATCTACTTCTTTCCAAATTGCAGTGTCGAAGAGACTATATTTGTGTGATGCATTTACATCACAAACATGGTATCTTAGCCCTGATTATTGAATATATTTGCTATTTGAGATCAACAATTAATGTCATACTTGACAAAATGCTGAAAAAAATTTAAAAAAAACATGCTAGTTGGAGGACTACATTACCTAATATTTTTGCTTTCTCTCTGTACTGGTAATTCTGTATTCAGTGATTCCATAATACCATGGGCTTTGAAATACACGCTTTAAAAGCATATGAAGAATGGTTTTATTCTACTGCAAGCCTTTTTGCAAAGTGATCTTGGCTTCTTTTCTATGACTGACTAGCAAGGTCGCAAGCTCTTTGAACTTCTGCAAATCACTTCAACATTTCTAAGCCTCAGTTACTCTATCACTTGCAGTTAAAAAAAAAATGGAATGAGAATACTCAACTTTGTGATCCCTTTAAGTCACTTTGAGATCTATTTGGGTTTGAGCAGAGAAGGAAGAAAGTACATTCTTAAACATCCAGGTCCCAGTCCAGCCTTTTGGCATTTTCAAGCGTAAGATGCCATAAGATGAAATGGTTTTGATTTATCTTGTAATGTATTTTTGAGATATTTAAAATATGTGTTCTGTTGTTGAGGACTGAATGTTCTTATCACAACCAGCCAAGAATTAGTTCTGCTTTGTTTCGGCAGGGATCAGGTGACCTCAGGGAAACCATTTAATCTTTCTTGATATGTCATCAGATCACATATGATGACAGTAACGTTTTTATACTATGTCTTAGACAATAGCTTTGTTAAAAACTAATTTGATTATCCCTGAATGGCACTGTATCACTCTATGTTAAATTAGTTCATGTTTCGTTTTAAGTATATGCTCATAAAGGTTAAATCATTTGGTACAGCACCCTTCAAGCTCCATTTATAATATTCACACTAAACAGATTAACTACGTAATTTTTGTTAAAAAGTGAAAATGTGTTCCAGGATTGTATATAGATCAGTAAGGATCATCAAGCCAAGATTTGTTTCACAAGATGGAGGCTTTGTTCATAGTTTGTAAAGAAAGTGACAATTGCTAGCTTAAATTAAACAAGGATGTTCACAATGTACTGGATGAACTTCTCTGATCCTGAGTTTCATAAATTATAGTGAAATTGGGCTTTCTAACATATGTAAATTACTCCCTAATCCACAGATGAAACCTGCTACAATAAGTGCACAAGGTAAGCTGAGCTGAAAATTAAGCTTTCAGTCTATATAGCAGAGGTAAAGGTTAATGTGACCACGCCACACATACTTTGAAAGTAAGAAAGTTGCAGCCTAGATTGCTGTTGTTCACTCATTCCTATTAATTTGGAATTCAAATTTGCATGATTTCCTGACGATGAACAAATGGAATGAGCAGGTCAAATTTAAGTGTTGCTAGATTCACAAATATGTGGGTTTTTTTCTCTATGGCATCTATCTCTTCTTTATCAACATATTATTGCTGCTTAAAAGGGAAGACCATGGAGGATCAGTTTTCTCTTTGCAGCTCCATTTTTATTTGTGAGGCTGAAGACATAAACTTCTTAGCAGCTTTTATCAATGCACTAAAAAGAAGGGGAAAATAAATCAATTCTATATTCATTTGACGTCATATTGATGCTGGGGTTTGGGTCTGATGATAGGAATTTGTTTCCAAGAGAATGTTTGTCTATGAGAAACTGGGAGTTGACCATAGCTAGGACTTTTCATGTTATATGTAGGTTTTAGCTATAATTCATTTATGCAAGATCTAATTTCAGGACCTACAGAAGCTAGTCCCAAAGCAATGAAAATTCTTATTTGTAATAGGGTTGTGAATTATAATTAGAATGAGCAGGCTATTCAATTTTAATCAAGGATCTTCCAAACTCTGATCAGAATTCACAGGCAAGATTCATCCCGTAACTCATAAATAAAAGCCAACCTCTTTCTTATTGCTATGGTAGTTGCTTCTTATAACTTCTCTGCCACCTATATCTCAAAAATGGTTTGGGTGTCCCCTAAAATCTATGCTGAATCTTGGGAATAGGTGGCTCATACAGATAGAGGCTCTTAGAGAATACACCACTCTATAATTTTTTATAGCCTCCTCATCACCTCATCATCCTGTGAAAGGTGATTTATGGCTCTTATAACCAGTTACTAGCTGGATCTCATCATCATAATTAAATCTTTCTCAAAATTATATTAAAAAAAGGTTTTCTCCAGGCCATGAATTGTCTTGGAATAGAAGCCAATCAGACTACGTAAAAATCTGAATAAACTTAAAACAAAATAAGTGACATGGACTAAATAGGATTTATAACTTCAAACATGAAACTAGATAATAGTATTTATAAGCCTATAAATTTTAAAGCTCATAGACTGATTTAAAAGCAGTTTGGTGATACTGCCAGATGAGAAGTGCATAAACAGAAGGTTCCTTTGATTATCAGAGTGTTTGCTTCTGAAAATTAGAACACAGCCATTTATCAGAGGGTGTCTTAAGGCTATAATCAGTTAAAGATATTCAAGAACTGAGGTAATTTAGTATGCTGAATGTCAATCAAGCCAGGGCAAAACATGAAGCAATGTGATAATGTAAATGTGAAATACGCATATGCTGAGGTGACACAGTGAAGGAATAAACGACAGTCATGTTCTTGATGTGTTACAATATTTTAAATACAGTCATGAATGTGTGAATTCAAAGGATATACCTGAAAGGTTTCAAAATGCAGATCTATATGGACTGAATGATAAGTTTCAATAAAAAAATTACTATTATTCTATGATGACAGATATCAAATACCTTCCTTTAGGCACTAGTTGAAAGGAGTATGTAGAAGGAGGGCAATGAAAATTCCATGGGGTCTTTCAGAATTTCATATCAACATCAGGAGAGACCTCTGTTTCATGGAAAACTCATCTTCTACGAAGGGATTTCAACTGAACTGGAAATAGGGAAGAGCTACAATAATATAATTGTATCAGTATAGAGCCAAAGAAAAAATACGCTGACAGCTCAGTTCTCCACAAGGAGAACATGCCAACATCAGTTATCTGTGGCCAAGAGCTCTGTCATTTTTGTCAAAGGAAAAAAAACTTTATTTCTACATGAGCTAGAAGTTTCCTTTTCCCTGTATATGGTTTTCCAGACATCCTGATGTAAATCTTCGGAGCATTATCTGATAATTGCATGTTCATTTAAGAGGTATTGAGAAATTAATATTGCTAGGTGTTGTGTTATACTTTTGGGTCATAATTACAGGAACTGCCTTTTTGACTAGCCATGTAAGATAGCATATTTTTTGTCATGGAAAATTTGTTTTGGATAGGAATTGGATATGAGTCTTTTAGGTTGGTTTACTTGTATTTTGTTTCACTCTCAGTAAAAGATGGTGTAGCTGCAGAAAGCTTTGATGGACACAGGGGACGCTGAACAGAACTGAACCGAGGGTTACTAAATAAGTGAAAATTCCCTCAAGTATGTCTTCAGTTATAAATAGAGGTCAGAAGAGTATTATTGGAAGGTATTGTTAATACATGCTTTCCCTTTACTTGTTATTCTATCAGCGCCTGTTTACTGCTATGTATGACGTATTTCTGGGGCAGACTGACCGACCTACTACAGCCATTCTTATATTCTTATCTGAATCAGGACAGAAAAGATTGGAAGTACCTGGTACCCACTTTTTTTTTTTTTATATATATATATATATAATGAATAGAATTTTAACAAGCTTTATTATACGATCAGTATGGGAATTGACAACAGATGGGGTTGTTCAGCCTGGAGAAGAGAAAGCTCCAGGGAGACCTTATAGCAGCCTTCCAGTACCTAAAGGGGGCCTACAGGAAAGATGGGGAGGGACTCTTTATCAGGGAGGGTAATGATAGGACACGGGGTAACGGCCTCAAACGGAAAGAGGGTAGATTTAGATTGGATATTAGGAAGAAGTTCTTTTCTGTGAGGGTGGTGAGGCACTGGAACAGGTTCCCAGAGAAGTTGTGGCTGCCCCATCCCTGGAAGTGTTCAAGGCCAGGCTGGATGGGGCTTTGAGAGCCTGGTCTAGTGGGAGGTGTCCCTGCCCAGGGCAGGGGGGTTGTAACTAAATGATCTTTAAGGTCCCTTCCAACCCAAACCATTCTATGATACTATGATTCTATGATTCTGTGATGAAGAAGAAATCAAAAACCAGACAACCAGACTTCTAGATGACTATGCTTATGGCTAGTACCAATTTACTTGATGGTCAGCTAGAAGTGTAATAAATTTCTCTGATAATATATGCCATCATATTTTAATGGAAATAGCCAAACAGAAACTGTTAGTGAATCATTTATGAGTAGCAGCTTTATCAGACTTTCAAGGAAGCATAGTTAGGGAAGATTGGATAAAGGAGAACTTTCTCCTTAACCATAAGCATGACTGTTTCAAAAATAATGTCAAAATGCAGGGTATCATTTTCCATTTTTCTTTCTTATGTCTAAGTATTTCATTTTTGGGAAGTTGTATACATTTATGATTTTCTATCAAATATTTGCAGTTGTCAATGTTACGCAAAAGCAAATGTAGGACATAAAGGGACATAAATTGATCACTGTGAGAAAAAAAAGGAATACTTTTCTCTACATGTGGCAAGCACAATTGATTAAGTACACAGTAAGAAGCTGTTGCCTTCTTTTGAAGAAACAAGAGTTGGTTAATAATGGAAGTACAGCAGTACCTGAAGAACCGACAATAAGCTATGTCTAGCAAAAAAAAAGTGATTTTTTTACAGCCCTATGTATCTATGTAAAGCAACACATAACTTTAAACGTATTTCCCGCTGGATTTTACTTTCTGAAGCATTTGATTCCCTTGGTAATTTTAAGCAGAGAAAGAAGAATACAACCTTACACAGAATTCTTTAGCAAAACTAAATAATCTCAGTAAAATATTAATTACTAATCCCTCAAGAACATATCTAACAAGTTTTTTTACATAGTTTCTCCATGCATTCTCCGAGACCTGGATGCTCAAAGAAATTATAATCACAAATTTTTGCTAAGTGAAAACCTGAAAGCAATTTTACATACTGCATGGTTCAGGCTGTCTTTACTCTCATTTTCTTCCTCCCTTTTTGTCACAATACAAGACAATGGTGACAAAGGAATTAACAGAAAGAATTTTTTTTTTTAATTACTGCAGTACCTTGTACACATTCTTAATCCTCAGGTTGTAATCTTTGAACTGAAATTAACTAAAATTACCATCCCAAACCATGACAACTACATAGTTTTCAGTTAATAAAAATTAAACATAATCAACTCTCCTGTTAAAATCAGAGACGTGCATATTAATAGAGCAAAAGGTATACAATTTCTTTACTGCATTTTATAACAAGCATTAGCTTTATTACTGCACACAAGTTCGTCCACCAAGACCAACACTGTATTGAACAAGATATGTTTCACATATCACAATGCCTTTTGTCTCATAGAATTTAGAGAAGAAAGGCAAAGATTAGAAGAAAAGACATGTTACTGTTTGATTGTAGTTTATTCATGGATAAGAAATCAAAGATTATTCACTAAAAGGAAATAAATTCCAAGATGTATAAATTTTCTACAGCTGAGACATGAACTGAAGGTAGAGTTCCCAATTCAGGTCAGTTAGCTAAACATAAGCCCTCTCAACCCTGTACTGCAGTAGCTGAAATTCGACTTGTCATTCAGTTAATCTTTTTACAACTTTCTCCTCAGTCACCTGAGTAGCTGCTACCCACCTGTTGTAGTTGTACTGTGCTACAGTAGTTCGGGAAAACAGTGCAAATTTTTCTCAGCATTACTATACTGATTCTCTGTATTTGTCTATGAACAAGGACATTTGTGCTTGAGCAAACAGCTGTTTTTCTGTATTGTCATTAGTTGTATTTTCATCAAGTAATCCTGTTTGTTCATTTACAGAACAGAAGCAATATAACGTGCCTAAAGTGATCTAATCAATAACAGAAATCACATTGTTCATGACGAGGTTAATACTCAAACTTTTTTTTTAATAAATACTAATAACTAAAAAATTAAATAAAATAACAATACTGAGTTCTGTTTATTGATAGATTCCAAAAACAGTAGAAGGCTATAACTGTCAAATTATTCATTGCAAATAGTTTGTCTAGTTCTATCAGTAACTGATGTCTGTTGGGTGCTTCCTATCTCACAGCAGAATGTTGTTTCAGTTGCAATGTAAGTGTCAGCAACAAATTAATATAGCTTTTCTCTGAATTTTCTCTGTTATATCTGTAAGAGATTACATTGTTATGGCAAACTATAGTGTAGTTATAGAATATACATAGACATAGAATATACACTTGTTTAAATTATCTGAAGGAAACTGATTCCTATTCCTCAACAATCTCTCAGTTAAAATTCTGATTTTGCATTAAGTCCATACGGAAAATTGATGTTTTCTGACTGAAGAGAAACAAATACGAATGAGGCTCTGAAAGACTACTCCTTCAAAAAAAGTAAGGAGAAAATTGATAGAAAATTACACCACTTTTGTTGTTCTTACATGAATGAATGTAACATGATCAAGCATAACTTTCAGCATTGTTTTTCACTCTTAAAGGGTAGAAAGGGTTTGGCCTAGATTGCATCTGAATAGGAGATTTCCCAAGAGTATTTAATTGCTCTTTGCAGTAGTAACAGTAATCCAGTAGTAGAGCACCGTTGCATCTATATTGATCATGCATTTTTGAAACATAGGAAATACAGAAAAATAGGTTCAAAGACTAATTTTAAAATGTATGCCTATTCAAAAACTACTGGGCTTCAGTTTAAATGTTGGAATTTTGACTTCTATATTTCAGACAAACTGTAGTTTGAATGATAATGTTCAACTTCCTGAACAAATTGCATCTGAATTTTCTACAGTGATGGCAACATAAATTTCTTCCTAACCATTTATTTTATTCTACTTTGTAGAAAAAAAAATATTATCCCCCCTGTGATTTCCATCATGTTTGAAGTGACCCGTCTGTGGGAGTAGAACTTTGTCCTGTATTGATTGAAGTAGATGACTGCAGAATCAGGACAATAATTTGTAAAATATTTGGGATCTAAGGGGTTAAAAGGTGCTCTTATAAATGGAAGTCTTTATTTACTCAGGGGGAGATGAGGTGTATGACCAGAGTTGTAGGGAAGCTTCTGCACAGACTACATTTGCAAGATGTCTTAGTTGAAGCTCAGTAGGTTCAGGTAGTTATCCTGGAGTCATGGATTAACAAAAGAGTTGGAACATACCTGAGAATCTTGTTAAACTTCACTTGCAGGAAGTGTCTTGCAAAGTCTTTCTCAGAGATCAAAACAGAAAAAAACACTTAGAAATACACAGCGTGAGCAAAGACTGATGGCCTCTAAGAAAGGAAAGGCAGCCTTCACCATCTGGTTAGGCTTCTTTGAAGACAAGAGTACCATAGGAGACAAAAATGGGATTCAATGGACATCACATGTTCAGATTTCCAGAATGGATTTGACAAAAGTCCAACTCATGTGTTGCTCTTTTTTACTGCAAAGTGGCTCAAAAGCACATGGGCTAGCTGCCTGTTAGCGGTGTCTTACTCTTCAAAGTGCAGTGGAGAATGGAGGAGGAACGAGCTGGGCTCTGGGGGCATCTGGGCATACTAACTGCTGTGAAATGTCATGCATTGATGTTTCACACAGTAACATCAACTGTATTTAACCCTGTCTCTGCTGATTTCTAGTGCAATGGCCAAATTTCCTTCTGGAGCTGATTTTCTTCTGAAATTCTTATTCTGATCTTCAGGGCTTTTTGTCTTACATGTGTTAGAAGGCATTTCAAACATTGCCTTTAAGACCTACTATAAATAGTGGTTATACTATTACAGGATTTATGTACAGAAGGTGATGCTTCTCAGGAAAATTTTAGAGTTTGTGTACATCAGCATAATAAGCAGAATAAGAGGTTACTGTTGAACTGGGGCCCCATCCAAAATACCATGAAGTCAATGGAAAGGTTCCTATTGATTTTAATAGGTCATGAGAGTGACGTGGCCTTCAAGTTACTGTTCTCTTGTAGCAGAAATAAAATTAAACTTAGCCGGTTTTATGGATTAAAGACCCTATGCTAAATCTTTGTGTGTATTTGTTCAATTAACTCCCAAGTTCTGTGAGCTAGCAGACCAGATGTGAAGGAATGCTTGCACCAATGCTTCAGTTTTATTATCCTCCCACATGGCTTCAAGTAGGAACAAGCAATACTCAAATGTCTCACAGAAAATAGCCCACATGTTAGTGATCCAGTGTATCACTGCGTACCCTGTGTATTTGCTAGTCTACTGAATATTAACTACTAGAGCAGGATGTGATGTGATGTGATCCATTGAGGATTAAATAAAGGAAGTGTTACATCCTGGTGTGAACACCTTTTCAGGATATCTTTAGAGTGCTTAATCTTGGAGTCTGCCTATGAAAAAGGCTTTGGACAAGCTGATCTTTTGAGATCCTTTTTATGACACATTTTTATGAGAAATTAGTAGGTCTATGAACCTAATTCTGTTTGCTTATTTAGATTTGCCTTCCTCCAAAGAGCTACTGTTTATTCCATTGACACAAATTCTGTCAAATGCATTCATTTAGTTTGTGAGACATTGAACTTCTACTGACATCAATATATATTGTATAGATTGTATGGATTTGGGCCTTATCTCTAGAAGTGAAATTCTTTCTGTCGGGGCAGTTCCTTCTCATCTTCTGTAAATGCACTTTTTAACTACAGCCGTTATTATGAGATAATCAAATGAATGACTTCATAAAACCCTTTGTAAAGGATATTCCAAAAGAAAAGAATCTTGCTTAAAAACCAAAAATTATTAAAATCTTTGTTCAGGGCCTAAATGGTTTCTCAGAGCCTGGAAAACAATAGTAATTTATATCAGTCAAATGATACCACTCATATTTGACAGCATAAAAAGCCCAATGAGCAATTTAGATGAAATATGGCTTTTTCTTTCTTTATCTACCCTCCTTTTTAGCAGCAACAGTTATTTAATTGCATTATACGTTCTTATCTAGTTGCTCCTCAGAAATATTTAGTCATCATGAAAAATCTGTACAACTTTTAGAATTCATGTTCCAAGACACTGAAATAGTTCTAAGGGCTTTTGTGCCTCTTTCTTTCTGTTTAAAAAAGCAAACAGTTATGCGAATAAATAATGAATACAATTTACTGAATAAAATTTGCAATATTTTAAAGGGTCCAGTACCTCAAAGTTACCAGATTGTCTCCAATAATGTTCACAACTGCAAGCACAGAAGTACATCTTGATTTTAAGCATAAAAGCAGTACTTTTTTTAAAGCTGACATTCCTATACATGTGACCAAAGTTAACACATAGGTAATCAGTTTGCTCTATTAAGATCTATTCCTTTTATTATATTTTTGTGCCGTAGCCAATAAAGTGGGAGTAAGTAATGACTTTGCAAACACTGGGGATTAAACAAGATTTTTTTGTAATATTAACATAATTCTCATCTTCTTATGAAAGGTTTGCATGGGGAAGGGAAAAAAACCTCTTGATGCCTTTGCACATTGCGGACGACATGCCTTTGCGTCATTTTGAGCAATGTCCAACACATCCTGGCTCAGAGCACCAATTGGTGGAGGTAGTTTTATCAGCTGATGGCCTGGACCTGAATTTTTCATTTAAAATGACCAGTGAAATGAATGGGACTGGAATAACTGTGGTTCTTAAGGTTACTGTTTTTCTAAATTATCAGTAATATTTCTCTCAGATTTATTGTAGTAAAGCACTTACATCATCATGAAAATCTATTAATTAAAACATAAAATGTGTAATGTACAACTGTGCATTGTTTTTTGTATCTGCAATTCTGAACAAATGATGTTAATGTAAACCATAGTTCAGCACCAATTTTTCAAAGGTATCTGGAAAATCTAAGCAGGTTTTAAAAAGTGCTTACAGGTTGTGTTTTAACACTAGTCACTACTGTGAAATCCGCACAAGAAAGTGAGACAATTTTTGAGTAGGTCACTTGTTCTTAGTTTCTTTTTATCACAGCTGAACTACTTTCAGTACCCATGATAACTAGCTCAAGTGACACTGTACTGAATCATAAGAAAATGTTTCCCTATATAATTAAAAGCCCTTTTCCAAAATTTGATTTAGATTTCAAATTTCCTAATTATTCTCTGAAATGTAATCCCTCAGATCTGAAGTACAATGGGATAAAAAACAAAACCCAAAACATATGAAAGACTTTCCTGGTTTTAGAGATTTTCATAGATAACTACATTGAGAGTGTACAGATTTGTTAAATTAATTATTATAGCAATTGGAAGTAATACTAAAGTATGATATATCTCACCAGAATTACTCTTAGTGACTTGACATCTGCCTTGGCCAAATACGTGTGGATAATTATAGTACTTTTGTTTAACTGCCTCTTGTAGATTTATTTTTTTCCCATGTTATATAAATGGGTATGTGTAAGTGCAGTGCATTTATCATATCTGAGCTAAATATAGATGGAGTTAAATTGTGACTGAAAAAGATTTTGCAAAAATCTGCATACTGAGGTGATTACCCTCCTCCTGATGAACTAAATGAGTGTTTTCCTTATGAATATACATGTGCTATTATTGAGTCTTCTCAAAAAGCTATAGCTGTCCATATGAATCCAGCTTTCCTCCTTCAATCTTCAGATACTGAACACTTTTAAAGAAAAAAATTAAAATCTTGCTAGACGTGGGTTTTTCTCATTTTTCATGACAGAAAATATTTCTAGAAACATTCCTTCAAAGATATTTCTAATGTTTGGTTTTGTGAGTTTACTTGATGTGATAATCAAACTTCAGAAATCAATTTAAATCCACAAGGTGTCAGTGTATTAGAAACACAATTTGTGCAATGTTGAAAAGAAAGAAAATAGATATTTTAAAATACCTTGTATCCACTTCAGCTGCCATGATTCCAGTTTGAAGCTCTTCTTAAATTCTGCTGTCTGTGATTAACTATTTTATCTGGTAAACACACTGTCTTTTTTACTAGTTACACAAAAATGTGAAAAAACAAGACCATGGAATCTCCTTTTCCTTCTTCTCTACTGATGGTAATGGTGTAACAACATATCTGTACAAGTGAGGAAGCAACCACTTCATACATATTTATATTTCATACACTTCATATATTGCAGTGCTTTTCTTACTTGGCTTGATAGCGCTTTTCCCACTTGACATTGCACGCTTCTCTCTTTGCAGCTTTTTCAGTAAGCCTCACACTGCTCTGCTCCTCATTTTGTATCAAGCTGTGCCATATGTGAAGTGTCTTGCATTACCTCAGGATGGCACCATATTTTTCACTCTTTTTTTTAAGTCCAGTATCATCACTGACAGCAGCAGTGTTTCCATTTACAGCTTTATAGCACTCTGAGACTTAGAGAGGTTTGTTACCTCTCTTTAGAGGTTCCTATTTAGCAGGTAATTACCTGTACCTCACCTGAATAGAAACACTTCAGAATGCAACAGCAGTTGTTCAAGTGGCAAAGTAGTCCTGGTGTACCTCCAGCAACAGATTGTGAAAATGAGGCTCATCTCTGTTACCGTTAAGGGAGTAGCAGCAATGAAGAGCGATGCTAGAACAGAGAATTACAAACAATGACATGGTAAGGCCCAGATCCTCAAAGATATTTAGATAAATAATTGAGATCTACTCTGGAATAAATCTTAAATCTTCAGGATAGTTTATCCTCTCCATTTATCAGTTACCCAACAGTTAAGATAAACAAAGTGAATGAAATGTTTGTAAATTACAGGAATGTAATATAGCACATAAATATAAGATATGAGATTGAGGAACCTCTATTGTTTACCTTAAAGACAATATACTGGAGGGACTCTCGCTAATTAACTCCCTGAAGTCTGTAGTGCTCCAGCTAGGTCATCTATGAACTTTTATATTTTTAACAGGAGTTTTGGAACTATAAAAGTAATCAGTAAATACATTTAGTGCCTTATATTTGATATACCAAATGCTGCCGGTTTGTGTGTGGACTTCTGCATACTGAGACAAATCTTTTATCTCAAGACAAAGTCATTAACCTAGTCAGCATGTACTGCAACATAATGAGACCACCTTCATACAAAGACGTGACTGAACCCTGTCATTTGCCGCCTTCCCAGCGTCCTGGTTCCGGCAGGGACAGGGTTAGTTCGCCCCAGGCTCCGGCAGGGACACGGCTATTCCATGCCGTGTGAGCCGTGCCCGCTCCGGGCTGCCGGGGGAGGGGGCGGGAATCGCCGCTGGGAGCGGGCTGGGGCGTCCGGGCTCCGGTCGGTGAGCGGCGGTTCCGTAACCGTGTTTGTACATGCCTCTATCCGTGTTACTGTTGTTTTCTTGTTCCCTTTGCTGTTCTGTTAAACTGCCTTTGTCTCAACCCACGAGTTTTGCCTTTTTCTCCCGATTCTTCCCTGTGGGGGGAGCCCGAGAGAGCAGCACGTGGTTCTTTGTTGCCGTCTGAGGCCAAACCACGACACTCAGAAACCCGAAACCCAAGGAAAACAATACACAAAGGTAATATCTAGAGCAGAAGAAGAAGGTGCTCTTTATCTATTCATTTTTTTTTTTCCTACAGAGGTGCTTGGTATTACAAAGGTTTCTGTAGCCAAAATCTACCCATTACAGAAGATACTTTTGAGACGGCAATTCATCTCATCTTAAAGGAGATGCGTATGTTTGTTCAGAAGAGTCATTTCCTAAGTTTCCACCCTTTTGAACTAAAAATAGGTTTTTTGGCATTTAGATACTGTTTTTAACTCATACATTCTCTTTTGCGCAGGGGAAATCTTCCTGGCTCAATGTAATAAAAAGACTTCATATTTTTATTTGAATAACTAATTGCCTTGATTTACGTCTATTTTAAAAGGTAAGTATTCCCTCATTTGTTTTCTAGTGACATTTGACACTTTTGTTCATTAACAGCTTAAAGGTGACAATTTTGTATTATTTCCAGTGAGTAGATTAAAAAAAAAAAAAAGCCAAATATCATACCAAATAATATTTTTGACAGAATTCTTTGACTGATGTCAGAAACACTTTGGTATGCTGAATGGGAAACAGAGCCCCTTGAGTTCTCTTTCCTGAGAGAGATCTACCTTAAGTGCTTCTCTTTGAAGGTTTCACTCCATTCTCTATATAAAATAGAAGAAACTGTTACAAATATTTTCTTACTCAAACCTACCGAGTCATTAAAAGTGAAATTTGTTAGGAAGCTTAAGAATGTAATTCTCTCTTTTGCTTTAATCATACTCCACCTCACTGTCTTTTATTCCATATGGCTTATGAGCTGAGTGCATATATTTACACATTTCTCATTAGCCTGTTTCTGCTTCCGTACCAAGTCTTTCAAGTTAAAATTAGTTTTTCTTTAAAGATTAGAAGTAAGAAAGTAATTTCACAGCCTCTTCTGAGATTTGTAGAAACCAAGATTGACCGTAAGAAAGCAAATTCTTGTATCTTTTTCTGTTTGTCAGCCCTTTTATTTATAAATGATCGTGTCACAAAAAAGGAAAGTAAAAGTATGTTTAATTCTGTTTATACATGATAGAGATTTTAAAGTAAAAATAATGCTTGAAAATACAAAAGCATTTAACTCTAGCTCATCAGTGATTTAAAATTGTCAATTTATTTATTATTCATTTTTCTTAGTTGGCACTTCACTTTAATTCTGTGCCCTTAAATCCAACTTTAAAGCCTCAGAAGAATTTGGCATGGTCCATGGATCAGACAGACATGAGAGAATCAATTTGCGGCAGAAGCTAAAGAGCGAGTCTTTAGGAGATGAGAAGGGAGGGAGATGATAGACTTTGTGACATGTTCCACTAAAAAATGTTTGATGCTGAAACTTAGGTCCTGAAATGGTGTGTGATAGTAAAAAAAATCATTTATAAAAGAAGGAATTGAAGGCATAGTGGTGGTTGGATGCTGATAATCAGTCTAGAGAATGATACACCATGTCTCTGAAAAAAAAAATATATATGTATTTCCCAATGCTAGGATATTTTTTGTTAAATAGTGTTTGCTAAACCTTTTAAAAGTGAGACTGGTTGCAATAAATAACTAAATATGTTAAAGCTTATGCTTCTCTTTATAAGTTTTCAGCTTTTTTTTTTTTTTTTAGAAAAAAATAATGAGTTTGATATTTTACAGTGCACTTTTAACCTAAAAGGGTATAGATTCAGAATATCACCAGAACAGAGTTATAAGTGTTTGTCCTCTGGAATGATTTATGCATTAGTGAACATAAAATTTATTCCTTTCTTCTATCCACATAAGTATCTTTAAAAACCTGAGTTATTGTGTTGAAACAAAATCAGATTGTTCCGCCTTTTGCACAGCTGTTAAATTTCAGGTAGCACAAAGGAGATGGAAACAAAAAAACATCCCAGAGTCTCAGAAAGGCAGCAGGAAAAAATACTGGCATGTTCTGGCCTGAGCCATGGCCGAGTTGTGCAGGATTAGGAGTGGATATAGAAAGCTACGTCTGGGCCTGTGAATGTCAAAACCAACAGCTACTTGTGTATTGCTGAAGATGAGCTGTGCTGAATTTCAGTGCAAACTGTTTGTAGACATTTCACAACTGTTAGTCCCATTAAAGCATCGCCTCTGGAACCATGAGAAAGAATAAGGAATAGCTTGTGGCCAAGACGTATAGACACCCTCATTTCTGTGTGCTTACAGGACTGTCATCTACCTGAGGTACTGATGTATCTGAAAGGGGTTAGTATTGTGCATAATACATGCCACACACAGATTAGAATGAGTGGAATAGTTTTTTAAAGTTAATGTTAGCCCATATTTGGAACTCTGTTTCAAACTTTATGCTGTTATTTCATCTCATTGAGAACTAATGCATGTTTTTAGTTTTCTTCCCCCCTGCCCCTAAATCACACCCTTGGGTTGGGAGGAATTAGACATTGTTTACATTATTGCTGAAAATCTTTTATAAATTCATTCCTTTAAATGGTTGTAGTTAGCAATGTTTACCTCATAAAACAAATGCTTTGAATCCTCTGAAGACTAATTTACCCGTAAATATACACATTCCCCAAGCCTAATGTGCATACAATTCTCTGTGCACTAGGATACTGTGTGATATAAATATGTATGTCTTAATAAAGGCTGTATTTTTTAATTCTAAAAATTGCTTATAACCTTGAATTTCAAAATCCTATATGACTTTACAGACATAATGCCTACAGATAAAAACTATTACCTTTCGTTTTTTCCTTTCATCTTGCTTCAAAATACTCCAAGTTTTAGAAAAGGCCTTCAGGTTTTTGTCTAAATGGAACACAGTCACACAGACACACACATGCACGTGCATACACATACACACTTTGATCTTTCAGGGACTGTCCTCAATAATATGATTTGTTGAAGCCCTTAAGGTTTGTCTCAAAAGTGCATTGAATACATTTCAAGGATCAAAAGATCTGAAATCTGAGTATTGTTGTTTTCCACCTACATTTTTTTAAAGAAGAGGAAGCATTCTCCTGTAATAGTACCAGTGTCAATACAGGTGCTCACAAGCTGTTTCAAGGTCAGGTGGTCATCTGTAGCCTACCTGTTCTTTATCAGCAAACATTCTGCTCCTATTCTTTTCCTGGAAAATGTATGAACACAATATATATTTCATTATTCATTCAGCTTGGCATAAGCATGCTTATCAGGTTTGTATAGTTAGAATAATATATAAGAGAATGGGAGGAATCTAGTTAATCAGTTATCAGCATAACTGAATATGTGGGCTTTGAATACTATGTTATTTTAGAAAAATATCCGATCTGTTAGTTGCAGACTAACTTGTCTAATTACTTGTCAATAGTTTGGTAAATTCTTTTACTTTTAAATAATTATTTGGAATACTTGGCCCACTTTACTACATTATTATTCAGATTCCTCAGTAGGTATTCTTTTTCCTGTTCTTTTATATGAGGAGACACATGAAGAATTTACTGACAACTGTTCATTATGCCTTCAGATGGAGTCCCGTACTATTCCAGTTCTGCTCTCTCCATTTATGATATCATCAAATACTCTTGACTGATTTAGGAGCTGGTTACACATCTATTCCCAGTTACATTCCATTATCTAAAATGCATTGATGGTAAAAAGGCCTTCTCCAAAATTACCAGTGTCACCTTGATTTCCGCAGGTGTTATTTAACAGTGATTGTACTTTCCCAGTTTTATTGTAGAACAAATTGCTTGTGATCTTTGATGACATGCAGCGGGTAACACAGGTGCATTTATAACACAGTCTAAGGAAATAGATTGAATATTTGAAGAAATAAATTTCAGTTTGATCTCTGCAAGGAGGATAATGTCAACTCTTTTTCCTCTCCTTCTCTTCATCTGTCAATGAGAATTTATAAATGCAATTATTTCAAAGGCAGTTTAAATTAGAAAAAAAACAGAAAAAAAAGAAGTGACAGATGACAATGGCATCAGAATTGGAAAATAAAGCAAACATACTATTGTTCTGATAAACACTGTGAAAGCTACCATGTAATGAGTATTTTGGACTGTTCTGGTTTTGCTTTATCTTTTGTGATTATTCCAGATGAGTCTATTATGTGATTTTCTAGTAGCATTTGGAAAATAATCCAACCAATCTTTTATTTTAGCTACTAGTGATTGGTTGCTAATGTTTGCAGAACTGATTTTCCTCTGCATATATGGTGGTATGTGGTCTAACCCTTGCAGGGAATGCTGAGGGAAGAGCCAATACCAGAAATCAGGGTTACATAGTTAGCAAACAAGTGGCATTGACAAGCAGCTGCAAAGTGGCTCAGCTCCAGCATTTGGGAGAACTATATGGTCAGTAGACCAGTTCACTGATATTGGCCTTTAGCAGCAGAGGCAGAATCACAGTAAACATGTTCTGAGAGGGAAAATGCTAATTGGCATGCTGGGTTGAACTACCCTCTTAGCTTCCTGGTGTAAAACTCCACCAAAGCATTGAAAATGCCCTTCACTGCGGATAGCTGGTTGCGCAGAGTATTTGACAGATAATGCAGCTGAGGCTACAAACAGATTGACAGTTTCTTATTAATGTCTCATTGATCATTCTTAATCTAAGTAAATCAAACAACATTAAATATTTTTGCATCATTTTGTAGCAGGCTTTAAATTTTTGTTGGTGCTCACTTGTCTACTCAAATTTGCACTCGTTCAGATTAAGCCACGAGAACTAAGGATGCACAGGGGATAATACAGTGTGATCTTTCCTGTCCTCGTCACAAAGCACTGTGGAAGGCCTGTCAGCACTCAGGGACTGATGTCAGAATAACACCTTCCCTTGACTCCTCTCTCAGGCGATAGTTACTTTGCTCTTTTTAACTGCTATCATACATCAAGAAAAATCTAATGTTATTTACCTCATTAAATTTTATTTCACTAAAGACTGAAGATATTAATGAAATTTTGAACTGCTATACTTTTTTTTTTTTTAGATTTTTTTTTAAGGGGCTATATAAAGACTAAAGTCAATATAGTCGTTATGATATGCAGATATTCTTTTTCCAAGGATCATCTTTTTTTTGGTTTAGCAGCAAGACTGAAGCCAACAAATAACTTGGTTTAAAGACGGGTTAGTTTGATATGCAGTGCGCTTACAGGTGGAATGACTTATGTTACTTTTCTAAAACATGAGTTTTTAGAGATATTTCGGATGGCACATTTTACAGGAGAGTGTTTACAATATAATTTAAAGAACAGACTAAGGGAATTGATTTCTAGAGTGGGATTAATCTCAATTAACCTTAAATTTATCCAGTTAAGGTTTCTTACTCTCAGTTAATTATCTAAGTTCCTAATACTAAGTTACGTTTCCTAAGTTAGGTAATTATGTTGACTAGATTTCAGTCTCAGCTCTAACTGGTAAATCTGCTTGGTATCAATTTACCAGAAAGTGAACATAGATGTTACACAAGAGAAATTAAATCTTGAAAGTATAAGGAAAAAAATTTACTGGTGATATGCAAGTGATCAAGAGTTCAAAACCTTAAAAGGGAGGTGCCCAAACGTAGGTGTCATACAAGTCCATATGCTACAAAGTCTGGAAAAATGACTTAGAAGAATGTTTACTGGTTCCAAGGCCAGTCTGGCAGTGACCATAAGAGGATCATCTTGAGTGAGCTCTCATGTCAAGTGCAGGGCAGCCAAGGGATCAGGGCCAGCCAGCATGGGTTTAGGAAAGGGAGGTCCTGCTTAACCAACCCGATCTCTTGCTGTTACCATGTGATCCTCCTTCTGGATGTGGGGAAAGCTGTGGTCTATCTGGACTTTGGTAATAAGGCCTTTGACACCGTCCCCCACAGCATTCTCCTGGAGAAGCTGGCGAATCATGGCATAGACAAGTGTACTTTTCGCTGGGTTAAAAACTGGCTGGATGGCCCTGCCCAGAGAGTTGTGATTAATGGGGTGAAATCCTCTTGGCGGCCGGTCACCAGCGGTGTCCCTCAGGGCTCAGTTTTGGGACCAGTTTTATTCAATATCTTTATCGATGATCTGGATGAGGGGATTGAGTGCACCCTCAGTAAGTTTGCAGATGACACCAAACTAGGTGGGAGTGTTGATCTGCTTGAGGGCAGGAAGGCTCTACAGAGGCATCTGGACAGGCTGGATCAATGGGCCAAGGCCGATTGTATGAGGTTTAACAAGGCCAAGTGCCGGGTCCTGCATTTTGGTCACAACAACCCCAAGCAACGCTACAGGCTTGGGGAAGAGTGGCTGGAAAGCTGCCCAGCAGAAAAGGACCTGAGGGTGCTGGTGGACAACCAGCTTAACATGAGCCAGCAGTGTGCCCAGGTGGCCAAGAAGGCCAGCAGCATTCTGGCTTGTATCAGGAATAGCATGGCCAGCAGGAGTAGGGAAGTGATGGTGCCTCTGTACTCGGCACTGGTGAGGCCTCACCTCAAGTGCTGTGTTCAGTTCCGGGCCCCTCTGTACAAGAGGCACATTGAAGTGCTGGAGCGTGTCCAGAGGAGAGCTACCAAGCTGGTGAGGGGTCTGGAGACCAAGTCACATCAGGAGAGGCTGAGGGAGCTGGGCATGTTTAGTTTGGAGAAGAGGAGGCTGAGGGGAGACCTCATTGCCCTCTGCAACTACCTGAAAGGAGGCTGTAGAGAGGTGGGTGTTGGCCTCTTCTCCCAGGTGAATAATGACAGGACCAGAGGAAATGGTCTGAAGTTGCGGCAGGGGAGGTTTAGGTTAGATGTTAGGAAGAATTACTTTCCTGAAAGAGTGGTCAGGCACTGGAACAGCCTGCCCAGGGAGGTGGTTGAGTCACCATCCCTAGAGGTATTTAAGAAACATCTGGATCTGGCACTTCAGGGAATGCTCTAGTGACAGAGATTGTAGGGGTTTTTTTTGTGTGTGTGTATGGTTGGACTTGATGATCTCAAAGGTCCTTTCCAAACATGAAGATTCTATGATTCTATGATTCTATTTTGCAGTAGTGAAACTTTCCACTTTTATCTATGCTTCATATATCTGCAGAGTTCTCTATACGCTGTGTACTGTATAGACAGCATTTCTCCTTGTGGCAGGTTTTCTTTGTGACCTCATCTAGAATTACTCTTTAAGCCTTTGGAAATTTCACTGTGCTATAGAATTAGCAAACCTATTAGGGAGTCTAAAGTGTTGGTGTTCAGTTTGTTTTAAATCTTTACAAATGTATGAAAACATATAAAACTGAGGATTTTTGTTGCATTCACTCCACTCCCATTGGTGTTTTAATCACAGAATCTGTCTTTCCCAAACAAGGGCAAGAGGTAACTCATTTGTTGCTGGCAACAGAACATCTCTGTAGAATGAAACTTGTACTTTTATCCATATAGCCCTGTCTCCCAGGAGTATATTTTGTTGAGGTTAGGACAGAGGCAGAGTGGCAGCACAAGAGGAGGAAAACTCACACCACCTTTTGAATAAAATGAAATGAATAAAATGAAGTCTCCAGTTCCAGGGCTCTCATTCCAGCATTTTTGCAAAAGCAAAATGTTTTTATCAAAGAAAGATTGAGTTTCCCAGTTGACTTGCAGCCCTACAAACCTTCACATACCTGGTATGCTTTATTCATGAGCTGTAGACTCAAGTCACAGACAAAGTCACTCTCTACTGAGATAGAAAGACTCAAGGCAGCATTTAAATGGTGATTTAAAACTAGGTCTTTTGAAATACATCATTATAAACGAACAAAGTTTCACCAGCCTTCTTCATGCACACAGAACTACTGGTTAAAAAATATTTCTCTAAAGTTTAACTTACTTAATTCAGTGAAGAATCCATTACAAAGAGTCATAAAATAATCATTGCTGCTTTTGCTTCAAGTAGCCTCTGTCTTTTTTCACAGTCACATTCAGAATAATATGAAAATTAATTTGAAGATCATTCCAGGCTGCCAGGCAGACTATTTGAAGGAGTTACTGTAAAGGGCTCATCTTTTTAAAGTTCACTGAGACCAGCATTACTGCACATATCTCAGTTCAATGGACAAGGATGTTATGGAAGTCTTCCTCCACAACTACACTATCTCTAGCAGTTCATTTGTGTGGATAACTATTTTTATAAACTCAGAGCAAAACTAGGAAAACCAAGCTGAAATTATGAAATGAATGCAATGATCATATCCAGTAACAGTGAACCTAAAGTTTGCGGTGTAATACTTCAATTAAAAAAAAAACAAAAACAAACAAAAAAAAACCAAAAAAAAGAAACCTGAAAAAAAAGACTATTGTTTATATGAAAGAATATTTTTATCCCAGATGTCTTTCTCTGAACAGTAATTCTTAGCTATCTCATCAGCTGTGAAATCTAAATCTAAGATATATATCTCAGCATAAGAGTAACGTACAGGATTACTTAATAATATCAGAGGTTTCCAATTTAGTGTCAAGTTACTGGTTTGAGTATTTGTCACCAGTCTAGCTGTATCAAGCTTGATTATTGTTCCTTCAGGTTTAATAAATCCAAAGCAGTTAAAGGGGAGGTTTATGTTTCTGCATTATCAAAATACATTTGGGAAAAGTACATTGGTTGGGAATAATAACCAAATATAGTTTGGTTAGGAATAATAAAATAAAGAAATTAACAAACCAGATGAACATGCACATTGATTCCATTCTGTCATGGAAATATACCATGGATGTACCATTGTCTCATGTATTTCTGATGTCTATATATGGATTATTGCAGAATAAAAGACCAGCAGAATTATGAAAGATTTTTAAAAATCATATATTGAAGTACTGTCTTGCATCCCCTTGCTGTGATTTTTTGACACTGGTTCCTCCATCAGAAGAGCTTAAAATGCAGAATTTCAACTGAAAGCAGTACTCAGTACCTGCAGGAGTGCTCAGCATTTTTCCAAAATCAGGTTTAGTAAGTTCACAGAAACAAGAGTGAAATACATTAAAAACATTCTATGCCTGCTCTACAGCTAGCATGAATTTATACAGCACCAGAAAAGTCAGTGAACTTGAATTGTCTTGTTTAAAATATATGAAAAATATCTAATATCATTTTTATAGCTGTAATAATGTCAGAGTTTAAAGAGCAAGGATGTTTTGACTTCTGGCTTGGAACACAGCATACAGTTTGCCAAAAATATAACAGTGTAGTTTTTGGAGAACCCCCAGTTCAAAATTTACACTGATATATTACCCAAAAATATACTGCAATTGGAAATGCTGTAAGAGAAAAAAATCATCTAGTAATTTGGAAGAACAGAGCAATGTCTCTTTCAGAACAATTAAAGTGACTTGTCATATGACCTGTTTTCTAAATAATATGATGTATTTTACTGCATAATGATTACAACTGGTGAAAAAAATCAGAGCAGTCTTAAAATGAGGCTGAGTTTGAAATTGGAGTCAAGAATGTAGATCAACACTGGAGATGTGTTCCTATTTTCATAATGTCTTTCACCAGAGCTTTCAATCAAAATGTTACAAAATTGTGGGGAATTTTAAGTACAATTATAAATCTCAAATGTGAAATTCCAGCCTCTCTTTAAATTACAGGTTCCTAACCCATCTTATCCCCTTTTACATTATCCTTTTTCACCTTCATATATTTGCTATTAATTAATACTGTCATCTCTCTGTCGCCTTCCACAACATTCAGTCAATGTCAGCAACTAACCGTATGCTCTGTTGCTGCTTATAGATTGAATTACTGAGCCATCTGTCTGTTTTTTCTACTCTAAGTATTTCCGCATTGTGTGATTTTGTAATAAGCCAAAGCCATTCAATTTAAAATATTATTTTAATCTGTGAAAGACGGATTTATTTGTCTGGAAATTGTAGCTGGCTTCATCCAAACATGAGTGATATCATGGTGATGATCTCTCACTCCAGACAGAAGAGACTAATCAGCTTTTTATTATCCTTATTTATACTTTTATTTTCATTTTCATTACTTTATTACTTCCTTTTCTCCAGTCATATCCTCTCTTTCCCCCTCTCCTTCCACATAGCCTGAAATATTATGTGAAACTTCTATTTATACTATATTAAGGAATAATCAAGTTGCCTTAAAAATATTAAAAAAAAAAAAACCAACCCACAATGTAATTTAGGTATGGGCAGCTAGGGAAAAAAAAAAAAAGTATTGTCAGTCTCTGCTGGACAAGATTATTAGCACAGTCATTTAACAAAGCTCTGTCAAAAGAGATGTGCAGCTACCTAAAGAGCCTGAATTCCCAATTGACACTGTGCATTGGATGATGATGGATGCCATGTAACAATATGACTGAATAGCAATAGCTATCTCTCAGGAATATATGTATCTATCTAGATAAATCTTAAAATACTTTATAAAACTTAACAGCTCAAATAAAAAAACCCAAAACTTCAAGACACAACTGGATCTCAGATGCTTACAGTTATACGAAATATTAGCATTGCTTATGAAACCAGGAAACTTACCCTGCATTTACTTACTACGGTTTTTCAGTTGCAATTCACTCTTATTCTTGTTGTGACGTACATTTTGTGGGACTACGTTGGAAGTAATAACAAAATTTTCTGGGCTAAAACTAAATATTCAGAAATGTCTGCCACTATTCACAAAATCCCTTTGAGACTTGGTTTTTAAATGGGATGGCCTTTCTAACACCGCATTGCATTGACACATCAAATTTATGGACTTGGTAAATTTGAGAATACCTTTTAGAAATATAATAGAAGAAAACAAATGCCCACATTTGCATTAATTTCTGCTAAATGAGCAAAACAAAAAGAGCAGTGGATTAGATATGCAAAAGGGCTGGAACCTCCGATGTGAAGGAATTTAAAAACAAGATTAGACAAACTTCTGTCAGGGTGTCATGAACAGAGCTCATTGTGCCTTGGGGCAGAGTGAGTGGATGTGTACTAGGTAATCTTTGAGATGACTTCAGGACTTACGGATTCTATATTACAAAAATTTTACTGGTATTAAGTATTATTTTGCATAGGCTTTTTTCCTGATCATACTCTGCTATGAAACAGAAAAAATACTTTGAAGTAACAATTTCTCAGTGGCATCAATGATAGGAATATTTAATCCTCAGACTCCACATTGTATAATGGCACAAAATGTAAGCACACACGATGAATAAAAATAAAAATTATCATGTGCTTGAAGATCTTATAGTGACATTTAGGTGATTTTAATATTCCTTTTGCATTGTTATATTCCAGATATTACTTAAGATGGCATTAAGGTATTAAATTAAAATGGCATTTAATGGCATTAAAATAAATAAGGTTTTTTGGGTTATACTAGTTTTCAATTGTTACAGTCATGATCTTGCAACCACAATGGTCTACAGATATGACAGGTAAAATCTGCCAGAAGAAATTGTCCTTTTCTCAGGTTCGACAAGAAGGAGGAAAATCCAGACTACATACAGGGTTTGACACTACCGTCCTTAATCTGTCTATGTTACATAATGAGAGGGGAAGTATCGGAGATCAACACGGGAAAAGAGGACAGTGTTATCAAGGAAACAAGTGATACATCATTAACTCACCTGAAAAAGAGAGAAAAGTGGTTTCAGAGTTTGTATAACAGAGATGAATTGGACAGAGACTTGTATTGGAGTACAAAAACTGATGTTAATTCTATTGAATTCAAGATTTCTAGCTTCCAGAGTTATAAAAGCTTCATTTCCCAGGTTCATCTTTTGGGAGTATTCTATAAAGGTTCCCTTGAGAATCGCAACTGGAGAGGTCAGAGATGGAAGAGTTGTTTTGTGTGAAATGTTCCCCCTGTGGCGATTAAACATTCCTGTCCTTTATTGATTTTCTGTATCATTCACTCTGGTGCATAGAGTTATTTCATTCGTATCACTGGAAAGTAGTTAAGCACTTGAAACCAGTAATATTTTATAGGATACGTTTTGTTTATAGTAATTGCTATTTTAAAATTCCTTCTTCTGCCATCTTACAGTTGTAGTGATAGGATAATAAAATTGTGGAGAAAAACACAGATCTTTTAAAATATGATAAAAAACCCACAAGATATATATAAAAATTTATTTTTTCTATTATTTATTTAGAATTGAATCATGAAATTATAAGTTCAGGAGCATACGTTTATAACACTAGAGCATCTCTTCCCAGTGTCTTCACTTCAAGCACATAACGCTATAAATTCTTAAAACTGAATGAAAGATAAGACTGACTGTTCTGAAGTTGATCCATTTCCCTGCTTAAAACCAAGTTTGAAATGTACCCTCAGTAATTCCTGCCCGTTAACAGAATCTAATCTTTAATTCAGCAAAATCTGTTCAAGGAAGTTCAATGGCATTCTTTTTTAGGTTTCAATGCAGTATGACAGTGGGAGCATTACTTTTATGAGCTTTGAAATTAGCATCAAGTTAAACTCTGAACATATTTTTCCTCTCACTTGTATTTTTTCCTTCCAATCTTTGTTGCAAATTTAATGGATGCAAAAGAAATACAGCACTGCAAGTGGAAAAAGTGTATCTTTGGCTGCAAGGCTTTTGAAAGGAGCTGAATTTTGGCCTTTTTTGTTCATTTCTGGGCAAATGTATTTGTCTTTTGTTAACATTTAAGATGACCAGTCTGACCTTCCTTAAAATAGTTTCAGTGAAAGAAATCTGGGTGATATAATGCTTCAAATAAAACAGTTTGACCCCCCACATAAATACATTTAATCTTGAAAATGTAATTATGAGACTTTAACGAGAACAAAGCTTAAATTAATTGCTTTTTTGTTATTCTTGGTGTCCTTTAGCAGGGTCTTAGTTTGATTTTAATGACATTCAGTAGAAGATTCATTATCGAGGTTTTCTGTTTGTCACTTATCTCCTTTTTTAAGTACTTCCTTCACAACTTGTATATCATGTCTTACTTGAATTGGATGAGGTATATGTAACATCAGCTGTTGCCTAAGTTTTACTGCTTTCACCTTCCCAGTTGCTGTCTCTGGAACAAGTATTCATGAGACCTTTCTCTGAGAACTTCTCTGATGAGACAACACAGTCCGTGGTTCAGCTGAATCCATCCAGCTCATATCCCATGTCTTAAGTTAAAGCAGGCAGGCAGCGTGGTGCTTTGTGATTCCACAAAGACAAGTGGTAGGGAAAGTGGCTTCTAGATCCACATCAAATTCCATTGCCTTTAAAGGGGCATGAAATGCTTCTGAAACTGTTAAAGGCATAATTCTATTGTCCCAGTGCTTACTTTGATTAGGGGGAAAAAAAAAAAAAAAAAAAAAGACATAGGAAACCGATTTGTTTGGCTTTAACTTTCACTTTATTCATTGATAAGAATATTAAACAGAACTGGCCCCAATACTGGGGAGCACCACTTGTGACCCACCACCAACTGGATGTAATTTCATTTACCACAACTCTTTGACCATCCATCCATCCATCCATCCAGTTTTTTACACAGAGAAGCATACACCCATCCAAGCCATCATCAACCCATTTCTCCAGGTGAGAAATGGTGTCAAAAGCTTTACTAAAGTCTATATAGACAACATACACAGCCTTTCCCTCATCCACCAAGCGGGTCACCTTATAGAAGGAGATTAGGTTTGTCAAGCAGGACCTGCCTCTCATAAACGCATGCTGACTGGGCCTGGTCACCTGGTTGTCCTGCATGTGCCACGTAATGGCATTCAACACGATCTGTTCCATAACCTTCCCAGGCACCGAGGTCAGACTGACAGGCCTGTAGTACCCTGGATCCTCCTTCTGGTCCTTCTTGTGGATGGGCATCAAATTTGCTAACCTACAGTCAACTGGGGCCTCCCTGGTTACCCAGGACTGCTGGTAAATGATGGAAAGTGGCTCGGTGAGCACATCGCCAGTTCCCTCAGTACCCTCAGGTAGATCCCATCCAGCCCTGTAGACTTGTGCGTGTCTACGTGCTGTAGCAGATCACTCACCATTTCCCCTTGGATTATGGGGGCTTCATTCAGAGGACTATAACCTCTGTTTTTTGAGATCCTGCAATACTTGAAGATACTTTGAAGTACCCAGGTTTCCTACCATTTATGCTTTTCTCAAACAAAAATAAGTCTTGGAATACTGACGATAAATACCAGAGCACTGAACATAATTTGAGTTCTCAGGTAGGAGAACCTACATACCTTTTCAGATTCATTCACATCAGTATACCTAAAATTTAGCACTTGTATGGGTGTTTTGATGAAAGGAATGTATTTGTAATCTTTGTTATGCTGCTACATTTACTTGGCTAAGAACTGAGAATAGTGTATGCATTTTCATTGTAGTCAGTTGTAATAAAGAGACATAGAGTCCAACAACTAGGAAAGATCTATTATAAAAAAATAGAAATTCTTTTGTATAGATAAGGATTACTTCATCAAGTCTTACAATTATATTTAAGATATATTTACCGTAGCAGTCCCAGAGGTCACACTCAAGTAAAATAAGAATAACAGACTAGAAGTCTGAAGTAGGAAAATGAAAGTCCTTTGAGAACTGCTGATCTCAGTGGAAAGCTAACAAAAATCAAGCTGGAATAATGTGTCAGGCAGGGACAAGCGAAGTAGAATCTCCTTGCTAATTAGGAAGTAAGGTGTCTTAATTAGTCAACCTGCAAAACAGTGATTGTGGACCCAGCTTTCAGGTTTTTTCTACCACTGGATGATTACCTTATTCATGCATGAGTAGGTAAATTTACTAGATGTATGAGAAACTGGAATTGAAAATTGATTGATTGGATGTTATTAGTAATATCAAACAGATACAGTGCACTTCCTATAATTGGCATAAAATACACTATTATGAGTAAAGGATATTTACACCTCATGTACTTGATCATCAGTCCTATGATAGAGACTTCTGAATTTTGATTTCATTTTCCATCATATTAAAATTAGTAAGCTCTATTTTCAAGGTCATCAGTACTCAGATGTATGCCAAGCCAACAGGAGAAAGAAACAGATCGCTTAAATAATGGCCTCTTCCTCTCAAGAAAAAAAGTGCTGTCTCTTTGTGTGCAAAGAATAAAATGGTCATCAGAAATTATTAGATCAATAAATTTTATGGATGAGGGAAAGTGCTTAGTGACTTCTGCTAAGAATAAAGCTGAGTTCTGTGATTATTCCTTTTAGGGTTGTTCAACTTAAGGAGTTTGTTTGAAGCCTAAGAGTTATCTTTCTTATACATGGTTCAATATAGTCTTTTTTCCTTTTTATTAGAAGAGATGCATTGGCTGTTCTATGATGGAGACTGAATTCTTATGTACTCACGTTTTCACATGTTTAACTAAACATTACAAATGAAAATGTCTTCTGTACTAACATGAAGCAAAAACCCCATGGTTTCATTTTCTTCTAACTCCTTACGTGTTAGCAGGAATATCACTTCACCACTTTGTACCTCAGTTTCCTATGAGTAAGACAATGATTACGTCAAATGGGTGTGTAGAGGCCTAATTAAGTACTGCTTGTATCATTCTGAGATCCTCAGAGGAAAGCAATTACACTGTGCATATGAAAAATATTACTATACTAATTAATTCATTATTGAAAAATTACACAATTATCTGACATATTCCAAATATAATTGCACCCATTATTATTTTGAAGGCTCCCTTTCAACTTGCATGGAATTTTACACCTGAGAAAGTAAAATGTTCTCTTATTTGAATCAGCAGTTCTGTGAATAATCCAGTGGAATCACTTTGTGCACAATACATCGCTAGGCTTCATTTTTCCTATATGTACTTTCATCCAGTGAAGTGACAGCTTAGGAAAGAAGGTTAATAATAGGATGCCATTATGGTAGGAGAAAGAGTTGTGGGTTTTTTTTTTTTTTCTTTTGTAAGTCTATGCTAAATCTTCAAGTTTCAGGAAGGCCTCATTAAAAGAATCCTGCAATTCATTTACAGAAGTGAACCAAAAATGCAAATTAATTTCACATCTCAGTGTCTTCTTCTGGATCATAGAAACCTGTTTCTTTCCTTCCTACAACTGACTTTCCACTTTCATTACATCATTTGTCTTTTTTACTCAAGGGTTCTCTCAGTATTAGAACCTTGGGCAGATGTTTTGTGATATTAAACAAATACTTCCTTAGGGAAGAAACTTACCTTCTACAGCCAAAGTGGTATTACCTGTGATCTGTTCAGTGCTACAAGACTTTTTAACTTACAAAGTTCTTATGAAAAGTATCTCAATATAAGACTCGGAGAGCATTTGGCATGACTGCATCTCTATTGTGATATACATCTTCAGGCAATGGTACAATGTGAACATTCGAGTTGCATAGGTAGTTTAGTAGTTCCACTGCTCCTTAACCTCAATCAAGATCACGGGTACAGGTCAACAAATTATTCTTAAAATCATGAAAAAGATTGTTTTCCCATCATAGGTCACTATATAAAGGAAGGCAATGCTTTAATTATGCAGATACTTCAGAAAATGAGACAATAATAGGACACTGAGAACTCTATGAAACATACTGGGGAGCTGGAGGAAGAACATGAAGACAGTGAGAAGCTGCTTACCTGTACTTACCAGGAACAGAACGAGACAAGTGCTTTGCCATCTGTGTTTCCTGATGGCACATAGGAAAATAGTAGCATTTAGGCATTCTAGAGTCAGGTCTGTGAGTTAAATAGCAGGAGCAAAATTTGGCATCTGTATAAGCTCCCTCAGTACCTGTGAACTGTC
Organism: Fratercula arctica; assembly: GCA_947846985.1. Classification (NCBI taxonomy): domain Eukaryota; kingdom Metazoa; phylum Chordata; class Aves; order Charadriiformes; family Alcidae; genus Fratercula; species Fratercula arctica. The sequence continues at coordinate 50,794,558 of CANTUZ010000005.1, read as the reverse complement.
ATGAATACATACTGTGTTTTTTAAATACATCAACAAATCTCACGTATATTTCTTATATAACATTTGAGATTCAGTGAGGATATTTTACATGGCTTTAGTCTAAAGCATTGTGAAAGATGACAGTGGTACTAAGACAAAACAGGGTGGGGTGAGGCAGAATTTTATCTTTGCCTCTTAAATAACAATGTAAAATGTAACACTTACTCTCTAATCCATGCTCCTGTGTATTATTGTCATTTAAAAGGATGTCTACAGAAGCAGTGGAGCAATAATAAGTTAAAGACAAATTGAATTAATAGGAACAGATGGAGCAGCTGCCTTCAGATGTGCTGACAGTTGAAGTACTTTTAGAAACATGAACACTGTTGTATTTTCTTTTATAAGTATCACCTGTGGGAATAATAAGGTGTCAGGCTGATCAGCAGAAGTGGTGGGAATTAATGCAGTCTCTTTCTTTCCACTAAATTTCTGCTAGTACTCCTAATTAGCACAACAGCTGATCAGGAGTAGGTGCTAGCTATACCAGGCTAGGGTGCTAGCTACAGCCCATCTTTGAACAAAGTTTGCATGCTCCTAAATATCATTGCTACTAAATGCAACATTTGCCTAACAAAACATTATATGTGAGATGTCCCAGAAGAGAAAGATTCACCTTCTTGCTATAGAAAACAGTAATAAAAATAACTGTATGATATGTATCTCTTCCCCCTGAGGAAAGTATCTTGATTTGACTTAATTTTGTTGACATTTTCCTCATCAAATTATAATCAAAAATAAATGATGTGAAAGTGAAACTTCACATTAAAGTTTTATAACACTAAATATGGGATGGAGTCATCGCTTGAGAAAATACTTGCAACAGCATTTATATGAGAATCTTCTTGATGCATAAGGTTAGGTCTCAAATGCAAAGTTCTGCAGATGTTTTATTAGTTCCATTTTTATTTTAGGTCTGGAGCAGAAGCCTTTCTAAACCTTTATTCATTAGTTTCAGGCAGGAATTAGATACAGTTTGAGCAAGGACAGCCTTTTCTTTACAGTAAAGAAAAAAGGAAGAAATCCAGGTTTATGTCTGTAGTTTTGGGTACTACTGAAACTTGAGTACCATTATTGACTGCTGTTTTCATTGCAGGAATTTGTTCAGGCTCACTGTAAAATGTATGAGTACAAAATCCAAAATGGAAAACTCTGTTGGAAAAAATATGACTAATTCAACATATTCAGATTTTCATCAGGTTACAGATTGTGCTAATGGGGATTTGTTGCCCTTGAAGAACATGAAGAGCACTGTGCTTTTTCTGATAAGACACATCACTTCTGTAATAACTCAGGGAGTGGCACTGGCTCTCTGGTATTCTTCATGTAGAAGGGATAGACCACAGACATGGATAGTGACTCATCTAGTTTTGGAGACTTCTTTTTTCCCAGTAGCCTAGATAGGATTATACACTACTAATCTCCTGGTATAATAGTGAAGGCAGAAGTATTCTACTTGAGCGATCAAATCAGACATTACCATGTTGCTAAGCAACCTTGTACCTATGTAGTCAAAGTACATCATATATGAGCATTGTATAACTATCTTTGAAGGCATATGCCTTAAAAGAACCTATGAGAGGGATATATGTGGCTAGAGATAAATCATTGTTCTGAAGTATCCAAATAAAAATATTTCAGTGTAAAGAAGAAATTCACTTTAGTGATTCACAAATGCTTCACAAATTTTTAGCTCCTTATAAGAGGTCACATTGATCTACTGCCTCTGATATTATTAAAAGTTTTACTACTTCCTTTGCATTAAGGCCGTAGTATTACTTCAAATTACTTCAGGAGATAGGTAAAATAGAAAACTTGTATTAAGCATAAGCTCAAGTGTCTTTGGTAGTGAAATGATTTCCTTCTAAGTTCTTGCGTATTCAACTGTCTAAGAAAAGTGTGGCAAAAATAATAAAAATAATTCCAAACAACCAAGAAGCAACACATCAATTCTACCCAATCCAGGCATCCACTTTACTGAATCATACCTCTGCATGTGATATGGGCTACTTTAATATGTGGTGCTGTTACTTCACTTTTTTGCAGCAATTTTTATTAAAAAATCTAAATTTATTCAACTGTATGTATAAGAAAAGTGATATATTAAGTTAGGGAAGTCTGGGTACAAGGAAAGAATTTTCTGGGTTTTGTTCTACTTTCTCCCATGTTAATCAATGACCACCTTGAACTGCATTTGGGGCATGGGCCACAAGTTGGTTTCACCACCTGTACTTACTAGCCCTTTTCTCCAGTCAATGTGACTAAGAGTTCTCTTCTGTTAATGTTCACTACTTAGAAATATAGTTTGGCCCACACACGCCTTTCATTAAAACACTGGAGTACACATTCTATTTACAGTACTTAAAATTTTTCACAAAATAAACCCATATCGTAAATTAAGGACTGGCATAATCGCTTTCATGTGCAAACCTTTGGCTCTTTGTCATATGTTTTCTTGCCTTTCTTACAATATGATGCCTTAAGCAGGATTGCAATAGTTAATCAATATCAAATATATAATAGGAAAATTAAGTCACAAAAGTTAGAACATTTTCTACAATTTCTAAAACATCTTTTTATAAATGTGAGGAATGCAAAGGAATAGGTTTTGTTTCTGAGTGGCATGTTTGAAGATTCATTATTTTGCAGTCGGAACTTTGAATTTTGATACTACCTTCAACTCAAAATGAATTTGTCCTATCTAGAGAATTGGCTGCATTTTGATAAAATGGAATTAATGTAAAAAGAGTAAATCAGAGCAAGCGGACTTCCTTATATTCAGAACAAAACACAGATAGCTAAGCTGCTAACTGGAATCTGGCTGGTGGATATTTCATGCTTCATTAGTGATAATTATCTTAATTTGAGCTAATGATGCTATGCTGTTGAACTCAGTAGTACAAAAACCATTAAATTAAAATAAGTTTAAAAGTTTAAAATTGTAAAAATTACAAAATTTCACAAAATATTGTTACTGCAAGCTTAATTTCAGCGGAACCCCAAAAATCTCACTGCAGTTGTAAAATTAATATTCAAGTACTTGCACTTCAAGCAAGAATTAATCTCTGGCCGAAGCATCTGCATTGTATAATGTGAATTTACACAGAATAACCTAAATGATTTTTATTTTAAAAAATTAAAAGAATCATAACAATATCAGGTCATAATATACTGTGGAATATATATTTATTTTTGACTATGTACCATAAATCCATGGAAGTACACTCCAGCTGAGTGTACTTCAGCTGGAGTGATCTGGTCCACAGAGCAAGCAGAGGTTAAACCTAAACTGTAAGCAAATTCCAATATTGCAATGAATATTTTGAAGAATAAAACTCATCATGTTTTCTATAAAGCCACTTAGGACAACAGACCTTAAAAGTATTTTTAGAAGTAACTACAGCTATGAGCAATAAATTGAAGAGCTGAGCAGCTACTGATCTTATATCTTTTCACTGAAAGACAGAAATTGAATCTACAGCAACAGCTAATCAGCTCAGAAACCATATGAAACGATACTTCAGGGTTTAAACACTAAAAATAATATTCAAAGATTAATTGGTCTAAAACTTGGATAAGTGTACCAGGATAGAAAATGAATATGGAACAAGTAACCTTAAAGACATAGCTAATGTAAATGGATTTGATTGGCTTCCATCATAAATGTAATTAAACGTAAAGTGATGGGATATGAGCCTACAAGAAGGGAATTAAACTGGAAGTACTCTAAACCAATTCTGTAAAATGGAGAGTCTCAGCGATAGAGTAGCAAACAGTGGTCAGTTTCAAAGGACATAAAATACCACAAACTGATAGGGGCTTACATGAAGACTGTAGATTGTGACTACTGTACAATGTGAAATCAATGGGCGAGCATAGAAAAGGAGCGTTGAAAGAAAGCAGCCTGTGATCTCAAACCATGTCATTTCCATTCGGAGCTGTTGAAACTGCCACAGACCCAAGGCGTACGGATGAGACTGCAGAGAATAAGACTAGTGAATCCAAGACTAAAGGAAATAAATTAAAATGCTATAGCTGAATAGGTTATGATGGATACATGCATGAATTATACTAATTCAGTTAAAGATGATGGGAAATTGACTCAGTGATTGAGCTGTAGTCAAACACAATATGAAACAATGCCTCTGTTAAAATGAATCAAAGCAGCTATACAATGAACTTGTAAAATGAGATTATGCAGCAAAATGTAGAGAAACTTTGCAGAAGAGTACGTCAGATGGTTTAATAGCCACCTCATGAATGTTACTGAACATTACATATAATATTGCCCTGAATATATAGTCTGGAGAATTAAAACAACAAAATCAACTAAGATTTCTAAAACAAATGAAATGCTTGTTTTAAACAAACAAACAAACAAACAAAAAACAGAAAAGCAAATTAGTAAACATAGCCTAAAATAACAGTTAGCATTTTTCTCATTGAAAATGATGGTTACCTGAAGCTGTAGCAATGGACAAAAGCTAACCAAAACTCCAATTCCATATAGCTATTTAAAGCCAAACTGGGCTTTGTTGAAGACTGCACACAAGAATAACCTGAGTTTACCACCACTCAACTCCAAATACATCAAATCCCTAACGCATTTACTCCAAATTCATAAAAGAATCTCCTCAGCTGTAGAATTTTGATGAACATTGGAATTTCTTCAAAGCTTATGGATAGTTTATGTCTCGGGAGCTGATTTGGGTTCTAACTAGTGCTTGTGTATACCATGTACATGCTATCATGGTATCATTCCCAAGTATACTCCACAATGTATGGGGTTACACGAATTGTGAATGCTAGGACAGCTTTTATATTGATAGTTTAATAGCACTTGCTACAGGTGGACAGAGGGTAGAGAATATTTGCTTGCATTAATCTTGGTGACTAGCAGGTGCAATTACACGAACCACTGACAAAGTCTTGTTTTGAAGACTGAATTAACATGAGAATATATTAAGTTTTGAAAGCTGAGCATTTCATATGAAATCCCAGCTCCATTAAAATCAGTGGAAAAGTTTGCCACAGCTTCCGTGGGACTAGGTATTACTTGTCATTTTAAATATTTCTTAATTTATTGGTATTGACTAGTAAATAGCAGAAGTACCTGTTTTCATGCTTCCATACTTAAAACCATACCAAACAAGGTATACATAGCTTGGGTCTTTCAACACTCCACACTCCGTGAAATCCTTATCTCATAAATACCAGCTTTATTTCCAGAAGACTGTGACTAAGGATGAAAGAAATTGTATATGGATGTTTTTATGATTCATCTATCAGCTGTTCAAAAACAGAAGATATTTTCTTGCAATATATTGCAAATTCCCTCTTATACGCTTACATATGAGGAACTGTGTTGGTCAATAGTGGATAATAAGCAAATCGTATACAACAATTACACCAGTATGCCTGAATGTGTGTTGGGTGGATTATCTATTTCGAGTTTTATCTGGAGCCTTTTAGCTAATATGTTTCTTAAGAAATGGGACAAAATTTTCTGTGTAACATGTTCCGTGTATTTCCTGTGTAATATAAATGGTGAAGACATTGGCTGTCATTGGGAGACAAATGTTCAGCTTTCCATCAATGTGCAAGATTTGATTCTCATTCCTTTTTCTGACATTTTAAAATACAGTACTTCAATATAACAAATTTTCTGTGTTGCAGTACCATTACATTTTATATGCTTACTGTTAGAGGAGATTTTAAAACAAAACATGGTGAAGGTCCTGTTTGATTTGTAGAGACAAATAAATTGGATGAAATCATGAAAAGGGTAAACAAAGGAAAGCAAAAAGCTTTCTCAAAAGCTTTTATTATCTATATACTGCAGAACTTTACAAAATGCTGTAAAGTAGGGCCCATAGTAACCCTAGCTTTATTTATAATATGCATGAAGACATCACCTTTCACGTAAAGGAATCCCCCAGGAACACACTTACTCTAAATAATTAAATAACAATTATTTCATTGGTGGAATGGGACAGTTATTTTACAGTACCCAGGAGTCAAAAAAACCCCAAACAAACCAGCAACCAAACCAATCTAAAACCTGCTCAAGAAAGCTTTCGCCACAGCTAAAATGGTTGTAAAATTTTAGAAAGACTGCATCTAGCTTCAGTGGAATTTGGTCAAGCCAGCTGCAGTCCCTTCTGAAAAGGTCAGAAAATCTTTATCAATATTCTGTCTTGGAAAACTGATTAATGACAAGATTTAAAAAATGCAGAGTATTCACTCTCAGATAATAAGCAGTTAACTAGCAATGGCAAACTTACATGGTTTGAAGACTGAGGCCTTATACTAATATTTGTAGACATATTTAGCCTCTTGATAAATAAAATTTATTTTCACAGAGCCAAGCCAGCAGTAGCAGTTCTCATCCACATTAGCCAAATGTACTTATACCCAAAAGATCAAGAAATTAATTTTTTATTTATTTTTTTTAAGCAACTGACTGAAAAAATTGACTAGATTTGAGCTGTTGAATATAAGGTAATTCATTTGGCCAGGGTCACAGACCAAATTTGTGTGAGAATTTAATATGGAAACCAAGCCTTCCAGTTCTTAGCCCTCTGGTCTCAACTAAATCAATACTAAACTGTTTCCCAAGAAGCCCAAAGTTTAATGAACTTTCCCATTCATGGATATAAAATAAAGTACTTTTTCCTTTTGGATTCCCAGATCAGGCAGAGAACAACATTCTTAATACAAACACAAGAGGTGTGCAATTCACCATACTACCTTTTTTCTTTCTAGATATTTTAAGCATTTCAGTTTCTCTTACTGAGCAACATAGGCATATTAAAGTTTACATAAGTTTCAAAGGAGGAACTCAAGAATAATAGTAAATAGTCTGTTCATTTAATGGCTAAACACTGTGTTTATTATATATACTTCAACTCTGGTCTATTATCTAATTTACCTTATACAGGCACATTAGGTAACTAATCTATCCCTTGGCGTTATATCTTTCATTAGAATACCAAGTCCTATAAATTACTTTGTTTTGAGTTTTCTACTTCCAAAATTAGAAGCAGGAAAGGAATATAAGTGAACTCCTAGGAATAAAACCAAAGTGGAAAAATGAAAATACTTTTTATTTCCTACCACCACAACCTTTGTTTGCTTTTACCATAAAGTAGAAATTAAAGATGGAAGCCATACCCTAAAGTTCAGTAGAAAGGGTAAGAACTATTTGGTTAAAAAGCTCTTCTGTTTCTCCATTCATTATGCTTCAGCCAAGAGCCAGAAGTAAATTTAGGTTCCAGATTTAACCGAAGAAAGAAAAAAAAGCTTTAATAAAGTCATACTTATCTTTCCCCCTTTCACAGAATCACACAGAATCACAGAATGGTTCGGGTTGGAAGGGACCTTAAAGATCATTTAGTTCCAATCCCCCTGCCCTGGGCAGGGACACCTCCCACTAGACCAGGCTGCTCAAAGCCCCATCCAGCCTGGCCTTGAACACTTCCAGGGATGGGGTATCCACAACTTCTCTGGGAACCTGTTCCAGTGCCTCACCACCCTCACAGAAAAGAACTTCTTCCTAATATCCAATCTAAATCTACCCTCTTTCCGTTTGAAACCATTACCCCTCGTCCTATCATTACCCTCCCTGATAAAGAGTCCCTCCCCATCTTTCCTGTAGGCCCCCTTTAGGTCCTGGAAGGCTGCTATAAGGTCTCCTCGGAGCCTTCTCTTCTCCAGGCTGAACAACCCCAACCCTCTCAGCCTATCCTCAAAGCATAGGTGCTCCAGCCTTTGATCATCTTCGTGGCCCTCTGCTGGACCCATTCCAACAGGTCCACGTCCTTCTTGTGTTGAGGACTCCAGAGCTGGATGCAATACTTCAGGTGGGGTCTCACCGGAGCAGAGTAGAGGGGCAGAATCACCTCCCTGGTAATTCAAGGCTAGGGAAAAAAAAATGACCTCACAAATTCAGCTTTTTATTGCAAATAACAACAAATCAGCAACAGAGAGCAGGAGGAAAACCTCTTTTTATTGTTTCTTGGTGCATAAAACCTAAAAGTAGGCTTAGATTGAAGGAAAATACGTGTTAGTCAGACCTCTTGACTTACAGCAATTTATCAAGTTTCACAGAGCTATTCCTCTGTATGCTACTTTTCTCAGTTTCTTTAAATATAATAACAATAGGGAATTTTCATTTACTTTTTCTTCTGTACAGCTTGCTGAAAGTTATCCAGAGCTGCGATTGTGCTAAGTTGCCCTAAGGCTATATCAAGTGCTTCCACACCAGCTATACAAGAGTCTATCCTTAAAAAGGTAGTATTTTCTCATACATTTTCTTTGTAGTGAAAGCTTTAAAAGTGATAATACAAACACATTAACTACATTTTGCTGTATACTTGAGAGCATAACATTCCTGTGCCTCAAGGTGACTAGATCATTTGCAGAGAGTGGTGATGTTTTCAGGGCAAAGCAGTAAGTTGAACTTCAGTTTCTTGTGTCCCTCAAGAGTGTCCTAACCATACGGTTACTGGCTATTCCAGATGAGAGTTCTCCTTTAGAAAAAAGAAATGGGGGGGGATCCCCAGTCTTTGAAAGTTTCTGATATATTTTCTTGAAAAGTTTTTGTTTTGATGATGGGTATTTTCTGACAAAACCTCATCCTATTAACGAAAACAACAGCAATGACACAGAAAATAAAAGTCATGACAATAGTTAATTCTGAGGCCTTGTCATTGTTAGGAACACCAACGATTTTATTATAAATTGTGTTCTCAAAAAAATCCAATATTAAAAAATTATGATGTTTATTCTATTCAGTTATTCTAGATGGAAGCTACATATTCCATAATAAACAGGTCACAACTGTCCTGTTTATTAGATTCACTGCACAATTTAGACGTATTCTTTGCTGACTCTACTTTTAACTATTCAGTGTTCAGTCATTAATTCAAGAAAAGATTTATACAGATTAATCCATCTGCAATCCCATACTTATGTTCATTTTGACTTCTAAGTTAAGATCATATTTAAATACTGTCCTGACCAGAGGATTAATTCTCTTTACAATTGTATTATTTTTCATGTGTACTTTAAATACTTTCAACCAACACAAGTTTCCTGAGGATTCATCTGAAGTTTAAGTGATCTGCAAATGCTGTCTGCAAAGCACACTCCAAGACAATTAGTTCAGAGGCCGGCATTCCACGCATAAGATGTCAAGTACATAGGTGCTCAGTGCCAGTTTTTGAACCTGCTAGTTTTGAACAGCTGCCAATAGAAAAAGTTGCAATGCAGTCTGCAGGTTTTGTAGCTCCCATCTTGGCAATGATAGTAGCAACTAAGAGAAAGAGGACAGAGACAAGATGGAAAGTCAATCAGTCGTGCTCCGTGATTAGTAGACTGAAATGCATCTGTTTCGTCTCTCCCCACTATGTAACAAATAGAGCTCAACAGGATCTTTCTGATGAAATGGAGCTTTTGCCACAAAACACTCATTTGCCAAACTGAGGCATTTTGCAAAAGCAGATTGGTTTTGATGAATTGCTGATGAAACGTAGAAAGGCTTCAAACAACAACCTGCCTGATTTTCTGCCTGCTCTCTTATCGGGCTGCCAGCGTCCAAGAACATTCTGGAAAAGCGAAGAATGCTTCAGGCACACATCTTTGGAGACAAGTGAGTGTTTGGTACTTGTGACAAAAATGTATTTTTAAAAAAATTTCTTCCTAAACATAAAGTGGGACATAATAGAAGAACAACCATCTATATTACACATGATGACCAGAGTGTATGCAACTATAATTACAAAGATGAGAGATTTTATAAAAATAAAATTCCACTGAATTTAGAGCTGTTAGGTAATATGCTAGAAGTAGCATCTCTCTGCTTCTTGAAACATCCTTTGAGACCTCTGTAAGTAGATAATCAAGTTTCCTTTTATGTGACCAGACTATCAGGTATGCATGCAGTGCTCATTTAAGAAACTTTCACTTATCAAATATTCCACCTCCCCTCACAAGTGGCATTGCTCCAAATTATCCTGCAGGGTTCTAGATACAAAAAGATGTATGCATACAGGGCCTGAATGTGTCATCCAAGGAACATCCGCTCCGTACAGCACAACCCAAGACAAAATTGCCATAAAATAAAAGTATTCATTCTGCATTGGTACTATTTTTCATAGGAAACTTTGAGGAAAAACTTTGATACCACAATTTTAATGATTTATTTCGACTCTGCTTAAAGAGTAAGAGCTGACAAGCCTGTAGCAAATAGTGACAGAAGATAATTGCTACATAGATATTTACTTCTAGTAAAATACATGTCTCTAGGCAGTGCTCAGAGTATGATAGTCTTCCTATCCATCATATATTTGCTGGGAAATACACTTTAAACTTGTCATGCCTCCTGACTGTAAGTAGAAGGCTGCTCGCTGAGAAGACAGCATGGGAGTGTTCTGCATCTAACTAGAGACGGATGAGTGCCTCAGCAGTCAGATAGCAGCTTGTCTTGCATGGCTAATGCCCACACTCAGACCTTGCGCTCTCTTCTATCTAGAGTGAGAAGTTTAAAAGGCAACATGGAAGCAGGCCCAGCTGCTCTATTGAAAAGCCGTAGAAAAGCTCACTTCTCATTTGATCATTCAGGATCTAAAAATACAACTCAAAAGAGAGCATTTCTTCGTCGGTGTTGCTTCCGCTGACACAGCTTAGAGATGGTCAAAGTTAAAATCAGATGAGCAAAAATAGAAATAATCACAGCGTGTCCAAACTAGCCAGTTCAAGTGAGGAACAGAACTAAATACTCAAAGGAGGAAAAAGGCAATCTAGCTTATGCAAAACACTTCCTTTCAGTGCCAGATTTTCTGCTGCTCTACATTTTTTATTTATCAATCTAGCTAAAATGTACCAAATGCCAAATTTACCATTTCCCAAAGCATTTTATATAAACTGTCTCCAGTTAACAGAAAATTCCACTTTTCCTGTGTATTTCTTCATTCCTCTTACCACGTTTCAATTTACTTACGAAATAGCTTAACTTTGCCATAGTAATTCTGAACTTGTATTAGTAAAGCCACTTTAGAGAGAAACTTGCAAGCTCATGTATGATTTTTTCCACAGAAGTATGAATGAGAACTATTATCTGCCATGTGTAAGTCACATATAGGTTTAATGCTTTCTTTCTGCCTTCTTCCTACCATTACTGCTTCTCACTTTTCTTCAAAGAAATCTCTCTCTGTATGTGAATATTGTTGTTTACTCTCCACAAGTTCTTTCTTTTACTTTTATTACAGCAGATAGTAGGAAGAGGTAGAAGGGCAAAGCAGCATTCTCTCACTTGTATTGAATCTACGTACGAGCTGCACAGCCCACACGTTTTGTGTTGCTGTGCTATGTTTGGGCAGAAGTCACCCAGGAGAGAGAAAGACTTTTCCCCATGCCAGAATCCTATGGCAGAGTCATTGAAACATGGTCACTTTGTAGAGAAACTCTCTGTGTTGTTGTGACAGGCATTTCATATTTTATTTTCGTAATGCTTTTTTTCTGAAGCATGAAATGTGATTTCACTCAACAGGAACAGTTCTATATACTGTTAATTATTTTAGTGTTATCCACCCTAGGTAGTCCAAAGAATTCCTAAATATGTGTGATAGAAAGTGAGATTAAATGTGCCCTCGTAATGAAAAAGAGATGTATTATGTACTTGTGATTAACTGTGTTACAGTTTACTTAACAGTCTCAAAATGTCAAACAATATGCCAGCTACTGCAAGAACTTACTGAGTGATTTTCACAAATAATTGGTGGAATTGCATTGCATCTTAACACTTACTGACTTTGTCATACCCCAAGGCCACTCATCGAGGCATCGGCAGAGTAGATGAAAGGCTGCCTAAAATCCCAGTAAGAAACACACGCATTCAGAAAGAACCAACTTTAATTCCCTCAAAGCCCTGTGGCACTTAGGATTCCATCCTACAGGTAGACATTTAATATTTAACAACCAGTTTAACCATTCTTCTAAAAGGATTTTCTTTATGGGTCCCAGGAGCTACTTACATAAGGGCTACCAGATCTTCAGGTGAAGTGTTTATAGACTTCAAAATGAGACAGATATAGGTATGATATACAATTCTTGTGACTTAGCTACTCCCAGAGCATTCTCAGATAGTTTTTCTCATTAGAATTCACTGTGAGACGTACTTTTGTGGATGACATTTTGGAAAGATGAAGTGGCTTGTTCTAATTAATACCAAGCTTTATTATGATTTAATTTTTAATTAATTAGAAGGTTTTTTTTTTTTTTTCATTTAAGAATGATACAACAAAATTATATACTACCTGGTTAAATAAGCAGAGGTCTAGATCACAGGAGTCAATTCCTCTGGTATATCAATGGCTGTTCAGCTGCAGAAATATGAAAAATCTCATCTTGTTTTAAATGCTTGGTATCTACCCAGGAATCAAAAAGACAGGCATTGTAGTTGTACCTTTCTAATTGTAAAATGTAATTGGCAGATGGACTGGAGTCCATCTTTCCAGTTTGCCCTTCCCCAAACAGAACATCTCTAAAGCAATCAGATATTTAAAGAACTTCTATTTCAAATGTTAAACCCAGTGTCCCACTGAAAAATTCATACTTTGAGAATAGTAAGTCAGTGGGTCCTTCAAAATGTACTTAAGTCTTACAACTTTGTGATTGTCCAAAACTACTGAGTGAAAAGGAAAGCCATTTTGAGGTCTTTTATAGGAAATAAGTAACCTACTTGAAATAAGCTGGCCATGCTTTTCAACTTCCTGGTTGCCAAAGGATCTATCATAAAACCCACTAGTATTAACTAGCACTCTTTTGGTAGCCTCAGTAGAGATACAAAGAGCTGAACAGACACAAAGACTGTTCTGTCTTTCCTCATTAACATGTCCCTCTCAATAAGGGTGAATATAATTTTTCTTTCAGTGCAGACATACCTCCATTGTTAATAAACACAGGCATTTATTCCCTAGATGCGTCAATGTAGAATTTCTTTTGCAAGAGTTATACAGAAGATGGACTAATAATTAATTCCTGAGGCTCAAGAGGATTGACTTCAGCTCCTTTTCCCTTCAAAGGCATGGGCAAGTACACTTTCTAAGCCGATCTGTAAAACTGAAGTAACAGTACCTACTTTCCTCACCAGGGATTTGTGAGAATATACACGTTAAAACAATGGGGCCTAGAAACTATAACAATAATGAACATTTTAGCACCATTTGTATCATCAGATGGGTAAGCAATCTCTAGAACTGCAGTGTAGGATCTTAGTATGTTCATCTTTCATGTCTGTGTATTTTATAAAATCAAAGCTGGGGGAGGAGGAGTTCACTGCACTTCTATAATGACAGTATTTTATTGCTTTTATAATTTCACGTCCTGAAGAATACTAGGTTTTTGTTACTGAAAATTTGAAACATTACGTTTCTTTATATAGAAAAAATAAAGATATTTAAACAATGTTATTGATTCATTAACAATCTATAATAAGTATGACAAGTATAAAAGTAATTTATACATAATATTTAAATACTTGTGTCGCATTAATATATCATGTTGCAATATTTAGGGGTACACCATCATGTGTACGTATATTAACATTCTGAACTAACAAAACTCATTATAATATTACCAAGTTAATGGGTTTGGCTTATTTATTAGAAGAACTCCATGCCTCTGATGATTAGGGAAGTAAGCAAGCTTTCTCCTCTAGCAACCATTCTGTTTTATTCTGCTTTACTTTATCCTAAATAGACTCCTATTTGTGTTGCTATGCTAATTTACAAACTGCTTTGGCAACAGATTTCACTGTCAAAATGACACTTAAATAATTACATTCTTTTCTTTGAGAATTGTTTAACCTTATATTTTGGCACCAGAGTCCTATACTTGTAACAGTTTCACTCAGTATCAATAGTAATTATACATGTAATATTTTGAAGTGATCTTCATATGTAATTTGTTTAGTTGTGTACAGTTCTTATTATACATCCTATATAACAACATTATGCAACTCCAAGATAAAAGGTAGCAATACTTCCACAAAATGTTTGCAATTTCCATACAAGAGAAGAAACAAAAATGTAAAGTCAATATTGGTCAGCACAAGAAACAAACCTTAGTAGACTTACAGCCTTACCCATTTAGATTTTTGTAGGTATCTTGGCCAAGAAAGGCTTAAAGGAGGAAAAATGTAAATATCTGTTAGAAACTACTAAATGTAATGATCAGCATGGGGAGCAGTATAAAGTCCTTGGCTGGTCAGATGGTATTTTAGCAGTGAGTGATGGATGACAAACAGGATACAGCCTGAAAGCCTTGAAGTTTTTCTTTATTATGACAGAATAGGAAAAGGAGTATAGAGGGCAATCTCTCTGACAGTGTAGCCAGGGTAAGGCTGTATTTGAGTCTGGAGATGAGAAAATCAGCACAAATTGAAGTTATGTAAAACTCAATGAGGATACTACATATTCTCTATATTTGGTATTTACACAAAAGCCACAGGCAAGACTTAGACAACTCTTCTCTGCTCAGAGTCATTTAGCTCATCCACTGAACTGCTTCTTCACTATCAGAGCACCTCTGAGACTTCAACACATTAACAAATTATGATCCAATTTTCTTTCAGTCATTAAAAATGTATTCAGTATGGACTAAAGCAAAGACATTCAAGAAAATAAGGATGTTATGATAAACACTGGCAACAAGGAACATGTATTACAAAGTTTTCCTGAAGCTTTCCAGATGAGGTTATTCAAACCTGCAAGACCACAAAAGTAATCTAGAGGAAAAAAACATTAAGTTAATTTATAACTGTTTCAATCAAAACACTTGTGGGTTAAATTCTTGAAGCAGATGTACAATTCAAACACAGGTAGTAAGTTTCTGGTTGTTATACCCCAGCTTCTGCTGAACATTTTCCATTAAAACCACAACTGATAGTAGACAAAATTCCCTAAATAGAGGATATCATTCTGATTGGGAAACATCATCGGAACTATAATATTTACTATGGCTACTGTGCAAATCATCTGAGACTTCAAGGTTACACTAAAATGATGTTCAACATTAGCTTCTTGCACAAAATGCTTATTACTATGTCTTCAGCAACCAGTTCTAACTGCCTCTGAAAAGCAGAAGGATTTTTATAAGGGCCTCTTCAAACCACCTTAAACACAAGGTTTGCATGTTGTGTTTTGTTTGGGGGTCTTTTTTGTTTGTTTTGTTTGTTTGTGGTTTGGTTTTTTTAAAGACTTAGTAAAGCTTTAAAAAAATCAAAATTCTCCTCTGCCAACAAATGAACAATATTAAAATAAATTCTTAGACATGGAGAGCTATAAGACTACTTTTCTTGACACTTCGTCCTCTTGAAATTAAGATTCATATAAGAGGGCAGGACATTAGCAGGCGACAATAACGCTATGTGCCATTCCTAACACAATCTGATGAATATAGGATCCTCTCATTATTTTTCTTTTCAGCTTTTTAGATTTATCATTCAATACGTTTGCAAATGGCTAGTTCCTCACATCAAGTCTTCACATCAAGACGTGGTAGATATTCCATTTCTCAGTTTCCCACTAAGTGGAATTGTTGTGGCTGACAATGTTTCATTAGTGAAATGTGGTAATTAAATCATTTTAGTTATGGATTAGTGTCCTCTTCCATAGCCTGTATCAGGTGCTGGTTTATTATTTTATTTCAGTCTGTTGAACTGGAGATAATAGAAGCTATTGCTTATGCCTAAGTTATTTCACTTCATAATAGCCATATACTTGCTGGTAATTCTTAGAAGGTCAGGTATACAATATCAAGCAAAGAAAGAGATGCATCACATAAAGGTCACCTCATTAGGGTAGGGATGTGAGGAAATGTTCTCATTGGTGTAGAAAAAGTCATTATTGTATTTTGATAAGATTGTTTCAGAAAATGCGAATAAAAGGCTAGAATTGTAGATTTGCTCCCGTCAACTCTGCTTCCAGGGGGAAATGTGGGCCTTTTGTAGCCACTCATCAAAGGAAGCTCATCCTGAGTATAAAAAGTTCATAGCACCCGGTGTACTGGATTAACTCTTTTCTTAATGTAACAGCTGCTACCCCAGCCTGTCTTTGAATATGAAACCTCCAGAGTTAAAGCTAGAAACCTGGCATTCTAGATAAAAGTTGTAATAAATTACCAGCCTTGTGGATAAAGCAAAAAAGGGAAGGTATGACAAATTCTCACCAGCAGATGTGAAGGTTTTGAAATTATGAGGTACATTAATGCAGTTTTCGAATGCACTGAAAAGGAATATTACACTTAATAGCTGCATGCAGCAGTGTATGTAATAATGATATTAAACATTGTTGAGTTCATAGTTAACAATCATGAAAATATTCCTGTTTGTTATATTGAAGTGAAATGAACACTGAATGCTAGAGCACCCATTTTCTTTGCATAACTGCTATTACTGGTCTTATTTATAGAATTCCAACTAACAGTTTTGGGGATTTTTTGGGGGGGCAGGTCCTTTAATCATAGAGCATATACAATTCTTTTGCTGAAGAGCTGAAGCATAAGTGTCAAATTCATGGAGCTAAGTGATTAAAAAGGCCAGATGACAATGTACAAATAAACACAGAAGTGAACAATTTATAAAACTTCAGAAGGTCTAAATACCTACCTAATATCACCTCCAGACATTTCTGAAAGTTCTTTAGATCTAAAAATCACATTCTGTTGTCCAAGTTGGCTGCTTATGGCTTGGACAGGCATATGCTTAGCTGAGTAAAAAAATGGCTGGATGGCTGGGCCCAAAGAGTTGTAGAGAATGGAGTTAAATCCAGTTGGCGGGCAGTCACAAGTGGTGTTTGCCACCACTCAGTATTGGGGCTGGTTCTGTTTAATATCTTTATCAATGATCTGGACGAGGGGATTGAATGCGCCTTCAGTAAATTTGCAGATGACACCAAGTTAGGTGGGACTGTTGATCTACTTGAGGGTAGAAAGGCTTTGCAGAGGGATCTGGACAGGCTGGATCGATGGGCCGAGGCCAATGGTATGAGGTTCAACAAGGCCAAGTGCTGGGTCCTGCACTTGGGTCACAACAACCCCATGCAACGTTACAAGCTTGGGGAAGAGTAGCTGGAGAGCTGCCGGGCAGAAAAGGGCCTGGGGCTATTGGTGGGTAACCAGCTGAATATGAGTCAGCAGTGTGCCCAGGTGGCCAAGAAGGCCAACAGCATCCTGGCCTGTATTAGGAAGTGTGGTGAGCAGGACTAGGGAAGTGATCGTCCCACTGTACTTGGCACTGGTGAGGCCCCACCTCAAGTACTATGTGCAGTTTTGGGCCCCTCGCTACAAGAAAGACATTGAGGTTCTGGAGCGTGTCCAGAGAAGGGCAACAAAGCTGGTGAGGGGTCTAGAGAACAAGTTTTATGTGGTGTGTCTGAGGGAACTCAGGTTTAGTGTGAAGAAAATAAGGCTGAGGGGAGACCTTATCGCTCTCTACAGCTACCTGAAATGAGGTTGTAGTGAGGTGAGGGTGGGTCTCTTCTCCTGAGTAACAAGTGATAGAACAAGAGGAAATGGCCTCAAGTTGCACTAGGGAAGGTTTAGATTGGATATTAGGAAAAATTATTTACTGAAAGGTTTATCAAACATTGGAACAGGCTGCCCAAGGAAGTGTTTGAATCACCATCCCTGGAGGTATTTGAAAGATGGGTAGACGTAGCGCTTAGGGACATAGCGGTGCTTAGCACTGGTTTTGGCAGTGTTAGGTTAATGGTTTGACTCACAGTTATCAAGTGTCCAGAAGCTTGTTCAGCTGAATGTTTTCCCAAAGGAGAGTTGGAATCAACAAAAGGCAAATAAATAGTCATTCATGTAGATCTAGTTTACAGATGGCACTTGTGGCACCACAAGTACAAGGCATGAATAGATAGTGGCCTCCTCAATCTGTAGTGTTCAATGATGTACCCAGTTCAATCACGTACTTTATACAGTGGATGATGACAAGACAGAAAGAGAAAGAATGGGTGACAAGGAACAATTCCTTCTAGTGCATATGAATCTTTCTGCTTCAAGTTGAATGAAGAACTCTGAGGAAAGCTAACTTCTCAGTTTAACAGAGGCAGAACTATATTACCTCACATGCAGTTCATGACTCACACAATCAGTAATGCTACTTCATATCTTTCTGAATACAAAGTTGACCCTGAAATCAGACTTGGATTTGGCAACACTTTTTCCTGCAACTGTCAAAGAAAGTAGGAATTCGTGTCCAGAGAAATTGGAATGCATCCAAAAAAATAACACTTCTGCGAGAAGCTGTCACAGAACTCATGTTTTTACAAAGGAAAGCTGGAAATCTTTAACTGCTTTCAAAGGAATATTGTTATCACAGACTTTTGCAAAGTTGGGAAGTTCTAAGCGCTTTCAAATTTTCACAAATTGGAAGAATTCATAGGGACAGATATGTGTCCCTAAAAATGTAAAACCTAGGTATCAAAGTATTCATTAAGAATAATACCAAAAGGAAGGTAAAACTGACTACAACTGTATTCCTATAGACTATTTTAATGTAGTCTATATGTAGTTTTTCAGGAAAGAATCTGGATATGACCCCAACAGTGTGTTCACTGCACTTGATCCAATGAATTATTGTTGGATAGCTTTTGCCAGAGAGAATGTGGACATGCAGTGTATTGCTCATGACCAGCATGCAGAGCTCTCCTAAAGTGCCTGAAAGGCAACTGTGCCAATTCCCGACAAAGGAGCAAATACGTATGCATTAATAAAACTCACATGCACATAAATGTGCGAGCTTCAAATCTGTGAAAGCAAATCTCCCCCCTACAAAAAATTACAGGATTCTAAGTTTATTGCTGCAGAACCAGTGCCTACTGTTTCTTAGAAGTAGTGTATGTATTCCTAATGTTCTAAACACAGAAGGTTTTGTTTGTGGATATTTAATAGTTATTATTTTCTATGTTCTTGTATTCTGAAACCATTTCTGTCCAATAACTATGAAAAATTAAGTGTTATAAATACTCAATATCAGATCAAAAGGTATTATCAATAAGAGTATTTATACTGTCACAAAGTTAGCATTCAGTGAAGGCTTGTGCTTCCAACGTCTGGAAGACTAGATATCTCAAAAAAAAACCCATAAAATTCAATGGCTGAATGGTAGAAAAGAAAGCCAATAGCAAAATTATCCAGTTTTGACTCATGGAATAAACAAATTCACTGTCCTCAGAAATGACTTACAGCTAATCAAAAGACAAAAAAGTATCATGATGTAATTCAGCACTCAAATAAAGGTTAAAGTGATCTAATTCTTTTTCACTGTTAATCAAGGTGTGGTAATCTTAAGTTTCCAAATGAAGGGAAACAACAGTAACATTGGGACACATCCTGAGTGAAGTACGTGGGCCTACTTCCACTGCAGACAATTATCAGTCAGTTATATAGTCCCATGGAAGATCAAAATTATCTTTCTTTTTGCTTTTTGTTTTCAAGTTTTTGCAACATAGTTCCTTACTGTAAATCAATAGCTACATTAAATATGTTTTCTCAAGTCTATCATTTATCTTTTTCAATGATAATAGCCCCTACCTTTTATTTGCACAAAACCGAAGCTTTTCTACACTAAACAATTTCTAGTTAATTAAAGCAGAAATGAGATATTTGCTCTATCCCCATTTCCAATGGCATGGTGATACAAGGTCAGTGTTCTAAAACTACTTAGTTTGATAGAAAGAATACATACTTAGAAAAGTATGGAAGAACTAATTTTCATGATCGAGTTTAGAGGGCATTAACAATCCATGTAGTATCAAAAAAGTATCCAGCCATTATTCAAATTAAGACAGTAAGTGTAACACTTAGTTAAAATGTCTAATGTTCATTAATCTACAGTTTGAAAGGACATTCAATCCACTCCTGTAATATCACAGTTAAGAGTTCAGCTTTTCACAATGCTAAATATTTTTTGGTTTACTCGAGTCATTTTTCATTTAGAATTTTGTATGTTAAAAGTAGAAGGTATTTTAAAGTAGATCAAAAATAGAACATTTCCTCTGATTTTTTTTTTTTTTTTACTTTTTAGTTTATTGTATATTTTCGAGAGGTCTATTTCACATAGAAATAAAAGCAAAGACCTTTTATCTTAGATGCAGAATTGCAAATGAATTGAAAAGCTATTCACAAAGGTCTCATGCACTAGTACGCCAGAAACAAAACTTTGTATCATTTAAAATAAGGTAAGGCAGACATTTAAGATCCCATCCAGTTAAAATTTCTAATATAATTCCAAAATTTCTAGAATAATTATGCCTCTTTTTGAGCAACAGATGTAAGTTTTGGCTATTGCTATTTCTTCTACTTTTGCCATTGATAATTGTTAGAAGAGTGCTCAGTTGCTAAACTGTTAGGAATTGTAGAAATGATAATAAAAATCATACAAAGAAATATTCTGATCATTGTGTTAGACATTCCTGTATTACACAGAAAATGTTTTAATCATAATATCATATGAACTACAGTCAGCAACAAAATACTTCATCAAATTGCTCTTAAAAATTGAGGGCTATTTACTGACTACATTATTTTTCAAAATGTGTCATTGTAATGAACAGGTATAGGAGGTCCTTGCAAGTGTAACACCACAAAATGAAATAACATGCATCGATGTACTTGTCAGTGCATACTAAAATTGTTTACAGTTTGTCATGCCAGCAAATTTTTTCAGAAGTTCACATTTACACATTTTTATGAAGAGCACAAAGATGTTGATATTATTCCTGTAGAGGTAGGGATGGAAAACAAAATTGTAGATGTACAGAACTTCTGAAAATGTAGCTTAGTAGAGTAAATGATGGCTATCAGCATTTCATATGCCCTGTGGAGTCAATGCAATCTGTGAAAAGCTTATCTAGGTTGCCAGATCTTCTGTGATGTTCCTCAGAAATAAAGGTGTATCTCCTCTGTACTCCACAACACTGTGTTTGTAGACATGTGCAATAAAATGTTTCATATTTTCAGACTGGCTTAGGCTTTTATTGGGCACTTTGCTTTGAATGATTGTTGCTGTGAATTGATTTAAGTGTATCTGTCATATATTGATACATAAAAAGGTCTTTGTTCAGGATTTTACTCATTCCTCAGCACAGCTAAACTCCTGTGGAGGTCTCTGCATGTGCAGCTGCATGAGAAATAAGTACGCCCTAAAATTTGGACCAAACCTCTGTAAGGCATTATTAATTCAAGCAATCATTCGTATCCAAACACCAAAACAATGTACCAAATGATGAATGCATTAGTTTAGAAATACTCAGTGCTCCTATATAAGATAAATTGTTCCTCTCTCTACAACTCTAATAAATTACATTTATTATATATTTTCAGTTTAAGAAATATCCTTTCTTTTTGTCACACTAGGCCTTTGGTGCCTGTGACTTACCCATAGTAATGCACAATTTTTTTCTTTCTAGGCTTGCTCATTATAACTTTCCTGAAACTGCTGATGCCAGAAAATTTCCATTGATTCATTATACCATGGAAAGAAAGCCCAAAGATATAAGCATAGAACAAAATATATGTGTTTTCAGATTAACAAATTGAAGTCTTATTGTGATGAAGTAGTTTAATATAACATTGCACTGTTGTACAATAGTGCCAGTGAGAACCAAATAAGGTCTACAAAATACATCCAAAAAGGCTGTACTATGGGCGTCAACTTCCTCTACAGCTTTTAACAACGTGCTGCAAAAACATCACAAAGGTTATAGTGGGTAAACTGTGGAAGTGAGAAAAATAATAATGCAAATGCCAGAGTGGCAAGTCTGGGAGCATGTTCCAGATTTCTTTAACAAGAGAAAAAACTTCTAAACCACCTTGGGGTGCTCAGTGATGTGCTCTGAATAAGTGGAACTGTTAAAAGGTGGACATGAATGCAAGTGGTTGCAACATAAAAGAGGGAGGGCGAAAGGGCTCTCTGACATGGTCTCAAAGATTTCAAATTGTAGTTCTGATTCTCGTTTATATCAAGGTAACCACATGGATGTGCCAGGATATTAAGGGATTTCTCAGCTGGTTTTTTTGTCTTGTTTTTTTTTTCTCTGAATGTGGTGGTTCAAATAACAGTTTTAAAATTCTGTGTGAATAGTTAGAAAGATGTAATCATTCAGATCTAGAAAAGAAGCGTAATAATTCGTGATTCCCAAAGGAGTTGGCAATATTGGCAATAGGTAGGTTTCCTTGGCTTCTCTCCAGTGATACCCTCCCTCCCCCTCCTTCCTTCCTTTTTTTAGTCTTCCAATGATTTACACACTAGCAAAAATTCCTAGCAAAAAGAAGTAATTTGAAGAATCGATTTAGCAGTAACCCCCATCCTCCACCCAGGTAGGGGAAAAGGTAGTCATTAGAGGGATTACTTTTGTTCATGGTATTAAAATTGAACTTCAGCTTGGAAGATCTTCAGGACTTGAATAATCCTGTACAATAAGAAAACTTTCCTCTCTCCCTATGCCTAATACAATAAACACGGTTTTACTTTCTAAAAGGAAAAGAAACCACACAACAAAATGAACACGCATCTCAAAGGGAGTATGTGAATATACAAGTGGGCAGGTCTGGAATTGGAAAAGAATTTTTATCTCAAAATTATGGAGATCCTAGTATCATTCTAGTTCCTTTGAAATAGGATTTCCTCCTGGGCAATAAATTCAACTTTATATTTAATTTTTCAAGATACTTACAGCATCTTCACTACCATAATATTTGAGTACAAATTTTATTGGTATATTACAACATACATACACTGTTCATTAATAATACTCTTTGTACATGTTGCAGCATAGACTCATTTGAAACAGTCTTACAGTGTTAGTCTATTCATAAATTTGTTAATATCTCCTTTTTTCTACTTATATAATGTTTAGTTTTAGAACACTAATTAATGTAGGGTATGTTTCTTTTCATAAAACCTAGCAAAACACAGTGTTAATATGTATTTAGCATCTTTTTAGCATCAAATCCAAACTCTCCAGCTCTTTGTATCATCATATAGGTACACTAAGTCTTTTTGATACATCTAGTAATCACATACTAGTGGCAGGAGCAGTCAAGATGTGAAATGAAAACAAAATTCCATTGTCCATAATTTATTTTTAAATCCAAGGGATAAGGCATAAGGTAAGATAGGTTTTAAGTGGTGGTGCCTAGTTTCAATTCACTTCTTATAAAAATAGTTTGATTTTGTTTTAAATCTCTTAGAACAGGATACTTACATTCATGGTGTTACCAAACTTCATTATTCCGTCAGCACATTATATTTGCTTTCTTCTAAAAACAGAAACCAAAAACTGAACGAGGAACTGGCCTTTTGTTCCCCAGGTAAGGTATAAAATGACGATAAAACATGTATCTCAAAAATTTCAAAATGCAATTAGGTATTAGTATGCAGCCTGCACAGAGCTCTAATATTGACTAATTCTCTCAAAGACACACTGAAACTTTTCAACAATTAAGGCAGTCCAAAGAAAGACGAACAGAAAAATCATGGCTAGGCAATGGCAAATTACATCGGCAGATATTATTCTGTCTGTTCAGCATATACAATATTCACCTGAAGCTGTTAGCACTAAGAAACCTTATGGCAGTGCTCCCCAGTGTCTTTCCCAATTTCTAAGGTAACTTATTTACCTCTACAAAATTCCCCTGCAGTTCAGTGCATTAGTCCTCCTTACTTGATGTGATATACTGTTGTGTAATACCACACAGTTGGTCACAGAGATGCAATCAAGGCATCAATGTTTAAATATCTACCTACTGCTTATAATCAGTAGGTATAAAGGTTGAATAACGTGCTGCACTTCAAATTCAAAATTTAGCCCCTTACTGAAACAATGAAACTGCTGTTATTATTTAATGAGTTTGTCAGCCTACTTGGGATGCCCCAGATTTTGAGAACACTTAGAAGCAAATAGTCCTTTCTACAAGTGCTATAAAGCATATACTCACACTCCAGCTGCATCAGGAGAAGCAAGGACTGAAGAACTAGCTACGCCAGTTTCATGCAAAGGCAATCCCTATGAATCTTTTCCATTCATTTTCCCACATCCTTTCTACTGGCAGAATACAACAATTTGGAAAGATATTGTGATCAAGATGTAGTTCAGACGTTAAAATATCTATGTTACAAAATATTTGCTACAAAATATACAAATTCAACCTAAGCAGAGCACTTATTTGATGCAAATATGCATAAACTATCCATTTGCTTTTATTATGTTATTATATTCTATTTTATATACTTTTATTATTACTTCTTATTAAAACTGTTTCTTAATGAAACACAGTAAGAATATAATTTTATATTTAAGTACAGGAAAGATTTACTAGAGTGTTTTTTTTGAGACGTAAGACTAAAATGTATTAACTGTTATTTTCCTTCTCACTCCTCACTCATTTTAGTTGGCACTCTGAACATTTATATCTGTTGAAAAAGGAAAGCTAATTAATACTTAGAGGGAAAAAAAAAAAAACAACAACAAAAATCCAACAACAACAGCTACAGAACAGACTCAAAAACACTTTCTAAAACCTAAAGAAAGAAAGTAAACCCAGGAGACACACCTCAGATAGAAAAGTACATAATAATAGCCTAAAAAGAATCCAGTGTTGCTTCATTTGGTCTTATATTGCAGTGTTTTTCTCATTGTACTGTGGTTTAAGATTGTACCTCACTGTATCAAGCCCGTTGTATTGGTATTCTTGCCAGAAGCTAATGCAAAGCAGGCGGTAAAAGCATCTCCAGAATTGCAGTGGTGTTTGCTAAGCACTCTCAGACCCATCCCAGGGTATTTTTCTGTCCTGAACAGGACACTGGTTTGGCTGAATCACCACATGTAACAGGAGAGAGGAACGTGTAACAGTTGGCTGTTCCCTTTGTCATTGGGAAATAACCATTACACAGGTATGACATCAGCAATCAACAGCTGGTCAGTGCGAGCAATGGGGGAGCTGGCTGCTCTGTGACACACAGAGGCAACAAATAAACATTTCTGCCATGAATGGAGGATCTTGGTACAGAGAGACTTTATATCTGCTTGTCTGATCCTTTTGTTCTTACTCAAGCAAGCACCTTTTACTCAAGTGACTGCTCCAGTGTAAGTGATTTTTCCTATTGCAAACAAACCACAGATCTGGAGGAAAGCTTCCACCGTATAGTCTAAAATCATCAAATGTAACTGAGAACACTCTGGCATTGGTGCTTAGGTGGTATGTGTCCTAGACTAAAATGGGCATTCTAGAATTATCCATCTCTCATGGAAAAAGATAAAAATGTGTTTATATGGAACATCAACATTTCTTGAGAGAACAATATTGTACTAACCGAAGTATCAGCCTAATTAAACTTAACACCACCAGTTTTACACCACCTGCTAGTTGAATGCAGATTTGAGAGAAGTGCTGTTATATTTCATGCTAAGACATTGGGACACATCTAGGGAAGCATTAGTAATCTTTTAAAAAAATACATCTACATTTTCATGCCACCATTTAAGTATTCCCTTAATATTTTTTCTACAGGCACATGTATATGGTGCAGAGAAAAAAACATTCATGTTATTTACTCATGTTATCTGCATCGTTAAGACCACAATGACTGACTTAATATTCATTCTTCCATATCACATTTCACCAAAAAACTTCTGCACTTTGTGTTATTTGAATTCTTCAACATTTGAGAAAGCTGGAAAGAATAAACCTAATGACACACAGGCCTCAAAGGAGCAGTCAAACACCTATTTGTCAGGTTTTTATCAGGCAAGAACTAAAATATGATAGTTACCAGAGCATCACAGAATGCCCTGACTCAATACCTGACTCAGAAGACTTTTGTGATAAGCACTGAGACAGGGGGTAGGGGTGGTAAAAAAAACCCTTTTCAAACAGCCATCAGCTGCATTTTTTTATATTTTTAGAAATTCTGCTGCTCACAAGAGCTTCCAGTCAACAGATCACAGAAAAGACACAATAATTTTTTCCTCCAGAATTCTGAAGGAGATGCCACAGACCCACATTTGCCACGCCTGAGTTCCAGTCTGCAGGACTGCAGTTACGAGTTCATGAATGTTGCTTCCAGTTCCCCACATTGGCAGTGAAAGTGTTGGGAACCGAGCAGTAAAGAATAGCTGGAGAAGGAGAATTATGTAGCAGAAAAGCCCCAAGTCCTCTGGAATTCAGGGACACACGCATTAATCGGCATCACAAATTACTGCAGTGCTTTATGCAGTGATTGATCTAAACAATACTGAAACGATTAAAAGAAAATCTTTGATTTTTAGGAGTAGTAACATTCTTTCTAATGCTTATAAAATACCTTATTTCACATGCACCCAACATCAGATGACGCCTTCAGGGTGAGATCTGATAATTCTTCTCATATCAGCTTGCAAAGCAAGAATTGTCTTGAAAGGATTTAACTCTTTCTAAATCAAGGTACTGGTTTTCATTATTTCTTTATGATCATATTTAATAGTAAGCACCTATGTATTAGGTTTTTAATAAAAGTCCTGAATAGTATTTTTTTAATATGTACCTTTGTATCATGACTTTCATACCCATTTTACAGACAAGAGGCATTTATATTGGGAAAATTGTCCAAAATCACTATTAGTCAGTGAAATAATCCTGTTATGAGTCCTTCCTCATGTAAGGTCACAACATAAGGACTTGACAGTTCCCCTATTAGACAGATACTTACCATATCTGTGTAAGATATGCTATATTAACAATGGATTGCATAAGCATTAATAGTGGCAAAATTAAAATATTTCTTTCATGGTGTAAGCAAGAAAAGAAAAGCAGTTTTCTTCCGCAGCCTGAATATGTTTGCTTGGTAAACCATTTTCAGTCCCTCACAACATTCATTTCCTCTGTATAGCGGCAGCAAAACATGCTGCCTGCACCATGGTAAGACACAGCTGTTCCCATGGACTGTCCCACAAGGCTCTTTCTGCCTCTGTTCAATGTTTTCGTTATAGAGGTGCCCTTAGTTATTCCACAAGCACCATCATCTGGTTTTCACCAGCAGCCCCAAGCCTAAATCACATTTTTATGTGCAGAACCCAGTTTCGCAGCTTCAATAAATGATTGGTTTCAAGCAGGCTACATTGTTCCAGTTAAATTTTAAACTGTCTTGTGAAATGTTGCCCAATACTGAGGGCCTGACTTGTTAGGAATTATACCTAATTATACCTTCCTCTGCTGAGATGCAAAGCAAAATTGACATTTTAGAAAAAACCTCTCTCCGAAGTCCATTTCCAGAAGGAACAGAAAGCCAGTTATTCAACCAACTGCCTTTAAGAGGTGCTTAGTAAACAGCCTGTCTTTCCTCGGAGATATTCTGACCAATAAGTATGTCAACAGAACGAAAGGCAATGTTTCTGGAAAGTACTTTAACGCATAACTGAAGGCTCCAAACAAAAATAAATGGATTTATGTGAAACAAGATCAGCAGAATGCTACAATATTCCGTGACAGAGTTGGCTTGTTAGACACCTTTAAACAATTTACTATTGTTAAAAATATTGCTTCCTTTTTTTGTATTAAACACTGGGAAAAATATCACTGTGACATTTTCTGCAGAATATGTAAAAAGAATATGAAGTCTGCTCCTTTGAATGACATTCTGTCAGGGAAAAGACAACTGAAGCAAATCCCGTGAGTACACAGAAGATCAGCAGGTGCAGTTTGGGTGACTGGGCCTCCAGCAGTTTTTACAAGAATGGAGTTTCATGATAGCTATAATTTGTGATTGAAGCTGGGTACATTTGCTATTGTAACCACATCCTAGTGACCAGTCCTAAGAGAGTTCTTGGGAAATGAATATTAATCACTACAGCAGCTGCTTAAGGTAGAGATACTAACCCCAAAATCTCCCTGAAAGCAAGAAGTCAAACAGTCACAGCAAACTGAGAACAAGAGAGAGCACGAGGATGCCTCCGAATACATTTAGCCACCACCAGTGCCTAAAGCTCAACAGAATTTGTTGAGTTTCTGAAGTAGGTTATAAGGGCAATAGCCACCTTTGCTCCTAGGTGGCACAACTGCAGACTTCGTACTATAAACGCCAGAACTTTCAAGGCTGCTAGTTCTTTTTGTTTGCTTGTTTTTTTCCTTCCTCCTTTATGCCATCCCAGTAAGAATTCACAATATGGAATGATCTGGACTCCTAAACTAATTGTTTTAAATTAATTGCTGAAATGGTACTATAAGCACTTTAGCAGAAGTGATGACACACATAACACAAGTTAACTTTACTGCCAGGTTTTCAGTCATATTTCCTTTCTGAAGCACTGCTGACTTTTGGACTAAATTTTTTTGGACCAAGCTGATGTGTAACATGATGACTTTTTGGTTGCTGAAGGACATGTCAGTAGCTATTAAATACATTTAGAAACAGATATATTAAATCTCTTCCATTTAGTTGCATAAGTGCCAGGAAACAAAGGAGAAGACTAAATTATATTCATTGCTGTCTTTCTGTGAAATACAGATAGAGAGCACATGAATCCCTCTGATTTGTCTCCCTTCCATTTTCCATCTGTCCTTCCAAGCACTGCCTTTATAAGGGGATTCCAGGACACTAAGTGATGTCGATAAGCTAAACTGTTGTCCAGACCTAGCTTTCAGGAGCACAGGATCACAACAGAGCTGCTTCCCAGGCAACGCCATGCTGGCATCGTTTCTAATAGCAGACATGTTCTACTGTTTGCAGAGTTGGATGATGGATGGCTTTATTACAAAAAAAATATGGGAAAGGGAAATAACTGAGCAGTACAAACAATTGTTTTCCATCTAGTACTTGTTTTTGAGCATCGGACTGTACCACCATTGATCAGGTCATTTGCTCAATAGCTGATTAGTGCATGGATATTTGGGGATTGCCATATACAACGAAAAAAGCAGACCAGTGAAGAAATAATGGAAACTGCATGAAGAGAAGCAACTGGTGGTAGTGGCATGTGAAAGAACACTCAGAGAACAGCAAGATGGCACAGAATATTCAACATTATGAAACAGTTTATTGAGAAACATCAAACTACACATGCTGCAAGTCATGCAGTGTGCTCGTACCACTGAAGCTGTCATTTTCATTCCCTAGCAGTTCTTGCATATCACTTTTGTCTAGACAAACTCTTCAGAATATACAGGGTCTTTTTTATACATATTATCGGCAATACAATGGATTCTAATTTTGACAGCATCCACTAAATGCTCTTACAGGTCAAATAACGATTTTTTTTTTTTTTTTTAAGCAAAACGTACTCACTTTCCTGGTTCCTTCTTACCTGCATATATTCATGTTAAATATGTTATAAATAAAATTAAATTGAAATGAACTATTGGTTCTGAAACAATAAAATGGATGCTTATATGCTTTAATTGACATGCTTAACTATTGTTTTAATGTTGATCTACTTCAAAGTGACTCTATTAAGAAAAACGTATTATGAGGTTTAACATCAATCATTTTGGCAACCAGAAATCAAGTATGCTCAGCTTCAGTGGAGGATTTATTTTTTTCTGTCTTAGCCACTAACTCAGCTCAAAGCTTAAAATTGAACTCTGTATTCTTGTCAAATTACTATCACTGATAGAAAAGCTGCAATTTAGCTGGCTATTTTTCTGATGATGAAGAAATCAAAGTAGAATGAAGATTGCTCTTTCACAGATGTGTTGGGCCTACAGAAGTAAAATTTCATCCCTGGAACCAAAGTAAGCAGATATTTTTCAAAACCATAGAGGTAGAAATTAAACTGAACCGTAAAGTTCTGGGTTTAAAATTATTTGGTTTTTTTAATCTTGTCAATTTCTAGGCCCTGAGCACACTGTCTATACTGAGTCCTGGTGATACAAATGGTTGATAAATTAACAGATTGAAATCTATCACTACTTTTTAAAATAGAAAATATGATTTCTTACAGAGCCACAATTATCATTAGCTGCTGTTTGCTAGAATACATAGCCTCAGCCAGTATGAATAAGAATACCAGAATGTGCCCTACTTTACTGAAACAGTTACATGTGAGGCTTAATATCACTGTCACTTTAAATAAGTTAGATAAGTTATAAATTTGAAAATACAATACCTGTCTTTTGAAGCATGTAAATTTGTTTGAACTTCTATCAGATAATGAATTGGAAAAAGCATGTATTTGCATGCCACCACACTTAACACTGGAAATAGGGCCAAGAATACCATATCAACACCTATTACAAAGAAGGACAATAGCTACCAGAGGGGAAGAAAAAGCTACCACTACTTGGTCCACCTGGTCACAGGTTTTGTTCTCTCTTTCCCAGACTTCTCAGTCAGGCTACCTCATAGCAGTTTCATGAGGTACCCTGGAAGATTAAATCTATACTCTGTCAATCAGTTATACTTCCATTGTAAGATAATATGCTGTTTGGGCATTTACTTTTGTGCCACATCTTGTGTCATTATTTTGTTTTTTCTGTTGTTGCTGTGGTTTGCTTTGTGTACTATAACTAGATCAGCACTATTCCACACGCATATTCCCACATGCACTTGTGGATTCAGCAGATAAACATCTTTTATAGATATTCGCGTGTCTCAGGTAACTGAAACTTCGAAAAGTAACTCTAAGTAAATTCAATATTTTCACACAAGGCTTAAGAGTATCTTTTTCCCTCAGCGTCTTCTAAGCCCCAGGTATGAAATAATTATGATCTCCAGAGCGGCTAATTGTGCTGCCCACAAACAAAGGATTATGCTTTCTGGTGGAGAATAAGCAGCAGGAGCAGACAAACAACTTCCCTTTTCATACAGTTACCACTAATAATGAATAGGTACACAGAAGGGCTACATGACTCAGAGGGTGTTAAATTATAACTATGTTACTAAGAGGACTGGCTTTGTGTCTCTAGTGACCAAACTCATTAATATCTCCAAATTCAGGAAAAATGTGAAATTATGTTTTCTTCTACTTCTTAGTAGACAAGTGTCCATACTTAAAAAATTAACTAACACACCCTGGAAAAATATAGAATTTCCCCTTTTTAGCATCCTTTAAACCTTGACATGACTTATACATGCTAAAAATAGCTCCTTCTCCTTTAAGTGAAGAGAGGTATGAAGCATTTTGTAGAAATTCATCTTGCTCTACTTGAGCCATTCTTATTTTCAGAAAGAAAAGTATTTTAATACAAGCAACAGAAAAAAGAAAACATTTTTTTCAGTACCTAAAAATAATTGTTTTTCAAAATAACCACTAAAAGATTATGATTAAAAGTCAACAGTTTCTCTTCTAAAAGTAAATATTGCTTTATTTAAAAAAAAGCTTTTTCCAAGAACTTCTCAACAATTCATAACAACAAAAGAAACTCAATGGTATGAGACACAATCTCTTAGACATACTGTCTAAGTACAATGTTTAAACATTTAAAGATCATAAAAAGAGCAGCAGGCTTCCAACAATGCTGTGAAAGCAGTTACATCCCATGTAATTTAGTTCATTTCAGATGTACTCTGAAAACAGAACATTTCAGTTACGCAAAATGTAGATGACAGCATCTGAAGAAACCAAAGCAGCTATTCAAATGAGTTCTAAATATACATAAGGGAGACAAAGAATGACAACGGAAAACAAAATTCATGAAAAGTCGAGCTAAAATATGATCAAATTTTACAGAAATAGAATACACTGTGAAAAGTTTGAAACATTTTCCAACTATCCTTTGCAATTAGCCTTTTCTTTTCTCCTCCTTTTTAAGGGTACTAATTGTGTGGTTCGCATCTGATCACAAAAAACCTATTGTCTTCTCACTTAAAAAAAGAACTGAAGGTGTGAATGTTGAACTACTTCAACATTAGACCCAAGTTCCTGAAAAACATAGCTCTTCTGATGCACGAAAAAAAACAGAGTCAAAATGTCTGACACACATACCATGAAAAGGAGCTGATACCACAGACTCACTAACAGCTGGAGCTCAGTTAGGAGATCCAGTTTCTAATCCTGTTTGGCCTCTGACTTGACTCGAGACTTAACTTTCTTTGCTGAAGTTTGCCTAAGAACACTGTGGTGATGGCATCTACTACAACAGAGATGTTGTGAGGCAGTCTGTACATTTAGCCCTTGAGATTTTGTATTTATAAGTGCTAAAGAAATACAGCACATTCATATATACCACTTATGTAATTCAACTGAATAGGTCTGTGGCATTAATATTAACAGAATAGCAGTGGGCAAGGTACTTTATCAAGTAATCCCATAATCTGATCAGCTGTGCAGGTCACTTGCCATATAGATTCATATAAACACTCTGAGTCACATTACAGTATTTTTTATATCATATAAGTCTGGAGAATGTGTTTGACATCATAAGGCGGTTCAACAAACTGTACCTGCCCTGAAGGATGGTAACTTGCACACCAATTCATTCAGCTTTTTTATTTTAACATACTAAATGTAAGGACTCAACACAAAGACTTTTCTGAGTATAATTTGAGCTGCCCAGTGAGCTTCTTGCAGACAGAACTCAGAGCCCTACAGATGGCAGGGGACCACCCAGGCAGAAACACAGACAATCTGGGTCAAACTATATTGAGTTACCAATTAATACAGCTTTTCTGGTCAGTGTAATTTTGTTTCTCTAATTGCAGGGATTTCAGAAGAATCTCTAAGGGAATAAAGCTCCCAACTCCCATTAGAAATCAATACCAGCAGAGATACTATTAGCCGGGAGGTTTTCAACAAAAAACAACACACAACTCAGTTAAGCTTCAAGAACAACACTCTCTCATAAATTAGCCTCATCGTGATGCACTGCTGAAGTCAGAGAGCTATCAGTGAAAGTTACATTTTCTTACATTGCAGAAGAATGTGGCTGTGAGATTAATATTCAGCATCCACCCAAACTTGTCTTACTCCTTAATTTAGAAGCTTTTAACTTGGTTGTTATCCCTTTGCTGCATCTGCACTGGATAGAAATGAGGAGTGGGGAGTGGAGAACGTCTGGCAAAGCCATGCACATTCAGCAAGTTGATGAATATGTAATACAGTTTGTAATAATACCTAAGTAATTCTTCCATTATGAACTCAATCCAATTCTACTACTTGATTTCAGAAATGGATTTTGAACACAGGCCTGTTTGACTAATCGGATCCTCATTTTCCTATTCTTTTCTATTTAAATGCAGAGTGACATAGTTGTGTTTGGGAAGGCAGTGATTTTATTACAATATTACAACCAACAGAGGGAACTGCCATTCCAGCAAAGTGACAAGAGCCAAGTTGGCCAGAGGAAAGTGTTCCTTCCTAGACTGAAGAGATCCACATGAGAAATTAAAGCAAAATGTCACCTCTCAAACAATGACGACAGGATTACAAAAATCTAATTAGCTGTTTCATTAGCTGAATCCTATCTGTGGTGACAGCAAACAATGGGTATTCGGAAGCTGTCCATCCATTTTTAATACAGGCGCTGTCATGGAGATACTGGGTCTAATATATTCTCTACATTGCCTCTGCAGAATGATTTCAAGGAGGCATTTTATCCGGTTTGTAAGAAATGGCAAAGATTTAAAGGTGCAATGCATCTCTAAGATCACACATTGTATACATCCTGCTGAAACAGTCTTCATTTTCTACTTCCCTATATCATTTAATTGATTGCACTTCTTCAGTCTGTTTGGACAAGAGCACGCGAAAAGCTTCAGTGCTAAATAAACATACTCAAATCTCCTAATAAACAAGTCTAATTAAGATTAATTGAACTGTTGGAGGTAAATGAAGATAGCATCCACAGGAGACTATTCACTTTTGAATGAATAGGGTAGAGTAAGCACCTCCTTCCTCCCCCTTATCAATTTCATTAATTTCATTTCCATCATAACAATCTGCATTAACCCATTATCAAAATATTACCACTGGAAACAAGCACTGAACTTGCAGGCTGAAATAGCAGGGATAATTCACATGAACATATATCTAGGCCTCTCCCCACTTGGGACTTTGACTATTTGCCTCCATTATTCAAAGCTCCTGGATACTCCAGAACTTGCTTCGTCTAGTGGAATTTGTAGTTGTAGTAGCTTTTCAGATTGACAATGTAGGCTCGAAGATTTCAGGCCAATATCTCTTGCTGTGTCAGTCAATGTTATTTTCTGTTCAAAACACTTAGCGGTGCCAGTGCCACCAGTAAAAGATAGCTCTGATATTCCAACTTGAGGCACTTGACCTTCTCACACCACAGGCAGACTGACTTGCGAAAATAAACTGTTTCAAAAGGAGGAAAGAAAAAACAATCATCTTTATATCTACAATAAAGAAGAAAACCAGGGAAAGATACTACTATAATCTTTGTAAAATGCACTTTTGTACTTGAGTAAGCGCTTCCATTTCAGAATTTAAAAGCATATTATAACATCACATGAACAGGTATTTTCTCAGCTTAATACTTCTGAACATCATTTACCCAGCAGTGGAGACCATCTGACTTGTCCTTTCTTAACCCAGAAAGACAATAATCAAGGTTGCTTTTTTTTTTTACCTTTTTTTTTTTTTTTAAGAGATAAAAGAAACTCTGGTATGCAAAACTGAAGATAACTAGCCCAAGTTGCAGGGGCACTAATGCTACTAAGGCATTTTATATAAAAAAAAGCAGCTACTGATCTAAAACAAGTACTGTGAAATAAAGCTAAATGCCTAACCTTGCAGCAATAACAATCTTTCACCAAACAGTAGCAACACAGAAAAAGCTGGACAACATTCATTTTGATTAAATTCATTTTTATAGTTTCCTTCGTTCATGAAGTTTTAAGAGCGTCTTGGAAATAAACATTTTCAGTGAAGGGACATTATAGTGAACAGTAAGTTTTTAGCAGTGATGTGGCTGTCTACACTTCTGTTATTTCACTATTATTTTCTCACAAGTACAGAGTAACTTGGTATTCAAAAATAAATTCAGTCTTTCTTGAAGAGCAGACATACAATAAACCAGGAGCTGAAGGAATAAAATGTGTACTTTCTCCTTTGGGTGAGAACAGAAGCTTGCCATCATAAAAAAAAAAAATCCATATTTTTTAATCAATATTCTGGAGAATTTGAGGTAAAAACAAAACTGATCCTGGGAAAGAGAAGAAGGACATTTAGATAATATCTTAGCAAAGGCTTCTCACATGGGTCCAGTTATAAGGAAAAAGCAACAAGAATACCCCAGAAATTTGAATTTAATCTCTGTCATCAAATGAAAGAACTGTCTCAGGAAAGTAGTCTAACTCTTAATAAACTCATGTGTGGTGCTAGCTCAGTGTCATACATACAGGAGATTTAATCGGCCCTAAAAGGTAAGATAATATGGTGCATCTGTGATAAATTTAGCAATATACAGAAAACCTTCCTTCTACCCCTTGATCCCAATCTAAGATACAAAACTGCATTCTGTGAAGTTAAGGACAACTACCATCTCCTAATAGAGAGGACTAAAAGAAACCAGAAAGAAATCAGAACCAGACAGAAAGGAAGCTAGCTCTGGCTTTGTCTTCATTTCTTAGCAGACCTCCTTCTACCACGGTCTGAGCTGTGCACTGAGCACTTAAGAGAGCAGGTCCCCTATGAATCCTTACTCCATGCCTCAGTTTAAAGGGACAGTCACTCCTGCCTCGCCAAATAACACAGATTGGATGGTCTAGTTACAACTAGTGAAAGACAAGAATAACTGAAGGGACATGAGTAACACAGTATGTGTGTGTTTGTGAAATGGTAGCCACCCTCTTTAGGAACAACAGAGAGGTGTCTAAAGGAAAAGCCATTTAGGTGGAATAGACTGTTCTGATTCACACCGACTTCTGGTCTGAGAAAGAACCATAACTAAGAAATTTTAGAGAAGGAAACAATATTTTAAGTACTGCTGCTACTGTGTAAGTTAAAACTGGCAATGAAGTGGAAGACAGATGTCGCCATGGGTATGGAAAGATATTGACAGCAGCCAGGAAGGCTTGGTGAGAGCAAATGAAAAAGTAATTAGGGTTTTGCAGTGTATTTCATGGAGACAAAAGTGTCTCGCCTGGGTGTTCTGATGAATTGTCACCATGATGTTCATGTTATGTTTGAGCAATGTTTCTACCAGCTTTCCTCTATACAAATTTAGCAATTATTAAGAAAATAGTTCCTGCTAGTCACACAAATTTTCAGCTGTTGTCTTTGACATTATTAGGGCTTCTTATGCAAGGAAGTAACTCTTTTTTACTTTGCCCTTTGAATTTAATTTTGGATTGTGGAATCCATTTTCCTACTTTAGGAAATGTAATTTACAAAACAGTTTTAGGCAACAAGTATGCTGCCATTAGAGGTCTTTTACTGTCCTTGCTTTGAAGTTGCTTCATTATTTTTTTTTCCACGTAAGTGGAAGCTGTGCATTTTGAGTACAATGACAATTTCTAGGATCCAAGACTCAAACATATTGTCTTAAGAATTGTAAATACCTAGTACTTGTAATTCACATAGGGACATCAAAATCTAACCAAACAGTTTATTAGTGTCTTTAATATAATTCCCTTGAAATTATTTTGAAAATGAGAACTTAGCTGTTAATTCTGTAGGTACTGAGACAGAACAGGATCCAGCTCATTAACTCCTCTGGCTCTAGAGTGCAAAAAGAAGTGAAAACTGTGTTTTGGAAAGAAAAACAAGCTGATAAAGCTTGCAGACAGACCCACTATTGGAAATGCATGAACTCTGAGTCTGCTTCATCCTCAAAAAACTGTACCGTGAAACTTTGCCATGCCTAAAACTTAGGCAGAGTGCTTAACAGAAACCAGTTCAAGACAGATACATAAATACAGATTCAATGGTGACTTATGTGCCTAGGAGTGAAATGCCATACCCAGCTTTTTTAGCTTTTTGGATCTCAGAACCAAGTCTATAGATAAAGGCTTTCTCTAAAGATTTGAAGAGAGATATATCTTAGAATGATGATTCAAAATAGAGGACACATTAAGCAATGGATTGCCTGGGGGATAAACATACTGCAAGATTCATGGAGCCAAGCAGACAGCAAGAAAAGGGTATGCGTTCAGGGCACTGATGTGTCATCCTCACTTTTGGTTGTTGACTACAAAGTTGTTCGTTTTTCTTGTGCAATAATGCTTGTCACAAGCACAGACTGGGAAAGGGAACCTGAACAGATTTTGATCCCTCAAGGCAGTTTAGTGGCACTTGTGGAGAACTTTCCCTGAAGAGTCATCTTTCTGTTAATCAGCAGGGCTTATTAACAATAGTGCAGTGCCACAGAAATACAGTCTGAGAAAGCTGGAGATGTGTAATGCAGTCTTTTCACCAGG
Organism: Fratercula arctica; assembly: GCA_947846985.1. Lineage (NCBI taxonomy): Eukaryota > Metazoa > Chordata > Aves > Charadriiformes > Alcidae > Fratercula > Fratercula arctica. The sequence goes on along the minus strand of CANTUZ010000005.1, from coordinate 50,757,156 downwards.
GATCTCCTTACAGCTTGATCCAAGACATCCTTAGTACCTTTTGTTGTGAAAGCCTCTTCTGCTAACAAAAAGTTTAAATTGAAAGATTGGGCTTTTAAGTTAAATTCTTGGAGGAAGAAAAAAGAACACAGGTCTCAATAACCAACAGGAAACCACATCTGACTATGTTATTTAATAGACCATAGATTCTTCTTTCTTCCCTCAATACTCTTGAGAAACTGACTGGATTTATGCAATGTCCTTCATCCCAAAAATCAGTCACAGAGAGAAGGGACAAACCCATCACAGAGAGAACACAAATTAGAGGTCCCAACCAAAAATCTTATCCAAAACATCGCTACCTATTCTATTTTTCTTCAACTAAATATTCAAAACCTATTGTTTTCATTCAGACTGATTTACAGTAAGTCAACATGCCCTGTAGAACTCCTCTTGTTTATGGCATTACCAGTTCTGTTGCTTGGATATTTTTTAAGTGGCATGGTTTTGTTATCTTATGATTCAAAATAGCCAGTATGCAGAATAAAGGACTGTTTCCAAGGACACAGTAATGCCTGTCAGCTCTACCTGCCCACAGAAAAGTCCAGTTGCCTTTCCCTGTATCCACAGAATGCAATCCATGCTGTGCGATAGAATAATTATACAGGAAAAATGATCCTGTTCTACTGTAGGCAGTCTGCTGCACTAAAAGAGTAAATGTTTACTTGCCATGTTCTGCCATTTGTATGTCCTTTGTAAAACCTTATTACAGACACCAAGCAGATCTCATCGTAAAGTATTCTAACTTTTGCAGGGGGATCTTAGTAATACAAGGCTCTTAGTAAACCAATGAACCTGTACTGGAGAGCCTGAGCAACATCTTTTAATTATAAGCACCTTTCAGTATTTTTATCTGCTTCTAATTCAATTTTTTCAATTATTCCTTAGGCTTTGAGTAGCCAGGACAACGGCATATTCTTTCTTAGTGTGTAACTCTTGAATATTTCCATCCCAGTCAGTTGGCAGTCAGTTTGTAAAGTGGAGTAGGAGAGAGAGATTTAAAAAATAAGTGGAAAATAGAATATTGATCTACCAGGGGAAGAAAAGAAACCAAACACAATCACTCCTTCAAATTCAGTCATCAAATCAAGCTGGAAAGTTCCAAGGCATTTCTAGAGAGAAGCAGAATTAATTTAATTTCAGGTACTTGGAAGCACATACAAATGGTCCAGCTAATAGTATGGTTCCCTTTCTGCCTGTAATAGTACTTCCCTGGCCCTGTACCCAATTAAAATGAAGAAACTCACCCAGTGGAAGGAGATGAAGCCAAAGTTGTGATTTCAGCATTCTCATCTGTTGTCTTGATAACTGCATACTTGAGGTCAGAAAGTGCTCTTCTCTTTGTTAAAAAGAAAAGTAACAAAAAATCCCAAAGACATCTGATATGTTCTGCAAAAGGCTATCAGAGAAGTAGAGCCATCAGTCAGGGTATTTGAAATGAGGATTGCAATGGAATTAGTAGTCCCACAAATGTTTCAATTTATAATCAAATTAGGAGCTCAAGGTTTAGGAATTGAATTCAAATAGATACGCTCAGTCTGTGCAGACTTCATAATTTTTCGTTCCTTCCTTTTATTTAGGAGATAATAATTAAATGTGATTTGAAATTGAATGTAATAAAGTACCGCTTAGAAGTATTTCATGATTCTTAACAAAAATAATTAGATCCTCTGATATTATTTGAAACCACACTACTGTAACTTCTATTAAACTTTAAAAAAAGGGAAAAAGAAAGAAGAAGAGAAAGATTAAATTGTCTGTTTTATTGGAACTCAGAATTAAATTCTTTTAAAGAGATACATTCTATTTTTATTGCCTTAGCTGTCTGGGGAAATCTCTTTCTCATGCTTCTTCTACTTTTCACTAAACTAAGATTTGCTAAAGAAACAGCTTCCAATGGCATTTGTTCACTGACAAAAGTGTAATGTGAAAATTAAATCTCAGGAGACTGAAGGCAATTGTCAGTGCCCTCAAGTAACATGGAATGGAAATGTAAGATTAGTTAGTAGGACATCTGGATCACTTCTAACACCACAGCACAACTCAACAATTAAAACTATTCCAAAAATATCTTGAGTGCATTGCTACCACTGCTCTTTGGATGCTGGAGCTCATTGACATAGAAGAGGGAAGGAAGAAGGACACGCTGGCAGCAGAGCCATGTGGCTGCCAACTGCTACTCTCTGAAATCAATAGTTGGCCATGGGCACAACAGCAGCAAATCTGTAGGCTGCCTGGTATTTTATGAAATATAGAGGAAGAAAGTAGAAAGGAACACAGGAAACTATATTTTTGTATAAATATATAATTTAAAAAACAACTCTAGACCATTTCCCTAGGTTAATTAGGCCTGACACAAACAGTAGCCCATAGCCGCTGTTAAAATTCTGATTTCTTCATAGACAGATTTGTATGAAGAGATGTTTTTCGTCTAATTTGTATGAGAACAGCATGCTTTTTGATGACTTTACTAAAGCTCACATATCTGTTTCTTTTTCTTAAAAAAACACACTCCTTTATTCAATGATAACAAGAGTCACACTGGGGAAGAGACACTGCCATTCAGATCTTTGGAATTAAAAGTAGCAGGCCTTGAAAGCGATCTTTTTAATTCATGCTGCTAAATTGAGGATTAGCCTTCGTTCTTTTTTCTATTTCTAATTCTTTTTGTCAGCTGCCATATATTCTAAAGAACATAAAGCCAAAGTTAGAGTTGGTCTTTTTAATAAAAAGAACTACCCTTTTTACTAAGTTCTTCTATCGTTAGATAAAGAGTGACTACCAGTATCTGTTTCTCCATCATAAGAGAACAAGGCAAACTAACTGAAAAGTGTGCAATGCATATGTTTTTTCTGGGGCAGAGTTGGTACCTGGTTAAAGTGTAATGCTATTGTAGACTTTTTGAAAGTTCCTTTTATTTTTCATCTATATGTTATTTAATGTGAAATCTGAGAACACGTTTTCATTAAAAATGTCGTGTATAAAATCTTCATGTATTTGGACCTTTAAAAGTATCACACTTAAACATGACAATTGTTTAAAAATAATAAAAAAGTACTATGTCTTCAGTTTACTTCTGCTAAGTGCTACTTGGCCATCATAACTGTACTTTTCCTTTTGGACAACCAGGTGAATAGAAATAAACATGGTAATAGACAGGGTAAAATCTTCAGCTGAGTAAGTTGTCCTCACTGGGAATGTGAAGTGTGTGTGTAGGTGTTGTAAAAACAGGGAAGTCTTAAAACATAAATGCTTAAAAGCAACATGAGGGTAATATATCTACAGGATACATTTCTCTGTTTCACCCCAGAAAGGAGCAAAACAAGAAAGAGTGACATACACTACTCTCACGGTGCTCCACCAGGGGCAGCCTGTGGATTTTGTTTTCTGTTACACAAGCAAGGCAATGTCCTACTTTAACTTTACCAGACAGACCAGCTTGCTATTACAAATGCACTCTAATACAAATTGTGAGTCTGCTTCATTAAGTAAGTTTTCCTCTTCATGTATTTCCTCTAATACACTCAGAAAATGCATAATTCACAATTTTTACCTTACATTTTTTTATCTCTGCTCCCAATATTTCCAATAGTAATTGTCTAATTCAGCTTATGGCTAATAGGAGTTCTCCTTTTCTCTTTCGTAAAGTTGATAAAAAATAAATCCAGTGGAAAGGCCCTTTAATCTGATAGATAAAATCATAACAAGATCCAGTGTTTGGAAGCTAAAGTTAGAAATATTTAAATTAGAAATAAATATTACTATTGTAAATAATAACTTATTAACATTGAAAGAATCAAAAAGGTGGAAGGTTCATTAGGTGTCCTACAGAGGTGGTGAACATTTAATGCCTAGCAGCTTGCTAGCTGTAGCTACGTGATGTGTTGTATAAGCCAGTAACTGTTTAGTATTTTTAAATTAGGTACATATTGTACATGGTTTTGTACATGCCTAAAAGTAACCCAAAGAGGGAGGGTTGCAATCTAGCTATTGAGGTCATTCTGATGTCCTTTGTACATGATATTTGGTACTGCAAGTTCAAAGAGAACTAAACAGCTCGATAGGAGCACATGGAGACAGTGCAGCTGAACTAAGCCAATACAACCACCTGGTAACTAGGGCTGAAGAACTCAGTGTAGGAATGTATAGGTAGCTCTTCCAAGCTCAGTTCAAATTCAGAAAAGATAATCAATGCTGAACCTGAATCAATAAATCGTATTGTATCATATGGAATTAGGTTGAAAAAGTATTTTACACAATGATAACCCCATCATGTCCATCTTCACCATATTATTTGGCTTCTGAGGTATCCCAGACTCCAATGAACCTGGTTTGTCAAATAAACACCCAGCACAGTCTGTATTGGAGAAATTATAATTAAGCAGCTCTAAAATAAAGGTAAATAAAGAGGGGAATGTGAACACTATTCTTTGGCATATCAAATGGAAGCCATGTCTCAGGTAGAAAGCTTGAGGTAAAGATAATAATAAGCAGGCAGATACCCACCAGGGTGCAGTCTTGTCATTGATAAGTTTTGTAAAAGTGTGTTTCCTTCATTGTCTCTATGTCGCAATTTAGTCACATTTCTAATGGATGCAACCAGGGTACATGACTAATCTTTCAGTTCATCAAGGAAAGGGTTCAAGTGGAGATTCAACAAGCTTGTTTTTCAAAAGGTAACGCACATTGTGCTTGATTTTTGTTCAATAGACTACTTGCATCAGACACTAGCTAAGTAATTAAAATATACATTTTTCAAATCAAAGCACAGTACTATGGCCAAAGAGATTCTTGTTGAAATTCATCAACAAATTCGGATTAGTGTTACTTTGAAAGTTTGCTCTTACAGGTCTTAAAAATAAGGCGCATGAGCAAAATGCTCTGAGGAGAAAGCCTCAGTCTTTCCTCTGAGTCCTCTGACTTCAGCCAATGGAGACCAAGGACTTTGACATTATTTAGGGAGAGTTCTGTGGTAAATATGCATTTTGTAATCTCCAGTGGAAGAATAAATGCAGACAGATCAGTAAATATGTTTTTAGGCAGTATTTAAATTACATATTTATTATGTTCCTGAGAGATTGAAATGGCTTACTTGGAGCTGTTCCAGTCTGTTATGCAAATCTATTTTTAATGTATTTTATGAAATAGCAGAACCATAGGACTAAGAGATGGAAAAGACCTATTAGGTCATCCTCTCTATCTCTCTGCCCAGGCAGGATTGTTTGTATAAATTTTACTAGTCATGGACAAAGCAAATCAAAGTATATTCAAATCATTCTTTTTCTGAATATACCTGCAGCTTCTGACAATTATCCCTCTGCTTAAGGTCATTCCAAAAGTTATTTAAAAATTAGCCATTTGTACCCAAATAAAAAGAAATCATTTAGGATTTAAAAACAAAGTTTAAAGGCACAGCAAATAAAACACGAGTCCAATACACTGGGTTTTTTACATACCTCTCATACTGCTATCTTCTATCTGGTAATCTTTAGTTACACAGAATGCATAGACAGAACCTGATGAACTGTCCATATACCAGCTCCTCTTTTTCCAGTGTTACCCCAGGTCTAAAGTATTGGTGAAGCACTATGGCACAACACTACTATACTAATTTGTGTGAAACTGGAGCTTAAGATAGTTTAAAGCAACCCTCTGGCTGCTCTAAATTGTACCAGAAGATGAACTTGAATATGTAGACCAACAAAAATCCAGCCTGGTCCCACCCTCATGGCCCTGCCCAGTCATCCTGGGGCTGTGCCTGACCCTGATTCCCCTCACCGGGCCTGATCCTGTCCTCCATTTGCAGCCTGGCATCCCAGCCCAGCCTCATCATCCCTGTCCCCATAGAGGTGCCTGATGACCTGGGCTGAGGCTGTTCTTGTATGCCCCCCTAGCCCCGCTCCCTCACTTATGGGGCTGGGACAGACCCCAGGGAACCCTCAGCCCCTGCAGCACCTTGATACTTTCCGTATTACTAGGCTTGAAAAGATGTAGGCATCTAATTTAATTCATATCATTGTTAGGAATTTAACTATCCGGGAGCGTATCAGGGAGTTTATCAGGGAGTGTAGTGATAGGACAAGGAGTAACAGTTTTAAACTGAAAGAAGAGAGATTAGATTAGATACTAGGAAGAAATTCTTTATGGGGAGGGTGGTGAGACACTGGAAGAGGTTGCCCAGAGAAGTTGTGGATGCCCCATCCCTGGAAGTGTTCAAGGCCAGGCTGGATGGGGCTTTGAGCAACCTGGTATAATGGGAGGTGTCCCTGCCCAGGGCAGTGAAGTTGGAACTAGATGACCTTTAAGGTCCCTTCCAAGCTAAACCATTCTATGATTCTATGCTGTATTACCAGGTTTATGCAGAATTTTACAGGAAATAATTTCTACTAAAAAATCCATGCAAAAAAAAGAGAAATAAGTAAAAGTTGGAACTAACCCTTTTGCATTGTCCGTCAACTAAAATTAGTAAGTGATAGCGTGGATTACATCTCTTGACTTCCTCATTTATTTTTACTTTTGTATTTGATTTATTCAGTTTTTAAAATCTTAGCCAATGCTGATGATTACCAATGATATTTATAGCGTCACTGAGTAAGAAAGCACACATTTGGAAAGGGTAACCTCATGACTGATTTCTATTTTAATTCTATTCAGTTTCATGGTTAGGTTTTCGTGGCACAGGATAATGTAGTTTCTAGCTCTTCCCACAATATTGTATTTTGCAAGAGAATAAGAAAAATCAGGATGACACTGACATTTACTTATAAAAATAAAATTGCAGAGATTGTTTAGTTGGATGCACTTCAGAGTTCAAATTGGATAATACGTAACATAAGGCAAACTAACTTGTTTAGACTATAAACAAACCCAGAAAGGATTATTTTTATTATATTAAAAAAAAAAGTTCAAATCTTTACATACTTGAACTTATACTTTTCATGATCAAGCACTGTTTTTCCCTTAAATCATTCAGGACATTAATTTGGACCAGAAAATGGCCACCAGTGAGATACCTTTTGCTATAAAGTGGGTAACCAAAAATTATGAGTGCTTCACTGACACTGACTCTGCCCACTTCAAACAATTCATGGTACTTAATTCAGATTAATAAGGACAATCGTAGTCATTACTTCATAGCTAATTTCTGGTGGGTTGATCTTGGCTGTCTGCCAGGGGCCCGTCAAACCACTCCTATCATTCCCTCTCCTCAACTGGACAGGGGAGAAAAAATATAACGAAAGGCTTATGGGTCGAAATAAGGACAGGGAGTTCACTCACCAAGTACCATCATGGGCAAAACAGACATGATGTAGGGAAATTAATTTAATTTATTGCCAAAAAAATCAGGGTAGGATAATGAGAAATAAAAACAAATCTTAAAACACCTTCCGCCCACCCCTCCCTTCTTCCCAGGCTCAACTTCACTCCTGGCTTCTCTACCTCCTCCCACCAAGCAGCATAGGGGGACAGGGAATAGGGGTTGTAGTCATCACACGTTCTCTTTGCTGCTCCTTCCTTCTCACACTCTTCCCCTGCTCCAGTGGGGGTCCCTCCCACAGGAGACAGTCTTCCATGAACGTCTCCAACATGGATCCTTCCCAGAGGCTGCAGTTCTGCACAAACTGTTCCAGCAGGTGTTCCCCACAGGATCAGAAGTCCTGTCAGAAGACCTGCTCCAGCATGGGCTCCTCTCCATGGGGTCACAGCTTCCTTTAGGCACATCCACCTGCCCCAGTGTGGGGTCCTCCACGAGCTGAAGGGGATATCTACTACACCTTTAACCTCCATGGGCTGCAGAGGGACAGCCTGCCTCACCATGGTCTTTGTCACAGGCTGCAGGGGAATCTCTACTTCAGCACCTGGAGCAGATCCTCCCCTTCCTTCTTCATTGACCTTGGTGTCTGCAGAGTTGTTGCTTTCACATCTTCTAATTCCTCTCTCCAGCTGCTGTTGCGCAGCATTTTTCTCCCTTCTTAAATGCGTTATCGCAGAGGCACTACCGCTGTCACTGCTTGGCTCAGCCTTGGCCAGCAGCAGGTCTGCCTTAGAGCCAGCTGGCACTGGCTCTATTGGACATGGGGGAAGTTTCTGGCATCTTATCACAGAAGCCAGGCCCGTTGCCTCCCTGCTACCAAAACCTTGCCATGCAAACCCAATATACAATTAAATTGAAGGCTTTTTCCCCTTGGAATGTTTAATTCACATAGCGTATTTCTACAGGTCTTTTTCCAGCAGTTTCTCCTGCCTCCTTCAGAACCACTTTCTGAATGGAAGCTGAGCTTTTTATTTAATATTTTCCCCTATGGCATGAAATATTTTGAATGCATCTTTGCTCTGACTGCTTTATGTTACTCAATGCATCTAAATTTAGGTGCATCTATTTACGGTTCTTGATGACTTACCAAAATATTTAGGACAATAAAACTTGAAGCCAGATAAAACATTCTACATTTTAATGTTAGAAGACTACTATTTAATAAATTTTAAAATTTCTATTCAGGTAAAACTATCCTGGAGGTCAACTGGCTTCATCAGGAGGTTTAATGCAAGAAAGTGTTGCCATCATGCTTAGGAAAAAAATATCTCCAGGTTTTTTTTTGACTCTTGTAGCTGTATTCCAAGGTCACACATCCTTTTTCATTAAAAATGGGGAAATGTTGTAATTTTCAGGCAGTTTTATTTGGACTTCATTATAGATCTATCATTAAAGGTGATGAAAATACTGTAAAACAAAAATAATATTCAAATTAAGAAAAAGTTAATTTTTGCAGAATGGAGTAGCTCTTTTTAACAGAAAAACTGGAGTACTAAAAGAAGAGCACAAACTATCTACAGAACAGACTCTAAGTAAACCATAGAACTACACAGTCAGACAAGCTTTATCTGCAGATTTCCACATAATGAGGTGTAAAATTTTAATTACTTTCATTCTTTATTTCCTATTGTACAAACAAAAACATACATGAGTGCATATATAAATTGTGAGGTCCTCTTCTCAAAGTTTCCATAGTGCATAAGATGGTGAGTAGTACAAAACAGTCATAGAAAGATTTTTGTCTCCCAAGTACAGGCACTGGTAACCCATTGTAAAAACATCCCTTAGAACCCACTCAGCTTTACTGTGCAGAGAAAAATGGAAACAAATGGTTTGTCACGAATGTCCTTGGCCTACAGAATGCTATAGTGTATCAGTAGTTACATGGCTATCTGGCAACCCAGGGAGTTTGTAAAAATGTCGTAAAGCTTCAGAATCTATGAGATAAACTAAGCTTGATTAGACATAACTAGACTTACTTGCCTATCTGAATGCGGATCTGCGCTAGCGTTTAATTCAGTCTGTAAAATTTGCTGAAGATCCTGAGTAAGTCCTCAGGTGTTTATCCCTCACCGAGTGTCATGTTACCATAATTAAACTTTCAGGAATATCTGGGCTAACAGATATAGTAGTCTGCTGCTACAGTCAGAAATGCGACTTCATTTTTACATCCTTCAGGGCGTGTATGTGGTCTGGTGTCCAGTGTGAACTGGTTTATTCTAGGGTGGGTAGGTGTTGCTAGTTGTTTAAACCTAGGGCTAGAACTCGGAAGCCAGCCTTTTAGCACTTTCTTTTCCACTTCCATCCTTTTCTCCCAGCTTCCTGCTTTGCAATGCCCATTAAAAATGCCGCAGAGAGTAACACTTACAGTCTAAGATTTTGTTATGTGAATAAAATAGATTTCTTTTTTTTAAATAAAATAAAATTAAGTATCCTTTTTTCTACATTCCAGACTGACTATTTCCACCTTTTTTTTTTTTTAAATAATTATCTCATCATAATAGGAATTGTCTAATGTATTTCTGTTCTCTCAGAAAACACGAATGTGTGTGCACAAGTACAATCAAATACACAAAACCTATGCTATGCACACAACCCTCGTTTCTTGATGATGCTTGGTGTGAGAGCTGGTGGAGCTATGAAGAACATAAGCATGTGCGCTGATGAAGAAAAAGTAAAGGAGCTCCAACAAAAGCCTATGACTTTGAAATGTTGAATAATCATGAGGAGCGTCTGCCACCCTTCCTGTTTTTTTCCTTTCTACAGTTCTTTGTCTGAGACTATATTTGGATCACCTTGATCAGGAAAGGATAACTTTAGAGTTGACTGTACATCAGTAAAGAATTTAATGTGTAAAAGAAGCAGGAGTATAGCAGGGAACAAAATCTGTCTGTTGCCCAATTGCTATCTACAATTGAGCTTTGATTGTTTGCAGGCTTAGTTCCTTAGTTAAATAAACTGGCATTTAGCGTGCTGCACCTTTGCCAGCACTAACTGCATATTGCTACTGCTCAAACCTCTTCAGTGCAAGTATGTAATATAAAGGTGTGCTGAGCCAGGATTTGGGGGGCTACCACCAGCAGTGTCACCTTTTTAAAGCAGGAGTGGAAGGAAAAGGAATATTGTAATGACTCAGTAGGCTCAAATGCAGCATTTTGTCTTGATAAAAGGTCTCCAGTTGTACTAAGGTACCACAGAAACCAGGGAAATAGTCCTTTAACAATAGACTGTTTAGCACCCTTCAATTATCTCTAAATGATCTGTGGGTTGGGGAAATTCCCTATATAAAATTTTGTATATTAAAACTCTGATTCTCAGAGGCTATACCCACACTAGTAAATTAAGCCCAGAGTTGTTGCCAGACTGTCACAGAACAGACCATTAGCACTCTTAGCCTTAGGTGGCTACATGCCCTAGGCTTACTGCAGTAGTCCCCATAACGTTCTGCCTTCTCCTATCAAACAACTTCAAACCTACCCTATTCTCACTGAAAACAATGCCGGAACTCTCCTCCTCTTCCTGAAGCCCTCTTTTCTAACATTCAGCATTTAAACAATTTCCTTCCATAGTTAAATATTATAACAGCTAATGAACTGTAACATGCAATTCTCTATTTACTTATTATCCAGGAAGCTACTTTTCAGTCACCCACCAAATACACACAAAAGCCCTGCACAGAAATCTACATCATTAAATATATTTAAAAGGCCACAACAAAAATAACACAGAAGCACACTAAAGAATGCATACAGTAGAATCACTGAAAGCACCACACCATGTGTGGGCACAAGGGCTTTACGGGCCAGATTATCCATTTCTTTAAAATCAACTCTTGTATAATCAATTATCATATTATCTGAGCAGTAATTAAAATAGGAACTTTATCTGAAAAAAGAAACTTTAGCCTGATGAATGGATGCCCTGAGATAAACATAGCCAAAAGGAACATGTTTAAGGCAAAAAAGAATACCAGGTATGTACTGGTTTGAAGTATTCACCTATAGGAGCTCACTAAAGGGATGAATAATTTTTTCAAGCCAAGGCAAAAAAGAAAATTGTGAGGGAATATAGATCTTTATTAACCAGTGCTGTATTCAGTATCTCCCTATTATGCAGTTCTTCCTGAATTAAAATTACTCCACCTTACAACTGAGGACTTTTTTTTAAGTCTTACTTACACTATCAGAGATCAATGAGCTGAATGCTCTTCCACATTATTGGGCATAAGCGTGTAGTGTTGTTCTTGGGTTTCTCCTTTCAGCTTCAATCCATTGAAGTTTTACATGTCATATCTCAGCTAAAAGATGTGTATATTTCCACACTTCATATCATTCTTTCCAATTTTTCACATATCTCAATTTATAACCTGGAAGATTTTACTCAGTTTGCAGTGTCATATTTTAGTAGGTCTGATTCATACAAAGAAACTTGATTTTTGTTAGCCAAAATAATTCAGTGTCTGAAGATGTGTGAGAGAATTGGAAAAGACATTAATTTCCAAAGCAGATTTATACAGTAACTTTGGAAAACCATTGGCATTTTCTTACCAGACACCAGTCTCCTAGGAATTTAGAAAGCACTTAGTTTCTCTTACGTTCCTGAAAATTTTATTTCCTTCCTTCTCTTCCAGTTTCTGATAGCCAATAAAAATAGTGGAAAAATTAAGTATTTCCCCTAAAGACTGGCTATGCAAGCATTCATTGCTCAGGGAAAACCTCCCTCTGGAATTGAAAATCTTCCTTAAGCAAGGTAAACAAATCCCATTCAAATTGTGCTCGAGTATGGTTTAACAGATTCCCTTGTCCTACATGATGGAGATCTGATACTATATAGTTGCCTTAAAATGTATATAAACGTGTCTATGTAAGGAATTTCAACTCATAGCAATCTTGGTGATTTATAAAACTTGTGAACTTGGCCCAGATGGAATTTTTTATATCATAATGATGATACATACCGGTGCTTAATTGATATCATAGAGCTGTAGCCTTCAGCCTTACTCATTCAGAGTTAAGATTTACCAGCACCAACATAACACCTTGATTAAAGGCACACTAACATAAAAAACCCAACCATTTCTTTTTGTTTGAAGTTACAGAAAGTTGTCTTTATTTGGAGCTATGTTCAATATTATATCTGACGCATTTTCATGTTTGCTTCAGTTTTCCTGTGCGGAAATTATTTTGGGTACTGATCTGCAGGGACTTAAACATGCCACCAACTTTATTGGAAGTGCTCTGTGTACACATTAGTCACGTGTAGATTTTGTTACAAGGTGAAGCCTTAGCCCATGTGATGTGACATTAGGTTATGCAAGGGCTAGAACAGATCCTATCCACTTAGCACAATAACGTGTAACTTCTCATGAATCAAATCAAAAACTTGGCTTTATTCATATAATTATTTCTTAAATTTACCAACCTGATGAAATATGTTCATGTCTTCTCTGTGTACCTCTAAAACCAGTGCATGTTATACTGTTCGTTCTTTTGCAAGTTTTCACATTTAAGTTTTACTTTACTTTGGTGTATCACATAAAAGCAATGTTGGTTGTCACTGATATGTAAATTGTCTCAAGTATTTTTTACATTTTGTGAAATAGTAATAGAGTTGAAAGAGCTCTGCTTCAAGTGCTGGTATCTGTAACCCTTTGGGTTTCAGTCGGTTTCCCATTTACTCGTATTCATTTACAATGAACCAAGTAAAGTGAAGTTAACAGGCAAGCTGCATTGTATATCATTTCCAGATTGTGATCCTGAAATAGAACTGTATCTTAACATCCATAATTTAAAATATTACTTAAGTGCAATGTGATTATTCTCATTATTTACCATCCACTGCTATTTAGGATCCTCTTCCATTTTATTCTTATAGAAATTGGGAGCAATTACATGGTTGTTAACAACAGACATGAATAGCATTTGTACCAATAGCCATTTTGTGAAGTTTTATGAAAATAGTGATATGCATGTCTGACATTATTGCAAAGTGAGTAATGATTTGTAATTACATTTAAAACATCTAAAACCAACCAATGACAATTTGTTCTCCTACTGCATGGAATTTAAGAGGCAAAAGCCTATCACACAAGGCAGTAAACTCCATATTGCAGAGACCTGCTTATTTCCGAAGATACAGCGATTCCAGGCCACCGCAGCAAATGTCTCAGGATAGGTAACATTTTTTTACTAGAATTTCTTTAACAAATATCTAAACTGCAAGAGTTGTAATAATACACAATACTTATCCTTCATATCTTATAAATATTATTGCAGCTTACTTAGTACCTGATTACAAATCAAATCAAACAAAAGTTTAAAATTGGTCAAAAAGCCAGTTGTTTAAAGTTGAAATTCGATCAGCGTACTGCAAAGGAAGCTCAAACACCCCTTTCCCACCCCCACCCCCTTTATTGTTAGAGAATGGATGTCCCAAACCAAGTTTTGTACTTCCTGCGGTTACTTTGCATTCTTAGTCCTGTTACTTACAAATATGAGTAATACAATACACAACACTTCCACTTACAGCTTGAGTTAGTAACACTCTTAGTAATTTCAGAGTCTGCATATACCCCATAGTATTTTAGATCTCTTTGTATAGTTACTGTTGCCATTATTGCTTAGAAGGGACAAGATCTATTTTTAATGTGTACTTTCAACACATAATATTATGCATTAAATAAGGTTATCAAAACGTTGGTTCCTTACTCAAGCAAAATGGTTTTGTTCCTTCAACTGACATACCCAACTGTTTTATACAATCAACAGAAAGTAGCAAGTACTATACAAAAGCAGCTGAGAAAATGTAAAACATTTGGGAGGAAGTGACCAATAGGAAGCAACAGGGGAAACATAGATGGAAGGAAATGTTAGGCACAAGAAATCTATCACAGTTTCTCTTCCTGTTCAGACATTAGGATTTTTTTCTAAATTCATGCCGTGGTTCACAAGCTCCTCTTCACAGTTGGTTTTCTCAAGAGAAAAATGTAAAGATGTGTGAATCATGGCACATCAAGCTAATTTGGGTCTCCAGCAGATAAATGGGAGATCTTGATTTGGTTTTTTGTTGTTTTTTTTTTCTTTTTTTTTTTCTCAGGGTACTTCAAAGCACCATCCACCATTTTAAAAAAAAAAAAAAAAAAAAAAATCTAAGTTGCAGAACAGTTTAGACAATGGCATCAGGTGCCCCTCCGATTGAAGCTGGGCCATGGTGTAAGAGAACTCATACCACAGGGATAGAAAAAGCAGGCAAAATACATCATACTTCTATAGTTAAAGTGCTGACCTGGGAAGGAACATTTTCAGTGTGACATTGTAGAGTTTAAAAAAAAAATATGCAGAGGTATACAAAGGCTAGGATGGAAATCCAAATATGCCAAATTTATTTTTTCTTGGGACTTGGGCACTTCTTACTGCATCTCTGAATGAAAGACTGGAAATCCCTTGCGCCTTAAAGAACTTCAGACAACAAGGGAATATATTCTGTGAGAAATTAGTGTCTCCAGTTTAGTCAATTGCTGATCCTTTTTCTATAATTAGGTGTTTATATCTGTTTCACAAAGAAAGTTTCTACATTGCACTGTCACTGACCTTGGGCATTTCATTCTCTAACTTGGCAAGCTTCTGCGTTGCATAGGCATAACAGAGAGTGAATCATTGCTGGTTCTGTGTCATTGCTTCGAGGAAATTACTCAAACTTAAGAATTAGAAGTAGCTTGGGCTAGAATTATATAAGAGGTGGGAATGGGGATTTCATAATGACTAAGGAAGAGCATTTGGCTGTAGTCACTCAAGCATGTAAGTACTGGTGAGATGTGCTAGAATAATCCATTTGCAGAGACACTCTTTGCAATTTATTGCCATGCTGACTCAGCAATGTCCTCACCACAAATGACAGAAATGCATTTCTTAGAGGTATGTAGAATGAAAGAAAATTGGTGAATAAAGCTAAAGCCACAAGTGGTCAAATCTGCCACAATTAAGAAAAACTGAACAAATGCACTACTGTAAAAGGATATTAGAGAATACAGAACTACATCATTGGATAAGAAGAAGATCCAAAACATCTAAAAGATCAACACAGAAATATTCTTACTATTGCTCTCTATAGGTACCGTACAGCATATTTCACACAATTTTCTTTATGTTCTTCACAATAAGACAGGCTGCACCTGGATTTTTCACAGTGAAAAGCACCTTAAACTTTACCTGCAGTGTTAGTCTCTTCGAAGAACTGTTTTAGAACTATGAACTTTGAAAACAGTACCTCTGCCTGTCAGTGAAAATTTTATATACATCCACAATTAAGATAACTCAGTATTATTTAGGGGAAAAATTGCTTTTGGGTGCTATCAGAACAGCTGCAAACCACAACATATTGACTAAGTTTGGGTCTTTTTGTTTGTTTAAGAAACACACTTGTATGATTACAGGCAATTAAGTTTCTCACAAGAAAACTTGAGTATAAATAAGAATTGAGGAGAATAGTGCAAGAATAATTCATAAAATTATATAATACATAAAATACATACTAGATTTAGCTCATTTAGGTTTTTAAAGTAGGAGCATAAGACTGTATTTGAATGTGCATATTATTCTTCCTGTTTTATTCACAGATTAACCGTCCTTGTTCTAATATTTGAATACCTTTTGAGTAGTGCACTAAACAATGTGACTAACATTTACAGTGCATTGTCTTCCTCATTCTTTTTCCCAAGGGGAGAATAGCGTGTAGTGGGGTTTTATTTCACATAGCTTTGTTACTGATTTATTAATAAATATATAATCCTCTCCCTATCCCCATCTTGCCTACAAAGATGTCATCATGCTTTTATTCTTAAAGAAGATAATTCTGACCAGGCTTCCAGAAAAATCCCTTGCAAATTGTACATACGGAACGGCTAAAGAAGAATGAAGTTTGTAGTCCCAGTTCACTTCAATGGCAACAGGACATCACACCGGACCGCGACTCACTTAATGCAGTACTGTCATGAGAAGAGAAGAACATACCAAGGTATTGCTATCTTAATACATTCCTTTTCTGCAATTAGAAGGTAAATTCAAAACTAAATAAAGGATATCACTGTGTAAGGAAATGCAGTCACATATGTTGATTTGAATATAAAAGTAAATGGAAACTGATGAGGATGGCCAAATGTCTTCCTGCGTTTTACTACACCATAGACATGTGATGTCTGCATATATAAATATGATTTTTTCTAAAGTAAAAAAATTTAAGACTAAGCTATTAAAAAAATAAAGTTACTTGGATTTTATTAATAAGAGATCACCAAGCAATTGTAGCATTTAAGGTATAGTATCACTGATTTAAGAGTTGCACTGCATGCATGAACAGCTAAAAGTTAGCCCATAAGCATTTAACAAAAAGGGAAGGAGAAAAAGTATAAAAATGAGAAATGATTCAACTTTCAGACATTGGCATATGGAAGTTTGCTCAAGCAGAGGCAGACTTGTGAATCATAAGATCAATTATCTTATGAATCAAGATCTTTATCAGCACTGAAATTCTAGTGTGGTACATCTCAGTACCGTGAATAACCAGTATGAGACAGCACTAATTCAGAGAAAGTGAATTTTAGGGACTTCCTATTTTTCAAGTCAATTGGTACCAAGCAAAAAAGATGTTGCATAATGTAAAATTATGATGTTCTGTTGTTTGCCACATGGCATCTACAATTTTTCCTGTTCATTAGAGAGCTTTACACTTAAAGGGCAATAAGAGAAATGGAGACCAACATTCAGTATCCTTTCTCAAATGCTGGTGGAAAATTGAGATGCTACCATACTAGAAAAACATAGCAATGGAGCATTATTAAAGTTGGGGGGAGGAATGTGTTTCTGTGCTCAGTATAGAACAGATAACTCAGAAAACCAAAATTCATTAGGTTTTCCTCTTCAGTGCTGCTCAGAGTCCAAGGATGAATTGGACCAAGGCACTACTCTAACTAGAAATCTAGCAAAAATCTTTTGTAAAAGACATGAAAATTGCAGCTACAAATGAGTGATCATGGCATGTTATGCAAAAGCCCATTTGGGTATATGGCCCATCAATATAAATCCTTTTTCAAGATAAGAGGCAAGATGATAAATCAAATATACAGTGGTGAGAAGAATGAATGAAAAAAACTTAGGGCACAGGATTGTAACAGAGAAGAGATGTGAGAAATTGGAAGCTATACATCAACAATTCTTATCTGATGTATATATTAGAACTTGCATAGAAAGTATCAGCACTCAAGTGTGAATTCAGTGAATTTATATCTCACGGAGAAACCACAATAAATTGCTTCATATAATACAATGAACTAGGTCAATAAAAACTTGGTATACATATAAATTTCAGACAAGAGATACAGAAACATCTTTCAGACACATTTTTGTGATATGCTTGCTGTGCCAGCAAAGGCCACTTTGTCTTTACTATATTTTCTGCCTCTCAGAGAAAAAGCAAAGAAGTGGGAAAAGAGGAATATCTTAACTCAGGTGATTACAGTAACCCAGATTAAATAACGTGTTTCTACAAGAAATCAGTATTCTCATTAAAGAAGTGGTAGCAGAAGGAAAATAGGGAGAAGGTTTTTTTGCACACCATTGTCAGCAAAACCGGCAGGTTGCCTCCAAGGCAGTTCAGAGGCAGAAGGCCACTAATGCTGCATTATTAAAACAAATTCTGACAAATTTCATTCTGAATTCATGTAGATTAGAATGCAAATACCACAGCAGGAAAAATATATGTGGGAATGGAGCTAGATCACATTCTATTTACTAAGTCTGTAGCTCTGATCTCACAAAAACAAAATTTGAATTTATATTGAATTCAGTGAATAATTTGGTCAAAAGGCTTTTGTGAGCCCATTTTGTGACCATTTGTGAGGCTATAAAGGCTCTTCTCATGTAAATGAGGTTTGGTTTAAGTTATACTTTTCAAAGTGAACCGTTCACTATTTTGAATATTCAAAACATTATCTTGCAATAAAATTGTTCTATATATGGTAGTATATTGTTTTTAATAACATTTCTCAAACAAAGAAAGCAAGATGTCATGTTTAACCGCAGTCGGCAGATAGGACCATGCAACTGCTCACTCCCCCACGTTGGGATTGGGGAAAGAATTGGAAAATTAAAAGTGAGAAAACTCATGGGTTGAGATAGAGACAGTTCAACAAGTAAAGCAAAAGCCACACACACAAGCAAAGCAAAACAAGGAATTAATACACTACTTCACATCAGGCAGGCATTCAGCCATCTCCAGGAAAGCAGGGCTCCATCACATGTAACGGTTACTTGGGAAGACAAAAGCCGTCACTCCAAACATACCCCATTTATATACTGAGCATGACGTCTACGGTATGGAATATTTCATTGGTCATTCCATCCTTCTGTCTATGCTTCTATGGGAAGATGAAAAAAGTCCTTGAATATTATGAATATTACTTAGCAGCAGCTAAAACCAGTATGTATTATTGACATTCCTTTCACAGCAACCACTAAAAAGAGAATTAACTCTTTCACAGATGAAAGCTGTACACAAAAATGATGTTTTGGAAAAAACCCATGTGTTTTACAGTCCCTACCACCCTGAAAGCAATTGAAGGTGACCTGCCTGGATTTGTTTCCCCCAGCTGGCAAATAAGGAATTAAATCACTTTTACAACTGGAAAAAAGAGCAGACATGCATACCCACTTGTTTATTCAACAAATGTTTATTCAAACTTGTTTATTCAACTATTTTATTAAAAAACAATGTCTTCTACAGTATTTCATCAAAATAAAAACTTTGTAAAGACAAAGACAGTTCTTTGTAACGCTGTGCATAATGCAATGAGGTTCCTTAGCTGTTAATATAACGCATTTAATAGTAGGAGAAACGTACTAGTTATTTTTCAGAAAAGAATGAAGATAAACCTCCCCATCATGTCATGCCAGGTGGGCATGCTTCCTACCGTGAATATCAGCTATGCGTCTAGTGAAGTGTTGTTGGCGATACCACAACCTATACTCACTTTAGAGACTCTTCCAAAATATCTTTGACAGACTGAGAACAGACACAGTCTCCAAGGGCCTGGAATGACTTAACACTTGTCCAGGATGACTAACCCTCAAGTATTTTGATAATCTGAAAAAGACCCGAAACAAGCAAGAATATTATGGCTACATGTGCCTTTATATGCATGTGTACATGTCTACATCCATACATATAAACATACATGCCCGTTCTCCTTTATCTGATAATACAAGACCAAGCACTTAAGTGCTCTTGAAACACTGGGTAAGAGATAGGCATATTTCCATAAAATGGCACTGAAATTATAGCTGCAGTTAATGTGCCTTCCATGAAAACCTGCAAGACCACTGTGAAAAGCTGACTGAAAGGTCAATTGACAAATAGAAAAGTATCAAAAAGCTTACTCCGTAGATACAACTGCAACTGAACAAAATTCTAGTAACAAAGGAACACGGAAATCTCCCTGACATCTTCAGAAAAATGTTCTGGGCCCCAGGAATTTTTTGTTAAGAGTTCAATGCTTCACAGAGTATAAAAAAGAAAATCTTTTCACTTTAGAGCCTCAGCCTCAATGCAGTTTAAGCTTCACAGTAAACAAAACATTTAACGTTTGGCATTTAAGGATGCAATGCAAAGTGGAACTCCAGCTCTACTCTCTAACTCAAGGATCACATTGCAGATATATGGTTATGTGAATAATGCATTATGTCATCTTTTTCAGGCTGAAAGGTGTTGTCTGGTATCATTTCTAAAGTGATAAAGAAAAAAGAAAAGTATATACCATTTCAGGAAGATAAATATGATAAAAAAGACAAAAAAATCACACCAAAATAGTCTCAAAAATGATCTGTGCTTCAGGTAAGAGTATGTCCTCCCACAATGATTTCCATAGATGCACAAATTCTAAATCTGTTTACATTTTCTTATGAGAAAAATATTAGTAATGCCTTAGTATCTCGAAATGGACAGGGAATCCTGTGAATAGTCACATCTATATTTGTGATTTCAACATAGTACTAGAGAGAGATCCCCTTCTCATGAATATTGGGAAATCAGCAGGAAAGGAACAATTTAATTGCCAAGCACATGGACAATTAGAATCTATTTCCAGAAAGGTACACTTACTCTATGCTTTCCTCAAAGCAGTGGACTATCAGAAACAGCTTGGCTTTAAGTGCTGCCATTATGCAGTATTGCATAAGACAGCTGAGCACTACTGATTTACCATCAATTCCCTTCTTTTCAGCTCAGCTGAGGCTGAGAAACTGCTGGCAGGTTGTGGATTTGCTGATGTGTTTGTTGGTGGCCAAGTTCCTTAATCCACTTTATTGTGTGGCCTAGAGTTGTATATGGTAAATAGACACCGACACGCAAGCTTGCAGCTTGCCATCAGTCTGCACTCTCCTCTTGAAAGATGCTTCGCTTGGTCTGTTAGTCGTCTCTGCTGCTGGCAACCAAGTCCTTTAATATAGAAGAGACAACTAAGGTTAATAACCCAACTGCAGGAAGTCACCAGTTTTGTGAACTTCACTTCCCACCCCACCCCCCTCCATTTGTACCTTCCCCTTTCTGTAGTTAGCTGAAAGCTTCTGTACAAAATGAAGGCTGAAGGATGGGAGCACAGGAGAACTGGGGGAAGAAAGGAGCCACAGCACAGGAAGATGAAGTAGAGCAAAAGGGGAGGGAAGGGAGGAAGGAAGGACAGCAGAAGTTCTTGCTGCTGAAGAGCATAAGGAAAGACACTTACTTGCTACTGGGCATAACTAGCACATCTGGATCAGTCAGTAATCAGAAAGCAAATACAAAACATTCACTTAGCACCAATTAGATGTTTTATAATCAGAATTATCCGAAACAGTTCATAATCAAGATTCGACCACCATTACTTTTATGTAAAGGTGATTAACATGGACTTATTTTAGATTTACACTCATTTTAAAGGCACTATCTGATATTTTGCTTTCACAAAGAAGTTATACAGAATTACTACACCATATTCCAGTATACAGAAAGCATGATTCATGATCCACATTTGTATTTTTTCCCCTCAGAGGAAACCTTTATGACCTACCCTATAAATTACATTCCATCTCTGAAAAGAGGTAAAAAAGAACAAAAACCTAGCAAATTAGTTTTACCTCTGAAATGGATAATGACAGTTAATGGCTGGCATTAGGCCACATTACGCACATGTTTCTAAAATATGAAGTATTTATAGATGTTTTCTTTAAACATGGGCAAGCTACGTCTCATATACTGAGATAGAATCTGTTTTACCTGTTTGTCACCTGCCCATTCTTTAAGTAAATTGTGAGAATAGCATTTTGTGTAACTGCAATTTTATAGGTAATTTAAGAGCTTACAGTTGAATAAAGAAAGAAGTTTGCTAATGTACCTTTAGTCTCAGCATTAGACTAGTCTGTGAACTTGCAAACCGATATGATAAAACAAGATCTATAGTAACTGAAATCTAGCAACCCCAAAATCAATCCATAAAGTACTATAAGGCACCATGAATAAATTTGGTTCTAGTCATCCCTAAATTTACTTGTGTAATTCACTTTATACCCTGTAAGTAATCCCACTGGCTTCAAAGTGAAAACCAAGCCCTAGTTAAGACACTTGCAAAACTCCAGTTGATTACAGCAGTCAGAACATACCTGCGATTGAAAAAGTAAAGGTGTGTGTAAGCCTTTGCAGATAAGCATTTTACACTGACAATACAAGTATCATAATCTTTGTTTTCACAGACAGAGGATAAAATCTGAACTTGATTAAAGCCACTTGCAAAATCCCTGCTGATGGTCTCTGAAGAGAGGGGTTTATGACCCATCAGAGGTCATTTGGGTTATGCCCAAAATCTTTGTTCGTCAATGGCAGGAAACAGGCTGAAGTTTGCAGCACTCCCTGATAGCTGTGTGTATCCTAACAGACACACAAAGAACAGTTAGTGCTCCTAGAGTGAGATTCATCTGATGTCTTCAGATAGCTCAAGTGGAGATGTTTAAAACAGAACTAGCTGTCAGGACTCAGTGGGGGAAAGTAGCCATTTCTCAATGTAATTTTTCAACCTGAGGTAAGCGTTGCTAGTTTGTGCATCTGCACAATCCCCGATTCCCAGAGCAGCCACATTCACTGCGAAACAGCAGAACAGGCACTGTGTCACAACTCGTTTATTGAGACAAGTAACTCCAGAAACTTTGATTCGTTATCTGGGATACATGCTCAGCTTTTCTACTTCAGCATTCTCCAAC
Organism: Fratercula arctica; assembly: GCA_947846985.1. NCBI lineage: Eukaryota > Metazoa > Chordata > Aves > Charadriiformes > Alcidae > Fratercula > Fratercula arctica. The sequence continues at coordinate 50,734,524 of CANTUZ010000005.1, read as the reverse complement.
ACTTGTCTACGGAGTCCACAACTGGACTCTGCCTTGTTATCACACAATGTGGATGTGTCGTGGGCAGTGCTGACTAAGGGAATTTCACTTAATTTATTGTCAATTAACAGCATCTAATTACCAATTAAGGTATGGAAGGAAAAAAAGGCAACAAATAAACAAACAAACAAACACTGAGGGAAACACCTCTTCTCCTCCCTTCCTAGTCTCAGCTTCTCTTGCTTTCATGGTATATTAATTTCAGACCCTTCCAACTCCATTGGTGATGCAATATGTGGAGCAGGAGTTTGTGGCAAGTGCATAACAGTTTCTTTCTGTTATTCCTTCATGCCTCGTACTCTTTTCCTCCAGCGCTCCTCAGTTCTTGTTCTTACTGCTCCTTTTCTCCAGCATGGGTTCCTCTATGGGCTTCAGTGCAGTATTTGTTCCAGTGTAGTTCACCTACAGGCCACAGCCCCTTTGGGAGTATCCCTACTCTGTCAGGCTTATCCACAGGAATATCTTGCTTTGGCGTGGGTCACCTTTGGGCTGCAGTCCCCTCAGAGACAGACACCTCTGCCATGGAGCACCTTCCCAGAGAGCATCTCCAGCTGTACCCCTAACAGTGTCCTTCCATGTCTCCTCCGCTTCCTCCTTGTTCTCTAAATGCGTCTTCAGGTCTCCTTGCATCTCCCCACATCTTTCCTTTAATATGGCCTCAGGTCTTTGTCTCCTGCCCCTAGTAGCTACTGCCCTTTCTTAAACATATTTAAGCAGCTCCGTGTGCTCCTCTGACTGGAGGAAGCTTTGGCATACAATGAGTTGTCTTCATTTCTTTCAGGCTGGAACTAGCTCTGACTGGCTCAGAGCAGTTCACAGCCTTGTCCCCCACACAGGGCGCCCTGCAGACACCACTACTGAAACCCTGCCACTTACACCCAATACGTTCCACCCTTCACACCTCTGTGAAACAGATTTTTCAAGAACACTTTGAATATCTATCCATTGTAAGTTCTTTTAACATAATCACAAACTTAACATACATGCATTATAAAATCTTCCCTTCTTGTCATACAATAATTGGTGCAATGTACACATACATGCAGCAAAATTCTACTCCTTGCCCCCGAAAACCAGTTATCGTGGTTTACCGTATTGTATTTACTCCTCAGAAACTCCATCCCCTCACGCTTTCCGGCCAGGCTATAAGGGTTAACAGTGTAACAAACCCCAAAAGGTTACAACAGTGGAAACACATCTGTTACAATCTCTGCCCCTTATCACTAAAGTCTGGTTTATTGGTTTAACCATCATAATAATCGGAACTCTTATTACATAGCTCGGGCCTCGTTCTTTACTTAGGAGTGAATGAGCGTCGCGCAGTCACGCTGCAGGGAGCGGCCTTCCCCTTTCCCTAGGTCGGCCACTAGAACGGGGGCAGCCTGCAGGGGCTCCGTTTCCACCCCCCGGGCGGCGGGGGCCCGTCCCGTCCCGCCCCGGCCCCGGGCAGTCGCTGCCGGCTCAGAGGCTCCTCCCGTAGCAGCACCGGGGGCGGCTGGGCGCCCTGCTCGCCCTGCGGCCGCCCCGGCTCACCGGCTTCTACGGTGCTACCAACAAGCTACCGGCAGCGAAGTATAGCCATTTATTTTTTAAGATAACTTTAACTTAAATAAAAAATAGCAACTTTTTATCTGCATTTCTAGCAGTCATTATTAGATTTTTTTTTTTTTGAAGTGCAGTTGCTAGCTGTTAGACATTATTAAAGTTTTTACAGTCACTTTGCAGTCAAAAGCAGACGGTTTGCTGAACAGTGACTTACCCAAAAACACGTATTCACATCTCCTGCTGATAATCTAGGAGAAAAGATACCAGCTAAATATTTGATCTGAAGTTATTTTCTTCCCATTTTAATCCCCCCAACTGGCTGCCACTCAAGTTATCTCAATTTAGGGGAGAAAAGAGAAATAGACAAACCTCTTTCTGCCTCTTTAGGAAGCTGTAAGAAGAATCTTTGGAGTGTGGCACAGGGCTAGAGAAGAAAAGGGAGGAAAAATTAAGCCATGATAGTTTTTGAAGAATGCCAGTGAAGATGCAGTGTCTTTGGAGACAGAGCTCATAGCTTAGAAGAGTTGAAAGGAGTTTTGTTATCAGTCCAGAGCTCTAAGAGACCAATACACATAAGCATCCAATTAAAACGAATGGAGGTGAATGGCCGGAGGATTTGTGTACATGTATGTGTCTGTTTTGCTTTCAAACCAAAGATGAGATTGCATTTCACAGATAAGGAAGGCAATGCATGCATCGATCAGTCTTCTACACAATTCACAGGGGCAGTTTGGTGGCAACCTGTTTAGAAAGGGGATTATGGAACATTTTACCTCCTTTTCCTCTATTACTATGAGATATCAAGAATGCCATAATGTGACAGCTATCATTCTGAGAAATAAAATCACATTTTCACTAGTATTTCACTTCATGCAGTTTATGAGTATGATGTGTCACACATATGAAACTGATTTTTTTGCAGAATGAAATCCTAGTGTCTTATGAAATCATAATTCACATAGACATGTAAATCAAGCTTTTCTTCTGGACTTCTTTCTCCCTTTTTTGAATTGACATTAATGCTTCTGTTTGCCGAAGCATATAGAAAAGAGAGTACTATCTCTTTTAAGGGTTTCTGCAGTGCCAACACACTTAAAATTTAGAGCTAAGAATAATGGATTGACAAGAACTCTGCCTTAATTGTTGTGCATCCTGCTCCTCATCTTTTGTAAGGTGAAGAACAAAGAGGAGAGGTGGGGTATGGATTGGGAAGGGATTATTAATTACTGCCAACATAGAAAGGACATTATTTTGGTTTGGCTTTTTTTGTTGTTGCTTAAATTTCTTTCTCAACAAGTCAGTGATCTAAGGCAGTTGATCAAGGGGTAGTTTTGAGTTGCTGTGATTTAATAGATTGAACTTTCTTGTGCAAGGATCTGTCTCCTGGTAAGCTAAAATTGAAAATGAACTAAGAGGAAGATTTTGACAAATGAGTTAAAATTACTTATCTCTGACACAGCAAGAATGTAAAAACAGTTTCCCTATCTATCTGTTATAACTACATGTGATGAGAAGGAAGACGGGTTCAAAACTGGGCTGACATTGTCTTTCTGACAGGTGGACCATATTTGCAATATATAAAATAATGCCTGGCAGTTCTCTGATAAATTACGTTCATAAATTTGCTATCTATCTAATTTACCCATATTCTTGGGATTTTATTTTTCACCCAACTGTCCTGGACAGTGAAATTTATTCATGTTTCTAGAGAAAGTCTACATCTTTCTATTACCATAGACATGTGGATATGTAGGTAGGAGCATTCAGTTTAGATCTCATAGCACTGAAACAGGAGGATAGACAAAAGGAAGTATTTAACATTCATATTATCAAGTGTCCCTTAATGTATGATTTTTTTTTTTTTGGTCGTGATTTTGGCTGGGATAGAGTTGACTTTCTTGCTGGCAGTGCTGTGTTTTGGATTTGGGATGTGAATAGTGTTGGTAGCGCACTGGAGTTTTTAGTTGTTGCTAAGCAGTTGAGGCCTTTTCTGCTCCTCCCACTGCCCCACCAGCGAGTAGGCTGGGAGTGCACAGAGAGCTGGGAAGAGACACAGCTGGGACAACTGACCCCAACTGACCAAAGGGATGTTCTGTGCCGTTTGACATACTCAGTATATAAACTTGCGGGAAGAAGAAGGAAAGAGGGAGACATTCGGAGTTTGGCGTTTTGTCTTCCCAAGTAACCATTACGCATGATGGAGCCCTGCTTTCCTGGAGATGGCTGAACACCTGCCTGCAGATGAGAAGTAGTGAATGAATTCCCTGTTTTGCTTTGCTTGCATGTGCAGCCTTTGCTTTACCTATTAAACTGTCTTTATCTCAACCTATGAGTTTTCGCACTTTTACTCTTCTGATTCTCTCCCCATGCCACAGAGTGGGAAGTGAGCAAGCAGCTGCGTGGTCCTAGTTGCTGGCTAAGTTTAAACCACGACGGGTCCATTCAGAAAGTGATGCAGTATAGCATTTTAGTGAACAAATTACTTCCACTTATTTCCTTTCATGGATTTAATGTCCTCATTTCATTTTGTACTAATGCACTCTTAAAGGTTGTATTTTGGATCAGAAAAGTGATTGTGTCAAAGTGGCATCCAACATAGTCTTCTGTGTATTTGAAGTTATTCTTGATCTACTGACGTAAATCATTTCTATATTCGAAGTTTGGAAAAGCCAGTGTACACCACTAGATCAAGGGTCAAATTCAGAATGCAGATTTCCTACTTCAGAAATCTTACATTTGAGCCAGAAATTTACTTTGATTTTTTGGCTCTTGTATAGTGTTTACGGAGCCTGCTTTCAAAACGGCCATGCAAAAGAAAACAATTGAGAAGCAACAACCATAGTTTTGAGATGCTACTTTAGAGCCAGTTAAAACCTGTTCTTTTAGTTTATGTAGGTGAAATAAAAAATACGTGTTTTGTGCATAATGGAAAATAAATTTTGTAGTTGATCTTACATGAATATCTGTTAATTTAATATGCATGTAGCAAGACACCTTAAGACACGTCTCAGAAATTGGAGCACATATATCTTTTGATCAGAGAAATGACAGATTAAAAACTGGATATTCCATTTCTTCTTTATGAAAATTCTGATTTGCATCAGCCCAGATAATTTGCAAATGTACAATTAATATGTATGAACATTTTGAGGTTAAAACTTAAGAATAAACTTTTGAAAACCTAATTTTCCTCAATTTCCTTCAAAGAACACATTGTATTTCCCAGTATTTCAGGATAAACATCACTTCTAAATTACCATACCATTTAAGAAAATTCTAGAATCTCACTTAGAAGATACCTGCATTATACTATAAACAACTATGACTAGAATCTGGTATAATTCCCTTTTTTTTTTTTTTTTTTTTTTTTAATTTTAAAAATAGTCTCATAGTAAAGATTGTAAGTTGGCCTTTGAGACCTGTATTTCTATGTCCACGAGTTAACAATACAGTATACCTTTACATAGGGAGCTGACTGAAGAACCCGACAGATTTGGTTTTGGAAAAATTATATGTAGAGAAAAGACAGAAGGGAGATGATCATCTCCATTGTTACGCATGTGCATATATATATGATATTCTTTTGAAGGATCTGCCACGTGTTCCCGCAATTACCAGGAGAATAACTAGAAACTGACAGGCAGAATTACCCTGTTATCTTTTTCTTATTTTTGGAATTGCTTATTTTTTCTTGAGATATTTTTCTGACGTCAGGTTTGCCCTTGTAACTACATGAATCACTTTCTTCCAACTGTTTCCGCACTTTTAAAGTGGAAAGCAGAGCACAACACAGTTAATAACTCTGAAGCCAACTAGAGATTTTGAGGCAGCCTCAGAGTGCTGAATGAAAGAGAGGTCCCTCCCATCACCACTTCTTTTCATTTGTTTGTTTGAAACGAACATATCATATTAGTGTTCTGGCTGGAGAAGCCTAATGTACCTTGAAATAAGTTTTATTGTAACGAAGTAGTGAATTGAAGTTAGAATGCTGCTGTAGGCCAGGGAAGTTTATAGAGGTTAGTACATCGTGAAGAATGTATTTAAAATAAAGGCATAAATCACAGGGGATTATAGATATTGCTTCTGCTGAAACTGCAAGGATTTTATAATAATACAAAACCACCCAAAATTAAAATAAGTCCTATCTGTGTGCTTCTAACAGCTAGCAAGGATTCCCTCAGTTTCTATGGCAATATTTCCTCTTAAGGTTATATCTAATCAGCTTTTGGCTCCCTAGCACAGATTCCAAACTTGATTTTGAATCATAAACTAATTTCCCACTGCTTATTTTTTAAACAGATTGCCCTCCTTTCTAAGAATGGGGACACTGATCTTCCTATAACTCAAGGCGGGGGCAGGGGGGGGCAAGGAGTTGTGATGCATGCTAGCATTCCAAAAATGGAATAATCCTTCCTGAAGGCAACATGCCCAAATCCTTAGTCTCTGAGACACAGAAAAATATTAAGGGAAGCCATTACCAAACTCACCATTAAGTCACTTTGATTCTGACATAAAGGGTTTATTTGCTTTCCCTGCAATAATCTGTGGAGGGGTTCAAGTGAATGACCTTAGGATCATACTGTAAAGCTGTGTTCATAGACATAAAAGCTTGGCAGTCCTAAATGGTGATGGTCATGTTTGACCAGTCCGTGTTTTAACAGATCTGCTTTTATATCTTACAAAACCTAATGCAACTCCAAGCACATTTTTCAAAACAAACAATTCCTTTTTTTTTTTTTGCTTGTTAAAGAAAAATCATAGCCTCCAAAAATGCCAGCAAGATTTTTTTTTTAACGGCTAAGTACCTAGAAATCAACACAATCATAACTTTTAAGCAGCCCTACAGTGAAAAGCAAGTGGATATATACAACATGGAGAACCAAATATTAGAAAGAAACCAAGAAATCATACGAAACATTGAGGGACATCAAATGATTAAGGCTTATGCTTCCCTGCATGCAGAGAAAACATGTTAAGCCACAGAGCAGAAGTCTACTTCCACGTCTCATTTTTATAGGATTTAAAGAAATTATGGCTCATGAAACCTTTCTGGATATATCTGCTGTCTAATTTAAGAAAACAGACCTGTCTTGGACTAACTTCCTAGCATGTTCTTCCATGTGACCTATGCTTCATCTTTCCTCTGTTCCTCCTTTCTTCATTTGTGTCTTGTTTTTCTTTTTCACTCCTTCCTTCCTTTCTTCTTTTTTTTTTTTTTTAATTAATACTTGAATTGATCCAGGTCATTTGCACTCAATCCACATGTGGATATTGTAGAATTTCATCTACCACTCCAAATTTTCTCTGTTACTACTTTCCGTGTTTAAGTGTGTGTGTAACTTACAAAATCTGGTTGTGTGAATAAATTCAGAGTAAGACTACCTCACAGTTTGTCCTTATTTTGAGAATTAAATTGTTCACCTAAAAGCAGTATCCTCTTGCCTCCTGAGAAATCAGCAATGGACACAGATCCAAATAAAATGGATGAAACTGAAGACTAAAATATTTATGTGCTTACAAATATGGATGACATCAGGGCATTAGTTTCATTCTGCTTTACTTTCTTTGATTATCTTAGAGACCAGCATCCATTTTTCATCACTTTCTATGCAGAAAAATGCACTGAATTAAATGCCTAACAACTGTACTTCTGTACTTGCTGCCTTGGAAGCATCATGGTTACCAGCAGGCTAAATCTCCAGTGGGGTCCCCTGCTAAGCTTGGTAGACCCCAACAAGCTGGTAAGCTGTGCACCTGCCACCTAAAAACACACAGAGACACAGACACACTACTGCTGGAGGGATCCCCTAATGTTGTTATACCATAGTCCACTGAGAGCATCCCACTCTGACACCACATATGTTACGGGTAGGAAGGAGTAAACTGCAGCCCATAGGGGAGCTGGATACTGGGGTGTATTTAAGAATCAACAAGATCTGAGGTTTTATTCTGCTTGATAATCTCATGTACTCACTCACTCACTCTTCCCTAGCTCTCTAGGTCCAGACTTCCCAGCAGAGAGGTCACTGGTGGCCCAGAATGGTCAGGCAGAAAGCCATGTCAGCTCCTGCTGCGCTGCTACTTGCAGTTACCTGTCTTGGGCATCACCAGCCAAGGTGCCTTGGTGGCCCCCAGCATTTGTTTCCATGCAGCTGTCATCTTCAGGATCTGCCTCTACTTCCAGGATCTTTCCTCCACCCAGAATCTTCACCTTCTTCTTTGCATGTTCCCTTCTTCTTACGAAGACTATTTCATTTAGGAAGCTCTTCTTTTCCACCCCTGCTCTTCTTTTCAGAACCACAAGCCCTCCATTTTCCCCAACCTGAATAATTTGTATGTAGAAGCACAATGTGTGAGCAGCCTTCCCTGTCTCATGTCTCTCTTAACTGGAGGATTTGGGACATGCCGCTTTTGTTTAGACCTGGTGTTCTCAAAATTTACAAGCAGCCCCTATCGTTTGCAGCAACTAAGCAGCAGATTTTGCGTGATAGTTCAAAGGTTTCATTTCAGACATTCACTTCTACATGCAGCTGTTAATGTTTACAGTTTAAAGTTGTTTTTTTTTTCCCCCTGTGACAAGTATAAGCTAGGAAATTGTCACAGGACAAACTGAAATGATTCAGAAGCCATGGTCAAGTAAGCATCTTATTTTAGCAGATCTCTATCTGGTCTTTTTAAACCAAATGCTAAGCTGTGTAGCCCAATAGGGCTTTAAGCTGCAGTAATTGACCTCAAATGAAGACTTTGCTTCTCTAGAGCTTTTAAAACCAGAAATTTTGCTTTAAATATATATTCACATAGAATTTCTAACACTTTCTGTTCTATAATTTAGTTATTTTATTAGGTAGAGTGAAGAAATGCCAAGACTCATCCTGGTGGACTTATTTTAGATACATTTTTTTTACACTGCTTTCAGATGTCTGTAGCTTTTCAAAATACTGTTTCTTGTAACTAATTACTAGTAGAAGTACTAAGCCCTACATTTTAAAGTGAATAATTGAGAAAAGACTCTCTTGTATCATTCTTTTGGTTTAAGCTTGCATTTACATCCTCATTTCGTTCTAACGAGGTGCTCTACCATTGCTACATATGGGTCAAAATCTTGTCTCTGAACAATGACATACAATGTAATCATATGCCAACATAAATCTTTCCATATTGTAAAAATCACAAACTTTGGGAAAAAATGGTTATAGAATTGGAATTGTTGTAAGCATGTTATTGGAAGATATCTTTCACCACAAGGGTGGCTGTGGAAGGGGAACCCTTCTGTCTCTTGAGTTCTGGCCCTGGTAATTAAGTCCAAAATATTAAGTCAAAAGTACTAATTCAGTTCTTTTCTGTTGACAGCTCTGTCTGCCGCTCAACTGATGCACCAAAGGGGACTAAAGTTTTTGTCTGGTTTTGCCTCAACTAGGGGGACTGAACAAATTGCTAGATGCTGTTAACTGACTGAAGGTTTGCTATACATCATAGCAGGTAACAGATTCTTTTCCTAGTGGCTGAACAGAAAAATATGAAAGAATGAATCCTGCTGTGGTTGGGTGAAGTACCAATTAAGTCAGTGGAAAAATAGCCTCTTGCCACAGTTTCACTGCAAGCAAAGTATTTCAAGGTGGCTGCCGGTTCTTCAGAGCTGTAGTTTGGCTGTCTTGTACTCAGCCTTTTAATGGCCTTGGCTTAGCTGTCTTTCTTCACAGAGAAAATGGGTTTCTCTGAGTTGTATTTCTGAAGGTAACAAACTTTTCTTTTGTGCAGATGGGGGGTGAATGAAGTGTGAAAAGTGGAGGCAAACTATGTTGCAGAGGAACATAGGCAGGGCGATATTCTTAAAGAAAAATTACCAAAATCACATGGACAAGACCTGGTGGTCAGAGGTGATATGCAGCACTTTAGTATCTTCTACTAATTTAGCAGTGTGCTTAAAGTGAAGTACAGTTTCAACTGTCAATGTGGCGATCTGTAAAATGACTGCTTATGCCTTGCCTGGCTGTCACAGAATGGAATCCCTTGAATTTTCTGTCTGAAATGCCCACGCTTTCTGCAGAGCGAGTGAAAGAGTATTAGATGTCCTAACACTGCTGTAGCAAAGTGTAATTGACTGCAGGACAGGGAGAGCAGAAGCGCTGTCATTCCTTTGCAGCCAATGCTTGCAGTGATCATAGGCAAAGAGTGGGTATGATTATTGGGGCAGGCCTTTTGCTTTCTACTCTAATTGGACAGACTGACCTGCTTGGAAAACAGTAAGAACTGAGACCCTTTCATCCAGAACTCAAACCAAACACTTCTTATGAAAGAGTTTGCCTCAGATGAATACAATCCCCTAAGGAAGGGAAGGTAAAGTCCTGTCTGCCCTCTTAGAAGAGGAAGTAGCTGAGAGTAAAACCACTTGCAGTTAGTTAAGGAACTGCTCTGAATGATATTTGTGAATTCCGTACTAAGAATCGATGGGTGTCTGAAAGAAATAGCCATAAATCCTACAGACTTATTTCACAGAAATACCACTGAATATAAGGGGGCTGACTTTTTCACTAATCTTATATAAATACTTGTGGGCTGATTTTATTGGATTAATTTCTGATTTGCTTCAGCCTGATCAGAATCAGGCATAAAAAATTTTACCAGCTCTCAGTAAGTAAGCTACAAAGCAGGTGGCCCTGCCTGCAAGTTAAATGGTGAAGCATGAATGGATTAACATCAAAACATTTTTCTTTCTTCCTTTCTAACTGAAATTGCTTTCAGCTTGCTGAATTTCTAATGCATCCTCTGGTGATCACTTCCTCAGTCTCCCATTCCCTCTTTGCGCTCTCATCTGCTCAGCTCTGATGATCATGCACCATGCAGAGGTATGAGCCGTATTTTTAGATGAAGAGACATTATAATTGATTTTTCCTCTTCAGTTGCTGTGAGGAGTAACTAGATACTTTGTCACTTTTAAGTCTAGAAACTCACTATTTCTTTACCTCCACCCCATTTCAGCATACCTCAATGAGGATTGTGATGAAGGGATATATGAATCCCTCCTGCTGAGCCAACAGGCTAACTTTTAATTGGCTTTTATGAATCATTTTCAAGGTGTTTGAAATTTTAGAAAAAAAGTCTAAAATATTTTAAAGAGGATGTTGATTCTTTTTTCATCTTGTTATTTTTTTCAAAAATCCTTTTACAAATATGCCTAGTTGCATCTTAAAGAGTTTTGCTTTCTGAGAACGAGTCTGGTTAAATCCTTGAATTGATGTTTTCAGTTAATGAACATGGAGGAATTATTGTCTATTAAAACATGTTACTGTAGACAGAGTAAACCCTTAATTTTTTGTTAAAGGCAATATGAAAATGAGATCTAATGGGCTACCAAAACAGATTTTATAGTGCTTAGAATTAACAGTCAAGTCACAAGCCTATTGGCAGTGCTGCTGCACTTAGTAGGAGAAAGTTCTCATGCAATAAAATATAAGTTCCTTGGGAGTACATGCCATATATCCTACATTCCATATTATCCAACAGATACTCAATTTTTTCCTGCAAGAAGGTAAAACCACTAATGGAAGCTCTGTGAACGGAATGAAAAAGAACAATCCTCCATCAATGCATTACAAATCAACTAGGCTATTACATTCCTACCTTTTTTTAAAAATCATCAAAATATTTTCCTTGGCACTTCATGCTCTATGACACAGAATCTATATTTCTGTTCCTTTAATAAAACAATGCATAAGCATTACATTTTTTTAAAATCTGCTTTTTTTAAACTTTAACAGTTATCTACTGTTAGCTAGCCAAATCATAGATGGTACACACTGGAAAAAAAATTGCAGGAATTTCTGGATATTTTTTCAGGGATAAAGTCATAGTCTTTTTACTGATTTGTTTAAATTTTCCTGATCAGTCATGTGAAATGTCCAAATTCAAGTGATGGTATAAGCTCAAACAAGTGTCCTGAAAGTAATAGGACTGCAACTCTTGTGCCCAAATGCAACACAGGTTTCAAAAAGAAATGTAGTCATGCAGCATGAAAGGTACAGCTTACAAACTCTGATTTTTCCTGGTATGAGTCTCCTGTTATTTGTTTTTCATGAGAACATTACATATAAAACAATTGAGACTTGAGAACCTTGAATGTTTCTATTTAATCCACTACAGATTTAAGCCTAAGCAATGGAATGAAGCTGTTTGAATGAAATTGCCTGTATCTAATACAGTACATCTTTACAGTAGAAGTGTCATTTCTGTTCATTTAATATGCTCAGTTTCTCACCACGCCACACTTCACGTATCTGTAACACCAGGAGGTTTTCTATTTGCTTTCTCAGTCTTTCTTAAGCAGAATTTAACTCATTCGCTTTGGAAAAATTAAATACTCATAAAAGTTTTAGGTGCATCAAGAGGAAAATACGGAGAAGTGTGGAGTTCACTGATGTGAGCTTTGGGCTACAGATTTAAGTATTTCAGATTAAGAAATTACATTCACTTAATAGACCCATAAAATGGACAGCTACTGTTTTTTTTCCTGTGATATCCAATTATCTTTCTAATCCGTTATTGCTGTCAATAGTATCATCAGATGTAATATCACTTTCTCCCACTTAAAAGAAAATGTCTTGGAAAGCAACTGGGAAAGCAGAAGAGAAAGAGCAAGAGGGCATCTAGCATTAAAGGTGGGGTTTATTTTATTGGAAACCAAGGAACCACTGAGTTTACTGTAACAATGACATCTCAGGTTCAGTAAAATAATGTATTTCATATTTCCCAAAATATTTTGTACATGCCAAAACATGTCAGTAGACTTTCATGGGAGACTTTTTCTCAGAATATTGTTTGTCAGTATGAAAAGAAATATTTAGATGTAATTTTGTTTGTTTCTCTTCAGTTAGTACCATTACTGAGATTTACCTTGAAATTGTTTTCTTCACTTGCAACTGTTTGTCAAACTATTCCCTTTAAAAACCAAACAAACAAAACCCACAACCTTAAGTTAAAAAAAAAAAAAAAAAACAAAAAAAAAAAAACAAAAAAAAAACCAAAAAACCAAGAAAAGAGCAAACCAAACAAAAAACCTAATAACCTTAAGTAAGGAGAGGCAAAGGTAGTGCTAGAAGGCTCTAAGTTTTCCCTAGGAAACAGCTACGGGAAGTGTATTCTGGCCCCTTTAGAGCTGCATAGTAGGATCAAGTTGATATGGTCCAAGATGGTTATCCTGAGAGAGGATGATCAAAAAAAGACAAGCAGAGAACATGGCCTGCAGTTATTGACTGTTCTACAACTAAGATAAACCTTCCTCATTTTTTGTTTTTGCCCTTTGTAAGAGACAAAAATACTGGCTCAGCTGCCTCGCTGACTCACATAAGCATCCATGTAAGTGAAATCAGATGCTGGGAAACCTGACCCTCCACAGAGGTGAAAGAAAATTTCAGGGAAGACCAAGATAGGATTAGTAAGATGAACTGAAGCTTCTTCTGACAGAAATAGTTCCCCTGAAGAAGCACTGTTCCAAGTCTTCAGTATCGTATCTTTCTGGAGAGAGAGAGACCAGTTTGGTTCTTGAGTTATGTCTCAAAAATTTTCATTGGTACCAAAGAATGATACTTCCAGGAAAGTACAATTCATCAGCCAAGCAAAGCCTCCACATTATCGTCTGCAGATGATAGCAGATCAATGTGGAGCCTGCTACAAAAAGAGAAGATTCAAATTAAAAATACACTGTGGTTGTAAATTACTTGACTAAACCCCTAACTTCTAAGGTGTCCTTGTTCCGGTGGGGATAGGGTTAATTTTCACAAGGAGCTGGGATAGGACACAGCCGGGTTCACTGACCCAAACTGGCCAAAGGGGTATTTGATACCATGTGATGCCATGCTCAGTAAGTAGCCAGGGGAGGTGGCAGGAATCACTGCTTGGAGCAGGCTGAGGGCTTCCCGGGTTCGGTCGGTGAGCAGTGGTACATTAATCATGTTTTGTATGTTCTTCTATCAGTATAATGGTTGTTGATTTCCTCTTTTCTTAGCTGTTCTGTTAAACTGCCTTTATTTTAACCTGCGAGTTTTGCTTTTTTCTTCTGATTCTACTCTCATCCCATCCAGGGGTGGGGGGAGTGAATGAGCAGCCACGTGGGTCTTTGTTGACGGCTGGGGCTAAACCACAACAGTCCTTTTTGGCACCCAACATGGGGCACGAAGGGTTGAGGTAATGACAGATCTGACCAAAGCATGTTAAAATGAATTTGTTATATGCATTTATTATATTAGTTAAATAGTTGCTGGTCAGAAGGTTGCTCTGTTCTCATTGGTATGTTATGTAAATTCTTATATGCTCTATGTACTCCCCACAATGCTGTTTATCACCACTGGGACAGGGATCAGGATTATAATTTTTTTGTCCCATCCAATATCAACTTATAATATGATAATATCACTGTTCAGATGGTTATGTTGGTATGCTTATGTGGCATTGCTGTCTTAGCCCTACCTCAGGCACCATTTCTCAGAACTGATTAATGATCACACCCAATATATAGAGGAAATGGGTGAGATACTTTCCCCAGCTCTTTTGCCTCCCTTTCCTCCTTTAGGCCGGGTGCAACAGCTTTTGAGAATTTTGAATATATGTGGGATCTTCAGACCAGCATGTTCCTATTGATAGGTCTCCTGAATATGTTTCAGGTCTTTTTTAGGGTTAAACAACCGTTTAAGGCTACCACCCAGAGATCTTCTCTGAGGCTGGTTCGTCATGGGTGGCATGGCATGTGGGAGAATATGGGCAGGTATCTATAGAACTTCTTACCTCCAATGGTTTGGGACTTCATCCCCAAACAACTACAGGACCCTGTTAAAGTGATAGAATATGGGAAAGGAAAATGCTGTGGCTATTCCACAGAGGCACAACTTACTGCACTGGGCTGGAAACATACCCTGTGCCCCATGCCACCACCTGGAACACTATCCTCGGCCTTGAAAAGCAAACGGCGCCCCAGTGAGAATTGAGTCAGACAACAGGAGTCGTTTCCAAAACAGCCTCATAGACACCTTGGGCCAAAGAGCATGACATTGAGTGGGTATATCAGATCCCCTATCATGCACCAGCCTCCGGAAAGATCGAACAATACAATGGACTGTTAAAAACTATACTGAGAGCAATGTGTGGTGCATCCTTAAAACACTGGGATACACATTTACCAAAAGCTACCTGTCTAGTTAACACCAGGGGATCTACCAATCGATCTGGCCCTGCCCAATCAAAACTTCCACATACTGTAGAAGGGGATAACGTCCCTGCAGTGCACATGAAGAATATGTTAAGGAAGACAGATTCAGGCAAAGTCAAACCCATCTGTCACTCAAGGACCTGGGTGCACTTGGTGAGTGATGTGGAAGGATGAGGATGTCTGATGTATACTTCATGGGGACCTGATGTTGGGTGAGAATAGCCAATAAATCAAATTACATGATGTTAATTGCTAAATAACTAATGCTACTAATTATTATTATAAATAATAATTTATAAATAAGTTATAAATTACAAAATGACTACTAATTGCTAAATAACCCTGCCACTGTATGTCATCATTAATATAATTGCTATATGCCATATCAATAGTACTACAGTAAGAATCACCCAAACTAATGACAGATGGACTTTTTGATAAAATCGAGTAAAGTGCAGCAGTGATTGGATCAGATCTGACTTCAGCAGCTGGCTCCCAACAACTTCCTTGAGATTGACATCTTCAACCTTCAGACCATGGACATGGGCCACACTAGATACACCTGTCGCGAGATCCAGATGCAGCATGCAACAACCTAGTACCACACACCACCTCTCTTACCGTGACAGACTGTTCTAACAGATGTACCCCAAAGTCATGGATTAAATGAACTCAACAAACCTTTTAGAGGGATGGCCCATAGACTAAGGGAATGATATCTGTATGTGTACATATATATAGAGAGAAAGACATATAACAGGTAGGGAAAAGTGGTGTTGATTAATTGGAAAGTGTAAGATCTGGAAATGACATAGACGATATAAAATAAGGGGTGGACAATATCTTAGTTCTGGCAGGAATAGGGTTAATTTTCAGAAGGAGCTGTGACAGGACACAACTGTGACGGCTAACACAAACTAGCCAAAGGGGTATTCAGTACCATGTGATGTCATGCTCAGTATATAGCTGGGGGAGGCAAGGGGGCTAGGAATCAATGCTCTGGAGCAGGCTGAGCTTTCCAGGTTCCAATTGGTGAGCGGTTGTACGTTAATCGTGTTTTCTGTATTCCTTTATTAGTATTATGGTTGGTGTTTTCCCCTTTCCTTTGCTGTTCTGTTAAACTGCCTTTATCTCAGACCATGAGTTTTGCCTTTTTCTTCTGATTCTTCCCCCATCGTGCTGCTGGGGGAGAATTGGGAGGGTGGGGAGTGAGTGAGCAGCCGCATGGTTCTTTGTTGCCAGCTGGAGCTAGACCATGACATAAAGCTTACTAGCTGGACACCAGACAGACAGGTAGGTGTTTAAATATAGATCAACTGAAGACACACTTTCAGCAATATTACTCTGTGACATAAGATGAGAACAAATGGCAGTATTAGAATTATCAAAACGGTCATCAAATATGAGGTTAACTCCTAGTCCAGAGGCTTATCAAATTAAATGAAATTTCACACCTACAGAAGAAATCTTAAGCAGAGAAATACAAGTATGGTGTTGGTAAAGCAGAACTCAACTAACCTCCAAACCTTTTCTTGACTGTCTGTAGCAAAAAGGCACAGCAGGGACACAAATGTCGGTGAGTCCAGTTCAACGCCGGAATGTTCAAGACAATGTGCATGCTAGGAAGATTATCAGTTGTCACAGACAAAAATTAGCAAAAATAAAGATTCAGCTGACTAAAGAAAATTTTGAACTTGTGAAATAGGACATGCCATCCCAAAATTCTCCTTCTAAACTAGCTATTGATTTATTGAAAGCTAATTTTCTTGTCTGAAGAAAAATGGTGTTAATAGTAACTAATTACTCCTATGGTGTAGCCTCAGATATTCTGTCAGGGCCACAAACACACACTTGTGTTCGGTTTTTTTCTATGATGTCACAAGATTTTCTACGAAAGTAACAGGCACAGCCTCTCTGCTATATCTGATAATCAAACTAATAGGGTCAAGAGTGATAACCACGTCCTTTGGATATATGCTACTAGTTAGTATTTACAATAGCAAAGTTAGAAGGTTTAACACTGAATGGTATATAGATAGATATATTAAAAGTCAGGAGTTTCTATACAAGTAATTCCAGCTTCTTTTTACCCTCGGTGCAATTTATAATCTTCATGCTCTTTCTTCCTTATTGAACTTAATCATCCAGCAAGCAACACATTTCACAATTCAAACTAAATATGCCTCAACCAAGGCAGAACAAAAATTGAAAATAAATAGTTAAGCACATATTCAGATGCAGCCAGAGATTTAATCAGATGCTTTAGGCCTGACTGAACCCTTAATTTTATTTTTTTTGTATCCTAGCTATTTAGTGTCTGTAAACTGTATAATTTAAAAAATAGTAAATCATTAAATTCCTGACTTTTGGGCGCTAAAGAATTTTGTAGAACTACATTCAACTTACTTTCTCCTACTGGTTTTCTGATGGTGAGGATTTGGTCCTTATCCGTATGAAATGTTAAGAATCTGGAACTTGTCAAAGTCTCCTTTGTTTAAAAAAATAAAATAAAAATCAAGTAATACGAAGGGAGGTATTAGTTGCCTATGTACTATTTTTCTTACCTTCTCCTCATTTCTTCACCTTGTATGGATAATTATGCTCTGGTACAACAGGGTGAAATAGCTGTGGAAATTAAACCTTTTAAAAGTCAGTATTAAATTCTGAGAAAACACAAATAAGCATAGGAGGTGTCTGCACATCAAGCATGTTCTTACCGGCCTGATCAGATTTAACATGGTCAGAACCTTCCAGCTTCTTTAAAAAAAAATGCTGTGTCACTTCTGATTGACTGATTATTAAGGCTGGATTATTAAGTCTTCATGACTGGCACTGAGGAACATTGAAAGAGAAGTTAATCTTCAGTAGGATTGTCACAGTTACATATTACACTTAAGGAAATTGAAATATTTCTTTCTTAATCTTGCAATTTCCTGTTCAAAGTGGCAAAGAAAAGTGAAAAAGGAGCTGAAACTGGATTATTTAAAATAGTAATCTTACAAAATTGTTAGCATTGATATACATCCAATTTAATGCAATACACCTGCAGGCTCCAGTCAATTCTATACCTTGCATGAAAAACATACTTGAAGCATTCTTTTTCAGAACAGCACTTGACTGGTACTGACTGAGATTAGTTCTCCTTCCCAAAGAACAGTTGACAAAAAGGGCAGCTTAAATTAATAATTTTATTGTAAATCAGTAGCCACCTTCCCAGAGCTTATGGCTATTTTGCTCCTAGACTTAGAATCACTTATTTTGTTAGTTACTTACAGGAGGAACACCACTTTCAAGCATTTCATATGTTTCTGTATATTTTCAGAAAACTATCCAACATAAAGCCTTAAAACAGACGTATTTCATCTCCAAATATGAACACAATATCAGGAATAAAAGTAAAACCAGCTTTATCCCATCTTTTTTCTTCCTCTTCTTTAAACAGAAAGTAAATCTTGCTGTTACTGTCTGAACTCAGCCTTACTCAGACAGGTTGTTTAGAAGACTGCAATATTCATTGAGCAAAGACCAGTGGCTGAGACTTCCAGGGCTGTCTGTCAATCATGTTAAAAATCCAAGTCTTTCTACAGGTCACTAAATGATGTATACATCACACCATAACAAAAAAAAGAAAAAATCTGGACATTTTCCAAAATGTCCAGTTATCCATGGGTGGTGATCATGACTGTTCATCCCAGAATCCCTGGGCTGAACAGTCTGACAGAAGTAGTGGAAAAGACAAAAGCCATTGTGCATGCTGATACTTTTAATTATAAATTGTCTTCATTTTTAATCACTGTCTATTGGCCTATTCTTGGATATAGAATAAATTAGTTGAATTCAATTGTGAGAACTCTTAACTATAGATCTTAGCTTATGTGGTTTTTTCCTTTAGCTCTATATAGAGTTTGTATCAGTATGTTCCTTCACCACAGCATAAAACTGAAGATCATCTTGTTAAAAATGCCAGTTCCTGTGGAGAAATCAAGATTTTTGTGATTTTAGAACTACCACCCAGCTAACAGCATTCCTAGTAATCAGTACTGTTATAAGTGCACCTAAGTCTCTCTCTGGAATGAACCCTAATCCCTGGGAGATCATCTTGATGAGCAAGCCAGCCACCTAGACTTCTCTCAGTAGGAAGTCCAGATCTAAAGGAGTTTCTCCCTCTGAGCAATTTTTTTTTTATTTTTTTTTTTATTTTTTTTTGTTATCAGAAACTGTTTCCTCAGCTGGAGGATAACAGGGTGTTACGAGGATGTCTCTGTTTGTATCTTGTCTCTAAAATTGTCTTTTCTTTCTCCTATTGCTGATAAACACGGGTGCTCAAAAGTACTGACAGACATAAAGGGCTTATATGGGAAAACAACACTTAGCTTGAAGCATGTAGCTATTTCCCAGTCATCCTGACTTAATGAACAGTCATTCGCAGAGTTTTTCTTCTGGGATTGGTTTAAATCAGAATATATTTTGAATCAGTGAAGAAAATCTGCAATTATTTTATAGATTTTGCTTCTGTCCAATAATTAACAATCAAGCTATTCCTTCCTGTTACTGAATTCTCCAAGTCCATACTCCTGTCTGTACTCACTGGGTTAAGGCTCCAATCCACTCTGGTGCTTGATAAGCTAATAAACCAAAAGACTCCATTTGCTGAATAATTTGTTCACATATTGACCTATTCCAAACCAGCCCTTGTTGTCATTTCCTCTACAGACAACTTCTTCAGTGCATTTATCCCACACTGTTCATTCACAGTTTGATATATTGTTCAACATATTATTTCATTTGATACAGATTTCCACGAGAGAATGGCAGTGACTCATGGCTGCTCCTGAGTCACTGTTGATTTTGTAGCAACAGATGAAGAACTGTAGTGAATAAAACCACACTATTATTTACTATCCAGGTATGATGACTTTTTAATTTGTAAGGAAAATATAGTAAATCAGAATAGCTTCTACCTACCAAAACAGCCTGTGCCCTTCTAAAAGGCAATGGAAGTATGTTGGCCAAACTGGTCATGATACGAAACAAACCAGGCATATATATTAAGAAAGCAAAAGCAAATCCATTCTCTAATCCTGAATAATGATGTCAACTACTATCACTACCATTGGATAAAGAGGGTTTTTTCTATGTTTTTACTGATAAATGTATATATTTATTACTTTTCTGCATTCCCTGGCTAAGAAAAGATAAAAACTTGACAAGGCCTGCAATAAAGGTGTATCAGAGACAACACCAGTCAGGCAACAAGCCAATTTCTCTAAACATTGTTAGCTACATTTTTCAAATTTGACAGGAATCAAAGAAGAGTCATATAAATGTCAAGTGCCTGGCTACCTTTCAGAATACATCATTTTAATTTAGCTATTACTATATGAGAAGAGTTACTAAGGGTGCATGTCAAGACAGGTATTATATTAATGTATTCATACCACCTTGTTACTGCATGTTAGATGAACTGTGTGGCAGAAACGTGCACCTACACAGTATATGTTTTAATACTGTTTTACAATCCCCAAAAAATCATTAAGCATTCCGTCTGTTCACTTTTTTTACTGCCACTACTAGTATTTTTATTTCCTTCACAGTCAAAAACAAGTATTGAAAATTCTTCACACATTTGAGAGTGAGAGAATCACTAAGGGCAGTTGTAGAGATTAATCACTCAACATTTTCATGTCTAGAGCAGGAAATGCTTTACAATATATCATGCAAGAATACAACACTCCCTTTAGGGATGGAATTAATGAATTTATCAGTCTTCGTTTCTTTCTTTTCCCCACAAAATTTTAGGAGGGAATTTTTATTGAAAAACTTTTGTCCCCCTAATTCTATGAATTTTATACAGCCTTTGAGAGGAGAATTCCTATCATAATTAGTGTTCAAAAGCTTTTCCAAAACCACCTGTAGTCATCTATTTTATAAATGCACCTGATAAACTAGCCTTTAATGTTACTTTTTCCACCCTATTAGTGGAATAAAACATTAAATTTGTCATTTTAGAAAGCAAGTTTATTTCCATGTAGTTTCACATTTATTTGATTAAAATAACTCTGGAAAAGTCTCTCATGCTGTTCTTCTGTTCAGCAGAGAAGCAACATGTATTAAGTAGCATTACATGCTAATGTTAAATGACTGCAAACTACTGATATGCTTTCACTTATTATCTCTCTGGGACATCTGTCAATATTAATATGGTAGGTGGCTAAGCAATCATCACTAGTAAATAAGCATCAGATCCAAACACATCACCCTTCAAGCAATTAAATGGAAGCTTAGGGACAAAAGATTAACATACTATTGTTTTTAATTACATTATTTATACTGATTTTCAGTATGAAAATTAATAGGTGGTTAGAAAACAAACATCAAGAATGGGATCAAATTCTTTGGGACATTCTTTTGTTTCATTTGCCACTATAATTCCCTCAGAAACAAGAGAGGGGGACTCTCCAGTTGTTTAGTCATAAGCCCTACATTTGGTCAGTTCATTTTATCTAGCAGTTACAGAAGAGTGCTATAGGGCTCAGTTTTTCTACCACGCCACAGAGCTATTGGGCCCTCTTTTCCACTCTGCTGCAGATTTGCTGAATGACTTTAGGTTGACGAGTCAATCTTGGTATCTCATGTCTATGCAAATGGAAATTACATGTAAGAATCAGTAGTATAGAATAAGGTAACACACAGAAAATAGAGGCCACTCATTCCTTAAGGAAAAATGGTGTCTCATTCACATACATACCAGACCATGTAAGTTTACTCACTTGTGTGTGTACCATTACACCTAAGAGAAAAAACTGTGAGATTCTGTACTGGTAATATTAAAGCAAATAGGGAGGATAACATGGAAGTAAACACTGAACAATAATGACAAGCCCATCAGAATCCGGTGTATTAGAATCAGTAGTAGTAGTAGTACTATTAGTAGTTTGGGAATACACCTTTTATTACTGTCTTCTGAATAAGGTCATCTTCTACCTCTTACAAGCACTTTATCATCAGCTGGCATTGAAATCAATCATAATCACTCTTCCCACTTGCACAGATTGGGCCTTCTCTCCTTCAAAGAGAAAGTGCATCATGGCATATCATCACAAACTTCCTATTTCAACTTGAAACATTCTGTGGAAAGTAGCTGGTAACTTGAGCCAAGGTATATCACATACTTAAGGACAAGTCTATAAGCAGAAGGTCATATAACATCAAAAAGAAGCTCTTCTAAAGGAGCTTTAGATGCATTCATCCTTTCATGTCCTAAAGAAGAGCGTGCAGTGAGCCAGCTACGTGATAGTGGCTTCATATACATTGCAAAGTAAACAGGTTATAGTATAAATTGAACTTTATAGGTAACCAGTGGGTCTATTTTGGACTGTCATCATTAAATGAAATGTCTACCCGTTTTTAAGAAATTTTACCTGTAAGTAAAGTTGGCAGCAATAACTGCTGTATGTACTGAGTAGCTCTTTGTACATAAATAAGCTGATGTAGTTCCTGTCCAAAATTCCTCCAACTTTTGTATCTAAAACAATGAAATTTTTCAGTGAAGTACCTACTACAAATTGTTGCCAGCACTGGAGAAAGATAAAGTGTATAGTTGGCAACATAATCAATACGTTAGTCATGATCCTAGACATGCTGGCTCAGCACCATCTTTTGTGGGGAAGATTTGCTTTAGGATAAAGAACTTGCTTTAGCAGTAATTGTCAGAGTATACCAATGCCCTCGTCTCTGTACAAAACATGGGATAGCACAAGTTAATTCCACCTTCACTACAACCACCAGGACACCATTCAACCCAGAAGGTGAGGGACTCCAGGACCTGCTGCTGCTTGGAAAATGTTTCATGGCAGGAGTAGCACCTGCCAGATGCTAGCCACAGGATCAGTAGAGTGAATGGTGGCTTTAAAACAAAGGGAAAGGAAGGGGCAGGAGCAATGGTGGCTGTGTGTCAAAAACAACTAAGGTTGAGTCTTGCCCGCTTACCTCTGCCTCACCTACTGGAGGGCAGTACTTTTCATGTTGGGACTGAGGATGTTGCAAGGGGGACAGAGGACAGACAGGGGATAGATAGGTTAAGTGTCGCAAGATAGGGTTGATGAGAATGGACGCTACAACCTCTCTGTAATTTTAAATATTCAAGCTCTGCTGCTACAACAGTTAGCTGTAATCCTCTAAGCTTTCACATTGAGTATGCAAGATTTCTTTCTATGGATATAGTCCCACAAAGTCTCGCTACTATTTGTTTCATTATAGTGAGAAGCTGGAAAAATATCAGTGAAGTTTATGACAAGTTTGGACAATGTAAACTGCTGGATAATAGCTTAAAATAGTCTGTTTGATGAATATGGTTGTGTCAAGCAGTATGTGACTAACATGAATCTGTGAGAGTACTAGGGAAATAAGATATCAGGGACAGAGGAGGCAGGGGGGGAGGGGGGGGGCTTTCAATCATGCTTGGAAATATGACATCCTTTCTCAAACAGGTGATTTCTCATTGTCTTTTGACATTCCCCAAGCATTAATACACCTGTTGAGAAAATGATGCTTGTCCTGAAGACAAAAGAGAATGTCAGTTTTGAACAGCAAAGGCTGGAAGACTGCTTAGTGCCAGTAGAGCTTGCTGTAAATTTTGGAAAAATACACACCTTCAATAAATAAGTATTTTCCAAGGTGCTTATGCGAAAATACCTACTTATGGCAGACTGAAAAGTTTTATCTTTTTAAAGAAATCTCTGGAGACTAGTTTCTTATATTGAAATGTAGAATGATCATAAAAGCTTAGTTCACAATTTTATCTTATCAAAATGATGAGGCCTTATGAAGGACAACATTTTACAGAATTAAAGGTACAAGAGGTATATTAGATCCTAGGGTTCACATCACAAAAGCATGTTCTTTGGAAGTAGATTTTTTAGAGTTACAAGAAGTTTGGGCGGATTCTGTTTTGTGTTCCCACTTCTACCAGAGTTAGAGCAAAGAATTAAAGGAAACTACTATGAAAATCTCAAGTCTGTTGTTGTTGTTGTTGAGGAAGAAATTGTTCAGAACTTAGAAATATCTGGCAAGTATTATAACTGTAAAAAATTTATTCACTCCTTTTTCAGAATAAGGAGCAAGCTAGAAAAATGTGTGATACAGGAACATAAGGAAGAAAGAAGTCAGTAGGATATTTTACAACCATTGATTTTATATTTGAAAGTATGTAAGGATACATAATTACACAGATCAGAGTAATATTTTCCCTTTCAGTAAGTTTGTTGATGCCAATTTGTCACTATTCAAACAGTTCTAGTTACCTTGTTCATGCAAAGTTTTCGCTAATTGGAAGACATGAAAATAAATTACTGTGATAAAAAATGAAAGAACTTTTGATGTCATGACTGGAGAAAACTCTTGCAAAGCTCTGTGATCCATTGTGTGTCCTGAAATTAACATAAAACATAATGTGGGAAAGTTACGGAAGATCAGCAAAGAGAATTGTAAATACACTCAAGTGACTTGCACCTGGGGTGTCAGAAAGCACGTATATCACACTAATCATTGTTTAGTCTTATGTGCTCAACAAGTAGAACAGCTGCACTTAGGTAGCATAGGCCTGTGATGGACTCAGAGGCACCTTATTGAACATGCTTGAGATTCCTGCCCTGCTGTTGAGGATCAAAGCACCGTGGAAAACTACACCTGCTTAAATCCCTGATGTACAGGCGAGAACAGCAGGTTTGGGCTCTCTGTCTTGCTAACGAGAACTCTCTTGCTAACAAGGACTCTCTCTAGTGAGGACTAAGCTCCGCAATGCCTGTGTTTCTGCTTGCGTGCCTCTGCCCAGGTGCTGCTTCAGAGATCCTCCAGTTGGTGAGATACGGAGATTAAATTTACTCTTTGCATTTCATCTGTGGTTTTGTGGTTGTTCCTGCGTCCTGCCTGTGTCGGCTCCCACACATAGCAGTGGGTTCAATATAAATCTAGCAGATATCCAGGAGGAACACTTAGGAGGGAAATCATTACTAATGACAATTTGCAATAGAACATACAAATTAACATGCCGTAGTCTGTTCTAAGGGTTATAGCCATGTGTAAAAGGGAAATTAATTTGACCAGAGACTTGTCTACTTAGAACAGTTGAGAATAGTTTATGCAAAGAATTTGTCATTTAGAATTAAATTCCTTATATTATTTGTAGGGATCTACTATTTGCATAAGAATGTATAACATTTAGAATACACATAACTACATTACTTCATACTGGCAAGCAAAAGTAGACAAGCACTGCTTATTATGTGAGCCTGTGAATCAGCTGATACTTTACTAATAAAAATGTATTTTATATGGAAAAGCTCAGAATTTTTGCTTAACCATTACTGTTCTATTTTTAACACACAATAAATGTAATAATGTCAACCCAAAATGTAGTATGTTGATCAACATTCAAGTTTGAAAAGTCTAACCTCAGCTAAGAGTCTTTCCACTCCTAGTTGGAATAATTTCCTGCTTCTTTTAGATTGGTCATTTGTAAAGAAAAAGGAGGGCTGTTAATTCAAATGGCAACTTTACCAAACCCAAGGCAAAACAAAAACTACAATAATATAACTTCTGACTGAAACCCAAGCTGTCTCTGTTTCTAGAAAATATAAGCCCAAGGCCAAGGCCAAATAGTCTGCTGTCAAACCTTGTAGCACTTAAATTTCTTTCAAGATACCAAGATATTCAAGATTAGAAGGGGCAATCAGCACAAAAATCTTAGAAGCTGAGTGTACAGACATCATTGTTCTGCAAACACTGATTTCTATTGTCATACTGAAAAATGTCTGCTAAATAATGAAATGATCCATTTTAGAAAAATGTTTCTGTCTAGATGGCTCTTCTCAGATTACAGTAAGCTCTAAACTCCAGTCATTTTCCATGATGCAAATGTAACTTCTGCCCTTCCCAGGTAGCTTATTATTCAATCATATGCATGCCGTATTTGTATATTTGCAATTAAGCATAATACATATTAGAGTTGTTTCTACTCTTCACATATGCACATAATAGAATCTACTTACACAGCAAAACTACAATGAAGTAATGCAAAAGCTTCAATTTCTTTAGTGTGTGAATTACAATTACAGTGAAGGAGACAGAGTAAGAGAATTAGATTTTACCCCGAGCATTCTCAGACCTAGGTAGTACTACAGATTCTGGAGGAGGGCAGTTCCTTATATTTAGTGCTGGATCTACAGACCTCAAAGTTTTGATCATTCAGAGATGATACTACTGTAACTCAGACTGGGGATTCAGCTGTGTGTGATCCAAAGCCTGCCTTTTTTAAAACACAGCTTTCTGACCTTGACTCATTAAGCTGTAAGAGGGAACAAAAGCTAATTCTATGAAAGATAAGAAGGAACAAAGACAGAAGCAGAGATGGCAATAGTTGGTAATTCAAGGACTTGAGAGAAAAGCATCAGTATGAAATGCTATAAAAGCTTAGGAAAAAAAAAAAAGCATTCAGTTGGGTGTAGCAACGCAGCAATTTTGAGCAATAGAGAACACCCCTTCACCTCCTGTCTGATGACTGCCTTACCAGCAGAGACTTATGACATGCCTGCATTATGAGCATGCAAATGCTTAACCTGGTAGTAAGTTATTACTAACTGCTCCCTGTGAGTATTAATAAATAATTGCTGTGTGCTCCTAAACTGTGTACTATGGCAGCAAAATTTCTTTATGCACAGTAGAAAGTACCCAAAGAGCCCCTGTAGAAAGAAGGTTCTGCCTTACCTCTGCATTGTAAGAAGATTTTTAAAAATTCTCATCAACTTATCTGCCTATGGTTAATTAACCTTGGAAATCTGACATTCCTATGTTGCTCCAAAAAATCTTAGGATGTGTTCTTAATTTTAACTTATTTTTAATTATTGCAAGGGTTGCAAATGCTCAGACAACTTAAGTAGCACATCTATTTTACAGATTAAGGAACTGCTCTCAGAAGAACAAGATTAAACCAATTTGAACTGTTTTCAGCATTTCTGAGAATTAGGTCTTAAGAGACTTGGAAAAAGGTTAGTAGCTGAACTAAGAATATCAAACAGGAAACCTTTTACCAGATCAGTCATCTGCACTCACATAGTCTTTCATAAACTTTCAGAAGTTTTTTCATAAGTCTTTCAAAAATTAGTTGGTCATTGCCTGTACTATTTCTAATGGAAATCTGCTCAAGAAAGCTATGCTTATGATGATTTGGAAATCTGCTCAAGAAAGCTATGCTTATGATGATTAAAAACCTTATAATTTCCATCCTAAATTTATTCATAGACAGTTTGTTCTTATGCCAACATTAAATTCCTTCTTTAAATTCAGTAGCTCTTTTCTTCTCTGTGTTTGTTCTCCCGATGAATCAATAGCGAACAATCAGTTCCTTCTCAGCTTCCATTTTGCCAGACTGAACAAGCCAACCTCTGCTAGTTGTCTTTTGTGAAATAAGCTTTACTTTCTCGGTCATCTCAGTTGCCCCTCCCAACAGTGGTTCACGTTACAGTCTCCCTTGAACATGCATAAGTAAAATTTGCAAAGGTGTACAACAGCGTGTAACTTTACCCATGAGAAAGTTAGTTTTGCTGTTTGAGTGATAACCTCTTTCTCTTATACTCCCAAAAAAGATTTTGCGTTACCAGTCCCAGGAATTGTTTAGGCAGATGGAGATTCATTTTATGTGTACAGTAATTCATACATTACACCCCATTATTGTTAAACCTATTTTTTTTTGGAAGTTCATGCATGTGGACTCCATCTCCTTGCAGGGTATTAAAAAATACATTGTATATAAGCCAGCTTCACTTTGGCACATGTGATTTACTTGTGTTCACGTGGTTTCTATCTCAAAATGAGTTCAGCTGTAGGGCTGTCTACTTGTCAGTGTGCACTCTGATCCTGGACAGGCTCTTGTCCAGTAAGTTCAGAAAAGAAAAAGAGTAATTTTATCTATCCAAAGGAGTTTCGGTTTGGGTTCAGACTGGAAAAAAATTTCCCCATAAGGACAGTCAGGCATTTGAACAGGTTTCCCAGGGGGGTTGTGCAATCTAGATCCCTGGAGGTTTTGAAGACCAGACTGAACAAAGCCCTGAGCAGCTTGGTCTGATCTCACAGCTGATCTTGCTTTGAGCATTAGGGTGGACTAAATACCTCCTCATGTTCCTTCCAACCTGACTTATTCTATGATCCTAAGTATTTGGCTAGTCAATGGGTCTCAGGCTTCAATTAGTACAATTATGTACATTAGTACAATATATGAAAATTGAATCATTAAATATGAAATTAAAAGTTAGATTAAGATTTAAGACTCCATTATTGTTAGATGAGGCACATGGATGGTGGGTTATGTTTCCTTTCCCAGGAATCATTTCTTGTTTGTATTTTACTCCCATTTCTCTTTAACCTCATCCCTTTCTTATATTTTCTTATAAGAATAAAAAATAAGAATTTATTTTATTAGAATAAAAACAATAATTTACATTGTTCATAAATTAACAATGTAGCTTTAGTCATACTGATTATTATGGAAGTGGCATGACTTCCATAGAATGAATGGCTGAACATAGAATGAATCCTGACCAAGGATAAGAAAGACTAAAGATCTATATAGCATAAAGGGCATGGGAAGAATAGATAAGAATGAAATGACAATCCCCTTTTCCAGTGCAAGAATGCAAGCATTTATGTGGATGCAGGGAGACACTGGAAAATGTAATGGACTAAATGCAGGTGTTTACTGAATACACACATTACACATCCAGCTACTATGCTTGCCCAGTTCTTGCATTTTTCCCTAGGCATGCCTTATGTTTGCCAGAGACAACAGAGGGCTTCACAGATAGAATCCTTTTTGATCTGTGGCCGTGTGCTTTATGCAGTATTCTAATTCTTGGTCTGTAAGAAGCTCTTGCAAATAAATGTTGAATGTCAGCCATAAAAATGAGAACATTTGTTGTGTTTAGTATAATAGCATGGATTTAAAACTAGGGAATCCTGAAGATAAAATTCTGTCAGCCAGTGAGTTGAGCAGTGATGAGAACATTCAAAGGTATCTTACATAAAACAGGAAAATTAAGTACAAACTTTTTCTGGTAAAGGAGAATTAACCCATTCTTCTATCTGTCTTTCGGATCAATTGCCATTGTAGCAAGCGATTGGTAGCAACTTTTTGACACAAGTGGTGGAGGAGCAAGGAGGGGAGGTGCGCTGCTGGATCTTGTGCTAACAAACAAAGAAGGACTAGTTAGGGATGTGAAGGCTGGGGGCAGCCTTAGCTGCAGTGGCCATGAGACGGTGGAGTTCAGGATCTTGCGTGGAAGAATGAAGGCATTAAGTAGGATTACAACCCTGGACTTCAGGACAGCTAACTTTGGCCTCTTCAAAGACCTACTTGGATGAATGCCATGGGTTAGGGCTCTAGAAGGTAAAGAAGTCCAAGAGAGCTGGTTAATATTCAAGCACCATTTCCTCTAAGCTCGAGATCGGTACATCCCTAGGAGCAAGAAATCAGACAAAGGAGGGAGGAGACCTGCATGGATGAGCAAGGAGCTTCTGGAAAAAAACTCAAATGGGAGAAGGAAGTTCACAGAATGTGGAAAAAGGAACTGACCGCTTGGGAGGAATATGAGAATGTTGTCAGAGTATGCAGAAATGCAAGAAGGAAGGCTAAGACCAACTTGGAATTAAATCTGGCAAGGGATGCCAAGGACCATAAGGGCTTCTTCAAGTACATCAGTAGCAAAAGGCAGACTAAGGAAAATGTGGGACCACTGCTGAATGAAGTTGGTGTCCCGGTGAGGGAGGCTGCAGAGAAGGCAGAGTTACTGAACGCCTTCTTTACTTTCGTCTTTACTGCTAAGGCCGGCCCTCAGGAGAGGGGACTTTTCTCTTACGTCCCAGAACCTGGAGGTAAGAGAAGAAGTCTGCAGAAAGGAAGACTTTCCCTTGATGGAAGAGGATTGGATTAGAGATGATTTAGACAAACTTGACACCCACAAATCCATGGGCCCTGATGAGATGTACCCATGAGTGCTGAGGGAGCTGGCAGATGTTATTGTGAAGCCACTCTCCATCATCTTTGAAAGCTCATGGAGAACAGGAGAGGTGCCTGAGGACTAGAGGAAAGCCAGTGTCATGCCAGTTTTCAAAAAGGGCAAGAAGAGGGACTCAGGAAACTACAGGCCAGTCAGCCTCATCTCCATCCCTGGAAAGGTAATGGAACAGCTCATCCTGGATGTCATCTTTAAGTATGTGGAGGAGAAGAAGGTAATCAGGAGTGGTGAATAAGGATTCATCAAGGGGAAATCATTCACCAATCTGATAGCTTTCTACAATGGCATGACTGGTTGAGTGGAGGACTGTTTCCCATAACATCCTCATAGTTAAGCTTAGGAAGTATGGTTCAGATGAGTGGACAGGGAGATGGATTAAGAACTGGCTGAATGGCAGAGCTCAGAGGGTTGTGATCAGTGGCACAGAGTCTAGTTGGAGGTCTGTAACTAGCAGTGCTCCCCAGGGGTCAGTACTGGGTCCAGTCTTATTCAACATATTCATCAACAACCTGGATGAGGCGACAGAGTATACTCCCAGCAAGTTTGCTGACGATACGAAACTGGGAGGAGTGGCTGACACACCAGAAGGCTGTGCTGCCATACAGTGAGACCTGGACAGGCTGGAGAGTTGAGTGGAGAGGAACCTGATGAAGTTCAAAAAGGGCAGGTGTAGGGTTCTGCACCTAGGGAGGAATAACCCCATGCACCAGTACAGGTTGGGGGCTGACCTGCTGGAGAGCAGCTCTGCAGAGAGGAACCTTGGAGTCCTGGTGGACAAAAAGTTGACCATGAGCCAGCAGCGTGCCCTTGTGGCCAAGAAGCGCAATGGTCTCCTGGGGTGCATTAAAAAGAATGTGGCCAACAGTTCTGGGCTCCCCACTTCAAGAAAGGCAGGGAACTACCGGAGAGAGTCCAGCAGAGGGCTGCGAACATGATCAGGGCACTGAAGCATCTCTCTTATGAGAAAAAACTGAAAGACTTGTGTCTGTTTAGTCTGGAGAAGAGAAGACTCAGAGGGGATCTCATCAATTCTTATAAATATCGAAAGGGCGTGTGTCAAGAAGATGGGCCCAGATTCTGTTCAGTGGTGCCCAGCAACAGGACAAGGAGCAATGGGCACAAACTGGAACACAGGAAATTGGATCTCAACATGAGGAAAAACTTCTTTACTTTGAGGGTGGCAGAGCACTGGAACAGGCTGCCCAGAGAGGTGGTGGAGTCTCCTTCTCTGGAGATATTCAGAACACACCTGGACACAATCCTGTGCAACCTGCTCTAGGTGAACCCGCTTCGGCAGGGGGGGCTGGACTAGATGATCTCTAGAGGTCTGTCATGATTTAGCCCCAGCCAGCAATAAAGAACAATGCGGTCTTTTCACTTACTCCCCCCAGCAGTGGGACAGGGGGAGAATCAGAAGAAAAAGGCAAAACTCATGGTTTGAGATAAAGGCAGTTTAGCAAAACAGCGAAGGAAAGAGGAAAGCAACAACAATAATACTGATAAAGGAATAGACAAAACATGATTAATGTACCACACCCACTGACTGGAACCTGAAGCCCAGCCCACTCCCAAGCAGTGATTACTGCCAGCTCCCCTGGCTACATACTGAGCATGGCATCACATGTTATCAAATACCCCTTTGGGTAGTTTGGGTCAGTGAATGTGGCTGTGTCCCATCCCTTCTCCTTGTGAAAATTAACCCTATGCCCGCCGGAATAAGTACAAGGTCCCTTTCAACCCCTACCATTCTGTGATTCCATGGTACACATGAAAACTTCAGCTGTATGTCTGCAAGTTGTACATTAGCAGTCAGGAGAAGCTGCTGTCAGAGACTACATTTGTGATCCTCCATTTATGATAGCACTGAGAGTCTTCTAAAGCAGGTGAACAGCCAAAAGTAAGCTGAAGACCCCTGTCAAACACAATAGTGTTTTAAGGGTTTACATTCTATGGTGTGATTTTCTTACTCTATGGGCATAGCAGCTGATGTTGACATGAGAAGTGTTATGAATGTTAAATCCAGATTGTATAGGACAATACAGTAAAAAGCATTGGGTGTCTTCATGGTTGTCAATATCTGTCTGGAACTTCACAGCAAAATCAGGGCAAGAAATCAGGTATCACAAGCACATGCGTAAGTACAAGATAGTATTTGAAGCTACCTGTGAGCTTTCAAGTCCTAGGAAGCAGTGGCGTAGCCCTCATTTCAGTCACTGGGGCAAATAAACAGCACTCAGGTACTGTTTATCAGAAATCAAACAATTCAATCACTGTCATTTGCAAAAAGTTTACTGCCAGCCCACTTGAAGGACGAAATGATATTTCTACATGGTCCAGAGGGAAACAATGCACCAGGTCTTCAAATAGTTACTACATTAATGTTAAAACAAATTAAGGGATATAATGAGAAT
Organism: Fratercula arctica; assembly: GCA_947846985.1. Lineage (NCBI taxonomy): Eukaryota > Metazoa > Chordata > Aves > Charadriiformes > Alcidae > Fratercula > Fratercula arctica. The sequence goes on along the minus strand of CANTUZ010000005.1, from coordinate 50,702,266 downwards.
TAAATAGTACGAAATAGGTCCACCGTTTTCTAACTTTGTTTCACAAAGACTGGAAAAGTTTTACATTTAAAACCAAATTGTATACACTTTCAACTTCAGGCATTTTGTGGCTCTCCTAGTTATGTGTAGGTGTTGGCAGTTCTGTGTGTTGATTTTTCCTGGAACAAAATATTTATAATTCATAACTGTATGAATCATAACATTTATATAGCACTTCTGGAGCGGATGCCACAGAAAGCTTAATTAAATATAAGAGCATACAATTAAAAGGCAAAGCCAAATGAATAAACCTTAAAGAATGATTTAAACCCTGCAACTGAGAGCTCTAGAAATAAAGATGCAGTGTGACATGAATATCTCACAGGCAAGTTAGAGGAAAAATACAGTCTAGTAATAGGCAGACAAAAATATTATAAGAGCAATTATTAATATGTAACATCTTGTATTTCAAAGTACTCTACAGCACTTTACAAGTTCCCTCTGAATAGGTAGGAGCCATTTCAAATCCTATGGAAATGCATGTCATAATATATGTTTTTAATTTGCCAACTCCTCTAGTGGCAATTATTTATGATGATACTCTATAGCATACTAGTGAGTGTAATCTACTATATTTTTGAAAAATGAGACATCAAGGCACCATCTGCTATTGAATGCCTACTGTAAAGTGGGGATATACAGCCAATTATCCTTACAATAATAACACATGCAGTTTAGCATAAGGTAGAATACCAAGGTCTTTAATCCACTTGTTTAAAAAAATATATATCTGAGGCGCTAATGTATACTGATTCAGCCTAACAGCTTCAAATGAGCAGATTATTAACCCCTAAAGCCGATATGAATAAATGGAATAAAAAACAACTTTTACTCTCTAACAGCAGCTACTCCTACATTTGTCCCAAACAGCAATGAGAGTTTTTTCAGCTTTTGGTGTGGACCTGTATATTTGTATTAGATGTCCACTAGGGATTAATGAACTCATTGAGACTGAATAGTACAATGTTCTTCCTTCCCATCTTTTCAGCAAAAGCTTAGATAACTTCCACAATCTTTGTGCAAACTTCCGTATTTCCATTTATTTGCCATTTCTGTGTAAATTAACTTCCTTTTTCCAATGTTGGTGAGGAAGTGATTAACAAAAAGCTATTTGAAGAGCTCTTGAGGGAAAGTTTCCATCTTAATAATGATTATCTCATCTGTCATTGATCAAGTGGCTATTTTTGTGAGGTTTCCAGGTCACTAATGAAGATTCAAAAGTCTAAAATAGCAGAGCAGAGATGAATTATCCAAACTTAGGGTCCATATCTGTTCTATATATTGATCGTGAGCTTGTTTTACCATGCAAAATTTGTGAATTGGAATCAGGGCAATCTTGACATATGAGATACCAGGAAGAAACAAAAATTTGAGTAGAAGTAAGCGTTAACAATGTGCCTTTCAGCTTCTCCTATTTCTGAACAGATGATTGTTGCAATGTTTTTGTGACTCAGGAAAAGAACTGTGGTGTCTTGAATCACAGCTGCAGCAAGGCTGTCTCACAGAAATACAATGGAGAGGGAGGAAAGCAAAGATGTGTATTTGCTTGCTGAAAACGATACAGTATGTGTCAATTTAAAAATGGAAAATTTTGTTAGGACATCTTGCTCTGGTTTTATAAATATTATCTGTATTTCAAGTGACATTTATTACTCTTCAGAAATCTGAAAACGTGGAACACTTGTTTCCTGACTAGCAGTTGCACGTGCTATATCATTCTCCCTGTTTTCTTGATAGTTGTTTTGAGACCAATTTGGATTTACTGAAAGATCACAACAATACATAAAGGATTCAATTTTGGTATGATAGAAAGGGACATGAGAGGAGGTCATGAGGCTAGATAGCTGTGGGAACATGGATATTTCTGACCATAATTTCGGTCTTGTGCAAGACGGTATGAAATGTCCCCTGGCACGCATGGGGCTGCTCTGCATCTGTACTACTCTTCTAAGCGAAGCCCGCAGCTGTGCGAAGGTTAACCCTATCCTCTGTGAAGCTTTAACAGGAAAGAACACTTGTGAAGTTGCCCCAGGAGAAGTTTCCATAAATGAGTAACTCAATGTTTGTATTAGTTTTCACATACTTACTGCCATGCGTTAGGAGTTCAGGCACACAGTAAGGATTTCATTCTGTTATTTCTCCCATTCTGTTCTAATAGGACTACTGTTAACATAATGTACTATCAGTACAAATCAAGCTGATACAATCACACCTAAATAATGACAAATCTCATGTGTAAAACACAGTATGTGAATAAATTGTCTTACCCTTGATAATACATCATCTTGTTGCAAAACAATGAGACCTAAAGCAGGAGAAAATGAAAAATCTGCCTGCTGCAATTGTCCCTTTCATAAGTCACATCCTGAATGGTGTTTTTAATGATTCTGTAGGTTGTCTGTTGATATAAATTGCTGCTACCCTTTCTCCATTATCAGAGACACACAATGAACACAAAATTAGTTCTACAATACTTACCTTTATGAACTGAACAATAAATATTAAGGACATAGTTAATGGTAGCTAAATATTTAAAACCAAATTGTATACATTAACCGGTACATTGATAAGCATGATTCCATTTTTACATAAGGAATCTATGATTTGAGCAAGCAGTGCTCAAACTGTAGCTCAAACAAAAAAATGCAAAATTACAGCTAGACTGACTTACCATATAAAGTTCAAAATCGTAGGAACTGTGTCTGCTAACAAGATTTTACTCAGAATAGGCTCAATGAGACAGATTGTGCTCTGCAGAAGACAGCCAACTGAAAAGTCTCCACAAATTTTATTTAGGTGAAATTAGTCAACATCTCAACCCAAATTTACTAGTTGTTTCAAAACACCTTTAACACACTTTTCAAAGGAACATACTATACAAGAGATTAAATAAAATTAAATTGCTTGGCTCTAATTATGTATTATCATGTGTGTCCAGTCAAAACATTAAAATGCAATCCTATTAGACTTTCAGCACAACAGCCTAGCTTTTTAGTTAAGGTTTTGGAACTGATACTTTTACTATTGAACAAGCCCTCAATTCAATGTCTGGTACCAGCCAAGATGATGGCTTTTGAACATGCATCAGTTTTACTTAGCCCCTACCACAGATGACAACGCAGAGTATGGGCTCAAAATACCCTGCCGGGTTTATCAAAAGAATTTGCTAACCTTTACAATCCTCTCATCAGCTGTCGACAGAGAAAAAGTATGATTTTTCAAGTGTCCTAAAGGACTGTGGACATTTGTAGTCCTATAGAGGTACACTCGGAAGCTCAAGAAAATTAAATTATTTCTTCTAAGTCAGAGGAAAAGTGTGTAGTAGTGTCTCCTCTGCACAGTCTAACCACCACATCATTGATTTAACGTATTTTGTTACAGTACATAAGGCAAAGGGAACACTGGCTATACAAAAATCCATTCTGAAGAACTGTCTACGCATTTTGATTCATATGGAAATGTAATGATATCCCAAAGATTGAAGTCAATTCAGGCATTCTCCCAACATTTGGGAAGCTGCACTTCCAATAAGCAAAAATAAGCTTTCTGTCAAATCTTTAATACTCAACAAAAAATGTGTGCTCGGCTATTCAAGGAAAAAAGTTAATTCTCTCACCATGTTCTGTATTCACTACTAACCTTTTCACCTTCTTTCTCTACTTCCACTTCCTCCTCCCTTTCTAGCTAACAGCAGGGAATCCAATTGCATTACTAACCATATTTTATTATTCAATCATTTTACATTATATATAACAGTTACTGATATGTCCAGGCATTAAATTGTGATTAACCAGTTATCTTCTGGGAGAAGATAGAAGGACATAAGCAACTACCATCCTAATTTTGTATCAAACACGACATATATATATATACATATGTAAGTATGGCAGTACATTATGCCATACAATCTAAAACTGCACCTCTCTCAGCACACTTAGTGCTGTTAAATACTGAACAAGCTTTAAGCCAAAACCTCTGTCAAAAACAGACGTAAAATATAAATACTTGCTCTACCTCACACACAACCAATAAAACAGGCAAAACACTATAAATAGTGTCCATATCTCATTAAGCACTATGAAAAACTGTGTACTGATGGAAAGAAGAGCTATAAAGTCCCCTCATGGTGCAAGGGGAGCAGAACCATACCTAGATGTCAGACACCTTAGAAGCTCTGCCTTGCCCTGAGCTCTCAGATGCACTGATACTGTCAAGCCAGATGTCACATTACTCCATACACCAGGCCCAATTAACACAACTTAGCTTTCACCATCTGATGTTCAGGAATAGCTGTAGGGATTATAACAGCAAAATTTTAATTAAATTAAATGCAGAAATCACTTTAAGCGATGTTGCAACATCACTTAAAGTACAGAATTAAGGACTGTCTGCGCTTCTGGGGTTGTGTGACACAACAAATTGGAAAAGTGAACTAGGTATTTTTCTCTGGAAAAATTATATGGGAATAATAGAAAAGCCTTCACCTACAGCAGACACATTAGGGCACATTAGGAAGACTTTGGAATTTGAATTGTTACTGCTTTTCTATGTTTCTATTGCAGAGGATCCTAAAATCAAGAGAAAATACGATGGCACAAAATAATATTAAGAGTTTGCCAGTTTTGGTAACTCCTTTTAGCATGCAGTGCATCCAAGATAGTTTGATATTTGCCATGAGAAATAGTGGTAGCTTAGTTACAGGAATAAAATGAAGAATAGTTCAGCAAGCAATATCTCTCTCTCCTAAGGATATTCATGACCAAAAATAATTTATCTGTACCATCCTGTTCTGAGCAGGTGGAGATCAGATAGAGAAGCAAATGTATTATCATATAATCATATAGCACTTCACTTACCACAGCTTTTGATAAGCAAATTGTTAGTTAATTAGATGTGCTCTGTTCCCACCTGCTGCAGCAAAAGGAGCGTTCTAGATGGACAGCTTGCTAGAGCAGCCTCTGACTCTGTGAAGGGTATGGCTGACCTACTGGCAACACATTGCTGCCACCAGGATTATGCCTTTCCCATTTGGCATTCTTCCTTTTAGGTTGGACAATGAGCAGGCAAGATTTTTTTTACACCCCCCCTACTGCAAAGCCATTATGCATGTCCCTTAAAGATGTGATAAGTTTTTGCTCCAGGAGCACAACAGTGAAACAGGCCTTATGAGTAAACTAGGCTTAATATTAATATATCGCTCTGGGATGCCAGTCTGCTTGCCTGTGAATGTCTAGCTCTTAGTTCAACTGAAATACAGAAGCTACACATTGAAAACATGAAAGTAGAATTTCAATGAGACATGTAACTCGAACTGAATTTTTTTTTTTTTTCAAGATTTACATCTGAATGAGCTCTCCATTTCTAACAAGCAATGTGAAAACATTGTTAAAGTGCCCAGACATTATGACAGAACTGGTAGCCATCTTAAGCCACAGATACTCTACAGCACTGAGAGCTGGATCAAGTTTTTCATATGAGAAAGTTGTACTTCATAAAATGTCCTTAGCTTTGTCGAAAAACACCTAGTGAATTAGATATAATAGATGTGATTAGATAGACGTATTTTTTTTTTTTTTAATAAGATTGAAATTAAACACTTCCAAATCAGAAATTGTTTGTTATTTCAGGTTTTTAAAAGTGTTCATGTTTGGTTTCCCCCTTCTTCCCTACATCCTAAACAGGATCAAATAATCCTGGTTTGTTTTGTTTTGTTTTGTTTTGGTTTTGTTTTTTTTTTTTATTTTGAATCCCTAGCCATACTATTCTAGCTTCCTTAGATTCTTCAGATTTTCAAAATTAACCTTTCTTCATATGGAAAATTAACCTTTCTTCATATGGAAAAAAATTTGAAAATAATGCAAAAGGTAAGAATACCCTAGATTAAGTGAAAACAAACAAAGCTTTACCCTTTTTACATTTTTCAAATTTCAAAAATTCATTCTGTTACTAAGATTAAATATTTTTTGTAGGAAAAATTTAAAATTCACTGACAAATTCACAGGACTCAGACCATTTTAACGGACACTCTCCCTGCATATAAGAAGAACATGTTGGAAAGGGGAAAGAAGCTTGCCTGAACTCAATCAAAAGTGACAATGAAAAAAAATTTTGGACCAGTACTCTGAAGTCCTTAATGTGTATGGAAAAATAGCCTGCCAAATCAAAATGCAAACAAACATTTTAGTTTGCATTTGATGAGTATGAGATTTTCCCCTCCTTTAATTTTCAAATTTCCTCACATCTACTTAGTATTTTGTTACCTTCTTTCAATCACACAATCATTATTTCACTTTTACTTTTTTTGCCTAAGTATATCCAAGTAATATGGAGAAAAGCAGACAAATAAGCAACTGGGAGATAGCCAATGTTTTTAAAAACAGTTTGCAAGAATTAAATTGCTAATGTGTTTGTGCTCCTTTTCTATACGTAGACAACTACTTAAATTTTACTGGAAAAAATGGTAATAATGATCCGATTTGAATATCACCTGTGAAAATGGAATTTTATATTCAGTCACATACATTCCTAACAGAAATGTCTCTTTCCACAGGTACCTAAAGAAGACAAAAAATAAAATTAAAAAGAAGCATTATAACTCTGGGCAGTAATGCCCATTTTCTTTCCTACAGAAGCTAAGAAGCCTTTCCTCATGGTTGTATAAAATTTGGAAGTAGGCAGTGGGTTGGCAGGGAGGCTTGGCGAAGTCTTAATCTGTGCGAACCTTTTTTCTCTTTGAGGGAACTGACAGTCCCAGGAAACCAGTCAAGGGAGAATAAAGAATACAGGTGCACTGAAGTACACCGAAGTCAAGGGCTTAGCCCTTTCATACACCACTTTCAGTGAAAGGAGAACTCTCATCTGTAACAAAGATTGTAACTTCAATTAATTGGGAACGTAAGTGCTTATTAGTCAGATTAACAATGCATTTGAAGGAATAACTTTGGTAAAAACTATCTTTGCCTTGCTTCAAAGGGATGAAAAGCCAGGCAATGCAGATATTTATTCTTTAAAATAAAACTAGCAATAAACAATACGTGAGGGTTTTGCCTGTTCAAACTAAATTTTGTTCATATTTTTTTACTGGTTCTTTCCTAAGGAAAAATAGATGAGCAGCACATTTACATGAAAAAGATTCCTGTTCTAAATTTGCAAGTTGCATGCTTCATCCAGCTTTTCCAAAAATTATGATATTTATAAAGTCTGATAAGTGTGTGTTTCACAAGATGTGGGTTTTTTTTTTCCTACATATCCTGTTGTTGTTTATTGCTTTTGAAGGATAGGTCATATGGGAGTTATTACTGTAGCACTCATAGGAACATTGAAAGAACAACTGGATGAAGAGAAACTTAATCTAGAGTGGCTGGAAATGTTTCAAGTTTGTTATTCTGCATACGCCTCTAGAATTGGAATAAGCAGTAATTAAAATGTTCCATTAGACAGTAACCAGGAATGAGAATCAGAATAAGTGAAGGATTCAGATGGTGAGATTAAAAGACTAATAGTTGCATATTAGTCTTGTATGTATAAAAGATTAATAGTCATGTATTCAATGAGTATTGTCTCCATCCCACAACTGTTACAGATTCCTTCAGAAAACTGGATTATAATCATGTGATCAGAGATTATATCATAATGCACACCTACAAGGTAGCCAAATTAAAATAAGGTTAGTTCTGGTATTTAACTCGAGCATCTTTTTTCAACATTAGTAGATTTCTATCTTTAAGTGTAATTATTACATTAGCTAATGTGCAAAAGACAAGACGTTGTCTTGTTCCCAAAACTCTAATCACAGAAGCAGTTTTTCCCTGGATCTCTTAGTACCTCCATGGAGAGAGCTGAGTTTAAAAAACCTGTCCTCCAACTCCACTCACTTCTTTTTTTTTGTATTGCTACATAGTAAATTCTGTTCAGTCTCAACGAAGGTCCTGCTTCCCTCAGTAGAGGGGGTTTACTCGGGCCAAACTATATCCATTATGCGACATGCTCTAGGTGTCATGTCTTCACAGAATATATACAGTTTAGGTCAGTTCTGGTATTTAACCTGAGATGGTAAAGATGAACAATGAAATACCCATGGTGTAGATGTCCACATTGCAAGTCAGGCAAGGGGCTTTTTTTTTTTTTTTTTTTTTTTTTGAGAAACCTAAGGGAAAGAAGAGGGAGTAATTCCAGTAACATTTTAGAAGTCTATTTTCAAACGAGATGAAACATGCCCCAGATGTGCCTATTCCTTTCTCTCTGAGGGAATGAGAAAGCACAAATGGAGACACTAAAAACATAGTTAAATTTGATGAACCTGGAAAAACATTACAGACTATTCTTACAGACTATTCAAGCATGACAGCACATGTAGTGTAGTTAGTTATTTCATGCCTGAAACATCAGAACATGCATTAAAAGTGAATTATATCTTGATCATGAAGATATAACATCTGCAGTTCCTTTTTTTTTTTTAATTCACCTAACCTTATTTTCCTTGATACATGTAGTTTTTATCCCAATGCAAATGCACTGGCTGTCACAATGGCGTTCAGCCCAAGACTAGGCTCTAAATATAAGCAATACTAGATCCTGTGGTTTGTTCAAAAAAAACTGATAGAAGAAAGGAACATTAACTTGGGTGTCTGCGTATAATTCATGTTCCATAATGAAAAGATAACCATTTGAAAGTAAGCTTAGGAAGTGAACTACTGTTGTATATTATGAGTTCTGGGGAAACTACAGTTTGCCATAATATTCTATTGTGTAGTGCTTGATGTGAACGTTGTTGAATTTTAAGTTAAATTTGACAAAGATTACTGTGGACAGATAGAGCCCATTGAGTACTGAGATAAGAAAACTATATACAGTCTTCAAATGGAAAACTCAATAGAATATATTAAGGCTAAGAATCTGAAAAAAGGAAGGGAATGCTTTTCTATTACAAATAGAGGAATGAAAAATGCATTAAATACACTGCATATCTGATGTCTTAAAGAAAATGTCATTGCCTGCACAGCTTTTCCAAAGAAAAGAGAACAATCTAGTCAATCCTCCAAAATAAGAAAGTGACTTGGATAATTTTCTGCTTTCACTACGGGCCTACTTCAGTGCACTGCCATCTCCATCTTAACAGTCCTTTACTGGTCAAGAGTATGTGGTGTCTATTTTCCATGGATCACAAAAAGCACTCACTTTTGTCTGACATACTAATTAATGCAAGATCAGCTGAATAAAAAAGTAAGACCTGACCATAGCATAGCAGTGTAATAATTAGACATTTTAGGTGAGACGTGGGGCGTATTTTTCATACTGCAATTGAAAGATCACGGCTTTTTTTAAATACTAGTCTTTGAGGAAATGTTTCTCATGGGCTTTTAGTGGCAAGTGTTATGGAATAGTCTGATTTGTCATTGTGTGCAGTCAGGCAGTGCTTAAACATTGTGGTGCCACAGTGAGAAACAGCCACATGTGGAACCATAAATATTGGGGTTGTGCTCCTGCAATGTGTAACATCGATAAACCTGTATTTCCAAAAACATTTTCTTTCCTTTGTAGTGGTTCCACCCCTTTTAAGGGCAAATCAGATGGGATGTACTACTTCTGTCATATGTGCCCTTTGGTTTTAAAGTACATCCTTACAGTACTTGAACCTTAATAAGGATGGCCGCATGGGTTAGATGAAAAGCATCTCGGTGACTTTAACGTTAATATCAACATTAATGTTGTGAGCATCACAAAACCAAGCATTAACCACATTTTCAGTCTGGAAAACTTGATTCATATTAGATTAAGAAAAAGAAGAACTGTTAAAAATAACTTGATTCTGGGTGGCTTTTCTCCTTCCAAAATTGCTACAGTGTCCACCTAATTTAAATTTCAACTGCTTGAATGCAGACCTCACCCAGAACATAGGCAAATAGAGACTCAAAAACTAGATGTCATATCATTTCAGGTTGTTGCAGGAATTGCTAAATAGTTGCAGAATAAAATAATGTCTGTGAGTGCAAGAACTAATTGATGAGAACCTCATCATTTTTGTGTCTACACTAGACAACACCAGTTTCATTTATTCTTTTAAAATGGGCCTTGATTGTCAGTGAATAGTAACAGTAACATGGTATACGCTTACAGCTTTTTAAAGCAGAACGTTATGATTAAACGCTAAAGAAATCTTGGTATATATGTAGCACATTGACTTGAACTGTCATGTTAATTTTTTTTAATCATCCTAAACGTCTCAAAATTTTTTTAGTCTGTACAGCCTGGCACCATAATCAAAGTAATTAGTCTTCATCCACTAGATAACAGCTGTTTCTGGATATTCACTAAGGCCTAATAATTGTCATTCACCACTATCAGAATTGCTATTAGGAGACATTACTATGAGTATATCAAACTATGCAATAGCTTTTTCCACATACAAATTGTATTGTTGTTTGCTTGGGGGTTTTTTTTAGAAACTAACTAATAATGTTTATACACCCAACAGTAACTTCTCCATTGGCCTTGTACAATAAGCTATAGGAAAGCAGAGTTTAATAATGAAAATTGTAATTAAGTGTTTCATACTATCTTCAGATCATTGTTGTTACTGAATTTGGCAGTAAAACAGGGAAAACTGAAGCACTGTCATTAATCCAACCAGCTTGTCTTCAGGAAAGATGAAGACCTCTGTTTCAGTCACGGTACAAGTAAACATTTGAGAAATTCCTAGGAAAACTGTTGGTTGAACATTGCCTCTGACAAAGTGGTACACATCGTGACCAAAAATGCATATGCCACTATAGAAACACTGCCAACTAAAGGGAACACCACATTCTTGACTTTCTAGAAACTACATGATTCCTGTAAGTGCATGCTCAATTTTAACTTCATATTTAGTGGAGCAGTGACTACCAATCATACGAAGTTTTGGCTCAGACTACTTTTCTTTTCAGTGGAAAAAGAACCCTGAAGTGCCCCCTTCATTCTTTTTCCTCTCATCTATCAAGGGTCTGGTTGACCTCTCTATCTTAAAGAGTGATAATTTTCAGAAGCCCCATGCTCTCTAGCTGAAAATAACTTTATACAAAGGGAAGAGTCATCTTGTGCTCACAGACGCACAGTGAAAGGTACAAGGATGCATGAACTAAAAGTGATACTATAACTGTATTTATGAACTATACAATGGGCAGAAGTAATTATTGAAAGTTGTACTTTTAAGTAATGTAGCACACCACTAACCGTTACTGAAAGACAGGACTTTTTAGCTCAAGTGTCAAACTGTCACTTCTCTGGAAGCTTTGCTGGTCAGAGCTCAGAGGGAAAACACGTATTCCCGAAGTATGCCACCAAATATATCTTACCAAACACCAAGACTGCAATGAGAGTCACATAAGAGAGATATATATTTGTATATACATGCTATGCATAAATTGTCAGGACATTCCTACGAGTTAGCTTGTTTTGGGACCTCCTACATCTCCTGGATATGGAAATTGATCTTTTTATTATCCAAAGCTTATTTACTTCACAAAAGAGCATAAATATAGGAATCTCCCTTCCTGTAATACACTCAGCTGACAAATCTAAATGACACTTAAGTGAATTAACTTTTGGTTATAATGGTGAAAAAAAGGAAAAGTTGATGGGTATAGATGGAAAAGATGGTCATAGAAGAGAACGAACATTATGGACACAGTTGACTGAGAAGTATTAAACTTAAAAGTTTTAAATGCAACATTTGACCAGTCCTTAATCTAACAGAACAATCCAATCTATCTGCAATAATTCTACCTTGTCTGCAAGGTCAGCATTGAGGGTGTACCTAAATTGATTGCAACCCTATGGCTTTCTAGAACAGAAACAGTTGTTCTGACAAATAGATCATGAGAATACTTGATAATAGGCTTATATATCAGGAAAAATATAATATAAATACTTCCATTAAGTGTTCTGTAAACTAAGAATCTTCATAAATCAGACAAAACATCCAAATAAGTAAGAATTGTATATAGCCAGCTTATCAGCCTCTGACTAGACTGTTTTATTATTTCAGTTATCGGTTTATCTCTCAGGACGGTAAGAGCAACCAGTGGAAGTGGAAGAACCATGAGGTCCCACTAAAGACTGAGTTTGGTTCAGTCCCAGAAGTATAACTCAGATACAACCAGTAGCGCAAGATTTGGGCTTAGAATTCTCTGTAGGGAGACAATCACAGAATCATAGAATTGCTTAGGTTGGAAGGGACCTTGCAGATCATCTAGTCCAACCATCAAATTAACACTGACAAAAGCCATCACTAAACCATGTCGCTAAGCGCTATGTCTAACCTGTCTTTTAAATACCTCCAGGGATGGTGCCTCAACCACTTCCCTGGGCAGCCTGTTCCAATGCTTAATAACCCTCTCAGTGTAAAATTTTTTCCTAACATCCAGTCTACACCTGCCCTGATGCAACTTGAGGCCATTTCCTCTTGTCCTATTGCCTGTTACTTGGGAGAAGACACCAGCTCCCACTCTGCTACAACCTCCTTTCAGGTAGTTGTAGAGAGTGATAAAGTCTCCCCTCAGCCTCCTTTTCTCCAGACTAAACAACCCCAGCTCCCTCAGCCACTCCTCATAAGACTTGTTTTCCAGACACCTCACCAGCTTTGTTGCCCTTCTCTGCACACGCTCCAGAACCTCAGTGTCTTTTTTGCAGTGAGGGGGCCCAAAACTGGACATAGTACTGAAGGTGGGGCCTCATTGGTGCCAAGTACAGGGGAACGGTCACTTCCCTAGTCCTGCTGGCCACACTGTTCCTGATACAGGCCAGGATGCTGTTGGTTGCCTTGGCCACCTGGGCACACTGTTGGCTCATATTCAGCTGGCAGTTGACCAATAGCCCCAGGTCCTTTTCTACCAGCCACTCTTCCCCAAGCTTGTATCACTGCATGGGGTTGTTGTGACCCAAGTGCAGGATCCAGCACTTGGCCTTGTTAAACCTCATACTATTGGCCTCAACCCACTGATCCAGCCTGTCCAGGTCCCTCTGCAAAGCCATCCTACCCTCAAGCAGGTCAACACTCCCACCTAACTTGGTGTTGTGTGCAAACTTACTGAGGGTGCACTCAATCTCCTCATCCAGATCATTGATAAAGATACTAAAGAGAACGGGCCCCAATACCGAGCCCTGGGGAACACCACTAGTGACTGGCCACCAACTGGATTTAACTCCATTCACCACCACTCTCTGGGCTTGGCCCTCCAGCCAGTGTTTTACTCAGCAGAAAGTACTCCTGTCCAAGCCATGGGCAGCCAGTTTATCCAGGAGAATGCTGTGGGAAACTGTATTGAAGGCCTTACTAAAGTCCAGGTAGACAACATGCACTGCCTTTCCCTCATCCACCAAGTGGGTCACTTTGTCATAGAAGGAGATCAGGTTGGTCAAGCAGGACCTGCCTTTCATTAACCCATGCTGATTGGGCCAGATCACCTGGTTGTCCTTCATGTGCTGTGTAATGGCACTCAGGATGATCTGTTCCATAACCTTCCCAGGCACTGAGGTCAGACTGACGGGTCTGTAGTCCCCTGGATCCTCCTTCTGGCCCTTCTTGTGGATGGGCATCACGTTTGCTAGACACCAGTCAACTGGGACCTCCTCAGTTTGCCAGGAACTGCTGATAAGTGATGGAAAGTGGCTTGGTGAGCACATCTGCAAGCTCCCTCAGTACCTTTGGGTGAATGCCATCCATCCCCATAGACTTATGTATGTCTCAATTTGACATTGAGTCTTACATGTTTCTCCAATCTGCATAACTAGAAAATATATTACATCCAGGAATTAGATTGGATTAATTTATAATTCATGATACCACACATTTTACAAATACCTCTCCATATGTAATCAAGCTTCTTCCCTGTTTTTAGAATCCTATAATTAAATAACTTTAATCATACAAATTCAAGAATAAATGTTCCTGAATGTTTGATAATGAGGACCAAAATCCCATTTTTGAATAAAGGCAGACAGAAGGGTTTTTTTCACTGAAAGTCAAGAGGGCTTTTAAGTTACTCACACTTGTATTGAAGTCCCATCCCAAATGTACAATGAAAATCTGACGTTTTATATCAGTATCCGACTAAAACTTCTTTAGCATCACTACCTGGCATAAAAAATTTATAATTCTTAAAAATGTGTTAAAAAGCTAAAATGATTTGCCAGTTTACACACAAAAAGCACGTTTCCTCTAACTTAAAACTGGAGGTTGCTGGTGGCTCTAAACCGATAAGAATTCAGTGTCTTTAAAAAAAAAAAAAAAATCTCTTCTGCAATGTATTTTGTTAATCTGCACAAAACCTGAAGGAATATCAAGCCAAGAAGTCTCTCTGTACAACCCTGACTGCAGTTCTGAGAGGGTCTTCCATATAATTTTGCTCTTCAGGATTTAATACAAGAGCTTGTCTCCCTTCAGCAGAGTCTTTTAGCTAATCTTTAGGAATAAGGCCCTTATCCCAGTTTTGGTCTAAGAAAAAAGAGAAAAAGAAAAGAATCCTTGAAATACACAGGATACCTTTGCCCCATTATAAATTTTCTCTTAACTAGGTAAGTGTTGCTGTAGTCCTTTAAATGCTGGTGTAGTCATACATTAGCATAATTACAAAGCTATGCAGGTATAAACCAACACAAGGTCAAAATGCTGCTTAAGATATTTCCAATCACTGAAAAGTTTTGGTGGTAGGAATTACTTACATCTGTATTGTCATTCCAGTCCTCCTTTTTAAATTTAGTTATTTCTCATTTATGCTGGTACAGCAGTGCATTAGAAGCCTGTGTGCAAGGAAATAAAACTTTTCTTTTCAAAAGCTGATTAGTCTGATTCTGATCTAATTTGAAAGATATGAAGCCAGTATAATTCCACCAAATAACTGATATCTGAATTAGGCCTTAAAGGGAAAAGATTAAATCAACTTTTAAACTTAGCTGCCTAAAATAGGTACCCTAAATAGATTAACTTAAATTCATATTTTTATATTCATAGAGTTGAACTTTTTATTGTGTTATCAGCTTGAAGAAACTGGTCACACTAACAGAAAGGTTAAGTGGTGCTGACTAAAGACAAAAAGCAACAACAGGCGAGGAAAGACTTGTAATAGCTGTCCAAACTTAAAGTAAATTTCAGCATGGTTTAGAGAAAGATGGAAGTGGAAAGATAAAGATCTAAATGGCATTCCGGTAAGCCATTTTGCCTTTTTGCTCTTTGCAAGCCTTTCAAACCATTTAGGAGTGAATCCACTATCAGTTTTAATTCCCTTTTACTAGAATGCTGCAATACCAGAAAGTCAGTTCTTTTAATTATTCTGTCTGTAAAATAGTGCAGGATTTATTGTACTAAATGAACTGAACATTTCCAACATTTTAATCAGTTTTGAATAAGGCAGATGTTGACCGGATTGAGAGGTTAAAAACACTTAAGTGAATTACTTTTCAAGGATAGTCAGTTTATTTCATCAGTTTGCTGGAAATAAACCTTGGATTCTAAATTTAACCTCCTTTATACCCTTTCACAGACATATTAGCGTTAGATCATTTCTACTTTGTCTCTGAAGTCTATTCATTCAAGTGAGTAAACTACAACCTTACCAGTCCTCAGAAGCATCAGAAATAGGAAACAGAAGGTGAAGGTCCAGTGCCTGCCGTGCTCTAGAACCTAGCACACTAGTGCTTCCCTTTGCAGCCTGGAGTGAAAAAGGTGCAATTGGATTAGAGAGCTAGCTTCGTGTTAGCAAACAGGATTATTTGCTTTAACACAAAGGAAAACGTGGTTCGCTATACTTTCTAACTTGAACTATGCATTCCTTTTGTGGAAGTATTTTATTCTTCCTGTACCACCACTGATAATATGCATAAAGCCAACTCGGCATTTTTCTGGAGAGCTGGAATTTTCTCTAGCTTGTTTTACAGCTGTACCTACATACTACAGCTACAGATACAGGAAATCATTTAGGCTAGTAAATGTTTCTGACCCTATATGAGCCTGTTCTGACACTTGATTTTATATTGAAGCTTCTGTACCAACAAAAACAAAAAGGATACTGGTTTTCAGATTAGGATATTTGATTGTTTTATTCTTTTTTAAAGTGTTCTCACCTTCTTACTTGTTCCTACCTTGGCAGTAACAGAGTTGATATGATGAACTACTCATGTGAGAATGATATTTTTCTTGCTAAATCATACTTGTACTCCTCTGGGTCTCCCATTTTAGCTAGTAGTTTATCAGGTCTTACAGCTATTGGATTTATTTGTTTTCTATTTAAGTTAATTTTATACTTGGGAAGGGTGCTAGGTTGACAGCGCAGGAGAATGGAGTCCTCTGTTCATCTGCAGAGCAATTCATTTCAAGCTACAGTTAGAGGCACAACCTAAGAGGTTGAAAAGGCACAGTTAAGTCTAGCCCACCATTTATTAGAAAGTTGGGACTACCTGGCATAAGAATGCTGCTGGCTTGTACAGCTTGCAAAGAAGTCACCCATAATAGCCTATTCTAAAATCCACCATAACTTCTAATGATAAACAGAACCACCCTTCCTGACCTGCTGTGCTCCAGAAAGGGATGAGTAGGAGAAATGGATGGCTCCACTTGTTCGCACTCACAACTGTCTGGGCTCATGCATCTACAACACTCTTGTCATGTTTCAGTTTTTCTCCCTGACTTCTTGTCACTGTGAGAAGTTAACTCAGTTTTCCTTTCCTCTTTCATCAGGAGCTTGGTTCAGTCTGCAGGACTTCTTCACCCTGTTGAGTCCCCAAGAAAAAAATGATACAGAACAAAAGACATTTCCTCAAGTGTCACTGAGAAGTAGTCAGCATAATCTGAAGTTGCTTCAGCTAACATTCACAATGGCTAATTAAATGATTTTACTGGTCCATACTTATTTTCATAAAGAAAATTTCTTTATAATGCAATGCTTCTTTAGTTCACTGAATTTAGTTCAGAGTAGACTGAGCTGAGAAGAGTTGCAAACTTGTAACAATTGCTCTGTGTTGACTCTAATACTTTAAGTTATACACAATTTAATCTCCCCTTAAGTGACAGTCTTTCTGAAAAGTAAAATGTCTAGTTCCCTGTAAAACTGTTTCGAAATAATTACTCAACTTTCATCATCTATAAGGCAAATTGCCTATGTCACATTTCACCACTGATTTTTAAACCTGACTGCTTGTATTTTCATGGTTATAGTTAGACAGTTCCCCGTTTCACCCCTCTTCTCCTGTTTACCACATCAACCTTACCTTTATAATGCTGCTGTTGTTTCCATGTGTGATATGTTACCAACTTTTAAATTCATAACTTTGGTCTAGAGAAAGCATTCTATGCATCAAAGCTTCAACACTTTGGTTCAAGGATCGACTAAACCACAGTATTTTCAACACCATCAATACAGGACCATGATTTTATCTGCAATTCTTCTTAACTGCTGAGCATTATTACCAAGCACAGGAAATCCAGTCACCTCAGTACCACAGACCAAGGTTAGAATTCAAAGGAAAAATTTGAATATAGTATAAAAATCTGTACATCATCATGATCAGTTTATTTTTCCAAGTAGAAATATCCTCACAGCTTAACCACAGCTTTGGAAAAGTTACACAGAAAATTGAATGTCAAGATGATAAATCTGTCAATTTGTAAAGCTGCTTATCGTTATGGGCATGACACCAACAGTAAAATAAGGAAAACTTCATCCTGGATACAGGAGACATATCGTACCTGACCTTCAATTACTTTATCATGTGATTGGTTGCATTTATGCATACTATGCTCTTGGCCGTAAAGGAAGAAAAAGGGAAGCAAATACAAGTACAATTTCCTGCATGAAAAGTTGTTTGTCTTTACAACAGGCAAGATAACACGCCTTTCAGAGCCAGCACTGTATGTTTATTATTTATATATAATCTAAACATCAACACCTGTCTGTCTGCCGTGTCAAATGGTGACCACATCCACCCATCTTCAGGAAATCGCAATCTTTGGGTAAGTAAAACTGTGACTGGGGCAACTGCTTCCACTGATACTGGAAAAAGTTTGCTGAGTTGTGAATGGAAGGATGTCTTGAAAAGTACTGTTAGATTCTCTGCAGCTGGATTTGCAAACTAGACTGGCAACAGATCTCAAGGAAAGGAGATTTGGTCCTGATGCTTTGCTGCAAGTTCTAGTTCCAGGTTCCCTATTCTGGAACTGCAGGTATCAAACTGCAAGTTTAGAACAAGTTTGCAAGTGATAGTTTTCTTTTATTTTTACCTTCCAGGAAAGGGCCAGTTAGAATTCGAAGGTAATCTCAAATTTACATAACATTTCCATTGTATGTTAAAGCATTTATCAAAAGCAATCTATTACAGGTCAGTTACAGTATAAATTTTGCATGTAAAATACAACATAATAAATGAGTTTTGCATGAACTACTGAGAAGATGTGCCTTTAGGAGCTTAGTGGATTCTGCACCAATGACTCTGGTGCATACATTATAATTTTGCTAAAAATAAATTATGAAAGGAAAGACTAATAGTCATAATATGAATGGGAACAAATAACTCAAAAAATTATATAATGTCTTCAGAACATGTAAAGATTGAATTTTAGGGTACCAGAAGCCATTTTTTTCTACCTTATTTAATGGCTCAATGAAATCAAAAAAAGAATTCCATCTCAGAGAGGAAACATCTTTACTTACGTTAAGACTAGTGTCAGCAATATCAACTGTGCAATGCCATTGAGAAATATACCACAGAAAAGAATCACTTTGATTAAGTTAATTTGCAAACTCTGTAGCCCAGCACAGAATTCTTGCCCCTCTCTTCTGGTAAATTTCTCTACGTGCAAACAATTATACAAACAGGGAATACGCATGATTTTCCATGATGTTTAGAGCTGAGAGAGACAATCAGATAATCTACTCTGACCTCTTGCATATTCTGGGACATTAAAATCCAGGCAGTTCTCCAATCTGAACCCAGTCCCTTGAGTTAGGGTACTTCAATCCTGTGTACAGCACACCTCTGAATGCCACAGCCAGAGAACAGAATAGACAAAGGTACCAATGCCCTGAAGTGACAGGGACTAAGTAGGCATCAATGACATCAATGTTGCAGGAAACACAAAAAAAAACCCCTAGAGTTAATGACAACTAAACTAGTCCAAAAAAAAAAAAAAAAAAAAAAAAAAAAAAAAAAGGACGAAAGCTGACAGTTTGATACTGAATATGAGTGAGATTCGATCTCTTGGAATCAAAAAGAACAACCCCTAATTCTCTTCAAATACTAACTTTCCATAATTTGTCACCAGCTGCAGTCAAAAAAACCAACCAAACGAACCAACCAAAAAAGATTTTCCCAATTGATATATAAACTCACTATTGCAGTATGTTGATTAGGTAACTTCCTTTAATCCTCCAGGCCCAGGAGAGGAACAACAATCCATGACAGGATTCACAGCTCTGTCTTCAAGGACAGGCATGACCTTGTACCAATTTAGTTTATTTCTCTACCTTCATCTTCTCTATTTTGCCTCTAAATAGGATATAGATGTCTCTAAAAATATGTTTCTGAAGAAATGCTAAGTATTGACAAGGCTTGCCATACGCCTTGTAAGTTTGTCCAGTATTCCGTTATCTGTGTTCTAGGAAACCACACATTAACTCTGGGTTGAATTTATCTAACTTCAGCTTTTCACTCGCAATTCTAACTATTTGCTTCAGCAACACTGAAAACAGTGCCATCAAGTGTTGTTCCCATGAGTGGGTCACTTTGCAAAAATAATCCAGTTATCTCGGTCTTCTACTCAGGAGACTGAATTTAAGGTCAAATAACAAACATCTCAAATGCTGAGACTATTTAGGTGGCTTTTCTCTACACATTGCATATTGAACTAACAGACTGTCTGGAAGAACATAAAAAATAGAAAGGATGTACTCTTGCCCGTTATAGGCTGTAATTAAACTAGGACATAAATACGTAGTGTATTTCACTTCATGTATCTAAACATTAATTTATTTGTTCCAAATATATATGACAAAACAATGGCACCACAGCAGTAAAATGTAAGCAAGACTCATTAATACTTAAAAGCAAAAGCTGCATTAAACAACAGTTATAACAAACGCCAGCAGGTAATACAAGTAGTGCTGAAAGATCTAGTCAAGAAAATTCTAAGCGTTGAATTAACCTTAGCTGTAGTTTCACAACATCTGTGTGCTCTCAAAAAAAGGTCATTTCTTTGGTAGTAAAGACTTTATCATAAAGATCAGTTTTCCCATCACTAAACCCAGGTGAATTACAGACCAATGGGATTTTTATCTAGTGATCAAATAGTTGCTGTGAAAACACTTTGTTGTTAGTCATTTATTAGGCATCTCCTATCGCTTTAATTGAGTAACTTACTAGAACATTCATCAGATTTGCTTCTCATTTAAGTGATGCCATGTTAAGTAAAGCACATAATAAATCTAAAACAGAATAGCAAACTAAGGTTAGAAGAATAGTAGTTATGTAATCTTCCTGAGCACTTTTCCTTGCCACTATTACAAGGAGTTAAAAGCAGTCTATTTCTCGCCATCTCTTTCAGCTCCAGAAAACAAACTACTACTGCCCTGCTTAGTGAATTAACACAGATACTAGTAAAGCTAAAAAAACCAACATATGTTACTCTTGAAACAAGCCTTCAGTAATAATGCAATGGCTTAAGACCTAGGAAAAAGTGCCTGAATGGATCTTTTTTCACCAATTTTAAAAGCTTCTTGTTATTTGAAGAATTGTTCTGGGGCATTTCACAAGTAGATTTCTTGCAAAAATGCCCCTTCAGTGGTAAACTTCCAGTAAAAATTATCTTGATTTTTTATATAAAATCTTTCCAAGACACACAGCCTATCAGTACTTACATTGAGACCAGCAGTTTGCAGTTAAACTCCTGTTTAATTTTCCAGCTAACAGAATAATTGTTTCCAGCAGAAACATTTTTTACCTTCCAGATTACTGAGTCTATTACTACTTAGTGCTGACTTAGAGCATGATGGGGTTGCACACTAGACACCCTCTGGATATCACATGTAGTGTCTACTTACATCAGCTTTTTATTTTAATGATTTTGAGGAGTGTTGAAGTAAAGCAAAGAGGTAAGCCACAAAGTCCACCTTGATTATTTTATTATTTTTAAAAAGCATGAAAGCTTATTACCTGCTTACATTACTCTTATTTTGACCCCACAAAATCCAAATATTTCTCTGAAACCTCCTTTTCAACAAATTTTGGAGTAGTCTGCAGCTTTTTGTTAAGCTGTTTTTTTAACATCTGGGAAACTAGTGGGAGAGAAACCTCTTTGTAGGGAAGCCTTCTTTTCTTCTTAGAAAGACTTTCTTACTCACTACAGCCTGATTTGAAATCTGCAATCCAACACCCAAGAGTAATTTCAAAGGAGCAACTGCTATTTCACTGTAATTGGTGTGGCAATAAAATATCAGTCATGACTTGAGCAATTTAGGCTTGCATGACAAAATAGGAGTAAAGCACTACAAGACCTTTGCTTGTTCATCTGAACAGGCTGTCGCTGAGGGCAACAGATTGTATGGGATGTATGTAGATCCTTCCATTTTCATCCATGTGTCACATGATAGCAGTGAACAGGAAGATGTAAAGTCAGTCATGCTTTATCTGCACACAACACATGACAGTCACTATAGCTGCATTATATGATGGGAACACATGCAGTGCTAGCTTTAGACAGTACACAGATACATCTCTTGACTGGGGCAAGTTATAACCTTATAATGGTCATAGTGGGTTAGACTCAAAAAATACATACTGTATGTCCATCTCAGGTGGAATTACCAAAAAAGCCAGTTCTAAAGGCTGATGAGACAGTTTAGGTCAAACTTGGAGCTCAGGTGGGGTCTAGTGCATCAAACTTGTACAATAAGGACATCTTTTGCAACCATGCAGTCATATACAGCAGAAAGATTAATCTGTTGATGCCTCTGAGCGTGTTATGTCCCCCATTCCCCCCAAAAAAAGAAAAGGAAATAATTGCCAGTTGTAGGAATTCAAGTAGTAAAGAGCAATTGAAATCAAGCAGGAGTTAATGGTTAGCCTGGAAACTATGAGACCTGGAAATCAAGAGTAACCATGGTGCTGTAGAAACGATACAATTGGTAAGAGACACTTATCTTAAAAAGCTGAAAGAGTAACGTTTTCCTGGAAAACTGAGAACTATGACTGTAGAGCATAAGCTCTGCAAAGGAAATTATTCCAACTATACCTCTTCAAGCATGATTGAGTTCTGCAGGCAAAGAACAGTGGATGATACAGGAACAGTTCTTTTAGTGAAGCACACTGGTTGTTCAGACGTGGGAAAGCAACTGATGGCAATGAAGGCTCTGGGGTACAAAAAAAAAAAAAAACCCAAACAAAAAAAAACATTACAGTTGAGAGCAAAAATATATCTACTGGTGTATCTGGATCATAAACAAGAATCAGTACCCAAAGGCAGATGGTAAATTAATGCTCTTTACTCCGAGTGTTTGGAAGGAAAGAAATTCCTCCAGCCACACTGGTATGCTACAGAATGATTTGTTATTTTCAAGACTATGCAAAGCTGAACTAGTCTGGAGTGGAGACTTCAGTATCCTTATGAGGAACCACTGGAATCAGAGAGGCTTTGTAGACAAAAAAAGATCTGTAAGATTTCATGTAATACAATAAAAATTTCTTCATGGGTTTGGGAAAGAAGAACAGATTTATGCTGAGAGTAGTTAGCAGTACAGCCTGGATCATGACGGTGAGAAACAGCTGCAGGTCCCATGAACTCTTCACAGAAAACTCACCATATCTGGTGAAATGCTCCTTGAGCAGGAAGCTCTGTTGACAGAGATGTGGGGAGGTAAGGTGTTTCTGCACATCAGAAAGCTCTTGGACACTACATATAAACACCTGGAAGCGTACTTATACTGAGTACCTGGGGAAGGGAACAAAACATGTATTTCAGAGACCTCTTAAAGGTAGCAGGGCTACAAGGAAGAAGGCGTAGACAAAGGCACATTATCTGTCACTGCCCATGTCTTCTGGGAGGTATGTAATCTATTCATCTAACGCTCTGCCCAAAGAGCAGTTTGGCATGGAGAAGAGTCAGATAATGCATCTGTGCCTCATGTCAGCTCAAGTATCCTGCAAGGTTTACTGAGATAATAGCAAATTAAAGCAGGGTCCTGAGCAAGGAATAAGCTGGCACTCTGTTTATGTCAAAATTTTCCCTTTTTATTTTATAAGAAACAATCCTCAAAGAAAAAAGCTATGATGATTTTACTATTCTGTCTTTTTGGGTAGTAATATTCTCCATAAGTCCTTTTCCACTTGTTTTAAAATACAGCTTCTTCTTCACTAGCATTTGAAGTGTTCAATATTCCCAAAGAAATTATTCCTAACTATCTATACTGGAAAGGTTGTGTACACGTAAAATGTATTCCATGTAGACTTTGGAGAGTTTTCATATACTAATCACATTGGACTATGTATATAGCCAGAACTGTTGTAAACACTAATGTTTTCTGAGAAGGACATGCAACAATAACAACAAAAAAATCAAACAAGGTGAATCAGGTGCATTGACAACCCAACAGTGTATAGAGAAATATTTACAAATATTGCTTCCAGTGTCAGCAAAACTTACCAGCAACTTGGCTGGCATAAAACCATTTTATATGCAAACAAGCAAGATTAAAAGAGAATCTAAATGACCTTTGTTACATTCATCACTGATTTCAGAGAACTGGTAATCAAACATTACATCGAATTATCCTTAGATATGAGGCTGAGGAGTAGATATACTTTAGATGCATTGGGTAACGCAGTGAGGGAGTGGCAACTGCAACCTTTAAAAAAAAATAGCATAAACCTTTTGCTATTGCACTATATTACACAGACATGTTCTTTCTATCCTACTCAAATCACTGTTTGTTTCATTACTTCTGATCCTGAGGTAAGCTGTTGAGAAGTAATCAGTGTCATTGACCCCCGTTTGATTAACTCTATTCTTCAGCGGTCTCTGAGGTTAATACCAGTTTTATTACCTTTTTACTGGATAACTTTATTGAATGTCATGGTGCAGCACTAAAAGCCGTTGATTGAAAGAAACAACACCTGCGATAGTCTATATGGAAACAAAACCCCAGAGGGTTTGCAGAAGTCTGCTTACATTTCTTCAATTATTCAGGAAAAAAAACAATTTTAGAACATCCTATCACCCTTTGGAGGGAGTTTTGGTAGAGCTAAACAGAATCTGTTCTGAAGTTAATAACACAGAAACATACCCTACTGTTTAATATTCTGCAGTTATCATACTTATGTTTATTTCTAATGCAAATTGATAAAAAATTCCTTCCTGGCACATTAAAACTTACTAAACTTCAATACTGGCAGAGGCCAAAGGGGAACACTGGTATGCCTCTGTGTCATCACTTGGTTTTGAAGCCATGAACTTCCCAAGAAATTACAAAATAATTCAGTGTCAGTGTCCTAACAAAGCTATTTTGCAGCTGAACAATCAGAAGACCTGAGTTCCTATCTACAATTACAGCATGACGTTAACCGCAAGCAAGCAACTTCTGAAATTTAGGTTTCGTAAGAAATCCACACAACTATAGGCTTTTGCCATTGACAGCACACAAAACTGAAAGAATACACACTGATTTGCAAATATAAAACATACACTTTAATATAACCTTGCCTATTAATATAATAGTTCCCAGGGCTGCTGGAAACTGAAGCAAGAGGGGGAAAAAAGGATATTGCAAGGACAGTTTAAGATAGAGGAAGCGACAGATTACGGAATAGTATCAAAAGAAGGCTCTGTTACAGCAATATTTTTCTAGTTTGCTCTGTGAAATGTATTTCTTCAGTCTAAAAAAGTTACACCGGAGTAAATGACGGTAATGCAGATTAGCACCTGAAGGTTTCTGACTGTACAAGAACATGTGGCATTTGCTCAATATGCTGTTCTAATCTCAGTAAAATGAGGGAGATGCAAAGAGAGAAAGAAAGAAAGAAAAATCACCAGATAATCAGTTACGTCCTTCCTAGTAAAAGGTACCAAATGGGACTCCATCTGGCTTGAGCAAGTAGCCAAAGAGCCAACAATTTGCTTTTCCAAGTGTTTACTGTCTGAAGTGCTAGGCAACAACACAACAGACAGGCAGATCCACTTAGGCTGACAGAAGCTCATCACGCTTTGCTAAATTACATTTCTTCTCTTAACAACAGTGAAATTAGCCAGCAGCCTGTGCAGCTGACATAGCTAACACAGTAAGATCACCATTTTGTAAGTGGAAAAAGTGTACTTGAAAATGTATTAGCAATGCTTAAGAGTAGTGCCTGAACACCTGCTCCTTATATTGACTTTTATATGTTTTTGGGTGTTCACCACCTGAGGCGGGCAGGTAATTTTGATGTTTTACTATGGATACAGAAGCCTGAACTTCACTTTCAAAAAAATTTTTTCTAACCCCTGTATATACTACATTACTTTATAATGACAATACACTGCTTAATAAACAGTGATTTTATGGTGCAAGGGGCATTACACACATGTGTGTTGCTCACGTATGTATTGGCACATATCTATAACATATAAGCATGTATATGTACATATTGTACCTCTAGTAATCTCGTTGCTTCAGAAACTTTTAAAATGCTTAGCAAAGAACAGAAGAGTAGCCTAAGTGCTAGAGAAGACTTAAAATACCGCCACTAGTAGAATTTTTAACTAGCATTTATCTTTGTTAACAGAACTAGGAAATTTTTCTTATTTTGTTGGACAGTTATCACATATACATTTACATATTAATACTTGTGAATTTTAAGTAGAAAGGAAACCATCCCTTTCCTTCCCTTTCCTACAACATACTGAAGTCAAAGGAAGAGTGAAGAGCAAAAAGCAAAAGCAGCACTCTCAGAGAAAGGCTTTAAGAACTCTAAACTCAGAAGCCCAACATAGCTTTAATACTCTAGCCTATAATAGAGCTACCACAAAAAAAAAAACCAAACCAAAACAAAACAAAACAAACCCAAAACAAAACAAAACAAAAAAACAAAAAAGCCCAAAAAAACCCCAAAAAAACCAAACCAACCTGTAACATATGAAAAATAAGGATAAAAACAGTCTTCAGACCTCGGCAGTGCAGTTGACCAGACACACAGAAATTCAAGAAACAACACATTTCTCTACAACCTGTTTTCAACCTGTTCTTAGTATTGTCTTGCCTTCAGGGTAACAGTTTACTTTTTATTATTATTATTATTATTATTATTATTATTATTATTATTATTATTATTATTATTATTATTTTTAGGAAATCTCCAAATCTAGGAAAACTTAATTAAAGTTTTTAAATTAGCTGGGAGGGGAGGCAAGGAGTATGTGTCATGGTTTAGCCTCAGATGGCAACAAAGAACCACAAGCTGCTCTCTCGCCCCCTGACAGCCATGGGGGAGTATTAGAAGAAAAAGGCAAAACTTGTGAGTTGAGACAAAGGCAGTTTAACAGAACAGTAAAGGGAACAAGGAAACAACAACACTGATAGAGGAATGTACAAACATGATTACGGTACCACCACTCACTGACTGGACCTGGGACATCCCAGCCCACTCCCAAGCTGCGATTCCCACCTTCTCCCCCAGTCAGCTCCCAGCTATAGGCTGGGCATGGCAGTACATGGTACAGAATACCTGTGTCCCCTGCCAGAGCCTGCGGAAAATGAACTCTATCCCCACTGAAGCCAGGATGTTATCCACCCCTTGATTCTATACCATCTACATCATGCCCAGATCTTACAATTTCCAATTAATCGACACCATTTTTCCTGTCTTTGAGATATATATATATATATATGTACATGTATATTCATACAGATATAATGCCCTTAGTCTATGGGCCATCCCTCTAAAATGTCTGTTGAGTTCATTTAATCCATGATTTGGGCTCCATCTGTTAGAACAGCTTCTCAGGGTAGGCAAGACAGTGTGTGGTGCTGGACTGTTGCATGCTGTATTTTCTGAGTTTGTGGCTGATGTATCTGGTGCGGCTTATGTCCATGGTCCATGGGTTGAAGATGTCAATATCGATGAAATTGCTGGGTGCCAGCTGCTGAGGTCAGTTCTGATCCCATCACCGCTGCACTTTACTCGGTTTTTGCATCAAAGTCCATCTGTCATTAGTTTAGTGATTCTTACTGTAGTGCAACTGATAGCAATTATAGTAATGAGGACATATAGTGGCAGGGTTATTTAGCAATTAACATAATGCAATTTGATACACTGGCTATTCTCACCCAACATCAGATCCCCATGAAGTATACATCAGACGTCCCCATCCTGCCGCATCACCCACCAAGTGCACCCAGGTCCTTGAGCGATGGATGGGTGTGACTTTGCCTGAGGCAGGACTAACCCAGACTGTCTTCCTTAACATATTCTTCACGTGCACTGCAGGGACGTTATCCCCTTCTACAGTACGTGGAAGTTTTGATTGGGCAGGACCAGATCGATTGGTAGGTCCCCTGGTGTTAACTAGACAGGTAGCTTTTGATAAATGTGCATCCCAGTGTTTTAAGGATGCACCACACATTGCTCTCAGTGTGGTTTTTAACAGTCCTTTGTATTGTTCGATCTTTCCGGAGGCTGGTACATGATAGGGGATCTGATATACCCACTCAATGTCATGCTCTTTGGCCCAAGGTGTCTATGAGGCTGTTTTGGAAATGAGTCCCGTTGTCTGACTCAGATCTCTCTGGGGTGCCATGTTGACACAGGACTTGTTTTTCAAGGCCGAGGACAGTGTTCCAGGTGGTGGCATGGGGCACAGGGTATGTTTCCAGCCATCCGGTGGTTGCTTCCACCATTGTGAGCACATGGTGCTTGCCTTGGCAGGTTTGGGGAGTGTGATATAATCAATCTACCAGGTCTCCCCATATTTATATTTCAGCCGTTGTCCTCTATACCAAAGAGGCTTTAACCGCTTGGCTTGTTTGATTGCAGTGCGTGTCTCACATTCATGGATAACCTGTGCAATACTGTCCATGGTCAACTCCACGGCTCAGTCACGAGCTCATCTGTAGGTTGCATCCCTTCCTTGATGGCCTGAGGTGTCATGGGCCCATCAAACTATGAATAATTATGTTGCCAGTCCAGATCCACCTAAGCCACTTCAGTCTTAGCAACCCAATCCACCTGCTGATTGTTTTGATGTTCCTTAGTGGCCAGACTCTTGGGTACCTGGGCATCTACATGGCGTACTTTCACAACTAAATTCTCTATCCGGGCAGCAATATCTTGCCACAGTTCAGCAGTCCAGATGGGTTTGCCTCTGTGCTGCCAGTTGCCCTGCTTCCACTGCTGTAACCACCCCCACAGAGCATTTGACACGATTCATGAGTCAGTGTAGAGATAAAGTACTGGCCTTTTTTTTCATTCTGCAATGTCTAAGGCCAGCTGAATGACTTTCACCTCTGCAAACTTGCTTGATTCACCTTGTCCTTCACTGGCATCTGCAACTTGTCATGTAGGACTCCATACAGCAGCCTTCCACTTTCGATGCTTTCCCACAATCTGACAGGACCCATTAGTGAACAGGGCATATTTCTTCTCATTTTCTGGTAGGTTATTATACAGGGAGGCCTCTTCTGCATGCGTAACTTCCTCCTGTGGTGACATTCCAAAATCCTTGCCTTCTGGCCAGTCCATGACCAATTCCAGAGTTCCTCGGTGACTGGAGTTTCCCATTCGAGTTCTCTGTGTGATCAGTGCAATCCACTTACTCCATGTAGAATCAGTTGCATGATGTGTGGTGAGGACCCTTTCTTTGAATGTCCAACCCAGCACCGGCAGTCGAGGTGCTAAGAGGAGCTGTGCTTCTGTACCAACCACTTCCAAAGCAGTTCAGACCCCTTCGTATGCTGCCAATATCTCTTTTTCTGTTGGAGTGTAGCGAGCTTTGGATCCTCTGTATCCCCAATGCCAAAACCCTAGTGGTCAGCCTCGAGTCTCCCCTGGTGCTTTCTGCCAGAGGCTCCAGGTAGGGCCATTCTCCCCAGCTGCGGTATAGAGCATATTTTTAACATCTTACCTTGCCCGGATTGGCCCCAGGGCTACTACATGGTCTATTTCCTGTTTAATTTGTTCAAAAGCTTGTTGTTGCTCAGGGCCCCATTTAAAATCATTCACTTGATACAGAGGGCTTACAATCAGACTGTAATCTGGGATATGCATCCTCCAAAAACCCACAACGTGTAAGAAGGCTTGTGTTTCCTTTTTGCTATGTGGAGACATAGCTGCTATTTTGTTATCACACCCATTGGGATCTGACGGTGTCCATCCTGCCATTCCCAAAAACTGAATCTCCTGCGCAGGTCCCTTGACCTTACTTCATTTTATGGCAAAACCAGCTTTCAGAAGGATTCAAACTATTTTACTCCCTTTCTCAAAAACTTCTTCTGCTGTGTTGCCCCATACAATGATGTCGTCAATGTATTGCAGATGTTCCGGAGCTTCACCCTGTTCCAGTGCAGTCTGGATCAGTCCATGGCAAATGGTGGGGCTGTGTTTCCACCCCTGGGGCAGTCGATTCCAGGTGTACTGGACGCCCCTCCAAGTGAAAGCAAACTGTGGCCTGCACTCTGCTGCCAAAGGGATCGAGAAGAATGCATTCGCTATATCAGTTGTGGCATACCACCTGGATGCCTCGGACTCCAGTTCATACTGGAGTTCTAGCATGTCCAGCACAGCAGCGCTCAGCGGTGGCGTGACTTCATTCAGGCCTCGATAGTCTACAGTTAGCCTCTATTCTCCATTAGATTTTCACACCGGCCATATGGGACTATTAAAGGGTGAGTGAGTTTTGCTGTTCATCCTTGAACCTCTAGTTGACAAATCAGCTTATGGATGGGAATCAGAGAGTCTCAGTGCGATATTTCTGCCAATGCATCATTGTGGTAACGATCAGCACCTGTTGTTCTTCAACCCTCAACAGCCCCTCAACAGAAGGGTCCTCCTAGAGACCAGGCAAGGTAGACAGTTGTTTAACTTCCTCCATCTCCAAGGCAGCTTTGCCAA
Source organism: Fratercula arctica (assembly GCA_947846985.1). Lineage (NCBI taxonomy): Eukaryota > Metazoa > Chordata > Aves > Charadriiformes > Alcidae > Fratercula > Fratercula arctica. Next base: position 50,672,134 of record CANTUZ010000005.1, on the reverse strand, counting down.
AGCCCCACTGGTACCCTTTTGGGTCCTTAAAATACCCTCTCCTGAGGTAATCTATACCAAGGATGCATGGAGCCTCTGGGCCAATCACAATGGGATGCTTTTGCCACTCATTCCCAGTTAGGTTTACTTCCGCTTCCAGTACAGTCAACTCTTGGGATCCCCCTGTCGCTCCAGAAATACAAATGGGTTCTGCCCCTCTATAGCTTGATGGTGCACCCATGTCCACTAGCGCTTTATACTTCTGTAGGTCTGATGTGTCAGGCCATCAAATGCCTCGGGGCAGAGCCCCTCTAATCCTGGTCATAGTATCCGTTTCTCACTTCTTGCAGAAATGACTTGGAAGTTCCTTCAAGAGAATCAGAAGTAAGATCTGGCCTTCTACTCTGTCTGGGGAACTGCCCACTGGAAACTGGAGCTACGCTGTTTTTTTTTTTCCCTCTTGTCTTTGAATTTAGTGGGTTAAAGGTTGGACTAGTGTGATCCTTTCTGTGAAGTACTGGGAACAGGGTGAAGTTTCAAAAAGAGAAAAGGCTGTGCAGTCAACAACTGAGTATTTCTGATGTCCTCTCACAGAAGTACTTTGAGTGAAAGCTGGGGCTTGGATGAGACTAATTTGCTGTACTAGCATCCCTAAGTCATTTGTAGGTCTACCCATGTTCTCTTACCTGTGGACCTGCGGTGGTAGCCCAGGAATCAAAACAGCTAATGAAAAAATAAAAGAAAAAACAACCCACCAAATGTCATATTAATGTATGGTGGTAGGGATTAAGTTTTGCTTTTCTGGGAAATGTTATTTCCTAGCATTTATGGCTACCCAGTGCATTACTGGTTTTTATTTTATATGCCAGTATAAATCCCAATGGCATATCTTGACATGCTTATTTTTTCTAAGTGAAGCTCAAATGTGGTATAAAGGAATGCCCTGAAATCAGTTTTCCCTGAACTGAACCCTTTTAACAATCCACTTCAGATAGGTTACAAGTCAATACCTTGTATTGTCCTCCTCTGGCTTAGCTTTTCACTTGGCTCAAGTCTTGTGCTTTCTGCTGGCCTTGTGGTCTGTAGGATGCAATCAAGGATGAGAGTTTATTGGAGAGGAGGATCTAAGTCCAGAGATGTTTCCAGACTGCCATTTAAGTCAATGCGTATGTCCTTCAGGAGCTCCCACAGCTGTAAATCTGTTTGCATTCTTGTCCCTTACTGACTGCCATTTTCCTGACAATTCAACCAATTTATGAGTTTCTTCCAGAGGCAAGAAAGTCTTTTGTCTACAATGCATTTTACACCTGAATTTCTTCATGTGACATATCAAATGTCAAGAAGAATATTAGTTGCACTGAAGTGCTGGGCCTTAAAAATGTTTCAGCTGCAATCTTCATGAGTTGAAAGGTTATTAAAGCAATTTTGTATATGACAAAAACTTAGTTTAAGCTATACTCTGCCTAATACCTTCCTCCAATGGTGTCTCTCAAATGCCTGGTGAATGCCATCTTCTCGTTTACCGCCTCTTAGAAAATGGAGAGCTGTTAACCTGGATTAGTAGATGAAACTGTAGACTAGCACAGCTGAGAATTTTAATGAATGATTTTAACAGTATGCACATGCTGCCTGGGGTACACTTCTTTCACTACATTGGAGGTGAATACACTTCAGCGCAGTTATTCGTACAAATTGAGATTATGCCTTTGCCCTATGGCTGGCGAAAGGAAATAGCAAGAGATCCCAGAGTCGGAGGTGTGAGGCCTTGATGTAGGCTGCCGGCCAGGATGGCTAGAGGGTAAAGCTTTGGCTCTAGATCCAACTGAGACAGCAACCTGATGAGAATATAGGCCCACAATATATTATTTTTAAGAGGAAATGTAGGGAAATTAATAATCTAGCCCCTGACTTCGTAGTTTCTTGAAGAAGTGGGGGGATGCATAAATGTAAAATATTACTCTAAACATGCTCCATAACAGTTCTCTGTGTACAAAATAACCAACGTAAATGAAAAGCAGAGAAGGCAGGTGAGCAACTGAGCCAGATGATCTCTATTTCTTGACATTGTACCTTTAAAAATGCTTCCAAACAAAGATAAAACAATAGCACATTTTTTAAATAGGCTTGAAATTTTGAATATTAATGAAATCAAGATGTTTACTCAAAATTTTGGAAAAAGTGTATTCAAAAATAAAAACATGAATTGTCAGGAAGGATATTATGAATATTTCGTATTCATAATTCTACAATTTTAGAAGTTTAAATCATTTATTCAAAATGGGAACAACATTAGTTTATAATTATGCAGGTACACAGTAAGATTAATTTTTGCAAGATAATGTATTAGCACTATTCACATGAAATATTCCATCAGACAAAATGTAGTGACAAAGAGTAAATATTTGGGAAGACATATATTCATAAAATAAACCTTTATTGAATTAATTATTTGTAAACAGAAAAAAAATCACAGGTATTACTCAGCAGCTCCTGCTTCTGAGGTAGGTGAATTAAAGGAGTCAACTGAACTTTTCAGAAGGGCAATACTTTTGCAAAAATTTATGTTTCCTTCCATTATAGTATTCTTTTACTTACACTCTCTCTTTTAGCCGAGAATGCCTAGTTCTTTTACTTACTAGTTTATAAAACACCTTAATACCATTCAAGATGAAAAACTGTATATAACTATAAAATATAATTTATTACTGTAAGTTCAACTTTTGGTTTCAGTGCTATAACATCTCACAGGCTACCATTTTTAACCTGTTTAAGCTGTTGAGTACTGTGTTAAAACTTTCAATTTAGAAACTGTGCTGGTAGATAGAGAGGCAACAACTATGACTATGGAGTTTTGCGTTAATCACATACCCTGAACCACATAGCTTTTAGTACTATGAAGTAGACAAGTATTTTCTTGTCACAATAAGAAACATACAGATGAACAATAGCTTGCTTGACAGAGGAATGAGGAATACTCATTATCAGCTATACAGAGGTTATGATGTGAAAATGTATTCCCTTCTGTATATTTAGCAGAAACGTGTTTATGATCTGTATGTGCAAGGGAGGAGACAAATGAAATAGAAGCAGATGGCCCAGGATGACATAGTTGTGATACATATCCCAGAAGCTCAGATCTGTTCCTGGCTATTATAGTGTTAAGCTGGAAAGGGACCTGAAATCAAAGGTGAAATGAAATCTGACTGTGTAAATTGTGTAGCTAGCATGCAAGGTAATGCAGGCCCTTGTCAATTTATATAATGCTGAGTCCCTTTTGTTCAGTCCTGGAACAGGTGTTTTGCAGCTGCAATTCATGTGGTATTACCTGCTTTTACTCCAGACTGTATCCAAAACATCAAACGAATATCAGTCATATCCATTTTGTGCACACACAGTGTCAAGTAGGTGCAAGTTACTGGTCCATTATTCTGTTCTGAATTTAAACTGTAGCAGTTCTGAGAGCAAAACTCAGGAAAGCAAAGTGCGCTAACTGCTAGGCTGTGGAACTGGTCACTTGTTACTCATTTCTTTTTTCTTTCATTCTTTGTCAAACGACTGCTGAACTCCAGGACAGATGGAAAGTGTCTCTTGCCTTTCATCCCTGCATCTTCCTTCCTTCCTTATATCCCTGCAACTGTAGGAAATAGTAACTGGAACATTAGGATTCATGTGAAAGGGAACAACCAGGACTGACCAGGTGTGGAAGTACCAGAGCAAATGGCAGATGAAAGGCTGTAGCAGTTTTGTGTATTGATGACTGTTCATCTTCTTAGGACAACCACTGCTGGGGACAGGACAATGGGTAAATCCGAATAACTCACTCAGGTGAGACGCAATGGCTAAAATCCCTGTGAACTCTGCAGTGGTGCAAACCACATCCAAATCCAGCATGTTATTACCATCTGAAGCAACACCTAACCATGACTGTATAGCTGGTGGCCTCTGTCACGCAGTCCATCACGTGAGATCTAAACATTTTGTAGTCCTTGTCAGTGTGCAGGTATGATAGTAAGCATGTGAGTGTAATTGGCCTGGTTTTACAATTAAATCTCCTTCTGTCCTTGTAGCTTTGCTACAAGTTTGCTACAGTGTACCAACATTATTTCCTATATAACCATAGCAAAAGAAAGAATAGACTGGCTTTCAGATTACTAGGTGCAGAGCTGAGAAAAATGAGTGTAAATTCCAGTATGTGGAGAGAAAAATTTAAACCTGCTTTCCTACTTCATTACTGTGGTCTAGCAACAAACTTTTAAATAAAAAAGGGGTGGCTGAGCCTCTACCTTCAAGACTGCTTGGGAAGTGAATTTTCTTTCTGATTTCAGTGGGTGAAGAAAGTGAATCCCAAAGGGTGAAAATGCAATTTCTTCCATAGCTGAATAAAACCAGGATTTTAGACTCAGCATTTCCCAGTGAGCTGGCAGTAGAAAGCTCATATGTGCAGGACAGATTTAAGGCATCTCACTGTTCCTTGTACTGCTCTGGATGCCATGTGAAGATGCCAACCCCCTCCACAGAGTACAGAGGCTTAACGGAGGCTTCTGATCTCCATTTTTGCTGCATCTGCCTTAAAATGGGGTACTGAGTTTCTAAGTTCTTGGGTCTGGCCTTGAGTACTCTTGAGCAGCCTATTCATACCACTTCCAAAGGGATAGCTGGCTGGGCAGTTTCCAAGCCATTTAACCTAAATCTGCGCATTGCAGCTGCTTTCACCTTTAAATACATCACACTGATTTCAGATGATAGTTAATCTGTAGCTATCTGGCAAGGATTCTCTGAAACAGCTTCTGCATGTTGGGAATTCAACTGAAATGAATTATGACCCCATAGAGATATCAATCCTGCTAAAATGAATCAACACATTAATAAATGGCAGGAACCTGAGAAAATAGTCCCCTAAAATGGCCCAAGGAAGGATAAAACTTTGGAGGCTTTCTCCTTGAATAATGATTTAACAGCAGAAGAGAATAACCTATACAGGCTTAATTATTTCCATTCCTTGTCTTTATCTGTTGCCAGAAAAATTTAATTAAATCAGTATAAGACTTCCTCCTGATATGACAGCTACATAACAGCTTACAATGTTACTTTTAATGGCTTTAAGATAGGCGACATAACAAAGGCAAAGCTTATTCAGCTGTACCTAGCAGTGTCCTAACGATGTCTGCTAATGCTACTGTAGCTAGGATCCTTTGCCTTGTTAGAAAGGGCATGTATTTTTCCTGTTAAAGCAATAACTATGCATACCATGGGAAAATATAATTTAAGCAGCATTTATAAAATTTGGATTCAATCACTCAAAATTTGCAACAAAAGTGGAAGTCATTTGGAGGTTTGGGAAACCCTTTTTCCATGTCAGCTTGCTTGATAATGTCTAAATAAAAATATTTTGGGAAAACTCAATTTCATAATAAAAAATTAAAACAAATGGGTTTTGCATATGATAAACTGTACTGCTGTAAACTGATGTCATTAGAAGTTTAGAAACTGGATTTATCATAAAAGTTAGAAGGCAAATTAGAGACTCGTTTTTCTATCTTTAAAAATTCACTCTCCCCTTGTTCTAGGAAAAGAGACTGGTAATATTTCAAAGACATTTTGACATGTATTCACTCACACTTAAGTGGATGAATTTTACTGTGTAATATATCTTTCCTTTATATTAATGTTGTTTATATTTACCTTCATATGCCCTGCCTGCCATAATACTTGAGTATGTAATAAATTCTAGTAAATTATTTTGCTGATAGCAGAATTGTTGAAAAAGACACCTGTAAGCAGTGGAACAGGATGGTAGAGGAAAACTAATTTGAAGTTAGTCATCGCATATTCATACCCAAGTGTCATACCTGTGGCACATATCCAGATATCTATTGGAAAAAACAGCAAGCAGACAAAACCCTAAAGATCCATTCAAAACCAACATGCAAATCAGAAAAGCACCACTGAATTTATGCATTATAATTTGTTGGACTCTTATCAAGCAGATTTCAAGTACGGATTTTCATATCAGAGTTTATGGTCTCTTTGGTACCTACAGTCTTCATTACAAATCTGCAGAATATCTAAGTCCAAGACTGAGTTTCTTTACTTGTGCATTCTTATTGTGAAAAATTTTACAGGTCTTGTGAGTTCTAAGCTACTGTGAATAATGTTTTTTAAGCATGCTTTTAATTAGCTAGGAATAAGGGGTAAAAGAAGCCACCACCAATATATAAATTATAAACCAAAACATCACCTTGTCAAATATTTTCAGAGCTACCTAAGAATCTCTAACTCTTTATGACAAATGCCGAGTGAAATTCAAATTGTGGCTCTTCCAGTGTTTTTAGTTATCCTTACAATGTTTAAGGGTGTATTGCAGCATATACTGTATGGGATGCACACATCAAAGTTTATCTGATAGGGAGAATGTTTAATAGTTAAAGCAGACAATTAGAAGCAGGCAGTGCTGGTTAAATGTTATTACTGGGTCTGCTGCTTGAAGAGAATTTTCCCCCAAAATGTTAAAAGCCCTGCTTTTTCGCTTGTTCTGTACTTGAGGTCCGAGTCCCGCCATAGTTTTATTTTAGTGGCTTTGCACCCAGGCCACTTTGACCTTTGTTTTCTTTAGTTACTTTGTGTAAATAGGGGCAATTATAGATACTATCGTATAGAAGTTAGATAATGTATTCAGTAATTATTATGAGAAACTCAGATGATACGATTTTGTGGACAACATAAAAACAAAGAAAGGCCACCTATCTCTCAGGATTCAGAGGCTAAAGAGCTTTGTCAAGTTGTGTAAAGTACACCAATATTCTCCAGTAAAGGAACACTTACTGCCTAAATGCAAATCTTTTGTTAAAAGCTTTGAGTGGCATAATAAACTGAGCAGGTGCAGCTCTGATGAAGAAGTTCCCTGCATTGTTTTGGTTTACATAAAACTCTCAGGTGTAGTTTTCTTTTTTAACTTGGTGTCTAAGTAGTATCACTGCAGTTTCATGCATTATGACAGCACATTAAATACCATGTTGACTTACTCTTAGCAACTTGAGGAGTCATGGCCAGAATAACTGACGTGAGAATCGTTGTCCTGACACACCAACACTCCTCACTATCTGCGTCTACCCTTGTCTCCACTCCATCTTGCATTACACGAAATTGCACTAAGTGGGCTTAATGTTCATTTGCCAAGAAAACTGAATTATGATTGCTCGTTGCACATAGCCTCCATGTTCAACACAACCCTGTGTTTCTGCGTCACTGATACTCACTAGTCCATAAGCAATGGTGTGAAACTGTAGCTTTCTGCAAATGACAAATTGTTTTTGAAGGTTGAGAGCTCTTCCTTGAACGTGAGTAAAGTGATTCATATGTTAATTACTTTGTGCTTCTCTGAGTGCTAATGTTAAAGTATATTTGTTAGTAAAAAAGTGTTTCAAACAGATACTGAAAAATGTAAAACCATGATTGTACAACATGCAAGCTTCTTCTGTGCAGAGAACCTCTGCAAGGTCTAAGCACTGACTGAAGTCTCATTGAAGCACTTTCAAAGCAAGTTTTGAAGCAGGACATAAGCTTTGGGGGGGGCTCTTTACAGTGAGACAAATCAGGGAGACTAATTTCAGCATGTCCGTTGTACAGTTTCAGTCTCACAATGAAAGGTTTAGCTTCATAAATGAAAGGACAGGCAATTCTCAAGTCCCTGCTGAAACTACTGAAGATAACCACTGTGGACAGTTGTGATTCTGCCTATGTGCATCCACATCTTGTCTTCTGAGACAAATCCATTTTCATCTTTCTTCCCCCCACACCATTCTCTACCCAACTTATGTATCGCTGGGTTGCATGTCTTGTCAGCTTGCATCAGTCACATTGCATTACATGGGCAGTCCAATGCTGCTGATATGACCTGACATAATTTACCAAGTGATTTCTCAGCAGAAAAGGTAAAGATTAAAAATAAATTAAAAAAAAAAAAAAAAAAGAAAAAGTGTAATTTTTTTCATTAATAAATTTCTCTTTTCAGTAATTTGGGGAAAACATTATGAAACAAATCCACAGCAACTTGTTTCTAAAACATTAGCAAAGGAAACAAGTACATAGAGACCTGCATTTTCAATGCATGACCTAATATTTTGACCATCTTCCTGCTTCCAAAAGACATAAATGTTCAAATCAGCCATATAAATAATAAGAATGCATTGACTTTTTTCATTACCAAGAAAATGCATGTAGAAAGCATATGGACATCTCTTACTGAATATAGATTATGCATTACTTCTGTAAAGAATTACAAAAAATCTTTCAGTGTGCCATTTTAGATTTTTACCTATTTGGTTTTTTATATGGTTGTGGTTTTTTTTTTTTTCCCCCAGTAACTTTGCAGTGAAATTATGCACCATAGTTAAGGTTTCCTCCATTTATATCTGACAAGATTTTAAACCAAGCCAACTTTATTGACACCCTAAAGTACAGTTACAGAACTGAAGATTGCTCAAGAAGAGTAAATTACTCACACTAGCTTCTAGGTGTTATACCAGTTAAATAGGTTAGGATTTTAAGCTCCTATGTGAAAGATGTGAGTATTCCTGCTCCCGATAACTTGATGTTAGATCCTTATCCCAAGTATACACAGACTCTATACTTAGTGTTATCTAAGGTCACAGGACACTGTGACTTTCCTGATGTAAAGGTATATGATGTGCTGTAGTAGAGCTCAGGTCTGAGTTTGAGCTGGTATTTGCTCCATGTCTGCAGACAACAAGGTGATGACTCAATGCCTCCATTTCTGGTAAGCCCTTCTTTCCCCACCATTTCCCCAAGGCGCCCAATATCCACCTATTGCTTCTTTCTAGCTCAGCTTACTTTTACTTACATCAGAAAGGGGGAATAAGGGACAAATCACTGATTCAGTGTGCAAGCAGAAAATGAGGAAATGTAGGCAAACAGCTAAGAGGAAATTTGGACAGGACAGAACTATTTAATTAGCAATATATGCTACAGTAAGTAAGATTTACTACCAGCTCTATTGTATTAAACACTGAGAGATCAGCGCTATGTACTGAAAGTCTATAGCGTATGTAGAAATTATTCAAAGAAATTAATCCTCAGTGTTTTCCTTTAGCTTCAATATTTATTGCTTCTAACTCTATTCTTTCTACAACATAAACTACAAAAAAAGCAAATGTTACTGCTTCTATAGAAAGTGTCAGGAACTTTTCAATGATTAAGCATGCTTGGAACTCTCATTCAAAAGTAATGCTAAGAGGAAAGTTAAAATAAAACAAAGATTGGAAGAATTTAAATATATCAGCTAACCCCAAAGTGTCAGGTTCTGTTTCTTTTTGTGCTTTGATGGTAGGTGGAATAAATTAATAAATGAACTAAGAGGCTTGGCACTGAACCTGTATCATTGCTCCAACATGCTAAGGGACACAAGCACCCTGGGATGCATTAAAGGGATACATCCCAGGAGCAGTGGTAATGGAATTGTTTCACCCTTTTGTGCTCTGCACCATTCTTCGTAGTGGTCAGCCTTTAATTTTCGTATTACGTGTTGCCGTTCATAAAACCATTCCAAATCTTTCCTAATGTGTTTTTAACAAGTATTTGCTGACAGTGTCTACTCTGCTGTTCAAGTTCTTCCAAACCCCAGTGCAATGACTCCTAAATCAACTTATAGAAAGGGACGTCTTTTCCTTTTGCCAAGTAAGTAAAGGCACATGTTCTTGCTAAGAAACAAAACGTAGCAGTAGTTTTTGTTATGCTGTAGACTTATGCAGTTGTTATAAGCCCTTTCAGTTTGAGCAGGTGAAGGGAGACCAAGTTAGCAGTAATGTAACTTTTAATTAGGTAAGGTAAGTTTGTCATGTGAACTGCAGGTAATGCTAGTAAACAACAAGCCAGTGAAAAGAAAGACATGATAATCTAAATACTGTAATGTGTTTGATACAGAGTAAATAATAAAAGTCCAGGGAAATTAAGCAAAAGGTGCTAGCGTGCTGTAATTCAGGTCACTTTAAAATCTTTCATTTAATCTTTCACATGTGCAGGGGAAAAGGAGTTTTTTTCAGATTCTTTCTCTCAGGATATCAAGTTATCGAATGTATCTTCAGAGATGAGAAACACCAGTAGTATCGACTCAGGGCACCAGGTTCAATTCCTGGAAATTTCAAGAAAGGTGACTAGTAGGAAGATTTGCAAAAGAGTTTGCATGCAGGCAATTTTTGCCACATTAACTGTGCTTTTGGGAATTTTATATGTGTATTAGTAATGTGTATTTATAAACATATGTGCATCAACTATTCCAGTTACAAGCAGTTTGGAGAAGGCTCAACTTTGTATCCTGTTCAACTCTAGGCACATTGCTAGCAGTTCAATAACTAAACCACGACTGTATTTCCTGAGCCTGTTTCACTTCTCACAGTTAAGTGATTTTCTCAACACTCAGACTGTGACACTGAAGAGTTTTGCCTTTTTTTTTTTTTTTTTGTAGTTGAAGGGCTACAAAAGGGCTGTAGTTAGAAAGCACAGTGATACAGAGTAGTTAAATACTGTGAAACAATCAGGAACTCAGGACGCATGAGAGAAGGACTCAAGCTTAACATTTTGCTTCAGCTTCTGTCTGACAACAGTATTTCTATAAAAATGTGCATATTTACAGTTATTTAAATCCTTAGATTAAAAATACTTTATGTACTGTATCTCACATCTAAGACAAACTTTTTTTATTCCTTGGTGTTAGAATATCAAAAGGTAATCTTTGATTTGGCCAGTGGTTTAGTGTCTAGAATTACCTTTAATCTGAGGTTTAATTACCTCAGATTGTCTCATAATGACTCAGTAGAGCTTTCTTTTTATTTCTTAAAGAAGACTGATTTACCACTGGACAATACCCTAAAAGCAATGGTTCTGAGCACTAATGATTTCAGAGATTAATGCCCTGTGCAATTCGCGTTGAAGCATCTGTTCAAACCAGATAAACTTGAGAGAGGGTAGGATAGAGACAGGTAGAAGATCCTAATCTAATTTCCCTTGTTTTTCTGAAAAGTATATGGACTTCTTATTGACGTCAACCGTTCAGTCCTGTATAGTGGCTCACAGGTTGCAGTCTGCACCTTACGGGGGTGTTGGTGTCTCAGAAGGAGAAGTGTGTCTTACAGAATAACCAGAGCACTTCCAGCACAACTTAACCATGCTTCATTTTGTAAAAATAAAATGGAATAAAGTATATATTGTTTTCTAAAACAACTACAAAAATTCATGGAGTACTCATAGATTTGAATAATCATAATTGGTTTACTGCATAAATTGAGATGTATTAATAAAACACTATCTATAGTCACACACATCTGGGAATTGAAACTGTGGAACTAATCTTCAGTAAGATCTTAACCTTCTCTTTATGTTAACAGTTATTGCTTTCACTAGATGGCACTTTGTCTCTCTTCATCACAATGCTAGACTTGTTAAAACTCCTTAATTCAGACAAATGCCTACTCTATCTCATCCCCCTCATACAAACTTGTTCAGATCTTAGTATTTGTGTTTACAGACATTTAATGAAGTAATAAAATCTGATGAATAAAGCTTTTTTCAAATGAAGATGCATGAAGTGGGAAAGCTTTGCAGTGCAGCCCACACATACCCTGTAAAGAATTGAGGACACATTTAAAGAGGATTACATATGAAAAATAATTGTGGGAAAGGCTTTTATTTTTTTTTATCTCTCCTCATCCCAAAGGATGAGAAAAGTGAGTGCATTGTCACTAAAGATATTTGGAGACTGATGGTATTTCTAGAAAGGGTGTAAGCCAAATGTTAGTGTGCAGCTAACCATTTAACACCCATGAGATTTCCCCATATAAATTCAACTGCAGATTGTATTCCTCATTTCAACTTGCAATTGAAAAAAAAAAATAAAAATTGCTGCTATGAGACAGTCAATGTGTCTCTCATTCACTAGTTAGTAAATACATAATTAGTGCGTTAAAAAGTGCACCAGAAGTAGGAAGGAGTATGTGAGTCCTTACCCTCTCCTTCTTTTCCTAAGTTTACTTCCTTGCCCGTTCTACCATTTCTCCCTGTTTCCCCTTCTCCCCTTTTGATAGTTACCCACTGACAATGTGTGATAATTTCAGTATGAAACTTTTGAGTACAAGCTACATTTTTTCTATTTGAGTTTAACACTCATCAGAAAAACAAAAGCAATTAAATCAATAAAAAATAAAAATAAAAAAAAAATTAATGGATTTGAGTTAGAGAACCCTAGAGGTAGAAATAGTCAGTCATAGCTGTTCTTATTCTTGCTTACCTTCCAGATATTGGTAGTTACATGACTGTTTAATCCTTCATTGTTTTACTTTTAGTTATGATGCTGGAAATAACTTTCACAGAGGTTGCATGAGTACTGGTATCACCACGGACAACTTTGTTAGCATTTGCAATAAAATTAAGTGACAACATCTATGGTGGGGGGGGGGGAGGGGGAAATAATTTGTATTTATATAACAGCCATTCCTCCACTTGGAGACATTTTCCAAGAAACTGAAGAATTTCTTGCTGTATATGGTATATTTTGCTTTCTTAAGAAAGAGAAATTCCTTGGGATTTCTTTTAGATTGGCATGAAAACCCAAACAAATATTTCATTCTGTTTTACTTACTCATATGGTAAGGCAGGCAAAAATGTAGGTAAAACATGTTCTAACACACACTAGTATAAAAAAGTTTATGTGTGTTTGTGTGTATACATACTATGGAGCATTGCAAACTGTCACAGGTAAACAGTGGCTCCGTTCTCTTCAGTTGTGTTCCTTTTCATAACAGTGGTTTCAAAAATCTGTGTTCCATTGAGAGCTTCCTTAACTATAACAGCAAGGACCTGGAATTAGTATCTGTATTTACTGTTTAAAAAATACACTTCCTCCTCTGCTCAAAAAAGTAATCATTATAACATAATCACCATAAGAATATTTGGGTTCACACGAAACAAAATATTGTTTTAAAATAATCGGTAGTCTATAACAACTAACATTATACAGTATAACACAAAGGAAACCAAAGTCTCTCCATTGCTTTTGTCACACAGATTTCCTACTAACTTCTATACAGAATAGTAACTATTTCAAAATATTCTGGTGTTCTACAACTGTCCTATGTTGGAATCTGTCAAGTCAATAAACAAACTGTTTACCTTCCTGCTTTTTAGTCATTACTGGCTGTATAGGTGTACGCATATTATTATATAAAATTAATACAGTCATCCAAAATTTTCCTCCCTGGAACACTGACAAGTTTTATATGCCAGCTCTGAAATTTTCTACAGCAAAGATATATTTGTGTTTGAAAACCAGGTTGGGTTTTTTTTCCAATCTTAAATTTCAAAAAATAACTCTGACCACATTGGCTTTTCAGCTGGCAGCTGAAGTTTAGCTTGGAGTCACCTTTGTGTCAGGGATACGTGTTTTGCTATTTCATGACAGTTTCCTCAAATGTTTTTTTTAATTTGAAAGCCAGCCCTCAATAGATATTTCTTAGTATTTAGGAGCTGAAATTGGTAAAATTTCCATTCTCACTGAGCATATACATCCCTTCATAGATGATTGCCCTGAAATCATAATTCCATATTGAATGTCCGTGAGGAGACAGTATTGACAATAAGAACGGGCACCAGTGCAACCCTTAGTTGAATTCCCAGATGTCTGACCAGGCGCAGCAGGAAGATAAAGATCGCAATGCTAACGACTTATCCTGAAAACACCACATGATGGGATTTGTTGTCAATACTTTATTTTTTTTAAATTGTTTTGTGTTTTTCAAGCCTAACGAACTGCATATCATATCACAGTCCTAGCAACAGAGTTCTGTGGAAAAAAATAATATGTAACCATGTAATCAAGACTTCGTTATAATGCATATTTGGAGTGGGATCAGTGAAGGTTATGCAATGAGTGTTCATTTTTGCAGCTTCTGAATCATTGGCATTGCAACCTTAGTCTTTTTTAATGTAATACAAGTGTTTGCATGCATAATTGGTATAAAATGAATGAAAATTACATACAAGACCATACAATGGTCCCAGGTTGATATCTACCAAAAAGTCAATTAAGAATAATGACATTCTGGAGTGAAGGAACGGCAGATGAGGCATTCTTAAGGGTTTTAGGCTCTGTTAGAGAGTAAGATTTAAAGTTAGCCTGCAGAGACTGCTATTGTGCATTTGTTTTCTGCGAGAGAAACTTTTTAAAATTTATGCACAAAATTGATTTTTCAAAGCAGTGAATATAGTCTTTGACAGATTTGTGACACAATGAACAGTTCAGTGGAGACTGTAATCTCCTTTGGGCTAAAACGAGGTTGAACACTTCTGAGGATGAGATTTTGTAAAAATGTAACCTGGAAAACAACAAAGGAACATTTGAAGGATCTATGCTTCATGAATATGACTAGTTTTGTGGGTTTTTTAAACTCATGTAATTTTTACACAATATAGCGTGTTACAGCACACAGTTCTAATGTGTGCTGTACATGGTGGATGACAAAAAAAAGTCCTTTCATTATTTTAAATGAGATACTTGGTAATTTAATGAGGTGCCTGCCAGTTTTTGTATTAAGGGAAACTGAATAGCTATTCCCTATTCACCTTCTCCATTGTTTATATCTTTCTTCATGTCTTTTTCAAAGTGAAGCATCCTAATATACGTAGCTTGCCCCAAATCAGTATAATTCTCTTCCTTTGGCTATCCTTGATGCTTTTCTCCGTATTTTTCCTAGATCTAATTGCTCCTTTTAAAATGGACTTCAAGAAGTACTAAACTTGCATAGAGTTTACAATTAGCAGTATAAGGGATGTATATAGTGTCATTTCCTTTTTTTGCTATCAACTTCATTCCTAGTAAGTCTTAATATACAATTTTCTCTTTTGACTACAAATGACTATTCATTGACATTTTCAGAGAACTATCCATGACTTCAAAATCCCTTTCCTGAATATCAATACATTATTCAGAGCCATTACTATATAGAATTCATTAGAATTATTTTATCCATATGCATTCAGTTCACACTGGATTTTGTCTGCCATTTTATCACTAAGTCATTTAGAGTTTTGGGATCTTCCTGCTACTCTTCATGGTAAAATCCCGTTTTGACTGTTCTAAACTTGAAGAGCAGAGGTCCCAATGCAGATTTCTGTAGACAATAGCTTTCCACAATTTGTTTCTGTCCTTTTTTTGTTGGTTTTTCATCAGTGATTAATTGATGAGGAAAAGCAGCTCTTGGATTTTAAAAAATAACTCTTTGGAAGTCAAACATACTGTGCCTACTTTGTTTACAAACATTTTGATAAGTTATGGAACATGGGGTCACCCAGTTGTACTGGTAACAAGGCTAAAATTGTGCATCAAAGCTTCTGGTGTCACCTACCAAAATCAGAAACACAGAGCCTCCAACAGCTTTTTAGCAAACTGCTGCAAAAGTGGCTTTCTAATAAGTTACTAATAAACAATCATTATTTAAGTGAAATATGGAAATAAGCAAAATCAGATAAAATTTGTTAAATATCACTTCCAAATTGTGGATCAGTACAGTTTCTTATATTTCTGATGGTAGCCGTACCTATGCAGACATGAAGATCCTGAAGCAGGCAAGAAAACAAGAGAGTCAGAATCTGTGTATATTTGTATCTATAACCTATTAATCAGGGCTTTTGTACAGGAATAGCAAATTCATCTAAGACAGAGGAGACCTGGGATTGAATCAGACAGGCTGAGGATCCATGTAAGTATTCTATCTACTTTGATATCAAGGAGGGATGTCTCGGTTTCCTTGGCGAAGGGTGGACTTTGGTCATATATCAGCACCAAAAGAGGGCTAACAACAGAAATCTGGAGCAAAAGTAGGTGACTAACACTGAAGTACATATCATTATACCTGTACAGTGAGATACATGTCTTGAGCTGACTAAGCAAGGTGTGAAACTGGAAACAGTATAGCCATAAACACACTGATCAGCATCACAGAAAGTCTGGGGCCCGTCACCTTAGGTACAGTGTTAGACTAATATACATTTGTTGGTTTTAGATACCAACTATCTCCATTGCGACCCATATGCTACTAAGCAAATGTACCAGCTCAGAGGTATCCCTTCAGAGGTCCGAGAACATCCTTTCTTAACATGCCCTAGGCATCTCCTAAACTACCTTTGTCGCCCACAATACATGAAGACACTTCTCAGCGGTATGTCTGTATAATAATTTGTATGAAAAAAAATTGCTTGAGATGTGAAACTTTGACAGTTATTTTGGTTTAGACACAGTCATGTGACAAATACTTCATGGATGCTGCTGCATTCATCTATCAAATTTGCTGCTAACTGTGCTGCTTCAGTTGTTCAATGCTGTATTTGCCTGTATTTGTACTATTTCAACCAAGTAGTAATAAGCAAAGGAGATAATGAATAGGAAAATAAGAGATTTTGAGAAGAGGAATTATATTTAGATTAATTTTTAATGAAATACATTGTTCAGTAGTATTTCAATGCTTGAGACTCATCTTCAGACATTCTATTTCTCAGGCTGGTTCTTCTCTTTGTTTTACAACTCCTGTTTGGGCAGCACTTTATATTAGTAAACATGATCTTATCAATGAGACTACAGAAAAGAGGTTAATTCCTACTTTTGTTCTCAGTTACACAAATTCAATGTCAATTGATTGAGTTCAACAGACTTATTTCTAGAATGCTCTGACATATAAGAGGTCTGAATGTGGTATTTAGAATTCTGGATATGTGTATACACTTATTTTCCACTCCAAGTGGCATGTACAGAGTACTCTATATAGATTAATGTCCTGGTTCCTGCGGGGATAGGGTTAATTCTCCCCAGGGTCTGGCAGGGACACAGGTATTCCATCCCATGTGAGCCATGCCCATTCCAAGCTGCCAAGGGAGGGGGCGACAGGTACAGACGGTGAGCGGCGGATCCATAATTGTGTTTGTGCATTCCTCTGTCCCTGTTACTGTTGTTGTTTTCTTGTTCCCTCTGCTGTTCTGTTAAACTGCCTTTGTCTCAACCCACGAGTCTGAGAGAGCAGCCACATGGTTCTTTGTTGCCGTCTGAGGTTAAACCACGACAATGAATTAATCTCAAAAAATTATAAACAATAGACCACAAATCATAATGAGAAACATGATGCCACATGCAGGCCGACCTGCAGACCAACTACTGCCAGTAATTCCTGCTTGTGTCATGTAACACAGTATCTCAGTAGGAGCCAAAACTCAGTGCATCATGGAGGCTTGCTAAAGCCTTTCATTTATAGAGATGCTACTGAAGTTTAGGTGACCAATGGCATGCATCTGTTTTCCCTTGCTAAACCCGAGGAAATTTGTTCACGGGAACTTTGTGATGCTCCAACTTTCAGAAGCCGTTGTCCAACTCCATATTCCTTACACACACTTGATCCCTTAGGCAACACGATTAGAATGGAATATAAGCATTAATACCTACAGTCTTCCCTCAGCATCAGAGAAGTTACTTGTAGGAGACATCTGCGATCACCAATTTTCAGAATTTCCACCTGAAGAATCCAATAGGTGCTTGAATATAATTTATATAATCACTGTTAGCAGAGGCCAAAAAGGAGACAGTGAGGTCAAGATGACCCTTAATTACAAAAGGTGAATGAATCAGCAAAATGAACTTCTTCCACAACTGCAAGCCATGACAGAGGTCCAAGTAAAATTTCCATTGATTATAAACTTACCTGTCTAGCATAAAGCACAGAGAGATTTGGGATAGTGAAAACAATTGCCTAATATGTCCAGGATGATTGCTAATTAGAATGGTCTCTCCTAAATTATAAAGTTACAGAATAAAGGTGTTCAGCACTACTTCAAGTATTTAACTTTGCAGAACCAGCAGTATAAGCTGTACATTTTGGGAAACATTATTCCAGTGTTCTTTTGTATTTGTAATGAAGATACCTGTAAAATGAACTATACAAACATATTATATCACAGAAATACAAGGAAATCTGCAGTTCTAAAAGGGAAATAGGATAATTAAATGCCTGAATAAGAAAATGAAGCACTTTAAATGTTTTGTTATGTTTTCCAATCTGTACAGTCAGTCATCTGCTCTCCTTTTTTTTCCCCTGCCTCATCAGGATGTTGCAAATATGCAGCTGCCTGCTCAATGGAGTTAATGAATTCCAGCACAGGTGCTTTTGATTGTATTGCATAATGGAAACCCTTTTTCTTTTTCCTGTTCCTCTCTTTGCATCTTTACTGTGCTTTACATCTGCCTCTTTTTTTCACTCATGTCCCCCTCCCTCCACGCCCCCCACCCCGCAATGGCTACAAGTTGGATGGCCGAAAGAACCGAGGACTGGTATTTGTGTTGCCAAACAAAAACTCCATAGAAGAGGGTGATTGGGTTAATGTAACAGACATGACTTTGAAGCAGATTAAAGTTTAAGCAAACAGATTCAGGGCAGAAACTGAGTTTTTCAGACATGTTATTGACATTGTTTGTAACTTGTAACTTCAGATTTTTTAGTGTGTCTGTGTTTTTTGACAGGACTTTTGTGGGACTTTGAAGCATTTTGAAAACATGACATGCTAAATACAGAAGGTAGACTAAAGCAGACTGAAGGTTAAAACAATGACATCTATCATTAAAAATTAAATCCTGGCCCTACTGAAATTGTGCTAAAATTAAAGTAACTTCATTAGAGTCAGGAAATCACAATTTTTTTTTTCAAAGGTAGGTAGAAATTTATTTTATGTTTAGCTTTGCATGACTCAGAGTTGCTGTTATTTATATTCAGGATAAATGTAATCTTTTATTGTTGGGAAAAAGCAGATTCTGGTTCAGGTTCCTTTATCAGAGATAAAGGATGATATCTTCAAGTTAGGCTGTGGTATTAGAAACCGTCTGAATTTCTAGGACGTATGAACAGAATACAGGAAATCTCAATTGTATAGAAAGTCTATACAAGGAGAGCTAGGATGCTTAATTCGCACAAGCAGTTTGTGGATGGCAAATGTCAGCTGACAAACACTTTGTGTTGGATATGGAGAATACATTAGAACTGACTAAACCCTGTGCATTTATTTGGCAGGATATTAAAAGAAAACCCCAACAAATGAGAGATTATTTTGGTTTACTGAAAATGAATGCCACCTACGTGAATGAGGGCTCACAGTGGAGAGTCATGCAGAAGCTCCGCACTGTCAATACATTAACAAACAAAATGGAGCATGGAGCAGGGATGAAGTCATTTAACACCTTTCAGTAAAAAAAAAAAAAAAAAAAAAAAAAAAAAAAGGAAGATAAACTCAAGTTTTTAAAAACTAACAGAAAAGCAGCAGTCAAGAAGACCTAAATGCAACTTGTCTTGTACTATCCACAGTCACAAGCTGAAAACAAAAAGAAAAGCATCTACCACTGAGAAAGAGACAGGAAATTTCAGAAATGCTATGCTATGAGTTGTTCGCAAGTACTAAAATAATGAGATACCAAAAGGAGAGACTAGAACTAAGAATTGTTATTGAAGTGTTTGGTAAAACATGACAAAGCTATTGGTTCATTCTAGCTTCTAGCATGTGATTCAACAGATCAAAAATGTTTGTCCATTAAAAATATAAAAAAGAAGAAGCGGTAAGACAGCTTGGCTAATATTTAGTAATTCAGAAGGAAGTTCTTATCTTTGAGTCAATCCAGCTAAAGATACCGCAGAACATACATTAATACAAAGAGTCTTATTTTTAGCATTAACGAGCAACTTGTCTATAACAATTACATCAGGATGGGAACGGGCCTTACACACCTGATAAACAAATACTGAATCCTGCTGCAAAGATGACAGTTGTTGTATGAATTCCAAAACCAGTACATGATACGACTGTAATATAAGGCACACTTCCAAAGGCTCCCAAAAATCAAAAGCTAAAGCCTTACCAGCAGTGAGTGTCAGGGCCCCATGGGCGCCAATGGCTCTGCTCAGTCTCCCCGGGAGGGTCCTGGTTGTACCTGCCCCCTGCAGGGCTTGACCCCCAGCTACCCTTAGTGCTCCCGGACAGCAAGGAGCTGTATGGCATTGCTGCAGTTGTCAGAAAATACAGTTTAAGATCCCATGTTCTAAGGACTGCTAATGCTATCTTCCCATAGCAGGACTTCCAGACTGCAACTCTAATGAGATTAATATATACAAGAGAGACAAGGTGAATAAATCCTGTCCTCAGCTAGTAGCTGGATGGACAAAGCTCTCTCTTCAAGCTTTCATTTTCAGGTCATGCAATTAAATCATTCGTACTATCTATCTAACATGCCAGAAACTCGAGTCAATCAACCTCAGGTGGGTGGCATGTAAAAAAAAAGATGGGTGAAATGGGAACTGATTTAACTCCTGTAATACATTTCCAGCTTATTATTGGCATAAGAGGAATCCAAAGGCTGAATTAGACAAAATACTTGACGCATTTAATATTCCAGGGGAAAGGCATACTGAAAAAAGCAAACTGAAAATTGAAGCAGTGGCACTGATCTTGCCTTGTCAGTTAGCGTTGTACTATTTCAGAGATACCATTATTCACATCCTTAATGTGTAATTTCTTTTGTTGCTTCACAGCATGACAACAAATAAAAAGTGTACTGTCTAATGAGCGTAATATGATAGTGCGTAACCTTTCAGATTTCTGTCTGGATATCAGCACACTCTCCTACTCAGTTAAAGAAAGCAAAATCTGTAGAAAAAACATCTGCTTTTACTTAATCTATTATTATTCATAAAATAAAGGTCTCATTTTTCCCGAAGTCCATGAAGAGCCGTATCTAGGACACAGAGTTTATAGGCAAGTCCTGTGCTAAGCATTGCCAAGTTCAACTTAATTTTCTTATTTACTTAGTGCTTTATTTCCCATGAATGGATTCAGAAGAAAATAATGTGCCTTCAATTTGGTAAACAGTGGCAATCCCTCTCATGCCTGGTCCTTTCCACCCCTTCCTTTTATCTTTTTAATAGACACTATATCACACAGCTTTTTGTTTGCTTATTTGTTACTTTTTGTCTGCTGCTGTCCATTATGGTATCACCAGGCCTGCCAGAAGAGCCTGGGGTAATGTTATTGTTCTGTAAGTAATTGCAATGTCCTCAAGGCTATGCAAAAGAAGATGAAAATGATCTTTCTGCCCAATGACTCATCATCATAAAGACTGTTAAGCAGTTATTTTCTCACAAGAGCTCCTGATGCCCTCATACTGCTACTTTTGCAGTAATTGAGACCTGTTCAAGAGCAGTGTTAAAATGCTTTATTGGACAGGAAGGGTAAAACAGAGCTATTATCTTCAGTCTTAAAATAAGAAGAGAACTGAAAAATAACTTAAACTCAGATTCCCTGAGCTGATGCTACTTTTATGTTTTCTGGATGTGATTTAGTTCTACCTGAATTAATTACATCAGCTGATCTCAGAGAGAATTTTAATACATGTGGATGCAATTTGAGAGAGCGATAGTTATCCAGTATATTTAAACTAGACTGGACGAGGGAGGGGGATATTATCAGGCTTGCTTGTGACAAGCCAAAGGATGACACTCCAAGGTCTAAGGGATGGATCACTAGCAAAGGCCCTCAACCTGTTCCTCTGAGATGTGCTGGGTATGCTGCAGCACACTTGAAGCCTTATGGAGATGAGCCAGGGGCTCCTGAGGCAATAGAAACTGGGGAGTCGTGGAAAAAACACTGCAAAGGAAGGCCCCATGAAGAGCAGCATGAATGAAATGCAGCCACTCCATCCCACAAGTCAGCTTCATCAGGGGCCCAGCTCAAGTGCCTCTATGCAAATGAATGTAGCATGGGGAAACAAGCAAGAGGAGTTAGAGATGCACGCCTCCAGGGTTACAATCTCATTGGCATCACAGAGACCTGGTGAGATGGCTCCTATGACTGGAGTGTTGGAATGGAGGGATACAGGCTCTTCAGGAAGGACAGGCAGGGGAGACGAGGAAGAGTTGTTGCGCACTATGTCAATGAACAGCTGGAGTGCATGGAGCTCCAATGGAGAGTTTACGGGTCAAGATTAAAGGGAACGCAGGGGCAGGTGACGTCACAGTGGGGGTCTGCTACAGGCCGGCTGACCAGGATGATGGAGCAGATCGGACCCTCTATAGACAGATAGGAGCAGCATCACATTCACAGACCCTGGTCCTCATGGGGACTTCAACCACCCTGATATCTGTTGGAGGGACAACACAACAGGGCACAAGAAATTTAAGGATCACCTTCTCCTAGCTCGGGAATAGTGCATCCCAAGACAGAAGTCAGGCAAAAAAGCCAGGAGGCCTGCATGGATGAACAAGGAGCTCCTGGACAAGCTCAAAAGCAAAAAGGAGGTCTACAGAGGGTGGAAGCAAGGACAGGTTGACTGGGAGGATTACAGAGAAACTGTCCAAGTGGCCAGGAACCAGATTAGGCAAGCTAAAGCCCAGATAGAATTGAAGCTGGCCAGAGACATCAAGGACAACAAGAAAAACTTCTGTAAGTATGTCAAAGATAAAGGCAAGACTAGGGCAGAGCACTGGAACAGGCTGCCCAGAGGTGTGGTGGAGTCTCCATCTCTGGAGACATTCAAAACCTGCCTGGATGCGTTCCTGTGCAGCCTGCTCTAAGGTGATCCTGCTCTGGCAGGGGGGTTGGACTAGATGATGTCCAGAGGTCCCTTCCAACTCCATGGTTCTATGATTCTATGATTATATGAAAGATGTGAGCCTTCTCCAGAAGGAAACAGGAGACCTGGTCACCCAGGATATGGAGAAAGCTGAGGTACTGAATGACTTTTTCTCCTTGGTCTTCACCATCAAGGGCTCTAACCACACCGTCCAAGTTGCAGAAGGCAAAAGCCAGGGCTATGAGGCAAAAGCCAGGGCTATGAGGATGAAGAACCACCCACTGTAGGAGAAGATCCGTTTCGAGACCATCTAAGGAACCTCAAGTTGCATAAGTCCATGATGAAATCCATCTGTGAGTCCTTGAGGGAGCTGGTGGATGGAGTTGCTAAGCCACTTTCCATTATATTTGAAAAGTCATGTCAGCCTGGTGAAGTTCCCACTCACTGGAAAAGGGGAAACACAACTCCCATTTTCAAAAAGGGAAAAAAGGAAGACCCAGGGAGCAACAAGCTGGTCAGTCTCACTTCTGTGCCCGGCAAGATCATGGAGCAGATCCTCCCGGAATCTCTGCTGAAGCACATGGAAAATAAAGAGGTGATTGGTAACAGCTTACGTAGCTTCACTAAGGGCAAGTCATGCCTGACAAATTTGGTGGCCTTCTACAATGGAGTTACAGCATTGGTGGATAAGGGGGGAGCATCCGAGAACATCTACCTGGATTTGTGTGAAGCATTTGATGCTGTCCCGCATGACATCTTGGTCTCTAAATTGGAGATACAGGGATATGATGGATGGACCACTTAGTGGATAAGGAATTGGCTAGATGACCACACTCAAAGTGTTGAGTCAACAGTTCAATGTCCAAGTGGAAACCAGTGACAAGTGGTGTCCCTCAGCGGTCGGTACTGGGACCAGTGCTATTTAACATCTTTGTCAGTGACATGGACAGTGGGATTGAGTGCACCTTCAGCAAGTTTGCCAATGACACCGAGCTGTGTGGTGCGGTCAACATGCTGGAGGGAAGGGATGCCATCCAGAGGGACCTGGACAGGCTTGAGAGGTGGGCCTGTGCCAACCTCATGAAGTTCAACCAGGCCAAGTGCAAGGTCCTGCACATGGGTCAGGGCAATCCCAAGCACAAATATAGGCTGGGCAGAGAATGTATTGAGATCAGCCCTGTCAAGAAGGACTTGGGGCTGTTATTGGCTGACAAGCTCAACAGGAGCCTGCAATGTGTGCTTGCAGCCCAGAAAACCAACCGTATCCTGGGCTGCATCAAAAAAAGTATGGCCAGAAGGTCAAGTGAGGTGATTCTGTCCCTCTACTCCGCTCTGGTGAGACCCCATCTGCAGTATTGTGTCCAGCTTTGGAGTCCTCAGCACAGGAACAACAAGGACCCGTTGGAACAGGTCCAGAGGAGGGACACGAAGGGGATCAGAGGATTGGAGCACCTCTCCTATGAGGACAGGCTGAGAGAGCTGGGGTTGTTCAGCCTGGAGAAGGCTCCAGGGAGACCTTAGAGCCCCTTACAGTACCTAAAGGGGACCTACAGGAGAAATGGGGAGGAACTCTTTATCAGGGAGTAGAGCAATAGCATGAGGGGGAATGGTTTTAACCTGAGAGAGGGGAGATTTAGATGAGATATTAGGAAGAAATTCTTTACTGTGAGAGTGGTAAGACACTGGAACAAGTTGTTCAGAGAAGTTGTGGATGCTCCTTCCCTGGAAGTGTTCAAAGCCAGGTTGGATGGGACTCTGAGCAACCTGGTCTAGTGGGAGGTGTCCCTGCCCATGGCAGTGGGGTTGGAACTAGATGATCTTTAAGGTCCCTTCCAACCCAAACCATTCTATAATTCTATGATTCTGTTTTTCAACTTGTGACTAAGAGGAACTACCTGCCAAATTTCATGTTTATGTTCCTGTCAAAAGGGATTTTGATCAAATCAAAGATAAGTACCCTAGGACTGAATGAAATGAGAACTCTGGATCCATAGTGTGATCAGTAAGCTTAGCCACCAGCTAGTAAAAACCGTGAATTTTTGTAAATACACTGATGTACTAATTTTCATGTGCAGAAGCAGCTCAGCAACTAACATGCACCTAAGCTAATCAGGAATAAGAAAAATCTCAATGTCTGGAGAGAGGTAATAGTTTTAGAGCAAGGCTCATATGCACAAGTCCTTTTGAATCGCTGTAAAATGCAGTGACAGATTTCTGCTTTGTTTTAAAAATGTGACTGGAAGTGAAACTACCGAGCACTACAAATGAGTTACATTCACGTTGCCAGGCAAATGCATATTTTGCACAAACTCTGAAGCAGGCTTTCAGGGGAAGCATAGGGGAAAGTGGATATATTAAGATGACTGGACCATACAGTTTCAGTAACCGTGAAACATATAAAGATCTTGCAGTTCTCTCCAGGCTAACAGTTGCAAATTCAAGAAATTCAGTGTTAAATATATATGTAGAAGAAGGGAGGGGGGGAAGGAGGAAACTAATATGCAGTGAATGCTGATATCCAAGGTTATTCAGAGTACCAAAAGATTAAACTAGAACCTGAGTTCCCACCACTGAATTTTCTGATTTACAGTCCTGCTAGGGGAAGTGGGGAAGATGATCCAACGTAGAAGAAGCATTCCAAAATGGTAATGGGCAAACCCTCTCCTGACTCCACTGGTACACTTGTCTCTTCCTTTTAGAAACTATTTCCATGCACTCCCCTAATATTAGCTAATTTCTTGTAACCATAACTAATATTCTTTTCCTCTCTATAAAAGGATTTGTGTAGATACACACAAGGAATCAACTCACAGTATAAATTAACCCAGAAGTTTGGAGTGATCACGTATCAGACTGTTTCAGAGAAGCATTTATATAATTAGTTTAGGAACAAAAACTGCATTCAAAAGCTGCTTGTTGCTTTATAGATATTTGTAAATATCATCACTACAACACCTTTGGAGGACAAAAGAACCCCAAAGCAGCTGACCAAAATGAATGACGAAGAAAGACTGGCTATTTTTGTACGTCCATAACTGTAGATGAATTTTTTTAACAGCCGCAAGTGAACTCGTTTGTATTTAGTGCTTGCTTTTAAGTACTTTAATAGTCTCATTAATAAAAATGACCCATTGAAGCATCCAACAAAACATCTGTAAAATTAATTTACTGGAAAGATCTTTTTACTACTGTAGTTGATTTCTCCTGTTAAAATTTTAGTTATGGCTGTTGAGATGTCTGAAAGTAGATATTAATGAGAATATGGTATTACAGATATTAAAACCATCCTCTTGTGCTGTGAATAATTAATCAGGGTTTTGTGTGTGTGAAATGGGGATGGCAGGAAAGAGAAAGAAAGGAAAAGTGTGGTTTTTTGAACTTTTTCTTATGCTGGTAATCAAATATCATGACAGGTTGTAAGATGTCACTCCATAACATATTTCTCATAGAGGTTAAAGGAGGTTGACTGTGGCTGTCCCAGACACCAGAAGTTCTCTGTCTGTCTGGGGAATATGAATAAGCGCTATTTCATTCACAGAGTAACTTGCATAAATCAATCATCTCTGGAATTCAGTGACTGTGAATCATATTTTCACAATTTGAGGCTGAATGTGATTATACGAATAGTCTTATCAGATAAATTTTCCCTTTTTGATGAAATCACAATGAAAGGAACTGCTATGAGTGTGTGAATTATAAAGATAATGATTAAGCCACTGTAACACAAATCACCCAATGAAAGGATAGTTTAAAATTTGACTTTTTAAATTTTTACATTTTAATAGCACTGAAGAACTTACCTTTTTTAAAAACAAAACAAAACAAAACAAAAAAAAAAAGGAAATCTGCTTTTTGTGCCAGTGTTTATGTGCAGCATTTCATTTGTAGCAATATGCAGATGAATTTCCCAGTGAAGGTTTCTCTGTGGTGGCATAGCTTTTTATTTGGCATTACTTGGGATTTCTCCAACAGGCGTCTTCCATAAGGGAAACATGGTGGGGGCCAAATTACCTTCTGACTCCGTTGTTATCTCCAGGCCATTTATTTATTTTACCTGTCAGACACAGAAATCCAAGAACCTACAGTTACTTCTTATTAACTGGAGCTATGAAATTTGATGATTTCCTAAGTAGTCTTAATTTTGTTTCCTAAAAATGTCATGACTGAGATTCTCTTCTTGAGTCTTCTCTTTCCAACGCAATTTTTTTTGCATGGTGTTTTGGGTGGGGACAGAAAAAAAGGTTGGGGAAGAAGGTTTTTTGTTTGTTTTGAGGAGATTTTCAATGTTAGTTCTAATAGTTTGCTTATAAAGAGTCTGCATATTTTATTTTCTTCTCCAAGTGAATGCATACTGATCAATATATCAGCCTTCAACAAAATTAATATAGTTCAACAGACTGAATTTTCAGATGTTGACTAATCCCTTATTTTCTGGAGGTCATGCGGAAGGTTTCATGAAAAATAAAAGTCACTAAAACTCCCTTGATGGAGAGAAAGAGGGAATTAGAAGACATGTCAGTCCTAGTTTTTCTCATTAATGAGATTTCACTGGTATGTATGAGACAAAACCTTTGGCCTGAAGGGTTGCACTAGCAGTAGGAAAATATCTTTTGTTCCACACTTCAGTAAGATAGGTGAAGATGCATCATCTGAAAACAGTCAATTAAAATTGTATTCAGAATACATGACCAATATTTATTATTGCCATGAGAAGAAAGCAAAGTAATTGCAAAATTTAATGTCAAAAGACTGTAGTTATAATAAGACAACATCAGGGAGGAAATCAAGCAATTAGGGACATAGACTGATGACTGTCTAGAATTTCTAGGGTTTGGACAACTGTTTCAATAAAAGAAAAATATAATAAGTGGTTTGAGGAAAAGAAAAAAAAAAGGAGACATATTTATTTATTTCAAAGTTACAACAAAAAAGTCCAACCATGGACTCCTTATTGCTTTTAGCCATAGGAAGACACTGAGCAGCCAGGTAGGTAGACCAGACTGCTGCAAAGCAACAAACCATTTAACAGCGTCATGTTTCTACGTCTCAGACACCTGTTTCGCTATTAAGAAAGCTGCAAGTGGTGGCCCTTGAAAGATTGGCCACTTCCTTTTTTCTGTGCGGATGGATGGAATGACTCTATCTCAACTATGTTATAGACAGAGATAAAACAGGCTGCCATCTGGTTAGAAAGGGGAAATACATTTGCCAGGCTAATGCAAAAACCTCTGTTCTGTTGGGAGGTGTCTGACAAATGGGCTGCGAGTGCCCCACAGGGAATGTGAGAGGTGCAGCTCATCAACTTAATCCACCATAGGATTTGTTTATTTATTTATTTCCAGAGCAGGGACTTGTATTAACTTCCCTCCTCCCCTTGCATTTCTCAGGATTCTCTGCATTCTGTTACCCCCATTCTGGGATGGAGCAGGAGAAGCTGTCTCCTTCCCTAGACGGGCATAGCAACTCCGAGATGGGGGTCTGGAACACAGCTCAAGCAAGGTCAGAGACAGAAGCCAAACTGCCTCAAAGTAAGGAATACTTGGCCTGAATGAAAGTAATAATAATTAAAATATTATAATTCCTGGAGCTGAAGTGGAAAACCACAGAATAATAACTTTACCACAAGATTTCAAGCTCTGGTGTGCGGCTGCAGAAGGTGTAGCAGCAATGCTGGTGAAGTCCAGAACCTGGAGAGATTCTCCAACTGTTTTAGTTGGGTTTTTTTCTTTGTTTGGGGTGTTTTGTTTTTGGTTTGTTTGGTTTTAGTTTTTGGGTTTTGGTTTTGGTTTTTGTCTGGCATGCTTTTAACAGATAAATGTTTCTTGTAGAAATATGCAAAACAAAAGATTGATGCTTTACAAACAATATTCAGTTACAGTCAGGTCAACCTACTATTTTCTCCATTTGGATATGAACATGGCAACTGAAGTACTACACTACATCTTCAGTCCATTGATATATCTGAATACAGACAAATTCTGTGAGAAATCCCATGAAGAATTCCTTATGCTCAAGAAAAACTAATAGTCATCATGTATATGTCAAATGCAGTTACCAAAATCCTGGATAAAAAAGGATGAAGCTGCTTATGTGTTTCTATGAGAACAGGTTGCTTTTCCCAGCGCTTGGCAGCCCAGACAGCTGGCCTGCAGCAAAACTTCTACTGTGTGTATGCAGATAAATTGCATATGTGAAATAGAGCCAGCACCGTTCCTCAGAAGTTAATCTGTACATGAATAGAATGGCTCACTATTGCAGACACGATGAGTTTGATGTGTCACAGTTGCTTTCTGTGGCTGTATGTATGATTTATCTAGAACTGCCCCAGCGTTCAACATTTAAAAATTGTCAGCTGTAATGTCAGGATGAAAAAAAATGGAAGAGGCTGCGCTACAATCAATTTGCTGATGGCACAGCATATGTTAGTGACATTATGTGAGCATCATATATTAAAATTGCCTTTCTATGCATGACTTTAAGGCATATTCATGTCAGTGACAGCAGAATCTGGAAGCTTCAAGCTGTTATTTTCCACCTTGCCTATTGACTGCAATGAGTGTCACTGCAGAAGAAGTAGGAGTGCTACCACCTTGTGATCAGGACTTGAAATTGCTCAATTCAGATAAGAAGTCCTCCTTTAGAAAAGGGCCCACCCCTTCTTATTATGGATCAACATATAAGTAGTCAAAAAAGGTCGGAGAATCCTTCTTGCAAATGAAAATACAAAGAAATTCTATACACAAGAAATTATTTAGGAAGTGACGTGGAAATAGCTTGGTAAATATCCTGGTTGAAGTGATATTGTGAAGTCCCAGATTTAAGAGATAAAATTCAAACGCAGGATCTGAGTGAAATGACTAATACTGTAGCACCTGATGTTTACATGTAACATCTTCATGTGAAAGGTAGTTGGGCTAAGTACAATGAAGCTGGATATCCTCAATCAGTTAAGACCTGATAAGAGCATCACCACATTAGAGTAATGAGAAGTATAAGGGGGAATTTTGTAGTATAAGGTTTGAGAGTGTATTCTGTAGCATGGAATGATGTGCACAGAAATCTGAACAACAACAAAAATATTACAAGACATTTATTCTCTGTTCGCCCCTATTTGGCAAATGACTTCAAAAAGAATGGGCATGCTTTCAGATGATGGACAATTCAGCTAGCCAATAAACTATCATTTTCCCCAAATAAATCACTGTGAGAAAGAAAGTGAAGCACAAAGATCTTAATTTTAGCTTCCTATGTTTGTGTGGTGTCAGGGCCTTATTTAAAAACATAGTAAATTACTTACTTTAGTTACAAATGATAAATTCAGGAAGTTTGCACTATAACCTGAAAGATGCCCAGAACAATTCCTGCACAAACTTGATTTTTTCTTAGGAAAACAGAAGGGGATTTTGTATCAGAGACCTGTTTTTCACACTGTAAAGTAAGTTGAAATAGTCAGGCACAAGAAAATATTTCACAGCTTGCAGTCGCGTTGTCTTAAGAATCACTGGGCAGGATTAAGTTGCAAGCATCAAATTGGATAAAGCAGTGTGCCTCACTTGTGAAGACTTTCTAAGTTGTCATGGCATCTGGTTATTCTACCTAGCAACCTTCTACTTCTATGTAAACTTGCAGCAGAAAGGAAAAAAGCCATTTCTCCACTATCTGTTGCAAGTCTGGTATTCTTTTGCTTAGAATAGGAGGCTTTGCTTCTCCTTCATTGCAGAGGTTAAAGTTGGTGATTAAGCCATCCAAGGTAAAAAAAAAAATTAAAAAAAATTAGGTCTACTAAGTAATGATTCCATGGCAACTATATTTCTAGATCTACCCTCCCCTTAGTTAATCCAACCCCTTCTCTACTCTCTACTTTGTAAGCAGTATGAGTATGAACATCTGTTCCAGGATGATGGATACATCTTTCAGAACAGGCATTAGGTGAGTGGAGAGATCGTATCAGGGGCTGGGTTTGACTAGGCCAGAAATACTTTGATGAGAAAGAATAAACATGAGAACTCCTAAGCGACATAGTCAGTGTGACTGACTATAGCTGGGAGATAGTTAGAAGCAGCCAAGATCAGGAAATAACCTAACAGGCTTTAAGGTTTCTGTGAAAGGGGAACGTTTATGAATAGACAGACTTAGAGCTCTGTCTTGTTTTCACAACGTGGTATCTAACTGGCAAGAGGGATTTTAGTATTCCTGGTACAGGCACTACAAGGCAGTGAGGGGAGAAAGGAAGGGGTCCTATGTCCATGCACTGATCAAATTAGACATAAAAATATAAGATAAAGGAAAAGCTGTGTCTTGTCATTCAGCAATTCACTAGAATCTTGGTGATGCAGATGAAAAGACCTACCAAGATTGTACAGCAAATTAATAGCAGAGACAAAAATAGTGTTTTGTGTTTATTGCCAGCCCCTTCTTCTCCCTCTTGATAGCAGAAATATTGTCAAAATTCAGTTTATGTTCCCAAGAAAGAATGTGTTGTCATCCATGACGTATTCATTTAAGCCTTAATTACTGCAATTCAGTAGAATCCATTTGATTCTTTCCCACATTTTATATATAAATAAATTTGTATATACAATTCAGATTTTACCTAAGACAACAGTAGTCTATACAACTGTAGCTAATAGACTCAGCCTTCATACAACAGGAAATTGTTGCACTGGTTTTTAAAATGTCCCACTGTGATTCTTCAGGCAGTCCATTCCAAGGTTCCTGTTACCCTAATTTCTTTATGCCTATACTTCTTTATGCATCAACATGTTTAAATTCTGATCATTTTAACTTTATCTGAATAAATGGACATTTCTTTGTATTAAATGCTTTGAGAAGGATTTCCTTGGTTTATTTAATTGTTGTCAATTCCACCACAATTTAGATGAGAAATGCCTCTTTTTCAGAGTCTTCTTGAATCTCAAGTTTGAAGCAATATGTGAGTGAACACTTTAAAGTGATGTTTTTATTGCACTCTAATGTATATTTTTGAAGCATAGGCCTGGGGATGTAGTGATTATTGCAGAACTAAATCTTTGTAACTACCAACTATTAAAAGCACAAAAGGTGAAATATAAAATTCCAGTTAATGGGACACTTCTTCACGGCTGCAAAGATGTAAAATTACAGAATATTCATTTTTTTACATTTGGACAGGGAAAAAGTATATTATCCAGTATTTGAATTGTTTTAATACTGTTAAAGGAAGCTATTACCATGGTTCTAGAACTTTCAGACAATAGTAGCATCAAAATGTTTTTCATTCATATTGCAACAAAACCGGTGATTTAGAAGTACTTGTACTAGTTGATTTTGTTCTTTTAGGCCTTTATTTTATAAAAGTGTTTTGAACCAACCTCTTGTACCATCTACCTCCTTAGCTAGGTAAAAAAATTTAAGCTCCTACCTTCTGAAGCATAACAAAGCTAGGCTTTTTCTTCATTAGCAAGCTCTAAGGAGCTTGCTAATGAAGAAAATCTCTAAGGCTCAGAAGAAGTAAATTTTTTGGCAGAAAAAGATTGTGCTAGAAACTTCACAACTACAATATTCTCATTTCAGGGTTTTTTTACTCAAAGTAGTTCTAGTCTGGTCCTGTAGACTGAATGACCATTAGTAGTTGCAGTGCAGTAGATTAAGTACCATCCTATTTTATTTTTTTAAGCAGGAATCCTGTTCTCATGTTGCAGAGCTGCTCTGTGACATGAACCAAAGTGCACTAAATACGAATGATAGAGATTTCCTTCAAAAGTACACTCTTAATCTGAACTGAAAATGCTAATGTGTCCCAGACAGCCAAATATATGTTCACCTCTCCCAGTGGCCTCATTGGTGTAGCTATTTAAAAACAGTGAGACAGCTCCAAAAGGCAAAACTGACAGAGGACTTGCACAGCACATCAAAACCAGTATTCCTGTGACATTTGCTAAAGTTGCACTTTAAGGCTGTTTTCCACATTCTGTTTAAAATCTCTTAACAATAGGTCATATTCACAATATTTATTTCCAAAAAAAATGCCTACCTAAGTAGGTTTCTGGATAGCTTAAACTCCTTTGCAGAACAGATTAGGTGTTTGAATTCCACCCTCTATTTCTTCAGTATTTTATTCCTAAATCTGTGCTCTTTTCTCTGCTTTTATTTGAAGTCAATTTGGATAGCTGTCTGCACAGCTGTCTGACTTGTAAGGGTTGCTTCCATAAGTTCTGAGCTCTCCCATGACTTGTGATGAGTATCTAGACTTCATTACTCATGCATTTGGATTTGATTAAGTATTTACTCATACTGTGTTTGTATTATGAGATTTCAGTAGGCTGTTTTATGCATTACTGATATGTCACAACATCCTAATAGAATTGGGGGAAAAAAGTAATATTTATGCATAATATTTTCTGAGCCTCCAAAGAGAGAACATTTTATAGACTTTTCTAAATATTTCTTACACTTTTCAATTCATAAAAAAAAGTGATTCTGTCAATCAGGATCTTTGAAACTTCCTTAAGTCTCTTTAGAAAGCAACACAAAACCAAAAGCAATTTTTGCTTTATGAATGGTATTAATTTCACCTTCTTTCTCAGGGCATCTTAAGGGGAAAGAAAATAAAATCAGAATTGCCCCATTGTTATTTCTAATGCCTGCTTTTATTACATCATGTTTCTGCTGGAATTCTGATAGCATCTGAGTTTGGTAACCAGCTTCATACTACTCAATGCTACAAGTATGTCCTTCTCATTATATCTTTTTTTCAAGTTGGTGTTCTCTTCATTTGGCAAAGACTATTATGGTGTTATCGTCATACTTTTGTATCCATATCAATATCCCCCCGTACAGTGGAAACTCTGCTGTGAAAAATCTCTTTCCCAGACTGACAGTCCCTCTTGTATTTGTAGCCTCTTTCATAATACACTAAGATTCCTCTGATATGTCACTTGGTTCCAAAACCAAGAGTTGGTCAATCTTCCAAGACCCTTATAGAGCATACAGCATGAAGGGGGGAAGAATGTAATGAAAAAAAGTAGGAAAGAAGGGATTTTACCAATCTAAGCAGTGTGTCCAGGCCTGAAATCCTGGTTGCAATTTAAAGCTTAAGTTTTGATTTGCCATTAGTCCTAACTCTTTATTTAAAAATAAAATGGAAAAAAAATGGCAAAGAATATGTAGGCATATTTGCATTTGTCTCTATGAAATCCCATGCTGTTCTATTAATAAATGTTACATTTTTGGTAGCAACATAATAGTAGTTAAAGATTTCTTTTAAATCTTGGATTGCTGTTTATTCACATTATTAGGAAAACTTCAGATCTTAGTAGTGAAAATGACTTACAGAGTTGATTCTTCCCATTCTACACGGTTGTGTTTTTTTCTGCTCAGCCCTATGTATTGGCTAGATATATGCATGTTCAAATGGTTCTTATTGGCTAATTCAAAGGATAAAATCACCTTACTACAAACTAGTCAAGGTTCTTCCTTAATTCCAATGGTATCTGCCTATACTGATAACTTCAATTTCCCACTGATTACAGGATATTGTAAAATAAATTGTAGTAGTATTAATTCCACAGTTATAATTTGGTGGTGTTAGAAAGTATTTCAAATTGTGCATAAACCAAGTTTAATATGTCCTTTAGTGCAGCATGCAAATATTAATAAAAATGAAAGTGAATATTTTGAGGGTGTTTGAATGGGTGTGGGGGACGGAAATGAAGCTAAAAAAATAAACAGACTTAATTTTACCTACTACTGCATTGGGTTTAACTAAACAAGCAATTACTTCTTTTCCTCTGAAATTATTCAGAATATGATGGTATATAAATGTTTAACTGTCCTGAAGAGAGTCTGTCTGGATCAAACTGTACTGCCTTTTACCTACATTGGCATCCCAAACTTTATTTCCACTGAAAAGGTGACTTAGTGCTCCTTGACGGTATCTCAGCACTTTTCTTCGTATGCAAATATTTGTCTCTTGTTATTCTGCAAGAATAACTACGTCATATTTTATTTGTTTACCTTAACTTCCAAGCAGTCCGACTTTATTTCCCTGGATTTAACACACTTAGCAGTAGCTTCAGTACATCCTGCACTAGTCAATTACTGACATTCCCTTTGATTTCAAAGTCTACCATAGACCCACTTATTTTCTTTCTGGAAACCCAAGTGAAAGGAACAGTTCATCCAATTCAATAGTGATTTTGCCATCAGTCTTCATAAATTTGTCTCCTAATCTTTTTCTTTATATGACTGCCACCAGTTATTTCTCATACATTGCTGTTAATATTATTCCTGAGAGAAATGCCATCTAACTCCTGTAAATAGAATATACTTAATACCATTTTGTGGTTCCTTATGTTAATTTCTTATCCATTATTTCATGCCATGTTACTGCTACTGATACCTAAAAATGTGACTTAATCTTTAGAGTTTGGGAGGAAAATGAAAGTATTTCTCACTTCCAAAATAGCATTTGAAAATCCTGGAATAAAAGATATTAAAAACCTGTATTTTTAGTCAATTTTGGAATAAAACAGAAGTAAAGCCCTCAGTTAGTCATCAACAACATCCCTCCCTCAGCACCTTCCAAAGATTCCAGTAAATCACCAGTTCTCATCAGACCACTTTCTCTGCAGTTGTTGCTGTTTGAAATTTGTACTGGATGTACATGCTTTCTTGACTATTTCTTCTGCAATCAAATTGTAATTTTATTCTTTCTTAATTAAAAAGCACCAAAAAGTGTAAGTAAGATCATGGTGCCTTGTACTGTTTGGCAACATTGTTAATTGTCTTCCATTTTTTTTTAAACCAAGCAAGCCTTCAGCTAGTATTCCTCTAATACTGATATCTGGAATATGTAAGAAATATTTTTAGTTTACTGATCTTCTCTCTACTTGTGAAAAAACATTACTGATTTGGTTTATGTTAGTCTATGTTAGAATTCTCCTTCTGCCTTAGTGGAGGTTAGCAATTTTACTTTACATACTTTACATACTTTACATACTACAGCATGGTAAATTGTGCTGCTAGCATAACTATCAATGTGTCACTGTTTTGTGATATTTGAACATTCCTGCTCTGAAATCTAACACAGTGGCAAACACCACAAATATATCTGCTTCAAAAAGAAATCAAAAGTAATAATTGCTAGTGTCAATGTAAATAACAATATGGGCTACTCTCAGAATAGCAAATATTTGGCTGCCGAAAACTTGAGATGAAATTTGGAAGTGTTTGGAAGAAATAAGCCACAAATCTGAACTTCCTCAAGTTTCTAAAGAAAAGTTGAACCTTGATTTTTCTGATGTTAAGGGTTTTGCCAGGTGATCAAGACTGATCAGTTAATGTGGCTTAAGAAAGTTATTGCTCATCAGTTTAACCACAATCTACAATTGTGCTCATGCTCTGAAGTTTCTCTGTGAACTGTGATTATATTAGCTAAACACCTATTTCTTCTGTTTCAGATAGTCTACAAAGCTATACTTGCTTTTGTAGTCCATCTGTACAGTAAATAACAAAGAAAACCATGGCCCCAAAAGAATGGTAAATTTCTTGATACACAACAGCACAGCCTAAATACTAGGTGTTTGCTACTTACAGAGTTGTGTCATCAAACTGTAAATGTATTTTGTTTTGACCTTTTGAAGCAGAAGCCTCATTGTCTATTTCTGTAGTTGATGTTCTATCTGTCAACGTAAAGCATAAAAGAGAAAATGTCCTTTTCCTCTTCCTAGTCTGGTCATAGTTGGAGGTGGAGGTGGGGAGAAGCAGGTTCACTTGCTCAGTTCTTTGAAGAAAAGAATATTAATATCTATCTCCAAGGCGGTAACCTGGGAAATTGGGCAGAAGTTAATCCTGTTTTCAGATGTCAAATTCCTGAAAAGGGATAAGTAATTAAGACATACAACATTCATTAGTTTAAGGTCAACAGCATCTTTATCTTGTGTCTCCCTGACCAATATACCTGACCATTCCTTGGCAGCAAGCACTCCTCAATGACTGCGCAGACTACCAATATGCCTATCACAGAAGTCTGTGTAGCCTGGAACTTAACTCTGAATCCCTGTATCTAGTCCATGCTGGTTATATAATACCCAAGATACGCGCATATTTTATCAATAAGCAATAAGAGATAATGGTAGATCTCTCTTGCAAACTCCAACCTCAAGCAGCAATTTGCTACTGATCTAATCCAAGGAAACTTAAAGCTATTCTTAAATAAATACATTGATTTTACTCTTCAAATTGCCCAGAGACCCTGGCTCAGTCTGAAATCAATGGACACTCTGAATGCACAGTGTGAAAAAATGAAATACAGTAGTTATAATTAAATTCTGGCTAGGAAACTGTAGTGCGACAAGAGCCATATTTAGCCATTGAAAAGGTGATTAAAAAGGTTTAATGTAAATTATATTAGAGATTAAAGAGATAATTCCAAATGAGTACAATTTCACTTTAGAACCCTATGTTTCAGGCACCTTCCCCTCTTAATAATAGAGGAAACAAATACGAAAAACCTTTTTATAAGAGTGATTTCCAGCTAAACAAGTAACACAAGGGATTTTACAGGACCTATGTAGTAACTACGTGTTTACTGAAAGTAGTAGTAATAACACATTTGTAGTAACAACACTACAGTGTTATCTAATGATAACATGGTAAATACCCCATGACAATTCTTGTTAATTTCTTTTTCATTAGGTAACAATATTTCATCATTTCCAATTAGCTCTACAGAGACACATAATTTTTGAGACAGATATCTTATTTTTTAACAGCTGGCTCTGAACAGCATTTAAAGAGTTATTTTACCTCATTTTGAAGCATTCTGGCAAATTCCGTCAGGGTGCATTTTTAGAAATTTACTTCAAACCATATATTATTCATGGGTCTATTTGTCTATGAAAAATAGGCTTTCTTATATTCACCGGGATTTACTTTTCCAGTTTTTGAAGGGAAAACAAGAGGGGAAAAGTTAAATGCAATTCAAGCACACCAAAGTGCTGTATTAACAGAAGACAGGTTACATTCACTGGGTTTGCACTTCTAAGCTTTTTGGAGCAGAATGCTCAGTGTTACAGAGAGTACCTAAACTCCCCAGCGTTTAAACTGCACGCCTGCTGAGAACTACAGACAGGGTGGCAGCTTCCCCTAACCAGCTTGCTTAGCAGGGATTATACATTTAGGGACTATCTTCAGCACAGAAAGTCTTTATACATGTAAGTCCTATTGAAATAGCCAGCCTAGGATAAAAGTTCTGTTTATGAAATCCTTTGGTTTAAAAAAGAGTGTTTGGGCCTTCTCCAAATTCTTTACAAAGCTGAGTTTGCATTGTGTGTTCTAGTGAAGCCAAAGAAAAATTGGAGTTATTTGCGGAGACCGGGATTAGACCCTATATCTGCAGGACTTTTGGCTTGCTTAAAACTCTCTCTGTACTGTGTTTTCCTGACCAATTGTAAAGACTGTTTCTTCACTTTGCACTTTCACTTTTTTACAAAGTTAACCTAAGAGGCTAGCTTGAAGCATCGTCTGAAATCAAGGGCCAAGCGAGTTAGTTTTAGGAAAAAAAGTTGCTATGTGCTTAAAAAAGGTGAAGCCTTCTTTATCAAAACTACCTTTGGGCAAGTAGTTCAGGGTTTCTGTGTGGCTGAAGCTAATTGAAAATAGCAAGTGGAGAAGGGTTTTCTGGTGTTTTAAATTGGCATGGAGTAAGATGTCTACTTCAAACAATTTGTGAAAACTCACACTCTATTTATAATAGATTTCTTTGGGGGTTTGGTGTGGCAGGCAAGAGGTGTTTTCTACAATATCTGCCTAAGGCCGTCTCTTATCTTAAGAGTTAAATTTGTTCAGTTTCCCTTCCTTACATTAGTTGGTTTTGTACCAGGCAGATCAACTCTGCTAGCTCCAGTAGGAATAAAAAGAGCAGCATTCTAATAAGGGTTACTTTTCAACACTTAGAACCACTAGCCAAAGCAATGACCTTGTTTATAGAGAACTCCATTCACTAAATTTAGATCAGTATGACACAAATGAGTCCAGAATACATTTCAAAAGTGGTGGTAATAACAGGATGGCTGTAAAATTGAAAGGTGCTGATACAGTCACAGAAAGTTAAGTTAGGAGAAACATATAGGTATCTTGTTGCCTTTCTTGGAGACAGACTTTGCTACCTTCATTTGTGTTCTTGAAAAATTCTTCACAACATTCGTTTTTCATTACAGACATTACCATGCTATACCAACAGGAAATGGGTAGCTTGAACAATACATGTAAATCATTTGAATGTACGACTTCTAAGTTCAAAAGGATGGTTAAACATATGTAAACATCTTTTGTGTTTTTCCATTCCTGAGTTGTAGGGCTTGAAATGGGAGCACAAGCAACAAGAAAAGAAAAAATGACCAACTTCCATAGGAGCTGTGGCTGATATGAAGTTAAATTCGGTTTGTGATGACATTTTGCACCAGGCATCAAGGTCCCCCCTGCAGCAGTCAGGAAAGTACCATGCTAGTTTGATGGGCTGGATTCAAGTAATATAAGTAGTCTGTACATCTGATCTGGGTAGAAATGTATAAACTCTTAATTATATGCCAGTCGAGAAGCTGGCTCGTAAATTCAAATGATTCTGCACTACATACTCCTTAGACTTGTTTCTTCTACCCATTCTTTAACAATTATGTGTCTGCTTCTCAGAGTCACACGCAGAAAAAAAACAATCCCAAACCACTCAACAATGGATTCATTGGATTATATCTATGGGAGTCTGTATGTACAAAACAGGTTCATATTGTTATGTATTTCCTTCTGACAGCTTCCAAGTGAAGAAAGGAGACAAAAATAGGAAGGAGGCTCTTTTTCCCTCTTTTCTGATGGGGGAAGGAAGGAAGGAGGGAGGGAGGGAGGGAGGGAGGGAGGAAGGAAGGGAGAAAGGAAGGGAGGAAGGAAGGGAGGAAGGAGGGAAGGGAGGAAGGAGGGAAGGGAGGAAGGAAGGGAGGGAGGGAGGGAGGGAGGGAGGAAGGAAGGAAGGAAGGAAGGAAGGAAGGAAGGAAGGAAGGAAGGAAGGAAGGAAGGAAGGGAGGGAGGGAGGGAGGAGGGAAGGGAGGAAGGAGGGAGGGAGGGAGGGAGGGAGGGAGGAAGGGAGGAAGGAAGGAAGGAAGGAAGGAAGGAAGGAAGGAAGGAAGGAAGGAAGGAAGGAAGGAAGGGAGGGAGGGAGGGAGGGAGGGAGGGAGGGAAGTGGGGCAGAACCATACAGATGGGAGAGAGAACTGTGGGCATTGTCAAGCAGAGGCACACCTTCTGCACTTGACTTTCTCCTTTGTCCCATGTTCATTTCTTTGGATGTGGCTTGCTTTACTTGAAGCAATATCTTGAAGTGTCTCAGAGTTTGTTCTTTTACTTTTATCCCTTCTTTACATAGACATTAAGAGTAAATAAAATGTAGCAAAATCATAACAGTTGTATTTCACACTATGTTAGTGCATCACTAAACATTCAGAACTTACTGCGGAAGAAATAATTTTCAAAGCAGCTTTTTTTATCCGAATGGTATTATAATGAGAGCAACCTGGTTGCAGGTTCAATACATGCTAAGGAAGAAAGAGAACATTCTGTTAAATGGATTCTTAGTTGACATGTGGTTCAACAAGGCAGAAAATGAAGAAGATAATCTGCTACAAGTCATGTAAACAATTTGTATAATGCTACCATTCCTTTTTAACACACAGGAGGACTCAGTCTCTGTTTCGCTTTGTGTCTTCTAAAATCCCCCCATGAAAAAAGAAACCAGGCTTACTCTGCCAAAAAATGGCAGAGCAATCTCTTGTAGCCAAATTTTTGAAAGCTTTGCTTAAATGAGTTTTTTGAAACTCTTAGTAAGAAATTACAGCCATATTAACAAATAAAATATTTTTACAATAATATATGGATGAACAGCTGAGAATCTTTGGAATCTTTTTCACTAGACACTGCATAGTTCCTCAGGATTAAAACTCCTCATGAATCCTGTTGAATTCACTTGGTCATTTTAAGCCTGCTATAGACTTTTTGACTAAATCTAATTCCAAAATAGCCAATATAGAAAATGTGCTATCTTTGCTCATGTGTTCAAATATCTGTGTTTGATCTAATATTCTCATGAGATTTTTTTTATGTGCTATTAATTCACATACCTCACACTTTAAAAAAATCTTACTTTCTACCAAATAACCAAGTTCTTGTTTTGAGTGAGCCCTAAATGTAAGTACAGTTATTTAGTAGTCAGTAGGTAGGACCATAATAATCCAAACCAATCTTTTAATTTTATTTTCTTTTAACATAATTTACAAAAAATGTAATTTTGGTTTCTGTTTTTGTATTTTAGTTTTAGTTTCCATCAATTGTTTATTTGTGAAAAGCTAGTGAAATAATTGGATAATTATGTTTGAAAACTTGCAACAGTAGAAAAGTTGAGACATTTCAAAACTAAACAATGCTTTGTATCGTAATAACATCATGGTTCTAAATAGTTTTGTTTTTTAAAGAGTATTGTGTTTGAAAGGGTGGAAAGGACAATAAATAACCTGTAAATAAGAGAAAGATTTAATGTTGTGACAGAGAACCTATTTTTGAACCATGTGCATTGAAATTTACACAGTCTTTCTAATTAAACTTTGTAGGTTAAGATAAAATGACTCACCTTCCATTTTCCATTGCCAGACCTAGCGCAGACCTAGTGCTCCAGTGTTTATTGCTCCCCTCTGTACAATACAATCCTCAAACTATGCCATTTTTCTGACTGCTTTGTAGTATAAAGATACCAAAATAGATTTAAATTGCTTTCCTCAAACTGTGGTAATATTCTACATGGAACCGCACTACAAGTTGATTTGAACTAGATTGCAATAGATTAATCTAAATAATGATGGAGTCTAGAAGCAACAACACCACAAACAGAATAGTGAATTTTGACTCTGCTTCTGGAGTTTAAAGATATCCTGGTAATTTCCATGTTACTCTGTAGACTGTGAATGTATATTCAATAAAGTTTCACCAAATGATTCGGCCCTAAGCCTAATAATTCTGATTCTGCTGGACTCTCCAGAGCGTGCATATATTTAGAAGGAACTGACAATAACTGCTAACGCAAAGCAAACATTGACATTTGAATGCAGAAAGACTTATGTTTACTTGGTTTAAAGTATCCCCATTACTCATTCATCTTCATGGTGCTTACTCTAAGGCCAGATACATCATGCTAACACTGATAAATCTAAGTGTAATCTGTACTGTTTAGAGACAATAGATGCATA
Organism: Fratercula arctica; assembly: GCA_947846985.1. Classification (NCBI taxonomy): domain Eukaryota; kingdom Metazoa; phylum Chordata; class Aves; order Charadriiformes; family Alcidae; genus Fratercula; species Fratercula arctica. The sequence continues at coordinate 50,630,236 of CANTUZ010000005.1, read as the reverse complement.
ACTGTAAGAGCTGCCTGCTTCTAAGAAGAGAAACAGGGAGAAGAATCTGACATACCATAATGCACCGGATGGAATTCTTTAGTTGCTTGCTTCTGTTCTTTCCTATACTGTCTCCAATATTTTTTTTCTCGGTATGTGTCTCTGTCCCAGAATAAATACTTGAAATAGTGGTTAACTACATGAATAAAGGAGAGTTTAACCTAACTAAATTGCAAGTGATTTACAAAAATGCGTTTTCCAATCTTCTTTACAGTGGAAGAGAATTGCTGCTTTAGCATTTAAGCACATGACATTTAGGAGTACATTAAACACAACCACAATCCTATATTTCAACTAGGAAAATGGGAATAATTAACATGACCATACACTGATATATTTTAACTCTCTCAGGGCACTTAAATATGCAGTTACCTTTTTTTTTTTATTTTTGCCTTTAGCAAAAGAAAAAAAGAGAAACAAATTGATCAAGAAAGTAAGTAAAATTCTTATTTAAGGATGTCTTTGGGGTGGTAAGCAGCAAATTAGTTATGGAGCCACACATGATGAATGGCAGATGTTTTGTGTAATCCAATTTACACACTTATGAAAGTAAGGATTCAGTGGAAAAATAGTATGTGGCTCCATTACTGGAGACTGTATCCTAAGGATGCTAGCTTAATTTTGTCATTTTCTGACTTCTAATAATTTTATTTTGTAGTCATTGCTCCTTTAAGGACATTATTTTATATGAGTAGAAAATATCTTACCCATTTCTCTTAATTTAGTGCAACAACAACACTTCCCATTAAACCCTATACTAGAAATCTCTTTTCCAGACATGCCAAGTGCTATTCTAATCCATGCCTTAATGACGATTGTCCTTAATTTAGACAACATAGATTGACTGATTTTTTTAACTGGAAAGCTGAAACCAGGCATAAATATCTTCTCAATATCATACCAATAAAACTGAGATTGCAGCACAGGAGTTCATGGCTCCCACTCCCAAATTTAAGCTAACTAAAAAGCAAAACTTCTTTTCTTCCCTGCCTAAAATGCGGCTTTAATTCGGCTCTTCACAATGCATTTGTATATACAAATCTGGGCAATTTATCCTTTCTTTTTTTTTAACTGAAACACAGTTGTTAATGCCAAAAGTGCAGTCGCCAACGAAACTATGTGTTTGTGGAATGAGAACTTCCCACTTCAAAGACACATTCACGTAAGAGTTCATTTCCATTATCTGTGGTATGCAGTCAGTAAAATAACATTTGCTATTTGCAGCTACAGTTCGTAATCATCACAAATGTGATCCCGTGTAAATCACTGTTTAACACTGTGATTTGAGAGACTTTTTTTTTACCTGATGGCTGTACATCTTGTGTTGGTGATACAGCATTTCGGTGTAACAGCGGTTGTTCGATGCACAGCCACAAAGCCATTGTCTGAAGTTGTAGAAAAAAGATGCATTTAATGTTCTTGTTAACTAAAAGTATGAAGCACATTCATTTATTTTAATGAATCTTTGATATTAATGTACCCCAGTTTGTGGCTTGTTTGGGTAAACATTTTGAAGCTTCCAGGTGTTTCTTCATGGCTAGTATGTTACAGTAGCAAAATATGGCTGCAGGTATAGCAAATTCCCGTATGTATGTAAAAAGAGGGGAGAAAGGCAGTATCTCAAATGATATATGTTGTTATCAAAGCTAGTTATTTGTATTGTGTATCAAAGCTAGTTACAACAAGCTAAAACTGGTTTATTTTTACTGTACTTAATTTAGGCTTTCTGAAATATTACAATTCTGTTTATTTTCAGCTTTTCATTAATTTAATCAGTATTTCGTTCTCTTACTGACCTCTTTCTAAAATAATCTGTCAGGAGAAAACTCTGGAAAATAGAGACTTAGATCATTTGTGAATTGTAGTATATTCAGAATCATTTTCTATGGATGAAGCTTGTTGAAACTATTTACTGAGATTGTATTCAATATTTTAGCATTAACTCTGGGTCTCTTCTAGGTGAGTCATTTAACAGACTGATATCAAAATTTAATGTTCTGCAAAGGGAGGAAAATTACAGTGCTGAGTTTAGTTTATTTGGCATCATTTATAAATGGCTTCAAGTTCCTTTGACAAATGGTGATCTGTAAATGAAAAATAATAACTTTTTAACTCCATACCGTTTGGTGAAATCTATGAATTTTGGATTCAAGAAATATCAACAATAATATATATAAAAATAAATAGATAGATAAAGAAGCAAACAAATACATGACCAGTAGCTAACATAATTGTGAACAGTATTTGCACAGAGTATCAAAAACCATCCGCTTGAAAAATGCATGGTTGATCTACCTTATCCAAATGGATATTAAGTAAACGCAAACTTACAAAAGCATTCACACACCCTGTTAAAAAGTAGTGTGTATGAGAAGTACAATAAGCATTGTTCTTAGGGTTGAGAACATTATCACTACATCTATTCTGCCTTAATTTCTATGAGTTTTCTCTATTTAAAAAGTTCAGTTTATATTTCTGAGAAAGGTTGACCTTTGAGTATGAAAATATTACAATTTTTAGCTTCAAGGAAAATGGCCAGGAAGAAGTAATTCAGAACTCACAATCATCTCACAGCAGAGTACACGGTGTTGCCTTGTGAAGGTTCTTTATACAGTGCTGTTGCAGTTCTCCAAGAAACTGACAAAATTGGCAATGTATTTTTTAGCTTCTGAAAGGAAACCGATTCCCATCAATGTTTTTCAACATTCAATGATTATGAAAAGAAATATTTATTTGCCATTAATTCTTGGAGATCCTATCCTACCCATCTGTAAAAACTCACTTGTTGTGTCAGTGAGGCTTTTTTTGGTATATCAAATCTTGAAACGTATCTATAGTATACATTATTTCCTGTCTTATGCTCCCCTAAAATATGACCTTCTGAACAGTTAAATCTAATCCTCTTCTATTAGCTTCCTCAATCTCAAAAACTGTTTACCAAAACTGTAAAAAAAAATGTTTTTTTTTTCTCTATGATTATTTGGAGAGCACTTCTAAAACTGGATGAGTTCTAAAACTCCAGTCTTTAGCTTCACCATTTGAAACTGTATTATACCCATTGGGTATGTCCCTCAAATAAAAATTTCTTACTCTCCATTTTTTGATTCCTCCCCCCACCCCCCCCCGCCCCCCACCCTAAAATGCAGCTTTATTCCTTTTCAAGCTCTCCATTTCTCAACTACCATAATAGCACTAATCATGTCTATTCCAGGTTGAGTTCATATTTTTTGATTGCAGTGATTACAGGTGTACACGGCTTTCCATATAAGGTCTTGCTGATGATGTTGTACAGCATCACTTGTATTTTCCTATCTGTATTTTGCCTCAAGCATCCCAGAAGTATATTGACCTTTTTCTCAGCCATATCACATTTATAGCTCATAATCATCTGTTGATAAGTTAATACACTTATTTCTTTCTTCCCTTCTGTTTTCGAACTGAAGAGACTTCAGCTTATAACAGAATTTTTTTTTGTTAACCTATAACTTGATGCATTTATTCACTCCCTTTTTATTATTCCAGTATTCTTTAGCATTCATTTCTTGTGTAATGTTACAGCACTCCTGTAACTCAGGATCATAGGTCTTAAGAATCTTTCCCCATCTTTATAAAAGCCACAAACTAGTAGCAAGAAGTTGTATGTTCATATGCTATTATTAGATTTTTTTTTTTTTTTTTGTCACAGGAAATTGTCTTTTGAGGTTATGAATAAGATGAAGTTATGCTGTACATGCATAGTGGAAGGATGAGAGGCAGTCTGCATTAATTCAAATGAGAGGTTCAAACTGAATATAAGGAGAAACTTTCACTGTGTGAACTGTGAGAACACTGAAACATGTTGTCCAGAGAGGTTGTGCAACCTCCATCCTTGGAGGATTTCAAGGCTTGACTGGATAAAACCCTGAGAAATCTGGTCTGACCTCATAGCTGACCCTGCTTTGAGCTGGAAGTTGAACTAGATGACCTACTGTTGTCTCTTCCAGACTGAATTATCCTATGATCCTATGGGTTTTATCATAAAAATATGTCTTCTTTTTTTAATTCCAGTCCTGATCTGCTGAGTTTCTTCTGGTTCTTTAAGTATAAATGTAAAAATTATAAAGGACCTTATGAAACCAAACTTTAGTAATCCATTTTTGGTCTGTTGTAATCTTCTTGGGAAACGTCCTGAAAAAACCGCAGGTTTTATACTATAGGCAGATGTATAGAGAAGCAAAAATGAAGGGAAAAAAGTGTCTCAAGGAATGTATCTAGGACAGTTCTCACTGTGATAGCTGCATACAGGCAGAATGGTCTTGAATTCATGTATTTTTTGGTATGGGGTTATATTTGAGTTGGAGGTGGGATTGGATGGAGTGCATAGAACTTTTCAAGAAACTTTTGTACTGGCAAAACTTGTTTTTAGTCATTCCCATAGATTAAACCTATTTGTTCAGTAACTATTGGTTGTTTAATAGTTTTCTAATTCCCAGTCCATTTATTCAAATCTGAGATGCTACCTGACACTAAATAAATATCTTCATGTCAAATATTCTTTTTCTTTATATCATCCTGCTTTTCTTTGCTTATTACGTTACATGGTAAGGTGCATTAACAACAACAACAAAAGCTTAAAACATTAGTTTTAAATATGATTCATGATGGTTTTGTGCCCCAAATTAAACATGTTCAAACATCTTAATGCTGCCATAGTTATCGCCTTAATGAAAATGTTACAATCTTATCCATTCTTGGCTTCAAATACTTATGGCAGGGAAATACACTTTTTTAAAGTGCAGTATTATGTTTGGGTTACTTTTAGTTCCATATAATTATTATTTTTTTAATATTAGAATATACTTTTTTACTGCTCTGTGAATTAAATACCTGTTAGAAGCATTTAATACTCTGTGATTATAGAGAGGATATATGATTTGCACTTTCACCAAAGTCAATACGCTCTTACTTGAGAGAGACACACACACAAAGGAGTTGATTTACTCTAAATTGTTTTTTCTCTGAGTTAATTTTTAACGCATTTGGTATCATTTCTAAGAAGCAACTTCAAAATTTAAATGGATACAGGAAGACCTTTTTTATAAATACGTTTTGGCTTAAGGACACAGATGGCCACCTTGTGCTTCAAAAAAAAAAAAAAAAAAACCAAAAAAAAACCAAAAAAAAACCAAAACCCAAAACCATCAGCCATTTGAGTAACTTGATTTTATTTCCTGAGTACCAAACAGCTTCCTCAATTCACACAGCAGACCAAGTGGATGTTCCCCAGAGGAAAAGAAATAAGAAAAATAATCCCAGCTTTCTGTCGTAAATATGAACAAAGCTTCTCTTGAGCCAAGAAAATGAAGGACTTACTATTCATATCTGCATTTCACTGCATCTGGTGTACCATGCAATGAAGTACCATGAAACTCACATTAGGAAAATTCTGGTATTTTATGAGGAACTCACTAGATAGATGAGAAGCCTGAAATGATTCTGTGCTGCAGTGATCACAAAAATCAACCAAATCCAATCAGTGTTGACCTCCAAGAAGCTAGGGACAATCCAAATATCACAGTGATCTAAGGCTTTAATGGTTTTCAGGGGAAGAAAAGCATAAGAACAGCAGTTAAAAGTAGCAACGGAGAAAGGGAATTTAGATTCCCAACTGTGATCAGTTTAATTAATTTAGTGAGATTCCACGGATTTAGATTGAGATTGACAGACATTTCAAGAACTAAATTCCTTTCAAATGATTTGAGATTCTGTGCAAAATATTTAATGCAAGCCTTAACAAGAAATTTAGCTAAACAGCTGATTTGCTGGATGCTTACCCAATCTCCAAAGCTATAAAGCTATCTTTATGTTTGATTTCTTTCCTTCCCCACATATTCTTTTTATGTATATACTGTAGATAGCTTTATAATAATTCTAGTTTTATGAGCATATGTTGCAAAGCATAAAGCAGTGATGTATGCATGTTTATAGCCAGCAATTTTCAGCTTTATTTATTTTTTGTAATAATCTTCTCATTTGTACCTGGTGATTTTTTGCTTACCAATTTGATGGAGCCAGTGAATTCAACTGAAGGATGATTAGGAGCCCAAATGGAGCCCAAAAGCACTAATACATTATCAGTTCTCCCGGCATTGCCATATGCATGCTGATTCCCAGCTCTTTTCCCCATCTGCATCTTTTCACTCTTGAGTCCTTGATCTTCCTTCCAAACAAAGCATCTCAGCCCATCAGACCAAGCTGCCAGCCAACCACAATTACATGAACACAGCACCACTTTTGTCTCTGATTGACACCAGATCCTGGCCATTTTTAGAGCAGAGATTTCAATATCAAACATAGTTATTAACCCAACCTTGATTCTTTTTTACATAATTTGAATATGTATGTTTTTTAACAGAAAGAAATAGAACAGACCCTTAAAAAATGTGTCTGTCTATGTATCTATCTCCACCTAAAATAAGTTAAAACTGAATGCCTCTTTTTTGGTGAACTAAAAAAATTACTTTTTGGACAGTAAAATGGATAATAAAGATAACTGAGAAGAAAAAGTGATTATGGAGGGGATTCCAATTTGGCACAAGAAAAACAACAGATCCAGGGGTCTGTGCCAGTGGGCAATGAATGCATTGGTGCTGATGAATCTTGCAATGTTGTCATTAAGCCTGCTTATCCTGCTTATTATTGTTTATCTTCTGGTTGATCATCATTATTTTTCAGCATCCAGCTCCTAGCAAAGCACTGCATTGTACTCCCAAGTTTATTTCCCACTGTATGATTATTCAGCATTGGGATTGCTGAATGCCTGCCTGCTTACTGCTGGATGCAGGCTGAAACACTGGCTGATGTGTGAAGCTTCAAGTGATTGCCAAATTACATAATTATTTCCAGTTTAGTCCTCGTAGGGATTTTTGAGATTTCTTTAGTTTTTCAATTTGCTTACCCTCAGGATTCTCATTATAAGCACCACTTTTTCTTTCTAATTATTTGTAATGAAGCTTTAGCTTAAGTCAAAAGACAGAAGTGTGCTGGTGAGCCATTCAAAGGTGATTGCATCTATGTGATACTCAGTTTCTCCAGTGAGTTAATGTCGTTCCTTTGCATCTATGTCCATTTTCAAATGTGTCTTTTGTTTTCAGATGCAAAAAATCCCAGCAAACTCAGGAAGGCTCACTGCTGTAAAGGAACAGTGTACTTCTTAACAATTTTTAGAGAACGGCAGCGAGTGACCCTTAAAAATACATTGCCTGAAAGACCAAAACCTCCATTAGCATTCAGCCCTCGCAAATGGAAGTTGTGCTTGTGAGTCCCTTTAGAACGGAAAGAGAAAAGAAGGCCCCTTTCCTCAGGAAGCCCCTGGCAGTAAAATCTTCCACAGCTGCTATGTTAGTCTCAAATCTAGAGTCACTCTAAAAATGGAATGGCAATGTGCGTGCGCGCACACACACACACACACACACACACACAAAAATAATAAACCTGCTATAACCTGGGCTTCCCAAATCCTTTGTGCAAAGTTCTTTAGAGTCAAGTTCTTCATTTCATCAAAACCCTGTGTTCCATGGATATTGCAAGTAAAAATTTGAAATTCTCAACAGTGGAAATTTGTAAATAGATTTTACCTAAAAGGTTACTTAAAAAGGCTAATTTTCCATATAGGCACTGCCATGATACACTAACAGTGATTCTATTTCTGTAAATAAAAGCCTCCTGATGCAATATATAATATGAACGAAAATTTAGAGGCATTTTAGTTGCATCAGTAAACTTTTGTGCATATGCTACATCTATAGATAAAAATGTTGCTACATCTATAGATAAAAATGTTTTAAAAAGAGAAAGCCTTTGAAAGCAGTTTCCTAAGCAGTGAACAGGGAAGCATAAAACTGAATTTGCTGCAGATGGAACTAGGATTGTTAGAGTGAAATTTGTCACTTTAGATGGTAATCTCAAGGGTTAGTCTGATTAAACCTGAATTAAGCCTTAAAACTAAATTTTAATTTAATTTAAATAGAATATAAACAAGGCATAAGCATGAGGCCCCCTTTTGTAGAGAAAGTCCATGAATACTCCATGAAATCTGTTGGCCAGAATTACATTCAACAAGGCTGTTGGACAAGGTACTTTATATAACAAATTATAGAACCATAAGGTGTTAAGGATGTAGGTTTTTTCCAGGAGAGACTTGCAATCCTCCTAAGTCAGCTGTGTTTGCGACTCCATTATCCTTTCTCCAGGGAGGCCTCAATTTCTTCCCACCTTTACCAGTGGCCCCAGAGCACCTTCTGCCTTGTAGAAAGATATAGAGAAACAAGGTCACTAAAAATTGCATTATTTTTTTTGTGTAAAATAGGAAATGCATCTCTTTGTGTAGAGAGATGTGCTTAGATGGAAGCTGGGAAAAAGAATAAAGAAAACAATGACTTTTTTGAGATTTCATTAGCTCAGAAAGCCTGCTAAGTTCCTATAATGAATATATACATGTGTGTAGGAATAATTTTTAAAGCATAAAAGCTTTATTTCTTGTCCCATTCTCTAGGTCATATGCTCATTGTAGATCTTACTATTGCTATAGCAGGAGTCATAACCAGCTTCAGCAAGAACCACTAAAAATTAGGGAGACAATGAGAGACCCTGTTCTTATCATATATTCAGTAGGAAAGGACTGGAATTCTCAGAAGAAAATAAAAAGTTCATTCTAGGTTTTAATTAGAGAGACTTATGAGGTCCAAATAGTTCAAATAAGCTGCTTGAAATCCAGCAGAACTTCCAAACTGATACTCCTTTTGCAGATTTAATCATCAATAAATTACCATCCTTTTATAGTCACTGAAGAATAATAATATAAGGATCAATTTATCATTATGTCTGTCAGTATATTTAAAGAACAGGAAAAAGGGGAACTTACAAAATAGAATGAAAAATCCTGTCTTTACCAAGTTCCTGGGGTTCGGGATTTTTTCTCCCTACAGAGTACTAAAGAGAACAATAACAAAAAAGTCCTTAAATCAAAAATATTTTGTTTTGAGCAACATACTGATTCTAGGTTCTCCTTGATATATTGGCCATTTGTAGCATATTACATCATAGTATATACTTAAATGCACCCATTTTATTGTACTAGACAAAGAAAATGTATCTGTTATAATAAATATGATGCATTTAGTTCTCCTGTGCATTAAAACTTGGGAAAAAAGTAACACAGTATACTGCTTCTCCTCCCCTTCTTCTTACAAGTTCCCTTGTATTTACCAATAATTTCTCTGGCATTTATTATCTCAAGCATTCTGTATGGTATCTTCTGAGCTACTTGAATCAACACTTTAATAGCCATATTTACATCCTAATATTGATGGGGGGGGAGGTGGGGGGATGGGGGATGGGGGGGGGGCTGGTATTATTGGCATTCTAGTACTTGCATAAGCTGTCATTATTTTCTTTTTGGATCCCATCTGTCACATTATTTTATACAGCCATAACTTTATTGCATATGTATGTAGATTTACCAGTACTAAACTGTAGGCTACAGAGTCTGCAGGAACATTGAAATTAATTTATTATTTGATTTAAGAAAGATAGACTATTTACTCAAGCAGATGAAATTAAGTTTCTCAGTTATAATTGAAACACATCAATAGCAAGATTGCTCAAAATTTAAATGGGCAGCAATAGAATTTTATGAACTATACTCCCTGATAAGTAGTAGACTTTATATGGATTTATCGCACTGTACTGCAGAGGTTTCTTCATATATAAGTGGTTTAGTCTTTTTGTTCAGTAACCAGTTATGTTGTCATTCCTGCGCACTAAGGCATTCTAAATTGTTTTTCATTTTACAGGTAATTTTTTACCTAGAAGTATTTTTCAACATGGTAGTGTGACTTGGATTCCAATGGACTAAGAAGTGTCACATTCCCCCTGAAACACACCAGATAAATATGTCTTTGTGCTTTCAAGAGTATTTTGAGACAAGACTAATCTTTCAGATTATGCAACAAGACAAAAGTAGTTTTCTAGCATTGTGTGATAAACACTTTACTGTCTGAAGAAAAAAACAACAACCCACAGTTATAAAAACACAGTTATAATCCATTGGAAAAGGGTGAATTTTACTTTGTTTTATGGAGATTTGTGGGAAAGAAAACCAGCAGAGAAAGATGAAAGAAAACACACACAAAAGCACAAGTATTGGCTAATGTTGGAGGAAATTTTCTGTCAAGTTCTCTGAGTAGAGTTTTCTTGGTATTTTTCTCCCTTCTGAGGGACAATACTCCAAGCATTAGAGTAGATAGTTTGGGAGAAATTCTTCTCTAAAAACCATGGAGAAGAGTACTTGTAAAAATCAAAGGCAAGCAACCATTTTGTAATATCTTTCCCTTCAATTACCAAGATAGCCATAATTTCACTGAGTCAGTTTCTGTATCACTGTTACTGTGGCAGTTATGAAAAATGTGAAGTTTCCCAGTGCAATACTTGGGGGTATACCACCCACATTGTTTACTGATGGAAATTTCAGGTATGGAGAAGAAGGAGGATTTAAACAGATGGGGTTTTTTTGTTCCATGGTCTCCAAGACACTTCCTTCTCTCAGGAGGCATCCAAAGTAACTTTGTGTCAGGGGAATAACAGGAATCAGTATTTTCAGGAAATCTAGCAATGTCTTCTAAAAGCTGGGATAACAGCTGTTCACCTGTGTGTCATAATTCCTATTTCTACAAATGCTTTTGTCTTAGAGTGAGATGCATTTAAAAGCTGATTCTACAGTTCCATCAATGCTGCTTGTGATGTTCCCAATTGCTATAACTTGCAACATAGTGACAACTAAGTCCTCAGTGACTACAGATTTGTTACAATACTTTGCATTTATATTTATCCCAAAGGATACTGAAGTGTTTTATATACTAGGCACACAGCAATCACTTCATCTGCCCGTGAATCACACACCACTGGGGTGGAATACAGCAGATGTTTAACAGCATAAAACAGTATTACACAACAGTTTTAAGACAGCAAGTGAAAAATGACTTATCAAAATGACACTACAGAAGGAATTTAGGAAGGCAGAATGTAATTAAGCAAACTGCAGTTTATACAAGAAACTGATGGTAGCATATTATTCTTGCAAAACAATGTCGTAAGATCTTTAGCAGACAAGAGTGATAAGACCAGTTTTATATCTTACCTGCACAGTCAGACTTTCAGCAGCACAATGGCCTTTAGTGCAATACTAGAGATAGGTAACTGCCAGTATTTAGAAGGTGCAATTAACACAAGATAGTCAACTATTGAATGACAAGAATAGTATTAAATAGCTAAAAAGATAATAGAACAGAGCATGATCACTAGAAGAGGCACACACGAAACACTGATATCAACACAACTCTGGAATGATTATTTTAGTCTCAGTGAAATTATTGTGGATTTGTACCACTCTATGAAACCCCACGTTCTGTCACAGACCCTAAAAATACTTCATTTGGTTGAAATATTAATCATCTGGTTGAAATATTAATCAATGAATAAACTTTGATTCCTACACAATATTTTCTCCATTATCTTAAGAGCGTAGCATATGCTGCACCTTAGCATGACTCTGAATGGTTCAAAATGTCCACATAAACCATATAGCAAACTAATAAAAATGTTGAGGGTTTTTTTTCCTCAGTGGCTTTAAAAGAAAGGAAAGCTTATGCCAAGAAATTGCTTATTTTTTAAACTCACATATGGTGCTGCTTAAGCTTTCTTAGCTGTAACACCATCAGGATGGTAGGAGAAATGGTGGTATTTTTTAAAATCTCTATATGACAGTTCATGGAAAAGCTATTATGGGTAAATCTTCACAAGTTGTCAAGTTTTCTCTGTATACATATTCCTCATTTTCCAAAAATCTTGGCTACAAGGCTCACTGTAATTTTTTTTTTTTTTTTTTTTTTTTTTGTGGTACTGCTTAAAAAAATCCAGAAAAGAAAACTAAAATTTACTAAAAATAGAATAAGAACCATGAATCATGCAAAGCTAAGCATATGATAAGATGAAATGACCTGTATACATTATGGACAGCAGTAGCAACTCAGAGAGCAAAGACACTATTTTTGCCTCCCAGTCTTCATGACTCCTGTGTAAGGGCAAACCACCAAAAAGTGACAGGCATTTAGGTATTATCACCATAAGCTTGTTGTTGAAATTTGAGATCACTACATAACAAATGAAAAGAAGGAGAAGTCCTTGTTTCCCTAGGAGGCATGCACGCAATAGAACGCTTCCCAAAAACTTGAGTCTGAAGCCTGGCTTGAACTAATGTGACAATTCTGTAACTTTCACAGTTCTGCTCTGACATGTTCTGAAGAAAGTCAGTGCATTTTAATTTCAACACTTACTGAATCTTCAAGTTGTACACATATCTGAAGATAGTTGAAGGCAGATTTACCATCCTGAATCTACAGTTCATCCTGAGATTTGCCCATGTTCAGGTCAACACATGTATTATATGATTTCACCCCTTACTGAATTACTTTCATTGAATGCTATGAAGAACCAGGACTTTTATCACTGTTCTTAATGCTATCTAAAGTCTCTTGTTATATTTATTAATGGTGATGCTTAGAAAGCCATTAGAATATGCAGAAATGTCAGTTTATACTCCTGAATAGCAAAAATAAATCCCTGGGAGTTTAAAAGTTCAAAATAAAAGGATAACATACAGTTACTGATGTTTGTGGGGTTTGTTTTGGGGGTTTGGTGGGTATTTTTGTGTTTTGTTTGTTTGGTTGGTTGGTTTTGGGGTTTTTTTGCTGTTGGTTGGTTGGGAGTTTTTTTGTTGTTTGGTTGGCTTTTGTTGTTTGTTTTTGGTTTTGGTTTTGGTTTTTTTTTTTTTTTTTTTTCATTTAACAGGAGAAGGTACTACATAAAGTGCATAGAAACTTTATTCAGTTTGGGCAAAACTATAGGCTTTGTATGGCACTTTGAAAGTACCATTCAAACTTCTTGAACTTAAGGAGTGCTTTGGTGAAGATTCTTAGGTATTATTATTCCTGTAGATATGAAATTCATACGTGATGATGTATGCAATTTTTGTACCTAAATTCCTAATACAAAAATTTTAATTTATTCTCTGAATGTGCAAAGATTTTCTAAAGGATTTGAAAGAGACTGCTTTCTAGACATATCCTGTATTTTCAAATAAGAACACAACTTTGACACAAGCAAAATAACACAGAATATGAAGGTTACTGAATGAAATTTCTTTGCTTATTCTAATGTTGTATCCTATTTTTTAAAAATTTTAATAACTTCAGTATTTGTTTTGCGAACTGACTGACAATTACCAAAACAAATCCACTCTCTTAGTCCCAACACAAAGTAAGCCATCATTTGCAATTGAACAGGTCTATGGCAAGTTCAGGAATATTATTAATAATATAATTCCCTGCACTTAGTATGTTTCATTCTAAACCAATGTATTTAAAAATTATTAATCCCATGAACTATCATAGATCGGAGAATGAAATGTGACCCTTAACTGTCAGGCAGATGCTCCAACTCCTCAGTAAACATTCGCTGTCAAACAGTGGAGCAGAATAGTTGTGGATTGAAATAAACTAACTTTCTGGTCAATATGATATTTTTAGGTATAGAATGTCATGGTTTTTTGTTTGATTAAAGGAAGTTATAACTTCAATAGATGATGCAAATTAGGAGACCCTGTCAATAGTCTGGTATAACCCAGCTCCACAACTCTCACTGCAGCTGCTATAACTGGAAAATGTGTAGAAGCAGCCCGGCAGATCTTGTAAGGAGTCAGCCAGGAAGCCAATCATATACCCAGATGCTACACTGGAAACACAAATTTGAGAGCTTTCCATCTGGGATCTTGCATCTGCCAAATTTGTCACGTAAGTGGTCACAGCAGTTAGGTTCTGTGCTCCAGATGAGAGGGAAAGGCACCAAAGGGAGCTGTTTACCACCCTGCAATCAACAGGAAAATGCTGTGCCAACTGAAAGTGTAATCATATCTACAGCAATGTGCTAATGAGCTCTGAAAATGTTTAGTAGAATAAGAGGAGTCTCTGGAATACAGAGAAATCAAACACACTGTACATAGACATTAAATTATATGGTAGAATTTATGATTAAAAATCTTCATTAGCCATAAGCTGTCTATAAAAACAATCAAATCAAGTCAATAGTAAAACTATGCTGGATTGCTTGGATTGATTACATATTTGTGGTTCTTTCTTCACAGGTAGCTCAAATATTAGTGCATGCATTCACTCTTCAAACACTTGCCTGAGAGAGGCTAAATATAAGTTGATTTTTTATACCTAAATATTAGAAGGTTGGTCAGTCAGTGAAAAAAGAAGACTCTTTAAACAAAAAACCCTCAAGCCACCAAAACAAAACAAAACAAAAAAAAAAAGGACACATTTTAAACCCTTGATAATTTGGGGGTAAAAAGTGTTAATGCTTCATTAAAAAAATTTTCTCCTAAGTGATTAACAATGCAACAAGTAAAACTGTCTTCTGTCCTGAGATGACACTGAGCTGTATATGTCTTTGGTAAAATGTAACATTGTCTTTCTACACCTTTTCTCTAGGTTAGATTACAAACTGAGCTTAGGCCTGTATTGCAATGTTTCTGTGCAATACTTGCACAGTAAGCTTGACTACATTGTACAGAATCTACTATAAACCAAAAAAAAACCCACAACACCTCAGAAACAGTGAGCCTTATGGATGCTCAAAACCGAAAAGAACAGACTGCAACCTCCAGAAGTCAGCAAACTCGTTATGACCAAAAAGTGGCAGACAATCTTGTGCATTTCTAAGCAACATAATTAGAATTTGCAAATGTTATGTAAGTTTCATAAGGTGGATCCATTTGGCAAAGGTGGTCAGTAAAATGGTATTCATGGGCAAGTGGCTTGGTTGAACCTTTACAAGACCAAAAACAACGTGAAAAGCTTTTTCCTTGCAGATGTCTTTGTTAGTTTTCTTTAAGGAAGAGAAAGATTGTCTGAAGATATGGAGGTTCTCCTGAACTGACCCTAATAAACCATGAGGCACACTCTGAGGCAGCTAATGCATGTTAATGAGGGAGCCATACGAATTCCATTTGTTATTCTTGATAATGTATAGCTTTGGGAAGACAGCAAATTGGGGAGGCTACAGAGTAACAAATCATCCCACTCCTTCTGGCTGTTTGCTGCAGTAGTTCATTAATTTATATAGCAAATGTGGAAAATATCAATATATCATCAATATTAATGTAGTACCACTGTGCGTGTAAAATATTTATCTGGGACAGCTGGTAACGATGCACTCTCTGTCACTGTCCGTTATGTCAGTCCTCTGAGCTTGAGATAATTTTTCCTCAAATAACAATGTACTTGCCTTTTTTTCCCCTAACAATATGGTCTGCCTGTGCACTGCTTACAGGTCTTGCATAGATACAGTGTGCCTTTACAGAATAAAGCCTCTTCAGAAGTGGAGAGGTTACACATGCAAGTAGCACAACTCTCATAATTGCACAATTTGTTTCTGAATGTGTGGAGAACAATGGAGTCACTTGTGTTTCCCCAGACCAAAGACTGCAACCTGAATTCTAGGAGCTTCACAGAATATATTTTGGCTGGTTTTCCAGACCAGATGGCACTAAAGGGTGATACTAGCTGGCCTGCATCCTTTAAAATCAGCCAGCCCATTTCTTTGGACAGTTTATCCAAATACTTTCCTGTTTTACATCAAGGCTATTAAATAAATGAGGCTGAATTACAGTATGTTCTAATGCTATTTCTGGAAATTTCAGCTAACAAAGCAAGACAATAACATAAAGCAAGCTTCTTATTACCTCACAGTGAGTTACCTGTGGAACTCCCATGCTTATTTCATACAAGTATTTCATATTTCACTGCAAGCACTGACTTAATAGACAAGCCAGTTCTGCCTCACGCCAAGCAGTAAAAGACACAGAAAAAATACAAAAGGGGTATCAGTAGTCACCAGAGTAGTCAGTTTTATGTGATATGTCAGACACTGATTTTATCCATGTCCAATACTAGTTCTTGCAACCGTTCTCAAAATTTTAAAACTTGATGGTCACATTTTCTGGGCAATATATGCCTGTTAATCATATTATGTGAATTGCTGGCTCCAGCATGACCCAGGACTCATTCCTCCTTCTCAGTTGCTACAGTTAAATCTGTCACACACATCGTCTCAGTCTGATCCATCCAGCTGCTGTTGTTCAAGTTTGCAGGTTCAGCCTGAAGCAAGGTTGAACCTGTGTTCCAGAGGGACGCATTACACACACTCACACAACATTCAACATAGCTGGCCACACGGGCCACCACAGACAGAGTAATGCCTTTAACAGCACCCATATAAATATCAGCAGCACTAGCATAAAAAAGTACTGTTTGTCCAGCCAGTCCGGGTTGAAGTTCCCTAGAGAAAACACACCCCCTCTCACTTTCTACTTTTTTAAGCACACTCATGTTCACCTACATATCCTTTGAATACTAGCATGGGCTCTAAGTCCTTAACACCTATGTAACAGAAAATGTAAGCAGTATCTTATTCTTAGTAAGAGTCCACTTGAGGCCAAAAAAGTCTACATAGTTATAAATATCAGTATTTGAAATTATTTCTCTTTTCTTTATTTTCCAGCACTGTTTACATTTGCAGAATGTATCCATTATACTGCTTGCTAAATTCCACTATCTCAGTTGACAAAGTTAGCAGTATTCCCTAGCTAAAAAAAACACCAGGATGTTCTTTTAGTACTTATGCAACAAATAGGTCCTGATAGATGAGATTTTTTCAGGAGATTTCTACTGGCAGTACAATTTGAATCAATAAATAGTTTTTAAAACAAATGCATAAATCATTAATTTTTCCCAGTGTAGTGAATTTTTCTGTCTCAGCTTCATGTTCTTAGAAAGTTTGTGTATACTGCGATGGCAGTTCAAACCAGTATTTATTCTTTCTTTTGATATTCAGTTCCAGCATAGCTCCTTCATCCAGTATATCATGGGATCTTGTATTTTCTTTCTCTCGGTAGCTCCAAATTTATGGCTTCCTACACTTTGTCACTGATGGTTTTTTAATAATCATTCTCATCTTCAGACCTTGACTCTGTTTATTGCATCACAGTTCTTTTCTGGTCTGCTTTGGCCTGTGTTACCTTAATCTGATCATGTACATTCAACAATATTTCATCTATACATTTGAGATTAAACTGATAAAAGTAATACATGGAAGTAAATAGTAAATGGATTCTGAAAACCAGAAAAATAAAAGTATGTAGTCATGCACATATTAAACAGGAGGAGAAGGTTGGATATACATCTTCAAACTTCTGGCAACTAAATGATTCAGTAAATCACATTAATATGTTGTATTTTGGTCCACAAATAATGAAGAATATTAGCTTTCATTAAAATCTCACTGACATTTTATACTTCATTTCAGACATTTTCTTTGAAAGTCATTAGCTGTGATCAGGATTTTAAAACTCTTCTGAGGAATATGTCTACCACACAAGCCAGCACAGAACTTGAATTTATTTTCTGTTCTTTTAATTGTACTCTTTCTGATTTCAGGATAGCAGTTTTCATCACAGTTAAAGTGTTTACTCAAAGGTAAAGTAGTGTAAGAGACAAAATTCTGCAGAAGTTAGTTACTGGATAATTTTAAAAAACTAAATTTATTAATAGTAAATAGTAATACATAATTTTAAAAATCTAAATCATATTTTTCTTTGAAAATGTTGTATTTAGTTCTGTAGTATTACAAGTGGAAAGATAAGATGATGATCACTGAAAATCACTGATCATTCATGTACTGAGTCCTACCATAGTTTCAAGCACTGTGCATATGGACATAGTGGTTTTTGCACAAAATTAAGCTAACTACAATCAGAAGCTGCTCTTTACCAGTAAATGCAGTTTATTACTATTAGCTGTGTTAACTGGTCACATAATAGACAATGGAAAAGGACACTTGGAAACTCATGCTATATTAATTCTTTTCTGTGTGAAAGAGAGCTGGGGAAAGGGATCTGTGTACCACGGGCTGCAGTGAAAGATAAGAGGAGAAGGCACATTCTTTTTACAGTAATAGCATAAATGCAATGTCATTAAGTACTAATAAGATGGTTTAGGAAATTTCCATCACTGGAATTTTAAAGATTATGCTAGACAAAAATTTGTTATGAATAGTGGAAGTAAAGTGAGTCCAGCCTGGGGGACAGAGTGCTATATGACCTGTAGATCTCCTTTCCAACCCTTCAGAAAAGAAAAAAAATTATGTCAATGGAAGGTCTAATCCTGTCTCCTCCCTTGTTCGTATAAACTCCTTCATATAATCCTCTTGTGATGAGCCTTTTTCCTTTCATTCATCAGTACTAGATCAATAAAACCACAAATGTCAGAGTAAGCAGCCAACAAAAAGAGCCGGCATTCAGAAAATAAATTGCTACTTAACAGCTCTACATCACTACTTATAAACAAGTACAACTGTTCTCATGAAAGATATGTGCACATTGAATCAGGAACTGCCCTTGTCTAATCAAGACTGTATTTAAACAGAAAGGTTTTCAAGCAATAAAAAGGATAGCATCCCTTCTCCAGTCAAAGACAGTTGATGCAAGC
The DNA here is from genome assembly GCA_947846985.1 of Fratercula arctica. Classification (NCBI taxonomy): domain Eukaryota; kingdom Metazoa; phylum Chordata; class Aves; order Charadriiformes; family Alcidae; genus Fratercula; species Fratercula arctica. The sequence continues at coordinate 50,611,553 of CANTUZ010000005.1, read as the reverse complement.
AGTTCAGAATAAGAAAAAAAAAAAAAATCCCTAAAATTTATCTAATGAGAGTATTTGCAGTTTTATGTGAAGGAGAGGAGCAGATGGGAGCAGAGGGGAAGGGAAGGCAAGGGAAGGCAAAGGAAGGCAAGGCAAGGCAAGAATGTCTTTTATCTTTTAAAGCAGACTATCTGGATTCACGTTCATGAATTTCAGACTTCTGAGATGTAGCTTAGTGACTGTAGACAGTGCTTCCTTTGAATCAGAATTTCAGTACTTGGTACATTTCCATCATTTTCTGTTTCACTAGAAGTACGTCACATGTTTAACGAATGTTTTTTGTTATTTATTCTGCCTCACAGGAAAAATGCAAACATATTTTCTAAGTGTCAGTTAATAAGTCTTATAGAATCGAAATCTCAGATCCTGGGGAGTTTGTCTGGGAAGAAAAAAGAGCTCTTTTGCCTTACTCAAACAGTACTCAATCTGCTGTACATGCAGTGGGTGGCAAAGCATGCAGTCATAGAGTTACACTGCCCTTCAAGCCTGTAGACTTAATGACAGGCACAGCTAGCAGGCATTAAGAACATCAGCTCTGACATGGCTTCCATATCTAGAACATCTGTGGAGAACAGCAAATATTAGAATGGAATCTATTGTATAGTCCTATTGTTACTCTTTTTTTTTTTACCAGTGGCCAAATTCTCAGTTGTCTTGCCTGCGTCTGGACCTTTCAACGCAGACACTGAGGTATGAGCAAAGTAAAATTTGAAGAGAGGAATAATAACATCTACGTCCTGCAGCATTGTTCTCAGGTTTAGGAGGACAACATTGTCCAGACAAAGAAGTAACCTTGAATACTATGGATGTCTCAGGCTTTCTAAATTGAAAAGTCAGTCTTTTCTGTTTCTGTTTCTGGTTTTGGTTTTGGGTTTTTGTGTTGTTTTTGTTTTGTTTTGTTTTGTTTTGTTTTTCCCCCAGTATTCCTTCCCTCAGTAGGAGCTTCCTGCTTGAATCATTTGCTTAGTTATATTTGTGAATGGAGAAGTAGTACTCATTTACCACTCAGGTTATCTAATTCATTTTCACAGATCTCTGTGTAAAGGCTCAAAAAATTTTACAAGAAATCTCAGAAACTGAAATTTGCTAGTGACTGACTGCATATAACCCTTTTGCTAATCAGGCAAATAGAAAGGTGGTACATCGGTATCTCAATACACCTAACTCTACAGTCCCTGGAAGGGCTACTGCAAAAGATGAGCATTTTTCAAATGACTGCTTGCTGTAGCAAGCAGGTAGACATCTAATTTTCTCTGTATGTCAGAGAGTCTGAACATACATTAGGATGTTTTCCCCAGAGAGAAGCACAGTGTCATCTGCTGGGGAAAAAAAAAAAAAAAAAAAAAAAAAATAAAAAGTGCTCCTATTTTTTAAGAGCAACTTTTTTCAGAATTTCACATGTAGTTAACAGAAGTACTTGCAGCCGCAGCATGAGCATATTTCGTTTGACACTCTGACCAGGATTTTGTTGGAATACAGCAAGATGTTGTCATTAATAGAGTGATTATGGAATTCCCCCAACTACAGGAATTAAAAGGAGCTGTAAGACAAGACATCTGAGGAATTTTTATCTCTGACAATTTCAAAAAGAAGTCTACCTTCAAACAAAAATCTGTGTTCTTTCATCATTGCCAATATCAGACCAGTTTGTAGTGGATCTTTGCTCAGACACACATAGACTTGTAGAAGGCCAGAAATCCTGTTCCACCTTCTTTTTTGTCTCAAAGTGTCCAAGTACAATCTCACAATTCTTGTTTCTTAAATGCAAAAACTGTTTGGTTTTGGAGTGCAGTCTCAGATCTCCCTTATAATAACAGATACACACCTGACTAAAAGCCAGCACTTTTGCACAAGTCATAAATTTATTTCAGATAAAATATTAATAAGAGATTGCATTAACAAAGCCTTATACACTGATGGAAGAGAAATATAGTACTGAAAACTTCAAAGCCCAACTAAATATTTAAATCTAATGTTCTTCAGAATGGAGGGATGTTTGGATTTGGAATTTGGTTCCTATATAGCAGTGAGTTTTAATATGGAATCAATCTCTGCAGAATTCTGGAGCAAAAAACCCTCTTTCATATTTGAAAGTATCACCAGTAAGATCATGAATAGCGTTTCTCTATATAGGAATTTGAGGATATTTTCAGTGGGACTCATTTCAGTGATCCTTAGATGTAAAAGCAGCTCACTTTTTGACTGAATTTCAAACATTACAGATTTAAATTTTGTCATTATCAGCTAGGACTGTCTTGAAGGGTCTCTTTGAAGACTGGCATTGCTTCCTGTTATGCAACATACTTCTCGAATTTGTTAGTAATACATTACAGAAATAATCTTGTCTCTCTACAAGTTGTTTGTACCTGCTTTCCTCAGTAGCATTGCTGAACAGCAAAGTTTGTGATTTTGGTGGGGGAAAAAGGAAAGTCTTTTCAGCATAAAATAATGAAATAGAAGCTATGTAACATTTACGATTAGGATTCAGAGTTCACCATCATAGCTCATTGCTTAAACCTAAAGATCAAGAGAACAGCAGAGAAAATGGAATACCAATGAAGTCAAAGACCTAAATACGTGTAAAGCAGCACAAACCCTATGGTGAGAAGAATTGTTTTAATTTGGGATTTGGAGAGGGGTGTGAATTTTTCCATAATTAACCATTTATTGTGGGAACTCATATTCCTGATATAAACATGCTGCTAGCACATGCAAGGGAGGAACAAAACAAACCCAAACTATAAAATAAAGCAGCAGTGGCAACACTTACGTTGCAATCTTTATATGCTGCCTTTAGCTAACATGTAATATTGTCCATAGAATACTCCTTAGGTGTTCACACAACAGAATAATAAACAGCCAGTCTTCATGAAGGTATGGAATACTGGTATCCAATACAGACTTTCATCTGAAGGGCTGTTTCATCGATGCCAAACAATATAAGAGCATTTTCTTTTTTCAAGAGGGAATAAAGTAGGTGACAGTCATATATATGTCTAATAGTCTAGTGCTCAGCTGAGCTTAACTGGTCACTATGTACAATCACTTTAGAGAAACTCAGGCTGCGGTATGTGAGTTACCTGTTTAGATTCACACATCTGCCACCCACATTTTAATGACACCTGTTCTTCAGCACCATCTTCTCTGATCTTGCTGCTGTCATGTAACAGCTACCCTTCATAGAATGCTAACATTTTTGTTAGTGGCACTTAAAATGTTCTGCAGCAGCTAGACTATTCCTCTTTATTAGCCAACAGCTGTTAGATGTTTTTAAATAATTTTCACAGGGTTTGTGAAAGTGTGGCAGCTAATTACTTATAATTTTGCATCAATTTACTAATTTCCATCCCAACAGGATGTCCCTTGTCATAGATGTGCCAGGATTGGCTTTTAATGGCCTCAGCCCAGGTGGCTGTTACTGGAACCAATTCATGCCTAATATGGTTTCCAGATTTCCTTATCTGTATGGATTCCAAAAAATTAATTTAAAAGGAAAGAAGGAAATGATGTTTTCAAAATGGTCTTAACAAGGAAACCTTGAATATTCTTTCCTTCACCACCCCCATCCCCACCCCCACCCCACCCCCGAAATGGACTAAGCACATCTGTCTGAACTAAATAGACCTTGAAAAGCTTTGTCTTTTTCCCATCATTCAAAAATTTGGAAGCTTTTGCTCTACTGCTGAAAATGCTGAAGATCTCAGATGCTTTAGCCTTCATCAGCCTCGAATGCCATTGGAGTTGATTCTGCTTTTTGATATGCTAAATCAGAAGTACAGTAAAGAAGAATTCATTTATACTGCTTTCCCAAAATCAGGACAGAAACTGAAGAACTTAGGGGTGGCTTAGTGCTATTTTGGATATTTGAAACTTCACTTTGGATTTCGATTTGCTGGTTGACCCCATTCAACAAACCTTTTCTCCATACAGAACACTAAGAAAAGCAATAGTTTATTTCAAAGTAATGTTTAGGGCCTCAAACACTTACAGACTAAATTTTGATCATATTATTATATTATCTGTACTAACAGGACAGTGATACTTGGAGGTTGTAGTGCTATCATGTTAAGCCCTATAAAGTCATAAACAATGCACAAAAGAAGACATGCATATCCAGCCAGGCAACCATTTCCAGTTTTGGACAAATCTTGAATGACAACAATTTAAATTTAAAATGCTGAAACTATTTACAAGGTTCACCTCTTCCTTTCTCCTCCTATGCTCACCACTCCTCTAAACACATACAACTCAATATAAAATTTAAAATAAGATAGTCCCTAAATTAATTAGAAGCAGATAGCATTTTTCATGTTGAAAATGGAAAAACAATACAGATGTAAACTCAATATCCAAGATCACCTTCAGTAGTAAAAGTATCACTAATTTAGAGAGGAGTAAATATTCTTGTAATACATTAATTTCAGATTTGAGATTGTTCTTCCATGAGATTCTATTGGGATTTCTGCTTGCATCTTTTGCTAAGTATTAGCAGAGGTTTTTCCTCCAACATCAAGGTGTCAAATCTTCCTATTCGTAGTAACTCATTTTAAGATTTTACATTAATGTAGAATATTAAGGTAATACATACAATATATCACAACTTTTTCTGAGGTATCTCTGCAAATGCTCATGTGCAAAGTATCTCTGTGTCTAGAACAAATAGTTTTGTCTTCCAGTTGCTTTTATTGTCCTTGTACCGATGAGCACAAGTATGGATTTCAGATATGAGTTCTAGTTTTCTAGAAGTATTTGAATCTAAGATTCTGATTCAAACAAATCTTTGCTAAATACTTATAATGGTTAGCAAAAGGCTTTAAGTGCATATTTTGGAAGTCCCCAGCTTATATTTTGCACTAATGCATTATACCAAATACTAAATGTATTCTTTACAACTGCAACAAAATCTAACTAATGAGGAAAAAGGAAGGGAAATAAGCAAATACTGTAATGTTAGAAAGGTTGTTTCTTGTAAAGCACACAAAAAAATCAAAGAATGTGCTTTAAGAAAGTCAATCTTTTTTACTTTAAGATATGAAAAAAAAAAAAAATCCTCAGATACCTCAGACTAGTGTGCTGAAAAAGAACATAGATAATGTTTGCCCTACTTTGTGCATTTGAAAAGTAATCAGCCCTGGTTAGTAGCAGAGCAACTTCAGTGAGCCCTGGTCTGTATATCAATAGGCTAAATTCTCCTGGCCCTTTCCAAATTCCATTTCCAATTCTACAGTAGGGATTAGTGTAGATTTAGACCCGATAGACAGATAAAAGTAGCAGTATGTGCAGACTTACTATTTAATAGACTGGATCTAAGGTATCAGTGGTTGCTGAAATGAACTGCCAGTTAACATAGATGGGGAAAAGAGGAGCAATCTCCTGCTGTCCTTTAAAACAATAATGCCTCTATTCTCTCCAGTCCTGAAATCAGATTTCTGCCTAGTTCCTGCCTTAATATGTACTTCATATATTAAAAGGCTTAGCAACAGCTGATTGTAACAGTAGTGTTTATGAAGAACACACATAAATTTTAAATTCTGAAGGTTTTTTTAAATGAATCTGTTGCATGTTCTTTCTTAACTGTGAACATTCTAATACACATTTTAATTTGAATCTGGGGAATGACCTCTATTAAGAGATCAATGCCCAATGTTGTAAATGTAGGTATTATTTGGCTTAGAAAGCCCCAAAACTGTAACTTAGTCAATCAAAGCTGAACGTACAGCAACAAGTGACCAAACACTCTGGAATGACGATGTAATGTTTAGATTTTGAACGCTGCTTGGGCTTAAATTTGCTTATACGGTGCTTTGAATTCCTTTATATTCAGCAGTACCAAGAGTCTTTTAAATCACATTTCTGTGGAGTGCAGATCTCTGTACTAAAATACTATCTTTTGTGAATCAGCATAGCTGGATGTTAGGACAACATGCCCATAAAGATTTTTATTCTGCTTGTTGTCCTTTTTGTCAGAACAGCTTAGACGAATGTAGTTTTTCCTTTGGGTGTGTGAGAAGCCTTTTATGGCATCTTTGAGCATATCGCAGAATAATCAGGGAGAGTCTCTAAGACCTAATAAGTACTGGAAAAAACTGGAAAACAGGAATAAAATCAGAACTCTGAAATGACTCTGAATATCTTCTGGGAGCTCAAAGGACTGACTGGACTTTTCAAATGAGATAAGAATGGTTACACTTCTATAATTTTTCATATACATCCAATTTTATCTCTGCTAAATAACATCTGTGTTTAGTGCTACTTGTTAGATATGGCCTTCACTAACTACAAAAAAAAAAAAAAAAAAAAAAAAAAAAGAAAAGAACAACAGTTTTCTATCACAGCTACAATTGCAACTTTCATGATATCTTTTCAATGAAATACAATGAAAATCAAAAACGTGGCCAGAAAAGTTACAACAAATGAACAGTTAATGACTTGCTGAGTTTAGGGGTCTTTTTTCGGTGGAGGCAAAGGAAGTGGTTCATATGCAGAAGATGGGAAGTATAAAGAAGGAAAGAAAGGAATGAATTCTTTACATTCACAAAGATCCATGCATATATTAGGAAATAAATAACATGTCAGGGCTACAGGCTGCCATGCATCTTCTCTTATTGCAGGTGTATGAAGATGCCTTGCTACTTCATTTGCAACCAACTTACACCCTCAACTCTATTTTCTTTACCCACCATGGTCAGGAATTTAAGTGTTGCAAAGTCCATATAGTTTGAAGTTCTGGAAAAAAACCTCCATAAGACTTCATAATGTCAGGATCAAAACTTAAAATGTTCCCTGATTTCATTTTTCAACATTAATCCCCCCTTTGGAATGCTAATCTTCTAAAATGGCTGCCATTAACTCTCTCACACACCTTTTTTTAAAAATACTTTTTTTTCTTATATTCCTGAATATTACTAGCTAGTCTTCTGTGGGGAAACAAGTAACTAGACAAAATAAGCCTTTTTCCTTCTTTTTCCTCGTTAGTCATGAAAAAAAGCAAAATTCTAAAAGCAGTGTTAGCAGTCATCAGGGGAGTAACTGTTCTGGAATTTAGCAGAAAAAGGAAGCTATAACATGTCATCAACTGGTTTCTTTAATATTCCTCTGGAAATCACGGAAGCTTAAAACCTCGTGGTGTGATGGCTTACATAGTAAATGTATTTACACAGTGTATATTGCATATGAGTACAAAAATATTTAAGGAAGAGGTGAGTGAGAAGATGCTTTGTGTGGTGAAGGAAATGATGGTTCATTATCAGTGGTCAACTCTCCAGTTCTTGTATCGTTAAATAGCTTTGCATGGTCTTCTCCCTCATTCATGAATTTTTTAGCGTAATGTATTCAGTCTTTCTCCGTACAGAACATGCTATATGCTTTTGCTCATCCTTGGTATCTTCTTTAAATCCTTTGCAGCTTTACAGTATCTTTCTTGAGACAGAGGAAGGGAAATTTACTGTACATAGTGTTCCATGGAGTCCATCCATTTCTACAGCTACATAATGATCTTCTTTTATTTGCTATTACTTTCCCAAGTTTCTAGGATTCAGTTTGTTCTTCTGGCTGCTAATGAGTTGGTATTTTCATAGACCTACTTATAATAACGGAAATGTCTCATTCCTGAACAGTGACAGTTAGGCTCTGAGCCCATTATTATATGTGTAAACCTAAAATTGATGTAGTGGAGTGAGAGATACTTTGCATTTACTACATGAGATTTCCACATTGACATTTTATTGCTTAATCACTGAATAGTGTATGGAGATACTACAGTTCTTCATACACAGATTCTGTCTCTACTCTCCCAAATAATTTAAGATCATAGGCAAACTCTGTCACTGCTATTCACAGCTTTTTTCACATTGTGAATGCGTGCATTGAACAATATAGATCTGGCGGAAGTTCATGGGTGACCTTAACTGGGGGAATGTGGGATTCCGTATGTCCTCTTTTTCTCTTTGGTAATGAGGAACATATCAAAATCTACTGAAACTTCACAAAGAGATTTTTAACTGATTTTCTTTGTTCATAAATTTGCTACAGTTCTTTCAAGGAATTGAAGAAGATTTATGAGATAACTTTTATAACCATGACAACTCTTGCCTATTATGTTGTTCATTTATGAGCACCCTAACTCTGTTCTTTATTATGTAACCTATTCATTTGCCTGACAGAAGTATCAGGCTTATCAGTTGCAGTTATTCAGACTTACGTAATCTTAGAAAAACAATTGTGTCGTTTTACTTACACATAGATTTTACATAATAGTAGATTAGCTATTTCAGATTTCAGTTCCTGTATAGCTAAAGATAAAATGCTACTTAGTCCTGGCAGCTCTTGCATTTATTTACTCAATTTTTTACATTTGTCTAGCTGCTCTGTAGCTGCTTCTACTGACTATTCAGGAGGGATCAGTTAATGAGTCCTTCATGAAAACTGGTGAATCTCTTTGAAACTCTTGCACCAGAAATAAGCATATAAAAAGGTCATTTGAATTTTTCTTCAATAGCAGTATGTTTATTTTATATCTATCTGGACTGTCTGTAGGCTTTATACAGACTCTCTGGAAGGCTTCTTGCTTTTATGTATTTGAACAAAGACATTTTTATTAGATTTTATGCTTCATCTGATTAGTTCCCCAAACTGGTTTTGGCCTGACTTTCTATGTGTTTACATTTAATTTTTCTGAGTTTAGGACAGTTTCTTTTTCATTACTTTTTATTTAGAAATTCAGTAAAGGATTCCTTCCCCACTTTTTTCCTACCTTTTGGTCTATTCTGTTATATTTCCTTTCTTTAATACAGGTCTTTAAATACTCTTCACTTATAAGGATTTACCTCTTTCTTATGCCCATTTTATTTTTTCTGTAACAAATTTACCAATTTTTGTGTAGAACTTTTATTCAAATTAGGCAAAATGGTAACAAATCAGAGTTAAGATCTGAATGTGCTATGACACAGTCTATTAAAGAACATCACCAACAATTAATAGAAATCTTAATAAAGAACCTAGAATACAGTAATTTAATCTTTACATAATCTTTGCATTTTTTGAACCATTGCACAAACGAATTTATAAATGTGCATAATAAACTGTGTACTTTATAGGAGTATATATAGGAGTATTTCTATTAGCAAATATTGACAGTGCCCATGTACTCTTCATTCTCTATAGTTTTACATATAAAATTCCAGATAAGCACGAGAGAAAAATAAGATTCAAATGCACAGTTTTCCAGTTGCAATTGGGAAATAAAGTCAGTGGTTTCTCTGTTATGAACTAGCGACCGTTCCAACAAGTAAACATGATTTTCACATTACCTACAATATGCCTCCCATCTTTGAATCCAAATCACAGTACTCTCAAAGATATTGTGCTGTCAAGTAACAACTCAATTAAATAGGCAAACCATCTATCATCAGTGCTCAGTGATTAAAATGTCCTCTGTTATCAGCACTATCATCCATTAGTTAAAGGCAAGATCCATTTCAACAGAGGAAAATCAGCAAACTGAGTTGCAGCAAATTTGATTAATGAGCTCCTAATTACCACAGACTGACAGAATTTTTTTTTTTTTTTAATTTTGTTTTAAAGAAGAGAATTCAGAATCAGCTACTATGGAAATGTCTGAAGATAAAAATAATAAATAGTATGCCTACTGTTCAAGTTTAAAAATGGTATTCGTAATTTTCTGTGACTTGTCAATATTACAGAATCATAGAATTATAGGTGTTGGAAGGGACCTCTGGAGATAATCTAGTCCAACACCCCTGCCAGAGCTAGTTCACCTAGAGCAAGTTGAACAGGAATGTGTCCAGGCAGGTTTCGAATGTCTCCAGAGATGGAGACTCCACCACCTCTCTGGGCAGCTCATTCCAGTGCTCTGTCACCTTCAAAGTAAAGAGGCTCCTCCTCATGCTTAGACAGAACTTCCTATGTTCAAGTTTGTGACCTTACATCTTGTCCTGTCACTAGGCACCACCAAAAAAAGACCGTTCCCATCCTCCTGACACCCACCCTTTAAGTACTTATAAGCATTGATAAGATCCTCCCTCAGTTGTCTTTTTTCCAGACAAAAAAGACCCAAGTCCCTCAGCCTTTCTTCATAAGAGAGGTGTTCCAGTCCCCTAATCATCTTGGTAGCCCTTTGCTGCACCCTCTCCAGCAGTTGCCTATTCTTGAACTGGGGAGCCCAGAACCGGACACAGTACTCCAGATGTGGCCTCACCAGGGCAGAGTAGAGGGGTAGGTTGACCCCCCTCAACCTGCCAGCCATGCTCTTTTTAGTGCACTCCAGGATGCCATTGGTCCTCTTGGCCACAAGGGCACATTGCTGCCTCATGGTCATCCTGTTGTCCACCAGGACTCTCAGGTCTCTTTCCACAGAGCTGCTCTCCAGCAGGTCAGCCCCCAACCTGTCCTGGTGCCTGGGGTTATTCCTCCCCAGGTGCAGCACCCTACGCTTGCCCTTGTTGAATTTCGTAAGGTTTCTCTCCGCCCAACTCTCCAGCCTGTCCAGGTCTTTCTGCATGGTGGCACAGCCTTCCACTGTGTTAGCCAACCCTCCCGGATTTGTGTCATTGGCAAACTTGCTGAGGGTGCACTCTGTCACTTCATCCAGGTCATTGATGAATATATTGAACAGGACTGGACCCAGTACTGATCCCTGGGAAACACCACTCGTCACTGACCTCCAACTAGACTCTGTGCCCCTAATCATGACCCTCTGAGCTCTATCTTTCAAACAGTTTTCAATCCACCCCACTGTCGATTCATATAACCCACATTTCCTATGCTTCCCTATGAGGATGCTGTGGGAAACCGTGTTGAACACCTTGCTGAAGTCAAGTTAGACAACATCCACTGCCCTCCCCTCATCTCTCTATCCAGTCATGCCATTGTAGAAGGCTATCATCAGATTAGTCAGACATGATTTCCCCTTGGTGAATCCATGTTGAGTACTTCTGATAGCTTTCTTTTCCTCCCCATGCCTTGAGATGATGCCCAGAACGAGCAATTCCGTCATCTTTCCAGGGATGGAGATGAGACTGATTGGCCTGTAGTTTCCTGACTGGCCTGTAGTTTCCTAATTAGATATTACTAACCTTTTCTTAGCATTATTTGGAAAGCTTTAGACATGTGCACTTTGCCTGAGATAAAACTAATTGCTTTCTTCATTGAAGTAAAGCATTATGGATGTGGAATAGTAAGCTATCTGGCAATAATACCTTAAAGATGAACAGTAGTAATCAAAATCCAGAAGATTTTTAAAGACAGAGAAATTGTATAAAAATAACATCTTCAGATTTGCTCACTGTTGCTATACACAAAAGAAACCATTCAGAGGAATTTACACATCCATTAGCCTATCTATGAAGGTGAACAAGATATAGAGAAGATTAATTTTTCCTCTCTTTTTCACCTGCTCTGTCACACCAGTCTTTGTACACCTTACAAAAAGAAAAATACTAGGACGTGTAACATATGGTCTTTTTATATGTGTATGTAATAACTGTAAAAATAATAAAAAAGCAACCTACAGGTTTAGAGGAGGGTAGAGATACCAGGCAAGTTTGGTGCCTAGGATTTTTAGGGTCCTCACAGAAGCAAAAGAAAGGCTAAACTACACAGTCTAAATTAACATTCATTTCTGATTTCCCTTTGGAATTTTCTCACTTTCTCAACATCAGCAATTCAGCAAGGCCAGAGAAGTCATCTTAATAGATGCATTTGAGTCCTATAGTTGAAGATTTGAATATAGCAAAAAATATCTCTATTTCCTTCCAGTTTTAAAGCCCTTTATTTTACAAATTTTGTTGTTCTTTATTAGTCTTCAGACTTTATTTTGTTTGAAGATAGGACATGTATCTCCATCCAGAGACACAGAAATAAAACAAAGCTTAGTTTTTGATAAATGAGCAATTGAAACTGTATGTTTATGAATGGGAATCTTGTAATCAACACAATATATGATCAGAGAATCACAGAACCATAGGGGTTGGGAGGGACCTTCAGAGATCATCTAGTCCACCTCCCCTGCCAAAGCAGGTTCACCTACAGCAAGTTGCACAGGATCATGTCCAGGTGGGTTTTGAATATTTCCAGAGAAGGAAACTCCACGACCTCTCTGGACAGCCTGTTCCAGTGCTCTGTCACCCTAAATGTAAGGAAGCTTCTCCTCATGTTTAGATGGAACTTCCTACATTCAGGTTTGTACCCGTTGTCCCTTGTCCTGTCGCTGGGCACTACTGAAAAGAATCTGGCCCCATCCTCTTGACACCCGCCCTTTTGATATAAGGATTGATGAGATCCCCCCTGAGTCCTCTCTTCTCCAGGCTAAACAGACCCATGTCTGTCAGCCTTTCCTCATAAGAAGGGTGATCCATTCCCTTGATCATCTTTGTATCCTTTTGCTGTAACTTCTCCAGCAGTTCCCTGTCTTCCTTGAACTGGGGAGCCCAGAACTGGACACAGTACTCTAGATGCGGCCTCACCAGGGCAGAGTAGAGGGGTAGGTTGACCCCCCTCGACCTGCCAGCCATGCTCTTTTTAGTGCACTCCAGGAGACCATTGACCTTCTTGGCCACAAGGGCACATCACTGGCCCGTGGTCAACTTGTTGTCCACCAGTACTCACAGGCCCCTCAAATCAATTGATTGATCAAATGATAATGATTTATTATTCTCAATTGAATTGCATGTTCCTATATTTGCACTTCTACTCTCAGATATGGATATCAGTTTCAAGATATTGAAATAATGAAAATCCAGTTCCAAAAAAATTCCTCTTAAGTTTCTAGTTAGCTTTGATTGTTGTGGCTAGTTCACATTTAGTTCAAGTTGATAAAAGATGAGGTGTAATTATAACGAGATTAGATTATCTATTATATCGGAGTTGCATGAACTGTATTACTATGAAGCTTTTACTTGCTTCAAAAAAGTGACTGTACCTGAAGAGTACTTTCAAGAACTCCATGAAGTTCTCAGGGTGATTTACTATGTAAAGGAAGACAGGGCCTTGTTTTCTGTTATGCAGTATTTTCCACATTTGTGGGCCTTGTGCATAATTGTATATATCCTTGCTGAATATATTTCTAGTTTAAATAAGTACACTGTTCTAATCTTGCATTTATTCTATTCTTTATTCTAATACTAACTGTGATATACATCACATACTAATAACCCAAGAAAAAAACAACTGCAATCCAAGACAAATATTGTGGCCTGATATCCATATAGTGAAAAATGCCTTGTTAAATGGGAGAACATTGCAGAAGTCCACCTCAGATCACTGATGAAATTTAACTTATATATATACTAGTTCAGGAAAACTATTGCAAGAAAACGGATGTGACTTTATAGCTCAGTAAAGCATGGAAAGAGTTTAACATCCTAAACTACTTTCCTTGTAGATGTTGTTACCTGAGATCTCATCTGTACTTTTCAAATTATCAGCCTTCATGAATAAAGTGATAAATTGTGCTCTTCATAAGAAGCTATACTCTTTTTATTCATATTTTCTTGAAGTTCAATTCTTCCTATGTATTCCGTGTTTTCAGCAATCACGTTTTCTATGCGATAATACATCTGTCTCAAATACATTAATGACAAAATGAAGGGGTTTCACTTTCCGGTATAATCCATAATGAGTAGCCAAATCAAATTTGCCTGTTTTGGAGTTCTAGTGTCAGATTTTCTTCTCCCTCCTTTCTCCATTCCTTTTTCTCTCCCTTTCCAAATCTTATTTGTAATGTCAGCCAGTTTTATTTCCTAACTGAAAATGACACTGAAAAGGGAGGTTCAACAAAAAGAAATTACTCTGGCTTTGGTGGAAAGCAGACATATTATTACAACTTCATCAACCTATGGAACTTCTATTGATGCAGAATATCCTATTTATTATTCTCACTATCTTGCCTCCCCAGAAGGCAAGTGTGTCTTACATAGCTGTTGTGTATGTCATTCTTACAAAAGATATCTCTATGTAGTTAACATTTAATGTTAATCACAATATCTCCCTCTCCATTACAGTAATTGTTTGTCTCTCCCTCCCTCCTGTGGCTGTTTATTATGCCTACAATCTATCTACGTAAGTGTTACGGTTTGTAAATGTACATCATCTCTCTTGGTGGCTATTATATTTATAATCTTTTACTTTGTTTCCATTAAGCTTACGATTGGATGACAGTTTTGACCAAAATAATATAGCCTCTATGAATGAAGGCTTAAAACTTGGCCAAGAATATATTTGTTAAAAGGGAAAGAAAATGTCTATTTTACACTCATTGCAATGCAAGGGGTTTCTGTAACTGAAAAAAAGTGCAGCAAAATACCATTTGGCCTTTTGTGGCTGCTTCTATCTGTACTGGGTTTGCACGGTAAGGTTTTGGTACCAGGGGGCTACAGGGGTAGCTTCTGTGAGAAGATGCCAGAAGCTTCCAGTATGTCTGATAGAGCCAATGCCAACTGGCTCCAAGACGAACCCACCACTGGCCAAGGCTGAGCCAATCACCAACAGCAGTAGCACCTCTGTGGTAACATATTTAAAGAAGGCAAAAAAGCCTGTGCAACTGCAGCCAAAGAGAGGAGTGAGAATTTGTGAGAGAAACAACTCTGCAGACCTCAAGGCTGGTGAAGAAGGAGGGGAAGGAAGTGCTCCAGGTGCCAGAGCAGAGATTCCACTGCCGTCCATGGCAAAAGCCATGGTGAGGCAGGTTGCCCCCCTGCAGCCCATGGAGGTTAATGGTGGAGCAGGTACCCATCCACAGCCCATGGAGGACCCCATGTTGGAACAAGTGGATGCCCAAAGGAGGTTGTGACACCGTCATGAGCCCATGCTGGAGCAGGCTCCTGGCAGGACCTGTGACTCCATGGAGACAGAGGAGCACACGCTGGAACAGGTTTGCTGGCAGGACTTGTGACCCCGTGGGGGACCCATACAGGAGCAGTTTATTCATGAAGTATTGCACCCCATGGAAGGACTCATATTCGAGATGTTCATGAAGAGCTGTCTCCTGCGGGAGGGATCCCATGCTGGAGCAGGGGAAGAGTGTGAGTCCTCCTTTGCCTGAGGAGGAAGGAGTGGCAGAAACAACGTGTGATGAACTGACCACAACCCCCATTCCCCGTCCCCCTGCACCACTTAGGTAGAGGAGGCAGTAAAGCTGAGCCCAGGTAGAAGGCAGGACTGGTGGCAAGGTGTTTTTATTTTTCATTACCCTGATTGGATTGGTAATAAATTAAATTAATTTTCCCCAAGTTGAGTCTGTTTTCTCCATTGATGGTAACTGCTGAGTGATCTCTGTGTCCTCCCGACCCACAAGCCTTTTTGTTGTATTTTCTCTCCTCCTGTCTGGCTGAGTAAGGGGGGTGACAGAGTGGCTTTGGTGGGCACCTGGCATCCATTTAGCAAGTTGCTTTCTAGGCATGCATCCTTCCTTGGCTTATTTCATTCCTTTACTGAAATTATTTCCACTAATATGAATTCTGAAAGACCAGATTTACTGTTCCTGTTTCAAAATATTGTAAGACCTGACCTACACTTCCTGTTTCATAACATTTTTAAAAGAGGGGTATATATTTTTATTTTATTAAGAATATCATTGCTGGATTATGGAAAAGACATTATTAACCAAGACACAAACCTCCTCTTTGATACAATCACTGATTCAAATCCAAGAAGTTGAAAAGTCATAATTATTATAAAGCTATACAACAAGATTTTATGGTCATTCAAGAAATGCTGGATTCATATAAATTTGTCAGATAGAGGATTAAATCATTTAAAAAAAAAACCCCAAACTCATCATCTCCTTAGCTTTAAGTGTCTGGTAGCTGGCATGTTATCAAAAATCAAGGCTAAAAAAGAAAAGAAAGTGATTAAAACACTCAGCTGTAGAGAAGGTAAAACCTCTATAACTACAGTTGTACAGTTCTCTCAGAAAATTTGCCAAGACTCATAGTAATGGGAGTAATTTTAGAACCATATAGGAAAATTGGCCTCCTCTGACAGGGCTACAAGTCAAATAGAACTTTTATTATAATGCAGATGCTAATAATTAACTTTTTTTCATTTAAAACAATCTCAAACTGACTAGAGAAAGAGGCAGAAAGAAAGAAGAATGGGTCCTTGTTTTGAAACTTGGTTTCATCCAACTGTGACTTCCTGAGTTGCAATAACATCTGCAGAATACCTTAGGAAATTCCTTTACATCTCCTCTGACTCCTGCCTGTTGACTTTCTCCAAAATCTCTGTCTCGCTGAGCTGCAGACTTGTATCTCCTCCATATGAGTTATTCTTCCTGTATGACAGTCCAGTGTTTCTGAAACCTCCCTCATTAAGATGCTCAGTTACCCTCAAAGGAAGAAGCAGTTTCCCCCTCATTTCTTGGGCACCCATCTGACCTAATGATTCACCTTTTAAGAGGAAGTTAACAATACTGTGAACAGAAACCACACAAACTAGTCAATAAAAAAATAAAAAAATAAAAAAATCCCCTCTGCTTCATACTAGCCAATTAAGCTTTCAAATCCTAAACCTTTCTAGCTCTTTGACTAAGCACATTGTCCCACAGCTAGGGAGCTAAAGGCAATCCTTTTTTTTTAATATTCGATTTTTCCACTTCCATTTATATTTGTGTGTGTTTGTGTGTGTGCATGTTTCTTCTCTGATTAAGACCCTGCTTTATCCCTGTCCTCTTAAGGCAACATTTATTCCAAAAGTTCACAGCTTTTCAATGACTAGGTCTGATATTCCAAAATGTGTGACCGACAGTATAAAGAAAAAGATGGTGGAACAGTAAATGTGGTCACTGTTTCAGTGTCTGTGAAAAAAATCATTAGAATGTAGAGTTGTCAATACTGCGTCACACTACTTGTGAACAGTGTAAATATGAAGCTAAATCAAATTTGGAATCTGTGTTTTAGCTCTACTTTCCCTATTTAAATTTATTTTCACTAGGAACAGAGGATAACTCCATAAAAAATATTCATCAAACCTTTTTTTTCTTTGAAAACAAAATAAAATACATAGATATTAATTGTCACAGTCCACAAAAAGGATGTGAATTTTGTTGGCATTAATTTAATTTCCTGTGTCTCATTAAATTCTTTAATCTTCCACAGCATATGTCTTAAATTGGAAGTGTCATTTGAGTCAGCCTAGATTAGTTCATTTCTTTGTAGCTGCTGAGAAAAAGTAAAAAAATTCACCATCACAGGACAGTAGTCTGGTTTGAGTTGTTGTAACTCAAAATAACAATATAGAAAATCCAATTTTAAATGCATTAGCATATGGATGTCAATGTTAAACTCTTCATGATAGGCTCTGTTCTCATTGTTACACCTGCATGCTCAGTATAGATGAGAGTCTTCTCAAATTCAACATTAGGGGTTAGTTAGGAACTAAATTAAGCCATTAGGTATGTAATATTTTGTAAAACTGCATTTTTTTTGTAAATAAATATACTAATAACATTGTCCTACCCACTACTCAAAAATATTTTTAATTTCACAGTAAGCGATGGTTACCTCCTGATTCAAATGTGTCACATTTAAGCACATTTATAATTCTTTATACAACTAAAGCAAATATTCTGAATCACTTAATGCATTTAGAGTAAATTTTTAATTAGGATTAACATCTGAATCAAACTTCTTTGTGATCCACTATATCATATTATGCTCTGTGTTGTTTCAATTTAGTAGTTTCTTCACATTCAGCAAAAATTTTCAGCAGTGTTTATTTTTGAGATCAAACTTTTTCCAGTTTTTAAGGCACAAGGATTGACATATTTAAAACACATTTATGCATAAATACATGTGGGATTCAGTCAATATCTCTGTTGTGGAAATATTTGTGAACATTTCTCTGTGAAAGATCATTTGTATTGTAACCCCTCGTATCTCTGTTACAGCCTACAAAGTGACTAAAACTAATACAGTTTCACTGCCAAAAGGCATTTATAATGAAGAATACTATTGAAAACTATATTTGATTATAAATAATTCTGTAAGTTAAGGAAATTAACAGTATAATTAAAAACAAAGCAATAATGTAAATTCCACTTGTCTGTATATTGCATTAAAAATCCCAGTTTTGCCCCATTGATCTTGACAACATTTTATTAAATGTTAGGCTGTATTAATGGACTTCATACTTGCAGAAGAGGTATAGGGGGGGAAAAAAAGAGGGTGAGTGAAAGAAAAAATGACCTCTCCCCAACTCTTCATTGTCAGTATTGGATAACTTTTAAGGTCTGTAGGACCTAAGAATATGTCAGCATGAAAATATGTGCTGGATCTATTGTTATCCTGCTACATATTAGTAGTCTAAAGAAAATGCTGAAATTGCATGTGCTTAGTCAAAATTTTAAATATAAATTATTCAGACCTGCTTTTGTGTTCCAGTATCAAGTCAGAATGGTAATCGTTAGGAAAACCGGCAGGGGTAACGTGGAAGGAGAGCATAAACTTCAGTGTTACATTCAAGAATTTGATGGTCTAAGTGAGCTACTCCTCACTGAGATGTTAAAATAGAGAACTTGGAAATAGTGCTGGCATCTTGGCTCCCTTAGCTTAACAAGATTTTTTTGGTATTCAGCTTTAACAATTTATGTGTATGTAATATATACAATATGCATCAACAATAATTTTCAGTTGTAGAACTAACCTATAGGTCATTAGTGATAGACACATAAAGCATTTATCATGTACTGTGATGAGTTTTCCACATGCTGATGTTAATCAAAAGTAATATCTGCCTAAGGAACTCCATAAGTATTTTGGGATCATATCTGAAAGAAAGCACAGTGCAGTGCACGCTGAGTATATTGGAACTGGGCACATACTGGAACCCACTGAACATTCTGTAAAAATAGTTTTATCAAATTATAAAAAAATATATGTTTGATAGCTAATTGCTTATGAACTACAAAAATTAGGAGCAAAAGTCAGTTATAACTTCTGTATAGATGTTTTGGTTTTATTATAAATATTTTTCAAGATGATGATAACAACAATTTCTGTCTTTTGTTCTATAAACAATTCTGAAGAGCAAAAAAAAAAAAAAAAAAAAAACTTTACAACTTCTCAATATTTTTCTTTTCCCTTCTGCCGCAGAAGTTTTATTTTTATTTGTTTTGCATCATTTCGTGGAGAAAAACTTTCTACAAGATGAGCAGGCAAATAGTTAAATCCAGGCTTCAAAATGATCAGCTTACAACACCGTCTTCATTCGTGATGACAGTAGATGCCATTATCTACAAAATAATTTCCAGGAGAAGTCTGACAGATATTTATTTCCATAAAGAAAATTGTATAGTATATTAAAGTTCATATTAAAGCTGCCTCATAGCATCTCAGATGCTCCCTATCATGCTGTGTCATTACATATATTTCGTTATCCAGTGAAGTTTACAAATACCTATGTTT
Organism: Fratercula arctica; assembly: GCA_947846985.1. Taxonomy (NCBI): domain Eukaryota; kingdom Metazoa; phylum Chordata; class Aves; order Charadriiformes; family Alcidae; genus Fratercula; species Fratercula arctica. The sequence continues at coordinate 50,592,096 of CANTUZ010000005.1, read as the reverse complement.
TAAACATGTGTGGAAAATTTTATAAGTGTGCGAATAGTGCTTGGTGTCTATGACGATTCTCTGTCCTCTTGCCCTATGCCCTATTCAAACAAACAAGCTGATCTGTTAATAATCTTGGCTCTGACAACAGTGCAAAACCATTTAATATTCTTTTCATGTGGAAGCTGTTGTCTGATCATTAATCATGTTTAGTTGCACCTGCAATTATTTTTTCATATATTTAATATGCCAATTTTATTGCAGCGACTGCTCTCAGGAGGTTTATAATAGTGATTAAAGCAATGCTAATTGTTGCATTCATTTCGGTATTGCTTCAATGTCAGCGTGATCAAAGGTGATGTTGGGAAATGTCAAAGTTTCCACAAGTGTAGAAAGTTTTGATTAGAACTTGCAAACTTCTTTAAAACTTTAATTTCCAGAAGCCAGATTCTATTTCTCTCCAGGCCCAGAAAAAATAACCTTTCATTAATATCCATTGGGTTTTGCACCAGTGTAAAGAATTTCCAAAGCTTCACACATGGTAGAAGTACCGCTTGTTTATAGATGAGTGCATATGTCCAAGGACATTGTGTATCCTTGCTGTTACCTTGACATCCTCTCTATTTCCTCAGAAGTCTATATCTTTTCCTCTTGCAAGCTTCTTTACAAAAAGCTGATAACATCTGAGTGTAGTGAGTGGCTGATACGGTTAAAATAATTGATCACATTTGGAACACAGGCATTTAGTCATGCTGAAAAAAAGATTGAGGGGAGACTCTGATGTGAGAAAGTATTAGCTTTGCACTGTATGTTGACTTTTTCTAAGCAGAGTAGGGCCTCAGGGGATTTTTGTTTTTTTTTTTTTACTGAAGGGACCTCAATTTTTTTGCCAGCAGTATAAGTCTGCACACTTATTTTTAAAGGAAGAATCAGTCAGTCTAGATCATTGGGTTGAGCATATAACAGATCTCTCAAAAGGGACATTTGCAAATAAAAACAAATATTCATGAACACTCTTGCTTCAAGTAGGCTGTAGAGAAATGTTGTTCTATTACATTTTATAATACTGTACAATATAGATATGTCAGTACACTGAGGACCTCTCAGTGCAATTTGTCCTACTCTGAAACTCAAGTGTCTGATGCTTGAGCTTCTACAGTGGAAGTCTGAATTTTATTTCAGCTTCTAATAGACAATCATTCTGCTACAGTATGATGGTCAGAAGGGCTTAGGAAGTTCCTAAAAATCCACTGTCCATTACCTCAGGCAAGGGCTTTTTTGGAAGTTGTGGCTAGAATAGGTCTATATAGACACAAAAACACATTAACGTTTTTTCAGATTGGGGGGTTAGAATGGAAAGTGAAGAGGATGTTCTTCCACATTACTTGTAAATCTATGCTTTCTGACCAGAGAAAAGTGAAAGGCTTGAAAGAAATTAATTTGATAGATCAGTAGCACAGACAGTTTTATTGGTAATGCACAATGTAATAGTGGATAATTCTTAACAAAGGCTGTAAATAAAATGAAATTAATTATCTTGTTCATCCACTTAGGGAGGCTGATGAGGACATTTCAGTGGACCTGATTTAGTTTCTCTTTGCTTAGGTTCTTCAAAGCACAGTTTTCCTCTTCACTTGACAAACTTCACCCAATTTATATCTACATGAGTATAGTATTATTGAATTGGTTATATTCAAACATCGTTCCCTGACGGGGACTAAAGTCCAACTAATTCTTCACTCCCATTAGCTTCTTCTATCAGGTTAGCAAGTATCTGTGTCCAGCAAATGACTGGCTTCTGCAGTTATGATGGCAATTTTGTCTACTTACAAGAATCTTTTGTGTCAAGCTTTTGGTACCAGGGTGTCCCCATGTCCAATAGAGCCAAAAGCTGAGCCAGGCAATGCTAGTAGTGCCTCTGTGATAACATATTTAAGAAGGGGGAAAACTGCTGCGCAACAGCAGCCAGAGAAAGGAGTGAAAATATGTGAGAGAAACAACTCTACAGACACAGAGGTCAGTGAAGAAGGAGGGGGAGGAGGTGCTCCAGGTGCCAGAGCAGAGACTTCACTGCAGCCTGTGGTAAAGACCATGGTGAAGCAAACTGTCCCTCTGCAGCTTATAGAGATTAATGGTGGAGTAGATATCCACCTGCAGCCTGTGGAGGATCCCACGACAAAGCATGTGGATGTGCCCAAAGGAGGTTGTGATCCCGTCGTGAACCCATGCTGGAGCAGGCTTCTGGCAGGACCTGTGATTCCATGGACAGAGGAGCCCATACTGGAGCAGGCTTGCTGGCAGGACTTGTGATCCCATGGGGGGACCCAAGCTGGAGCAGTTTGCTCCTGAAGGACTGCACCCCATGAAAAGGACTCATGGAGCCATTCATGAAGAACTGCAGCCTGTGGGAAGGACCCACATTGGAGAAGTTTGTGGAGGACTGTCACTAATGGGTGAGACCCCACGCTGGAGCAGGGAAAGAGTGTGAGGAGGAAGGGGTGGCAGAGACAACGTGTGATGAACTGACTAGAACCCCCACTCCCTGTTTCCCTGCACCATGCAGGAAGCCAGGAGCGAAGGCAGGAGAGGTGGGAGAAAGGTGGTTTAAGATTTTTTTTTTTCTTTCTCATTACCCTACCCTGACTTTTTGTCAATAAATTAAATTAATTTCCCTAAGCTGGGTCTGTTTTGCCCATGACAGTAATTGCTGAGTGATCTCCCTGTCCTTATCTCAACCCAAAAGCCTGTCATTATATTTTCTCTCTCCTGTCCAGTTGAAGACAGAGCAACTTGATGGGCACCTGGCATCCAGCCACGTTCAACCCACCAAAATAAAAAATAGGGTTGGTTTTTTTTTTTTTCCTTTTAACCATTATAGTGCATAATCTTTTAGTAAATACCATTTTGTTGGTAGGTTACCTGGTGTAGATGTTTTGTCCGGGCACTTGGGACAGTCAAAACCCACTAAGAAGTGGGAGTGTTTGTTTCTTTTTTCCCTCCTAAATCTTGATATGCATAAGATTGCATGACCTGGTTGCCTGGCAGTGGACTTGAATCTTTCACCCTGATGATTCCTCTTGGATTTTATAACTATATCAACCAACTGTGCTCATTGTCTTGGAACCCTGGAACAGGCTGCCCAGGGAAGTGGTTGAGTCACCATCCTTGGAGGTATTTAAAAGACAGGTAGACATAGTGCTTAGAGATATGGTTTAGTGACGTTTTTTTGTCAGTGTTAGGTTGATGGTTGGACTAGATGATCTGCAAGGTCCCTTCCAACCTAAGCAATTCTATGATTCTATGATAAAAACTGGAAGAATGGGATGAGTTGGAAGAATGAGAGCAGGGTATGGATATGGTCATGGTGGTTCAACGGTGATTTGCTTTCTGAACAAGCAGCCTCTCCTTTCTTCATATACTTCCACACACAACATGTTAAATTTATCTAGGATTTAGGTGACAAGGGCATGGATAACTCTGGCCAAACTATCATGTGAAAGGTGGGGAAAAATGTTTGCCTATACCTAGCAAGAAGCAGACAAAAAATTCCCCTAAAATCAACCAAGCAAAAAACTCTCTTCAAAGAAAGCACAGGTTCTGGAAATAATGTAAGGGCTGGTTCAGCAGAATTCTACCACAGAATTCTACCAATTCACACCATTTTGACAAGAATATCTCCGGTGTTTGTTTTCCTTTTAAGGTCTTCACGACATTCACTGAGTTCCCCAAGTAAGGAATATGCTAATATTTCTTTCTTGTTGAAGGCAATTTTGAAAATTTTAATGGACTTTTGACATCATTAAGGTTCTTCAATTAATATCAGTTTGTTTCAGGTAAATTAAATATCTTTAATGCAACACAGATATATCCTGACAAAGTTGTGTCTAACACCAGAAATGGTACAGAGATCATTCTGAAACTACCCTAATCTTTAAAATACTGAGGAGTCTTTACTGTAAACTAAGGACAGTAGGAAACATAGGTATATTTTGTACTGTGCGTATGCATGTGTCCCTTCCCCCACAGGCTCACTGCAAACACGTTTTGAATTTAGGTTATGAAATAAAATGGTTCTGCTGGAGATGTGGTTCTGCTCCTCAGTTATCTCCTGTTTAAACTTCAGAATGAACCTTGACAGCTGACACAGAAGTATTTCTAGATCTAAAATGCTGATCATTTAATACACACAAATACGCAATGTAATTTGAACCTTTTGCTTTGTCAAAACTTAATTGATTGACAACTTTCTGTATCCATTCAGACATATTTCTTCCATAAAAACTCACAAACTAAAGCCAGAAATTAAGTCCCCCTGAGAAATGCTAAAACTGGAGTTATATAGTACAGCTTTATTGATATTCCATGCTAGTGTCAAGCAATTATTGTTGAAAATCTAGGACAGGAGATTCCCATGGTAGTTTGGGTTTGTCTCAAACACAAACAAGTCTGTTTTTTCTAGTCTTGGAAAATTCAGTTCTCTGAAGTTTAGGCTCTCATATGAACTCATAATGTCAGAGTGCATTCTTAGACTGAGTAGAAATTCACTTAGCATAAGTAGAATAAATGTCTTCTGGAAGTTACAATAGAACAACTATAACCTAATGTACTCAATCTACTCTTAACCTAAGCCTTAGAAACTATATTCTGGATTGCACTGAAATGTAATATGAAAAGAGGAAGAGTAATTAAAGTCTAAATTTTTTTTAGAATGCATTAGCTGTTCTAAAATGAAGCATTTTGACTCCTTTCTCCCTTTTGCTGATCCTACTGTCATCTTTTTCTGAAGCAAATTTGTCTTTATATCAGAAAACATGATAATTAAAAACTGTAGCATCTGAGCAGTTAATCTATCTAATACAGCAAATTAACAGTTAAGGAGGTTAACTGTGCTTATCAAGAAATCTATTATTCTTATTTATTTTTTCATTTTTAAAAAGACTTAGTGGACGTTGGGGTGGGAGCAAGTGAATGAGGCTACACTTAATTGCTGAGATTCATCCCACTCTCTCGAAGAATGAAAAATTTACAGTTGTCTTTACAGGTGCTTTTAGCAGGGAAATTTATCTCATTTACAAACTCTCTGAGGATTTTGATGCAATGACAGCTAGCTGTCACTGTCAAACCTAGCCTTTAAGGAGTGGTACAAGTTACAGTTCGCTTCAGGCTCTGCTTCATTTAATATGAAATTTGCAGTGGCAGAGGTTGGAAAGGATGATATTTGGTTTTGGTGAGCTAGTTTAAATTCTTGTATTTCACTTTGAAATAGATATTTTTATTTGAACTTCCTAGGAAGCAGCAATTCATGCATTCTGATGAACTTTCATATAATACTTGACTGGTGGAGGATGCCATGCTACATATAGAAGATTTCTTGGTCTGCTTGTTAGCTTGCTTAGGGAATGAATGATTTCCAGTTCTAGGAGTTTGAAGTGAGTATGGCTAGAACTCCTGGGAAAAGACTATAAAATGTAGATAGCTTTCATCTGTCCTTTAGACTTGTTTGTCTGCTTAACTGAAGGTAGATATAAAACACCTTCAACACTTCAGTAGTTCCTTAGGAAAATTGTAGAAGACATGAAATTTCTATAGATGTTAATTAATTTGGATGACCTGATTAGATTTGTACGACACAGGAACTTGAAGAAAGGTTTCTGAAAACTTCAGGCTGGCTAGACCCCTGCAGATGAAAGCTATCAAACGATAAAAGTGTGCTTTATAGGGCATACGGTTCTGTAAAATATGCAGGAGATGTAATGTCTTGATAAAATAGAAAAACTTCTAACACTTTTCATAGTTAAATATTCTGTAGTTTCTTAATAGTGCTCTTTATTTGAAAATCTACTTAATTTTAGTGGATATCAGCCCAGTAAGTGGCACAGAAAATGGAAGATAACTGGAAGAGAAAATAAAATCATAAACAGAGAAATTTTACTAGGAATCACTGACATAAGAACTGTGAGAAGGCCATGTATTAAATTACTAATTGTTTATATCATTCACAGTTTGCCTGGTTCTTTGCTGTTGTCTTTTGTGGGTTTTGTTGCTACAGAGCCTTCTATGATATAAATTGTCTCATCAGCATTATGTTTTATCACCAAGTTCCCTTGCCATCCCTCATTGCTAAGTCCTCACAAGAAGACATCTGAAATCATGAAGAATCCCATTTCATTTCAGGTTTGGAAACCAGGTTTTGTAAGAAATTCAGTGTTCCTGTTCCTCATGACAGTTTATTGTCTTCTGGAAATCAATTTGCTCATCTGCACAGGTAGCTAAGAAGCATATGCAAATGTGAATAAATTACCATTGACAAAGGACATCCAGAAGTAGTTTTCTTGGTCTATGTGCCTGTTGAGTTTTTTGCAAGTATTTTGATGGGTAATACATTTGTTTGCAAAGAACTGTAAGAAAAAACAGCAGAAGTGCAACATGTTGTCACTGTTCAGTTGATCTCAATTGTGTTCACATTAACAAAGAACAGGAAAAAAAAATTGCCCAAACGCCACCCTCCCACACTTGATCTTTGCAATTGTGGCTATATGTGTACAATATTTCCAAGACTTTTAGTTTACTCAGGAAATTTTTGTTTCTAATAACAATGACATACAACATAGTATACCTTTAGCTATTCTTCATAAGAACTTCTGGTCTCTGCTTGAATAAGGATTATATACAGGATAAGCTATAATGTGGGAGTTTAAATTCTTCCACAGTAAGGTACTTTGATACGCACTTATTTCAAGTAAAACACTTCAGTAAAAGTCTGCATGCTGCCAAATATATTTCCTTCCTTTATTTTCCTTAGCAGTGACAATGAGTGTTAATTGTTCCTAATTTGATTTTTGATGGATACTTACCTAATTAGCACTTAAAGAGTTTTTACAAACTTAAAAAGATGTTCTGATGAAGAGGAAGAAGACTCATTACCATTTTTACATATCAGCACAAAAGCTTCCTAATGACAAAAAAATACATTTTCATATTCTTGCCTGACCTATCAAGCACTGTGATTTTCTAATCTCATTTCTGTATTTGAAAGCTTCAGTTTTGGAATCTGACACATCACTAATGTAAGATATGTGCTTCTATTGCTCTGACTGCTAGTTAATCTTTATAATTATAGCATCTTCCAGCAATAATCATGATCATAAACTGGGTAATAGCAGTTAAAAGGAAAGAAGTGCCTTCATCTACACTGCAGATTTAAATACCTTCACTTGATGGAAGCTGGTGAAAGAGAAATATCAATTTACAATAACGGACTATGAGGATTTAAGTATAACTTGATCACGTTTTTTTTTTTCTTGTTCTCTCTCTAGCTTTTTCAGGGAAAACATTAACGCTTTGTTATGACTAATCAGATGGAGGAACTCTTTTAAATGAAATCTTTGACATACTACATGACAGTATTACTTCTCTTTCTGGAGGCAAAATGGCTAATTGGTTTGATATATCAGAAAAAAGACAGCTAGTACTAATGGTCATTCATAGATCCATTTCAAATGGCAAATCCTTTTTATACCAACTACTGTGTAAGCCTATAATACATTTGACTTGCTTAACTGAATAATCTTTTTTGATTTCCTGATGGCAAGACTATTAATGCAGGTGTTCCGGTATATCTTTTGCAGATGGATCTGTGTCTCTGTCTGTCTACATCATGTTTAGTCATTTTCATGTTTGTAAGCGTGTATTGTACTTGACCAGATCGGAATTTATTCCTTGTCTTATAATTAAAGTAGATTTTGGCAAGTTAAGGTTTGCTACACGTTACAGCTTAAGTCAATACTTGGAAACGTGTGCAGCTTTATCTATAGTAACATAGCTTAAAAAGTGTGACAACTTTCTATTGTTAGACAAAGATTAGGCATTGTGAAGGATTTGATACAATATTTTATGTTGCTGTAATTATTCTTGTTTTAGTAGAGAAATTAAGAATGTTTAGACTGCTGTAACTGAGGTTGATATAATTGCTATAACTAATCAGCTAATATAGTTTGTTTAAATTTACAAATCCATATTGAATTCATAGGGAAATGTAAATTTGTGTGTGTGTGTATATATATATACACACACACACATGTATGTATGTTATTGTGATCTTTCCTTTGCTTTTTCTACTTAAATTGGAATCACAGGTTAGGATGAATTACAAATTCTGCAAAAAGCACTTGATACTCTGTTATCCTGCATTTTGTGTTATCCTCTATATAAGGCTGCTAGAAAATGCTAGCATTCTTCTTTCTAACTCATGTTAGAAATAGCCAAATCTTTTGGCATCGGTTGTAGCATTTAATATTTCTCAGCCAGGTTTAAATGCTATTAAAGTGGTGTCAAGCACTAACAGTGTGCTCAAGGAAGTGAGAAGAGAGTAGGAGAGAGAATTGTGTAGACAGTAAAACTGCCATTCAGATATCACAGGGGTTGCTCGGGGAAAAGATTTTAGCCCTTCAGCACAGTTCACAAAACTGAAAACTCCACAGCGACTACCGTTTTGCAGAAATTATCAAGCTATGCAAATATAAGTGACCATGTAGCCTTCAGGCTTAATATTGTACAATGAGACTTACAGTTTGGAACGAATAAATTAGCAAGTAGCTGTACCTTTAAGGCTATTCAGAATCTATAAAGCCCTTTCACTTGTGGTCAGCTGCATAACCACAAATTTAGAGTGTTTAACCCCCATTGACTGAAATTATACCTTTTTATTGTGGACTAAAGAAACTAAAATGCAAAACACCAGAATGCAAAACATTATTGGAAAAAAAAAATCCTTTTATCAAATAATATATAGAAGTGAAAACTTCTTTGAATTTTAAACTTTAGTGTTTTCTGTTGCCTTCTGTCTGTTGGGCAAGGTTAGTATCAGAGAGAGGAAGGATTTCTTTTTTTTGTATTAATGACTTATTCTTAAAAAATATTATCATATGACTGAATCTATTTGCAGTTTGACAACAAATTTTGCAGGAAAGATAGTTTAAACTTTTTGTTTTTCTTCTGGTTTCAAAGGATACCTGATTCTAACTCAGCTACATTTTTATAACTATTACCAAAAAAATAACAATCTAATGATACTCTGAGCTCCTTAGGCATTTTATTTCTCAGTGACTCAGGGCATACAAGTGATCAGTTGCACCACCCCTGTTGATGTCCAATAACCTACTTTGTCACAGTAATTTTGTTTGTACTCATACAAGCTACCCTCAGTTGTTGTTTTAAAGAGTCACAGTATGGTCAGAAAGGACAAGTAACTTTTAAGTGAATATGCCATTTTTAGAAAATTCCACATTTGATGTTTTTCTAAGGGCAATTATTTAACTACAAATGCTGCAAGCATTCCTTCTATGTGAAAAAGTGAAAAGAGATCTAACTCTGCTGAGAATATACAAATATATTTCAGTAATCCTTGAGCAGCAGAGTCTCGTTGTTTTTTCTACTTTACATTGTGTCGTTTTGGTTTTGTTCCTTATCTATGGTGTCAGTTACACTTAGACATGTTACCTTTCACATTATGGGGAGAGATATAACCAATAAGGGAAGAAGCTTCATGTATGTCATATTTTTGATACCTTAGTCACTGAAAACTGCAGTGTAATTCTTTTAAGTATCATTCTCAGACAAGGACAAAGCATCTTAATCCCAGTGGAGGCTGCCTTTTATTCCATTACTTCATCCTATTTTGGAATCTGTTTTGGACGATGGTTGCTTTTCAAGAGACATATAAGGCAAATATCAACAATTCTGCTATCACAACTATTAACATGTGTTCCTAATTAGTTCTTATGCAGATAATCAGCTACAAGTGTATTGTGAAACCAGATGGTCTAAGATTTCCAGGATATCTGGCAGTGAAGGATGCTTCATTATAAATCCTGTGTTGAATCCAGGTCTGATCATAGGCATGCAGTGTATGTTCTAATTGAAAGGGAGCTAAATAACTTTGAAATATGAAAAATGGAGAAAAGCAGATATAATTTTTCAAAATTTTTATAACAAGTAGGTTGGGGGAGAAAGAATTTGAGACAACCAATGTTGCTATTGTTCACACTCCTTTTACCTTAGTTAGCCCAAATAGGAAATGATTGTAAGGTTTTTCTTGCATGCCAAAACAGTTTTAGATCTATTTTTCAAGAACACTAAATGCATCCTCAGTAATATTATTTTTCTAGATAATTCACAATTGTACCCAAAGATAATATTTCTGTCTTTAACAGTTTAGAAGCCATGCACAACTGGCAAATCAATGATGGGAACAAAACAATTATATCATCATCAATTTACCATAGATGAATATAAACATCTACTCTCCATATGTCTCCTACTAGCTAGGAAGAGAGTGAGACAGACAAGAATTACACTTTGTTTTAGATTTCACCTTGTCTCTTTTTTAGCATGAATATACATATGCGTATGGAGAAAAAAGGTGTTTGTGCACAGATTGCTTCTTTTTGTTAGTTTTTGTATAACTGATAGAAGAATACCTTTTCTCTTCAGATTTGATGAGAAGGAATTTGTGACAAAAAAATGAGCAGTGAATAATAAAAACTTGTAAAAAGTAGGTTCACAAGGCATATTTGCTCTATACACTACAAATTCGCTGTCTATGCTTAGGCCTTAAAGGCAAACAGTGACAAAATTACAGGAAAATCAGTAAAAATAAATTATTTTAAAATGTCAAAATATTTGCACTTTCAGTTGAAATAAAATGTTTCAATATTTTTGAATCTAGGTAGTTAAAGTTTCATTGTCTAAGTCAGGAGCAGGGTTATGCCGATGGTGAAATTTTTTGGAAATTCCCACAATCAGTTCTCTGCTGAAAAAAAGAGGTGTCAGATTTCCAAGACACAAAGTATGACTGAGGCTAAAATAACATCTTTCTTTTTTGTCCCCCTTTCTCCAATAAACTTATTTTCCTCCTAAAAACTTAAAAGACATTATTTTTCTTTTTTTCCTTTTTTTTTTTTTTGTATTGTGATTTTTTTTTTTCCGAGAGAAATGCAGAAGTTCATCAACAAAAGGATGGTTAAATTCTAAGTTTCAATCTAGACAGATGTGTAATGATCAGTCACTCCTTTAGTGCAGGGATAGAGAAAAAGGACACCTATTGAGAGGAAAAAAAACCCAAACTTCAGTCAACAGGAATTTTTCCCTTGCCAAGCCTGAAATTTGGCTTGTAATACTGTATTTTGGAAGACAGTTAGCCTAACTGGACTTTTCTGAGTAGCATTCTGGGGGTCTTATGAAAATTTTGTGGCATCCTAGATTTAGTGGAACATAATTTGTCTTAATTCAGTCTCTGGGAAAGTTATGGAACAAAACATCCTGGGGGGGGGTATCACAAGTCAAATGAAGCATGTGACTGGGAAAAACCAGCATGGATTCACGAAGGGCAAATCTTGCCTGACACTCCTGATTGCCTTCTATGACAAAGTAACCTCCTTGGTTGATGTGGGGTGAGCAGTGGACACTGTGTACCCGGATCTCTACAAGGCTTTCAGTACAGTTTCCCACAGCCTCCTCCTAGAGGAACTGATGTGTTACATTATAGACAAGTAGTCTGTGTGGTGGGTGGGTAACTGTCTGACATGCTGCACTCAGAGGGTGGTGGTAAATGGCTCCTTTTCACACTGGTAACCTGTCACAAGTGGGATCCCTCAGGGATCAATATTGGGCTCAATGCTGTTTAATATCTTCATAAGTGATCTGGATAATCAGATCGAGTGTACCCTGATGAAGTTTGCTGATACCAAACTGAGTGGGTAAGTGGACAGTTTGGAAGGGAGAGCCACCCTGGAGGAAGACCTGGATAGGCTGGAAAAGTAAGCTAACAAGAACCTTATGAAGTTCAACAAGGACGAGTGTAAGGTCTTGCACCTGGGAAAACATAATCCAGGAGTGCAGCACAGGCTGAGGTTTACCCAGCTGGGGACGAGCTCTGTGGAAAGGTACCTGGGGGTCCTGGTGGACAACAAGCTCAATTTGAGTGAGCAGTGTGCAGCTGCAGCAAAGAAAGCCAGCAGGATGCTGGGTTGCATCAACAAAGCAGGCTCACTAGAGATAACCCTGGGGGTGGCTTGCCAGTGTTTGTGCGATGGTATGCCAGTGAGGTCCTTCGGTCTGCTGTCTCAGGGAAGACAGGGGATAGAGATCCATGCAGCATCAAAGATATGAGCATTATTGGTGGGTTAGAAACTATGGCAGTGCCTGGGAATGGTCAGGTAGGAATTAGGGCTTCTCCCAGAAAAAAGGTGGCAGGACGAATGGCCCAAATAAGGTGCATCTACACTAACACACGGCAGCATGGGCAACAAACAGGAGGAGCTGGAAGCCATTGTGCAGCAGAAAAACTATGACACAGTTGCCATCACGGAAACGTTGTAGTAAGTCTCACATGACTGGAGTGCTGCAATGGATGGCTATAAACTCTTCAGAAGGGGTAGGCCAGGAAGGAGAGGTGACAGGGTAGCCCTGTCCATTAGGGGGTGTTATGAATGTCTAGAACTTAATGATGGCGATGATAGGGTTGAGTGTTTATGGGTAAGAATCAGGGGAAAGTCCAACAAGGCAGATACGATGATGGGAGTCTGTTATAGAGTGCCCAATCAGGATGAAGATACAGATAACATATTCTAAAAGCAGCTGTGAGAAGCGTCATGATCGCTAGCCCATGTCCTTGTGGTGGACTTCAACTTACCGGATATCTGCTGGAAATACAACACAGCTGAGAGGGAACAGTGTAGGAGGTTCCTGGAGTGTGTTGAGGATAACTTCCTGACACAGCTAGGGAGCCAACTAGGGAAGGAGCCCTGCTGGACCTGTTGTTTGTGAACAGAGAAGGACTTGTGGGGGATGTGATGACTGGAAGCCATCTTGGACATAGTGATCATGAAATGATAGAGGTTTTGATTCTTGCAGAAGCAAGGAGGAGGGTCAGCAACCACGTTGGACTTCCAGAGGGCAGACTTTGGTCTATTCAGGAACCTGGAGGAGGCCTTTGAAAAAAGGGCAGGCCACTCATGAGGACTGCACAGATGTTGTGAGGCTATGTAGGGAGAAAATTAGAAGGGCCGAAGCCCTAACCAGAACTTAACCTGCCTTATGCTATTAAGGTCAATAAAAAATGTTCCTATAATTACATTAGCAATAAAAGGAGGACTAAGGATAATCTCCATCCTTTATTAGATGGTGGAGAAATATAGCAAACAAGGATGAGAAAAAGGCTGAGGTAATGCCTTTTTAATGCCTTTTTTCTTCCAATTAGACACAAGAGTAAAATTTTTCACAATGGGAACAATCAGCCACTGGAATAATCTCCCCAGGGAAGTGGTGGATTCCTCAGTGTTGGACAGTTTTAAGATTCAACTGGACAGGGTGCTGGGCCATCTTGTCTAGACTGTGCTTTTGCCAAGAAAGGATCCTTGAATTTCCTTCCAACCTGGTATTCTGGGATTCTATGACAGTATTCCATGATATTTCTACTGCAATTGCAAACTGTAAGCATTTTTCACAGTTACTTTGAATGTGGAATTTACAAGAGAGGGTCAGGCTTGATGTCATTTAATTTAGTTTCTTTGTTCCAGAGAAGTGAAATCTTTGACAGTGAACAGGGCAAGATATTTTAGATGACAGTCATATCCTGAGTACGCTGGTGTGAAACACCCCATTGATGTGTTATAACAAAGACATGAATATGTTAGGGTATGTCCCAGTTGGACAGGGTTTTTTTATGTCTAGCTACTAGTTAGTTCATGAATTTAAACTGAGAAGCACAAGTTTTAGTATCTTCAGTGAACAGCAACTTTAATAACTTGTTCCCCATATGCATAGCCAATCCCTTCTTAAAATTTATTCAGTTTATGACAGTGGTTATTTTCTATAGAGATCAGTCATACAGTATAAATTATACATTATATGCAATACTTTCACCTTGTTACTTTGTGGTTTTTGAAAACCTGTTACTCTTGTCTTCTGAGACAGCAAGAAGACAGAATCTCACTATAACTTCTGTAAACCATTCAGATTTTAGGTCCTTCTTATAGTTTGTCCATTATACAGAAAACATTATATTGTTTCATTCTTGTAAGAAAGGTTTTCCACATTCCTGTTTTTTTCATATTCTCCTTCTCTAATGACCCTAAATTTGTTATATCCTTCTGAGATTTGAGATACCCAGCTCTGTGCAAAGCTTAGCGGACACTGCAGTATTGGATTATACACTATTGTAATAGTATTTTGTTCATTAGTCTTTACTCTTTTTGTGTACTGTGTTTGTTTAGCTTAGTTCAGCTGCAATCATAGAAGAGGTATCAACTGAATTATCAAAACAAAGGCAATTCTATAACTTAGCTCTGTATTGTATGGAAATAGGGTATTAAAACTATCCCTACCTATATGTGTTAGTTAACGCTTAAAGGAACTGAAATTTTCAATCCTTATATTCTAGAGAAACAACTTCTTATTCAGTTCAGGAACTAAGAACAGAGACAGAAACTTGCACTAATTTCTGTCAATGAGTTCTGAACAGAAACAGAGGTCATTATTTGGAGAACATGTATCAATGATGAAAAGTGACCATTGCTTTCCATTGAAAATGCAATTATTTCTATTTTGTCAATGTGTAATTCAACTGTCCAAAAGTTTACCTTGTGCACAGTATCCTACTATCCTATTTCATCTTTTGAGTTGAAAAGCAGGTTTGGCATCAGCACTTCTGCATTAAAAACACCCATCAAAAGAACATTATACCCTATAAATTGTACTTATTATTTACACTTACTGACGAATTAATAGGGCATCTGCCTCCTTCCCTTTTCTGTGCGCCCAAGATTTTTTGCTGTAGATATATTCTATGCCTGGAGCATATGAATGAAGGAATATTAATGAAACCAGGAAATATGTATATTTGCTACATTTTCAAGCACTATTGTTCTGAATTCAGTGACGGCGCTCGCAACATTGCAAGTGACTGTTTTGATATACTCCTGTAAATCTTGAAAACAAAGAAATTCTATTCTGATTAAGATATAAAGGGAAAAACATTTTGTTCCAGAGTCATCCCAAACAAGTCTGAATTTTTACCCTGGTTAAGCAAAAAGAGGTGGAACTATAGCTGGTTAAGCATTTAAAACAATTTCCTATGCCATCCTGTCTCTAACTTAAAAATCTGATGTAATGGATAGTCCGTAAATTCAAGATATGACTACTGTGGGTTTATGCTAATACAGGTGAGATTTCTCAGCCTGATGTAGAAGACTCTTTAACTCCATCGGATTCTTGAATTCCTCAACCAGTAATGAGTTTTCTTCTCTGAAAAATAATTTTTAAAATTAGATGTTTAGAAACTGATTACTGAGTGTGAGGCTAAGAATGTTCAAACATAATATTAACTAATACTAGTAGGTGATGCTTTGGTAACTCAAATCAAATGTTTGATAATATTTACCTCTAATAAGGGGTAAGCCCTCTCTTCAGACTACTGTTGTGCATCATTGAAATACGGTGCTGCCTAGCAACACTGAACACTAGTGACTGTGTTATACTCTTTGAGTTAAGTTGTCCTAAACTTAACAAGAATATGCTAGTATGGTGGGATAAGTTAAATTTACTTCAGTTTACAGAAGTTATATAACTAAAAAAAATGTCACAATATTTACCAGTTTTGAGTTTATGGATAAGGTCTTTCTTCATGTGGTTTGCTAAAAGCAAAGGTCTTTACTGACAATTAGTTTGGAGAGCAAATGAATGAAAACAAATGAAGTGAATTTACTATAAGACTAACATATAAATGGAGCTACTGTAGCACAAATACATTATATTACTATTACTCCTATAGTTCAATTAACTTCAATTAGTTTATTATTTAAACAAAATTACCTGTTTGCAGCTGATATACCACATCATTTGAACATCAGCCATTATTAATATTCTATCAGTCAGCGAAGCATTAAAATAGAAGCCTAATGATTCAAGAAGGTGTAAGTTACAAGACAAGTGATATTTCGCTTGTCAAGGACATTGCATAACACTAAGAAAATGCAAAGGTTGGTATTTTTAAATCTGTGCACTAGAAACTTGGCACTTCTGCCAAAGTGAGCGAAATATCTAATACTTAGTGAAATGGCAAGAGTGTAGGTGTCTACAATTTCTTAAGTGCATGGGCCTTAAACACTGCATTTAAAGAAAAGCACTCAGGTTATTTCTAGACTGTGAGGTTAATTTTGCACCAGGCAAAATAAGAAGGAAAATAATCGGTATTTATGGAAATCATTTGCTCATGATTACTGGATTGCATTTAATCTCTCAGATGCTGAATGCATAATGTAAAAAAAAAATCTGGAGTTGGGAGCAGGTCTGAGTGCAATTTGGAATTCATAATAGCTGAGGAGCTTGAAGTCTTTCATTTCGTCAATGAATGTTTTAACTGCAGAATTGTCTCATATAAGGGTAACTGTCCTTCTAAGAGGCCTGAGCACTGGCATAAGAAAACCATAACCATTTTGTTTCAGAAATGATACTATTAAAAGATAAAAACTTGGATGCAGAACTTAACTGACAGGAATCTTTTCTGTCTCCTTCAAGAGCTTTTTTTGTCTGATACAGTTAATTTGTTGCTATAATATAAGTCATCTTTGTTATAGTCAGTTAAATTAATTCTTTTTTATCTGAAAATAATATCGTAGGGATCATCTCTGTGACTGACTTTTAAAGCAAAGCATTCACGCCAAGGTATGATTGCTTGATTGATCATCTGAGTCTTTATCTGCCAGTGGTTTGAGGGAGATTCTCATTCTTGAGACCTTACCTTTTACCAATTCATATTCTGATGCCTTAGTGCATTCTCCTAATTAAGTAGTTTTAGCTTTACTTCTTACTCAGGATGCCTGAATCATGTTACATTGCTGAGTATGGATATTTTTTTTTATTCTATGAGTTTTACAAGCGGGTACAGCTTTTTGCACTGCCAAGGCTCAAGAACTACCTTGGTCTCCATATAAAGGCATTAAATGCACTACATTTCTGGACCACCGACACTGCAGTGCATTTGTGCTGTTTCAGTTCTGACAAAGATTTACAAGTACTTGACCTTATCAAGTGACACAAAAACTTCCATTTCTGAATATTTCTGCACATATGTTCATTTGAGATTCTGTTTTTTAATAGTATATAAAGTTATACATGACAGAAACTAATGACATTAGCAATATTGGGTTGGTACCAGACGAAATCTAGACCCTAAGTAACTCTACATATAGAGTATGATATGTGAAAAATGAAGTCATAAATAAGCACTGTCCTGTACTTTCTGGACAAAGTTAAAAAAAAAGAAAACCCTAAGTAAATGTGACTGGGAATTATGCTGTGAATATATCTAAGAAATACATCACTCTATTTTTATGATGAATGTATAAAACACCTTTCATGATTGCAAATGCATCTGACATAAATATTCTCCAAATGGCTTGGATAAGCAATTGTTGGTCTGTGGAACATTTACACATTGCTTAGTATAACCATTTTCTACTGCTTTCTTGGCATGAATATGCAGGCATCTCAGAGAGCGTACGCTTATTCTCCCTCTTCTGGATTTGTTTTAAAGGCAGAATTACAAACAGCAAAAAAGATATCAAAGGGATATTTTTCTTCTCAACTGCACACAAGGAATTCACAAAATTTCTGAAGGAAGCTTTAGTATTTGGGCCCTCTGGAGGTGTAGAAAGTGCATGGAAGGTAAAATACATATCCCTGATTAAACTCAACACTAAACACATTCTCTAGGTTGCTAGCAGTGTTACACAGAGGGGCAAGGAGACAGGATGCTGAGGCAAAACCCTCACACTGTTTCTGCTGCAGCCACTGTTGTTATCCACAAAGAGGAGCTGGAGGCCCATGACAGTGGGGCGCATAAGGTGGTGTCTACTACAAGGAGCCCAAAGAAAAACGGAGGATGGTATTGTGGATATTAATGTATTTTCTGCAGCTCCTTTTGTAACTGCAGTAATGTTAATATCACGTTACCAAAGTACAGATTGTCCCCCCATCCGGAGGGCATAAATCTTTTTTGACGGATTCAGAACTGACTACACTGGCAGCACACCCACTCACTCTGGTAAGCTGAGTGAGAGAGTGTTGACAGGAGCATGTTGGTATAGAGAGAATATTACAGCATGGCTGTGCTTCAGAACTGGAGTACAAAATAAAGTGTTTCATATAGTTGCCCTGTCTTCCATCACAGCTAAATCAGCTCTTGATGCCCTAGAAGTGGCAGTAATTTTCTCTCTGTCCCTGCACTGGGCTCTGAATTTCTTATATGAAATAAAAATAATACTATCAAAAGTGTTTTAGTGAAGAGATGGCTCCTTTTTCAACAGATGAATAGATATTTTTTTTTTCATATTCTCTTTCCTTTTTCTTCTTTTTTTTTTTTTCTTTTCTGACAAAAGAGAGAAAAAAGAGGTCTCTTGCATCATATGAGACCTAAAAAAATGACATCAGGTTTGCAGCTGCATAGCTGGATCCTCTAATTTTTATCCTGCTTTCATATTCCATGTGTGTCTGTGTGGTAACCCCTGAGTCACAGATTTTTGATGAGTAGGACATTGGACTTTCATTAGTAAGAACACTTTTTTCCTCCTTCAAAATCACCCCTTTTCCTTCTAATAAAAATTCATGTTATATTCATATTTTATCCCCAATCCCAATTGGGGATTTTATCCCCAATAACATCAGTTTCTAAATAGCCAGAGATCACAAGTTTTGGCAAGTTTTGGAAAGTGCTGTCACACACTTTTATTTCCTTTCATTTCAGTGTCATTTTTATTCTAAGCCTTTTGTCTTGTTAGCACAAGAAAACACTGAATACAAAAAAATGTTCCTAAGCACAATCACAGAGAGTCCTAGCTTAAAAACAATAATATCTTCCTTGTTAATGGTAAATATACAGTTCAAGAACCAAAATTGTTTAGCCAATGATATATTAATGATAAATACTGTAAAAATTGCAGCATATGAGACAGAAAAAGCTTTTCAGTAAAATCTACTAGTATGCTGAGCATTATTTATTTTTTAGTATTACTGTGTTAAGTTTGCAAATAACTTGTAAATAACACTGAGTTATTCCATTCTAGAAATGTGAGATGAAACATTTAAAATCAATTATGAATCATAAAATTCAGAAACATTGTAGGAACTCTTAGAAACAGCTGTCAAAATATTCTTGGTGTCTTTCGGTTACATTGTTCTGGAAAAGAAAATCAGAAATTGGAGATGATCTATTTCTTTACATTAAATATATATATATATGAAATTATTTCATATATGTATATTAAATTAGCTGTATCTGGGGGAAAAAAAATCATTTTTTTCCTAAAATGGATGTCAGATAATTCACACTAGTATCTCTGTGAATAATGTATCCATGTCCTATTGCCTCCAGAACAAAGGATTATTTTAGTTTTATGACATAACATTCACTACTTGTCTTTCCTACATACCTTATCTGTGAGTTACTACCAGATGCTTAATCTTTCCATTCTATTGCAACTATGTGAGAGTTTATTTTGAATGAATTCCATTACTGCAGATATCATAATGCTTTGTTCTCCTAAAAAAAGGCTTAATTAAGTTCTTTAGTTGTAATTTTATCTCAGACAGGTGTTTCCTACATTAAAAAAAAAAGGTTAGTTTGTTTCTTAAAGATTCCAACTGTATAGGAAAATTTGCATTGTCTATGTAATAGCCATATAGGAAGAAGAGAGAGAAGAGAAGCAAAAAGTGGAAGGGAGGGGAAGGCTAAGAGGAGGAGAGGACAGGGGAAGGTTAAGGAAAGGAGAGAGGAAAAAAAAAAAAGGAAAAAATAAAAAAGGAAAAAGCAACCTTTAATCACCAGTCACATCTCTGGAAAAATAGATTTCGTGCTCATAGATATAAACGACAACAATGACACCTCTCAAATTTTTTCTGTTCATGGGTCATCACTGAATTTAAGTTGCATATAAGTCCGTATGTTGACTTTTTAACAGCTCAATACTGGCTTTCTAGAAGTTTGTCATCCTCCTAGTTTGATTCTAGCAATCTAAAAGTATTAAAAATGATTTATGAAACTCAGGTGGTACACACATGAGAAATAAACATTCTGGCATTTTAAAGGTTGCAAAGAATATACTTTTTTGGGACTCTTAGCTGGATTTCAACCTATCTAAAAATATATATAGGATGAAGACCTATTTTGAAACTTACCTTGGTTGTCTTGGAGCTGGACATGCTACAGAACTGCCTGATTTAAGATAGAAGGTGAAGTATTTTATAATGTTGGCTTAAAAAAAATAAGATAACATTTCCTAGTCTGGAGCTTTTCAAAGGAATCATATGAGCAGCATCCAGTCTCCAAAAAGGCAACATCCATTTGAGTAAGATCAAACAGACCATCACTTGCAAAGTAGCACCTGCACAAGGCAGAACCTATGAAAAAGGGGACTAGACTGGTCTCAGTTTATGGAACAGTTGCATGTAAACAGCAGGGATATAGAGTAGAGCTTGGGGAAGAAGAGAGCACTTTGGTTTCAACTTCCCCTTTTGAAGATGAGTTGGGCCATCTCAATCACAGACGCTAAGAACATAAAAGACTATGGGTATCAGAGCCTGTTAGTAGCTAAAAAACTCCATATATCATTTACCCAAGGCTCAACCAGTATGCTGGAATTATGTATGATTTGCAATTGTTGATAGAGTATACAGTAGTTAAATATAAATAAAAGCTTACCTGAAGTTTTAAAATTTGCTCTGTGTTTCAGTCTCAAAATACTTCCACCACAGCAGTTCCCAATTCATGTCAGTATGATCTGGTTGTAGTCTTCTGTGTTTCACTCCAGAGACAGCTGCCTTCACCAATTACTGCCCTGGAGACTTATATACTTTTAAAGTTATGCACAAAACCAATTGGAAAACATCCAGGAAAATTTGGTCCAACAGTATGGAAAAAGTCACACAGCAAAGTTAACACCTTTATCCTCTTCTACCAGTTTCCTATATCTATCAAAACCTATGAGGAATTCCTCATAAAACAAAGAAATGCTTCCCTACTTCTATTAAAAACACATAAATTAATCTCATGATAAGTATAAATTTGCTATTCACAGATAATTTTACATTATGGGCTGCTTGGAAGAGAAAAAAATCATTGATGAGATAACACAATAGATTATCTAGAAGCAATTAGGAGAAAAAATGTTAATTAAATCTGTTCTGAGACTCCCAACACAGACGAGCAGCTGTTGCCTGTCCAACCATTCTGGCTGACCAATTTTTTTTTGAGTATTAACTGATAGGAGATTGTACATTTTTACTATTCTTCTTTTCACCCCCACTAGTTCTCAGTTGAAAGACCCAAGCATAAGATGAGTCATTACAAAAATGTAAACAAAAATTAGTTCCTCACCAACATTAGAAAAATCTATTAGGTTGTTTGACTGAGAGCCAAATGAGTAACTAATAAGGTAATCCAAACTAGTCTTTTAATCAGTAGTGAATATCAGCTGCACACTCATTTCTAACTTTTAGTTGCAAAACAAATCTGTTTGTCTCCTCTCCAGCTGCACTGACACCTGATCATCTCTGCCAGTGAGAGCTGCAAAACTCAAAATATCTCTGCACATATGAGCTGAGGAGACCCAATGCTGCCTCAGTCCATTACAGAAATGATGGCAGGGTGCAAAGAGTATCTAGGGACTCTACCAAATTTAGAACAAATTATCTGATCCTAGCAGTTGCATATTACCATTTATTAGACTGAAGCAAATACTGTATTGAGTATGGCATATGTGTCTTATTTAACATGCCTTCCCCAGCAAAGCTGAAAAGGCTGGGAAATGCACGGAATGAAGACAGAGACTTTGTCTTTAAGACAGGTAAATTCCAAAAACAGTGCTATAGAGAGATGGACATTTGTCAAATATTGACTGACAGCAGCCAAATTGCTTGAAAAGCAAAACATTGCAAAAGCAAAACATAGTCTCCAAATTCATTTAATCTTGAGCTAACATTGGGAGAAATTTTTTATTCTTCTGTGGCTCATATCCCAGATACTCTCATTACTAAATAAGATAACAGTTAATGGCAGTAAGTTGTAAATTGACAGATTTCAGATAGATTCATGGCTGGGTAATACTTGGCAGGAAATTGAGTCCTTTTTGTCTAGGCTTCAAATACAACCCACTTGGCTAAACCTGAAGTCGCCGTGGATGGTATTTCACAAACTGGAGAACAAAGTTGTCAAACTCAGTCAGCTTCCCATCTGAGTTTGTACTGGAGACAAATAGTCTCAGTTGGTACTAACTGGCATCCTTACAGGCAGTGTGAGGAGAAACTAAAGCTATACTGGCTGCAGAGACAGCAAAACTACCTGGAAGACAGACTTCTGCTGAGCAAGCCCAGGACAAGTATAGGAGTAGGTAACAGTGCAAAGGCTTATTCTGCTGTTTCTTAAGTAGATCCATGAGACCTTATTGGGAGTTGGACTGATGCAGTGCAAAGATTATCCAAATAGTACTTACAGTTATACATGATCATTTTGTTTGAACTTCATGACACGTCAGTGTCTACAACCCAAAAGACTAATCAAAAGATACAGAGGACTGAAACTGGTATTTCCCATTTATTCTGCCCTTCCAACAAAGTAAAGCTAAAAGAAGGAACTATTGGTTTCATGATCTGTAAAATGGTCTGCATCTCCTAAAAATACAGCAAAATAGTACAACTTTTAAAATATCTATATGCATTTGATGAAGGATTTTAATGCTTGTTTTTGCCAATCCAGTGTGTTTTAGCAGTGCTAAATTCACTTGATTGCTGGGAGAGTAATGAGTTAATCGGTATTAAAAATTCCGCTTGCAGATACATTTCCTAGTTTGCACTCAATGAAAGATGCCTTCTTCTGCGGTAAATCTCAGAACAGACAGCTGAACGTACTAGAAGGTATTTCCTTTTAATACATGTGTATAACTGCATTAGTTTCAGATGGCTAAACAGGTAGTACAGTATTTTGAACAGTCATTTGTGCGTTTGTGCATATGCTAAATTCTGTGTCCAACATAACACAAAATAGTGGGTACATTTTTGAGCTGTCAGACATCTTGCTTCCTGGTGTTCTACTATATCTTGTAAACAAGAAATGCTCATTAAGAAGAAAATGATGCTTGCTTTTTTCAAGTGGTTCCGAAGGAATTATAGTATATTCTGGCAGCGGCAAATGATATAAGAGAGTCCAGTTTAAATTACGGATACATTAGAAAAGTTCCACAGTTTGTTCATGGCAAAGCTATCAGATCTCCTGCTTCTTGAAGGGCTAGATTATTATTTTTTTTAGTGTGTTGTGCAAATTCATTCAATTTTTTATTTAATAACACTTTCATTTGGTAAAGACTACTAGTCATTATGTAGCCAAATTTGTAATACACTGCATAAATTTATATTTTATTAATAACATATGCACATGAGGAAAAATGCTATAGCTGGTGCAGATGAGCACTTTTATACACTATTTTTACCAGTTACTCATGCAGCAATGATTTACAATTGCTCACAATGTGCTCAGTGATGTGTTGTTTTGCCATCAACGCATCGTTGCAGGAATGCCAAATGTATTTTGTCCAATGTTGTATGTTGTCCAATTTTGTACGGAAAGCGTTATGTGAAAAAAAAGCTGTGAGAAATGACGACTTGCTGCCCTTCACAGAGGAGGTAGTTTTAAGCTCAGGCCCTCAGTCTTGGTCTCTGACTGAGCTATGTAGTGGTTATGCCTTTTCCTGGTCACGTACCTTGCAGACCTGAGACCTGACTCTTGGACTTTTCCTCTGACTTACCTTGAACCTGCCTTATTATTATAGACTTGTCTAATCTAGATTGAAGTTGACCCTTGTTAGTATCGCTGAACCTGCTCTGGACTCTTAGCTTGGGTATTATGTGATTGTGCCCTTGTCAGTGAGACCTGCCTTGCTGTCACTCTGGGAACTCATCTTGCTTTCCCTCGTGAAGCAACCCACTCCTCCTGCTCCCTAGTGCCCTTGGAGGCAGGCCCAGGTACATGCTAGTGAGCTCTTCTATACTGTGACTGTAAACTTAAAAAGAGGGTAGAGTCTCAGTTTCTAGGGTTTGGTCCTTATGAAACTATTTCTTTATGTATCATGACTCAGACAAAAGAGTTCTTCTCAACCAGAATGACTTTCAGTATCATATACTAGCACTGATGAATCTCAAAGTCATCAGGCATACATCAGGATACCATGCTTAAGATTAGCAAGCAAGAGGTTCCTTGTTATTCTGCGTCACTGCCTCAAAACTAGTATTTCAAATAAGGTATACCACAAACATACTATGAAATCCTGTTAACACTGAAATTATTGGGAGTTTTGTCATAGATTTCGTTGTCATTAAGTTTTAGTTCTGAAACCTTGAATTTATATTTGTTGTATGGATTTCCTTCCTCTCAGGATAAATTCCATCAAATGAAATTGATTTTCTGGAATAAATAAGCCCCTTTTCTTAATACTAAATGACTTTTAAAGCTTGAGAACTGATGTGGAGAATACTGCATGAAAATTGTTAATCTTAGTTTCTGAATATCTGATAATCCATTCCCTGAAGGGAGTTGTTTTCCAAACATTATTTGTTAAAATTTGTGTTTATGCTAATCATTGATGAAAAGACCTACAGCTGACAAATAGCATGTTTAGACACAAAATTACACAGAGAGAAAGAGCATTAATTTTAAAAATTAAAATATTTTGTAATTTTTTTTAGATCAAAGCTCTGCCTTTTTTTTATAACATGTCTCTGACTGTGGTCATTAGTGCATTCTTGGGGAACAATTCTTTTGAGCAGGATGTATTTAATGTGATCCTTCCTCTGATGTACTATCCCTGGTTGGAGTCGTCATATTGATCTGTAAATAGACTAATATCTTTGATGTTCAATAGAGAAACATCGAGAATGTTTACTCTGTGAACTTGGTAATCCCATTTTGAACTCACTTATAGTTCTGGCCTGTATAACTTCCTGAGGCAATGAATTCTACAAATAATTACCTTTAGTGTAAAAAAAAATTCTTTGAGTTCAAATACATGACAGGTCCATGGATTCGGCTAATTAACTTAAATTTAGATATGAAATCAAGTGCTAAAAAGAACAAAAAAGCAGAGCAATTCACAAATGCAATTAATACTCCTTCAAATACCTCCCCTATGCCTGTTTGGAATCTGTATCTTGTAAAGCCATCAGGAGCAGTGTATCGCGGTTTGGGCCGGACTGGCTGTCTTTGAAAGATTTCATGAGTCTTGCAGTCATGCTCTTTTATTTAATAGCCTTGAGTCCTGGCTCAGTATTAAAGGTGAGATTTATCATCATCATATCTTCAGGCATAAGAACTTTATCATGCAAGGAATCAAATAGATCAAAAATTATATGTACAGAAATAGGAATTGGCAGGACTGGAACCCAAATTTGTGTAAATCATGAGAATATTAATTTATATGAATGTCATAGGCCATGTTATTCACAAAGATAGTTAAACACTAAGCAAGCTTGATGTGAAAAATTAGATCAGGTTTAGATTAATTTGCATTAGAAAATGCTTTTCTTTTTTTTCTGTAGGTTACTTACAGTACATAATATTGTTGACAGCAGCATTGCTGCATTACATGTTTTCTTTAACAAACATTTAATCAAGCTTTAACAGCTCAATTATTAGATACAAAGAAACAGCAACCAGGGCTGTTAAATGCCTTCTCTGTGGATTTCTTTAAAACCTTAAAAATTCATCTATCTGGCAACATCCATAAAGGTTCTCCAAATGACTGTCAAGAATGTCAGTAAGCCATGAAATACAGGAAAGAATTATATATATCCTCTGAAATGATCTTTTCATCTGAGGAAACATAACACTACAGCGTTGGATAAAGGAATTACATTTCAATGCAAGCAAATTAAGATACAGCTATCAAACCTCTGTTAACAATGCTGAATGTTTTCTAAGTTCATCAGTTGTAACTGGAATCAGATGGAACTTTTTTCTCTCTTGTCATCATTTTGTTTTGTTGTTTCCTTCTCCTTTGCCAACTGGCCACTTTATGAAACAAAATGTGCAGTGAAAGGATTGCTTTTTACTCAGCATACTATTGTAAGAGATTCAGAGTTTTGGCTTGTTCAAACAAGCAACTGTTACTCTAAAAATTCTAAAAAATTCAAAACAATGAATTTCTTCACAAATCAGTGTAAGATGCTTAGGCCCAATGCAGTCATCTTGAGACACACCTGTCTTAAAGATTTCAAAGCTGCTTTAACTGTGAAACCTTTGTTCTGATACTTATAAAGTCATTATAGCTATCAAGAGGTATATAGAGCTATAGAGAGAACCAGCATAGCTCTCTATTACCTCCTCTGTTAGAGCTACCAGCTGGGAAGTGGCTGGTGAAAGGTACTTATCAAGAACACTCCTTTGCTCAAGACTAGCTGGTCACTAAACTGGTGGATAGGGGTTATTATTGATACCATGCAATAGACATGGCAGGCAATAGTGCGTGTCTACCATCTTAAATATGTGCTAACCAAATGGACTGCAGCAAGGGACATTTATGATTAAGTGTAAAAATTTCAGAAGTTTCTAAACACAGCCTGAGAGTAAACTTCAAAAACATGGTAAGACATTTGGTTTTATCATTTTTAAGACCTAAGTTATTCTCACTCCTCATATTTTGTGCAGTGAAATATTTGCTGGACTCATATTCTGAACTACCAGGGAAGGATTTAAGCCAGCAGCATGAGCACAGAGCTCAAAATAACCTAATTTGTCTGTCACCAGTCCTATTAGTACAGTTTCACTGACATACTTGTGCACTTGATTAGTTCAGAGTGGCTTGGAAAAAATTTCATCTACTCACAAATGTAGCAGGTAGACACAGTCTCCCTTCTGAGAATGAGCTTTAGCTTCTTGAGTGCATAAATGAGTTTGACAGATTTAGACTAATCTCAAAAATAGGGTTCTGTTTCAGACTTTTCCCATTTCTGATTAGACTGGAAATACTATGAGAATATACCTTTGTTCAACAGTAAGCTTGTGAGTGGCAGTAAATGAAAATGCAGTCCTATAAGATTCATTGTATAGATACTAATGAGACTTCCTCAAAAAGTTCTTGTGAAAATTAAGGTTTACGTGTCACTAATGTGCAACAATTTCTCTGGAGTTACAGTTCAACAAATAATCTTTGCTTCTTCTATTATTTGAATCGTAGAATCATAGAATCATTTAGGTTGGAAAAGACCTTTAAAGTCGTCAAGTCCATCCATTAACCTAGCACTGCCAAGTCCACCACTAAACCGTGTACCTAAGCACCACATCTACGCATCTTTTAAATACTTCCAATGAAGGTGAGTCAACCACTTTCCTGCGCAGCCTGTTCCAATGCTTGATAATGCTTTTGGTGAAGAATTTTTTTCCTAATATCCAATCTAAACCTGCCTTGGCTCAACTTGAGGCTGTTTCCTCTTGTCCTATCACTTGTTACTTGGGAGAAGAGACCAGCCTCCACCTCTCTACAACCTCCTTTCAGGTAGTTGTAGAAAGTGCTAAGGTCTCCCTTCAGCCTCCTTTTCTCCAGACTAAACAACCCCAGTTCCCTCAGCCACTCCTCATAAGACTTGTGCTGTAGATCCTTCACCAACTTTGTTGCCGTTCTCTGGACATGCGTCAGTACCTCAATGTCCCTCAGGTAGTGAGGGGCCCAAAACTGAACACAGTATTCAATGCAATGTGAGGTCTCACCAGTACAGTACAGTGGGACAATCACTTCCTTAGTCCTGCTCGCAACACTACTGATTTTGTTTAAAAAATAAACCACCAGTACTAATCTTATTAGCAGGATATCTGTAACAGTTTATTAAGTCTTAAAGGAGGATCACCTTTGTGTCCCACAAATATTTTCAGTAGTCTTTGATAACAATGTCAATCATGGACAAGAATTCTTATCTTTTGCTTTATCCTGAATGCCAGAGAGCAGATTATTACCCATGCACTTCAAGAGACAAAAAGGGAGGCAAGGGGAAGGGAAGAGAAGAGAGGAAATAAAATTTAGTGCCTGGTTTTCCTAGTTCTGCTTAAAACTCGTTCAGTTTCACAACCAGATATATAAGCCATTATTCTCCATTTCTTTCATCTGGAGCCTGGCCGTATTAGAGCTTTTTAAAAAAGTGTAAGCAATTACTGACATGATTAATTCTCGATGTGATTTTTATCTGTGCACAGCTCATTGAGATCTACGCAATTAACCATATTTTCTCCTCTGTCATGTTTATGACACATACAAACTTGAAGTTGCTATTTCTGAATATTCTACTTTTGAACTCTTTTTTTCTTGATTGTGAGAATGGAAACCCATCAGTTTATGTGCAGCTGATTCTTTACCTAAAAATGCAGTGCTTCATGGGCAGAATTGTTGAAGTATACCTCTCGGGGTATGACCTGTGTGTGATGTACCCTTCGTGTGGAAAGTGATTGCTGTCCAGAGTTTTTGAAAGAACAAAGCAGAATTTAAAAAACTAGGTTTCAACAACATAAAAATTATTGAAATTATGAGAGAATTCCTGCTGGTGGAGCACAGATTTAATACTTTTACCATTACTCAGTGTGGAATAATTACTAAATTGGCTAAAAATACAAAAGTACAGCATTGTTCACACATTAAGGAAAAGTATAAAATCAAGAGGCTTCTGAGGTAGGAAACAGCTGCAGCTGGCATGAAGAATGCAACATCCGCGGTTCCCTGATAAGGGTGCTTGTGAAGCTACATGAGGTACGGGATGGGATGCAATTATTCCGCGGCTTTACCTTACGATGTATAGCAGATACGGGAATGGGACGATACCATGAAACAGATAAGCTGCCAATTAGCTGCCTGCTCAATACTCAGAGCCAACATTTTGTCAAATTTTGATGAAATGCTGTCCTTTGTGCGAACTTTGCTCATTATAATGTCATTATAAT
This sequence comes from Fratercula arctica, assembly GCA_947846985.1. Lineage (NCBI taxonomy): Eukaryota > Metazoa > Chordata > Aves > Charadriiformes > Alcidae > Fratercula > Fratercula arctica. Next base: position 50,563,094 of record CANTUZ010000005.1, on the reverse strand, counting down.
ACCAAAACACACCTCCATTCCAAAGGCTACTCACCTCCAAGGTGCGACCACTCCTCCTTGAGTCTGTGCCCTGAATTTTTCATAAACTATACCTTTCAATGTGAAGCAAGAGAATTTTACACCAATCATAATTAAAGTATTTATGACTAAAGTCACTCAAACTCCACCTTGAAGGTAAAAAATAGTATAAAAATAGCCCAAGAAAGGGGGGATACCTGGGGAAGACACCATCGCAAAGAACTCCATCACTGACTTCCGGGATCAGTTGATGGGCTGAGCCTTTCTTCCCCGCCATAGGGAGGCCTTTGGGTAAGACTTCGATTATACCGAGTGCTTTCTCAGGAAACTTAGAAATTTCTCTAGAGAATCTCTTTCCTACATTTATAGCCAGGCTGTATCATTTATAACTTTGTTGCACATTTGATATATGTAATAATACTTTCATTTGCACGTGCTTTGCAGACAGTGTATTTATCACCAGCAACCCTAAGAACCTATATATCTATTGTTTAAATAAACTGCACTGTTTAAGTAGCTAGTCATTTTGGTTCCTCACTGAATGCGACCAAAGATTCGAGAGTGGCCGTGCTAGTTCATGAGCATGACTAGATTGAAGGTGCAGTCCACTATTAGTGTATCCAAATCATAATATTTTAATACCTTTTTAATACATATTAAACGTGATTGGACTGATAGTGGTGAACTGGGCATCACTCAGAATTTAAACCCAGCCGCACCTAGCCTCCCACCTCGGTGAGGAGTGTTAGAATGCAAGGGGGTTTATCTTCTGCCAAAACCGCTTTGCCTCTTTCCACATAACGCTCAGTTAAACCTTACAGTTTAGAATATATATTCGTTTGAATAATGTGTGTCACTGAGCTGGTTTCCAGGGTATTGGATAGCAGCCTTTTATGGTCACTGATGGCATTTTATGACACTTTTACACTAAACAAGAAAGGGAAAAAAAATCTTATATGATCTCTTTTAGTTACAGAGAAAACACACATCTGCTTTTTATTTTGAACAAGCACAGACATGTCAAAAAAACCCCAAAATATATTTATGCAAAAATATTTGACTGCAATACTGCATTGATGGAAGTAATGGACATTGGAGATTTTACCAGGATAAATGGTGTTTCTGAATGCAAAATGGAGACATTTTCCTGAATGTATTAGGGTATGATAAACAGTAACTTCTAAAGAACATGACTAAGTGTTCAGTTCATCCTGACCAATAAATCATGTCAGATTTGAATAGTGTAGAATAGAAAGGTGTAAAAATTCAAGAAAAACCACTGTGGACTGTAAACATGATAGTTCTGTGAAAATGAAGCATCATGTGTTCTTCCTTTAGCGAAGAGAAAGTCTTTTTCATTATGGTGTAGAACATGAGGGAGATGCATGGCTTTTAACAATATCCATTAAGCCATGGCATGTCCATTGGTGGATGAAAGTTTTTTTTTTTTTTTCCTTCTTTATTTTTATGACTACAGTGTCAGCAATAAACCAACATTTACAATTTCATACATCCATATGGTGGCTTCTTTGTTTTCAGAATTCACAGTAGTGATAAGATTTCAGATCATTTCCAAAGTGACAAAAAATGAGCCATGGTTCTGTGGTTGTTTCTAAGTACCCTTTTCAATACAAGTCTCTTTTCTATCTGATTCATACATGAACTTTTCTCTGACCCAAACAATGGCAAACCCTGCAGAATGACTTCAAACATAGAAGAAACTGTAAATCCTTTACCAACTGTAATAATAAAATTAAAATATTTGATGTGCTGTCTTAGCTATGCTAAGCAAACTGAGACCTGTTTGTCCTACTGACCAGGGACTGAGAAGAAGAATAAACTTCTTTTCACAAGTAGTTAAACTCATACCAGAGAGGAAGCATCAAATAAAATCTACTTTTATATGTAAGTAGGAGTGAAGGTGTGTGTGTGACCTATGTGTAAGACTAATTTTCACTGATGATCTATGAAATGCTGAAAAGTATAGAACAATAAGGGGGGGATTTTGCATATATAGCTTCTGTGTTTCTTTTAATCCAACCCAAGACCAGGAGCAATGGAAAGATGACTTAAAGAAATCTTTTCTTCCCCTCATCAAGGATAATTTGTTAACCTGAAATCCTATATTTATGAATCTAAGCTTCAACATATACAAGTATAATGAGTATTGTAAAGAAAATAATACAATTCGAGATATATTTTTTGATTGATTTAAGGCCATAACTGTTCAGAGTCAACTGAACTTGTCATTGTTCTAACTCTTATCTAATTATATTTTATTCTCCTGTACAAGTGCAAGCATAAACTGCATCATGTAGTGGGCTTTAAAATAAAATTTTATTTTTTATTATATTATTTATATACATTTACTTTCTATAAATATCAGATAAAAATGTATTAGATGAATTATATGTAGAAAATACATCCAATAAAATACTAGACAAATATATAATGCAATACACAAGATACATATAGTATCAATATAAGATATTATATTTTTAATTTACAGTAACAACCTTAATTAATTTTCTTTAGTAAAGCTCTCATGTTTAAAAGCCACCAGTGCATTTAGATGGGGCTGACTGGAATAAAACAAAACCGCATTTTAAAAAGGCTTGATATTTTAAAACCTGAATTAAAATACACTGCATTACTGTATGTTCCCTGCTTTTCTGTGTACGAAATGCAGTTACTCAAAGTACCTGGCTTATCTGTGTACTTGTAACATTTTAAACTGTAAGAATCCTGTCAGGATGATTATGTTTCTTGCAGGCTCTCTAATTTTTTTCATTTGGCATGTAGGAATTACTATACTGATAACATAATTGTCCACTAATCCTAACCTGAACTGTATTTTGTCAAAGAAGGTGAATTGCCCACGGAAGAAAAGTAAAAGTCATTGAAGATTCTTGGACATGTTAAAGAAAAGTAAAAGTCATTGAAGATTCTTAGACATGTTAATCTAACACAAATTGGATGCAAATGTAACTTTTAGGACAAGAGAAAAAAAGCACATAATCTTTTAATTCTCGTGGAGCACAATTTCTGAAGTGCTGTATACTAACTGCTTAGATTAACGTCTGCTAGAATTAGTAAATTGGAGTATTTAATGTTATTTTAAAATATCCTATCTGTAACAAAATGGGATTATCAGGAACAGGTCAGTAGGGCTGGGCTATCATCGCCAATGGTTGACAACCCATACTGCATCTTATCTGTACTGCGTTTTATTAGGTGTTGGTTTTAATATTAATATAGCCAGTACACTCTAGAACATCTGAGAGATTGGACTCATATGGGTTTATGCATAAAAACCCCAATATACTGTGTGAATAAGATTAATAGTGTTTGTCACCTGCTCATGGGCTGAGATCTTTTAACATATTAAGTGGGAGTAGGAAATGGAAGTATCAGAATATGAGAATTAATCACACAGACCAGATGAAAAGTCTGTCTGGATATCCCATCTCAGATATTTATCAGCAGCAGGTGAGCAAGGAATAAGGTAAGAAAAGAATATATATAGAGAGAAAGATATATATATATAAAACTTATAGATATATATGTGAATGATCCTCCTGTTGCAATACTCACCCCGTGTCCTGGAATTAATGGTGTACAATTTTTCTCATCTGGAAATTTTGTCCACATTGTCATGTCTAATGGCCATCAATAGAGATATCCTTCAAACTCATTCCTATTATTGAGCTTTTGTGACAAAGTGCTCTCCAAATAACTATTTATCATAAACTGTGAAGCATGAAAAAGTATTTTCTTTGAAGTGCTTCCTTTAAAACTGCTATCAGATCATTTCCTAGAACACCCTTCTTCTTTCATTATAAAATAAATGCTTGTTTCCTTTCCCTTTCTTCAAACTCTTTATGTATTAATAGATTTTTGTTATATCATTTAGATAAACAGTGATCGTCTATTTCATTTATTTCTAGAGTTGTATACAGACATGATAATAAAGCAATGAATTTGCTTTTTCAGGCAATAATGAGGCAATGCTCTGCCTTGAGACAACACTAAATTCCATAGGACACTTTCACTTTGTGTAGGCTTGGTGTAGGTTGTAAAAAGAATGTTTTGTTCCATGTTAAAGACAGCAACACTATAGTATCAGGCATAGAATTATGTTTTTGCTAAGAGTTTTGGGAGCTTTCAGAATGAACATAATTATATAATTATTTGCATATTTTAAAGGAAATGTATACATACTTTTGCAGTGTAGCCCTGAATGGATGATGTCTCCAGTAGTGGTTGCCCATTGTGTAGGAAAAAGTATATTTATGGTCTCTAGAGCCACCTCTTGGTAAATTCAGTGTTATGTATTTCTAATGTACCATGGCTATCACTTTCTCATTTTAATTCACATTATTATGGCTCAGTCCTACAAAGATGTCTAACAATTATAGGCATAGTACTGAAGTTACTAATTTGATGGTAGTATTCATGTGTATAAAGGTGAGCTTATTTATAAATCTTTGCAGGGCTGAGCCAGTGAGAAGAAGCAACATTAGTGATTATGCAAAGCAGCTTCAAAAGGACACACAGTTCTAAGTTCGATTTGAACATTTACTTTCTTCCTTTCTGGATATCTGCTGAGATTTAATGCAGCTGTGAAACTACCTTTGGCCATAAACAAAAGTCATACACAGAAAGAAATGAAATGTAAGATTTTTTTCCTTTCCATAAAACCGTAAAAAATTTAGCTTTCACTTTACTTCAGATGGTTTTCACCCGTATGACTATATAGTGAGTTGTGGCTGGTGTACAATACCCTCAGCCAACAAATCATCTAGGTGTGGTTGTAGATGTACGGTAGGAAAATGTACTAATTTGCATTCAAATATATAAAGGATTTTAAGCATTTCACTGCTTAGTTTGTAAAGTCACAAGATCAGTAACACAAGAGGATTATAGTTGGATATTAAGGAGAAACTTTCTAACTACCAGAGCAGTTAAGGTAAAACATTCTACCAAACAGTAGACTATTTTTCACTGGAGCTTGGTAAGAAGAGATTGCACAATTGTCCCTCCATACATTGTCTGACCCCAAGGACTGGAATCAGGTAGGGCTGGGAAGTCTTTAAGATGCATAGAGTATTTTGGAAGATGATATATTTCAGTCTGTTAGTTACCAAAAAGTATATATGTCACATGATCCATTGCTGGTATACCTCTCTACAAATGTGTTGAAGGCAGAATGACAGGGATGCTTGGAAGGAAACTGTGAAAGCTAATACAGTTAATGTATGTTTACATTAGGCTTTTTTACTTTTCAGAGTGAGTTTGGCTCAACTTGGGACAGAAGATGAGAGTTTAAGAGCTCACTTCCTTGCAGTAAGAGTGACATGGTATACATTACATATATTCTATGGCAAATTGTTTGAGAAAGTTATATTTTCTAAAGCACAAAATCCTGCTCTTCTTAATATATTAAAATCTATAAATTTAGGTTTTTTGGAGACAAATATGTTACCTGTTCTGCAATCAGAAATAGCTTAGCCCATACAACAAGTTATACTTAACACATGATAAAAGCCCTATAAAAATTTAGAAGAATAATACAGTGACTCCAGCAGGTTTGAAACTGTATGCAAATATATTAGCTATGCACTAGTCCCACAAACATGGGAACACAGTAGCTGAATGGTGTGCATAGTTTTGGTGGTCATTAATTGACTTTTCAATTATATCAAAGCCTATGCAGTGAAATAGGAACTATTTCACATACCTTGGCCTTAGATTCTTCTGAGTGGACTCTTTGCACAGTTTTAGACCTGTGTAACATGTCAGTTGCTCCCCATTTTCAATGTAGGCAACTGTTCTGGTTCAGGCAGAGAACCCAGGCTCTCGCAAGGAGCACAGGTATTCCATACCTTGTGCCGCCATGCCCAGTCTGCAGCTGGGAGCTGGCCAGGGCAGGTGGTTGGAATTGTCCCTTGGGAGCAGGCTGGGGTGTCCTGGGTCCAGTCGGTGAGCAGTGGTACAGTAATCATGTTTGTACATTCCTCTATCTGTGTTATTGTTGTTTTCTTGTTCCCTTTGCTCTTCTGTTAAATTGCCTTTGTCTCAACCCACGAGTTTTGCCTTTTTCTTCTGATTCTCCCCCGACAGCTGGGGGTCAGGGGGAGTGAGAGAGCAGCTGCGTGGTTCTTTGTTGCCCTCTGAGGCTAAACCACAACAGCAACTGATATAACCAAAAAACATATATGATATAACGTATATGATATAACCAAAACCACAAGGACAACCACAACATATATATATACACAATAATTCCAAAACACTGTTTCCTTAACGTATTTGGTGCTTATTCTGACTTAATGCATAATCTCAATTTTCAGATAAGGCATAGTGTACAGCATAAGCAAGAATAAGAGAAGAGGCTCAGAAGAAAGTAAAGTTTAGAAATATGGCTAATGCAAAGGAGTGTGCCAAATAATAACTCAGGTAATGAGGGCAGTACAGTCATACTGAATGTTTATCCTAGGGAGTTGAGTATTTCTACTAGCTTATGTGTTTGTCTGTCTTATATCCTGCAGAGCAAAAAAGATTATTTCATCTTCAAACTCCCTCCAGACATGTTTTTAAACCACTTAGCTTTCTTGTAGCTTCTGGAAGAACTTAGAAAGAATTAGCAGATATGGCTAGTTCAGCTGAAATGAAAACTAAAGAGAACTCCACCCCTTGGGAGTCGTGGTGAGTCTGGCTTGGCAGGAGGTGATTTCTTGGCAGTAAGATTTTACAGAGACATATGTTGCATGGGAGGATGGGCTAGCTTTGCCAATTTCTCAAAAATTATCCTATCTAGATTTCCAAGGAAAATAATTAAAAAGGAAATGCATTTATTGTACTTGCAACTTTTTAAGCAAAGGATGAAATCAGGTTTGAGAAAATACAGGCTTGAATTTTTAAAACCTTTTAACCTTAAATGGAAGGGAAAAGGTATTTTCCTTATGCCAAAATTAAAATAAAAGCCCTGGGAAATGTTTTGGCTGCTAACATTCATCTGAGGCTGAAGAAAATCTCAAACTGTGGAGAACTGTGAAGCTTTTATAAGGCTTGGAACTGCATTAAGTTCTGGCAAAGTTTTTAAACACCACGTTGACCAGTTCGGTGGAATAGTTGGCTCAAGGATCAGGTTATGTATAAACATTAACACACTCTTTTAATTGAAGGATCTCTAAGCACATTATGGACATTCACTATTTGCGACTAAAAATATTGGGAGTTTAGAAAGCAGTATTGACTGTTATGAGGAATAATCTTTTCCTTCTGTATATAAAGACTTCCTTCCATTTCCATGTCTGTGTACTTTACAATGCATCTCCAAGTTCTTCCCTGTAAACCTTTTTGCTTCACATTGTTTAATGATTATACAATGCAGAACACCTGTTTTGGGGGCAGTGTCTAATGAAGGGGTCTGGCGGATGGTTATTATCTGTAGTCCTTTTAAATTTCCTAAGTTATGTTGGTTTTATCTAATCACATGTGAATTTCATCCACAGAACCATATTACTCATAATACAAAATCAGGATACTGATAAAAGACTATATGGTAAGTTGTAAAATTTCATCATCTTAGAGGAAAATAAAATCAAAAAGGAATCTCCTTGCATTCCTTATAATTAATATAGATAGAGCTGACACAGCTTAATTCATTCTCATCTATATATTTGGATGAGTTTGCTTCAGAGACTGTCCAAAGCGCTAATTGAACAATGGAATTTTGGTTTTGACAAAGCAGCACAATAAAACAAAACAATGACCTTCAGAGAGTCTTGATAGTCTTCACATTATGTTATAATAACATATTGAAGATACTTTCCCTGCTTGCCTAGTCTCTTGGCATATTCCTCTCTTGCTAAGTTTTGATATATTATTTATATTAGTGGCCCCGAGTCTTTGTCTGTGCAAGAGAGAGTGATGAGCTTTCAGAGAAGCCTTTGGAGACAAGTGCTTAAGAGTTTTGATAGTGACAGAGTGCCCAAGGGTCCTTACAATTCTGCCACAATAAAAAGACTGCTATTGAAATCAGTGAGTGGTTCCACAGTTATCTGTTCATTACACAGAAGAGAGATATGTATATGAGTATATGTATTCATTTCTTCTTTGCTTGAGCCTAAGAAACTATCCAAATATGTGGGAGTGGTTTTTTCTTATTTTACTCTCTTGAGATATGAAAGGAATAAACAGAGTTGCTTTTTTCCCTGTCATCTATTTTTTCCACTCTCCCTCATTTTTCTTGTTTAAGTGTTTTTACAAATGAGATACTGAATATTTTTAAAAGAAAAAAATACATTCATTCAGTGTTCCCCTATGTACATGCATTGTGACTGGAATGCTAATTACTATGCATTATTTATTGTGAAAGACCTTAAATAACACTAAAGTTCAGAGAGAGCAACAGCTGGTAAGGAAAAGAAGAAAGAGACAGAGATAGACTTTTAAAGCCTCTAAGTCCTTGAAGGACGCTCATGAGGTATGGTCAGTTCTCTGGGAGATGAAGAAAATGGTCTCTGAAATGAGAGAAATGTCCTATAACTAGCAGCAGTACTGAACCAAATACAGATGGAGGGGGAGGAAAATTCTATTTAGTATTGGAGTAAGATTCAGTGTCAAGAAACCTGTAAAAGATGGGACTTAATTTGAACCAAACAATGGAGAGAAATAGTAAAATACATATGAAGACCAATTCAGTAGTAAAGTCAGTAGACTGCATAAAAAGAAGAAAGCGATAAATAGTATGCAGCACACAGAGATATAGCTTCCAGATTCAAGCTAGGAGAGTATTTACTAGATTGAAGTCTAGTACCTGTGTAACGTCCATGTTGCATGCCTGCGTGGGTTTGGGTGCTGGCAACTAACATATTTGAAAATTTGATTATTTGTGACTCAGATATGTTCATTTTAGGGCTGTGAAGCCCTAGATCACTAACGTGATCCTTTACCAGAGTTGCCTAAATATCAAGCAACAGCGCTTCCAGATTAAGACTGACGATTTACATTCCAAATTCCGATCCTCCTTATAGCAATGCTACTTAACACCAGCTCATGTGTCTGAAGACACCTTTCTAGCCCACAGAGGAAATCCTTTGCATTTTGAAGGTTTGGTATGAAAAGTGGAATAGTGTTAAGAAGCTGTTAAGTGACCATGATACTAATTTGGAAGCCACAAAAATGCTTTAATTTTAGAAAAGTAGGTAGACTTCTCAGAATCCAATTGTGCGTTCATATTTGGACCTTGTCAAAAGGCAGACATTATTAAAAGAGTGAACATCAGCAAGATAAAGTGCAAGTACAATCCGAGAAAATTCCTCCCCAAGTCTGTAAACTGGGTGGACAAAACATATGGAGAAAGAAATTAGTTAAAAACTATAGTTCTTGACCAAGTACAAACAGCAGACCCAGGAATAACTCTCATGATACCCACATAAAACATCCTTAATCAAAATATTTCATTTTATACTTTAACTTCTAAATAATTTTCTTCTTTTTTCTCCTTCCACTCTCCGTTTTACTATTCATTCTTATGGTAATTCAATATTCAGTGGAAATGTATAATTTGATAATAAGTATTAGATAAAGCAATGGCTATAATTTCTGGTGAGGCCTTTATACTCTAGATGCATTAAATCAAGTGAAAGGGAAAAAATAGCATGTCTAACTGTTCTCCATCTCTTTCCATTTGCAATGTTAACTGCTTAACAAATCAAAATAGATATCCACACTTACCTTGAAAGACAGTAATAACTTTACTCTCTGTACTTTATTGAAATTTGTATATCAAATGTCTATTAATCACAGAATCACAGAATGGATCAGATTGGAATGGGCCTTAAAGATCATCTAGTTCCAATCCCCCTGCCATGGGCAGGGACACCTCCCACTAGATCAGGCTGCTCAAAGCCTCATCCAGCCTGGCCTTGAACACCTCCAGGGATGGGGCATCCACAGCTTCTCTGGGAAACCTGTTCCGCTGCCTCACCACCCTCCCAGTAAAGAATTTCTTCCTGATATCCAGTCTTAATCTGCCCTCTCTCAACTTGAGGCCATTACCCTGGGTCCTATCATAACACTCCCTGATCAGGAGTCCCTCCCCATCTTTCCTGTAGGCCCCCCTTTAGGTCCTGGAAGGCTGCTATAAGGTCTCCTCGGAGCCTTCTCTTCTCCAGGCTGAACAACCCCAACCCTCTCAGCCTGTCCTCATAGCATAGGTGCTCCAGCCCTCTGATCATCTTCATGGCCCTCTGCTGGACCCACTCCAACAGGTCCATGTCCTTCTTGTGGTGAGGACTCCAGAGCTGGACACAGTACTCCAGGTGGGGTCTCACGAGAGCAGAGTAGAGGGGCAGGATCACTTCCCTTGATCTGCTGGCCATGCTTCTTTTGATGCAGCCCAGGATGTGGTTGGCTCTCTGGGCTGCAAGCGTGCATTGCCGGCTCATGTTGAGCTTCTTGTCCACCAGTACCCCCAAGTCCTTCTCCTCAGGGCTGCTCTCAAGCCATTCTCCACCCAACCTGTATTTGTGCCTGGGATTGCCATGACCCAGGTGCAGGATCTTGCACTTGGCCTGGTTGAACTTCACGAGTTTGTCACGGGCCCACCTCTCAAGCCTGTCAAGGTTCCCCTGGATGGCATCCCTTCCCTCCAGTGTTTTGACCGTGCCACACAGCTTGTTGTCATCGGCAAACTTACTGAGGGTGCACTCGTTCTCACTGTCCAAGTCACCGACAAAGATGTTAAACAGCACCACCCCCAGTACTGACCCCTGAGGAACACCACTCGTCACCAGTTTCCATATGGACATTGAGAAATTGACTGCAATCCTTTGAGTGCGGCCATCTAGCCAGTTCCCTATCCACTGAGTGGTCCATCTATCAAATCCATGCTTTTCCAATTCAGCGACCAGGATGTCGTGCGGGACAGTGTCAAACGCTTTGCATAGGTTCAGGTAGATGACGTCAGTTGCTCTCCCCTTATCCACCAATGCTGTGGCAACATCATAGAAGGCCACCGAATTTGTCAGGCAAGATTTGCCTTTGGTGAAGCCATGTTGGTTGTCACCCATCACCTCCTTATTTTTCATGTGTCTTATCAGAGTTTCCAGGAGGATCTGATCCATGATCTTGCCAGGCACAGAGGTGAGACTGACCGGCCTGTAGTTCCCTGGGTCTTCCTTTTTTTCCCTTTTTGAAAATGGGGATTATGTTTCCTTTTTCCAGTCATCGGGAACTTCACCAGACTGCCACGACTTTTCAAATATAATGAAAAGCAGCTTGGCGACTTCATCTGCCAGCTCCCTCAGGACCTGTGGATGGATGTCATCCGGTCCCATGGACTTATGCACCTTCAGGTTCCTCACATGGTCTTGAAACTGATCTTCTCCTACAGTGGGCAGTTCTTCATTCTCATAGATCCTGCCTTTGCACCCTGCAACTTGGGTGGTGAGGTTGGAGCTCTTGCTGGTGAAGGCCAAGGTGAAAAAGCCATTCAGTACCTCAGCCTTCTCCATATCCTGGGTGACCAGGTCTCCTGTCTCCTTCCTGAGAGGGCCCACATCTTCCCCAGTCTTGCCTTTACCCCTGACATACTTATAGTATTTTTTCTTGTTATCCTTGATGCCCCTAGCCAGATTTAATTCTCTCTGGGCTTTAGCTTGCCTAATTTGGTTCCTGGTTGCTTGGACAGTTTCTCTGTATTCTACCCAGTCAACCTGTCCTTGCTTCCACCCTCTGTAGGCCTCCTTTTTGCTTTTGAGCTTGTCCAGGAGCTCTTTGTTAATCCACACAGGCCTCCCGGCACTTTTGCCTGACTTCTTCATTCTTGGGATACACCGCTCCTGAGCTTAGAGGAGCTCTCTTGGGCCCCTCTTCCCTCCAGTACTTTTTCCTATGTTACCCTGACAAGCAGGTCCCTCAAGAGGCCGAAGTCTGCTCTCCTGAAGTCCAGGCTAGTGAGCTTGCTGCACACCCTCCTCGCTGCCCAAAGGATCTTGAATTCTACCATTTCATGATCACTGCAGTTGAGGCTACCCTTGAGCTTGACATTCCCCACCAGCCTCTCCTTGTTGGTAAGGACAAGGTCCAGCATAGTTCCTCTCCTCATTGGCTCTTCTACCATTTGGAGAAGAAAGTTGTCATCGACACATTCCAAGAACTTCCTGGATTTCTTGTGCCCTGCTGTGTTGTCCTTCCAACAGACATCAGGGTGGCTGAAGTCCCCCATGAGGACCAGGGTCTGTGAACGTGATGCTGATCTTATCTGTCTATGGAGGGCCTCAACCACTCTGTCTCCAGGTCAGGTGGCCTGTAGCAGACCCCTACCATAATGTCCCCTGCCCCTGTGTTCCCTTTAATTTTGACCTATAAGGTCTCTGTTGGGTCTTCATCCAACCCCAGGTGGAGCTCCCTGGATTCCAGCTGTTCATTGATATAGAGGGCAACCCTCCCTCCTCATCTCCCCTGCCTGTCCTTCCTGTATCCCTCCATTCCAACGCTCCAATCATAAGAGCCATGCCACCACGTCTCTATGATGCCAATAAGATCGTAGCCCTGGAGGCGCGTCCACATCTCCAACTCTTGTTTATTTCCCATGCTGCATGCATTTGCATAAAGGCATTTCAGCTTGGCACCCAATGCAGCTGTCTCACTGGATGGAGTGGCTGCATTTCCTTCATGCTGCTCTTCAGGTGGTCTTCCTCTGGGGTGTTTTATCTGTGACTCCCCGGTTCCTATCTCCTCAGGGGCCCCTGGCTCGTCCCCATAAGACTTTGAGTGTGCTGCAGCATACCCAGCACATCTCGGAGCAACAGGTTGAGGGCCTTCACTAGAGAGCAAACCCTCTAACCTTGGAGCATCGTCCCTTGGCTTGTCACGAGCAAGCCGGGTAGCATCCCCCTCTCCCAACAAGCCTAGTTTAAAGCCCGGTCAATGAGCTCCGCTAGCTCTTGAGCAAACATCCTCTTCCCCCTTTCAGAAAGATGAGCCCCATCCAACGCCAATAAGCCTGGTGCCGTGTAGGCCATCCCATTGTCGAAAAACACAAAACTGTGGTGGTGACACCAGACATGGAGCCACATGTTGATAGATTGCACATGATTCATGATAAAGTACTATGATCTGTGAAGATTACTTAACAGCTCAGATTCATGAACATTTTTCTTTCAAGAAAAACAAGTGGAAATTTGTCCTACCAATTGTATCTGACCAATTTTATGTGCATTTATGTAAGTAGATGTTACAGAGTGCATCTCATTAATTATTCTGATACCACCATCTAGCTTGTTTCTGCAAGTTGCTTGCAATCTTTCATGGCAGTAACATAATATCTAAGCATTACTATTTAAATCTTTAGTCAGTCCAGGGCACTTTAGGAAAACACTGCTACTAAATTTCTTTTCCCATTAACACAATGTGCTGGCTATCTGTTATATTGGATTTTCATTGATCAGCAAAGGAGAGTTGGAGAAACTCTGATGTAAACAGATTTTAGTCCACAAAAGCAGCAAGAAGTATACAACCTAAGAGAACACTGAACATTCAAATATAAGAAATCACTGTTATGGCAAATGGAAAAAATTGCAAATTTAAAATATTCTGTATAGAACAGGTACTGCCTTTACAGTTTTTTACAATATTTTTTGCAAACTAAACAACATTTTCAAAATGTAAGATCCTAAAGTCCATTACCAAATATCAGTACATTCTTTGCAGGGAATAAGAAGTTCAAAATCTAAATACATCTCCACATCAGCAAAATTTCTCTATGTAGAGATTTCATTTCCATGGCATTCTCCACTGAGTGGTGAATAATTGGATGTGGAAACAAAAGAACTTTCTTTGTGGCTGGTGAGAAATTAACACGTTCCCACCAAACAGCCTCTGCCCTTTACAGCTGATATATATTAGATGTCCTTTGACCTAAAACTGTGGCAGGAAGGATAAAAGCCTTCTCTGTATTTTATGTAGCAAGTCCACACTAAAGCATTTTGATACCAATTTCAAGCTCATTAGAAAAGGGGAAAAGAATGATGATTACCCTACAATTCATATAAAAATATGCATGCTGACTGAACTGACCGCTGGCAATTAGTCAAATGAATGACAGGATGAAGGGTCAAACTGGTCAACAGCATAACAAGACACCACCAGGACTTTATCACTACTTGACTACTATGTTTCTTGCTGCCCAACACTACCAATGCCTTCCCCTACTTGCTCCATTTGACTTCCTTGCCCACCTCCTGAATAGGGTACTTAATCGAGCTCAGAAAGTAGAACTTAAGCATGATAAGACCTTCAGATTTGCTGATCAAAGTTGATGTACTGGGAGTGGTACTGTTTAACATCTTTGTTGGTGACATGGACAGTGAGAACGAGTGCACCCTCAGCAAGTTTGTCGATGACAACAAGCTGTGTGGCACGGTCAAAACACTGGAGGGAAGGGATGCCATCCAGGGGAACCTTGACAGGCTTGAGAGGTGGGCCCGTGACAAACTCATGAAGTTCAACCAGGCCAAGTGCAAGATCCTGCACCTGGGTCATGGCAATCCCAGGCACAAATACAGGTTGGGTGGAGAATGGCTTGAGAGCAGCCCTGAGGAGAAGGACTTGGGGGTACTGGTGGACAAGAAGCTCAACATGAGCCGGCAATGCACGCTTGCAGCCCAGAGAGCCAACCACATCCTGGGCTGCATCAAAAGAAGCATGGCCAGCAGATCAAGGGAAGTGATCCTGCCCCTCTACTCTGCTCTCGTGAGACCCCACCTGGAGTACTGTGTCCAGCTCTGGAGTCCTCACCACAAGAAGGACATGGACCTGTTGGAGTGGGTCCAGCAGAGGGCCATGAAGATGATCAGAGGGCTGGAGCACCTATGCTATGAGGACAGGCTGAGAGGGTTGGGGTTGTTCAGCCTGGAGAAGAGAAGGCTCCGAGGAGACCTTATAGCAGCCTTCCAGGACCTAAAGGGGGGCCTACAGGAAAGATGGGGAGGGACTCCTGATCAGGGAGTGTTATGATAGGACCCAGGGTAATGGCCTCAAGTTGAGAGAGGGTAGATTAAGACTGGATATCAGGAAGAAATTCTTTACTGGGAGGGTGGTGAGGCAGCGGAACAGGTTTCCCAGAGAAGCTGTGGATGCCCCATCCCTGGAGGTGTTCAAGGCCAGGCTGGATGAGGCTTTGAGCAGCCTGATCTAGTGGGAGGTGTCCCTGCCCATGGCAGGGGGATTGGAACTAGATGATCTTTAAGGCCCATTCCAATCTGATCCATTCTGTGATTCTGTGATGTGAGAAGCACACTCTTTGATTATCTTTACTTATGCATTTATCCGTTCTTTTTCTCTGTAGTAATTGCATCTATAATAACTGCACATCCCTAGATCTTTAGGTTTCAAAATGACCTAATAAAAAAACTTTGTTTCATATCTGAAATACAGGAAGTCTTATTAGAAGAACATATTTTAATAGTCCCAGTTAAGACCAAAAGACAATTATCTCCAGATCATAAACAAGGTTGCTCATAAGACAAACTGCCAAAAGAAAGGGAGAGCTTGATCAATGTAAACTGTACCTCTAAAACTGTACTTGAGTCTTCTGTCAACATTTTTAGTTGTGCAAGGGTTTTCTGCACTTCCAAAAATACTTCTAGGCTTGTTGGGCCTCATGCCATTTTAAAAGATACGCATATGTATTTTGTCTGTTTCTGTTATTACCTGTTTACGGATTCTTGTGGCAATTAGTTATTCTCTCTTTCTGGCATTAATCCTTCTGGTATTATTCTTTCTGGCATTATTTAATCCAAAATCAAAGATTTTTGTGACCTTTGATTTGGCTTCTCTAAGATTTTAAGTGTTGATAGAAATTTCAGCACTGAATTTGATACTTGTCTGTTCACAAATAGGTTTGTCCAGCAGGATTTTTTTTTTCCCAATATTTTATGTTTACAATTTCAATGTGATTGACATAGTTTTAAAAGAAAGGGAAAAAGATACTGCTATGGAATTAATAAGAGATTTCATGCTTTAGACTCTGAATATAACTTGCAGGAAGAACAAGAGTGGGTAAATTACTGTGGAATGATTTGGTTTATGATCACTTACTGAAAAAGGTACCTGTGAATGACAGATGTGTTTCTGATTGGATTTTGCAACTGAAATGTTGCAAGAGAAGAATGCCTAAGGGATAATGTGAATTTTCACCTTCCAACAATCACTGCTGAGAGAAGATATATATGTATTTTTTTAATCAAGTAGGACATGTGAAGTCCTTTCAATTGCAGTCTGTGGGAATTTTCACATCAAGTTCAGTAAGTTAAGGATTTCACTCTAGGAAGCAGAAGTCCTAAAATACCTTCTTTTTTTTTGTGTGATTTCTTGTGGCTGAGCGGACCACAAAGTCACAGCCACGTATCTATCATAAGAGTATATTCTTATGTGTAACAATGATAGTTATGAACTCTTTGCGTTCTCCCAGTGCAGCGGCAGAAATAACTAAATAATTGCATTTTTATTTTGAAACTACAATCATCAAGAACACTTCTGTCACTCCCAAAGATCTCTTGTTTTTTCTTCAGTTGATAACAAAACTGAACCCCAAGTGACTGCACTGAACCCCAACTGGGGCACTGAGCTCAATGAAAAAGTTTGCACAGTTTTGTCTCAACAGGAAATACAAATATGATAAGGCAAGTGGGACTTTTTACATGTCTTACGTATGCATAAGCAAGGGAGATATAGGTCCCCTGTTTGCTTCATCTTCCAACACTCATATTGAAAAATGAATGTCCATAGCTTGTCCAGAGATGTTTAGAAGATGCACTCACAAGAAATGCAGGATTATTTTCAATATTTAGTTACTCATATTGAGCTAAGAGTTCTAGAATTGGCTTTTTAAAATATATGAAATCCAAGAAAAATTATGAATAAACTGATTAGCAGTGAACTAAGAATAGAATAATCTAGAAAAATAACATAATTCAGTCTTTTTGAAAGTTATAAACATCTGCTGTAATCATAATTACTATGAATTTCTGAATGTAGGAATATGCAACACTGAGCAACACTATCAGAATAGGATTATATTTCAAATGATGGTAAATTTGGGTGTAAACTGCTTACCAGACTAGAGTCATAATGAGATATATTTTGTACAGATGTATACAGTCCTAGCACCAATAAATTCTATTTTCAGGCTTCCTATGCCAAAGAACAAACTAAACAACTGCTATCCCACAGTGATGGAAATAAGTAGCTTTCTGCTATATAATGAGGCCATTTTCCAAAGTCAGGATGTTCTTCAGCTTATGATACAGAATATATTTAGCGGTTATATGCACATACATAAGCCTGTCATGAAAAATGAAAGGTAAAAAAATCTACATTAGTTACCCATACAGCCTAGACAGTGAGGAACAGTGTATGGAAGCCAGACAATATATCACAATAACAATCCCAGTTAAGAAAGTATGGGATACACTTATATGGGTTAAATGGAGTTATTAACAACTACACCTGCTCTCTATAAAGCACTGCTAAGCAAGAAAGGAGGCTTGAAGGATTTGTGGAGGGTAGATTTGTGATTTGATTAAGGCTGTAGCTGACTGACAACCTGCAAGAATCATAACAGTAATACAGCTGTCTGCCTCATCATGAGTATAAAGACCTGGCCCTTTGGTGAAATGAGGAAAGGGGACCTTCAGAAAAGCTAGCTTTGTACATGGAAATGGAGTATGAAAAAATGAAGCCTCTTAGTTTTGTCGAGTTTCAGGGTTTCTATGGTGTTAATCTATACAGGTGGATGGTTTTGTCTCTGTGGGAGTCTGCAGTGGTCTATTTATATCTAAGGGAGAGAAGAAAAGCTCTTTAAAGTCAAAGAGGAAGATTGACAGCTTAGTCTCAGAAAAAAAGGGGGGGCAATGCTGCCCAGTAGTTGAGATAGTTAAAGGCCCTTGCTTCTTATGGTTATACTTTTAGTTAAAACAGTTATGCAGAAGTGTTCAAATTTCCTTATAGACTTTACCACCTCAGCAACTGGACTAAGAAAGAAGTTCTGAGACTTCCCTTCAATTAGAGGTAATTGAGGCAGATTGATTCACACATCCTGGGGTAGCAGGTTCTGGAAGGCACTCTTCTAAGCCTCCCATCGAAATTTAGTTTATTCACAAGTAGCAGAAGCAAGCAGGTTATTCTTTTTTAAAAAGTTCTTTAGAAGTAAACATTGCCAGGTAGAACTCAGGCCAAAGAAGAAAATACGTATTTTGATTAGTGGCGAATTCCGAACTGCACGTTGCTACCAGATCATGTGGTAGTTGCTTGCATTTTAATTGCTTCTCTGAGCTGCATGATAGTACTGTGCTCACTCAAAGATAACCAAGCCCTTCAAAGAGTTGAAACCAATCATATGCTGTGATAATTAAAATCCATATCTGAAGTACTTGCATGTTATTGCAAACATCTAGTAACAATGCTTACTTTCTTTATCTTTGTTAAAATTTCATGCTTGAAATAAAGGATGAGGAAAGAAAAGTAACTGATGGCTATTAACTGAATAGTGGCTGATGCTCCTAATCTGTCTCAGCTCTGCAGTGAATGCAACATAGAATTTAGTCTTCTCTTTAAGGAAAACCTGATTATCCCTGTCACAAATGGATAACCTGTCTTGCCAAATGCATGTAGCTGAAAACAGAAACTTCATGACTCTCAAATCTCTTGTCAAGGTAGTAAATCAAAACAAAAATACCCTTTTTATTTTATCATTTGCCCCACAACCATATAGCATAGTGACTACAGGAAGCAAATGTGTTGCTTTTGACCTAGCGAGTTTTCTAAAGCAGAGCTGGACCCTAAAGTTCATGACAATGCAACAATACTAACCACAGATAAATTATACAGCATCACCAGGAAAATAGCAAATTCACTGAAGGGGCAATGAGCTATGCTTAATGTCTGAGCTCCAGGGATGAGTTTCTGTAACATCAGCTTGTCCCTGTTGATGGTATGTGGATAAAATTGTAGATTAATGCCAAATCTAACACACCTACTGTTGTAAAGTTTGCACTTGGTAGAATAGAAAAAAAATCTATTTTCACTGACTCTATACAAACACTCTTTTTCATGCTAAGTAAGTGGTTAAAAGGCGACTTGGGTTATTAAAAAGTTATTCAACTTGTAATAACTACCATTAATTTTTAAATTTTCTTTGTTAACTTTCAGTAGCCAAACAATAAGAGATGCTTTCTCCAGCACAATATTAAGCATATTTTTTTGTAGATTTTAGAACCTGTGTGTCTGATTTTAAAGAAAAAGTGCATACTTGTTTACCTAAACCATATGTAGTCTAAAGACTTATGCATGTAGGTAGTGCTGCTCGTGGGAATGTGTCTAGGAGAGTGAATAATTAAACATGCAACTACCTTTGCATTGCTAAGAGAAAGGTTTTCTCCTGTACCCTTACCTGCAGGATAGCCAGAGACCTTTGAAATACAGCATGTGAACTACTGTAATTTATAGTCATGAGCCAAGGTACTCTGGTGATTCACTTTCTCTCATTCAAGCACTTAAAGAGACTCAAGCTAACAATGGAGACAATTATATTCATACAAGTACCATTCAGTTAACAGACCAGTGTAAGCTTATTCTTTTAATTTCAGGACCCATAGGCCAAGAATCAAATTTGACAATGGTACTGTATTTGAAGTCGATGAAAAAGTGAACCAATGTTAAAGACAGACATTATGAACACCAAACAACATGAAAACAGAATAACAGTGTGACTAGAAGGAACAAAGTGGGAAAAGATGGTGGAAGATAGTAGTAAGCAGTACTTGTAATATTTAACTGTGTTCTGCATAATAAGAACCAAAGAAAAATTAAGTAGTATAATGATAAGAAAAAAGCAGGACTTTAAGAACATGAATGCGAGAGAAATTTGAATGAGGAAAGTCTCAGAACTAGTTGCTATTGCAGGCTCAGAATGAGCAGATCAAGTTTTCATCTGCAAGAGGATGTAACTGCAAGAAGTATTTTGAAAGGTCAAGAACTTTTTCTTTACCTGGAAAATTTTAAACCCTTACTATCTATAACATTGTGTAAGTGTCAATACCTACAATAAAAAATCACGAATACCCTACTACATTACCCTATTAATACAAGTTTTCATTATTGGGTGGCTATTCACCATCACTACAGCACTGCAGATGTCTCTGGGTTTTCTTATGAAAAGTCACTCATCAAATTATTACAAAATAATTTTATTTTATTTATAAATTTGAGGAGCAATCACTGCACAGACTCACTAGCTTGACTTGGAGAAACATCAGTGGATCCTGAATTACTAGTTTAAATAGTATAGAAAAAAGTCTGTGTGTTCATGGTTGAGTAATTTGACTTAAAAGAAAAATATGGTTAAAAAGACTTGATCAGATACTACATGGAGACTGATTTTTTTGTTGTTGTTTTTAATAACAGAAAAATATTCTTTTTAAACTCTTTGCAAGCTGTTTGTTACTCATTAAGTCTACCCTTCAGAATTTTTTAGCTAGGTCCCAATACAAAGCCAATTAAGAGACTCTACTAGAGACCTCTCATCAACATAGCACTTCGTGACGAATAATTAATCTTGTGACTATCATTTCTAAAACACATACATTTGGAGGTCTGGAGGTCTTCAGAGTTTAAGAAGTTGTCTTCGACAGAATCTGGGATTAAAAACTTAATATCTAAAGCACTACATTCGTAAAGGAAAGGGATCCATCCTTAGTCAGAAAGAGAATGTTTTTGCTACATTTGGATTGACTGACATTTTTAAGAGTGAAAAGGAAAGATCTGGCACAGACCAAAGGCTCTTTTTTTTAGTTATGCCCAGACAGCATGTTCATGTTCTAAGCTAAATTTTCTGGTTTCATTGGTGTCCTCTTCTAAATCAAGATCCCTAATAGGACGTACCGGGATCCCTATGTTCTAAGGTAAATTTTGCTAATGGTAGATTTTTAAGGGTTGAATTAAGAATAAATAATAAGGCCTTAGTGATTTTTTTTCCTAGTACATTGCTGAAAAAAGAAACCACTAAGATCATCAGTGAGCTGAACAGTAATCTGGTTGCTTATCTTTGGGGAATCCATTGTTTATCTGTAGGAGTACCTGGGGAGTCACCAGAATGAACATAATTAATGGTTCTGCATAAGGAATGAAAATAACTCTGTAGATTTCCATATATTTGTTCTTTTTTATTAACAATGTTGTGATTTTTGAGTGGCACCAGCATGAAGAGAAATCAAAGACACACTACTATATGCAATAGTGTATTAAACTGAAGATGTTAAAGCATGAAGACTCTGATTGCTTATATTATTTCTACATTGTAATTTGTCTTGCAATGTCCACCTTATGTACTGTACATCTTCTTGTTCAACCAGTTAAGCCTTTGAAGCTAGTCTGTGTCGTTAAACTGGGTCAGGAATATGCCCACTCAATTAAGTATATGCTGAGTTTTACTGTCTGCATGGGAAACACAGCAGCTGAGATGCTAGAAAGCTCTTAATATTCATCTTTCAGTTACTGATTTCTGCAGTTTAACTAATACAGGAATGCTCTGCCCAGTAATAGGATAAAAGAGGAGAGTAAGTTTGAAATAAGCTCCAGCCCCAGCTAAAGCTTGCACTTGCCTGTGAACAAACTGGCAAAGGTTGAAACTCCCTGGGATAAAATTCAAGCAGCAAGTCATTCTTCTATGACACATTTGAAACTCCATGGAGGACAGGATTCTTAAAGTCCTACCACCTAGCCCCAGGATCCTTCTTTTTTGAAGGTCCAGAGAAATAAGCCATCTGAAAAAGAATTGACTTGCTTGTTTCCAGATCCTAGTAAAATGAATTAGATAACAGGTTACTAGGTTATATATGTTGTGGGATCAAAACTGGAAGCTGGATACTTAACTGTTGGGGTTCTTTTAATGTAATAAGGTGGTGGAAGGCAGAGAAATTAAGTATGCTGAAAATGGGTTTTTAAAAATCTTCTTGACTGGTTTACAGAGACTTGCTCAATAGAAAGGTCCTAGAACAACAGATGTGTTTCTAATTGCATTCTTAAAATGAAATGCTTTAATTCAGAGTCTGCAGCATAGGAAATATCCTTCAGCAAAGGGCACCGGCTGCAAAACAATAAGATGAGGTTTAAACAGTTATCCAGTGACTGCCAGGTTTTTTTGCCCCCTTAGACCACATAAAGTTCATATTTGTCCATGCAAAATAGAAATTTTAGCTGGTTTAAGTCCCGAAAGAAACAAAACCATTTTGACCATTCACATAGTAAGTGGCCTGAAATGAAAGACTGTGGGTACCTGCAGTACGAGCTGTCATGACTTTTTTAGTAGGGCCTATTGCGATAGGACAAGGGGTAATGTTTTTAAACTAAAAGAGGGTAGATTCAGACTAGATATAAGGAAGAAATTTTTTACAATGAGCGCGGTGAAACACTGGAACAGGTTGCCCAGAGAACGGTAGATGGCCCGTCCCTGGAAACATTCAAGGTCAAGTTGGACAGGGCTCTGAGCAACCTGATCTAGTTGAAGATGTCCCTGTTCATTGCAGGGGGGTTGGACTAGATGACCTTTAAAGGTCCCTTCCAACTCCTAGATTCTGTGATTCTGTGATATTTAGAAAAAGAAAGAATGAGACTTCAAAAATTTAAAAAAAAAAAAAACAAAACAACACTAAATGGCTGAAATGAAGATAGCCAAAAGAGCTATCATGAGTGGGAAAATTTACTTTTTATTGGAAGACAACAGCCACCTTTGGTATTTTGTTACCTTTGAGAGAAAAAAAATGGGAAACACGAGAAACATTGAAATACATACTATGACTCAAATAATATTTTCTTTTGTTAAGGTGGTAGTTTCTGTGGGTAGAACAGAGGACTGAGAGTCAATATTCCTGCTTTCTATTCCTAGTTACACGGTTGATTAACTCTGTAACACAGATGAACAAAAACCTGGACATTATTTGGATGTAGTCTTGCTCAAAATCCTAACAGAAATCTTGCCAGAGCAAGTAATTAAATTTAGGATGATACTGTGACACTCAACTAATTACTTAAACCAATCTACACTTCTCTCTATTTAGACAGTGGTCAGAGTCTAACTTTTTAAATACATCCCTAGTTCTTACTGACTTTGAACAAAAGTGGCAAAAAATATTAGTAGAACTAGAGGCTCTAGAAAAAAAATTTGACCCAGCAAATTTACTTTTGTGACTTGTTATTTTTGTGAAAGGTTTTGTGACAGAGGGAAAATCTTTTGTACATATTCTTGGTCTTTCTTGGTTATTGTAAAAAATACTCTCCTCCAGTTTTTGAAAATAAGGGGTTCTCTGTATCAAACAAAACACAAGTTTTCCATTCTGCTAGGATTTCTGCTCCACCGCTTCATGCTCTTTGTTTTACTTTCAGCTTTTCCTGTGTTTTGTGAAAGGGAAAAACTGTATGTGTTTGAAGTAAACATTCTCTTTTCCTATTGTTGTAACAGTTTGAACTAGATGCTGAATTAATTCCTGTAAGAACCAGGTTTTCACTCATGTTTTGTGGAATGCCATACAGAATTGGTTAAGTGACTACTTGTTTTACTTGGGAAAGTTAAGTATTATGAACCCAGGCCATGGTTATAATCATTGAAACACAGGTTATGAAACATCCAATATAATTTCTAATAATGCTTCAGTGAAGTCCTGTGGCAGGAAACATACTGGTATTATAAGAGCTTTCATTCCTTTTATTGAAGCAGGTTACTTCTTTTTATGACATAAACTTTTCTCACCCCCAGCCTTGTTTTCATAGAACTCAGAAGAAAGGAAGTTTATGAGACTGTGATATGCTAGAAAGTACTAAGGCACAGAAGCTGAATTTTCATTATTTGCAAAACTGACATTCTGCCAAAAAGTTAGGATGACATTTAGTTACATATATGTTTTATATATGCAAATTGAGTAGCACAAATTGCATAATAACAATATCTAGTCTTAAGATATATCAATGACTTACTTTCTTATGCAGACATGTGTAACACACTTCAAGATTTTCTTAAACACATATCCATATAGAATTCAATGGCTAGGAGAGATAGAGATATCACATAGTTCTTCTCAAGTATTTGTTCCAACAGAAAAAGACCACATTAAGATCTTCTGAAAGTTTGCCAAACTTTAGATTCCTTCAAAAAAATTAGGTAAGAGATTTGTGATTTCTTTCTCACTGACTTAAAATGATGCATTACAATATCCATTTTTTGTGAAGCAGATCCCAGAAGAATATCAACTCAATCTTATTTTTCGGGAAACATACAGAGAGATCAAGTGACATACAGAAATGGTTAATTCCTTTTTAAAAGTTACAATAATGTATCTGAGTATTAAAAAAAAAAAAAAAAAAAATTGTCACAGTTTTGCAAAAATCATGAGAAAAAAAGAAAAGCCTCAATTGAAAATAGCACTGAGCACCACATTGACTGAATATAATATTCCAGGTCAGATAATATAGATAATACTGCTGAAGCAACAAAGACTGAATATTTTACCTGGACAAGGCATGAACACTCAATAAAAGAGCAAAGAGTAAGCAGTTTTGTGGCATGTACATATTCTCAATAGTCAGAGGAATTACATATGCATGGTCCTCTGTAAATCTCACAATTAAAAAAAGTACTTTCTGCCAGCACCAAATTACAGGAGACAATGGCAGACAGATGCATGCGACTGGGGAGAGAACAAATAAAATCTGCTATCTCCAAAGAAATACTTGATGCCAGTGATGTCTTGCACAATGTGTTCGGGATAGTCACTGGTGAATAGCTGGGCTTTATACAAGCTGTAGACCAAAGTAATGGTCCCCTCCTGTGACTAAAAAAAAAAAAAAATCAACACAATAGTCTATTTTCTAGACATTATAGCCACATTTTATTCATTCAAATTACATTCTGCATGGGGTTTTATTACTCTCAAGGATGAAGATGGTCCTGTTCAGATAATTCATGGAACCTAATCCACAGGTGTGAAAGAAACTGCACAAGCATGCTTGCAGACACAAAGTTGGTATTGTACTTCAGATTATATTCTAACAAAATCAGAAACTTTTCTTTCAATAAACAGAATCCTGTAAACAGCATATGGTTGCTTATATCTGCCGTCAGAATTTGTTGATGACTGATAAAAATATTAATACTGTTCTTATAGTTGCTACAGTTCTTTCATGAAGAAGAAGCCCACAGTCATGCCTAATCCAGCTGTGAGTGTGCTATGCTGGAGTTGTTCATCAATGCAAAAAGATCTTACTTGGATTTCAAAAGGATATTTTTCCTCCATGGTTCCATGCATGTTTAAGTGGAATTTAATTTTAGTGTTATGCACTGAAAAAGAAGTGGGGCTTTCATATTACTGTAAATGTAAAGCGAGTCAGTAGATAACATAGGGAGGTTCTGTTGGCACTGTTTTCTGTGTAAGGAACGCAATGTCTAAATAAAACCTCAGCTCCTTGGTATAGGCAGCATACCAAGTATGAGCTGTGGTCCGCAATGGAAAAAGTAAATGAAAACATGTATGGAAATACAGAAAAAAAAAATAGCAAAATGAAAAATAAACAAAAAGAAGACCATATTCCGATTCTATATCTGTGGGAAAAATGTTATACTCAAACTGAAGTAAGGCTAATTAGATTCTGTGTGATGGCAGTAGATTATGCATATTTGAGGCCTAGAAGTGAAAGGGAAAAAATCAGTTATACATACAACATATACATGTAAGATGTCAAGAAAAGCAGACGTATTATTCTTGTTATTTGTGAGATATTGCCATCATCTTCATACTCTCTAAGAATTAGTGTGCTTACTTGGAGGAATGGAGAGATCACGTCTTTAGCTAGAAATCATCATTCAGGAGGCACTAGGCACAGGAGATTACTGCACTCACTGCTGTATGGACCAAGAGACAACCTAAAACAGGGAGGCAGCTTAGGCACAACTGTGAATCACATGATTGCAAAACAATCACTGTCACATATCACTCTGACATAAAGCAGTTTAAACTACAGTGTGAATATGTTTGCTAACTCAAATTCACTTTCCAAATCTTGTGCACTTAGAGCAAAGATTGCAGGGTTTGATAAAGCTCTCTTAGCATTAGAAATTACCTGGATATTGGCTAATACATTCTGCGTTATTGCTTTTCAGTTACTATGTTAGCTTTAAATCAGTGGTGCTCAAACCAGTTTAGGATTGGTTCTGGTTTTATTTCCAGCAGCTGGACTTTTAATAATTCATATTTATAGTTGTAATATTTAATTTCCAGTTATTATTAGTGAAGGGAAATTAGATTTGCTCTTAGCTTTCACAGTCCTTTACAGGAACCTATACTTCTATGATTTCCTACAGGAGTATTTCTGAGTACTTTATGAACAAGAAAAAGTTTGAATGATGTTTCTTCTGTACCTACATTTAGTTATTTTGTGGTCTGGATCAGGTTTCATTTCAGCTCTTTGTCAGTTTTCTTTTTTGGTAGTGTTTATTTGTGTCTTTCTCTGCCCTGCCCTGCTGACAATAAGCTTCAGTCTTCTGTTGTGTCCTTTGCAGTTGTTATTTTTCTTTCACTGTCCTAAATCTTTGTGCCTCATTACATCCTCTTTTTCTTTCTTTGCTTCAACTGTCTCTTTTTTGTTGATCTCTTAGTTCCCTTTTAACTTAAATGTTTTATTTGCAGAATAATCAAAGAGATTGCATTCCACGTGCTATATAATATATTCTAGGTTAGACAGTTTTGCTCCGCTATTTCTACTGTCAGATGAAATGGACATATTTAACATTAGCATAAAAAATAATTTGAATCACTGCCTTAAGAAAAGGAAGTACAGGCAAGATTAAAAAGAACTTTATTATTTGGGAGTTGGAATTTGAGCATTTGCTTGTGTCTGGTAACACACTGTATTTCATTTTCACTATAATGAAAAATAAAATTTAGGAAGTCAAGTTCTACTTGCTCCAATGTAATACAGCAATAGAAAAGCAAACCTCAGGAATGAAATTGTTTCAACCAAATTTTGTGTGGTTTACAGTGGTACAAGCAGGAACTGAATGTTACCCATTAGGTGTCCAGAACAATTCTTAAATCTCATTTGCATTATTTTCAGCCCAATTCTAGTCCCATTTTTGTTTTTCTCTTCTTCTCCCATGCTTTGTATGCTATTTACTTACTAAGCAAAGGAAAACTTCAATGTAGGACCTTCAAAATTTTTCCAGAATCCAGTATTTTTCTATGCTCCATAAAAATCCAAAATGTTCCTTGAAAGTTTCAGATAAATAAAGTTTAGTTTGGGTTTTTTTTTTTTTTCATATATCTTGACATTTTCATTTTTTCTTTCTTCCTAATAGTTTGTCTAGTTTTGGGAGCATCTATATACAGAATCCTTGGCAGTAGTACCTAAATACATCCTGGGTTTCTTCATTCTTTAGAAAGTACTTTGTCTTCATTCATCACTCCATTTACAGTAATGTATCATTTTCTCAGGTACCTTTCTTTTATCTGTCAATAATTACAAAGAATATAGATACACATATAAAAAGCTTGCAAATTACATCAAATGCATCTTAGTATAGCAGCACTTATGTGTGTTCATTACTTTCATTATTATGTTCTCAGTGCAAAGCAAGAGCCTTCTGTTTCGATTCAATTTCAGAACAAAATTGATACCTGGTTCTAATATTATAGTCAGGGATGTGGTTGAAACAATTGAGAAAGGGAGATTGCAAGGAACCAGAATGTCTTAAATCTAAGCAAAGAAATAGGTAGAATGGGCTTTTGGGTTTTAATTTTTATAGTTAGGAAATGTCCATCATTTAGGCAACAGCAACAATATTTTTACTAGTCTTATTGCATACACAGAAAATAGAGTGAGTATTGGGGAAATTACTGATAATGACATAAAGAAGGAGGACTCTGGAAAAAAAATTTAGAAGCTGGCCTTATGGTATTTTGTTATTAAAAAGAATTGCTTGGCATGCAGCTTGATTAAACTTCTTGTTTAATAATGGAAGACCTAGTTGAAGTTAGAGTAGAAATCAAACTTTCTTCTTTAAATGGAATGAAAACCATTAGCTTGACTGATTTTTATACTACTTATGATTAGTCTCAGCTGCAAGTAAAGCTGAAAATCTCTTAAATATACATCTGAGATATGTCACCCTAAACTACATGTTATAATTTTACTGAGTGTTTCTAAAGGCATTTATGCCTGTCTTGCATCTTCTATACCAGTATATGAATGAATTGTCCAGCCACTGTATATTGGTCCACATGCACCACAGGAAATGCAAAGGGAGTCCTGCCATTTTTACTCAAGACCTCTTTTTCCACCTATTTCTTCTTCCTCAGGGAGAAGTGCCAGTACAAACAAATCATCAGTGAATATCATTGTTGTATATGTTGTCTTGTGAAACTTCTGCTCAGACCTCCTCTGATTAGTTGAAATACCAGCAGCCATCTGAATAGCACATTACATAGGAGCAGCCAGCCAGGGTCCTGTCTGTGCAATTATAATTGCTCATGTAGCAGATGAACTATTTTGGTGAGAAAGGGCAAAAATATTAAGTGCAAATATACTCTTTTGGGGCTGCTTTAAAGCAGTAGCTACAAATAGTTTTGGCAAATTTTGTTTCTTTTCTTAAAGGAAACGGTTCTTCAGAAGACCTGAGCTAAGGTGCTTTGGAAATTTTTGCTTATGTGTTTATCCAAAAAGGGAATTTTATTAAAATTTGTGCATTTATACACTGTAAAACAAAAACATTTTGCAGTTGTACTGCAAATCCAAATAAAATAATCATGCCTTTTTGTAAGAATGAGAAACTGATGATAAACAAAAAAATAAACAAAGTAATAAACAAAAGGAAGAGGCTTATCCTCTTCCATTGTCTCATCCACATGAATTCTGAAGTGGGAGATAGGGGCAGAGAAGAAGAGAAGGAGAATATTCAACATCAGTATTAAAAGTGCGATAAGACTATAAATATTGCCTCAGTCAAGATTTTTAAAGTATCATTAGTTAAAATACATACAGGTATATATAATGTGACAGTGAATCTTGAGATATTAATGTTAGCAAGTTTGCCAGAGTAATGATGATCTCACACATGATGTATAAAGAATATTTCATCCCCATACTTCCTGTATTACTTCTTTGTAGGAGGAAAAAGACAAATATATAATCTGCAAATGACATATCATGAATGGATACAAAACAGTAGTAGCAAAAAAATTAGTAGCTTTTGATCTTACAGTCCATGAGCATATTTTTTGCTTTAAAAGAGAAAATCAGAAGTTGAAAAAAGAAACTTATATTAAACTTGTGATAAGTACGGGTCCTATATTTCCCCAGACTTTGCTGAAGCACATCTCTATTTTGTTTACTTATCTTTATTCTGCAAGTGGTTTAGGAGTCAATGCTTCCTCCACTTTCTTTTTTAATGAAGTTATGCTTACAGTGCTGATATATATTCTTAGGTCTTTTACCAGCTCTAATTGAACTTAGTGGAAATAAATACCATAAGTTTAAATAGGCTCATGACCTTTTCAGCAAATGTGGCAATTGGTACAACCATGAATGTAGTACAAGAGAATTGACCTATCATATTTTCCTTAGATTCAATGGCTCAGAAAATCTTGCAATTCATGGATGGCTGGACCACCAAAATTATGGAGAAAATAAAAAATGCTCACTAGTTGAAGGCAAAGGCAAGAAAACCCTTTTTCTCCAAGGCAGGAAATGGGCTTCTTATCTTACGGTTTGGAATTATTACCTCTTCAGCCTCCATTTTATCTCATTCAATTGTATCTAAAATCCAGATAGGTGTCCATTATTACAGCTATCTTCTAGTAGCCTGGAAGAGTATATTCTTTATGTTTTGTATTTTTTTCTTGAAGTTTTAATAGTATAATCCACTATAATTTATTTGAGTTCTCCATGCCATTAATCAGTCTGGGTGGAAAAAGTGGAGAATTATAAGACTTAGTAATCTCTTTGTACTGTCCTCTATAGCTAATGTTGCCTTAAGAAGCCCAAGTCACTAATTGTTATTTTGTCCTACATTTTCAAAAAGTAATTAGCTGTTTTGGAGTCCTAAATTTTTTATGCCAAATTTTTGATGCCTTCTATAGATATGACATTGATAAAATGATTAAGAGTTAAATCTTTTTAAATTGCCTTCCTACCAGCACCTTGATACAGAACAGCGTTCATCATTTCTACTCACTTGTCAATCCAGATTTACTCTTCTTGTGGTTTTGTATTTTAATTTATTTTTTCTATTCTATTCTATTCTATTCTATTCTATTCTATTCTATTCTATTCTATCAAAAATAAAGAAAAGAGAAATCACCATTCATTATTTTAAAATATAAACTGAATCCTCTTCAGCAAGTGAAAATTACTTAAACTTGCTCTGATTTAGCTTTTATGTCAAACTACTTTTTTCTATGGGTTTCTCTGAAGAACTTTACCTATCCTTATCAGAAGCTTAAAACAATACAGAAGGCAGCTGGTAAATTTTGCATATAGATCTGCATGCATTTCTGTGAATATGCATGTATACGTTATTGTTATTATTATCCTATTTATTACAACATTCAGTGAAAACCAATCTGTGAGAAATCTCATTTCTATTGCCTCATTGTCCTGTCTTGAAGTGTTTAAGAGTAAGATGGGAAAGAGAAGATGACAATAGTTAATATTAATTATAAGTAGCTCACTATTACTTCAAACATTACTGTCTGTATGCACAGAGATTTCTGAAGACACTTTCTTACTTTTGGAGTTTATAAGTCAGGAGAAAATGTGCTACCTAATTAGAAGCAGTATGCCTGATTTTTCATTCTAGCATTTGATATTACAAATAATGTCTCGTCTCACTCCAGCCATGAGAGATAACCTTTAGTTTGTTGCTGTGCCTTGTGGAACTGAAGTGTGTGGATTCTAGTCTACAGTCTCTGAGCATGTACCCAATTTAAATGATAACTAAA
The DNA here is from genome assembly GCA_947846985.1 of Fratercula arctica. Taxonomy (NCBI): domain Eukaryota; kingdom Metazoa; phylum Chordata; class Aves; order Charadriiformes; family Alcidae; genus Fratercula; species Fratercula arctica. The sequence goes on along the minus strand of CANTUZ010000005.1, from coordinate 50,532,021 downwards.
TCTGTTTTCTGAAAGATATAGATTCATTGTAATACTTTCACATCTTCACTGTGCTTGTTGATGCTGATGCTTGTACTAGTCATAAGATGATACCGCTAGGAATAGAAAAAAAATCAGACATACTTAAATTCACATAGTGTGTATTGCCAAGCGTGAGACAGAGTCAAAGTGTTAAAGCAGTTCATTTATTTAAAATGAAATGCTTTGGCTATTGGTACTTTGATGGCACATATATCCTAGAAAAAAAAAATAAAATCTGATATCATTCAAAGTTTAGGTGAATATGAACAAGCATCAGTATTTAATGATTTATATGGAAAAATGCTAGACAAGTATCTACCTTGTATAAATTTAAAACAAACTCCACTACATTATGTTAAATAGCGAAGACAGTACACAAAGGTTAATATTAAAGACTTATATTTAGGGGTCTCAATGTAAATTTCTTCTACAGAGACCTTAATGTCAGACAATTTTATTTCTCACTTTGAGAGAAATGTAGAAGAGTTTTGAATTGATTTTGGGCAACAACCATCAGTGTTTTGCCACTGCTGGTGCTGCTAAACAGACTGAAAGCCTGGATTTAGTCTGTTATTTGTGTATGTGTCTCATCCCACAAAACCCTCAAGGGCTTTCTGCATATTTGATTTTAAATACCCAGTATTTATTAAATATGTGAAATATAATACAAAAGGAATACAAATATTTTAGACAAACCAGCTTCATAGCTAAATTCAAGACATGAAATTTCACATCAGAGGTTTGGAGGAGCAGCCTAACACATGGTAACTATATGAAGTGAACTACATAGAATTCACAGGTTTTAGAGGTCAGGAAGGGAATTTGAATGTTCAGCACTTATACATGAGGCTGAATTTTCAATGGCTCAACTCCTGTTTAGGCATTCAGTCAGTTTTCTACAACTATTAACTAAAGGAAAAGGTAATGAGTGAAACGCTGTTAGACTTTGCCAACATCTCTGTGATTTTAGAATTACAGTATATGCCTATCTATATAAATTATAGTATATGTCCATTTTCTTAGGATCCTAAAAAGGGCTGCACTGGCCTAGGCATTTATCCATTTATTCCCAGAGAATGTGTGAGAGAGGCAGTGGAAAACTGGTGCCCTGAAACAGGTATTTATTTCTTTGGATTTACTTAGGGCAGAATAAATTACATGAGGTAATGAGGAGACATTAGCAAAGTATAAGTAAGACAGTGGGGTGACAGATAAGAAAGGGCAAGACTATAGCAAACAACCAAACACTGCAGAGCAGACAAAATTTTAGAGAATTCTCTGCAAAGCTGAAAGCCCCTGAATTGATCATTGTGGTGTACTTTTCTTTTTGCTTTTCAAATTGAGAGTCTAACTGTGTTTTTGTCTCTCTTCTTTCTCTTTCTTATAATTTTTTTCTTCCCCATGATTTATGTTTAGCACCTTGTATAAAGTAAAATAAACCTTTCAATCTGTGTTTCTTGGGAAAATACAATTCCTCTGAATTTTAAAATTGAAGACCACAGTGTTTCTTACAAATGAGGCTAATAGTTTTATGCTTGTGACATAAGTGATAAGGTATTGCAAAGACTATTTGGTGTCCCAGAGTATTAGGATCACACTGCACATTTTATCCTTAGGGTAGTAGCAGCATTTTAAACTATTTTACCCCACAAATCAGAAACTCTATGTGAATTTCTACACAAACTGAATATATCCATTATCATATTTTTCTGCTCTGCAAATAATTCTTCTGTATAATACACATATTTGATGGAAACAAACAAACTGTTGATTTTTGCCTTTTTTATATAATCACTTTTCCAGTCCTTCTCTTCCTACTACTCTATTTTGTCTGTTTTTCAGGCTCAAGTCCTATAGTTGCTATATTAATAAATCTGCCTCCATTTTACAACATTTCTGAAATTTTTAAAAGAATAGTATTTTTTTTTAGTTTCCTCTGCTCTTCATTTCTGCAAAGGGCACAGAACAAGTAATCTGTTCCATTCAAAATACTAAACTAGCTCTCACTCAAATTAGGTGTGAGCAGAGATATATAGCAGATGTCTAACTGAGAATTATGCTTCTGCACTTTGCTTTTGTAAGCATTTTAAATATCTTTTCTTAGAAGATGTAACAATCTAAATAAATGAACACATATAAGGTGCTGCTAAGACAGTTTCACCTTGTCTCTGAATTACAAAGGTTTTTTTTACTGATGAATGAAGAACCATCCTTTCTGAATCATTGTTTTTATTTGAGATCGATTTCTAAGCAATTTAATACATGGATTCAAACTTTGGCTGGTAGGATTGGTTACTTTAATGTAACCATTTTATTTAGAGGTTTTTTTCTTGTTTGTGAAAAAAATACATGGGCTCTAACAGAGAAAGAAAACTTCATAGAATTCCTTAATGAATGTAGTGTGTATTTCATCGAAATGTACTGCTGCACTTGGTAAGTGCTCTATTAAATGAATGAAATATTACACTTCTGGCACCCATACTTTCATTTTAGTTACTTGGGTTTATAAAACCTGTGCAAACAAGTTACTAAGTGCAAAAACATGATGCAATTTATTTAAGTGTTTTCTGGATCTCCGACTTTTCGGTTTTTATGGACTCATGATTGATATTGCTGCATTGTGACTGATTCTGAAACCCCAATAGCACCCTGGCAAGAAATAGACTACATCCTTGTGCTCATCTAGAAACTCCTTCCTCCTCTCAGTAAAGTTTGACTAATATTAAAGAAGTTCTAAGTTTTTAATACTGAAGGAAAGTTGTTATATCTAAATCTTAAATTGTTAGCATTTTTATTAGGATGCAAATTATCTCACACAGTCTTTGCTGGAAGGCCGGTGATAGAACAACTATCATGGATCTTGAAAAATGAGAACAGAAGTGAAAATCAGGAACTTTTCTAAATATCAATCCAGAGCAGAGGAAGGTCATTGTATTGCCATTTTTGGTTTTATTATTGAATTATACTTTCAGCAGTGAAATTAATTGAATTTTTTTTTCTCTTGTTAAGATTAGGGACAGTTTGTGGTTCAGTGTGTCTCTCCAGTAAATTTCCTGTGACAATTATATTTAGTGGTATGATTTTATTGAATGTGAATAACTCACATTTTCTGGCTATGATGTAACTCAAGAATGGTACTCTCATGTGATTAGTATGTACAATAAAAACACAGCTGGAGAAGTAATGTTCTTACTGGTGCTGCAAAGGGACCTGTGCAAATGGAAAATAGACAAATTTCTCTTTAATGCTGGGGATTTATAAATTATTCATGTGCCCTTAGTGCCTGAATTAAATTCCTATGGATCTTGGCTTTCTGAACTGATTCCACACAGTTAATTTTGCCCAGACAGCAGTCACGCTGTAGCATGAGTGAGGGGTGAGTGCAATAAACAGAGCCAAAACTGATCATCTGTACAGTGTACCTCCCCTTTCTGTGTGGCTTTTTGAGACAAAAAATATAAGTCTATTGAAGTTCTGTAAGATACTTTCACATGTTCTAAGTCAGCTCCTAGACAGGGCAATTCCCTTAAACAAAGCGTGCTGTTGCTAGCCATCAGTAGGAGGAAGCACAAGTTACATTTAAAACTAATGCTGTCTTTGGAAAACCTGATAAAATACATTTGAGACTGATTAGAAGGAAATAATAAGACCCTCTTTTTGTCAGGAAAGCTAAGCAGTTTGACAGTAAGGTTTTTATGGCCAAGAAGGTAGCCGTCTTTCAAACCCTACTGCTATAAATTATGAATTATCAGAATACTTAACCATAATGCCTCAAGAGAAAGATTGCAACTGTGAATATGTTTTCATAAACATTGAAGAATTGCCTTTTGTTAGTTCAGTAGCTCCATTAAACTGGGGACTGTGAAACAAGAGTTACTTGCTTACCCATTTACTAACAAATGTATCAATTTAATAGTTATGATGCTTTCCATAAGTAAAAGGCTACTCACTTCAATAACTCATTTACATACTTTTCAAATTTTAATTCTGCTAAAGCCATAATCAGTCTGTTATAAAAACTGTTCTGAGCCCCAAATCACATTAAGAAGTTTGTCGTAGGAGGGACATATGCCGTGAGATGTATACATGGTAACATTTCTAATGAACTTGTGGCGAAAAGCACGTAGACATAATCAGCACGCTATTAAAAAAAATAAAATGTAGAGAGGCATTTATGATTTACTCAGTGATTTAAAGAGAGATTGAGGGTTTGGGTTTTTTAGTTCTTCTTCCTCTTTGCTTTTGGACAATGGGGACTTTTGGTGTATTTTAGCCCAATTTTTAAATGAAATGAGGTTTTATGACTAAGTGAAAGAGGTAAATAGCATGGTCTTCTCCCACTACTTCACCCTGGCACCCACAAAAATTTCTTTAATCTGTTGGTGAGTACTGACCACATTTTTCAGAGTGATAGGAATCAAAAATTTGTATTCCTTCAAGTATGGGGAAGCTGATAGCTGGATAGAAGATAGATATGATGGCTAGTTCATAAGTTCATAGAATTATACAATGGTTAGAGTTGGAAGTGACCTTAAAGATCTTCTAGTTCTGACCCCAACTCTCTCAACCTGTCCTCATAGAAGACGTGCTCCTGCCCTCTGATCATCTTCATGGCCCTCCTCTGGACCCACTTCAACAGGTCCATGTCCTTCTTACATTGGTGACTCCAAAACTGGATGCAGTACTCCAGGTGGTGTCTCACCAGAGCAGAGCAGAGGGGCAGAATCACCTTCCTCAACTTGATGGCCATGCTTCTTTTGATGCAGCCCAGGATGTGGTTGGCCTTCTGCGCTGTGAGCGTACATTGCCTGCTCCTGTTGAGTTTCTCATCCACCAACACTCCCAAGTCCTTCTCCTCAGGGCTGCTCTCATTCCATTCTCCTCCCAGCCTGCATTTGTGCTTTGGGGACCCAACTGCAGGACTTTGCACTTGGTCTGGTTGAACTTCATGAGATTGGCACAGGCCCACCTCTCAAACCTGTCAAGGTGTCTCTCTATGGTAACCCTTCCCTCCAGCATGTCAACCACTCCACACAGCTTGGTGTCATCAGTAAACTTGTTGAAGGTGTGCTCAGTCCCTAACAAAGTCCCAGTCAGCCGCTGGCAAAGATGTTAAACAGCACCAGTCCCAATACCGACCCCTGAGGAACAGCACTCATCACTGGTCTCCACCTGGACATTGAGATGTTGACTGCAACTCTTTGAGTGCAACCATCCAGCCAATTCCTTATCCTCCAATTGGTCCATCCATTAAATCCATGTCTCTCCAATTTAGAGGCAAGGATGTCATGTGGTATGGTGTTAAATGCTTTGCACAAGTCCAGGTAGATGGCGTCAGTTACTTTTCCCCTATCCACCAGTGCTGTAATGCATCGTAGAAGACCACCAAATTTGTAAGACATGAATTATCCTTAGTGAAGCCTTCTTATTTTCCATGTGCCTTAGCATAGTTTCAAGGAGGATCTGCTCCATGATCTTGGCGTGCACACAGGTGAGACTGACTAGCTTGTTGTTTCCCTGGTCTTCTTTTTTTCCCTTTCTAAAATTAAGCGCTGTTTCCCCTTTTCCAGTAAGCAGGAACTTCAGTGCACTGCCACAGCTTCTCAAATATGATGGATAGGGGCTTAGCAACTCTATCCGCCAGTCATATTCCAGAGTATTTTCCCCACAGGCACTACCAGAGCCTTTTGGTTTAACATAGGACTATGGCTCATAGCTGGTTATCCTTATATCTATGCCACCATCCTCTGGTCTGCTGAAAATCAGGATAAACTTTGGCATTAAGTTTTTACCTCCCATGAGAGGAAGGTAAATATTTCTTTAGACAAATGTTGCAGGCACCAAGAAGTCCAATTTACTAAGGGAGATGAGAATTTAGCCAATAGCTATTTAAAAGTGGAGGTAGGAGGAAAGAGGATTGTTTTCCTGTCATCAGTTATAAAGGAAAAATTAGGACCAAAAGACTAGGAAAAGTGAAGCATAAAACTCCAAAGATTACAATCTAAACTCAAAATCTTTTTATTTCCATTTAATTTTACGTTACTAAGGAACAATGCAGCTGTTTCAAAGCAATTACATTGTTCCTCCATAGTTTATTTTTATTATTTCTGTCCTTCTAAGTTCTCTCTAAGAAAAAGGAAAACCTTTTGGAAATAGACAGCTATGCTGGAAAAGCAAATCCTTAATTATCTTTCTGTTATTTATAACGCAGTTCTAACAAGAATGGAAGTATGCTCATAAGGTCTATTGGGCTAATCTACAGCTTAATCCATACGTGAATTTGATGGATGTGTTGTCATGGGTTTAAAAAAATAATTTGAAACAATACGTCTTTACAAACATAATTATTTACAGAACTATCATAATATTCACCATTATTAATCTTGATTTTTAAAGTGGATTTTTCTTTTTGTAATGTAGATGAAGTGAGTGAGAAAACAGCATAAAACCTAATCAAGTATATTTTGGTTTCTTTGTGCTTAGGCAGGCACAAAAGCCCCTTTAAAAAATGCATAGAGATCTATTGACTCCTGAAGACAAATTTGTTTGAGATAACCTTTCATGTCATGAGGGCTAAAACAAACAGTACTAGGACTTTAGTCATAAGAAAAGCTTTTATAATATTAACTTTTGTCTCCATTCCACATATACTATGAAAAGATAAATTCTCTCACACTGCAGAGCCATTTGACATATATACTGACACCATCACTTCCTGCAGAATACCGTATGTACAGTGTAAAGGCCAAAATGACCATTAGATTGCACAGTCTTGATGAACTTTGTATAGTTTTAGACAGTTATCTCTATACTACTATGTTCAATTAAAACAACTTTGGATAATATCTATCATCAACTTGAAACTTCAAGAACAGATAATTCACCACCTTAGATGTTAGTTTCAATGCTAATTTCATATCTATGTATTCATATAGCATGAGGTCATGACAGAACTACCTACATCTTTACAGAGTTTTAAGATGTTTATTACCTTAGGTTTTAGACGATACAAGCAACAGATATTTGATTTTGCTGGCTTATTGTATTACAATGTTCAGGCTGAATTGGACTATTTCTGGTTTTGTCAGCCATGGATAAACTGAAAGCATATTTACCTGTAGAATATACAAATATGATTATACAATCTCTGAAAGACATAACTTATTAGTTAATGTAAACCTTCCATTTTGCTTTAACTAATTTGTTAAGCTTAATGCTAAAAATGTATATTTGTCTTAGTTACCTATATTTGTCTTCGTTATTGGAATTTAACTATCTTAGAGTATTTTTAATGGGAGCCTTTTGCAATGAAAGCTTAGAAAGCTAAGAACAGTTTTCTCAGAGCTCAAGATAACCAGCAACAACACCTTTTTAAAACCAAAATCTAATCAGTAAGATATCATACATTTAAAGACTTAATATTTAATAAGGGAATGAGCTGAATGACATTTGGATGGTGTCACATTTTGAAAGTGAAATTCTTTAGACCTTTTTGAAGCAGATTTTAATTTTCTGTTAAATTTTAATGAATCTAAAAAATACTATTTCATAAAACATTTTTTTTTCAGTTGGTGTTGTTTTTTTAAACTCAGTCACAGCTTTAAAGATGTATTAAATAAATGGGCATTACTTACCAAAGTATAGTGACATGCCTACAAAGATACTGAACCAAAAAAAAGAGGGCACATTCAATAATTTCAAAACACAGAGCAGTCTGAAAGACAGATTTTCCTCATTTAGAAACTTTTGAGAAGGGAGGTGTGAGTGTCCCTGAGCTAAATGTTTCATAATTTCTAACTATTCTTGTCCTCACTTTTGCAACATTTAGAGCAACTCGTATTACTACAAGCAAGATAGTTGAGAAGAAAATAGATACAGAGGAGCATCAAGCAGAAAATATTTTTCTTATTGAGAAACAATATCACAATAAGGGAACTTCAAGATAAGGATTGTGGCAAGAAAAAAATTGTCAAGCAGTACCAAGAATTTGAAGTATTTTTTTCTAGTAATGATTCAAAAAGCAACTAAAATGATATTGTCGGTCAAAGGAACAATCATGTTAAATACAATGGGTTTTGCCCATGGAAACTCATGGAACTAGACTTATTTGTATCCTTTTTAAAGAGGTAGAGAAATGGCCCAAAATGAAAACCAAGTGTAAAATTTTATAAGGACTTTTCTTCATAGTTTCTTAATTTAAGCCACCAAATGGCAAATTAGCCAGCCTTCCCTCTGTCTTACCCTTGAATGCTTTCAGTTTTCAGTACATTATTTTTCTAAAGACTATGCAAATCCTGAATATATCTATAACAGAAGTTGCCCAGATCTGTATTGTAGACCAGGGGGATCGAAACAATAATGATTGTAAATTCAGGAAATAAAAGTAATTATCTACAGAATTCTATCATTAACAGGACATATTAGTTTACACTTCCACTTTTTCTTGAAAAAAATATTTTCTGAAATCTGTTTGCATTTTCCTTTCTCAACACAAAACACTGAACTGCTTTGAGAGTACTCTTCTTTTTCCCCTTCTTCACTTTTTTACCTCCTTCTTGACAGGTTAGTCAGGTTACTTACATTAGCTGTGTTAGCACCCCTTTCTATTTGACTATATTCAGACTTCTGCAAATTCAAAAGTACTCAGCATTAACCTCAAACATCATCTGAAACTAGCAGATAAATTTCAGTGGTGTCCAATGGAGCAGATATAGGCCAAACTTCCCAGAATTTCTGAATAAAAGATTCTTGATATTGAGCATATTTAGAAGCCTAATGCCATATTAGAATTTCTCCATTGATACAGCATTTGCTTTACATATCTCTTTCCATGCCAGTAACACAATGTTGACTCTTGTTCTATTTGTTTAATAGCTCTTCCTCCCAAGGTCTTGCTGATGTTTTTCCTTTCTTTCTTATCTCTTCTGGTACTTCCAGGAGCTTTTCCAGAAAAGAACACCACACTGTGACTGTAGCACAACAGTAAGACTTGGAGAGATTGACTGTCTTTGGCAATTTTCACTTTGCCGCACATCTAAGCTTATCTGTTTCCCTAAATATACAGCAAAGTGAATCTTAGCAAACCAAGTCAGTTTTACTTGGTATATCAATATCTTGAAGGAGAAAGAGGTAGAAAACTGACCAGCTAGCTAGCTAGCTGAAACAACTTTGTGCAGTAGAAGTAGGTTTTTAGAGATGCAAGAGGAAAAAGTGCTCTCTCAGCTAGCTTGGTAAATGTGTTTGCAAGTTCTAATGTGGGATTTACAAAACTACCCTACCTCTCATTTATCTTCCTTTCAGCTTTTAAACTAACTACAAATAAATGAATCTTAAAACTAGACTGTAAAAATGGCTTCAGAGGAAAATACCTCTGTAAATGAGACTCATTTTCTTTATCACTTGAGTTCCAAAAGTGTGCAAAATGTCTAAAATCACAAGTCACAGGTATGATTCCAAGTACCACTTAGCAACGTACTGGAAAATTTCTGCAAATATCTAGATGTTAGGCATAAGTTATCACATATATATTTCCTGTGACAAAAAGCCTGTGTGACCTGCAGCAGAAAATTTTCATGCTGCTCTTGCTGACTCAGAGAAACCTTGTTAAAATGTACACTTTTTATTTTACAGTCCCTACAGGTTTTTTGTTTCTGTAAAAACCCAAGTGTTGTGTTATACTTAATCCCTATTTTGCTCTCATACTTTTAAAATTGTGAATAAATTAACCTAAAACTGAATCTATGTAAAAGAAGGGTAGCTAATGTGTTATGAAATCTTGAGAAATTTTAAGAAAAAGAAATCATCCCAGAACACAGAAGACAGAAGACAGAGAGCAAACATATCCCTGGTTTATGGTTGGAGTACTGAACTATGCTTTTCCTCTAGTACCGAAGGGATTAAACTTTATGGTTGAAAGTTTTCAAATCTCAAAGTGCTCTTGAATTCCCAGGCAAGCTGATAGTTAAACATTCTCATCGTGGTATAGCTTGACCTTCAGGAGAATTCTATTTGATCCAATCCTATTCACTGGAATTGTCTACTGTCTGTTGTGACAATTTCTATATTTTCTGTATTTTCCAACTATGGAATCCCCTAAAAGAGACTGAAGATCCCAAAGCTTGACTCTTGGTGAATCCAATTAACACAGCTCATTCTAGAAGTGATTTGTATCCATTCAGTCATGGTAATGATACCATATTTGTATCCTCTTTGGCATCATGGATGGCAGTAACATCCATTCTGAGTGATCCAGGACTAGAAAGTTATATTTTAAGTACAGTAGAAGTGATGTGTTTGTTAAAGTAGATGCCAAAGATGAAGGTGCCACATCCTGTGTATTTCATGCCTCACTATACATATGTTCAATTCCTTTGCTAGTTTAGTTTATTAAATTTGAGGGATACTAAAGGGTGACTTTTCATTACACAAGTTTCCCTCCTCCTGTCTTTATTTTTTGTCCTGAGTTTAAATAATCTCACCTGTGTCCCATACATTCAAAGGGCTTCCTTCCTTTTTCCTATCTCAGAGGGACGCAGTCATGACTGAATACATGGTCAGATCCTGGGATTAACCTTCCTATTTTCCTTCTCAGTTCTCCCTTTGTGTGTTTTCCTGACCACTTTGAATAACTCCAGAAGAAAATGATGTCAAGTAAAATAGCAAGAAGCTCTGCATATGCTCCTTAATTTATGAAAATGGAGATCTGGCAGTTGCTAAGGAAACAAAACCCCAGCACTTTCACTGTGCACCTGAGGAATTATCAAATCATTATAGGCCAGAAAATGAGATGGATATAGATATTTCAGTAATGTGATATGATTTTTTCACCCTTTTTTTCTGGAGTGCTTTGAATGTATCACTGCTGGGATTTTTAATACCAAGATCCACTTTGCCACAAAAACATGTCTGTGGTATATGTTGACCAGCCTTTTAATAAATACCCGTACAGATTTATTAATGTATTTTTTTTAATGTTAATGCCAACATGGATTACATTATGCTTCACTGCCAGTTATAGAATGAAAGCTCATGAATCTCCCATGAAGCAATGGGAGGCCTATCAGAAATGCTGTGATGTGCAACTAGAGTAAGACTTTTAGTTTTTTGCTTCTGTTCTGTCACTACATAGGGAAATGGGCTATTCAGCAAGTATTAAGAATCGTTCTAATTTGTACCTTTCTTTCAAAGGAAAATACAAGGATGCACAGCATGCTGGCTTTGGTGGTTTTTTTTTCCCCAGCTCCTAACAAGCTGCATTCTTGGCTACTTCAGAAAACCCTTACTAAGAATCTGGTGATACTGAGTTTTGGATACGATTAAACCCACTTAGGAAGGGAAGGGGCTGAGTGTTAACAGTGACACACAATCCCCATTTCTTAGATAATCATATATAAGTGACTTATTTATGAGCTATCAGGACTATATAAATGCACCTCTTTAAATAAATATTTATGTCAAACGAGTGAGAGACTCAGAAGCAATACCTACCTTATCAATTTGGAACACAAATTAGCCATTAATACGTTCTGCTAAGGTAACATTACAAGTAACAGACCGCATGTTCAAAGTTTTCACCTTTTTTTCCCCCTTCCTCAGTTCTTTGCTGGTATCTAACTACTTCTACAAACCACAATTTCCAAATAATTTAATGGATTTTGTACCAAATTGAAACACCTAATACTTCCTTTCTGATATTATAATGAAAAAGAAACAGGTCTGTTAAAACATGCCAAACAAGCCTATTGCTTTCATTATACATCTGAAGGACCATCTCCTTACTATGGTAAAAAATCAACAATTTATTTTAAGCACATCCATTGAACTAGAGAACTGTCTGTTTTGACACACTTTAGAGTCTAAGTATAATAAATACTTGTCAGTTGCTGAAGCAGATTTTAAGACTAGACCACAACAATTAAAACACAATAGGGGAAACTGTTCTTCACAATGAGCCAAAGTTTACTTTTTAACCAGTGACAAATGATTAAGCTTAATTTTTCCAAGACTGAAAACTTAGTTTTGTAATTTTTTTACTTTTTGTTTCTGTTTTTACTTTGTTTTCATTGCATGCAGATGACTCATATTTTTTTGAGCAATGAAACAAGTAAAAGCCAAGTCAAAGAAAGACCTTGAAGGTACTGCAGTTAATAAGCAGATATGCATCTTCTGTGTATGAAATAATCATCTAAATCTTACATATTTCATTTCAATATATCTGAGGGGACAAATTCTGTTATCAGCATTGAGATTAAGATATTACCTATATTAAGACTGTTGTTGTCAACTGAAATCATTGTTCCTAAATCATGTTTTGGATTTACCTCAGAAAAAATATGACTTAAAAGGTCCTTGGTTTTATCAGATAAATTCAAAATTATGATAGAAATAATTTGTGAAAAACAGAACAATTAATTTCTGATTTGAAAAGTAAGTTAAAAACGTGAAATGCATAATCTCAATTTTTCCATTTGCTGCTTTTTCCTTTGTGTAGAAATAATCTAACACTCATTCCAAAGTCATAAGGATCTTTATCTCTGTTTCACCTCAATCTATATTAAATAAAGATACAGGTGAATGCTATAATTGATTTCCTAATGTATTCTTCTGTGCTCCATAAACCTGAATGCATTGAAATTCTGGGCTCAGATGGTATAATCCTATCCAGAGAAATTCTACAAGTTACTTACACACTGTTACACTTTTTAGATCAAAGAATTGAAACATTTTCATATCCTTTTCTTTCTATTTATTAATTTGTGGGAATTTTTAAGCTTGCAATATAAACACTGAATAATGTTCATAAAGGAGGCATTCAAGGCCAGGCTTGATGAGGCTCTGAGCAATCTGATCTAGTTAAAGACGTTCCTGCTTACTGCAGGGGGGTAGGACTAGATGATCTTTAAAGGTACCTTCCAACCCAACACATTCTATGATTCCGTTAAATTACCAGTGCATATCATATCACATTAATTCAAAGAATCACAGTTTACTGTTTTAAAATCCATTGTAGTAAATGCATAGATTTTACAATTTATCAGTTTATAATAATCATGTAAACTACTTCATAATTTCCTCCCACTGTTGAAATACACCAAAGTCTGCATGTGTCGACTTCGTTGGCTTCTATGGTATGACTGTTGGAGACTAGCTCCATTGCTTTTGAATCTATAGCTCAAGAATGTTGGCTGTGGCAAGATAAAAGAAATCAGCTTTTCAAATCACAACAGTAACTGAAAATGAGAATATCTGGTATGAACTCAACAATTAAATGTCTTAGAATACTGTCATGTCTAAAGACTTTCTGGAAAAGATCATGCTGACTCTTGAAATACAGCTGAAACAATATATCTCTTTGGAATTGCCATAACAATTTCACTTGGTTATTTCACATCTACAGACAAAATACAGAAAAATCTAACATCAATGTATCTGTCCTACTCTGAATTTCATATTTTTGATCAAGGTCAAACAGAAAATGCAACTTATCAAAACACAGGATAAGGACAATTTTGTCTCTTCAACTAGCCAAAAAGTACTTATCACACTGCCTATACAAATCACAGGGGATTTATAGAATGTCAGATTTGTCCCTAGAGGGAGCATAATTTGAAAGAATTAAAAATGTACTTTAATATAACCAGTATTCTTCTTTTTTTTTTTTTTCATTGAATCCAAGATACTTAGTCCAAAATCAAGCTCCTACTCTTAACCTAAAGGGCAGCAGGGGACCACATCAAATTTATTTGAAAAGAGCTTATCTTGGAGATACACTATTGGGTCTTATAGCTAGAATGGCCAAACTCAATTAGAGATGAGCTAGATTTTCATCAGAGAAGTATATCCGAATGTGCTTTATTCTCAATAGTTTCATAGACTGACTATTAAAAAGTAATTATAAGTAGTCATTAATCAATGGAATATAACACATCTGCTCAATATTTTGTGAGTTAAACACCCATAACCTAAAAGACATTGCAAAATCATATGGGCAAAGTGATCAGAAGCCTTAGATAGAGTGTGATTGAAAAAATTGAAGACTATCTCAAAAAGCAGATGAATAAGAATGGGCAGGGCAAATGCAAAAGGACAAATGGTATAGAGAAGGTAGATTAAAAAAATTATAACCTAAAACCTCAGAAAGACAAAAAAATTGAGGTTCCAACTATAAACCCTCATAAGATATACTCTGCTCCTGAGTCATGTGAAAGTCTGTGGAACTCTGTGGTACATGCTGATCACTGAAAATGAAATTTAGCAAGATTTAAATAAGCACTCAACATTTTGAAAGAATATTTGGTACTATTGGAAATAACAGGCATAAGGGAAGGGTGCATTATCCCATTTTTTAACTTCCTCTACATTCTCTAAAAGCCTCTGTCTAGAGGCCAATGTAATAGATGGGCAATAGGTATAATTACTACATGAACAACAACAAAAACCTTCCAATCCAACATGCTGTCTCCAACAATGACTACCAATAGATGATTCAGTGGAGATACAAAAAACTTTATCTAATAACCAGTAGTTAATATGAATAAAAAAGTTTTAATACGATAGTTATGTGTATATATAATATTTGAACATACATTAGTGGAACAAATGATAATTACATTTAAAAATAACCCACCTCCCTGTCATTTAATGCCAAGAACCAAATAGTTTTTACTCTTGTGAACAGAAGGAGTTTTAAACAAAAAGAAAATAATACTCTGCTTCGTATATTTCAGCACTTGATTTATCTAAAAAGAGAAATAAAATCTTGATTCTGAGACAGCCTGCATACTGGGATGGTTGGGGTAAGTGAGTGTGGACCAGTACTCTGGAGCCTGCAAGCACTACCTTCTCCATTTCCAAATTGCCTAGTGTTTGGCTGCTGTGCCAAAAAGAAAATAGATTTTGGAATATGCTCTCCTCCCCCAGCACTTACTGAGCTGGGGAAGATTCTGTTTCAAATCAGCATATTACACACACACACAAAACTTTATTTCAGGTACCAGTATTTATGACTTCGTGTTCAGTATCTTCATATTAATGTGACTGATAGTCTTTAAGTATCAGCAGAATGTCATGTTCTCATTGTTATTTCAATGAGAAAAATAGGATTTCAGGAGCAAATACAGCCATGGTAAACCAATAAAATGTGCTACTGTTGTAATTAATTAGATCCAGTAAGGATTAGTGCAAATAAACAGGTCTTTTTCTGGTGCATCTGAACATCTATCACCACCACTATCCTCACTAGCATGTAGATTTCTGCTTTCAATTATTTAGCCAACTGAAAGACAAGCAACTACTTCCTTTGGTCCTTAAAATTACAGACAATTTGATCTGAGGAACAAAAATAATTGCTTTTGAGAGAAAATATTGTCTGTCATCTATGCTAATTCACAATTTTATGACAGTTTGTTTACTTCAATTTATAATCAAGATTTCTTATTACCTTCATGTTTGCTGTCTGTCACTTATGCTCCAGATTGGGTTGAGACCAAGAGTGAAAGGGAATGATACAATGAAAAGTTAAAGCCCGAGGTAGATTGAATTATTTAGTTTCTATGGTTTTAGAGAATAAGCTGCTATTAATTTACTCCTCCTCAGACCTACTCCTCCCCCTGCAACACTGGTGAGCTGACTGTTAACATCATTTTTATTCTATATGTTGCAAGGCTACTAATATTGGAGCGTGCTGCAAATTATGTAAGCTATGTGCTGCAATGTACAGCATCAAAGAAAAGTCATGGAGTTGGGGTTTTCTGAACAGAATTTATAACATCTGCAGCACAGTGACAATCAGTGACAATCGAGTATTTTCAGTCCTTTGGAAAATAGTTTTGTGTTTCAAATGTATGAGGCAACTTAGAAGTATAAATCCCACAGTGTTCTCTGTACACTGTCTTATTTTGGAAATAGGAAAATGTACACAGGGGTAAGGAGAAAGACAGAAACAAAACCATTATCTGTTGTAGATCTGTATTCCCTTGCATGAACTTAAGCTTAAGCAAGATTTATATATCCAGGCATCATAAATCAAACAGGTACAAGGAACTCACAATTATGCTGGCATAAGTTGTATGCATATATAACAGATGTAACAAAATACATTCCTTCATATAGATTACAGTGAATTGGTTTTTACTGGTTTGTGGAAATAAGGGGGTACTGATACCCTTACAGAAATACTGTAACTCTGTATCAAAATCACAAACTGTACTCTGTAGTGTTTATCCCCAATAGAGTAGACTTCCATTTCTTGTGGGCAGCATATGTTGACATTCTTGTATTGATAGCTTGTATTGATTAAGCCAGGAAAGGCAAGGAGGTGACATTCAGGTTGGCTTTGAAATCATAGATTCCTGGACTTCCACTGATTAGATATTGTGATGCTTTTTTCACTGTTCTTTTAATACCCATTGGTACAAAGACTCTTGAGGATTTTTACTTTTTAAATTTAAATCTGGATATGTATTACTAAGTCTTTTAAAGGAATGGGTCGATTTTGAGGGGAGCTTAATACTCACAAATAGAGCAAAATGAAGAAAATTGATGTTTCTGAGTCCTGCTACCCTTTTACTTGGGTTCTTAAATAAGTTTTAAAATATGATGCTTTACCCAGGCTTTTATGAGATAATGTCTCTTTTAGCAAGTTTGATCTTCAGTATGAGATTCTAAAAGAACACTCTCAAAATATAATATAGCAACAAAGTCTAGTTTGTGTCTATAAACTGAATTAATTACATGACTTATATTGGAGTATGGTAAGAAATATATCAAACACCATATGTGACCAATATTGCCATTGGAAGAAGATACAGGATCGAAAGGAGAAAAAAAGCAACACGTGAAATTTATTAAATGAAAAAATAAAATGTGAATACATCTCCTTTTCAGTTCTGATAATCTGAAAGACACAAATTCAGCAAGACAAACTGAAAGGAGTTTAGAGCAGTAGGCCACATCGTGTGCCTAAAGACAATGAATACTTTTCCACCAGGGAGAAGGACGAATAGAAAGAATTGAAGTTGCAGTAAGCTTAATGACACAAGCTAGCTAACCACTATGGCTAAAATATCCTGCCTACTTCGAAGCATTCACTCTGCTATGTCTTGAAGGATTATGAGACCAGAGAACAAACAAGTCAAGGTCTGCAAAAAAAACCCTTTTTTGCAAGAAATATAATGACCTGAGTGCCTCATGGTCTTTTAGTGGTCCACATGTCTTCTCAAAAGCCTTCAGTATCTGAAATGATGGGAAACAGCAATGTAGTAGCATTCAGGTCCAACTAATGCCACATAGCTGAAAAGATATCTACTAGCCTTTTCTCTAGTTTATCAAAAGTGAAAGCATAGCTACATGTAGAAACAAAGAAATTCTAGAGAGTTTTGGTAATAGGAGCTTTTATTGGTTTGTTGGAAAACAGAAATATACTCTCATCGTATCAGTCCCCTAATAAACATCTTAGTAACTCAGAAGGCAGATATGGCTCTTCTTATACGTAAGCTGTTTCCTAAGAAAAGATTGCATCTGTGTAGAGGGAGCAATAATTGTCCATAGAATCAAATGTGAAAAGAAGTAAGATTGTTTTTAATTGAACAGATCAAGACAATTCAAATGTAAAGTAAAAGTAGATAATTTACGAATCTCAGAACTTTGTTCATGTTGTCTATAAATCTAATTTGCAAATTTATATGGACATTGAGAAAAACATGATGTTTTTCAGTCTCACTTGACTAAGATAGGAAAGCCATGCAATGTCTAAATTTTTGTTTGTTTGTTTGTTTTTGATGGTTTTTTTTTTAGTTTTATTTGTTGTTTGTTTGGGGTTTTTTTGGCTAGGAGAAGAAGATGGTCCTGGTAGTCACCTACATATCAAGGCCACTGTTCAGTGAATAAGACTGTCAGCTTGCCCTACAGTTCAGCCACTTGTCAACTGTTTATGTGGTATTTTCTTAAAATCTAGAAAGTCTAAAGGCACCAATTAATGTTCTTTGTTTTAGTATATGTGCTGTGTGGGTAGAGGGGGAAGAGTAAACCTCAGATTTATTCATTGTTTCAGGTATAATGTAAAAATTTAATTTTGAATGGAACCTATAATGTTTGCATTTTCACATTTCTATCTGGTTTGACACCCTCTGGGCCACGACAAGTAACAGATGCTGTCAATACAAATTACAGCACTTACATAATATTGTGACATACTTGAGTGAATTCAAGCGTTCATCTCAGCTGACTGCCTCTTACAAGGGCAATCACTTTTCACATCTGTTCTTCTTTCTTCTAGTATCTGTCCTTCTTTCTTATAGTATCAACACCATTGTTTAGAAAAAAATAAAATAATACATTACCTATGAATATCCCTTTTCTGGAATGTAGTATAAGAGTATCTTTGCTTTCTCCTTTTTTTGTGCATGAAAACCCTTTATCCAGAGTATTATGGATGTTGATACTATGGGCAATCATGCAGTGAGAGTGATACATTTCAGTCTTGCCTTTAAAGCCCAGTTACTTCGCTGAGAATTTACCCTTTCTTTGCTTTTTCAACCATTTACCTTAGTGCTGCACTCTGATCATACCTATTTGCCAGAAATATCATGCTTTTATTATTCTGGGCTTGGAATTATATACAAGAAGGTAGATATCTTTCTTTTTGAAGCATTTGAAACAAGATGCAAAAGAGACTAACAGAACAAAAGGGAAAGTATAAAGATAATAAACATCAGGTGATGTAACTTTTTGCACAGTACATTTATATTCAATTACAGTTCGTGAGGAGAAGAGTACCATTAAACTATCAGCAATAATCACGGTCATGACTACAGTGAGGGGTTTTTGCTCCCTATTGGGAGGTGTACTGAGTTAAAGTTTAAATATGAGAAAGGGATAAAAAATGGAGTAACTTCTACTACAGGGCTGGGAAATTATATGGATTCACCAACTACTGCTTATTTTAGATAGTTAATCTCTCCAAATGGCTTACCGAAATCCATGTAAGGCTATCTCAAGACACTTGTTCCAACTTTTTGAAATCTTTGGCAATAAAAGGAAAACTCAGTTAAGACAGGTGCTAAATATGTCTGAGGAATATAGGTACAGTTGAATACCATTATGATAAGATTCATTAATCTAAATGGCTTGGTTACCTGAATTTTAAACTGATCTTGTCTCTGCTGCTTCTGATATCATTGCTGCTGCAGGAATTTGGTATTGGTTTGTAAAGTGTAAAATTGGGTTTGTTTGTTTTGGGGTTTTTTAATGTTTGTTGACTTGGGAGTCCTGTTTGTTTGTTTGTTTTATTTTTTATTAAAAGAAAATGTTACTAGTGTATCTGAAAAATATATATTTACCCTAGGAGCCCCAGAAGTACTCTATGATAGACTTTCTCTAATTTTGTCAGGAATGTTTAGACCTAACAGCAGAAGCATTTTTGAAATTTTTTCAATTATTCAGTTTTCCTAAAATTGTATGGACATAAGACACACACACAAATAATTACTCATATGGATGCACACTATGCGCAAGCCCTGTTAGCCAGGTATTCAGCTGAAGTTTTTGGAAGCAGCTGCTAGGACTTATTTACAACATCAAGTCCATTATAATAATGTAAATTGTGTAAGGGAAGTAGTTAGAAATTAGGATATAAAGGCTTCTCAAAAAAGGAATAAAAGTAAAGAACAAAACTGCTTCTGAAGGGCAACTTTGTTCCAATATTCCTATTCTTTTGCATAAAGAACAGCTGAAATTTCTTGCAAATCATTCCAGGAGTGCTAAGCCCAGGTGGTAAAAGAATTCTGTTCTTGAAAAACACCATTAATTATGGGAAAATGAAAGAAGATAAATAGTTGCTTATTTTGTGAACTCCTACTGAAGATTCTTTTTCAGTGAATATTATTCAAAGGGCAACATACAGGAATTGTTTTGTTTGTTTTGTTTATCAGATTTTGAATTTTTCATGTCTGTCAAAGATCCTCTCAGGTCTGCTGGAGGGTAGGCAAAACTTACTGCGATCTACTGAGCTTTCCTGCTTATCTAAAGCTACATAAGCAGAACTGCCGGTCACTCAGAATACTGCTATTCAAAATGAATTGGACATCTTCTACAGAGACATTGTATGCTATCCGTTCGATAGCCAGGAATATTACATTGCGGAACTCCTCCTCAGATTTTTTTTCTTTCTCTCATTAGCTTCTATTGTCTTTTTCAACATAACTTTGTTTTGATCACAGGTCTCTCTGCCTCTGCTTCTGTATTGCCCTTCCAGACAGCATTTAACTCTTCTCCCATATTGTTTCAGGCTCTTCTCCTTACAAGAGAACATAGTGAGCAGAGCACTTGGGGCCACAGATATGCTAGGACAAAGTTTTGAGAAACTGTAAAGAAAATCTAATTATCTGATATGAAGTCTGAGCAGGTTATAAAAATTAACACTTTTTTTCAAATGTGGGCAGGTATTTTCCAACCACAAGACCTCAGTTTTACATGTATTCACTTTTAAGATCACCAGGAGTGCACATAGGTGGAGCACTTTGGTTGAGCAATAACTCACTGTAGGAACCTTCTATGTACTAAATTCTTTCATACATAGCTTTCTCTTTCCTTGGACCTATTATTGTAAACCACAAGTAATTACAGTCTAAATTCTTATGTCAAGTGCTCTCAAACTAAATATTCATTAGTAATGGCTTCTTACCTGCAAAACAAAAGAGTATACATAATCAAATTTATATGGGCTTATAATTTAGGCAATGGGACCTAAAACTAGCATGGTCAATTTTCATGCAAGAGTTGTAGGCATTAAAAGTCATCCTAAAATACAACCTGTCAAAGACAGCACACAGCTAGCCATTATATGGCATGCTGTAGGGCTTGTACAGGATGGTGGGAGGCAAGACATCCTAAAACAATATTCAGTGTCAGTGACTCCCATCTCACTCACACGGAGAACCAAACGTAGGAAGTGCTGAAAACCAGGGTACATTTCCTTTCAGAGAGACAAACTACCACAGAAGATAACCAGCAGCAACTTGTCTATTTGAGAGGCAGCGTTTCTTGGATCTGACTGAGTTTCTGTTGGCAGACTCAAAACCTGTAATTTGGAAAATATAACAGACGATCTGGTAAGCTCTCTGTGAAAGGTTTTTCAATGCCTATATGAAGTTATATGCATAAAGAAGGCCTGACATTAAAAAAAAATCTTAGCTACCCGACTTATTTTTTGCTAAACATGTTGTAATATCTATTTTAACAAGAACTATTATCATTTCATGCCTCTCTCGCACAGAATGTTTTCTGCAGTATTATCTCCCAATTTGCCTTAACTGAGATATAGAAAAGAAATTAAGTGAATTATAACCAGCTAACTACTCACTTCTAATGTGTTTTCAACATATTAGAGCGGTAGTTTAACATTTAGCGTATTCCCATCTTCAGTTTACACACACCTACATATGTATTTTAAAGGCAGAAAATACATTTGGTTGTTACCATCCTAAATAGTAGGAAATAGATATATTAGGCTAATGAAAATATTTCCTTTGCATTACTATTGCTTTTGTATCAGCATTGGTGTTCACAGGAGGTGAACACTGCTACCTATATTCTTTTCCCCTATTGATAGCTTTATCACACCTTCATATTCCTATTCACCTTCTTCTGTTTCATCCACTTCACTGATACCTTCTGTGATGTTCCATATTACAGAATTTCCTCTTATTTAACATATTAAAGGTTCAGTACTGGAACCTTCAAAATGCTCACCTCCTCTTATGAGGATATCTGTTACTGTGACCTTTATTCGTGAAATCTGACTTATTCTGTGATGTATGACATAAAGAATGCCATTAATATTTATCTTGGAAGCATGTATGTTTAGCCTTCCAGTACAGAGTTCCCTAAAGCAAGAATGTGATACAAAATTATGTAATTGACAGGTTAGATGCAAAATCTGGATTTTGTTCTAGATTTCAGCCCTACCACCTGTCTCAAAAGTGTTGGCTAAGGGTATTAGCCTATTTCATATTAAGAACAGAGAATAGCTACAGATTCCTCTAAATGTTGCTGAAATTAAAGACTGTAATAAAGCGTGATAAATAAGGATGATTTAATATAATTTTTAAAAGTTTTAATTAATGTCATCATCGTGAGCCATATTCATATAATGTTAATGTATCAGCATTTAGAAGCAAGTTAATTCCATTGGGAAAATCAAAATCTGAAAGAAGGTCAAATTCTTCAGACGAGAAATCCCATTCTTTATTGGATGCCATGCCATATAATTCATTATCTGACAAGAAAAAAATGTGCAAAGACTTGCTATTCTAAGGATCCTGTCTCTGTGAGACAAAGAGGTGTTTGTTAAAACACTAAAACTTTGAGGGTCATGGAAATGGTAATCCTGAGTGACTACAGACTTTTCCAAGAGTAAGTTTGTTATGTAGAAGACGACCAAAAGAGATAAGGAAAATGTTTGCTGATTTGAGTAAGCCATCTGCAGAAGCTGCATCTGTTCTCATTCTGGTTACAAAGTTGCTATTGTCCGGTCACAGGGCAGGACAACTGCTTCCTAAAGCAGGGGATGCCAGAGTGGCAGAGGATCCCCAAAGGGGCCAGCAGGGCAGGGACTGTTCCACTGCCCCCAGCGAGGGATCAGGGCAGGCCAGCACCTTAAAGATCATCTTGTTCTAACCCCACTGCCATGGGCAGGGAAACCTTCCACTGGAACAGGTTGCTCAAAGCCCCATCCAGCCTGGCCTTCAACACTTCCAGGGATGGGGCATCCACAACTTCTCTGGACAAACTGTTCCAGTGTCTCACCAGCCTCACAGTAAAGAATTTCTTCCTAATATCTAATCTAAATCTCCCCTCTTTCAGTTTGAAACCATTACCCCTCTTCCTTTCTCTACACTCCCTCATAAAGAGTCCCTCCCCATCTCTCCTCCAAGGCCCCTTTATGTACTTGAAGGCTGCTGTAATGTCTCCCCGGAGACATCTCTTCTCCAGGCTGAACAACCCCAACTCTCTCAGCCTGTCCTCATAGCAGAGGTGTTCCAGCCCTCTGATCTTCTTCATCAACATCCATCAAGTTTATCTTTTATTTCTTCTGCACTTCTGTTTCAGTTTTGTTTACTTAATGATTCTGATGCCCTTTTTTCCAATCATAAAATCAAAGAATCTAAGTGGAGGGTGGTTGAAATTATTTTGTAAGTTACTCAGCTAACATCACCTACACATTTATGATCCAAACATACCTCCAGACAGCCTTTCTCCTCCCCTTCCTATTTATACTGGGAACAGCACAATCAATTGGTGCAGCAGCATATATTTTCCTGAGCAATTCTCTAACAGTTACCTTTGGGCAAACCAATGGACTAAAGTGGCCTCAAGAGGAAAAAAAATTAAGTCTCCAAACAGTAGTTTTTAATTCTACTTCTGAATATGAAATTTTTCCTGATTGACAGTTGTTCTTACAAGTTATTAGTCTTAGAGTCTTTTTGTCTCTCTGACTTCCATGTACTCTCAATTATTTAATTGTACTTATTTATATTCTGTAAAAAAGACACTGGAGAAAATGCATAGGCTCCCAATAACACATAAATCCCTATTTAAAAAAAAAAAAAAAGTCTATATTATAATTTTAGTACCTTTTCCCCTTTGTTATTAGATGCCTGCTCAGTGGTCAAAATAAATCCAAAAGTGTCTTCTGCCTTCAAAGATTAGCCTTATTTGCGTAAGGTGTAATATCCTCTTTTTTCCTGAATTATGAAGAATCTAGTATTGAATACTTTACAATGTATTTTGCAAAATACAGTTAAAACTCTAGCCAAATATTTTCAAGATCCAAATACTTCCAAAAATTATGATGTTCACTTTGATTCACAATTTATTAGTTTTACCAGCCGCAAAGCAAGTGATATATACATATTTATCTGGCATCTACATATTTATCTGGCATCTGTTAATAAAGATGCAGATATGACAAGGCACAGGAAATTAACAGGACTCTCTATGTAGATTTCTTACAGATTATGAAGACTAGGTTTATGATTCTGCAATAACTCCATGAAAGATGAAATTAATGTGCCACACATTTCCTACCTCTTTAGAAATTCTAATAATTTATGAAGAAATAGTTTTAGAAATTGGAAATAGATTTCAGCTTGGGTAATGACAGAGAAAATACTTATTTAAAAAAAAAATATTAATTGCTTGTTAATTTCGGTGGAACAGATTAAAAATGAAATTAGATTAACTTTTCTCATTTTAAAACATGTGAAATAGCTGTGTGGTTCCAGACCATTTCCCAAAACAGGATCAGAGCAGACATGTTTTTACCTCTTTTGCTGACAGTAACAGAAAAGATATGAAAACCCAAGATGACAACGAAAACTTCCTTGAGCTCTCAGTTAAGGTGCACAGTATATTGTTGGGATGCTTCATGGAGAAACTGATCTCAGATCATATTCTAAGAATGAGAAAAAACTTCAGGGCAGGCTTTTGTCTTCTCTTTTATTCTCCATAACAATTGTTCATGAAGTAATTTTAATCCCTGAGTTTGAAATATGCTGTACATAGAAAAAAAGTAATGGTAGGTGTCAGATGCCAGTGCCTCTTCCACTTAATAATAATTTCCAAAGTACAAAATTGGCAACAGCCACAGACGCTTCTCTACACATAAGAGGGGAGTCAAGTCTCTATTTTGCCTTCCCTGTTATCCCCCCCTTTCACCTTTCTCTATGTCCCAAACCTTCCATGTCTTCCACGCTTGCTTCTTACATGACAGTTGTTATTGGCATTCTTGTTACTGCAAGGATATTCTTCAAGGATAGTGCTTATTTGTGTATCCTTATTTTATTATTCTTGTCTAATCAATATTTATAGGTTTTTTATAAAATATAATCATGTTGAAGATGTCCTGTTGTGCTCACTTTGCATTACATAGTATCTCTTATTTTACATTGAATGAATGGAAAAAGGAAAATAAAAGGAAAATGTGACAGGAAGCTAAGCCTTTTAAAGACTGAGTCGCCAGAGCCAGCAGCTCAGCAGCAGAGTCAGGGTTAAATATATTTTGCAGTTAATGAACATTCTAATTTCTTCTCTAGTGTTTTCAGTACTACTCTTCTATTTACTTTTCAGATTAATCTCCTGTGAATTTATGGAATTAACCAATCAAAAAGCCTAAGGAGTCCTTTGAAAGTCCTCTGGACATAGGATGTTGGTGATGTACTCAGCTTATAATAAATGACAATTAAAAAAAAAAAAAAACCAAAAAGCAAAACCAAAACTAAAGGAAATCAAATTGAAACAACAGAAATTTAAAAAGGATCAGTTGCCATATAAATTCATTACTTTCATTATTTGTATTTCTTAAATTAAACTACTCAAATATGGTATCTCAAGAAAGAACATATTGTTCCAGCTCAAATATTGGATGAAGGCTGAGGAATAAATATTTATTAGCACTGGACAAAGAAAGATTAGAAAGTAATTCATTAAATCAGTAGCTATGAAAACACAGAGCAGGATTAATTTGTGATTTGTTATCCCAGCATAATTAAGAGGAAAATTTTAAATTAAAATCTCATTTAAAGTTCTTAATTCATTACCTTAAACAATGCAGTTTAAAAATATATTTCTGTGTAGTAATTCTCAAATTCCTTATTATATGCATTTCTTTGTTTTTAGACATTGTAGACATGCAAGAGAAGGTTAATGTTCTGAACTGGAACTACTTAAAACAGGGGTTACTAAAGTAAAGCACAATTTTTCTTCCTATGGAACCATAGATGCTACAGATGTTCTTAAGCTGGATGTATCCAGGAGTTTTGTTTCTTTGCCGCTTTTAGAACAAAAATCACAGTCTGGCCGTAATCATATCCCACATAGTTCGAACTGCCAAATGATGCTGTAAGGACTCACACTGACTACCAGTTTGGTGGAGCTTCCTTGAAAGTGTTATTCATAAGAAGGGGGGGTCTTATGAAAAATTTGAAATTTATGGATCTATATATGTCTAGGCAATGCAGCTTCATATTTCTGCATGTTACTACTTTTCACGTGCACTTGATCAAGAGCATCTACTTCTAAACAGGAACAAGAACATGGAGAAAAAATAAAATTATAAAGTTAGCCTGCTGCTACATTTTGCCTCTGCCACTGGAAAATAAAACTTAACTGAATATAGCAGATAGTTAGAAGAGTTCAAAAAGCAATGAGGTTACATACAAAAGTGCTTCAAATAATCAAAATGGCAATGAAGGATAGATTTTGTGAAGAATAAATAAAAGGATTAAAAAATCGCTACAGTCTATTTGAAGGTATCTTTTCATTTTCCAAAACATACCTGCTCAGCTCTGTTGTTCTTTTAAGATGATAAAATCCAGTATGTTTGGTATTTATTCTTTTGGAGAGACTGGGAACACTGATATTCTTAAACAAAGGGTTGTTATGAATAAACAGTGATTTGCTGCTCAGGCCTCTGTTTTGATGGGTAAAAGTTGACATCACTTGCATTGTACAAGAAATTTCACCATGGAGGGCTATTTTTTCATATATGCAGCCTAAAATTCAATGAACAGTCAACTCAAAGATAACTTCAATTAGAACAGGGTTAATAATTTTAAAAGTCCACTCTACATATATAGCTGTGTGTGTCTTAATAATAACATACATACATGCATTATTGAAGCACAGTTGTAAACCCAATTGGATATCAGTTAAAAATAATGGCAAATGAAATGGGTATTTGTTATGAAATATTAGTATGTTATCTTGCGGTTTTGTGTGATAACTCTCTGTCTAATAGAGCTGCTATTTTAGTATCAGGGTTTTCTCTCCATAGTTCTGGAGATGCAATAACAAGATACTATGGTATTTGCAAACACATGCACATACCTGACATGCTTTGAAAACCTTTAATATTAAAATCATTTGTGGTTCTAAAATAAAAGCTAAATGTAGATCTCTCGCTTCATTGTAGACATTTTCATGCATCTTCACTAAAGCTACTTTTATCCTCCTCCAGGTTAAAATTTCTAGGTGTTAATCTGCTTACATACCTTAAGTAACAGCACCTTTAATTTAAATGGATGTATTCTGTGGAGACCAATGTCTCCTATAACCCAATAACTTCTGAGTGTAAGACTCTGTTTATGCAAATAGGGGATTAAGTCCTATCCACAACTGTGATAAATAGCTGATAAATAGTAGTAGCTTGAAGAGAAAACCCACTGATTACTTATTTTCCCCACTCTTTAGTGGATGACAGTTCATTTTGTTTCAGGGCAAGACATAATTATTCTGACCAAACATTTGCAGGTTTTCACTTTATGCTGACAAGCTTTCCCAAGCTTCATTAAAGTGTAGCCAAAAGCTTATTAAGACACATGAATAACAACAATTACCTTAAGTGTGGGTTCAGGCAAGGTTCAAACTAGATTTCAATTGTAATGCCATCAAAGTAGATGAACTGGGATTTACCTATACTACACATCAGAAACTTAAATGTACTTCACAGTATTCTATGAAATAACTACATTATTTATCATATTTAATGCATTTCAAGGTCATAGAAAAATATAGCAGCAATAAAAAGTCATAAACTGGTAAGATACAGTGCACTCTTCTACATTGTGCAGTATATTGTTCAGAATGATTCCAAGAGGATAACAATAAGTCATGAGAATGAATAGGCTAAACGATCCAGAAAAATTAAGTTAGTAGTGTCCATCAACTCAGGTACTTAATTCTCAGAAAAAAATGTTAAATCTTTCCAGAAGTCAGTCTAAACCAAACTTTTATAGTTCAGAAAGATTAAATACTAAGTTAATTTATTAATCTTTTTCTCCCTATACTCTGAGGCATAATCTTAATTCTGCGCTGTGATACAAAGGGCATGCCACACTCTGAAAAGGCAAACTTGAGAATTTTTTCACCTGCTTCCTATGCCCTATGCAGACGTATGTCCTATTGCATTTAATATTCAGAAGATGGATCCTGAAAGCACAGCTGCTGCAATGCATTAGTCTGCATTCGTATTTGTTCAGGAGCCGTTACATTACATCACTTCTGAAAGAATGAAAGATGGTGAGCTATGTGGTAAATTGAAAAATACACAACTTTTGCTAAAGGAAAAAAATTAAAATAAAACTAAAGAACCACGGCCTAATAAAAATTACAATACTTTCAGAAGTAAAGTCATTATGATGTGACCAATCTATTAGCTCCTAAAAATGACCAGTACAGCACACCTTGTTCACCCCTTTGTATCAATGTACAGTACCAAATTGGTATTAGTAATGGAGGATGAGGGTCATGCAGATTAAATTCTGGCCCTATTTAAGTCACTGGCATTCATGTGTGGTAATTTGAGTTTAAAAAAAAACAGATATTCATTATATAATCCAATACACACATGGATATTTTTTTTCTACAAACCAAAAAAAATCTTAATATTTGGAGAATTTAATGTTTCCTTGACATGTAACTCAGACACAAAATAAACATGGAAACTTACATGAGTTCTTTAGGAATTTTTAGTATGATCTTATCACGAATTTTATCAAACTATAATAAGTTCCTATAAATTCATTTACAGATCTGTTAGCTTGCCTCTTGTATAAGAGAAGATAGAGAACTACCAAATATGCTTTAGAGGATTGGCATGCACTGACAAGGGGATAGATTGAATCACCCACTTGAAATGCAATCATCTCTAAATTTCAAGACTTTTTTACATGTATAACAAAAAGTTGTGAGCATATATCTTCACTTCATATTTGGAGGAAATTATAACATGATATTGTTCCTAAAATTGAATGATAAGCAGATATTTATGGGAATTTGTAAAGCAGTCACAACTATTCAGGTGAATCAATTCACTGAACCAACCTGTAAAGAATAAGAAAAAACTAAATTAGTAAAACCATGCCTAAGGCCACTATTTTTTTCTTTCAACTTTGATCTCTTCCAGTGTCTCTGATTAGTGACAAAAAGAAAACTCTTGCTTTTTATTATTTGTTCTTATCTTCTCCTGCCATCAAAGTTTATTGTTGATTTAATTGCAGGTAAAATGTGTTCTATTTAATATGTTAACATCCGTGTTAACTAGATTTGCTATTAGCCATCAGTAAGCAAACGTACCAGGAAAACAACAATTTTCTTTGCATTGCTCAGTACTTGGGTTTATAGAACACCTAAGGAGTGTCATTGAGGGTATATCCGCATCTGGCTCCACGCATCTGATCGTGCTAGAATTGATTTAATTTCAGATCCATTGATAACATGTTTCTTTATTGTTGCTACTCTTGATTAAACCAATCTGATACAGAAATACAAATCAAGAGAATTCAAGAGTTATATTTTTCTTGGATGACTCAAAAAAGTAGAGAGGAATACAAAGAAAGGGAAAGTTTATCAGTGAAAATAAATTCCACAGAGATCTAGGTTGAATTCACCTCATTGGAGAAGTCAATGTGATACCTTTGAATGGAATAACACTTTTAAACCAGGCTTATTATATACTGGGGCTCACTATCAGGTTCACTAACAGTATTTCAATTTTGTTTTATTCCACAAGTTCCCGATACTTTGGCAGCCATTTATCCACAGCATATTTAATCTTTTCTATCCATGCTCATTTGGCTAACAAACAGCAGATGAGAACACTGTTCCTCACCATTGGGTTGCTTTGTTCAGGGTCTAAGACAGTGTCAGGGTGCAGTGAGTCCGTAGACTCCCTGGGGACTGGGAGCGATGGGGGGTCCCCAGGGCAGCAGGGCACAGCCTCACCAGCCTGGGCCTGTCCTACTGCCGTAGTACAGAGAACAAGACTATCCTAGCAGAAGCATTTCAATATGGATGTCCATAATGAGAATTCAGTATGGATGGCTCGTTATTAAAATTTTAGTGTACTAACAATGTATTTACTAATTTTTTAAATTGTGCGCGATATTACTTGCAGTCTATGGCAGAATTCTCTGTTGCTATGATCATGTGAGTACTCCTTTTAATAGCTGTTGTCACAAGAATTATTAAAAAACTTAGTATTAAAAATACTATGACCAGAATGAATTTCTAATAGTTTATAGTCTTAAAGAGATTTTTTCATGGAGCTTTGGAAACCTCCGTGTTTTCTAAAACTATTATGGTTTGAAGAACCCACAACAATTTATTGTCGTTCAGACAATTATTCTATCGCCTGATGAACCCTCCCCACCTGGGAATGGGAATCAGGAAAAAACAAGGAAACCCAAGGGTTGAAATATAAACAGATTTAATAGAATAATACTAGATAATTAACATTAATAACACTAAAGAACGAATATTGATACCGATACCAATATAAAATATACGAGGATTATATTCAGCCAATTTTATCAGTAGGAAGCTGTCCGCTTCCCGCAGTGCACAGCAAATGTCAGACACTGCGAGAGCTACACCTTCGGGAGGAAGGGAAGGCCTCAGGGTTCCGGCACCAGGGCAAGAAGTTCTCAGGATGGCAGCCATCAAGGAAGCGAGAGAGAACTTCTCAGCAAACTTTCTAATTCATATCGAATGTGATGGTATGAAATAATCCTGTTGGCCAGCTTGGGTCAAGTGTCTGGATCTTCCTCCTCATTCCTGCACCTGGCTAACTTGAAAACACAGAGACCTTGAAACCCACATACCATAGTTGGCTATGAAGTAAATATTTTCACAAATTCAGACACTAGGCTCTTCTAAAGAAAAGTACAGTTTTCCCAAGCATTAGAAGACATCCTACTGAAAAGTGAAATTACTGAAAGATAAATAAGTCCTGTGTCGCTCAAACCAGGACAAAAACGAAGAGATTTTTCATTAAGGAATGGAAACTATCTAAAACAGATTTTCAATATTTCTAGCAGCCTCTTACAGCAGTAGTCTTAATTTTTGTGATTCAGAACAGAGCTATGTGAATAAACAGTTCCCAGGAATAGGTAAATTCATTATGATTCATGGCTACTGAATGGGGGGCTGGACTAGATGACCTTTAAAGGTCCCTTCCAACCCAACACATTCTATGATTCTATGATTCTATGGAACCTTGATTTCAAAGTATAGATCATTGTTACTTCCTCACACAGTGCTAAAGCCATCCTCTTTTATTGCATTCAGTGACACTTATTCTCTACTTCCTGATAATTTGAAAACTAGTAAATCCAGGGGATTGTTGACTTTGATGTGAGACGATTTTTGTGATTGTATACCTAGACGCTTTGATGGGTTCTGTGTTTTCAGGGAGGGGGAGGAAGGGGAATGAAGACGGAGCTTAGTTATATGTTTAGCAAACACAGATAAAGATCAGTGGATTAAGCATCCTTGCTAAAGGAAACAGAAAGCTTGTTTTGATGAAGTGCCTAATAGACTTTCGCTAGTTGTTGAGCCCTTATGATTAATCAATTCAGATGACTAATTTTGTGCTGCAACTTTCAAGAGAGCAGTAGGCAGTATCTCAGTTTTAGTAGTTATTCAATTAGTTTCTAATTCCCGATGAAAGGAAACACACTTATATGCTTAAATAGGGTTACATTTAGTGAATGTACATTACATTAACATCTTATGTAAGCAAGACCATTCATATTGTGTTTAAATTGACACAAAATAATCTTTTCCTATCCCTTTGTTTGATTCCATTCTCATCATATGGTGAGACCCAGTGTCACAGAGCACCTTGTTTCTACCTAAGTAATAGCAAATGGGATGTATTAAGTGCATTGCACCCCATACGTTAGCTATCAGACAAAAAATGTTCCATGTCTGAGGCACAAGTAAATATAGCAGCAGCCAGAAGTAAAAACTTTCAGCATCTTCTTCCTGCTCATGTTTTCCTTTGACACAGAAACCTCCCAAAACTTGATACAAGTGGTGTGAATTTGTACTGGTGCTATTTTCTTTCCTTCCACACCAGTAAACACGAATTCTACCCACTCCTCCTCTTTTGCCCAAGCGGGTAGTCTTAAAATGTTGCTGAAGATCTCTGATCATAATTATTCTTCAAGAAATATTTAAAGCTTTCTAGACAAGATTGTCTTCTTGCAAACCACAGACCTGGGAAACTTCCATCAGCTTTCTCTACAGAGATCAGTAGATCCTATGCTTCTTTTTCTTTTTTTGTTTCATTCTTCTTTGTTCTGCTGGAGATGTCATCTTTCATCTACTCACCCCCTTGTTTGGGTATTTTTGCATTGTTCCACCATATTTTATTATACATTACATTACTTCCATAAGAAAATCACTAATTTTTTTTTCTCTCAAATCCACCCTCCATAACTGCCTATGCTAGATTTAAATATCAGATGAGACAGTCAAGACATCTGAAATTCACCTTGTCTGTATTATTTATATACGTAACGAAATAATAACAACTGACTCAAAATGATGAACGGTGGAAGCTGATAGCCTACACAAATAGATAATACTGCTAATATCCTCATTTTCTCTTCTTTTCTCTGTATTGTTCTGTCTTGGATCTGGTTGATTGCACTTTGGGAGAGGTACAAAACTTCTCCACAGCTTTACGCACTGAAACATAAACACTAAAATGAAATCATAGGGGCTGCTCTAAGTCAGATAGTAAAGGACAGTAAGACAGACATCTAATTCTGGTTAAGAAACACCTATTTCAAATTAAATATAGTTCTGCAATAAATTTAATGACACTTTATCTCATTTTATTTTCAGGTACCTTTTCAGGATCAAGTTTCCAGCTCAAACCAAAAAGCAGAGTATGTCCTGTGATATTGTTCAGCTCATCACTGGCAGAACTAAATGGCAAGTTACTGAAAATAGCCATCATAATACTCCCTTTATAGCAAGCCTTTGCTTGAATGTCATCTAGCATTCTTAGCAATAACATCCTGTATATGTTTTGATGTAAGATAGCAGAGCTCAATTGTGCCGAATGACCTTTTGAAAATGATTTGCTGCTTATTCATGGTGCCTGTTGCTCTTAAAATTACTGATAGTCTTTGCGTTGCTATCTCTGAACCTTCAATGTTGCATTGATAAGTGTTTAAAGGTGTACTGAAAATAATTTTTCCTGAACTGTGGGACATCCCAAATCGATAGCAGATTATATAGGTAGACTTCGAAATAATGAATAGAAGGGTAGAAAACCACCTTCTTTTTATTTAACTGCCAGGATCAGATTTTACATTCCTCCTTTTTCTGACTTGGCTATTGTTGCACCCATTTGGGGTGCAACAATAACTTTCAAAAGGAAGAAAATTTTCAATCTCTTTAAAGAAAGCCAAGCAAAAGGTAATAATATCCATCAAGTGAGAGAACTCATTGTTTTGGGAAAAAAAGTGAAACCAGGCAAGGATTTCCATAGGCCACTACCAGTGCGTGCAAGTCTGTATTCAGGAGAAAATTCGTCATTGTAACTGAAAACATGGACTCCTGACTTCCATCTGGCATGGCAGCATTTTGAAACAATGCAATTTTCTTGTTAATGCAATAAATTTAAAATATAATATTGGGTTGTTTCTTGTTGCTATGTTCATTCATATTTGCAACATTCTTCCGCTCTTGCTTTTTTTCAGTAGGAAGAGTAATGTGATTCATTATACAGACAGTAGAGTGAACTAGTGAATTAGACATGTTTGGGATAAGAATTATTCTATTCATTCCTGTTTGCATAAAAGAGTTATTCCTGAATACAGATATTTTATTCATCGGTCAACATCAAAGAGATATCTTCTCTTTAAATATGATTATATGCACAAGGAAGGAAAAAATATTATGTAATGCCCATGACTTTGAATGTCTCCATTTAAAATTAACACACTGTATGTCTTTCTGTTTTTAAAGAATAATATTCTACTATTCTACATAATACTATTTCTATATTACCCTAAGGAATTATATTCTTTATGTTTTTGAATCGCTTTTTGTACAGCATTTCCTCATCTTACTACCACTTGTTAAGACTGCACATACGACAACATCTAGTAGATACTCCTTGACATGGTTCCTACAGAAAGAAGCAGTAAATTCACCCCAAATACGTATTCAGACCTTTAGGGCTACTTTTGTAAAGGTTAATGGGAGGAAGTCCCTATCCTAAAATCCCTGAAACCAATTATTTCAGCTGAGTCAGAATTCCATTTTGAGTCTGTCCAAATGAAGAAAGCGATATAGAAAGAAAGAAATATATTCAAAAATTGTTGCAATTAGGGTGAATTCTATGACCTAATCTCTAAATTCATTGTTAATTTATTGTGTGAAGAGTGTCTCTCTTCTTAAACCCGCTTTAAGACTTTAGACGAGATTTAAATTGTAGTTTCTTACTATTCTTCTTCACTTTATATGAATGTATAATATAAATTATTATTTTTAAACCTTGATTCAGAAGTATATTTAAGCATGCTGTGTTGAAAGCGGCAATTCGCGTATATAAATTTAGGAGCAATCTTTAATATGTATTTAGAAATACACAAGAAAACAAAACCTAATTCGATATGTTTCCTTAACCAAGCAATGTTGCTCTGCTGTCTACTGTGATGATTAAATGTTTTGGCTAAAGGAAGAAAATATGCTTGGAACCAAATTTAGGCTTTTATGGTAGGTAACGGCACACTCCCAGAGGCAGTCAACAGATGTGGCAGTTTGCACAGCAGTTTCTGGGCTCTGCTGCTTTGAGGTTTCCTTGAGATCTTGTCAAGATTTCTGGCACTTTGCCTGGGATCTCCTGGGAACCCTCTGAGGGTTTCTGCTGCTGCCAACTAAGGCTAAGGTTAAAGTAAAAGTAGCTCTAGCAGCTTCTTCCAAACTCTGTCAGCTGTCCTTGATCAAGGCTGCCTGTAGCCTGTGTTCCAGCTAAACCCTGATTGGGGAGGGTCAAGCACTCTTAGCCTGTGTAAGTGCCGGGCAGTTTATGCAGCAGGGTACTGTTGCTGTTTAACCCTGGCCTGCAGCTAAGCACCACACAGCCACTTGCCCTCTTCCCATCCCGTCCCCAGTTGGAATGAGGGAGAGAATTGGAAGGGTAAAAGTGAGAAAACTCATGGGCTGAGGTAAAGACAGTTTAACAGGTAAAGCAAAAGCTGCATGTGCAAGCAAAGTGAAGTAAGGAATTTGTTCACTACTGTACTGAGTCTGGCTGAGGTGGAATTAATTTTCGCCATAGCAGCCCTCGGTGTTGTGATTTGTATTGGTGGCTAGACAGGGGTTGATAAGACACCAGTGTTTCGGCTACTGCTGAGCAGTGCTTGCACAGTAGCAATTCACACAATCTCCAGCATTCCACTGCTCACCAGCAGGCTGGGTGTGGGCAAGATCTTGGGAGGGGAAGTAGCCAGGACAGCTGACCCAAACTGATCAAAGGGATCCTCCATACCATATGACAACTGCTCAGCAATAAAAGATAAGAGAAAGGAGGAGGAAGTGGGGGCATTTGTTATTTATGACATTTATCTTCTGGAGCAGCCACTATCATACTGAAGCCCTGCTTCCCAGGAAGTGGCTGGACATCACCTGTGAATGGGAAGTAGAGAATAAATCTTCTGTTTCCCTTTGCTTCCATGCACGACCTTCACTTTTGCTTTATTAAACTGCCTTTATCTTGACCCATGAGCTTTTTTCCATCTTATTTTCCCCCCCCACGTCTTGCTGAGGAGAGGAGTGATAGAGTGGCTTGGTGGGCACCTGGCATCCAGAAAAGGTCAAACCACCACAACTTCCCATCAGCAGGCAGGTGTTCAGCCATGTCCAGGAAAGCAGGGCTTCATCACACCTAACAGTTACTTGGGAAGATAAAGGCCATCATTCTGAACTTCCTCCCTTCCTTCCTCTCCCTCCAGTTTCTTATTGCTGAATATGTTGTCTGCAATGGACACACAGCCCACGGTCAAACAACTAAAAATCCCTTACCAGCACACACAGAAGGGAGAGGACCAATAATGCAGAAGAATGGAAGCTTGCAATGTCAAGGACCAGCAGGAGCTTCTCCAGAAGCCTGAGGTGCCCATGCAAAATTGCTTCATGGCTCTGCATACTGAAGAGGAAAGACCCATCAAAGCAGGAGAGATGCTGGAGCTGAGTAAGGTGCCCCAATCTGCCCCCTGTATAACAACCAGTGTAACTAAGAGAAAGCAATGGGTGATAGTAGTGTGTGACTCTCTTCTGAAAGGTATGGAGGCACACATTTGTTGACCTGATACACTCTCTAGAGAGGTGTGCTGCTTACCAGGGGCTCATATTAGGGTTGTCACCAAGAGACTACCAAGGTGCGTACAGTCCACTGACTATTATCTACTGCTGCTGTTTCATGTGGGCACCAGAAGCAGTCTGAGGAATATCAAGAAGAATTACAGAGCCCTGGGAGTGGCAGTAAGGGACTCTGCAGCACAAGTAGTCTTTTCATCAGTTCTCCCAGTCACAGGGAAGGCGTTTGAAAGGACCAGTCAAATCTGGCAAATCAATAAGTAGTTACAGGACCGGTGCCACAGCCGGGGATTTGGCAACTTAGACCATGGGACTCACTTTGAGAAACCACATCTACTGGGAGGTGATGGGGTCAACTTGTTAGAGAAGGTGAAGAGCATCTTTGATCATAGGCTTGCCAAGCTCATGAACAGGGCTTTAAACTAAAGTTGGCAGGGGAGGGGAGCCTCAATCCATCCCACTCCTACCAGTTTGATGCCAGTGCGAGCAAGAGATTCCCAGAACCTGGAGAAGGATCATGGGTCAGCAGGACAGCACCTGGAGTGCAGCACAAAGGAATTCCAGCCACTCAGACAGTATGTCAGCTTCATCAGGGGCCCA
Organism: Fratercula arctica; assembly: GCA_947846985.1. Lineage (NCBI taxonomy): Eukaryota > Metazoa > Chordata > Aves > Charadriiformes > Alcidae > Fratercula > Fratercula arctica. Next base: position 50,495,226 of record CANTUZ010000005.1, on the reverse strand, counting down.
ACTTAAATGCCTCTGTACAAATACACATAGTATGGAGGATAAAAAGAGGAATTAGAGATGTGTGCACACCTGCAGGACTATGATCTTATTGTCATCATGGAGACGTGGTGGGTTGGCTCCTGTGAATGGAGTGTTGGTCCTAAGGGAACTGGCAGATAAGTTGCTAAGCCACTGTCCATCGTATTTGAGAAGTTGTGGCAGTGCAGTAAAGCTGCTGTTGACTGGAAAAGGGGAAACATAATGCCCATTTTCAAAAAGGGAAAAAAGGAAGACTCGTAAAACTACAGGCTGGCAAGATCATGGAGAAGGTCCTGATGGAAAATGTGACATGTGGAAAATAAGGAAGTGGTCAGTGACAGCCAACATGGCTTCACTGAGGGCATATAGTGCCTGACAACTTTGGTGGCTTTTACAATGGTGTTAACGCATTGGTGGATAAGGGAAGAGCAACTGATGTCATCTACCTGGACTTGTGCAAAGCACTTGACACTGCCCCGCACAACATCCTTATCTCTAAATTGGAGAGACACGGATTTGATGGATGGACCACTCGGTAGATAAGGAATTGTCTGGATGGACGTAGTCAAAGAATTGTGGTAAATGGCAATTGTAACAGTAAATGTCCAAGTGGTGACCAGTGATAAGTGGTGTTCCTCAGGCGTTGGTCACAGTTGTTTAACATCCTTGGTGACATGGACAGTGGGATTGAGTGCACCCTCAGCAAGTTTACTGATGACACCAAGCTGTGTGGAACAGTTGACACGCAGGAGGGAAGTGATGCCATCAAGAGACACCTTGACAGGTTTGAGAGGTGGGCCTGTGCCAACCTCATGAAGTTCAGCCAGGCCAAGTGCAACGTCCTGCACGTGGGTTGGGGTAATCCTAAACACAAATACAGGCTGGGAGGAGAATGGATTGAGAGCAGCCCTGAGTAGAAGGACTTGGGGGTGTTGGTGGATGAGAAGCTCAACAGGAGCCTGCAATGTGCATTTGCAGCCCAGAAGGCCAACTGTATCTGGGGCTGCATCAAAAGAAGTGTGGCCATCAGGTTGAGGGAGGTGATTCTGCTCCTCTACTCTGTTCTTGTGAGACCCCACCTGGAGTACTGTATCCAGCTCTGGAGTCCCCAGTGTAAGAAGGACATGGACCTGTTGGAGAGAGTCCAAGAGGAGGGCCATGCAGATGATCAGAGAGCTGGAGCATGTCTCCTGTGAAGGCAGGCTGAGAGGGTTGGGTTTGTTCAGCCTGGAGAAGAGAAGGCTCCGGGGAGACCTTACAGCAGCCTTCCAGTACTTAAAGGGGGCCTACAGGAAAGATAGGGGAGGGACTTTTTATGAGGGAGTGTAGTGATAGGACGAGGGGTAACATTTTTAAAGAAGAAATTCTTTACTGTGAAGCTGGTGAGGCAGTGGAACAAGTTGCTCAGAGAAGGTGTGGATACCCCATCCCTGGAAGTGTTGAAGGCCAGGCTGGATGGGGCTTTGAGCAGCCTGTTCTAGTGGAAGGTTTCCCTGGCCATGGCAGTGGGGTTGGTACAAGATGATCTTTATGGTTCCTTCCAACCCAAACTGTTCTGTGATTCTATGATTCTATGATATGTTATGGAATATGCCTTTGGTTGGTTTGGATCAGCTGTCCTGACTGTGTCCTCTCCCAACTTCTTGTGCAGTCCCTGCCTACGCATTGGTGGGGCAATGTGAGAAGCAGAAAAGGCCTTGAATCTGTGTAAGCACTGCTCAGCAATAACAAAAACATCCCTGTATTATCGTGTTTTCAGCACAAATCTAAAACATAGTTCCATACTAGTTACTATGAAGAAAATTAACTGTATCCCAGCCAAAACTAGCACAGGTGCAAAGGAGAGACTAGCAAGCTTTTTTTCTGCTGCATATACATTCTTAGGCATGGTGATTACACATCAAATGTTTTTCCTCAAGTGCTGCTAGAGTAACTGCCCATTTGCTATTGGACTCTTGGAACCAGAGAGAATTTTGGAAAGAGGCTGCAACTGCGCAAGGTTCTGGCTGCAGGGAATGCCTGGAACCTCTTGCTGAGTCTTTGGTACATGGTCTTTTAGCCCACAGGAGATATGCCGTTGTTGAGGAGCAGTGCTGCCAAGTGAAGGAGCTTTGAGTGGAGGCAGTATCAGAACTGATAAGAAAGAAACCAACTAGATCTTCTCTGAGACCCCAAGAGTCTGAACCTCCAACTGCAGGGTAGGGGCAGGAAGAGTCAGTACCTGGTAAATCAGAAAGTGGAAATTCCCATCATGATGAAGGTTGGAAGGTGATGATTCCGCCTAACAGGAAGAAGGCTCCTGCCTTACCTCATGACCTGCAGTTTCAGAATAGGTTAACTGCCCTTGTAGCTGATGAGTATCTGGGAGTGCTGTAAAATGGAGTATCTCAGATGGCTGACCCTGAGCCACACGTAACCACTATAAGGAAGTCGTGAGTGACAGTGGTAGGAGACTCGCTACTGCAGAGGACAGAAGTACCCATCTGCTGACTTGACTTGTCACCTTGGAAGGTTTGTTGGTTTGTTGCTTGTCAAGGGTTTGCACTTAGAATCATAGAATCGTAGAATCATAGAATAGTTTTGGCTGGAAGATACCTTTGAGATCATCAAGTCCAACCTGTTAACCTAGCACTGATAAGCTATCACTAAACCATGTCCCTCAGCACTACATCTACATGTCTTTTAAATACCTTCAGGGATGGCGACTCAACTGCTTCCTTGGGCAGCTGTTCCAGTGCTTGATAACCCTTTAAGTGAAGAAATTTTTCTTGACATGTTGTGGAGAGACTACAGAGGCTCTTCTGGCCTTTTGACTGCCACTCTGCTGCTTTTCCATGTAAGCACCTGTGATACCACTGTGGTGACCTGGGAAGTATTGAGTGTGACTTTAGAGTTCTGTGGGCACTGTTCAAGGGAATGGGAGCCCTAGTGGGTTTTTGATCCCACTGGTAAAGCAGAAAGGCCTGAGGAGTACTCAGTGGATCCTGTGGGTTGTGCAGCTTTTGGTGGCAGAAGGGTTTGGGGTTCTATCACCAGGGGACCCTTTTTGAGGCTCAACAGCTCTTTGGAAGAGACAGGATCCATTTGACTACATGAGGCAAAAGTATCTTCACCAGCAGGCTGGCCAACTGAAGCTGAAGTGGATCCTTTTGAGGATAGATGTGTAAACAACTTAAGTGCCTGCAGAGCATCTTCAAGGGGACAGCTCTCAAGCATGTAGTAGGGAAGCAGCACACTTGGCTGACTCTGAAGTGACCCTGGACTAATGTGAGCAGAATGGGGATCAAACAGGAGTTGTTAGAGGTCTCTGTGTAGTTGCAGGGCTATGACCTCATTGGGATAACGGAGGTGTGGTGGGTCTTTATACAGGAATGGTTCCTGTGCTGGGCCTTTCTGGTGTGATTTCAACTATGTATCTATGTTTGTGCTTGCTAATATTTCTTCAGTTTTTCTGAGGGCCTTTGATCTTCTGACAGACTGGTAACTATATTAGATGTTTTCTGACTGTTTTCTCCCTGCAATCAATTAAATGAAACACGTCACAATCATAGAATATCTCAAGTTGGAAGGGACCCACAAGGATCATCAAGACCAATTCCCTACTCCTCACAGGACTATCAAAAGTTAAACCATTGTAAGAGACGGTTTGTAAATTCCCTGAAACAAATGGTGAGAGATGATGGGGAGGGGGAGAAGGCCCTCTGAAGAATGCCTCAGACACTCACAAGTAAGGACGAATAATGCAGGTCTGGTGTTCAAAGAACTGATAAGGCTAACAGGCACCTGAAAAGCGGTGGGAGTTCTCTGTTCTCGAGGGGTCATGTCCAATAAGTGACCTTTGCCTCATTATTCATAAAATGCATATGAAAGCACACACCCTGCATATGCTAATGAAGATTATAGAGATCATGCTAAACGTGTATGACTATGGCACTCATCTCTCCACCCAAATTATTCTACCCATCACCTGCGAAAGGAGAAATGTGAGATGACACTGCCCCATAGAAATGCATACTCAGTGGGCAGGTCATGCTAATTCGGCAAACTTAAAAGGGGAAAATAAGTGGCCGTAGGGGGAATGAAGAAGATTGTGCCTGGGAAGATCTTTCCCAAGAAAGAAGATTGTGCCTGGGAAGACACCCTGAAAAGATGCTGGAACCGGGACTGGTGTTCTCTTTCTCTCTCTCCCTTGCTCTATCACTGTTTCTTTATCCCTTTCCTTTTCTTTTTCTCTGTTCCCTTTTCTTTTAAAGTTATTAAGTAACACAAGGCATACCTTAAGTACCGCTTGCCATAAGTTGCTGTATACCTATTGCTAAGAAACACAATGTATGCCTTACCGCTTGCCATAATTTGTTATATAACTAACCAATTATCATGGTTGTTGAGATTTATACTAATCATTTTGGGATACTAATAAATGTTTGTATATGGACCTTGAGATTTGTCTCACCTTAGTCTGCACTGTTGGGTATTTACAAATCTGAGTCACTCCCGCCCCCTCTTTCCTGAGAGTGGAACATGACAACCATATGACTAAGAGCATTATCCAGACGCTCCTTGAACTCTGACAGGGTTGGTGCCATTACCACTGGGAGTCCGTTCCAGTGACTGACCACCCTCTCAGTGAAGAAACGTTTCCTAATAACCAATCTGAACTTCCCCTGAGGAAGATTCATTCCATTGTAATGTCCGTGGCTTGCTCCAATTTCTCTCTGTGGATAGTATAGCAGGGTTAACCTGCCTGAGCTCTAGCTCTTTGGAGTTGTTTAGTATAACAGCTGCTGTGACAACAGGTTTGGTATGGTATGGTGTGGTGTATGTGGTGATTAATATACTAACACCAAGCAGTTATTTTCTTATCTACGACTCTTGAATAAAATGTAGATTAGAAGAGTAGAAGCATGGTGGAAAGACCCCAAGTTGAAACCACAGGCACCAAACCCTTGTCCAAGGCAGCACAGGGGTTTGTTGCTGAAAGCGATTGTAAGGATTAACCATATTGCTGCGGCTCCTATGTATAGCCATACTGTGTTGCTTTTGCTGCTTCGGGTAAGCTATTACCATGATTAGGAAAGGGTGTAGGTACAGTGCCAAGCATTCATATATGGCTGTAATTTATACATGCAGACACATATATTTGAACTCATGGTCTCTTTGTTAACCAATACATCCACCTTAGCCTAAGGAATTGTCTGGACTGCTATTTTTTCCCTGTCCCTCCCTTTTTAATTGACTGGTGTTTTGGTAACCAAGTCTGTTAATTGGATGCAGCTGTTTTGCAATACGGCTCCTAGGATATTTGAATGGACTTATTACAGTCCCTCACCTTGAGGTGACACAGAATACATAGCAAATTACGTGTTTTTCTAGTAAGACTTTTGTGAACTAATGTTTCTTAGATACTTCTAGATGGATCAAATTAACCAGAAAATAATCCAAAATGACCTGTAAGTAAATGTCGTGGTTTCAGTTGGGATAGAGTTAACTTTCCTGCTAGCAGCTGGTATAGTGCTATGTTTTGGATTTGGGATGAGAAATACTGTTGATAGCACACTGCTGGTTTTGGTTGTTGTTAAGCAATCAAGGCTTTTTCTGCTTCTCATATCACCCTGCCAGCAAGTAAGTTGCCAGGGGGGGACAAGAAGTTAGGAGGAGACTCATCCATGACAGCTGATCCCATCTGACTAAAGGAATATTCCGTTCCATATGACATAATGCTCAGTATAAAAAGCTGGAGGAAGAAGAAGGAAGGAAGAATTTTGAAGTTACAGCATTTGTCTCCCCAAGTAACTATTACACGTGATGGAGCCCTGCTTTCCCAGAGATGGCTGAAGACCTGCCTACTGATGGGAAGCAGTGAATGAACTCCTTATTTTGCTTTGTTTGCGTGTGTAGCTTTTAAACTGTCTTTATCTCAACCCATCAGTTTTTTTCTCACTTTTACTCTTTTGATTCTCTCCTGGATTGCAACTGGGGGGAATGAGTGAGTGGCTGCATGGTCCTAGTTGCTGGCTGGGGTTAAACCACAACAGTAAAGAATCTGTATGTACCAACAGTGATATAACATATCTTTACTTGCAATTCCATTTCCAGTGTTACTTATGCCAGTGTAATTTTGTAGACATTGTCTATATAGTATAGACATTTTGCTACTGTACAGAATCAACATGGTATGTTATTGCAAATCAAGATGTTCAGGATGGATCTGCATTTTGCTTGTGACCATATATCAAAACATGGAGTGAATAACATGATAAATTTTGGTTCTTTGCCTGTTGCACCTTTCCTCTCCATCCCTATTTGTCTGCTACTTAAGATCATCATGTCTCCTAATATCTAACTATAGCAATGTCTAGGAAAAAGAATGTAAGTAACAAAGACTTCAACAGGAATTTTGTCATAGCTTTACAGCTAGCATGAGAGTAGTTTTGGATAAAATAGAAGTAAGCTAAGAAGATGAGGTTTGTGGCCTAAGACATTAGATAACTGATATAGTAGAAAGAAGATACAAAATTATGCAGTTTTCCTTATCCTTTGTCCAAAGGGAAGTAGGTCATACTAGCCATTTTAAAAAGAGTCTTAAAGTAGATAATTAAGTGTTAAATTTCCAAACCAATTAAAGTGGTTGATATAGTTTATCCCTGTTAATATTTGTTTGCTAGAGGCCAAGTTTAGACTATTTTTAGAGTAACTTATGTAAATTTGCAGCTGTTTTAACAACATGCTCTTTGTGTACATCTGTGTGACATATTCATGAAGCACATCCAACTATCTTAATGAACACTTACCTTATTGTCAACATGTCTGTGACCTTAATTTTAAGACGATGTTGTAGACAGTGCTTCCAGGATTCCAAACCCCATTATTAACAAGCACAGTGAATTACTTTGTGTTTACTGAGTTGAAATTTGGCAAGCAAACCCACGTCCCCAAAATACTGCTTCAATTTACAGTTACTTAGTTCTACTATGAAATGTTAAACTCATGTCTTCCATTTTCTCAGTTCTCAATTGGCCAGCTGAGCTAGATAATGGCTACAGAATTACTTTCAAGGGTTCTGTTAGATGTCATCCTGCCATTTCACATGCCATTCTTCCTGCTTGTTCAAAACAAACAAGCAGGCTTTCAAGCAGAAGGGAAAAATCTATATCTGAATCCATTTCAGAATAAACTATACTCCCTTCTATGAAAACAACTTTTTAGTTTATTTCTATAAATTCATATTGCTCCACAACTATTCTCAGGAAGCCTAACTACAATAACAGTTTCTTACTATGGTTAGGTTTGTACTATGGTTAGGTTTGTGTATTTACTCCTTCTCTGTTTCTTTGACCCTTTTTTCTTCTTAGGCCTGAAAAAAACAACGGAAAAGAGCTCCAAGGTAAAGTTTCAAATAATTCAGAGGATATAAAATTCTTCATAGTGAAAATATAATTGCTTTGAAGATATTTTCCCAATATAATCATTAAAATAATTTCTTCAGGCTTAAAACATAACAATTAGCATAGCATTAAAGAAATCAGTCCTATATAGGGAGTGTATGTAGGTGTTGCTACTTAATCTTCTTTAACACAAAGGGAATAAAATATTTATAACCTGAAGTATATAATCTAAGAATGATTTAACATGTATATTAAAATATTTTCCAGACTTGAGAAATTATACTGTATTCCAAAACATGCTTTTAACCAAAATGTCAAATGAATAAAAGGTACAAAAAAGATTTTTTTTTTTCATTGTTCCTTTTTAACAAAGTATCAACTGCTTAAAAAAAATCAAAGGCCAAACTTCTGTCTTAAGTTGTGCCCAGACACAAACCATCAAAATGGATAAGAGTTTCTAAAATACCTTCGGGGGGGGGGAGGGGCGGGAGGGAGAGTTAGGCATAGATGTGTCCGTTTATCACATTTAGTGTAGGGAGGAAGATGCAGTCTGTGTTTAAAATGCAGTGTTGGGAGTTAAGCAATCCGAGGTTGCTGTAATTTCCCATGTCATCTTCTTCAAATCATCTGAATGTTCGGGGTCTTCTCTTCCTCAGGGATGCAGGCTTTGCATGTGTTCTAATGTATTTCTAATGATACCGATGTCTTTCTAATGATACTGTTGCATGGAATTGAGGTCCCAGAGTTTTCATTTTCCAACTTTTAAATAATTGAGATACTGATGTTTCTTCTCTTCTTATCCTTGCTTTATGGGTCTTCATTAATACATATCCATGTATTCTTCCCCATGGAAAAGTTGGAAATGTAGCACTAGAGAATGTTGATATATTGATTAATTGAATATAGGAGGCAACATAGTTCCAAGGCGGCTGCAAATGCACAGGAGGATAGGAAATACAGGCTTCATTGCTCCTTATGCTAGTGTGATATGTAACCTGGCAATGATTTTACCATTCTGTGCCTCTTCTTTTCTGACTCCATCTCTTCTACTCAGAGAACAGACTTTTTGTACAGATATGTTATCTTAATATTCCCCTCCTTAGCATGATCGTACTTTCCTTTATTATGGTTTCTAGGTGCTTCCTTAACACAAATAACACAGAAGAAAAACATTTTACTTAGTTTCTCTTTTCTCTAAATCTAGAGTTTTAACTGCAATCAGGCATGCATTATAAAAATAAAATTAAAACAGGCCCATTATTACCCACTCTGCTAAAACAATTTCCATTGTTCCTGCTTGTAACTATTTTTTTTTAAATGGTAAAAAATGTTTAAAATGTGAAATTTTGAGTTCCAAGAAATACTAACATATTAAGGAAAACTTAAAGAACAATTTAAATAGGTTTTAAAGTACATTAATAAGAAATTCAACCAAAAATATCCAAAAGCTGTATTTGGACTGTAGTATTCAATGAACAGTGGAAAAAAACCCCAAACAAACAAATCGAAACTTTTGGGTAAAGTATTCACTCCTAAGATTCTTTTCTTAGTTCTGGTTTGAACTGAAGAGCTGGTGTCACTTTAAAGAAATATAAGAATTATTTAAATGTTTTAACTGAAAATATGATGCAAAATATTTCCTACAGAAATTCTTTTGTTACAATTCGTTGGAGATTTCCTTGCCTTTGGATTTGCTGATGGGAATTTAGCTGCATGATTAAGTTACATTAATTGAGTACTCACAATGAAAATGTTACACTTGTTTAATCGAAACATTTTATAAAGTACTAGGGGATCCTGAAACCCTGATTCTGACAAAAAGTCGCTGACAAAATTCAAGGCAATGTGAGGTTTGCCTGGAAAAGACTGATTCTGCTTGACTGTATTCAAGGCAAATTCTCAATTGTTTAATGAAATAAATGCTGAAGAACTTGATCCATGCAGTGCTATTGACTCCATCCAAAAATCATGGAGGCACTGTAACGGGCTTTCATTTCATTAAACTTTCCAGTTAATGTATTTATGCTTTCTTTAGCATAAAAACATCTTTAGAAACTAGATGTACAAGCTGTTTTCTTCAGTGTTATGGACAGAAACTTCCATTTTCATAGGTGATGCTATGTTATGATCTGTTGCAGTTCTGAGAAAAAGCACTAAATAGCATGAGACACACTAATATTTTATAATACCATCCATGATTTGGACTGAACAAATATACTTTTGAAATGGTACGCTAATGAAGATTCCTTCTAATGCCTTTCATGAAGGAGTTATATTTACACAGAACATCCTACGAGACAATTTCATGTCTGCCACCATTGCAATACATTTTGCCTGAAGATTCCACTTCCTGATTGAGTGTGTCCAGGAATCTACTTATTACCAAGTATTAGATGAGGAAGAACATTTTTGGTTTTAAGGCAATAACACAGAGGAACAAATGCATTTTGTGAAGCCTTTCTCTTGAACTTAAAGAGGCCAAAAAGCCCATTATTATAAAAACAAAAACATGGCAATGAGAGATACATTTTTTGTTTGCTTTCATTTTAATGTACCTGTGGACCCACGCTGTTTTATCTAGTGATTTTTATTTTGTTTTAATGCAGTGTCTGTAAGCATGATTCTCCAAAGTTCACTGCTGGAATAATTACCAAGGTTTCATTTTACTTAACTGAGAGATAACTACGTGAAGGAAAAATTTAAACAAATCAAGTGATGCACAAAATTTGCTTCTACAGAATTTGCCATACTTTTTTTGATTCTTAGTCATAATATGTCATTAAGATGGTTTTGGAATACTGTTGAGACTTTGATGATGCTAGATATTGTGCAAACAATGTTAAAATTATCTGACACCAAAAATATGCACACTGATGGTTGATTAATTTTTAAAATTTTTAATCCTGCCTATATTTAGAGAGTTGGACTGGACATTTGTCTCCTTAGGTCCTACCAACATATTTTTGGAGACCGATATTTTTCTTCAGTTTTGCACGATCGCTTATCAAAGCCTGATTTTATGCGAAATGTAAGGTAAACCACATATTTCAAGAAAGGAGCTGGTTGTTTCTAGAAGCGTTAAATTGTGCCAATGAAAGACAAAACTAAGGTTTCCATCTTAAGATTCAGCTTCCCAGTTAAAATAAGTGCAGTTTAACAGTTTTTATTCACATTGCATCATAAATGAGATGGGCCAACATAGGGCATATTCTCTCAGATACTACAAATATTTTGTTCATAACTCTACAAATTATTGTATGGTATAATTTATTGTGTTTATTAGTAACTTAATTATGATTGTGTTTATTTTAAAATAAACTGGACTGTTAGTTTGCAACACAAAACTAAATCTTAGTTGTCTTATCTAAGCTATCTGCTAAGACTTCTGCTAAAACAGGCAGCAATTTGAATGTAGGAATTTATTGCAGCAATTATTTTCACTGTTATCATTGACTGGACAGTTGATTTGTAATTGTGTGATTTACTGGATGGCTACTGAAGGTACTTCAGAGCAAGTAAAAACCCTGAAGTGGACTTCTGCTCAGAATCATCCTCTAGCAGAAGACATCCATCTGCATAGACAACATGACTAGTCTCCTAATTCAAGTTAGGTGCCTAAATGTAGCAAGTATAAGTATCCTCCACAAACTCTAAAACAGAATTTTGCAGATTATATGCTTTTTTTACATTTTAAAATTCTATTAGGAATAACAAGTCCACACTAAGCTCTGTACATGACGACTGCTCAGATTCCATGTAAAAGTTAAATACTTCCTTCCAGTCATCTCTCTAGGTTGCACCCAGTGATTTGCTGTCTGAAAGGTGCCATTAGAAATTATAAAAACACTGAAAGTAGGAGGGGAAATTCAGATGGCAAAGCAGGAAGGAAAACAGGAATTGAAAATGCTTTTCTTCGAAGACTGTTGACAGACAACTTTGATCTAATTTATACATAAATGTAGCTTTGAAGAGCTTGGATATTCCCTACCTAATTGAGTGACAAAGTTCATTATCATACTCACAGTCCCTGACTATTCCAAAATTTTATTATTTTTTTTCCTAACATTGTTTTTTATGTAAAAAGTGCTGCAAGTGACTTTCCCAGAGGCAAGTTCCACCTTTTGGAGTACAAAGCATTATTTTTGATTTCTAAAAGAATTAGGCTAAAGTATCTTTTTACTCTTTGTCATTGTAAGCTTTGGGTTTAGTTTTTTCCTCTTGTGAGATATCATTTGAATTATCTTTTAATTCTGAAATGCCATGGGGAACTACTGGGATGTGACTGTGTTTGTCATGTATTTTCCAGCTGAAAAAACTGAAGTGCAGTGGCAAGTTTAAGCTCACAGTGTCTGGTGTGGAAAAGGACTTCAGTTCTGCTATAGTATTATTAAATTGACATAAAAAAAAACCATCTTGCAGTTTTAGGTGTCATTTAAACTGCAAAATTTACATTACCAAGTTTTATATATTAAGGAAGAAAAGCCCCTTTAAGTATTTGAAGCCCCTCTGATACTTACAGTATATGGAAATGTGTTACATATATCACTGTAAATACTTAGCTAAAGAGAAATGCAGTAAAACAATTTTATACACAATAATTTCCTATAAATGCCTATTGCTGTGAGTACTAGTGGATTTAATCATTGATTACAACCTTTTATATATATATATGTGTATATATGTAAAAAACTGATAGTATGAACTAGCAATAAAAATAATAATACTAAGGAAGATGTTATATGAATCCTCTGGAATTAGTTTAGCTATTTCTTTCAAGAGACTAAATTTTCAAAACATTACAGAACTAGACATTTTTGTGTGATCGTTACCAGTAGTAGGAACTTAGGCATGGTTTTAGTAATCATCCGGTTACACGCAGACCTTTATTTAAAAAAACAGTTAGGTGTGCTGAAATCAGACTTTAAAATACTTTATGCTTGTCAATAACTGTTACGAGTGACTTACTCCAATACCACGTTGAGAACACATCATCAAACATTTGTTGCATATGGTGTTTCTGAGGACTGCAAATCACCAATTAGTATTCAAATAAACTACTTATTTAGAGGCAATGATAAGCCCAAAAATTTTTGCATGCCAATGTGCAAATAGGAGAGCAGAAACAAAAATACATATCAAGCAAATTGTTTTTCAATCTTGTTTTAAGACAACAGATTGAGATAGAACAATGTGGTACACTTCCACATGTATCTTCTTCTTCTGGTTTTGTTCACTAGGGCAGAACTGTCATTGAGATCAGCTATGTCTTTGTATCCTCAGACTCCGAAGGTATTTAATGATGATATGTGTCAACTTTTTAAAGATATTTTGAAGGTGCAAACTACTAATTCCATTTTCTCGCTAGCACATCTTTAAAATTTTATATTTAAAAATAATTTTAAAAAATAATCTTAAAAAATAATCTTAGGAAATGACAGTGGATGCAGACCTGTTACTTTAGGTGTGGCTTAGACTCTTTCAAAATAACTCTGGTTTTAATTGAAAAATGACAAGGAAAACCTTTTTTTATATGCTTTTTTATATGTTTTGAAGTGTTACTCTAATATAGGCTAATATATTTTTTCTATTTAGGTTCTCTTTTTTCCATCATTTATTTGTCAGGGAAGTGAGAACAGTGTAAAAATAATGGAAGCTTCTTAAGCACTTTAAAGGAAGTCCTTTCCCTTAGGATATAGGTTTTTATTAACAGTGGTCATCATGTAGCAGTTATAAAAGAGAAGGTGCTAATTTTAGATTGTTGGCAAAGTCTTATGGTTGTTGATTGTGTTCTGCCCTCATAAACTGTATTTGCAGGCCGTTGTTTTATTTGCTATTTTTCGTCAGCAAATGTGTTCTTTTGTGACACCATAGTTTGTGTCTACTGGTCTATTTGAAAGATGTTTGTCAGATATACACAGGTCTCCAAAGTCCCTAAGCATTTTGTAAAAAGTGACTGCTGTATAGACATGATCCTTGTAGTAGTGCCTCTTCTACTGGGAAAGCAGGGGAATGAATTCAGCACTTATTAGACATCAAAGAATCCAAAGGGAAAGAAAGGTATTAAGGATACCCTAATCATCATATAACCTGCTACTGGTATTGGCAGCTGACTGGACATCATAACTACTGTCATAAGGAATAAATCCTAAGGAAAAGAGCCTTTGTTACTTCTGTTGTTTACAAGGTATGTTTTTGTCCTTAATGAAAGGAATTTATTTTTAAGTCTTTAAACAGTGTCTTACTAAGCAAAATTAATTTTAATGAATAAATATTAATAACTGTTTTCACATTTTAATGAAAGTTGAAACCCTCAGAGCCTTAAAATGGGCATTTTAAAATGAAAAACAATGTGGTATTTATACCACTACAAATTAATCTAACTTTATCATTACTCTTTAAAAATCTGAATTATCCACAGAAAAAAAAGTAGCATGAATCCAGTCAAGAAATGATAGTATCAAGATACTCCACTCTTTTTGTTGGTAACTGTGTGCTGGGTTGACCTTGGCCAGCTGCCCACCCAGCCCCTCCCTCACTCCTCAACAGGACACGGGGAGAAAATAAGATAAAAAAGCAGGTGGGTTGAAATAAAGACTGGGAGATCATTTACTAGTTCCTGTTATGGGCAAAACAGACTCAGCTTAGGGAAAATTAATTTCATCTACTGACAGTTAAAATGGATTTTAGTAATGATAAAGACAAAATTAATACACCACTGTGTCCCCTCCCTATCCTTTTCCCAGGCTCAACTTCACTCCTCATTCCTCTATCTTCCCCCACGCCTTCCCTGAGCAGCTCCTTCTGCAGGGAGCAGAAGGAGCTCCCTCCTTTCTGCAGCTCCTTCCTCCCTACACTTTCCACTTGCTCCAGCATGGGCTCTCCATCAGCCCCAGTTACTTCAGGAAATATCCAACTGCTCCAGCATGGGGTCCTCGGTGGGCTACAGTGTGGATATATGCTCCAGTGTGGATTCATCTGCAGGCTGCAGGGAAATACTGTCTCCACTGTGGTCTCATCCACAGACTGCAGGAGAATCTCTGTTCTGCCTGGAGCACCTCCTCCCCCTCCTTCTCTGACCTTAGTGTTCATATTGTTTTTCATACTTTTTTTTTTTTTTTCTCTCCTCTCTGTTCTGTGGTATTTTTACCTTTTCTTAAATATGCTCTTACAGAGAGGTTTTTTTCTCAGCTTCTTTGGGAGTTTCTTTTTATCTTGCAGCCTGTACAACTGAAATTATTGTTCTTGTCTTTGCTATTTCCTTTTTTTGTTTCCTGACATCATTCTCTTCATTACTTATCCTCTGATGTCCACAGTATTGTCCCATTCTTGTCTGTCAGAAATAGTCGATCAGCTTTGTTATTTTTCCTAACCAGTCTGGCTTTATCTCCCTTCCTTTGGTCTCCTCAGTTAAAAACCACATGCATTTCCCATGTTCACTTTTGGAATTAGCATATCTTCAAGTTCTTCTATGCATTTTATTGCATCAGAAATAGCATCTTCCTTTTCAAATGTGTTTTCCCTTACATCTCTATGAGTGAAGATAGTCCTGTAATACCTTATTTCCTAGACTCTCACATTTAGTATGTTTTCTCTACATGACACCATAAATAATGGAATGCACTTCCAGATTGGATGTATAAAGACACAAGAAGATAACCTCCAAAAGCTATTAAGCTTATTCAGTAAAGACCTCTGCGTAACCCTATGTTTATTTAGAGCATTTGTTAATCCTCCATTTTGATGTGCACTTATCCTTGCTGAATAACAACATATTTAAGAATGCAAATATAACTTGCTCAAACTCAGACAGTACTGGAATAAAAAATAAAAATAATGAGCTCTATTATGCTGTAACCTAAGTCTATAACTGTAGACAATACTGTAAATGAAATATGTCCCATATGAATGTCAGGTTTCTCATTTTGAACCAAGAAAGCTGTCGTTACCTTACAGACTCACATCGTTCTTGAAAAAATATAAACAAAATTATTTATAAAACTTGCTTGTTTCCCTAAAGTAAATACCAATGGTTGTTTAAGGAACCTTCCATTCAGAGTGAGTAGAGAGTCCTATTTCAAAACTACTCATTAGTGGTTGTGATTAATTAGTGTGAAGAATAATGAGGTATCTGAAATGAGAGTACCAATAATTAAATTGATTGCATGAATTCTTGGATTAATAAAATCCAATTATTCTTGTATGTAATTGGCACAAATTTTATTTGTATCTCCTTTTTAATGAGTTTGCTAATGCTATCAGAAAGTAAACAAAACAAACTAATTGTAAATGAATACAAAGTTCAATTAAACCTCAAAACCCTGCCAAGCCAGCTTTGTGTACAGATTAGTTCAAAGTCCTTATTTATCCATTGAATGCATACAAAGCTAATGGACACAACAATACTCATTTGTGAGTGGATGATATGGAGAAATTGTAACATGCCTGTGGAGATGAACAGAGGTTTCTGGGTTTCATAATGGGGCAGATTTTTCAGATTGTGAGACCATAGAATTTTTAGTTGTTATATGAGGAATTATAGTTGCTTTTATAGAATAGGTAAGATTGGTGCCCAGGAGCTAAAGCCAGTTTACAACATTCCAAGAAGCAGCGGAATTATTTATTTTGATGTCAAGAAGACTATTTAATCAATTCTCCCTTGTTTCTGCCAACATCTTCTGTTTTGTTAATCATCACTGGAGTATAAGTTGAGAATGATCAAGAAAGAACTGTTTATAACAAGAACAGTCTGAACTAGGATGAAAAAATGTCTCAAAAAACGTAGATATGGAAGACAAAAAAAAACATAGTCAGATGCTTAATGGTACTTACTGAACACATTCTTGAAAGACTAACACCTGTTTAGGGATAAGAGGATGGGTATAAAAAAAGGAAAGGAGAATTTTCTTTATGTTTTAAGGTCATTTCTATTTGTTTTATGAGAAATTCATGGGACCGTAACATGCCAGCTCTCTGTCTGTGAAGATAATGAAGGAAAAGGAGGAGGATATCATGGTATGTTCTATTATAGAAACACTTATTCAGGAAAGAGGTGGATAATGTGTTTGGTTTTTTTTTCTAAACAACTACAAGGATCATTCACAAAGTAGGACCTGCTGATAATCGGAACCTTTAGTTATTGAATATCTGTTAGAAAAGCAAGGTTCAGATACCTCGAGATGTCCTTGGAAAATCTTGGGATCAGCATTATCTTAAACTGCAAGAAATTACTAAGAGATAAGCTATTTTAGATTCAATTTTGACCAAAAGTGGTAGAATAACAATAGAAATTAATTTCAATAGTGTTTCTGATTTTAAGGAAAGAGAGGAGTGATAACTGTGAAATTAAAACAATGGACTTCAGAAAAAGCAGACCTCAATAATGTGAGGAAACTGGTTGTTAGGGACTTGGGAGGCTATTCTAAGGGATTAAGGGTTGTAGTAGAGCTGACAGGTACTGAAAGAAACCATATTAATTCAACAATGGCAAACTATCCCATATCAGGAGAAAGACAAGAATCCTAGTAAAAGATCAATAAGGCTGTATCAAGAAATCTTGAGTTTTCTAAAATTAAAAATTGAGGGATGTCACACAGAAAGAAGCGAAAACTGGATTTGAAGAAGTAACTCAGGCTTGTAGGAATAAAATAAATAAATAAATAAATAAATAAATAAATAAATAAATAAATAAAAACCCAGAACCCTAAGACATGGATTTATATCCAAGAAAGGACTTAAAAGAAAACAATAAAATGTATAAAAAGTAAAGACAATATGTTTCTTCCTAGATGTAAAGATATAATTGCTGATGAAGAGAAGGCTTAAAATATTCAACTCTTTTTTAACTTCAGTCTTGGCAAAACAGAATAACTGTAACCACATAATTAATGGAATTAATTTTAGCCATGAAATAGAATACTACAGGATGAAAATTCTTAATTTTTTTTTTTTTTTTTTTGCCACATTCGAAACTCAGGTTTTATTAACCAGTGCCAGGAAAAAATGCAACAGCCTGATCACAGTAAGAAAGGCTCTCCCATTATGAAGTTTTATAGTATATTTTATTTTATTTCTATAAGAAAACCCTATTTATTTGCTTTCTAACAGACTAATGTTTTTGTCTTGTTTGAGGGTCTCCAAACTCACAATACCACCATAAATCTTAGTAGACACTATTATAAACTGAATTAGGAGTTACTGTTTTATTTCATGCCAGATAAAATTACTATTATTACTTTATTATTTTGTTGTTCTTTTTCAATATTTGTGTAGGCATGGCAAACCATGAGGGGGCCTGTGTTACCTGTGCTATTTAGAAATATCTACAGTCCATTGTCTGAAGAGTTTTACTTTTTCACATTTAAGAAGTTCATTGTCCTCATATGGATGAATACGTGCAAATATTTATAAATCTTAGTCCTGAATAAAAAAGGCAAATTAAGACTGAAGGGAAGAAGACATATCACCTTTTTTGAGAGGAAGAACATAGAGGCTAAGTATACATAGGTGGTTTTGCAGGTATAAGATAGCAATGCCTCATTAGGCTCTTTTGTCTTTTTAATGTATTGTAAGTCCGCATGTAACTATCTATGATTAAAAATACACATATCTGCTCTAAAAACTGTCTCTTCAAACTCTCTGAGACTGTTCTCAATCTTGTGTGATGAACAACCACAGACGTTTTGGTATGTTCTTGCTTTCTCTACTGCTTTATTAATCCGTAGATAGTACACCACGGTTTTGTTGTTTTGCCACTGCTGCTGTTCAAATAAATTCATTCCTCTCTTAGATTTACTTTCTTATATAGAAAAACAGTGAATTTCTAAAGTTGTCACAGATACACAAGTTTAATGCCTTACTGATCACTTAGAGTCCATGGCAAAAAATACATAATCCTAAATAGAGATGGTCTGATACCATGCTAGAAGATATTGCTGCTACTAAGTTTAATAAAATAATATTGACTTGCTGTCTTTATCATGACCAAGATCACACTCTTATAACAATCCAAAATGACACACTGAAACTCACTACTGAAACGCAGAACTCGGACACTTGATACTCAGTTCAGTAAAAACTCTCTCCTGCTGAAAGCTACTTGCTCCTGTGTTGCACGTGCCTTCTTTTCTGTGTAGTCACCTTGAAGACACATTTCCAACTCTTCAAAACAGCCCCTAGGATAACTTCAGTGTCAGAGTAAGCACTCTTGGTTTCTTCCTCTCTGAGACTGTAGCTGTGGTCTTGCCTGAATTCCCCAAAAAGTCCATAGAAACAACTGTGCTAAAACTCCTAGAGTTTGTGAAGAAATAATGTGACCAGAAGTAATTACACTGATTCATGAAACCTTTTCAAAACAAAGCACCGTTTATTAGTTAACTGGAATATAGTATACAAAGTCCTGCTGTTTGCATGACCAAGCCAAACCTTAATTTACACTGGCTTAGCAAAGTTGTCTGCCTTGCTTGCCCAAAGAATATTCATTTCTTTGTTCTGATCTGCTGTAAAAGTTAATAGCCAAGATGTTCACACTTGGCTCCCTGGCTCCTGATTGTTAAAAGCAAGATGTCCAGTCATTGTCCCCCAAGATGGATGGATAGCTCTTCAGTTCCATTCAGAGCAGCAGAGACACCTACATGCTATTGCTCTGGTTTTCACTTCTCTGAGTTCTCTTAAAAAGGAACGCTCTCCAGGAAATATTTAAGTCGTTCAATTCTGGTGGGTAATTTTATAGACAGATGAGTACATTTATTGTTTTGTTGAGAAAAACATTACAAAACACCTCTATATTGTACATAAGAATTTACATTTTCGCTACAGAAGGGAAGAAGTAAATAACCTTTGTTGCAGAGAAAACTTAAAAATGAGTGTTCTAGAAGTTCAATCACTAAAAGAGCTTATAAAAGTTTAAAGGCCAGACAATATTAAAACATCATAATCTTTAGCTTCTTGTTAATTCCTAGAACCTGAATAATGACTTGGGGAAGTAGGTAGATTGATTTTTAGTTTGTATAATTTTCAGTTAAAGCTGAATTTCTCATAGTAAACATGACCAAAACCTTTAAACTTATAGAAAGAAAAAACTGTGTTAAAGTCACAAATTATGTGTTGATAACATTGAGCCACAATTTCCCTCTGTTTTGGTTTTTTTTAAGCTTACTCAGATGAGTCAAACGGATGCATTCATATGAAGGTTTTTTTTCCTGGTGATGCATTCTTGTGGAAGCACAAAGATGTCTATGCAGCCACCTATAACCAGAGCAGTATTAATGGGACATTTGGAACACTGTACATTTGAAATACTGGTGCAGAGGTTATCACAAGTTGCCATGAATTTGGCAAATTCTTGGTCTTCCATTTGAGTGAGGTACAAATCACTCATAAGCATGTCTGATAAATAAGTAATTATTCCAAAGCCCAAAACATTTCTTATTTTTTCTCTGTGACCTGCAGTTACTAAATGGAAGCTGCCATAGGAATATATCACTTACTAGTTTTGAAAAATGTACAGTCCTTCTATTTTACTCTCAGGTTGACCATATATGTGCAAATTCTGCCTCCTCAATGTATAACTGCCAAACTTCCAATAGTTCTTTGAAGGGGCTGTATAAAGCGAAGGTTTCTGAGCTATAATTTGTGAAGTCTCTTTTAGAGTCCTATGTGAAGAATGCAGAGTGTCCGTTAGCAGAGTCTAAAGAAAACAGTTTGAGAACAGTAAGCTTTTTCCGCTAAAGGATACTAAAAATAATCTACCAAGGATACTTTTCTTGTAAAATCCTGTGCTTAACACTTCTCTTTTCTCTGTGCCAATACATGCAAGCCCTTCAATGGGCATTTGATTAGCCCTGAACATTGAAAATAACATGACAATTGCAGCATGCCAACTATCAGTTGGAGCAGTGCTCCTCTTCGCTTCTAAAATCAGGATGCAAGCTGTTATCTTCCAGATTCTATTAGGACCAGCTCCATTGTGAAAAGTAGGTGATGTTGTAAGCATTATAATAAACCTGCTTTGTAGTTTGGATTTAAACAAAGAGTTGATAGGCTCAACTGTGTCCTGGTTTTGATTTATTGTCGGAAAAAGAAAACATAACATAGAATCATAGAATGGTTTGGGTTGGAAGGGACCTCAAAGATCATCTAGTTCCAACCCCACTGCCATGGCCAGGGACACCCTCCACTACACCAAGTTGCTCCCATCCAGCCTGGCCTTCAACACTTCCAGGGGAGGGGCATCCACAACTTCTATGGACAACCAGTCCCAGTGTTTCACCAGCCTCACAGTAAAGACTTTCTTCCTAATATCTAATCTAAAACCATTACCTCTCATCCTATCACTACAATCCCTGACAAAAAGTCCCACCCTATCTTTCCTGTAGGTCCCCTTTAAGTACTGAAAGGCTGCTGTAAGGTCTCCCCGGAGCCTTCTCTTGTCCAGGCTGAACAACCCCAATTCTCTCAGCCTGTCCTCATAGGAGACGTGCTCCAGCCCTCTGATCATCTTCATGGCCCTCCGCTGGACCCGTTCCAACAGGTCCATGTCCTTCTTATGTTGGAGGCCCCAGAGCTGGATGCAGTACTCCAGGTGGGGTCTCACCAGAGTAGAGCAGAGGGGCAGAATCACCTCCCTGCTGGCCACAGTACTTCTTTTGATGCAGCCCAGGATGCGGTTGGCTTTCTGGGCTATGAGCACACATTGCTGGGTCATGTTGACCTTCTCATCCACCAACACCCCCGAGTCCTTCTCCTCAGGGCTGCTCTCAAACCATTCTCCTCCCAGCCTGCATTTTTGCAGGATCTTGTGCTTGGCCTGGTTGAACTTCTTGAGGTTGGCACAGGCCCACCTCTCAAGCCTGTCCAGGTCTCTCCAGATGGCATCCCTTCCCTCCAGCATGTTGACTGCTCCACACTGCTTGGTGTTGTGGCCAAACCTGCTGAGGATGCACTCAGTTCCACTGCCCATGTCACCAACAAAGATGTTAAACAGCACTGGTCCCAATACTGACCCCTGAGGAATGCCACTCGTCACTGGTCTCCACTTGGACATGAACCTTTGACAACAACGCTTTGAGAGCGGCCATGCAGCCAGTTCTTTATCCACCAAGTGGTTCATCTGTCAAATCCAGGCCTTTCCAATTTAAAGACAAGGATGCTATGTGGGACAGTGTCAAACACTTTGCATAAGTCCAGGTAAATGACATCTGTTGCTCTTCCCTTATCCACTGGTGCTGTACCACCAAATTTGTCAAACACAATTTGCTTTTAGTGAAGCCCTGTTGTCTTCCACACCAGAGAGGTTTTAATCACTTGGCCTGCTTAATTGCAGCAGATGTTTCACATTGCTGAATAACTTGTGTGATAATGTCCATGGTTAAGTCCACCCCTCAGTCACAAGCCTATCTATATGTTGCGTTTCTTTCTTGACGTACTGAGGTGTTGTGGGCCAGGTGCTCTGCTTCCATTCCTGTAACTACCCCCAGGGAGCATTTGCCACCATCCATGAATCAGTATAGAGATAAAGTACTGGCCATTTTTCTCAGTCAGCAATATCCAAAGCCAGCTGTATGGCTTTTAACTCCGCAAACTGGCTCGATTCACCTTTTCCTTCAGTGGCTTCTGCGAATCATTGTGTAGGACTCCACACAGCAGCTTTGCACTTTTGATGCTTTCCTACAATATGTCAGGACCCAACAGTGAACAGGATATATTTCTTCTTATTTTCTGGTAGTTTATTATACAGTACGACCTCCTCAGCATGTGTCACCTCCTCTTCTGGTGATATTCTGAAATCTTTGCCTTCTGTCCAGTCCCTGATCAGTTCCAGAATTCCTGGGTAGCTGGAGTTGCCTGTTTGAGCTTGTTGTGTGGTTAGTGTGACCCACTTACTCCTCATAGCATCAGTTGCATGATGTATAGAGGGGACCCTCCCTTTGAACATCCAGCCCAGTACCGGCAGTTGGGATGCTAAGAGGAGATGTGTTTCAGTAACAACCACTTCTGAAGCAACTGAAACCCCTTCACAAGCCCCCAGTATCTCTTTTTTACTTGAAGTAGTGTGTCCCAGATCCTCTATATCCCAGACTCTATTCAAAACTCTAGGGGTCGACCTCGAGTTTCGTCTGGTGCTTTCTGCTAGAGGCTCCAGGTAGGGCCATTCTCCCTGACTGCAGTGTAAAGCACATTTTTAACATCTTGCTCTGCCTGGACTGGCCCCAGGGCTACTGCATGAAACCTTTCCTGTTTAATCTGTCCAAAGGCTTGTCATTGTTCAGGGCCCCATTTAAAATAATTTTTCTTCCAGGTCACTTAATAGAGAGGGATTACAATCAGACTAATTTGGAATATCCATCCTCCAAAACACCACAACACCTAACCTTGTGTTCCCCTTTTATTAGTTGGTGGACACATAACTGCTATTTTGTTGATCACATCCATTGGGATCTGATGGCATCTATGTTCCCATTTTATTCCTAAAAACTGGATGTCCTGTGCAGGTCCCTTGGCCTTACTTTGCTTTATGGCAAAACCATCTCTCAGAAGGATTTGGATTATTTTCTTCCCTTTCTCAAAAACTTCTTCTGCTGTGTTGCCCCACACGATGATGTAGTCAACGTATTGCAGGTGTTCTGGAGCTTCACCCTGTTCCAGTGCAGTCTGGATCAGTCCATGGCAAATGGTAGGGGTGTGTTTTCCCCCCTGGGGTAGTTGATTCCAGGTGTACTGGACCCCTCTCCAAGTGAAAGCAAACTGTGGCCTGCACTCTGCTGCCAAAAGTATTGACAAAAATGCATTATCAATTGTGACGTGAATATTCCATTGGCTATTCTGTTGTTCTGTCAATGCTTCTTCTCAGCTTTTATGGGAAGCTGAAGAGAGTCCTTGAAAAGTATAAACATCACCTAGCAACAATTAAAACAATATGCATCATTGAATTCCTTTTACAGCAATCACTAGAAAGAAAATTAACTCTTTCCCAGCTGAAAGCAGAACACCTGTGGATTCATCTCCCATGCATCCCATGAATTTGTGCACCTTCAGGTTCCTTAGATGGTCTCAAACCTGATCTTCTCCTACAGATGGCGGTTCTTCATTCTCCCAGTCCCTACCTCTGAGTTCTGTGACTTGGTTGGTATGGCTATAGTGCTTGCTGGTGAAGACTGAGGCAAAAAATAACATCATGCACGTGTATTAGAATAAGTTAGGAATTTAGCAATTTCCTCTGATATACAGGATTAAGAATAGAGGATATAATAGTGTGGCGCTTTATGACAGAGCCCTCAAATAATCCCATTTTACACTATTGTATCATCATCTGCAGTGAAATGTAACTGTTAACTAAGATAGTCCATGGCTTAGATCACCCTTTCTCACCAAACTCTGTGCAGTTGAGCCATTTGGTATTTTTATTCAAGGCATATAAACTAATAGGATCTTATATTCTCTAGACAACGTACTTTAAAATAAAGTGTCAGGAATAATGCCTCTGCCACACCCCCACCCCACAAAGCCTGCTGCTTATTTTATTTTTTTATACACGTACACACACACGCAGAGCCTTGATGTTCCACAGAGGAGGGCAGCTGCAGGTCTTCCACTTGGATTTGTGTTGCAATAAAATGTCTGATAATTGCATGTTTTATTTTCTTTATTCATTCAAGGATATCACAAAGTCTAATAAAGAGCACAAAATTTACTGTGATGCTTTGACGTTAGACCAAATATCAGGAGACGAAAAGCATCAGTTTCTAATTAAAACAGTGCAAACATATTGATTTCTTTCTGATTTTGATGCTGAACAGGTTAAATTGACATGAAATATTTTTCTGTATGTGTTTTTAAAGCTCATTTGCAAATATTTGATTTGTGGAATGCTGGTGCCTCTAAATTTCTTCAATAAGCAGTGGTGAGAGATAGCTTCTTTCAGGATCTGAATAACCCTTGCAGGAGCCTTTCATTGTTTATTGAACACAGAAGGAGCCTAGAAAAACTCGTGCTCATAGGATAAAATTAGCTTTTGTGAACAGCCCTTTCTTGTCAAAACAAGATCCACCAGCTATCAATTCTTTTTTTTTTTTTTTTAATTTGGCCCAGAATGCCTTACATTTAAGTAAAACGAGTATCAAAAGGCTATTACTATTACAGTAAAGTCAGGTATCAAAAGGCTTTACGCTCATGGCTAGATTCTCTAGCCTACTAAGTAACAAATTGCGTATTAACAAAAATAGATCATATTCAGTTGTCTACACGGGAGTCTCACAGCTCCTGATGCAGAAGACAGAGTGGATTCAGTTACCCACTTTCAAAGCTGTATAGTGAAAGTAGGAACCAGAATTCCTGTCACACCACTGAGGAATCTGGTAATTAGAGTTCAGTTTTTATTGCTGATTTTTTGTTTTTATTTTACCTACTGATTATTTTTTTTATCAACCTAAATCTCAATGCTTTTAAAGTGTCAAAATGAAGTTAACTGATCCATCACTCAAAAAAATATTTGTTTGTTTCAGTTGGAGCTCTTCAGTTAATCAGACACAACCTATTTCTGTCACCTTGCAATCACCTTTTTAGGCTCCTAACCAATTGACCAAAAAGTCTCCAAACAAATAAAAGACAGGCAAGAGGCCCTCTAATACAGCTGTAATCTTAATGTCTAAGTGAAACCACAGAAATACAAGGCTTGGGAAAACTGTTGTGTGCAATGTCTGAGTACTGCTAAGGGAGGCCAGTATGAGAAATTACATGAGTGTTATCTTCTCTTTTTATAATACAGCAGAACATGGATGAACAGCACCTTGGATGAACAAGAAGTTCCTGGACAAGCTCAAAAGCAGAAAGGAGGCCTACAGAGGGTGGAAGCAAGGACAGGCAGACTGGGAGGAATACAGAGAAACTGTCCGAGTAACCAGGAACCAAATTAGGCAAGCTAAATGCCAGAGAGAATTAAATCTGACCAGAGACATCAAGGACTACAAGAAAAACTTCCATAAGTATGTCAGAGATAAAGGCACGACTAGGGAAGATGTGTGCCCTCTCCGGAAGGAAACAGGAGACCTGTCACCCAGGATGTGGAGAAGACTGAGGTACTGAATGACTTTTTTGCCTCGGTCTTCACTGGCAAGGGCTCCAACCACACCGCCCAAGTGGCAGAAGGCAAAACCAGGGGTTAAGAGAATGAAAAAACACCCACTATAGGAGATCAGGTTTGAGAACATCTAAGGAACCTGAAGGTACGTAACTCCATGGGACCTGATGAAATCCATCCGTGGGTCCTGAGGGAACTGGCAGATGAAGTCACCAAGCTGCTTTCTATTATATTTGAAAAGTCGTGGCAATCTGGTGAAGTTCCCAACAATTGGAAAAGGGGAAACATAACCCACATTTTCAAAAAGGCAAAAAAAGGAAGACCCAGGGAACTACAGTCTCACCTCTGTGCCTGGCAAGATCATGGAGCGCATCCTCCTGTAATCTCTGTTGAGACACATGGAAAATAAGGAGGTGACTGGTGACAGCCAACATGGCTTCAGTAAGGGCAAGTCATGCCTGACAAATTTGGTGGCCTTCTACAATGGAGTTATAGCATTGGTGGATAAGGGGGGAGCAACAGACATCATCTACCCGGGCTTATGCAAAGCATTTGACACTGTCCCACATAACATCCTTGTCTCTAAATTAGAGACAGGGCTTTGACAGGTGGACCACTCAGTGGATAAAGAACTGGCTGCATGGCCGCTCTCAAAGCGTTGTTGTCAAAGGTTCATGTCCAAGTGGAGATCAGTGACGAGTGGCATTCCTCAGGGGTCAGTATTGGGACCAGTGCTGTTTAACATCTTCGTTGGTGACATGGGCAGTGGAACTGAGTGCATCCTCAGCAGGTTTGGCCACAACACCAAGCAGTGTGGAGCAGTCAACATGCTGGAGGGAAGGGATGCCATCTGGAGAGACCTGGACAGGCTTGAGAGGTGGGCCTGTGCCAACCTCAAGAAGTTCAACCAGGCCAAGCACAAGATCCTGCAAAAATGCAGGCTGGGAGGAGAATGGTTTGAGAGCAGCCCTGAGGAGAAGGACTCGGGGGTGTTGGTGGATGAGAAGGTCAACATGACCCAGCAATGTGTGCTCATAGCCCAGAAAGCCAACCGCATCCTGGGCTGCATCAAAAGAAGTACTGTGGCCAGCAGGGAGGTGATTCTGCCCCTCTGCTCTACTCTGGTGAGACCCCACCTGGAGTACTGCATCCAGCTCTGGGGCCTCTAACATAAGAAGGACACGGACCTGTTGGAACGGGTCCAGCGGAGGGCCATGAAGATGATCAGAGGGCTGGAGCACGTCTCCTATGAGGACAGGCTGAGAGAATTGGGGTTGTTCAGCCTGGACAAGAGAAGGCCCCCGGGATACCTTACAGCAGCCTTCCAATACCTAAGTGGGGGGCCCATAGGAGAGAGAGGGAGGGACTCTTTATCAGTAAGTGTAGTGATGGGGTGAGGGGTAATGGTTTTAATCTGAAAGAAGGGAAATTTAGATTAGATATTAGGAAGAAATTCTTTACCATGAAGGTGGTGAGGCACTGGAACAGGGTGTCCAGAGTAGTTTTGGATGTTCCTTCCCTGGAGGCGTTCAAGACCAGGCTGGATGGGGCTTTTAGCAACCTGGTGTAGGGGAAGGTGTCCCTGTCCTTCAGGGGCACCCTGCAGGGGCGTTGAAACTAGCTGATCTTTAAAGTTCCTTCCAACTCTAACCATTCTATGATTCTATGATTCATTACAAAATATTTGTCATGTCATAAACTAGATCCTGATTCTCTTAACAGAGGTTGTTGACATTCATAGAGTACCTCTCAATTAATATCAGTGAGAGGATAATGAGTCAGTTTTGTTTTCATTCAGGAAAAATTGTTACAAGACAGATTTAAAAAAAAAATATTTGTCTATATTTGGGATGACATCCACTTTGCCCTTCTACCTGGAAGTTTCCCTTTGAAGAAAGATCTACAATTATTTTTTTCCTACCTAAGGTTTTATTATAGTCTGTACTTATCCAGAGGGTATAAAGTGATTCACGAGAACTTTCTCTGTAAATATTCTGGGTTTGAAACATTTTCCTAGGAAGTGCCAGACACAGGTTTTAAACTTTCCTCAGTAGTTGCATATGCAGTGCTTTGCTATAGGATCACATTTCACTTTTCTTCCTGAAAGGGATGGTCAGTTAAAATGTAGGAAGGTATGACTAAGATGTGTACACAGGATCCTGCCTCACATTTATAACTTTCAGATTCACAAGGTTATGTAAAGACCCAAACCCATAAAGTGATGAACAACTTCCTCAAGGACAGAGAACTCTCAGGTCATATATAAAAGCAACATTCCAGCACCGTTAAACACAATATCAATGTTTTAATATGTAGAGTCAGTATACAGGAAGTATTAACACATATTCAGAACCTATTTCATACCTTTATATTTATGATGTTACAACACATTTGACACCAAAGTGAGTATTTCAGATAGAACTGTTAACAGGATTTATGAAAGGACTCTTCACAAAACATAGTTAGCAATAAATTACTAAAAATATAGCAATAAAAAGATGAAGACTTTAGCTAGATGATCTCTATAGCACTAAAACTGCAATCCCCAACTACTCCGTCTGAGATAACAGATTCCTTTAAATCAACAAGACAGGGAAACGTGCAAACACAATGCACATTACAACACAGACACATCCTCTCTGCTAGCTTCACATCTTATATAAAAGGAAAAAAAATAAATGGGTCAAGCACAATACCTGCCATGTTCTCCTTTAATTCTACTTCCAACCCTTGAAACACACATTAAAATTAAAGCCCTGATGAAACATTGATGTGTTAACTCTACTATAAACTGTTCCTTATTAGCAGCATGGTCCTTTGTTACATTTCAATAAGCTTTCAAAATCAATAGCTGTCAGTTGCACCAGTGGAAGTTATATTAAAATTTATCTGGTGTGTTTCTTTTACATACTGTGAAAGAACTCCATGGAGTTTCAACAAAATCTTTTGCTTGTTTTCTGTTGAAGAGATATTGGTGACCTCTACAGCAGGAAAATCTAATTCAGAGTCTAGTGACATCCATCATTTTGCCACAGCGAATTATTGGGGGTTAGTTCACAGCTGTATACTTCAGTGGAACTTAAACCTGTCAGTTTACCCTGAGTTACCCCAATATGCTAGTCTTAAACAGATGCAGGCTCACAGAGGAGTACTAGGTAGAAAAGAAGCATTTTTCCTCATTTAGTCCAGTCACAATTTCTGTAACAGTAAGGGAAAAAAGACAAGATGACACACAATCTAGCATTAAAAAGTATACACAAGGTGCTCTTACTCAAGCATCTCAAAGGTGATAGATTTTGCATTCAGTTTTTAGACCCCGTGAACACATCATTCAGAAGAACAGCAGAGATCATCTTGATGACTCTTTTACACCTATGCACAGCAGATTTCATTGCTCCCTGTAGAGGCTGCAGCAGAAGTGTTTCATGGTGCTTCAGAGACATAAGGCAAGGATAAGCCATTCTAAATACTAAGGTATTACTTAAATAGGGTATACAAAAGCTACATTACCAAGGACACTGTGCCAGCACCTGTCTGTGAAGAGATCGCATCCTGCACTTGTGGTCAAAAAACCCCTTAGATCAGAACAATTTCAGACCTAACTTGTGCCCAACTCATGAGTTAACTGTACACAATTTTTAACTAAGCCACTAAATATGACAAGCCTGAAAATAGCTAGGTATAGTTGAAAAAGTCAGAAACATGAAGAGACTTGAATCTTGCATTACTTGTGTATGTAAAGTTCTGTTCAATTCATATGGGTCCCTCTGAAGGGTTTTCATAAGATTTCTGTGTGATTTTCAGGTGAAAGAAATCAGGACCTCTTTCCTGTCCTTGACTTAATATCTTACATTTTTTATATTATACCATGTAGAAATGTAACCTGAATTGATTATAGAATATTCCTTTCCTTATTACTGAATTCTACTTGGTATTCTACTATCTATTCACTTACTAGTGAAGACAGTTTCCTTTCTGGTCAATATTTGGAAGTTAAAAGATGAGGCTTATTGCTCATCGAAATCACCAATATGAAAAATATTAACAGGTTTTATATACTTAAAGACATAGAAATTGCTTTTGTCCAGCGTCTTCATACACAAAGCAGAAAACTTTGTCTTGACTAAACAAGACCATCAAATAAAGAGCAGAGACTGACAGTTGTTTTATAGCCATTGTTGGCTTTTGCGTAGAAAGAATTGAAATGGTCTTCTTTTACATTTTGTTTCAAAAAGAGACTATCAGCACCCACCCCACACACCAAAAAACCTCCTAGAAAACAACAAAATTTTTCATGGGGAAAGTACAGTACGGATATAAGCCAGTAGAAAATTTACTGACTACCCTACTTCTGTCCTCTGCCATAAATTCCTGTTAGTTGCAGCAAGGTAAAGAGCATCTCATTCAATGTAATGAGCAACATTCACAGAGCAATCATTTCTGAAGTGTAAACAAGTACAATCATATTTGTTATAACATTTGGGCTTTTTAAGTCTCTCTTGTTTTCACAGTCTGAAGCAGATGGAGATTCCTAACATACATCTTGTAATGCTCCTTTAAATAAAGATAATTTTAAAAATATTTACTTTAAAGCACTTTATTCTGCTTTCTAGTACAACATATTTGTTGACTTTAATATCCTAAACACTACATTTTAATTTGATTTAGCATTACTTTCAAATTACTTTCTTGCTGACTTTTTATCTGCTCAGTGACAATAATCTAACTCTTGGAGCCAAAAGATTTTTTGGTTTGGTTTGGTTTGATTTGGTTGGGTTGATAAACATGGATAATAAAATGGGAATAAGTAGAGAATAAGGGAGAAAGTGTAGGACTGTGGGCTTTGTGTTGCAGTTGTAGGTACATACAGTTACATTTTAAATATCTGAAGTATTTTCACTGGTATGTTCTAGTCATATTATATTATGCAGACAGGGAAGTAAAATCTTACCTGAGTTAGAGTCCTTGTTTTCAGAGATTATGGGACTCTTCACTCCTTGTGACAATGATTGAAATTGTGACAACTCAATAGTCTCTGAAAATCAGATATTAAGCACAAGAGGAATAATTAATCTTTTATGGATGTCTCTAATAAAATTCCTACTAATTCTAGTAGGAGCAGAATCTGGTTTTCAATCGGTAGGTTTGGTCCAACTGTAAATAGTCGAATTCCTGCTGTTTGATACATCCAAATAAAAGGTTAGCCATGTTCCAAAAATAATGTAAATGCAACTAAAGTAAAGGTTAATCTTCCTCTCAGGATTACATTGATCCCACCTGGAGTACTGCATGCAGCTCTGGGGCTGGATATCTGTGGTTTTTATGAAGCATTAGTATGACAAATGAGTCATACATTCAGTAAAATTTTATCCTCTGAAAAACAATGATATAGTAGTGAGTGGAAGGCAACATATTCATCCATTTATATTCTTTCAAAATTTTCCTCAAACCTTAATGTCACTGAAGTGAAAAAAAAAAAAAAAAAAAAGCAAAAGAAGAAAAGAAATAATTCAAAAGAAAAGTTAGTTCAAAGCAGAGGGGGAAAGTGTGAAAGAGTTTCCATCTAAAAAATTAATCACCTGTGAAGCCTTTGTTTGCTTCAAAGTTTGGATATTAAAACTAACTTAACATAATATATATTAAAATAAATTAAGAAAAAACATACTAAAAATATTTTGGCTAAAAAAAAATGAATCAATGCAGACTGAAAAGCATGAAAATAACTGTGTCTATACCTTGGATCTCATAGATGAAATGAGGCTGCCGTTCCTCATATGCCATTTGCACAGGTGTAAAATATGTCAAGAAAAACAAAGCTGTGTAATTACTGTCCTCACAGTCATTTTATGTCTCTTATTTCTTGCTGGGAATCAAAAGCCTGCTAAGTCATGTACTGTTCAAGCAGAAGACCAACTAAATATTCATCACTCCTGGACCAATTTGCTCACAAGTGCCATTTGCTACTTTTCTGACTTTTGAAAGACACTCTAGGCTCTTGAAGCGATTGACATTTAGCAGTTATGAAGTGAGAAAAATTCCTTTAGTAACCTGGAGCCAAAGTTAGGGATGCATCGAATAAGAATATGAGTCATATCTTCAGCATTACGGGTGGTGCAATGAACTAATTAAAGAATCATCTTTAACAAAATCTTAAAAATTCACAAACTGGAGTTTAAGTTTAAAAGTTAAAATTAGATAAGAGAAAAATACAAGTTTTCCATGTCTTGTAAGCTCTTTACATTCACCAAAATGGGAGATTTTTAAAATGTAATTTTATTTCTTTGAAATTACTTTTGTATTGTAGTATCACTTTTTTTTGCAGTATCACTTTTTTCCTTTTTTTTAATGCTTTTGTTTTGTTTTTTATTTTGAGGGGTTGTTTGTTTGTGTGGCTTTTTTTTTTTCAATCTTATAGTGCAAATTTCAAGTTGTCTGCTTCCCACCATAACAAAGAAAATAAAAGAAAGCTGCTTAAAACACCAACCAACGCCAAATCTAACATGTGATCAATAATGATTCTATAAAGTGTCTTAGGAACTGCAGCACAATCTCACCTTTTTCTGTTGTTGCATTAGGAAAGAAAATTTTCCTTAATATTCTGCCCTATAAAATTATTGATGTGCATTGTTAAACAGGTCTTCGCACAGAAGACTTTTTCTCAATAGCAGGAAAAGTGACTGCAATATACATTGCAACTTTCTCACAGGGTTTTCTGAAAGTTAAATATTTTTCGAAACATTTCAAAAATCTTGATTTATAGTTTCTTTGGAACTATGGCATTCTCCTTGTCCCATTAAAGCCTTTGTTCCCTCTTTTTTTTTTTTTTTTTTTCCCCCTGTGCATTCTTTCTGGTTATTTAAAATGTTTTGTGAGGCAGGGGTGGGTGGAATATAAGCATTATATAAAGCAATGTCTACCTGTCAGCATCTGCAAGTTGATAGTAATGTCTTTACCAGCTCAACAGAAAGCATTTTGCAAGTGGTTGTGTGAAATCCTATTTTACAAAATGAAGTGGATTCCTCCCTGGCTTCAGTGTTCTTGCACAGCTGACTTCATTTACAACATTTGAGCAAGACTTGCAACATCAGACCATATGTTTGATAACTGGAACGTTTGCAGTAGGGCAAAGCCTTGGTGTGTATTGATCACTTGGCTGCTGGGTCCTACATCTGCTGTAACAAAGGAAATCCATGGCTAATGCAGCACCTCATCTAAAAGGAAAATCAGTACTTCTGAAATGGTAACAGTCCAACAGACTGCCAGATATTTCAAGGGGTACTGCCAAAATCTGATCAGCAGAGGATCTGAAGCAAAGATTAGCTTTAATAGGGTTGAAGTACCTTGTGTAACTTTGAAGAGAAAAAGGTTGCTGCCATGTGTTTCTTTCAATATACAAAATTGCTATAATATTCTTTTCTACAAAAAGTAACTGCATAGTACATCACGAAAAATTAACAATGCTTTACCTTTTATAGCACCTTCCTTCTAAGGACTGAAGTATATTTTAAAACTGAATGATGAGATTTCACAAAACCCTTCCTAAATTCAGGTATATGAGGAATTGAGGGACATGAAAGTAAACATACCTGCAAAACAGTATCAGAGACAAAACAAAGATGCTGGGAAACTTGAATTAGTGCTTCAGGGGTGCGGGTTTTTTTTTTTGTTGTTGTTGTTGTTGTTTTGGGGTGGGTTTTTTTTGTTTTTTAATTAAAAAAAAGTCACTTAGGTTTTTTACATTTTTCATTATTAAAACAAATAAAATAATAAAGTAAAAGTGACATTGCTTTTCATGCTTGTTTTTATTCTTTGTAAAACACAAGCTTTTAATAGCTTTAAGTCTCTCCCTTTTTCCTTTTTTTCTTCTTTTTTAAATAATTGGGATTTTGTTAATCAAGTAAGTGAGTCTGCACTGCATAGCTATGGCTCTTTCTTCTCTGATTTATAACAGACACAATTGTCATGTGGATTTAAATTTTTATGATGTTCCAGAGATTCCAGAAAACAAGGTCAAGCCTATTTCAGTGTACTTGATTTTACTTAAATTTGCTGACATACTAAAAGAAAATTTCCGACAAGAGGATGACATTATATACTAGTGCTGAAAAGAACTAACAAATTATAGAATTTAATCATTTAAAATCTTGCTTAGAATGTAAAATGTATCAGATCATACCAAGGAAAATAGTCTTAAATCACTAGTCCACCTTACATAAGGAATAATATAAACACAAGTGTTCAAGTGTTGTAGATGAGGCATTATATTCTTGTCTAACATAAAACACACCCATAGCTCTTAAAAAGGTTAAGAATATTAAGCACTTGGTATTTTTGAATGTCAGTATTAATTTTTTTTCTGCAAGTGACTCTAAGGAAGTTGTTAACTTAAATATGGATTGTGAGAGGAAAGAAATGCCTCTCCTCCTTCAATCATAAATATTTGGAGCAGTAGGCTGAAGCACAGCGCAGAAGCCTAGCTCTTCTTTCTGTCAAAGGAATTCTATTCTATTGTTTCCCATAGATATTTGTCTACCAACTGTTAAAATACTTCAATCATGCAAAGTTTGCAATTTTTTCCATAAATTTGATTCTTTATTAAAAAACCCTCCTGTTAAAAACCCTGATTTGTTCTTAATTTAAGTCTCATCATATTTACTGTGAGCCACAGTTTGTTCCCCTCTTGGCTAACATCCCACTCAGAGCCCTTACTACATTTGTGTTCCACCTTCTCATCCTTACACTTAGCAGCTCACACTCTTTCGATCACTCTCTGAGCATCATACTTGCTAGACTTCTACTAACACTGTCTACTCCTCCATCCTCAATCACCCTTCTTGAAGTGCTAGTCCAAAAACAGGACTCCAGCTGAGGTTTTGTGAGTATTCATAGAAACAGTACTTTGTTTCAAATCTGTCACATGCTTTTTCTTTTCATAAAAAGCATAACCCTGTGGTCAGCTTGTGGACAATTAAATCTCCTAAATCTCTTTCTGCAAAGCAGCTGCCTAACCAGCTGTTCTCATTTACTGCTTCCCCTCTATGCATGAGGCTTTTCACTTTGTCATAGGAGGAAATGAGATGAGATTGATAGGATTTTTTCTTGGCTAATCAGTATTTGCTGTCAGTCATTTCCTTGTTTGCTTTTACAAAGTGGGGTTTTAAAAAAAAAAAAAAAAATATTTGCTAATGTAATTATTATAAGTGTAGCAATGTAGCACCAAGAAATTATTTTTGGTGGGAATTCGCCTTGTGTCTACACATGAAGTCCTGTATTATGTACACAATTACACCACTGGTGATCTTGAATCATCTTCCCTCTTGGACGAACAAAGATCAAAATCACACAGAAAGGCACCAGATAGATGCCGCACTTGCAACATGGGCACAAGGACCTTCAGTAGTTAACTTTCTATAAACGCACATTGTTTTCTCAGGACCTAGCAAATTTTCAAAATTTTTTCTAGGTAAAACACAATATTCTAGAAGCACAATAGCCCCATGAGAGATCACTGCACATTGAAACTCAATCCTTCCTTCTTTGCACTGTTCCAGTAAGTAACATAGATAAACCCAGTGACACCACTGAGGGAAACTGAGGCAATTACAACTTTCTTTCTGAGCAGCCTGTGATGGAGGCTATCAGATTTAGCTGACTTGACAACAGCAAAAATATTTAAATACCTTTTAATATTTTTTTATGAATTTTTTATTTCTTTGTGTTTGACATTAATTGTGCTTCCCGCATGTGTTGCTGTTTTTGTGGGTGGGACTAATATAGAAAGATACTAGAAGTATTAGCCTGCTAGACTTCATTTTGTTATCATTTGTCTGATGAATGGATATTTTCCTTGGGCTTTCTTTTCTTGCTAGTGTTTTGATTGCTATATGATTTTTATTATTTGATTCTTTTGTTTGCTTGTTTGTTTGTTTGTTTGTTTCTTTGCTGGCTGCATCCCAATTATTTGCATATGTTTTTTAAAATTAGTCTTAATTAAAAGGAAATTTGAATTCAGCTTAGCTCAAAATACTTGAAGTCTGCAATAAATTTGCAAGAAAATCTAGACCCTAAATCTTAAGAAAACCCAAGTAGTACTTCAAAACTTGAAATTAAATAGGAAACAGGTAAAGTTTCTGTAACTGCAGTGCTGAATAACTTCACTGTTTTAAACTACTCTATTTCAGGAGAAAGTTAGAAAGAAAGAAGACCTATTGAAGGTAAGCAAAAACTATACTACTATACCAGTCAGGTGGAATATATGTGACAAAAAGAAAATATGAATAAAAAGTGTGTTACAGAACACTTAATGTGTTTCTTGAGTAATACAGTGAATGCAAGCTTATAATTAATACATTTTAGAGCTTCCCTGAAAATGAGCATTTTCCTGAAACTTGATGCAAAATATTAAATCATAAATATCGTTCAGTTTTAGTTTTGCCAAAGTAATGGTGTAACTTCTTATGTTCTATATCATACTGTATATGTATAAATGAGTTTGTCTATTCTATGCACACCTCATCACAATACATTTCAAATTCTTTCTTGATTTCTAATCTGCAAAAAGGGAAAAGGCACCAGGAAATATTATTTTGTTATGGACACTATCCTTTTTGATCTAGATATGATATACTGGTTTACAAAACCCAGTGCATTTTGATCTCAAGTATTTTGGACATAAACATAGGAAACTTAGAAACAAAATCTGTGTTCTGTGAGAACATAGGCAGTGTATAGAAAAGCAAGGAGGAAATACATAGTGCCAAACAACAGATGTTTGGGAAGTTTTTCTATGCAGTGAGAAAAGAGTAGTTAAGTGTAGAAAAGAGTAGTTCCTGTCCAGATTTGGTGATTATTCAGTTTTCCAACTTTTACAAGCCCTATTCATCAGTCTGATGAATATATAGGGAGTTTTGGAATCGCTTTATTGCAAAACACCAAGAGAAGGTGCAGTTTCTGATGACGTGATTGACATGGTTGACTCAAACTGAAATTTGTTCTCTGAGATAAATTACCAGTGGAACGCTATTGGGATCTGTGCTGGAATATATGTTATTTAGTATATTCAGATATGTTCTAGTAAAAGGGTCTAATAATGAATTAATAAAATTTCCTGATGATATAAAATGATTCAGACTAACCAAAACTAAAACTGTCATGAGTTAGTCTTTTACTGTCTGACTTGCCAATGAAATGGTAAATGAAATTCAGTGTCAATAAATGCAAAATATGGCACACAGATGAAAACAATCCTGTACAACTGTGAAGCTCTAAAATAGATTTTTTTTTTAATTGCTTTAGTAAGTGATTTGGTGAGTCACTGTCAGCTGAAAATTCAGCAACGGTCAAAAAAAACCCAAATAGAACATTAATAATTATTAGCAAAGGAACTGAGAACTAAACAGCATAACTGTACCTCTGAATGAATCAAAATCTAGAGTATTGCACACATTTCTTTCAAAATAGATACAAGAGACCTAGAAAGATATTAAAAAGGCCAGGAAAATTCTGAACTTATGGAAAGGCTAGTGTATCAAATAAGAGTTATTTAACTTTGAAAAATAGATGAGGGGAGAGGGAGACTAGCCATGAAAACCTTGGGAAAAGAAAAAATGTTTCTCCCAGCACAGAAGCTGAAGGGAAGAGTGTGCAGGGATAGAAGTTTAATATTTTTTAAGAGGTTTAAAGGATTTTTTTTTTCCCCTACAGTATTCAGTAGTGATTACTGCAACTGTCTGATGCAAATATGTTGTTTATAACTGTATCAATGGGTTAAAAAACCAAAACAGACAATTTCCTTGAAGGAAGGTGGGTAGGGATTATTACATGCAAAGATGCATTGATAGAGATATGACCCCCCTTCAGGAAAATCCATGTGATCCATTTTTCTGGGAGCAAGGAAGACATAGAAAATCACTTGCAATCTTTGTGTATCTTTTGCTGAACCATCAGCTTCTAGTTACTGCCAATGACAACACACCAAGTTAAATGAACCATCTTTCACACAGTGCAGCATGTTCTTGTCTATTTTAACTGAAATATATTTGCAATATTAATATTTTTACTGATTTAAAGTAGTTGACTTGGTTTTGTAATGGATAATTTGCTCTTGATAAACAATGAGATGATGATATTCATGCTTCTTCAGAATATTTAATTTACTAATCTGAGGTGTTTGAAGGGAGTTTTAATATAGACATGGGAAAAGAAAGTTTAATGGGTGCATGTTGCCTGTTTTTGTGGGAACACTAGGTACTTGTAGTGAACGATGGCAAAAGACAGATAATAATACCCTTTTCTCTAGATTTTTTCTACCAAATGTAACATTCATTAATTTTATAGTGTCCAAGTCTGAATCAAGTACTCTGTGTTAAGAATTTATGGCTAGATTACGTACATGTAGGAATACGTTAAGAATAAAACAGTAGAAAGAGAAGCAGAGGGAAAATATATGGTATCATGCGATAGTAGCCTGGAGGGGGAAAAAGGGAGGGAAGTGAAGGAATTCAGATCATAACTTGGATTTTTGAGATCTCCAGTTATACTGCTATTGGTACTACTGCTAATAAAATTAAACAAAACTCAATTTGAGATGGAGAGTTTAATGTATAGAGTAAATCCTTAGGCTATTACTAACAAGCAAAGTTATACCAATTGCAAAAGATCCCATATTCAAGCACAGAAAAAAAAATTTTCTTTGTCCTGTCTACAGCTAACGTTTTTCTCTGTTTTAATCAGCTTCATATTATACAGGAAATATGGGATTAATTTTGTCAGTGGAAGTGAAATATTCCCCAATTACTGCATATGTCACAAGGGCTAAGAACAATGGTACAACATCTGTGATGGAGCTGAAAGAGTTTTGCAAAAACCTGCTTGGCCAGCAAGTGCTCTTTCTTTCTTTATAGCTTACTAAGCTCATTATGCAAATGCACAGGATGATATTAAGCAAAGAAATTTAAGACTGAACACTAAGAAAAATTTCCCATGACAATGATTCTGTTAACTTCCTGAGAGAAATGTGAAATATGCAAAACTGGACTAGATAAAACATTGCTAATTGTTTCCAGGAACATCCATCTAGCTCTCTGATATTGAAAGATGGTTAGATACCCTGAAAGATCATCTTTATCTCTGATTTCTATGATCACAAGAAACTGATACATAATGCTCCTGAACCATTGTTCATACACCCTGCACTACCACAAAGTGCTATTTTGTTATCTGAACCCTTGGTGCATGTGCTACTACAGTGGTCCATTACTGTAGTAAATGCCAAAGGATAACAAGGCAGTTTGAGGGAAAACAAGACAGGAAGCAATAAAGCTCAGTATAAGCTGTTTTGGTTTGCTGGCCTGGTTTGACAAGCCCAGCCTTCTCAGGAGAGAGCTATTGTGGTTCCCTCTCTGCTCAGGGGAGTCAGTGTGGTGGTGTAAGTACAGCCTGAATGACAGTGGAAAAGAGGACACGTTATGGTGGAGAATGACCACATCTTCTTTTGTCATGATTTTGGTACCTAAGCACTTGTTCAGCCCTGGGGGACCCTTTGGAGATAACAGATGAACACATTGTCTCTGCTTAGTATGTGGAAATTCCAGTTGAAATTACTCGTATCTGTAGGAGAAGAACATAAGATACAAGTGTGGTCTGGAAAGCTCAGAGGCAGGTTAATAAAGGGAAAAGTTTTGGCGAGGAAACTACAGGGGAGAAGAGGCAAGAAACAGGATTATGGGCTCCTCTTTTGTGAGAACCATTTGGCCTGGAGTGTGCTACTGTCACCCCAGCTGCCAGCTGCAGCAGACATTAGTGTTCCTGCTGTGACAGTGAAATTCTCATCATGGATGTGTAAACAAGGAAGCTAAGGTCACTGTCATCTTGCTCTAGAATCTCATGATTTATGAGATGCAAAAACTCTTGAAACTATTTCAATTTCAGGCTTAAGTACAAACTCAAGAATGTTATTTGATTTTATCTTTGGGACAGACTTAGTTCATGCTTAGAATTGGGAAGGAATGAAATCCTTTTTAGCACATTTTTTTCATACCTTCTGTTTCTCAGGATTAGATAGAGTTCTGTGTATCACCACCACCCTCACACTTATTTGCACATCCTGGGAAATAGCTATCCGATAAAGCCTGCTCTCCCCATCCTGCTCTTCGATTTCCTTGATGTGGTATTTTACCCCTTTATTCCCGTGAGTAGAACTCATGGGCTGCTATAATTATTTTTTATTTTCTGTGCCATATATATAATCAGAACTTAGATATCTTATTTGCTGTTGCACAGTTTTCTAATGGGTTACAGTTATGTAAATGAGAACACACACTTCTTTAATCTTGCTTGATTCCTTCCTCTCAGATCAGTTTAGAATAATAGTAGTGAGCTGCTCATTTTGCATCCACTAGATGCCTCATGGTAAGCTAACACCAGGGCTTTTTTAATTTGAAATTCATTGCTGTGTCAAGCAGAAGGATGCTTTTATTTAACACAGGAAAACAATTGGATGCCTGAGGCACCTGCGTTCTATTTTCATCTGTCATTAATTCACTATGTGTCTTAAGCAATTCACTGAGACCAAGCTGTTTACATTCAATCAGCTAAATATATCTGAACAAACAGTGTGATTTCACATTTTCTTAAATGAATCTGGATGCTTAGTGTATCAGAAAATCATACTTCACTATTAACTGCTTTCATGTTAATTTAAATTCCTGACTTTTCTGAATTTGAAAAGTTTAGATAGAAGATTTTGATTTTTCCCTTGGTTTCAGCATTTGTTTCACGGATATAAAATATCTACATTATAGGTTATTTTAAGAAATGCTTGGTCTTTTAAAGGGCGTTAATACCTTCAG
This sequence comes from Fratercula arctica, assembly GCA_947846985.1. NCBI lineage: Eukaryota > Metazoa > Chordata > Aves > Charadriiformes > Alcidae > Fratercula > Fratercula arctica. The sequence continues at coordinate 50,454,901 of CANTUZ010000005.1, read as the reverse complement.
ATAAAAGGAAGGAATTCACATCCTGTTTCCTAATCCCTGTGATTCTCATCAGCAGTCAAGCTCACTGATGATTTTCTGCTTAGCAGTGTTGCATGTTGCATCAGAGCAACATAATCTGGATCATTTTCAGCAAGTTCAGTCCTCTGTTATGCATTTCTCCATTATTTACTTTTGACCAATGCTATAAGCCTACAAATCAGTACAAGTTACTGAATTTTTATTGAAATCTAAAAATATCAAAGACACATTTTGGATCAGACATTGGGTTTTGGACTAAGCTCTGAGACATTGGGTAGTACATTCAGGTTCTGCTTGCAACCTTAAAGTCTGCATGCATTTGAAATTATTTTCTAGGCTAAGCTATATTTTACATGAGGATAGTAAAAGTCAAGAATATCTTTAAAGCTTGCATTCATTCTGCTGATGTTACAAAAATATGAAATAAAACCACCAAACTTAAACTACACTTGTGTGAAGAGAAGCCGGTTGCTAAGTGCTGATCATACAACCTGTGCTCTGGCTACCACAAACAGATGGGATTAAAAAAACCTCTCTCTATATATACCCCAAGGAACAGATGGATATGAGTACTCAGATACCATTTTCTCTGACACATCAGCAATTTCTCATCTCATACCATGAAATTAAACTGACATGACCTTTTAGGTTTGACCCATTCATCTGCAAGTCACTATTGGTATGCTGTGTCTTGAAAATGTTTTCTGGCATAGCAACTAGTGTTACAAAGAAAGAAAAGTGTTTCCACAGACAGGAAACTTTAAACCAGGTTCCTCTACACTTATGTAAACATTTTTATACAGTTATATCTAAGTAAACCATAATTCAAAATAGTCTATCAAAACCTGCAAATGTAAAAGCTTTTTTTTTCTTTTATTTCATTTTTGCATTTACTCTAAGTTAAATTTTGTAAAGGTTTCTTACTTCTTTGAGTTCAAAGAAGTTGAAAGTTTATCAAGTGTCCTACTCCATATAATTTATTTACAAGATTACATTGTTTATTGTCACATGGATTTCAATCATGAAGCTGTAAATCAGGTGTAGCTTCAGTGAATTGACTGCAAGATTCAAATCTGTCATACAAAATAGTATATCTCCTTCTTAATTGAACCTTGTCCAAAATCCTAATTAGGATTTTTTTTATTTTTGTTTGGTACCTAATTCCATTGTATCTTCCACTCCAGAGGTCTGAATTCTTTTATAATGGGAAGAGAAAATTTAGTCTTAGCCTGCCTCTTGACTTTACAGTAGGTGTCTCAAAACCTCTTTTAAAAAGTGCTGCTCTTTCTCAAGGTATCTCCTGCCCAATATATTGCTTATTGTATCAGGAATCCCTTCAAGAAGACTTGCCTTTTTTCCAAGAACATATCCTTTAAATCATCAGACACAGGTGTTTCTGTTGTTTTTTTCTTAAGTCAATATTTCTCTACTTCTCAGTTTCTGAAAACCTGGTTAGTCTGCAATTGGTAATCATTCTGGGCCCACAGTGTTTGAAATATCGTTACTCAGTGAGCTACTTCCCCATTCTTCTTAATGAAATGGTATTTTCTGCATCTTCATTTGTTGCTTCCTGTTTCCAAAAGCCAAGTCTCCAAAAATTCCAGATATCATAAAGCTTACCTCAGACATTCAAGCTTTTTCATTCCTTTAAAAATCAGAATGGATCAATTAAAAAACAGCAACGTTAAAGATGAAAGAAAATCACACGTTCAGCCTTTGAATACTTAATTATGTGAAGGCTTGTCTGTAGTTTCTGTTAATTTCAGTGTGGACTGAGATAGGACTTAATGTATTTCTTACACAAATCTTTTCTCTTTGAATTGGAGGATGAGTCTAATAGTCTGCTTCATTGTGCAATCTGAAGAGCATGAAAAAGAAACATCGGAAAAACCATAAACAAAGAGTCATGGTTATATAATTACGAGATGTTCCAATATGTTATGTCAGACAAAAGAGGCTTAAATCCTAAAGTTATGTTCTGGTGAAGTTTTATGGCTGAGCCCAGATCATACCCCTTTGGGATTTCAAAACTTGTATAATGCCTTTCCAGGGTCAGAGGTGTGTCATCAAGATAAGCTTTAGTGGCTTTTCATACTTTTGAAGTGATCTACTTCAAAACTTGTTTTCTTCAAGTACATTCTGCCTTTGATAATAAAAGGATGCTTTGTTGTGACTTTGTTATGGTTTGAAGAACCCACAACAATTTATTGTTTAGACAATTATTCTATCACCCACAAGGGAATGGGAATTGTGAAAAGACAAGGAAACCCAAGGGTTGAAATATAAACAGATTTAATAGAATAATACTAGATAATTAACATTAATAACACTAAAGAACCAATATTGATACCGATACCAATATAAAATATACAAGGATTATAGTCAGTCAATTCTATCAACAGGAAGCTGTCCAGTCCCAGCAGTGGACAGCAAATGTCAGACACTGCAAGAGCTACAGCTTCAGGAGGAAAGGAACTGGCGCCGGGGCAAGAAATTCTCAGGATGGCATCCATCAAGGGAGAGAGAACTTCTCAGCAAACTTTCTAACTTATATTGAATGTGATGGTACGAAATAATCCTGTTGACCAGCTTGGGTCAAGTGCCTGGATCTTGCACCTCCTCATCCCTGCACCTGGCTAGCTCAAAAATGCAGAGACCTTGAAACCCGCATACCATAGCTGGTATGAATTTTCACAAATTCAGACACTAGGCTCTTCTAAAGAAAAATACAGTTTTCCCAAGCATTAGAAGACATCTTACTGAAAAGTGAAATTACTGAAAGAGAAATCGGTCCCGTGTCACTCAAACCAGGACACTTTCTCTTTTCTCCTGATTTATAAGCTAGATGATTGCTTCTGATTTAACACTGGGTGATGTTTAGTGTTACCTGTACTAACCTGCCAACTCACAAATTAACCAGTCAAGCATTAAAGAGCTAAAGCTTCTTTAGAGTTGTGAATTAAACACTAGCATACAACAAAGAGTTAGTAGAGGTGTATATATTTCTGCCTCTTGGTGGGTAAAAATAGAGCATTAACTCTTTTGTTCCTAAGAAACTTAGAGAAAAAGTTGGGGGGCTTTTTCCTCCATGGAACTACCCCAGGCTACAGTCCATCTCAAGTTAGTTATCGATCTCTTAGGAAGTAAGACAAGGGATTTCATAGTAATATGCTGATGACATGTACCAGCTAATTCTAAATGTTTAGACAACTCTGCAGTGACTTGCTGTATTTCTGTAATACACTGCTGAAATTGAGACAATTTCAGCTAAAAGAATTGTGTTTTGAAAATGTATGTTTATCTGACTTAGTGAGTTAAAACCCAGAGCTCTAACTGGGTCAGACGTGCGATCTGGAGAAAGTGTGGGAAGCCCAACCTAACAAACTCAAGGCATCACTACTGAATTAATACTTTCCTTTCTATATTCCTAGTGTGCTCATACCTGAAGTGAATCTGAACTAAAAGTGCTGTTTCTCAGTATTGCTATCATTGGTTCATTAAGACCATCTAGTTTGTTTCCTAGTTGATAACAAACTTGGAGGAGACATTCTGGCTGATGACAAAGACAGCATAGAGTCAGATAAGGAAAAGACTGGTGTCTGTACATTATGAAGCAGCCAAGAAACAGGAAAGTTCTCTAGGAATCTTCAGCAAATTTGTATCAAATATTTCTGCCTTAAACTTCCTTATCCAGGAAGATTCACATCTTTATACTAGGATACTGATATCAAGTAAAAAAAGAGTTGTTGCATGTGTTAATAAGGCTGTGGAATGATCTCACATGAACTTGTGAAAGGCATGACATATATGTGGGAGGCCTAGTAAGTGTCAGACTATTTCTGTCCACTTAATAATTTTAACACACAATTATCTGCTAGTTTTTTCACTTTATAGACTTGGTTTGTTGTTCTTCCGCACTGATTATGTACCTTATAAACTGCAGGAGGAAATGATCTTTGATAGACGATTGCAATCAGGACGATAATATATAATTTTGATTAATCAAGGAAGTTTGATTAATTTTGATGTTGAATTTAGAATAATCCTATGCTGGAAGAAAGAGCTGTTTGCTGTCATTCAACATGGGTAATAATATAGAGTTAGGGGAATGCTTATTTACAACTCCTCCAAACACTAAGCTGTAGCTTTCCTAAATTTTGTCTGGAAAAGGTAAACAAGACACATCAGTGATATATTTATGAATACACACATTGTATGCAATATCTGTCTATTGCCTGAGATCTCTGCAATAGCCCTCATTTATTTATGTGTACCATTTCCTAAAAGACTTTTGTGATTATTATGTTCAGTATCTTTTTTTCTACTTTTTTTTTCCCTGTGTTACCCGTGGTGCCATTCCCACAGAAGTCACACTAAGTGCAACTCTATGTAGTCCACAGGTATGTCCTCTTGACAGTCTGTTATCTGTAGTATCTGTAGTACCTATGTAGTCTGATATCTATACAGTATCTATCCTCTTGACAGTTATTGTATAGATGAGAGTCATTTTTAACTGGAAGTCAGTTCTCTGTATTAATTTTTGTAGATTTTCCTAAATGTCCTTAGAATTGCCAAGGGACATAGTGCATATTTATTTAGTTAATCTTTTTGGCATAATTCCATATTAGTTAACGTGATCTTTCTACTTCTTTAACAAATAGGACAACCACATGTAGTATGAGAGACCGGGAGAAACAATACTCGGCCATGCACACTGCATATGATCAAACGGTTATATTAAAAAGATGAAAGAAAGGAACCCATAAAGTTATGATGGGTCACTGATTATCATTAAAATCAAACCAGCTAATTCTAGCATTCATATTAATTTTAGGACAATTAGTGGAATTAATGGTTATTCACAACAGACAGCAGAGGTACCTAACTTTGGAGCTGACACAGATTGTGATGGAGTAAAGAAATACAATTTTAATTAGAGCTTGTGCTAAACTCGCATTACAAATTGCATTTGTTTCTCCTGTATTATCCTGAATTACTTCTGTGTCAATAATTAAATTTATGCAAAAGGTGTGTATTCCAGTGCCAAGCAGAATCACATCTACTGTGACAGAAAGACATTTACAATGCATTTCATTCTGTTTTATTGATCCACTTGTTGTTTTCTACTGTAAATTTAAGCAGAACTGCAGGGTTACAGAGACTAAGAGAATTGATAAAGATTCCTTTCAGTCACTTTCTGTGCATGCCTGGATGAATGCAGGGCACTGAGCACCTGTTCTAAAGCAGAGAGACACAAAGGCTATTATAAGAGCACAACCTCATGCTTCCTTCTGGCCTCAGTGTTTGGTCTGCGTATAGACATTCTCATCTCTATTACACATAGCTAAGAAAAGCACCCTGAAAATCTGTTATGTTATCACCATTTGCAATTACAGTTGAGTGGAAAACTGCTATATGTTATGCAGGAAGGTTAGCATACAGTGACAAACAGAAGCATGTCTTCAATGCCATTGCTCCTTGCACAGCCAAACAACTCTGAAGGTTAAATACAAGTTGAGCCACAAACATGAGATATAAAATGCATTACAAGATTTATTACTATTGTAATGACAGCAAGAAACATTCCAGCTATAATGGATAAGAAATACTTGAAAGAGTTGAGAAGATGTTCCGATGTTGCTAGGAATAAATTAAATACTAAATTTATTTGTCCATAGCTTTTGGATGCAACACCTGCATGTAAATACAAAGGCCTGCAACAAAAAAAAAAAAAAAAAAAAAAAAAAAGGAAAAGAGAAGAAGCCCTGTCTGCATTTCCTGGTGTTAGAAAAACTTTAAACATAAGCAGTGCATTGTTATCACTAGTTCTTAAATGTTCTTTTGAATGCCTCTTTGTCTCTCTCTCTGAGGCTTGCTTACATTCCTGCCTGGCCTCAGGTGTGTGATGTGATGATGGCTATAGAAATAAAAAGCTTCAGATTTCAAGGTCTCAGTCAATGCATTCACTCCTCAGAGTTATGTGGACTCGCAGAGGTACTTTTCGACAAGTGAACACCACAGAATTCTCCACTGATTAATACAGTACACAGATAAACAGGAGAACAATTTTCTAATTTAGGTGTAAGCACAAGTGCCACATTTTTGTTCTGCTTTCAAATAAGTTCTGCAGATAATTTTTATGGTTTGCAAAAACTAAAGGATGTTTTGGGTCAGACAACATTAATTTAAAACACTAAAATCACGAGCTTAGACACTGCATCTAGCTTTCTTAAAAGCAAACTAGAATAGTTTCAATACTGCATAACTCAGTATACATATACATATTCTGAAACAGAAAAGTCTCAGTCTTAGGTCCTTTAAAATCAAATCAATAAAGTTTATGAGGGAGTTAAAAGTGAACTAAGAATATATCACTAGACAAACAAATATTGCCCAGTGGGAACTGTACAATGAAGCTGAAAAATATGCCTCTAAAATTTTGACCTGCAATAGCATGGGTTTTGAAGACAGAAAAAAAAACCAGGGAATACCAATATTGCTATAACTTAAAATAGGAGTATAATTTATTGATGACTTAACTCATACCATATTCCAGATTTAAACCTGGTTTAGGTATGAAATATAACAGCATTGCAACTATTCTCTCTCTCAACAGCTGCTGATTCATGTAAAATACAAACCACCACAAACCACCATGTTGCCAGCATTTTCTGCACATTCTGTTATAGCAAGAACAGAAGGCTGCTTTGGCAAGAAAAATTTCTGCTCTTTGAAGAAATTTGCAGATTTGAGTTTCTTTTATCTAAAAGCAATCAGCATATCATTTCCCTGACTAGCCAAATAACCCCTTATAAAAACATTAAAAGAAAAGTGGGGTTTTTTAACCTAGTATGCCTAATCCGATTCAGGTTGCTAAATTTCAAAGCAAGAGTATGTTCATTTATTCTTTCTTGCATGCTCAACAAAGTTCTAAACTTCCATTTTTACATCATGGATTTGAATTTTTTAAGGGAAAAAAAATAAGTTTTAGATGATAAGGCACCAAAAAGGGTCCAAGATGCCTTTACTAATGCAATGGGATGCATTGAAAAATACATAAGTCAACACAAATGTTTACAGAGGCCTTCGAGACTTATAAAGTACCACAGACCATGGAGAGCTTTTCTTCTAAGAATGCCCAAATGAGTTAGAATCATAGAATATGTTGGGTTGGAAGGGACCTTTAAAGGTCATCTAGTCGAACCATCCGGCAGTAAGCAGGGACATCTTTAACTAGATCAGATTGCTCAGAGCCTCATCAAGACTGGCCTTGAATGTCTCCAGGGATGGGGCCTCCACCACATCTCCGGGCAACCTGTTCCAGTGTCTCACCACCCTCATTGTAAAGAACTTCTTCCTGATGTCTAATCTAAACCTACCTTGCTCTAGTTTAAAACCATTGCCCCTAGTCTGATTGCTACATGCCCTTGCAAACAGCCTCTCCTCAGCTTCCTTGTAGGCCCCCTTCAGGTACTGGAAGGCTGCTGTAAGGTCTCCCTGGAGCCTTCTCTTCTCCAGGCTGAACAACCCCAACTCTCTCAGCCTGTCTTCATAGGAGAGGTGCTCCAGCCCTTTGATCATCTTCGTGGCCCTCCTCTGGACCTGCTCCAACAGGTCCATGCCCTTGTGCTGAGGGCTCCAGAGCTGGACACGGTACTCCAGGTGGGGTCTCACGAGAGCAGAGTAGAGGGGGAGAATCACCTCTCTGGATTTTCTGGCCACGCTTCTTTTGATGCAGCCCAGGATGCAATTGGCCTTCTGGGCTGCAAGTGCACATTGTTGGCTCATGTCCAGCTTTTCATCCACCAGGACCCACAAGCCCTTTTCCTCATCACATCATCCTCCAGCCTGTATTGATAACGAGGATTGTCCCGACCCAACTGTAGGACCTTGCACTTGGCCTGGTTGAACTTCATAAGGTTTGCTCAGGCCCAACCCTCTAGGTTGTCCAGGTCCTTCTGGATGACATCCTTTCCCTCTGGCCGGTCAACCACACCGCTCAGCTTGGTGTCATCAGTAAACTTGCTGCGGGTGCACTTGACCTCGCTGTCTAAATCGTTGATGAAGATATTGAACAGCACTGGTCCCACTACAGATCCCTGAGGGACACCACTTGTCACCCCTCTCCAGGTGGACATTGAGCCATTGACCACCGCTCTCTGGCTGTGACCATCCAGCCAGTTCCTATCCACCGAACAGTCCACCCATCAAATCCATATCTCTCCAACTTAGAGAGAAGGATGTTGTGGGGGACTGTGTCAAAGGCCTTGCAGAAGTCCAGATAGATGATACCCATTGCTCTTCCCTTGTCCACTGATGCAGTCACTCCAGTATAGAAAGCCACTAGTTATAAAAGAACACTTTGCTTTTATGTTCTCATAACCCATGAAATCTTTTCTAATACGTATTCTTTTGAATCAATGTTTTGAATGTACCAAAGTACAATAAGCTATGGTTTTCATCAAAAAGAGACCTTATTATTCAAATATGTCTATTTTCATCATTCATTCACTAAACAGTATCAACCTCAGTCTTATAAATGTGGATTAGGATTCTGTGATTCATTCAGGCAAATAGACCTTTCAGATTCTGGATGCAGTGTTAGACACAATTTATCCATGTAGGCATTCCTATTAGACTCTTGTTATTTAATATGGTGTTTGTGAATCTTTCCACCTTTCTGCTCTATTTTTTTATTGCAGATTCTGGAAATGACTATATTGTTTTAATTCAGTGCCTATGTAGCACTATTCTCAGCAAGAGGCTAAAGATGCAAACCCTGTTTTGGGAATAAACATTACAGGACATCATGCAGAGGAAATAATTTCAATACAGTTCTACTTTTTTGAGAAAACCCTTGAATTTCTGAATCTGTTACTGTTGGAAGATAATGATGCTACTGGCTTCCAGATCCTGCAGCACTGAGACATTTTTGAAGTCCAAATCAGCAGTAAATGCTTCTTTGTACAAAGGCATTATTTTACCACTATGAGATTGTTACTTTGGCTAAATTCGGAACCAAATATGAGCTGTAATGACCAAAATATTCTTCCTCATATATAGGCAACATACCTGTGATTATCTGAGAGAATTTCTTATAGCAGTGGCTAAAAGGTGTTATAGTAGTGGCTAAAATATTATGACATGAGACTGGCAACAGAGCTTAAACTCTAAAAAGATTTATTTGAGAAAGCACGGAGGAAATAAATATTATCATTTCTTATATGTGCTGAACCAAAGGAAAGAGTTTTAGTTAGAACCTTGCTCATAATGACACTTTGTGCTGTAAGCTAACATTTGTGCCAGAACTGCACTCTCAAGGTCCCCTTTTGACATTTAAACTTCAAGGATAACATTTTTTTTTTTTTTTTTTTTTTTTTTAATCGTATAATGTGCTAAAAGGATTTTATTTACTGGAAACAAAATCTTAGTCTCCTGTTAAGTCCTGGGGCAGCCAGTGTGGTTTCACGTCACAGCAAGGGAGAGCAACAGGAATTTTACAGCTGTACAAAAAGGTACACACGTTTTCCTTTGTACCCCAGAAACACACTACAGCAAGATTCCTCATGGTATTACACTTCAGTTATAGCAGAAGTGATCTGGAAAGGAACCATGAGCACAATTTTTGGCTTTCTCTTGGTTTTCAGTTGACCACAGCCAGCAACTAAGCATCCACCAGCCACTTGCTCACTGCCTACCCACTCCTCTCCCCTGCTTCCCCTCTAGGGAGAACTGGAAGAGCAAAAGTGAGAAAAAAAATCATGGCTAAAGATAAAGACTGTTTAATATGTGAAGGAAAGAAAAAAAAAAGCAAGTGATACAAAGGCATCACTCACCACCTCCTGCAAGCAGACCCATGTTCAGCCAGCCTCGAAGAAATGGCTCCTTTAAAAAGATCACCCCCCAGTTTTATTGCTCTAAAGATGCAAGATGCAAATCAAACTGCCACTAACAAGCTCTGACACTTCCCTTTGTTTAAAAAAATATTTTTCTTCTTTTATTTTTTCTTATTATCATCTGCCTCTCTAATTCTTCTCAAAAGGGGGACTTATCTTAAAAAATTAAAATCTTACCTGATGAATTTCTTATACAGTTTTACCGATCATGAGGTTAGAGCTGTTCATATAACATCAACAGCTGTTCTTGGTGTTTACCCAGCCTGAACTGACCCTGAACTGAATGCTTGTCATTAACAAATAAAAGTTCTAATGAGTTCATTATTGATTTTTAAAGTTTTTCTTTTTGGAATTTGTTTTCATACACATGCATGAGAATACTTTAAAACGCAATAAGTCGGGATGCACAGGAGAAGTCAGTTTCTGTTTTAATAACTACTGTCATGCAAAATACTTTATTCCAGGCACTTTTAAAGTGCAGGAAATGTTGCAGCTGAGAGAGAGAACTTGACTTTTGCCATGTAGGGGTACTTATCCTTGTTAGCTTAGCCACTGACACAGAACGCGTGCTCTGAACATGTTTACAGAGATCATACCGAATTAAATAACCTTTCTTGAGTATGAAAAATATGACCTTATGTTTAGTGTTCTAGATTACTGGTAACTAACTGAGAGTTTAAACAAGTAACTTTTTCATTGTTCATTTTCCAAAAGGCGGTCAAAAACTTTCACTTCCATTAAAATCAGATATATCTGAATGTCTTGACAGACGTGTACCTTAGGCATGTAGGTTTTTATGTTCCTATGCAAATATTGTTGTTTCCTAAAGCAGTTAGACACGTGAGAATTTTCTTGGTCTAAAACTCATAAATGTGACAATTTCACTTTCAGAAGGTAGACAGTCATTGGCTTCAAGTCCTAATAATGGCAGCTGTCTGTATACATTGGATTTTAAGATAAAAATTATTATTTCATACTTACTATCCAAAAACTAAGGCACCAAAAATTATTATTTTCATAGCTTTAGCTTGCAGCTTTCTGTAGGTCTCCTTTTTGTCTCTCAAAATTACGAGGCAAGAAGCTATTGCCAGGCAGCAGCAAAGGTGGCTGTTCTGCAAAGCAAATTATGCTGGGAGCCATGGGTGACAGCAGAGGAGACCAGTGCAATGCCCTGCCAGGTAAGGGGTGCAATCCCAGCATACCTGACAAGAAAGGCAGAGCAGATCTGGGGATGGTAACCAGGCTCAGCAAACAGTTCAGCACTCAGTGGACAAATGTGCAGTGATAGAACAAATCCAAGCTCAGGTACAAGGCTGAGCACAGACACAGACGCAACATGTCAGATAAGGATCAAGGGCAAAGGCCTGAATTAAATGCAGCTCCCAAACAGAAGGGCACTAGGAGGAGGATGTAGACAAGACTTCTCATAGATCTTTCGATGGAAGCATCTTCCAAGATTTCACATCTGCACTATATCAGCTTTTAGCCCAGGCTAAGGGCCTGGGGAGTGGAAAAGAAATTGCAGGGTCTGCTTAGGAACATGGTTTAGTGATGGTTTTTGTCAGTGTTAGGTTAATGGTTGGAGTCGATGATCTAAAAGGTCCCTTCCAACCTAGATAATTCTATGATTCTATGATTCTATGATGCAGGTAGAGCCCTCACAGCTGTGCAGGTATAGCGAGCCTGAGAAAGTATATAATTGGTGAAGGTTTCTCATCTGTTCAGGCAAAATTCAGATTCACTACAGTGCTAGAGTAGATTCAGATGGGAGAATATGGATGAGTGAAAGTCTGAGAGAAGGTAATATGTAGCTTGCAGGAGCTAGCGGTAAGTATCTCTCTACTTTTTTCACTCTCTTCAGCTATTCTGCTATATTGTTTGGTCTGGGCTGTTTGCTTTCAACCTGGATTCAAATATGCGAGTCTGAACAAATCAAGATTTTGTGCATTAAAGATGAGCAGTATCTGGTTATGTTGGATCCTTTAGCAAAGCCATTTCTACTCAAATATTACTTTGAATAATAAACACGAGGGATTCGTGAAGGAACAATCACAAAAAATAAATTGTTTCTTCATGAAGATGTTATTCAGATAAGGCTCTGTGAGAAATACTCCGTCCTTGATTCCTTAAATATAAATTGTAACTCCAAAAGAGATAAGTTCAGTGGATTTGGGAGTTGTTTGTTTGCTTTTACATTCATAAAAATCAAGGTACTACTTTCTAAACAAGACATTGCAGTATCAAATAGAATGTCAAATATATTTGCTTTAATACTTCATTTTTAATATCCTTTTATTTTTTTCTAATTCACTGAAACAGAATAACATTACTGCCGTTTCAAATGCACAGTCAGTTTAAAGCTGTTGCCTGGACCACAGGTGGCAGTACATGTTTAAGTATGAATATATCGAAGCAGCTTGTGTCAGTATAGGAAGAAACTTGATCCTTGCTTGTTCTAGTTCAGCTAATCAAGATCAAATATTGTATTTGTTAGACTGTGTGAAGACAAACCTGAGTTTAAAAGGTTCCAGTATGTGTAGTAAAGTAATATTAGAGAACATGAGAATGAGAAATGTTTAAGTCCTAAAGGAATTGTGATTGCAATAAGCAACACTGTAGAATAGGTAAAGGCTCTGTATATTGGCTCTTCTGAGTTCTGATTGCTGTTTTTAGGCAGATGAATTAGCTTATCAAAGCTAGACACAGATGGGTTTATTAATGGCCCCATTTCTACCCAGGCCTGTATGAGCTCTAGCATTTTTCTAATCTGCTTTGGATTTGTTCACTTTTACGGAAAGTAGTCAGTTGTTATTGACAGCTTTTAATATAACTACCAGAAGCTAACTCAAACTTTCAAGAGACTATTATTCTGATTAAAAATATGCTAGAAAAATACTAGGAAGCTATTTACAACCAATAACAAAATACTGGGTTTGCCATCTGTGATAGTTAAGTAATATATCTGCAATAGTTAGATATTTTCACTTCTATAGCACTGTTTACTACAGCTTACATACGTTCTGGGGTACGAAGTGGTTAAAAGGCTCATAGTGAAACCACACAGTAGAAAAAAGTAGTAAGAGAGCAGCTGGATCCACATACACTGTGGCTCATGTAAGACTCAAACAGGGACAACTAGAAGAACCATCAGGCCTTATTTTACATTTGAGGCGCAACCTTTGTTAGCAAAGCAGCATCTAGGCCTTCAGGGACGCTGATCCAAGGCTTCCTTCTCCCTCCTAATCTTCTTAAATGACCAAAGAGCAGTATGTGAGAGAGAGTGTTTGAAAAATTATGTAGCTACTAGACCGTCATCCTAAATTCTTCTGGATATTATTTACTGTTTCTTTTTATAGTGTCAGGAAAAAAAAAAAAAAAAGGTTATGATTATACATATCAAAATAGCTGTAGTAGAATTTCTTGTCTCTAGAAGGAAATGACCTTGAATTCAATTTCTGCAAAATGCATAAGGAACATTTTATTGCTAAAAGTCTGTGTCTTTTGAGTTAGTTTTCCAATGTAAAGTGAATATCTAGCTCGCAGAACTGTTCTAAAAATGCAGTCATGTCACTATTCCCAGACTCTAATGACTAGATTACTAGCCAACTGTATTTATAGAGAGTTTGTACCATTGTTACCCCATGTGTGAAAGAACTTCACCCCTACCCCCCTGCCCTGATATTATATGATCCCTGGACTTTTATACAGAAAAGTCTATTCCTCTTCTGCTTTTACTTTACAAGGTTAATGTAAAATAAGCAAGGCCTTTAATGAGCAGCTCTCCAAGGACCATACTAGGAGACTCTCCTAAGCATTCTCTCACTTAATTCCTCTTCATCATATATATATATATATATAAAAAATACATATATATATAATATATATATTTAATATATATAATAATATATATATTTAAAAGTTGAATACAGTACTACATTAAAATTCCTATCAATGCTCTGTACAATATAATTATTAACTTTCTTCCTTTGGTTGAAATATTTTACTAGAAAACGCCTGATAAATCCTAGGGTTGCATTTCCCATCTCCATGATACCTGACATTCAGCCACTGATTAGCTGGGGTTATCAGTTTTGTTTCTGGCTCTTTCACTTCCAGTTCATCATCTCAGACGAATACTTCAGCTGTCTTCAAGTGCTGGACTTCACATGCAATATCATTACACTTTTATCCTTCTTCTTTGTAGTATCATTTAACCACAGTGCTCCTCCAGTTTTTAATCTTAGCATATTTCATTAGGTTTTTGTTCAAACACCATTAATGTAAATGTGGTAAAATCCAGCACTTAAAAAAGGATGTCTCTAGCTAGAAAGTAAAGATCTTGTGGTGTAGGTTGGATGGTGAGATGTTGTAGATGATTTGACACATCAAATAGAAGAGTAGCCTGAATTCATATATAGCCACAGTGCTTAGAAGAGACTGCATGAGTTTTGTTTCAGTGAATAAAAAAAATAGTTCACTTCAGGCATTACCTTGGAAAATTGTCATAAATTATACTTTCTCTTGATGAATTTTTCATATTAATTTGTTATGTTGAAATATGGAGGAGATTATACTTTCTTCCACATGTTTCTGCTAAAGTTTTTTTTATTTCAGGACAGGAGATCAACTTGCATATTATTTTTATTGTTGTCTTACACAAACTTTAACTGATGTTCTACCTGTGTTAGAGTGGGAAAATTAATGCACTTGTCTTCTAGGGGAGAAAATAACCCAACAAACCAACATATGGTTGTCATGATGAGTCCTAAAAAAATGACTATACTACTATACCTGGAAATGGAGGAAATACTTTTAAACTTCTATTATTATTTTATCATTAAAAGGGGAATTTTCTGACATTACTTCTTTTAGGAAGGTGTTTCAGAAAGACAATATAATGTCTTAATTCTATGACAGATAAATAGTCATTTGAAAAACCTTGTCCTGCAGTTCTATGTTTCAAAGAGAGTTATTTAAGGCATTACAGATTTTTGCTGGAATGTGAGCTTCCCATGCAATGCTTAGGGGTCAAATGTATTAGTTGGATATACAAACCAGAAAATAGCACATAGTAGACTCTCGTTACCTCTTTTCTTAGCTCTACCATAACTGTTTCTCAAATGCTGTATACAGTTTTGCTATCAATCATTTAAAGAGGAAATTGATAAGTCATATTCAGAAAAGAGGTCGGTCCAGCAGGCAATCTCTATTTAGCTTTTCAATTAGAAGGTTTGTTCCCCCTACTGATAAACCAATCTAAAAATGAAAACATTTATATAATTCAGTGACCCAACGGATGCAAATTATTATCCTAAATTCTAGCATCACCTTAGCCACTTCTAAGACTGACAATATTTTATCACTTGGAGCTCCACAACTGCCAACTTGTGTGCTTTTTTTTAAAAAAAAAAAAAAAAAAAAAAATAAAAATCCAATGCTCCCCTTTCTTTTGCAGATAAATCTAGGATAGTGCTCTTGTATACCTTCAGATCAGAAGTCATGTTTCTGTAAATATTTTTAATAGATATTCCTTATTTATAAGCTATGCATGCTATAACCAGAATTGTCAACAGATATAGACAGGGAATGGTAAAGTTGTGTTAACTTACCAGACCAAAAACGTGTCTTAGCCTTGAGTTGTTTGATGGTCCCTTATATATTTTAGAAATAGACAGAGCTTCCTGACCCCCTTTTTCCTAATTCAAACTCCCTCAGAAATTTATCACAACAGTCAGTGCGTTTGGGGCTTCTAAAGGAAGTATGGTGCTGAGCAGTTCAAGGACAGAACAGGTACAAACTGCTTCACTTACCACTATATTGAATGATTCACCATTGTTTCTTTCATTGTAAAGGACTTTACATATGAAAGGTGTCTTACTGAAGCAAATTATTGATTTAATCACATTCAAAGCAGTGCTTGGCTCAATAGATATTCAAGTCAGTCTCAAGATATGCAATATCACCTCAGTGCCCAGCTGGAGCGGTGGGTTTTGTTGTGTGGGTTTTGTTTGGGGTTTTCTGTGGGTTTTTTTGGTGGTTGGGTTTTTGTTGTTGTTGTTTCTGAAGCAATCATAGAGGTAGGAGGGAAAAAGGAAAAAAATGAGGCTAAATGCTACACTGATATGTTGCAAATAAAGTCTCAACAAATTCTGGTATGTATACTTCAAATAGTGTAAGATTTAAAAAATAGTAGGTTTTTGACACTGGGAAAGAGTTTAAAAATATTTGAACTAACCAGTCCTACTGTTTCATCTGCAAACAGCTGTGTGCAAGTTTAAGTGGTTTTGACAACTGTTTTCCATTTTCCTAATTTTCGCAACAGAATATAACTTCTGACAGTGTAGTACATGGAGCTCCTCCATACACATGAAAGAGATTCAATTACGACATAAAGGCACTTTTGCAGCATAATATCACCTCTTCTTTTGAACGCTATCCACATGTGAAATTATTTTTTGTTATTTCAGTGTTTTCTTATGAACTAAGGAAACATTCCACATCTCCACAAATCACAGAACTTTCATAGATTTTATTCATTTAATATTTCATGAATTTTTCAAAATCTGTCATTAAGCTAACATAAAAAATATAAGTTCAATTTATTAATAGAAAAAATGCAATAGCATTTCCATGGTAAAACATATGATATTACATTTTGGTTGGTAAAAGAATAGAAGAGTCTGGCAATTCAAAAATGTATTTTTAGAGATTGATGTAAAGCTAGTGAATGTAGTTTACAGGATTGGGATTTTAGAACTTCATTGGTGGTGTGCCCTACTTCAGACGGTATGGGGAAGCAATCAGAGCAATGATAAGCATTATAAAGAGCTTAGTTACTCTATATCTAAGAAACGTGTTTCAGGGGGCTCACTTGCATTTAGGTTTTATTCATATTGTCACTTCATCAAAGCCAAAGAAGTAAAAACTTTTAATGAACTTGAAATTATGATCTGGAGTTATTGTTGTTATTATTACTACATTTCAGTTGACCATTGTTTATACAGGAGGACTAAAAAGCCACTACAACCAAACAGATCTATAATCTACTTGTACTGTAAAAAAAAAAAAAAAAAAAAAGCAGCATTCCTTTACTAAAAAAAATTAAAATGGTGTAATTACTTGATATCCATTAATAACTATAAAGAAGACACATCAAACAAGTAGTAGTAAATCTTTTAGGAAGGTCTGATATGAAAATGCATAATAAAGACCCAGTAAAAAGTTTTACTAATTGTAAATACTAATTGTAAATACTTTTTGCTAATACAAGCCAGTATTCAATTACTTTTCAGAATTAAATTTAAACCTTATCAATATAGAGATGGAATTAAGATTGGTTTAGATTTACTTCCACATTTTGAAACTTTTGTATATTCACTTGGTAGTATTACTGTGTTGTACTGCTTGACTATTATTTCAGATTCCTAATTCTGAATTATCTTCCAGTGGAAAACTAAAGCAAAATTTTTTTTTTTAATTTCTTTTTTTTTAATTCATTTTTAATTCATTTAAAATATTTTACTATAAAATATTACATAAATACAGCATACTATAATAGTGCTCCACACAGCTGTCTAGTTACTGTGCTAGAAAAGTTCCTTTAGGCACCTACAGATCCACTTACTTGAATACCTAAAACTGTCATAATCCTGCAGGCTGTGCTGGTGCCTAAAATCTTTGCCTGTTGGAGTCAGAACCTGTCCATTCTTCTGCTTTATTAACCTAAGAAGACTCTCATCAACATGTAAAGGTGCTTTGAGCACCACTGATTATATTCCTGTGGGATTCAGTTTAGCACAAAAAATTGTCATCTAATCAATACATGTGATGACCTGTGTTGCATCCAAAGGAGCTGATGGTGGTGATTGCATAGATGGTGCTTTTTCATTGGTGTCTGTCTGCCTGCCTAATGTCTCTGAGTGGCAGATGCTGCAGGGAGGCAGGCATAAAGAGTACTAGTAGCTAGAGTAAACAGTAAAAAGTTTTGAATCGATCTTTTAGATGAAACATGACACTGAAATGTTTGAAAATTGAAATTGTAGTCAGTTCTAATAATAATGAAATAATAACATGCACACTTTATTCTAGAAAGAATTTCTTAATGAAGCTCCTTTGATTTATTTAAGTGTCTACACGTACAGTTTAAGGGCCTAAATCATTAAAATACATGACTGCTTTCTCTCCATTCAGAGACGGTGTGGATACTGCATAGAACGTCTGATGTTTCACTGATTCAAAAAAAAAAAAGTTAGGCCAATTCATGCACAATTTTTGCTTTGTGTGTATGTTTTGCGCTGACATCCTAATTGTAACTAAAGCCATTAGATTAATGTCCTATTTCTGAAGCACAAACTTGCAGACAAACAACTGTAGGTATTGAACAAGAAATACAATTTGCTGTGGTGTTATTTATTTTTAACCACTTGTAAAGAGGTTATGGGTGACTGAGCCCAATCATCTTTTACACTTGTAGAAACAAAGAAATACAAACAGATAACCAATGTCAGACAAAATATTTTAGGAGCCAGTGAGTCAGAACGCTTTTTCTGCATGTTTTATAGTGCACTTCATTATTCAATATGAGAGTGAAAAATATCAGCACGGGGGAAAAATGGCAGACAAAAAATGAAGCATATCACATTTTTCTGCTCCAAGTTAATATACCCTGTTAATTTTTTGGCCTGCTCATGGCTGTGTTGATAGGAGACACAGTTTCTCTGTGCTACCCTATTTTATTTAAAATGCAATGCATTTTACGTTACCGTTCCCTTTACTTGACCTTTTGCCTCTCATCCTCTAAGCGCTCCAGGTGAGAGGCAGTAATCCATTACACATAGGTGTGATATACTGTCATGCAAAGTAACACGCCCTACCAGTGAAATTGCCTTCTCTGGAGGTGCTTCAAGGGTAACTTTTTGGGCAGTGAAGGGAGATGAAGGGTGTTCTGCTTTGTTTGGGTATTCTAACAAGCTCAGAAAACATAGTTAGATACTGTAACTTAACATGCATATTTAGTATGGTAACAGCTTGCAGAAGGTGTGTTATTTTCTAAAATGAGCTATTTTTATCACTGATTAGGATCTCATTGTACTTTCCTACCTGATAAAGTTCAGATGTGGTACACCCTCAACCCCCACCCTACTACCTACTTTGTGTTATTTTTGTTTTGAGTCTCAGCTTCAGAGCCTGAGGAATTTCATGGCATTCAAAGTCGTGCTGCTTTTGAAAATGCAAATTCAGGCAACTGGTCTCACCTTTAGCTCTTCTTTCCCGGGCTGGAAGTTAATACTGAGTAACTGCTTGATGAAGGAGAACCTATCACAGCCCTCCACTGTATTACTGACACAATGAACTGCTGGTTGCAGAGAAGTAGTAGGGAAATGGAAGTGATGGCACGATTCTCTAATTGCAGGCTGACGAAGCTGCTTAACTTCAAATTACAAAAAGTAAGTCTGATCTCCCAAAAACTACTTTTTATCAATTTTATGATCAAGTCTCCTGAAAAAAGCAGGTCTCAGTGAGTATTTAGAAAACCAGCAGTCGTCAGGGTCAGTGGACAGCGTGACAGTGAGATCTGGATTACTCTAATGAAGACACATAACTGAGTGATGGAGAATGAAAATGCAATCCCTTATCAGCATCCTAACATCATGTACCACAGAAATGCTGCTGTCTACTGGTGAATTTGTAACTTGACATTTCAGTGTGCTGAATATGAGGTAAAGATTTCAGCATACTTCGAAAACTTAATTCTAAAATGAGAAAGAAAAACAAGCTTGTGCTTGCCCAAAACTTCATGTACCTGCTATTGCCTCTGAACAGAAAGTAACAGACATATCGTTTCTGAAATTGATACCTCACTTTCAGGGAAGCAGTTCTGTTCCCGATAAACAGAGCAGTTGTAGGTGTCACTTCACAGTGAAAACTCTGCAGCAGTTTGTGCGTTTTCACTGCCTTTTAATGATAATCAATGTCAATGGCCAGCTCATTACAAACCTTTTTCATGGATCATCAGAAACGCAGTACCTGAGGGGATGGCCTTTCTTGTTCCACTGAAAACCTGTTGTACCTGCTATTTACTTTAAGATACAAAATGTAGTCTAGAAACTAGCAGACCAGAACAATGACTACACCACACTCTAATTATTTTTGCTGGAAAAATCTTATTTTCTCTAAAACTCCCTAATGATCCTTAGCAAAGAACAATTTAGCAATGAGAGCTGCATGTTAAGGAACACCACGTTTAGATCTATAGTTTTTTGCTTTACATAATGAACCTAAATTAAAAAGAGCATTGCCCTGTCCTTCAAAATCATGCCATTCTCAAAAATTACAGCATGACAATTGGGTATCTTTACTGAGCCTTTCGTTTTATAATTATTATGAACAGTTTTCTCCTTCACAAATTTTGCTTAAGTTAGTTTTTGTTTGTGGTGGGTTTTGTTTGTTTTTATCTAGACAACAGTTGAGGTCAATTCTTTGGACTGCGCTTCTGAGCAGTTAAGTATGTACAGGTGAAGTTAGAAAAAGAAACAAAGATGCCTATATGAGCAGTCTCAGTGGCTGACCCCATGCTGTAAATCAAAGCAGTTCTGTGATTTACTCCAGTTTACACAATTTAAACCAATTCACTGTAGAGTAGTCCAGCAGCGGAGTGCTCAGTCATGGTTACAAAATACCTGTCCCAGCCTTATGTATTTTGGGGAGATTTAAATGTCGATAGTTTAGCACTGTCCTGCTAGCTCATCAATATATGAGGAACTGGGGAACCCAAGCGCACTGTGGGAAATTCCCAAGTTAGGAGACCTAACATTGATAATTTATTTTTTTATTATTTTTTTTTTCTGGTGCAAGAACGAATATGTGTCTCAGAAGAATTAGTATTTGCTTACTTACCACAGCAGAAGTCTGGCATTTAGGAAGTCTGGGTTCTGAGAAAGAAAATATTCTTATATGACAGGTCCGTGAAACAAGCTGGTTGCCATTCATTATTACTTCAGTATGCTTTAGTTCAATGTGAACAGGCTAACACAGGCCACTCACTCAAATAGATCAATGGACAGAGCTGTTGTCTTCTGACTGTCACCCTCATTTTGGAAAAAAATCCCCCTTGTTACAAAGATTCTGAAGCAAGAAGGAGCTGTGCTGATAATTGAAGAATATAAAGCAAACAAGTAAAAATAATTGGTTTACTATATTTTCCTGATTTCCTCCCCCTGTGCCCACTCCCTCCCCCACTTTGTATCTTCTCCTCCTCTTGAGTGTATTTTCTCCTCCTCTTGAGGCAGGAGGAAAATGAAGTCAGGTACTGTTAAGCTATGGATATACTGAGTCTCACTGTCAAAGGGATCAAAATTCAGCCTCTGCTTTAAACATGTGTCATTGCATCCACCGATCTTTTTCTCTCATTTGACAGCGTACATTCATCCTTCTGATTACTTAGCACAGGTTCCTCTAGTGAGCCAGGGCTATATGCTTCTTTTTTTAAAAAAAACAAATACATATGTATCAATTGAAAACCATCAGTAGTGGGGTTTTGTTTTTATTTTGGTTTTAGGATTTTTTTGCTTCTTTTTTAGTGGAAGTGGGGTTTTGTTGTTGTTTGTGTGGTGGTTTTGTGTGGGTTTTGTTTGTTTTGGTTTTTTTAAGAAATAGTCTTAAAACTTGGGTGAGAAATAAAATTTAGATGGACTAAAAGTATATGATTGTACCCATATGCTGAGTATAGATGTGTATGATAGGAAAATGTTGCTTAAAGCTCACCAGTTTCAGTAGAAGTTAAATGACAAGACTCCAGGCAATTTCTTCATACTTTTTGGTCTGTATCGTGAGTAGCAATTCAATCTGTATCTTTTAATTAACAAGTTTTGCAGGGTTTCCATTCTCTAGCCATTTCTAAACAGTAGTTATGCCCTATAATTCCCTGTAGATTAATAATAGAGATTTTATGTGGCATCATAAAACAGAATTGAAGAAATAACAAAGAGCAGTTCAAAATCTAGAAGGCAGATGTAAGGGTAACATGAAATCAGGAACACTTATTAGTTGTAGATTTATAAAATTAAATCATATTCCATGTGATAGTAGTGACTTTTCAAAACCTATTGCTCAAACTACCAGATAAAGTGAAAATCTATAAAGCCTCTGTAGAATTGCTCTGGTTTTAAGTGGTACTTTTCAAGGGGACTCTCCCAATGCTTCAAACCCTGCAATGATTTTCTTCACAGTCGTCAGCAAACGAGTCTGTTCTTTTGATAAGTAATCAATGGTTCTCACAACTACTGTACAAACAGAAAAAATGTAGTTTGATTACTGGGAAGGTGTTGTGTTTTTTAGTTTTGTTTTTGTGTTTGTTTTTTTATTTCTTTTTAGACTTTTTGAAAAACACAATAGCAAGATTCCTTTAAGATTATGAATTCATGGAATTCTTCTTCACAACATCTTATATAAAAATATCTAGTAAATTGTCACTTAGTACTCTTTGAACTATTTAATGTTGTTTTGCTTTCAGTAGCACTTTTACAGATGTGTAAAACTTTGGCTGAGCTATAAGAACGTGCTGTTAGATAGATCAACTGGCCCAGTCATGTCAAATAAAATATCTTTGGTTGTACCCATCTATGAGTTAGGAACATCCTGAACACTGAACTGATATCTCTGTGAACTTAATCAAGGTTTTCTCCTGTGGTGTATGTGAATTACTGGCATTGTTCATACCATGTATTCATATTGACAAATTCAGCATGCAAATGCAGATGAACTCTTGGCAAATTGAAGTTTTAGAGATGACAGAAGAAAGAGTGAAATTAATAGAGTAAAAAGTCAAGTGCGGTATGCTGAGCTTCATGCAAGCCATGTAATTACTCAAACTTCCTTTAAATAAGTAAATATATATATATATATATAATTTTTTTTTCATAAGTACAATATTGTCCTCTACATTTTACCACCCACGCTTCTAATCTCATTGGACATCTATGTACTTCTTAAATGCATTTTTTTTTCCCCTGGTGGTTGCAGTTATGGCCTCTGTCTTTGGGCAGAACTGCAAAGCAAAGCTGCCTGGGCCTCTGTGATTATAGACCTGAATAAGATGCTACAGCCCAAAGGTGGTGGTATTTGCTTTTTCAGATTTGATGTACCTCCTGAAATATCTCTAGGCTGCTTCCATTTCAGTTATTGGTTCTGTAGTTAACCAAAACAAATGGCGAAAGAGAACAACGGATTCAGGAAAAAAGAAAATAGTGTGAATTCTACAAGATGTTAATGTACCTTTTCCATTCTTTATTTTCAATTGTACCATTTATGAGGCCTGATATTCCCACCTGGCAACTACTTGACATAAATCAAAATAATTTTAATTACTCCAAGAAAGATGATTGATTTGAGCTACCTGTTCTTTAATTGCATGTTTGTTCATTTAGAATATAATACAAATGATTATTTTTTTAATTACTAAACTTTTAACTGGTTTTAGAGGAAGACAACCAGGAAACTAGAAAACAATATTTGTTTTACAGGTATATAACCTACGCAGACTTTGAGAGAAATCCTTTAACTTCATTTTGAAGTTTTTACTACATTTCTGTTAGTTAAAATGCATTTACTGTTTCATCATAATTATTTTTTTCTTCTTCAGAGGCAATTTGAACTGGAACTTTTGGCTTCAATGGAACAAACTGCAAAATTTGGAAGACTTGATGCTTCCCATTCAGGTACTTCCATATGCTACAATACCACAATTAGAGAGCAGAACTGTTCATCTTACTTATGAACTAGAAAACGCGCTAAGAAAACAGGTTAAGACTAAATTAAAAGGCATAGATATGAACTTTTGTGTTGTTAACTTTACAATGCACCTATACACTTCAAAATAGATGTAAATACATAAAGAACTCCCACCCACTTCCCCCATCTTCTTTCCATCAAAAAATTCATCATACATAGTATGCTAAGTACTGCAAAAGAAAATTAGTTTTCACCTCCTTAGCAATGACTCTGACCATAGAAGGCTTGTAATGCTTTGTATCTGCTCTAGTATGCATTATCATCTGGTGTCCAGTAGAACTACAACATGTGTGTGTTTATGTGTATATATACATGCACATATCTACATACACATATATGTATGTGCATGTAACTTTTATGCACATTTTTTATGCATTGCCGTCTGATGCTAAAATTGTATCATAGTGAGTGAGATTTAGAATCCTTTGAAGGGAAATCACAGTGGCAGGATCCTGAAATGTTCAGCATATTTGTTTAACTACAAATTATAAAAAAAAACCCCAAAGGTGTATCATAAGATTTTATTAAACCTAATATTTTGTTCATGAAATATAGCGAACATTGACCCAGAACCACAAAGCATGAAACAAAATATTGTGGAGGTATGGAACTGGAGCTTAAGAGTTTGGGGGTTTGATTTCTTAGCATAGTTTTTGCTCCTTCTTATGTACTAGAGTCAGTAGCTGCAATCTTTCATACAGATGGTACTTAAGAATGCAATTAGCAATTTTCTAATTTATATTCTAGTTCTGAAAGAATTTATCTGTATTTGTGACGGGGCTAAGTCCCACGTTCTAATGGTATAAATTCATCATGAATGACTAATGAAACTCAGGAACTTGTATTTCGCAGTTACAGATATCTACCAGTTCATGTGAAGGAGTTTTCCTATTGACTTCCAAATTATGTATGAGAAGCTTTATTTATCTGATGGTACCTGAGACTGAAAAAAAAGAAATTACTATTGTTCCTCAGGAAAAATTAGTCATGCAACTGTTCAACAGTGTACTACTCAATTGGGTTAAAAACTTTTCACCAGAATTGCTAGTTGTGAATGAAACTGAAAGGAGAAACAAATTGGATGGACCATTGTTCTGGCAGATATCTACAGACATAAAAATCTATAAGGGGAAAAAGCCACCATACATCAGTATCATCATCACTAGCATGGAAGTCCATAGTTCATGTGGAATAATGTAGAAATCAAGGTTGATTTTGAGAGTGAAGGTGGTTGAGTCTGTCCTCAAAACCTGAATTTACAAGTATGGCAGTTCATATTGCAGTCACATTAACTTGAAATTAATTAATCTTGATTAATGTTGTTACGATGAATATCAAAGACATTAATAATGATTAACTTATTTATTGCAGCATCTTGCTGACCGGGATAATATTTTGTAAAACTGGTACTAGCATTGTTCATCTGTCTTTGCTATTTATGTAGACCTAGATGCAGAATAATTTATATGATGACTGCTACAGCTCTAAAAATGTAGGCTTCATGAGCTTGGCTGTTTCCGTGCATGATTGCAAATTCACCGACACATGCCAACAGGCTTAGTGAATGCCAGATGAGTTTCTGTTTCTTCATTTTGTAAGCTTGTGCTATTACATATCAATATATTTTTGTTCCTGAATATAGACTTAACTATTCAAAAGTGATGGGCTTAACTTATATACTTTAGGCGTCTTTTCCAAGAGTCATATAAAAAAAAAAAAAAGTTACACACAAATCAAGAATTCTCTTTATTCACATTGCTCATCATTGGATTTTAAAAGATACTATGAGCTCTTTGAGGTTATCTAAGCCACTCAATAGGACTATTAGATATAAAGTTAGACATACATATAATTCTGCAAGACCGACATCTAAAACTCAAATGTTCATGTTGTCATGTATAAGAATGGAATAAATATCTACTCTAAATGATAGTGAAAGTTTAACTAATTTCCAAATGTTCCACTTAGTAGAGGAGAAGAGAGTGTGCTTTTTCAATTGTAGTAATATCTAGAAAACAGCTGACTTGTTTGCATTTTCAGAGACTGTACAAATGTTAAGGACTTAAACTCTGTTAACACATTTCTTATATAAATTAGTCAAAGATCCATTATTTGTCTAAAATAAATACACGTAAACAACAAAATATTTTCCTCTCTGCTCTTTTAAAAGAAATTTTATAAGATTTTGACATAGAAAAAAACCTTATTCATGAATGAAAGAATAATTCAAGAAAAGCTAAGAAGTGGCTGTTCACTAAGCAGATGAAATATAGTGATGGGATTGGAATTAGTTCTGTTGGGTTTCAGGAAAAACATGACATGTATTGTGGCTTACCATTTCTATAATTAAATGTGATTTGGAGGCAAGAAAGTAATCCAATATGGTAAAACAAATGCCTGGTCTTTTACATAGAGGAATAATTAGACATGTACTCTAGACAATTCTGAAAGCTGAAGAGTTGCGGGAGGGCTGCTTATTCACTTGCTTTCTTGATGCAGGATTCAAAATCTGCCAAATATAATGTTAAATTATATGTTTTCTTTTTTTCCTTCAGCTTTAACTCAGAAGCCTAATAATAGTAAACCCAAGCTTACAAGCATACTAGAGCTAATGCATGTTCCATTATACAATTTTAAGGATAACTTCTGCTAGCTCCTAATGTTTTAAATCTGCAGTATAAATTCTTCAGGAAAAACAAAATTCTGAAAGACAGTAAGAGCCCTTTAGTGTCCTTGAGTCTGTCCTTCCTGTATTAGGTGACACTGCTCCCACAAACCCTTGACACTGCTCCCACAAACCACCCAACATAAGATATAAGAAAGCACATAAAATACTGACATTTGTTTCTCTTATGACATTATTATCCTAGAGCATGAAGCATGGAAGTAATCCATGACTAAGACGTGTCTCAAAGCATTACTGTTCATGTAGTTCCTCTAGAGTTTAGCTAGCCTCACTGCTTTAGGGGAGGCTTTTTTAGATAATCTAACAGTATATAATTATTTAAATTTTTTTTGGCAATGGAACATTTTAATAATGTGAAATGAAAGAATTCCCCGGCCCATCTCAGAATCAGCAGCTCAGTATGAACTATGTACTTGTTCAATAGCACAAACTTTAAGTGAAAAATAAGAAATACAAAGGTTCTTTTCATTCATTTCTTTCACCCATTAGATTGCCTTTTTGATAATTCTCAGTGTGAGGAGAGGGCTGTAACCCACACTTTCCATTTCACTAATACTGCTCTGTACTGGGGCAGAGAGGGGGAAGTGCCATGAGAAGTGAGAGCCAGTTCAGGGTTCTCTCCAGACCTCAATAAGAAAGGCCTGACAACAAATGGCTTAATAACTCCTTTAATAAAACAGAATAATAAGAGGAATAAGGGTAGTGAGTACATCTTGCCTCCCTTCAGATGCTGAGCACCTGACATTTGTGCAGCATCAGACAAAGCCTGGATGGATTTTGCCACAGCACGCTGATCAAAGCGGATGCTGTCCATGGAGAGAAGCTCTCCCTTGTGGTGACTCGGGCTGTTAGATCATTTCCTTACGAGAAAACTGCGGTATTCCTAAAGGATGCTCCCATGACAACTTCTTGCTGCCCTTTTAAATAAAGGTAAGGCCACGCAGGTGGCGTAATCATTTGTACCAGGTGGGAGTTGCCATCCGGCTCCTCTGTTACAGCGAGCTGGCTGAGGTTATTCCTCAGCCGAAGAATCTGAGCGGCACAAGGCAGGCCTGAAAGCCATGCTGTGTGTGCAGCACAGCCCAGCACAGGCCTGTGCCTGCACGGCTTAACTGTTATGTGGATCACTAGCTCCTAAACCTGCAGCAGTCTTCCAGTCAGGACCAACACAAGTATCGTCTTATCATTATTAAGGGGATTAAAACTTTGTCAAAACTGTAAAAGCAGTCATAAAGGTGAAAATATGTGGTCTTTGGATAACTTTACAGTTGTGCATGTGTGCACTGTGTCCCGGTTTGAGGTAAAACACAATCAATTTTCTGTTCAGTTGTTTTACTTTTTAATTAAGCCTCTTTTAACTCTCTGAAATTAACAGCAGATTGTGCAGAAACTGTTCACTCTCAGAGTGATAAGACCTGTGTTTATAGTTAATGCCAAGGAATGGCATGCAGAGATGCTCTTGCTTGTACTTATTCCTGTAACAGCCAAGGTCAGCTAATGGCTGTTATTTGCCCCATTGGAGGCTCGGAAGTGGAAAAGCGTAGAGGGGTCACACATGTGGAGAGCAGCAGACAGAATAGGAGACCCAGAACTGACCAACAGTGTATTTCATCCCACCTGTATCACGCTCAGTATAAAACCTGAGGGATCAAAGGCAGATAGACAGCTGAGGGATCAAAGGGTCAACCCTCTTTCTTCAGTGGCCGGTGTCTGAGAAGGACTCTGTCTGCTCATCTGCCTTTGATCCCGATCCATGCATTTCTGAATCCAGATCTGGAATCCAGTTCCCATCCATTGCTGAGTCCAGTCTGGGACTTTCCCAGTGCCTGCCAGTGATGTGATCATCATCCTGGGAGCCTGATACTGTTTTGTATATATTGTATATATTTCCTTATTTTTATCTTATTATTAATATTTCATTAAAGTAGTTTAGTTCCTTCTAAACTCATAAATTTCTTTATCTCTCTTCCTCCTCTCCTTGGAGAGAGAGGTGGGGGAGAGAATCTGTCATTCGTCTTAGTGGTCAATCCAGCCCAAACCACAACACTATGAAAATCTGCAATGCGTGTTGTAGAACTCGATCTCATTCTGAATAAGCCTACAGTCATGTAGAGAGCTAGATGGACAACAAGGCTGAAGAACCATTGTGATAACTGAATGTGTTCTGGAGCACTTGGAGTCAGAAGAATAAAAGATAAGCTTACCTTTCTGAGAGTATTTCTACCTTCAACAATCAAGCTATAAAAGGTAGTAGAAAAGAGATCCACCTGCTCCATATTATATTTGTGACATTGGACTTTAATTCTTCATTAACAGGTTCTCCTAATAAATCTTTTCCTAGTTTGACTAGCATGCTCTTTTAGCAAGCTCCTAATCATAAAAATTTATAAGCCAAAAAGTCCCTTTTCCGAGATAGGTATAGCAGGGACAGCTCTGAGATGCAGGGCTTTTTTCTGTCTGCATCCTTTGGAGTTTTTTCTTTTTCAATCACTGCTACTGGAGAGAGAGATGGATACAATTGCTTACTTTTGGTGAGAATATGGGCATCTAATGAAACCAGGCAATTAGAAACAGCTTTTGCTGAGACATAAATAAAGACAGGTGCTACTTGGCTCATTTTTTAAACTCCTTTAATTAACAGAGATGCAGCCTATGAAAAGCAGTGCACTTTATTTTCTGTTGACTTACTCAACTTTTGATGAATCTGGATTGATTCCTGTTTGAACTGGTGTCTCTTCTAAAAAAAAAGAATTGAATAAAAAATGCACAGAATCCACCATAACAGCAGCTAATTTACTCTTTGTTAAACAATGGGCATGTGATCTAGTCTGTACAAATCTCCATTCAGTGATAACCACTGGACAACAAAGGTAAACTTCTGTTTGATGGCTACCAGATGGCAAAGCCTTCTCTTACCTTTTGTTTCCGAGTTTATATTCTTTTTAGGTTGCTGCAGTAGCTCCTTGAGCTTCTTTTATTGTAAGGCTCTCTTCACATTATCAACGTTCTCTCTGATTTATGGACACCATTGTTACAGCAGTAGTCAACAAACGTCAAATGAGAGGTTATATGTACTCCTTAATCTTACTCAATGTTCTCCTTTTTGCTTATCCAAGGATAAGATTTTTTATTTTGGACACAGTACAGCACTGAGAGTTCATTCATCATTATCCACAAGTTCTTTTGAGAATCATTGTTTCTCATGGTAAATTTTACCAGGAGAGGTTTTGTGATTATGGCATTATTTTTTTATTTCTGTTACTTGACCTTAAATATGGATGTATCATAACATTTTTTATTAATCTATTTTGTTGTATTTAGCTTTCCAAGAGATTCTGCAAAAAGAGGACGTTGCCTCCCAGAGTCTAATTTAGGATATGACCCTTGCTAATCCTCTCAATAAGCAAGAAGTGCTCTCCTGCATTTCTAAGGCATCATGCCAGAAACCTACTCTTTTGACTTCTTCAGCCAAACCTGACACTTGGAGCTACCATGGCAACAGTGATGGAAGCCAGAGAATCTGTTAACCCATTTCTGACAATAAGCCACGCATATATTTAAAACTCTAGCTAGCAGGTAGCGTGGCCAATTACAAACAGATTTGTAAGAATAAAATAGTTGTTGATAAGGACCTGGCATCCACAATGAAAGAATTTGGGTTGAATTTACTTCAGATTTGCTTTAATAATTTGCAATAAATGAAACTGACATCGTAGAGACACCTTGTGACTCTGATAAAGACATGCTATTTAAGAAAAAAAAAAATTATTTCCTACACCTTTCTACTTCCTTAGTAACCCCGAGATAATTACAACCATTAAATATTTAACATTATAAAAATGTAAATCTTCCCAAGACCTTTGAATAATATAAAAGGGAATGACTGTATTCTTATAAATAGGGTATTTCAAAGCTTCTTTTTCCATCTTTAGGTGTGTAAGTGGACAGCTAAATTACTTATTTTTTCCATATTTCTTGATCCTTTAATTAATTTTGTTGGTAATGTTGGTAGCTTGACTACTATAAGCTATTCCCCTTTTACCATCTTTTAGCTCTTTTTTTAATAGTAAAGCTTGGTAGACTATTCTAGCCTACCTGTTTCTTAAAACAATACATACGCCTCAAATGTCAGAGGAAGCTATAACTTTTTTAGACAGAATTTCACAAAATCAAAACACCTTCTTTATACATTTTGCCATGTCAAATATTCATCTCCTTAATCTTATAGCTTTTGTCTTTCTTGTATACTGGGAAGTGTGGTAGTATTGAGAAGATAACCTTGTAATCTTCTCCTTTTCCATTTTGACAGTCAGAACTTAGTTGTAATTTATGACATATCCCAACCAGGAATGTAACCAGGGATCTTTAATGCATGGATTCCTAGCTACTGGCTTCCAACGCATTGAATTTTAGAGTAATATCTAAGATCCTAGGATTTAGAATGTAACTGATCTATCCTTTCTTTTGGTTCTTACAGAGTGTACATTATTTTTAATTATCTTGTCTGAATACTCAGAGCTCTTTTTTTAATGTGCTTGATTAAGCAAGTCACTGGGACCAGTGTTGTTTAACATCTTTGTCAGCAACATGGACAATGGAATTGAGTGTGCCCTCAGCAGGTTTGCTGATGACACCAAGCTGTGTGGTGCAGTCAACACACTGTAGGGAAGGGATGCCACCCAGAGGGACCCGGACAGGCTTGGGAGGTGGGCTCATGTCAACCTCATGAAGTTCAGCCAGGCCAAGTACAAGGTCATGAACCTGGTTCAGAGTAATCCAAAGCGCAAATACAGGCTGGGAGGAGAATAGGTTGAGAGCAGCACTGAGGAGGACTTGGGGGTGTTAGTGGATGAGAACCTCAACATGAGCCAGCAATGCGCAGTTGCAGACCAGGAAGCCAACCGCATCAAAAGAAGCATGCCCAGCAGGTTGAGGGAGGTGATTCTGCCCCTCTGCTCTCCTCAGGTGAGACCCCACCTGGAGTACTGTGTCCAGCTCTGGAGTCCCCAATATAAGAAGGACATGGACCTGTTGGAATGGGTCCAGAGGAGGGCCATGAAGATGATCATAGGGCTGGAGCACCTCTGCTATGAAGACAGGCTGTGAGAGTTGGGGCCGTTCAGCCTGGAGAAGAGAAGGCTCCGGGGAGACCTTATAGCAGTCTTCCAGTACCTAAAGGGGGCCTATAGGAAAGACGGGGAGGGACTCTTTATCAGGAAGTGTAGTGATAGGACTAGGCATAATGGTTTTAAACTGAAAGAGGGGAAATTTAGATTAGATATTGGGAAGAAATTTTTTACTGTGAAGGTGGTGAGGCACTGCAGCAGGTTCTCCAGAGAAGCTGTGGCTGGCCCTTCCCTGGAGGTGTTCAAGGCCAGGCTGGATGGGGCTTTGACCAGCCTGGTCTAGTGAGAGGTGTCCCTGCCCATGGCAGGGGGGTTGGAACTAACCGACCTTTAAGGTCCCTTCCAACCCAAGACATTCTATGATTCTATAATTCCCATATGCTGTGGACTAAGCAATTAATCCTTTGATTTGCTAGTTGAATATTTTCCATTCAAGCAACTGAAATTACAAAAATGTCTGCAGTTTCTGTAATGAAACATGATAATGGCTGGATAGCCACTTAGTATTACAGTCTCCCTATCCTAATGTCACTTTCACATCTGTTATGGTGCTGGATATTACTGACTGTCAGGCAATCACCATTTCTATTTGACCTTTTGAGTCTTTTCATTTTTCCTCGAATCACAAGTACTAATGTGCCTCAAGCTACTCGGAGATTTCAAGGACTGGAGTTTATCAATAGAGTTATTGCTACAATCAATCTTTGCATTGTCAGATGCATGTCCTGTTGGTAACGTTTAGCCCTCCACTCTCCTTCCTACTGACTGGCAGAGTTGTACCTGTGGTAAACTTCAATCCTGAGTCCATGTGGGTTTGAGCTAGGAACAATCTTTCAGCACTGAATGAGGAGTTTGGGACTTACCAGAAGTCAGCACAGGCTTCATGTTGTTATAAGGGGATGCGCTGTATGTGTAGGACAGACATTGGTATTTGCATTCACAGAAGTGGTAAGCAAGCATTTTTTCAATCTAGATAGATATAGAAATGTGGAAATACCTTTATTCCTCATAAAAATTAAATATGGCGATGCCCAGGACGGTGTTTTGTTTGCAGCTTTTTTAATTTTCTCTGAGGGTACAAATTCTCTAATGACTCCAAATTGTTTTTATCTTATCTTTCATGTATTTAAAGGAAAACCTACATTACCTTGCATGTGTTCTCCTATAGTCTTTTACGGTGTATGGCTATTTCTTCCCTAAACTTAATCTTTCCTTCAGAAATTCTTCATCTGACACACTAATTACTAGATACACCTAAAACAAACTGTGTGTCTAACTTGTCCATGCATGGCACAGATATGCCACCTCCTTACAGCTCTGGTGCTTGATGCTGTGGTTACGTATGTGATTTCTTCCATTTTTAAAAGACGTAAATGACAGAAATCAATATCAATGAGAAACTGAGTGGGCAGACAGAGGAGGAGGGCAGCATTGTGCCAATCTAAGACACAGAAAACCCCTTTATACAGCATTCTTATTTACTGAATTATCATACTGAGAACTAAAAAGGAAAGAGAAATGTTCTATTCTAACAATTATTCATTGTAGATACACTGTGGTTTACTTTTGGGCAAAACAATTTTTTGACTAATGGTTTGTTAATTGAAGGAATTGGAAGTGAGTAGTGGTTAAAATTATTTCTGAATGTTTGTCAAATTTAGACAAAATTTTTAGATTACAAAATGAAGGGAGATTTTTGATATTTTTTATTTTGTGATTCTGAAAAGGTCTCAAAATCAAGTGGATCTAAATGTAATTTAACAAGAATAAAAAGTTAGCTCCTGCTAGTCTGAAAACCAATATAAATATGATTTTACCTGAAATTTGGGAGGGAGGGATTATTAGAAAAAGACAAATGAATTTCATTAAGATTTGAATGAAAATGTTATTTTGACAACAGATCAGCCTTGGATGAGAAATAACAGTTTATTTGAACATGTTGGTCACAGAGCACTGCTGTTGGGGTATAAGTAATAGCCTTCTACTTTTGATGGACTTCAGGGATAATAAAGCTTTCCAGATTCTCTAGCTTGGTCAATGACCAGTCTCAGATTTTTTATTTTGTAAGTAGGACCCTCTGTTTGCTGTGCTTCTTTAGTGGTGGCTAATAGAAACAATACCAGCTCCATAAGGGACCTTTACTTCAAACAAATGTTGGCCTAACACATGAAACATAGATCTATATTGAATATGGATAACTGCAAATACATATGAATATGAAAATGTAATAATGAAACTCAAGGACATTCCAGCTAGACGCTTGTAACCTTCTATTTATGTATTTTTTATCCCATCTCAGTTTCCAGGCTAACAATTTGCATGCCTTTTGACTATCAGTTGACATTGAATAGAAGTCTATTTTGAGTTCTCCATATACATTGGTCCAAATTCTGAGTGCTTACCATAAGTTTAGAAACTAACAGTATATATGAACAATGTAATTGTATTTCTTTTAGTACACCTTTTACTTCTATTGGTACCTATATGTGAGTATGTACTATCTATCCATTATTTTCATTAAATCTGTTTGACGATTTTCAATATTGTCTCCAGCAGATCAAATTAATAGCTTCTTGTGTACCTATTTGATGGTTGTCTTCCTCAGACCATCATTTATTGTTTTTTTTTTTTTAATTATACCACTCCAGAATTCTCATAGGCTATTAGGCAAAGTGGTGAAATTCAACCATAAGATTCTATTTTTTAATTTCTGTCCTAGCCAATTTTGAAATTTCAGGTTAGGAATTTGCTTTTACTCTTTCATGAGTATTACAGAGCGTAATTCATCTATTGAATATTTGGAGACTTAAAAATGTGTTGTCCAAAAATAAGCTAATTGTTTATACTTCTTCCGTGGTTGGTGAAGAGATATCTAATGATCTTAATATAGTTGGAACAAGCTATCCTCTGGAACTACCTATAGCATATCATTAATGATAAAGGGAGCCAAAGCAAACACCTAGCACTTATACAACTAACTTTCAGATATCTAACATGCTTTTATACTGTGAAAGGTTTGGGGCTTTTTTTTTTCTTCTGAAAATCTAAATATATTATGGCTTTCATCAACTATTTTGGACATATATTTCATAACTTAGAGGATTGTAATTACATTTTTCACTGTTAGAAATGCTGATTTTCCTATTAAGTTTATAAGTGATTGTAATGTCTTTAAATATTGTTCTTTTTCTATTTTTTTTTTCTGAAGAAAAATAGTGTTTTAAAAATCCCCAAATCATTCTAGTGGCTCTCTGGAAGAAACCTTATTCTACTCTGGTACTGTTGGCCATTTAAGTGTGTCTGTCTACCATAGTCATCGCACATTCATTACCTCTCATTAGCAGTGCGGAATTCACAAAGGCACAATGTGCAGTAATAAACTCCTGGTGACTCCCTCTTAAACTGTTCAGATAGAACGAGATAATGAAGAACTGACTGAGCCAAACATTTGGGGTCACACATAAAAATGAACTACTTTATGATGACTAGTCCCACTGTGTTTTCAAAAGAATGATTAAAATCAAAATATTTTTAAAGCAGTTAAAGCTTGAAACTTAGTTTTATTTCAGCATTCACTAATTTTTCCCCAAATACAATAAAACAAAAACGTACTACATTCCAGTTTCTGATAAAACCAGAATGTTGTTTCATGTTGGATGCTGTTTACCATTTAATTCCAACATCTTTATTGAAGCTCTGCTTGATGTATGATAATGTGAGATGAGAAATCCAATTTTTTAAAAGGAGAAGTTTTCATTGGAAATTGAATGTGGTGAGGTTGGCAGCTCCTCAAATGATGCAGGAAAATACAATAAATAAGCTTTTTTGAAGAGCTAAACGACACTTGAAATGTAGCCAAGACCTTGTTTCCTAAGGCCTACTGAATGCAAAGGATGTACTTAGTGTGGGAACTACTTAAAGTGGCTGCAAACAAATGAAAGTATGGAACTGTTCTACTGTTTTAAAACCATATTGGAAAGAAGATTAAGTATAGTACCTTATTCTAGTTATTAACATCATTATTTCTGCCTGTGATCTTTTCTATCTTAGTGAAAGAGAAAGTTTTCAGTAGCTATGATAAACCAGGAAGTTTTCTTGCAAGAGAATCTAAATATACTTCCAGAACAAGCAGCCCTATCAGCTATTCATGTTTGTAGCAAAGTGAACTTTTAGATAAATTATCTTTAGGCAGAGGACTTGAAGTCTAGAGGAAAATTTTTGCAATTTTCTCACTTTTTATGTTCTAAAAGTAGCATCTTACGTTCTACTTCTAAAATATTGTCCATAGACTACTAGTTTTGTGGCCTGGACAGAAGTCCAGCAGCTGTAGAAAGCATTAAAGCACCCAGCTGCTTTTCTTCATAAACTAGGTGGAAAAAACAATCATGACAGGAAAAAAACAGAAGAAGAAGCATATAAGTACTCCAAACAAAACACTGTAGCACAAAGTCAGCTGGTTTAGTCAAAATGTTCCTTCTCATCTCACTTGCAAAAATAACTGACATAAATGGGTGAGGAGGCTTCACACATTCTTTTTTCTTTGACTTCCCTCTGAGTGAACTAACAGTAATAAAACTTTTCTGCACCAAAGGAATAAGATAAATCCATTTGTCTTTATCATGGTTTCAGAAAATACTGTCACAGGGACCACAGAAAAATTTGTAAGTAAAGGAAACTAATGACCTTATTTCTCAAAAGCCACTGAACGGACATCGGACAGTAAAAACATGCCACTTCTGAATTAAGTGACGTCTAAACCACTAACGTTCTCTGAAGAACCTCCCAGAACAAAAAACATTCATCAAATTGTACTTTTTATGAATATGAAATCTATTGCCTTAGAATGGTCATCTGTTTCTGGATGTTTTGACCTTCTACTTCTTGGTGGAAGAGTTCCCTGTGAGTATAAATGACCGAAGGTGCAAGCAGCTATGTCTTATGTTTGTATTTCTGCAGTTCACACTTTCCTTACCAAGAGCTTATGTATAAAACTATCACTGCATACAACTTCCTTCCTGAAGATGATTTGTAACCTTAGGCACAGAAAAAATACTGTTGTGGTTTTTTTTTTTTGCTTTGTTTATTTTGGGTGGGGGAAATCTTGTTTGTCCTTTCAGATATTTGTCTTTGATAATACTAAGTTTTGGGAAGAGGGTAAAAAAACTAATTTCCTCTTCCTTTTAAATGTTTTAGGCATGTTTCTTATTACCATTTTTCTATTTTCCTTGGTGCTAAATGCAGTCATTTTAAAGAGCAAAACCCAATAAATCCAGTGATTATACATGCACAGCACCAGTTATAAATAACTGATGACCACATTTGTTTAACTTAGTCCTTTACATGTGAGGTATTTGAACACAATGAGTACTACAAGTCAGCAGCTTCTAAAGTCGGATTCATTCTATCCACCTTCTCTAGAATTGTAACCTAATCTATGCAAAATGTGATTCATGAGATTTGTGGCTAATTTTTTTTTTTTCTTTAAGGTCCTCTTCTGCTGGAAATGTAATCAAAACATAGCCTTTGAGATCTTTTAACCCTTCAATTCAGATCATTTGGGACTATACACTCAGTTTACCTGCTGTTTTGATAATAAATGCAAATTCATCCTCCTAAGAATTTTGACCTGGTTCGTTAACCCAAGTGCTGAATAACAAGTGCACTGATTATGGACTTGCTATGGACTATGTTACCTGCTAATGGACTTTGGCATCCATTAGCATTGCTTGGTAGACATGAATAATAGTGTATTAATAGATTATAATAGTGTATTAATAAATAACGCATAATAGTGTATTAATAGCTTATAAAATAGGTGAGCTGATGGACATTTAGAACTGCTTGAGAGCAGCGTTTAAATGATTTTGAAGGTTTGGTCTTCACACCAGTTGAGTATATACTGATTTTCTTAAAGATTTAAAAAATGTGTAGCTAAGTACCTCAAACATTTGTTCAACAAAAGTTATGAATTAGTCAAATCTTAAAAGTGCCTAAAAATGTAGATAAAATTATTTTAACTTTTTAATAAATTGGCAAACCTTAGGTACCATGAAGGTCAATGCAATAAGCTTTTTGTTAATTTCTAAATTTGGGCACCCCTAATAAGAAATCAAGAGACCATTTCCCTAATTATGAAATCATTAGAACTTCTTGAAATAATTGTGTAATAAAATACTACTGCTGCTGAACATGATCTTCCAAATATTTCAGTTTTTTTTTTCTGAAGCTTCAGAGTGAATGGCTTTGTTTCAGAAAGAAGAAAAAAAAAAAAAAAAAGCTTTCCATTCCACAGGCTATTAGAAACAAGAAACAGCTGAGATTAATATATCTTCTGCAGCTCCCCACAGCTTCATACAGCATTCCAGGAAAAAAGAAAAAAAAATCTTAATGCCTGAGGTGATGTAGAAAACAAGGTCCTTTGAGGGGAGCAAATGAGCTCAGTATTAATTGAGGAAAACTGTGTCTGACTGGAGTCGAACAAGCAACAATGGAGAATGCAAAGATGGGAGAAAGAATATTAAAGATTTTAGTATTGTTTTTATTCCCTTTCTGTCTGAGTTCCACTTCTGAGTTTGTATCTCTTCTTTATATATATATATATGTATATATATATATATATGTATGTGTGGTGGGGGCCATGTGTGAGGGGTTTTTTCCTCTTTTAAGATCGGGACATTTTTATCTTGTTGTAATTTATTTTTGGCCAGCTATCAGCTTGATGCACCAACTGGTAAAGGCCAAGTGTGAACTTGCTTGCCAACATAGCTTATGTATTTCTGTCAATTTTTGCCTGCTGAAAACACTCCTTTCTGCAGCAGCCAGCAACAGAGAGAACAGAAGCCAAGAATCAGTGATCAGATCTTTCTTTCCAAATTGTATCATGTTGCACATTTAGAACCCAGAGAGGAAGCAGCATCTCCATTTATAAAAGACAACGGCATTCAATTAAATTATTTTACTTTTATTTCTGATTATTTGAAGGTTTATAGACAGAAGACAAATTTCATTGTTATGAGCATGATAGCAAACAAATCACAATATAAACATACCGTAATAATTCTTTTTATTTGGCTTATAGCAAATAATAGGGATTAGACCAGAAGTTTTGAAATGTCAGCTTTTCGAAGTTGGTAAATATTCTCACCAAGTTGGCGTGGAGTAGTATGTACTACCTAAATGTAAAAATGTAAGATGACGTTTTGAGTTTGAATGAAGCATTGTTTGAAAATATACAACCATGCAAAAATGCAGTATTTCTAACTCCTAAAAAGCATTTGTACAGATTTTTGTGAATCAAGAGTTCTGTATCTGGTGTCCTCAAGAATCCATTTTGTGTCACAATACAATACCTGTTATAGATACATTTCTTCTTAGGAAAACTGTCTTCTAAGTGTGAGATGAAGAATAATATATGCTGCTGATGAGAAAGTTGATAAATTATCTCTCTAGTCTGGAAAGTGTTGTTTTTTTTTTTTTTAAATTGTGTTGTTTGTTTTCTGGTTACAGCACCTATGTGACCTGCAATCAAATTTTCTTAGTTAACAGGAAAACCATTGTTTTATTTTTTATTTG
This sequence comes from Fratercula arctica, assembly GCA_947846985.1. NCBI lineage: Eukaryota > Metazoa > Chordata > Aves > Charadriiformes > Alcidae > Fratercula > Fratercula arctica. The sequence continues at coordinate 50,415,815 of CANTUZ010000005.1, read as the reverse complement.
ATATGACATTGAAACTCAGATCCAAAAAAGACAAGCTAGATTTGTTCAGCCTTAAACACTGTTAATAAAAATTCTAAAGATTTTTTGTTTCCAATTTGTATACTTACAGCTGTTCAATGTCATTAATTTCAAATTCTGCCCTCTTCTGTCTCACAGAACCTACACACCTCAATGTCAATTCAAGAAATCAGCATTATCTTTATAACTGAAATCCTCATTAATAATGACATAACTGCACAAACAATATCCTGTCTTACTTTCCTATGGTTTATCTGCTCAAAAGTGGCTTATTTTTTAAATAAATTAAAAATTAAAACGAAATTGTATATTATTCTTTTGACCTAAACAAGTTAGAATCACAGAAAAAAAAACAAAACAAAACCAAAAAACACCTCCATGTTCCAGATTGACTCAATACAATAACTCCTGTATAATGGTTCAAAGCTCATCTCTCGCTTTTCCGTGTTGTATAATTTTCCTAAAATAATTGTGCATTTAGATTGTCATGTATTTTTAGCTGTGTTGTGATTTATGTCGGGTTTCACTGGTTGAGATGCAAATGAACTTGCTTTGTGTGTTGGCAGTATGACAAGTATCTCTCGAATATACTTACTCAGGGACAGCAGAGCTTTCCGGTTTTTTTCTTCCTCAGTATGTAGACCACTTTGTAAAGTTATGATACATATGCATATTGATACATATGGCTTTACAGTGAAATAATAGGTATAACATCATGTTTGACCCACTCTTTCTACAATGAGAAAAAAAAATCTTTGTAATAAAAACACATACATTATTACTCATTTATAATACTGTAATCAGGGAGGCAGAAAATGAAAAGAAAAAACAGGTGCCAATACAATAATATTATCATATTTAACATTTTCTGGGAATTTGCTAACTGTGGACTATGAGTGGTTTCAAAGCCATTGCTGTGTAATAATTCGATTATTTGACTTTTTGAGAGATGAACTTCCCTAATTTCATCATACAATGGGATTTCTGAAAAGCTAGGAATTGGGTTTTCTGTTTAAATACCATTAAACTTCATGCAAGTCAGAAATTTTAATGGGATATCAGGCATTCCTAATTTTGAACACTGATGTCCTCAGCTGTCTTGATTTTTATTTATTTTTTTAATGATTTGATGTGCATAAAAATTCTGGTGCAACTCAGGTAGGTTTCTTAAGTAATTTGTCAGAAGATAATGCACATTATGGGTTTTCATTTTCTATTATGTAATCCTATTTCTGAATGAATGTTATTTTATTTAAGCATTAAATAAATGGTCTAAATGTTTTCATGCCGTGTATCACTTGAAAGATATCTTTGGTACCAGGACTGAGTGACTGAGAAAATGTAAATAAACAATGAAGAAAAGCTGGGTTGAGATTGAAGGAAAACAAAGGGTGTCAGCTGAGGAAACCAGGGATCTTAGAGTGGGGCATACTTTTACTAGAATTTGGTAGAGGTATTGAAAGAAATAAAAGAGAAATAGAGCAGGATTTTTGGGGACCAGCGAAATAGAAAACATTGAATGAGGATACGGATGTGTTTCAAAAGTATATGCATAATGTATTTTCTACCTTTTAAATCTCTCACTTTAAAGCCTTCACCTTTGTTTTCTAGTTCAATTAATTGCATATAATATAAATACTACTGAAATCATTGTATGATCATTTGCAAAACCAATTGCATAACCAATTTAAGCAAATAAATTTCTTAAATACCTGGCACAGTGCTGATAATTAGGAATCTCCATGTCTGTCATATTTAACTATTTTGTTAGGGTTTACTTCTAAAATTCTCATCTACTCATTTGCAGAACTGCTTAATATGACATGATTTTGAGCAAAATCTAAGATTGATTCTCTTCCCAAGCCTCCAAAAATGGGTAGAGTGAAAAGGTTACTTCCAAGTTAGTTTATCTTACAGAAAAGATGTATCTGACACACTGTATTTATTTGTGATACTCAGATTTGCAATTTATAGCTTTTGGTGAAGTCTACATTTTTATGAGTCTTTCTTTTGGACTTTCAATAAAGGTGTACTTACAGTTCTCACCTCTTTAATTTTTTCCCATTTCTTGGTGTTTTGGTCATTGCGATGTGGGGTTTTTTTGTTTGTGTTTGTGGGTGGGGTTCTTTTTGTTTTTTGGGGTTTTTTTTGGGTTTTTTTAGAATATCTCATCTTACCATGTAACTAATATTTTTTCTGTCTCTAATATTTAAGAAGATTCATCATTAAAATTATTTTATACAGAAAAGTCACAAAATAGTTAATTTTAGGAAGTAAATCTCTGGACATAACTGAAAACTATTGTTTTCAATTGTTTCCAATTATGTCCAGAAACATAGAAAATATGTTTTGTAGTTGCAGGTCTGACATGGAACTACTGCTTCCTTTGGGTTAATTAATTTAACAAGACAAGTCATGTTCACAGAACAATTGTTTTCTCTGGTTATGATTCTGCTTCATTATCTTTTAACTAAATCAGCGTTTTTCCAGTCTTGCTTTTTTTCTGTCCAAATTAAGTGCTAAAAGAACACAAATATTTTTGTGCTAGTCAGATACCATCTGAATATGAGGATTCTCAGTTTGAACCGAATCCTCAGCCTTGTAATGCGGACAGGAAACACTTTGGGGCAAGGAGGTAGGATGAGGTGGTTCCCACAAAGGAACTCTAATTTTTTATACCATACCCTGTGCATGCAAATAACAGAAAGGCTGAGATGGCCTGTTCAGCTTTGTATGGGAGCAGAGTGGGGCAGCACTGGCACAGGCTGGGAAAGGCCAAGCATCCCCTTTAACTGCTGCCCAATTGCTGAGGGTGCTCACCAAGCTCCAAGAGCTCTCCTTGAGTTCTGTTTCCGTGCAATGATGAAACAATATGGTTCAGGGTAACCTGCTATATCAAAATGGATTAAAAACACACACAGTCTCTTTTCTAATTGGTTGTAATTACTGCCTTCCATCTGATATATACTGTGTGAGTGCTTCCAATTACCTTCATGAAAACATGAAGCAAGTTAGCTCAAACATCCTTAAACCCCTTATGTTATCATTCACTGTTCAGATTATATCTATTATATTCTGAGACAACTTAAATTCAAATAAACCAGTCCCATACAAAAAAAAAAAAAAAGAAAAAAAAAAGAAAAAAAAAAGAAAAAAAAGAAAAAAGCTAGTAGAAGAAGATGACTGGTACAATACTTTGAATTTGAAGCAAATTGTTAGAGAAATTCCCCACAAAATATAAAATATAGGTTCATCTTCCTTTTTATCTGAGATGGCTCCGACCAAAGTTTGTATTTCCGATGAATCATAGAATCATAGAATGTGTTGGGTTGGAAGGAACCTTTAAAGGTCATCTAGTCCAACCCCCCCACAGTAAGCAGGGACATCTTCAACTAGATCAGGTTGCTCAGAGCCTCATCAAGCCTGGCCTTGAATTAAGTGATGCTAGATGAGGCTTTTCTCCATCCCTCCTGTTTAAACTATGCTATTGGGCAGTCAGGACTACAGGATTCTTGGGACTTAGAGCATGCTAGTAGAAACAGAACTTTGTAGTTCATTTGATACTCTCCTCTGAGAGATCTTGTCCCGTTCACAGTTTTATATATTTTACCTAATAAGTATTTAATGCAAACATATAATTGAGACCCTATCATTTATGGTAACTAACTGAGATTTTTACAGTTAAGTTTTACACCTCTCCATGATAAAACAAGCTCCAGTGTAGTGCCTCCCCTGGGCCCAATTAATCTTGGCTTCCTTTTTTGCAAGTGAACAGCTCCAACAGGAAAGGTGCATATAGTTTGTTTGTAACGGTCCTCTCATGGGAGGTAGGAGATGGAGGTTCAAATCCCTTAGGCAGGAAAGAAAATTAAACCTAAAGATCTGCTACATCCTATACGCACTTTAAAAAGGCCAAAACCATCACTAACCATTTCTTTCTTAAAGAACTTATGTGGGAATTACCTGGCTTCATGATCCTGCTCATGATTACATATGAGTGTAGGACTAAGATAATTATCTAAGTCACAGCTACTGCAGCTAGAATCAAGGAGGCGGCATAATTCTAGGTGCTTGGTCAACCTTCACAGTTAGTTGAACAACGTTTTTCAGAATTTGTACTTCATTTTAAAAATTCCATCAAGGCCCTATTCTTGACTAATCACTGTATTTTAAATCTACTGTTAATGAAATGAAAAGATGAAATTAAATTACAATTTATCCAACTGCACTGATTTTAAATCCATGCACTTTATCCTACTTTAATCTTCAGAAAGCATAGATATCTATTTCTATGATAATGTTCCTGAACTTGTGCACTATAATACATATGGATGTGGAGGTTCTAAAAAAACTGTGCAGTAAGGCTCCTGTACTGTAAGAAGAAGAAGAAAAAAAAAAAAAACTAAGAAAAAAAAAGGTGATCTCCTCAGTCCCAAAGGAACATACTGCAAAGCTCAATGCTGAATAGTTACAAGTAATTGAAAATTTGGGAGCTTTTGCCCTTCCCAAAAGGTCCATAAGTATAACTGATTTATTAACACAATACACTTATTAAGATTTATTTGCTAATAGAGGAAAATACAGTGCAGCATTACTGACTGGAAACCTACAGCTAAGGTTAGATGGATGGAGGACAATAATCGATAGTGCTCACTTGTTGGAGTTTAAGACAACATGCATATCTCAGTGACAGATACAGGAGAGCTAAGACATGAGTTAACGAACAGAAGCAAAGTACATGCCAATGCTTTAATTTTCATAAAGAACAGATTAATAAAAAGGTTTTAATGGTCATCACTCTAAAACCAAAAAAACCCCCTATGCTAAACATTTGAAGACACACCCATTTTTAGATTAATTCATTTTCCAACTAATAAATATTATTGCTTTCTAATTTCTATTGCCAACTGTTTAGCAGCATGCTGCTTATTACTTAACATAAATAACAATGTTTTACTAATAGCTTTTTAACAAGCAATAAATAATTGCTCCATTAATACAAAGTGCACTGATTTGTTCTACTCTTGGACTCATTCCTCTTCTGCTTGCTATGCGTATATTAAAAAATGTGGATGTTTCTATTATTTTTAAAAATTCAAACAATCCTGAGATGACTATCTAATAGGTACCTGCTGACAGATTGATATTTCAAGGGCATGAATATGATGCAATTTCTTCTTCCATCTCTATGACTACATATATTCTATGAAACTACTTAATTTTTCCACATTGAATTTAGTTTGATTTGGCACATTCATTTGAATAGAAATAAAATAAATGGCGGTCAAAAGTTCTACTTATTAGGACAGTTCTCAAAGGGTACCTCACTTGAATAAAAACTTACCATTCCACGATAATTATTAAATATATGGAGAAAAATTGCAGATCAAAATCCATAAAATTAGCATTAAAATATGTGGCCTAAGAAATTCAAGCTATAACTATTTTTACCACAATAAAAACCACACAAATTTGCTCAGTTTATTCTTTCTTTTCCACACACACACTTTTTTCCCCCATACACTGTTTTCAGTCAGCCTTCATTCAGGTATAGAGCATGTTAATTTTGCATTTGATGCAGAATTCCACTAATCTTTCCTCCAGTACATGAGCACATTCAAAAAGATTTCATATCTTTTTACTTCAGCTGAGATACTGAACATAAATGGAATAAACACTTCAGGACTTCAGTTTGTGAATGCGATTTTCTTACTAAAGCAGAAGAGAATCTGGGTGCATATTTTACATGAGATTAAACTTGAAACTTCGGTGGTCTTAACTGGTACACAGCTCTGATTAAGCTCTATGAAGCTCTATGCAGAGATAAGTCTTTTTCTTATGGGAATATATTTTAAAATATACTTAAGATGTAGACATAGAATTCTCTTTGGTTTTAAGCTCTGAAAAATCATAACATGAGGCACATTTGTGCTGGAGTTGTATTAGTCTCATCTTCTTAAATTGGCAACTGCCCTTAGAGGTATAGGAAAATGACATGCAAAATTTTGTGTTTATTCTTGTTTTCTGATGAAATTCTATGTCTCCTATGGGGCTTTATTTTCCTGTATTTTTATACCTATAGAAGTATTCTGTCTCTAGATAAATACTCCTTGTGACACCATATGCAAATTTAGGAATGGATTTTATGCCTGCAATGAGAATTCAGGTTTTGTTCAGGGAACTTCTACAGATTTTTTTCCTCTGCTCTTTTGTGGGGTTTTTTTTGGTTATTGTTGTGCAAAGAATATACTATTTTCCATCAACTGTTTCTAATAGAACACCCTTGATCTCACCCCAAATTATATTGTAGAAATATAACCTGTTTATTCTGCTGATGAAAACCTTCTGCTCTATATTGAGAAAAGTCTGTGCATATAAAACTCATCCCTGAGATGCATAGCCTTTTTGACAGATTTACTAAGTGAAGGCCCTGATTCTGCTTGTTGTTTTGCACATTGCATTATCTAAATCAATATAAACATGCTGATGCAAAAATTGGCCCAGAACTGGTCTAGCATCTTTAGAATTTCCTTGCAAATATTTAATGTAATCATAGTTCTAGAATACTCAAACTTGCCTTGGATAAACACATACAGAATGATATTCTTATAACTTGTCATCAAACTGACTTCTTAAACATTAGGGACTCTTTAACATTCCATATACTAAGGGAATATAAGAGAATGCTCCAATCCATGTTTCATCCAGAAGCCCATTGACCAACCTGGTGAGAGAGCTGTCTTGTAAACCCTTCTGAGAGGCTTAGATGTGGTGCTGCACTAACATGGGCACGCAGCTTTTGCACAGGTACTCATAAATTAGGGAAGGACTGATGAGGGTTTTGTTATAGTCAGTGGCCACATTGGCCGTAGGGACCACGAGGTGACAGAATTTAAGAAGCTAAGGAAAGTAAGAAAGGAGAATAGCAGATGAAAGGACTTCAGGAAAGCAAACTTCATCTTGGCCAGGGAAGTAGCAGGCAGGATCTGTGGAAGGCTGCTTTGAAGGGCAAAGGAGAGATGACTGATTTTTGAAGGCAAACTCCTTACAACACAGAAGCAGTCTGCTCCATTGTACAAGAAAATCTTCAGGTGTAATCAGAGGCAGTGTGGATGCTTGGTGAATTCCTCAGTGAGTTCCAATGGCAAAAGGAAAGCATTATGGCAGGGATGCAGCCAAAGCAGAAGCCTGAGACAACCAGAAATTGTAACTACACAAATCAGGAGATACTCAATATTAGGTGGTCTTGAATCTAGTAATAAAATTTTTTGAAGCTGGCCTGTTCTATCAGTATTTTAAACACTTTCATCTCAGCCATCTCTGCACATATATAGACACACATATATAGACACACACATATATACAATATACACACGTCTATTCACTTGCAACAATGGGGACATGCTACCAAGAGTAAACGATAAGCTTCCTGCTCATACACAATGACAGAATTAAGACATTCAAAGCTCAGCTGGAAATGAAATTGTTAAGTAGCATGAAGGGCATAAAGAAATTGCATTTGATTGGAAATCTAAGTGGCAATAGTTACACATGGCATTCCTCAAGGGATGATACTGGAGTTGATTTAACATCTTCACTAACGACTTTAATGGTAGAATAGGATGCACTGACAGCAAGTCCATTGATGGCACTGAGTTGAGGGTGCTAAACTGGAAAGCAGGGCTGCCATTTAGAAGGCACTCAAGCAGCTGGCCATTCAGGAAAAATGGGAAATCCTGCATTTAGGACAGAATAATCCAATGCAACAGTACAAACTGGATAGATATTGGCTCTGGAGAAACGGATCTGGTTGCAGACAAGCAATTGAACTGGAGTCAGCAGTCAGTACTGAAGTCTAAGGGCTGGCGAAGTCTAACACCCAGGGGTTCATTGGCAGGGATATAGCCAGCAAGTGGACAGAAGTGATTGTTACACTCCGCTAGACACTTACGAGACAAAATCTGGAATACTATTTCCAGTTTTACATCTCAATAAAAATGAAATGCTGTTTCTCTTTTATGAGATTAATTCACAATTTTACCACTTGATTTTAAAATCTAAGAATGTTCTACCAAGAATTCTATCATTTTGTGGAAATAACCTGTGATTCCGACAGGCGCTAAATATAGGGACTAAAATTACTCCTTATATTGATTATATGCTTTATCTTAGAATTGTAGGAAAACTTAGTCTGGGATTACTGGAAATCAGGACAGGTTCTTCTGTTCATTATTCTGGTACCCTGCTGTTGTACATGTTGCAGAATATAAATTATATCACCATTTATTATATTTCATCTCAGAAAGTATAACTTAGGATTTTGCCCTTACAATAATTAATAAAGGCTGTGATTCCAGGGAATCACAGCTTTTAGGATTAAGAAACTTTGTATAACATTAGCTAAATTTATTCATGGGTACTTCATATTCATTTGCTCTATTACTATGACTCTTCTGAAACCTAAATAGCTACTTCATGGTATTTACCTATTATGTCATCTTTATGGACAGTAATCTTTTCCCCCTCATTCTATCAACCTTTATTTCGCCAAAAACCAAAAGGCTAAGCAAACAAAATTCTACCAGTTAACAATTCTGTAGCAGCTTCTACTTTCTTCTGATCATTTTAGTAGTCGTACCCCATACCTCTTTTATTTTGAATTCACCTTTTTTTAATAGAGCTAATCAGAAACTAAAATGAATCTTATCAGTGATTTTTGCAACACTATTAAAACTTCTGATTGAAACACTTTCACCAGTATACCCCAAATTTTTTTTAGTCTTCAACATATTACACTGGCAACTCAACATCGTCTATATATTGAAAAGTACCATGTAGCCCTTTTCTTCTACCTGATGAGATCTTAAGTAATACCAGACATTTGATTGACCAGGTATGCCACCTTGCTTCTGTATAACTGAATTCCACTCTCTCTCTTTTACTTTCAGGTTACTCATTACTTCCTCTTATGACATTCTGTTCATCTTGCATGGGTGGGTGATGCCACCGATACATTTTGTCAATGCTATCCTATTCTTAGTGTTGTAGCTTGTAAGTGAAATTATACAAAATACTGTTCCCAGGCTAATCCTCCAAGGATTAGCAGGATGTTGTGCATCTTCTTATTATATTCTGTCTCTGATGATAAAACTTCCCCCTACCTTTCAGTTCATCTACAATCCCAATCTTCCCCATCCCACAAATAAAGTATAGTGTAACACTGTAACCACTTCCTTACTGAAGAGCTGATACATAACATCCATATTATTGCCTCGGTATAAAAATTCAGGACAAGTAAAACCTGTTTAGAACTATTTTTGCTGACAATGATAATTCAAAATAACCCCAATACCAACTGTGTCTATCACTTTTGAGTCTAGAGGAGTATGCTAATAGCTGGCAAACCACATACTGAGCTTTTTTCCTACATTCACTCATTGTTGGAAAGAATGGGGAAAGGAAGTGTGGCACAAAATAGAAAGATGACCCCCTAACTAAAAATATCTTTGAAACAGGCTTTGTTTAAAGAATTGCTGAACTCTTTCATTATTCAGCATCACCTCTGAGAGTAACAAAGAAATTGGCAGGAGTCCAATTCACAAAATAGTGATTGGATATTGGATGCAAAGCTTCCGTTTGAAATATTAATGATTAAAATTAATAAAGACTCTTAAAGGCTGTCTTTAGGTAAATCTAAACATCTCCAGATCTTTACTGGATGAACTCGAACTCCTTTCTCTTAATTACTTGTAATTCATATAGAGGCTTTATATAGTATAGCAAGCATTTTTTTCCTTTTCAAAACCTGGACAAAGTTGAACAGGTTCCTTATATTCATAATGGACTGGACCTAATCTTTTATTCTGAAAATTCTTTTATAATTCATTTTCTTGAAACAAAATTAAACTAAACAGTCTGAAATGTCCTTCTAGAGCAAAACTGGGTTACTTTGGCCTTCTTAAAACAGTTAACTCTTACGGCACTTAACAAAGTTAAAAAAAAATCTCAGAGCTCAGCAAGCATGGATGTTCAGAATGAAAAAAGAAGTATAGGGAAGCACTGCACTAGGACAAAACCCAGGTGAATTTTACAGGCAAAAACTGGGCAAGTGAAATAGATAATGGGTTCTGTATATTAGTGATAATTCCTGGGAATACTCAAAGCAGGCAGATGTTCTGAAAGCTTTGTTTTCCCAGCCTCCTGCACATTGCTATGATAATAATCCAGCATATGGCTACCTGTCAGATAATATGCTGGACAAATTTTCTAATATTATCCATATTGCCTTGTAGTTCAATAGGAGTTTAATCTGCTCTTCTGAGTGCACATGCAACTTTAGTGACAGAAGGAAACATCAGTCCATCTAATAAAATTATTTTTATTGTAGAATGGCCCAGGCTGCAAGGGATCTCAAAAGATCATCTGGTCCAATCTTTCATGGAAAAGGGAGTCTAGATGAGATTATTTAGCACTCTGACCAGTTATGTTTTTAAAACTTCTGGTGATGGGGACTCCACCACATCCCCAGGGAGGCTGTTCCAGTGATTGATTGTTTTCATTGTAAAAAATTTCTTTCTAATATCAAGATGAAACTGTGGTCCTCAAAGTAAAGAGCCACAAGATAACACAAGGTAATATAGGAAAGAGCTAATGCCATCAAGGATGAATCACCTCCTGACTAGAGGGGTTGCCTGAGGGTAACCTAAGGTAACCTAAGACTGATTAGCATGGTAAAAATCACACACCTGGGAGGAGACCTTACATGCTGATGTCAGACCACCTCTGTATAACAAACTAGCCACTAATCAGAGCATGCGCAGAAAGGCATTAATTATATAATCGAAAGGTGACCAATGAACAAGTTTTGCATGATTTTTCTTTGTTGCAACGTGTATAAAAACCTACAACCCCTCTGAAGAGAGGTGCTAGCTTTGCAAACTGCCACCTGGTACCCCTTTCTGTACATTAAAGGTTAAAAGCTGGATCTCCACTCTGTGTGCTCATTGACTCCTGCACACTGGGCACAAACCTAAACCCCTATTGAGGGACAACCAAACTTCTCCCAGTGCAGCCTGTACCTATTGCGCCTTCTTCTTTCTGTGTGGTTTCTTGTGAAGAGAGAAACTTTGTCCTCCTTGTAGCTGCCCTTTAAGTATTGGAAAACTGTGATGAGGTACCCCTGGTTTTTAACCCATCATAAGACATCACTTGGTGAAAGTAGTTGGACTTTGTAATTCAATTTGTATTCTGAAATTATTTGTAAAAGCAGTACTTCATTCAAAGTTATTTCTTATTAAACATCATAATATTACAATAATAGCAGGGGATCAATGTATTACTGCATTGTTCTTGTGTTTCACTAACTTCACACTACATTTTTAAATGAGCTTTCATGCATCTTGTTTTTCTGGTTTGAAAATCTCAGTGATAGAAATACTGACAAAAATATACGCCATATATATCTATAGATGTTATAGGTAAAGAAATTTGGATGCTTTATTTCAAAACATATCTGTATGTGAAAAGAGACCCTTGGTGTTTAAAATATCCACTCGAATAAGCAGATGTGTAAATCCCACACATTTGAACCACCATTTCTTATATTTTAGGTTATTTTCTCTATTTGTGTTTAAGTACATCCTGTCACACATTTTTTGGTGAAAAATATGTTCATCATGTAAAATATATTGATGCAGTACAGAAAAAATAAAGTGACCCTTAATATCCTAAAAATATTTTATGATCAGAAAACTATTTTCTACACATTTTCTTATTGTGCTGCTTATTAGTATTCCAACAAATGCCTTAAAAGAATGTTACTTTAGAACACGCAATTCAAATTGTCCGTGCATGCTTGGCATGCCTTTGTGATTTTGTAGGTACTGTAAGAGACGGGCAAAATGCCAGATTGCAGTGCAGGGAGTAATAGAACAGAAAAAGCAATATGAGGCCTAATATTCAGACATATAAAGTTCAGGATATTTACTGGATTGAAACACTCTTTGTAGTCTCTCTAACCACAAAATGCACAGCACCTGGAGGGGAAACAAATACAAGTGGATTTATCAACCTCTACCCTGGTGTCAAGAAGTGTTTTTTTCATTATTTAAAATTTCACAAAAACACTTTCCAATTATTTATTTAGATCACTGGTGACAATGAGGTAAATACAAGAAACTGGAGCATTACTATGTCATTATTGGATTAGTTTAGATGTTTAATGAAAAAACATTCAATTATATTACATTTTTACTTCCCCCCTCCCTTCCCATTTAATCTTGTCTGTAAGAGTAAATAAAACAAAGTTTGTTGGCATCTCACTTCTGAAAGTACTCTGCAAATATAATTTCCCTCTAAATAGAGTGAAATTAAATCACCCAAATGCTTCACTGAATATGAGATAATCTGATTTTAGATAGTTCTTTTTAATATAGAAATTCTTGTTTTCTGTTACAATTGTATTATTAACAAATTGTAGCACACAAACAGAATAGTGGATGCAGTTCCTGGGTCTTCTATCTGAAAGTTTATAATCTTAACACCTGGCACATAGAATTCAGGCTATCACCAAAGTATTTTCCATGATTTTTTCAGGCATTCCAAAAAAGACCATCTTAGCTCTTTAACAGAGATACCATATATTCTTCATGTATTACAATGTTTACTCAAGGATAACCCTATTAAAATTCCAACCATGCAAGATTCTTTAATTATCAGTTCAAACCTGTCTAATTGGAATATTCTCATTAAAATAATTAGTCCCTCTCCTGAAGGGCTAACCCATTGATCTGTATTACTTCTATGTTAAGCCTTGCACTAGTGCCCTTCCCAAGATGAAGATTTATCAATAATAAAAGACCATAAATTAAACATTGATTAAAGAGATTTCTAGTTCTGCATGTAACTTTATTAGCAGAAGTTTGTATTAATAATATTCTACTGTTATTGTATGTTTCCCACCCACAACCTGCTCTACATCTGTATCAAACTAATGTTTCATCATGTCTGTTTCATATGATGCAGAGAAGCTAGAAAGCATGCCTTAATATGGATATCTATCATCCTTTTTCTTCTCCTTCCTGTTTTTAAAACATTTTCAGACATGACCAAATACTTTCTGCCCAACCAAAATCCCACTGTCCTGAAACAAAATTTCCAAAATGGAAAGTGTCAAAAGAAAAATTCAGACTAAATAATTCTTGTCTGGGAACTGAAAACTATACAGCTAGTGTTGGGCAACTTTAAAGACAGAAAGCTTTCCCTTCAGCATTTCTATATTGCGGACTGAACCACCACCTGTGAAAGGCTACCTTTCAACTCATCGCAGGTATAGTAATCATGTAACAGTGATTGAAACAGCTGTAATACTAGGGGGGTGGGGGGTTCTCTCTACTTCTCCAGGAGTGGTTATAGATTAAATAGTTCAAAAAGAAAGGAATGTTTGACCCTACTCAGCTCTGTTAATCATTTTTTATTACATATAAACATCACAGAATGCTGATATGCACAGGCTCAACACGCTACTAACAGCGTATTTATCAATATTTGTACCTAAACCTCAACATTAATTGCAATGAAACACTATCGTGATTATTAAGTCATAGCCCTGGGAGCCTGGTATCTTGTGTCTATTCTTGTTTTTCTACAGACTTGCTTCCTGGCTTGCCCTCACTCCTTTAAACAAAATATTTAGAAAATTCAAGCTATATTCCTAAATCCAAGGGTAAGCAACTCCCTCTAGAATGTCCAAAAAGACTTACAGGCTTTAATAATCTCTACTTAACCTAGAAAATATTCTACAAAGTCTCCAAGTGTCAACTCTTGAAAAGGGAGAAAATGAATTCATTCTTTTTTCTTTTTTTTTTTCTTCTGTATTTTTCCAGGATGTCACAGCACACTCCAATCTATTAACAAAGCTAAAAAGCGCATTTAAATTTCTTGATTGGCTCAGCTCATTGCCCAGTCTCTGTTTTCTGATAAAATGCATTTTGTAGAATATTGACTCCTGGATTCCCTGTTCATTTTCTGTCTTTATGCTCATTTTATGTCTGTTATGCTATGAAATAAACCCTTTTCTTAAACTCAGTACAGTAATATTGCGAACAATAATTTCTATCAGTAAAAGCAGCTAGTATAATAGAACTCCACTAGAATAAAGCAACAATTATGGAATTCGTATTTAAAATCTAAATAATAATTCTGTGGTTTGAAAAGGAACAGTGCTACCCCCTGTGTACGTATTAATAGCCAGACATCCTAAGATTCAGAAAAGCTAGTGTATCTTTCCCATACACAATTAGAACTACACAGTAGAGAAACAGTGGCAGAATGAAAGCAATTCAGGTCAGTCAGAGACTGAATACAAAAAAAAGGTGAGAAAAGATTAAATTGAGAGTTTGTACAGAAAATTCTATCACAACCAAGCAAAAGTTAGCTTTTATATTTCATCCTGGACCTATTCTGTTGGTTCTTGGCCAATGATGTGAATATCACCACATGAGTATGGCATGCAAAGTTACGCAGAAGATTCAGTGTAAACGTGCAATAGAATTTCAGCAGAGAAATTCAGATTCTGTTCACTTACAGCTACTGATGGTAGAATTCTCTCCTGAGCCAAAGAATCATCAGTGTTAAAAATGTTATGATAGCAGTTGAAATAAATTTCTTCATCTTTACTGAATTCTACTTTTTTAAATTACTTGACTGCTTCAGCGTTGCTATTATTGTTCTTTGTGTTGGGACAGTAGGAAAGCATTAGGAGTGCTATTGAAATTAATGCAAATTGCAGGTTGTGCGAGAGACTGTCATGCTAGTGATATCTGGGTAATCAGCGAATGGCAAACTTAAACACACTAAGTACAATTACATATTTTGTGTTGGAAGTGGACAAAAAAAAATACAGATTTTTAATGCTGTAACGAAGTATTAAGAAGCCTCTGAAAAGTTTGAGTTGAAACAAATTGACACATTTAGAACCTGTATGCTTTTTTGAATATTTTTAGCAGTGCAATTTAGAAGAAAAATAAGTTACAGATAAGATTTACCTTAGACACCTTGCCTTGGTAGTAAACAACAACTTGTTCTCTGATATCTCAGAATCACTATTACACTACAAATATTTAGTAAGAGGCATCTTTAGAAATGTCTTTCCTTATGTTTTAATACACAGTTTGCCAAAAGCCTTGTGGAAGGGAGAGGAAAAAAAAATCAAAATATCTTACATAATATCAAATATATGAACAAAAGAATAAAGTATCCCTTGCAGGAACATTTGCATGTGTAGGACATCATTAAAGTCAAAGCTGAAGGAAACTTAGAACTGTAATTCAAAATTTCTATAGATTTGAATAGGAAAAACCACACATACATAATATCAATATTTTCTGATGAAGGCATTTTAAAAATGTATTTAATTATTTTTTTAATGCATTTTTTTTATGTGTCTAGACTGGACCTTTAAAGTTATAAAATGATAAAATTTAATTTAGAAACAAAAGTTGTTTTGATATGAAAAATTGAAAGAATTGATTCTGGGAGACAAAACATACTGTTCACATGGAGCACTGTTTCCCAGAAATAGTTTAATGTTATTCTTACTAGAGTTTTAACAATTTTAAAATAAAGACTTTATAGAGCAAAATTAGGTTTTATTAAACTTTTATCAGGAAAAAATATTTCTTCACTGTCATGACAGAATTGTCACAAAAACTTGAAAACCTCCAAAGATGGTTTTTCATATAGTATACTGAGAAAACAGTATGCTTAATTGAATTCTTGCTTCACATGAAAATAGAATTTCTCAAAGGGGACCTAAATATGTGTAGAACATGGCATTTTTACAAGAAGTGGGACAAAGTCTCACTGCTGTTAGACTCAAGAATGAGCTGAAACGCTCTGCCTTTGTGGTAACAAGATTTACAGAGATACACTTTTGCTTCAGATGGTCTAATTTTGCAAAATTTCAGAAAAGGCACAGATGGCAGCAAGCAATGGTGTAACCTGTAGCAGCATAAAACCTAGGCCTTCACTGAGCTCCAGTCTGACATGATCAGACTAAAGATGGTATTTATGATTAGCTCTGTAGTTATGCTACACAGAAATCTGTGTAGTCACACCCTTATAAATCAGTCTATTTAAATCACTATTTCTGCAGATTTTTTTTGATACGTTATCATAAATATTGGAACATCCTCAACCCTACCTAGTTTTGCAACTGGAAAGTTGTTAGTGCATTAATAATGGAATTCTGTATAGTGATGACACTACTGTCGTTACATAAGGAAATGGTCACTCATGGTTATCCATAACTGGGCATCTATTCTTGCAGCATGTGTTCCCCAGGATAGTAGCTCATCTTTCCTACGTGTGCACTGTCAGTTTATTACCATTTCAGCCTGATGAAGGCTACAAAGGACATGACCAGATGCCCTTTGTATATGTGAGCAATATTATATAGAAATAATTCCATTAATAGAACAGATTTTCCATTACTTTATTTTCATTTTTAACATATGTAATTATATTAGAAAAAGACAGCAATAAAAAAGAAAGAAGAATCATTTTATACAGATAAAAGTGTAGCTTAGTCATAATCAAAACGCACCATATTGAAAGCACAGGTGAATAAAAGCACTGTTTATTACTTCCTTTACTATAGTTTAAATAATTTATCAGCTCTGCATTCTACCTATTGATTCTCTGAGCATGCAGAAGGATAAGGAATTCAAAAATATTTGGTGTACTTTCCTCCATTTTTATCAAATTAATGATATGTAATCGATTCATAATTTCAAATAACGGAAGCAAATGATGTTTGTTCGTTCTTCCTACTGGGAAAGAAACATATTGAGTATGTTTCTTTTCAGACAGATTTTTCAGAAGATAATCAATTTTTCAGATAAGACATGGAAGTTCTACCATCTTTTAGCCAATGTTGAATCTTCAGGAACATCACAAATATGTCCTTCCACAGTAGGCATCATATTGCAATTCCAAATCACAGTTCTTTCTATAGCTCAAAATAGAAGTATTATGTCTGTTTTAGAATCATAGAATGGTTCAGGCTAGAAGGGACCTTAAAGATCATCAAGTTCAAACCCCCCTGCCATGGGCAGGGACACCTTCCACTAGACCAGGTTACTCAAAGCTCCATCCAATTGGGCCTTGAACACTTCCAGAGAAGGAGCATCCACAGCTTCTCTGGACAACCTGTTGCAGTGCCTTACCACCCTCACAGTAAGGAATTTCTTCCTAATATCTAATCTAATCTCCCCTCTTTCAGATTAAAACTGTTACCGCTCGTCCTATTGCTCCATTCTCTCATAAAGAGTCCCTCACCATCTTTCCTGTAGGCCCCCTTTAGGCACTGGAAGGCTGCTATAAGGTCTCCTCGGAGCCTTCTCTTCTCCAGGCTGAACAGCACAACCTTTCTCAGCCTGTCTTCACAGGAGATGTGCTCCAGCCCTCTGATCACCTTCGTGGCCCTCCGCTGGACCCGTTCCAACAGGTCCATGTCCTTCTTATGTTGGGGACTCCAGAGCTGGACACAGTACTCCAGGTGGGGTCTCACCAGAGTGGAGTAGAGGGGCAGAATCACCTCCCTCAACCTGATGGCCACACTTCTTTTGATGCAGCCCAGGATGCGGTTGGCTTTCTGGGCTATGAGCACACATTGCTGGGTCATATTGATCTTCTCATCCACCAACACCCCCAAGTCCTTCTCCTCAGGGCTGCTCTCAAGCCATTCTGCTCCCAGCCTGCATTTGTGCTTGGGATTGCCCCGACCCAACTGCAGGACCTTGCACTTGGCCTGGTTGAACTTTATGAGCTTGGCACGGGTCCACCTCTCAAGCCTGTCAAGGTCCCTCTGGATGGCATCCCTTCCCTCCAGCGTGTTGACCACACCACACAGCTTGGTGTCATCGGCAAACCTGCTGAGGATGCACTCAATCCCACTGTCCATGTCTCCAACAAAGATGTTAAAACAACACCGGTCCCAGTACTGACCCCTGAGGAATGCCACTTGTCACTGGTTTCCACTTGGACATTGAACTGTTGACTGCAATATGTGCAGCCATCTAGCCCATTTCTTATCCACCAAGAGGTCTACCCATCAATTCCATGCCCTTCCAATTTAGAGACCAGGATGTCGTGTGGGACAGTGTCAAACACTTTGCACAAATCCAGGTAGACGTTGTCGGTTGCTCTTCCCTTATCCACCAATGCTTTGGCAACATTGTAGATGGCCACCAGATTTGTCAGGCATGACTTGCCCTTGATGAAGCCATGTTGGCTGTTACCAGTCACCTCCTTATTTTCCATGTGCCTCATCAGAGATTCCAGGAGGATCTGCTCCATGAACTTGCAGAGCACAGAGGTGAGACTGACCAGCCCACAGATGGATTTCATTATGTCCCATGGACGTACCTTCAGGTTCCTCAGATGGTCTTGAAACTGATCTTCTCCTACAGTGGGCAGTTCTTCATTCTCATAGACCCTGCCTTTACATTCTGCAACTTGGGTGGTGTGGTTAGAGCCCTTGCCGGTGAAGACCAAGCTGAAAAAGTCATTCAGTACCTCAGCCTTCTCCATATCCTGGGTGACCAGGTCTCCTCTTTCCTTCCGGAAAGAGCCCACATCTTCCCTAGTCTTGCCGTTATCCCTGACACACTTACTGAAGTTTTTCTTGTTGTCCTTGATGTCTCTGGCTAGATTTAATTCTCTCTCACATTTAGCTTGCCTAATCTGGTTCCTGGTCACTCGGACAGTTTCTCTGTATTCCTCCCAGTCTACCTGTCCTTGCTTCCACCCTCTGTAGGCCTCCTTTTTGCTTTTGAGCTTCTCCAGGACCTCATTGTTCTGCCATGCAGACCTCCTGGCTTTTTCGCCTGGCTTCTTCTTTTTTGGGATACACTGCTCCTGAGCCTGGAGGAGGTGATCCTTGAATACTAACCAGCTTCCTTGGGCCCCTCTCCTCTCTAGTACTTTATCCCATGTCACCCTGACAAGCAGATCCCTCAAGAGCCCAAAGTCTGCTCTGCTGAAGTCCAAGGTAGTGAGCTTGCTGCACACCCTCCTCGCTGCCCAAAGGATCTTGAATTCTACCATTTCATGACCACTACACCCTTGATCATGGTCACTACCCTTGAGCTTGACATTCCCCAGCAGCTCCTCCTTGTTAGCTCAGTACCAGTTGACAAACCAGGGAAGACAATAAGATGGAACAAAGTATGTAAAAAAAAAAAGAAAGAAAAACCAAAACAACACACAAAATTATTCTCACACTTCCTATCTTTTCTGATCTTTTTAGCCCATTTGACTCTTTTTTAGCTTTTAACTAGAGGGAGTGCATCATACTACCCCAAACAGAGGCCGTGCTTAAAATAGTGGTGCACAAGAGATGAGATGGATCTTACTACTCTCTATGTTCCTTAGCAGTGCTTTAAAGAGAATCACAGCCAATTTATCCCATTACAGTTTGCAAGAGTTGGACATTAACTTATTCTTCATAACTGCATTTCAGTGATTATACGGTCTCTGTTTATATTTAAACATCCTGTCCCTTTTACTGAAAACAAAACTTTTGCTACCATAAAACGGCATGCTTTTGCCTTGGAAACACAGCAGTGATGGGATAACTCCCATGTAAACAAAGGAAAAAAAATCCAATTTTAGAGACACATGGCAAAAATAACATGTCAGTTTGCTGTCCTTACAAAATGTGAACATCGACTGACATAATAGGAAAATTACCTACTTACTGTGAGGATTACCTTACTCTTACTAAAGTCTACCAATGTTTTCAGGTGTTGAACCAAATCCTTAGATAGTATATGTCAATTGTATTGATTGTAAAGGAACTACTCTGACTTACTTGAGATGTTACTGTCCATCTCACAGATATACCAAGGAGCATGCTATTTATCTTTTGCAGAAGTGTGCTAACAGTCTTGAGTGTATTACGCATATATCATCACAATCATAAAAATAGAAAGGAAGAAAGATAAGTAGCAATATGACAGTTTTCTCAGACTGAAGAAAACACAAGCCAGATTTCAGAGGATAAAGCCTTGGTAAGCCAAAAACAATCTACATCTATATAGAGCTTACTTTTACAACAGCAGACTCAGCCGTCAGCTGAGACAAGTGCACACTTGGAAGACTCGAAGAGGAAAAGCAGCTTACTTTTAAGGGACTTTATTGTTCCCCCAATACTGCAAATTGAAGTGCTGTGCATGGAGTGCCAATTTAGCTTCAGAGAAGCCTGGTATCACATCAAAAGCAGTACAGTCACAGCAGCACAGCACTTGGCACAGAAAAAGTCATCCTGGTAAGTAGCTTATTTCGAGGTAAGGAGAATACAAAGAAGTCTCTCTCTGCTACTGTACCATCCACTAAGGAGGTACTCCTTGGACTGGGTCAGTGATGTACCTGAGATTGTTTTCTGTAGGACTGGGGTTCTGATGAATTACAGCAGCTGTTGGCTGTTACTGAACCAGTATCCTCCATCCTCATCAATGAGATGGAGGCTATAACCTTCTTGTGACACCTTCTGGTTCCCTTCACATACTTGACAATACTCCTGGAACATTTTGGTACAGAGAGAAATATTTCTTCTGTTAAAATCTATTTCCTCTAGCATTTGTTAACCTATTGTTTTACTGTTTAAGACTCCTCACAGCTCTAACTCAGATTTTCCATAAATAAACATCAAATAACACATGCTGGATCTAATCACATAAGCTTTTTTGTCACCCCAAGATTCTTCTTCTGAAGTGCAAATATTCAGATATCCTCTCAGGGCAACTTTCGTCTCTTTTATGCATGACATTGCTAAGCAGCTGGAACATGGACCAAAGACTAAGTACAAGCATGTTTCTCACTGCATCATCTAAAGACTATATAAAACTTAGATATTAACATGTCATGGAAATAGATGTTTCTCTCATGGAAATGTATATTGTGCAAAGGTTTTCTCCAGTTGCATTGCAGCATAAAGCTTCAAGGCCCATATACAAGCTATTGGTGGTGTAGAATTTTAAAGATCATATTGACTCCCCCTGGAAAGCTATGCAAAATAGTTTATTCAGGTAGCAACATCTCTGCTACTATTTTATACACTAGAAGTATTTCTGTATTTCTTTCAAATAGTTCTATCAATTAAAATTTAGGTTTTCTTGCAAAAAATCATAAATTTAAACCAAGCAAAACATTTCCAAAATGTCCTTTTAATATTTCAAATGTCAATGAAGAATATGAATTGGCATGGCCATACTTTCAGTGAGGCTAAACCAAATCAGTAGTACATCTTCATTAAAGATTTACCAGATTATATATCAAATGATTTAAATATACAGATGGTGAGTCTAGCTCTATTTTCCTTTCTTATAAAAAACAAAACAAAACAAAACAAAACAAACCACAAACAAACAATGTCCTGCACAGAAACTTTATATAGCACAGTAACGCTTATTCTAGCAACTTGTTTGTAGAACTTCCTGTACAATTAAAAATTTCGATAGCACACTGAGGTGATAGTTAGAAACTTTCTTCTAATTCCACCCTAAAACTGTTCAGATACTTTTGTGTTAGTGCCAGTGCTGTCTTTCAGCTTTAGTATTATTTCCACCCAGTGCTGCTTTTAAAGAAATCGATAGTATTCCTTTACTAATATAAAAAAATACCTAAAATATCTTTTTTCATTCTACTCTCTCACTTTCAAGGAGAAAAAAAAAAACTCCCTTCCTTTGCCTTCCCATACATCTTTACCATCCTGGCTTAGAAAAAAAAAAAAAAACCAAAAAAACAAAAAAACAAACAAACAAAAAAAACCCAAAAAACCAAACAAACAAACAAACCAAAAAAAAAAAAAAACCCAAAAACAAACACAACCAAAAAACCAACTTTATCAATGTCTAATTAGTCCTCTTTTTTTCCTTGACAATAAGCTGTAAAACTGATGTTCTGAGGCTTTTCTAGAATCTTTCCTCCTTCCACAAAATCTAGCTCCTTTAGATCACATAGAAGAACAAAGGCTTAGGCAGCCAAAGGGATTTTCTCTCAGTACAAGCATTGAGAAGAAAAGCCACAAAGCTGCCCTCCTTCCCATTCCTTACTGGACAGATGTTGAATATTGATCTGAAAACAGACAAATGGTTTTACAAGTCCTATTACAAATCATCCTTAAATTTATATGGGAAGGTTCCTGAACTTCCCTTTCTTTTTTTTCTATTTCATTACAGCCTTTTTAAACTTTATTGTAGTAGCACTTTTCCACCTAGGTCAGTGACCATGCAGATATTTCTGAGTTAGCCCAAGATGCAAGATGTTTAGGGTTTGCAGTATATCATATAGAAAATAACAGAGTAGAATTCACTACTCAAAAACAATGTAAAAACATAAATTGTTCATACAGAGTTTTTAAACGATTCAAGTTCCTAAGGATAATATTTGGGGGCATGCATGCAAATCTGCTATTTTCCATTTTAATTTGGATTTTTTTCTACTTTCTCCTTACATGAAAAGAATAAAAATAAGACAAATAATAAACTACATCTATAACTTCTCAGAAATAGAGATTGCGAAGTCACTAATGAGAGTTACAGACTGATAGCAGAATTGTAAATTTTAACTTCCAAGTGGATTTCCTCTTATGCATTCTTTCTCTAGATACATTATATACCAGAATAAAAGGTTGGGAAGGAAATCACAGCTGTGTCTTTTTATTAGGGTCAATCCATTTTTATTAAAATTGTATGAAAAGAAAAGTAAAAGCCTCATGTCACTCAAATAATTTCACTAGCCAGACTACAAGCTCATAAAAGTCAATCCTCCTGACAAAGTTTTTAAAACACCTTTTCATTTCTTTAATAAAATATGATTTTTGTAAAGCCTTCCACCTATAAAAAGTACGGGCAGTTTTTATTACTGAATCACAGTGATTTTTTAAGTTAATGAATTCTTACAAGAATAATCTCTTCCCAAGACTTGAATTATTCATTTACGTTAGTATGTGTTTCATTTCTGTTTACTTATATAGTGAATTATCAACAAATAATATTCAAGGAGCTTTTCCTGATAATTAAAACAAATTCAGACATAGCCATTAATTTAGTTGAATAAGATTATGACTGTAAACTTTTTCTTGTGATAACATTTTGAGAAGCACAAACATTCTAAATTAATTTCTTAATAAAGAACTGAGAGAGAGAAAATGGTATATCTGTTAGATTTGATATTATCAACTTGCTGACCGATCTGGAGTGGCATTTAGAACATGTTCCTGGAAACCTTTCACCACATGACTATTTTTTACTCAAAACAGAAAACTCGCTGAACCAGAAGTGCACCTTTTGCAAACTGGATTGCAACTGGCACGAGTGCAGCTGGGAAACAAACAGGATCCTTCATGTGAACTGAACTGTTTGGATCTTTGTGACCCTGAAAAGACTGTATGGCTTCTGCATCTGATTTGCCCATCAGGGATTACATATGTAACAAGGATGAGGAGAGATTAATGTATTACTTTTAACAGCCAGACAACCAGAATAAGTTGTGTTTTGAAAATTATTGTTATTTTTTTTGTGTATGTGTGTTTGTGTGTAGCAGGGGGGGTCCAGACGAAGTGAGCTCCTAGGTAATTCTGAGTGCTAGGTGATTAAGGATTCAAAGATCATGCCCCAAATTGCTGAATCTCAGCAGTTTGCACAGTTGTCATATGAATATAATAATGCTTACCTTCTCCTCAGAGAGAAGGTCTGTAATTAGTTATCTAATAGATGCACATAAAGCACTTTGAAACCCTCAAATGAGAGATGATTCTGTCACTGTGAGTAGGCAAAAATGCAATTCTCTTCTCTTCAGTGCTTCATGTTCTTTTTCAAGCTGCAATATTTTAAAACATCTGGTAAATCACAGTTAGTGACCTACAGTATAGTACAGACTATATAGTGCATACACATATTTCAGATCAAAATATTATCAACATATCTTAGCCTGTGTAGAACTTAACATGCCAAACAAAGGTAATGCTTGTTGCACAGTTATGGCTAGGTAATTTTTCATCATTGAAAAAGAAATGTCAGCTAAAATGTAAGGGTTCAGACTGCAATGAAATCTGGGTCATCCAATGAATGGAATGAATGTGAGTGTCAGATTCATCTCTGTGCTGGTACTGACATGAGACAAAGAAGAAATGCATTCGCAACATGGGATGATTTAGCAATACAGGATAAAGTTGTCAGTGGTGGATACTTCAGACTGCATGCCTGCTTATACTCCCCTGATGGGTACAGCAAGGACTCATAACCAGGTCATTAGGTTCACTGAATTCCCATTATCTCTTGGCTGTCATATAACTCAATATGGACATTTTTTTCCCCACTTCAACTCTTGCTTATTCTAGAATGTATGCTATTTGCATATTGTGATTAGAGCCTGCACACTTAGTTAGAGAACATATGTGGTTTTTCTCAGAATGAATGTCAAAATAGGTGCATTACTACACAGAAAGCTGATGTTTCCCACTCTGGGAAGAATGAGATTTATGATTTAGGAGTAGGACCCTTAAGGAAAGGTTTATTTATGAGTCAGATCTTCCAGAATACGGCATAAGTTTCAATTTCCACAGCAATTATTCTCTCAGTAATTTCTTTGTTGATGCAGCTATCAGTTCAAGGTTCATTGGTCGCCCTTTTCATTTTGGTGTCTTTTAATGATATTGTATGTAACATAATATTAGTTTAAATAAGCAAACTTTGGCTGCTTTTCCTTTATCTTTCTTAGGTATTTGAATTTAGAGTTTCAACCTTTGCTCATTTCAGTAAGCCTTTGTTCATCCACAATGTCCAAATATGACTTAAAATAAGGTCTGAAGCTCAAATGAAGTCAATGAAAATACTTTGAGACATGTACAAGAGTAACTTCTTGTCATTGTGAGTAATGCATCTTCAGGTCCAAAAGAATATGGTGATTAGGTGGCAACTAAACATAATGGATATTATTTCACATTCAAAAGAGCTGCTGGATTTTACTGTCTTCTCTGCTGACTAATCATGTGTAAATCATGATGGTTATCTAAGTTCTGAGTAATAATACGTATTCTTGCTTTAAGCAAGAAATTAGATGCATTGGGAACTTGGAACAAAAAGGACATTAAATTAGGCGTTACATAATCTTTAGAAAAAAAATGCCTCGTTAGTCAAACTTAAAAGTGCTTAAATCAGCTCAGTTTCTCTTTTCAAGGCTGAAAGATCCCTATGCAGCTGTATTTCTGCTTGTGTGCATGACCAGTATAATTTAGTTTTAAGGTTCCAGGTTATAGTTAAAGACACCCCTAAGGTTTCCATGCAGTATTAGAATAGGAATATTAGATGTTTAGAGTATACTTTGCATTGACAGAATCAGTACTTCACAAAAAGCAGTTGTAGATTTTTACATTTTTGAAACCAAAACAGAAGGGGTGCTGTAGGGAAGAGGACAATAACATCAATGGATAGTACCTTCCATTCTACAGATGATGCAGAAGTGTTACGCCTCTGCATCTTACAGGAATGTAAGCTCTCTGTTTATTAGTAATATATATATATCTGAATTACCTGTCAATAGTTGATTTTTGAGTGGAAAAAATTTCCCGTTCTTCAGAAATAATTACATTGTAATTAACCAAAGCTTTTCTCTTTCTTTCCATTCTGCAGTGACACCACAGTGGTGGTCTACAGCTGATAAAAGCCTCGATAACAAGACAAAAAAGATATTGCTTTTGAAAGACAAAATAGGTTTAAACAGCCACTGTGAAACAGTATAAACCGCTTCCTCAGGTGCTCTGAGTGCACACTTTGTGCCTTCTTGCTTTCTTACAATTTGCAAAGGATTGCTAACCCTTAGTGGCATGTTTTCAATGAGTACCTGACAATTTGAATTTGAAGTACTGCCCTCAACAAATAGCTATTGGATTTCAGGAAGTATTAGAAAGTGAAGACTGCAATTAACTTTTATTTTATGTGAGCGTGCACATGTGTATGTTTATTAGGGATTATAATGACTTGATTTTTTTCTCTCTTAGGGAAAGTTTGTGTCAAAATTGGAAAAAAAATCAAAGGTGATGGAGAATTATTTTTCAGACCATATTAAATTCTTAGGAAGGACTGCCTTTCTTAGGCAGCAATCAGGTTCAATGAATTCAGCTTATATTTTGAAAATAAAAAGCTTGTCTGAAGTAAATAATGTTTTTAAACAACACAAGCAAGGTTAGAATAGTGCATCCATGGCTAAAATATATATTTTAAATTTAGAATTTATCACAGAAATAAAACCAGAAGTCTCTAGAAAATAGGGAAGTAAAATCTTACACTACTACAGCTGTAAGCTATCCTTGGAGTTGTACGTATTTTGGGCCTCTCTACACTCTTCTTTATTCTTAAGCCTGGAAAGATCTAGAGACTGAAACTGTCAGCTGTAGGTAAAGGGAAAAAAAGTTTAACATCTGGTCTTCATGAAAAACAGATTTCCTATAGCTTTCTCATTTAAACAAGAGTGCTTTTCATTAGGGAGCATATGGTCTTGTTAATGTGAGTATGGTCATGTGCTATTGTGCTCATTTTAAGTATGTTCTCATGCCAAGGTCAAAATTAACATCTTTAAATCAAAGCCAATAGCCATCAGGCAGTCAGTAATGATCTTAGAACAACCACAACAAGACAATAATTTGCTATATAATTAGTAAAACAATATTACTATGCTCAAGTATTATCACCTGTTACGGAGCTGAGGAAAATGGGTATAGAAGGTTCTTAGGAAAATTTTATATCAGACAGCTCCTGAATACGGACTTTTACTAAAGCTATTAATCTTTAGTCACTCCATATTCATTTTCTGTTGATGATCTACCTGCATTTCTTTGGAAAAAAAAAAAAAAAAAAAAACAAACCCAGCTACTGGATAGCATATAAATGCTCCCTCTGGGGAGATTCAGCATATCTGCACCTGAACATAGGATACAAGTCTTAACACACTCTTGTGGTTCTTAAAATTGACAGTGTTCCACAGAATGACAGAATCACAGAATTGTTGGGCTTCGAAGAGACCTTCGGAGATCATCTAGTCCAACTCCCTGTCAAAGAAGGTTCACCTAGAGCAGGCTGGACAGGAACCCATCCAGGTGGATTTGGATATCTTGAGAGAAGAAGATTCCACAGACTCTCTGGGCAGCCTGTTCCAGTGCTCTGCAACCCTCAAAGTAAAGAAGTTTTTCCTCATGTTAAGATGAAATTTCCTGTGCTCTAGCTCGTATCCGTTGTCCCTTGTCCTGTCACCAGGCACCACTGAAAAGAGTCTGGCCTCATACTCTTCACACCTGCCCTTTAGGTATTTATAAGAATTGATAAGATCCCCTCTCACTCTTCACTTCTCCAGGCTAAACAGACTCAGGTCTCTTAGCCTTTCCTCATAAGAGAGGTGCTCCAGTCCCTTGATCACTTTTGTAGCCCTCCACTGGACTCTCTCAAGCAGTTACCTGTCTTTCTTGAACTGGGGAGCCCAGAACTGGACACAGTTCAACAGATGCGGCCTCACCAGGGCAGAGTAGAGGGGTAGGTTGACCCCTCTTGACCTGCTTGCCACACTTTTTAATGCACCTCAGGAGACCATTGGTCTTCTTGGCCACAAGAGCACATTGCTGGCTCATGGTCAACTTGTTGTCCACCAGAACTCCCAGGTCCCTCTCTGTAGAGTTGCTTTCCAGCAGCTCAGCCTGTAACCTGTACCAGTGTATGGGGCTATTCCTCCCTAGGTGCAGGACCCTACACTTTTCCATCAGGTTCCTCACCTCCCAACTTTCTAGCCTGTCCAGATCTCACTGAATGGCAGCACAGCCTTCTGAGGTGTCAGCCACTCCTCCCAGTTTTGTATCATCAGCAAACCTGTTGAGGGTGCACTCTAACCCTTCATCCAGGTTGTTGATGAATGTATTGAACAAGACTGGACCCAGTACTGACCCCTGGGGAGCACTGCTAGTTACAGGCCTCCAACTAGACTCTGTGCTGCTGATCACAACACTCTGAGCTCTGCCATTTGGCCAGTTCTTAATTTGCTTCACTGTCCACTCATCTAACCCACACTTTCTAAGCTTACCTATGAGGATGTTATGGGACACTGTGTCACTTTGTCAAAATCCTTGCTCAAGTCAAGGTAGACAATGTCCACTGCTCTCCCCTTATCCACCCAGACAGTCATCACATCATAGAAGGCTATCAGATTGGTCAAGCATGATTTTCCCTTGGTGAATCCATGTTGACCACTCCTGATTACCTTCTTCTCCTCCACATACTTAAAGATGACATCCAGGATGAGCTGTACCATCACCTTTCCAGGTATGGAGGTGAGGCTAACTGCCCTGTAGTCTCCTGGATCCTCCTTCTTGCCTTTTTTGAAGACTGGCATGACATTAGCTTTCCTCCAGTCCTCAGGCACCTCTCCTGTTCTCCATGAGCTTTCAAAGATGATGGAGAGCGGCTTCACAATGACATCTGCCAGCTCCCTCAGCACTCACGGGTGCATCCCATCAGTGCCCATGGATTTGTGGGTGTCAAGTTTGCTTAAATGATCTCTAACCCAATCCTCCTCGACCGACGGAGAGTCTTCCTTACTCCAGGCTCTCTCTCCTACCTCCAGGGTCTGGTGTTCCTAGGGATGGCCTTAGCAGTAAAGAGTAAAGCAAAGAAGGCATTCAGTAACTCCACCTTCTCTGCAGCCTATCTCACCAAGTCACCAACTTCATTCAGCAGCAGGCCCACATTTTCCTTAGTCTTCCTTTTGCTACTGATGTACTTGAAGAAGCCCTTCTTCAAGTCGGTTTAATTCCCTCCCTCCCTTGCTCGGTTTAATTCCAAGTGGGGCCTAGTCTTCCTCATTACATCCCTGCATACTCTGACAATGCTCCTATACTTCTCCCAAGTGGCCAGTCCCTTTTTCCACATTCTGTAAACTTCCTTCTTCCATCTGAGTTTTTCCAGAAGCTTCCTGCTCAGCAGGTCTCCTGCCTCCTTTGCCTGATTTCTTGCTCCTGGGGATGCACCTATCTTGAGCTTGGAGGAAGTGGTGCTCTCTTGCACCCCCCTTCCTTCTAGAGCCTGAGCCCATGGGATTCCTCCAAGTAGATCTTCGATCAGGCCAAGTAGGTCTTTGAAGAGGACTTCTGAAGTCCAGTGTTGTAATTCTACTTTTTGCCCTGCTTCTTCCATGCAGGATCCTGAACTCCACCATCTCATGGTCACCGCAGCCAAGACTACCCCCAAGCTTCACATCCCCAACTAGTCCTTCTTTGTTTGTCAGCACAAGGTCCAGTAGAGCACCTCTCCTTGTTGGTTCCTCCACCATCTGTGTCAAGAAGTTATCATCAATGCTCTGCAGAAATCTCCAGGACTGTGCAGGCCTGGCTGTGTTGTCTTTCCAGAAAATGTCAGGGTAGTTGAAGTCCCCAGTGAGAATCAGGGCCTGTGATCATGAGGCTGTTTCCAGCTGTCTGTAGGAGGCCTCATCGACATCCTCTTCCTGATGTGGCGGTCTAGTAAACACCCACAACGGTGTCTCCCATATCAGACTGCCCCTTAATTCTTACCCATAAGTTGTCAACATGGTTTTCATCCACCCCTAGCCGGAACTCGATACATTCCAGTTGCTCTCTCACATAGAGAGCAACTCCACCACCACACCCAGCCAGCCTGTCCTTCCTAAAAAGTATGTAGCCATCCACAACAGCTTTCTAGTCATGTAAGCTATCCCACCATGTCTCTGTAATCGCAATGACATCATGGCCCTGTGACTGCACACAGATCTCTAGTTTTTTCCTGTTTTTTTCCCCATGCTGCATGCATTGGTGTACAGGCATTTCAGAGAGGTAGTCGACCACGCAGGTTTCCCTGGAGGTGAGCAAGAGGATCCACCACAGTCATTCACACCCTTGAAGTGGTTGGCCTTCTGGATCTCATCTTGGGAGTCATCTAAGGAACATTTGTCACTGCTCTGGTTGGCCTGGCTTATTCCACAGTTAGCTAAGTTGTTGTGAGCATTGCTGCCCTGGACCCTGGGTGTTGATCACCATGCCAATAGTAGCAAAGTACCAGAAAATTCACAACAGAAAATTGTATGTCACAGTACTGGTTCCTAGCTTGTCTTCAGTTCTCCAGGTAGCGTGAATTGTTAAAGTTGATGGAGTCCCAACAACAGAGGAAGCAAAACCCAAGCCTATGCTGAATAACAAAGTTATTGTTCCCATTCGAAGTAGGTCTTTTGCATAACTATTCAGAAACATAACTTCTGATGATTATAATTTCTTGTATGAGAAAATAGTTGCTTCTAAATGCTTTGTTAGTAGGGAGAAAAGAGCTGTGAGGCAAGAGCTGTTAGAGCAGGTGTGGTTAGAGCTTAAATGAATTTCAGTGGACTCTGATGAAGAAGACAAGTACCCCATAAGCTCAGCTTGCAGACACAGTTGGATATAGACAGCCATACACTATGTCTGCACACTTACAAGAATCTATATTTGCGAAACTAATTTAGTGGGAGGCTATTCTATAACAAGAAATATCATAATGAATGTGGACAAAACTATTTCAATTCCTGACTCTGACATTCCATTGAGAAAGGTATTCTGCATGAGTGATAAGGATACAATCATGCCTTTATGTGAAAAGTGGCATTTAAGGTAAAGCAACTGCTAATGCTCTGTTCAGATACTCCACTTTCATATATAGAGTAACCAGCACATGTAGTGTTAAAATATTTAAAATTTACATAAGAATTTGAAATACGAAAGAGAATCTGAATCTGCTTTTCACGAAGTTGGTGGGCACTTTTCAGGTTGCTGGAGACATAGTCATTTGGTGGATTATAGAAAATTAAATGCGAGACTTACTTGGGTGTAAATAGCTCCCAGCCAGCATAGTTTTAGGCTGAGGATCATGAGGATTATGCGTACTTCAAAGTCACAGTTCAAACAATGAATAGGTTTCTAGCAGTGGCAACAGTATCTCTCAGCATATGGTATTCAGTTGTATGTTATAGAAGGTTTTTTAATGTTTTTGCTACACCCTGTTAAAATAAGCATCCTTTACTAGGAAGGCAAGATAGCAGAGTTCTGAAATAAAATCAAGTTTTGTTTACCTATAAAATAGCTTTAAGATTTGATTATCAGTGTTTGCTTCATCTAAAGGATTTTATCTGAATTGAAATTCAAATGAAATTAGAGATCTGTGCATATCTTCCTGTAAAAACCCAATTACAGTTTGCAGCACAGCAAATTATCAGGAAAAAGAAAAAGCAGAAATGGAAAAGAGGTAGTAATGGATGAAGTGCGCACTCAGATTTTGACATGTGTAGATACTATTTCTGTTTGAGTTTGAAATCCTTCCTATGTTTCTACCAAGATTCTCCTTGTGTTCGAACAAGACTTTGAGACACCAACACCACACTGCATGTGTACTGCATCTATACATGAGAGGCCCGAATCTAACATCTGAATAGTCTACTTTATGTTCAGCTCAGCAGTTGGTGCTTCAGTATATACTGTTTGCTACCGTGAACTGAGTCTTTAGCTACCCTTTGTGGCGCTGCCTGGTTTATTTTGTGCTGAGTTAGAGGAATGTGATGACTTCCATTTGACTTTGTGAAAGTATTCGAGAAAATGTTTCAGATGATAGGCAAAAAAAAGAAGGAGATAAAAACACAGGATATTACATTTCACAGCCTACTGAGTCTATCATCATAATCATCATCAACATCAAACAAAGAAAAAAATCTTGCATTTTTGGTAGGGTACTGACACTTTGAAACAGGGCCGCATCTATCACTAGATCTCCGCAATACAGTCTGTGTTTTGAAGTGAATGCAGAGAAGATGAGGCCTTTTCTCTCATTTCAAGCCTACATTCTGATGACTGATACTATCATGGGTTCATGTGGGTGTGTACACATATGCACACATGCACTTACTGTATTATTAAATCTCAGATTTACACTGCTCTTCTGCTGGCAGCATTCCCAAGGCGTTGACCAAGAGGCCTAAACTTGCTGAAAGCACAGAGAAGCAAACACAGATTACTAAATGTGTAGTGAATATTCAAAGTACGAACTTACAAAAGCTATAGTAGAGGATCAAAGATACAGTTTCTGTCATTCAGTTCAAATGCTCAAAAGGTACGCTATGTCTCATCTGGATAAAACTAAACAAAAGGTGAAGTTTGATAGACTTGTGACATACCTCTGTGAAAGTACATTACCTTTGCATGTAGGGGTTTGACCCACATTTTATATCAATATATCAATATTTTTGACTGTAGTAAATGCTGTAGGAAAAGCCCTTTGACTTAGGTTTTTGAGTGGTACTGCTATGGACTGCAAAATTTGACATAAAAAAAAAATTCTTCCAGTCCATTCATGAACATGATTAAATATTACATTCAAAACCATGTTCAATTGCATTGAAATCATATTTAATTTTTAAAATTCTTAATTAACTATGCCCAATGTATTTATTGACAGCTGTCCAAAAAGAATTAAACTCACTTAAAAGACATTTTTAAAATTTCAAATCTCAAAAACTGTTGAGACTTTAGGCTACACAAATTTTGTAATAAAGAAGTTGTGCCTCTGGAACTGTTTCATATTAGCAAAGAGCTTACTTGAATCTTGAATATTCAATAATGGTTAATAATTAAGGATATGAGTCAGATCTTAATTTAAATAATTATTCCTGAACCACCTTTGATTTTTTGTTTGGTTTTGGTTTTGGTTTGTTTTTGTTTTGTTTTTTTTTTTAATTCCTGGACCAATTCTAATGGTGCAAGGATAATTAATTTTGGGGGAAGTGTCCTTTTTTCAATTTTTTTTGTTCTCACTGTTATCAAGCTTGCTCATGAAAAGCCAAAGGATGACACTCCAAGCTCTGAGGGATGGGTCGCTAGTGAAGACCCTCAATCTGTTGCTCTGAAGTGTGCTGGGTACACCTCATGTCTTATGGGGATGAGCCAGGGGCTGCTGAGGCAACAGGAACCAAGGAGTCACAGATAAAATACCGCAAAGGAAGACGACCTGAAGAGCAGCATGAAGGAAATGCAGCCACTCCAGCCTGCAAGTCAGCTTCATCGAGCGCCCAGTTGAAGTGCCTCTATGCAAACACAGGTAGCATGGGAAACAAGCAAGAGGAGTTAGAGACATGCACATGCCTCCAGGGTTATAATCTCATAGGCATCACTGAGATGTGCTGGGATGACTCCTATGACTGGAGTGTTGGAATGGAAGGATACAGACTCTTCAGGAAGGACAGGCAAGGGAGACAAGGAGGGAGTGTTGCCCTCCATGGCAATGAACAGCTGGAGTGCATGGAGCTCCACCTGGGGATGGATGAAGAGCCAATGGAGAGCTTATGGGTCAAGATTAAAGGGAACACAGGGGCAGGTGCAGTGGATGATGGAGCGGATGAGGCCCTCCATAGACAGATAGGAGCAGCATCACATTCACAGACCCTGGTCCTCATGGGGGACTTCAGCCACCCCAATATCTGTTGGAGGGACAACATAACAGGGCACAAGAAATCCAGGGGGTTCTTGGAATGTGTTGATGACAACTTTCTTCTTCAAATGGTAGAAGAGCCAATGAGGAGAGTAGCCATGCTGAACCTTGTCCTTACCAACAAGGAGAGGCTGGTGGGGAATGTCAAGCTCAGTGGTAGCCTTGGCTGCAGTGATCATGAAATGGTAGAATTCAAGATCCTTTGGGCAGTGAGGAGGGTGTGCAGCAAGCTCACTACCTTGGACTTCAGCAGAGCAGACTTTGGGCTCTTGAGGGATCTGCTTGTCAGGGTGACGTGGGATAAAGTACTGGCGGGGAGAGGGGCCCAAGGAAGCTGGTTAGTATTCAAAGATCACCTCCTCCAAGCTCAGGAGCAGTGTATCCCAAGAAAGAAGAAGTCAGGCAAAAAAGCCAGGAGGTCTGCATGGAAGAACAATGAGGTCCTGGAGAAGCTCAAAAGCAGAAAGGAGGCCTACAGAGGGTGGAAGCAAGGACAGGTAGACTGGGAGGAATACAGAGAAACTGTCCGAGTGACCAGGAACCAGATTAGGCAAGCTAAATGCCAGAGAGAGAGTTAAATCTAGCCAGAGACATCAAGGACAACACGAAAAACTTCAGTAAGTGTGTCAGGGATAACGGCAAGACTAGGGAAGATGTGGGCTCTTTCCGGAAGGAAAGAGGAGACCTGGTCACCCAGGATATGGAGAAGGCTGAGGTACTGAATGACTTTTTCAGCTTGGTCTTCACCGGCAAGGGCTCTAACCACACCACCCAAGTTGCAGAATGTAAAGGCAGGGTCTATGAGAATGAAGAACTGCCCACTGTAGGAGAAGATCAGTTTCAAGACCATCTGAGGAACCTGAAGGTACGTCCATGGGACATAATGAAATCCATCTGTGGGCTGGTCAGTCTCACCTCTGTGCTCTGCAAGTTCATGGAGCAGATCCTCCTGGAATCTCTGATGAGGCACATGGAAAATAAGGAGGTGACTGGTAACAGCCAACATGGCTTCATCAAGGGCAAGTCATGCCTGACAAATCTGGGGTCCTTCTACGCTGGTGTTACAGCATTGGTAGATATGGGGAGAGCAACTGACAATATCTACCTGGACTGTCCCGCACGACATCCTGGTCTCTAAATTGGAAGGGCATGGATTTGATGGGTAGACCTCCTGGTGGATAAGAAATGGGCTAGATGGCTGCACTCAAAGGGTTGCAGTCAACAGCTCAATGTCCAAGTGGAAACCAGTGATGAGTGGTGTTCCTCAGGGGTCAGTACTGGGACCAGTGCTGTTTTAACATCTTTGTTGGAGACATGGACAGTGGGATTGAGTGCATCCTCAGCAGGTTTGCCGATGACACCAAGCTGTGTGGTGTGGTCAACACGCTGGAGGGAAGGGATGCCATCCAGAGGGACCTTGACAGGCTTGAGAGGTGGACCCGTGCCAAGCTCATAAAGTTCAACCAGGCCAAGTGCAAGGTCCTGCAGTTGGGTCGGGGCAATCCCAAGCACAAATGCAGGCTGGGAGCAGAATGGCTTGAGAGCAGCCCTGAGGAGAAGGACTTGGGGGTGTTGGTGGATGAGAAGGTCAACATGACCCAGCAATGTGTGCTCATAGCCCAGAAAGCCAACCGCATCCTGGGCTGCATCAAAAGAAGTGTGGCCATCAGGTTGAGGGAGGTGATTCTGCCCCTCTACTCCACTCTGGTGAGACCCCACCTGGAGTACTGTGTCCAGCTCTGGAGTCCCCATAAGGTCCATAAGAAGGACATGGACCTGTTGGAACGGGTCCAGCGGAGGGCCATGAAGATGATCAGAGGACTGGAGCACCTCTCCTATGAGGACAGGCTGAGAACAGTTGTGCTGTTCAGCCTGGAGAAGAGAAGGCTCTGGGGAGCAGCTTTTCAGTACCCAAAGGAGGCCTACAGGAAAGATGGGGAGAGTCTCTTTATGAGGGAGCGTAGTGACAGGATGAGAGGTAATGGTTTTAAACTGAAAGAGGGGAGATTAGATTAAATATTAGGAAGAAATTCTTTACTGTGAGGGTGGTGAGAGACTGGAACAAGTTGCCCGGGAAGTTGTGGATGCCCCATCCCTGGAAGTGTTCAAGACCAGGCTGGATGGATCTTTGAGTAACCTGGTCTAGTGGAAGGTGTCCCTGCCCATAGCAGGTGGGTTGGAACTAGATGATCGTTAATCTAGATGATCTCCCAACCCAAACCATTCTATAGTTCTATGATGCTATGACATTACTTTCACAATCTGTTTTGCTGATCTCTATAAAAATAATTTCTTCTCAAATCATAAAACATAACACAGTGCTATTGTGAAACCAGATTTTACGATATCACAGCTTGAT
Organism: Fratercula arctica; assembly: GCA_947846985.1. Classification (NCBI taxonomy): domain Eukaryota; kingdom Metazoa; phylum Chordata; class Aves; order Charadriiformes; family Alcidae; genus Fratercula; species Fratercula arctica. The sequence continues at coordinate 50,379,875 of CANTUZ010000005.1, read as the reverse complement.
ATTCTATACGCTAATATTAAGCTTCAGAAAAACAAGTGGTCATTGTAAGCAACATAGTAAATCTCCTTTACCTTATTCTCTATTTTTTTATGAACATCAACCCATGAATAAAGCCATTTGGGGTAAGACTGATGTAGATCACTATTGTCCTTCACTTTGAAGAAAATGCATTGCTATCTGAATTTGCTAGTAATACTATTTATTAATTTATTTTCATGAGTAAAATTTGATAACAGAGGCTGCTATAAGCATGCATTATGGGGGATAGGGTTTTTTTTAATAAAAATTTACTACTATTAGTGCATTGCCTTCTCTGCTTCTGTTTTGCCAGTCCAAATGCTAACTTGTCCTCGTGCTGTCAGAGATGTTCAGAGTTGTCTGAACCAAGACACGTCAGCAGTTTTAATCAGCATAAACCATTACCACGATAGGATATACATCTGGTAGGTAGCCTGAAGGAATCACAAATCTAAAGTGGACGGTAAACAAAAGTAAATATGAGATGCCAATACCGGTTTCTGACAGCACACTTAGGAAATCCTCTAGAAATCAAAGTGTCAAAGTCATTTCAGTCCCTAAGCAAGTCTGGTATTTGTATCACTGGAAACATCCATTTCCTATAGAGGAGCTATTGGCTTGTGTGAAACCGACTGAGAAACTAATCAAAATATTGTCGCAATGGAACATGCAAAAGTGATGTCTTTGTTTCCTCTTTCACAAGCTGGTATGTTTTTCATAAAGTTAACAGCATGAATTTCTATAAGCATGTTTTGACCAGTATTTTCTGTAAAAGCTGCAATTTTTAACATCGCTACCATTGATCACAGTCAGTTGAAATCCTGCCACATCCTATAACCTGAAAGAGATGGAGCCATGTCTGTACCTGGATGGGAGAACCCCAGCCACCACCTTTCTCTTACGGCATCACTGACTGAGAATATATTATTTTCTTTGGCTTGTTAGTGAGTGATTGCTTCTGGTTGGTGGTAAAGGCCAATGTATACCTGGAAGTGCAAATTTTTTGGATGAGACATAAAAAGATTCTTTAAATGATCCTACACCACTTTTCCTTACAGGGTAGGCATTTGAAACCTGTTCTTCTGGCTGAATGCTAACTTGACTAGTTTTTTTTTTAATTTATTTTTATTTCCTTTAGCAGTTTTACCTGAGTTGTCAGTGGTTAGTACTATGGTAAAGATGCTATGTCATTTATGGCTCTGAACTCTTAACTAATTCTTGACTCTGTGCTATAAAAGCTGCATTTCAACTTGAAGTGGCTGTTTAACAGTAATGGTTGAAATTATATGTAACATAGGTCTGTACATAAAATACTTTGGGCAAATATTATAGCTGGTATGATTCAATATTATATATATTAATAAATATTAAGAATGCATGGCACTTTTAGTCATTCATGTTTACAACTAAGTGTCAATGGAAAGAAACTCAGAGAACAAGACACTTTAGAGATTAAACAATGGGATAAATAGTACTTCATAAGAGGGTAATGAGTATAACTCTAACTCAACTCTAAATCTAACTCAAATATATAGCTACTTTATTACCAGACTGTTGTTTTGTGACCTGCATGATATGAATGTGATGTTTTCATAGTTTGGTGCCTACACCACCGTAGAACACCAGATTTCACTAATTGGGATCTGCTTTTGGCAGGCCCAGATGGCAGTTTGGCTTTGCTTATAAATGGCTGACCTTTTCTTGACATCTATAGTAGATTCCTCCATAGCCAAGGAGGACTTGCAGTACTCCATATGGTTTTGTTTGGGCCTGCAGTTTGCAGTGCTGTCATTTAATAGGTTTTGAGTTAGTGAATAAACTATTGAATGTCTGAACAATTCATCACAGCTTTCATTGGCTCTAAATGTCTAAAGGCTTTTAAAAATTGTACTACTGAATATATTCTGCTTCAGATGGCTTTTCCCTTTACCTTTATTAGTCATGTTAACAGGGGCCATTGCAATTAAATACTTATTTTCTGTTTGTACCAAAGTACTGTCTGTAATCCTCCTCAAAGTCCCTGGTGCGATACATTTGACATTTTCCCATGGCTCTCATCAAGTACCAAACTTGTTCGAAATTTATGCCCTTATGTGGGTTTTTTTTTGATTTCTCTTCTCAGACCTTGGTGCCAAAGAATAATTGGCAGGGGTTTATTGGTCTTCTGCACTAGTAGTTACATCATTTGGTTTCCCAAATTGCTTTATTCCTTCTCTTGGCACAAGACAATTTAGACTGTGTTCCCTTGTCCCTTCATAAAAAAGCATGAAACAGCACCAACAGCAGACAATGTGGTGATAGCAGCTGGTTTGGCATCAGAAGAGGCAGCATCAGGACTCTCAGCAGGAGCAGAGAACGCTTTTTGTGGCAGTACCCTCTCACTGCATCACAAAGCCAAAATGCTCTTGCCTTTCTTGTGTGAGGGAGGTTCTTCTGGTTTGATTAATTCCATTTCAGTTTCTCTCCATGGTAGTTCTTATTTAAAGAAGGGAAAGAGGATAAAAGCTATTTTTTCTGCCTTGCTTCAAAATGTATGAGTGCTGCTATGCACATTTCTGTTGCAGAAGCACTTTGTAAATGGATCCCAAACAGTTCTCTATACAGATCAACCACGGTAAATGAAATTAATAAAATAGAACAGTACAAAAAAAGAAACTGGAGATGAAAATAACAGTGTAAAATACGTAGTATTTTCTTTTAATGCAAGCAAATATTACAGTATTTTTTCCAAACCACTTAAAATGTGCCAAGTGAAACAACCCATGGCACTTTCCTAGTGAGATTGTTCTGTTATTTAATAGATCTCACTCAGGAACTTTATTTGATATTCACTTTACATTTTCACCCTTGATTTTACCATAAACACTGCTTTTAGCATTTAATGAGGTTCCTGTGTGGATTGCAACCATTTTAAAAACTAAAGTCTTTGTCTCAGTCTTTGTAGAAAAATTATTTTATTACAGGAAAATTCTGATGGAGCACTAGATTGAATCAAATTCCTTTTGCAGTGAATTCATATGATTCAGAAAAATAACAAAGGCTGCTGAAGACAGCTAGTATTCCATCAATTTGGTTAAAATAGACAGTATTTTTTTAAAAATCAAATAATTTGTTGCATATTATTGTTATGTTATGAATTATTCATACAGTGATGTCTTCGCCCTTTCACCAACTCTAAATATTTTACCTGGAGTATTCTTCAAAACAGTTTCCAACAATTCTACTTCCATATAAAAATTATACCTTCATATTAGTTAAATAGCTCTGATCCAAGTGAGGAATTGCTGAAATGCCTTCAATATATTGTCTCCCAGTTCAGTCTCAAATCAATTCTACCTATAATTACTCACAGATCTATGGCAAGTGTTGCTGGTCACCATGCAATTCAGACAAATGGGACTGAGCAGTATAGTAGGGATGAGTGTTTTTGATTGTATTTCAGATTCTTTCACTATTAATAAAATTGAGAATAAAAGTCTGCCATTGATTTCCTGTGTGTGTTTGTATTACTACAGCACTTGTACTACTAATAAAAAAGAAATTCCTTATCGTTTCATTTGTAAGCAGAGGAAATTGGCTATGTAGAGTAAGTCAGCAAATGAGAAAAATATAGAATTATATACTTTTTACAAAGTCATTTCTCTTACTGTTTTGTTGTAATATTCCTTCATTCTACCCAAAATATAAATTGAGTAAGGTCCTGTCTGAGAATTTATAAGAAAAACACTATATGAGTCATTATAACAGAATCAAAGTTTACTGTGACTAAGAATAAATGAATCCTATCCTACCATCACTGTAATTTCTAGAACATTACTCAATTGTGAAGGAGGTCTTGTTTTCTCCTACAACACAAAAAGTAGGTTGCCACCTGTGTCTCGCAACATATCTGTAAATAACAGATTGCACCAATTATGTTAGTGTTTTGCTGCCATGCATTAAAATGAAATGCAGCAGTGAGTATGATTTATAGCAGAATGCACCATTTTGGTTTCTAAAGCTGATATGCCGAGAAGCATGATTTATTAAACTGAGTCGCAGCTTTACAAAAAGGCGAGTAATCAAGATTTGCTTGACACAAAACAAGAAAGCTGTGACTAATTTTATATAATGATGTTTGACTAACAAAATGGTACATTTAAAGGTCAGCTTAATAGTAGAAATATGTTTTCAAGGGAAAAGAGTACCTTTGCTTTTGTTGTGTAATTCAGCTGGCACATACACAGTAGAGTATTGAGTTTTGAGCACAATAATGCAGAATCTTACCTTTACTTCAAAAAAGAGCTTAAAAAAAAAAAAAGAAACAGAGTTCTTTATCATGTGTTATAAACCAAAAAAAAAAAAAATTCAATAGTTTTGGGAGGATGATATTGCAAAGACAACAAAGAGAGTAAGGATTCAGATCCCATGGAAGTCCTTGAGTGTCTCTTAAAATGTTCATTTTAAAAGTCATATTATGTCAGGATTGACTTCTGGTACTTCAGTTTTCTAGATAGGCTGAAATTAATTCTAACATGTATCTTCATTTTTCCCTGTGCTTCTGCCCCTCCCCTCTGTTTCCAGTTTATCAGTAGATAAAAAGTAGAGATGAGTATATATGAAAATTTTTCTTTCTACATAACCAGAACTAAAAAGAAAAGTTTTTTGTTAAGACAGATGTTTTGCCTTTAACTCAGTTCCTATGGTTACAAAATTATTCTGTACCTTCTGTACTAAACCAATATCAGCTGTGAAAGTCTCAAAATTAGAGTACTTGACTGAAAGGAAAGAGCAAAGAAACATGCCTGGGAGCCCATCTAGAGTTACAATTTTAGGTGAATAATTTCTCAAGGTTGAAAAAATTAGCATGAAACCTTTAGACAGGCAAACAAGGTGGGGTAAATAAAATTCAGGGACTCTATACTTCCTGTAAGGTGTTCACTTTTGTCCTGCATTTTGTTCTATAAGAATGCAGAGGTTTGTCTTATGAAAGTGATGAAGGTCATGGTTATTGGATCTAAGTTGATATGGGTCAATCAGGTAAGTCTCTCCAGTTTTGCAAAGCTAGTAGTAGTTTCTTCTATACTTTCCTGTGGGTCCCTGGGAAAGAAATTGACTTCCCATACTTCTTGAGGATTTCTTTACTACTCTTTTACTGTTTGGGAGCAGTAGGATTTCACCTAGTTTTCTCTGTGCTGTTCCTTTCAACATTTTGTCTTTGTGAGCATCCTTACCATTGATGTCTCTTCCTGGAAATACTCTTGCTGAATTTCTCCTGCATAGCAAGGTTCTTTTCCTTCTCTTATCTAATCTCAGTATGCTCTTTTTTTAGCATAGGGGTCATTTCATCAGACATCTTTAGTCAGTCTTTAATAACTCTTCTTTCTGTATTACCATGTCTTAAGTTTTCCTTCAGCGCTATCATTGCTTTCCATTACTCTTTTGTTTTCTCTAAGCACAGACGTTCAGTTCCTTTTTGCTTTACTCTTATATCAGGAGAGCCTGAAGTTCCAAGAGAAGGAGAACACAATGAAATTCATATCTGAGACTCTCAGAACTATTTCAGCACTTCCACAAAGACTGCAAACAGTCTTGTTAAATGACAGCCCAAGTTCTCTTTCTGATGGCCTTTCAGGGTTTCCAGCTTTTCCATCAACTGTTTGCAAATCTTCAGAAACAGATTTAAAATATTTACAAGGCTTTAAGTGTTTTACATTCACTGTCACCTTGTAACATTAATGATCTTGGATGTGGGTGCTTGCCTTAATTTAGCAACACTTAAAACATTTAAGTTCTATAGTTTGCTTTGAGTTAAAATGAAAGAAAGAATCATAGAGGAATAAAGAGTAAACTAACATGTTTCTAAAGAAAAAAACTTCACTCATACAGTGTAATAAAGAGTCTTACGTAACTCCCACTGGAAAAGTCTTTAGAAAGACTTCTTGGGGAGATAAATTGAGGGGCAGAGAATGAAGGAAATATGTAAGCAGAAAATCTCTTCCAATAAGCAATGGAAAAGAGATGTGAAATATAAAGGATGCTAAAAATTCTTCTTGAAGTAGCTGTGCTTTCATTAAATCGTACACAGTGTTTACATATCATAATGATAGTCTTTCTTTATTGGTATTATTACTACTGCTAGTCCCTATTCATATACTAAGGATAAGATCTTTTTCCATGAAATATCTACCAGACAGAAATACAGGTCAGCTCTGCACTACTGTCTGTACATAAGACACATCAGGAACTAAATCTGGGAACAGTTTATGGACTAAGCCCTTTATAACTTGCAAAAGAGGGTAGATGTGGCTGTGTCAAGTACCTTTGTCCAAAATTCCTTTGCTCTAAACCCTGACAATTAAGGTACCAGCTGCTTCTCATTTGGTTAGCAATATAGGAATAAAGGCCTCTCTCTACTGAATCACACATTAAATGTTTCATTTCAATATCTATGTGGTTTTTAATAATTGGGCATCCTTACATAATTTTGAACCTAAAACCATTTCTGCCACACCAGAGAAAATGAGCTGAATAAGTACAAATGATCTCCCTCCCTTCTCCTTTCATGTCCTGTATAGGCCTGGGGAAAAAGTGATCATTGCAAACAGGCAACTGCTAGAATAGACCTTGTGGCCCAGAAAAATTTACTCTATATTACTGTAACACTTGTTCAGTTACACACTTTTTAATTAGTATAAAATCATATGGTATATAAGAAACAGACGTTAACATTCTAGTGCCTAAATCACTGGGTTATTATCCAGTTGCTACGTGTGATTGTAGCTGTGATGTTTTTATCTCTATTTTCTTCCAATTTGGAAAGGTTTGAGTTTATTACCATCAAAAAAATCTTGGAAGTGGCAGAAACTTTCATGAGATATCTCTTCCCCAATTTGATTTGTCAATCTATCTTTTCAGAATCCACTTAAATCTCTTACAAAGAGATCATCAGTATTAAGTAAGTGGTAAAAAATAGGCTATGTTACTGTACAGTTGTGGCGGTGTGCTCCCCCTTCCCAGACGTCAACCCAACCTTTATCTCCCATAACTCTGCCAAAGCAATAACCATCCCTGACAGTCACAGTGGGTGCATGTAGTCATGATGGCTGTACCAGGCTCAACATGGTTTCAGTGAGACAGATAACAACACAATAGCCAAGGGCTAACTTGAGCAATACTAGTACTGTGGTCAATATGCAAATATGACTATAGCTCAATCATCTTACCTCCATAAATAGTGAACAGGCCCTTTGAGCTCTCCTGCATGGCAGCAGGCTGCACTCCAGGATCTCCCCTTGAGCAGGTACGCGTGCTCAAGGTTACATTTACTTCTTGAGATTGAAAGATTCCTTGCCACAACAGATCCTTGGTAAGTGACTAATAGCATGCTAAACTTTGAAATTCTAGCTAAGTAATAAGATTGATTGTGCATAAATAATCCTTTAAACATATACTGTTGACCAAGGCTGGGACTAGCATTGGATCCAGCCATACCTAGACTCCTCTCTGAGGAGGAGTTTAGAAAGCAAGGGGGTCCTTTCTGAACCTTGAGACTCAACAGGAGGGTCTCCCTGACAGCTCTGTCTGACCCTGTCCTCTGTGCAGTAAATAACCAAGTGTGCCTTGCCATCTCAAGCCTTGTTAAAACACTGTTGCATTTACCATCAAACTTTGTTAAATCCCTGTTTTATATCAATAAATGTATTTCTGCTTCTCTCTATGAATGAAGTGCATCGCTTCCATGCACAACAAGAGTTACAAAATTAATGTTTTTTCTATTAGGTTTGAGTCAGTTGGATCTCATTATTCCTCTTTCCTCTAGTGTCCATAAATGGTGAACTGTATCAACTACAGGTATGATTTTACGTTTTTTATTATAATGCATTCAGCATATCATTAAATATACAAAACTGTAATAAGACTGCTTTAAGAACATAGCTAGCTTAAAATGGTTCCCACTGCTTTTTAGAATGTGATAAGCACTTTCAAATTAGCTTCTATCAATATAGATTTAAGAGACCACTTCTACCAAAATTACCAGTTATACGTTAGAATATATATATACACATATATATACATGTATATACTGATGTTTACTTTAGTTTTTCAAAGTCTGAGACTATGGTAAAACCTATACAGTTTCTGAATGCCAGAAAAAGTAAAGACAAAATGGTATTAATTATGTGAATATGAATACAGTCAGTATAAACACAGGAAATACAGCCCATGTTCCAAAATCATAGAAGTTCAGATTTCTGTCATTTTATATTAAGACAGTAGTGGGGTGGGTAAAATGCTTTAATTTGATTGATTACAACTTAATTTCAATTCTTACTCTGAAGTAAAGTAAATGGAGTTGTCTTTAAATTCTTAGGTTGATGTCCTAACTGCTGGGCTATTAAATATTTGTATGTATGTCTAACTCCTGGCCATCTCCTAAGAAAAATTCCCTACTGAACTGTATACTTTTGTTAGAGCTTTTAAGGAGCTTTCTTGCTGTACTAGCATTATTCTTATCCTCATTCTCTATGAAAGCATCTGTTAGACAGCTGCTTGAGTCATGACATCTCAAAATTATTTCGGGATAGCTACATCTTAATGGAAAGAAAACCAGTTAACAATACAGACAGAAGGTAATACACAGTATGTTGGAGTAAAGTTGTATAATCGTCTGCTAGCAAAATACTTAAGTACCATCTGAATAATGAAATTCAAATCTGAAATTCAGTGGTTTCTTTGATTTTTTAGCAATTTACTATAGTTTGTTGCCAATCAAAGTAATGATTGAAGTACTCGCCCCTTAAAGCCAAGCAGAATTTTTCTCTTTTTTTTGTAATAAAACTATTATTGCATTCAATGCATTCATATATTTTGTAAAGTATCCTGTATCCTTGTATCTATGATTTTTATAATTAATGAATTATTATAGAGATCTCAGAAAAATAAAATTTATTTCTGAGTTTTTTTAATAGTCCTTTTATTGGTTCTGATTAAAAAGAAAACCTTTTTAAAATACATGAAAGTTCTTATGAATAATTTTGGTTTTAATGAGGATGTTTTTCACTGAGCAATTATTTTGAATTAACACTTCTCTACAGGTTTTAGCCCATGAACCTGTTCTAATATTACTACCAAGAAATATCTGATTCAAAGCAGTGTTCTAGAGAAAGACTGTTCAAACCCATACTTGAAGCATAGTGTGGACTTAAGTGTTTGTGTTTTGACCTAGAATGCTTTTGACCTAGAATGCAGAATTAGACAGTTGAAATAGAAACAGTGAGCTTTTCCAAACTGCATATCAAATCTTCTCTGTAACAGTAAATTCAGCCTAGTAAAAGGCATTTTGTATTAATCCCTCAAATACATTTCAGTGGATCATCAGAAAAGTAAGCAGAGCATAATCAGTGTTGAACAGAAAATGTTAGTATTATAACACTCATTCTCCTACTTCCTGAAATGAAAATCACAGAGCAGGAGGAAAAAAAAAAAAAAAAAGGTGAAAAAATAAAGAAAAAGAAAAAGAAGGCACTACAGTTAGTATAACGAACATCCCAAAACTCTTTTAAACTATCCAGCCTACTAACACAGCCTAGCAGAAAGTATTCAGATTCATGTCTCCAAGTGTTCCTAAAAAAGCTGTTTTGACTAAACTGCTACAACAGGTTTATTAATTTCAGAGTGATGATGTATCAATTAAAATTAATCCACCTTCGAAGCAGGAGCAGTTGAAACTTCTTTTATCCTCAGGAAGGGCGTGCAGGAATCAGTAATTACATAGCATTACTCAGACCCTCCATTTACTTCCATCTTGCAAGAAGATTAATAGCCATCCTTGGGACGTCAGCTGCTTTCTATTTATCAAAGGGATGTCAGATGCTGGCAGTTCTGCTGGACTAAGGGCAAGGTAGGGTGTGAAGAGCAAGCAGCAGCTTTGGACGGAGAAAGCGGGAGGAGAAACAAGTGCTAGTTTGTACACCGGATCCTACCATGCACTCCCCCCACTCCCTATTTAGACACATGTTTCTTGTTATCCTTCACAGCTTAACTCTTTGTCTAGACATGAGGCCAATAGATTGGGCTATTTCAAAGAACTGCAATTTAATTTCATTTAACGTCTCTCCCCTCACTCCCCTGTCACACCTCAACAAACAACGAGGCTATCTTTCAGCAAAAGATATTGTAATTAGTGTAATGTGAGTCATGGAATTTCATTTTGGAGAGCTATTTTGCATTTCATATCTCTACTGTCTGTGACTATGTCAGATTTCGTGCATCTCTCCATTTCATTTTAGCTTTAAACATGATATATTTCCATATCTTTGTCTTCTGTTCAAAGTCTCCCCGTAGTCAGAAATACATGGTAAAGTACGGTGAGGGATTTTTTTAAATTTTTTTTGTTGTTTCTTTTTAACCATTTATTTTCAAATGTGAGTAAAAGGTTGAATATCTTGGGTGATATATTAAGTGATCAAGCTACAGTTCAGTCCATCATTTATATTTCTCCAGACTATTGAAAAGATATGTAAAAATTTTCTTTATTGTCTTAATAGCACCTGGATTTTAACTCTGTTCTTAACTGCAGTGAAGATGGTAGCATTGGACCCAATAACTTAAGAATTATTTAAAAACCATTTTCACACTTGAGTATTGAAATAACTAACGGCTTACAGTTGATGTTAATAATATAGACACAAGATTAAAAAATTTACATTTGCATTTACATACAGAAAAAATCCCACATGGCTTCAATATATTTCAGATTTTAATATTAAACTTTCTATATTTATATTCAGTAAATTGCACAAAATAATGTTTTGAGTATTCTTCCAAATTTCCCAGTCAATATTCTTCAGTTGCAGTTCAGCTGCCAAGACTGAGCACCATGTAATACTTTATATATTCCCACAGCAGAATTTAAGAAAGTGCTTATTCTAATGGTTGAAATGTATCTTTTGAAGTTCATCTACCTCAATATTGTAGTTCATTAGTGGGAAAAAACCCTGAAAGTATAGTGTATAAGTTAACTTGATACACTGTTTACAAAATAATATTTGTAGTGAATTTTCACAGGTGGAAATTACATAATATTATTCCAGTCATAGTATGAAAAGAATACTTCTATGCACTGTGGAAACCGTTATCTATTTACTTCAACTGAAACAGAATAATTTTCAAAATGTGATTACTAAATATTTTCTGCAAGTTGCTTACAGTGCATATCACTTACAGAAATTATCTGGCAAGACAGAAAAATATATAGTTTGTTTCATAAGGTGAGAAAGGATCATAATTAGCAAAGTAAAAGTAATTAGAATTACACTTTTCAAGATTAGTCCAGCCTTTCCGTGTCCTAAAGCAACTCTTTTTTTTTTTTTTTTTTTTTTTTTTAAGGTGTCCTTGAGTAAAAACTGAAGGAAGTTTTATGAAAAATAGTATTCCTTACTGGAGTGAAAAATAAATGGGTATCTGCCTAGGAGTACAGAAGCATTCAAACTAGCTCTGTGTTGGCCTGTCTCCTGGACAACAAATGAATTAGAAGAGGCAGGCAGATTGAGTCAATGTATGTTAGGGGCCAAACAAGGCACTAATGGATGGTAGTAATTACAAGGTGAGGTGATTTACCCAAGCCAATATGCTCCAGTCTTCAGTACTGTTACACCTATGCTTACGTTAAATCTAAGATATTTGCACAGTTTCATTGTACCATTTGTTTCTAAGGATCACGGGACAATTCAATCTGAAAAGGCCCTTGAGAGGTCTCTAGTCCTCTTGCTCAAAATGTGGTGGACTGTGAGACTGGCCCATGTTACTTAGAGATTAATCCAGTTTTGTCTTGAAAACCTGCAATGATTAAGTTGAACCAGCTGTGTCAACACTATCTCCTGTTCCAGGCTTTTGGAGAAAAGGAACTGAATTTAGGGTTTACGTGGAATGGAAGCTAACACTAATATGAGAATGGTGGAAGGGTATAAAGGAGAAGTTCATGACAGTCATTATCACAGGCTGTTTTGTCATAGGCTGTTTCATAGAATCATAGAATAGTTTGGGTTGGAAGGGACATTTATAGGTCATCTAGTCCAACCCCTCTGCAATAAGCAGGGACATCTTTGACTAGATCAGGTTGCTCAGAGCCCGATCCAACCTGACCTTGAATGTTTCCAGGGATGGGACATCTGCCACCTCTCTGGACAACCTGTTCCAGTGTTTCACCACCCTTATTGTAAAAAATGTCTTCTTTATATCTAGTTTAAATCTAGTCCAAACCCAGTGAAACACTGGAGCAGGTTGTTTATTAAAATCTGACTTATTGGCTTATTGCAAAAATGCAACATGATTCTAAGAGATCTATGTCATTAAATATCTTTCAGGAACTGAATCTTAATAGTGAATCTGAAAGAAAACAAAACAACATCAGAATTTTGTTTGGGTATTTTGTACCAGTTTAAAAATACCAACTGTATTCTTAGATTTCTAAATGAGGTCTAAATGCTGACGGTCTGATCTACACCACTGAACAAGAGCTCTCCTGGGATTTTCAGAGGTCAGAGACAGTGTTGAAGTAAAGCATTTAATGAGATAATTCTCTTTTAAATATACACTGATGACATCTCTCCCTCAGTCTCAACTGGCAAATGTCCATATTGTGAAACGTAACACGTAATAAGAACTTAAAATAAAGTCCTCCAAAACTAGTCAGTTGGGAATACTGAAGTTCTGCAAGATTCATTTCTTCTCTGTAAGTTATTGTTATTCTATTAAAGTCTATATTCCTGTGAAAATACCTTTTAGTCAAAAGGTATTTTTGTGGAATTATGAATCTTAGAGACTAACGTATGATCACGCATGAAATCAACAACACTAGAAAGATTCCCCTCTCTTCCATGGGATATGAGATCGTCATGTAAAGCATAATAGATAGTGGGTATCTGAAATATATCTGGTTTTCTGCTTATGAATAATCATAAGCTGTAACATAGCTTTTGTTTATGTCTTTTAAATGACTCTTAGCTGTGACAGGAAACTTAGTAATAGGAAAGACTGATTTTGTTTCATATGTTCTGGTCATACACAATTCACTAGAGGCACAGTAGAATCTCGTTAGCCTTCCTCATGCCAAGAGTTTTCTCTTGCTGCGTTGATGACTTACAGCATGTTTCACGTAAGTTTTATTTTCTTTTATCTAGTATTCTTTCTTCTTGGAAATAAAAAGACAAATGAGATAATTATGTATAATTTTGTTTTATCATTATCCATGTTACATTACAGTACATCCCTGGGCAATACAAGTACTTATGCTGTGTGGATAATATTGCAATGGACTTTCCTGAGTGAAGCATATATATATATATATACATACACACATATCTAAAACTGTCATTACAATTAGCTAAAGCATTACAGTCTAATGGTTAGACCAGGGAAAACTGAGACACAGAACTCCTATTTTCTGTTAAAACTGGGCAAACCGTAAATCAGCACACAACTGATACGGTACATTTAGATTTTTTTGTTTCCCTTGTAGTATCTGGGAAAGACTTCATTATTTCATCTCCTATTATACATAGCTATTAACAAATATTTTGTATGAAGCTGTTCCTATCAGATGAATAACTAACTGCAGACAAGTTATTTGTGAAAAATTTCTTTGGTTATGTCTCTGGCAACTTTAATATCTGTACTGTGTTTATTTGGTGTCTGGGTGCTATTATTTCTTTTCCTTGTTTAATTCAGTTTATTTTCAGTTTATATTTTTCTGTCATTCATCTCAGTGGCCGATACAGCCCAAACCAGGACAACACATTAAGATGACTGTTCTTGCCTCTGTTTACAAAATTATTTGTTATTCAGACTAATACACATATCCTAAGGAAGCTCTCCACATGAAACTAAATGGCACCGAGATCCTGAAATTTTATTTTCTCATTACTGTTTGACACATTCAAAAAATTATTTTAGAAAAAAGCCAAAAGCCTACTATAAAGAATGGGTACTGAATAGGCATCTGGAGCTTAGATATAGAATGCCATGATCTTTTTCTACAGTTTTTATTCTGGATCACGTCACTAATGATGTGATCCAGTATTTGAATTTATATAAACTGTTGGTTTTAAGACAATTTGAAGCATTTTATTCACCATAAAAATAGAATTTTGAAGTACAGGTGAAACTATTAATAGAGTTAAGCTGAATTTGACAAATAATTTCAGCCTAAACAAAAATGACCTAACTATAAAAGCAATGTTGAAAAAATTAGCATGTTGCAAAATTAGTTATTACTTGCTACCCTTGTGTTGCAGGTCATTTCTCTCAAATGCCAAAGAAATGAGCAGTTATATCACAAATTTTAAAGTTGAATGGAACCTAATGCACTTGATTCAGTAGACTTTGAATACTCAATAAAAATAGCTGATGGCATAAGGAATATTTATTGGATATCCCTACAGGGGTTTGCAAATTGTCCTTATCCAAAGTAGGTATCATTCCACAATATAAAAATGTATATACTGCTTAAGATATTCATTAGGTGCTGGTTTTGGCTGGGATAGAGTTACTTTGCTTCATAGTAGCTAGTATGGGGCTATATGGAGATGTTTTCGTTGTTGTTGAGCAGTGCTTACGCAGAGTCAAGGCCTTTTCTGCTTCTCACACCACCCACCAGTGAGTTGGCTGGGGGTGCACAAGAAATTGGAAGGAGACACAGCTGGGACAGCTGACCCCAACTGACCAAAGGGGTATTCCATACCACGTGACATCATAGTCAGTATATAAACCTAGGGGAAGAAGAAAGAAGTGGGAGATGTACAGAGTTATGACTTTTGTCTTCCCGAGTAACCATTACACGTGATGGAGCCCTGCTTTCCCGGGGATAGCTCAACACCTGCTTGCCAATGGGAAGTAGTGACTGAATTCCTTATTTTGCTTTGCTTGCATGCGTGGTTTTTGTTTTACCTACTAAATTGTCTTTATCTCAACCCACGAGTTTTTCCTCACTTTTTCTCTCCCCCCTCCTGCCGTGGGAGGAGTGAGCAAGTGGCTTTGTGGTGCTTAGCTGCTGGCTGGGGTTAAACCACAACAGTTTCAGAAGTAAGCTAAGAAAAATAATGACTCTAATATGCAATGATAAGGTGCTCACACTCAATAAATGTGATTTTGGTTCAACTCTTCTGTTTCTCAGCATAAGTGGAATTTGAGTTGTCATACTTGTGCAGCTGTTCTTTTTGCCTTGTGTCAAAGTTACGACGACACAGCATGAGCAGGATGCCATACCAAAACACAAGCAACAGACTGCTAGGCCACACAATAATCACGTGTATGTGATACCAGTGCATGCCCAGTTTTGAATAAAGCTATTTGCCCAACTAGAAGATTTTGTTGCAGATTTAGATATGTCTAAAGACAGCTTGGCCTATGCTATTAGTTATGGTTAGCTTTTATATGTTGTTACGCACTTCTAAACAAAATCAAGTTATGTGACCCCCCTATACAATAGTGTGCTTTCCACCAATGAAAGGTCCTTTTTCTTTTCAACATCTGTAAGGGTACAGCTTTCTAATACATAACTAAAGGCTTCGTTAGCACAGCTGAGCCATGAATATGCCCTTGCTATAAGAATTACTTTTGTTATGTTCAAAAACCTCTAAAGCCATCTATGTTTTTATCTGTGGCGCCTCTGGTAGATCCTGTGCCTCTACTTTCAGGGCTTCTGCTATAATTATGGAGCTCATTACAATTTCATGATCGTTTACCCTGATAACTTAGAAGGGGTAGTAAGTTATATAGAGATATATGTACACATAATTATTATATCTCTTTATATGAAATGATATATATGAAATATGTGTTTATGTTTTACATATATAATGCTTTTGCAACTACACTTTTATTAATATCTATCCAAACTTGTTTGATTTTGTTCACATTGTAACATTCTGGCAGTTCTGAGATGTTAACTCATTGTTTCTTTGCCTTTTATTTCAAGCACTGAGTAGCGAGACTTTTCTGTGCACAATTACCTAAATATTTCTAAGTAATTTTTTCCAAGTAAAACATTTTATTCATCCCCAAATACAATGTTTAAGTTTTTCATTCGTGCAGGAAGAAAAACAAGCCAAAATCAACAATGTGATTTGTGTTTTATGATTTAATTATGGTTATGTTTGAGGATTACAATGAATGTACTAGTCACATAGGTTTGATTTTATTGGTGCACTTACCAATTAATTTTTCATGAGGCTCCTTCATAAATAAGTGCAATAACTTTCTCATGGACAACTGCATTTCTGCATTTTTCTCTCTGGACAAAGCAAAGAATCTTTACCCCACAGTTTAAAATTAAATAAGTTCAGAGGTAATTCATTTTTGAAAGTTGTGTGGTTGTTTTTCCATAAAAACAGTTACTAAATATTTTTAATAACATTTATAAAGACTAATTACAAAGAAGAACACATTCTAGTGCTGTAAAGCCTTTTTGGGGAATTTGGGAATTTGGGGGCTAGCAAGTAATACAGCCTGTAAATATACATTAAAGTTCTTTCTGCATTAGTTGCCAGATAAAATCCTCTCCTGGATCTTCCAGTATGAGGAAATTGTAGGTATACGATCATCCAGACTTTTGATTACACTGAAAGTTTCTGCTATTGGAGACAAACTGAATATATACACTGTAATGCTACAGAAATTATAAAGAGAGTAAAAGGAAAATATTTTTCTACATTCCCTTTGACCAGATTCTGGCTATTGATTGTAATTACTGCATTTAAGAGAGCACAGAATCTGTATTTATTACTGCCTGCGATTTCAATGATCATGCACTTTTCGGCATGGCAAAGCAGATATGCACCTTATTCTGAGGCACTTTTTCTTCCTGATTATTCACATGTGTTGGACTTTATTTGAAAATGCATTATCAGATGCATATAAATGTTCCTGAGAACAGCTTAGGAAAGGAATAGGAAAGCAGAGTATTCTACTGTCAAGAAGATAATTTGGGGAAGCAAGTCGAAAGACTATTTCAGAGAAACAAAATTAATAAAAATATTACTGCTTTTGACAAATCTTTCCTCTGTTACAGTTCTCAGATCCTCATGACGATAGTAACACTATTATTAATGAGAAGTTGTTCAACTCTAACTTCTCGCTTTCAAAGAGAAAAGCTGGTATGTTTGTATCACTTGAATTTTGATGATAAGAACTCCTATTTTACAGACTTTTTCCCTTAGTTTTTCATCTTACTGCCATTTGGGAAATATATTAATACATGAAACACTGGGATTAAGCCAGCTGTTTTCTGTCTTTTGACTTTCTGCCTTCAAGTCGCAGAGTCCACAGAACTGTAGGATCTCATATGAGAATAAGGCCACTATTCAGCATGAAGGATGATTAATGTCCCTGCCCCGCTACCCTGAGCAACCGACCTTCGAACTGGTGAAACTTGGAATAGTGAAAAGTCCCTGTCTCATCTTTCATTAAAATTACCCGTCATGACCACAGTGTGGCCGAGATATTGGACAGTTAAATGAATCACAAAATGATCTTTTTTCATGAGTAAGTGCAAGCTTTCCCATGTATAGATTTTACAAATAATAACTGTGTAGGAACTGAGGCAAAGGAGATGTGTATGTGTGTGAGAGGGAGAACAATGCATAATGTATGGTTATTTTTCCTTTCTCTCTCACGTGGCATTTCTGTTCTTAAATAGCTCAGCTGTAATATTAGCAATTACATGAATCATGCTACGTGATTTTAACCTTCTCGGTTGTTATATAACAATAGCTTAGAAGTTTTAGAAATCACTTTCTTTATGGCTGTGAAACTGTTCAATTATTCAATTTTATTTTTAAGAACAAACTATTTTCTGAGTGTTCTTTCTATTGCTTTCAGCAAATTATCTCAGCAAATCTATCTGTCATACTCTGGCGCTTCTACACGTTAACAGTTATGCAATTAGAGCTCATTACTTTTTTTTTATTATTATTTTGTGTTATATTTATACCTCGTTCCCTAGGCATCCACCCCGTGGACTTCCACACATGCAGACGGAGTGTAAGTAGTGTCTGCTTCTAGTATTCGCAGGAGTTATTAACTTCTCCTTTCATTTCTGCGAAAATGTCTATCATGTAAAGTCAATGCGAAAAAAAATTAATCTGTGAAAAAGCCTATCATGTTAAGCCAATACCAGTAAAACCAAGAGCAAAAATATTATTGAATTTAGTGGTACAAATGCAACCCCTAAATGTAACTATGATATTGATGAATTACTTCACATAGAATAGACATATAGAAAGGTCAGCAATTAGTAGTGAGACTTCATTGCTCTAGAGGAAACTTCTGGAAAAAAGAAAGTAAATTTTTCTCTATATAGAAACCTCTATTTGATTAAATGGCATTTCAATGTAATGAATTTTATATTTCCAATTTAAGGAAGTCATGAGCCCCTATATTCTTATAGATATGCCATAATGGAGTTAGGAATAGAAGAGGAAGAAGTTCTACAGCTATGTAAGTTCTAAATACTGCTGGAAGCTTGCATGAATTTCTTTGCATGAAAAATTCCAAAAGAATAACAAAAAGCTAAAATCTTAAGGAACTAAAAAACATAACCTCAGAAGGCTGCTGAGTGAGATTGTGCTGCTGTTTGGGACTTACATCTGAAATTCTGATAGTTTTTTACCTGATAAATATTCAGTAAGGTTTGTTTTTTTCTTTCTTGATGCTACAGAAAAGTTAATTGTATTCTTTTCAGTACTTTTCAGTGTCATGGCTGCTTGCGTTCCAAACTGCAAGTGCCCTTTCTAGGATGGCTGCAGCACCTCCTTCAGATATTTTAAATTAATTTAAATTTTTAAATTTTAATTTTTATTTAATTTTAATTTTATTTTAAATTTTAATTTAAATTTAATTTAATTTAAATAAAATTTTAAATTTTATTTTTAAATTTCAAATTAAATTAATATAAATTAAATTAAAAACTTAAATCAATTTAGATTAAACTAAAAAAGGTTATATTGAGATTCAATATAAGGAAGACATTTTTTATAATGAGGGTGGTGTGGTGAGACAGTGGAACAGGTTGTTTAGAGAAGTTGTGGATGTCTCATCATTGGAAGTGTTCAAAGTCAAGTTGGACGGGGCTTGAGCAACCTGATCTAATGAAAGATGTCCCTACCTATGACAGGGGGGTTGGATTAGGTGATCTTTTATGGTCCCTTCAAATCTCTGCTTTTATATATGTAAAATCCTTTGAGAACTTGTTCTGGGAAATGAAGTGTTGACTAAATTCACTGTAACAGACTGATTTTTATAGCTAGTGTAACTGCAGAATAATTCCTTTTTTTTTTTTTTTTCCCTCTTTTTGTGTGTGTGTGTGAGGGAACCCTTGGGTATTCCATTCTTTCTCAATTTTCCCTTATCCAGAGTATTTAGAAAATCATACAAGTGTTCTTTCTTCTTTTTCCTGTTTCAGAAGGTCTAGATATTAATTTACCTCACTCCTGATCATTAATTAACACTAGAGTGATGAGCTCAAGAGAAGAGAGAGAGAGACATGGAAGTAACAAGACAGATAGTTGTGCCGCCTCACAGCTCAGAATTATGAGTTCAGTGCCTAGAATTCTGCTGTAAGCTGTCTCTAGGCTTTGATTAAATGCATATGGTATTCACATGGTTGCTTTTCTGTAATACCTTTTTGAAAAACTGACTCTTCGTTTCAGAAAAGTCTTTTATTCTGACTAAATATTCTTCTTTTCCTTCTTTATATAGTAAGCGCTTGTCTGCATCTGTGTCAGGGTCTGTGCCAGTGAGATGTGTCACCGGGCGAGGGAGAGGGAGAGAGCAGGGTGAAGAAGATCTCCATATAAAGCAACTCCCAGGGAAGAAGGGTCGGCCCTGATGGAGGTTCCTGCAGAGCTGCCTTCCCAGGACCACCAGCTGCACTCTCTCTCAGCTGGACCTCTGAGTCTCAATAACCAAACCTTCAGGATAGTGAGGATGGACTCACAGCCCTGGCAGTCACTGTAAACCCTGGCTGAATTTACCTGGATCTCTTCAGTGTTAGATATATTTCAAAATAGTTCCCAATTATTTTTGCTGAGTGCCAGGAATGAAGAGAGCCAGAACCTCCTCTGAGCAGGTGAGTTCTAGCTCTCCCTTCTTAGCATGTCTTCCATAACTATGAACTACATTTTTTTTTAAAACCCTAGTCCTTCATAACCCCTTCTTGTTCCCATCAAGTTGAATGATCATTCCTTCTATCATGAAAGTAGAAACAACAGTCACAAAGTTAGGTTTGTAATTTGACATTGGTACTGACACTGTGTCCTTACATAATAATAGTACTAGATAAACTACTTAATTACTTATGAACAATAAAGCTCTCTCCTGGAAGTTCACCCCCTATCAATTGCTTATAGTCACATTTGTTCACACTAGTCTATGCGAAATAGACAGTTACAATAATTATCCAAAACACAGGAGGCATATTTCCTTTTTTAAATGAGTATTTCATAATTTAAAAGTACGCTAAAAATGAATTTAACACTCAGGAAAAGTGTTGACAGCCTTGGAAACTGACTTATGTCTTTATCTACAGAGGCTACATCACTAGCAGAAGTACAAGCTTCCGTCATAACTCTCTAAAAATAAGCTAGTTAAATTATTTGCTCTTCTCCCTTACTGGGTCCTTAATTAGGAAATTATATAGGACGAGATGTAATGCAGCCTAAAACTTCATGAAATGGGAAAGCAGAGATGGAAGAGGAGATGGAAAGACAAGTGAGAACATGTTCTTCTTTAATTATTAGATTCCATAATTGTTTATGCTAAAATTTGTGGGTTTATGAGTGTATACACAAGATAATGAAATAGCTTAATGAAAGACACAAAATCAAACAAATTAATTAATTTTATTTTTTCTTTTGTTTTAATAGGCCATTATTCCTGCCTCTAAATGTCTTTCATTGCTGATACGGAGACTATTTCATCCACATGGTTTATTTTCTTCTCAGTCTACCTATTTCAATATATTTTGCAGAAATGGCAACCTCTAAATATTTTAAGACTCCAGAGGCAGTCAGTATAATATTGACTATGCATGGGTTCCACTGAGCTTCCAAACATAGAACTGTTGGTTTATTTTTCAATACAAATGAGAACAGGACATATATTGCTTTAATTTGTGACAAGTGGCTATGAGTTTTAAGTGTTGTTTCTAGCAAGCAGCTATCCCGACATCATAACAGTGGCTAAGAACTCTTTGCTCCTTCTGTACTTCTAAAACCAGTGATCTGCTGTGGGACAATATAGTTGGCAGTAACGTAGGACAGAGAAGTACCTGAGGCTCTGGAACTTACATGCCAAAGAATTGTCCAGCAATTGCTCTGACCGTAACATAACTGCCGTGATAGGACGAAGTTTCAAATCCACGGTGATGAATCAGGTACTCAAAGACTTTTTTTTTCCCAAAAGCTACTCCAAAAGCCATCAGACTAACAGTTTTTATTCAGTTCCAAGTCAAGACTACATATTCTCAAAAAAAACCCAATTAATTTATTTGTGTATGATAAATTCTGCAATAAACTTACAAAAATGATTAACATACTAGTGATCTCCCTTCACAATTTGAAATTTTATTCAAATTCTACATAGTTACCCAACTCATCATTCAGATAATTCTTTTTGGCCTATGTAATTATTGCATACAACTATGATTCATGTAAAAATTCCTCAAGCAATTTAATTTTATTAGTATCACATAATAAAGTAATCAGAGATGATAACTCCAGCAGTGACTTTTTCACTGAAAGTAAATAAAATAGAACTTTTAAAAGCATTTAGAAATATATAGCTGGTATTTATGAGTACTAACAATTACTTATAATTAAAGGTCATATAAGAATAAACATATGCCTCCAACACACATTTATTTCAGCTTTCTGTAAGCCTGCAGTGGTGCGTTGAAAAATGACAGCAGTAATTGTGCAAGGCATGCTGTGTGCCATGGGAAATTTAGGAGGAGATTTGGATTTTTGAAGGAGGTGAAATGGCAGACTGTAAAATGGGAATCGTAGTGCATCTGTATGTTTTTGTGTGGTGATTATACAAGTATAGATAGATAAGATTCACTATTTACTGTAGAACAAAAATAGTTAATTCTTTTTTTTCATTGATTTATTTAATTTAATTGTTTTTTTCAAAATTCATCTCTCTAGCCCGTCTCTGAATTCTGTTATTCTGCCTCTTCTTCAGAGCAGAGGCTTATATGGACATCAGACGTCACAGAGAATAATGTTCCAATTTACATATTGTAGCTGGCCAGCAAAGTAAATGAGTAAGACCTGAATACTATAAAGAGCTTTACTTTGTCCAGGAGAGGTTAGGTCTTGAAAAACAACTTTATATGTTTTGCATATATATAAAAAATGTACATAATGCATGTGCAAGTACATGCACAGAAAAGTTACTTAGTAGAAAAGCTGTTCTGATGTAAGTGTGTGTGGATGCTCTTTTGATTGATGTAGTGCAAAACTGAGCCCATCATGACCCGCGTATGCCTTATCCCTGGAAGTTCATGACATCAACCTCAATATACATGATGAAATATAAATGAGTTATTTCTTATCCAATGTTCACTTGCATGACAGCCACTAAATCTACACACTGTGAAGGACTGTAGTCTCAGGCAGTAGATGTTTACTCTCTACAACTCTTGGCCACTTTTACAGTTCACAGTTTTTCTTAGAATCACAGTGAGACCACAGTGAAACACAAGTTCAGATGTGGTGATGTAAGTTAAAGTTGTAGGCATTTTGTCTCTTCTATTGCATAGAACAGGATTAAGTTTATATTATTCTAGTGGTAAGCAAAATATAATTTTCAGTGAAAGATTTCCTCTGTTCTGCACACTATGCATTGTCCAGCTTGTGCTTTAAGTCAGGAACCCAACATTACTTTAATAATTGCTTTATTGTCACATGCACATATATCAAAATCTGTATACAAAGTGTAAAGCATGTTAGATTCCTTCAGGATAAAAATGTCTAATAGACGCTATTATTAACTTTCACTGGACAGTTCAACAAAAGATGTTAAATCTACCAAATATGAACATTAATAAAGTTATATGTTTTAGACAACTAATTAAAGGAGTTTGTTTCACCTTTTCTGGTGTGTTTTCTCATTTTCTCATATTTTACAGATTTCACACATCAGGGAAATCAATTAACTCTAATATTAGCATTTTAATAATATTAGCAATTAGTATTAACATTTGTTTATTAAAATAAAGACTTTAAGATCAAAGGAAATCAATATCTTTTTTCTATTATGACGAGTTTTGTTTAAACAAAATATCTATGCAGTTACTCTAATGCTTTCTGTTTACATGCTGTGTCATGCTAATTTCTCATGTTGAAAGACACAGATGTAGACATTCACGTCAATTAAACAATCAGCCAGAGGGTGCTTTAAAGAGAATTTAAAAAAAAAAAAAAAAAAAGAAAAAAATTAAAGGAGGAGAAAGAAGAGAGACCTAGTTGCACTAGATGCATAAAGCATCAAGCTGGGCTTCAAATGACAGTATATATATGTATATAAACATGAAGTTATTGCTAATAAAACTTGTAAAAAAATTGTATTGATATATCAAATTATCAAATTAATTTGCAGTTGTTCAAAGCAAACAAAATAGCATATTGAACATAGTAGGACCTCTATGGGAGTGTTTATCATCAGTCTAGACTTCATTTACTACTTCTCTAGCACTATAGATTATCAATGAAATTTTTTAATCTTCAATCCATCAATACTAAAATGAAGTAAAAGACTACATTTTCTAGAGTTTTCTGAATAACAGTTCTTGTAGTTGGAGAGGAGTGAAGAAACTAAATATCATATGAGGCAAAATAGTGTAAGTTGGTTTACAATTCCTAGTTTCTCCTACCTTAGTTTTGTTTCTACTTTGTTTTTTTATATCTTATCCCCACACATATTGGAATCCCAGTTGTGAGAAAGCAAACTCAGTTGAGCTTTCTCAGTATAGGAATAGTGCAAATAGCAGTGGAACCTAGAATAAATAAAACAAATATTGACAAGTGGGGAGGT
Source organism: Fratercula arctica (assembly GCA_947846985.1). Classification (NCBI taxonomy): domain Eukaryota; kingdom Metazoa; phylum Chordata; class Aves; order Charadriiformes; family Alcidae; genus Fratercula; species Fratercula arctica. The sequence continues at coordinate 50,355,782 of CANTUZ010000005.1, read as the reverse complement.
TTGGTTTGGTTTTTGGTGGTGGCTTGGTTTTTTTGTTTGTTGGCTTGGTTTGGTTTGGTTTGGTTTGCTTTTGGGTATGTGTGGGGTTTTGTTTTGTTTTGATTTGCTTTGCTTTGCTTTTACATTTACATCATTTTCATGCCAGAGGTGCATTTACCACTTTTATTAGAGGTGTCATACTAGCATGAAATCTCAACAGCATTTTGCAAGGGAACAATCTTTGATCCTGTGCTTGACGCACTGAGAAAAACTCAATACTATTCTCATAATTGGGCTGCCCCTGGACAAGGAAGGAAAATGGCCAGCTCTGTTTTGTGCATTAACTTCCATCACACTTGCTGCAGTTCCGCTTCAATCTGAAATCCATCTAGGCTTTTTATTTTAGTGGGGATCTAGTCTGAGATACAAATTCTGCACTAGACTGCTTCTCTTTCCTTTGCTCAGACTACTACAATGCTTTACCATATGAGTTTAATTTTCCTCTTGAACCCCTCATTAACATAATTCTTATCCTCTTGAATTCCTCTTGGAAAATGCAGCTGTGTGCAGGTATCAGGTAACTAACAACATCAGGATTCCTTTAGTAATTTCATTCCTTGGAGTTCAGCTAAAATGTTCTCAATTGTGACCACAGGGGGGGGAAAAAAAAAAAAAAAAAAAAAAAAAAGAGCAGTCATACTAGTATTGCTGGACAAAAGTGATAATATTCACAGACAGGAATGCATCAGGAAGAGGAAGCGAGAACAGCTTTAGGAACCTTTAAATGTCATGAACCATTAAATGAAAGTCCATAACCAAAACTGTAACAAGTTGTTTATGCTAGCATTCCTATTTAAAAATACTCCCTTCCTTTCCCTTTTATCTAAACATGATGTTACTGTTTGTGGAATATGCCAGATGGACCAAACTAAAGACGCAGTTCTTGCTTTATTACAAAATAAATCTAGCAGAAACACCCGTGTTTCAGTCACTCTGACCCACGGTAGAGAGATTAAGATGCAGGACATTTACGAATATTATCCTGGCCTATGTCTTCCTCATTGAAACCACGATGGTGGGGGTTTTTTTGTGTAGCACCATGTAGAACCATCTATTACAGATTTATTTTTTTTTTTGAGTAAACCTAGATACCTATTGGTAAAGTAGTACATTAAAGGGTCCCAACTCTACCAGCTTTCTCTCAACCTCAATTTTTACTCTGATTCCTCCAGTGCCATGGTTAGTAGAAACAGAACACATCCAGAGACTGCCTTTTTTATATTCATTGCAAATGCTGATGCTGTCTATTTAAAGTCAAATTTCAGAGCAGTCTCCACCATTTTCTTTTTCCTACATAGCTTTCCACTGCTAAAATACTGTTGTATGGTAAAATTTGTTAAGATTCCCAAAACAAAACTTTTCACTTCAGGGAAACACTATGTTCTTCATCTAGGGACTGAGTGATTGATTTCTTTTGGTTCTTTATTCATGAGCTGGAAAGGACTACACTTTTCCCTCCAAAGAATCCTTGCTTTCACTTTTAAAAGTAGCCATTAATTTGTAAAAAGAGGTGTCACTGACAAAGGATGAAGAGATCCTACGAATATTAAGAAGGAAGGAAGACCAGAAATAGAATGTAAGTAGGAGGACACAGTTATATTCATGGTAGACTTTTCATGAGGGACAAACTCACTTTGAGCTCCAAGTCCTTGTATTTAAGGAGCTCCCTTTCATTGTCACAGAGTGGTAGCCTACCTGCCCAGTCCACCCGAGGAAATGGATTTACTGGGGACTTAGGTTCAAACTGATATTGAGGTTCCCACCTGCCTTTGCATGTGGGAGTAGGAAGCTTCCTTATAGCCTGTACTATCTATCCGTGCTAAGTGATGGCTATTCCAGAAGAAGCCAGATTATCTCTATGCAATTTAATTTCAGGCAGTTCTCCTTTTGGAGACTCATGCCATCACAATTTAGGGACTGGGAGACAGTAAGGAAGGCAAAAATTTGGTTCTGGAGGGAAAAAATCCTTAAAGAGAGTTCTGATAGAAAACAAGCCTCCACTATAGCATACTGAGAATGTTTCACAATGAAAATATAAACTGCTTCTGCTAATCTATTCTGTATACAGCTAGTGGTACTTCCATGCACATTGTCTGTGTGCAGTCAATTCAAAACCAGTTTCGCTTGCTGGGAAATCTCTGATGGTTTTGGGGACAGAAGAAAAGCCATAGGGATCAACAGTCACGAGCTCTGTTTGTGTGTAGCAGCTCCTGGTAGAACTGATGGCATACGCTGGGATATGTTGGAGCATGCATAGTCCTACTTGGTTGCTATGTGGGTTTATACTCATTGCTGGCATTAGCAATGCACAGCTCCAGGCAAAGCACATGCTGTCTTTGAGACTCAATATGAGTAAGTGCCCATTCTCTCAGGCAGGTCTCTAATCCTTATTGTTTGGGATAAGATGGCACTGGACAAGACTGTGTGCACAACCTTTCTGTAGTCAGGTTCTCATACACAGTTCCTCTGTGTTGCTGGAGGCCTTCCTGTGTGAAAGCATAATCAGGCTTGTAAAGCAAGAAGAGGGAGCATCCTGCCTGTCCTCAACACTTCATAAATACTGCTGTCGGGAGGTTGGCTCCCTGGAACTCTTCCAGGTCTGAGTAGTCCCAGATGTGCTATTAAAAACTGCTGGAGAACGGAGTATGTCCCTCATTGTTTTTGAGGTGCTCTCCTATCACTCCTGGCTGCATTCTAGCATCACCAATACAAGAAGTGTTACCAGAAGTAGATGTAAATCTGGCTTCATGTTCTTTCCTACTGCAGAATTAGCTAGGAATATGTACCACCACCACAAAAAAAAAAAAAAAAAAAAAAAAAAGAAAAAACACACAAAAAACAAACCACCACAAAAACAAACAAAAAAAACCCCCAAAAAAACCCCCAAAAAACCCCAAAAGCAACAACAATAAAAACCAAACAAAACCAAAACAAAACAAAATAAAACAAAAACCAAAAAACCAAACCAAACAAAACCAAAACACAACACAAACAAAACTACACAAACAAAAACAAACAAAAAACCCCAAACCAACAACAAAACAAAAACAAACCAGAAAATATTTTTCTTATTATATTTACTATTTGTCTTCATATTCCTTAGTTCATTTTGTAAGTTCTTGAGAGGAGGGACCTGCTTTTGTAATGCATTCCTTATAGAAGGCCTGAATTGAAGATTAAATTACATGTGGGTTCTTAAAAGCTGAGTTGCTATTGTGTTTTTTTTAAGTGGGCAAAGGTTGAATACTTTTGCTGAGGATTAAACATTGAAACTGCAAGTAACCCAAGGAGGAAATGGCATGGCCAGACTGCCTGGAGGATTGCATCACTGTTTCCATGGTTTATGATTTTGTAGCATGAAAAGGCATGGGAACTCCTGCTGGGTATGAAATAATAAACTGTTACAACATGGAATATGGAGTGTTTTGTGTTAGCTTAGGAAATGAAATGTAAGACAGTGCTGTGTACTTAACAAAGAGTTCCTGGTGATAGGGATGTAGCTTTTTTTAGATCTCTAGTGCTTTGTAATGCTACAATAAGAAAAATCAGTAATACTAATAAAATCATATGGTATTTTCTGTCTTTACATAGTACCGTATACATAAAAAATAGAATGGCATCATTTTCTTGCCTCCCTGTTGGCTGTCTGAGCAGCAGTTAAACTATTACAAACTAATATATTATGAACTGTCTAGAAGAACAGAGAAACCATATTTACAATGGTTTCTGAGGCAATGTAACTGATTTTTAAAGATAAACTTAGTGATTTATTGTTTGCCCTGGCTACCTGCTATGTTCAGTGCATTTCCAAAATATTAGCTCATTTCTTGAAAAATCTATACAAGCCCCATGTTAAAATGAGTTATAACCATTCTGTACCCAGAAAGCCATCACAGAACCCCCTTCTGTTCTTTCTTTTAAGTGTATTACAAAGGAATAAAAAAATAACAACAATGGAGTTACTCCATTGGGGAAGTGAAAAGAAACATTAAATTTAACCTAGAATTATATTTTTTCTGAAATCTGTGAAAGAAAGATTTTACTTTTAACCTAAGAAAAATAATTTTAAAATAGAATTTGCTTTTTTTTGCAAGTAATTCTAAAAATAATTCAGTGAAAGCATGTGAAATGAAAGAAATCTAACTAGATTTGTCAGGGATTGAAAACAGCAATTCTTTAGAATATGAATTGTAAAATATGTCTTTAATAGTTTGCTCTACCATAAACACGAACAAGTCGAAATCCTATCAATTTTTTTAGAGAGGGATACTTGACATTTTTCCTGCCTGATAATGTTAATTTCATTAAGTCAAACAGGAATAGGAACTATTCTACTCTTTCAGACCAAAGTTGCTGAATGAAGGAGATAGCATGCTTCTTAACAGAAATAACCCCGAAAATATGTTTTTGCAAGAATGTGATATACTGTGCAGTTTCAGAATCAATACATCTCTGGTTGCAATTTTGCACATCTTTATGCTAGTGAAAAAAAAAAAAAAAAAAAAAAAAACCACAAAAAAACCCCAACAGAAACAGTAGAGGGAATAGTAAAAAAAAAAAGAAAAAAGCAAAAGAACGGAGAGTTCTTTGTTACCCTTGTTAAGAGTGGAGACTGGAGGAGATTTGAAATTATAACAATTCCTATCACAGCTTGGCAAGATCCGCCGTAGCATATAAACATCTATAGAATAAAATCCTAGGTGTGTTTCTAGGAAGGTACAGTAGAACTAAGAAACACGTGAAAAAGAATGGAAGGGATGAAGACAAAGCAGACTAGGCTGCTTCTTTCTTGAAAAGATATAAAATAGGGGAGATATGATAGAAATCTTTACAATGAATAATATGATGAAGGTAAATAAAGGATATACTTTCAGATTGCAAGAAATATAAATTACTCAGTAATGATGTATATTTTAAAAAAAAGTGGTTGGGTTTTTTGGGTTTTTTTTTTGTCTTTGCCTTAGAAACTTATTGCTATGGGCTTCTTTGGAGTCCCAAAGTACAAACAGACACAAAGGAGGCTTAGACAAAGATATGGAATACAGGAATACTGATCACTACAAAACAGAGCAATATGGATGCAATCCCAGTTAAGGAAGTACTAATCACTGATTAGGGGAGGAGTATACCCAAATCAATATGACACTTTATATGCTTTCTTTCCATTCTTTCCCATCTATTCATCCATTTTGCCTTCACTAGTACAACAATTCAGAATAGGACACTGATCTATACTGAGATTTTTATCTGACAAAGAGGATTAGCTATAAATTTCATGTGCCTTCTACTATATTTTCTAGGGAGGAGAGCATGCCTCAAGAGTATGTGGGAAATCCCACGAATATAACTCCACTGCTTATGGGGAAAAGGGTTGTCTATCTTCGTGCAATTTTCAACTCATTTCTTTTAATCTAGTAGTGTGTGCTCCAAATATCCAAGGATTTGTTAATTGAAGGAGAATTTAAATGCCTGAGCAATGTACAGACACTACCTAAGCACGTAGGTAGAATTTCTTTTCATTCTCTTCTCAGCCTCTTAGCTGGGAATCAGTAAATTCAGAAGATCCCTTGTAGCCTTCACATCAGAGAGGAAGTTTTCTTATACCCCAGTTTTCTTATAGCAGATGCTGATAGCACTTTGTGGAGATTCTGAGATCCACAAGATATAAAGAAAACCAAGAACCTTTCTTAATGGAAAAAGAAGAGGGGTCGGGTAATTTTCTGAAGAAAGAATTTGAAAAGTCCTTTTCTGTGAAGGACAGTCCTTGACTGTTAAGTCCTTTAGTACTGGGAACATTCAGTAATGAGTAATAAAAAAAAAACTGAGAGAGGACTTTACCTGTAGGGTTTGCTTATACTTCAACCTTTCTTTGTAGACAGCTAGGCTACTCATTGCATGTATCAGCTAGAAAAGCTGTAGCCGATATGGTCCATGAAGTACATGGACCTGTTGGAATGGGTCCAGAGGAGGGCCACGAAGATGGTCAGAGGGCTGGAGCACCTCTCCCATGAAGACAGGCTGAGAGATTTGGGGTTGTTCAGCCTAGAGAAAAGACTCCGGGGAGACCTTATAGCAGCTTTCCAATATCTGAAGGGCACCTATAAGAAAGCTGGAGAGAGACTTCTTACAAGGGCATGTAGAGATAGGACGAGGGGTAATGGCTTCAAACTGGAAGAGGGTAGATTTAGATTAGATATTAGGAAGAAATTTTACCTATGAGGGTGGAGGCGAGGCACTGGAACAGGTTACCCAGGGAAGGTGTGGATGCCCCATCCCTGGAAGTGTTCAAGACCAGGCTGGATGGGGCTTTGAGCAACCTGGTCTAGTGGGAGGTGTCCCTGGCCACGGCAGTGGCATTCGAACTAAATGATCTTTAATGTTTCTTCCAACCTAAACCATTCTATGATTCTATGAGTCTATGATATTTTATGCTCTCTTTCACCTTCTGAGAGAAAGAGAATTTGCATATACTCTTTTTGTAGATGAAGGATTTTACAAGTCCTGTCCCCCAGCTTTTAAATTCTTCAGACTGAAGAGCTCTTTTACTAGTACTGCAGTTATGAATGACAGCAGAGACCTGCATATGCTCTTGTTTGTCTTAAGTGTTGAAGGTTCTGATTTCTCTTGCACAATAAACAGTTGTTTATAAAGCCAAAAGATGAGTAAATTGTGTCCAGGACATCACCTGTTAGTTGTTGCTTAGATTTGAAGGAAACATACCCCCTCAAGAAGGAAACCAGAAGAAATAAACAGACTTATGGTTTTGTATCTGTATGTGGATTTTAAACTATGCTAATTTAATACATAACAGTTGTTCCAGACAGACTCTATTTACAGTATTCCTGTAGTTAGCAAGACATTGATATTCTCTGACAATGCGTGTTTCTATAAGAAAATCTGCTATTGTGTTGGCTCATTCCAATGCATCAGTCATATGTTATTATAGTTGGGAAATATCAATTAAAGACAAGAGCTGAAATTAAAACAAATTGTGGATCTTTTTCATTATTTGAAGTTAGAAATTTGCAGAAGGGGAGTATCAAAGTAGCATGATAAAAGTAGCTAATATGTAACGTTCAGAGCATACAAGGTTGAATGTTTTACAAAGTGGCTGATCATGACCATAAACTGAGATCTTTCTGCCACATAAAAGAGAAATGGATATGCTGATCCTACAAGTCTAATCCTTTCTAATCCTAACAACTGGCTAAACTAAATGAAATTTGTAAAATTTATGCTATGATAAAATGAAGAGGAGATGGAGCTTAATCTCTGTAATCAAGTCCTTCATTTGATTGCATTTGGCTCCTTGTTTATCAGAGGCATTCTTCTGGAAGTCTTTCATTGCCCTAATACTTTTGGGGTTTGGGTTGTCGGTTTTTTTGGTTGGTTGGTTGGTTGGTTGGTTTTTGTTGTTGTTGTTGGGTTTTTTTGTTGTTGATTGGTTGATTTGGGTTTTTGTGAAGGCTCCAGTCCCTGCTACTCTTATAAAAAACTTAAGAAATGCATTAATGCATCAACGCAGGTTAGGCTATGTGTGAATGTGGTGTGATTGGATACAAACATAAAAATATGAAAACTCAAAAGGAAGAAATGGACAGATCACATTGTAGGAGAAAACTGTATCTGAAAGCTTCAGATTCATCATGGCACCACAGTTTAGTTGTGTGCCTGTTGAGAACATAAATCTACGTAGAGACATACTTTCAAAATTTAATTAGGATCTTAGGTTGAATGAGTCTGGGCACTGAAATCATCATTCATAGATCTAATTTTTATGTGTACATCTTGAACCCTTTATAGAAACATAGAAAAGGCCATATATTTACAATCCTATATTTTACCTGTAATTGTGTAATTCTTCATAGAAAAGTGTAACTCCATAATGGAATTTTTTTTTTTTTTTTTTTTTTTTTTTTTACTATTACACAACAGTGTGGACATGCCTTCTCCTCTAGTGTACTGGCTTAACTTTTGTTCATGTACTGAAGGACAAATATACCTTTTCTTTCTTATCATTTTCTTACCACATTTCTAACTGCATTTTCACTTTGTATATACCACAGCTTTCATATTTTTTAATTGGTAAATGGAATTGCTCATCAGGCTTGAAAAGAACATTTTCCTTCCATTCTTTAATTATATTCAATACAGTTGTTAGATTCAATCAAGAACTAGGTTTTGATCCAGAGATAAGAACACCATCAGAGGTTTCTACCCTGGATTCAACTTTTGGATGGGGTTTACAAAGCTGGGCATAAAACCACTTAAGCTTAAGGGGAACCATATTGAAGTAGACCTCACCATAAGGGTTGAAAAATTTTTGAGAGTTATAAGAATTATTCAGATACATCAGAAGCTGGGGAAGACAGTTGATGAAACAATGTCAGGGTAGCTGAGACGAATTGCCGACAGTTTCCAGGCAGAGATTGGAAAAGGAACAATGGCTTTCTGAAAGGCAGTGTATCAGCTTAATCACTTAAGGACACATAAGCTATGGAGTAAAATGGGGGGGGAAGATAAAAAAAAAAAATTCCTAGGATGCAGAGGAAAGTCAGCAGGGCTGACCATGGAGAATGACCAGAAGAATGCCATGATACAAAGTGAGGGAGAGACATGCAAAGATGTAATATGTAGGTAGAGGTATCTCGTGCACAGATGTGAAGAGAAGTACCTCAGTGAATTACTCACAGGAACATGAAGTACTGCACAGTTTATCAGGCTTTGACATGTGGGAACTGATCCGTTAGCAGATCCATGGATGGTGGAATACTTTGCGAGGTGGGACTGTGATTGGGCACACATCTAAGTTATTTGTCTTGTAATGATATGTTTATATAGTTCCATGTGACTATACCAATATTATACATAACAGTTGTTCTAAGAAGATACTGTTTGCAAGATTCTTCTTTTAGTATTACAAAATATATTATCCATTTACCATTTGTGGTAAAAATGCAATATTGCCTCAGCTTCCTTATATTGCTTCAATAATCTACAATGGCTTCCACAAGCCACTACAAAACAGTTCAAATAATTGTTATCAGGGCTAGCTCAGTTAAGATGTAACCTTTCTAATCTGTCAATTTGTACTTAGGAAAATGGGAAGAACATAGCTGAAAATTAAAAAAAAAAAAAAAAAAAAAAAAGTCTGACAGTTTAATGCAAGTACATTTATTGATATGAAATATGTTGTGCAAAACACCGTCCAGTTTAACTATGCAATAAACTGAGAGAAAATATTAAACCTAAATTCACTTTTGAAAATTTACTCTAGTGATGAGCATAATGGAGACTGTCAATGGCTAAGAATAATTTTTGCTCATGGGTATTCTGTGCATTTTTATGATGCAGTTTTTATTTATTTATGAATAATCTGTTTTGTGGCAATATTGCTAAAGTACAACCAAATAAAATTCTTACTCAGCACTTATTCCAATCTTTGGAAATAACCTAGCTGTATTTTGTGAAGTTAGGTACTGTTAAATTAACTTTGGTCCAGTACATAAATCATTTTATAAATGCAACTTTACATAATTTTCCTTTCTTGCCACAGAGTGAGTATCCTGTGATACCACTAAACTGTCCTGTGCCTCATAGCAGAAAATTATTTGTTCAGCAAGATTATACTTATTTCTCCTTTAACTATTCACTTGTGAAGTGACTCCAAGATTGCTTCAATTTAGCACTCCTCCTGTCTGATACAGAAATCTCAGTGGACAGACAAAGGGTATAAGGTTAATCCACTTTCATCTGTGAATGGGAATTCTCCCCTTATCCTCAGTGACACTGTAAAAAAAGAAAAGGCACATACTTTCAACAGCTGTATTTAGATATTGCAGTTGTAATATATGCATCAAATCCATCATAACTGAAATAACTTGCTTTAAATTCTGTGAAAGCAGCTTGACAAAAGCCCTCTTTGATTAATAACAGATACCTATGTTTTCTACAACTACATTTAAAAAAAAATAAGTAAAGTTATCTCTAACATCGAGTAAATCCCCATGGTGTTACCTTTTTATTGGGAGGGAGGGTCACTAGGGTGTTTTTTCCGACTTTTATTTGGTCTTTTAATTTAATTTTTTAAAAAATAGAATAAAACAAACCAAAAAAAACCATAAACTCTTTATCAAGTACTTTCCTCCTTGTTGTTGGTATGTGAACATACAGCTGGCATAGGTGCCATGTTTCTTATTTTAAAAATGTACCTGTGTTTGGGTTTGGGTTTTTTTTTTGTTTTTTGGGTTTTTTTTTCTAAATATAAGGCAACATTTTGTTTAACCAGAAATCCTTGTTTGGATACCAAGAACATTCAGAAATAATAATCTTAAAATAAAATTTTATGATATCTGGGTGGCAATGGTGCTTCAGGAAGTATGTGGAACTCTATTTATAAAGAAAGGTCAAACTATCATTCTTTCATTTTTCCTGAAACATTCAATACAGGCAATTTGACAGATATAATTTATTAAAATTTCCCTCAAAAACCCTTTCAGAGAACCAAAAAGAGAATGTGAAAAAAAAATTGAGAGTAAATAAAGTGGGATGAAAATTTTTGTCCAAATATATAATCCATTAAGCAATTAAAAAAATACAGTTTCACCAGAAATGCTGTGATCCTCCCTTTACTTATTCCTCAGTTCACACTATACCCTACAGATAAACTTTAATCTGTAGGTAACCTACACTTCTGCTCAGTGTGTGAAACATTTTACCCACTCAGCCAGGCCTTGTGAGGCATGTGAAAAATTAAAGTTAAAGGGAGGCTTGGTTTCTTGTCACTTTCCTGTTTTCTTCTGGGTTCTTTTTCTTTTGAGGTTTTTTTCTTTTTGTTTGTTTGGGAGGGTTTTTTTGGGCTGTTGGTTTGTTTCTGTTTTTTTTCTCCCTCCCTCTCCACTATATTTCCTTTTTGCCATTCCAGCTTCTGGGTTCTTTTCCTTTCTGTTCTGGTCCTTTTCCTCCTGGAATGTCCTACTCTTCTGTAATACCTAATTTTGAATATCTCAGTCTCTAAAGATCAATGGCTATACGTCTAACTTGTAATGTTATAAGTTGCTCTGGATCCAGGCAGGCATCCTGTTGCTGTGGTTTCCTTTTGAAATAAAAGAAGGAGGATGTTCTTGACTGGGAGAGCAAAGCCTGCTTTCAAGGCAAGTCCTGACTAAAATGGTCCCATAACAGATAATCTTCTGATAATCCTTTCCTAATTCTTTCTTAAGTAATGTGTATAAGAAAAATAGCTTTGACAGTGATATAAGCTAAATTAGGTATTACCATTTAAGAGAAAGATCTTGGAATCGCTGTGACTAGTTCTTTCAAACAGTGGACTCAGTCTATGGGAACAGTAAAAACACTAAATAAAATATTAGGAACTATTCAGAAGAGACAAAAAAAAACAAAACAGGGAAACATTATTATGACAGCCTTTAAAAACATTGCTAATCCCATCTCAAAACAGGATATAACAGAAAAGATAGAAAGCAACACAAATAACTCGAGGTACGAGGTTGCTTTTTTACAATGAGGAGCTCTGTACACAAGAACACAGGAGAGGAGATATAATAAAATCTTTAAAATTATGAATAACAAAAAAAAATATATAAAACTATTACTATTGTGGGTTGTTTTTTTTTTTTTGTTAAAGGATGCCCCATTAGAAGGTAGCAAGTTCAACTTTAATAGCAATAAAAAGAAAACATTTTAGTATTCACAGGCACAATATGTTGCAAAACACATTACAAGTGGTATCAGAAGGGGTTTAGACAAATATATGCAAAAAAAAAAATATTGACTGAGAGTTAATTGAACCACTGATATTCTAAGAGCTGACATGGTAGTTATAACCGGTTGCTTAGGCTGTTTCCCTAAACAACTGTTACAGGTCATTAACAGAGATGAGATTCTTGTCTAACTCAGTATGTCAGCTGTTAAAGTCCTTACGTCTTTTCTGCATGTGATATTTAGGTGGGCAGCTTCTGAAAGGAATGTGATAAAAATAAGCATTTCCCATCTTGGTGTATTTACTCTTAGCAATCTTTGACAGAAGTGGTATTGGATTTTCAGCCTAATTTCCAACTCAAGGAGTATCTCCGTTTTGAAGGAAAAAAATCATTGTAAGTTATTGTATTTCTTATAGTCAGTGATCCAAAAATCATACATCCAGGTAGTGATATCACTGAGGCAGAAAACTTCAATGATTTTTTTTTAAAGGTGTCTTACCTATGAATGCTGTTTAGATGCAACATCTGCTAAGTGGTAGTTCAGTAGGGATAAACTTTTCTTAATATTGATGCCTTCCAATATAGTGATTAATGTATTTTTATTGCATGGGATGATACAAGAAACTAGATTACCTTGTAATGGTCTTTGATTAGCCGGACGCAGACAGACTGGCTCACGAAAGACAGATCTTCATAACTTTTTTTTCCTTGCCAGTTTTTTGAGACATGATTAGCTTATAGTACTGAGCAAAACAGTCTGGGTCTTGAGATCTGTCACCATGTTTTTGAAAGGGGTGATTTCTTGGATCCTTGGTTGCATTTCCTAGCACCTTCTTTTGTGGTATTTTCTCATGAACGGTGAAATTTCATCAGTATTATGTAACCTGGTCTGTCTTTCTGCTTTGTTGCGGAGTGCTAGTTTCCAAGTACTCTCAAGTTATTGATGTACATTCTGAGCATTACTCATTCTCCAGACCTGGATTTATTTATTCAATAATATAGACAGATGGCAAGGTAGCACTTTCAAGTGACTTTTTTTTTCCTTAATTATTAGTATCACTTAACTAACTTATGTAATTTGTTCTCCGTAGTTTAGCTTATGGTCCCAAGATCCAGGTAATAGGCTTTAAAGACTATGACAGTTCTCTTGGTGTTTTGAGCAACAGTTAAGAGAAGCCAGACTATTGTACTTAGAAATCCTGGGAAACATCACAGACGGAAGGACAGATATAGTATGCAGTCCCCTGTCCAGAGGTATTAACTCATGATAATGTCCACCATATCAAATAGGAAATCTTTAATGCTATTAGGCATCTGTTAGCATAACCTCTGAGATAAATAAGGTAGGCTTTTAAGAGAAGCATGGTTTGTCCAAAGGAGTAATTATGGAGTGTACTGAAACGCCCTTTGTAGTGATATCTGTTTGCTGATACATTTTGTTGTATCTTCCAAGTGGGCAATACTGCCAACATAATAATCCTTTAGGCAAGAAAGAAACTACTTCCATGCTAATCTAAGAATTATATAGCATATCATTTTGTGGAGGCTTACAGCACTGTCCCTCAGTTACCCTTAGATAGTTCCTTGACCCTTTGTGTTTCAAACCTGCAATTAATTAACTGTATATGCTGAAAAACATAAACAAATTCACATCATTGGGTAAACAAGAGTTCAGCAGCAAATTTCCCAAGAAACCAATATTGTGACCCCCTTCTTGGAAAAACAACATAATATGCAAGTTACCCCACCCTAAAAAACAAAACAAAACAAAACAAAAAAAAAACAAAAAAAAAAAACAAAAAAAAAAAAACCAAAAAAAAAAACCAAAAAAAAAACCAAACAAAACTTAATCAGATTAGTTCTACAGATGACCTTGTATGTCCCAGGCATGGTCCCCTCCATTGATAATTTTCCTCAATTTTTCCTTTCTCAAACTAAAAGCTGGACTCACATTTAAAAGATGGGACAATAAAAGCCATCATCTGGAAGGAAATAAGCAGAGACTGGGACCTGTGGAGAGCTAGTCCTGACTCAGATCTTAAAGGGAAGGATCAGGTTTTGATTTTCTTGTTGATCAAGTCAAAGTCCGCAAGTCAATCTCATAGAAAAATCTTCTTTTAGCAGGATATGTTTGTCTTCATAATTCCTTAATTTGAAGCGAGATAAACAGTACTTTACAGAGATGTTAAATAGTTGTGCTTCACTTAATTCACAAGCAGTGGTATTCTCATTCCTGATTTCTCTGTTTAATAGGTTAGAGCGGTAGAGCAAGAACAGCAGGCATATTCACGAAAACTGTGGCTTGCCTTGGTAAAGAGACCTAATATCTATATTGTGCTCATTTTGATGTTTCTCTGGGAAAGTGAGAACTAAACTGAGTCTGAGTCTTGATCTGCCACTTGCTTTGAGTGAACGTTGGCTAAATTGTGGGTAAATTTGTATGAAAAATCAGATATGCTTGTCTAACTTCTGTCCTCAGATTTTTTTGAACATGAACTTTTCACTCAATTAAAAGAAAAAAAAATGGAGTGTAAGTAATCAGCGCTTACAAAGTTTGGTTTGATCCAAGAAGAATGAATTGTTATTTAAACAAACAAAATCCAAACAAACAAAAACCTTCTTCCTAGATAAATGCGTTATCTGGCCCAGCAGTGGGTTTTATTTCTTTCTGGTTCCTGATAGTCGTGTGGGCTCTGCTGCACTGAAGTGCACTTGATTTAGTGAATGAACCTGACTTTCTCACATAGTGATTCGTTTTAAAACAATTTTTAGTAGAATTTGCTATATAAATTATTATAACAGTAAACTTGCTTAACTGAAGAGACCGATAGCAGTTTCCTAACTGAAAAGTAGGGTTCAGTTTGTGAATTCTAGGGTCTGCATGGCTTGCTGGGTTAGCTTTGCTATGAGCTCTAGGCTTTGGTTGAAATGGAACTAGAATGACTAGAACAGTTAATGCAAACTTTAGCTTCAGAGGGGTTTTTTGTTATGACAGGAAAAATACCTACAATTGGCACATGGTCCATGTGTGTAAATGGAATACGTCCAAAGGCATGAATACTGCAAAAAAAGCATTGGAAAGGTTGAACCAGATCGGAGAGGGTCACGTTCAAGTCATGTGTATACTTAATAGGAAATGACTTTGCCAATTAATTGTGGCTGTTGAAGAGCGTAACTTGTCATTTTCCAGTTAACTGGAGATCTCAAAATAATACTTATGTTCTGCTGTCTACAGCCCATTTGTCTCACTGATGGAATTCTAAATTGTGCTAGTTTGATACATCATGTTTTTTCTCATATTTGATAGTGGTGTACTTCCATTAAAATGAGATATTCTGATAGAAGTCAGAACTGAAACTTAGTTAAAAAAATTAGCCGTAAGTGTCTCTATAAAGATAAACAAAAGTATCTTCCTTTTTTATATGTGATTAACTTTGAGGTGGTTGTGTTCATTTTGCCTTAAGTACTAACACAATTTGTATAATTAGTTTTTAAGAACTTATTATATATATGTGCATCTAAAAAATTATGGCAAGCAGCTAAGGAATATTTTATTTATAAATATACCATTGTATAGATTTTAACTGTATGTGTTGTAGAATAAAATTCAAACCTTTGTTCTTAACGGTACTGAATCAATGGTGGACTTTGGCGAAAAAACCCCTGATGACTGGCTTCTATGTTGGTAACACTCAGAAAGGTCAGTGACTTGTATTTTTAGCAAATATGCCATCACTCTGTCAGCATGCAGCTTTCAGTGTTGTATTTGTGGTTGTGTTTTCTGAACTAAGAAAGAAATTTTGCATCAATGCAAGTAACCTGTAAATATCAATAAGCTTATTTTTGTTTTTATAATTAGGAAGAAGGGAAAAAAATGCAGCATCTAATCATAAGCTGTGGAATTCTTCGCTAGAAGAATTCAGTAATTGACACTCATATATTCTCACAAAATAATTTTAATAGGATTGGATAATTCCAGGTCTAATACAAAATGTATTTTATGCATGATCAGATCAAGATAATCAAATTTTGTGCTTCTGGGTATAGGCAGACCAATGCAAGAGCTGAAAAAAATGTACATACTTTTCTCTGCTCTCATAACAGATATCTTGGAAGATATAGTCCTGGTGTTTCATTTTATTTTGACATAATTGAGGGCAGAGTTGGAGGAGGTGGAGGGGAGGCTATTTCCCTCTATCAGCATTATGTATCGGCCAAGGATTATGGCAGAATGATTCCAGGTATTGAATTAGTTGTCAAGCTATTATGGCATAATTTATGTTAGCACACTAAATAGAAAAAGAGCAAGGTATAGCTAAAATAACAGGAAGTTTAATTAGGCAAAACCTTTACACTCTTTATTTTCATTCCACCTTTTTAAAGAAATAATTTTACAGTTTGATTAAGAGATTCGCAAACCCAACATTTTATGCAAACACAAACATCGTGTGTATTCTTCACTATTTGTGAAAGCATAATTTTCAAATTCCAGTGTGGTCGGGTTTTCGGGGTTTTTTGTATCAATGTGGACAAAATAAACACAGAGCTTTATAGAAGTTGAAAGCTTCTACATTTTAAGATTTAACAAGAAGAAAAAACTTTCTGTTATTTACTTCTATTATACTTGGTTAATTTTTCCCTATAAAATTAGATGCTGACTTTGTTCATTTTGTGATTTGTGTCCTTTGAATCTCCCGCATATATTTCATTTTTCAAATATGTGGCTACCAAGTGTAAATCCTCCTGAATAAAATGTCAAGAATAATGAACTGCAGAATCTCTCTCGTATCTGGTATTTCCAAAATCATAACTGTCTTGTATCCTGATGTTCCTCTCAATTCTTTAGCCTGACGCAGTTGCTCTTCAAGGCATCATCTTCAAGGCATTTTCATTAATATCTGATCGAAGGTATTCTTTACATTGGCAATCACACTAGATCAGATTATTCAGGTCAGCAGTTCTTGCATACTGTTGAACTGTGATCCACACCTGAACTTCGATGTGAAGTGATAATTGCTGATGTAGCTCATGGGGCTGATCTTGCAATACTGTTAGTAGAGGAATACAGATGGGTTAGTATGCTGCAATACGAGATAAAAACTGATACTTTTATAAGCATAAACTAGACAAAGTAGGAATGCCAACACAAAGAGGATAATGATCAAGCTTGATAGTAAGGCATACAACAAAACTGGCCAAGGCAAAATTACCCATCCTTGATAGTTTGAGTATGATGCTCATGGCGTAACATGAATTATTTTTCTCAAAACCAACAAAATTGACACCTGCTTGTTATTAACCAGAGTGCTACACTTATAGATTCCTTCCTAGGAGGAATCAGTATTTGTAGGTCTTTAAGACCATAAGGGATTTTTATGATCTTATATCCTTACCAGACCTGCAGATTAAGGTTAACCTGTAGTTAAGGGCTTATGTCCTTATCAGACCTGTAGATTTTCAACTTCAAATTTCTATGTCTTTCATAATGACATACAACAGAAATAAAACATAAAAGCGTGATTACTGACATTTGATTGTATTTTAAACATTTTAACTACTTAAAAGTCATATCCCTTCACAACTATAATAGTTTCCCTTATTTACAGGAAAAACGAGCATCTATGTCTTTTGCAATAATTGTAAGGAAAATGTCTTCTTCTCGGATTATCATATTCTAACAGTAGTTGGTGGAATGGTGCCAGTGCAAAAGGATTTACTGGTGTCTCAATTCATCTTGGTTTTCTGTTCGAATTAATGAAGTTTTGGAGGAAGTAGCTAACTTTAAAAGTACCAACTCAAATCCCAGTCTGTTGTTTGTTCCTTTGAGCCCAAAAGTGTTATATATTACTCCCCCACTTCTTGCAGCTTCAGCGATGTGAAGAAATATATTTTCATATAGAGAACACAGGATCCCAATTATGTCAGTCAGGTGAGGTAGTATAACGTCTTGAGTTAGTTGCAAATAACAGATAATAACACTAAAATCAGTTTGTCTCATTACACCATGAAAATATGATGTGTTCCTATGCTTATAATTATGTTTCTTCCCACACAATATGCCCTGAGATCTTTCAGTGGTACCCTCCTTGGACAACATAAAACTAGGGTGGTCAGAGTATCCTACAGTATCTTTAGACTTTTCCCATAGTATTTTAGAACTCTTCTACTGAAAAGAAAATAATCAAATGCTCCCATTTCTGTAGGTCTTACTGCTCTAATTAGATGGCAGTTCTCCAAGACTTTTGGTGCTATTGCATTTAAGGTGCTGAACCTAAATTTAGGAAATTTGAGTTCATTACTTTGAATTCCAAATATTGCAAGAAAGTTCTTTGCTATATCTGTATCTTTCTGAAAGTATCAAGAGATTCATCACATCCAGCAAAACCCAGACCTGTTTAAATTTCTTCTTAAAATTACACTAGCTCTGAGCTTCAAAGGCAGAGCAGTCAATGAATGTTTCAAGTGAGGAGAAAGAACCAGGATCTCTGTGTCAGGAATTTATTAGAATTTCCTGTAGAAGGAGAAGGGAAAACTAGAACAAGGACTTTACTTGCTTGTGCTCAGAGAAAATAAACAAACTATTAAAAAAAATTAAAAAAGAGAAAAGAAAACGGCCAGAATGAAAGAATAAAAGTGAGCAACTTATTCAAGAGCGAAGCTGGAACTATTCTTCAGTATTCACTTTTGCCCTGTTTAACCTTGGTTCGGCACTGTAGGAGCTCTTCAGCTTTTACAGCCTGTTCCCAGGCTGCCAGCCCCAGTTCAATGCTTCCGTCTGCTGGCAGTCCCTGGGTTTCCCACATCTCTCTCTGTGGTACTTTCCAACTGACTTTTGCTAGAGTGTAACCTGCTTTTATTCTCTTCTGTGCACTGCCTGTGACTGAAAAGGAGTTGGTTTAATTTATTTATTTATTTTTATTAAAAGGCAGTAGAATCAAAGACGAGTCAGAACAAACCCCAGAGCTTTGGCTGCTATTATTAAGTGGAAATCAACTATGGTCAGTGCTCTGCTTGTCCCTACATTAAGATCAAATGAACCTCTGCATCTGAGGTTAGTCCCATCTCTAATACAATCAGCTTTTTTTTCCTTTTTTATACACAGAAGAAAAAGAATATAATCCCCTTGAATAGGGAAGCAGTATCATATTAAAAGATGCTCTTGCTTGACAGACATTTTTTCCTCATGGTACAGAATAGGCTTCTGTGATTACTGAAGAAATCCAGTTTCATGTGCTGTAAGTGGAACCAGTAGAGATTCTGAAATAGGATATGCTCAGTAGGGTAGTCCCTCTGCGCTGCGTTTCTGATGTGCCACACAGTGTGTATTATCAACAGGCTTAGTGGTTTCCTTTGAACAGATAGTAAACACTGCATGGGTTTCATCACTCTCATTCTTTTACCAAAAAAAAACAAAACTTTTTTCCTCCTGCCACCAGAGAATAGTTTAGGGAAAGAAGATGGCCCTGTTATCTTCATGCACTGCAGAATTTATTAATGAAAGAACCAATTCCTACCACCATGGCACCTTTAAAAACTTACTAAATTACAGCAATAATTTTCTGTTAGACATGCTAGTGTTACTGTTTGTGTTTAAAGTTATGGCTCGTTATGTTTAGCATCTGCTTTATGCACACTGTTTTCTCATTATGAATAAATCAATAAATCAATTAGGGGCAGTGAGCTTCACATAGGCTTGCAGTAGAGAAATTGAAGATTATGTTAGTTAACCCATGATCATCAAGTAGCTGTTTTCCTACTACAGACCTATCCGGAAAAGAGAGAGTATTGGCAGTGTCAGGATATGAAAAATAAGCCGTCCCGCTGAATGGGGGAAGAGTTTGGCATCCTTCTGAATTAGACTTCTAGCCTATTTGCAGGCTTAAAGTAAATATGCTTAGAGGTAGAGATTCTGGGATGGTTAACCTGTGCCAAGTCCATGTCGCTTTCAGTGTCTGAATGGATGAGAAAGTGTTTGAAGAAGACGACTTCTCGATCTATATAGATGTGATTACCCTCACATTTGGAGAAAACTGATCTCAATAAGAGGCCAAATCAAACTGTAAGGTATTCACTTAGAAAATTCCAATCCAACTCACGCCAACAAAATTGCACTGGATGTTACTTCAACTTTGCACCAACTCTTGGAGGACTTTGGCTGTTGTAGGGATAAAATATCTTTGCTTCTAGACAGCTAAGTGGAATTTCCTGGATAAAGTAGGAGTTTGTGGCTGGAGGGTGATGACTGCCATAATCTAGTGTGAATTCACAGATAATGCAAACAATGGAATTCTGTGTAGTATTTCTTGCAAAAAGAATATATGTAGTGCTTAAGGATACATAAAGAAAAAGTATTTAACAAGGCTGGAAAATGACCACAGTATATTGACCACCTTTGGAATTATATTTCAGGTTGTAAATAAAGAAAAAGGCACAACCTGAAACACTGGGCAAGAGAACAAATAGATTAGTTTCTTATATACTAGCATGCCAACATCCAAGAAATACATTTCTTCATTTTGCAAATAAGAACAAGGAAGAAAGTAGACAAGAATTTGAGAAAATTATTCAAACAATAAAAAAGTCCATCTAAATGAGTAAGTAAAAATCATAAACCTTGCAGGAAGTATGGCAAATACACGGCAAGTATCATGTTTCTCAAAAAGGCTCATTGAGTTCTTGAAACAGTATAGGAAGTCATCTGTCTTCTGATGTGCATAGGTGAGAGCCATCTAAGGAAGTGTGGCAGGTGGGGAGAAAGAACAGTAGAGCTGAAAGCTTTTTGTTGCAATAGTACAAAACTATCTGGCAAAGTGAGAAAATGAACAGGTCTGTTAATTATTATTTTAATATAAGTAAAAACATAGCATATTTAGGTCCCAAACCAAGCAAGAAATCTTTTGCATCACTTTTGGTACTGTTTTTGTTGCTGCCAATTTCTCAGGATTATTCTGGCTTCTGCAGATGGCTGTGTGATGGTAGAGAGCTGGAGCAATATTAGTAAGAATTCTTGTATATGCCATCTTTCCAGGGATACAAAATTCTCCCAGAATTACAGTTCATGGGTTGTTTCTCCCTCCTTACCTCCCACCCTGCCCCACAGAGGACATTGTTTTTTGCCCCTGCAACACATTTATAATATCAAAGAAACACACTTATATTTTCAGGGACACTTCTAACATTCATAAAATGAAATTCTGTTTGAAATCCATATATGAAAATACCACAAGTAATTAATTAAAGCCCTGATACTTGAAACTAAATAGTCCCCTGGGTATTTCTGTAGTGTTGCTGTCACTTTTTCCCTCTGCTCAGGTGACATTGTGCTTCCTTGGAATCAAGCAGATCAAAGCAACTTCTGACCTCGGGTAGTTCTTGTGGTTGTGAATTATGAAAACAACTACAGCTGCCTCAGAGGCTTCCACATTGCCCGGAGTTTCAGTTGTAAATTTAGCATAATAGTAGGGAAGGTGAGAGTGGAGCAAAGTGCACTTATGGGAAAAAGGGAGGCTGTGCATGAGGTTCTGCGTGTTAATTTCTTCTCTAGAAGGAACTAATACATCTAATAACCTGCAAAAGCTTATCCTAATGCTAGCTTTTTTAAGATTCTCCTTTACAGGAAATACAATGTATTTTGATGTTCTTAACAGAATGGGCAAGAAAGTGAGATGTCTGATTTCTTTCTGCTCCTCCTATTCTGTCTTTCATGCGTAAACCAGAAAATAAGTCTTTTGATGTTGGATTTTCGTTGTCTAGAAATGTTCTTCTTACAATTTGTCTTAGGTTAATAGCTACTTCTCAATTCCTAATCTAATAAATTACATTATTTTATCTAAAAACAAAAACCAAAACAAAAATCCACAAAACAAAAAACTAAAACCCCAATTCCAAAACACTTTACATACCTTAGTGAATAATATTATTCCATTTGGAAATAATTCCTCTTTATAATATCACTGATCTGCAAGGCTTTTACATATTTTATTTCAAACAAAAACAAAAGTAGAGAATTGAAAGCAAAGGAAACTTAACCATGACATTGGTTCTGCTATATTTTTAGGGTTTTTATCAATTACAATCTCCTACTCTAAAATACGTCAAACTTTTGCCTATTCTTTGGATATCAACCCTTGTGTTCCACAAAATATGACAAGTTTGTCTAATAAAAGAACTTTCTTCAAACTTCATTTATTGTCATAAATATTTTGTGTAAGACTAAAATCCTTCAGTGCCGAGTACAGGGGGACGATCACTTCCCTAGTCCTGCTCACCACACTATTCCTGATACAGGCCAGGATGCTGTTGGCCTTCTTGGCCACCTGTGCACACTGCTGGCTCATATGCAGCTGGCAGTCGACCAACACCCCCAGGTCCTTTTCTGCCAGGCGTCTCTCCAGCCACTCTTCCCTAAGCCTGTAAGCGTTGCATAAGCTTGTTGTGCCCCAGGTGCAGGACCTGGTACTTGGCCTTGTTGAACCACATACCATTGCCCTTGACCCATCAATACAGCCTGTCCAAATCCCTCTGTAGAGCCATCCTCCTCAGGCAGATCAACACCCCTGCCCAATTTGGTGTTGTCTGCAAATTTACTGAGGGTGCACTCAGTCCCCTCATCCAGGTCGTTGATAAAGATGTCAAACAGAACTGGCCCCCATACTGAGCCCTGGGGAATGCCACTCATGACTGACCACCAACTGGATTTAAATCCATTCACTACCACTCTCTGGGCCTGGCCCTACAGCCAGTTTTTTACCCAGCGAAGAAATGCAAGCTCCCATCCAAGCCATGAGCAGCCAGTTACTTCAGGAGAATTCTGTGGGAAATGGTGTCAAAGGCTTTACTAAAGTCCAGGTAAACAACATCCACAGCCTTTCCCTCATCCATCAAGTGGGTCACCTTGTCATAGAAGGAGATCAGGTTGGTCAAGCAGGACCTGCCTTTCATGAACCCATGCTGATTGGGCCTGATCACCTGGTTGTCCTTCATGTACTTCGTGTCCTGGTTGTCCTAATGACACTCAAGATGATCTGTTCCATAACCTTTCCAGGCACCGAGGTCATACTGACAGGACTGTAGTCCCCTGGATCCTCCTTCCAGCCCTTCTTGTGAATGGGCATCACTTTTGCTAGCCTCCAGTCAACTGGGATCTCCCCAGTTTGCCAGGACTGCTGACAAATGATGGAAAGTGGCTTCATGACCACATCCTCCAGCTCCCTCAGTACCCTTGGGTGGATGCCACAGACTTTGTATTTAAGTGCTGTAGCAAGTCACTCACCATTTCCCCTTGGATTATGGGGGCTTCATTCTGCTCCCCTTCCCTGTCTTCTAGCTCAGGGGGCTGGGTACTCATGGAACAACTGGTCCTACCACTAAAGCCTGAGGCAAAGAAGGCATTATGTACCTCAGCCTTTTCATGCAGCCTAAAGGGATAAGATTCTCTTCCAGATTTCTTCTGCCATGATGCAGCAGGGCTATGTAGGAGGAGCTGACCACAAAATCAGCCTTCCAGAAAGAGAATCCAGTATACTATTGTCAGTGCAAATAAACAAAGGTTCCAGGACTACAGAAACAAATAGGAGTCTCACATACACAAAGTGCAACTCTGTCAAGGCTCTGTCAAGGAGAGAGAAGTCAGGGAGAGCAACTGTTGTTCAGTGGCCACTCCAGATCAAACCATGACAGGCTTACAGTGACATGCCAAAATTGAAGTAACTTTTTAACATTTTGGTCAGCATTCCAATGCTTTCAAAGGTCAAAACCAGTCCTGTGTAACTCCTGCATATTGCTGTTTAGAGAGAGGTAACAATGAATTTGCTGAAGCCCAGTAAACAGGGTTTTAAATGACCTTTGCCCTATTCTCAACATACCATGGCAAAAACTACAGATAAATGGGCACATTCTTTTGAAAATGTGTGAAAATCCAACCATCTAATCTTGATGCAGCTATTTCTTTTTCTTGAAACATAACATCTTGGGAAAGACATGAATATTAGTCAGGTGAGCATAAATGAAGAAAAAAACCCCTAAGACTCCCTTCTATTCTCTCTTGCTCACTCTCTCTGCCTTCTTCAACCTTATCCCACTTATAAAAGTTAAGAGTATTAAATTTTCTGAAAGACAATACCTGATATGAAAAATAAAAAACCCACCAATTTTCTAGTTTTAGTTTTTATCAAATACTTGCAAAATGGAACAAACAAGCCATAATGTGTACAAAAAAAAAAAAAAAAAAGTGCCCACCCCATGAGAGATAACTTCTATAAACTTTGATATTAAAAAACCCAGAAACTTGGGAAAAGGTCTGTAGAGTAGTTTAGAGTGCTAGTAAAAAATGTACAAAGAAATAGAATGCTACTAAATTCATTGGATTAAAGGCATATAGCTTTCATACTAAGGTTATATCTCATTTTAATTTGTCTGAGTCACAGTAAAAGGTGGAACTCTGCTGCAAAACTTTCTGTTATTTTTTTAAACTATTATTTATCTTCCTGTGTTTTCTTCACTCTCTTCTGCCTGGAACCGTGTGATAGCTATATTTTCATCTGATTGTGGCTATAAAAAGAAAGAAATTATATATCTCGCTGAGCAGCCCTAAGTAGCATGAGACAAATGATATGTTTAAAATAATAACAGTAATTGTTCTGGGGTTTTTGACCAATATTTCTGATATGGGTCATGTAAGCATCACTGGCTCTTTCTTCATTTCTGTAGTCTGAGTGATACTCATGAAATATTAATCAGCAGTTCTGAGTACTGATGAATAATAATCATCTTTCCCTTAGGATATGCTCATTCATTCATTCATGTTGTCTCTGTGCTGGCATGCATCAGTGTTTGTGCAGGAAAGAAAGTCACTACAGATACCAATAGTTCCGATGGTTAAGACAGACACATTCAAATCAAAATTAGTGTGTGCAGTTTTCACAATAATGGCAATTAAATTTTGAAATATCTACAAAGAGAAATAGTGGATTCAGCACCTTTTCAAGTCCTCTCAAGCCTGGATGTTTCTCCAGGAGTTTCAGTGTGAGGGGCAGTTACATGAAAACATATTGTTTTGTGTAGTAGAAGAGGCCCCAGCAGGTGATTCAAGAATTTCTTCTGGCTTTTTTGGCAGAGAATCTTTCTTGTTATAACACGTGAGGTTTGTATGGCCCTATTTCATAGTCTAAATGGAACTGTTTACAGTCTGACAACACTTTAGCCTTCCTGAAGCTGAAGTCACCATATTCCTAGTATAACATTTGTTAAAGATTTGCTACATTGCTACTTAAAATCCTACTGCTGTTCCAAACTCACTTTTGTTCCCCACATCACAAGCTCAGTGAGGAATTAGAAATTCTCAAGGAAACTAACTTTCTACAAATTTGTTGACTTTCTAGTCACTGCAACTTGAATAAATAGCATGATCAGAATTTAGTTTCCTTCCAGGATTGTTATATATATTATTTATTCCTCAATAAATAAAATCAAAAGTTTGTAAGAGCCAAAATATATTGAAGCACCAATACTTGATGTGAAATAGGATATAGACTAATAAGTTCTGACTCTCTTTGAGTAGCAATGCCTATATGCCTCTTGGTCACACCTGGGAATTTCAATATCCATTGACACCTGACGATCTGGGCATTTTGGCTGAAGCTGGATGAAAACAACTCCATTATAATTTTATACATGTAACCATATTTAGTATTTTTATTAAGTAAATGTAATTTTTAGTAATACTAGCTAAACTGATAAGAAAATTTTTCAGGTTTTTTTGTTGTTGTTTTCTCTTTCCTTTTTGTAAAGTGACTTAGGGCATAATCTAAGTGCAGCGTATTTACTGCCTATTTCTTTCCCTTTACAAAATGACTGTTAAATACGTCACTTTCTGGAATTGCTAGGCTCTAGTCAGCCAAGCCAAGAAGGTTCCTCTCTCCGTTATTTTCATTCCTTGGAATCTGAAAACAGTCCACTTACAGTTCTCTAAACCCACAGTCTTTGTTGGATCTCTAAGGTAATTCCAAGTCTTTGAAACCCTCCTAACCCATTTCTCCACTTCTTCAGGCATCATTTGCATTTAACAGTCCATTTATTTATAAGGCATCTCCTGACAGGAGCTCAGAAGCAGTTGTCTGTCCTACACCATCGGGAGTCTCTTGAGAAGCTGCAAAGCTGCGAGCTGTAATAACTCATCTGTTTGGATGACAGCAAATTTGGCTCTTATCCTGAGCAGCCCAGCCAGACTGTGATTACTAACATGGCTGTGCAGTAGTCACAGCCTCCTAAGATGTAGGCACTGTGAACAGCGGCTGCACAAACACTCCAGTAGTGATATGCAAGGGGACAGAAGCAGTAACTTCACAGCACTAAACACAGAAGAAACAAGCCAGGCAGACACCTTCAAACAGCTCTCTTCTTAAGAAAACCTCTCCCCTGGAAGCAAAAGGTACATAAATGTCAGTGCTACTCTGTGAATCACAGAATACCCCTCTTACACTCTCTGTGAAATCAGAACATTAAGATTTTGCTCTGGCCTTGGCTCAGCTCAGCCAAAGGAATTTCTCCTTTAATTCAAAGCCATAAGGTTTTAGTATTTACTACACTGCAGTCTGACTGCAGAAACATGAAATGAAATCAATTGCCTCTATTGAAAACATTGTAACAAGGAAGAGAACAAGGTAGATTTAAAAAAAAAAAAAAAAAAAAAAAAAAAAAAAAAAAAAAGAGTACATTTTTCCCAAGCTGACTACTTGAACAAAGCATTGGATAGTAAGAGTGCAGACAGCACAAAGGATACAGACAGCACAAAGGATACTTAACTGAAGTCATAAAACCATAGTTCACCACTTTAAAAATACCAGTATTATTTGTATCATAGTTCAAAAAATACTCTGGACTTTGTTACACTTAATCTTGTTTATGGACAAAGAGGGACCATATTTAATATATAATTCAAGCCATGAATTCATTATTAGTATAATTGAAATTTTAAGAGGCTAATAAATAATAATCCAGATGTAATTGTTACAGAAATAGTAAGAAAGATAATGCAGTTAACATACATAACACTTCCACACCTTTTTCTCATAGAATCATAGAATAGTTTGGATTGGAAGGGACATTTAAAGGTCATCTAGTCAACCCCCCCTGCAATGAGCAGGGACATCTTCAACTAGATCAGGTTGCTCAGAACTTCATCCAACCTGACCTTGAATGTTGGGGCATCTACCACCTCTTTGGGCAACCATGTTACGTTGTCTTGTGTTACTGTCAACCCAGCCCACTGAACTGAAAGTATGCTTGCTACAAGACAGCCAAGTTGCACTTTTGTAAAGTTTTGTAGGCAATGTTTTTGTATCCTTATTATGCAAAAATTATAGTGATATTTGTAGATGTAGTAGTGAAAGATGCTTGAATCAATCTACAGAAACTTTTAAAGCTGAACACATACTGACAGCTCGTCACAAAATATTTATAAAGCTATTAGTCATGGGGGTGCTGATACCTTTTTGGCCAAACCTTTAAAATTATTCTTTTGTCTTTTCTTTATGAAGACAATAATTTTGTTTTACTCCAGTCTTGGCAACCTTCATGCTGCTGCAACAAAGCTTCTTAGCACTGACCTCCAACATAATTCTACTTTTCGTACTGATCAGTGAAAACAGTTGGTCTCTTCAGAAATAAAAGCTAATATTTTGTAAACATTATTACAGGTAGAAGAAAATAAAAACATCTCGTGAGCTCATAAATTAATTAGAAAATGTGGATGTCAAACACTATTTATTTATTTATTTATTTATTCTAACTAAAGATTTTTCCCCCTCTTTCTATTCTAGGTCAGGCAACCCACCTAAAGCAAATAAAAAATATTGACACATGATCAGCAATATAGAATCCAGATGGATCAATGAATGTATATAGATAAATCCTTCTCCTGTGGCCATAGGTCATAGTTCTGAGAAGAAGCAATTCCTATTCACTACTGTGCTGGTTGCGGCGGGGAGAGGGTTAATTCTCCCCAGGAGAGGGGTGTTCCGCGCCGTGTGAGCCGTGCCCGCCCGCAGCGGCCGGGGGAGGGGGCGGGAAGCCGCCGCTGGGAGCGGGCTGGGGCGTCCCGGGTCCGGCCGGGGAGCGGCGGTTCCGTAACCGTGTTTGTACATTCCTTTATCCGCGTTATTATTGTTGTTTTTCTTGTTCCCTCTGCTGTTCTGTTAAACTGCCTTTGTCTCAACCCAAGAGTTTTGCCTTTTTCTTCTGATCCTTCCCGTACTGGGAAGCGAGCGAGCGGCACGTGGTTCTTTGTTGCCGTCTGAGGCCAAAGCACGACAACTACCAACGGATTTGTCAGGGATTGTTTTCTCTCTGCCCCTGAGGCCCATATGATATGCACAAAGGTGTTCCTGCAAGATGACCTGTGGACTGAGTGAAAATATCCGCTTCAGTCTGCCTCAGAGTCACGTTTTACACTTGGAATGGGTCAAATTGAAACTTGATCAAACCAAGAACCAAGCTACTAGCGCAGTGTTTTGAATTATACAGCCTGTTTTCCTGAAAGCAACGGCACTATGCAGAGTGAGATATTAAAAGATCAGGACTCTGATGAGAGTGTCTCTTTGAATATTTCCAGTATTTATCTATTGTTGACATTTTATACACATTTTTCTTGAAGAATCCATTAGCCAGCTATGTTATCAGGCCAAAAAAAATTCTGTCTACATTAAAAAATAAATTACAATATTAAGAAAGTATCATTGTTGTAAGGAATAAAAAATGAAAAATGTGACAGTGAGGGAGTTATCTGCGTGAAACTGTGTCTTACTGGAGGCTTTTCAAGAGTAAATGAATAAATATTTGACTAAAACTTCAGCAGAGAATTTTCTGTCTTTCAGAAAGGTTGTCCAACGCAAAGAACCTTGTTAGTACCTTTTTTAATTTATTTTGTTTACAATTAACTTTATTAATACAATTTGGTCTTCAAGAATAAAGACTAAGGGAATTGTTCTCATTACTTTTTGAATAATTGCTTGAAAGTGTAAGGAGTCCTTATACGACAGCTGAAAATCTGTTTGCCTGCTGATCTTCCCTGGCTAATTTCACTTGTATTTTTTTTCTCTTTGAGTGCCCATCAAATCTAGTCTCCTCTTCAGTTCTGCTTTTAGATAATGCAAAAGAACGTGCAAAATGTATGTACAAAACCTGTGGCACTTGTCTGCTGCTTGATGAGGCTAATTGTATATGTATCATCAGATAAGTTCATCAGAAGGCTGATTCAGAGCACTTGCCTTGGTTTCATCTTAGTTTTCATCATAGACGACTTTTCTGAGATGTGTAAATTGATTACAACTGAGTTTTTGTACTTTACGTGACCCAGGAAGACCATAACAGGCAACAGAATAAACACTTTCCTTACAAACAGGGCGTCTTCCAATTTTTTGTATTTGCCATTTTTGTCATTGTCATTGTCATTTTGTCATTGTCATTACAAATGAATGTCAATTCATTTGTAAATCTCCATGTTATCTTCCTTTTCCCTTTCTTTTGTGTCCTCCCTTTTGATTCAATTATTCTGTTGTTCTGTGGTTAGCGCAACATAAATAGGTTAAATATTTGTGCTAGGCATTTTTGCAGGTTGTGAAACTAGTACTTAAACAAATTCAAAGGAGAGGACTAACTTTGGGGAAGAGGAAGAGACCAGTGATAAGAAGCTGCAAGTTGGTTTGGGTTGGGTTTGTTTTTTTCCCAGTACAATTGTGAAGAAGTTGTCAACACAGGGTCTAAAGTATTGTGTTGTCTAATGGCTGTTTTGTTAGCAATTTGGCAACTGGACTCTACTTATCTTCAGGCCAGTGTTCCCCAATGCACAACATGACCATCAGCATCAGTGCTGGTTTATAAAGGTCCTTGGCTTGAAGCACCACCTCTGATCCACTTGTGTAAGCACCATTAAGGCAGCAGTACTCTGTGAATGAAAAAGCTTGGGATATCAGACCATTTTTAAAGGTCTCTGCCATTGGCCATTGTATAATAAAAGCCACTAAATACTAATTTGACCACTATATAACTACCACTTCACTTTCCAAATCTATATCATCTCTGTAGGGCAGACAGCCCATACTAGGGCAATAAAGCCCTGGAAGTAGATGTCTGTGGAGTTTCCTTTTCATGTGCATTATTAAAGTGAGATTCATTAATTTTTGTCTTAAATAGGAAGGAAAACAGATTTAGATATATGGAGTTGTTCCACAAAGTGAAATTCAAAGGTTCTGCTGATCTTTAAAATTGAACAAGGCAGCAAATGTACTACACTAGTAATTTTATTTTGGAAGATTAATGAAAGTCTTATATATGTGATTTTCTTAAACTACTTCAGCCTAATATAGTTCTGCCTGCAAATAACAATGTCTTGGAAAATATTTTGCTACTGAATTTAGCTAGCCTGCAGAGTTTTTGGTTATGGGTTTTTTTTGTTTGTTTGTTTGGGTTCATTTGTTCATTTTTGGTTGGTTTTTTTTTTTTTTTTTTTTTTTAACCTTTCCCCATGCTCTTGAACTTAAATGCTGTAGATAAGGTGTCAAAGTATAGTCTTCATTGGTGAACCTCAGTTCATGAGTCCCCACTCCAGGCTGTTCATTTCAGAACTTAATTTCTGTGTCCCTCCAGTTGTTATGATGCAGTGATTTATGGCAATGTGCTATAGCCAAATCAATAACCTAATAAAATACTTGTCCTCTTCCTTTTAATGTTTTTTTGGAATGTTGTTTTTACATAAATCTTTTCACAGATCCAGCTTACATTATGTTCCCATGGAAAGTAGTCTGGGTACAACTGAAAACAGAAATCTGCAACGTGTCTTGACATTCATATGGTTAAGAGAAGCTAAGTGCTTCAAAATGGCTTGTCCATCAAAGCTAGCATAGTTTGAAATAATTGTCTGCTTGATTTGGTCATTGTGTTCATAACACTACTCAATAAAAATATATAATGCTGGTAGGAATCTGTGTAAAAGATTTTCTGACTGTCTATAGGAGTAACACAGATGCAGGGGTGTTAGGTGTGTAAGGAATTCGAGGCAAATGCCAGACT
This sequence comes from Fratercula arctica, assembly GCA_947846985.1. Taxonomy (NCBI): domain Eukaryota; kingdom Metazoa; phylum Chordata; class Aves; order Charadriiformes; family Alcidae; genus Fratercula; species Fratercula arctica. The sequence goes on along the minus strand of CANTUZ010000005.1, from coordinate 50,324,955 downwards.
GCATTTGTTGTTTTCATTTATCACATCACTAACAGTCTGTCCTCGAATCTGCCTTCACTTTGACTATGACTAATGTTCCACAATTCTAAGTAGCTCCAAATGACTAGGATTTTTAACTCTAGTAAATAAAATTCCCATAAAAATGTTGCTTCAGCTCCTATTGATGTAAAGTCGAACTTCAAAATTACACTGAACTGAAGTGATATTTTTCACAATGACATCAGGATGTATGGATCAAGATTTAATAACTTGATCACCGTGACTTTGCAAATAACAACTTTTCAGTTTTCTTGTCAAAAAATGTTGAAAAAAATCAGTTCTCGTTTAAGGGAATTTATTTTTTTCCCAGAAAAATAAACATTTTATGGAATTTAAGTTCAACACAGGCAAACAGTAAAGATCTAGACTGTCTGAGAAGGAAGTAAATTCTACTTAGTGCTCCAGTTCCTCACTTCAGAAATCCAAGATTTGTCAAATATTTGACTGTGTTTATTATTATGGGAAAGCCAGATTTTATCATTATCTGTGGAGATTGTCTAACAAGGGGCTATGAGGTATTCTTCAGAGGCAGGGTGAACTCTCATTGAAAGAGATCGAGCAGTAAAAAACTCTCTTCTGTCCATCTCTTCTCAAATTATTTAGAGCATTAACATTTTGTAAATAATTTAGGATAGGCTGCGATTTTTTAGTGAATTTATTATAGTAGAAAAAAATGTAAGTCTGTATTTGACTCAGTTTGATTAAATTTATAAAAAGATCACCTGATTTTAAACTTCAAGCAACACTTTTTTTTTTTTTTTCCTGCCCTGAAGGCTTGTTAGATATTAACGATAGAAATGGGACAGTTGAAGTTTCAAAGTCAGCACTGTCTCTCTAGAAATTATCACCGGATGAACAGAGGCTGCTTTTATATATATGGGAAGTAAATAGTTCTTTAAATGTGTGCATAATTTTCTAAATTATTTTTATGGTCATTTTGGGGCAGAGAATTACTGTTACATTTGTAGGCTTGCCTGCTTCATGTTCTTCATAATAATTTAGCTGACATCCTGTTTAAACCTGTTTATTATGTTGCACTTTTGCTTATTCTTTAAATAGAGATAGACAACCCTAAGAAAATGTGGTCACACTTATGGAATCTAAGTGCTTACTCTACCACTCTTTTTTCAAGCTTGCTTGCTTTAAGCATCTCTTCTTTCTACTCCTTCAAACAACTCTTGTACAGCTTCTGTCTGTGCCCATTGCTTGCTTTTGTCTTTTATGTAATTTAATTAAATTATGTTTGTAGGTGCATATGACATATTTTAAACCATGAATAATTTGTCAACAGAATACGGAAAGGAATGCATACATGTTTTTCTTCTTGCCCTTTGAGACTGGATTTTTACCTTCCTTTCACACTTTCGTAGAAACAAAAAATGATTGTTCTTGGATCAACACATTTCAAGCCAGCTTCTGACACTAGTACACTCTTCTTTCAGGAGAAAAGACTAACACAGATTTAGAAAAATATCTGATTACAAATGTTGTAAGGACTATGTAGTGTCTTGTAAGATGTCTATTTTCTTACATCAAGGGTTAAAATGCAATACCATAATTCTATTAAAAGCATGTCAACCTGTAAGGAACACCAGCCTCTATCTCAAGGAGATCACTGTATAAAGAGTCAAGAAAAACAAAGGACAAACACCCACCCCACCCCAATATTATTGTTGTTTTGGTAAGATCAAATAGTTTTCTCATCAGAAGGTGACATCAGAACTGAAGTAAAAACTGCACTTGAATATTATGGTCTTCATACCAGGTGGTCCAGCAGGACCGGGACCTTATCAGCTGATGCACATTTACTGAACTTTAAACCTCAATGTATCTGACCTGATTGGTTCAGTATTTCAGGCCTGATTCTCCTTTAACCCGTAGCTCTACCACTGATGCACATTGTGCAAGCTCACTGAGACGTAAACCAAGTTAAAGCAAAGGAGCTGCCATACTGTATGTTTGCAATATGCTTCACTATTCCTGTATTGAGGCTGCTAAGTAAAAAATGGTTCCAAAACCTAAATCTATGGTTGGTCAGACTGATTTCCAATATTAATTAATTTTCATTTTCCCTGAAAGGATTGACTAACCAATGGAGTGCCAAATGGTAGTAAAGCTGCTTGTAAGAAAAAAAAAAAACGTTTGCCTATTTTCATACATTAATTTTGTCCCTGCTTTATTAAAAATATCATCATCAGCATAATATGGTGAGAAAATAAAACTTTCTAAAAACGTTGTTTTATTCTGCATCCATTGTATCATGTTCGGTCTTAGAAAAAGCTGATAGCCACAGACACTGTTCCTGAGCCTTAGGCTGGATAAGCTCAGTTAAAATGTTCTTTTATTTTACTTAAGGTCATCTTTATTAATTTTTTAATGTCTTTTAGTCTCTCAGAAGAAGAGACATCATTATGGGTAACTAATTTATTCTGATGCTAATTCGTACGCCAAAGACTAGGCCTCCTGCAATCATAGCAGAACTTTCTCTCCTGATAAGGAAACTGTCAGACTTCAGCATGTCAGTTTTATTTGTCAAGGAAATATTAAGGTGCTGCAGGGAAAGGCAATTCAGCAAATTACAAGTTTAATTTATATGTAGTTTATATGACAGTAAACTGATTTCCACAGAAATAATTTTCATGTAATATAACCAGTGTTTAAATGGCGCTGCATGAAGATGTTTTTTTTTCCCAATTTGATTGGAAAAGCTATAATGAAACACTCATCTCAGGAGCACTATACAAAGTCTTTTTACCTTTGTTTTTCATGTTGCTTTCAAAGATTTTTTGACCTTCTTGTAGAAACAATTCTGAAGTTCAGGAAGTTATTAACTTAAAATAGTGCAATATTGTAGAAACTCAAGCTAAACCTCAGAAATTACATAGCCTGAGAGTGTGAAAGGGGGAAGAAACAGACAAATTTGTAGACAAATTTTGTTGGGGTTTGGAAAAGTCCTGCTTTCAGCTTGTTTGTTTGTATATTGGATTTTTTATTAAATAGAAAAACACCTATTACCTTAATGGTGCCATCTGAAAGGGAAAGCATTTAAGCTTCAGCTCCCTTGGCATTTTGAAAAGTAATGAAAGTTTCAACACATCATTTCTGGTGGTTTAGATATGTTTGTTTACATAGTCTAGATAAATTTTGGATGAGCTGCCAGATCTCTAACATTTATCAATACCTGTCACCAACCCAAATTTTCAACACACTACATTTCACCACAAATTTAGTTTCACTTCTGTTTTGATAAAAGTTTTTATTTCATTTACAATTTTCCTGCAATCTGAGAAACACCGTTTGAAGTTGCAAAGAAATGTGGGGAACATTTGACAAGCTTGGGCACAAGCCAGTGGGAACCTTTTTGTCATACTGTGCAATGCTGATCCTTCCAGTGCACTTACTAAATTAAGTAAATATCACCTGTATCTCTTTTTTCAGAGCAATTACTGAAAAATATGCAAAAATGTAACTGTTAGCTTACAGATTGCTCAGACCAGATGAAGTCTTGTCTAACATCTAATTTTTAGCAGAAAATAAAGAAGTGTGTAAAAAAATCTATATTTTTAACTACTTAAATTTTATTTTCATCCTCCTTTCACCTTTTTTTTCTTTAATGAAAAGGGAAATAAAAAGATGGAGGGAAAAGGAAAGTAAAAATAAAGGAAGGGTTTGCTGAAACTAACAGAAAAATGTCATACCTGCAAATGTTTTTTATAAATATTTTTTGCTTTGTCATTAAATGTTTTACGGATCACTTTTTTTATGAATCCTAAGTGGAATCAACTTCTTAAATCATGCTCATATCTTCTCCTATGCACATATGTCTGTGAAAGACATCTTTATGTGTATACTACTACAGTTGTCATTGGGACTATTCATTTGAACAAAGCTTTGCTGGAGCGCAAGTGTTTGGTCCATGTGTCTTCTGAGTGTTGTAAGTTGTATTTTCATCACAAGGTTAAATATTTTATTACATTGAATGCTCAACAAAGCAGAATGCTAATGAAGTTGAAAAATAAATGTCCTACTATATTACATTTGTCAAGAAAAAAAAATCTGTTTTGATGACAGAACTGAGTCTATAGCCCTTATTTGTTGTTTACTTGACTTAATACAGTTTTCATATGGAAGACAGTTTGTACTGAAAAGTGCCGATTTGCAAAAATCAAAATACTTGTGGGGATGTGCTGATGGATTATTTTTTTCTAACAGGAATAAAGAGTTTCTTTTGGAAATTCCCCTGGCTTCTTTACTATGTCAGCCTGAAAAAACTAGTCAACATAACCCCCAGTGCTCTCATAATCTGCAGCCTCACAGGGGTAAATGACCAGACCTAAGAGCATGCTTCAGGCTGTCCCTAAGCACGAGCCTGAAGATGCTGTTCATATGGTATCACCTAGGATTAGAAAACAGGACCTTAAAGGACTTCCACACACCCTGGTATGGAAATGTAATTTTGGAAGACCTACAAACACTAAATATTTTCAGGTCCGTACTGTTGCAAACCTTCTGAGGAGTTCTGATGTTTGGTTAGATTTCTGTGAAGGTTGGAAAGCAAACTATGAAATCACCTTCAGTAAAGAATGAACAGCCTACCAAGTCTCAAATGAGCATTGTTTAATGATGAAACTTAAATAAAATCTAAAAGAAACCCTTGTTAATTTCTTGATGGCTGTAAATCAAATTCAAATTAGTTTTTTTCAATCAAACTTTCAGTTTTTACAAATGAGAGAAAAAGAACTGTATGGCCAGATGAAATTACAGATCTGGGAAAGGGAAACAGAACAAGCAAGAGGGATATATCCAGGAACAGCAGAGACCTTCCAAGGCAGTATATGAAGTTATTTTAAGAGGCTGAAGGTACTAATAAACATAGGGGGAAAAAAATAGATTTTCAAGAGACAGAAAGTATGTCTGGGCAGAGTAAGAAAGGATGAAGAAAAGAACAAAACAAGTAAGAATTATTTCAGGAAGAAGATAGGTAGGTAACACTCAGAAAAAGTGCCTCTTGTATTTTCCTATGAGCTGTGTGATCCATGGGATTCTGTTATTTGTGGAAATGCATATAAAAGTAATCAAATGGGACACCATTTGTGTCTGATAAAAGCCAAACCACAACTAGTTCAGTTGCCATAACAGTTTGTGGACCATTCCTTTAAGACTTTAGACTTTCTGTATGAACTTTGGGAAATGTCATGAAGTTGACAATATCATCTGTTGACATTTAAAAACAAAACATCCTGTATCAATTCTGTATTTGACTGGAACATGCTAGAAACCTTAGTTGTCTCAAGAAGAGAAAAGTTAGATTGGATATTATTGATAATCCTCCTTTTTGTATTAATAATAGATACTGTCACTGCAGAATAAACAAACAGGAAATGACTCATCTAGAAAAGAAAAAAACTCTTCAAATTCAAACCTTTAATTTATTAGAAAAGGCTGAAAAATAATGACATTTGTTTGCATGGGTGGGTGGGGGGTCCCCTTGTGCCTATTTCATCTTAACCTCCACATGAAAGGAGTTTTTAATGAGTGACACTGATGGATATGTGATGTAGTGACAAATAATATTTTGTTTAATCAGATGAGCGCATTTAACTCCCAAGGTGTAACAGCTTTTTAAAGGACAACAAAATAACCTGGTCCTGACAATTTTCTAACTTTTCTTCTAGCAAAGGGAATTCCTGGGAACTGGAGGATCCTACAGTTTATTTTACCAAAAGTCTTTGCTAAACGGTGCCTCATTTCTGAATATATGCCACTCTTTCATAAATTAATTCAGGGTTATCAACTTGATTTGGCACTCAAAACTGACATTAAGCAGTAAGGAAAAGGAAATATTTCTCTAACTTTGAAACCTTTTGGGCAAGTAACTGTTTTCCAGGGCATTTCTGAACAACATACATATATATATATATATGTTGCACATCAGTTCTCCAATACTATCTGACATTTACTGTGCTTGTTAAATCTGCTTTTGATCAGGAGAACAAGCAATCCAACTAAAAACAAGGAGCCAAAAAGTAGCTTTTAAAAAATAAAAACAGTAAAAAATCATAACACTTTACACTTAACTTAAAGGCCAATGTATCTGTGAGAATTGCTGAGCATAAACAGCCCTACACAAACAAGCTACTGGTGCTGCAGAAGTGTCTGCTAGAGTTTCAGAGCTAGAGCACCTTTTAGAGCGAAAAATGCACAGGCAAACGAGGAGTACCTTCTTCATTTTGTTTAGTTTCATTAATTTTAAGTGCTATGTCAGCTTAGAAAGGCTAAGAGGGATGACCTATCTTGCTGAACTAGCTGGGAATGCACTTAGTGCTAGGCAGAAAGACTAAGCAGCAGCTGAGTGTTTTAGAAAAAAACAAAAATAATGTGTTTCAGTGTTTGGGGTTTTTATCTGTTGCCTTTTCTAATGTGAACAGTTGTAAACATTCAAATTGGTCTGCAGTTTTCTGTAGAAAGAAGACAGAAACACAAGTCCTCTTGACAAATTTCAACTGTTAAATACAACATTTACAATTTTTGATAGCAGCTGAGCATGGAAGGGTCTGCTGCCTTGTCCAGCACAAGAATTATCCTTCATTTCCCCTTCTCAAACACTAAGGGGAAAGTCTAGTGTTCCGGCCGCTGTATGATAACCAAAATTTTTCAGTGGTACCGTCACTGGCTCAGCTATACTGGAGGGAGCATGTCACGTTAACATTACCCACCATAGAGTTAAAGGCTCACAGTGTCTGTCTAACAGATGGAAAGGTTTTGCCTACACTGGGCAAAAGAGTAAGGCTGAACTGCTAGTCTCAGTTTATGTCTATCTCCTTTTAGGTATACTGAAGAGATGCAACTCCATATTGCAGGGCAAATCTTCTGGAAGAGACTACTAATATCTTATCTGTAGTGGCTTTTTGATTTAAAAGTACTGTTGCTATTGGTGATACAGCTGTATCAGCGTTAACAATTCCGGGAGCATTGCTAAGGTGACATTTTCAGCATGCAAAGTTAAGGGGCAGAGGTCAGAAAACATCTAGCAGAAATAGATAACTACTTCAGCTACCAGCGATGGTATTTTCAGAGAGGAACAACTTGTATGGCAACTTCGTTATACAAGTTGACATATACCTGCACGGTAAACAGCCATTATTTCAGATTTATAGAATGGAAGAGTGCAGGGTTGATGATTCATATAATGACTAAATACTAGAAGTACTAAATGTTGCTTCCCTGTCATAGATGTACGATAAAATTAGTTGGTATTCCAAATTCATCGAAGAGTGGAAAATACAATATTAAATGACTAGCAACCTGGCTGGCAGCCTCCGTAAAGAGGTCAAAACCTGAATGATTAATGGCAGATGAGCTGTCCTTTCACTTGTTGACTATATTTTCAAGGTAGACTTAAAGAAGTTTGGACAGAAATGGTAGAAATTTACTTGTAATTTTCTGCCCGTTCCCTGTGGAAAGAAACTTTCCAGTCTGGTACTTACACAAGCTCTCTTATATAGAAGTCTCTTACAGAGCTGCAGTCCTGAGACGTTCCTTATATTTTGACATTGATAAAATACTTTCTTAATTATTTATCCATATGTCAGAAATCTGCAGAAAAGAACAGAATTATCATTTCCCATAAAGTCTTCTTTTATTCCAGCGATCTGAAAAAAAAAAGCGTTTAATAAATAAATAAGAAGAGTTTTTCATCTGCTGGCACTGCAGTAAGTATATAGACCAAGAGAGCACCTACTATGCTTTTACCAATAGTTTTCATACATTAGACATTAGACATCAGTGACAGGATACCAGTGCCTGCTTTTCCAGAGACACTAAGGCAATGTATTCTTCTTTCGCAACACTTTGTACTTCTCTCTTTCTTTTCTTATAACATCAGACATTAACTGGATATTTAAAAATCTAGTTTAAATTTCATGATGCATTATGTCTTTGAAAACTTAAGATAAACCTGTTAAAGAGAACAGACAAACGTGAATTTTCAAAGTGCTAGTGTTCGGCTTCTGGCGCTCTCAGCATAAAACTGCTTTGGGAGACTCTCCCTTCTCTCTCTCTCTGCCTTCTTGCGAGCATACAATATGTTCTTCTCAGGCTAATCTACTTAAAGTGTTATCAAATTTATTATACTCACTGTATCTGTTTCTGCCTATTATTTGTAACATCAGAGATATGTGACCGGTTTTTAATATATGGAAGTCATCTTTATTGATTTTAAATAAGTCCTTAACAATCCCCTTTGGATTTTCTCCCCTTCAAGTGTTAGTGAAAGGGGAGGGAACAGAAAGACATTGCCATCACACTGCTCACACAAATCATAATCTGCAGAACTGGGTGCAGACCAAGATTGGTTTCCCAGGTGGCTGGATACATTCATCAGTCCCTGCAGTCTCTATCCCTGCCCCTCCTAGGGGCTGAGATGCCTGTGTTCCCCCATCTCTTACCCACCACAGCTGCACAACCAGCATCAGACAGAACTCTGTGTTGAGCTGACTCAGGGAGAGCTGTGAGGAGTTTTGATGGGAGCTGCCTCCCATTCCTTCCCCTCCGGAGCAATATTTAGTTCTTGCCTGAGCTGCATTGCAGGTTTGTTGTGCCTGGATGTGTCTCTTGCTGGTCCTGACTAGATCTGTTGACCTGGCTCAACAGGTAGACCTTGGACCTGACTTATCACTGCAGATTGCTTTGGCAACCACTATCTGGCCCTGGTTACTTTCTCTGGACCTTCCCTACTCTGCTTTCTTACATATTGCAGGTTGGTGTCCTTGCTGGTGAGGCTATGGTCTTGCCCACCATGCTTGCCACCAGCCTGGGCTCCCCAATGGAGACATCTGCTTGTGCTGCTACAGGACCTTCCCCTGACTCTGGGACCATCTGAGGGCTGATACCACAGGGTATCTGCCTGCCTCTGGCCTCAGCGCACTGCTGCAGAAAGGCGTTTCTGTATAGCTATTTCTTGCAGCAACACCCCCTGTAGCTGAGGCCGGACAGCTTTCAATTGGCATTTCCAAATGATGCAAAATGAATGGCTATAGCGATGTGTATATACAGGGATTCCCTTTGGCAGACAAAGTCCTTAGGGATTAGTTCTAATACATCTGTGTCTCTGTGCTTGACTGCAGGACCTCTGGCCCTAGGTTTTGAATATCATTAGGAAGCCTGGGGTTTGTTTATTTATTTATTTATTTTCCCCGCAGAAACTGTATACAGTTCTGGAACAGAAATGTTTTTGTTCACACTAATATAAATAATAGTATATACAGCTGTATGTAAATGATATATTGCAATTGAATAATTGCTACTCTCTTTACTTATGTAGTGGAAATATAAGGGCAATTTTTTTTTGTATTCAGTGATAAGAAGGAATTGTCTAAATCCAGCAGCATGAACAAGTACAATGGGATTTACTGTAACCAGAGGCTACTTCTGAGAGGCTGGCTGTGAAGTTGGGGGTTTTTTCCTCATTCCTGTTCTTGCATGTGATGGAAAATACTGAAATAAGAGGGACGCCATTTCAAGGTCATTGTGAGAAAAGTAAACTTAATACTAATTTTGTATATTGCACACATTTGAACAGGTAGGGCTGTCTGGCACTCAGAACAGTCTCAGTCTTACCCGTCGATTCTCTTGACAACACAAACTGTAGGTTTGCTTTGCCTCTAGTTAGTATTCTCATGAATTTGCTTATTTAGATTAGAATAGCTAGATGTTGTGGGTCACACCTTGGGCTGACATGAGAACTTGAATTGGCTACTGCTTGAAATAACCTTTAATAGCTGATATCACCTGATGCTTTGAGGACATGGTCTGTGTGTTTCTAGCCTTCTATGAAAATGCCATGGATTATTTATTTTAAAAGGCTGAAGGAGGCCATGGTTAGCCTTGGGTTTGGAAGACTACCTAGATGTGAAGACTAGTAATGAGATAAACCTCCATCTTAAGGTCAAATTTTAAAACTTTCCAAAGCCTTTAATGACAGAGACATTATTATATGACAATTGTTTGGCGTTCTGTTTTTAATTAGCTTTAAACTGGATTCATATAAACTCCTGGCAAAAAAATTAATAGCTCAAAAATCACCTTTATAGATGCCCATGTCAAAAGAAGTGCCAAAAGAATAATATCTTTGTGAATGAAGGAAAATATCCTGAAGTGCACACCTAAGGGGAATTATGTACATCACAAAATATCACCATTATTGTTATCAAAGCTCAGTGAAGAGGAGTTTATCAGGAGCTTGAATTCCTTTTGCAATGCTCTGCAAAGTTGCATTTGGAAAGTTCTTGACAAAAGTTTTCCGGCGATAAGACGTCTGTCTAAAACTATCTGTATTGCACTTGTTTTGAATTCTGCTTTTACTTATTCATTTGCTTGTTTCTTGCAGAGGATTCTTCTGCTTGTTTCTAAATCAATCTTAAAAGGAAGGTGCATCAAAATTTTACAGTAATTTCTGATTTAAAGAATCAACCTAGAGCTACAGATGTGATAGTCTAATCCTAAACTTGCTATGTCCCTATTATTTCTCAGAAAGTATTTATAAATTTCAAACTATTATCTTAGGTGTAGAAACTTCATAATCATACTGATGCTTGATAATATGTGCCAACGATCTTGTTTGTGGAGCTTTAAAAAAAAAATCATCTTTTAATCTCAGGCTAATTAATACATGTGAACCACACCACCCCTCCACAGGTAGAACCTTAATAAAGATAGAGCTCTCCAAACTTTTCTATTTTGCTTGTGATAAGGCTGAAAAGTATCACTTTAAATTTGCCTTTATTCCTCAAAATTACACATTCACATTGAAATAAATATCGTATATGTGTGTGTGCAAATGTATACAGATGCATATATGCATGCATATAATACATCAAGAAAGACAAAACCATTCATTTCTGAATTTGAGAAACAAGTGTGTAACCAGCAGCCTACCTGTTCAGGTTATGTTATGATTCTCATAATCACACTTCAAAAGTTTCAAACAATAAATGTCAAAAAGTTCATTACAAAACTACCAAGATACATCTAAGTTAAAATATCTCAGAAAATAACCTGTTTGAATTACTAGACACATTTCCTTTGAAATATTTATTGCTAAATATTTACTATTTTTAAAAGTCACAGATACAACAGCAACTCATAAACATAAAAATACAATTAAAGTACCTGGCAGAAGTATCAAATGTATACAACTTATAAGATGATCAGTACAGCTAGAGTGAATAGAAAAACATGCCAGGATTTAAGTTAGTGATGCATGGGAAATCAATAAGGTACTCAGGATATTAAACAATATTATTTTCTACCTTGTGTATTGAATGCAGGCAGGTCATTTAATGAAAAATATCCAAAAATGATGAGGGGAAGGGAGAGGAAAATCACTTCCGTTTTCTCAAAACTAGTGTCTTGGACTTTCTAAAATAAGTTTTTCCAAATTGTGAATACTAGATCTTCTTCACTAAGTTACAACTACGCATTTGTCAGTGATAAATAGGAAACATAAACCCTGTAAACTTCAATGAAGAAAGTTCATTATCTACTTCAGACAAGTATTATATTCAGTGGACTAAATCCACTGGTGGTGTAATTCCAAGTTAATGATTTACAGTAGAGATTAATTTTCCTTATAACTTCAAAGACTGTTAAACTGGATTAAGTTTAAATAGGAAGCCGCTCATTGAATAGATACTTCCTACAAAACATGCAATGTGTTTATGTGGTGATTTGACCTTGGCTGGCTGCCAGGTCCCCACCACGTCACTCAATCACTCCTGTCCTCAACAGGACAGGGAAGGAGTAGGACTAGGGAAGTGAACATTCCCCTGTACTCAGCACTGGTGAGAACCCACCTCGAGTACTGTGTCCGGTTTTGGGCCCCTCACCACAAAAAAGACATTGAGGTGCTGGAGCAGGTCCAGAGAAGGGCAACAAAGCTGGTGAGGGGTCTGAAGAACAAGTCTTATGAGGAGTGGCTGAGGGAGCTCTGGTTGTTTAGCCTAGAGAAAAGGAGGCTGAGGGGAGACGTTGTTGCTCTCTACAATTACCTGAAAGGAGGTTGTAGAGAGGTGGGGGTTGGCCTCTTCTCCCAAGTAACAGGTGATAGGACAAGAGGAAATGGTCTCGAGTTGTGCCAGGGGAGGTTTAGACTGGATATTAGGAAAAAATTTCTTCACTGAAAGGGTTGTCAAGCATTGGAACAGGCTGCCCAGGGAAGTGGTTGAGTCGCCATCCCTGGAGTTATTTAAAAAACGGGTAGGCATAGTGCTTGGAGATATAGTTTAGTGATGTTTTTTGTCAGAGTTAGGTTGATGGTTGGACTTGATGATCTGAAAGGTCCCTTCCAACCTAGGCGATTCTATGATTCTATGATTCTAAGATGAAAAAGAACTTGTGGGTCAAGATAAAAGCAGTTTAATAAAGAAAAAACAAAGGCTGCACACAGAAGAAAGGAAAACAAAAATATTTATTCTCAGCTTCACAACAGTAGGTGATGTCCACCCACTTCCTGGGAAGTAGGGCCTTAGTATGCATAGCAGTTGCTCTGGAAGACAAATGCCTTAATAATGAATTCCCCCTCCCTTCCTCCTTTCTCTTAGCTTTTAATGTTAAGCACAATGTCATATGGGATGAAATCTCTTCAGTCAGCTTGGGTCAGTTGTTCTAGCTATGTTCCCTCTCAAGCTCTTGCCCACCTCCAGCCTACTGGCCTTTGGAGGGGGAGGCATGAGTTGGAGAGACTGCAGACAGCCTTGATGCCGTGTGAGCGCTGCTCAACAGTAGCCAAAACGCTGGTGTGTTATCAACACCTTTCTAGCTAAAAATACAAAGCACAGCATTATGAGGACTGCTATGGGGAAGGTAACTCCATCCCAGCCAGACACAGTACAGTTAATTTCATGCCACATTTTTTCTGTGAAATATTACACATTCCTTTAAGATTGTGATCTCTGTGGGTTAAACCAGAGGATCAATGGAAATCAGTTGACATTTCTGCAGACTGGGTCTGTGCACAGTCATCTTTTTTTAGGCATTAAAATATTCATTTGGTGTGTCCTGAACAAGTGAAAAATTTCAATAGGAAACAAATGGTTTCAAGAAACCAGTAGCACTCAATATATTCTCTGACAAGAGGAGTTCAAAACTAGCATTTGTCTCTTTCCACCTGCCAGCAATTGTATTAAAGATCTAGACTAGCAGGAGAACCTGAGAAACAACATGCTACACCCTTATTTGACAGCTTTCCATTTCTGTACATTTCAATTGATTTTTAAAACAGAAAAATGGTGAAGCAAACTTTCCTTGGTATTCAATTTAGTATTGCACTGAAGGGCACTTAGATAAGTTTACAGTTCACAGTATCGTGTCAATGATCAGTTTTAGCACCTTGTTTTAACGTTGGTTTTCCTTGTTTGTTCAAGTTTCTGCTGTGTTTTCCTCTTTGGTTTTGGGGTTTTTATATTAGATTTATTGATTTAGAAAGCATTAGAAATTTCATTAGGTTTGTTATACTATTTATATCTATAGATGGATAAGATCTCTATTTGTGTTCAGTGTTTGTATTTTTAAGTAGTAATTCAAGACTTGGAAGCTAAACTATTACCAGTTGAAGGGAAAAAAAAAACCAATTCTGAATGTTTGAAGTAAAATGCAATCTCAGAAAGCAGATCTACTGATTTTTTTTTTTTGTTTGTATCTGTAATATGAGATCAAAAAAAGTTAACATAGATATTAAATTTAAAAATGGCTTCAATTTAAAACAAATATTTAAACTTTTTATTTTTAAAAGTATAAAAATACAGCATTTTGGTCTTATCAAGAACATTTCCTTGCTCTTTTCATGAGAAGAATTTCCAGTAAAATCTATGTGCTTGCAAATTTTCAATTTTCTGAGTTCCGGGGCTCACAGCTCTTTCCTTTGCATTTTCTATGCTTTCTATGTTTTAATGATGTGTGATTCAAGTAAATGAATCAGCAGACTCAGTCTAATAGTCTTCATATAAGAGTCTATGAAATTCTTGGTCTAAGCTGATGTCAAACCTTTTTCACAAGCTAAGCAAGAGGTAGTAGGATGGATGGATAGATTTCTATCAACTAGATTTTCAGTCCCTTAAGAATTTAAAATTTTAAAGGAAGGAAGCTCTTAATAAGACTAAATTCTTGTCCAATATGGAAATAGTCTGAAATGAGAAAGCTTTTGTATTAAGAAAAAATGTTATTTATAGTTTGTTTTAAAATATCAGAATCTAGAGATCACAGAAGGAAGACGGCTTGTGTGAGGCTTTAAGTTATTAAACTGGACTTCTACAGAAGTTGCACATATGAAGATAAAATTTTGAAAGTACAACAAGAAGAAATATGAATGAAAAATAACAAAAAGCATGACTGAACATGTTTTTATTAAACATGACTTTTCTCCAGATCATACAACAACACGTAAACACAAATGGAAACTAAATGCAGAGAAACCGTGCAAGTATAGTGAGATCTCCATAACCAGAAATAATGCAATTAGTTTTTCCTCTATGGTCTGGCAGAGGCTGTCTTCTGACCTTTACAACACAGTAAAAGACTTATCTGTGCTTTCAAGTACTTGTTTGAAGTGGCTTATGTTTTGATAGGGGAAGGATTGTTATCTGTTTTTTTCCTCTTCTTCTATTGGAAAAGAAGACAAAACTAATGTTTTATTTAAATTGTGTGCTTGTGTATAGACGTATTATACATTTTTTGAATGTAAAATAGAATAATATACAACAGAGCTCAGAACTTCCCTGGATATGGTTTTTAAAGCTTACTTTGAGACAAAATCTAATTCACAAAATCAAATGTTTAAAATATCACTGTTACCTTCACCTACTGTCAGCATTTATAATGGTGCAAGGGATATATAAAAGGTTGTCATTCAACCTTTGTTCTGCATAACCTTTATATTCACATTGTACAATGATGTAAAGGATAATACATGGAAATAAATAATGGAATGAAAATATGAATCCTGTTATGTTTGGATAGATACCTATTTTATTCCCCTAATCTAGAGTCAAATGTAGGACCACACATTATTGCTTCCACATTATGTCAGATATAGAGTCAATTATAAGTCACCAGGATTTCTAATTAAATTGAATAATTGCATTGGATGGATATTTGCATTGGATGGATGAAGAGCCAACGGAGAGGTTATGGGTCAAGATTAAAGGGAACACAGGGACAGGTGACATTACAATAGGGGTCTGCTACAGGCCACCTGACCGGGACAACTGAGCAGATGAGGACCTCCATAGACAGATAGGAACAACCTTTCCAGAATCACCATTGCAACCCCCCTGGAGCAAATACGAGGAAGAGAATTACCAGGTTACTCTGGCTCAATAAAAATGGCTCTAAGGAAGAAGTTTTACAGAAGGAGCAAAACCAATCTCAAATGTTTAAAATAAATAAAACAATGGTGCTAGCTCTTACTAAAGGTTATGAAATGAGTGAAATGAAATGAAATCAGCCTTAAAATTTGTAGCATAGTGTTTTCATTAATAATACCATTTCTTGTTTGCATACACTTATTTTTTAAAAAGTCATCTTTTTACACATCATTAAAATAACACTAGGTGTTACAAAGATACATTTTACAAAAATAACATGCAATTGAAATCAGTGTTGACGCAGTCAACTTGAGTTCATGCATATATCAATCATAAAATGGCTCTGGCAAGCAACTACTTGCTAAAAGGACGACAGACACAAGGGAAGAAAGGCAGGAAAGGATTTCTTTAAACATTCTGCAAAAAATATTGTAACTATTTTACATTTAATTATCCAATCAATGATTTCTTGCCTGATTTCTTATCTCTCTTTATTACTGAAGCATAATGAAAAGTGGAATTTTTTTTATCTCAAGAAGGACAAGTAAGAGCAAAAGACACCTTTTTGTAGAAGGACTATGTAAAAATTGGGAAAGAGACATTAAAAAAAGGATTATGGATGAGTGGATGGAATTTTTTGTGCCAGAAATTTTACAGATAACATTTCCACAGCAGAGTAAGCGTCAAATATTTTTACTCCTTTTCTTCCCTTATATATTAACTCAGTATTTTATATGTTTTTCCTGAAAACAGTCCCGTTCACAGCACTTAAGGAAAAAAAATATTTTCTACACTCACAAGTTTTGGGGAAAAAAACAGAAGCTTTTCCTTTTAATGTTCTTAATGAAACAATATTCATTAACAGATAGTATATACTGATAGAAATATTCATTTTCCCAATAAAGAAGTTATAGTTATTGGTAAATGCTATTTATTGATGGAGATTATATCCCATAAGAAACCCAAAGCAAAGCTTTGGAATCACTAAGGTATTCAGAAACTAAGTATCTGAATTTTACAAATTGCTGTTAACTTACCCAGAGTTCAAAATCATGAATTAAACTCTGTGGGCTGTTTTAATAAGATAGGAGTTTTTCCATCTATGTTATTTGGAGTAGTTTATTTTTTTTCTTGTGTGTGTTTTTTCCTTGAACACTGCTGATGAGATAATAATTTTTGCCATAATTTTGGTGTTTCTAAAACGAGTTTAATAATTTGACCTGTTATCTCCTCTGATAACACCTGCAAGGCATTAATACACAGTCAGTTCTTTTGATCCTTTTGTTCTGGTTGATCATCAGCAGTGAGAATACACTTGTATTAACTGATAATTAATACATTTGTATTAACTGATACTGCTTTACTGAAATAATTTTTTTTTCAGTGTAAACAATGCTTAAAAGATTGAATACTGTAAATCCTAGATCAACTGTTTTAAATTATTTTGGCTCCTTGTAGCTTCCTCAGCAGGTTCCTGACGTTTCAGGTGTTAATGATATAGTGTACTGAGAAAGGTCACTTGAATGCAAAACTTATCCTAAGTACCTGTCTGATGTCTCCGATATCTCTTCCTATGGATTGATGACAGGAAGGAAGACTGAGTGTAAGCCCACCTGTACAGTCACAGTCCTTCTAGTGACCAGTTTAGTCTGCACAGCAACCATAAACCCACTGGGCCACAGGGACACCCTTAAGTGCAGCATATGGCAGTGTAGGGGATGTAAACCTGCTGGGTTTTAATTCTGTAAAGCAAAGGGATTTTGATAAAATAGTTTCAGGTTTGGGTTTCCCATGTTGCACCCATTATTGTATAAAGCTGTTACAGTGTTTCTGCTGTGAAGACCCCCATAATTCTCATGCACATGAATAGAGGTGCCAAGGTCAAAATTTTTCCTGTAAATAGGTACAGAGCTGTCAGTGTGCTTGCTGGTAACAGAAGGTAGGCTTTTTATGATATTCATATTTAAAAATCCCAGTGTTGTTCTTTGAAAATGATTTTTCTATTTGAAATTTTCCTTCAGCTAACAGTTTTAAATTGATAGTATGCTGAGAGGTTGTTTTCTAAATTGTTTTTCTTGTATTTTTAAATCCCACTATCAAATAAGTTAATCATCACAATTACAACATACTAGCTTGAAATAATCATAAGCAACAAAAAAATAAGAATTGTTGACAAGGTGCTTAGTAAATATTCTGCCATTTTCAAGGAAGTGAACTGGCTGTGTCTGTTTCCATTGTGTCCAGTTTAGACTTCATTGGGCTGGAGCTGGAACTGGTCCACATGTCTTTCACCAACCAGTCTGGAAGACTGGGTTGTCCACAAGTTTTTTAAAGTTAGTCTTCTCATGACAGAAGATGGAAGAGGATCAGTCTGCCTGGGCTTAGTCCTTAGAGTTTGTGAGGAAAGTGTAGTAAAACACCCTAAGGAAGAACCAGACTGAGATACTTAATCTCAATTCTAGGATTTTATTGCTTGAAGTTTACTGGAAATCTGTATCTAGTACATGACAGCAGATGACATTGCCAGTATATTACATAGACCCGGTAATTTCATTCCACCAGCATAACAGGTGGAATATGCAGTATTGCAGTGCAATAAAAGAGGTGAAATATCCTACTGTGAAGCTAGGAATTGGCTGTTTTGGCTTGGGAAGTTAGGCAAACCAAGTCACGAGCTATACCTGGAGCATATTTTCTGCAACTTGCCAGGAACTTTTAGTTCTTATTGGCATTTGGGAGTATCTCACAGAATTAGAACAGAAGTCACTTAAGGAAGACATTGATTCCTAGAAAGGTTAATAATATAGAATTAAAGAAATTGAAAGACATAATGGGAAAATAGGTGATAAATTGTCATCTGCAATATTTTCACTAATGCTATCTATAAATGGAAATAAGTCTGCTTTCAATGTTTAAGAGGCATTTGGACAATGCCCTTAGTAATGTACTTGAACTTTTGGTCAGCCCTGAAGTGGTCAGGCAGTTGAACTAGATGTTTGTTGGTCCCTTACAACTGAAATATTCTATTCAATTAGATTTGGTGTGATCCGATTCCATACTATATTTTATCCTGTAATATATATTTTTATGCTGATAATAATTTTTGAAGGAACAGTATCATTTACACTGATCATCTTTTTGCCATTTTGGTTTTCTTTAACTTCTGTGGAAAACACTGAGTTCTGCATTTAGCTATATGTGTATGTTGTATTGCACCCAGAGCTCCTCTGTACTGACACAGCAGAACTGAAATCTTAACCTCCGCTTTCTTTCAACAAAGCTATATATCACAGAACTAGAATGTTATAGAAGCCAGTCTAGATAAAGTTATGTTCCCAAATCTCTTCTGGCTGAGCCTCACAAATTTCAGCCAATGAGGTTTCCATTGATTCCCCAAAAGATAACACTACAGCCTGTTAAAAACCACCATCAGAAATTATGGATTTTATGTGCTTTGTAGATTACCTTCCAAAATTGTAAGTGCGTGTATCTAAATCAAAACAGAGCCTTCTCTACTGGTGGTGATCAGATGGTTCATGAGAAGACAAAATAAAGGTATTAACTTCAACTACCATTTGACATGCTAACCATTTGTCAGGAAGACCTAATGACCTAATCATTAGACCATCATTCCTTACTTCACCACTTGTTTCCTGCACCTGTTCACTGCAGTAGTGCAGTCTGCCAGTAAGGCACACAAACTGCTGCCAGGGGCCAGCTCTCTGCAGCAGGGGAAGGCCCCAGGGTCAGGCACTGCAGAATCCACTTTCAGAGGATACAGTCCTCCAGATTTTTGTCCAGTACTTTTGAACTTTTTCACATGAATATAATATATTGTTCCTTATTTCCTTACACTTACACAGTGATTTTTCAGTGTTAGGATTTAAAAACATTTCATCTGGTCAAGAAATTCCCCTCCATTTTGAGATGCAGATAAAAACAGAGGCACCCACCCTACATTAGTGAGCCACGTTGTATGGCTATACATGTTGTCCCAATATTGTCCCAAATTTGGGTTCTTTATGCAGTGTGCAAGCCAATAACACACAGAGCAGAGGTATTTCCAAGTTTATTCCATTAATGCACAGAAGTGGGGTGCTCATTTCAAGGGAGCACACCTTAGTTTCAAGAATTTCCCTTTTTATACACTGATTATTACATATTCTAACAATTAATACATATTCATTGTTATTCTCTTTAATGATTGGTCAAGGTTTCTTTGTTTCCTATGTAAATTAGTACACAGACTCTGTCTTCTTCGTCCATTGTTCTCTTTCAAGTAGGTGGTATAATTTGTGTAGGTCATCAATGAGTCGGTGGTTGTGATCTCCCACTGCTGAAATTACCTTTTACCTACTTCTTCTCTAATCTTGGCAGTTCCAGGTGGTTTTCTCACTTTGCTGACCAGGCCTGCAGTTCATCATTCTCTTGACAGAAATATCCTGCTTATTAACAAAGCTACACTGTCGAGTAGTTAGTTGATTAATTCAATCTTAGATTAATCGTGCCTAGTTACTATTTCTCTATAATTAATGATACATGGTTGGGGCTGTATAGATGACTTTTAGCAGCAGCAGCAGGTTCCCTTGGTTGCTTCAGTTACATGTTACATTTCATTTTTTCTAGTTAATATCAATTTTACTACAACAAAAACAAACCCAAAACTTCATCTGTGAACACTTTGTCATAGCTGAAATCCAAACAATGTTATAGATCATATTTCCTAAGCCCCAATACCTCCTTCTACTCAATTTAGCATTTATTCTGGTGTGGTAATGACTGTTAACAGTTCAAGGCCAGAAAACTGCCCTTTGTATTAATTTTACTGAAGTGACTTATAAAGCCTAACTGCTTCTAGGCATTACTGAACTGACAAAACATATTCTGCAGTATTAATGTTCATTGAATGCAGGTAATGGACACTTCAGTAATGTCCAAACTACTAAGTAAATCATAAAATACATCATCAAAAATCAAAATGGAAAATTAACATTGTTTGATGATTATTGCTTTTTGCAGTTAAAAAAAATAAGCTAACCAGTGAAAGAAATGACTATCAAGAGCCATTAGACACAAAGTTGAAGACAGAATTTAACATAAGATGTCAAATTCCAAATTACTGGAAGCTGAGAAGGTACCCAGGGAAGTCTTACAGTATAAATTTCTCTGTCTGATACTTTTTTCCCTAAGCATTCACAACTGGCTATTTTCAGAAACAAGATACTAGGTTGAATGGATCATGAATAGCTGTTCCATTACATTCTTTGGCAGAATAAAACAGTCTTGAAGAGATAATTTTAACGATTTCCAAAATGCAGCCTTCCCCACCATCATTTGTTATCCAATTTAGTACAGTAAATGAAAGCAACTGTTCAGTTTCAATCTACAGAAGAATGTAAATAGGCAAATTTTGTAATTAATTCACCCAGATGTTTAAGTAGCATATTGGACTAAAAAAATATTCTTCATCAAACATGCAAATATCACAAATAGCAAAAAAAAAAAAAAAAAAAAAAAAAAGAAGTGTTTTCTTTTGTTATCATTCCCACTTTTTTGAATAGTATGAATGCTAAGTTGCAGAGTAGTTTTTGTTGTCAATTTGCAGTGTGGTCAGTAATCATATTTTACAAATTAGGACATTGCAGAACAGACTCAACCTCCTTCCATTCAATAGTGGTGGTAAGCGATGATGGAGTCTGTGCACTGTCTTTCCGTTTACATTGCATTTCCTCCAAACGTGAGCATCTCAGAGCACATGGTCCTGGTAGGCTTGCTATGCTTTCCCACATATCCTACAGCAGTAATGCTCTATGTCTGCTGTGAAATATTTACTGCTACTCAGGCATTGAATAGTATAGGGGAGGTTATGGAAAAGGAGTTGAAGTTTACAGATTCTAGGGTACCTCTGAAAGATAGTAGTTATATGAACACCCTGAGGCACATGTAGAAGATGTTTATTAAATCCTGAATACTTCTGTAACTTAAATTGTACGTTTTTTCCTCATTCCATAAGCAAACAAGTTACCTACTGATCACACGGCATTCTGTTTCTTTGCAGTTTTTTTCAAATGTCACTTAAAATTTTCATGTGTTGTCTCACTGACTTATAGGTACTATTAAGTTTTTGGATTAGTTACAACAGCAATTCAATTGGCAAAACCAAAGCCACTTGAAATAAAAAAAACTCAGTTATGACTTCAATGTTCAAGTAATATTTAGATACCGTTGCAGAACTGATCATTATCATCTATTTATTAAATAAACAGGACCCTAAGTATCACATAATATGAATGCAAAGAATTTTAACTGAGTAAAATAGCTAATCACTTTCACTTTGTCATCTGTATAGGGAACAGCTACTGTGACAACACTTCAATAAAAACTTTACATGAAATGCCACTGGATTTACCACCAATGATGATGCTTTACAGATCGGTTTCCACTATTTAACTGCTTAAGCTTTAGCAAGTTCAAACTTCTTTTCTAATTAATTCTGTGCTCTTGATGTGGTAATCTGCATTGTAATGGGATTTTACTTCCTTAGTGTATCTTCTAAGACTTATTCTATCATTATTATGCCTGCAAATCTTATGCCATCATGATTATCCTTTGCTACAGTAAAAGCATATTGATTGATAAGGACATAGAATTTTTTTATTTTTTTTTCCTCTTGTTTTATGATCTGGTGATTTGTGTTTCAACAGCCCTACTGTAATACCCCTAGTCCTTTCCCTTAACTGTTCTGCTTGTCAAAATGGACACTATAAGTTATGCTTAGCTCCTTTAAAAATGTAAAGATATCATTTTCATCCCTGTAAAACAAAGTGAACTTACACTTTGGTAGAACTTTAGACATCACAAGATCTTTCGATAAATGTTGGTTAAGAACAGGTGAATAGTGCATTTATGATGTTACTGTAAAATCCAGTTAAAGGGAAACCCTCTAAGACTTGTTTTGAGTTTTAGAAGGTAGGCATTCTTTATTGCAGTGCTGGATACATGGGGGATCATTCCTCCTAGCGTGTATACCATATGTTGAACAAAACACAATTTTTATTAGGCTATCACATACATATGCATTTTGATTTCCTGGGCTATTGACTCAAATTCTCGGAACTCATTTACATAGTCCCCTTCTGTAGAACGCATGCCTGGTCAAGGCGTGGTGGTCCCTCTGGGGGTCCTCAGTGGTCATAGACCCCAAAACTTGCAGTGACAGCTTGGTGAACTCAGTCAATCTAGCCATATATGGTTCTTCTTTGGCTTGCAATATGTTTCGGTGGTCAGTTTCTTCAGTCTGTTCCCATTCCTGCATATCCTGCTTTATTTTTAACCAACTAGCTGTGAAACTCATAACTTCTCCTATCATTCATTCTGTCTTATACTAATGGCATTACTGATTTATAACTTATAAGAATTTTGTTGAACTACCAGGTTACCTTTATTCATTGGTTTTAGTCTGATATCACTGGACACCATTTCTGTTCACAAGTCAAGTACTTAAAAATAAGAATCTGAAAGAGATTGTTTGAAAATATTTGTTAAGTACTTGGTTAACTTACTCTTAGAACAATTTAATCCTGTAAACTACTGCTATTTTTCTCTTAATTCTGTGTTCTTTGATTACAAACAGGCACGAAACATGGGATTTGTTTTGTTTAATTTCAAATGTCTGAAAGATTGTCTCAATCTAAGGTAGTTCTATAAACTCTCTTTATTGAGAGAACTAGACATTGTAGGCAGACAATTTGTCTAAGCTGTCTTAGATGCTTATCTTCCATGATAAGTGATGAATCACTCCTTGAAGGTGTTTACTTCTCTACGTTGACTGTAAAGGAAGACTAGATGACTAGTTTAGATGACAACTTTTAGTTGTGTGATGTTTACTGAGATGGAACCTACACAAAGTGCCCAGAAGCATTCTGGTTTATGAGGCAATGGAACATTACTGCTTTGAATACTGGATTTACAACAAAAATAGCCTACATTTCCTGACACAGACCTGCCTCCCCCTGCAATCCTTCAAAGTTGATTTAGAGATGTTTAGAATTTAAAAAGCTTATGAACAACTTGGTACAAAAGGTGAATTTTGCCTGAAAGCTTGGATTCAGCATTCTAAAACAATATTATAGAGGATGAAATATGTTATGCGAATAGGAATAAAATGTAAAGATTAGAAGAACACTTTCATATTTTCTGGATGATTAATCCCCTTTTGGCTCAGGTTTACCATAATACTGAAGAGATCAAAAGTGTCTTGCTAGTTTATTATTTCCCACCAACTCATACTCAATCTTAACTTTCAGTCACCTGCAAATCACCCCGTCTTTCTTCTGAAAGTGCTGGGATGTAATACAAACCCATAGAAGTAACCATTAACCAAAATTTATTCCTTTCTGTCAGTGCTACAAGTTTTTAAATATTTCTCCTGAAGCTTCTTATCATTGAGATAATATCCTCATGGGCAATATTGGGAGAGTGTTACTCAACCACTGCCTGCATGAGGTAATTTCAGGAAAGGCTAAGAAGTATCCCTGACACAACATGCACTTCAAGATGCATACAGGAAATATTGGAGACTGATAGAACTCAGAGAGATGCTGCAAAAAAAGCTGCTGAACTTAAATTCCAAATAGTTTAAAAAAAGGAAAAGGGGGGTGGGGGGGTGAAGGCCAGAACACAAGCAAAAAAAAACCCAAATACCTCCAAACGAAAACAAATAATTTAAAAAAAAAAAAAAAAACAAAAAAAAACAACAAAAAAAACAACAAAAAAACAACAAAACAAACCCAAACCTCTTGACTAGTTAATTTTATTCTAACTGGATTTATATTATCCTATGTTTATGTTACTCTAACTTTCCAGGTATCATCTGCCACCTTCTAGCAAGAATAAACTCTAAATTGTGTGCATTGGCCAATTTGACAGAAATTCCTTCATGTGCCCAGGTTAGAGATCAAATCTGCCTTATCTGGTGGTCCAGTAACAGGCACTGATACAGCATAAGTAATATTACTAATTTTAGATATTAATAAAGGTAAACCCATAACCTTAATTAGTCAACATTGACATTTATCATTGGTTAAAACACATAGTTCCCTTTGCACAGATATCACAGAATGAACTAAGGAGAAAAAAGTCCATCACAAAGACCTTCAATTTTCAAGTACACTATTAACTAGATTGCATTTATATGCCCTGTGAGCCTGTTCTTAACACTAAGGTTTCTGGGACTTTTAATGTTTTTGCAACTGCTGCAAAAGATACTAAATTAAAAACAATATTTCTAGGTCTGGCAAAATGGTTAATCATAACTAGATGGATAGGATTGGATATATTAAAACTTTAAAATTATAGGATCCTTTTCAACTCTAGGTAATGCTCTTCTGTCATTTTTTACATTGGTATCTCTGTCCTTTATTTGGGAGAGGACTGAAATTAATATTCTATGATATGTCTTGTTTTCATCAATTTCTCACCTTTTTCAAAAAAGAAAATCATAGAATCATAGAATGGTTCGGGTTGGAAAGGACCTTAAAGGTCATCTAGTTCCAACCCCCCTCCCATGGGCAGGGACACCTCCTACTAGACCAGGCTGCTCAAAGCCTCACCCAGCCTGGCCTTGAACACTTCCAGGGAAGGGGCTTTTCCAGTCAGCGGGAACTTCACCAGACTGCCACGTCTTTTCAAATATAATGGAAAGCGCCTTAGCGACTTCATCTGCCAGCTCCATGAGGACCCTCAGGTGGATTTCATCAGGTCCCATGGATTTATGTACCTTCATGTTCCTCAGATGGTCTTGAAACTGATCTTCTCCTACAGTGGGCAGTTCTTTATTCTCATAGCCCCTGCCTTTGCATTCTGCCAACTTGGGTAGTGTGGTTAGAGCCCTTGCCGGTGAAGACTGAGGTGAAAAAGTCATTCAGTACCTCAGCCTTCTCCATATTCTGGTTGACCCGGTCTCCTGTTTCCTTCCGGAAAGGGCCCATATCTTCCCTAGTCTTGCCATTATCCCTGACATACTTACTGTTTTTCTTGTTACCCTAGACATCCCTAGCCAGATTTAATTCTATCTGGCATTTAACTTGCCTAATCTAATTCCTGGTCACTCGGACAGTTTCTTTGTATTCCACCCAGTACACCCATCCTTGCTTCCACCCTCTGTAGGCCTCCTTTTTGCTCTTGAGCTTGTCTTGTGTATCCATGCAGGCCTCCTGGCATTTTTGCCTGACTTCTTTCTTGGGATGCACCGCTCCTGAGCCTGGAGGAGGTGATCCTTGAATACTAACCAGCTCTCTTGGGCCTCTCTTCCCTCCAGTGCTTTATCCCATGTTCCCTGACAAGCAGATCCCTCAAGAGGCCAAAGTCTGCTCTCCTGAAGTCCGGGATAGTGAACTTGCTGCACACCCTCCTCGCTGCCTGAAGGATCTTGAATTCTACCATTTCATGATCACTGCAGCCAAGGCTACCCTTGAGCTTGACATTCCCCACCAGCCCCTCCTTGTTGGTAAGGACAAGGTCCAGCATAATTTCCCTCATCATTGGCTCTTCTACCATTTGGAGAAGAAAGTTGTCATCGACACATTCCAAGAACTTCCTGGATTTCTTGTGCCTCACTGTGTTTCCTTCCAACAGACATCAGGGTGGCTGAAGTCCCCCATGAGGACCAGGGTCTGTGAATGTGATGCTGCTCCTATTTGTCTGTGGAGGGCCTCATCAACTCCGTCGTGCTGGTGAGGTGGCCTGCAGCAGACCCCCAGTGTAATGTCACCTGTCCCTGTGTTCCCTTTAATCTTGACCCATAAGCTCTCCATTGGCTCTTCATCCATCTCCAGGTGGAGCTCCCTGGACTCCGGCTGTTCATTGATATAGAGGGCAACCCCCCCTCCTCATCTCCCCTGCCTGTCCTTCCTGTATCCCTCCATTCTAATATTCCGATCATAAGAGCTATCCCACCACATCTCTATGATGCCAATAAGATCATAGCCCTGGAGGAGCGTGCACTTCTCTAACTCCTCTTGCTTGTTTCTCATGCTACATGTATTTGCATAAATGCACTTCAGATGGGCGCCCGATGAAGCTGACTCACTGGATGGAGTGGCCGCATTTCCTTCATGCTGCTTTTCAGGTGGTCTTCCTCTGGGGTGTTTTATCTGTGACTCCCTGGTTCCTATTGCCCTCAGGAGCCCCTGGCTCATCCCCATAAGACTTCGAGTGTGCCGCAGCATACCCAGCACATCTCGGAGCAACAAGTTGAGGGCCTTTGCTAGTGACCCATGCCTCAGTCCTTGGAGCATCATCCCTTGGCTTGTCATGAGCAAGCAGGGTAATACCCGCCCTCCCTCAACAAGCCTAGTTTAAAGCTCAGTCAATGAGCCCCGCTAACACCCTCTTCCCCCTTTCAGAAACATGAGCCCCATCCGACGCCAACAAGCCTGATGCTGTGTAGGCCATCCCATTGTTAAAAAACCCAAAACTGCAGTGGTGACACCAGCCACCGAGCCATGTATTGACAGACTGCACACATCTGTTTCTTTCAGAGTCCCTGCCTGTAACTGCAAGAACAGAAGAAAAGATAACATGCACCCTGGAGTCCCTTATTAACCTTCCCAAGGCCCTAAAGTCTCTTTTGATTGTTCTTGAGCTATGTGTTGCCACCACATCACCACCCACATGAAAAAGCAACAGCAGGTAGTAGTCTGAGGGCTAAACCAGGCTGGGAAGTTTCCCAGCGATGTCCCTGACCCGGGCCACAGGGAGGCAGCATGCTTCTCTATGGAGAGAGTCTGCCCGGCATATTGCATCCTCTGTTCCCCTCAGAAGGGAGTCACCTACTAATATACCCCTCCTCTTCTTCCTTGTGGAGGTGGTTTTCAAACAGGGGGTAGGCCTTACTGTTCCTGGCAACTCTTCTGGTGTAGCCAGACCATCTTCCATGCCATCCATGGGCTGGCCTACCTCCGTGAGACCCTCATACCTATTATACAGAGGCACCTGGTTAGGGGATGTGGGCAAGGAGGGGGTTTGCTTGCCACCCCTAGTACAGACTAGCCTCCATTTGGTCACTGTCTTCAGTCTGGCAGGGGGAGGGTACCAGATCTCCTTCAGCTCGGGGTTTTTTTGGTGGCTCTTCTATTCTTTTACTCAGGGAGGTCAGAGCCTGATTCCACCAATCCATTTCTTTCTCACACTCCCTGATGCTCCACAGCCTTTCTGCTTCCTCTTTTAGCTCTGCTACCAGACTGAGTAGATCATCCACTTGGTCGCACCTCACACGGCTGTCATCCCGTCTACCATCCACTAGCCATGAGAGGTTGTGGCACTCCCTGCAGCCAGAGACCTGGGTGGCTGCATGCTTCCACAAGAGCTCTGTTTGTATGGCTATGTCTGCTCTGGCAAGTGCAGAAGAGGCAGGAGGCTGCGTCTTTCTGGTAGAGACCATGGCTGAACTCCCTTCCTGAGCTTTCTGCGCGCTTTCCGCGCAAACCACCATGCCATGCCCTGTTCGCTGTGCACCCTGGGGACGCCTTTTAAGGGGTGAGTCTGGCCACTGCTGCTGCAGGCTCTGCCCCCACCTCGTGAGCCCACCTCATGCCAGCTGCGACCTCCCTGGAGCTGCCCGGGCTTGTCCCAGCCTCAGAAAAACTCGGGAAAAGCCCCTTTTCACCGCGATCGCCCAGCTCAGAATAAGTTGGAATAAACTAAAATTTCAAAATAAATCAGAATAAACTTAAGTCCAAATAAACCAGCTCAAAGTAAGCCAGCATAAACTAAATGAAGGTACCACAGTCCGAATAAACCAGCTCAAAATAAATCAGCATAAACTAAATGAAGGTATCACAGGCTGAAGAGCTTATCTGAACTTCTGAAAAGTATAACATTCATCTATTATCATCAAGGTTGTTTATTTTCCTGCTAGTAAAAAAGCATAGCACTTCGATACAATGAAAGGAAACTTGATGCATGAGTATTAGCAGATTAACAATAGCGTTCTTGTACATGAACTGTGTTCTTATTCCATACTTCAGTTAATTGAAGAGTAGTAATAGCACTCAGAATAGCTCATCTGTTAACAAGCTACTAAATATGTTATCAACTATGAGGACTATTCAGTGTCATGTCTCAATCAAGAAGACTTACTTTGATTTGGTTAATTATATAAAATCAAATTTGCAATGCAAGTTTCAGTGGAGACATTTTATTGTTTAATAGTATAGGACTTACTGTTATATTTTTCTCAGAACCTTGCAGGCAGCAGTTTAAATCAGGGGTGACCTTTAAATTATGTGGGGAAATAGATTGAATCCATTGTAATTTCAAAAAAGAATACAAAGCAGCTAATATTCTCTGTTATGCAATGGTAAAACAAAAAACAGGTGAGCATCTGCTTAAGTGTTTTAATAATTACAGTTAAATCGAAGCACTTAAGTTGAAAAATACATATCAGTACAACAAAGTAAGTAAAATTCTACAAGCTCTATTTTCACCCAGAGCATTTTAAATGAGATGATTCATCTATAGTCCTATTGATGAAAAACTGTGAGAATTAATCATAACTCATTAAGATTATAAAATACAGTCCAGAAGATCACTTTTTAAGCACTATTTTTGCATTTCTATCCTCTACAAGAAAAAAGGTTGCATATTATTGAATACAATGCCAACAATTTACTTTAAATATCTCAGGGGAAAAACATTCTGCAACCAGACTAAATAGATTTATTTTAGGTCTGTCATGCTATATTTGGGGTATGGCCTGTCAAGTAGGCGAAACCAACATCCTGATCGATGTTAAATTGCTGTAATATGGTGGAATATGTCCCATATTTACACAGGAAGATTGTTGGTTTTATTTTTAAGCATTGTTTACATGGAGATAATAGCAAAAATGCACACGTGTGCATATATATATACACTATCACAGAATATATACATAAGGCATAGTGTGATTCTGCATGTACTTACACATACATGTATAGAATTATAGAATCATAGAACTGTCTAGGTTGGAAGGGTTGTTTCAGATCATCTAGTCCAACCATAAACTAACACTGACAAAAACCACCACTAAACCATGTCGCTAAGCACCATGTCTACCCATCTTTTAAATACCTCCAGGGATGGCGACTCAACCACTTCCCTGGGCAGCCTGTTCCAATATTTGATAACCCTTTCGGTGAAGAAATTTTTCCTAATATCCAATCTAAATCTGCCCTGGAGCAACTTGAGGCCATCTCCTCTTGTCCTATCGCTTGTTACTTGGCAGAAGAGACCGACCTCCACCTCTCTACAACCTCCTTTCAGGTAGTTGTAGAGAGCGATAAGGTCTCCCCTCAGCCTCCTTTTCTCTAGACTAAACAATCCCAGCTTCTCCTCATAAGACTTGTTCTCCAGACCCCTCACCAGCTTCATTGCCCTTCTCTGGACACACTCCAGAATCTTAATGTCTTTCCCATAGTGAGAGGCCCAAAAATGAACACAGTACTCGAGGTGGGGCCTCACCAGTGCCGAGTACAGGGGGACGATCACTTCCCTAGTCCTGCTCACCACACTATTCCTGAAGCAGGCCAGGATGCTGTTGGCCTTCCTGGCCACCTGTGCACACTGCTGGCTCATATGCAGCTGGCAGTCGACCAACACCCCCAGGTCCTTTTCCACGAGTCTGCCCTCCAGCCACTCTTCCCCAAGCCTGTAGTGTTGCATGGGGTTGTTGTGACCCAAGTGCAGGATCCAGCACTTAGCCTTTTTGAACCTTGTACCATTGCCCTCATCCCATTGATCCAGCCTGTCCAGATCCCTCTGCAAAGCCTTTCTACCCTCAAGCAAATCAACACTCCCACCTAACTTGGTGTTGTGTGCAAACTTACTGAGGGTGCGCTCAATCCCCTGGTCCAGAGCATTGATAAAGATATTAAAGAGAACCAGCCCCAATACCGAGCCCTGGGGAACACCACTCATGACTGGTCACCAACTGGATTTAAATCCATTCACTACCACTCTCTGGGCCTGGCCCTACAGCCAGTTTTTTACCCAGTGAAGAGTACTCCCGTCCAAGCCATGAGCAGACAGTTTCTCCAGGAGAATGCTGTGGGAAATGGTGTCAAAGGCTTTACTAAAGTCCAGGTAAACAGCATCCACAGCCTTTCCCGCATCCACCAAGTGGGTCACCTTGTCATAGAAGGAGATTAGGTTGGTCAAGCAGGACCTGCCTTTCGTGAACCCATGCTGACTGAGCCTGATAACCTGGTTGTCCTTCATGTGCTGTGTAATGACACTCAAGATGATCTGTTCCATAACCTTTCCAGGCACCGAGGTCATACTGACTATCCTGTAGTTACCCTGGTCCTCCTTCTGGCCCTTCTTGTGGATGGGCATCCCAGTTTGGCAGGACTGCTGGTAAAAGATGGAAAGTGCCTCAGTGCGTAGTGTATTTACACATCTATTCACACAGTACTTAGGTGAATATATACCCAAAATTATTGCAGAGTTCTGATAAAAGTCAGTGCACCAGCAAATGCTCTGCTTAAGATCCACGTTACCCTTTCTGTTCATCTGCACTCTGGATAGCTCTCCTCCGTAGGGGTGCAAAGTGGACAAAGCTTTCACTTCCTTCACATGCAGCTGCCTGAGGAGCCTAATCTAGTTCCCATCAAGAAACATCACGATGCACCAGCAGGCTATAACACCTTGAAAAGCACAAATGGAGCTGCTTGATATTTAAAATTGTGTCACAGAAGAAGGAAGAGGTAGTGGTGCTTCACCACTGTACTTTTTCTAGTGGTCGTAGCAAGCAGTCCAGTCTGAGACACTCCTGTTCATTTACCATATATTGTCTTACTGATTAACAAGATGATAAAATCCTATAATTGGAAGCAGGGACTCCTCCCTTCAAGGGAACTTAACTCTGAAAAGGGATCTCTTGAACCCTCTCTTCCCAGTCACTGTGATTTATGCACAGTGGAACACCAAGAGCAGAATCTAAACCTAGCTTAGATATGTACCTTTAAGCCTTTCTGTTAATCAAGCCCAACTAGCCAGAATCTGATCATGTTTCTAAGAATAAAGCTCTGAAGTAGTGTGAATGAAGTAAAAATCAGAATAAGGTGTCCAGAAAACTGTATAAAGAGGAATTTCTGTGGAGTATTCTCCAGGCATAACAGAGGAGAGAAAAACAGAGTATAAACTGCTGTCTATAGAACTGCAATTTATTTATGGTTTCTAAACTGCCTATGGTGCATATCCCTATTATAACTGCACATTTTATAAACATTAATGCATTCAATCAATCAACATCCCCATGACATAAGGGGCTGTAATTATCCTAACTTTATAGACAAAGACATTGAAGCTAGCAGGGGACAAATGACTGGTCCATGATTACATGACCCAGGCAGAGAAGCACAGCTCTTGAGTTTGGCTTGTTACCATCTTCTCAACTTTCCCACTAAAGAAAGAGTCACTGGTGAGACATCAGTTATTCTGAAGAGTGACAGTCAAAGAGTTGTTCCTGATTATTCCCTTTTCCTTACTGTGAGGTGCATGGGACAATATCAGTTATGGTAATACTGTGATCCCTACATCTTTCAGAACAGTTCTTTATTCTGTCAGAACCTGACTGCTGCTTGTCATTCTGACTTTTTTCCACTCACTAGTGAAACTGTATCAAATTTCCTGTGAAAATTAATATGTATATTTTTTGAAGAGCAATAATGTTCTTCAGAATGACAGAAACCACCTCGGTTTGGTACCTAGAAAAAGGGAGAAAGCCTTCTTGTATTTCTTAGCATTTCTGATAGATGATAACACAGCGTATAACTCACCCTGAAAGAAAGCATTGCACTATTGGCATTTATATCTCCTGCCATCATCCTAAATTCCTCTGAGATCACCACAGACATGAGGTTTTCTATGGCTGACAATACAGGAACAAAAATTTCAGATAGTGGTAGTCAGATATGGAGACTTAATTTTCAGATTAAGTTCATAGTGATTAGAATATATTATTACTTATAGACAGCTCTTTGATAATGAAATTGAAGTCTATCCATTTCTTAACAGAAGAATAAATACTTACCTCATTTTAAAAAAATCACCACAATTGGTACTAAATAGCCCTTTTTTTTGTTAAATCTTTTAAAAACAGAGATCACTGTGGTAGAAAGATACAGTACAAGACAAATACGTTTGTTCCTGAAAACAGAAAGAGTTGAGATGCTCTGACTTTTCCTTGGGTTACCTGGAGTTGGTAATGCACCTTTGCCAGAATGAAAAGAAAAAAAAAAAAAAAGAATACAAAGAGCCACCATGCCATCTCAACCACTATACTTTTCATAAGCACAGGCTCAATTCTTCTCTTTCCTCTCTCCAAGTATAATCAGTGTCTTGTTAATAGCATGTAAATACAGTAAATG
The DNA here is from genome assembly GCA_947846985.1 of Fratercula arctica. NCBI lineage: Eukaryota > Metazoa > Chordata > Aves > Charadriiformes > Alcidae > Fratercula > Fratercula arctica. Next base: position 50,292,146 of record CANTUZ010000005.1, on the reverse strand, counting down.
CAGCTGCTAATGTGTATTCTCTAGTCATTTGTTGCAGCTGATTAAGGAGAAAAATGTAAAAGGTTAATTTTCTAATTACATACTTCCCCAAGGTAAATTATGCATGTTATCACATCCATTGACACTCTATAATGGGCACTTTTTACTGCAGAGTGATTTTCTATGAAACTGTGTATCTTCATATAGTTTATTTTTATTAAGGAAGAAGATGGAGGGAAGGAAAAAAGAATATCCATCCTATCAAAATTTCTTAACTCTTTCTGGAGAGCTTGCTAAGAGGATATTAAAGCTTGCCAAAAAAAAAAAAATCTCTTCTCCCTTTCTTCTTCCATCTCATTTGTAATTTCCATAAAACTGTAATAAATTGAAAAGAAAGCAATGGGACTGGACTAAGAGACACACTAATGTTAGATGGCTCTCAGCAAAAGTTCTGAAAAGTAGCTACATATGAAATTCATATTAAACGAGAGGTTTTTTTGGACACAATGCAGTGTTTTCCAGGAAAGAGCTACCTGAGCTCACTAACTATAACCCTTTAATTGCCAGCCAGGTGCTGACCCCACTGAATCTGAAAGCCTCTTTTCAGGCTCCTTGTGCTTTCTGAATAAGGATCAATGTATTCAGCTGAGTAGTCCTAAAAAAAAAAAAAAAAAAAAAAAAAAATCAAGTCTATTTTGCTAGTTTACCCTCTATAACTTTCAATTACCATCTCAAATGGTAGAACAGAAAAGCAGCATGGACACATTTAAGATGTTAGCCTTGTTTCATCCTCAAAACATATGGTTTGCATTTGATAAATTTGTCATTTATAGGATAATAAATTGAACTGTGGAAAAAACAAGTGAAGAAAGGGAGAAAGATGAGATAAAAACTGATGAGGATGTTTCCCTTAGTATTTTTCCCTATCACTGATATATATGTTAAAAGAGTAGAGCAGAGGAATGTTATGCTATATGACTTTCATATCATTTGAGTCAAATTCAATCATGACTCCTCTGTAATCAGAAGTACTACGTCAAGGTACTGTTTCCCTTCCTGTTTAATAGGATATGCAGGTAAGGTTCATGGCTACACTGAGTCTTATTCAAGAAAAATTGTTATATGGACTAAATTCAATATTTTGATAGTTATTAAATAAGTGCAGCTAACACACATATCTGCTTATAATAAATGAAGCATCTAAACCACAGAAAATTAAAATAGAAATAAAATTTTCTTAGAAATAATTCTAATTCAAGATTTGTTATGGATTATATAGTACTGCTATAGATATGAATATTGGCAAAAAATAATTTTCAGGCCAAAATTGTTCCAATAGAAATTTTCAACTATCTCTAATGAGCATATCAGTATAAACTAGAAATTTATTTGATGATCATATGAACTACAGTTGTGTTGTACTGAAAATGTACTAAACAAGATCTAGAGGACTGAGAGTAATATAAAACTTTAAACTGTCAAATTAGACAACAGGGAAGCTGGGAAGGAACTTTGAATTAGTTGAGAACATGGCCTTGTTTCATTCCCACCGACAATAATCCATTTTTCATGCAGCACTGGCACACCAGTAGTTCTTTTCTCCTTCCCAGCCTCTAATATGAGGAGGGGTTATGTCCCTTTACTGCTACGTAACCTTTGTCCCTCTTCAAACTTTTTTATCACTATTAACTTTGTCTGGCATATACTGTGTACTACATCTAGTCCCACAAATTTAAAGCAGAATAAACAAAGCATTTTTTGTGTCTGAAATGTAACTATTATTAATGGATACTCAGAGTTCTACTGAAACTCAGTCAAGTTATGCCCACTTACACCAATAAAATATTTGGTCCTTCCATATTTTCAACAGCAAGCTAAATCTCTGCTTTTTCTTTCCTTTTCCTCTTTCTCTCTCTCTTCCAAAAGGAATTCTGAAGAATGATGTCAGAAGTTTTATATACTTTATTTCTCCCGTGTCAATGTACTGTAACTGTTTCTTACAGAAACAAAACAATTTCTTTCCAACTTTTGATGTTATAGCTTATACAGATCAGCCTTTCTCTTTCTCTCTGTCCTCTAGTACATCACCCTCAGAATAGTCAACTAGTGGAAAAAAAAAGATGATGGTTCTAAACTGGTAATGACTGATGGATGAGCTAAAAGGATAGAAAGACAGCTGATCAGTTTAAGCTGCAGTAGATCAGCAGCTCAGGAGAGAAAAACCAAAGGGATTTTTTTGTTCATTTTTAATTAAATTAAGGTTACATGAGATGTAAGTATCAAAGCCTAAATTTAGGGTAAGGAGCTTAACAATAAACTCTGTGGAACCTATTTAAAGGGTTATGGAATGTTTCAGCTCTATGACACTGATCAGTTGTCTAATTTATCCCAGTCGGGTAATGAGTAATAGCATTTCACAAGTAAGTGTGGGTGTGATTCAGTCTTTCATTATGTAAGAGTTCTCTGTGATTCCAACACATTTTGCATCAAGATAAATACAAAAGCAACAAGAGGTCATACTGCAGCTGCTAGGTAATAGATGGCCACAGAGCGCTGTCAAGACTCCAGCGCATATACTGGAAGTTTTGCAAGACACCCAGATGTGGAGGCAAAGAACAGTATGGACTGCTGATGTGTGATGAAGCTGAGACAGGACAGACACACCGTCACCTCCAAAATGGTACAAAAAGACATATCCCAAACCTGCTCGTAGTCACCAAACTAAGCACCTAGGACATGTGAGGACAAAACAGCTGGTATCCTTTGTCCTCCTTGTCATTGCGACAGGTTCTGGACCCTGCATGTGGACACAAGCATCATGGTGCCTGACTGGCTGGACAGATTGAACACCCTTGCCATGGAGCCCGGAAGCAGGACAGACTTCTTGGACACAACACAGAGTTCTGTGTTTGTGAGTATGGAACAGTGAGAGAGAGTGAGAGTAAGGAAGCCTGGTTTGTTCCAATTTTCATTTTAAATTAAATCACTGTCCCCTTCTCTGAAGTCTTGCATTGATATTCGCTACACTGTTAGCAAAATGCTCCCAACAGCCTCCCAAATTTCCTACACACACATATTTATATATAGATGATAGAAAGTTCCATCAAAAGGCACATGAATGTGTAGAATTATTCACCAAGTTCATGAGACCTAAGTTTTGGGGAAAGTTGCTTGCTTTTTAACATTCTAGTTTATGTGTTATACTTTGACTAGGTTATGCAAATCTAATGCCCAAATTTGCTGGTAACAGGTAAATCCAATGAAGAGCATACAAAGAAAACACTTTTATGATGGTGATAGTGTCTGTGATAATGAGTTTATTGTTCCTCTCTGTTGTTTGGAGAATTAAATTGATTTTGTACTTATGAAGAAAAAAAGACAAATGTGAATACCTATGCTTGTCCAAAACAGTCCCAAAGTGAGCACTAGAGCTTTTCAAGTACTGAATGTCTAGTTAATTCTTTATAGATCAAACATCTTTTTTTTGCTGGCCTTGGAATGTCTTTTATTTCACATTTCACATCTTCAGGGAAGGAAGGTACCATGGTAATTTGCTGCCCTTGTGTACACTTATCCACCAGTAAACTACTTTGATCCCTGTTGTAACTGTATCCATTCTAATGGAATTACACAAAGCATGAATTTGGCACATGTTATTTATTCATGCAGTAAATGCTATGACTGTTCACCCATCAAATCAACCCAAGTATTCACCCACAATCCATTCCCAGTGCAAAGATTGCTAAACAGCTGGGGCAAGAAGGGTGACTGGAGGCCAAGAAGCTTTGATATGCCACAGTTTATATGCAGTCTCCTGTGACCGGTATAGGTTAGCTGAAAAATCCTAGAGAGCAATAATCAGATTACTGACAGTGCCACAAGAATGGATATCAGCACAGAGGAGAATCTGATGTCTCTTTTTATCTCTTGCCATTTTTTAAAGTAATAAAATAAAACAGATATAACACAAATGTGGATTGCAGGTATCATAAAATGCTCCAATTTTCTGTCTTATTTCAAAGCTCTCAATTTTCTGTTTTTTTTCTGTTGACTGATTCTAAGAATCCTTGTGCAACATCCATTCAACTCTGTTGTGTTTTTTTCCTGACCAAAGAGTTCAATAAATGAAATCTATATTATTTCAGTAACATATGAAACAATATAATTTAAACTTTTTGTGTCAACTGCTGAAGCTATTTACATCATGTCTGTACTTCTAGCACTTTTGTTAAAACTGATTCTTCATACTTGCAGTACACAAACCAAAACTCTTACATACAAGGAGGCTAATTAGTGATGGTGAATCTTAAGAGCTACAAGCTAGTTGCATTGTTCTATTAGATTTCACTATATAAAATTTATTGTTTGTATTTACAAGTAGAGTTGTTTTAAAAAACAGAATGTCTGTACCACCCTATTTTAAATGGACTTTAATTATAATAAAGTCCATTTTATGCTGTTAGCAAAGCACAGCTTATAATTTACGGTTTACAGGCTGTCCAGCTAATTTATAATGATGCAAGAAAAAAAAAAATCCAAACCAGAAATGGAGATCTTTTAACTTAGCTAAAACTATGGGTCACAGGAAACTGTTTCCAATGCTGTCTCCTAATTTAAGGTTCATCATTTTGTTTTCATATCTAAAAAATGGTTGGTTTTGGTGATAAGACATCACGATTAGTGGTGGTGTTTTAATTGATACAGTCACCACTCAAAAGAATCTGAAATCAACATCCTCCAAATGCTAACTTCATCTTCCATGAATTTAAAATTGGCTGAATATTCCAGATTTTGTCACCAAATTTCTAAATCTTCTCACAGGATTATATCCAGCAAATATACAGTAATGATAGACCATTTTATTGAAATTGGCTTCTAACTTACGCTCATCAGCCTTGCATAAACCTTCAACTAAGGGTCTCTGGGCCATCAACCAGCATAAGCATTCTGACAATATTAATTATAAGTGTCATCTGGAAGCCTTGTTGAACAGTTTTAGGGTTTATTTTTATTTTAAAATAGAATTATTTAATGATTTTTTTTTTCATTTAGGGATTTGTGTTTCATTATTGATTTTAGTAAACCAATAAATGTGATAAATGGATCTTAACCACCAGTGGTTGCTGCATGTCTGTGTTCACAAATTAAAAGTAGAAAGATAGTACATGAGTTAAGAAGCTGAACTGATGAACAGGAATTTTGGTTACTTTAAATTAATACAGTACTTTTAGTCACTAAGCAGTGGTTTATTTCGTTGGTAACTTTGATCACATAATCACATGCCTGGGAGATGCTCTAACATAGGTTGCTGTAACTTTAAAAAAGCAAGGATAATTTCCCCAATCCCTTTAAAACTAGAAAGAAAAAAAAAAAGAATGTTTTTTTTCTGCAAACATGATCAGATCAGATTGAGAAAGTGGCAGTTTCCAAAGAGAAGTTCACGAGAACTTTAAGAAAGTTCACAGAAATGTCCAGGAATGGTAAGGAAATTTAAGCCACAAGAAGTCATCTGTGTGTTTCTCTTTTAAAGAGAAATATTGTTTGCAGTACCATACGACAGTGTGTAATGGTCGTCAGCTGACACACGTGCCTGGGGAAAGAATTTTAAACTAGACTGGAACTTTATGGAAAATGTAGTTAAATAGTTGAACTATTGTGGAAAGAGAAACTCTTGGATGGGCCGTTTTTTTTTAAATGAGTCACAGGCAGCATTTGTCTAAGAAATGCTTTGGATAAGCCATGGAAAATGCTGTTGAAGTTTAGTCAAGACCGGGGTGACTTAAGTGCCTAAATCCAACACAGTGGTCCCGTAAAACCTCTGCTAGTGAATATTCACTGGATGGAGAGTCTCCTGTGTGTTTGCTTTGTGTTTGTTGCCAGCTACCACAAAGTTTTGTATCCTTCATTAATGTATAGTTATCCAACTTTGCTTGTGGTTTTGAAACTTAGAGGGGCAATGAGGAATACATTTCTCTTTAATTCCAACAGGACATACAGGCAAACATTGCCCTTTGGGAATATGTCCTGGTGGTCAAGTAGTTATCTGAAGTTTCAGCAATACTTTGAGGCTTTTTTTGTGGTGAAGGAAGTTGGTTATTTCTTTCTTTTGTGTTTGGTTAGTGTTTGATCTAACTCAGACTTAGCCTCACTTCATTATGGAAAGGAGGCTTGCTGAGTCAGAAGATGAAGATTTCTAAAGATATATGTCACTTCATTTCAGTTCAATCTATTTTGAGGATGAAGTGGGAGAAGCCACTCACTTAATGAAAATCTAATTATACATTTGGCTTGACTCTTAAAATGTAAGGATAAAAATACATTGTAAATGAATTTACTAACCTTTAAAAATCCTTGAAAGCCTTCAATGTTTGTTTCAACCTATTCTTCAGACCCATAGTTGAGTCTGAAGCACTCCACCTACTTTCAGTTTTGCATCTTCCTTCTACTCAGGTGCTTCCTAAATATAGAACTGCTGGCAGGAATCTCACAGCAAAATGTCCAGTATGTCTTTAAATATAATGGAGATGTTCTTTGCTTTAGCCTTGCCAAGTGGCTGATTGCTGGCAGCTGAAACAAGGGACAGATGGCCATCCAGCCCTATTGAGATGAACAAGTGACAATCTGCAAAATACTCAAAACTAATTTGAACTGGTTTAACCTCAGAAAACCCAAGAGTCTCTTAGGTTTCTTTGGTGATGTGTAAGCAGATTTTCTGCTTTTTCATGCAGTGCTCTTTGCCATAAAGATCACAGTGCTCTCACACAACTGCAGCTGATCCATTATGTCCCAAGCACAAAGATACCAGAACTGGCCATGAAAAAGCTGCAAAGGCATTCTTGTTATTGACATGCAGGTGATACTGAGCACTGTGCATCGAGAATTCATCCATCCAAGGGTTCTTCACCAAGCTCAACTTTTTAAGATAGCATGGCACTGTCTAGGCCGTATATTGAATCAAACCCTGAAAGTTATTGGACCTTTGTCCTAGACGTCTTAGCAAAAGAGATGGAAGCGGAAGACCAAGGGATGGCTCGGAGGCAAAAGGAAAACTAGAGTAAATGTGGTCCAGCTGTTGAATGAGATAGGGGCCATGGTGACAGAGGATGCAGAGAAGGTGGAGTTACTGAATGCCTTCTTTGCTTCACTCTTTACTGCTCAGGTCAGCCCTCAGGAGTCCCAGACTTTGGAGGTAACAGGGAACGTCTGGACAAAGGAAGATTTCTCCTTGGTTGAGGAGGATCAAGTTAGAGTTCAATTAAGTAAACTGGATATCCACAAGTCCATGGGTCTCGGTGGGATGCATGCACCCAAGAGTGCTGAGGGAGCTGTCGGAAGTCATTGCTGGGCTGCTCTCCATCATCTTTGAAAGGTCCTGGAGAATAGGAGAGGTGCCTGAGGACTGGAGGAAAGCTAGTGTCACTCCAGTCTTCAAAAAGGGCGAGGAGGAGGACCCAGAAAACTACAGGTCGGTCAGCCTCATCTCCATCCCTGGAAAGATGATGGAACGGCTTGTTATAGGCATCAGGTGGGTGTCAGGAGGATGGGACCAGGGTCTTTTCAGTGGTGCCCAGTGACAGGACAGGGACAATGGGTACAAACTTGAACATAGGAAGTTCCATCTAAACATGAGGAGGAACTTCTTTACTTTGAGGGTGGCAGAGCACTGGAACAGGCTGCCCAGAGAGGTGGTAGAGTCTCCATCTCTGGAGACATTCAAAACCCACCTGGACGCATTCCTGTGCAACCTGCTCTAGGTGAACCTGCTTTGGCAGGGGGGTTCAATGAGATGATCTCCAGAGGTCTCTTCCACCCCCTATCATCCTCTGATTCTGTGGGTGACTGAAAGAAAACCTAGTAATATTAGCAAGGCTAGGTGGCTCAAATTTGAACTCAGAATGACTTAACAAACAGATTCTAACAATTATGTTACTATGCTCTTGTTCTGATGCAGGTGGCTCTGGAAAATGCTTGGCAGCAGGTCAGGTTTTTTCCATTATAATTCTTTCCTTATTCTGTTGTATTATAATTTTTTCTAATATTCTTTTCTTCAAAATTAAAGAGAAGACATTTGAGGCAAAAGCATTTCATATGTTCAGCAAGTTAGTTCCTATGTGCATCCTTTCAGGCTATGGTTCCACAGTTATTAATACTAATCTTCTACATACTGTATTGCCCAGCAGGATCCATATCAGATGGAGAGATGTGACTGCATTTATGTTTAATTTGCCACGGTACATAATAAGGAATTCCTGCTGACATTATGCTTTCAAACTAACTTTATGTTTACATAAGAGAACATATAACACAAAATATACTGTTTTTTTAACAAATCTGAATTAGCAAAGAAAACATACACTACATACAAAACATACAGGTGACCGCAACATTCTTATTCTGGAGTTAGTACCCCTAAATTTGGATTCATTGTATCTTTGAACCACATTCTCAAACTCCATTCGCTTTTTTGTTAGGAAGAGCAGAGGTCATCTTGATTGGGTAGGGCAGAGCAAACCAGAGTGTCCAGCTTTGCCTGAAACTCATTTTGGAAACTTCTAATGAAAACTGAATCCTTACTGTTTCATCATCTGTGATAAGTGAAAGAAAATAATATGTTTCTTGAAGGATATCAGGTTAAACACCCTTACGTTAGGGGACTGTATGATAACTCAAATCTTATGGTACCTTAAGAAAGATCTTGATGAGGTTTCTTAAAAATCAAATGAAGCAACAAATCCCTTAAATCTGGTGACAGGTGAATGCTTACTGTATGCTTACTGTGATTTGTAGCCCTACATGCCCCCATGATGACAGTGTCTACTATTATACTTTTCTGAAAATAAAAAAGTGGATGAAAAAAGCAAAGGAGAAGGCACATGAACAAACTTCTGGGTTTTTTTCCCTGTAGGGGGACTGAAACTTGCTTGAGATGTAGAACCAGAATCAAAAGTTTGGAAAAAAGTTTTAGGTCACCGATGACCTCTATGTCAGAAACGAAATATTAGTTCTACTTGGACCCAGAAGAGATCTGATGCAGACGACATGCATATCTACATATCTAGAGATTTTACCTTCTTATCAAATAAACTTGCCACAGGCAAAAAACACCATTAGCCATACCAGTGGCCTATTTATATGTCTATAGAGAATTTATCTATTTATACATTAGTTTATCAATAAGATATTAGTACAGAAAAATCTACTTAATATGTGTAGTTTGCACTATGAGAAGTTGTTAGCATTGGGAATTTCAATTAATAAAGTTGAACTTTTTATAAATATAGCTAAGAACAAGCCCAATTCATCATCATTGCAGAAAACCACTTGGAATAAGAATCACTTCTGGTTTTCTGAATAGAATTTGTCCTTGAACAAACTTGATCATCAGTTGAATTACAACCTATTGGGGACAATCATCATTAGCACAAATAAAACCACAGGAAAATATATCTGAATGCAAGAAAAAACACTTTTACTGTAAAGGTGGTTGAGCACTGGAAAAGGTTGTCCAGGGAGATTATGGAGTCTGCATACCTATAGATATTCAAAACTTGACTGGACACAGTCCTTGGCAACATGCTGTAGCTGACCCTGCTTGAGCATGGGGCTGGACAAGATGAACTCAGGAGGTCCATTCCAACCTCAACCATTCTGTGATTAGAAACAAATCATGGCCTTTTCATTGTTAGGTACACAACTGAAAAGGAGTAATAATTTAGAAAAAGAAATCATACTATCTGTGAACTCTGACTACCAGGCTTACACCTTAAGCGCTATTTGTCCAAGAGAAGAGCAAAACCAAAACCATGGTGAGTATATTTGTGAGTACTTTGCCTAGGATCCCTTGATTTTTTATGTGGACACCTGAAACAGATTAATAAGTACAAACATTTCAGGAAGGATTCCTGTTCCCTGAGAACATCCAGTCTGAAAGTTAAGGACCTTGTCTAAACGGGTTATTCAGACTAAAATCGGTGGGGAATTACTTTTAAAGGGAAATTAATACCAGTATAAATAGGGAGGGAAATGGAGATAGGATAGATCAGCTTCCAGATGCGTTGATCTCTCCTTACTGTGGAAAAAGAAAAGACCAGCTTAAACTATATCACCTTAAACTTTTAGTGCTTTTAGATGACAGATGGTATTGTTGTCCCAAAGCAGGGTCATTTACATGGTGTGCAGATGCCAATATACACACAAAGTAGAGGTATTCTTTATTTATTTCATTTCTGCAGAGTTGGGTGCTAGGTGGTAATCCACGAAGCTAGCACACCAGTCTAAAAACTCTTAGGAGTATTTATACAGTTCAAAACACAGAAATACACATCCCTCAATTATAATTATTGGTTAGTAAGTCATCTTAATAATTTCTATTGGTTAGTACAGTCTCTTTCTTTCATTTAAAGTTACAAGGTCTTTTAATTGATGTGCGTGTGCTCCAGCACCATTGGGGGGTTAGTCCAATTCAGTCTCCAATTGAGTTGATGGTCATGATCTCCCACTGCCACTTTTACCTTTCCCCAGTTGCTGCAAATTTTTGTTGACTTTATGCCTTATCCAGCAGCTGTCTGGTTTTTAGCTGGTTTTGGCGCCTTCTGTGGTGGGATGTTCCTTGTTATCAGCCTTCTGTTTTTCTTCAAGGGTATATTCATTAGCAAGCTATTTACTGTTTATACTAAATGTCTAGTTTCACGGGACCTTGTGACCTTTTTAAAGCTCTTTGTTCTTAGTGGGAGATTCTACCTTCTAAAATATATTTTACCTTTTTAAAAGTACATCCTACCTTCTTAAAGTACATCAGTATGTCTATACTCTTTTCCTATTGACCCCCTACATAATTCCTGGGCTTTGCTGTGTTTTTTTGTTGTGGTTGGTTTGGTTTTTTACTGTCTTTTAACTATTAAAAGAATTAGAACAGTCCTGTTCATATTCAGGATTCATATAAATACCAAATTTTTATCAAACCGCTGTGAGAGTGTTTCCTCCTTTATGACTTCTATTTTGTCCTAATGAGTTTCCCAATATGATTACGTAGTCTGCTATTTTTACTGTGCATAATACTTGGGTGTATATTCAGGTCAAATACTCTTTGAGTACATAAATAGGAGTGGGACAATATTTTATAACCCTTCAGTACTGAAATCTCTCTTGGAAGTTGCTAGTGGAGTGGGTGTGCTGGAGTTTAAAATTAGGGACAAGACTTCTAATGTTGCTCAAATAAATGTTTTAAGTACACAGATGGGTACAGGTAGGAAAAGTATTTTTAGTCAAATAATTATGAAAAGAAAGAAATATCAAAATATTTCATGCCTTCAGTTTGTGTTCATCCAAGCATTAATATGAAAAAGCATAATGAATTTGTAAAAGTCTTAAGTTTTTCAAGTGTGTCAAGTTAAATGGTTAGATTCTGACTGGCATTCAAATTACTTAAATATTGTTTTAAAACCTTCACATTTGACTGACATGTTTTCTAATTAGTGTTGGAACTGTAAGCAAAACTTGTGAGATTTTTTTTTTTTTTTCTTTTTATTCTTGATACAATTGTTTGGGTTTTTTTTTTGTTTTTTTTTTTTTAGATTTTAAATAAAAAATGATGGCAAATAGAAATTTCCCTGAAATATTGAGTTTGTGTAATCCCACCATCAACAACCTTACCATAAATATCAGCAAAACTGAAACACTCATTATTTACACAGCCTTAGGATACACCGGAACTTTATGGGTCCTCTGGCAAATGCTATGATGAGTTAATTGATGATTTGCAAGGAAATGATTCATGTTAAGCTTTCATTTCACTTATAACAATAGCATAAGAGATTACATTAGTATTGCTTCTAAACAATGGATAAATGCCATGCCTAGCATTGTGTGCAAGCTTATTCAGAGTAATTAACAGGTGTGAATTGCTATTTGCTGGGATAAGCCTCCCACTGTGCAGCCCTTTTGTTGGCTGCAGGCTGCTTTCCTGCTGTATTACTGCTTCTAAATGAGTTTAATGTAGGATTTTACGTATGTTAATTCTTTGTACACTTGGTTATTTTTAAAGTAGTTGAGGCAATAACAGTGAATCTCTTCAAAAAGCCTGTATTTCTGCAAGTTTCTGATTACCTTGCACCACCCTAACCTGTTTTGTATTTCTCTTGTCAGCAGGGTCTGATTCATTTAGAAGCAACTACTGTAGTAACTTGTAGGAGCATCAATCTGACTCCTTAACTGCAAAACCAAAGCTTATTCTGACGCTTAGAGAATCATAAATCTGCTGCACTGGGTTCTTTACCGAGAAATACATAAGAAAAGTACAGACAGTACAAAAAAGCCTATGGACTTCTGTAGCTATGGGCTCCACCAGCTCTGAAATGAAATTTTTAATTTTGGCTTTGAAATTCTCATACATCTTTGCAAATCCCAATTGGGGTCATCTGTAAAGACATGAAAGAAGTCCTGAGTTGTAAAAAGTTTGAGGGTTTAGGAAGTCAAATAAAAAAACCCCAAACTTCTTGCAGGCCCAACATGAATTACTATTTCTCTATCAGTAGACTGTATATGAATTCCATCCAAGGATTTCTTTATAAAAATCTCTGATTAAAACTTGTCCATAATTTTTTTTCTACTGTTTGTGTTCTAAATTTAGTTGAGGAACGGCAGGTCCAGATATAGAAATCAGATGAACTAGTATCTTTTCCCTATATCTCTCTTTCACATAATTTCTGTGTTATGGGATTGTTTAAAATGGTTTTACATTTTATAATGACATCATAAGAAAAATTAAAATGTCATCTTAGTTGATTCTGTTTTTTCAGTTAATACAACCAAGATGGCAATCGACTTTAGCTATTATAAAAATAAATGTTTTACCATATTTTATATCTTTTGCCTTCTTTGTTAATATAGGTGTAAGCACTTCTAGAGAGTTATATTTCATATGTTTATAGACAGAGAAACAGTTAGACGGTCTGATCTCTTGTATAGCATCAAAAATTTCCACCATGGAGCTGAAAAGTTGGCCTAGCTAGGTGAAGATGTTGTGTGTAGCCTTCAAACTTCTTTCAGTGAGGCCTTGGGGCAAGCAGTTATCCTTCAATTTTCTAACTCTGCCTCATTGTGCTGATGACTTTTTCTGCCACCTTAGAAAATCCAGTTTGAAACTTACAAGTACAGATAAGTGATATTGTTTGGGGTTTTTTTTCCCCCTCCAAGCTACTATAACATCAGTAATTTCATGTGGCTGAAAGCCTGATGTTTTTGCTGATGTGTGGGTAGATTCCAGGGCATCTGCTTTCCACTGGTATCTCTGGCATCCATAAAATATTGTCTTCTTGATTTTGAAGAATATATGGACTTTCTGTATTCTGATATAGATGAAATGCTTATTTCTTTCTCCTTTTGCAATACAAGAACCTATACCACCACAGCAGAATTAAATTGTTTCTGTCATTCAACAAAAATGTTGAAACAAATTATATGTATTGTCCTTTCTTATATATTAAGTATTTTATTTTAGATCTTATTATTTGCCAAACTATGGAAAACTATAGCATTTTTATATGGAGAAAGAGCAACTCTGAGTTACTACTACCCTCAGGTTTCCCTTTTTGGAGAGAAAAATATATTTATGATACATTGTCTTCTTCTGTTTTTAATGGAGTACTACATTCTTGCTCCCTGTACACTTCAAGCCATCAGTCAGTGCTAGAGGCAGAAGCTGAAGGGATACTCATCCGACCTCAGGTTTTTTGTCATTTCTGGCTTCTGTGTTTTTCAATATGGCTATCAGGTGTCATGTATGAGTGATCGTCATACAGTTTAGGCATAAATTTACTAGAATACTGTAACCTGGACAAAGCACTCAAAGCTCCTTGGCAAGACAGTTAAAATGTTGATCTAAATGAAGTCACAGATATTCAAGTAGAGTGTTGAATTCCTCTTCAAAGAGAAAATTCTGCCTGCCTGGAAAGAAGCTATTGGCTTGCTTAGTTAGACTGAAGTGTAATTGTACTCTTGGATTATTTGCATTTGATAATACAGAATCTAATTAAAAAATGCATATGGTATCTCTTTCCCCCCCTCTTCCAGCCCAGAGTTCAGATTAGTAACTAGCATTATTTTTTAGTTTATTCCTAACTACATCTCACAGAAATTCATCAATACTTGTCTGAATTCTGCAGGGAATTATTTCTTATATTGTGTTTCAACACTTAGAAAATTAACACACTGTCTCAACAATTCCACGCTTGCACTGGTAGAGTTGCATTATGAAGAGAAAAGAGCTGCTTGTTAATTTACACAAGTGAGATCTGGAGCAATTCACTGAGTTTGGAAAACAGAATGTAACAATTCTATCTGCAGAAGTTATTAACACTTCTTCAGCTATTGTGTGCCAATACCTAAACTGCGAGGCCTATCCCGTGCCTTGTGCCTCCTGTTTGGTCACACCCCTGCTCTGTACTGCTGAGCCAGAAGAGGAGCCATGTCCCATGGCTGGCTTCTTCCCAGGGAACTGGAGACAGAGATGGATGTTCTCCTCCTCTCCTCTCCTGCTGGCACTGATCCCACATATTTCTCTCCTCTTCCATGTGACTCTTGTCTGTCTGGTGAAGTTTTCCCTCAGTAGACTAAAAGACATGTTAGTATTCATTAACTAAAAGTAGCAAATCTTAATCAATCTACTACATTCTTGCTCCCTGTACACTTCAAGCCATCAATCAATGCTGGAGGAAGAAGCTGAAGGGATACTCATCTGACTTCAGGTTTTTTGTCATTGCCGACTTCTGCGTTTTTCAATATAGCTATCAGGTATCATGATGATGAGTTCATTAAAGAGAAAAGGAGAAGCGAAACTATTGTCTGTTCTACTAAAATCCCTTGATATTAGCTAGAAATCTCTACCTTTCATCAAACAGTTTTGCTAATATTATTGGGCACTGTGTTATAAAGTTTTTATTTATAACATTATAAAGAGCTCAATGTGTGGCTGATGCATCATATGCATTTCTCACCTTTTTAAATTGATCCTGGTTGCTTGTTCTAAATCAGAATGCTCAATGCAATGTAGTCACTGTTCCTTTGTGACTTCTGCATGGTAATATCACTTTTGGAGGAAAAGGCCCTCCTTGACATGCACCAAAATGCCTTTATTGTTAAGTTTCAGAACATTCTTTATGCTTTTTGCCGTCTTGCTGTAAAGGGAAAGAAAACTTAAATACATTGTCTGTCTCTTCTTGAACACATATACTCCATAAACAGCTACCCACGCTTGCACTTTAAGGCCAAATGTTTTGAACTCCTGAAGAGCCTTCATACTGAATAGATTTTCTAATAATCTGATAAGTTCTATCTTTTGAAGAATTTGAATACATATACAGTGACTGACACTGGAAAAAGCTTTTGTAAATATGCCTTTACTCAACATAAAGACTATGTATGTAGATTTATTACTATTGGCTTTATTTATGTTTAATTAGCCTCACACTTAATAACAGTTCATATATTTTTCAGACAATGTTCATGTGTTGATACTTAATTTACAAAAGCTGCATTTTCTGTCTAGAAAAAACAGGAAAGCAAGCTGTCAGTAGTATGTTCCCCCCCCCTTCTTTTTCATTTACCTTACTCTTTTACCCCCTTACTTTGTCTGTTTATAAATACACATATTATATTCCAAGTACTGCAGAAGAGATTTATCAATAATGGCTGTTATGTTAAAATGATTTAGTCTAGATTTATCCATGTTTTGGTTGGGATCACCACAAGGAAATACTTTATGAAATTATTTCACTGGCTGAAATTATCTCAGAACAGGACATTTATAGTCAAAGCCATACTGAATATTCCAAAATGTTTAGGCAATCAATAAATTACTCATTAGAACTTTTTTTCCAATCCCATGATCTCTTTTGGGCAATGAACATCATCAAGAAATATTACCATGAGAAATACAGAACAGATAGATTTGTTTTCAACAGAATAGAGTGCTTTTGTATTTATTTAGAATCATAGAATGGTTAGAGTTGGAAGGGACCTTAAAGATCATCTAGTTCTAACCCCACTGCCATGGGCAGGGACACCTCCCACTAGACCACATTGCTCAAAGCCCCATCCAGCCTGGCCTTGAACACTTCCAGGGAAGGGGCAGCCACAACTTGTCTGCACAACCTGTTTCAGTGTCTCACCACTCTCATAGTGAAAAATTCTTCCTAATATCTCATCTAAATCTACCCTCTTTCAGTTTAAAACTGTTACCCCTCTTCCTTTCTCTACACTCCCTCATAAAGAGTTCCTCACCATCTTTCCTGTAGGCCCTCTTTGGGTACTGGAAGGCTGCTATAAGGTCTCCCTGGAGCCTTCTCTTGTCCAGGCTGAACAACCCCAACTCTCTCAGCCTGTCTTCATAGGAGAGGCGCTCCAGCCCTCTGATCATCTTCGTTACCATCCTTTGGACCCGTTCCAACAGGTCCATGTCCTTCTCATGTTGGAGGCTCCAGAGCTGGACGCAGTACTCCAGGTGGGGCTCATAAGAGCAGAGTAGAGGGGCAGAATCACCTCCCTCAACCTGCTGGCCACACTTCTTTTGATGCAGTCTAGGATGCAGTTGCCTTTCTGGGCTGCGAGCGCACATTGCCTGGTCATGTTGAGCCATCCACCAACACCCCCAAGTCTTTCTCCTCAGGGCTGCTCTCAATACATTCTCTGCCCAGCCTGTATTTTGTGTATTGATAATGGAGCTTATAAACGTTTTGCTGATTTTCAGATTTTGAAAGGGAAATCATATGTGTGTGTGTGTTTGTGTCTCTGTTGGAAGAGGGATTCTCTTTATTACTCATGCGAAAAATGTATCCTGCATAATAAAAATACTGTCACTAAGCAAAAATATCCTGCATTTCATTGTCATCATATTACATTGTCAACATATACTACTGAATTTTAAATCTCATTCTCAGTTTCTCTTCTCATTTCCTCATCCTGTTTAAATCCCACTGCACTCTGGAAGATGGGATAAAAATTGCTGCCAAATACAGTCATAAAAACTGAAAAGGGAGAGAGAAATTTTATCTTACATAAAGAGTCTTTTCCTAATATTTGAAGATGTCCTTTATATCCATCATAATATGTAGCTACTAAGACTGGACACATCTATTGGCAAGTGGTTAGTAGCTGAATTTAAAAAATGATATTTATGATATTCAGGGAGAGTGGAAATACGCTGGATAGAATGTATCTCTGCAAAGACTGAAAATCCTTTGGAGAATCTCAGTAAGTTACCAGCTTGTTGTCATATTTGTAAATAAACAGAATTATTTTTATAATAATTCAGCTGTGTGTGACATTTATTTTAGCTGGAGATCTAAAGAACAGCTTTAGGGCTGAGCAGTGACTATATAAATATAAACACTGAGACAATCAGGCAGATTTCCTCTCTATATCATAAGAGCACATGTTGTATCACTGCCAAACTAACAAGCTCTATATACAAGAGAATGTCTTTTCTTTTTTTCTTTTTTTTTTTTTTTTTTAAAAAAAAGTCACTGACCTTATGAGGCTCTGGTGTTCTTCTTTGATGAAGAGATTTTTCCTATCTGGACTACGCAGAAAATTTTTTTATGAATAATTGCTCGGTACACCCATTCTTTAAAGTTGCCATGTTGTACTGGGGTAATCAAGTGTCCCATTCCAACTTATTTTGATTTATTGGGCCAAGCAGAATTATTGATTGTAGGAAGAAAAATATAACATTTTCCAGTACTTTGAATGTAAATCAATTTAATTTTAGAATGTGTTTTGGGTGGAGGAGTTGTTTGTTTTCTGTATTATGGCAGGTATGTGTTCTCCAACAAATTTATATTTCAGACATTATATCCTGTAAGTATTACTACTGAATGCTGTGGGAAAACTCTGATCTCAGTCCTGCTAGTGGATCAGTGTGTTTTTTGGACCCTGACAGAGCCAACCTAAGCTTGAGCAAATTCTGACTGAGGCATGACCTATTTCTACTATAGGATTGATCTTATGATTACTGTTTATTATGTAAGTTTTCAGAAGCACAGTTAGCTTTTACTGCATTCCATAGCCATACCAGTGTCTTGATAAGCGGGCAGAGGAGTGCGTATTTGACATTAAGTAAGTGGTGATAAGAATAAGCAGAAAGTAGCCTAGGCACCAAGTCTTTCATGAACAAGTTAAAAGTATTCTTCAACCAGAGTGGAGGCACTTAGTAAGTTCTTAAAACTCCTTGGCTGTAATACCCCTTATCTGTCTCTCCTCTAGCTGTAGAATTGTTCCAGGTACATTAGCTTCCCAGTTTGGCTGCTACAAATATCTTGTCAAGGCATTTAGATACCTCCATACATTATAATGTCATAAAATGCTAGTCCTATACGAGAATGCTGAGGGCAGAAAAGCTTGAAACTAGAATAAAAATGGAAAGGCAGGTCTAGAACTGGAAGATCAAAATCAACAGTAGTGGACCTGTAGAACTCAGAACGGAATTGTTTTACTGCTTTTCCTCAGTCTTCTCATTTTCTTACAGAATGCTTACTGGTGTATATCTAATGAAAAACTCTAGTACACAGACATAGTCAGTGATGGGAGTCTATATGTGACAGGATGGGCCACCATGCAGCTTCTTTCTTAGGCAGGTTTATTGGCTTCTTGCATGGGGGCAATTGATTTTTAGAAAGACTGAAGAACTATGGTCTAGTCATATCTAGATGTGTTCTGTAACAGGCTATCAGATATGAAACGATGTTTATCCCAGGCCTAGAGACATACATTTCTAAGCAGTATCCTGCAGCCGATCTGCTCCATTGCTACATAGATCCTAAGGACAACCCTAAAAGGAATGACTGAGTTGTGATAGCAAATAGCAAGATTTAACACATGACCAAATTTTTGTTGCTATCATCTGCTAGAAAGGAGCCAATAACCTGAGGATTTGCAGTAGTCTCCAACCTGTGGTTTTGAGGATCCAACTGAACTGCTGTTGTACCTCAAAAATTTGGCATTTTTATTCTCTTCTGAACTGAGGATCTGTATAAATTGAAGTGTAGCCAAAGCAGAGGCCTATGACATCTATCAATTATAAGTTCACTAAGTAGGGTAAAATTAATATTAATGTGCCTTGAAGATAAATATAAGCATATTAAAGTAGTGTTACTAACAGCAGCATATAAGTACTTCACAAGACTGTCATAACATAGCCAGACACAAAGGATAAGTGTTTCAAATAGGCATATGAGACAATGTGACCACAATAACTTGTGAATCATCAAGGACCACATATCACGTCATATAGTATTCTATACTCATAACTAATTTAGCATATAAATGTTTTGTAATGAATGAATTTAGTAAAATTTGGTTTAAAATATAATGCTTATGTGATGTATCAGTCCTGTACACTTTCATGACAGGGATATCTAATTCCCTGATAGATACATTACCTAACCTACATTTGCTTGCAACAAGAATGTCAAGAGACATTTTGTTACCTGTTTTCTGTTTAAACCACTTCACTACATTATTCAGTTACCCTTATTTTCACACTGAGCCGTTAATGTTAACACAACTTAGAGTTGTGCTTTTTGACCTGGCCTTCCCATTTCATTATTAGTGTCATTCCTCTTCCGGAATGGCAGATTTCCTTCCCTTGCAGTAACATGGTTAACTAAAATAATAGGTGCTACAAAAAGCAGAAAAGTGCAACAAGAATTGTAGTCTCTTTTATATCCTGCAGTGTGATGATGATAATAGGAAAGATAGAAAAAATTCTTAACTAGTAACTCTTCAGTCATAGATCACCTGGGTCAGGATAGTGTTGCCGACAGATTTCTTTAAGAAAGGCTACCTTTGAGGAAATGAAGTCCTTTTATTCCTGTTAGTGACAACTGTACAATGTAAGGAAGATTACTGTTTCTTGCCTCTCTGTGTTAGCAGGTATGAATGATGTCAAAGCATGAAGGCAAATAAATAGGAAAGCAGCTATTTTGTAAACACTGTGGAACACTTTCCCTCTACTGCTGCAACTGTTTGAAAAATGTGTTTAATAAAGCCTCACACATTTTTAAACTGATTAGGATTTTAAGGCACAACTCAACAGCAAAGGTCCAAATCAGTGAGCATAGTAGAAGTTGTATGTTCAGCTTCTTAACTAAGTCATCAATTGCTTTAGAAGAGTTGTTGGAAGGCTGTATAAAACTAGAACATGCTGTGTTTTGTGCCTTTTTGTCTTCTCACAAAGTATACGTATGATTTTATGGATCTCATGGCCTGCTACTGAACAGAATGACCATCCTGTCAGACACATTTTACCACATGCTTCCTTATGACCACAGTTTATTGACACTTTAAGCTTAGACTCTGCTGAGTAAGTTTGTTATGCGATATGCAGTAATCTTATGTTTTGGAAACGGTGCTTTCCAAGTTCCCAATGTTAAAAAAAAAAAAGTACACCTAATTAGAAGTGTGTCGTGCAATTTGTTCTTACTGCTTTGATTTTCTTTAGTTATGTCTGACATTTTTACACTATTTGCTCTCTGCTCCCAAAACATGGGATCTCCTCCCTGTACCACTTATCATTATTCTTGTTTCTTCAGGTAGATGTCCCACCAACTTGCAATCCATAGTCCTTGTCTTTTCCTTTGTCTGGCAACTTTTGTCATTTGTATGCCTTCTGTGTGCAAATACACCTGTCTTTCTTTGTCCTTTTGGTGGTCACATTGCTCAGAGTTATGTAAAATGCCTATAGATGGCATCTGGCTATGCCATCACAGTGTTGTAAAATACCTGTATAGAGTTATTAGCAACGTACACTTATATTTTGGTTCAAGGCTTACTAATACCATTTGCATCCTACCTAATGCACTTAAAATTTATAGGTGTCACAAGTCTTAGCTTTGGATGCATTCCTGATGCCTTTTCATTTCAAAAGATATTTAGATGTCTAGTATCTGCTGACATACATACGTTAAAAACATGTCTCTTGTGCTCAGGTTTTGCAATATGGCTTCTTTTTATAAGCACTAAATGATACTACGCATATAGCTAGCTATCCTAGGATTCCTGTTGCCTAACTTTAGCTTAGATTAGATGTCTTATTTTTAGATGACTACTCCCTTATGCTTCATCCATAGTCAACAGAAGGAGAGGCATAACAAGAAATGATTCATCTCTTCCTAAAATAGAAGTCTCAAGTAGGTGGGCTTCATCACAAGTAACTACCACTTCAACTGAAAAAAAAAAAATAATCTAAACTTGATAAAAAAGGACAGAACCATCCTTAAAAGGGGATTTATAAGGTTTTCGACCCTTTCCAGAGCAAACCAAAGTATATATAAAATTAGACTATGTGTTATAAAATTCTCTATCATTTGGCGTGTGCTAATGCTCAGTTTCCATTTTTACACTCAATAAATCAAATGCTATGCTATTGCAAAAGGCAGATGAATGATAATTCTTTTTTAGGGCCTATAAAATGGAGCCATAATTAACCCTTACGGAAAGTACAGACAACTAGTTTGATAAAAAGGGAATTGTTATCAAACTGATTCGAATTTTACACTAATGCAGGGACTGAAAAATCTGATTCATTTGTTGTCTTGCCGGTACCACCGTTACTCCTACTACTGGAATATTTGATTAAAAAAAAATGTTAAGAAAAGGTTGCACAGAGGATCTTTTTCACTAAATGAGTATCATGAAGTGTTGCTAGTTTTGCATAGTGGCTGACAGAAAAAGAATATATTAATTAATATCCTAGGACATTAATAGCCTAGGAAAGATGATTGAGGATGTATCAGGGTTAAAGTACTTATGTTACTACTGTCTTTTAAAACTTGAATAAAAAAAACCCAGTAGGTTCTATTATCTTTTAATGCAGTTCTGTAGTTCAGCTACCATTTTACAAAACCTGAAGAATTCTAGATCACCTCCTCCAATCTCAGGAGCGATGCAATCCAATAAAGAGGAAGTCAGGCAGAAACACCAGGAGGCTTGCATGGATGAACAATGAGCTTCTTGGCAAACTCAAACACAAAAAGGGAGTCTACAGAGGGTGGAAGCAAGGCAGGTAGCCTAGGAGGAATACAGAGAAATTGTCCAAGCACCCAGGAACATCTGGGGAACTACAGGCCGGTCAGTATCACCTCTGTGCCCAGCAAGATCATGGAGCAGATCCTCCTGGAATCTCTGCTGAGGCACATGGAAAATAAGGAGGTGATTGGTGACAGCCAACATGGCTTCACCAAGGGCAAGTCATGCCTGACAAATTTGGTGGCCTTCTAGGACGGAGTTACAGTGTTGGTGGGTAAGGAAAGAGCAACCGACATCATTTACCTGGATTTATGCAAAGCATTTTACACTGTCCCTCACAAGATCCTTGTCTCTAAATTGGGGAGACATGGATTTGGTAAGTGGACCACTCAGTGGATAAGGAATGGGCTAGATGGCTGCACTCAAAGACTTGCAGTCAATGGCTCATTGTGCAAGTGGAAACCAATGATGAGTGGTGTTCCTCAGAGGTCAATATTGGGACCAGTACTGTTTAACATCTTTGTTGGTGACATGGGCAGTGGGACTGAGTGCACCCTCAGCAAGTTTGCCGATGACACCAAGCTGTGTGGAGAGGTCGACATTCTGGAGGGAAGGGATGCCATCCAGAGGGACCTTGACAGGCTTGAGAGGTGGGCCTGTGCCAACCTCATGAAGTTCAACCAGGCCAAGTGCAAGGTCCTGCACTTGGGCCATGGCAACCCCAAGCACAAATGCAGGCTGAGAGGAGAATGGCTTGAGAGCAGCCCTGAGGAGAAGGACTTGGGGGTGTTGGTGGATAAGAAGCTCAACATGACCCGGCAATGTGTGCTTACAGCCCAGAAGACCAACTGTTTCCTGGGCTGCATCAAAAGAAGTGTGGCCATCAGGTTGAAGGAGGTGATTCTGCCCCTCTACTCTGCTTTGGTGAGACGCCACTTGGAGTACTGTATCCAGCTCTGGGGCTTCCAACATAAGAAGGACCTGTTGGAATGGGTCCAGAGGAGGGCTACAAAGATGATCAGAGGGCTGGAGCACCTCTCCTATGAGAACAGGCTGGGAGAACTGGGGTTGTTGAGTCTGTAGGAGAGAAGGCTCTGGGGAGACCTTATAGCAGGTTTCCAGTACCTAAAGGGGGCCTACAAGAGAGATGGGGAGAGACTCTTTATCGGGAAGTGTAGTGATTTTAAACTGAAAGAGGGTAGATTTAAACTAGATTATTAGGAAGAAATTTTTTACTGTGAGGGTGGTGAGACACAAACAGGTTGCCCAGAGAAGGTGTGGATGCTCCATCCTTGGAAGTGTTCAAGGACAGGCTGGATGGGGCTTTGAGCAATGTGGCTTAGTGGAAGGTGTCCCTGCCCATGGCAGGGGGGTTGTAACTAGGTGATCTTTAAGGTCCTTTCCATCTCTAAGCATTCTGTGATTCTATGATCATAGCACATTTCATGCTTCATTTAGCTATCAGCATAGATTATCAGAAAGAAAAGTGAGTATCTTCTAATTTTCCTCTTCTGGGGTGATGGTAAAACTTCAGTTACTTAAACAGCTTCTCTTTTCTTTCTTTGTCTGGCTACAGACAGAGATTATAACATGAATGCTTTCTCAGGGGAGAGGATTTTTAGGTACTACTCCAGGAAGGTATTGCAAGCCACCATTTGCTGTTACTCTGCTTGTAATTTCAAACAGGACAGAAGTCTTCATTTCTTTGTAACAGTTTAACATGTTTGAGTTTCCATTCTGTTTTACTTTTTGTGATGGCAAATCTTCAGTGTATGAGAGTCTCCACTGAATCTGGTTTTTGAATTGTGCAAAACTTAGCAGACATTTGATGAATAAGTGTAGTGACTCTTCCTTACCTTCCATGGTGATAAGAGCCTCTTTAGGATAGCAAGGTGTTCATTCTTCACTTTGATATGAATTTTAACCTTTCAGCTCATATTGGCATAGACGTTTGTAGCATAAGCATTAGGAACAGTATGAACAGGGAACAAATTTGAATAGCATGAAAACACAAGGAGGAATTGCAGAAGGCTTTGATGGCATCCAGTCCAGCTTCTCAGGACACACAGATATAAAAAATAGGAAAGAAGCCAAAGAACATGGGGCAGGCTCTTCTTCTTTTCATCCCTGTTCTTCTAGGCATATTTTGTTCTGCCTACCTAAGTCTTCTCTCTGAAAGTCTCATGAAGATTTTGGTTTTCTTTTTTTTTTTTTTTCTTTTCAGGTCGCTTTTTTTTTTTGGCTTCTGTATGAATCGTTTAAACTCAGATAAGGGCTGCACCAATTCCAGATAAACAAAATTAAAATCACATTTAAATATCAATTAAAATTTATCAATTTTTTATCAGTAATATTAAGTGTATTGCCTATGACTTTTTAGGAATTAACAATGACCAAATCATATGCCTTAGGTCCATATAATTACCAAGACTGTCTCAAATTCTGTGTTTAAAATATGTGACCAAGTTGAAAGTCCTGAAGGCAATTTTAAAAGAATGTAATTGCATTAGAATTCTCTACAATTTCTTATTGTCATTGCAATGCATGCTGTCAGTTATGCCTTTTTATCTCCATTGCAAATAACTGTCAACATGGAACACTACACATGCAGAGCCTCCAAGTACAGATTCAGCCTTGTCTTTTTTCTCAGGGCAAAAGCGTATGAACACACTGGGTTGAGGTGTATAAATCCTGTTTCATTTAAATTTTGTGTCCAAAGTGCCAAATGCCAAATTACTAATGTCCTACTTCTTAATCACATGAATATTCATTCTATTTCGGAAACAAGGGTAGCGCCCAGTGTTGAGAAATAACAGTATTATGTAGCAGAATGTATGTGGACAATGTATGAAAAGTCCAGTAGTTTACTTTCTTTTTAGGTTGTGCATCTACTATTGTAGAACCTGCTGATTGCAATCCAGGTTCCTCCTTTAATCGGGCTGCAAATGAATTTGGGACAGTCTCTATGACAAATACTCGGAAGGCACTGGGAGGGTATAACCAAGTAAGTATGCAACTAGAGGGGTCTGAATTAAAATGGAGAGATCAGATATCTCTTCCTGTCGCCTGCTTACCTGTTAGGTGCTGAGAATAGCTAACGGACATTGTAATACAAGTTAACTTCTTCAAAACTCAGGAAGCTTCATGAAAAATGATGGCATAGATGGGATAGAGAAGAGACTAACCTACAGGCAACAGAGTGAAGTGGAGAGATGGACAAATTCAGGTTATAAAATAACTAAGTATGGGTCAAGTCTTCAAACTGATTTTTATACTCAGATCTCATGAAGTATGAGAAATAAAAATGATAAAAAGTTGGTTGTTTCTGACCAGAGTGTGATCCATATGGCAGCTTTTCCTTTGTCTTTTCTCCAGATGTTTCAGATGAGGAGTCTATTATGTTCTATGTAGTTTCTCATAAATATATCAGCTTCACGTTTCTTGTTAAAGCTGATGGGAGCTAACCACCTCATGCTTCTTGAACTGAGAAAAGCCCATAATCCCTTCTTAGCTAGTATATACTATCAAATGTAGAAGTGTATATTGGACTAATCTGAACACAGCTCATGTTCTTAAACAGATTTTAAGTGACTCAGTTAGAAAAGTGTGTTTTATGTCACCTTTCAGAGAGAAAAAAAGTCACAGTCTTTTTTTGGTTTCATATTCTGGTAATTATGTTTTCTTGCTGTGATTTGTTCATGGAAAGGACCTTAGTCTTCACCCATGCAAGACAAAAAGTTCTATTGGTTTACAAACATTTCTGTGGTACCTACATAATTTGGCTAACATGCTAGGTCCAATATCATTGGAATGCAACAAATTAATGTAATGGTGGTAAAATCAGTGCTTATCATCCTTATATCAGTAGTTCAGTTTATTTTAACTGTGAAGGTAGTTACCAAATTGCTTGATTAGCAGCCAGATTGAAACAGTTAATTAGGCTTTCTACTAATTTAATTGCATGACATATTGAATGAAACTCAAGACTTTCTTCTTACATTTAAATTTTGACACCTGAACAGATCAAAACAAAATAAAAAGTTCTCTGCTATTTAGTCATTAAGAAAATGTTCTTATTGATTTCATTTTCTCATGTAAAAAGAAAGAAATAAAAGAAACAAAAAACTTAATGAAACTATTACAGTCACCATGGCAACAAAAGTTGCTCAAACCACAGGAGTCTGTTGTAGACTCTTTTAAATATATAATTTTTAATTCTAGTCAAGACTCTTTAAATGTCAATTTTAATATAAAGAGATTATTCTCTTTCCAGTATTACATCAACAGTAATAAACTGAGATTTACCATTTGTGTATACTGAACAACTGAGCATACCATGCAAATTAAAATTAAAACAAAAAAAGAAAAACTCATTGCAACTTCACAGCAACCGTTGTTTATCTTACCTGGTGAATGGTTCTAAAGTAACTCAGCTACTCTCTATAAAAATAAGAATTGGCATGCTACTTTACAGGTGTTAGAAATCTAGGCCTCATTCAGGACCAAACCACTGACACACATTATGTTTCTGAATCACTGTTTGTAAAATACGCACAGTAGCATGGTATAGCACTTAACTCTTTAGCGTACAACAACCTTAGTGAACTTGGTCTGCATGTGAGCTTCGGTATGAATCTCTTTATTGAATTTAGGTCAAATTTTACTTCTCATAATGGTTTAAATTGTGGAGCTGCATAGTCCACAATATACCAGGCAGAAGTCCTGCTTGAAATTCAGAAAGGAGAGAGAGGTTCCTCCAAAAACTTTTAGTTAAAAAGCGAAAGGATTACAGGCTCTGCCCCAATAGTAAGAATAGATATTTGGCATGCAGATACAGACTGCATGCTTTAGTTGCAGGGTTTGGATAAGTTAGGCATAGAGCAATGAAATGTGGGTACCACTGGGTGTTAAGAAGTGAATGGTAGCTTGCTCTTGAGATACCATATTTTGAGGCCTATTTTAAGAAAACTGTTACTGTAATTCAAAAGTCCTGTGATTTTGTTTGTGATACTCGCTTTCAGTTTTCATCTGTAAATCTTGATACTAGGTATAATCCTGTTAGTAATTTTTAATATAATCAACAAATATATAAATATAAATGTTTGGTTTTCATAGCCTCAGATATCTTCTGACATACAAAGGGGATATCAGGTAATGGAAAAATCAGTGTTAACCACCTATTAATCATGAGAATAGAGGGTCTGTTTTTCCCTTTCATTTTTTAAGAAAAAATATAGTCAATCCATCAAAAAGTGTATATTTTAGTAAGCTTGAAAATTAATTTTTTTTTTTACCTAAACTTTTGGCAAAAAATTTGCCAAATCCTGGTCTTCAGTATTTCTATAGTAACAAATATCTGTCCTATCAGGCTGAGAAACTCTAACATCATACAAATATATTCAGTCTAGGAAAATTTGATATATTGCTTTGGTTTGTCTAAGCCACTGCAGTTTGGGAAACTCAGAAGATTCCGATTTTTTTTTTTCTTGCAACAAATAGTTGCAATACAGATGAATTTCAGGTATGTAGACTAAGTGTCAAGATTAGAAATATTCATGAAATGACAGATATTACAGATGAAGGTTTGGTTACATGGCAGCTTGTGCATTTGAGGAAAAGAGAAATGAAGAAAGGAAATACTGCCTAGCACCATCAAAGCATAGGTAATGTCCTTCATATGTTAGACTACCTATCTGTGAAGTTTAGAGGTAGAAATATGAACTGAACCAGATGATCTACTAAAACTTCTTCCAAACTTATTTTCTATGACTGATCTACTTTAAATTTTTCTTTCTGACTTCTTTATCAAACACCTCTCTGTAATTGTTCTACATATCTACTTTTCTATTCCTTTGGACACTCCAAAGGAAAAAAAAAAATTAAACTATTCAAATAACAAGTAAAATTACCACTCATTCAAATTAAAGTGGATTTGAGCTCAAGTTAAGGAACAGGATTTTGCCCTTCTTCAGCTGAGAAAAAGACACAGTTGAAAAGTTCATTATGAAATTGTCATATTGATGATGTCCTTGTTCCACGTGTATTTTAAAAGCCAGAAATAAAGACAAAACCTCTGCCAAGATAATTCCATCAGAAAAATCACTTAAAAGACTTTTTATCCTCCACCTACACCTCTAAGAGAATGAATCTTTCTTTACTGAAGAGGGCTTGTTCTACTCAGTAATATTATCTTTGTCCCCAGGGTAGTCTCTGAATTTTTGAGCCTGACAGCTTCATCAAAGTTTTCAAATTGCACTTTTCTCTGTTTCAAAGCAGAAGATTTTTGCTAAACTCTAACTGGAATCGGCTGACCAGCAGTTCTTAGCCACTGAGCCCCAGTGCTGATGAAGTTTTCATGCTGACCCAAAATACTCACATGAGTATTTTGTATTGTCTTCATTTCTAAACCATATCCGTTACAGTAGATGTAGGTGTCTGAGTCTAAAATGATCACGTAGGCTTGGGTGGGATAAAAATGACAGCCATTTGGATAAATAATGGTATTTGGAGAGTTCACTGTTGCAAATGATGTGCTAATATACAGAAAGATGTTACTGCTACTTTAAGGAGCATAGATAATAACTTCTGATTCCCTTTTGTGTGTGTGTGTGTATGGAAATCACAACAATATGACTAAGCCTTTCAGTGAACTTTAGCTGCATATGTTCTACTGCATAGACAAAATATTAAAAGTTATCACTGAAGAGAAACTGCAATTTCTCAGAATCATAGAAATTAGACTCATTTGCACACTGTGGCTGTTTTGCCTTGCCCAGGTGTGCTAAGAGAGACCTGGTGCAATTAAAGAATGGTGGGATTTTTTCATGACTAAAAGTCTTACAGGACACTTATGGCAGAAATAAACCTGATTCAAACCAGAACCCATAGTCCAGAACTTAGAACTGTTCTTGTCTTGGAGCTTAACATTACTGGAGTAAAACAGGACAGGAGTAGAAACACAATGTCAGACCTTCTGTTCACAATTCCAGCCCACATACGTGACAGGTGATTTATGTAAACAAGCTACATATCATTAAAAAGGTTCAAAACAAACTATTACAGTACAACCAGACAGTTTTTCATTCATGGTGTAGTTCTTTTATATTTTTTTTTATTTATTTCATACCTCTCCCTTCAGAAGTGTTTAAAAACTATTGTTTTCTGTCACATCTGGGTGCGAAGTTATGTAACATTGTTTGAATATATAAATCTGATCACTTTTCATGAGACCTTTTTCCATATTGAGCATCACTCTAACTTGCATGTGAAAAATACTGAAAAGTAAGTGTTCTGGTTTGAGGTAAAACAGAACCAATTTTCTGTTCAGTAGTTTTAATTTTCAGCTAAGCCTCTTCTAACTCTCTGAAATTAACAGCATATTGCGCAGAAACTGTTTGCTCTCAGAGCGATAAGACCTATGTTTCTGTGAATGCCAAGGAATGGCATGAGGAGAGGCTCCTGCTTATACTTATTGCTATAACCAAGGTCAGCTAACTTTGTTATTTGCCCCATTGGAGGGTCAGAAGCAGAAAATGGTAGAGGGGTCACACCTGTGGGGAGGAGCGGACAGGACAGGTGACCCAAAACTGACCAGCAGGGTATTCCATCCCATTTGCATCATGCTTAGTATAAAAGCTGAGGGTTCAAAGGGTCGGCCCTCTTTCTTCAATGGCTGCCATCCAAGGACGACTCTGTCTGTTCATCTGCCTTTGATCCCAATCCATGCGTTGCTGAATCCAGATTCAGAATCCAGTTCCAACCCATCGTGGAGTCCAGTCTGGGACTTCCCCAGTGCCTTATTGCCCAATGCCAGTGACATTATTGTCATCCTGGGATCTTCATACAGTTTTGTATATATTGTATATATTTCCTTATTTTCTTTTTATTTTATTATTAATATTTCATTAATATTTAGTTCCTTCTAAACTGCTAAATCTCTTTATTTCTCTCCCTGCTCTCCTTGGAGAGAGAGGTGGGGGGAGAGCATCTGTCATCTCATTATTGGCCAGTCTGGCCCTTACTATGACGGTAAGTACACACATTTGCAATACAAAACTGTATGGTCAAAGTAGGAGGCAAATATTTGAAAATAAAACTTCTGTTCTTGAGATTTGTAATAAACTTCTTCACCAGTCAATCATAATCTATAAATTCATTCTTATAATTACTTTCTTAATTTCCTTCTTTGCCATTATATTAAAGTTTGCATTTTCACATCCAAAGCTCTGCAGAACACTATGTGACCTTATATCTCAGATCTCACTACATCCCTCCTCATTTGTTTGTGCTGCTGTAGTTACTGGTGTCATTACTTCTTGATTTTATTCTCCTATTCTCATTTTTGGGCTTTCTGCCATGCAGTCCCATGCATAGAAAACAATCAATAAAAGTCAGCCTTTCCACAGAGACCCAAACTCTATGTCAAACAGAAGTTTTCTACATATGGACATTTTATAAGAGAATTCTTGATTTTCAACTCCAGGTTGACAAATGTCTCAGTCTGTTCATGTTTTATTTCTTTTTGTCTTTTGTCTGAAAATTTTCTTGTCAAAACCAATAATACATACTTTAGAGCATACACTTCCAATAGGAAGTTAAATTTCCACAGGTGAAAAATAAGATGTTTTCACCAAAATGTGAAAACCAATCGCTTCCTGTGCTTTATTAATACAATATTTGGTGTATTTGGGTTTCCACCCCAGGAAGAAAAGTTATTACATATCATTAACGTATTCTCTGAGGTGACCTATCATGTAATATATCTTACAGTTTTAAAAGCAGAGAGATTTACATTGTATTTTAATGTGGGAAAATATGACCATGTCAGACTGGATGGCTAACAAAGTATAGAATGGTTACCCTTAGGTCATCAGTTCTAATGTAAGGCAGCTCCTGGTCACTAAGCATTGGTGTTACCAAATGACCACCAATTGGACTGTATAAAACTATTTGCATTTCAATCTAGATGTTAACTGACAGGCATTCACTTCACAAAAAAGACTGCCACTGAATTTGCCAATCTCTTGTAATTGGTAATCTCAGAAGAGATGCCACAACTGAAAACAGAAGCCCAGAAAGCATTACAATTTTTTCATCAACAATACAGTTCTTCAGTCAGGACTGAAATACAGTTTACAACTCCAGTGCCGCTTACACACATATTTGATGCAGAAGTATATTAGTTTTGTCTCTGGATCTACAGGTTGGTTTGGATGGCATAACGGATCTTGGTTTTATAGTGTGGCTACAGGTACAAATAACATGCTGTGGAGTATTCTTGTGTTAAATATATATCATTTAGGTACCTAAATTGGGAGATTAATCTACATAGGTGATCTCTGTAGTGAGTAAAAAGGAGAAACTCTTATGAAGTAAAATTCAGAGTAGCTAAATCAGGATCTGGAGGGACCTGACTTTCTTTTGGCTGCAGAGGGAACCTACAGAGCTTAACAGGTTAATATACACGCAATAAATTAAGCGCTTAAAATTAGAGCCTCCTGTTTTCCACCAGAATTACTATTTTAATTAATAAATTTAGTAGCTATTTTCATATTTCCTTAAAGCCAGATCCCACTGAATATAAGGATAAGGATCCTCCCTTATCAATGAGGATAAGAAGTTCAGTCTGATAACACTGTGTCAGAAAGACTTCACATTGGTAGCTCTAGATTGTGAGTGGTAGCTTCATAAAAATAGTACAACTGTCCCTCATGAATGTTTCAGGATTACAGAAGAGGGAAAAGCTGGGATGAAACTGGGTTAGGAATCAACAGGAGGTATCAGTTATGCTTGCCAACCGTTTCTGTTTGTAAGCTGAATAAAGTTGACCAGTTTATTTGAGTTGTGTGCTTTTTAGCTGGCCACAAGTAGAACAAGAAATGTCCTTCTATTTCGCAGAGATAGTAACCTCTGCTTCCCCATAATTGATATTTGATAATATGCATCATGACACAAAATGCCAATAAATTATAAAACAAATGCTAAGTCACTTTACTTCCTTACTCCTCATCCTTTCCAGAAGATCCCAAGCACCAATACATTATTTGAATCACCAGGTGGCCTTTTCCTTTGTAGGAATATGAATTTTCTTTGTAATATGAAATATGTTCAATGATCTGTAGCAGTACTTATACTACTCATCTGCAAATACAAATTACCTCATTAATAACAATGAAATTAAGATGAAACTCAAGTTTTGTATGTATTCTGCACCCAGTCCTTTATGGTATAGTAGGTTGGTTGATCTTAATTATTACAAGTAATTTAAACTGTCCCCATGAAAGTTTGCATACTTTGTAAAGCTTGTAGAAGTTTATATACTTTGACAAGCCATTGGTGTATTAGACTCCAGTTTATACCTGACTAAGTTGGCATCAGATGAGAGAGCATTAAGCAATCAGAGCAGACTCAGAAATCAGAGAAGGACAGTGCTGCAGCCTTTTAGAAGTTCCTACTTCTAAAGTTTCAGTAGAAAGTGGAGGGTACAGGCATAGGAGGAAGTTATGAGGATAATGTCTGCATGATATGATAGGGTCTGTTTCTGTCAATCAGACCACTAGGTACAAACCCTATGCAAAACTAATAGTTTCTTATGCCTACTATCCTTTCTGGTAACTCCATGAAGTTACTGCCTGCAAAAAAACCATCATAGAATCATCAAAGAATGGTTTGGGTTCGAGGGACCTTAAAGATCATCTAGTTCCAACTTCCCTACCATGGGCAGGGACACCTCCCACTAGACCACATTGCTCAAAGCCCCATCCAGCCTGGCCTTGAACACCTCCAGGGATGGGGCATCCACAGCTTCTCTGGGCAACCTGTTCCAGTGCCTCACCACCCTCCCAGTAAAGAATTTCTTCCTAATATCTCATGTAAATCTACCTTCTTTCAGTTTGAAATGGTTACCCCTCATCCTATCACTACACTCCCTCATAAAGAGTCCCTCACTGTCTTTTCTGTAGGCCCCCTTCAGGTACTGGAAGGCTGCTATAAGGTCTCCCTGGAGCCTTCTCTTGTCCAGGCTGAACAACCCCAACTCTCTCAGCCTGTCTTCATAGGAGAGGTGCTCCAGCCCTCTGATCATCTTCATTACCATCCTTTGGACCCGTTCCAACAGGTCCATGTCCTTCTCATGTTGGAGGCTCCAGAGCTGGACGCAGTACTCCAGGTGGGGCTCATGAGAGCAGAGTAGAGGGGCAGAATCACCTCCCTCAACCTGCTGGCTACACTTCTTTTGATGCAGCCCAGGATGCAGTTGGCTTTCCCCTTTTCCAGTCAGCAGGAACTTCACTGTGCTGCCACTTCTTCTCAAATGTGATAGATAGTGGCTTAGCAACTTCATCTGCCAGTTGCCCAGGACC
The DNA here is from genome assembly GCA_947846985.1 of Fratercula arctica. Classification (NCBI taxonomy): domain Eukaryota; kingdom Metazoa; phylum Chordata; class Aves; order Charadriiformes; family Alcidae; genus Fratercula; species Fratercula arctica. The sequence continues at coordinate 50,258,787 of CANTUZ010000005.1, read as the reverse complement.
CACAGATGAATCTTACCAGATGCCATGGGCTTGTCCACTTTCAGGTTCCTTAGATGGTCTCAAACTTGGTCTTCTAGTCCTCATTCTCGCAGTTCTTGCCTTTTCTTCTTTGGCTCAGGTGGTGTGGCTAGAGTACTTGATGGTGAAGACTGAGGCAAAAAAGTCATTGAGTACCTCAGCCTTCTCCATCTCCCAGGCAAACAGGTTTCCTATTTCCTTCCAGTGAGGGCCCACATTTTCCCTAGTATTCCTTTTATCACCAACATACCTATAGAACCTTTCTTGTTGCCCTTGATGTCACTGGCCAGATTTAACTCTATCCGGGCTTTAGCTTTCCTAATCTGATCCCTGGCTGCTTGGACTATGTCTCAGTATTCCTCACAGGCTACTTGTCCTTGCTTCCACCCTCCATAGGCTTCGGTTTTGAGTTTGAGTTTCTCCAGGAGTTCCTTGTTCATCCACACAGGCCTCCTGACTTTTTTGCCTGACTTCCTCTTTGTTGGGATGCATCACTCCTGAGTTATGTGGCAGTGATCCTTGAATATTAACCAGCTTTCTTGGGCACCTCTTCCCTCCAGGGCTTTATCCCATGGTACTCTACCAAGCAGGTACCTGAAGAGGCCAAAGTCTGCTCTCCTGAAGTCCAGGGTAGTGAGCTTGCTATGCGCCCTCCTTACTGCCATAAGGATCTTGAACTCCACCATCTCATGGTCACTGCAGTCAAGGCTGTCCTTGAACTTCACATTCCCCACCAGCCCCTCCCTGCTGGTGAGAACAAGGTCCAGCACGGCACCTCTCCTCATTCTCTCCTCTATCACTTGGAGGAGGAAGTTATCATAAATGCATTCCAGGAAACTCATGAAATTGAACACTGAAACAGGAACATTGACAAGAATAAGTGTCTTCTCTGCTTCTCTTTTATAAACCTATTTAGTTATCTGTTTCATGAGGAGGCTATTTTCAGTACATCTCACTTCTCAAATTCTTCCCACAGTCCTGAGAACCAACAAAAAAAGTGAAGCCCAGACTTTGTGGCTGTACTTAGCTGTGCACATGGTTGCAAGAGGCAAGGTTTGTGATCAAACAAATTTCTTCTTAGAGTTTTACTTACTTTGAAGGAAAAAATAGTGAAATCGCCTAAAGAAATATGCCAATTGTGTGATCAGACAAACACAATTCATACAGAAGCCTCCTTCAGCAAGGATTAAGATCTTTTCTGCAAGGATATACTCTTGGGTATGGAATGCAAACAAAGAGGAATGACCTCAATGAAACAGTCTCTGCATAGAAAAGCACTGTGTGGTGGAGAAAAAAGCCTCTTTCCACACAAACTTTTGTGTTGAAATCATATTTTGACTGCTTCATTCATTACATGTTGCACTGTTTCAAGGTTACCAGGGAAAAACATCCCACCAGAGGATTCTAGTATATCCTTAATATCCCAAGGGCAATCTCACATGGTGTCGTTCAAGATTTTCTTGCAGATGGCATCTATTGCTGTGGTGTTTCTAATAATTCCCTGAGGTGAAATTGGATGACAGAATCATCCATTCAAACTGTCAGAAGGAGAAAATTCAACACATTTATGATAAGTGGATGAAAACTTTCTTATTTGTTTTGCTGTTGACATTTGGTTTATTTGATAACTTCTACCATGTAGCCATCGGTGAGATCAACTCATGACGTTATCTGCATTGTCTTCCTGTGCCTAAAGCTGTGTCCAATTAAGCATTTTTTTATTTACAGGGCTTTTTACAGGATGTTTTATTCCAGCTTCACAGCCTTCATGTTATCAAAAGTTCAGTTTCAGATTCATCTGAAATATACCTCTAATGCTCTAATACTCTGAAGCTAAGAAATCTGTCATTTTTTTAAGTCAAAACTCTGGATTTCAGTATTGCCAGCCTACTACAACCACAAGTGTTGGTGAGAGATTAGATTAGGCTAGATGGAACTCAGGTTAGGTTTATGTTGTAAAAATTTTACGTATCTGCAGTATGAGCATCTCTTTTTTTTTTTTAATTATAAATGGTGTCATCATTCGTCTTACTACATTATTTTCTTTGGGGTTTTTTTTGTCTTTTTTTCCCCCTGCATTCTGTTGAACAAAGATCTGATCAGTCAATGTGCTTTTATTTCTTTTGTGATTACTGTTACTGCTGATACTAAAAGAGCCAGTTGTTATTACTGAAGTCTACTCCTTATTCTTCATTTTATTTTATTAATGAGTTAAATCCTAGCTAGCAGTCAATAAAAAGTTTGGGGAATGGACTGTTGTTCTCAACAAAGCTGTGCATAGCCCTATACAACAGGCCTAGAATTGATTGCGACCCCTAGTATTACTGCAGTGGGAACATTAGCATATTTAACGTTTGTAGAGCTGTAAAGAAAGCTGATTTTTGTCTGACTTGCTGTCTGAAGAAGCCAAACAACAAAAAAAAAGGGGGTGTGAGTTGTTTCAGGTCAAACAATGCAACCTGAGACTGATTGTTTCTTGTTTAACTTTAACCTTCTAAAAAGTCAAATGCTTAGATTGAGCAACATGTGCCCCATCTATAATCAGTGGAAAGAGGTTTATTAAGAAGATGATTCATCCAGCTTTTATGAACACCTATATAAAGATGAAAAATATTTAGAGATAAGTCTCATTTGCTTCCTTTTCAGTAGCTTCAGGGCTAGAGATAAAAAGAGGTGTTCCTAGAGATGCAGATAGACCAGATACTATTGTTTATCTAAACAGTATTATTTATTTGGCCAAAGTTAAACGCAATGAGTCCCACTTTAAATGCCTACATTACAAGGCATGGACATAGTTAAAAAATGTAAATTTCTAAATAAAATACTGTTTAATTTAAAAAACTGAAGTTGAAAACCAGCTTTATTTTCTGGTCAAATTAATTTGATAAAAAACCTGAATTCATATTTTATGTGGTCCTGATGAAAGTTTCACATGAAACTCTGATCCAAATCTAGTGCTTATTATAGTTATTGTGTTATTACAAGTCTTCATTTTGTTATAGATAATTAATTGATTGTTTCAAAATAACATTCTTATATGCTCATATATCATTATCCTCATGACACTGGCATAATAGAGTCCAAGTATTTATATATGTGTGTCAGATTACTGTAGAAACAGGGATGGTATTTGGAGTGAACAATGTCTATGTCTGATATAGTGTTGAATTTTAAAGACAATTTTATCTGGCACTGCTCGCAAGTATGTGAGCTATGTGTTGCTAAACAACAGGGCTCATATTTGTGCCTGTCTTCTAGCATTACTAACCAGGGAGGCGAGAGAGCTTATATGCCTTCAAAATCATCTGGAGAAAAGTAGTGTTGGTGTCTAAGTCCATCTATGGGCACTTTGAGCTATCAAAGCACTGCATTCTTATTTGAAAGACCATTTCTACCTATAACATTAATTGGACCAGAGGAATTTACATGTGGATTGCTAGCATGGCAGTACTTTCAATTGCAAAACCCAGTAGAGCAGACATGGTTTGTCCAAGATCACTAACTCTTCACATACAAAGTCTTCTGCAAGACTGCTGATACAGGGATGCCCAGGGTAAAAGGGAGAAAGTAAAATCAACTTTCAGGTGTGTAGCCCTGTCCTCTGCCATAGCCAAGAATGATGGAAAGAGTTGGCATCATTGCTTTTCTAGTGACATTTACCTCTGCCTCCAAAATAGTAGCACAAAGTCTGGAAGTAAAACATGAAGATATCAGAAGCGGTGCAAATGATGGTGAACAGATGACCACATGGTACTTATGTAATTTTCTCTGTACTTTGTAGTTGTTGTGACCAATAGCAGCTACTATAATTTGGATTTCAGCTTGGACAATCATTCAAACCAGACACAGCACAAGGCCAATTTAGTGCTTTTGGCACTGAAATACAGTAGCGAAACCAGATGTTTTTCTTTAAAGTACTCGATGAACTACTGCCTGAGCACTTTAAAGATTCCTTTTGTGTCAGAAAATACTGCAATAATAGAGATGTCAAAATTGACAGTACTTAAGGCAAACCTTTACGATCTGGAAAAAGGCGTTTTCCATTAAGGACATGTGCTTACACATCTCACATTAGTCTTTGAAAGAGAAACAAATAAATTGTTGGATTGCAGTGTTCTTGACTGCTCTTTCATGGGGACATTATCATAGTTTCTGAGCTTTGGACACTAATAAATTTAGAAAATTACCTCCATTTTAGTATTTAAGTGGTTAGGACTACCATGAGAGGTGACTAAGCACTAAGGAACATAACAACTTAAGCAAATTAGCTTGTGACAGCTTCCTCCTCATTACTTTTTTCCTTCTGTGGTGTCAGAGCACCATGTCAACTGCATGAATATACTTAATCACAGTCTCTCTGCTCGTTACTGATGGCCAGGCGGCAGTGAACATGAGGACTTTACCACACAGATACAAAAAAAGAGCAAGCAATTGTTAACTTATTTGTACTTTATGAACAGTTGCATTCCAAGTTCACAAGAGAAGCAGTACACTAATGAAATTTTTTTGTTTCTTAAAGGATTTGCGATATACACTGAACAGTGACACTATCAATAGAATCCAGAGAAAGGCACTTGCATTGGAGCCAGCTTAACAGCCTTTTTTGAAGGTGGCTCACTAAAGGTAGGAGCATGTCTAGAGGGGAAGGTTCGCTCATGAGGCCTGAATCATACTGCCAGCAAAGTTGCTCTCAGTAGTACCAGGGCTCATGATACAAACCTAAACATTTGTTTACTTTTTATTCATGTCAACTATGAAAAAAATGCTAAAGTAATGTTTTTCTAAAGGAAACAAAAATATCACAACATATGAAGTATCTAACTCGTAAGACAGGAATTATCATAGTGATAAGGAATAGAGAAGCTTGAAAAGCAATATGATAGCAATAATTACCTAAGTATGTATGCACTACAGGAAAGGCATTTGGAGAACAGTTACTGAATCATAAGCGTGTGTGATCAGATGTTTCTGTAATGCATCATGATCAGCAGTGCATACAGATTTCTTCACAAATTTACTTCTAATAAGGAGGTTGGCTCTAAAGGTTGCAGCAGTGAGCAGCTGGGCATTTTACACCATGATAGGGAGAAATTCAAGCAAATGATATAGGATAAACTGGTGGTGTTATCACTGAAAGTATCTTGGCCATGATTACTGCCTCACTGGTTAAAAAAAACCCCACCTTATGACACACTATATCCTATATGCATTAGGACTAGTTAAATTATCAAAGCATAAATATTTGCTTGGTTCATATGTTCCAAGGTAGCCCTTAAAGAATTAAATCGGTAAAAATAATTACAAGCAAAATAAAATGGAAAAGGGAGATTCCTTATGTGCGCCGATTGCCATCAACCATTCCTTCATTTTCACTGGGGTGGTGTGAAGGAAGAAAACATGAAAAATCTTATGAGCTATAATTTAAGCACAAAAGGCCATTTTTTTATCTGCCTGCATAATTTGAAAGGACAAGCCGAAATATATACTACTGATCTGTATGGGAGCATGTGGGTAATTCAAAGGAAAGTCAGCATCGTGAATCATGTGGCTACGAATCATGTGAGCCACTCAGATGTCACTGCATTTTGACTCTGTCATTGTCCAGGTACATGCTAAAGCAGAATAAAGCTGGCACATTAAACTCACGAGGTGTCATGGTTTGAGCTGGGATGGAGTTAACTTTTTGCGAGCAGCTGGTGTAATGCTATGTTTTGAATTTGGGATGGGAATAGTTTGATAGGACACTTGTGGTTTTGATGTTAAGCTCTCAAGGCCTTTTCTGCTCTTCACACCGCCCCACCAGCAGGCACAAGAAGTTGGGAGGAGACACCCCTGGGACAACTGACCCCAACTGACCAAAGGGATATCCCATGCCATATGACGTCGTGCTCAATATATAAAGCTGGTGGAAGAGGAGGCGGGAGGGGTGGGGGAGACATTCGGAGTTATGGCGCTTGTCATCCCAAGTAACCATTATGCCTGATGGAGCCCTGTTTTCCCAGACATGGCTGAACACCTGCCTGCAGATGGGAAGCAGTGAATTAATTGCTTGTTTAGCTTTGCTTGTGTGTGTGCCTTTTGCTCTACCTATTAAACTGTCTTTATCTCAACCCACGAGTTTTTTCTCACTTTTACTTTTCCAATTCTCTCCTTCATCCCAGCTGGGGGGGGTGAGTGAACAACTGCGTGGTTCAGTTGCTGGCTGGAGTTAATCCACGATACAAGGTCTTTGAAGACTCTCAAAACCAAATTTGAACAGTTTGGTGCATTTTCTCTTTTTCTTGGCAAGGATCTCTCCTGCTGATTTCTTTAGCTGCACAGCCAGATCCCAGAACACACAATCCAACTTAGTTCCAAAGTAAATGTTGTATTTTCAAAGAAGTTGATTACATATAGCCTACAGAAAACAAGTTAAGGAACTGACACTCTTCTCATTATGTGTAATATTCACTACACACCAAACATAAAGCCAATTTCAGCTTTCTCTCTAGTAGAGGTCAACATCTCATCTTGGTTATTTTGGTTTGGTGTTGAAGAAAATTAGATTTAAGTTACACTTTATTGAAATCGGTATTTCCAAGATCAGAATTTGATCCTAATGTCTTCTGTATAGGAATTGTTTAAGCAGGAAGATTTCATAAGATGAATGAAAATTCCTACATGAATGAGGACTTGATCATATAAATAAGAGGTTTAAGCCAAACTACAACCACCCAAAATCACGTTCCAGAAATAAATATTTTGTAATTGATGACCTTTCTAAATTTACAGGACTTTTTCCTGTCTTTTAATAAAGTAAACTCCAATGCTATAATGAGAAAAGTATAACAAATGACATTTTTGTTGCCATAGTGACATATTTTTTTTAATATGTTCCCAGGCTGAATGCTTTTTTTCTTTTCCTCTTGCTTTGTTTAGCAGGCTAAAGGCCACAGCTACAATAAATGCAACTTCACTTTTCTTTATTATAAATAAATGTAAGAAAAAGGATATATGCCCTAATAATAGAATATGTTCATACTTAATTATTGGGTGCCATTATTTTGAAGGCATAATGTTTCTGACAAACATAGTGGCTCCTTGTTCCACAGAGTAATTAATAGTGTTGTTTATTGTACTATAAGTTTTTCTCTTTTCTCAGACACAATTTACTAAGTAAATTAGATACTGAAATGCATATGTGCTTAAAAGATAATGAATAATAAAGTATTAGCAAGGATTTAATGGTACTGAAATAGCTGGAGAGAAAAGTAGCATTCTGATGCAAACAGTTTCCATGGTAATGACTTAAAGCTTTCAATACTGAAGGAAAAAATAATTTGAAACCTGTATGTTTGTGTGTGTGTGTATATATATGTGTTAAAACATGGATGCATCAGTACTCCGTTTCAGACATTTCAGACATCTTTCATCTCAGAATTCACTGCAGTCCAAAGCACCACCAGTGGACATACATTTCTGTCACAGAAGATCTGTCACCTCTGCAAGAACCAATGTGCTTTTGCTCCTCAGTGGAACTGAGATTGTTTTACTAAATTCTTTTATATTCAAAAAAAGCCACTGTAAGAATTCATTCTGTCTATATTAAGCCTAATTGCATGTAATCATCTAGCTATAAACAGGTGAATCATTTCTTCACAGGTTTGCTGTTGAAATTTATTAGCCCATCAAACCATGATTGTGAGTCATGTGAAATATTTCTGCATCACTGAAATTTGGTCCTTTTGCAGTACTTCTCAGTACATCAAACTGATATAGAATAACTACTAATAAAAAAGACAAAAATTACATACTTCATATTCCCAAATTATGTCTTAAAATTTCTGTTTCAAATAATCAAAAAGAAGCACTTGCATTATTATTGGTTTTGAGAATAAGCACCCTTTTGACAAATTTTCTTTCCAATGTATGGCAAATTAATTTAGAAGTTTAAAAACAAAAATTATAAGTTTCAGTTTATAAATGATTCTTTCAGTTTATAACGACTGTAAACATACCCTTTACACTTTTCATATCCCAAGTATAGCTTTAGTTTTCATGTAAAAAAAAGTTTGTTGTTTCAGCATTTGGATAAAAGGAAGTTCAGCAAGTTGATTTAGAAGATATTGACTAGAAAGACTAGTGACCAGGAATATTCTGGCCAAAATTTTGTTTCCCAAAGGCTATAGACACTGTTTTTTCAACTAGAGTCAGAAAATTCCACCTAATGGCTTCAAAAATCATGTGTGTTCTCTCAGCTTTTTACAAGTCCCTGTGTTCCTCATAAGAAGGGGATGGCAACACTTTATTCCATTACTTTGTGGCTTATCTTTGAAAAAGAAAGCTGTCCAGAATATTAAGTTTCTCTGGGGAATCTCTAATTATTCAGTTGAAAAAGTGGTAATGCTCATTATGATTATATGCTCATAAAAATAAGAGAAAGCATTTAAAATCCTTAATTATCTGTTTTCTTTTGTCAGTAAATTTATTTTTAATCCTTTCTATTTAAACAGAAAGGATATTGATGAAGTTGTTCTAAAACTGCCCCAAGACCATCTCCACACCAACACAATAGAATCCTCATAATGGGATAGAAACATCACAAATGAAAAATTAAGTTGCAGTTTACAGACCTGGATTACAATGGGGTTTACATTATGACCTGACCTGAAATCAAATACCTGTGAGGTTCTATAAACTGGAGATCAAGAACAATTATTTTTCCTAAATGATATTTTTCACATACTTTAAAATGATAAAAACAGATAGAACTGTGAATACAATTTTGAACAAGTCAATTGTTCATTCATTTTAATTGATGATAACTATATTATAAATAGGACTAAAAATATAGAAATGTAGATTGGGAGGGGAACAGGAGTTCTAAATAATCTCCAAAGCAAAAAAAACAGGGGTTCAAATTTGTACTGAAATTATATTTCAGATTATTGACAGAGAGATCAGAAGTCAGAAAGAATTAAACTGAGCTCAGTCACTCTGTAATTAAAATTTGTCACTGGTACAATTATACAATGTTCTTCCACATAAATTATCTAGTACCTATATATTACAGTAATGTTATTTTCATATGAAGAATCACCTTTGAGAAAATGGATTATTTAATTCATGTATGACAGCATTAAATCATCTCTAGCCTTTTTAAAATGGATGAAATAGATCACAGGGCTTTCTTTTGCATGCAGCTGAATTGCTGAAAGGGACCTCAGTGTGCAGAGGTTAAACATCAGAGAAAAAAACAAAAGACTCCAATGTTCATCATTTTGTTATGGGAACCCTCCCGCTCTAGCCCCACCTGTAATGTCCAGCTTTACTGCTTTTCAAGTCCTAGCTTAATGACCAAAAGTACATAACAGAAAGAGAGTAAAAAGCATCTATATTGCCTTTTACAGAGATCCCTTGATGATTCTCTAGGATGACTTCTAAGCTTTTTTTGCGAGTATTTACTGCAAGTGCCATATTGCCCCAGTACTGAAATGCTCCATTGCAGATCAGCGTCTTTCATGTATGCTATAAGGAAGTCTCACCCACACAGAATTCAGCCGTATAGCCAGATTTGTACAGAAATAATGAAAATAATCAAAATTTGCAGACAAACTCTCTGATAATTGCCAAGGACAAAAGGATCACAGCTATTTTGATGCCTATTTAACATGTGAATGTATGAAGGTGCAATTGAAATACAGGCTTTTTTTTTTTTTAAATGCCCTTTTTGTCCTTAGAATTTAGAGTGGGACTAGAGAGGTTGTTGGGGAATGAGGTGATTTCTGACATGAAATTCAGAAGAGAAGATTTGAGCATCTAGATTATTAACAATGGAGAGATTCCTTTCTTCTTTCACATGTTCTTGTAGTTCTGTTCATCTATACCACTTATATCCGTGCAAAACCGAAATATCTACCACTGACTGAACCCATCAAATATCAGGTGCTACTTCATATTTCAGTTGCTCGACTAGGAGGAACGGAAGCAAGTGTTCATATGTGCTGATTTTAGGCAACCGCCATAGCCCACCGAGTTAAGTGTATAAAGCTGGGTCGCGTGAATATTCCTCCCTGGTGATCCTTCAAGACAGCTTCGTGGTAATAAAATGTACCAGAAGCCGATAACTCTGCCTTCATTCATATAGAAGGAAAACTTTAGGATAGGTTTTTAAGTTTACCTGCATGAAATGAGACACAATTTTAGTGGAATAAGGATTGAAAAAAGGAAGAAAACGGAGTTGAAAAGTTTGATAAAAAAAATCAAGATACAAACTCCTTCATGATATAACCAGAAAAGGTATTCTGAATTTAGACAGCAGAGAAACAAAGACCTTAAATGTTTCAAGAATAGTATAAGATCTGGCATTTCTTTATCAGCCAGATCCTGGTGCTCTGTGGAAACAGAAATGAGCTGTTCTTCCCTCAATCAAGCAGCATATTGAATCCTGCATTCAGATGTGCTTAAGGCCAGGAGGAACCATTAGATCATTTAGTTTTACCATTAGTGATCACTTAGTGTACGTCATGCAATTTATTAAGTCTAAATTTTGTAGTTAAGGTATGTTCTCACTAGACCAAATTTGAAGTAAGCACCTGGAAGAGCCATGACATTACCTCCTGTCTATGTTCAGTTGGTGGTGCGTTAAGGAACATGAATAGCTATCACCAAAAAGACACACCAACATGCTATCTTTTTCATTTACCACAATATGTTGTCTGTATTTTTTGTCTCAGAAGCTTGTCCTTTTGTATTCTCAGCAGATTTTGAGGGAAAAAATCAGCAGAAAGAAGCCTGAGGTGTTCTTAAGAGAAGATATTCATATGATCATAAGAAGTTTACTGTAATCTATATTTTAGAGAAAGGTTAGAAACTAAAAGCAAAACCAGCATTAGAACTTTATCTGTGTAATAAAGGAGGAAATTCCTGTCTGACTCTAAATAAAGTCAACAATATGATCCTGAGTATATAAGCAAGGCAAATCAACCAGACACTCTAGAGAGATTTTCATACCACATGCAAAAACTTGCCTACCATAACATTTGATTTCCTTCCCTGGTTTGCTGAGGCCAGTGTCTAATGCTTCACACCATGATACAAGAATATCATAAATACAACTTTATTTATTTCATTGTAGTTGCTAGCTCATAGCTCATTGCTACATGGCTCATAGCCAAAGCTCATGGCTTCCTGATGCAAATCACTACTACAGTATATACTTGCTCTGCTCGTTCAGATTTGATTAAAAAAAAAAAAAAAAAAAAAAAGAAGACAAAAAAGAAAAGCTATCTTTGAATGACAAAACTTTATGCAAGAGTTTTGGGGTTTTTTTCTGAATCCATTCCATCTTTATGGTAAATCAAGACATAACCTGTCATCTTGCTGTTTTGCACAAGGTAAAGTCTGCAAAAAATATAAATGAACACCTTATCTTGTACTTTAATTTTAAACTCCACAGAAATGCCATTGTATGCCTATAGCACTGGTGGACTTTGTTTTGATAATCATCACACTACGCCCTAAGAGATGTTTTAAAAAAAAAAAACTAAAAGTGCAATGTGCACAAACTTCTCAATAGAGTCATGAATTACCTTATCCATACTTTTCCAGGCTAACCAATCTGAAGCTGCCCATTTTTTTAAACTCTTAATGGAATGCAAATGGCAGTCGTCTAGTTCTTTTTAATTTCTCCAGTTTTCCAATACTTACTAAATATTAACATTAAAGTTTCATAGAGCTTTTCAGATAGTTAATTCTAGCTCCTGGTTAGATATTACTCATGCCTGCAGATTTGAAATTCTTTAAATTTAATATATGTAGCTGACTCTTTTGCTATAGGTAATTTTCCACACCCACCTCCTTCACATAGGATAGTATCCAATATCTGTTTCAGGTACAGAACAGGGATGCATTTGAAATTTCTATTTTTCTCAAATTACTGTCCGTGGGGTTTTTTAGCCTCGAGTAGCAAAGGCACTGTAGCTGTTACAGGACTCTTTTTTTCTTAAAATGTTTAAAGATGTAGTCTTATTGTTTCTAATTCCACTGACACTGGGATTGCACTGAGACTTTCTCATCAATAAATTATATGCCTTTTCTTTACCATTTTCCAATATTTACATGCACACAGAGAAATGGAAAAAAGTAAGAGGCAAATAACAAAGACAAATTGTACACATAACTATCCGAGTGATGTATATTTAAATCACTTTCCAGATATCTAATTAGCTAGTATGTCTCTTTTCTGGCATAATTTCTGTATATGCCTGCTATACCTGTCACAAGCAGCCACATTTACTTCCCAAATTCACATGAAATTTTGGAAAGTTAACAGACTGAGCACAGGTCAAGGTTTTTGCCTGTAATTTTAAAGAAGACAAGAAGGGAATGTAGTCAGGGAGACAAATAGAAAGAGCAATCCTGAATCCGAAAAACAATCATTTATTGAAACGATTAGCACAGGCTAGTGCACACCACCACTATTGATTTGTCTATTTTCTACTTATTTCAGAAAAAAAAAATTGCTTATTGTAGGTTTGGAGGTTTTTTCTTTCTCTTTCACACACACTAGAGACAGACACACACATCCGTAGTGACTATACGTAGGTCCTATGTGACCTGTACATATATCCATGTACCTTACCTGTATACAGGTTAATGGAAATGGCTAAAATAAACTTCATATTTTTTTTTCAGTGTCCCAAACTTGAAGGCACTTCTAATTTTTTAAATCAAAAGCTATACATTTGTGGGATTTGGATACTTGTTTTGTCTCTTTGTCCAGAGACTAACTGAAATGCACTGAAAGACAGACTTAAATCTTCATTTTGTATTCTTTTGCTACTTAATAACTTTTCAAATAATTTCCATCATCTCTGTTTTATTTCTCTAGTTTCTGCACTGTCTTTGATTGTCTAAAAGGAACAGGAGGTAGAAAATGCCTGATGTGGCATTGATATAGTAATTTTTCTAGTATTAATCATTGTTTTAATAACATTTAAATGATTGTTCTTGCTATTATTACAATTATTTTTTCCATTTCCTTTAATACACTGGTTGCAAAACTGAGATGGCTCTAGGATCAAGTTATCATTCTCATACATACAGTATATTGTTCTAGTGATAAATGATGGTTCCTTTTGCTTCAGCAGTCACTCATTATGTTGATTCATTCAACAGGAAAGGACAATTGTCAATGGATTATTTGGTGACAAGCAGTGGTTAAATCACCTTTGATTAAATACATTGGTTTTAAGTATTTATTCCTGTTAAATAATGCATTTCAGGTCAAATTATTTAAGCTACTCTTAATGAATAATGTTATGAATTTAACACTCCTGTTTTGATGAATGAATTGTTTGAAAACCAGCCTTGTTTTGCCCATATTTCTTAGATATCTGTATGTAATCAATAAGTTGACTGAAAGTTGTTCATCAAAACCTCTGAAATACTTTGCTGAATACACATTAAGCAACACAGTATTCATCATTTTAGATGTGTGTTTACTTGGGTTATGCATCGTTATTTTGGATACTTGTAGCAGGTAAATACTGAATAATAAACCTTAAGTATTACATTTCAGGGATAAATTCTCAGATGAAAGGAGTCATCAAAAAATCAAAGATCATAGTTTCACTTTATGTATTTTTCTGGACCTTATCCAAACACTTGTCAGTAACAATTATTATTATCAAATGAAAGATAATATCACTGAATTTAGTAATTTTACTTAGAATTTTTCACCCAGCAGTTCTTTCCCTACATTGCAACTCAGGATTTGTACTTCTAATGTTACAATAAAGCTGATTAAGTATAAAGTATGGGTTTACCTCAAACTTGTCCATACTTAGTACTTCTATCAAAATGAAGAGTTGAATTTCTCTGTGTTGGAACTTAGCCAGGGTCTTTTATGAAGACAGGCTTTTAAACATATTTAACCACCTCATCATAAAGTGTACTGAAGTATATGCTCATACATTACCACTGCTACATTTGAACCACGTGAACATCCTATAAATCCAGATTACTCTGCTCCAAAGTAACTGATTTCAATACTGAAGGTTGTTTCTTATTAAATTTGATTTATTTTAATATTTCTTCTCTCTTTTTTTTTTGATCCTCATTCTAAAATACTCTGTACTTATCTCTATGAAAGGCCAAGCCTTCATGGGTTAGGAATCTGATTTAAGGGAGCAAAGTTTTGCTCTTATGGATCACAGGATTGATAAAATTTCTCTTAGGGATACACCGTGTTACGTATGTACTAATAAGTTGTCTTAATTTTTATATATTGGGAAAGTGTGAATGGACAATACAGCTATCTTGCAAATTGCACAATTCAGAAAGACAAAAAGATGGGTCTGTGTAAGTTCTCTATGGCAACTCAAGGACAGAAAATCAAACAGGTTTGGATATGAGATGTTACTGTTATAAAATGGGCATCCTGTCCATTGAGGTTGTACATGAAACTTTTCAATGGCATTAGGCAACAGAGGAAGTCACTTCTTTTAAAGTCAGTAAGAAAGATTGCTAGGGGATAAATCAAGTAACTTAGAAGTTTTTATCACATAGTTGTCATACTACTACAGTTGTTTTTCCATGCCTCAGTCTTGCCCTGACAGTGCTGGAGGGCAGGTGCTGAAGTAGAACAGGTGTGGGTGGGAGATATGAACTTAGAATAAGGATATTTTACAATTTTATTGCTTCTTTTTTCAGCCTTTACAAGTTTAGTTCCTTGAAATATGATTAAAGGTGATAAGAGATTAAAGTGATGCACTGGCGCATCTAAACTCTGGACAAGAAAATACTCTTGTAATTCTTTCCTAGGATATAAATAACTTTAACTATCTAGGTGAAGAGAGAGAGAGACAGAAAGAAAGAAAGAAAGACAGATAGATTGTTGTTATCTAATTTATATCAGAAATGAGGAGATGAAGCTGAAGAAGGAAAACAGAAATAAGGGAAAATATAAACAGACAGTGTTAAAGACAGGCAAAGTCAGTGGTTCAAAGTATGCTTTCCTAGAACATAGCGATACGTATACACAGCCTCATTAAAGATGACTTCAGAATTAGATTATGGCTTTAAATGCTGTTGGGGAGACAATTATTGTTAAAAGAGGGAATTAGTAGCTTCCATTCCCAGCTCTGCCTCGTGCTGAAAGAAAGATGATGCATCAGCAAAGATCTGTATGCTTCTACTTTCTGCAAAAAGCTGGATCCATCAGAAACAGAGTATGATAAAGAGCTCATTTTCACATTTTAAACAGTGAATAGGTCATGTGAAAGGGTTTAGGCTGAACAGAAGACCTATATTTTAAATGCAAAACTCAAATTTTTAAGCCTGTGGTTGTGCCATGTGGATAGTAGTAAGTCGTCCTAATTTCAGCCAGTGGACACCAGAAATAACACCGCAGAATGATTTTTATTAAAATATTGATCAGTCTCCTCAGTGTATTTTCCCTAGAACTAGGCTAAACTGATTCAATTCTTATCCTGCAGGATAACCTTAATCAATATTCACATTGTCCAAAAAAAGCATAAAGTATGTCAAACAACTTAATCCTCCTTGTCCAAACAATACATAATATCCAAAAACCTGAAGGCAGTGTATGTTGCCAAAGATTCATTTTTTTAACACCACTATCTTCTTGATTAATCAAGTAAAACAAATCCCCAAAATGTTTTATTCAAGTATCTTATTTCTAGTAATCTAAAGATGCAAAATAAGCTGTATTAAACAAAAATCTTAACTGACTTTCTGGCAATAACATTAGCTGAAGTCACATGTCAAGTAATATTTCTGCCTTTCACAGGCACAAAGTTTATGTGTAATGAAACAAATATCATTGAAGTTTATGCAATTTTTTAGTCACATCTATCTCAAACACACAATGAAGAGCTGGTTTTTTTGGATACATGCTTAATTCAGCGTAGTCTGCAGCTCTGCCATTCCAATTAGTTCATAAGGCCATCAGCAGTAGAGACTAAGAGCTAACATGATCCAGCAAAGTATTTGGTGTTATAAATGTTACTCTGATATTCTGAAACAGCCTTGGTCCAATTACTTGACCTTGTTGTCCAAATTTTCCCTTGATCCTAATGGGACTACTAATATTTGACTACTTATCTGACAGTTTTAATTAACTAATTTTGCAATTAGTATACTATTATCTTGCTGTCAACAGGAGCATGTGGACTAGAGCACAGCCTGCTTCCACTCTTCCTGAGTTAGTACTGCCAGCAGAGAATGCCTGGTTGTTTAAGGAGTCACAGAATCACAGAATGGTATGGGCTGGAAGGGACCTCAAGAGACCATCTAGTCCAACTGCCTTGCCAAAGCAGGTTCACCTAGAGCAGGCTGCACAAGATTGCTTCCGGGTGGGTTTTGAATATCTCCAGGGAAGGAGACTCCACAACCTCTCTGGGCAGCCTGTTCCTGTGCTCTGTCACCCTTAAAGTAAACAAGTTTTTCCTCATGTTGAGACGGAATTTCCTTTGTTCCAGTTTGTGCCCATTGCCCCTTGTCCTGTCACTGGGCACCACTGAGAAGACCCTGGCCCCATCCTCTTGACACCCGCCCTTTAGATATTTGTAAGCATTGATGAGGTCCCCTCTCAGTTTTCTCTTCTCCAGGCAAAAAAAACAGACCAGGTCTCTCAGCCTTTCCTCATAAGAGAGGTGGTCCATTCCCTTCATCATCTTTGTAGCCCTCCGCTGGACTCTCTCCAGTAGTTCCCTGTCTGTCTTGAACTGGGGAGCCCAGTCAACGCTGTATAGCTCTATACCACACCAGACCATGGAGAATGGAGCCTGTACA
This sequence comes from Fratercula arctica, assembly GCA_947846985.1. Taxonomy (NCBI): domain Eukaryota; kingdom Metazoa; phylum Chordata; class Aves; order Charadriiformes; family Alcidae; genus Fratercula; species Fratercula arctica. The sequence goes on along the minus strand of CANTUZ010000005.1, from coordinate 50,241,972 downwards.
CATCCCTGAGCTATCTTCAACTGAACAGGCAAATTTATATGGTACAATATACATTTAAACAAGAAGAACAACTTTCTCTAACTTAATTAAAATAGTATGATCTTCATAAGTAAGATTATTTCAGCCTGTGGCTACACTACTTGTTCCAGAGTGAGTCTGCTTGAGGTACCCTGCACAGTGCTCAGCTGAGTAACACAAAGCTCCTCTCTGTCATCTGAAATTTCCTCTTGTTATTCTTTACAGTTGCTGAAACCCATGCAGCTCCTGAGAGAGGCAAAACAATGTATCAGAATCTTAAATACAGGGCTGGAAATGTGTCTAGATCACAGCTGAAATCAGTAAAAGATACCTTAAGTATAATTGTTAGGAAAGGGGGAGTAGATACAGCTTCTACGTACTGGTGGCATCAACTAAAATACCTCCACCCAGTATATCTCACCTTTCTCCTAAGGAATTTCGGATACCTAATTACTGGAGAAAACATCCATTGTTTAAATTCTCTGTCCCTTTAACCCCTTTTTTCTGCATGCCTATCTGTCAGATCTTTCCACACATAACTGAATAACAGTATTGCATATTTAGTCCAGAAGCCTAGTTAATGTGAATAAAACTCACTCCAAGAAGGGTTTACTTCAACAAATCCCTGTCAACTATTAAATCTTCCAGTTCTCCGAAGCCCTTCAGAACAATAAGCAAAGGGAAGCAGGCAAAGACAGGGTACGGGGAGGGAAAATCATTTTTTGTTTGTTTGTCTTGTCTAGTTTTTCCTTTACAGTGAGAGATTACTGAGATGGAAAAAGCTATTAGGACCCAAACAGGGAGGTCTGATGCCTCCTACTTACTTGGTAGGGCCATGACTGCATCTCATTCATATTCTAGTGGATTGGCCTTTTGTGGCCTGCTGAAAAGCCATAAAGGCGATGACAGCAAGAATGACTGCATCGCAAGTGCACCCTTTCTCATTTCCATCTCTGCTCTCCTCTGAGACTGACATTATTAGAAAGTCAAATGCAATGGCTGCAGGGGTTCTTGCTTTTTTTTTTTCTTTCTTTTTTTTTTTTCCTTAGATTTTACTTCTTTATTTCATGCCACAATCCAGGCTTACTGCCTTCCTGTTAACAGTCCAGCCACCTCCCAGTGGGCCCACATCAGTGAAGTCTGTCTCTCTTCCTCTCTGCTTTTTGTTTGAATTAATTTCCTCAAAATTGAGCTGTGTTTGCAGTATGGAATTTAAGCTTGAGAGATATTTCTTTAATGATCTCATTCACAAAAAGCCATAGGTTAAAAAAAAAAAAGTTAAACAAAGAGAAAGCAGTGAAAAAAAATCCTTCACTATCCATACATTAAATCAACCATCATGATGATTTTTTAAAATGTATTTACACCCTAACGCCTTCCCAGGGATGGGGGCTCAACAGAATTATAATCTTATTAGAGGACATCATTTGACTCTAATGACAACATGCAACTGAAGAGTGCAATTGTGAATAAGTGGACAAAATATGCAAGAGAAATTTAACACTAATAGAAACATATATGATCAAATGAACAGCTACGATTTGAAGATTTTGAGACAAATCTTATTTTGAACATATGAATATGAAATATTGATCTATCTCTTTAAGTACCAAGCAAGGGTTTCCTACCTTGCTTTCAATAATAAGTATTATAGCAGAAAGAGGGAAAAAAAGAGGAACTGAGGTAGTGAACAAGCTAGTTAGTGGCCTTTGCTGACTGACTGGACATCAGCATCTTTTATAAGAAAGCAGTTTAAAAAAATCTAAAGGTGTATGTGAAAGAAATAGGCAAAAGACTGATGTGGACAATTAACATGCAGACAAAAAACAGAATCTCTGCACTAGAATGGTGAATGAGGAAGAGCAGTATTGGAAGGATTGTGTTTTATGGGAAGCATTTAAACAGTATATAAAGAGCAAATAAATGGAATGCCATGACATTTACTATGCATTGGTCTTTCTGTGCTGCACGGACATTAAAAAGCCTACGGCAATTTCACTGTCAGCAGGATTTGTCCCTGAGTCCTTGACCAGAATTTGTCTTCCTCTCTCTTGCTGTGCTGCATGCTGATTTTCCCTAGTCTGTTTGTTTGCCAACATCTATCGCAGAGGTAAATTTATTTCAGTGATGACTGTGGATGCACAGCTGTAGGACAAAATGTTGTACAGGAGTTATGAATGAAAAATGTTGTTATTATTATTGCTATTATTATTATGTCATAAACATAGAATTTAGAATTCCAGCTAGCATCACTCAAGTTCTAAGATCCAGTGTTTGAGATCCAGTGTTCTTGTTCTGCTTCTTAAAGTTACAAGCCTTAAACAACCCTATTGAGAAATAGATTCAAACCTATCCTGTTTCTAGGTGCATGGTCAACTTTCCATTGTGCAACCGTTCAAATTTTCTTCCGAAGTATAACAGTAAACAGACAAAAAGATATTATTAATTAAAGCTAATACAACAGCATTGATATAATGTTAATTATATAACTGTCTAGCTAACATAGCCTAATAGCTAATATACCACCACCGAGAACAACATTGGCTGTGTATGAGGAATATCTAGCACAAAAATTATTGACCTTCATCAGGTACATATTTGACTTTCACAGTGCCCGAGCTGGCTTTTGTATCTTTGGGGATTTGTGCTAGCATAGTAAGTAGTATGACTACTGCCTGAAGACACTGCAAACTGCAACATCTTCAGTAGGAATGTACCTCTTTTTGGAGTTCCAGAAACAGGGCACTCCTGTTTCTAGGGACTCATAATACCGTGCACTTTTTGTCCTGAGTTGGTAGCTCCCTGCACAAATAAACCTGCATGCACTTAGTCCCTAATGTACAAATGTTACAAAGCACTTTAGCACCTGTCACCATAAGCCGCCCATGGCCAAAAGAAACAGCATCACATGCCTGGTACTGCAGCCAAGTGTCTCTAACAGTTAGCGGCCCTTTGGATACAGGGGTGTCTCCAGTGGGTGATGCTGCTGCATCCAAGCACCAGCAGGGCTGGGTGAGTGCTTCCCTGAGCAAAGACAGCTTCCAAAACACGCAGCAGCAGCAAAATCCTGATGCTGCTGTTACCGTGGAGACAGCCAGAGAGAGACCGTGTACACGTGTATGTGTGTGTGTGTGTGTGCGTGCATGTGTGAGGGGGTGGATCAAGGAAGGAAAACTGGGGAGAACTTCAGAAACAAGCATTTTCTGGCCTATTTTACATGTAGGGTGATCACTACTTAGTTCTCCTTTGCCCAGTCTTGCTGCAATTTCCCATCTTACAAATGGGTAATGGCAACAGTTCCAACAGTAGCTCTGTACAAAAGGTCAGGCATTTTTTGACTATGTTTATTGTATTTACCCCTTTCTAAACAGGACACCATAAGAAGTTTTTAGTGCCTTGTCTTGCAGAGGCACCAGAAAAAGCCTGAGTCAAAAGACACACTGCAGCTGAATTGGACATAATTGTTTACCAAAAGCAACTCATTCTGTCCTATTGTTTCCCGTTCTATAACAAATATTTCTATCACATTCCTTTAACAACTACATGAACTTTCAGTGAAACTAAGGACTGCAAAGGTCATTGTTACTGGGGGAGGCTCAGTAGAAATTCCTTTCTGCACTGTCCTTTTACAGATCATTTCTGTTCTTTATGTGCCGTATTCTGTCCCTGTGATGTCTTTGCCATTACGTTAAATGGGTGAACTTTGTATTCAGGCCTTAGAAAAGGTTAATGGTTATTCCTGCTATGTGATACAGGAGGTAGAGTTCAGAATGATAATTCAAATTCATCCCCATACCTATTTATGTAGACGTTTGTCTCAATATCAGCTGAGCCTCAACTGCCTCCATCAACCCAATTCAGCCCTGATTTTCCACTCTTATTCATACAATGCCACATGCCAATGCCACACTCACAATGCCACATGCCTCTTGTACCTGCTAAAGCACTCTTGCTCTTGGTTTCATTGTCCTTGCCAATATGTCTCCAGGACTGGGCATTCTCTCGCAAACATTTTCTATCTCACAGCTGTTTAATATGTCAGATTAAACCAGGATTAGCATGCAAATGTCCAAAGGGAAAAAAAATCGACACCCCCGTTGTTGATATACTATTTTCCAAATATGCTAACTTGGAAAGAACTTAAATGCATGTTATATTAGACAAATTAATGGAAACAGGTATACTTGCTGATTTAGCATTGCATGGTTGGCAATGAAGCTATGCACTGTCTAGTCATAGTTGCTTAAGAATTTCTTTTACAAGGATCTTGTTTTCAGGTGTTGATACTTTTGCTGCTTTTAATAATTTGGGCTGAGAATTTCCATTAATGTTCTGTTATCAGGTGAACTCATCTGGAAACTTTTTTCAAATGAGACAATCCAGTGCCTTATGAGCTTGTATCTTATTTTGTCCAGATAAAACATTATTCTACCTTCACCACTTCAAACTTGTAGTGTCTCCATTCTTGCAGTAGGCTTAAGAAAGAAGTTTTGGTTTTGGTTTGGGGTTTTTTGTGTTTTTTGCTTTTGTTTTAATCAGGGAATTCTTCTTAGGTTTAGAAAAGTTACAAATACATCTTGGAAAAAAAAGTTCCTAGTAAAGTGCCAATTTGCCAGGAAAAGTAGTTCTGAAAAGAAACATCAAAGCATTTTCAGGAACAGTGCTAGCCAGGAGTGAAAAAGAAAGTGGAGGAGAGGGAGAAACAAAAAAGGTAGTGAAGGGAATTCAGAAAGCTAAAACATTTCCTTCTGCTGAGAACATTGACTAACAACTTGAAATGGAATCTCTAGTGTGGTTAAATAAGTAGGCCCTGACCCAGTACGGTGCCTGAACATGTGGTAAACTTGGAAAGAACTATCCAGTTTTTAAAACTGTAGTTTGGTAAGATGGATACAGGAAAAGCTTTATCTATCCCCAGAATAGATACTTTGTACACAGCTACTCCATCTTTCCAAATAAACTTCAGTCTAAAGTTGGAGGAATACTTTAGTATTATTTGGTTATTATTCTTCCTCAATCCAGTTGAAATTCCTAATATAATTCACAGTGAAAAATATCATGTAGGTATTAGGAGGTCAAGGAAGTCCAGGATACCTCGATGGAAAACAGAGGACATCTGTGTTACCTTTAACACCTCAGAACATTTTACCGCTTACGAAAAAAAAAAAAAAAAAGGGCTTTCTCATTATTATATAACCCTTATTTTCTATATGCTACTTTTGATGAATCTTTCTATGATTTTGCTCAAAAATCCTTTAATATATGGAAACAAACACCTCTCAGGATTTCTTCAATGGAAAAATAACTCTATGATGAAAATAAAACCTATCCCTTAAAATAGAAAACAGACTGTGAGTATGCCAGGATGTATTGTCCAGGGATGCATAAAGAATAAATTTGTCATATATGATCACCTGGTTTTAGATAAGAATAATTTTCCCTTGTGCTGGTTACATGTGGATGCAGTAATTTAAGAACCTTTCCTTGATAGCACAGATTGATGGATCTCTTTCATCTACCACTAGATGTCATGCACTGATACCTGTCCCAACGGTGTAGGCCAGGATTACAGGCTCGGATATAGAAATATATGAAAACTCTTACTTTTAAACCTTTTTCACTTTTTCTTGTCATTTAAAATGTCAATGGCTGCATTATTTCAATTCTAGAAAGGAAACGCTATGTCAGTGACATTACAGGTAGCAATCACTGATGGAATGCAAGATATCCAGAAATACCAGGCAAAGGTAGCGAAACAAAAATGCACAACTGTAATGGGTAAACATAAATAAAAAAAAAAAAAAGAAATATGACATCTGCTGAACACTTGATCATTTATTTTAGCAGATTCTTTTTGTTGTGTCCTCAACGAGAACCTTATTTAAGTGGAATTTAATTGTGGACTTACATTTTTCTAATATTTGAAAATAGTTTGCCCAAAAGTAAATAAAGTATCTGAATTCTTATTATATACAATGTCTACAAATGTTTGTTAGTTGTTTTCATCTTTGTGTAAGGTGGATAGAAATAATATGATAATTTTGAAAGTGAATAGAGACAAAATTAGACAGCAGCTGGACTATTAAGATTTTTCTTTCTCTAGGCAGTGAACTAAGGTAACAATAGCAGCCAAATTCACCTCTGGCATAATTTAGAAGGATGGGTTGTCCTATTGCCCACCTGCCCACATTTTATTTCAGGGTGCCTGTTTTGGGAAGATATCTCAGATATACAGTATCAGAACTGTTAAAAAAATTTTCTTCAAAGCGTTTTTTTCCCAGCAGAAAATGGTAAGTTCTTTTTTTTTTCTAAAAATGTCATTTTACTGGAAAAAAAAAAATCAATATATTTTTTCAGTTTCAAGCCAACTTTTTGGCCCTAAATGCCATTTGGATTTTTTTTTTTACCAAATAAATGAAAAACAGGTATTTTCAAAGAACAGTCTCTAAAAAAAAAATAATCTTTATGACAAATAGGCATGAAAAAATAGCTTTCTGCCTGTGTCTGTGCAGAAGTCTTTTGAGATAAATTTTTCTATGTCATTTTATAATGAGGTAAAATGATTTGCCTCAGTTCATATAATGCGTTGGTGACAGAAGCATAGACTCCCAGCATCCAGATTGTCAGTCTTTTGTTTTAACTGACTGTTCCTAGCTAAACAGCTAGCAATATAATCTTAAGGTCCCAGCTCTCTGTACCTGTTTGTGATTGCCTGATAATTTCTCCTCCCAAAGATATGTATAACAGGCAATTTTAAAAAAGACTAAATATGTGGAGAACAACAGAAAACCATGGAAACAAGATGAGGTTAGTGGCACAAGTCCATGCACTATATATATATATTGAATGTTGCAGTTACCTCACTGAGCAACAGCTTAATATATGGTATAAAAATAAATGTTAGAACATTTTAAAATTCTAGATTAGACAAAAACGACATAAAGAGGCACAAAAGCCCAGTACAGTGGCAGTAACAGTACAATCCTGATAAAAATCTTTGCCGCTGACAGAGTTGGGCCTGATGCTGTTTATTAGATTCTGAAGTGGCTCAAAAGGTCATGAAAGCCTCTCTATATAACATGATTATAGTGTAATAGAAAAAGGTAACTCACTCAATCCCCCAGTTACTGTTTGGTTTTATTGAATTTCAGTATTCATTTCTGCTTAATTAGAAATAAAATTAAATTTATTTCAGTGCCAGGTTGTTGTCGCTGTATATTCAAACCACATTAACAAAACAATATGAACGTTTGCAGATAATATTTATGTTTTGCAAGAAAATATGTCTGCCTGGTTTTTGTTCCTCAGAAAATTAAATAATTGTGATTGATGCCCCAGTCCACTCCTGGTGGGTAATGGTGAATGGAGTGATGTGCACTTAAACTGAACAGAGGTACACTGGGAGTTAGAAGAGACTGTGACTTTAAATGTCATGTTACTGTCTCTCACTGTAAAGGAATAAAATTAATGTTAGTAAAATTGAAGTACTTCATAGCACTGAGTTAAGCTATGTATGTCAGAACTAGCTGGAGAGCTGACGAAAGTTCGAATGTGCCGAGTATAGAAAAGTTTGATAGAACCTGACAGAAATTCTTCATCTGAAAAATCTTCTGTTGGAGAATGTAGATTCCTCAAAATCAAATATTTACAAGAGTTTTCAACATTACCAAAGTTCTGACAGAAAGTCAGGAAGGCTCTGAAGATATCTTGCCTGCCAAAACCCTGTCAATACCTGACCAGTAAGCACTCATCCATTTTCTTGGGAGCTGTTTTGCCCGGCTTCTGAGCCAGGTCTGAGGGGGATGGGGCTGAAGGGGTAACTCTTACCCAGGCTTTAGGTTTAGGAATTCTCGTGACAAAAGATTGCCCCTTTCCTTTCTGTCAAACTCATGCACACGAGAGGGTTTGGGTCCCCAGCCTCTCTTGCTGAAGTCTTCAGATTCAGGAATCAGTACTTTCAGGACTTTTTACTGCTTTTAATGTACTACCTCAGCTTGGTCTAGTCCTATTCTATGCTATGCTATGCTATGCTATGCTACGCTATTCCTAAAATGCTACAGGAAGAAGTCTTTTGCATGCAAGTGCACAAGCTGGCAAGCCCCTGACTGGTTTTTTACAGAAAATGCTGCCAAAACACTGCTGTCTTTGCTCTCTTATATTGAGCGTGGGCTCTCATTGCTCTGGTGATACAGCTTGGTCTCAGCCAGAAACACTATGGTCATTCACTCCTTCATGATCCCATATAAGACAATGCAGCTGTGACACATTGTAAGATATTTAACTTGTCACTACTGCTTTAAATATGCCTAACCGGGCAGTTTGCACAGAAGAGAGCAAAAGTCTCCCCAGGCAAGATAACTGAAGATCCTGTAGATATGTTGTTTTGAAACTTTTGAAGAGGTTTACACAAACTGAGTGATATTTAAAAGATAACCAGTACCTGCTATCTATAATATAACATTCATCATCCCTGCATTTACCACAGTAGTTTCATTCTATACATAGAATAAAATATCTGAGCCTCTCCCTGAAAAAGAGAGAATATATTTTTGCTCTTGGTCTGGGACTGTCTTGAAACTCTTTAATATTTCTTCCTGCTATTTCACTCCTATCTATGATCACCTTTATATCAGACTCCTAAATTTCTCTCCCTGAATGTCTCTCCCCAAACAAGAAGTCTCACAGGCTGTAAGAACATCTGGTGTAGAAAGCAACATGAGATGACAGGAAAGTTTTTCAGTTATGTTTCTGCAACAAATGTTCTTCATGAGAGTGGCTACACTCTTGTGATAATGGTAAAAGGAAACAAAAGTGCTGTAGGCTAGGCTTTCTGCTTATGCAAAAGAGCAAAGCATGCCAGTAGGTTCTCAACGTGCTATGGAGAATTAGAACTGGATCATCTTTAGCATAATAATCCCTATCAAAGCCACAATTTCTCCTATTAACATTTTAAAATTGTATTAATCCAAAAATAGTCTGTATATATTGAATTATGAACATTATGAATGCTGAAAATTAGTTTTCATCCTAATAATTTTAGGTAGAAGCATGGAATGTTATCCCTCTTTCCTTTTGTCAAATGAAACGCTTTATAAAGCCATTCTTTAAAAATTACTTTCAATCATTAAATGTTGTATGATACTAAGGAAAGTTTTTAAAAGCTATGAAGTAGCGTGCTCAGGCACTGACACTTTTCAGTAAGCAGTTGCATAGTAAGCAAAACTGAAAATATCATGCTCAGAAAAACAACTAAATTTCTATTTTTATGTTAAAGTGTTCCATCCATGCCCTGAAGTGCTAAATATTACAGCAGAGAAAAGACATACTTATTGATTACTTTCTCAATATATCTGACATTGTTCTTCTGACCTTTGTGAAAATGCACTGTTTCATTATGCCTTGTAGAAGAGATCTGCTAAAAGTTAATGGAATCATGTAAAATAGACTAAGAGAGCACTGAGAATTGTGGGAGCAGAATATTCCAGTAAGCACTGGAGCCCTACTTAACAGGCCTCAGAGTTATTAAGACTTTGGTCCAATTTCACATGCAAAAGCTTCCTTATTGATTGAATGACATAATCTATAGGCAAAGATAGTACAATGGCTTCTGAACTGGGGGAAGGAACACTGTCAACAATCATGAGAAACTTTCATGATGTTTTTAGAAGTCAAAAAGAAGCAGTGAGCGAATTCCCACATTTCAAAATTACACATGGATATGTACCTAATTACTTGTCTCATCCTGCAGTAAATAGCAGGTGTACTGAATTATCTATGCCTTGTATGATTCAAGGAAGAGTCCTGACATCTACTTACTTCCTGTCATTCTGTGGGTATGTTGCTTTTTTCTTTTACCTTTCTAAGTTCCTCCCGTAAAGGGATTGACAGCTTTGAACTATCTTCCCAAAGATCTAAAGCAGGCAAAAAGAATCCAAAAACAGCAGTTTCTCTAATAAACAGAGTCACTCCTCCCAATCTGTTTTAAGTGCTGCAGAAAGCATCCACAGAGGATTGGGGCAACTAGAATCAAAGTCACCTTGATAGTAACGCTGTTAGGAAGTTGTTTTTTAACTTCATAAGAGCATACGGTCTCTGAAAACACATGAAGAGACAGTTAGTAGCTCTATCCATTTCTCTAACTTCCCTTTCTCCTTAAAATTGTAGCAATGCATACTATAACTGGGAACTTTAACATAAATTTTCAGATGTTATTGCTGCTTTCCTTTACATTCAGCTAACATAGGGTGAAGTCACCTCTGATCTCTGTGCTTCACCGTCTGTCTGTGCTACCTGCCCAACATCTTAAGATGGCGATTAACCTACATGCTCTGCAGAATGCAAGAGAATTCAAAAACTTCATTCTCATGCTGAGTTCTGCTTCTGCCAATCCCTTTCTTGTAGGAACAGCTAGAGGAAATGTTTTCCAGATGGAATGAACGCACCATAATCAGCTTGACCTCTGTTAACCCTCTGCTAAGAAACACCTCATGTAATGCTCGCATTGGTTTGGCTATTTGAGTACAACCTTTAAAAAAGGAGGCCATGCAATGAACAAAAGTTATCATAGCTCCACAGAAAGTGCCAATTTCCACTACTGAGGATATAACCTAAGCAATAGTCTTTTGCAGTACAGAGACAGTATGTGGCATAGAAATATAACTTCTTTTTTTAACCATAAAAAAAACCCAAACCCTAACATCATGATGTGAAGAAAAGTGATGGTGTGGATATATATGTTCTTTACTCGTGTTGTGATGTGTTAGCTAAGTGACAAGAACTCAGAATTCGCCTGTATGTCCCTAAAAGGCAAATATTGAGCACTGCCTTCTGTCTGTGACTTTTCCTCACAGCTTCTTTATCTGAATTAGTCTCTATGCTTGAGTAATTCCCATTGGCACAGTTGCAGGCAAAGCACTACTGTCTGCCAAGCTTCTGAATTAATCATTGGTGAGTGTAGTTCCCCAGGAGTGAGAACCTGGAGGCTTAAAATTAGCATGAATCCATTTCTATTTTTTGTAGCTCTGGCACTGAACAAAGTGCTCTAGAGCATGATCTGTTGCATCAGCTCTGTTTTTAAAAAATAGACAAAATAAATCGTTTCTGTTTTTCACTTCTTTCCTACAGTGTGTGAGAGCTTTGGTTTTTGTCTGTGTCATTTAGTTGCACCAACTGTTATTTTGCGCCATTTTGTATGAAGTCTGCTATTTTATGCGGGGATCTTTGTCAATAGCTGTCTAAAAATAAACACTCCTAAATGGGTTCTGAAGTTTTCCCTCACTTTTATAGACAAAAATAGCAACAGAAGAAAATGTTGCAGATGAGCGCTTAGGGTCACACATACTTCTGGTGAAAGACATGGATGCTGAATAAACCCAGAAGCACCTTTCTTCACTTATATCTAGTGATGGTATGGTTTGAGAAAACCTGTAACAATTTATTGCCATTTAGACAATTATTCTGTCACCCGATGACCCTCCCCACCTGGAAAGGGGAATCAGGGAAAGCAAGGAAACACAAGGATTGAAATATAAATAGATTTAATAGGACAGGACTAAATAATTAACAATAATACTAAAGAACCAGTATTAATCCTGATACTAATATAAGATATACAAGAATTATATTCAGCCCATTCTATCAGCAGGAAGCTGTGCACTCCCAGCAGTGGACAGTAAATGTCGGACACTGTGAGCGCAACAGCTTCGGGACGAAGGGAAGGGCTCAGGGGTCCGGCACTGGGGCAAGGAGTTTCTCTGGACTATCGCTGTCAAGGGAGAGAGAAACTACGCAGCAAACTTTCTAATTTATATAGAATGTGATGTTCATGGTATAAAATAATCCTGTTGGCCAGCCTGGGTCAAATGCCCAGGTCTTGCTCCTCCTCATCCCTGCACCTGGCAAGGCTTGAAAACACTGAGACCTTGAATCCCACATAGCCTAGCTGGCTATATTTCCTGAATTCAGACACTAGAGTTTTCCAAAAGTGGAGTTTTCCCCAGCATTAGGAGAGAAATTATTCCTGTGTCACTCAACCCAGGACAAGTGATTAGCCAGCAAAAAGTTAAGGCAGAAATTTGATTTGTGCAAAACCTTAGGTTTCAGAAACTGATTATCTTAGAAAAAGAATAAGCATGTTAGAATTGCTGATAACCTAGGCTGGAGGAAGGGAGGGTTTAGGGCATCTGCCAGCAATTATTTGAAACACAGACTGTGAGTACTACCTGAGTCAGGAAGAGGTGGGATGCAAAGGACAGCACTGAATTCCATTGGGTGCTATAATCACCAATCCAGTCTGGAGTAGATCTTATTTCCAGCTCAATTCTATGAAACATTCCCATGAAAACTTTGGTTCCTTTGCTGAACCTGTTCTTTTCCTAAAAAAAAATATTCTGAGGACAAATTTCCAGTGACGTCTATCCAGTATATTTTTGCATTAGGCACTGACTCTTAGATAGATACTTGAGTAGTTTACGGGGAGAAAAAATCACCTTTCATCCTTTCCATGGATGGAAAACAGATTGAAACTTGTAGCCATAATAAGGACCAATGTTGAGACACCTAGGATCTTATTTACGTTATATTTTTAATTTGTAATTGGGATAAGAGAAATTGATATGCATAGTCAGGCTATACACCTTCTGGTATACGCTGCCTCTCAAGTGCTGCCAGATGAAGCTAGATAGATTCTGGCTTTCCAGCTTCTCACCACCTCAGATTCTTGACTTTACTGTATTCAGTATTGCTTCAGACCAATCCAGCACCTTGCAGTAAAGAAGTTTTATGTCTTTTTTAGTGTTTAAGTAAGGTCCCTAGCACTTTCTCTGTAAGATGTATTCTCCAATTATCGACTTATTCTAGTTGGCTTTGCTGAAATGCCCTCTAATTTTTCCAATGTCATTTATGTAATGAGAGGACCATTATTTGTATAAGAATTATAATTATCTGTCTTATTAAAAGCTCATTTACTTACATATACTCCATTTCCCATAGGTTTCCATGAAGTTATTAGCTACCCCAGCCTTCATTGCTGAAAACAACAACATTCCAAGTGTTCCAAGTTTCCCTCCTTGTGTATTCCCAACCATCCTTCGTTATTCTCTGTAGTGGACTTCCTTAACAACTCTGTTGAAAATCAGCAGTACCTTTTAAAAAAGATTTTATATGCTTCTATCAATTGTTCCACACGGGAAATGATCAGGTTGCATGGACTTCCTAATTACTTCCAAAGATGAAATTGTTCTCCAATAATTTACCTCTAGAAATTCCCACTTTCCAACACCTGCAAAGTAGCATGGCACCTATTATGACAAACTGTCCTGCCAAGGAGTTTTACTGAAAGAGATATTGCATATGTAGTTCAAAGTCCCAAATTTTAGAAGTATATACTAGCACTGTAATTAATTTTTTCATGTTTCTGTGTACCTGTTATTAGATAATTATTGTATATAAGAAGAATATAACATCTTTAAAAGCATTATTGTAATTTCATCACTATTAGTCAGAAATAACTTTTTGAAATATAAAGATTTTTGCTACCTTGTTATTCTGGTTTGGAGCACTGATATCGAATTTTATTTTAACATGACCTATTTCAAAAGGCAGTCCTTGCCCCACTGTAAATATAAGAGACAGATAGATCATGTCCCTTCTGCAAAAGTGAAGATGGCAAGATCTTCCTGTCACAAAGTAGGTAGAAGTATAAGACACAAATGTAAGAAATGTTTTGATTAAAATCAGACAATAAGGTAGCAAACAAACAGCAAGTGAGACAGAGGGTATTTCAATAGCGTGTTCTCACCATTGGGCAATTCTTGCTTTTGATGTTTAGATTATATTCTATAAAAATAAATTTTACCTTCATTCCATTAGCATCTTGCCCTTTCTTCAGTTATTTTAGTGCTCCTTGATTTTCCTCTCCTTTCCTTGATTTTATTTTCAGTGAAAAGAACTTTTGAGCTTTAAGTCACTGGTTCAAATCTAGCCTCTTCCGGTAAAGTTAGTAAAGCACTCATAAAATGAAAAGTGTTACGTATAACTGCTAAGTACTATATTATTAGACAAATTTGTTATCATTTAATAGTGTTTCAGTCATTTATAAACTGGTGGCTTAATTTCAGTGGTAAGGAATGGATCAGGTAACAAGAACTGTTGCGGTAATTGGCAGTCCTGATATTGGTGTCAGCAGCTGAGCAAGCATTACACGTTTGAGTACGTCTCTTCCTGTTCGGTGGTGATCTTCTGGTGTGGATCGCATGTGACCTGCACAGTTTCAGTCTGGACACATTCAGTTTCCCTTTTGAAGGGAACCTATGCTTTAAAAGAGCATATTTTACAGCTCAAAGACCTTATAAACTTATACAATAATGAAATGTAATGGAATTTTGTGTATGTATGGGGTTTTGTGGTTCTTTTTTTTTTAAAAAAAAAGGTAATGCTGAAGTTTTGTCAACTTTCCCTCACATTGAAGGAAAGAGTAGCTCATTAAAATATGGAAATTACTAATAATAAACAATTACTGTGTTAGAATTACACTGCAGAATCACAATGTCATGAGACTGAAGGTTGATTGGCTGAGGTCAATGGAAAAAAAATTCCTTATCATTTGGTCTCACCAAAGAAACATCTTTATGCACAATACTATTTTTTAACATTTTTAATTATTTGCTTGATGGGGATGGATGTTATTAAGATCTGAATTTTTCACTAATAGGGGTTTACACAGGTGCTAAATTAAGGAAGATCTACTTGTCTTTTTTGTGTCCCAGTAAATCAAAGGAAATAATACTTCGAATGTAACTCAGGTGATCTGAGGATAAACCCACTGCTGGTTATAAGAACCCAGACACTGATGTGATGAATGCTGCTCATAAGCTGTTAAATAAAGAAATTAATTTACAATTAATGAGTTGCCAGCTCACTCCCACAACAGTGATTGCTTCTCTTCCTTCAGTTTCAGACCCTGCCACAAAACTGTCTCAACTACCCATGTAGCTTAAGCTTTAACTTCACATTTCTCAAAAGTTTCAGTGAAATGCGTTCTGTTACTGCCATTGCCTGCCATTTCCTATTTATATTCATATACTATTACTGTCAATAGACAAAGTAAACAGCAGTCACAGCTATCTGTTAGGCTGCCTGTAATGGGCATTATTACAGTTGCTTAGCAGCCAAGGAGGCAAGAGAATACATAACTTTAATACAGGGAGTGAAAGAGAAAGCACATGTAGGCAGTTATATTATTAATAACCAGCTAAGACCCTGGTATGAAAAGTCTGAATCATGAATTATCCCAAGAGATTAGCATCAAAACTTTGGTTTTGAGTTTTAGGTTTGAAATATCTGTATATTCTGTATGAATTTTTTTCCTGCAAATACGGCTTAATTTCACAAAGGGCTTTAGCATTATTACACCATGCTTTTAAGATATGTTCCTCCATGGCCTCCTAGGCTCTTAACTAATCTATACATGAGTAAACCTGATATCTTCACCACGTAAATTGTTAGAATGCTTTCTAAATATGAAATTTAGGAGCCACATGGCTTAAAAATTATATGTTGGTGAAGAATTAGTATGATTTCTTAAAGGACAATCACGTCACACAAATCTAGTGAAATTCACTGAAGGAGTCAACAAGCATCGTACTGACAAGAGATATCTAGCTGGTGTAGTCTGTTTTGATTTTCAAAAACCATTTTGCAAAGTCTTTCACCAAAGCCCCTTAAAGAAATTAAGCTCTCATGGAATAAGAAGGAACATTTTCACATGGATAAAGAAATTTTTAACATGAAAGAAATATGGTAAGAGCATACAGTCAGCCTTTACGGTGGAGGGATGTCTTACATGTGGTTCTGCATTTGTATCTGTGTTCTTTCACACAATCGCAAATTAATCAGAAAAGAAGATTAAATTAAGGAGGTGGCCAAGTTATTAATGGTAACAAATAAATTATTACAGGCAAGAAAGATGATGGTCTGCAGTAAAAGAGGAGTTCACAAAACAGTAATTTGGTAGCAAAGGGGCAGAAGAAATTAAATACAAATGAATGTTAAGTGATGCATAGAGAAAAAAAGATATTCTTACTTTACTTATACAGAAAAGGGATTTAAACTGATTATTACCATTTATGATGGAGATTTGGATTAATAATAATGAATTCCAGGAAGTGTCAAGTGAATTATCAATAGTTATTGAGACAGCAAATAGAAGGCCAGGAACTTATAGAAATCAAAAGAGGAAGCCTTATTATGCCATAGTTAAGTCACTGGTACATCTGAATCTTGAATACTTGTTCAGTTCTAGTCTTTCTATTTCAAAAAGAATACAATAAAATGGAAAAGATGCAGAGAAGGCTGGAAGTGATCTTCGAAGATGGCTTCTGTATGATGAAAAAATAGGCGATTTAATAGTTTTCAACCTGGAAAAGAGAAAGATAAGCAGGGAATATGATGAAGGTTTGTAAAATTGGAAGAAGCGTGGAAAAAGCAAATAGGAGTCTCCTCCAAAAGAAAAAGTAGAAAGCATCAAATAAAACTAACATAAGGTTCAAAACCAATGAAAACACTCCTTGATACAGTACCTATTTAATCTGTGAAATAATTTACCAGTGAATGTTTTGATTGCTGAAACCCTTCAGAGGTTTAAAAAAAAATGACCGAAAGAAAAAATATCTATTGACAACTATTAAATACAAAACATTATTAAATTCAGGAAGTCTCTGAACCTGAAATTGCTGAGGAATCAGAGAGTACTGAAGGAAAGAAGATGGTAACAGCCACTCCCTAATGCTTAAAGGCTGTCCTAGGAACAAAATTACAGAATCACAGAATGGTTCGGGTTGGAAGGGACCTTAAAGACCATCTAGTTCCAACCCCCCCACCCTGGGCAGGGACACCTCCCACTAGGAACCCGTGAGTAGTCACACCTGAAGACAGACTGGTTAACCTCTAAATAACACAGAAGAATGATTGTTTAACTTCTTGCCACAGAAAGTGTGTAAGCATTAATTCATCCTTAGATGCTTAGTATGATGCAGACTGAGATGCTTGTGGGATGCTTGTTCAGAAGCAGAGTTTTAGGTGCTCATGGAATTTTACTAACAGGCAAATGAGATGCTGTTGGATTATAAGCACTTCCCAGGACCACATAGCAGCTAAACTGAAAACTGATCACTATCTCAGGTTTAGGTGCCTAAATCTTTTTGTGGGCATAGCTCAGAATATTGAATTCATAGATTATTTTAAGACATTAGATACCTTGAGTATGGAAGGCATCCATATCAAAGCAAGTATTTTAATCCACTTATATTCAATTTAAGCTCTACCATAAGAGAATGTGTCTCTTCCCCTCCCATCCCCAAATCAGCTCATGTAAGAACTTCCAAAGCAAAGCAAAGATTATGAAAAAAAGTAGTTTTAATTTAAGTTGCTGAAATCCTCACTATGTTTATGTATTTCTTTCTGGTAAATATGCAATAAAATATGTAGCTGTACAGCCATGTACAGCTTCATTGCTCCCTAATCCTTTAAAAAATGTCCACTATAAATCATAGCAGCAGATCATGCACATGTCAAATCCATTTATATAGTGGCTGAGTAGATTTAAAGTCCAAAGATATTACATTGATAGCATCGCTTTGCTGGTTATAAACAAAGATAAAGAAATGTGAGATTCATTATGAGCCATTTCTTATTTTCCAAGTCTCACAAAAGAAAGTTAAGATTAGACAGTACTGTAAGCAGCCTGTTATTAAAAGTTATCTTTCCTTTTTTTTAGGTAAACAATTTATGGTCAATTTGATCTGCCAGTCTAAATTTTTCCCCCCATTTCTGGTATTCTTTATTGTGATTTTAACATCAACAAAGTATAGACAGATATAGCAATTTTCAATTACAGAGCTTTTTAGCTCACAACATGAACATATCAGCTTCCAAAACATTCTTGCACTGCTGTAGCTCTCTAGACCTTGAGGATTCACCTTCCTCGCTCCTTGATTATTTAGATAGTTACTATGAGCACTATTAGAAGGAGATGAAGACATTAGAATTTAGAGGTTTAAGAGACTTTTCCTCATCACAATTCAATGTTAAAATTTGCACTGATTTTAATGTGAGATGATTGTGCCCCAGACCTTTGAAGAAAAATTCTATTGTTGTTGGGTTTTACTAGGAACAGCTCTGAGAAAGAAACCATGCCATATGGCAGAACAGAAATTAATCTTTCATTCTTTATGTTTAGAGGTAATTTGTGCATAAAATGGTGTTGTCTGGGAACTGGGCATTTGTGTATGTGTTTTGGAGGAGAGGTGAAGGGCAGTATACTAGGCTCCCACCCAGGGGCCTTGTCCTCCTTTCTGTTTCAGTATAATCAACCAGATCAAAGTAAATCACAGATGGTTTACTTTAAAATTCTTGACTGCAAAGGGGAACGGGAGAAAAAGTGCTCATACCGTGGCTTTGGTATCATGATCTGCCAGACATGGAAACTCATTTGTATGTGAACACTTTCCCACTATCCTTTACCCGTAGTTTAACTTGACCTGTTTGACTTTATTCTGGAGCAGAACAGAAAGGAAGAGCAAATGGCTGTCAACAGTCTTGACAGGGATGCATTGACACAGTACTACTTCAGTTCATTCCTGCAAAGACCAGAGCTATTATTCCTGCACCCATGTCCCAGCCTTTCACTGACCCAAGCACTACAGAGATAAGAACAGGACAGGATTAGTGCATTGGCTGTGCAAATAGGTGGTAAATCTCAACCTTGGTCTGAACAAGCAGGCTAAAAATATACAGCTACTGTGTGCCAAATCACTCATCTTGCCCTGAGCTTTGGACAATCTAAAGGGATTTATCAGTCAGAATGAAAACTAGACAATTTTTGGTTTCTGCTTTTCAGCATAGATGAATTTCAGTTTCAGATGAATTCTGCTTTGAGATCTTACTTTAAAACAAAAAAACTGCTTACATGAATTATTTTCCCTGCCTAACTCATTTCTACTAAGAGTATTATTTGGAGTGTCTTCTGTGCTGCCTAATGGGAAAGATGCTTAAGAATCTCTTGGTGGCCATGTAAAACACTAACTTGGGAAAAGGGAACCTCCACCATTAGTGTCCATATGTCTCTTTTGGCACCAATGTCATCGAATCTCAATGTTCTTTTATATCATCACAGATGGATCTTAGTTTTAATTGAACAAATACTGCATCACAGCTCAGCAATTTGGTCTTCCAGAGCACTGATAAAAAAACTTTGGGGCATTGGTGCCAAAGGATGATATTTTCATTGGTTGTTCTCTGCCAGCTCCAGCAGTGTGCCTGCTGTCCCTCCATTCCATGTCTAGCCTGTGTTTCCATCCTTTATACTGCTTTTTCCACTCCCCTGCCCTAGAAGACAAAATTCCATCCAGCGATGTTGTTCTCTGCTAATCCCCTCATTGCCTGAGTCCTAGTACTTTCAGGAATCCGATTTTAAGAACAATGAGCACAAACCTCACAGCAAAGCTTAAGGGATTTATGTGACTTGTAGAATAGCATTATTTTGTAATTTCATTTTCAAATGCGATGATATTCTGATGCAATGTAACAATTTGGCAGTTGTATTTCCCCATGGGTCTGGCTGGAGGAAAAGCTACAAAAATACACATTCAAAAGTAACAATTTACTTATCAGTTTACTTATTCATTTAAAAAAGCAACCAATTATAGAACTGTTTGCATTTCAGAGACAGTGAAAGCTCTAATCAAATCAAGTCTTTGATTTTTAAAAATGGTATTAATTAGTTCAAAATGTATCTAGAAATAGGGAAAATTAAACATCATGTCTTATTTTTCTTTTTTTTTTTTTTTTTTTTTTTACAGAAAGTGGTGAATTCTTTTCAGTGATGACATGAGTGGAAGATAGTGAAATCCTTTTCAGTGACTTTGAAAGAGGTTGCTGTATATTTACTCAACACATTTTTGGTAGCAAAGTCAACTTTACGAATTCCCAGTAATCTTACCCCCAACTGCTCACTCCTATCCCAGTAGCACTTTATTGCCCCTTCAACTGTTTTGATACAACAGTTTGCAGAGCCTTAGTATAAACCAGATGACTGAAATCATGATCAGAATTAAATAAACAAACACACTTCTGGAGGATTTTTTTTTTTTTTTTTTTTAAACCTGGATCATTTCATAAATCTGCTTTATGACACAATCCCACAAGCAGTTACGCTGACACAACCGAATAGGCTGCAAATTGTACTGGAGGACCAGAAGTAATCAACCAAGCATAAGAACTTTGGTTCCCAAAGCACTTTTTTAAAATAACCAATTATATTCCATGTGAACTAAGACTCACAGAAAATAAGTTGGCCTCCCACTGGCAGATCTATCAATGAAACTCTGGAGTCTTAAATTCCACTTTCTTAGTTAACTAAATAATACGTCTGAAAAGAAATGCTGCAAAACTTTTGCTGAAGGGCTTTGCATCAGTATGGACAGCACAGCTCTCCTTTCTACCCTGAGGATCTAGATC
Source organism: Fratercula arctica (assembly GCA_947846985.1). NCBI lineage: Eukaryota > Metazoa > Chordata > Aves > Charadriiformes > Alcidae > Fratercula > Fratercula arctica. Next base: position 50,221,440 of record CANTUZ010000005.1, on the reverse strand, counting down.
CGAATTTAGGTACAGCTTGCAGTGAAACTCTCTGTACTAAATAAAGTCTGTAATAAATCCTTGTCACAGTATTTTCCATTACAAGGAATAGATCAAGAAAGAAAAATCTGTATTTATTTTTGTTTAAATATGTATCCCAAAGCTCAAGACAAATATTGCTCATTGTTGCATCGTTGGCCCACATTGCGAGCCATTACAAGCTCCAAACTTCAAGCTCAGGAAGAGTTTAAATGTGATTTTACCATTTGCATGTTCTGATTGGCATTAGCTACACTCAGCCTAAAATTTGGATTATTGTAGGGATGTTTGTTTCTATTTTCTGTAGTGTCTTCCTTCTGATTTATTTTCACACTGGTCTCATTTTAAATCATTTTTAATTTCTCCATTGATTCTAATTAAGCTGCTGCTAGGTCTTATGAGCTTCATTTAATTAAATTAATTAAGTTGTTTATTTATATAATAAAAGATAACCAACTCGCCAAGCTTGCTTTCCCAAACTCCCACAGCTCTAATAGAAAGAAAATCAAAGGCACATAAATTAAAGTGCTAGTAGCATTGTGATGAAGCAGCATTGTGATAAAGTAGCAGAAACCGGGTTAGCCAAATACTTCACAGATATTTTAGGGTTGTTGACACTTTGCTGCATCCCCTCAGTGTTTAGAATACGACTTTTGCAAGGACGCTGTATTAGGAAAGTCAGCTGCTCTAAAAGGAAAGGTCTTAAACACATAAGCTGTAGGAACTTTTTTTTTGCATTTTCAGGGTTTATGATCCATAAGTGAGTGTCTCTGTTAGAATTACCTAAGACTCATACAAGAAGAAAAATCACATAACACATTAAGGGTTGTAGCAATAATTTCAATTTCTGATGTAATTACATTATTCCAAAGGAAGTGCTTAGGATACAATGATGTGAACTTGGATACGAGTGTTTTGTTCAGTGAAATATATACAGTTTTAGCACTGTGTAGTATCTCAGAGTTTGCAGGCATCAGTTCTATGACAAAACTGCAGAACTTTTATTTCACTGTGCTCTGCAGTTCTACTTCTTTGCAGTCAGGATATATTCTACTGCTTTAGAGACAAAAAGACACTTCCTAAATATGCCTGTCTTGGTTACAGACATCCTACAGTCAGATCCGCATTAATCATTTCCATCAGCACTGCAAAAAATTATTAAGAGTTTGCCATACAAACAAGATTTAATTTCTCCAGCTGGATGCTGCCAACCTCTTTACAGCACACTGCTCTTGTCACAGTGGTTGGGCACAGTTTTAAAGTACATTTACTTTAGCCTCAGGCTAGTGTGAAGCCTTTTTGCTTGTTTGCTTTTCTTTCACCTTTTCTCTCTCCCAATTTTGTGAAAGAAAGGTGCTGATAGGGAAGACTTTGATGAGCAATGTAAAGCAATGATTAGTTAAAGAGTATGGATAAGAAAGGATTCATCTTTCCAATTAATTTATTTATAAGAAATAAGGTCCCTTCTTTTTTTTTTCTTTTTTGTTTTCTTTCTTTCTTTTTTCTGCTTTCAAAGTCTCTCAGACAAATAACTTACTTAACTGATTGGGCAAAAAAAGGTCATTGCCTACACTTATATTGTGCACAGAAAGCACATACTGGGCAATGAAAATAGCTGTGCAAACCAGCCTCGGATTTCCATGACACCCTCCTCCCCAAAGCTTCCCCAACTCCCTTCCAACAAAACCACGGCCTGCATCACAATGGTGTTATGGACCAAATCATAGCTATGTATTCTGGACAATACCTTAATATTAAATACAGGCAGAAAATAATGCCCAACTCTACCTAGTAACATATAGTGTTAACTCTGACAATGGTACTTAAGACATTACATCAAAAATATTTCTATGAAAAGGGAAGACAAGGGAGTTACAGTAAATTTTCTGATGGCTTAACAACAGGAAGGCTATCTCAAAAATTATGCAATATAGCAGTATGTGATACTGATACCATAGTCGTTATAATGGTTTCTGATATATTTTTTCCTAACATAGGTACAATGTCATGGAAATCAGGAGGACCATTTGCAGAGTAAGGCAATAAAAAAGGATTTTGGGATATTACCTTGTGCTGCAATTAAACGCTGAAGTAAATTAGTCTGAAACTCACTTATAAGCCCAGAGAGCATGATGAGCATCTGGAAGTGTTCTCTCACTTCAGAGAGTGACTGAAAACTGATCCATTCTTCTTTTTCTGATCTAGTTCATCTGTACTTGCTTGTTTCCATTAAATATAGTTTTGATCACAAATCATAGTCCAGCTCAGCTGTTCACTGTGTGTTCAGCTGTACCACCCTGGGCAGTGTTTTCATGAGATATTAAAAGTTAAGCAGGGTTGAACTAGGTCACCATCTAGGTGTAACGAAACCTGAAATGCTGAAGTGGTTATTTAAGAGGCTGAGGTTTTTCTTCAGTTACTACATGTCTGCTTGAAAAATAGCACTTACTTTCAGTAGGTTATTTGGACATAAATTGTGGCTTTTCTTTATTTAAAATGACAGAACATTATTTAATTGGGGGAAAAAAAGATAAAAATTTACATAAATACATGGATTTATATGACTTTTCTCTTGTTATTAAAAAAATACATCTGTAAAATAAAACTTAAAAAATATCAGTTCAAATAGTTTTCATAATGACTCCATGCAACACATACGTCAAGGTTATCCTGGAAGTACCCTATTTGGCTGAGATGTAAAACTGTATATATTTATTTCCTGTAATAGACTATATTTTTCTATGGTTTTCAGAAGAGAGCAAGTGATTCTTTTAAAGACCATACCAGAAACCAGATGGAGTATGCATGCTTTGCTCCTGAGATAATAGCTGTAGATTCATCTGAAGAGTCTGTTTCCTATTTCTTTGCTATGTAAAGCAGCAAAACCTTAGTCCACAAGTAACTGCCTTTAAGTGTGGGGTTAACAGTGTGATATGTATATTTGAGAATATATGTACAGTGACAAATAAAATAAGACCAGCACTATTCGTTCGCCCTAAATCCAAGGGGGACAGACTGTATCTGTGCTTGACAGAAATTGGCCCTGGCTGTGCTGTGGCTTTAAGTTATAGTTAGTCCTATTTTACTGTTCTAGTCTAGTAGATATAGAAATATAAGAGTACTGTTGCTGTGCATTAGAATGTTTTTTTTTAATGGCATGAACCTAAGGGTAAGCGCTGCTTGCCACTGGTGGTGGTATGAAGGCTTATAAGGTTAGCTGGAGAAAATTTTCTAATAACATTGAATAAAAATGTAAGTAAATTAATGACAAAGTGAGCAAAACTTGCAGGAGTCCTGTTCATCCTGCCTGTTCAGGATGCTTTGTCCTTTCAGCCATACAAAGGTATTGTCTTGGAGAGCACCATTTCACACACAGCAAAGCTAAAAGGAAAGACACCGATAAATAGTAAGAATAGATTGCTAGTACTGTGCCCTAGCCTTGCTTAAATTTTACATACATGTATATACACACACATAAATATATCTCCTGTTAGGCTACATAAGTACACTTCTGGAAAAATAGAGTAATTATTTGAAATTAACTATTTCCCATAAAGACCTTTTAAAATATGACTATTCTGAAGAATTTTAAGAAGGACATACATAAATTTGCCGAAAGTGTCACATGGGTCCTCTAAACAGCTTCATTCCAGCTACCAAATATTTTTATGAAAATATTTTTCATCTAGTTGTACATTTGGGCTTATGGCTACAAACTTTTTTCTATCAAATGTCTCCTCAATACAAATACAAATAAATATCGTTTACCACCTTTACCAAATCATTTTCATGCAAATAGTTGCCTGGGTGAATAACAGTTGTTGGATTTGGTTAATAATTGCCATGTCTCTAAAACAAATTAATGTGCCTGAAACAGGATTGTAGCACAATTTTTGAATATAAAGTGCAGACAGATCTCAAACCATTAAAATATTTTATAAAAATTAGACAGAAGTATAATTCTGATCTTAATTATGCTGTTTTACAATTACAAGAACATAAATGATATTGGAACTTCTTATCTGGGTTTATAAATGCAATAGCTGTGATCCCAATCTGGCCTATAACCTGAAGGTGAGATTCTTTCTTGCATAATGCAGGTTGCAGAGCTGTAGTACTCAAAGATACTTCAAGGCTATCTTAACTGGCAACAGAAATCAATAGATGTCACAGGATCACAATAGCAGGTGTGACGGCATCTCGTTTAAGATGATATTATAGACAGTTGTCAGATAAAAGAAGATACAAACAGGAAGACCCTGCATACTGATGATCCTTAAGTCCTTTGGAGCTATGAAAACTTCGGCTGTACTGTGCAAAATCATAGGTCTCCTAGCAACTAGATGGAAACTGAATCGAGGCTAGACTGCAACCAGTAAAACTTCAGGATGAGACAACTGGAAGAAGCTTAAAGGCAACCAGTGCAATTTTTCATCTCAAAGAACATTTTAGCTACAGCCAGGGGTCTAAGCCTGTTGATGTCTCCCATCAGTAAAAACAAGAATGGATGTTTAAACAATTGTCTGTATGCTCCTCCGCTTACAAAACCAGAAGCAGCTGTAACTACAGGTTGACCTGCGACGAGCGAGGGAAGACAAGCAGCCGACTCAATGTGAGTGATAAAGCAAGCTTCAGTTTATTGCCCGAATACGCTTCATTATATAGCTACTGGTTACATCATCGCTTGAATATTGGCTAATTATAAAAGTCATCTGCTCACTGCGATTGGTTCTCTGTCCACACGACAGGGTTCAGCCTTAGTTCCGTATTCTTATCAGCTCCTTATTCTTGCTTCTGCATTCTCATGGCTTGTTTACTTAGTACTTTCCCATCGCCGAGCTGTAACTTGCTTCTACGCTATTCTCATCTCACATAACTCCTCTATTGTCCCATGACCTTGCTCCTCAAGCCATTCTGCAACATTGACCTACCAAATTAGAAATAATGCATGTAGCTGTGTTCTGAGAAGTATATCTAGCATCCACTGATGATACTTCAGCAGTCATCAATAAGCAGTCACAGTGCACTGGCACAAACAATGCTGACTAAACCTTGTCCTACGAAAGGAAAAGACACAGTGGGTATTCCAGTCTCTAGTCCCTAAGCTGCTAACGCAATAGTTACAGAACAAATACAAGACATTTTTTTCAAAAAATTGTCAAGTTTGGAAACTGCTCTTTTATCCCACCGAGTGTCATAGTTTGGGTTGGGTTGGCCACTAAGACAAATGACAAAATGACAAATGACAAAATGACAAATGACAGATGCTCTGTCTAAGTGAGAGAGAGACATATGAGTTGAAAAGAAATTAAACTACTTAAATGAAATATTAATAATAAAATAAGAAAAAGATTATAATAGGAAAATAAAGAAATATATACAATATATACAACACATATTGAGCTCCCAGGATGACAATCACACCACTGGCAGGCACTGGGAAAGTCCCAGACTGGACTCAGTGATGGATGGTAACTGGATTCTGGGTCTGGATTCAGGAATGCATGGATCAGGATCAAAGGCGGAAGAACAGAGTCTTCCTTAGATGCCGGCCGTTGAAGAAAGAGGGCTGACCCTTTGATCCCCCAGCTTTTATACTGAGCATGATGCAGATGGGATGGAATACCCTGCTGGTCGGTTTTGGATCACCTGTCCTGTCCGCTCCTCCCCACATGTGTGACCCCTCTATGCTTGTCCGCTTCCGACCCTCCAACATGGCACACAGCGAAGTGAGATGACCTTGGTTGTTATAGCAAGAAGTATAAGCAGGAGCTCCTCTGCATACCATTCCTTGGCCTATAGCAGAGAAATCAAAATGCAGACTTTCTGGAATGGACTGAAATTTTACTACAGTAATTCCCAAATTTGTTTTCCTCTATTCTTTGTACATGCATAAACAATGTTCTAGGACAATTTAAAAATAAGAGAGAAAGAAAGGGATTCATATATTCTATGATTTTTTTTTTTTAACATGACATGGATTCCACTGTCTTTACCTGTCTCAGGAAGCAGACAAAGGAAAAAAGATAGTGAATAATAGCAGGAAGGAAAAACAACAACACTGGAAAAAATAAAAGTAGCTGTTAGCAAACAGTCCCAAGATGCTAATTTGTGGCTAAATTGTGGCTTTTTTATTAAAAAAGGTTCTCAGTGTCCATACTTTCACCAGCTGCTGCACATATTGCTGCTTGGATTATAATAGCCAGGAAAGGTCATACTGCCTTGACAAAACTTTTTGCTTGTTATCCAACCTGTGTGGATGGATGGAGAAGAGCAGACATCAGCTGCCCTGACAAGGTGCGTTCTTGGCTGCAGCCTAGTCCTGCTTCAGCTGGTGACCTGCTGCATGTCTCACCTGAAGCAATTTTCAAGTCTTAAATCCTCAGTCCTTTAAAACCCTTAAAAGCCAAGGTTGTAGTTATTGGAGAATCAGGACCTTTGAGCATCTGGGTTTAAAAGTGAAAATGAATGAAACATCAATAAACCCCAAAGCACAGCAAATCAGTCAGGGCACAAAGTATCCCAGAAGTCCAAGAATTACAACTGGGATATTATCTAGTGAGGAGAAATCCAGGCTTCACTCATATCACAGGAAGGCTGCAGTAAATTACAAATTAATGTTCTGAAGTTAATGAATTTAATTGATTTCAAGCTGAGTAAGGGAGTTAAGGCTGGTATTGAAACAGGGAGAGAGTATTTAAATTTAGCTATCATTAGCAGGCACGTGTTAAATTCACCAAATGTCAGGACTTTTCACTCTCATGGTATGTGGTGAGGCCACTTGAAGCCTTTTAGACTCCTGTTTCCTTCAGAAGAATGGGGAAAAGACTCATGATTTTCAGACAAATGATAAATATAAGACTTCCAACTTTAGGAAACAGAGGGGACTATGTAAGTGCCCTCGGTGGAAGCTTATGTCATCAGTTAGGTTCAGAAGACTGAACCACATATTATGACAGATCCTGCTCTTTTCAAAATATTAGTATATCAGGTTCCAGTCCTGAAAGAAAACCTTCTGATACAAAACTGTCTTTAGCAGAATCACTGGTTACTGGTAGTGTCACACAGCTCTGCAGGAGGATTAAACTGAGTAAGCAAAGCGAACTATTTTAAATGTAGAAAAGAGAAACAACACAAAGAAATGAAAGGCAGGAGAAAAGTCCTATGATAAGCAGGTGCTATTTCATATTCTTTCATGGCCACCATTTTAATGATTGAAAATCATTCTATCTTTTCCATCTTAGACATAAAAGACTAGATAACCATATTGATTTCTTAATACATAAATCAAACTCAAGTGCTTTTTTTCTCGGTACCACTCTGAGCTTTCTACATGTGTTTTTGTGAGACAGACAGATTTTCAAATACCATACAGTAATACTGAAGGTATATAAAAATTTAAGGAATACAAATTTATGCTCTGAAATCTACTTGCTTACTGTTTATGTCTTTAACTATGAGAATTTGTGCAAATGATGTTGCTCTGGGTGAACTTTTGGGAACAGTTTTTTCTCACTTCAGTCTGTAGCATTCAAATGAACACATCTGCATATACACGTGGCATCTTATTTCTTCAGGAAATGCCACAATCAATTTACAAAATGTTCATCATCCAATTTTAGAGTAGAATTACAATTTAATCAGTCTCATTATTTATTATGATTACTACTATTTCTAATTCCTTATAATATTTCTAAAATGTAGTGGTGGCTACAAGATCACATCATGAGACCTGATTCAATTTCACTCATATAAACACATAATAAGTGTTGTTCCTGCTCCATGGGGCTTAAAATTAAAGCATAATTTCAAAGACAGAAGATGAATACCAACATCTAGATGAGAACTGAAGGGAAACAGCATAGAAGTAAATAACCGGAGATACAGCTGTAACGTAGTTTATTTACAACTTCATTTCTAGGATAACTCCATATGTGGCACAGTTCAGCAAGTCATGCAAGTATAAGTATCATTCAAAAACTGAAGACTGTTCAAGAATAACTCAGTGAATATGTCCATACTACAGTCATAAGAGTAGTGCAACATAGTAAGGACACACCTGATTTAGCCTTTAAATACATGTTCTTCTGCCTGCAGAGCCTGTGGCTTCACAGGTCTCACTGTAAACCAGAATACCTCAAATACACAAAGGCTTGTTCACTCGCAGTTGAAAGCTGCCCACTAAAGAAAACTTTGCATATTTTAACCTACTTAAGAGCTTTGCCTTTAGGATTCTAACTTTATTTGAACTCCAAAGGGGTTGGTTGTTGCTACACATCCACTTTCATTGATATATTTTCCTGCAAAATAGTTGGAATCTGCCTTTTTTTTAGTTGTAAAACTAATGTAATATCCTTTCCAGTGATCCCCAAGAAGTTATTTGAATGTGTTGTACACTGTGATAAATTTAGACCTTTTCAGCTTGGAAAGAAAAATAATAAGTGTCAAAGAAAAACACAGAAATCTCAGCCTCCAGTCAGGGTGCTAGAGGAAGACAGGACATCTTAATGTCTCATCAGCTTCATCAAAGTATTTACCAACTCCCAGTTTTGCACATCTTTAAAAAAATTCTGAAAAAAACCCAAAGTTATCATTTCAGTACAGATATACAGTACACAGGCAAAAGATGCATTGACATCAGTCAAATGAAACCATTAGCAGGGAAAGAATTGAAGAAAAAAGTGTCAAACAGCAGAATGAAAAGCAATGGAAGTCGTGTCAAAAGGTTACAGATCAGGAATATCTGTGCTTCATACTCAAGTCGTCTCTTTTCAGCTTTATTGAAGTCATCAGTCCGTACAATAAGTGGTAAATCACTATAAATTCCTTTGATAACCACAGAAATGTGTCTTTTAATGTGATTTTTTTAAAATTAATAAATTGTAGTGGCATCTGTAAATTAACTGTAATTATGTACTTATCAGTAGTTATTTATCAAGTTAATAGGTAATTTTTATACCTAAATAATAGTGATTCTGAAATATTATCCCTAGTGCAGTCTTTGGAGGTTGTGTCTTATGAAAAAAGTGATCCACAGTTTATGCCTAACATAACTTTGCTAAGGCAGGCTATACAGGATAGACCACGTCAGTGTCTAAACATGGTCTTGGCCACTGAAGTTGAAATGAGAGATGAAGATTCTCATGGAATTGGGGGTGGGTGGGTTATTGCATCCTCTGCAAACTGATCAGGACAACAGTTTTATCATATTCGGTAACCCTGGCCACCACTGTGTCAATTTATGTTTAGCAGGAAATTCTCCAATAGGAATGGCAAAGGTACTTTCTTCTCTGTGTTGGTTTTCTTTTTTTTTTTTTTTCTCATCCTATGAATCTTATCTAGGCCAGTAAAACCTCACACTGAAAATTTTATCATAGATATAAAAAGATTACAAGTCTTTTTCTACATTTGCTTAAAGAGGAACTCTGCAGTCTGTATGATATTAATAAAGTATGGCTTTGGTTTTACATTAATTAGCGATATTCTGAAATTATGCAATTGTCTGCAAAGGTAACATTTGTGTCTAATGCGCTGGAAAGAATTACAATGACCCTCTCAGAATAACATGATCTTGATCCTCGCCCTCCGTCTTGGGTGCCTGGTGGAAAGGACTGAACTGATCACATCAGTAACTCCCTAAAGGAAATAGACTGGAAATATTTCCAGCTCTTGACACTGGTTTCTTACAGGCTCATTATGAAATCTTTTAAGAGCCTTCTCAGTCCATCTGCTTCAAAATAAAACAAATAGATGTAGAAGATGGTATCTGGATTTTCTGTTCCATTTCCTGTTCCATTATCACTTTCAGCTCTCAGAATTTATAATCTGTATTTATTTTAGTTTCTGTTCTTCTTCTTATCACCACAGACTAGAATACAAGTCAGGACTGAGCCTCCTTCTCTGCCATGTTCTCTACTTGACTGTTTTGTGCATCTTCCTTATTTTCCTACCATTATATATGGAAACTATATTTTTCTCTGGTGATGGTCCATTCATTGTCTTGCACACATCTGGGTTTAATACGTTTGAGTGGGAATGGATTTATATATTAATCTGTAATACCAATTTACACCATTCAGACTAAGCTTTATTTTTATCATTGAAGTTTAGGGTAGTGTGTCACCATTCTCTCATTATTTCCTTCCTTGAGCTTCTCTTACTAAAGGGAAAGACAGATGAAAATTAATCATTTATTTACTATTTCATACATTTTCATTATTTACTTTGTATTTTACCATTATTTTTTTCTGAGTCAGAGACTGAGTATTGTGTTTGATAAATACTTTTTGAGGTAATTGCATTTTCCTGGGTACTTCCCAGGGAATTTCACATTTTTGCTATAGGAAAAATGAGCGAAGACCTAATTTGTCTTTCTTGCAATTAGATAATTTTCCCTCTAGATGTCTCATTATTTTATTTCTTTCTCTTTTTTGACATCTCTCAGCTAGTATGGCTACAGTAACTCCAGTAAAGTAGATGAAGGTCATGTAGAACTGGACATTAGCTAAGAAGTTTAAATAGTGTCCTGGAAAAAAAAAAAAACCTGCAGTTTCTTTAGGATAATATATGAAAAATTCTATCAGACTTTTCCTTGTTTTTAATTCAATGATCTCAGTTCATATTTGAGCTTGCTTTTGTAAGTCAGGAATGATCAGCAGTTCAGATGTCCAGAATCCTTTAAGTATGTAAAACTCCTGCTTTGGGGGGGGGGGGGGAAGTCAATATGAAGGGCATGTACTGCTCCCTATCCTGGTGTCATTGTTTTCTTAAGAATCTATTGATAGTCTTGCTTTACTTCTTACTCCTACTTTCAATGTTTCAGTAGGATCCTCCTGCTCATATTTCCCTTTAATACATTTACTCCTGTAAGTCAGATAGACAGCACAATGGCCCTTTGCAGTATTTGTTTTTATGTATTCCTTCATTATGGAACTCATTTCAGCTGGATCATTAAATAACTTCTAAGCAGCAAGAAAAAAGGCAGTATACCCATCACATTGTGAATACAAAGCATTTAATGTAGTCCTCAAATCGATCCTTTTCTTCAAATATTCATTTTTATTTATTTCCCCTCCCCAGGGGGCTTAGCAAATGAAATATTATATTCATGCCAGTGTGGATTTATAACACCAGGAGGGAGCTGAAATAAGAGAGCTGAGCATACTATATTAGCTATTATTCATAAACTATTTCTACTTGTCAGATGTTTGCTGTGAGGCTGAGAACGCAATACTTCCCCTCCCTGTCAGTTTGACCAAAGCTGATAAGGTGCCTGAAGTTCACACATCACCACAACTGAGAACAAATTCTGTGACTAAAGAGACTCATTCCTATTTCCTGGCATACTCACTCTGTGCCTTCTTCCTAAAGAAACCTTAGTTAATATTCCAAAGGCAGAAACCCAGACTATGTCTTCATAAGCATAGAAATTTTCAAAGGGGAAAAAAATTACTCCCTCCTGGGATTTTGATCTTTATTGTCTTTCTGACATTGTTGCTATTGAGAATAAAGCAAGATCAGGCCTAGGGAGGTTTCAATCTCAGTTTAGATTTCTCAGATCTTTTCTTAAGTGAAGCTCTTTCATATTACCAAATTGATTTAATGTCAATATGCTGTCTAAAGCTCAAGTCAGGAAAAAGTGATGTCATATTTCTATACATTTTAGAACTGCTATACTTTCATCTTTTCAAATAACAGACTTTCTCCACCACCCTCTCTCTCTTGTCTTACTCCAAGCCCTCTATCCCCATAAAACCTCATTGAAGAATTTGGCTCATGATAGTTTTTGGCTTTTGCCCACAAATAGACTTACACATAGACCTATGTGTTATTTTTTGCAGACATAATTTTTTTAAAATATCAAGATCTGATAGCTTTTGGCGAGCCCATATGCTTTTTCCTTTGTGCTACTCATTCTACGCATTTAAGCATCTAAAAAATTCTAGACAAAATATATTTTACATATGACACAGTCAAAAGAAAGGAAAGAATTTTAAATTGTTTTTAAATTAATAGTAATAAAATGGGTGGACCATTTGATAGTTTTCAATCTGTGACTGTGTAACAAGATGACATTTTGAGATTAAAAATGAAGAAAGATACGTTGATATGTTTTCATTACTCGTCCATGGGAGTTATTAACATTTCCAGCACATATTCATACCAGTTGAATATTGAAAATAACTATCCAACAGCATCCAGAGACATTCTGATCTTTTTAAAGAAAATCTTTAACAGATGCCACAATTAAAATGACATATAATTGAATTTACCACTGGTAAGAATCCCTTATATTAATGGCTTGTCATGAAACAATACAGTTTTAGAATTTCCTTTGTCAGTGGAAGCCAAATAACAGCTAAGCAGGCTCCAAAAAGTAAATCTGTGGATGGATTTTGATCCATCCATCTTCCACTTTCAGGATTTCCACGGATCAGGGTATAAGAGACCTGAAGACAACATATGATTTGGGGAAAAGTGCGTGCCAGGAGTGTATATCAATTATTAACAATCAAAATCCAAAATATAGCTTCCTTGTTGTTTATTACTGTTCATTTGTACATGTGCTTTGGAATACCTCCCTTCAGCTTTGGAACTGCAGATACAGAGAGTAATCTCTTGACCTGCTCTACCAATTTTACCTACTAGTTGCAGGACAATATTCTACAAACCACTCCAAGACTCCTAATACTTCTAAGAGCTAAATGTAAGTGCAATCTGTTTTTAAAGTTTACACATACTTTGGTGTTTATAGATATATATCCAACAAGACCAGGAAAACCTGTTGCGGCTTACAAGTGAATAGCACTGGGTCAGTGAAGGAGATTCCCTCAGCCCTTTATTGAAATTGGCCTGTCTGGGAACCACAGGGGATAAAGTTGTGGATTAGGAGGGAAAAGCACCCTTCCCACAAAAACAGCAGTCATGCTACTGAAAGTATCAGACTGAATTCCTCTTGTCACCGACAAAATTTGTTGGCAATTGACAATCAGAAGTGGGTTGAGCCATCACGGTTTGACACTTAACATTACTGTACAGCTCCCGTAAGCCAGGATTGCACCATGAAGATAACGTTTCCACTGAAAATTTCTTGATCACCTCAGTTGTCCCTTGCTTCAGTTCTATTTGCTTCCTTCCACATTTCTGTTTGTGTCAGGACAATCAGGCACAAAACTTTGAGCCCATATCTTTATCAAAAAATACTGGCAACCCATAAACCTGTCAGAGGAACTTTATTTGATCCCACAGTCTCAAAAGCCCCTGGGGATATAAAATTCTATGTCTCTGTTTGTCACAGTGTATACTCCTCACAGAGAGGTCAGTGTGCACCAGCTCTACTTCTTCATACTTTGTTTCAGCTTTTTTCTCCTTTTTTACTCTAGAATGTGTAGAGATTTAAATCTCACAGTATGCTGTCTAATAGGAATATTCTCTTAGGACTGAACTGCTCTGGAGAACAGCTCAGGTTTTGTGGTTTTGTTTTTTAGGGGTCTGGTTGTTTTTTTTAAGTTTAACTTTCTGAAATTCACCATGGTTAATCATCATTGCCACTCTTGCATTTAGGACTGGCTTGCTAGTGGCAAATGCCTAAAGCAGGCTTTTTGGGGTTTTGAGGTTTTTTTATGCTCCCCTTCTTCACATTTTGCTTGAGGGCGACAAAGGAAGGAGACTGGTCTCTGCACTTTCTAAGACACTGTTACTGCCACAATAAATCAGAAAAAAGCAGAAGTGCTTTGGCCTGATATAGTTCAGGCTCTGTGAAGAACCTTTTTCTCCAGACCGTATTCTAAGCACAATGGAATCCTTTCTGACTTTGTGGTGGGAGAACTTATTGCCTTGAGATCGAATAAGGACCCGACCTTTTATGAAGGGACTCTATTTCCCATACTCCCAAGATGGAGGCTGGAGAACCGGGGTTTGGGACGATCAGTGAAATAGGCTCAGTGAAACTTGTATCGTACCTTCTGGCTGAACACTTGGGAAAAAAAATAAAAAATTAAAAGCTACACAGCATCACTTGCAAGCCTTTGTAAGTTCTCAGAGTTTCTCTCACTTTCTGAACATGTCACTTCACTGCCATGAAGGTGGCTTGCCCCGCCTATTCTGCAAAATAATCTCTCCCCTGAGGAGCTGGCAATCTCCCAGCAAAAACCGCCAGCTCTTTGTTACTTGGCACTGTGTGAAGATTGAAAGCGTGTCTCTACGACTGGTCCTATCACTGTAAGACAGGAACTATTAAGTGATAGAAGGGATGAAATACATGTATCTATCATGATTTTGACACCTTTGCACATTCTCCCTTCCTAGGTAAGAAAAATCTGCATTTTCATACTTGAAAAAAAGAACTGCCCTGAGGGAAAGAAGTAGCTTTCACTCTTTTTTATGCCTGCATTCATTTTCTCTCAGTTTAGTGCAAGACTACAACAATGTGGGGTTAATCAATTATATAGTTTCACTATTCTTAATGATAAAGGGTCTTTCTAGAATCCACCCCTTCTCTTGTACACAGGACAATCAGGTTTGTTCCTTTCTTCTTTTTTTTTTTAACTTTTCCAAACACAATGCTGTATCATCCTAATAGACAGAGACTAATTAATGAGGAGAAAACTGGTAGTTTTACCCCAAATGATCTAGTTTTGCCTCTGTGTATTCACACACTCATTGGCACTCCTGCTTCCTAGAGTGTTTGTACACGGCACCCAGTGAAAGCATTGGCTGATAAGAGGGTAGTCCTTGTGATTTTTTGTAATACGCTATTTTTTTTTTAAATCAGAAATTATTTTAATACACGACAAACTTTTAATAACAAGTGTTTCACATTTGATGACCTACCTCTGAAAACTACTTCAAATCTTCGTACTTTCAGGCCTGGTCTCATAAGATGGACTTCCAGAAAGCATGGGATTCTACCATCTTCTCGGACAGTAACATCAAGAGGGGTGCCACGGACTAGATGTTCTGTAACAGCTCCTTGAGCATCAGCTAGTTCAGGGTAACAGCCTTCCTGCTGAGAGACAGCCAAAGAACATTGATCTTGGTTTCTGAGAGCTTCCAGTAATACATGTATCTTTCCACATGTGAGCGTCTGACCAGGTGCTTTCAAGGCTCCTAGTGCTCCTGCTCCTCCAACTCAGAAAGACAATGTCAGACCTTCCAGAATTCCTTTCCCTCATAGAAATTCACCTGGCTTTCTAGGATTTCCTGATCTGGATTTTCAGAATCCTTACCTTATCTTGTCCTTCATCATTCTGGACTTATTTTGACTTACTTATTTTGAAGATTTTTGCCCAAGAGGTTTATGTAGCTCACTACAAAGTAGTGGGAGATTAGAAGTGATACTAACCCTGATGGTGCTTGACTTATTTTGTGTTGAAAAAATCAAACACAAACAATAACACAATATAGTTGTTTTCCCCTACAACACTAGATCAGCTGTAGTTGTAAACATAGGTGCCTACTGGTATTAGGGATGGAGGAAAGAAGGAATATGAGAAAATCCATATAACTGTATTCATCTATTCACACAATACAGACCCCCAATACTGAAAACTGACCCCAGTCTCTCAGTGCTTATACACATGTATAATACACACATGTATAATACAAATGCTTATACACATTAATCCTATGTAAGGAAAGGATTAAAAAAACTGGCCATGCTATTCAGCATGATCTCTCTCAAGTTAACTCAGACGTTTACTCAGAGTTTGACTCTATTCCCAGATTGGTAATTTCAATCACCATAGATGCTTCACTCACTTGATAGGAGGGCTATAATCAAGGGATGAAGTGAACTGAAGAGCTAAATGTCTGCATCTAAACAACTCCGCTAAATACAATTAGTATGAGCCATTTTGAAAAGAAAGTAGGCTTAATGGATGACCCTGTAAGAGCCCTAAAAATATGGGACCACATAATCTGGCAGTGGTTTTACAACACCTAAATAGGTTATGTTCATCCAAGTAATATTTTTAGGTTGTTTTTCCCCTTATTCCAAATGCGCTTTTATGTATTTTTAGTCAAGCTTTCTGTCTTCTCATGCTGAAAAATTGCTGATGCTTTCACTCTGCAGAAATTGAGGACATTTCTGCTCTCTATGCCATATGAATCAGCAAATCTTCCTCTTAAAAAAAATCAACGCTTTCAGAACAAAGCAGGAATAAGTAGTGAACTTGCTTTTTTTTTTTTTTTCCCCATTACTGCTTCTTACCTAGAAAAGGAGAGGAGAAATTAGTCCAAGAATCATATCTAGATCTTCTTTCCAGAGCTCAGATGGATTTTTTCTTTGTACAGTTTATTCTCCCTCAATTATTTATATGTTTGGATTTTGTTCTATTACCATTTTTGAGATGAATGAACATTTATACAGGGGATCAGTACAGAAAGTAAAATCTCAGCTTTTGGAGAAAAAACCATGAGTTTCAGATCCAAAGTTTTTCTGTTAGAAAAGATTAGGAGTTTATTTTGAGCATGCTTTTTCACATGCTTTCAGCATGATTTTTTTTTGGCTCACTTTTCTTCACAGCACACATTTTGATACTCTGCCCAGCTTGGTTTAGCATGTCATACATAAAAAGGTTCCTTTTAATTTCTTGTTTTTATATATAACTATGCAGAATGGAAGTAACTATTATTTGCCTATTACTAGTGCAACTTTTTGCTAGTTTGGGTTGCCTTGTCAAGCCAGTAACTATCAAAAAATTGGGTGATTTATACTTTTTCACGTAAGTATGTCACTATTTGCCAGAAATTACATAAAGTACACAGATGTATAATCTGTAAGTGGACATGGTACTAAGAAGAGCAGAGAACAACAACTGCAACAAAAAAACTATTTGTGTCTCGCCTTCCTTAATGTTTGGGCGAGAGTCTTAGAGATGATGGACTTCTGGAGAGTTGATGTACTTTTTTCAAATCATGCTCCTTTATTGTGTTTCTAACTGGTCACACAAAACATGAACCAACAAAATGTCATTCTTTCATTTGAAAGAAAGGAATCCTGAGATTTCAATAGTAAAATCAAGTAAGTAAAAGTCTTGGAAAAGACTGCAAACCAAACCTATGGAAACCTGCTTTTCATGTTAGTGGAAAGTGGCATTCTTACTCTGACTTTAAAACTTCATTGATTTACTTAAGGGAAGATGACAGCTGGGGACTGCACAAGGAGTAAGGCTATACAAGAGTATTGCTGCATCCTGAAACTTGCAAAGCTTTAACGCAAAATTCACATCTCCATTGTGAATTCTCTGTTCTTTTGGTCCCATCTTCTGCTCAACAAATCAGGAATTAGTTAGGAAGCAGTATATATTTATATTTTCACATACATGTACTAATAATTTATGCTCCATCTAACACATTCTGCAGAATGGGGAAATTTTTTTTTTTTTTTTTTTAAAGATGGTATGGTGGTATGTAGCCACCACGCGATACCTTCTGAGAGCAGACAAGTAATTTAACAAGAAATGTCAAAGAAATTTCTTTTGCCTTACGTGAGAACTTGTTTCAAGAATTCAGATTTCTGGGATTGATGGCCTGATTTAGGAAAGTCACACAAGAAAAGAGAGAAGAATAGACCTAAAAAAATGACAACTATATATGTGCTTCTGGGTATGAGTTTTGTTCTTTGTCCACCTCAGTTTCCAATTCCCAGAAAAAAATGTAAAAGCCCAATAGTTCTCAATGTTGTAAGGATAAACTCAGTGGTTTACTAAATACACCCAGTACCTCATTACCTCCTAGAGGTTTAGTGTATCCATTTATATCAGCACTACCACCAGCATTAGTTCAAGAATCATCACAAGAAACAGGGCTTGTATTTTATCCAAACACAGGGACAAGAACTACACCTTACTTGGAAACTGAGATGCTAAATAGTCTGTGATCCTCCCTGCTGATGGGTTGTGTTTCCTTCTGCCCTCCTTGAGCACGTGCCAGCACACAATGCTAATGATGCCTGAAAGCACCTAGCAGATAACAGCCAGATAGGATTCTGAACAATAGCTCATCAGTCTCTTAATTCTTATTTCTCCAGATTTGATTCTTCCTTCAGCTACACCATTTAAATCTGCAATTAATTCCACTGAGAGTGGGACCGTTGCACTGGTGCTCTATGTGGGTAACTGAGTTGAGAATAAGGCCTTTTGCAGCAACAAACTATAAAATGTGCCTCGAAGTCATTAACTTAAATTTTGTCTCTTTTTTCAGGTGACAACAATGATATGAGCATTATCTAAGGAAGTATGAATGCAAAGACAGTCTGTCTGCTTGTAAGATATTATAAGAATAGACATAAAAAGATGGATATAACAAGAAAGAAAGTGAATATTTGAAATTGTTTTATGTTTCTTTGACTTACCTTTTTTCTCCTCTGTCAAAACAATATGGCAGAGAAGATATTAGGACTATATTTGCTGGAATTGAAGAAAAAGTGAATCTTTGGAAAGAATTGCAATAGCGAAAACAGAAACTGGGTATAAGAAGTTGTTAAATACATTGGAGACAAAAGGGAATAAGCAGTGAGGAGAGAGTGGGCTGAGGACAACAAGGAGATGTCAGGTAGTATTCACAGATGGCGATTAACGTGTATTCAATGTGTTCTTATATTTCCAATGAGTCTTTAGTATAACAGGTAGACTAACAAATGTTTTCAGGAGTTTGTGTTAGGGACATATGAACTCAAGCTGCTCATACCATTAGTTTTACCTAGAACAGTTCGGAGCATGTAACATTTTGTCCAAAATCTTGTAATGGTGAGTGCTTTGCATCCTTTATTTTCTAAAGGAAAAGCACGTGCAATACATAATTCACAACCAGTCCCTCAGCTGGCCTCTGATTCAACTCATGGGATCAGCACTCTGTTTTACTCAGGTTTTGCATTGGCCTGCTAGTTTGTTTTTACTTTGTGCTATTTTATCTCCTGTTTAGTTTAAGCATTTGAGGGCCCAATCCTTTTTTTTTTTTTTCCCATCTTCCTACTGTAGAAGAAGATTTCAGCTCCTTTCTAGGTCTGTTCTCATTTAGCACTTATCTTCCAGGAGCAAAGAACAATTTCACATGAATCCGTTGCTTATTTCACCATTTGCCATCCTGCACACACATTATCTTGCTGCTGCAAAGGTTCACGCATGGTGTTTTATCACATTATATTTTCTCTTTGACATTTTTCTACTATTCGTAAGAATTTAGAGTATCCTTGTTTATATCTTTTGGTGGTTACACAGTCAGATAGGCTCATTTTAAACTTCCTCTTAGCCAGCAACAGTCCCAGGCTCATGAACGTACATAAATTTGTTTTGCCAATTAGTCCCCAAATATTTAATGGATTTTTTTAAATAATTATGATACTATTTTCTATGAGACCATTAGACTGTGGATACACTGGGCTTAGAATTTTGTGTTTAGATTTATACTCTTCTAAAAAACACATAAATGCACAAAATCAAATTATGATTGATTGTCTGCCATTACTGTAGTTGGCTTCCCCACAGTTCTTATATCTGAGACATGTTCTGTAACTATATTCTTTAATAATGTTATTTCTGTCTAGTGGGATATTAATACAGAGCAATACAGAGCAAAAATACAGGGTTTGCTTTTGTTGTTTCATTAGGTTTTCTAGTTACTTTAAAAAATATATTTGCATATTCTCAAGTACATAATCAGTTCTCTTTGTCTGTATTCAATTTTTATTTTTTCCTCATTATTTTAGCTCAGGTATTTAGCATGCTGTTTCATGCACTAGTGCTTTGCTCATATGTCCTGCTCAGTTGGAGGTCCAGTTCCACTCACGAGCTGCCTCTTGAACAATTCATAGTAGTTACACATTCCTGACAATAATTCCTCTTGCTCTTCTCCTCGTGTGCTCATCTCTTATGGATTTTTTCTTTCCTCCATACGTTGTAAAATATTTTTCCTTCTAATAAGCATACCAGCTTTGTATAAAAGCAGGACATTTTTTAGGCTTCATGAAGAGACAAAAATCTTTTTTGAACCTTTTCCATTGCCCGCCATGTTTCTAGGAAGTTCAGCCTGTATTCAAGTACTACATTCTCCTCTTAATACCTTCTTTCATGTGTTGAATTTCAAAGGATGGGATTAATTTCACCAGTCTTGATGTTTACAATGTGAGTCCCTCTCTCCAAGACAGTTGTTCAATCTCTCACTGTAGTCAATGAAGACCTAATACAGTCAATGTAATCTAAAAACCAATTCATTTTGTCCCAAAGGGGACACCAAAGCTTGATCTGATTAACCTCCCTCCAAGCTATACTGACTCTTCTGCTTTTCTCACCTTCTGGAACATTTCAAAATTGCTAAGGGAATATCTTCATAAACAGGAAAAATTATAAATTTGCTAAGCGATTGGACTGGAAGATTGTTCAGTTTTCCAGCCAAAACTTTCCATCACCTTGGAAAATTTTGATTGCTACTTTAAGTTTGAGACAATAACTTCCATAAACCCTTATCTTGGCTGCAGAATTTCAATCATAATCTAGTTTTAAATTGGGAGTCCTCTAGATTAATGGTCTCAAAATTAGGAAAAATATTTCAACAAGTCTCTCTCTTTTTTATTCCTCATATGCAGCTGATATCTTAAAAAGGAGAATCTTTCTGACAGTGCAATGTTTTCCAAACTTCTTTGTATCAGTTTGATAACTGTCCTCTTCTTTATCCTTGGGTATTAAACAATACTAGAGTTTTCATTTCACAGATATTAACAAGACAGAATGACACACTTCATTTTTTCGATACTTTCACTTAACTTCATGAAGGGATACAATTCATATTTGAATCTCTTCATTTCTTTGCTTTATTTTTAGCAATTTAAGCCTTAGTAGAGACTGATGCCCTTAATTCAGGAACTCTTCTTTGTGTCTGACATAAAGCTCTTCTGTTTTTACGCATCTTTCCTACATCTAAGCCTGTAGCTTTGGCTTCTTACTGGAACTGTTTGCCATATAGAGAAGATGACATCAAGAAGAACACAAATGAGATGCCAAATCAACAGGAAGTACTAGAGTTTGCAGGACCTACTGATAAAGACAGAAAATAAGAGACAGCTTACTGCCAGGTCATATTGCAAGTTGCATACAAATAGGTTTTCAGGTCTAGGCACTGTAGCATAACAACTGCCTTGGGAGAGTCTTATTGACTGGGATCCATGCTTACAGGAAAAGTTTGGTGCCACAAGTGTGACAGGTTTTATAAACTTGTAGCTAAAGCACTGGCAGTTAGGGATATGTTTTCCTGCTTAGTACGCTTTGAGATTGCAGCACAGTCAAAATAAGACTGATACTGTTATTTTCTTCTCAAAAACTGATAAGTGACGAGCTAGTCCAGCTTGTTTCTTCTATGGAGATTTATGTAAGAAGTAACATAAACTGATTATTTTAAAAGTCTGAGAAAGTCTCAAGAGAAACTAAGTGGGACCACAGCTAGTAATTCAGGCTATCTGTAGTCAGATCTAAAAAAGAAAACCTGTCCTTTGGAACTACAGAGCTGTGGGGTACAAAGAGTTTTCCTAGAGTTCTTTCCCTTTTTAATCTTTGAATGTTCAAAAGACTGCAGTTATTAAAGATTGCTATTTCTCTGCTTCTTTGCAAAGAGAACTTGGGAGCAAGGTTTCCATTTCAGCTGTAGACCATAAAATCTCCCAAGCATTTCTTTCCCTTGCAAGTAAAAAACTACTCCCAGTATTAAAGTGGAATTTTAAACTTTAAGCTATGACTTTAAAAGAGTCATAAAACCAAATCACAACTCTTGCAAACTGCTATAAGAATTCCATGGAAACTGCAGAGGAAGAAAAGCTAGAAATTGTTTTGGTTTTAAGTGGTTTATTTTTAATCAAGGATTTTGCTGCTCTTCACTGCTCTGGAATTCTCTTGAGTCTAGAGTACATTAAATATAAAACATTGAACACCAGAGAATTTTTAAGTGCTCATAAACACAGTAGTTGCAATGCATTATAAAAAAAAACACCCTTAGAAGAATAGATCTTCCTTCTTTACACCAATAACCAGATGCTAGAATATCTCTTTTACAGCAATAATATCTTTGGATGGTACTAGACCATTTGCATGCTCAGTGAATGAAAATAAGGTATTGCTCTGGTTTCAGCTGGGGAATAATTAATTTTCTTTCTAGTGATTGCTGTGAAAGGAATGTCAACAATACATATTGTTTTAGTTGTTGCTAAGTGTTGTTTATACTTTTCAAGGACTCTTTTCGGCTTCCCACAGAAGCTGAGAAGGAACATAGACAGAACAATGGAATGGCCAATGGAATATTCCATGCCATAGTAGTTATGCTTAGTACATAAATTAGGGTTGTCCAGAGGGCAGGAATTCATGATCGCTGCTCGGGAAGGTACCAATTCACTGTGTGGTGAGAGTGACTTGTGTCATTACTATTTTTTTTTTCTGTTATTGTTCTATTAAACTGTCTTTATCTCAACCCACGAGGTTTTTTTACTTTCCCTTACCCCTTCTTTTCTCCCTCTTCTCCCTGCCCTTCTGGGGGGAAGTGGGAGAACTGCCCAAGTAGCTGCATGGTCCTAGCTGCCAACTGGGGTTGAACCACAACAGATACATAGATAGACTTTGGTACATCGTTGTTTTCACCTTTCAATTTCTATGCATCAGATTTTTGAGTGCTGTGTTACTGGTGCCAGTTCTGCAAACTTCAAAAACTACAGGGGTGCAAGTTTGTTATAAAATACAATTAATTCATAAGCTGGAAACTCAAAGATGTTTCTACAATTGTACACGTACGATGGGCACAGGTTAGCCCTGCTAGAACTCTGGTGTTTCTAGGAAAGCCCAGGGAAGCCTACACATCCCAAGCATACAGGTGGGCCATTAAATATTTTGGTCTTCTGTATGGAAAACCTCTACCAGTAGGTACTCTTATATGTTCCAGTGCAAAATTTGAAATTGCAAGATCACATGTTGACTATTGCTCAGCAGTTTTACAATAACATAAAAAGTAAATTAGCCTGAACTTATTTCATAACGGATTGCAGTCTCATCAGATTTCATAAATTAAGTTATGCTAGGTCAGTACTTTGTTAGGAAGAATAGACATGTACTTCAGGAAAAAAAAGAACTGAAAAGGAATTCAGTTCTCAGGATGACACAGATTTTTTTGTTTGTCCTTAGGCAAGATATAAAGAACTTAGAAAGGTAAAGGTACATCCTGGTAGCTTTTGAGAACAACTCTCTCCCACCACACTCCTCTCCTGTTTGTCTGAAGCGGAGCACAGAAAGTTATGTTAGGCATGTACTTCTTCCTACACTATGCAAGACATCTCAAAACAAAATCAAAAAGCAATACAATACTGAAAGGAGACACATTTAGAGCTATCTGAGTAAAAACTGAGCAGCGGCCACCTTGGAAAACAAAAATCATCTGACATCCCTCCCCAGACCATTGCCTCCTAAAGCTAAAATCATTCAATGGCACATGAAAATACTTCTTAATATTTGGAGTATACAGCATAGGCTGAGAGAAAATCAGAGGAAAGACAATCAAGCACTGATTTTTAGCCCTCATTCCTAGGCTTGATTCCGTATTTCACATCCATGTAAAACTTTTTTTTTGCAAAACTTTGATGAGTCCTTATTAGAAGCAAACTCTTCCCCATTTCTAGATAATTTTGTCAACCGCAGGAGTCCAACGATTTATTTTGTGCATCTTCTCTGTTGGATTGTTTGCCCAAAACTGACACTGCTTCAGCAAGAGAGGAGATATTTGCATGCCCTAGACAACAGCCTGCCATTGCTGAGCTGTCATTTGAATGTTACCTTGGTTTTATTAGCACAACACAGAGAGTGTAGGGTGGCAAACCCCCAAGAAAGAAGAATAGCAGCAAGTTGACACTGACTAACTTTGGGAAAAATCTGTGGGTTTAAGAGAACTGACCAAGTCATTGTCAGCACAGGCAAATCCTATTAATGTGCCTCGCATTATTTGAACATAATATTCAGAAAACAAACAAAACCCCAACAAACAGCTACAGGCACAGGCTACTTACCACAACAGTATATTTCCTTAAATTCCTCACTGTAAGTTTGTCCCCACACAAATTATCAGCTGAATGAAGATTATTACTGTAACACTCAGGTAGCTAAGAAAGCTCAATTATTTAAAGCCTATGCATTTAATTGCTAAGAAAAATCAACTAAACGCTGAAGGTAATCTCTAAATAAGAAAGGAGTAAGAAATGCCAGTCGTAAGCATATTGTCTTCATGACAGCATCTAATTGCTGACCCTATAATCCTATTGTGCTAAATGACAGCGGATCTTACTGATGAACTTCCTGATTCTGGGGAGCAGAAATGAAATTAAAACCTTGGATCAGACTGCTCTCTGATCAGTATGCTTACCGATCTTGATGGGCTTCATCCTCAAAGATGCTGAGTGCTGCTATGAAGCACAGATTGTGTGCATCTTCCAGTGGAGAGCTGAGAGTATCCAGCATCATTCCATAGACCCCCAGGACCCTGCAGAATGGAGCTTCCTACCCAGGGCTTAGAAAACAGTTTTGGGACTAATTACTGTGCGCATTGTCTCCTTCCTCAGCATTTAGCATTGATGTCATCTGCCTATAAACCTTATCAGATCAGATCAATTTCAAACCAAAACCCTGACAAAAACAAGATCAAACTATTTTTTTTTTCTTTTGGCTGCTATCTTGAATTACACCTGTATGTAATATGGCTTACATACAGGGTGATGTTAAATCAGACATTGTTTGTGTGCTCATATATGCTGCTTCTGAAACAGTATGTTACACTGTACAATAGCACTTAACTGTGTTAATACATATGAATTAGTTAAAAATAGAAAAAAAGGTCTACAGGGTTATCAAGTCAACTCATTGAAGTTAAATCTCCCTGAACCTTAATTTAGCCAATGGAAATTAGTAATTCTCTCATTCTTAGCCTAAAATTAATTAAAGGCATTAATTTGTGGGAGACAACATCATGTATAGGTTAGTAGAGCAGGAAGAAAACAGAAAAGTGAGCACTGCTCTTGAGACTGTCTGCTTTTGCTTATGCTCCAAAGAGGTGTGTTCCTGTGAATAGAGAAGAACGACGATATCTGTAAGTGACCTCAGATTTTACTAATCATACGTTGGGCATACATTAGATCATGCAAATTGCCTTTTTTCTTGGCATTTTTGTAAGGACAAAACTTGGTATGTAATGCAACGCAGTTCAGTGATTTATTCAGGTGCTGCAATTTCCCTAAGTATACTCCTTTTGCATTTCTTTCCTTGATCTCTTTGATCAAGGACACTTTGGGGCACTGAACTGAAATTTTGCAAGTACTTGGGAAGTAAACGTTTGATCAGTTCAAATCTCATCAATCTAAATTTTTAATTTTTATGCTTTTAAAATGCTTAATTTGGCTTCACTTTTTTAAATTATTAATTATCATCCAAAAGCTATTTCCAAAATATGTGGAACTCTTATTGAAATATGTGGGGTTTGTCTGCTTCAGAACTCTGTCAGAATGTGTTCTAAATGGAAAATTTATCAAAACGGATTCTTGGTTTTGATGAATCTGTGTGTTCCATAAAAAAGGTGATCAAAATATTCCTGAGCAGCTCCACTGTGAAACTTTATTAACGTTTGATCAGCACTTTGAAAGCCTAAAAATGTAAGTCACTCTGAACACAATCATTAAAATCTCGCAAAACAACAAGGAGATAGAAACAAAAGTTAAATAAAAGCAGGGAGGTGGCAGTAAAGATGAAAATATCCTAAGTTACTCAAGAATCTTGAAATATGTTTATTCTCGAGGTAGAATTGTGACCCATCACGCTCAGCAGGACAGAACGAAAACACAGTCAGAATCACCACAAATATTAAAATTAAAATTAAAGTTAAACCGTACTTCTTCAAATGACACACACAACTTAATTAAAAAAGATCAAGCAGGTGTTATAAAACACATTGTTCCCAATATCAAATAAATGAGTGTCTCAAAGAACTGCTAATGGCACATGCAGTGTCGCGGTCTGGCCTCGGACGGCAACAAAGAACCACGCGCCGCTGGGGAAGAATCGGAAGAAAAGGGCAAAACTCGTGGGTTGAGACAAAGGCAGTTTAACAGAACAGCAAAGGGAACAAGAAAACAACAACAACAACAACACGGATAGAGGCATGTACAAACACGGTTACGGAACCGCCGCTCACCGACCGGAGCCCGGACGCCCCAGCCCGCTCCCAGCGGCGATTCCCGCCCCCTCCCCCGGCAGCCCGGAGTGGGCACGGCTCACACGGCATGGAATAGCCGTGTCCCTGCCGGAGCCTGGGGACAATTAACCCTATCCCTGCCGGAACCAGGACATGCAGATTTCACACATAGTTGTCATTAAACTAGAACGTGTCTAGCTATTTCATATAGATCTGTTGTTTGCTGCTTTAGAGAAATTCTGTGTGCCAAGTAAAGGTTTCCTCATACCAGTGGCATGAAACTAAGCCAGCAGAGACAGAAAACATAATACTGACAGTGTAAAGCTCTCTGTCACACAAAAACAGTCAGATCACAAAGATCATGCACTTTAAAAACTATAAATACTATAATCCACCTAAGGTTGGCTACAATTGCTGCTTCTCAGGTGTGCAAAACGGTACTAAGATGAGAAATTAGGCAGAAGTCCCTTTTGTTAATGGAGGTGGACTGTTGGTTCGAGCTACCAGGTTTTTCAGACTAGCAGCCTGGTTCTCCAGATACCAAAGTCAATTGACTTTTTGTATCTGACACCAGTAAGAAAAGGCTCAAGCTTTGGTCCTAGCTGCACCAAGTATTTGCTGTCACCATGCCAACTTTAATCCACAGCAGGGAGACAGTGCCTTCAAACACCAACAGCTCCTTTGAGGATTAAAATATGTACTATCTAAATGAAAAGTAGGCAGTAATTTCACCAGTCACAG
Organism: Fratercula arctica; assembly: GCA_947846985.1. Lineage (NCBI taxonomy): Eukaryota > Metazoa > Chordata > Aves > Charadriiformes > Alcidae > Fratercula > Fratercula arctica. The sequence goes on along the minus strand of CANTUZ010000005.1, from coordinate 50,194,479 downwards.
AACATGCAGCTCTTCAGGAATACGATGGTGCCTATCCTAACAGAAGTCATACAAAGAGTGTATTGTATTATATTATATTAGTATACAGTCTACTGGCTGGTTTGACATGGATTATCAGGGAAATTCTGCAGACTGATTTACCTTTCTGCTTGTCCAAATACTTGGAGGCTTTGTATTGACCAGAGCAGGCTTTTTTTGTCTACTATCTGTGATTTATCCAGCATTTTATGACACGTACAGCAAAGCACTGACAAATCAGCCTCCCTCTGAGCACTGGTATTCCACTAAAAAATAGCACATTTAAAGCTAAATTGGAAATTCATCTCTTGAAAGTAGCCAGGTTAAAGAATTCCCAGTTTAGTTCATTTATTCTTCATCTGCTGTTTTGCCAAGGAAGAAATGCAGCAGACAAAACGTTGGAGCAATTACCAGCTGACTTTCCAGTAAGAATGATACAGTTTTTTCTAAAAATGGCAAGTGCCCCAGTTTATACTGTAGCTGCCAACCCTCTTAATATTCAGAGTCTAATGTCTGCACAGTTATCAAAGGCAGACACTTGTTTCTGTTCACTCAGGCAAAGAAATATTCCAGCTATAAGTACAGTCTCTTTCCCCTGTTTTTTTTCAAAATTCTTCCAAATAAATACATGTTATTTAATAAATAATACATAAAAATAAAAAAATAAAAAGCTTTCCTATTACTTTTCTACCAAACAATGCTTTTGACATGACCAAAGCCATCTAAACCCATCCTCCAACATTCATTTCTTTTTCGTGAAAAATAGACATCTGCTCCTGACCAAAAACCTGACATTTTGACTAGTGGAGGACAAGTCCACAGGAATTAACAAAATAGATTTATTGTTATCACCATGCACCAGTAGGATTGAAATTGCCATCTTTTCTTCAAATAATATTAAGCCCAAGTTTGCAAAAAGGCCATGTCTTGACCAAAAAAAAAAAAAAAAAAAGTCTACAAATTTGTCCTCTTCTGAATTCCGTATGTGATTCCTTAACTTTAGTTTCTACAATGTAAAAGGCAATGACTAGTTTTGATTACCCAGAGAATTCTGCAGTAGCTCTCTTGAAAATGTCTCAATGCAATAGGAATTCCTTGGCTGGGTCCCACTGCCTGTATTTTTATTCTAGCAATGCACCATTGATTGTGATTGAATAGAAATATAAATTTGAAAAATGTAGGTATTCCAGCACAACCTTTGTATAGATATTTTAAAAGTGGGTAAAACTAAATTACTTAAAATCTGAATATAAAACGTTGCTCTTTTTTTTGAGATAATTAAGATAAAAAGTGCATTTTTATTTATTTGTTTAATAATTCATGAGGTATTTACTAAGAAAGAATAACAAAAAAATTCTTTTGAGACTCCACTAAGACAGTCAATTAGCTAGATGCTAAATTCTATCATGAATACTTTCTAAAATGTTCAACTTCAATGTTTTTTACTGAATTGGAGTACAGTGCCTTACTGAAACAAACCTATCTGTGTTCTCTGGAACTCAAAGGGGTTCAGGGCTCTAAGCTACTGTAAGATCCAGGTATGTTAATTTAAAATGATGAAGCATCAATTAAGTCCATTAATAATTGAAGAAAAGAATAAAATGTGTAACAGCAGTATGTGGTCTTGTCTTTATTGTCCAGACACTTCCATGATGTGTTATGGTTCTTTCTAGAATTGGATAAATCTCTGTATTGATTTCACTGGTATTTTAGTGCCTAAAGTTTGAAGAAAATCTAAGACTTAAGAACTACCAGGCTTCAATATCTATAGTCAGTCCTTTTTCCCTCTACTCACGTTTTCCTGTGGGGAAATCTCTAGGATTGAACTAGACCTTACGTGTGGACAATCGTTATTAATTTCCAGTAAGATTCTAGTCTCAATAAAAAGAGAACAACTGAAGATTTAGCCTGTAAAAAAGTGGTGTTTGTAATCTCTCAGGATTTGACCCAAATGTATAAACCCTGTTCAGGATTAAATTTATTTTTTCCTTCAGATGATTTATAAAAAAAAAATACTAAGTAGTAGTAAGCTTAAAAGTGACCCCCAAGGAGTTTAAATATAAACCCACCCATCAATGATGGATCCCCATTAGTAAATATATTTTGAGAGCTATTAGGCAATCACTTTTTAATTGTTGAATATGAGCTATTTAGTGCAATTTTCCATAAGGCTTTTGAGTTGAGATTTTCAGTTATGTCTAGTGTTTCCTCTGGAGCTGATTCATTTTTACACAATTTTCTTATAACCATGCAAGAGCAGGGGAAAAACCATTTAGTCTTTCATTTTATGAGCTTAGTCCTTAATTTTAGCTCAACAGCAAGATGAGTCAAGTAGACTGTAGCTAGTGATCAGCCAGCCTTGAACACAACACACAGCCCCACAGCAAACTCTTCTTTTACAACATATCGTTCTGCTTCTTTCCCTCCCAAACGAAGGTGCATGTCAAAGTTTCATTAATGTATGTTATAACTGAAGAAAAAATCTGAAAGTTTTATAGAAAACACACTGTACCCTAAGCTGGAAAATCAGCGTAGGGTTATAGTGAGTATTCTATAAAACTTTGAAATTATATTGGTTTAATCCTAGTCTTTATTCAGTTCTTTCTAGGAGTAAGACTTCTCTAAAAACTGTGTCCATACGGCACTGAGCAGGAAAGGAAAAGTGGAAAGACATGGGAGAAAATTGCTTAGAAAATCTCTTGGGAAAATTTAGATGGAAATTAACAATTTCCCGTGGATTTTAGAGGTGGCAACACAAGAATGAAATTCCAATGTATGAAGTATCTCATGCTGTAGCTATTCATACCTTCACTCTTCCAAGAGAGATAAGAGTAAGAAAGCAACTTCAAAGTCTGTGTCCCAGAAGCAGAACATTATTTCTCTCTGTTCAATGAGCCTTATAACAAAGCTACATATGCTACTCACTGTAATTGTGGAAGTGCAAATGGGGACTGGAACTCCTGATAACTCAGGTTTGTGGGAATTTTATTGCTTGTGATACTTTTCACCATAAGATACGAAGCCACTGCTCTCAGTACTTTTATGCACTGAAAACTATTTTTGCATGCTTACTGAATTTCATTCAAATATTTGGAGAAGTAGGGCTCATATCATATCTTGAAGCTTGCAACATTCACATTATATAAGAATAATAAAGACAAATGCTTACATGTCTTACAAAATATTCAAGAATCCCCTAGAAGACAACAGCAAAAAGCAAAATCTCTGAGAAGGCGTAGAAAGGTAATCGATCTCTTGGATATCTTAGTTTATTGACTGCTTGCTGTATATGTCATACTTCAATTCAAGCTGGAAGTTACTAAATTTAATAGAAACAGGCTTCTTCGGAAGTCTTTTCTATTTAAGAGTTGAACTAATGAATCCTTTGTTTTTCAGAGGCATCCATGTAAGGAGTTGTTTCTTTGCAAAACTGCAGAAAACTAAGGATTGATTGGATCTATTCCAAGCCAAGATGTGAATACCTGTAGTTGCCAGGAGGCATTTTCCCAGCCCTTTCACATTTGGAAACAGCAAAATCAACTCCTTATGGGGATGCACTTATGCTTAAAAAGCACACAATAAACTTACTTCTCTTCCTTTTGCACTCAAACCTCAGGAATACACTCTGTCACACAAAGCCAATGCAAACAGAGAGCAGTGTAAAACTGAGCAGAGTTGCACGGTGCATTGCACAATGGTCACAAAAGCCATCATACTTTCCTGTGTTGGCACATGAGTGGTATTACCAAACCTTAATCACTGCAGGTTTTTCCTGTTTGATTTGAAACTTTTGCTTTTGCTTTCCAGATAAGGTGATCCTCATGATGTTCCTATTGTATCTTATTCTACTATCAGCTACATGCAAGTAAGATAAGAAATCCATGTAAGTTAAATAATTTTCTTCAGGTTAACACTGCTTTAAGTTACAGGAGCCCTCGCTAGTTAGATTTGATCTTCCAACTATCTACACAGATACTTTGCACAAATAAGTTTTCTGGTTGCAAACACTTGAAATCTTCTTGTTAAAAAAATTGTGTGAATAAAAGTTTATAGAAGGAGGCTATTAAACTATGAAAGAAAAACACATAGAAAGATCTGTTCATAACAAGAACAACTCACCTAAGGACTAGGTAGTTTATAGGAAAGTTCTAAGAAATGCTGTGTACTTTGTTTTGGCTGGCATCATGGTTGTAGGTTTGTATTACCTTTAAAAAAAACCCCTCAGCCTGAAGCACCAAACACAGAATCCATCTGTTTTTCCATACCATTAAGCCATCTCAGTGATACCCATTTCAGTTTTTCTCTTCTCCTTTTTAAAATTAAAAACAGAAAACAATAATGAAAAAAAAAATCAAAAAAGCTGATGCAGGGTCAGCTCAGTGAACGTTTCCATTGAAGCTTATGAAATACTTGCATTGAATTGATAACCTTTGAGAATGGAGGGAAAGTAAATACCAATAAGGAATTATTGTACTCAATTTTAAGAACTGATTTTGATTTCATGTCATGAGTGCCTAGCACTCAGTAAAAATTCCTGAAGACTTATATTGCTGTTCAGTTTATAAATCATTGGGTTTTGATCTTATGAGGCAGTTTCAGAGTCTCTTTCTATTTTACATTGACATAATACGTTTCACCCTGAAAGATTCCTAAACATTCAAGATTTAATTTTCCTTCAAGTGAAGTAAAGGCTGATGCAAGGTGGAAAACAGTAATTCCTTTAACTGCTTTAAAGTACATTTTAGGACAAAACATGTAGAAAATCATGACAACCAGCAAAAGCTACAGAGTTTATCTACGTATAATATTAGGGCTAACTCTGTTACCTTTTAAAAATGTATAAATAACCTTGTGGGAGAATTCTGATGCTTACTCAAACACCTCCACAATTCCTTCCATTAGCTACCTTTAAAGCATAAGAAAAATTCCTCACAAAATTTACTAACTCTTTGAAAAGTTTCTTATGCTGTCAGACCCTCATTTCTCTACTAGGCTGAAAAGGAAGGGGGGAAAAAAAACAAGGGAAAAAAGCAACAAAAGATTGCTACTTCTGCTCACAAAACATACTTAATTGGTCTTTTTCCTCTGCTTGTCACAACCTGTCTGACACATAGATTGTAAGCTTTCTGAAGCAATGATTGTATTCTCTGCTGCCTGTTTATATAATGCTTAACATCAAGGGGAGATGCAGGATGTGGAGGTTGTGCTTTGTTCCTACACCATAACACCCATGTTTTTTAAAAGGATCCAGTCGGTAGCATTTAGAGTAGAACACAAAGTCTAAAGCTTTTTAGCTGTATGTCAGGCCATTAATTCAACAGACCCACTGACTAAACCATTGGTATTGCTTCCAGCAGTTCCTTGATTTTTCTTGTGGGTGTTGCAGTCAAATACCAAAAAAGTCCAAGCTTTGAGGTTCTAAGTGAATACTAGCCTTATGTAAATTGACTGATTATTCTACGAGAAGAGTTCTGCTTTATACAGTTTAAATTTCCAAATTTTTGCTAAGGATGAAAATTGCAGACCTTCAGTAGCCTTTTCCATTATCCTTGCTAGAAGAAGTAAAAAAATTATTTAAGACCTTCAGAATTCTTGCTATTTATGCTTAGAGTTTTGTTACTTTCCTCAGTCTCACACCAAGACAAACATCTGTTTGCCTTGGTACATTGCAGTAGCTTTCACCCTGAAAACGTTTAACTTCTTTTGCAAATTTATGATTGATCTTTTGTCATTTCAGTGGTGGCTCAGCTATAATATTGAGCTGACTGGAATAAAAGTTATAAAAATGATTTACTACAAAATACTTCTGTTACAGACAATGCCGTGTCTTTTCCATCCTTTTTTTCTATATTTACCAGACTAATTCAAAGTTTGCTTCTGTTTTTAAGTCTTCTGAGCTAGTAGTAAAACAATATGTGAATCTGGAAATACTAACAGGATGAAGTGAAAAAGCTAACAGTGGCAAAGAAAACCTTTTCTCCAATGGGAGAATAACAAATAAAAAATAAAAAAAACCCTAGGCTAAATGCTCTGTTTTCCGAAACTGAAGCAAGAAAGTGCTGTACTCATCCTGTTTTAACTTACATAACACATTGATGATGTGATCCTAAAAACTAACCTATGCCAATCATAATAGCCATATTATGTACTAAAACTTCACAGCTGTCCAAACCGGAGATACAAAATGCAGATTTTTTGCAGTAGCTACAGATACCTGCACTGCTTGAAGGTTCCACCGCCTCTGCAAAGAGAAGATATGAATGATAATGAGACAGATAATTCTACATTTTTCTGAAATCTTGGTTATTTCCATTTGATAATTTAATCTAGAGCTTGATGACTAAATTTTGCAGTATTTATGCTTAGCGAAGAGTAGAAGTAGTTGTATCTTAGACAGCTTAGTATTAAGATATCCACCTTACAAAACAGAACACGCTGCTTTACCAGTATACTACTAAGGCCTCTGCCACTGGCTGACATAATGACATTTGGCAAGCAACTTGTCTCTGTTGCACCATTTCTCCCTTTGAAATAGATATGAATAATGCTTTTAAAAGAACAGGCTCGAAATGCCCAAATAGTACTTTGAAGGAAATATTTTTTATTTTTTGCCAACCCTACTGAAGGAATTCTGCTTTAATATCTAGTTGAGCCATCATAGCATCTGTAACATCAAAGCTACCATTTTCTGCAAGCAGTATACTGACCCATTGCAGGGCTGGGACAAATAGGAAGTCCAGAATGGCCAGCCCTGGGCCAGGCATGCATGGCAGATCTACACTATAGTTGACGAAGCTGGGGGCCTACTGAAGTTTTGAAATCAACTTTAGAGCTGCAAGGTCAGGTGAACTGATTGAATCATGTTCTGAGAATATATGTTAGTTTCAGTCCATACTGCTCTAATTGAAATCTGCATTTTGAGAGAGCTCTCATGAAGCATTTTTAATCCATGTTTGGAAAAAAAAATGTGTAGGTATGATTTTCTCATTTGCAAAAAATACTATATCTTGATATACCTGTACAATTTTGGACACAAGTCCTCTGGGTCAATGCCAATGAGCAATTCAGTGTTCCTATATAAATTCTAATCAATTGATATGGGAAATAAATAGAAACTTACTTCTATTTCAAAAGCAAAAACTCATGACAACGAGTTTCCATGTAACAGTTTCTTACTGAAACTGAGATAATATTGAGACTGTGTATCTCTCTGCAATCTTATTTCATATTGTAAGACATCTAAACGACAGAACTACCTTACTTAGTGTTCAGTGATGTCAGAAAATTGTTACTTAACAGACCAAGCTATATGGCACCTCTTTCTTCCCCAGCAGTCAGGGACTTCTGAATTATTGATCTCTTCATGTGTTCCTCTTGAAGATATAATGATTATTAAGTTAGAAGATGATTGTATTTCCTCCATATCCAAGCTGGGTCTGGCAAAGAGTTGCCATGTGAACTTAGTGACTTAAATCTTCACTAGCATTGGGCTATCTGTTCAGTATTCCTTTGCACAGTATAGCCATTCCTTCATTTCCAGCATTAAAATTCCTTAGCTTACATTCTAGGCTGATGCAGAATAATTTGGGCCAGGTTTTAGGTAACCTTTTTCACTCCTGTTCTTCAGAGCTAGCTCTTACAGACCTTTCCAGAGGCTCCAGTAATGCTGGCTATGGAAGAAGCATATACGTGCACACCGTAGTTTGGAATTGAGTGGTGAAAACAAGTTATATCTACACTGTATAGCTTCTTTGGATTTGGATTAAATTTTGGATTAAACACTTGTTCTCCCTGTAGGGAGAGCACTCAAGTGTATATCAGTTCTTCTACTTCTCTCACCAAAGGAAATACCTATGTATCAGGGAGAATCTCAGCGTTTATGTAGACAGTGGGGACAGTTGAAGGACTAGGATACCAAAACAAAGGAACATAGCTCTATGACATATAGTTGCACTAAGGTGTAGCATCTAATAGATTGGTCTTTCCACCAAAAGGATTTTATTTATTTATTTATTTATTACATCTAGCACGGGAGAAGGCTTTACTCGGGACACAGATCTATGTTCCGTTGCTTTGACTGCTTGAAGCCACCGAGTCACAGCTTAGGGGATTGCTCCAAATTTGTAAACTTCAAAAGGTGCTTCAAGGGACAGAGCACATGTCCACTGCTCTCCCAGTTAGAGAAATTCATACTATTCGTCAGATCATTAAATAGGAATGGCACAAGAAAAGGAGTCTGATTCTATATTTTACAAGATTCATGGGCTCTTGAAAAGAGAAATACAAGTTTCAATATAATTGCTTGCTCTTTTATATTTATTGCTGGGGAATTTTTACCTCTTATGCAAGGGTTCTTCCCATTACAATAATACATAAATAATAGATGCAGAGTGTATCGTCTTCAGCAACACCTTCTGATTCATATTTCATTACAATTTATAGCTACAGCTGACTATTGAAAGCTGGAAGTTAAAATACTTTCAGAGAGGAAAAGATAGCAGAATATGGGCTTCTTGTCCTATTCATAAGTATTCCACCCACACAGCTTCTGCTGTCTTCCATAAAAGAAAGTTAGTAATTTCAATACAAAAGTTCATTAGTGGAATTAGCAACTGACTTGCAAACCAGAATTAAATCCTTTATCCCAGAGAGAGACAAGTATTTAGGAAACAAGATTTCTCTTGGTATTTCCTTCTTCTAGTGACTACAGTTTTGGTGATTCTTATGCTTAGGTATCTATTGCTTCACATGTGGCTTCGTTATTATGAGTTTGTACTGAAAAGTAGGTGATATAGTATTTAATGTTGTTTCATAGCTCTAATTTTTGAGGTATCAGAAATTATTATTGTCTTCAGAAATATCATATATTTCTTGCTGTTCTTACTGCTTGAACATCAATATATATACGGTATTGCCAAGATAACTCAAAAAGAAAATCTGAACATTTATATATTGACTATCCATGATTCAGATCAGACTCCAGTGAAACAATAATAATGAACTACAGCTGCTATCAAAGATGCTATGTAAATGTTCTACTTTTCAAGAACATAACATGAAGTATCTTATGCAACAGGTAACCAATAATCCAAAAAGTCCCTTCACAACCATTTTGATGTGGTCCCTGCATTTATAGTCTGTGTTTTCCAGAGAATCATCTATCTCAAAGTGAAATTCATGTCTGTGTAGATAGGCAGCATAAGGCTTATAACTCATTTACACCCCTAAATTAGAATTTAATTGGTATATAAACAGTGTATTGCTCTTCTGCTGGTTCCAAGAACAGTGGAGAGTCTTGCACTTTTAACTATTTAGTAAGTGTACAGAAAGATTTTTCAGGTAATTTGACTTAGTGTGTTCCCCATTTCTGTCTTCTCATCTGCTACATTTAGGGATCAACAGAAAAAGAAAATCATGAGCTGCTGAAGACAGCAATTCAGAAGACGGAAATAATTTTTTTTTAGTGCCCTGCCAATGCTGCCATTGTGAACATTAGCCATCCAGAATCATCAGTGCCAGAGCCTGCATGGATTCAGTCCAGGGCTCCAGATCCCAAATCAGGCTGTCGTTGACGCTTTGTTAATATATAAATTATTTACTGAAACATAGCCAGTCAAAACAGAATACTATTTGTGTGCACGTGAATGTCTCGCTGTTCCTGCCAAGAGTGACTCATGTTTAAGGAGCACAAAGAAAAAGAGGGCTCAAAATGGATATTTAAGACCTGATTTTTTTTGTTGCTTGTAGCTTGTACCAGCATTTCTACCTGTGCAAAATACTGCTCAACTGTTCAGAAAGTTTAACACTTGCTTACATTGAAGTAACAGACAGTAAAAATTGTTACGGAATGGAAGTTCAGGTTCACAAAATATGACCTGTGTATAAAAAAAAAACATATAAAAATGATTAGGATATGTGTATGAGCTAAAAATTAATGGTTTTCATTTTATTTTCAGCATTCCATTGCAGAAAAAAAAATAGGTTTTATAAATTGACTTGTACACTCATTGTTTTTCCTAGCTGCTGTGCTATCAGAAATGGAAGAGAGCAGAACAGAACCGCTTTCTGTGATCATCACTTACACGTTGGCAAATGCGACTGCTACACTGTTTATTACATATAGCACTGTAGTGGGCAATGATGTGTCTCAGGATTAGAGACATATTTGTGACAGGAGCTGTACATGCATAACAAAGATACAAACTCTCTCTGTTTGAAGGCTTATCATCTAATTCCTCATCACCATGGAAAAGTTCATCACTTATATTCCTTTATTATAGCCCCTTAGTGACTACTTGGAACGCAAATTACTACTCAAGTTTAGCTTGCACTACTTCCCAGGCAACATAAAATAATCAGAAAAAGTATTTTAATTTTTATTTTTATTTTTTTTACCAGAGTAAATGTACTATTCTTGTATCACTGCGTTAAACTGCACATTTGATTCAATGTCTTAGCTTCTGACAGCACCTCTCACTTTCTCATGCAGACAAGCAACAACAGATGAGAAACAGAGAGAGAAGCCCACCAGACAAAATTGTCAGCACAGCAATCTGTGGTCACACCAGATCAGGATCTTTATCCAGAGTCATTATATTCAATGAGATTGCCATTGATTTCAACAGTAGGATGAATTCTTGCTGCCTACTCTTGCCAGTAATTTCAGTGCTAAATGATAATTGACTTGTATCAAAGTCCCTGTGTGTTGGAACGTGACTACAGAAACTCCTGAATTACAGAGAAAAGGATTAGATATTTAAGTCTCCACTCAAACTGAGCATCTATACTACAGTTCTGTGAGAAGAAGTGAAAATTTTAGTCTGATTTCTTCAGTCCAGTGATTCCTCTGCAAGACTACATATTAGAGTAGGCTTGTGTTTGACATTCCTGTTAAACCTGTTCCTTACTCTTGGCAAGACCACTGTAGACGTGTGCCTGAGGACACAACGTGCATGCTTACGTTCTTGTGAGAGATTTGAAATAGTACCAGTTATTGAAATTCATCATTATTTCTTACTAACTAAAAACCTGAGAGGAGGGAAAAAAAAAGATCATAAACTTTGGCTCTTCCTGACAACTGACCTTTCAGGATTAAAAAAGGATGATAATAACAATACAAAATAAATCTTGAGCTGGTCAAAACATTATCCATTACATCAGCCAAGGCCCTGCTTGGAATGTTAGTGTTTAAGGTTCTTTTTTCAGGTTCTGTAAAGCCAAACTGTGTTTTTATACTTGTATGTGAGAATGAATTTAGTGCCTACTAGAGAATAACTGGTCAGGCTTTCTTAATTGGATTGAATATGAGAAGATTAATAATTTTCCATACAATACTCTTTGGCAATAAAAAATTCATGATACCCTGCAATACTCCTGATAATCCAGTCATGAACTCCACTGCTCAATCCTGACATAGATCTTGATCACTGGTCTAAGTCATAGGACTATTTAAATCGGCAGACTCTCCTGGGATCCCAGAAAAAGCACTGCCTTCCCTCTGTCATTTACATGAACTTTATATGTCTTGTTTCAAAAGATGCAATTAAATCAACTAAACTAATCCTTTAATAAATAACAATATATGACTATGTGGATACCTGTACATACAAAACAAAACCCCAAGAAGATGTTTCACAAAGTACCAGAACTGAGGCTGTACATTAGTCACTCCTGTGTACAGCTAGGTCTGACTCACGGTTTCAGCTTCATTTGATTTTCTTCTAGCCCTTTCTTACTTTCAGTAAAACTATCAATGTTTTGAATTCAACCAGCAATGGGTGAACCAGTAATTGAAATATATTTCTTTATATTCTTTACTAACTCTTTAGTAAATCATATTTAATAGGAATGAAATAGTTTTTCAACCTGAACCAAGCAACATAATGAAGTGACAATGCACTATTTAACTTTTATTTTCCAACACACGTCTTTAACAGCTAACCTCACTAGATACACTGAAAGTGGGATGAAAGACATTTTTTTAAAGTCCTGTGTTATATCTCTGCCAGCTTGACTGCAGTGTTTAAGTGCTCTCATAGAAAATTATTCTCAAAGACACAATTGCACTGTGTAGGAACATTTCATTTTCAGTAGTGGGATAGACATATTTTCTCATTCAGTTGAGACTCAAAACAGAAGACACAAAAATGTTGGTGGTGGTGGTGGAAAATAGATGGAATTTTCACAATTTTGGATACAGAGGAACAAATCAACAAGTCACCCATGTTTCCAAGTATTTTTCAATTTGGTGTGCAGACAACACACCTTTCTTCCTTGATGAATAACAGGAAGACTGAGAAGTCTTTACTTACACGTCTTTTAGTGGTTTTCAAACTCTAGTTATGTAATGAAAACTTCAATTTTGCTGTCGTCAAATCAATGAAATTAACACTGATTTAATATAGGTATACAGCAAATACTCAAATTAAACGAGAACACAACCTGAAGAAACCATAGCTGTAGTTAGCACCACTGATGTGTGATTTCTTTCATATATGAGAATTTTCTCCTTGTTTGCAATTTTCTTTCTTTCTTTGCAGTTGCCTTAGAGAAATATATTCCTTTGCTTCATTGGCTGACAAAAATACCTGTCTTTACCATATTCTTTTTTTTTTTTTTCCCTTTTCTCATTCCTCCTTTCTTTTAGTGAATTTCAGTCTCCTGGGGTTTAGACTGGGATCTTAATCTCAAAAAGACAACTTTTGATTTCTACATCCTTTGAGAGTATTTCACTGTACAGTACTTTCCACTCGGATGGCTTCAGGACTGAGGCACTATATGTCATGTGAAAGATGCTGAGGATATGCTCTGAAATGACAATTTTTTTTAACGCTTATTGCTGATATGTTCTTACTTGCAGAGTGAATGTAAATGTACATTGCAAACCAATGTCCTTAGAGGCAGGTAGTTAAAAACAATCTATGTGTGTTTGTAAATCATTAATACTGCTGCAGCACTGAGAACATTCTAGGTACTGAAAATGATTGTAAGGTTACTGTGAATACTTCAGTAACATTCATAGATAACAGGTCACAGAGCTAAAATGCACACTTTTCAGCCATGACCACGTATGCTGAGAAAAATGTTCTAGTGCTCTGGCAGCAAAGGGTTGGTTGTGCTCCACTGCAGCCTCAGTGGCATTTCATTAGGGCACAGCAGCACAGATGACAGACTAGAGACCCAGCAGAGAATGGTCAATAAAACCACCGTTGTGTTTCAAGATGCCATCAATAAATGCCATCAAGATGCCTTCTGTCTAGACTATGCTTTAGCTTAAGCCAGAGGAATTCTAGTTCTGAGCTGTAAAGAGCAAAATCAAACATAAAACCTGACATGACTCCGTATGCTACATCGACACAAGTCTTTCTTGTCCCTGCCCTGTCAAGTGACCATACTGTGGCTGGTCAGGAAATCTGAAATATGAATGGCATCTGCTTGTCTTGTCAACAAGTATATAGACTCATACCGACATTGATTCATAGCCTTTTCCAAGAACTAAAAAGGCAGAGTAGTTTTGCAATTAGGTGGCTGCAGTATTTACAGCATTCAGTCTTTATTTTTATCTTGAATCAAGCCCTATTTAATTGTAAATTTAAACTTGTGAAGCTTTCAACTACCATTATGTATTTTTCTCTCAAGAAAAATGCAGCTCTTACATGTAGAATCTCATGCAGGTTCTTCTTTTTGGGAAGAACAATTAATAAGATCATTATCCTTTATCCACCTAATCTTGAGCAAATATTTTATCACACCTCAATAAAGTCCATAAAGTGTTACAGTAACATGGAGATACAAACACTGATAGACAGGGATATAATAAAAGAAACTGAATATAGAATTAGTCAAAACTAGTAGGGTTTTATTTCAGTTTGGGCAGTGCAATGAGTATCACAACCAGTAGAAAGCAGGAAGATACAGTAAAAGAATTGTATGAAAAGCGTTTTTGAAATTTATAAAGTCAAACCAAGGGCAGAATCTATTAATCCACAGTCTCCATTTTGAGACTAAAAAGACTGTCAAACCCAAAAGGACAGATTACACTTTTAAAAGATGCCCTGAGAAAGGCAGGCAACTCCTACCTTAGCCCAAAGATTCAGTTCTGCTCCTGTCCTCAGCCATTAGAATTAAGACTCCCTCTCTTGGATGCAGACAGGGAATGACCTGATGAGAAACAAGATATGATTTACTTTTAGATTTGTTGTAGAGAAATACCTCTTGACACCATGTAATGGTTTTTCTTTCAAGTATCCTCAAACATTCAAATATAATTCCATTTAATGTTATATTACTGATTATATATCAAGTCAATCCAGGTGTTTTATTAAAAATAAAAAAGGCCCATTTGTTATTGAAATGAACTTCATTTGAAATTCAGGTGACTGAAAAACAAAACTTGCAAATTTTCTATAGCATGTCCAAATCTGATTACATACAAACAATATACATATTTGTAATGTTGCCATGATTTTAAGGTAGAAAGTAATGTAATATATTTCATGACCTCCAAGAAACAGACAACTTGTATTGGATTGTAAAACATTGGCCCTTAATATAACACAGAACTCACAAAGAAGATTATACAGATCATATTGACTCATTAAACAATTCTTCATGCAAATAACTCACATTACCCAACCTTTATCAAAATTCTGAATTTAAATTCTGAATAAAATATAATGTTCCTGAATTTTTTTCCTTTTTTCTCTGTAAAAAAAAAAAAAAAAAAAAAAGTCCAACATTCAATTCAGGCCTATAACAGTGAAGAAGGTTGTTTTACTTTGTTTAGCATTGCGATTATTAAAAATAATTTAATAAAGATTTTGTCATATATTGTTTTTTGAAATGTAACCTTCAATGAAGGCATTCTATGATTAAGTGTATTATTAAGTATAACTCACATACAGTTAGATTGTTTTAGTTTAAAGTTATATGAAAAGACATTCTTAGGACATTATGAAATAACTTTTTGACAGATGAAAGGTGATTGAGAAAGTTAGCTCTGCAGCCATGAGAGTCGAGTCATAATTACATGTACTATGCTTTGTTCTGCTGTACAACGTGTGAACCGGACAATTAGGTAGGTGAAAACATTCATTTCCCTTTCTCCTTGCTATGCAAAGAGTGGTATTGCCTAAAGTTAGAAGTGTCGTTAACAGCTTCATGCCGTCGTTCACTGTCAATTTTCAAACCGTTTGATAGTAATTCATGTCTCTAACGCAGTTTCATCTCTGACTTGAAAATACACGAACAGGTAACGGGTTATTTCTCTTTTATGACTGGTAACAAGCAGCTATTGAAAACATTTTGCTATTTCCGTGGCTTGAAGGAGTAGTGCTTGCAGACAAAATACATTCCTTTTAAAATAAGAAACAATTAAAAACAAAACAAAACAAAAACAAAAAAAAACCAAAAAAAACCAAAACAAAACAAAAAACCCAAAAACCAAAACAAAACAAAAAAAAAAACACCAAAACCACCACCACCCCCGCCCCCCCAAGCAAACTGTTAATTGTTTCCTTCGCTGAAAGAAAGATTTACATTTTGTTGGAAATGCACCGAGTTGTTGTATTACCGAGCGTGACAGCGTGCCCTACGCCCTGCCCCCTCAACCTGGCCTTTGTCTCCCGTAACGCTGCCCAAGCAATAACCACTCGTGGTGGTCATAATGGGTGCTCCTAGTCTTGATGGCTCCATCTAGCTCGTTGTTTCGGGGCGGCAGATAACAACACAATAGCCAAGGGCTAACTTCAGCAACGCGCCCACCTAACCGCAATACCGGTACTGTGGTTGATAGGCAAACGTGACTATTTTACTCCCATAAATACTGAAAAGCCCAAGAGCCCTTTGAGCTCTCCTGAATGGCAGCAGGCTGCATGCCAGGATCTCCCCTTGAGTAGGGGCACCTCTCAAGGTTACTCCTCGAGATTCAGATACTCCTTGACGAAACAGATCCTTGGTAAGTGACTAATAACATGCTAAACTTTGAAATCTTACCTAAGTGACATAAAGGATTGATTGCACATATATAATCCTTTAGACACAAACCGTTGACCAAGTCTGGGACTAGGATTGGATCCATCTGCACCTAGACTCCTCTCTGAGAAGGAGTTTAGAAAGCAAGGGGGTCCTTTCTGAATCTTGATTCAACAGGAGGGTCTCATTAACAGTTTTGTCTCACCCTGTCCTCTATGCAGCAAATAATCAAGTGTGCTTTGCCATCAAATCTTGTTAAAACACTGTTGCATTTACTATCAAACCTTGTTAAATCTCTGGTTTATATCAATAAATGTATTGCTGTTTCACTCTATGAGTGAAGTGCATCATTCCTTCTGTGACACCAGGTAGTACCAGAAAAATGCAAACCAAGAGATTTAAATGGATGATGTCTGACAAAATTCTTGTAATTTTTTGTTGCTTCTGCATTGCTCATCATATTCTCTAGGTTTCTAAATAGTCTTATTTTTAATAATCAACATTTTTCTAAGAATTCTGTTCCCACAAGCTACACCAAGATGAAATGCAGTTTCAGCCTTGGCGTGGTTTAACCCCAGTCGGCAGCTAGGACCACAACTGCTCGCACAGTTCTTCCCTCTTTTCCCCTAGAAGGGCAAGGAGAAGAGGGAGAAAAGGAAGGGAAAGAAAAACAAACAAACAAACAACACAAAAACAAAACCCAGACTCATGGGTTGAGATAAAGACAGTTTAATAGAACAATAACAGAAAAGGAAAATAGCAATAATAACAATAATAACGCACAGGTCATTCTCACCACCCTTTAAATCAGTGAATTTGCACCCTCTTGAGTAGTGAATGTGAATTCCCACCCCCTGGGCAACCCCCATTTATATACAGAGCATGATGTCTATGGTACAGAATATTCCATTGGCCATTCCATTTTTCTGTCTATGTTCCTTCTCAGCCTCTATAGCAAGATGAAAAGAGTACTTGAAAAGCATAAACATCACTTAGCAACAACTAAAACAATATACATTGCTGACATTCCTTTCACAGCAATCACTAGAAAGAAAAATAACTCTTTCCCAGCTGAAATCAGGACAATCCTTCAGGCAAGTGACAACTCATAAAGCTTCTTTAACCTTTTCCCAGTTCTTTGACTCATTGTGGTTCTTCAGGATTGTGTCCGTGGCAAAATCTGCTGGAAATAATACATTTTATAAGAACACTTTTAAAGTTTGTTTCTCCAAATGCCTCACTTCAGCCATAAGAACTCACATGTCTTTTTCCAGCTCCACCACAACTTCCAAGGCTGTACTCTGAAACCTCACTGGCAGCTGAGAACAGATCAGCAGTGCAATATAGCCAAGTCCTCAGCAACTTCGGTGCTTCTTCAGCACAAACTCCTCACCATGGGTAAACGTTTCCAGGTGCTTCTGGTAAGCCACTGAGATCATATCAGAAGGGGCTGATTTCCATTATTGTTTGTAAAGTACTAATTGCATAAAGCACTCTCTATTGTTTTTTTTCATTTATTCCTCCCCCAATTAAAAATATTATCATCTGTATGTTGAAGGAAGTGATAATCACCTTGATTATTAATGACATCACTAGTAGTTTTCTTCCTCTGTTGTTTTCTTTATATATATATATATAAAAATATAAAATTCTGAACTCCAGTATAATTTTTTAACAAGTCAGTCAGCATAGATTTCCCTCTTTCAAAGCTCTGAGATTAACTTTGTTTGAATACTGGGTTTTTTCAAGCTTAATTTTACACTAAAACAAAGCTTACCACTTTCAGAAGTTATACTATACTTTCAGCAGTTACACTATTGCTCTGCAAAGATGTACTCAGTGGATTCAGTCTTCCCTTTATGCTATATGCATTGAATTAAATGAGTGATACACCTTAAATAAAGGGTAGGTCATCAGCCTGTTTGGAGCATAGTGAGGGCAGCTGGTGTTCAATCCTGACCTATTATCGTTGTCCCAAAGCGGGGTCATTTACCCCGTGTGCAAGATGTCAATATACACACAGAGTAGATGTATTTATTTAAATAATTTCTGCAGAGATGGGTGCTAGGTGGTAATCCACAAAGCTAACACACAGGTCTACAAATTCCTCGGAATATTTATATGGTTTAAAACATAGAAATACACACCCTTAATTATAATTATTGGTTACTACCTTATCTTAATTTCTATCGGTGTCCTGTTTTGACAATTGGTTAGTACAGTCTCTCACTTTCATTCAAAGCTACAAGTTCTTTAATTGATGTGCGCATGCTCTAGTACTTGGGGTGGGGTAGGGGGTAGTCCAGTTCAGTCTCTGAGTTGCAATCTCCCACTGCTGCCTTTACCTTCTGCCCAGTTACTGCAAATCTTTGTTGACTTTACGCTTCATCCAGCAGCTGTCCAGTTTTCAAGTGGTTTCGGTGCCTCCTGTGGAGGGATGTTCCCTTGTTATCAGCCTTGTGTTCTTCTTCAAGGGTACATTCATTAGCAAGGCATGTATTGTTTATACCAAGTGTCCAGTTTCACAAGGCCTTGTAACCTTTCTTCACTCTTGCTTAGTGAGAAATTCTACCTTCTAAAATACATTGTACCTTTTTAAAACTACTTTATAGCTTTTTTAAGTATGTCATTATGAATGTAGTTTGATACACATAAGATGGTCCTCTTCTTGTCCTTCCCAGTCCCCCTGCTGCTCTGTTTCCTCTTCTCTGTAAATTAATTCCTTCCCTGAGGGGAGAATAACCACAGAATAGAAAGGACCTAAACAGGCCATGCAGAAGCCTTTTCTAGAAAAAAAGGCAGTAAGCCTAAAGTTAGTTCGTTTTGCAGTTCAGAGTGTATATCTAGGATTTATTAGCATATCATAAGATGAGGAATTCTGTTTTCCTGATTGTTTTGCTTGAAACCTTGACCTCATTTCTCTGCATTGTACAGTCACAGGGTTGCATAAATATCTATGACCCTTTGGTCCAATTTAGTCCAATTATATTTACATAGCACTAAAGCATTAGCTTTTAAACTTCAATTGTCTAGCTAAATTTAACAACTAACACACTTTACCAGCTTTTATTATATGAACAGATATCTACTGCTTGAATTTTGGTAATATTAATGTAGCAATTTTCACAAGTATGTGATGCATCACCTTCTTCACATCTTTTGCCCTTTGTGCATACTTCAAATATGTCTGCCATTTTTTAAAGCATTTTAAAAACTGTTGCCCCTTTTGCCACACATTAGCCTCCAAATGACCATGGTTATGGTCAAACATTAAATACAATGCCAGTGACTGTCTAAAGTATGAAAAATTGATATACTGACTCATCAAGAAAAAAAAAACACAGAAGGTCTATTGCAGTAGAAAACAAAAAGCTCTCTCTTTTGCAAGGACAGAAAAATCAGGTCCATGGTTTGTAAATCAGTGAAGTATGCAGATTCAAAGGATTAAAAAGAGCCTGTAGAAAATGGAAGATCATTAACATCACTTACAGTCACCTACAAGAAGGTCTGCAAGGAGGATCTGGGGAACTACAGGCCTGTCAGTCTGACCTTGATGCCAGGGAAGATTATGGAGCAGATCATCTTGAGTGCCATCCTATGGCACATATAAGAAAGCCAGGTGATCAGGCATGGGTTTATGAAAGGCATGTCCTGGTTGACTAATCTGATCTTCTATGACAAGATTATTTGCTTAGTGGATGAGGGAAAGGCTGTGGAGGTTGTAGTGAGGTGTGCGTCGATCTCTTCCTCCAAGTAACAAGTGATAGGATGAGAGGAAATGGCCTCAAGTTGCACCAGGGGAGGTTTAGTTTGGATATTAGGAAAAATTTCTTCACTGAAAAGGTTGTAAAGCATTGGAACAGGCTGCCCAGGGAAGTGATTGAATTACCATCCCTGGAGGTATTTAAAAGACAGGTAGATGTAGTGCTTAGGGACATGGTTTAGTGGTGGACTTGGCAGTGCTAGGTTAATGTATGGACTGGATGATCTTAAAGGTCTTTTCCAACCTTAATGATTCTATGATTCTATGATTTGTTCTTTCTAACAGAGCATCCATGCTGTGAATGTGTAGGACTTTAAGACCCAGAAACTAATGATATATGAACACAGAAGCACCTTGAAAAGGTAATTTCTTACCATAGCTTTCACTAGGATTTGGACTGTAACAGTGAAATCCTGCAGCAATGAAAGCCACAGCAAATGACAGTGTTAGATTACAAACCCTGTCACACAACCCTAGAAGAGAAAAAAATTTCTCTTTACATTCATAGGTCATGCACTGTCCATGTTTTAGTCCAGTAGTAATTAGTAATTAAAGTATGTAGCATCTAAATGTCTTCATATGAGAATTTATGTAATGTTTATGTTTTTCTTAGTTTTTGCAGAACTAACGGTAGATTGAAGTTTATTCCAAATAAATGCAAACCAAACAATTATGTATCACCACTCAATGCACTTTAGCCAATTAATAGGAACATTTAATCATAGAAGAAAATTATGCTGTTTCATATTCCAAAGAAGTCTGGGAGGAGAAAATGTAGACTTATATGTACATCTTAATGCTTTCAGTAGATTTAACTGAATTTTGCAGGATTTTAAGCTTTATCTCTATGGTTGGGCAACATCTGTGGTAGAGATAAATTCTACAAATATGTATGTTTCTTAAAAAAGGTATTTATCTAACCACTCAGTGCAAATATCTGTGAAATGATAAGCTGTCTCAGCTCCCTTCCATGCAAATGAAGGATACTCAGCATCTCAGAGAATCAAGCCTCAAGCTAGTGAAATTGATCAGCCATTTCCACTTAGATTTCAATGCAGTTCTTTAGACAAAATAAAGAAAATCCTTAAGAAAACACCGAGTTGATGGCCTATTGCATATACACGTATTAAGTTTTTCAGGTATCCAAAGATATCTGTATCGCACCTGCTCTTACTTAAAAAAACTATAGTTAATCCATGATATCGCATATAGCTTTCCAAAATACATTTATGTCTATAAAAACAAGAATTACCTGGAAAAAGTGGGAAAGCCCAGCATCAGACTTAAGCTTTTACATATTTAATATTGTACTCATCCAAATGTCATATTTTCCAGTGTCATTATAAAAAAAAAAAACAAACAAAAAAAAAACAAACAAAAAAACACAAAAACAACAACAAAACCAAAACAAAACAAAAAAGAAAACAAACACAAAAAAACCCACACACAAAACCCAAAAATTATAGGATATAACTATGCAGAAAATACTTGGCATCAATTTTTATAATCAGTAGCCCAAATCTAGGGAGAGCAGAGAGTAATATTTAAAACAAGCTCAAAGTAGTTTCAGAGTTATTGATTTGATTCCACTATGGTGCACTTCCAGCATTGCTATTCTCAGTGAGTCTTATGGGTATAATTATTCTGTCCTTCAGAAACTATACTGGTTAAGGCAAAAACAACAAAAGTGAATACATTTTGTCTTATATTTTTTTAGTACCATATTGCCCTTTAATACTGTGTAGGAAGGATTTTTTTTCCTGTCATTTGTTACATACTTAGGAAAGAAGGAATGATTGAAAGTGGGTAGCTCTTGACAATTTTCAGGTAGGCTTATCCTTTCATAAGCTGTGCATCCAATATTCTTACATAAACCTAGGATGCTTTCTGTTGTCAGGGCATCCCCAAAAATAAAGACAACAATAACTTCATTTTCTCCTGCCAGTTTTCCTACTTATAAGAGAGGATAAAAATTATATTTACTAGCTAACAAACCTACCACACAAGATGTATGGGAGGATGAACTTGTTGACAAGCTACATTCTGGAAGCTTAGTAAACATCAAATATCTATTTAAATGTGCAATGCAAGTTGATTTCTATAAAATTGCATATATGTCAGAAGCCCTTAGTTACGTTTTGGAAATAAATAGTTGCTCAAAGTTGAAGGTCTCAATCTTAGCTAAACGCAAAAGTAAAGACCTATATTTCAGAGCTGCTGAACACCTGTGGAAATCAGGACACCTTAAGAGTGTGCGTCTGCTGCTCTGTGCAATACGAGTATACATTCACAGAATACGCAATAGCAGTCAGGATGTCACTCATATTGCTGATGGAGAAGACTCTACTGGAAATTATTACCTTATCTGTAGGATACTCATCCAAAGAGTGGGAAAATGGGCTTAATTCTTTCCTTAGACTGAATAGTATCCAGTTCACATACTTTATTTCATTTGCAGATGCTCTAACCCTGAAAGTTTATGCAAGATGCTCTCGTTCTGCTTCAGTTAATACACTTTCCTATGAAGGATATAAGAATGATCGGGCTATTGACAGAAAATGCAAGACACTTATAGTCATACTATATTGTCTCTTAAAGACCTACACATAAGTCCTAATTAGTATTTAAAAATGTTGCAGTGTTACTCAGTGTTTCCAATGAAGCTTTAGATTCCCTTGAGCTACACAGTGTGTATGAGAAGTCATGGCCCATGTTCATGTAGAAACATGGAGGATATATACAGTGCAACACCATCAATTTTGTGTATTGGAAGTTCTCTGTTTTTTAGTAGTTTACCTCTTCTTGTACTCCCTGGTGCTGCTGATGGAATTCTTTGCACTGTTTGATGTGCTGTATGCTACATTTGTAAGTATTAAAGCACACAACACACTTCAGATCAAGGCAAAAACTTGAATATGTCCTTTTTGGAGTCTGGGCTAGGATAGAAGCAAATTGAAATCTTTATCTCCATGTGAAATCATCTTTAAAAACGTTGTCTAGAATTTTATTCGGCTTTTGTGAATGAAAATGAAAAGAGTTTTCAAAGCAATGTTGCAGAAGTGCAGCATCCATTCTCCTTAAACAAAAGAAGGTGAATACTTTCAACAAAGTAGACTAGTCAAACATAAGTTGCTATGTAAGGTTAAGTTTTACAGAATCAATTTCAGTATTTTTTTATGTATGTGCCAGGAAGACTGTGTGCATCTTGATATGCACATATTCATAAACACATACATGTGTATATATTACAATACTTAAAAACCTCCAGAGATTATATGAAATAAAGTACTGTTAGGCAGGAAACTAAGAGAGATTCTATATTTAAATTAGTTTCCAGATTGTAATGTTTCTTATCAGCATGCCATGATTTTATATTCTGATCCATTATAAAAATTGTCTCAGTCTGTAAAATGTTTTCAATGCATTTTAGTTGCACATTTGTAATTATATGTATAAGTATATCACTGTGGTAGTAAGACTGTAAGTATATCACTATGATTGCAAGACTGTTCAAGCTGGCTTTGCCAGTGGAGATCATTTATGGCATACATCTCCACTATGCTACTCCCCAGTATTGAAAACAACTGACTCTAATTTGCTATTTATATTTTCTACCAATAAAACTCATTCCTTCCTGTTATGAAATATTTATATTTTAGATGTCCACATTTGTTCTGAAGATCTACCAAGCAATATTGTTTATTATATTTTCTTCCTATTATCCTCACTGTCCAATCTCCACTCCACCTTAGCTTACTCAAGAATAATTAATATTTTAAGCAAATTTTATTGAGAGATAGCTATCCATTGGAAAGCTCTGGTGTGTAAATGCTGCAAGCACCTACACACTTGTACCTCCTGATTAGAAAAGATCCCAGTTCTGCTCTACCCCATAAAGGCATATAAAATGATTCTACTCGCAGCTCAAATCAGTTTTAGTTTAATGATTCCAGAGACCTAATTTTCTCCTGTATGGTCTACACTACCATAAATCACAGGAATCAAATCCTCTTTCTCATTTACCCCACTAGATTATAAAGTTAGTAAATTGGAGTAGCCTGAAATGAGAATTTGGCCTGGCTTTTTAAAGATGATTGAAAAGGGGGAAAAATCCAATTAGTTTAGACTGTAATGTAAGCTTTATGAATATATAGAGAACTTCAGAAGAAATAACAATCTTACACAGCTCATACTCAATTCTGAAATATTTCAGTAGTTCCAGCTTTTGTTGGGTGTATATCTACTTGCATCTTAAATGTAAGAGCTCAGACAAATAAGGGTTTCTGAGTTTCTTGTGTGAATGCAGCATGAAAAACATAAATTTGTTTGCAGACATATCCTTTCAAAATTAATAGGAACATTATATTTCAAAAAATTTATTGGTATAATATGTAAAGGCTTGAAACCTAGTATTTTACATTCAAATTGACAGTATTCCCTTAACAAGTAGTCACGTATCACAAAACTCTTTTATTACAAAACACTTTAAAGTTTAGCATACATATAAACTTTTATCAGAAATTACATATCACTGTAAAGGAATTAAGGTTTTGATCCAATATCCTGTGAAGCCAATGCAGTCTTTACACCCATAAGGTACTTGTGCGGCTACTTAGAGTATAAAAGACGGAAGGGAACTCTGTTCCTAAATTGGTTTAAATGTGCTAAAATTAAATAGAAAGTAGCTAATAGAGATTATTGTGAAAGAGAATGTAATTAGCATGTTCTATCAAACTTCAGCTCCTTGAGCAGTTAAAGAAATTGGATAAACAGATTTTATCTAAACTCACTAACAATGTGTATAAGACAAAAAAAGAACCATGTAGGCAACATTAAGGAAACTATAGTTCAGAAGAGGAAAATCAAACATTCAGAATGTGAGGTCTGATTTCATTGTAAGAAAAAAAAAAACCATTCTTTTGCGTGTTTATTCCAATATAACCTCATGAACTGAACATTTAGGGTCTATACTCTCCTCTCAGGATGGTAGGAAATGTTAGCATGCAAATATAGTTAAACTGACTGAGTGTTTTAATGTTTGCCTGTGTGTGTCCCTCCTTCTCTGTGCCTTTCCTTGTCTTTCTCATGTTAGAAACAATAAAAACACCCATGTAGGTGGCCCTATTTGCCTCTCTCCTTTACTGATAAAATAATTGAATACATCCTTTAAAATTTCCACCTAGGTCAAATTTTCTAGCTTCTTCAAATTGCACTTGACTAAAACTACCTCCATAAAGCCTTCTTGTTAAATCTCTGCATACACATTGGAGTAGCCTTGACCCCCGTCTAGTTACCATTCTTTGTCCTTTCCTAATTCTGCATGTTCCCTTCTCTTTACAGCTGTTGGATATTCTGCCCTGACTGCTGCGCACTCTCCTCTAGCTTTCTCTCTGATTTAACTCGAAGGCATTAATATTGACCATCTCTTTTCTGCCTGTGATTGGTCTTGCTGGGATGAAGTTATGAAGTCCACTTTCTTCATAGCAGCCCGTGCAGTGCTGTACTCTGCGTTTATGGTTAACACATGGTTGATGAAACACCCCTGTACTGCTGAGCAGTGCTGACACAGTGTCAGCACCTTCTGTTTCTCTCTTCACCACCCTCGCCCCACCAAAGTGAGTAGGCTGGGGGTGGACAAGTTGGGAGGGGACACAGCTTGCACAGCTGACCCCAACTGACCAATGGGATATACTATACCGTATGACATTGTGCTCACCAGTAAAAGCTGGGGGGGAAAGGGAGGAAGGGAGGGACTTTCATGGTTATGTCTTTTGTCTTCCCAAGCACCTGTTAGGCCTGCTAACGCCCTGGTTCCCAAGGAGTAGCTGGACATCTGCCTGCTGATGGTAAGTAGTGAATGAATTCCTTATTTTGCTTCACTTGGACACAGAGCTTTTTTCTTTTATTATTAAATAGTCATTGTCTCAATGCACGAGTCCTTTTACCTTCCTTCAATTTTTATTTTCTCCCTATCTCCTAGGATAGAGGAGTGAGCAAAACGCAGGACGGGAGTTTAGCTGTTGGCCAGGGTCAACCCACACCATAGTCTGTTGTTTTTACAGTCTGGATTTGTGTCACCTATTTACACAAGTTTATCTTCTGTTTCTATATGAGTTACTCCCAAATGTCCCAATCCTGTCTTTTCTGTCCAAAAAAATCTATTAATAATTAATATTTTGTATTAATAATTAATATTTTTATATTGATTATTTTCCCTCATGCATGTCTATTTGAACACAGCTAAAATAATTCTCTGACTCCTCCCTTCTATGAAACATTGATTATTACCATCTTCCTTGATAACTGCAAATATCTACGATATCCTGCCTGTCCCTCAGGGCCATAAGAAGAAAATAATTTTTGACTCTTTGCAGTACTTCATGGATAAGCTATGGCAAAATCTTGAAAACTGTGTTTCTGTAAGAGTAACAAAACATAACCCTTTTTTTTCCATTACAAAATCCATCCAAGTTATTATTACACTTCAGCTACCCTCACATCCTTTCTCCAGACAAATTCTGACTTGACCCAGTTGTATCCATGCTGATGCAAGGACTGTTTTCCAGGAAAATTTAAACACCTACAGTCTAATCTATACAAAGTACATAATTAGACATATTATCAGAAGAATAATCGACACACATTTAGACCATCATTCAGCAAATTACATGTAGTCAGAAAGGTATTTAAGCATTTACTTAAACAGACGGCACGATAGCATTTAATGAACTACTGAAGCATAAACAGGGCCTAACAAGAGAATGTATTCATGACATTCCTTCAGCTGCCTTTAACACACACTTTCATAAATAATGAATCAGATGGCTATTATTAGTTATTATGATTTTCTGGAAAGATTGTAAGATTTTTAAAAATGTCTTGCATCTTCTTCATGGTTCATTGTGATATGGGAGCACCAAGTACAACTCTAGACTCGTTATGTGTTATGTGCAGTGAGACAGATCAAGCAGAATGATGAATACATGAATACAGGAGAGTGTGGCAGATAACTTTGACAGAGAAACTGGTTTACATAAGGTTACTAAAGCTGGTTGAACGCTGCAAAACAGCGTCTATGAATATTTATTTAATACTGAATTGCTATCTGGTTCAACCACATTTCTTCTTATTAAGCATTATTCATGCACATTTGTGCAGTGAAGCTTTAATTGTCATAAATCCTGATGAAAGGTTGTCCAGTGTATCAGATCTTATAGGTGACCAAAAGCATCTGTGGAAGAAAAATTCTCTTTGTTTAAAATACTCAGTTATCTGCACAGTTAGCAAACTTAGTATAACGATCATCTAGGACAAGATGCAGGGAAGAGCTCACAATCTTTAACATTTAAATAGCATTTCTAAAGAATAACATATGTAACATGTCTAGGTTCCAGATAACAGATATCTAAATGCCCCCCTACTTACAGTTTGACAATACTTCCAGACACACAGGAAGAGCTGTGATACAGCTTACTATGAAAATAACTTTTACCTTTATATAAGTCCTCCTTTTTTGACAGCCATAAATTGTTACATCAGCTGAAACTTGTGAATAAGTATGTTCTAGAAGAAGAGAAAAAAAAAAAGTGCTTAATTCATGTCAAATATTCACTATGACTATTTAGCTAGCTCCTACCTGAAAGATACTAGTCTAACCCCTTTCCACTATCCACCGCTTGGTCTTATCTATTGCAAACCATTATGGAGATACAACTCTAACAATAAGGGAAAAAGCAAACTCAAATCTCAAATGACATATGTAATCTACACTAGGTATCTTTCCTGACTACAGTGAATTTCCATTGCTATTAAATACAATTCATCCCCAGTAAGACTGGAGTTACTCAGCACTTTTCTGAATCAAAGGAACAGAAAAGGGGAAGAAATGGATTACCTGTAGAAGTCCGACTTAATTTGATTTTCTCATATTATCTTTACTTTGTTTTAGATATGTAAATGAGTTAAGATTTGAAAAATCATTTGGAATTAGCAAGGATTGCATCTGTGCCTTGAAAGAAGAATAGGCTCCTACTGTTTATAAATGGTTCATTAACAATGCGCAGAATATTGTGGGCAGATCTTCAATTGCGTTAGCTTCTGATGAGAGTCTGTGTCACCATTTCTCGCAGTGTTCACATTTTTTTCTTCAGATGATAATTTAATGGTGTGCATAGGTATGCATTATGTGCTTGTGGAAAGATATTTCAGGCTCAGAAGGACACTCTCTCCTGTCATATCTGCATTCTTCAAACTAGATTAAAGAGGACTTTAACTTCCTATTTCTCACCTGCCCTGCCCTGCCCTGTTAGGGTATTCACACTTCGGAGGTGGGCCCTCAGGATCCCCGTACAATGTATCGAGTGACTTAATAGAAAAAAAAAAAAAAAAAAAAATAGATTTCTGCAAGCCAGGAAGTCACAGGGACAGTTCCATAGCAGAAAACAAGGACAGGGCTTTGACTCGCTTTCTCAACTACTGAGGTACCTTTTACCGGTTAGTACTCATGGTCATATCTTTTCACTGGAGCTAGAAATCTAAGCTATGCCTATATAAAGACAGTGATACTGTTGCTTCCTTAAATGCTCAAGTAGGTCAGAATGTTAGCAGACTGAGATATCAGCCTTTACGCTTACTGAGATGTGCCACTTCCATTGAAACTCTTCTACTTTTTTCTAAAAAATATTTAAATATTGAGCCAAGGAGAATGTGGAAATGACTCTATAGCCAATGAAGCAGCATACTTTGCTGGAAGACCGTCCTTCTGCTCCCTGCATCAGTGAATATTTAAGTATAACATAATCCCTGTGCTGTTTGCCAATTGTTTTCTTCACACCTGAATTTTTATTACAATTAAGCAACTTTATTTTTCTCATTTACAACCCAAATGGGCCATCCCAGGCCTTTTCCATTTATTCCTGGTAAGTATAAAACTGATCAGAATTGCTTGCACTACTCAGCAACTTTCCAGAATAAGAAACATAGAACAAGCTATTTCTAAGACAAACCCAAATTTTATTAGTTATTTTTACAGAATAATTTTGCAGATGTTATGAAGATCACAATCCTAGACTAAACACCTGTTGCAGAACATTCAAAGGTTCATTCTGAGTCACAAATCAGGTATTTATAGTTACGGTGGATTAGTTTTCTAAATTGTGTCAGCTAATGCAGGTCACGTGCAGCTACCATGGATCTCACATTCTGAAAGAGTAAAAAGACAGAAAGACCAGAGGTCCACATGTTAATTTCAGAGAGTCATCTGAGCTAGCAATTAAAAATAAATACTTGAACAACTTTTACATATTTCTTCCTTAATACAAATACTCGTTTTACTTAAGAAATAGTTTTGTGTGAGCAGAAATCAGTAAAAGATGGGAATTTGGCCACATGATTTTCACCTATTGTATAAGAAACAGAAACATTAACAAATAGCAATATATGGGAGGATGTTACCTGCATGTGGTTGTACACTGTTTTGGTGGCTGAGATGAAAAAATAACCTTTACATTCTGAATCTAGTGAATCTTCTAACTTCATACCAGATGATTTCTTCCTAAAGAATAAGTCTTTTCCTAGCTCAAGGGTACTAGATGTGGCTTTCGCAGGATCTTTTAACAGGACAGCTGTTAATGACAAAGAGGTCTAGCACTGAGAAATGGAGGTCTAACCTTTGATGTCGATATTAAATATGTAAGGTAACACCAGATAATCAGATGTGTGATCCAGAACTACATTACTCTAGAAGAGCTGGTGGCTTCCAAAGAGCAAGGGCTGTTTCTGCAGGCCTGCAACTTGTATGGCTAGTAAATCTGCTCATGATCACAGTTTCAGGACCATGTTTAACATAAAGTATAAATGCACCCATCAGTAGTAGCGCCGTCCTTTCAACAGTGGACTATATCAATTCCTGGCTTTTCAGAACAGCACAGAGGGGGAATGCTCTCTTTTTGATCATAGAATCATGGAATTGTTAGCATTGGAAGGGACCTTAAAGATCATCTAGTTCCAACCCCCCTGCCATGGGCAGGGACACCTCCCAATAGATCAGGTTGCTCAGAGCCCCATCCAGCTTGGCCTTAAAAACTTCCAGGGAGGGGGCTTCCACCACCTCTCTGGGAAACCTGTTCCAGTGTCTCACCACCCTCATGGTGAAGAACTTCTTCCTAACGTCCACTCTTAATCGTCCCATCTCTAGTTTTAATCGATTCCCTCTAGTCCTACCATTACCCGACGTCCTAAAAAGCCCCTCACCAGCTTTC
Source organism: Fratercula arctica (assembly GCA_947846985.1). Taxonomy (NCBI): domain Eukaryota; kingdom Metazoa; phylum Chordata; class Aves; order Charadriiformes; family Alcidae; genus Fratercula; species Fratercula arctica. The sequence goes on along the minus strand of CANTUZ010000005.1, from coordinate 50,164,467 downwards.
TTGTAGGCCCCCTTAAGATACTGGTAGGCCACTATAAGGTCTCCCCGGAGCCACCTTTTCTCCAGACTGAACAACCCCAACTCTCTCAGTCTGTCCTCATAGGAGAGGTGCTCCAGCCCTCTGATCATCCTCGTGACCCTTCTCTGGACACATTCCAGCACATCCATATCTCTCTTGTAGCAGGGGCTCCAGAACTGGTTGCAGTACTCCAGGTGGGGTCTCACGAGAGTGGAGTAGAGGGGGAGAAAGAATCACCTCCCTCGACCTGCTGGCCATGCTTCTCCTGATGCAGCCCAGGATACAATTGGCTTTCTGGGCTGCTAGTGCACACTGACAGCTCATGTTGAGCCTCTCGTCCACCAGCACCCCAAGTCCTTTTCTTCAGGGCTGCTTTCAAGCCAGTCACTGCCCAGCCTATATCAGTGCTTGGGATTGCCTCGACCCAGATGGAGGACCTTGCACTTGGTGTTGTTGAACTTCATGAGGTTGGCATGGGCCCACCTCTCCAGCCTGTCAGGGTCCCTCTGGATGGCATCCCTTCCCTCCAGCATGTCAGCCACCCCATACAGCTTGTTGTCATCGGCAAACTTGCTGAGAGTGCACTTTGCACCACTGTCCGTGTCGCTGACGAAGATGTCAAACAAGACCAGTCCCAGTACTGATCCTTGAGGAACTCCACTTGTCACTGGCCTCCACTTGGACATGGACCCATTGACAGCCACTCTTTGGGTGTGGCCATCAAGCCAGTTCTTTATCCACTGAACTGTCAGTCCATCAAGCCCATATTTTATCATCTTGGAGACCAGGGTGTCGTGCGGGACAGTGTCAAAGGCTTTGCTCAGGGCCAGGTAGATGATGTGAGTTGGTCTCCCCTTGTCTATTGATGTTGTGATCTTCTCATAGAAGGCCACCAGGTTTGTCAGGCACGATTTGCCCTTGGTGAAGCCGTGTTGATTGTACCATCACCTCTTTGTTATTCTTCTGCCTCAGCAGTGCCTCCAGGAGGATCTGCTCCATAATCTTACCAGGCACGGAGGTGAGACTGACTGGCCTATAGTTCCCTGGTTCATCCTTCTTTCCCTTTTTGGAAATTGGGATTGTGTTTCCCCTTTTCCAGTCAGTGGAGACTTCACCAGACTACCTTTACTTTTGGAACATAATAGAGAGCAGTTTAGCAACCTCATCTGCCCGTTCCTTCAGTACCCGTGGGTGTATGCCATCGGGTCCCATGGACTTCTTCACTTTCAGGTTCATCAGATGGTCACGAACCAGATCTTCACTTACAATGGGCAGTTCTGTCCAACCCCTGACATTGAATTCTGTGACTCCAGGAGTGTGGCTGGAGCCCTTGCCAGTGAAGACTGAGGAAAAGAAGTTGTTGAGAATCTTGGCCTTCTCCATATCACTTGTCACCAGCTCCCCCGTTTCCTTTCTGAGGGGGCCCACACCCTCCCTAGTCTTCTTCTTACCATTAATGTACCTATAGAAATCTTTGCTGTTTCCCTTGATCTCCTTGGCTAGATTTAATTCTAACTGAGCTTTAGCTTTTCTCACCAGGTCTCTTGCTGTTGGGACAGCTTCCTTATATGCCCCCCATTCTAGCTGTCCTTTCTTCCACTCCTTATAAAGTTTCTTTTTGTGTGACAGGCAGGTCTCCTAGCATTCTTTCCTGCCTTCCTCTTTGTCGGTATAGTTTGCTCCTGGACACGGAGAAGGTGATCCTTGAATACTGACCAGCTGTCCTGGGCCTCCCTTTCCTCTAGAGCTTTGTCCCACGGCACTTTGGCCAGCAGATCCCTGAAGAGATCAAAGTCTGCATGCCTAAAGTCCACGGTCGTAAGCTTGGAATATATCCTCCCAGTTGCCCTGAGGATCTTAAAATCTATCACTTTGTGGTCACTGCAGCCAAGGTTATCCCTGAGCCTCACGCTGGTCACCAGCCCTTCCCTGTTTGTGAGAACGAGGTCCAGCATAGCACTTTTTCTTGTTGGTTCCTCTACCATTTGGAGGAGGAAGTTGTCATCAATGCATTCCAGGAACATCCTAGATTGCTGGTGCCTTGCTGTGTTGTCCCTCCAGCAGATGTCAGGGTGGTTGTAATCCCCAACGAGGACCAGGGCCTGTGAAGGCGAAGCGACTTCTATCTGCCTATGGAGGGCCTCATCTGCTTAGCTCTGCTGGTCAGGTGGCCTTGATTGCTGAGAAGGCTTCAAACCTGAAAACTTACCTACCTCTTCCTGAATACATACTGTGTTCACATGATGAAAAGTTTTCTTTCAAAAATATCTGTGCATGATTACTCTGAACATCAGCCATGGCATGCTGTATTTGAAAAGCACAATGTTTTCTGTTACGTTAGGAAGAAGGTCACCCTTGTACAAAGTGCTAGCACAAAGCAAAGAACTGCATTCCCCTCACAGGTAATAGTGATGATTTCAAGCAGACAGGCATCACTACTGTTATTCCCTGTTAAACTTCCCTATTCCCTGTTAAACTTCTGAATCACGTTGATTCTAGTGTTTTCTCAAGGTGTACAGAATTATACTTTGCTCTTATCTAGAGTTACAGACTGACTTCCTTTCCTTTGGCTACTTGCAGAAAAGCTTTTTTTTGAAAGTTAATTTACCCTTTATTTGATCACCTGGACTGAGCATGTACATATCCTACATGAGGACAAAAAAGAAAGTACAAATATCATTAATCACTTTTCCAAAGTGATATTATTCTACTTTGCCCAAGTATAGTAGTAAGTGGCAAAATATTTATTGATTGCAGTGAGGTCAGGATTCCCAGACTCTCCCTTCAATTTGTGTGAGATGAGAATGCTTTCCATGAAAACATGCAGGAATTCATTTTGTCTTGCTTCACGTTCAGAACTAAACCACATCACTAAACTCGAGGCAGAAAGACATTTTTTCTGGAAAAAAGTAAAAGTGGAATGAGCCATATGTGACCAAAGATACAGTGATTTGGTGTTAAAGTAGTTTGGTCTCAGGGCAGTTCTGCCTAGTTAAGGCCAGAAGTATGCAAGATTGTTTTTTGTGCCTGTTAATCTCCTATTGTATATTTTAATTTTGGGTTTGGATATTTTCCTTGTTTCTTTTATTACCTTTTTCTTTCTCCAAGCTTTTAATATGTCTGTAAAAATAAATACTTGTGTTTGTCATTTCATATAACCATCAACACACACTTGAAAGAAGCACAAACTTCTGTGCATCTTGTGTAGACATGTGTCGTAAAAGGTAAAATGGCTACTGTCCTGGCAATTCAGTGCCTTCAAAATCTACTGTTTGTCCTGTGTGAAGAAACTCATGGTTGTTTGGCTTCCTGTGAGAGTTTTTGGGGACTGAAACAGCAATGATACAGTCTGCTACATTCTGGGCTCCAGACCCAAGAGGATTATTGTTGGCCAAGATGAGGTTTGAAGATGTTCTCCTCTGCAAAATAATCCAAAATGGATTATTGTTGTCTAAAATAAACCTGGAGATGCTCTCTACAAAAGACTTATCCAACATGACTTGACAAAAATCTAAGGCTTCAAATGCTAATAGTCTAAAAACATTGAAATTAATTATTACTGAAGCATGAAATTTCAATTATTTGGGTCATTGATGTTTTTTTATGACATCTAAGTCATTCAAGAGTAGTGATTTTAGAAGAACAAAAATTTGATGACAGGAATATAATACAAAATTCCTGATGAGGAAATATAAAATAGTCCTCATAGGAAGATATATTTAATTCAACAGTGTGTATGACTGATGTTATTGCTTAAAAGATGTACAGTTTCTGAAACACAAATTGCTGGTAGAATATCAAAAAACAAAAAGTATTAAAGTGCTTCTCTGTTTCTGAAGAATAAATGTGATATAAAATAGTATTAGAATAGGCAGCTTTCAAGATCTTTAATTGTTTTGAGTGTTGTAAGCAATAAATACAAAGCACATAAAAAGATCATATACAACGTCTAGTCCCCTTGCAGCAGTCATTCCCACAAGATATCATTAAGGCCAAAATTCAGGCTTGAAGAAAAGATTAAAGGTTTATATAGTTGGTAATAAAAATGTTAGAAGAAAGGGGTAGCGTGAGAGAGTGAGACATTGATTTTCAAGGAGCATATAGAAGTGCTTAATTCCCACTAAAATCCAAGCTCCAGGTTCATATATGTTTTATACAGATAGACATTAGAAAGTATGAAAACCCACACAAAAAATGGAACTTAAGCGTCCTTGAAAACAAATGACATTTTGGACTGGTGTACAACCATGGGTAATATACAGGATAAGGTCACTTTAAGCATGTATGAAAAAAGAGTGAAGTTGAATCAGAGTTGCCAGCTCTGAACCACCAAGAAAAACAACTAGAGTGAAACAATTTCCATTAGTTCTTTTTTATTTCTTACCAGCTCTATTCACAATAATTTGAGTTGATATAGAGGGTAGTTTCATCTATTTCTACATTTGTAGGTAAGATTTACGAAGATTCGTAGTTTGGAAAAAAAATCCTTTGATTTTGCAGAAAAAATGGACTTGAATTTGTTGCTAAACTGCTCATACTTGTGAGCAGTAAACTGCTTACATTTAAACTTTGAAGTATAAATATGTACCTGTAATTACATTTTTAGTAATTCGTTAAGATTCAGATCTAAAACATGGAACCATTGATATATGATATGAAGGGAGGGAAGGACAGGCTGGAAACAGCCATACACAGTCTGGGAAATGTAGCTGGATGACCATTTTGTGGCTGGGGGGAAGCACTCTGAGGCTGGGGGCGGGGCTTCCTTTTTCTTTTTCTTTTTCTTTTTCTTTTTCTTTTTCTTTTTCTTTTTCTTTTTCTTTTTCTTTTTCTTTTTCTTTTTCTTTTTCTTTTTCTTTTTCTTTTTCTTTTTCTTTTTCTTTTTCTTTTCCTTTTCCTTTTCCTTTTCCTTTTCCTTTTTTTTCTTTTTCTTTTCCTTTTAAACAAAAAGCTCCATTTGATAGCTCCGATTTACCTTTTTTTTTAAGAATCAGCATTTAAACCCCATATTTTGTAATTATTCTGATCTTCTTTTGTTGGATGATATAACTCCTGGTGTTATCAACCACAAAGAATTACAGTTATGAATGCAGAAAGAACGTACATTAAGTTTTGTATTCTATGGAGAGCAAAAATTAATAATAAATCATCTCAGCAGACAGAGAAAAAGGTTAAAAGCCGTTAAGACTTCATCCCAGGAATCAAGTCTAAAGGCAAATTTTTCTCCCTTTGAAATATGAAGACCAATTGTGTGGTACTGCTGCACTTGGAAATGAAGATTTGTTACATCTAAGTAAGTGTGTTTTGGGTCAGAATGGAAATGCATTTTAAGAAGATGGAGCAGAATCTGGAAAACAGCATAAAATTATATATTCTAGGGATCTAAAAGAAAAAGAAACAAACAAACAAAAATGTGAACTGAAGACAGGCTATTTTGAAACACATGGAATCTAAACAATTAGTGTAGATCATACAGAAGGCAGGTCCAAAAGTAGACTTTAGTTTTGTTCTTGTTATCACAACTAAGTCCCTAATAATGAAGTTTAAGACTAGGAAGAAATGAAAATCCTTGTGGTCATATTTGATCTAAGATTGAAAGTTACTGACAGGTTTATTCTTGGACCTTTTTGTTTCATAGCAAAATTAGGCATGTAGAGGAGAATTGTGACATAAATACTAATGTGCAGGAACACTTTTCTCTTCTAGGAAATTTAGTTAACAAGTCATTCCAACGTAATTTTTGCAGAACAGGTACCATTAGCTGCTTTGGGTTTTTTGCAGTGAAGTCAGCATCAGCGAATTGGAATCCAACAGGCTGAAGCTCTTCACCACGATTGACAAATCCAGGATGAAAATAGGAATTCTGTCCTACCATCTTTCCCAAATTTATTCTTTGTTTCAGAGAAAGAAGCCATGTGGATCACAAAAATAAGGAAAACTCATCCTAATTTTTGTGTTGCTTAATGCCTGTGTGGTTTTTAGGTCTGTTTATCAGGATTTGTGACCTCCATCCTGCATTTGTAGCCATTGTGGATATACGAAAATTCACCCATTGATCCTGAAGGTTAGAGCCTATATGAGGATCATCAGTGACATTTTCAAGAGGTCTGAAGAAGAGGTATCCAGTACTAGTGACCTGGAAAAGGGCATTTATCCAGTAACACAGTTAAGCACACAATAATGTCTCAGTACAGTAAGTAAGTACATTCCACTGCAGTTAATATAACTCTGTATATGACATAAATAAAATACATGCTTAAATTCTTTGCTGGATCATAAAGTTCAGCTGAAAAATTATCAATCTTACGCTGACCCTGTGGCACCATTATTTCTGTTGCTTCATAGTAATTAAAAATGTTGTGTTGTCACGAAAAACAGGTTCTCTGTAAGCAAGCCTTTTAAGTCTGCCCTCAGTATAAGAAGTAATGTATTTGCATATACCCATTGCAATTTGAGAAAGAAAATCACATTCTTACAACCCTGAAAAAGGCAATTAAAAAGGATGTAAAAGTTTAGTCAGCATCACCTCCAGTTATGGAGATTATCATTTTCAACACTTTTGAATGAATTGGAATCATGTTTTAAATCATCCTGTCATCCCTGTAGTATTAATACAGGTTTAGCTACCCAGGGTGCCTTTTTCATTAATGCTTTCAAATTTCCCTTTGATTTGAGGAGCAACATAAATATTTCCTCATTATTCACTGTTTATTCCATTCCTTAGATGTTGGAAAGTTTATTCCTGTCTTAAGTATTTTTGAAGAGAGATTCTCTTCAACATCAGAAATGAAGTAGCCTAGAAGTGCAAGCAAGCTTTGACAAACAAAGGAAATTTTCCTTTTTACTACATATTTGATAAGTGTTTCCTGCAACTTCTGTGTGTTTCACTTCTTTTGTCCTACTGTGTGAACATTATTCGCCTGGTTAAAAATAACATCATGTTCACTTGGCCCACCACTTCTCCTGTGTTATGTGTGGCTTGTACTGTCATTCAAACACAAAAAAGAACAAGCCCTGTTGCCAGCTCAGTAAAGTGTGCTTGCTGCTCTTGAGCAAAGACTGAAGAGCGCTGTTGTGAAATTATCAAACACTTGAGCCTGAGGAAGAAAAAAGTAGAACACGGAAGCCTTGGCTTTACATATATAAGTAGTCCAAATGACTTGTGAGGTTTTGGTGGATTGGGTAACTGTTCCCAGTTTCACTACTTCTACAATCAGAAGGCTTAGATCTTCTGACATATCGTATATCACAAAGCCAATGAGGCTCACACAATAATTCCTGCACAAGGCATGAAATATCAGGCCTTGAGTGAAGAATACAAATTTACATCCTTTTACTGCAACAGTTAGAAAATATAGACCTCACTTCCACACTAAAGTTATATTGTTTAGACTTCAGCCTCTAGAAGTGCCATTTCTTGGTATGTTAGAAAGCCAAGAATTAATTATTAGACAATTCTTTCTGATCACTTTAACTTTTATTTCATATAAATAGAAAAGAGCTTATTAACACTTCCCAGAATTCAAAACTTTCTCTAACTGCTCATCATATGTACACCCAAACTGATGCATTAGTCATAGATACAGCAGTTCATGATGAAATCACAGAAGTGGGACTCCATACAAATAATCATTTTAGCACATACCTGAAAGGATTTTGAAGAAGTACTGCATGAATAAATGAAGGCCATAATGTCTCAAGATGTGTTTTTCTTTCTATGATAAAATTGTATTGTGGTCTGGCAAGACTTATGAAAATCGAATTTGCAAGTTATTCAAATGTAAATTTGAACTCAAATGAATACTTGTAGAATGTTAAATTTAGCTTACAGAAATGACCATGGAAGTAAAGAGAGGCTTGCAAAGTGAATTAATTGTTTAAGTGCACATGAATTCTCCCAAATACTTCTCTGCTATAATTGTTCAGCAGTAGTCATTACTGCCCAATTTTGATTCAGCCGTAGATTGCATCTTGATGCAATATTACCCTGTTCAACTCAACTGTTAATGATGCAGTTTTTCTTCTTTGCTTTGTTGCAAAGAAGTATTTGATTATGTCATATAACCTGAAGAAAGAAATGCTTTGTTATATTTAAGTATTGAAGAAGAAAGTGATTCCTCAATTACACTGTTGCAGATGTCCCAGGTGGACTTGTGTTGTGGTTTTTTTCACTCCTCGCTTCTACCTTTTAGTCAACAATACTTCATTTGGAAAAAGCTTGTCTCCCTTTGATATGTGTCATTGCAGTGGAATAAGCCATCAAAACAAGCTATATCAGGCTCACTTTGGGTTTTATTTTTATTTATCAAAGTATCTTGTTATTTTGATATACTGTTTAGTGTTTTAAGCAGTTTCTGCATATATTCCCAATGAAACAAAGATAGCTCAAAAATGCTAATGGGACTTAGGGCAAAATTTAATTTTCCAACAAGTTTAAAATTTTGGGGAAGATGTGAAATTTCTTTTCGTGGTGAAGACAGAGTAGCAGGAGAGCTGGGAGGGGTGAGTAAAGTGTGAGGGGATTAGGGGAGGCTATGGGAAAAGCATATAGGCAGGACTTTTCTCTCTTTTTATATCTTTCTTTTCTTCTCTTCCTTGGTTTCTTTCTTCTTCTTTCCCCACCTTGATTATGATTTCCTCTTGGCCAAGCAGCCCATCTCCTCTTTTCTGGCATCCTTTTCTCTTCTTCTACAAGTCTGCGCAGCAGTAATGGAGGCAGTCAGCAGACTTAGCATCCATGTTGCTATTCTACTTCCTTACCTCACCTCATAGTTAAATCACACCAGTAAGAAGTGACATTTCTTGCATATGTTCTTGTTCTGCAAGCGATGAAGGAACTTCTATATCGTTTTCAAATAATAGGAGATTATTCTTTGCATTTCGATGGTACTTTTGGCTTTCCAGTGTATATACTATATTGATTATTATTTATCCCTAAGTAAAATCTACTGTTGTCACTGTTGGAGGAAGAACCCTGGGCTAGATAGACCTTTAGAGTCATCTAATCAAGCATTTATCATGTTCTTATTTTCTTCTCACTAGAAATCTAAAAAATGACAAATTTTCTGGTTAACGTGGTAATCGGAGAAATGCATCCCCTTCAAACACATTTGTATTACTTAGACAAGTGTCGTACTCAAAGATAGGGACCAAACTACAATAAAAAAAAAAAGAGTAAAATGTCACAACAAATGATTTATACAAATGCCAACCTATTCCCATCACCACATTTTAACTATATGATCTATGTTCCCATGACTGTTTGTAGTAATCTCTGGTCTCTGATACAGGAATATAATGACTGAGAAAACAGAATAAGTAAAGTAAGAAGGAAGTCAACAGCAAATCCTAAACCAGAATTAGCATACTGCAAGACATCAGTCCCTAAAAGAATATTTCCCAACCAGCAGTGACATAACATGTAGGTTTTATCTGAACTTTCTCTGTTTTTCATTATTATTTTCAGCTGTGAACACGAGAACTGGATAAAGCATTCCAATAGCAGTATGGCAGCAACACACAATGGAAAACTGTCTCCTGCCTGGAAAACACTGCTCACATTCCTGTTGTTTATGAATTGCTTTCTATCTGGTAATATTAAAATAATTTATTTAGTTATGCCAGCTAACCAAGGATCCAGATGGTTTCATATCAGGGACCTGTCTTTCTTATTATTACTTCAGAAACTTCTGTATCACTTTCAAACTTCATGAGTTATGATTTGGTGTGCCTCTTCCAAGCCATGGGTATTAAATAGCGCATAGGCCAATGAGTAATTACTTTCTGTCCTCTCTAGAAATACAGCAACTCAGTTTGTGGCATTTTTTCCAGACCTCGTACCTTGATATTTAATATCTGCCACATTGATTTTGTGTTATTGTTCTCTCTAAATCAAAATGTTGTGAGGCAAAAGAAAATATATTATGGAAATGTAACACAGATCCTGCTGTCTTCTTCAAGTAAACCCATAATCTTCCCAAACAGGATATCTAGCTTCACACTTCATAGCAGGTTAGTATGTATAGCAATAAAGATTTTTCAACCACGTCTCTTTTTATTAATCCTTATGGATTCTATATACTACCCTCCGTTAACTTTTCAGTTATATCCAGAAGTTTCTGCTAGGATTCGTCCTGACATACCTTCCTCCCAAATACAAAATAGGTATACTTATTGAATATTTTAGCTTTCTATATGTTATTACAGACATTTTTTTATTTCCATTCAGTGTTATATTACAGTAGTATTATAGTGTACTATACTACTACTACTGTGAAAATTCTTTACTCTTAACCAGTTTCTCAAAGATCAGCCTTTGAGGCTTTTTTTTTCCTTTCTTTATTCATTTTCTATAATCTAATCAATGCTATGATTTTCCTTTGTTCTCTTGGTTTGTTATGAATTTTCTTGCATTTCTACTCTTAAGCAATATATAGCTTAAAAAATATGAATGTTGTCAACATTTTCCTTTTATGTAGTAAAATTGTCTTAATGTGATTCACAAAAGTCATTTACACTTTCCACTTAGTACTTTTCTCTATATTATTTAGCTCATAGTTCTTTCTCATAATGAAATCATACCTAATATAAAATTTTTCTATGCCTTGGGCAGCCTCTTTTGACTGATAAAGATGTAACCTATAATTTTTAAAAATTCTAGCAATATTCAACTATTGGTAAACTTACTAGCAAGCCTCTCAGATTGAAGTCCCCTATGATAATATAGGTTTTGTTTGGTTGGTTTGTTTTCTAAACATAACAGTTATGTCATTAAGGAGCCAGTCATCTTCTTTTGGCCTCACTCAGAAAGAGGCCTTTTTCATTAATGTCACCTAAGTTTTTTTCATCCACTTACATAGACCATTACCACTGATGCTAGCATTCCAGTCATATAAATCACACCATCAAGCATCATTAATGTCAGATTTGTCAAATATGTACTCATAAATTAGTAACTTCTCAGGCTTTGGATTACAGTAACCCCAAGAATTTGACTGATGAATTATGGTTCCAGTTCATGCAGTCTCTCTGTATCCAAATTTTGAACGAAATCTTTCATCTTTCACCTTTGCATTTTTGTTTCAGTGTCCTTGATCTCAATAAAGCACTTCAATATGAAACCACAGCTGGTTAAAAAGAAAACCCTGGGCAGTAATATTGCGACACTCCTTTTTGATATGATTTAAACAATGTTTTGTAGTCTTCCCATGTGATAATGGACCTCTCACTGGGCTTGCGCAGTACTCTGAGCCCTGGACTCCCCCTTTTGCTCTGTTGCCCTGCAGCCATAACGTCATTTCAAGACTGCCAGTTTTTTTTTTTTTTTTTTTTTTGCTATGTTGCCTACACAACTCAATACTAAAAGCGTAAAAAGCATTGCTTCCAACTTCTCCTATCACACCAGCATCAGAAACTGTGCCAAGGGGATGTAAGTAGACTTGTAAAACCTTATTTTCTTCAAACTATTTTGTCCAAAAGTACTTTTCCTTGCTTTCACGTTTGTTTTGAAGCCTAAAGTTTAACCTTTTCACACTGTATCCTATACATTCATTTTCACAGGCCAAACCAGTTTATTAGCAGCATATTTTTACCTTTCTGGATTAATCCATCCAAATAGACACTTGCTTAGCAGTTGCACTCTATCCTGTAAAGTTTGTGAAATCAGAATGACAGTTTTCAACCAGAGCAGAAGAGAATTCAATGAACCAATTAAATCATCCTCAGCACAGTATTCATTTGATAAACTGTTGACTGCGACAATAAATGAGCACAACGATCATTTTTTATGTACCTTGCCAGGCTATCTCATGAACTTAATCATAAAGACTTAAATAATGACACAGTATGTCCTTTTCTTTTTATCTATCCAGGTACATATACTATGATAATTATTAATATACTTATATGACAATTAAGCCAAATACAAATTTGCTAAGCCTATTAAATTTATAACTAGTCATTTTCTACAGGATGATGGTGGAAACTGTACTGATTGCCTACTTGCTTAACACTGAATTCTATCACCTCTTTCAGCTATGTAATGCTACAAGGGATTTTTCATGCTGAAGGCATGGAGAATACTCCTGATGCAATATCACTATTTCAAATGTTAGCTGCAAATGTCTTTGGTGATAATATGGTTCCAACTATTCTGTCCTCTGTAGCAGCAGTGATCTGTAAAAGGGATGACTTGACATCATGACCTGTTGGGAAAAGCGGTGTCCAGATTACTAAATCACCAACTTTTACTTTTCTTTTATCAGAATTTCCTAATCAATGTCTTCTCTAAATAAAAAATGCTGCCCTTAAACATTCTTTATTAAATTATGGAAAATGTTTGTGGAGGGGAATGAAGCCTCCAAAGCTGTAAAGAAAACTTACTGAATAGGTATTAAGATATAGACAACATGTACATCAGAGCCTGACATTGCAGTAACATGGATCAGAATGGAAAATGGTTTCCAGGAGTACAGAACACTGCTAGCCATCATTGCCAGAGACCATACGTATGTCTCATGATACCTGCAAAAAGAAACATGGATTTGCAGTAACTCATAATAAATGAATCATTAACCACACAAACAGAAAACACTGCTCTTCTTACTCCCAAGCATAGCACCAATGGTCAAAATTTAACAAGGAGTCAGGCCTTGCTCCAGCAAGATTCTTACAAATTTTGATTAGGTTAAACATGATTGTTGTTTAACCGGTGTCATCTATGACTACTTTTTTTTTTATGTTGGAGGAGATGATTGTGTGAGCTTAATTGTATTTCTGTGCCCAAAAATAAATTTTATATAATGGTGAAAAAAAGTTTACTTTTTCATATTGTGTCTGCCAACTGCTCTCATTTGGAGAGCATAAAAGGTGAAATAGAACAAGCTCTTCCCATCAGTAAATGGCAGTCAGGTTATGTGACAGGTTGTCAGCGATGACAGGATCCCACAGTTCTTCACAACATAAAAATAGAGAATTGTCCATCTTCATAAAATTACTCGGAAATATCTACTGTCCCATTCCTAATGGAATACTACATATTCTGCAAAGACAGGGTAATTTTAAAGCACCCCTGGAAAAGAAATCAGAGAAGCTTACTATAAGTACCCCCAGTCAATAAAGAATCACACTATCTTCATTCACCCTCTCTCTTAAAGAAAAGCACACACAAATAACCACCAAATTTGCAGTCCTTCTAGACAGCTGGACTGCAATGACTGAAATTCACATGCAATCAGTGCAAATGTTATTAAGCCCTGTGTTCCTTTTTGTCTGTTCCAGCTGACTGGATTGTTGAGTTAGTGCACAGAGAAGCAATGTACTTTGGTTTGCTTTCAAGGACCAAGTGCCAGAGTCATTAAAATAATTCCTAAGAAGAAAAAGTACAATTGACATTAATATTAATCTTGGGGAAAAAAAACCCTATTAAATTAATTTGGGCAATAGCACTGACTATATGTATTTTAAAAAATCATTAGGACTAGTTCTTGGCCTATTTAAAAATCATCCAGATAAGAAAGAAGACAAGAAAAGAAAATGCATGTGTGAATGATAGAATGCAGAAGAACACACAATATATCTGGTAAAAAGTGAATCTACTATGGAACGGTAATCCTATCCATATGGGGGCCAAATATAAAGGGAAGGTAAAGAACAGCAATTTCAACTCTCCTGGAGAGAGGGGCAACAGTTAAAGGCATTTTATAGGACTGGAGGAGAAAACAATTCTACTGTGCATGAAGGAAGGAAATACAGGAGAGGTTTGTATCAGACTGTCCATGATCCTATCTGACAGAGTTATCTTTATACAAGAGCCCAGAAACATACACAAATACAGGTTCGAGAAAATATTTCAGATTTCAAATCTATCATTTGCCCACCTGTTTTGTTCGATGAATCTCTATACAATTTCCTTATTGGCCTTGCTGATAAATTTGCCGTGGTCCCTTACTTAAAAGCATCACCACTAAACATAGTAGTATGTTTAATGTCAGAAAAATAAAGAGACTATCCTAATGTCAACCCTTATGGGATCCTGATGGTACAACCATCGTAAGGAAATAGAAACAACTGCTATTTACAATTAATATAAGAGACATGGACAATCACTAAAAATAATATTTTTTAAATGGTACCTTTCTCTTCCAGTAACTTAATAGCCAAGATCATACTGGGGATAACCCAGGGTTTGAAGACAATTTTCTGTTGAATAAAAAGATAGGAATGAAATATTGCATATGGGCTGATAGTAAAAATGTCTGTGGAAACAAATTATTCACCAATAATTCAATTACTTGTTGCTTGCAGAACTTCAATCTGTTAATTATCTCCATTCATTCTGAGCCATTTCTCCATTACTGAGATTCATTAAAGGTCCATTCAGGTCTTTGAAACTATTTAACATCTTTTGTGTCCAAAAAAGTACAGCACCATCAAGTTTTCAAACCTCAAAGCTAGGGTTATGTTCTTGGATATATTTATGTATTTCACATTGTAGTCAAATAAGTTAGAACACAACAACTGGTCCACCATGGTTTTACTGTTTTATCACTATTTAAAAGATTCTTTATGTATTTTTATGATTTCTAATATCAGCTGGAGATTAGCAGCAGTTTGATGCCTGTCTACCTGAAAAAAGTCTAACCTAGTATGCACAATCAGAGGTTTTTGCTTTTATTACATTGGGCCCTCATCATGGTTTAGTACGTATTGAGAACAGTTCAGTTTTCACATTAAATATTTTTTGACAGTCTGTATGCATGCAACTATTTAAAGATTTGGATCTGAGTGGAGGAATTCTAACAGACGCAGTATGAAAAATGTACTCCTAAGACTACAGTCACCATTAGGGCTTAAACACAATGTAAAATTTAGCCATCCTGATGTCCAGAGGTACAATAGGATCTTTATTACAACACAACAATTAGGAGCAACAATTAGGCATAAAAGAAATAAAAAGTTAATTCCCCCAAAATAGCAAAGTGAGAAGCTTTATAGGAAATATTAAGGTTTGGGAGATGCCTAGGTCCTGTCAAAGGTACTGAGAATCCTCATCAGAGAATAGGAGAAGATGCTATCTCTGCTTGGGATTCACAAGGGCTGAAATAAAATTAGTCCTTCTGACTTTGACTGAGAGAGGCAGAAACTAATGTCCTTCCTTTGTTTAATATTTAACAGAGTCATCAGGGATAAGGAAAATTAGGGTATTTATATAGCAAGATATATGTAGCATATATGTGCATATCATATATGCATTTTATTATCAAAGCATGTATTAATCCTTTTTCTGTGTTTCTGAAGTATATGCAAATCAATGTATCCTTCAAGGTGGCTCTAGTTACCAAATACTAAATTTAAAAGTACTCTGCAATCATGAAAATATCTCTGTACATTTTGGTAATTAACATCTTCATATATCATCTGGAATACATATGGAATCGTGTAGGTAATATAACTTACTCTGCAGTTAGGTACTAAGAACAATAATAATACTGATATTTTCTAACAAAGTAACTTTAGAAAACAATGGTTTAGGCAAAACAGACTTCTTCAGTACTGAATAATTCTGTTCCATCCAAGCCTTTAAAAACCATGACCCTGGTATTCCAGAGATGCCTGGATTTTTTTAGCTAACTTATTTCATCTACTCTAGGCTGTATTTGAAATAAAGAAAATTGAATGACCATACTCTGTATCTTACTATCTTACTCATATTACAGTATGTTACAGGTTAAATGAAGCCGAAATGAGTAAGACAAGCTTTGCTTTTAGGACACTCCACAATGTCCTTTGTACTTCAGCGTGAACTTTCACGTAAGGTCCTTTTTACAATCCTTGTTTTAATAGATTGCTAGATTGTTTTAATAGATTAATAGATGTGGAAACTCAATGAACTTTTTACTGTTTTCAGGAGCTGAGAAGATAAACATTTCAGTGTGAATTTTGACTTTATTAACAAAAAGACATTTAGAAGAAGGTTTTCAGCTATGCACTCAGTACTACATTGCCTGACTTTTCCAAGATCACTATTGAAGGTTTTAGAATTGGTACCTTAGATACATCAAATATTCATTCTACTAGAGGAGTATTATTTTCCCCAAATTTTCATGTGAATTTAACAGTTGAGAAAAGTATTTGTTTGACTGTTTGGAAATTACAGCCTTTTATCCAATAGACAAGAGCAGTATGAGTAATAGCAGTTGAAACACCCCATTATTAATACTTCTCATTAGTATTACTGTATCCTATACAGGAAAACATTTGTGACTTCCCCCCACTTCCAGGAGAACAAACAGTTTTGCACAGACATCATGGAAACAAAATTTGGCCAACAGATCTTTATGACCAACGAGTGTGAAAGACTCAAGAAAAAAACCCAACTATAATTACTAACAAACAAACTAAAAGAACAACAGACCCCTTCTTCCCCAAATAATCTTCTACTTACGAATTGAAGAAGACATTTGATCTGCAGCCTTTGGAACATATTGAAATCCAGCAGCTGTTTTATACATCTTCACAGCATTAATCTCCCTTAGTGTGCAAAGTTACTGATTACCCGTGACACTGATTTCCACTAGAACCTGAGGAAACATTCAGTCAAATATGGACTCAGTCTTTCCTACAACAATGTCACATAAAAGCTGGAGAGTTACAAAAAGAATTTAAGTGCCCCAGAGACACGTTCACACTGCATTCACAGCCACAAAGATGCCTTTCTAGGTCTCTCTTGCCACAATAAGTTAGGAGGCAGAGCTTACATTTTTCACTCACACTATGGTTCAACAGATGTGATAATGGATCCTATTCCAGTATTTATGAAAAACCTATAACATGCCAAGGGTGTCCTACAGTTTTGGTTGCATAACAGGCAGCTATGAGCTGTTAGTGTGAACTATACACAATAACCTCATGGAGTTACATGGCTTACTTTAAAAATTAAATTCTTTATGTATAAGAAAAACTTCCTTAATATTGAGGAACTGCTAATACTAAGATGAAAAAATGTCTAGTGGGGCAAATGCATTATATTGATATGAGAACAACCTTCTAAACTTAGCTGCTTGAAAAGGATGTAATTTCCAATAGCTGATCAAATCAAATCTATTTCAAGATATATTAGTCAGCCTTCTTGGAAGCCTATAATTAGTGAGCCATTAGTTGGGTCATCATTTTCATATGCAAAATCTGATGCTAAATAGTTTGTATTTCTTACATTTACTTTTTTTCTAAGTCATGCTAGGGAACATGAAATGAAATACAGCAGTGTATATGAAATAAAAGGCTCCCTAAAGTTTCAGCTCATTATTTTCCATGCCACGAGATAAAAGCACAGAGAGTGTAATTTCCAAATGGACATGTATATACCTATTTAGGAAGAATGACATGATTTCACAGGGTGGTAGTGTCAGCCAATAAAACATAGGAAGAAAATCTTATTTATCCCCTTCCGATTCCACCACAGTCACAAATTTTGTGAACCATCCAATTCAGTGTGCACGGCTAATAGCTGCAAAACAGCGATCTGATACCAAAGTCACTGCAGGTTAAAGGGTGGTAATTAGCTCTAAGGTGAGCATAAAAAAAGAGGGCAAAGCAAGGTGTGTAAGGAGAGTTATTGTCAATAAAGGACCAATGTGAATTTGTTTAAGCTCTATAACCTTAAAGAATGACAGTCTAAATGTTCTTCATTTGTGCTGTTGTCTCTGATAAATCCAGTAAGGAAGCCTGACAGCCTCATACCAAGTTACTGGACTGAAGCTGTCCACTAAAGACAGCACAAATGAAAAAAGAAAGCAAAGTGAAATATGCAAATAAAGAATGAGGAGTTCCTCAACTTTATGTTAAAAAAATATCTCTGGGAAAGAACCAAAAGTTGAATGTTCAGTGTTAAATCCCTGCCAGACAATATTATGCTTGTCAATTTATTATTAAAAGCACAACACCAAAGGCATGCACACATCTATTAGTAAATACTACAAAAGATAAAAGGACTCTGCTATTATCATTACAACTTGTAAACTTATGGGGAAATGGCATATTGGTTGGGCATCTCTTAAACTCCTAGGCCCATATCAGTGAAAATCATTCATATGTGTGTTCTTAACCTAGGATAGATCAGTAACATCTTTACTTCTGCCTGTACTAAGTTTCAAAGGTTCATGGTCCTTCAAGTTCCACTTCTGAGCATGCAGAGAAAGGCTCCAAGCTAAAAGTAGCTCATACCTAAGTCTAGAAAGGTCACATCTACTTAACTGTTAGCAAATGCTCTCGTCTGATCCTGCCTGAAAAATGTTTGACCTCACTGGCACTCATCAAACCCCCCTCAGAGAATGTGTTAAGTTTTGTTCCCGGTTAGCACTCTGCATGCAGAAACATCATTTGGGGAACAACAAGAAAGTTTAAGAATGTAGACAAGACGAGCCATGTCATTTGACTCAGGGCCAGCAAAAAATTGCTGGAGGAAGTTCAAGAAGTCTTTAAGTCTAGAACCTGCTGATTAAGATTTTCTTCTAGAAGACAGATTTTAGCCCCATTAGGGCAAAAGAGTAAGTGAATTTTTGGCTTCTTTTTGTTTGACAATTGTTGCAATGACTATTATGAGAAGAAAGGTACGAGAACACCACCACCACCTACAATTGGAGGCATTAACTTGTTTATGGCTAGAAATGCTTCCTGACTGTACACCAGAAGTACACTAGCATTTCCCTGCAATTGCAAATTCCTCAGCTCTGGGGACCAAGGAAAAGGGAGGTAGGATCCTAGACACATCCCTTAGAATAGGTTCAAAGGGTTATGAGGCATCTTGCTCAAAGCTGAGTTTTAGTACCAATATGTACAGAGGTACTTAGTTCTCTTAATGCACTATACTGAGAGTTGAGGCATATTTCCTTTCACTATGTTACCTCTGGTACAGGAAGAAGATGGAAATGATATATAAGATTCACATCATGTATTGAATGTGAAGATTAACACACTTGGGCTTCCTTGGACCAACTAGAAAAGCTAATTCAAGTGTTCATGACTCTAAAGCAGGACACATCAATTTCCACATACTTTCTTGGGATTAACTCATAGATTTATTCTGTCTATGTAGGAAAACGAAATAAGCAATTAAATTTTGCTTCAGTGGAATTGGGCTGGCATAAGCAAAACATGAGCAAGAGCCAGGACATACTTTGTTTCCCATTTGCAATTCAGGACTACAGGCCCTCAAACTTTGCAGTCCAAGGAATACCTTTCTGCATTAGCTGTACCTCTGCGTTAGCTGTCTCTAGATATGCTTATAAACATGATATATGAGCTCGTAAGGTGGCTGCCTCAGATCCTGTGCAGTTTAGGATCAGTGGAAATGTTGCATAAAGTACACATTGCAAGAATTTGGCAGTCACCTGCATGTGAATAATTTCTAAACTGAGGGTCAGAGGTGTAAAGTAGAACAGAGGTTTTAGATCATATTCTCCAATATAGTGAGTTCTCTGTCCCTGTAACCTTCAGCCCTCAGATTGCTGAACTGCATGAAGAGCAGTGCTTCTATAAAGCAAAACAAAATCTTTCAGTACAAATACAATACAAGCACGTTATTTCAGCGTAACTAAATTTAACACAACAGAGCATGTTGGCAAACACAGAGCACCAGATGTCAGCACTCAGACCTGACATGGTTATTCTCTGTTCAGTTAATTATCTAGGTTGGTTCATTGCTATATTGCAGTCTAGTGATAGTAAAAGTTATGTGATCACTTCTTTCACTGATCATTTGGCTCTATGGATCAAATCTTACTTTCAAAAGCAAAATTCTCTCATTTGTATAAATGTGGAGTTTTAGGTTACAGAGATGAGCACTAGACTACTCACTCATCTCATTTTTGTCCATAATTTTAATGGCAGAAGTTTGTTGGTTTTTTTTTACTCTGAATACTATCACTTAGTTTCATGTAAAAAGTACTATATGTGTTAGAAGTGTAAATTACACATTGGCTGCTTCCTAGAGCTTTGAATGTTCTGAAATACTTAGGCTCTGGGAAGAGAGAGATTTTGTCATTTCTTTTTTGACTGCAGGATCTACGTAGCTCCACACACAGCAATCACAGAAGGGAGAGCCTCACAACACTTGTCTAAGAGTTGTTCACAATTGGCAGTGTATGTAACAGGCTCTTGAAATTTGATAGCGATCAGAAAGTTTTGACTCAATAGGCTCAAATGTGGTTTTTGTGTTATCAATAGGCAACCCAACCCACATGGCCCATTCTTCTGTTCCTACTGAGAAGCAGTGGAAATTTAATGAGAGACTCTACTAATGAGGCAAGATAATAGCAAGTACTACTTCTGAATAACAAACAAGTTCTCACAAAAGCTGATTGTATCCATATACTTTATATAGACGGTCCTGTCATACATGATCACATGGAACCATTAAACTGAAAGACACAGATTTTTCTTAGATTCTTTGGGCTTTAAGTAATTACTTTGCAGCTTCTGACATTTTTAATGGATTTAACAGAGCACCAATTATGTTATTTAGTCTGGGGAGCACTGGGAAGTAAAATACACGAGAATATACTGTGTCATCACTTAAAAAAAAAAAAAAAAGCACTTACAGGGCATTTTCTAAAAGAATTACAAAAATCTGAATGTTCAACAGAAAGGTTACTTTTGTGTCTTGTCCTGGTTCCGGCGGGGATAGGGTTAGTTCTCCCCAGGCTCTGGCAGGGACACGGGTATTCCATGCCATGTGAGCCATGCCCAGTCTGTAGCCCGGAGCTGCCAGGGGAGGGAGCAGGAAGGTGCTGCTTGGAGCGGTCTGGGGCGGCCAGGGTCTGGTTGATGGGTGGTGGTGCATTAATAGTGGTTTGTATATTCCTCTGTCAGTAGTATTGTTGTTGTTTTCCTGTTCCCTTTGCTGTTCTGTTAAACATCCTTTGTCTCAATCCACGAGTTTTGCCTTTTTCTCCCGATTTTCCCCACGGCGGTGAGGGGTTGGGAGAGCAGCGCGTGGTTCTTTGTTGCCGCTGTCTGAGGCTAAACCACGACACATCTGGTTTTGCACATGCAAAGAAATGCTATTGAGGCATCATGAAAGCTTGTGTTTGTATTTAATAATCTAAGAAAAGGCTTTACTCCATACACTTGTACTGAATTTCTCCCTAATGTGGCACTGCATCACACTTAAAGTTTTTATCTTTTCAATTCATAATATAAAAGTCCATTTATAGCACAGAATAATGGGCATATTTTATTTCCAATTAAGATTACTCATCTGTTCACACCCACCAAGATTTCTACTGTGCTTTTAATTTATCATTGCTTACTTTAATGCATCCAGTTTAATCACAGTAGCACCAGGAATCAGATCATCATAACCAGAGCTGTACTGTACTAATTTAATCTTCTTGGGGGGGAAAAAGGAGAGTGTGAGAGAATATTTTAGATTCAAAGTACTGAGGCTTTTCATTGTACAATATTACTTACCATCTATTTGCCTTTTTATTTCAAAACTGCTTAAAACGATGAGGTTGACATACCATTTTGAATACCCTGACTCCAAAAAAATGTTAACTCTCCATCCAGAATGGCACAACATTGAGATAGATAGATAATACAAAGAGAAAGAGTTAATTTGATGTAGCACTAATCAACACCAAAACGAATGTAAAGGCAGTGTCCTTTAAATCTTAGCTCAGGACTGAAATTTGTTAAAATTCCTTAGAATTTTCATATCTTATTTCACACTTTTGCACATTTCAAAAGCACCGCAGAAAAAGTCCAATGTCTGTGTATTTCTGTGCAAGAGAGACCCAGATCCAGGGAATACGGAAGATCAGGACTGAGGTGTTATGACAAAGCTTCCTCAGGAGTATAGGAAAGTTATTTTAGAAAGTGCTGCAAGCCAAGATCAAAACCCTGTGTTGAAATAGTAAGGAACTACAGATAAGAATTACTACTGCTTGTGATATACAGGAGAGGTGAAAGAGTGTGAGACCTGATATTGCAAATACATGGAGGGTTAGGACTGCAATGAATCACAGTAACAGCTGAAGGATCCTCTCTCACAGTCTTCTACTATGAAGGCATTTCCAGGACTGAAATGTCACAATTGAAATATACCATTTTAGAAGTAGACACTATTCAGCGTTAAAACTTCGCTGCTTGTTCAATTAGCTCCAAATCTTTCACTCAAGGAAACAGAGGGCACAGGCTTGTTTTCTTGGTAAGAGTTATTTTGCACCATACGGTAGAGATTTATTCATACTGTCTGCAAACGCTAGAGGCATTTTCATCTCTACAATGCAGCAATGCAGCTCAATGAAAGTTTTTAAAGCTAGTAAATATATTTATTTTTGTCACTAGAAAAAAAAACTATCATCACTTGCATAGTTAGTTGAACTTATTTTATTTTCTAAGTGTGTACTTCTAAACTCGAGTTGGCATCAATATTGTAGTCACTTGGCAAGCTTCCTTATGAAGCAGTTAGTCAGCAAGAACTTCAATCAGTAGAGAAGCAAGAAGTCCCAAAGGTCATTTTCCAAAGTGAATGTTTTAGGATGTGAATACCCACTGGCCTATGAGTTGCTCTGTTTATTGTCATGAGAAACAACTGTCTAGAGTGTTTCGGGGAAGTCCCAGGCAAGGAGCACAGAGCAGGGAAATGCTACTATACTGACACATGACCCTATCTGTAGCCCCTTCAAACTGCAGCCAGCATAAACAAACACAACCTTCAAGATCTGAGACTAAGCAAAGTAAAAATAACCACTGAAGAACGGAAAGGTCATTGTAAACTGCGATGGGATGCTATATAGGTCTCCAGCAGCAGCGAAACAGTTTTTGAAACCTTAGTACCGATACCAGCTTTACATATATGCATTTCTGTTGAAAAAAATTCTAGCAAAGAAAGTCCTAGCATCAGCAGAACCTCTAAAAAGCACAGAAACTCAATTTCAGGGTGTGTTTCAAGCCAACAACAAAATCCAGTGTTAGAAAAGGAGCCGAATGCAATAAAAGCTAAGGTATGCCACAAGATGTAGAAATGTCTAGCCTTAAATACTTTCAGAAGCCAGAGATAAAGCAGCATGCACAACACTGCAGCTCATGTCAGGAAATAAGATACAGGTGCACGTAGGCAATTTTCATTAGAAGGAACTGCATTGTCTCTTTCTTACAGACTTTATGGCCCTACTTGCTTGCTATACATCAACTTTGTGCTGTACTGACAATGAGACTTTTTCTATCAAGCCCTGTCAGCCTTCATTACTTATGGTAATGAGTGACATCATTCTTTGGTTCTTTTCTTCATTTCAAATGCTACTGTATAGGAAACGATATGCTTCTTTCTGCTAAGCAACGGCAATTTTCAGCCCAGTTGAAATATTTTTTCGTGTTCATCTGAAATAGATGAAATTAATCTTAATTTTTTTCATGCAGGTACTGCACAGATAGAAATCTATTTACTGGTAGAAGGTATTGTAGGAATATTGACACACAAAGCTGTCACCCCTACAAATAGTTATCACTAGTGATATACAAAATATCCGTATCAGTCCTCAGATTACTTATGTATAGATTTTGGAAGATTCCAGGGAACCCTACACCAGATATGCAAGTGCTTGCACTTTCAGACATTTTGTAAAAATATGCCCATCTTTTTAGCAAATGCATGTTGGGAGAGATTTTTTTAGTCGTCTTTCCTACAAGGAAGGTAGAGCTATCATGGTCTTTTGTATCTCATATATACTGCAAGGGTTGAATAGTATCTTCCTGCACTCCAAGACCACCACTATTCTTACAAAGGACTTGAGACTTGAAGCCTTCAGAGATGCTATGGAAAGGGAAATCCTATCCAAATACCACAGGAAAGACCCGTTCTAGAGATGAATAAAATGGGATAGGGAAACAAATTATGGTTCATAAAGAGATACCCAAGACTGCCGAAATCAAGGGACTTTGGAGGGATGAAAAAGAGCTAGAAAATAAGAAGAATGTTAGTTTCACGAATTTCAATTATATTCAAGACAATTCAGCATTCTACAGTAAATTGATCCTTCTAAACTAATTCTGCTTGAGGTTGGAGCACACCAGTGAGCAGAAGGGAGTTATGGGACTTGGGGAAGCGGGGCTCAGTTCAATGCTGAATAGCGATACGAATAAAGACAACTTCATTCTGCAGAATTGTCAATCTGGCCTTTTCACACAACATTAAATTAATTAAATAACAAGACCAAAGCATTTCTCTGCCTGAATTACTCCATTTTTCCCTGAATGTGATAGAATATAATTATGCTCACATATGTAAGAGGCTCCTGTAAAAAGCAAAATCTATTAATCAGTTAATCAGGCCACACTTCAATAGAATCTTTAATGCTGTGCATCCAGGGGTGCTGCACCAAAAGGCAAATTATAAACTCAATTAATTATGAATTATTTTAATAAATGACTTGTAAACCTGGATTTAAAGGAGCTATACATTTGCCAACATCACAAATTAACATGGATACAGGAACCCCAAAGCTCGGGTAAACTGCAGCTGGGAACATCACAAACGGATAAGACTAAAGGTTGGTTTAACCTGAATCTAGAAAAAAATCTGAAAGCTATTGAATTGTGAAGATCCTAACAGAAATATAACCCTGCAGGACAAAGAGGAGGAAGTAAGTACAACATACTAACCATGCAAACTTCCTAGTGGTTACTAGCATTCTAAGTGCCAAAACCTACAATAAGATAAACAAAAATTGGCTTTAATGGATCTGAAAAAAGTAAAGCTTATTATAGGATTGAAGCTAAGTGGGTCATTGCATATATGGTGTGATATGAACACAGAATGAAGTCAGGTACAGGAGTCAACATCAAAAAAACCCCTTGCATTTTCTATTCCAGGTACCCAATTAACTGTGGCATATTGGCATACTCAAAATCATAGAATCATAGAATGTGTTGGGTTGGAAGGGACCCTTAAAGGTCATCTAGTTCAACCCCCCTGCAGTAAGCACGGACCTCTTTAGATCAGATTGCTCAGAGCCTCATCAAGACTGGCCTTGAATGTCTGCAGGGATGGGGCCTCCACCACCTCTCTGGGCAACCTGTTCCAGTGTCTCACCACCCTCATTGCAAAGAACTTCTTCCTAATACGTAATCTAAACCTACCCTGCTCTGGTTTGAATCCATTGTCCCTTGTCCTATCGCTACATGCCCTTGCAAACAGCCCCTCCCCAGCTTTCTTGCAGGCCCCCTTCAGGTACTGGAAGGCTGCTATAAGGTCTCCCCAGAACCTTCTCTTCTCCAGGCTGAACAACCCCAACTCTCTCAGCCTGTCCTCATAGGAGAGGTGCTCCAGTCCTTTGATCATCTTTGTGGCCCTCCTCTGGACCCACTCCAACGGGTCCATGCCCTTCTTGTGTTGAGGGCTCCAGAGCTGGACACAGTACTCCAGGTGGGGTCTCAAGAGAGAAGAGTAGAGGGGGAGAATCACCTCTCTGGATCTGCTGGCCACGGTTCTTTTGATGCAGCCCAGGATGCGATTGGCCTTCTGGGCTGCAAGTGCACATTGTTGGCTCATTTCTATGCAGGACTAATGCAGAGGTTTGAATGGTGCTTACAGAATTAATAACAATTTTGTTTTATATAAGCATACTGTATTGTCCTTACTGTCATTTAAAGAGTCATTTTTAGGCTTTCTATTGCTTAAATACTTAGAGCTTACTAGGAGCTTTGTTCAGCTTATATGAAGGGAAAAGAAAATTTGTACACCGCAGTCTCCCTAATTCCCTGAACTACTGAGATCTGTACACTCAAGGCAATAAAATGTTGTACAATATCATTTCTTATATGAGAAAGAATTTTGCTATCCGTGGGACTTGGGTATGATCAGCTTTCTGTCTTTTGGTTATGTTGGCTCCCCCAGCAGCATACATTCCCTCCTGTCAGCCCTGCTTCTACCCCTCAATGACTCCTCACCCTTTCCCGGAGAGTGAGCACCTACAAATGGCTCTGACACCTTCCTATTGCTGTACTTTGTCTGATGAAAGCAGGTGAAAGCCTCTCCAGGCATGCAACCAGACTTCCAGAAAGCAGAAAAGAGTGACTCAGGAGATCTAACACTATCTTCGAGGTGAAAACATGTAGAATGCAGTAGCAAGGGAGGTGAACGGAAGCTGAGACAGCTTAATATTTAGCTGTATGTCCAGGCATAGAGCCCACAGTGAATACTTCTCATCCAAAAAGTTTTCAAGTGGAAAATTCTTAAAACAGTTAATATGAAAATATCAGTCTGTCATATTGTCTGTAGACTCAAGTGAGAAATCATACATTGCCCCACAATTGTTCTGTTGTTTCTGGAGAATATTTTCCCCAAATGGATTTTTTTTTTTTCTGGCTATGTAGTTTTATAGCATGGTATATTGCTACGCTCAACAGAAAGATTTCAAATAATCACCAAAAAGTAATTTTCTTATTGTAGTAAGTCTGCTACCCCCGGGTTTCATGTGAATCATGTTTATACTTTCTACTTGTATTCATCTGATATGTTTTGGGTTTTATTGAGTACCTTAGCAAGGGTACTTAAACACCACTTTCCTCATTCTTTAGATTTTTATCACCAAAATTGCTCTTGGAATACAAAAAGTGGAAAAATTGAGTGACTTATGACCAAAAATAAGAAATGAGGAGTAGGCTTTGTTAAAACAAACAGCAGTTGTAGAATTCATGGTATATTGGTGGCAGCCTGTGAGAGAATTGTTGTACTGCTGGAGCAATTCAAGGACTCAGGGGTAGGAAGAGAAAAGGCAAAATCCTATAGAGTGTGGAAAGAAAACAGATTTGGGGAAATCAGAAAGCAAGTTACATTTGGGATTCATCTTATCCAGCTGGAAAAGACTAAGGGAGAACCTGTCCAAGGAGTCCTGAGGATTTCCATAGCCTCATTTCCAAGGCCATTAAAGGTTCAATTTACTTCAGGCAATGCTTTTTTTAATTGGAAATTGGAAAAAGGCACTGATGTTTTAAATTTATCACATTGCTTTGCACTCATCAAAGCTGGTATTACATACCCTGGGTTCTTTGCATGATACAAATGCCACCATTTGCAGAAGCATACATGTATTTCTGGTTCACACCTGAGGACATGAAAGATATGAGGATGCATGATACGAAACATAAACACAAAACTGGGTTTCATGTAAAGGTGAGTCTAGCCCCAAAGTCTGTAGTAAGAGTGGTCATCCACCATTATCTGCATTCAAATCTGGAGCTAATGCTTATAACTAGGAAAAGACTTCATAACATATATGTTACATCAAAGCACAAAGACATTCAATGGTACTGCCCAAAACCAAGAGCTAGTCAGGTTCGCTCTTTCGAAGGCCAGTTCTGACAAAGTTTCAATACCCGATAAACTGTGATGAACAAAGCATCCCTAGTGGATGATGTAAACACTCGGACCTCTCATCAATCTAATCTGAATTCTCTAATTTATTGTTGAAGACTATTCTAGTTCATAAATGACAAAATCAGCAGTGGCTAAACCGCAGTTCTAATAACTCACCAGCTCTCGTAGCAAATTTTGTGCCAGGCTTTGCTTTACAGAATTTTGTGACATTCTGTAGTTTTGTTATTTATCATTAGTATTCATTTATTATTTGTAGTATTTATTACACCTTAGTCATGCAGGCAGGAGATATCGTTTAAGTCAAATACAATTATAGGAGCACAAAAGCAGGTCATAGTTTCATATACAGTTCTGTATATAAAATGTTGCCTTTCCACTACAACATTGATCTTAAAGGCCTGTATTCAGGTGTTGTCGAGAAGCACCCACAGTCCTTCGGCCTTTAACTTCCCATCACTGAGGTCTCCAGACACTGAGACCTATACCCATTCTAGAACAGTCAACGGAGACAGGACATTGGGACATGATAATCTGGCAGAATGTTTTCTGAGAATGTTTTCTCATGCACTTTTTAGCCTGGCTAGCACTCTCACAAACAACAAGTGGTCATCAAGCTCTTTTGGTCCCTCCTACCGAAGCTGTTCCAAGGATGAATGGATTAATTAAAATTTCACTGTCCAACTGAGACTCAGCAAAGGAAGCTCTGAACTGATCTCTTTGATCAATATTTATTATAAAATAGTTTGATAGCTATTTGAGAAAGGGCTGGAATTTGTCTGCTGTTGGGACCAATATGCTAATTTATAGGCCAGGGAAAATAGCAATACTGCAAAACAGATTCACAAGTGCCACATCTATACTGTGGGTCTCAAAGCATACGAATGCTAATATCACTTCTTTATTGTTAACGGTGAACAGAGTTTTTCGTATTGCCTTATGTCTCTGTTGAAGGCTGGCTTCCTTCAGCTGAGTGTCTACCACTCTGCAGTTTGTCTCTTTCAGAAAGTAATCTGCAGATATTATCTCTATGCAGCAGTAAAGTCATCTTTCTCCCATAGCAAACAGTAATAATGTTGCAATGTTGGTATTTTCCCTAGAACAGAAAATAAAATATGGCTTGGATAAATTTAAAAATTATAATTTTTCGTCATTTTGTCCATTAAAAGGCTTAAATTATTTTAAGGCAGTTTATATTATTACTATTCCATGTTGATAAAATCCATAGACTCATGTCACAAAAGTGACCATAGACCAAAAAATATATAAGAAAATTGGGTGATTCCTCTTGTTTGTTTTTGCCACGGTTTACATTTTTATCTCATACTATAATTGTTAATACCATAAGTACATTTTCTTTACACCAATAATGATAGATTTTTTAAAAAGCCATTTGAGAATTAGGAGGTGTTAAAAATGTTCAGAAATTATACACAGGGATAATATAACTTCTAGATAGAGGAACAAACAGGCAGCTCTGTCCTGCAATGTAATTCTACTAAATCTGGTAACTCGAAGGATCCCTTTGACACCCATTGAAATCAGTATCCATTGGCATTTACTATAGGATTAAAGGGAACATTTTTTGTGCACATGTGCATATTTACCTGAGCAAACTGGAAAGTGGTTCTTTCCACGTTGACTATAGTGAAGTTTGGCAAATGGTCACATATCCTTACCTCTGCAGAAAATGGGAAATTAAGATTGTAGAAATGTCTAGAAGTCTTCAAACGAGACTGCAGAAAATATGAACATTTCAATTTTTTTTTAAAAAAAAGCTTTTTCTTATTTCAATACTACAGGATTAAGCTGTGTCACTCATTGCCAATGGGAAGCTCTGACGTCAAGAATATAAGACAAGGTGAAGGTTTTTAAGAAAGTCAAAGTTTTCCTAAGACACAACTGTTAAATATTTGGAAGGAATATTAAACTTCAGGATAATCTCTGATTTAGCAAATCTCCAACTACTAAAAACAAAGATAATATTGAGCATTATTGGATTTTTGTGACATTACACATGCACACACACGCACTCACACAAATAGACCTTGGGCCTGGTTCAGCACAGGAAAAAAAAAAAAATCCTTGTTTCTTTTTACCTGAAATGAGAAAATTTTTTTTATATCCACTTTAAATACTAGTGGAAGATAATTTGAAACGATATACAAGCAAAATAAGAATAGAATGACTAGGACTGTCCTATAAAATATATTTTTTTATTTTCTGCAATTCTATTTTCCACATACTTTGTGAGACACATACACTTGCTGCAAACACAGAAATTGAAATTAGGTATATTTAAAATAATAGGCACTTAAAATAGCTTTTGGAAGAGAAAAGGATAAAAAAAAAATAGTGATACCATATTAGTGAAGCAAGAGAGATGGATTCAGGCTTGACTCTTCTTAATTAGTTTCTTTCTAATTCAGCACAATCTACTTGGATTCTTTTCAAAGTTGTGACTAAAGGTGTATCTTGTACTAGATTTGCTTACAAATAAGCACCTATGCTGTCTTCTGATGAGAAGTACACTTTTTTATTAAACTTTTGGCTTAGCTGTCTGTAATAAGAAACGACTGTTGATAGGTTGATTTATGGATGACTAATCGTCTTTCAAGCACCTGGATTTCAAAGTTCTGAAATGTCTGTTTATCTATTCTTTTGTATAACTTTTGAAACAGGAAACTGAATAATACTATTCACTTTAGAAAATTGTTTGCCCTGAATAGTGACTTCCACATCAGTACTCCACTGTAAAGCACAAAAATTTCGAACTTAAACTCATCACATTAAAAAAGTTGTTAAAAATCAGGTAATAATAAAATAAATTCATAACTCTTAACCTATGTAAAATGCAAAATATATGATTTATAGATACAGAAGTACATGTGCAAAATTGAAAGTGAAATTTTAGACTTTTTTCTTTGATGTATAGCACTTTCTGTGACTTTTAAAGCAGAACATGAGAATAGAAGTATAATTAATAGTTCTAAAGCAAAATAGGGTTAAAATTTTGACTGGTATTAAGGTATTAAAGGTATCGAATAATTCACCAATGGTTTGATATTCTTTATTGCTTTGTTTCTGGAAAGATTGAAGTAATTTTTTCTACAAGGGATATATTTTCCTCTTCTAGTGTCAGACAAAAAGCAGTGGTCTAACTTGTCATGTATCAGCTTACAAACTGATCTAACTCACAACCCAGCATGTGAGAGAGTCATTGGAATTCACATTCACACTGATATCTAACAGTGACAAGCAGCAGCTTTCACTTCAAATTTCCTTCTATGAATAATATTAGCCATCATCTAATGCCTCTGAACATTAAGCACTTTTGCAATGAGTTTGAAAGCATGCACACACGTGTACATACGCATCTATATGCTGAGACAGGGAAAAACATTCTTTAGATAGTTTTAGGAGGCTAAGGGAACAAATTGCAGTTTTCTCCCTTTACAAGTTAAGTTGGAAACATCAGATAATTTCTACTGGGCAAGAAGAGCCTCAGAAGCTGCCTTGAAAATGACCTACAGAATAGCACTGTGCAGTGGACACCAAAGGGGAGAGAAATAATGAATCAACAAACATCTCCAAAAGTCACTTGAACTAAATAAATTCTAAGTGTGGGTAATATATGACATGCATTAGAATCACACTACCTGCCATACCAGATGAATAGGTAACAATGAACAGAAAATCATGCTTGAAGCCATCTATTGTGCTTTCCCTTGCTCATTGTAAGGTCATTGCTCTAGGAAATTATTAGGAGAAAAAGTTGTGATCTCCAGAGTGGCAGCAAAATAAAAGGCATTTTGATTTTCTTACTTCTAAAGCACTATTTATAAGCAAAGCAAACAAAGATTAGTAAAACACGTCAGTTGGTACTTCCTTACTCAAAAACAACAGATAGCCTAATGTGTAATACTGCTGCGTCATTGTTATAATTTCCTTCATGTACTTCAAGAATTTTATTTTCTCTCATTCAACTGTGGAAATTGTTCATCTTGCTTGTCAGAGAAATTCAGTGAGTTCAGTGCTTGGCCTTAGAAAGTGCTTGGAAGCACAAGGATTAATACAAATGGAAATTACGAGCATACTCTAGTAGTTATACCTGAAATATAGAAACAAATTTCCTTGGTTCTGCCTTATCCATGGTACCTTCAAACCAATACCTTTCCCTCAAGGCAAAAATTAATACTTGCAATGAATAGTGCCTGTAATTCTGTGAAAAGAATAATTCTTTTTTATTCCACCACCATTTTATGTGCATGGAAAACAAAAAAATTCCTTCAGAAGGGCATAACTAGTATAAAATCAATGAACCATAAAGCTGGATTTGTTTTTGTAGTTTATCACTGAACGTGAGAACACAGGTTCACAGTCTATTCTTTATTTTGAGGGCATAAAGTCCTTGACAATCAACAAGAGATTGCCCAACTCTTTTAGGAAATATATCAGTTTATAAGACTAAAATAACTTCAATATTCACTAAATGTCAAAGGCAATTATTTGATTTTTTTAAATTACTAAAACCCCACAACTTTCTAATGGGAAATAATTCAATCGTACCATTGCCATTTCAGGGAGAATCATATCTAATCCTTTGGCTAACTGATATTTTCCCAGTTTTTAGTTAACTGAATTGTCATTCCAATGGGTGTTCTGCCCCACTAGAAGGAAAATAATGAAAATTTCAAAAGTCATCTTACTAGAATGGTAAAAATGAAAGGAGGAAGAAACAGGGAATGTTCTTTAACTATCCATGGTAAAAAAGTGAGGTAAAGGTGAGGAAGGATCTCTCCAACCAGGGCTGTTACACAGCTTTTTTTTTTCAGGAATTTGATATGGTCCAGATTTTCCAGAAGTGAAAAAAAAAGGAAATGCATATCCCAAAAAAAAAGCACTTTTCACGAACAATGATAATTTATGAAAGCTAGAACTTTTTGAAATCAGTAGTAAAAAAATTAGTTGAGCTGAACTCCAATCTTGATATAAGTAAAGCTATACTAGTACAATTCTGATTACTTAATGCTATTTAATTCAATGAACTTTTGCATAATTAATTTTTCACTGATTGAAGATGTATTGAAATAGAGTAGGTGACTGAAACACATTTTGCTCTTGACTATGCTGGTGTAAGTCAAGATCAACTTTATAGAAGTCAGCATCAAATTTATGAAGCTGTTATTAAGAGCAGAATCCTTTACATTTGCTACCATCATTCACCATTTAATGTTTTGATGTCATTTACATGCAGAGTTGAGATGCTAGGAAGATATTCATCATCCTCTTTCTATTATTACATATTTAATTACCTTTGCTGAGAGTTCCAGATGAGTATTATGGACAGAACATGGTTGAATTAAAATTCTTTATAATGAGATGGAAAAGTTTAAGCCCCCTGAAAAAGTTAAATGTCATCTATCATTTATTGTCAAAATACATGCCATATTTAAGTTCAATCATATTATTTTCCAGCTTATACATAGCTTTCAGAATCTTCATGAATTCTGAATAAATCATTTATTGCTCTGTGAGGCTGCAAGCAATCTGGTACAAATGTTTATGAAAAAAAACATATTCACAAGGAAAGCTCTGTAAATTTTTGTGTAGCTCAAGACTGTCCTTATCCTCTAAAGTATGAAGATGGAAAATTGAAGGTCTGTGTGGGATCATGTAACTTAGCCTCCTCCTTTGACA
Source organism: Fratercula arctica (assembly GCA_947846985.1). Taxonomy (NCBI): domain Eukaryota; kingdom Metazoa; phylum Chordata; class Aves; order Charadriiformes; family Alcidae; genus Fratercula; species Fratercula arctica. The sequence goes on along the minus strand of CANTUZ010000005.1, from coordinate 50,131,373 downwards.
GGCAACTTCCTTGTGGCTTCTCATTCATAAATAATTTAAGGTCTGTCTTTAAATCAGCTATATTGTTTTCTTTTCTTCTCCTTTCCAAACATGAGAAAGCCTTATTCCAACCTCCTTATGGGCTAAATTCACTCCTAGCTAGTTTATTTCCTTCTATTCTAGTGCTGAAATTGTCCTTAAGCTTAAACAGCTTTCTGCATCTCTGATGTTTATCTTCTGAGCCATTCACAGTGAGCAATTATCTCCCTTCTCAGGCTTAGTTTTATCAGGTTAAACATCATGCTCTTCTAGTCCATAAAACAGGATCTCTGTTCTCGTGATCACTGTATTTGCTCTTGTCTTTGCCTGCTCTTCTCTGAATTTACCAGTCGTGGACATTGCTCTGGATGAATTCTTATTAGTCATTTGTACAGTGGTATCAATACTTCTCTGATGGTTCTGAAACTACTTTGCCTGCTTACAGTCTGAAATCATATGTGATTTTTTGATAGCTGCTTAACCTTGACACGTTACAGCTTTTCTAACTACATTCCCACATGTTGGAACACAATTTGACTCAGCAAATTTGTCACAGCATGGAGTGTCCAGCCTCACACAAAACTTAGAGTGGATTCACGTTATGATTTTTTTTTTTTTAATATTTTACGGTATGGTTTCAGCACTTCTGTTAGCTACAATGCTTTGTATCAAAGTACTGCAACACATTTTAATAATGAACTGTTATCTTTAAAGGAAGCTTGGGAAATTCATGTTGATTTTCATTGACTCAAGTATTGTTCATGTCAGAAGATTTTTTTATCACTCAAAAACCTACTTAAAATCTTATGTTAATGTCCCACCGTGTGTGATCTCCTTAGGGCTCTTAGGCTATGCTGGCAAGAGGTGCAGACTCTGTAGACCCAGTTTGTGCTGACGACTTAGCATCCACAGTGACATTACAAACGGGGTTTACTTTGCACTGACTCTAGCCTCGTCCCAGGGACTGAGCACCGATCAGCAGCTGGAGTTACTTGTTTCCACCTGGAGAACATCTTTTTATTGAATTTACTCTGAAATTGGGACTGACTGAAAGACTGTCTTCAAAATCACATTCATGATCCAAATTGAAATGACTGGGTAGACACATACTTAAGCTACTCTGTATGGGAGATCTCCACGTAACAAAGCCACTATCTACTTTTAGTAACAGGGTTAGATATAAAACAATGTCCAGTTTGCCTTGCACAACAAAGTGATTAATAAATTCCTACAGAGGAAGTGTAAAAACAAGAGAGCTTGACACCTTGCAGCCATGACATTCTACCCTTTAAGAACAAATTATTATCATTTATCTTCAGTACAGAATGGTAAAATATATATCAAAAGCGAAAAAAAGCAGCACATATAGAATTTATTCATAATATATTTGAGGCCAAAATAGCCTCAGCTATTTTGCCTAGCTATGTAGCCCAGTTATAATTTTGCTTACCTTCCTAAAGTAAATGAAATTGTGACAGCCAAGGAGTTGGTCCTAATATCCGAGTCAATCATAACTGTTGTGTCTCAGGACTTAGACAACAAAATCCAAATCCTTCCTGAGCAGGAACTGTATTCAGTCTTTACAATGTATTCATTCTTTACAACGTCAAGCATGCTTTTGATTTTTAGTGATGTAAATCCTGTGGTTTCCAATAAGAATTGTTCCCACCTTACCTGTAGTTTCAAAATGCAATATATTAGGATACCTTAGAAAGACAAGCACATACTTCAAAAGATCACGACATGCTGAAAAATACATGCTACTCTTGGGACAGCTTTAATTTTGTGCTGTCATAGGTGTTAATGGGCAAACAAGAATGACCTCAATGAGCTGCATAAGAAAACCTGCTGTTTCTTCTCCACGGCACAAGACCCAGTGAAACTTTGGCGACGAGTAGTGATTTGCTCCAATAACTATCACTTAAAGCATCTGCTGTATGTACTGCAAAAACACTTGTGTGATCTTCTTTGACTTGATTAAAGATACCACTGACTCAAACAGCTCACGATCTATATTATTTTGCTTACATTTGCAGAAGAAAAGAGACCTTCCTAGGGAGCTGTAAAGCAGGAGACGGGCTTCATCTTACAAAGTATTTACTTAATTTAAGTTTGGGGTGAAAGTAAGGTTAATTATCACTATGCCAGCATTTTGTTTATGTATAGCAACAAAACCAGATTGTGGTGTTTAATTGTGCTATACCTAATTTATTAAAAGATTATATAATTGAGGAACATGGGAGTTTTCTAACTTTTTCATAGAATGTTCTTATCTCAGGAGAGACTGTCTTATGTATAGATTTATATATACATATTTTTGTATGTGTGTGTATGTCTATAATTATGCTGCCTAGTCACTGACTTACTGTCCAGTTCATTTCACCTCACTTCCCAAACCTCAGTTTGTCTGTCTGTAAAACTGCATCGCAGATAGACATCGTCTGTCTGCAAAAACTTATGGAGCACTTGAGATCAATTTTAGAATCTATGTATTGCTACCTATAAACCTCAGTACATATATTTGGGGACATGCTTCTGGGGGAGAAAGGATTTACAAAATTAGACTGATGCATCTACTGTAATAAAAACATAACTGAGTAGTGAAAAGGCAGATGGTTACAGCCTCCTAGTTTTAACACCTATTAAGAGCAATCTCTGATGAATGCCAGAAAATGCAGTGCAAAATATTAAGCAGTTTCGTGCCACATGAAGCCTGAGTACAGGGACAGTGATTATTAGTGGGCTCAAGCAGCTAAAGGCAAGGATATTTTTGATAGTGTTGGCAAAACCAAAGTACTCTATGCCACTGTGTTAATACAGAATGAGTTCATACACTTCTGATTATACTGCAAATTATCACTGTTGGCATCCCTGTGGTAATTCTTAAGAATGATTGAAAAATGCCGGCTATAAAAGGAATTCCAGCATTTTGTCCAAGGCTTCTTTCTCTCCCAAATGGACAGGGAAATTATGGTAAAACCTTAGAGCTCAATTAAGTTAACAGACTCTTACTTGGAGCATGGCAAGCAGAATAAGCTGGCAGGGTTTATTCCAAATGTAGCTCTCCATTGCATGCCTCCCGTGCTTGCCACTGCCATTTGAGTCCTTCTGTGCTACACCATGCAACTGCCTCTAACTCTGCCACCGCGGTGAAACATGCACATGTAAAAAGGGGCCAGTTCATTCATCACAAATTTGATGAAAACACCAACAAGAAAAAAAGCTCTGCTGTCACTTCTCAGAAGTATTAGACTGTGCCCATTTTATTCTACTTTTTCCCATCAGTTATGAAGCAGCCATTATATAAAAGGTTTGGAATTAACTAACTCGCCCTACTTCCCATTCATCTCAGTGTGACACATTTACTTTGGGAATGGTCGATAACAAATAGATAATTCTGAAGCTACAAAAGAAAATCAAATCAAAGATTATCAATCAAAGATGCTGAAGATTAGAAGACAAGTCCAGCCTCCATACGGTAGGATCTCTGAATTCACCTGAAGGAACCTTTGGGCTTTACAGAAACCATTCATACGAAAAAGATGACTGATCATTTACATAAAGTGTTTGCAAGACTGAACTACTTGCTTGATCTGGTCTTTTCCATTTATTTATAGCATGAGTTACCAGTTCTGATCTCATTCTCAGCTCTGATTTAAGTTACCAGTGGAACTTGCATCAACTTCAGCAAAAATGTTTACCACCTGCTTAAAGTTTCAGCTCTGATGACTGAAGGATGGCTGGCCAATAAGACCAAGTTAGTTGACCCATTTTGTGCTTTACTGAGATGTATGCTCAGTCCATCCCAGCTTTGAGCCTGGTCTGGAGGATAGTCATCCCAGGGTGGTGATTTCAGAAGCTTTGGGCTTAGTCATAGCAGCAGTCTGGGGCCATGCTTATGTTTCTTGATATTTTACACTGCTTCAGATTAACATTTGTGAAGTGGAAGAAGATAATACTTCTCTGCCACAGACACTATTTAAATGCTGTGATATGCTTGGCTACTATAATGATTAACACCAGGAAGGTAGATAATTTGACATCAAGGAGCAGGGTGTAGAGTTATTTTTGTTACAGGGTGAACTCAGTACTCTGGAGAACAGTGTCTAGTGCAGAGGGACTTCAAAATTCTGACATGAGCACTTTAAAAGCAGATAAAGAAGGAGCAAATGCATAATGCATTTTAAGAGGTACTTACATGTTAAGCAGTGGCAGTATATTATTCTTAGACAGAGCTTTGAATTAATAAATTCTTTGGATTTATATATTTTTAAAGCCTTTTGATCTTACTTTTTATAATTAAAGCAATGCAGCCTAAATGCGCGTAATAGAAAGTGGCAGAACATGCCAACACACCTTTGGGAACATAGAATCATAGAATACTTTGGGTTGGAAGGGGCCTTTAAAGGTTATCTAGTCCCCCCCCCCCTGCAATGAGCAGGGACATCTTCAACTAGATCAGGTTGCTCAGAGTCCCGTCCAACTGGACCTTGAATGTTTCCAGAGATGGGGCACGTACCACCTCTCTCGGCAACCTGTTCCAGTGTTTCACAACCCTTATTGTAAAAAATTTCTTCCTTGTATCTAGTCTAAACCTTTCCTCTTTTCATTTAAAGACATTACCCTGAGTCCTATCATAACAGGCCCTGCTAAAAAGTTTGTCCCCTTCTTTCCTGTAAGCCCACTTTAAGTCTTCTCCAGGTTGAACAATCCCAACTCTCTCAGCCTGTCCTCACAGGAGAGGTGCTCCATCCATCTGATCATTTTTGTGGCCCTGCTCTGGACCTGCTCCAACAGGTCCGTGTCTTTCCTGTGCTGAGGGCTCCAGAGCTGGACGCAGCATGTGGGATTTTATGCTCCTTCTTGCAGCTTTGTTTAGTCTCAGAAAATTAATGCTAACATTGATAAGCAACGCTCATCATAAATTCAGGTCAGATAGTGCTTCTTTGCCTCATTTGGAGAGTAAAAATCATTTCAAAGAATTAGATCTCCTGTGCTGTGCTCAGAGGCTTGAATAACACCCAGGGCACTCAGACAGTTGCCAACAGGGTTTTGTCAACAGAACATCAAATTAAGCTTCATTTTAATGCTAATTTCCATTTGTACATGAAGTTGTGGTGAGAAATGAGTACATTTCACTTGACACTGGTATCTGTAAATAACAAATGGGTTTGTATCTTGACAGCAGGATTGGTGACTTTTTTTTTTTTAATTTATGTTCCTTTAGAACTGAGGTGGAGCAAAAATGTATAAATCTCTTATTTGTTTTCAGCTCCATAAGAAGCAGAGCACTACTTTCAAGATAAATAAATTTTGAATCACAAATGGATTTGAATGGGTAAACTCCAGGGACGTGTAACAAGATAGAGAGCATTTCAATCCTATGACATTGGTTTGAAATTAGCCCAGGTGAACAGAGAGCAGGAGTCATTTTCATCTAACGTCTGTTCAGTAGCCTACACAAAATGAGTTCCTGGGGTTTAGTGCATGCTTCTCCTTGGGGTCACACCGCCACTTTATAGAAACCAACATTAATCAGTAGTCAGCTTGAATTATGAATATGCACTGACAAACTAGCAGTAGTGTGCAAAGTAATCCACACTGGAAAGGAACTATTCTAATTGAACATACACAGTAACAGACTCCAAAGGATCTGCTGCTATTCAGGAGAAAAATCTTGTTGACAGTGTTCATAGTTCTTTGAAATCACCAGCTCAAAGCATGCAGCTCAACAGCAATCAGAAAGGAAAACTTGTTCAAAGCTACTAGGAAATACACAGAGAAAACAGGAAGCAGCATTGTTCCACTGTATGAACCCATGTTAGATCCACACCTGGAATATAATTTTCTTTTTTCATTGACCCATCTTAAGAATACTGGAGATCTAGAACAGTTCCTAGAAAAGACACGGGAATAATGATGATCTGAAGTATAGCACTGATTAAAAACAGAGAAAGATTAATTGTTCAGTTTGGAGGAGGGTCAATGAGAAGATATATTAAAAACTAGTGAAATCATGAATGGGATAAAGAGGGAGAATTGGCATGTTTGTTCATTTTTTTCACATAAGAAAAAAAATAGGAAGTATTAAATGAAATTATTAGGCAGCAGGTATAAAATAAACAGACGTACCTTTTCACGCCATCTGTAATTAAATTATGGAACACATTGCCACAGGATGTTACAAAATCCAAATGTGTTTAGAAAGTCATTAAAGAGGTTCATGGAACTAAGGCCCATCATGAATAATTAACACAATGCAGTTGGCAACCTCTGGTGCTGGGATGCCCAAGCTGCTGATTACAAATAGCTTAGAATACAAGCTTGGGGGAAGCACTTTTCTATGCTATCATTATTTTTCTGTTTTCCAAGTATATTTTTCTCCTGGGCATCTACTATTAACTCTGCCAAGAGAGGCTACTAGGTTAAATGGTATGGTCATTTCCACAACAGTCTAAAAAGTCCTACTTGCCTATTGTTTTTGTGAATATATTCAAAGCAAACAACTAATTGCTTATTGTGGCAAATGTATTTAAAAGGTATCCAGCATCTGATTATAATGAGCACAGGAAGCAAATTATTCTCCAAGGGCAAAATACCTCTTAGAAGTGTTTTTTGTTGGTTGGGAGGTGGGTGCTAGACACAGCTGCTTTTTTATCATTAATTCAAAAGTGCCATGATAATTCCATCTCTGAATATGCACACTGAGAAATATTTGGTTAATTTATTAGAGCAATAACATCAAATTCAGGGGAAAAATCTGTTTAACACTTCAGAAAAAAACCAGAAAACAATGTTCAGCATCTTTGTAATTTTTAACAAAATGTTTTGCTTCAAATTTAACTTTCTGAATGCTGGTATTTTTTAGAATCCTAAAGAATGTAAGGGCTTATTTCAAATTATATCCTGTAGCATCCAGTATACTGTAACTTAGAGATGGATATGAAGTTCTTTCCACACTGAGATTGTCCTGTTCTTGGTATAAATTGGAATTTTGTATTATAACTTTTTCTATTACGCTGCATTTTCAAAATGAGAGTTGTTTCCCATATTTGTTGCAGAGGAAGTTGTCATTTTCTGAGTCTGTGGAGCCAGCTATGTACCGACACATTATGTATTCCTTCTGTACTTTCCCTGGACTTTTTAGTATAAAAAAACCCAAACAATAGTTAATTTTATTTCTTTGTGCACTCTTGCATTTAAGTGTTATATATAAGCATCTAGCATTTTCTTCTTTTAAAGCAATAGGTTGTGTTTTCAAATAGTTCACAAGTGTCTAACATAAGTGTCCGCATTTTGCTTGGAAGCAAGCAAGTAGTCCACGAAAAGGACATTGTAATAAGAGTTGTATACGTGTCAAGGCAATGGCTGCAGGAGCAAACGGGACCAGTTTTGTAATTCAGTCAATTCTCCAGCACCCATCTGCATGAAAGCCACAGACATTCATATAGTCATCAGTATTTTTGCTCAAAATCTTAACCAGTATAAAATACCAGCTCACATTGAACTGGCATATACAGATGAATATTTAACTTTCTATACCCAGAATTTTCAAAGGAAAAGAAGAAAAAAATACAGCAGTCTTACATGAAGACACTAGTAAAAGCAATAGAACTTTCCATTAATGTAGTAATCAAATTTGTATGTCTGGAACATTATCACACATAATGGATGGAAGATTTTTTTAACTGTTATTTCTGTCTATTTAATTTGAAGTACTGCTATACATCATGAGAAATTATTTTTGGACCTTATCTCTGAAATCATCAGATACTGAGAACTGTTCATCAAGGCTATTGAAATAATTTAAAAAAAAACATTCTTGGTTAAATTCTTAGCTAAGCTTTTAAATCTCCTGCCTGTCAAGAAACAAGGGACATATTTTATTTATGAAAGCCCAGAAAAAGTAGAGGATCAGTACCAAATTGAAGGCTCTTCCCGTAGCAATGGGAACCCACTGACAACTGACAAAAACCAGTTTGAGGCTGTTCCCAAAGATCTTTTTCACACTGGGTACTGCAGTCCTAGCTCAAGGGAAGGAGGTAAAAACCTGATACTGACCCCAAATAGCTTAATGAACAAATACCAACACATTAGAGAATAGTTAAACAGCATTATTCCTTATAAATCATGCACATAGCTTCAATTAGCCTCCCAAAGATTGAGATTAAATTGTTTTAGAGAATGATACTCGGAAATTTGGCGCAATCATCAAGGGAAAAGGTCCAATCAGCTTGACTACAGTGTGAAACTTAACTCCTACAGAAATGCTCTTTTAAATTCCAGTCACCAGAACCTGCAGATCTTTGAAAAGAGAGTGCAGATATTAACGATGTGAAGCTGACAGATAATCCAAACTGACAGATAGTGAGCACTGAGACTATGAAGACTGGACATGAAAAGGCCCCAAAAAAGGCACAAGCCTGTGTGGGAAGTTTTTTGACTAGGGAATACTCTATAATCACTACTTCCCCCTTTGTGGACATGCCATGTATCTCCAGCAAATATATCTGTATTTGGCAACAAATGCCATTCTGTAATTACTTGCATTCAGTAATAGCATATTTTCACTTTTGGTAGGATTAACATTTCTGGGCCTTCTATTATATTTATCTAGCAGATTAGCTGAATAATTCACATAAATAATGCACCTTCTTTTCTCTCTTTTATCTTCCTTCATCTTTTGTGATACAAGAATCTCACCTCATCGATTTTAAGAAAGTATGAAGATAGCAAAATAAAATAAATCAAAACATCAGAGTTCCCCTCAACGTATCCCTCCTTGCTGGGGTGCAGGGACAGTGGAGCTCTGGTTCTGGGACCCGCTTCTGAAAATGAACAAACCAGCCCAACATCTGCACGTGTGACTATGGAGCGGGAAAACAGGTTCCATCAGTATGCAAGTCTTTCTATATTTCCATATTTTTTTTGCATTTGATTAATTAAGTTCTCCCTGGAATGTCTGACTAAAGCAAGATAATCTCTACTTTGCAAAGATTAACCCCATTAAAACCAATTAACACATAACAAAGAAGGCTTTTAACGTTTTACAGCTGAAGGCTAAGGAGGATCCTACTGAGGAGGATTAGAGGGGATCACCTGTATCTTTAGTTTATGACATCTCATTAAATAATTTATAATAACCGTCAAACATTTTAGATGTAAGAAGTTGTAAATGTTTAAGCAGTAGGATCCATTAATTGCAGTGAAGAAGAGACATTTCTCTTATACTATTTAATGCGTGGGAAAAGAGGAAAAAGACAGGTAGGGCTGAGGTCATAAGAAAAGCAAAGACTCAAAGATAGTACCTCCAGCATGTGGAGATGCTGGTCACTCTCCCACTACTGTGAAAGACAGTAATAACAAGTTATATCTTGTGTTTACAGTAAAGGAAAGCAAGTCAGGCAGCAGCTGTATCACCTGGGACAGGCACTGCTCTCAGCCATTGTTTCAAGAGTTTTCCATGCACCCTCATCTTCCATTGATAACGCTGTCACGCTAGTGCCATACCAGCTCCCTGCTGGGTCAAACTCTTCTAAGATAAAGATGCTTAAAATACAGCTACTCTTATGAGAAGGAGAATAAGTCATCCTGATACAACTTTGTAAACATCAGACTAGAGAATTCCCCTAGAAAGCCACACTTGTAATCAAAGGAGTTCATACTGAAATCTACCTTTGTTTCCTCGATTACAGGAAAAAAACTCAAAACCCCACAAACAAAAAACCATCCCACCTGCCCCTTTAAAGCATTCAATGCAGAGATTATATTTTTTCTGCCTATGGATAATGACTATATTTGCTCAGTTTCTTCTTTGCATTTAACCCTAATTCTCCTGAAGAAAATCTCTGACAAATGTCTGTGAATTAATAAGTTTTTCAGAATTAGAACTTCAAGTACGTTATATTTTTCATTTAAACTAACAAGTGAATATTTTAAAATAAAATTAGGATTTTATTTTCAAATTAAAATAATTGCATTCTTCCTAGCACTCAAATCAATTCTTTCAGACTCTTACTTATCTGAGAACAGGGTCCTCCTGAGCTAGGGATCTCTACAACAATAATAAGGAATAACCCCTGTCCTGAGGCCTTCACAAGCCACATCAGAAAAGCAGATGTAAAAGAAAAAACATTTTTATCCTACATTTACAGAATGAATTTATGAACAGGAAAAATTAATATAATTTTTCTTTTTCTTTTTTTTTTTTTTCTCCAAACAGTGAGATAATGGTTTCCATCTCCCCTTTCTAATAGGTATGCTCAAACACTCATAGGAAAATAATTTTATTGGACATATTAACATCAGACTTTATTTTAGAAGCAATGACTGAATTACTAGTTTAGGGATTTTTTTCCCTTTCAGACACAGAAGTCAGAAATGCTTGAATAGATGAATGCATACTGAAGTCCTTGGGACATATATTTAATATTTCTAGTGCAGACAAACTGTAAAAGAATTTACTTCCTCTGTACAAGACACTACGTATAAAAGGCATGAAAAAAATTGATACTTGCATATATGATAAGAGGCAATTAATCTCCAGGCAAATGCTCTGTTCTGTTCTTCTGTTTTGCCACCCTCCCCTTCTGCTGATACTTTATTCTTCTTCTAAAGATCTGAGCATATATTGGGCATAGAAGCTGCCACTCTGGGGAGTTCATGTAAGGAGATGCTAGTGTCAGACCACGAAACACCCACAGTTATTGCATTTCAGTAACTGTATTCATTTTACAGAGTTACCTATATAAATACGGCGACCTATATAAAGTCTGCTTTGCTGAACTGACGCTGCTGCTGCCGCGTATTGACTCAGACCTCTCCTCTCCCCCACAGCCTTCCTGCTCGTCGCTAGGCAACCAGAAGGATTTTGTAAGCCAGCCTAAAACTGGCTTTCGGGTTTGGGCATGAACTTCTGTAATTTGTTAACTGGCAAATACAGAAATCAAAATTCATTAGCTGATGGTAAAATTATATCTCAAGGATGTGTGTATGTGTGCATATGCGCGTGTGCATTGCTGTCCATGGAAGCAGAGTCTCTTTGTCAGAACAGAGCCCTGGTGCCTTTTCTGTATATTCCACAGGGATATCAAATGTAGCTGTCTGCTAAAAAATTGCATTATCTCCTGTCTGAACATTATGTACCTTCTCAGAATTTCAAGAGGCCATTATCAACAATGTGCTATTCAATAGCTGATATGTCAAACGTGCTTTAAAACTTCAGATGTAGCAACAGAACACAGATAAATACATACGTTTGTGTATGTATGTTCATCATACTTCATTTAAGAATACCTCAAAGTATTGTGAAAATACAGAAATAATGCATGTGTATATAATTCGTCACTTCTAGAAGGATTCAGAAGCACCTTTGAGAAAAGAAAAAGAGAAAATATGTACATGTGTTTAAGGACACCAACCTCCCACAACAATTTCGGTCACAGCATATTTTTGCCTTCATGATACAGCCACAGAGAGTTATAATGGCAATGTCAAGGTTTATTAGTCTCTCTACCACCCTTTCTATAGTTATAGAAAGGGATATTTTACACCAATTCAATTACTCATTTGGACAAGATATACATGCATCCTGTTCATCATCGTCTCCTTCCTTTCCACAGAAATACTCTCTTCAAAACCAATTTCTGATTTTCCTACTACAGCACTTGCCATTGTACTTTCTAATTCATGGTATTTGAGAGCCTGGAGACCCTTGTCTCTGTCCAAGTCTTCATCGCTTTATTTGAGGCATTTCTTAAAAAGATACATTTTCCAAAAGACTTATAGCCCAATGTTACCTCCTTGCTCTCTCCCAGAGAAACATTAGCAAATCATATGATGGTGCAATTTAGATAGCTGCCTGCAAATCCCAGAATCCCTCAAGGATCAGTACTGGGACCGGTCTTGTTTAACATCTTCGTCAGCGACATGGACAGTGGCACAGAGTGCACCCTCAGCAAGTTTGTCGATGACATCAAGCTGTATGGGGTGGCTGACACGCTGGAGGGAAGGGGTGCCATCCAGAGGGACCTTGACAAGCTGGAGAGGTGGGCCCATGCCAACCTCATGAAGTTCAACAACACCAAGTGCAAGGTCCTCCATCTGGGTCAGGGCAATCCCAAGCACCGATATAAGCTGGGCAGTGACTGGCTTGAGAGCAGCCCTGAAGAAAAGGACTTGGGGTGCTGGTGGATGAGAGGCTCAACATGAGCCGTCAGTGTGCACTAGCAGCCCAGAAAGCCAATCATATCCTGGGCTGCATCAGGAGAAGCATGGCCAGCAGGTCGAGGGAGGTGATTCTCCCCCTCTACTCCACTCTCGTGAGACCCCACCTGGAGTACTGCATCCAGTTCTGGAGCCCCTACTACAAGAAAGATATGGATGTGCTGGAATGAGTCCAGAGAAGGGCCACGAGGATGATCAGAGGGCTGGAGCACCTCTCCTATGAGGGTTGGGGTTATTCAGTCTGGAGAAAAGGCGGCTCCAGGGAGACCTTATAGTGGCCTACCAGTATCTTAAGGGGGCCTACAAGAAAGCTGGTGAGGGGCTTTTTAGGACATCGGGTAATGGTAGGACTAGAGGGAATGGATTAAAACTAGAGATGGGTTGATTCAGCTTGGACGTTAGGAAGAAGTTCTTCACCATGAGGGTGGTGAGACACTGGAACAGGTTGCCCAGAGAGGCGGTGGAAGCCCCCTCCCTGGAAGTTTTTAAGGCCAAGCTGGATGGGGCTCTGAGCAACCTGATCTAGTGGGAGGTGTCCCTGCCCATGGCAGGGGGGTTGGAACTAGATGATCTTTAAGGTCCCTTCCAACACTAACAATTCTATGATTCTATGAATTTCTAAGAGGTGTGCTAATGTAACACTGTTCACTTAGTCACCTGGCTTTCATTACATCCCATCACTTCATTACTAAATCATCACATCTCTTTATAAGAAATTCCCTTTGACTCCATTAGACTTTTTTCTCTGCTCATTGAGAAGACCAGCAGTGACAGAATTCTTCCAATCCACAAATCTGGACTCAACATGTGGCTGCCATGGTTTGTGACGGATTGGCCAATGACGAGATGACAGATGGTCTCCCCCACCTCTCACTCTGAGGAGAGGAGGGAGAGAGATAAAGAGATTTATGAGTTTAGAAGGAACTAAACTACTTTAATGAAATATTAATAATGAAATGAAAATAATGACATAGATATAATATATACAAAATCGTATCAGGCTCCCAGGATGACAGTCATGTCACCGTCAGACCAGCAGTGACAGAATTCTTCCAATCCACAAACCTGGACTCAACATGTGGCACAATCAAGAACCAGGCAAAAAGAAGAATACGATGCTCCTCCTGAGTCCTCTATATTGTTTGTACCATGCAAATACTAATGATGCCAAACAATATGTAAGTGCTAAGTAAGGATTACAGTAAGGATTACTTGTTTGCCTCCTAGCTGTTGAAGATACTACAGCTGTTGAAGCAGCTACAATAACATTCCTGCACAACATTTTCAAATCACAGAAATCTGATCACACATGATTTAGCAGAAGAATCTAATATTCAACATATTGTGTTTTTAAAATGGTATGACATGTATGATTTTATTGACCTTACCATCTTGCAGTCTTCAATGTCTTTAAAATAAAATCAGGAACAGAATTTTCTATTTACCTAAGAAAGCAAAGAAACAAACAAACCAACCAACCAAAAAAGTGCTCTATATTTCCTGGTATCTCCCATCCCTGACTGTCATTTGTATTGTTTCTCTGTGCTTCAGATATGACCCTGAATAGCAAATTCTCATCCGGGAATGATGTAAACTATGCACTGTCTTGATGACTGCAGTTGCCAAGGGACCGTTCTCATACCCTGGAGGTGTATAATTGCAGGTACTCAGAATAGACGTGAATGCCTATCCAGCTTTTGATGATGCTCCATGATCTGCTTTATTATTTCATAGAAAAGGAGGAAGAGAGCAAAATTTAAAATTAAAATGTACAATGGAGAAAGAGTGGATGGTAATTTATCACATATGAGATATTTGGATTAGATCCTCAAGTAGTGTAGCTCCTGTGAGGTCAGTAGACATACTCAACTGAGACATTCTGCACACAGAAATCTGCATCACCATCAAAATATCAAATAAAGAGCAACAGCATAACATTTCTTGTTCCAGAAAATCTATGAAGTAATGTGAATGAAGGTGACCCCCAGTCCAGGTTCTTCCAAAACATATGATGAGAAAGACACCAAATATTACAGAGTTTCTCATTTGGATCATCTGAAAAAAAGCCTGCATCTCTTTGATCACAATCCCTATGTTATTCCCCTTAAAAGATTTCTGGAATGAAATTACGAATCATTATATTTAAACCATACATCATGTGTGATGCATGAACATTGCTATGTCCATGTACTTAGATGGATGTATCTTGGAAGTGGAATTTGCTGTTATATACTGTATGATAGCTAAGGGGTAAATTTCACATAAAATACTGACGAAAGTCACTGCTCTTAAATGATAACATAATTCTTAGACAACAGAAATTGCCTCCAAGAGTAAGTTTACTAAATCAAAAGACAGCAGCATTTTATTTGCATGGTAAAATATTGTAAAACCTAAAAAATGGTCAAACCCTACTGTAGTCAACAAAAAATTTCCATCAAGTTCCAGTAAACCACCCACAGTACCTGCCATAGCCAGGAGTCAGGATTGAAAAATACTCCATACTCAATTACATTTCTGAAAATGGATTTGAGTGAGAGAAAATATTTTGCATTTCACATTAAGGGTTAAGTCTGAATAATATGTTCCTTTAATTTGAAACCATTTACCAGTATAATTGTGCAGAAGAAAATAATAGGATTTGATTTAATGACTACTAATAGAAAAACAGTTCAGCTGTTCAGTGGATTGTTCAAAGTTGGATACTTATTTGGAGCTCAGTGGAAGTGACTTTAAATAGTAGCAGAATTTGCCATGAAAAGTAAATACCCTGGGAAGACAATTTCATATGCCTTTTTTCACTCTTTTCTGGTGTTGACTCCACTGAAAAACTGTAAGAAAAATTAAATTCCACTGAAAACAAAGAAATTAAACCAAAACAAATAAAAAATAAGCAAAACAAGCATAACACTACAAATTCCTGATAAGCTTTAAAAGAGTCAACATGGGGTGAATTTTGCATGGGGTTGAATGTTTTGCTTTATGATATATGAAAATGTTAGCACATCCCTCAACATGATCCAGTTCTCTCAGCAAGGCATTAAGATACATAAATATTATATCTATTTCCTTGCTTCTATAATGATATTAGAAGGTACTTGCTATCTCCCAAGAGTATGCTTTTAAAAACAACAAATAAATAAATAAGCCCACCCTGTTTTTTTTCATTCACAGTTAAAAGTTTGAGCTCAATAGTGATAAAGGCCTACAGATTTGCCCCAAGAGCTTGAGAAGCTTATTAAATAGGAACTGTTCTCCAGTGCACATGCTGCGTGTGAGAGAGAGATGTTGATAAGACTGTATTCAGTTTGATTGAAGACATTTATGAATGCAATTTCTCACATGTATCTACGTACTCACACTCACCGTCCTCCCAAAGAGGCTCAGTCATCAACCTCAAATCAAATAAACATATATGACAATAGACTTAAACTGTGTGAGTGCTCTTCATGGTAGTGCTCTTCATTAAAAGTCTCTAATATTAATAATTCTACTCACAAACTGACAACTGCGCACAAACATCGTATATTTTGAGAAAAGTTTGTAAAGTCCAGTATTCGGAGAGGCAATTTTACATTGGCAATGAAAATCACCCCATAACTTATCTTCATTATGAAGCTAAACTTCCTAATAAGTTATCTAATACATTATTTTGAACAAAAAAGTAATATTTTTAGATCTGTTGTTCTAGTTTTAATGAGCTATATACAAGGTACCTCTCTCTTCTAGAGATCTTTGATTTTTGTGTGCCTTTTATGCCTCTCTATGTTTCAATTGCTTTCTTCTTGAAAGTGGGACCACTGGCATGATTTCATGCTGTCGGATCTCATCACCTTCTCTATGACTCTGCCCATTCTCTCCCATATCCTAACTTCATACTTCAGAAAATGGAGTTAGCAAATTTGGGGCTTTGAACAACCATGTCTAGTGGGAGGTGTCCCTGCCCATGGCAGGGGTTTGGAACTAGATGGCCTTTAAGGTCCCTTCCAACCTAAACCCTTCTACGATCCTACAATTCTATAATTGCATACCATTTAGGAATTCATTTTTTTTGCATAAGTACTTTTTCACTCTACCTCCTTTTCAAAGCTAGGTTAACAATCTGCCATCCGAATGCAGTAGTCCTAGCAGGGCTTTGTTGCATTTGGTTGTTGTTTCCTGTTCCATTTGGCTGTTACTTCCCAATGTTACGTTGTTTTCCTATTTAATATATCATATTCTTATTTGTTCTCATGTACATGTCAGAAACCGTGCTCTGCAGTGAACTTTCTAATTGGGGAAACTCTAATCATAAATACTTCAAGCTGTATTAGCTTCAGGAAACTAAAGATGCACAGGGACAAAAATAATTACAGAAGATATATATGTATATATATGAACATATATGTATGCGCATGTATGTATATATAAACTGACAAAAAGGGATTTGAGAGTGGGATGCAAGAAAAAAAAAAGTTGATAATTGTAAGGAAACCAAAAGCTTTGCTGCAAATCAAAGATGTGTGTTGTGTGGAACCCCTCTCTTTCTCTTCTGCAATTCGTTATTAGTAGGGAATATTTTAAAACGAACAAATTGAAGTATTGGAGACCAAGCTGTAACCTGCTGTCTGCAAAGGCTGGGAATTTAAATTTTTAGATTTGAAAAATACCCCCCCACACCCCACAGTAAAATTTAATAAGTGCCCTTAAGATCAATTCTTTAACTAGTTGGAGTTAGCATCCCCCTGCCAAGTTGAACATTTGTAACCCTCCTGTAGACTAAGCAACACCTGTGGAATTGCACAACAGCCTTCATCACAGACCTGGTGTGGCACTACTCCCCTTCAAACGCCAATTGCAAACTCCTTGCAGCACTGGGAGGAAAAGTAAATTGAACACTCTTACAAATATTAGGGAGAACAGTTTCCAATATACAGGGCAAGCACAGCTAATACAGTTCTTATATCTTGCTATCTGGATTACAAAGTCACCCTGGCTTTATTACTGGAAATCATTGTACATCCATTACAAAAGAGAAGGTATAACACGCTTAAGTATTCAAATAAATGCACAGATTTAATTTACTGGATTTCAATCAGAGGTGAATGTGTCTCTTTGCAGCACAATTCAGTTACAGCATAGTTCAACTCTTTTTGGTTACAAACATTCTCTGATGGGTGAGCTATGCTTTTTCTTCTTTATTGCAACTAGATTGATTCATTGACAAATAGGTGCAATTTAATCACTTCTAGACTATATGGCCTACAGCGTAAAAGAGGGTTAATAATCTCAGAAGCTTGAATGCATTCTAAGTGCCGACTATTAATTCAGAAGTGAGATTTCACGTCTCTTGGGTACTGCCTCATAATTCCTGTTTGTATCCTCAAATAATTATCATCCAAAATGTACTTAAAACAAGCTCAATATATTTCTTTATCTACTCTTTGTGACAGCCATTGCATTGAGGAATGCAACATAATTGTGTTATTTCAGGCAATAAAATGGTCATCCCCCACAGGAAAATAATCAAGCAATTTAAAATGTGGTCATGGTTGCCTGAGCAGACAGATTCTGACTTCAAAAGGCCTAACTACATGCCCCAAAGTATTACTTTTTAAGGGAAAATCATCTTGCAAAACAATTACTTGGGGATGGGGGGTGAGAGGGGAAGCTATACAGCATTTACTATTTTTGCAAACATCTTGTCTGCTCTTTGGATGTAATAGCAGGAGAAATTCCTCAACGAAATTCTAGGAATTTTAGGGAACTTCAGAGTTTTGCTTCCCATGCAGACACACAGTTTTCTGTCTCCTTTTCACATACATGCACAAGCTTTTTATTTTTTAAATCTAAGACCCCAAGCTGTGGACTGTTCTGTTAATTTACTATGATACTGTGAGAAGTATTCGAAGCAGTTAATAAATCCTACAGACAAGAAAGCAGTTGGAGAAGGCTGTAAGACAGATGACAGTTATAACAAGAAGAGTGTGTTCTTCATAGCATAAAACTTATTTATATAGACTTCACAGCCAGGCCTGAGGCACTGAATCCAAATGAAATTGATTGACGTCAACACGTACCAGCCTTCAAGTTCGAATGTGCAACTTCATCTACTAAGTATTTAAGGTTCTTTGGTTCAGACTTGACTTAGTCTTCCTAATAAAAGTGTTTAAGCCAGAGCCAACTGTAGCAGTAACAGGTGATAACGTTTGAATCTGGACTCTTTTAAATGAAGTATTACTATCATAACAGGAAGTACAATTCTATTGAGTTTTTTAAGAACATAGGACCCATAAGAGAAAGGAGGAAGGTGCAGATCTCTTCCTTCTCCTTCACTAATTTCCTTTTGACCATAAAATCTCATTTTCTGCAGGCCTTCACTCTGTGGAGTACCATATTTTCCTAAGATGTGCACCACACTCCACTCCCAGACCTCCTCTTCCTCTCCTTCCTCCCTTAGCCACAGGATCTGCCCTTTCAGTATTCCCCACATGGCACCATTTCTGCCTCAGGACATGCAGAGCTTCATTTGACCTCATGAACAACACCTGCAGCTCCAAGTGGAAAGGAAAGGAAAATCAGAACACCATCTATCCATTTGTTCATCTGTCGGTTTGTCTTCACTTCCACTTAGTCATCATTGCCAGAGCTAGGAGCCTTGGTCAGGGGACCCCAATTCTGACAAGAGAAATAGGGCAGAAGGCAAAAACAATGTGACCCTGCATCACAGGACTAGGCAATAATCAACGAAACAAAAAAACTCAGGATCTCAAACAGGCACTGAACAGCTTTGGTATTAGATATCATGTACCTCAAAACTGTGATTCTATCAAAGTATGAATACGTGGTCTAGCACCAAACAATAAAGCAGCATGAGCAGCGTGATTACATCAGGTTGGTGCTTAATGAGATCACCTATCCCAATATGTCCACTGCCTGCAGCACAGTGACAACTCTCTCCTTTGCATCATACCAACCACACAACTTGCTCTCAAAACCTTTTATAATCTATTCTCTGTAGCTTGCTCCCAGTTAAGGCTTTCTCCTTATATTTTACAGTTGTAATGAAGGCCCCTTTTCTCCCCGTTCAGTAATCACAGACCTCTGACAATTGCTTAGTCTCCTCCGTGGACTGGGATGATTTTTCATTAAAAGGCTTTGTTTATTAAAAATATATATATATATATATATCTCAGAATACTTCAGGTCAGCAGCCCCCACAAAATCCCCAGAATTCACAATTATAATGAAAATAAGATTCCCTCAGATTATTTCATAAAACCACATGGAATTTTTCATTTCTCCTTAAAAAGAAATGCTGTGAAAGTAATTCCTGTTCTTTCCCACAGAACTTTGTCATTGTCATTTCTGTTCTAACTCACATGGACAATGACAGCAACAAAACTGTACTTGTTTATATGTTATTTTTCTAGACTACTGCTGGTGAAAAAAAAAGTATTTTTTTAACCGTACAACCCATTTCTCCCAATTGAATGCTTAAGCTATGCTGGTTATGTGAGATTTACTCAGGGACTCTACCTCCTAATAATTATTTATTATTAAATTAAACATTTTTAAAGGTTTTAAATATATATACTCTTCATAATCCCACATACTTTTCAGTGTTCATACTGCACTTTCATCCTTAGTCTTTTATTTTGGAAAAAAATCTTGTTAGCTTTGCTCTTCAGTTCTCATAAACTGGAAGAATGCAGCAATCTTTGGGTTGCTAACGTTGGTAAATACATTTGAATGCTAGTTAGCAAATATTTGGTTTTTCTTCTGTGTTCTTTATTAACTGACAGAACAGCACTGAATTTTAAAAATATTGATTCTACAGCATATTCCTGTTATGTGCTACGTTACAACACAGTGTTGAGGAAGCAGGCTGCTTGAATAGATTTATTATAGAAATGTATATTAAAGGAGTTTGACACTAGGCATTCAAAGAATTATGTTCAGACTTGAAGAGTAAAATAGAATAATAAATAAACAAGAAAACCTCCTTTTTGATCACCTGATTTATCAATGATGAGAGCTTGGAAATTTAGTGCCAAGAATAAAGACGCAGGCTTGGATATTAAGCCTTCCAACTATTTCTTAGAAAAAACCATTAATGTTAATTAAACAATAGTCATCCATTGTAGGACACGTATCATATATACTAGGGCCCAGAAGGAAATAAGTACAGCATTCACACAGTGAAAAGGGAAAGAAGAAAGATTACTTTGTACCTGTGATACAATGTAATTTGACTGATGTTTGTCCCAGATTGCTCCATTATAAAATAGATATCATACTTCTGTAATGGGAACAAAAGCCAGTCTGAATTTTGAGACGAATATAACAGGACCACTCCCCACACTGAGAGCAAAGATGATAACGAATTATTTTAAACACCAAAGCCAGAGATTTTTAAATATATGTGTATACACTAAAATAATTAGCTTTATAAATAGATGAAAGCAAACAGAACTGAAACTAGAATTATTCATACATCAGTCTCCCTCCCCTTGTTCACTGTGCCCTTTACTCAACTCACTGCTAGCTGCAAACTTTGCAGCACATCTGAGTTCCTAGCAAATTTCTATTTCTATCACAGAAAGGCAAATCTCAGTGCTACATCCCTGCAGGGTCTCAGCAAGCTTGTTTCTCTTTCCATCCATGGGCTGCAAGAGTCCCCCCACCCCAAAGGTGTCCAGCTTTGTCCTGAAGAAAAGCCCTTCCCCTGGCTGAGGAAGCTCCCCCTGCCCCAGGCACTCACCACACTCACACATTGGGAAGAAACAACTCAGACACCTTTTATCCTAACTTCCCTCCTCTAACAGATGATGATGAGAGGGATTGTGAATAAGTGTTTTTAAACTGCCTATAAGACCCTAGTGGAAATATTTGGTGAAGCAGTAAATGACAGCAATTCCTCCTTACCCCTATCATCAGCATGAATATATATCCATTTATTTACACAGAGTTAAGTCCTAGTTCTTTAATGAGTTATTTCCTTTCCATAAGGGCTTTCTGCCCTTTAGTTGAATCAGTGCTCCTGAAGATGGAACACTTTACAGTCCATATTTAAGATAAGGTTGAAACAGATAAGGCTGAATGTGATCCTAAAAAGGAAAAAACCCACAACAATCTGCAAAAGCTCACTAACTTCCTTAAGAGAAGCCTTTCTGTGGGAGAAAGATGGGAAGCCATTTCCTACAGCTCTCCCCATGTGAAGTGTATCCCCCCAACTCTGTGTCTCTTTTGATTGTTTCATGCATCTGTGCCTTTACCTTTCCTGCATCCCTTCACTTCCTTCCTAGAGGATGGAAAATGCTGTTTGTTTTGCCCGTTCTCCCAAAGCAAATGTTTGAGAAAGCTACAAGAGAAACAAGGGGTGTGTTGCATTATTTGGTCACATCTCACACCAGCCAAATATGCTGTCACTGGCCACAGACCTTGGCAGTGCTGTCACAGATGCAGAACAGGCACAAAACATGATATATCCATCAAGTAACGCCATAAAATCATGTACTTGTTTTACTTGGAGATCATGAGTTGTTGACCCTTCCATTTGGAATTCACAAAAAGAAGCTTTGAACGATTGCGAAACACAAATGAAAAAAAAGAATTCCAACCTCAGCAAAAAGAGCAACCGCAGTAATGACCTGCATTCACACTGGGGTTTGTGTTTGTGTTTCTCAACACATTCTGCAAATGGGGAAACTTATTCAAAAAGTCGTATAGTTTTTTACATGGTGATTACAGACATGAGTGGAAAAAACAGAATTACTACAGAGACATTAACTTTCTCCCACTTTCTGATACCTAAACCAGAGTACTTTGAATTGCCTGGTGAAGAGCCTTCTATTTTTCCTCTGTTTCTACACAAGGAAACATAGTTCCCTGTTGTACAGCAGATCCTCCAGACTCACTGCACTGTGTGTATGTGGTTGACTCTTACCTCAGGGATATTGGGGTCCTGTCCACGCCAGAACTTTGATCTTTGGTGAAAGCTTTTTGCATCATACTTTCCTCCTCTGCCACGCATGCCGGTGGGCAGCTGGCCACCCAACAAGAAGTGCACTGCATCTCCAACTGCATCTGCACTGCTTTCCAGAGCAGACCTGCTGAAAAGCATCAGAGCCACAAGACAGTGTATGTGTATATCTCTATATATATCTACATGTGTGTGTGTATACAATAGAGGAAAGAATGGAATTTATATTTGTTTTTAATCTTTTGTGTCTTGACTGATCTATTTCTTCTAATAGCTTTTTTCATGGTCTCTTTACACAAACATTATATGGGTTCAGTTATGTCCTGGAAGCAAAATGACCAACTTCTTTCTTCTTGCCATTACTTGTGCCATTCCTTGGAAACGCCCTGAGAAATGAAATGGAATAAAGAGAATTAATCTTATTAATTAAGATTGCAGAGAAACATGACTGTTGGAAGCTTCTGCAAGGGATGGGCAGAGAGCAAGCAGTTGTATCTGAACAACAGACATATAGTGACAACCCATTTACTTTTGCATAACTTACCCTCCAAAGACAGGCTCTTACCTATCAAGCACTTTGCAGCTGCACTAAGATAGAACACTTGATGGAAACTTGAATGAAGATACAGAAAGCTAACCACAAGGCCAAACTCAGGAGGAAGAGATATTATATTTATTAACCCATGATGAATATATTGTGGTCTATTTGCAATCTGTCTGATAGAGTTTGTATCTTAGAGTTCTTATAGAGAACTGCATTTGTCACAGAAGACTGGGCACAAGAAAGCAGATATGGAAACTGAACACTTCTCATACACTTCTGGTGTACCCTTAAAGTCAAAGCTACGGCACTGTCACAGTGATGCAATGTCAAGGACTCGGTTCTTAGCCCAACAATTCTCTTAGAACTTAAATAACATTTAAAAAAAAAAAAATTTCCCCTACTGAACCATTATAGCAGCACATGCCAGATCACAACTTTAAAATTAAAATAGAGTAACAGACCACTACCAGTGGATT
Organism: Fratercula arctica; assembly: GCA_947846985.1. Taxonomy (NCBI): domain Eukaryota; kingdom Metazoa; phylum Chordata; class Aves; order Charadriiformes; family Alcidae; genus Fratercula; species Fratercula arctica. Next base: position 50,108,146 of record CANTUZ010000005.1, on the reverse strand, counting down.
AGATGCCATGAATTTACACAACTGTAAAATTTTGGCATCATTCCTAGTAATGTGCTTCCGTAACTGTGCTATCAGTACTTAACAGTCATTTATAAAAAGATCCATAATAAACTGTGGTCAGCGGAAGGAAAATCCATTTAGAAACAGGCTGGTACAGTCCTTCAGTGATGTTGACTGAATGCCAGTCTTGCAGCAGGTCCATCAACCATGCATGAAATACGTTGCAGAAATCTAACCCACCAATAGGTTTCAGAAATTTTAAATAAGAAAACAGCTTACTAAAAAAATCAGCTTCCTTTTTACTAAGGTTGTAAAACAAACTTTAGAGGAGACAGAGTATTCTTCTCCTATTCAGGGATAACATCTTCCTGTGTTAAGATATAATTTATTTGACTGGTGGAGGAAAAAAGCATATCCAAATGCTAAAGAATCATGAAAAAAATTATAAGGACAACATATTTGGGTTTCCTATTCTTTTGTGACAGCAAATTAGAATGAAATAAAAAAATAGGAAGGACATATAAATCTTGCCCTTCACAAAATTCATCATAAAGTCAAGTTTTCTACCTTACCACTTCATTTCCTTAACATATATTTGTTTGTAAGGGAAAGAAAAAGCAACTTAAAACAAAAAGCAAAATTCTAGTACCAGTTGTATTAGCCAGCCAAAAATGTTATCGCCACTCGAAGGGAGAAAGGGGGACAATGTACAAATAATCCTCTTCTTAGTTCCTAATTAAAAATACTGTATTACTGAAAATAATGCCGCAGGACAGAAATGGAAATTTCTACTAAATTACACATTTCACTACTACCATCCTTGTCCATTCTATGCATTTTAGTGCTTCTTCCAGATTAATTTTAAGGGACCAATTTTAAAATCAGCAGAGGGTAATGTTAAAATTATATTTACATGCAGAAATTGCCAATTGGGTGCTCCCAGAATGCAAATTTCAACTTTTTCCCTTGGGAAACTGTTTTCTACTTGTAAAGTATGAATAGCTTTTTTCAGAATCCCAACTTAAATCTCTTGCTACAGTAATGCATTAGTGTCTTAGTACAACATCATAACATCCTAAATAGTACTCCTAGAGTAGTTTGACCCATACAAGTCTAAAGACTGTTGCTTGTATAACTCTTAAAATAGTTCCTCAGACAGTTTCCAATGTGATTGATTTAGAATGCATTCATCAGTGTGTTCAACTATTATCCAGCTATACCAGGAAACAAAAAGCATGAAATGAGAAGGAAAGGAGGGGAAGAAAGGAGAGAATAGCTTCTCACTCCTTTTCAACTTCCTTCTTCTTTGTAACATTTTTTTTCTCTCCCTGTAATGCTTAGTTTGTCTTCTCAGGACTCTTCTCTCCCCATTACCACTGCATTTTATTTTATTCTTCCTGTCCTGGTTCAGCCCTTTATTATTACATTGTTCTGCTAGGTGGGACAAAGCTTCCCGTTCAGTACAGAATTGATTGCTTCCCCACAGGAGTGCAAGAAATCAGCAGGGAGTTGAAAAGATAAATACCCTGAGCCAATGTTTCTCCAGGTAGAAACAAGAGGTGACAATATTTCCAACAATAATTGCTCAAATCCATCCTGATGGAAACACTGCTGACATGGGCAATAGAATTTATTTTTTAAAAAAAATATCAGAACAAAATAATCTCTGTCATAGAAGTCTTAGAAAAAAACATGGAACTTGTCAGTGCCTTATTCAGTCTGATAAGGCCTTGATGACTTTGCCAACTCAAATAGAGAAACTGTTCTTAAGTGAAAAAAAAAAAAGTGGGCGGGCAAACACTGTTTAAGCATTTGCTTTCTAGGAATCTGACAGCATTGTTATTTACTGTCTTTTTTTTTTTTTAAGTATAGTTTTATACAATTTGAAATCCTTCTATAGTCTGAATATCCAAACACATTGACATTTTTTCTCCAACTCTTTAGAATTTGATCAAATACTTCATCCCAAAGAAAGGTATGTTCAACAGAAAAAAAAAAAAAAGATTACTCTTTCAACGTGCAAGACAGTTAATTAACACGAGGCAGGTGATCAATAACCCTAATCTTATATACAATATTAAAAAGCATATAAGTGATTTATGAAACTGCCTTGTGGACTTAAAACATCTACTGCCCAGATCTGCAGAGGCTCTACTTAGTAACACAACACTGACCTGCCGTTGTCCCATTGCCCCCTGGAATCCAGGCCCAAGACAAGCTGGAGAGATGGGCGCCTCAGGAAGGCAGTTTCAGCAAATGATAGTTGAACAGCCAGACAGAAATGGCAAGCCAAGGGGGACAAGGAAAAGGAAGACCTCCTTGATACGATGTGTGTACTGTCAAAAACAGAACTCAGATTTCCACCTCCTTGCTCAGACAACTAACTGTCCTTTTGAGGAATTAAATGAGCAAATTAAATGAAATTGAATTACATGTTACAGAATTAAATTAGTCATAGGGTTTGGATTAATTCTGTGGTCCACTAACTTCAGTTCTGTTTTACTAGATTCTCTCTCAGTTAATTTATTCTATTTTCCTCTTTTTTATACATTTATTCTCTTATTCCTTTAATCTTACCTGTAGAATCACATTCCAAGATGTAGTTTCTCATTTTTAATTTTCCTTTTTTTTTTTTTTTGATAATTTAGTTGCATTTAACTGAGCTACTATGAAAGGAACAGAAATACTTTTCAAATCAACAAAATTCAAAAATTTTTACTAAAATAAAATACAATTGCAATTTATATCTTAAATTTGATGAAAATATAATCCATGCAAAACCATCTTCTCCAAGCTAGGATATTAATCATCTATTGCTATTGTAGTAGAGGCTCAAAGAAATTAAGGAATCTTTCACTGCACAAGCCATTTCAAGCAGATTGAAAAAAGCCCCAGAGAGTATTAAACATGAACCTTCAATGCGTGGAGGTTGGATGACTCAGCAGAGAATTCCCTACCATGCTCTGTCTGGGAAACTGTTTCAGAGCAGAAAGCCCAGATTACATCCTACATGTACTGTAAAATTTAAGAAGGAAACAGAAAACTATGGGTAGGGCAGCCAGAATCCTTGCACAAGCCAAACGATACATAGAAAAGTAAACTCAAATTTTTGAGTTTGCAAATCGTGTTGTTAGAAAAGAGGTAAAGATTATCTGGGATATATGCCTCCCACTTGTGCTTTAGTCATTACATCTTCCTGTTACTTTCAAGTCCAATAATGTTCTAATTTCTTCTATAATTTTACTAAGGTTTCCTATTTTTACATAAGATTTGGTTTTCTCAAAAATGACAGACTTTATTTTCCACTTTCTTATTTTACAAAACATAGCCATAAAATCATCTGTTGATACCGTAATTTCAGTTTCTTCTCCTCATTCCAAAATTCCATACCTCACTGGAGTTACAGTATACGGAAGATTTCTCTCTTATCGAAGTCAGTCAGGGTTCGCTAACTCAGCCCTTTAGAGAGCATTCTGATTAACAGACAGTCTAGGTGTAAGTTATAAATGTATGAAAACAAGGACTACACCGAAGACAAATTAAACACATTACTTTGTTTAACAGATCTCACCTAAGAAAATAATGACTTATTCTTATTGAAGCAAATAACATGTAGCTATTGAAGTACGGATCTCATTTGTCTTACTAGAGTTTTTAATACTGAAAAAACTTTCCCAGATTCCTTCAAACCAGCAGTAGCATTTTGTCAAAATATAACTTTTCCATTTGTGTAAAACTTACACTGTAGTTCTGTGACTTTTTTGATTCTTCAAGTTTTCAATTGTTAAAGTGTGCAGTAAGCCTTAAAATGTACTTGTGATTAAATGCCATAAACCACAAAAAATAAATTCCCTCATTTCTAGTCATACACTGCATGGCTGAGGTTGAGTTGTTACTCCCTGACTACATCTGCCTCTATGCTCTTAAGTGGGGATCAGCCAATGAAGTTGCTCCCAACCCACAGCCAGGCTCTGCTCTTCCAGCCATAAACTATACACCGCCATTGTTTCCATGAGGCACCACTACAGAGTACAGCTGCAGGGCCAACAGAAATTGCAGATTTACTGGGTAGGTTTCCCAGAATCCCCCCAAGCCTATCTCCTGCTCATGAACCCTTGCTCCTTCAGTAATGATGGCTCTGGGTGTTAGTCTACTACAATACTGCTATGTAACACCACCTCCATAGTAAACTGTCCACCACTACCTTCAGACTAACTGTAAACTGGATTTTAGATGCCAGTTTGAAATGAGATTTTTTTTTGGCAACACCTGCACAAATGAGGAAAAGATACATTAAATAGTTCTACCAAGAAAAACAGAAACCCAGAAACTTCCTATTATATCTTGAAGATAAGGATAAATTATTTCTTCATTTACTTCTTTTGGTATGAAATTGCAAGGTAGCTCCTAACATTTCCTAGACCTTCACTGCCTGGACTTAGGAAAAAAGCAAAAATTTCAAAAATGCTCTACTTAGCTCATGTAAAAAATGGAATATAAACTTTAGAGAAGGGTGAATAGGTTGAAAGATTTTCCATTCTCCTTGTTGAAGAGACTACAGTAATGGTCATATCTGACATATAAAATCTTATAACAGCTGTTACGAAATATTTTCACAAGTCTATGAAGCTCATACAACTAAGTACAATATTAATTTAATTATCTTTTCTCTAATGCTGTGATCAACCTATAATGCCACCAATGGGGACAGGGAATCTTGAAACCATTACATAGAATATTTTAGCAAAAAATACAATTGCTGTAATAATTGTCATACCTGTAGCCCTTTTCAAAGTAAAATGAAATGTCCATCTGGTATGGTGAATCGAATGGAACTCACTTGCTTTGCTTTTCACGTCATTTCTGCATATGGCAAGATTTGTAAGACTTGATGACATTCCAGAAAGAAAATGGTTTACACTTCGTATTTGTACAGGACAGCAGGCAAACATCTTCAAACTCCATCAAACGAACCGAAGAATAATGCATCCTTTCTCATGACCCCACTAGAAAGCGATAGCTCATAACCAAGATCACAATTTTTTTTGCACTTTTTTTTTACATCACACACCATCTACAATGTGGTCTCCTGCAAGAGAAATTTCATTACAGCTTTCTATCAGTTGTGCTCTGCCGTACAGGAGACCCAGGCTTCATTCTTAACATTGTAGTCTCTGGAGCTGTAACAGGCTGCATTGGCATGTAATTGGAGCACCAAAACAAGAGAGCACAGCACTCCTCTCACTTTACTGCAGAACTCAGGTCATAATTTAAACTGCGATGTTCTCTACATCTGGTATTTAATTAATCTCCAAAAGTACTGGGTGTTTTACAGAAGCAGGAAGGAGTCAGAAATAATCTCTGTGGTTCCTAGAAGTATAGGGAAGATACTGGGAAAATAATAACTAATATGGTTTCCACATAACGCATATATACTCACACAACCAAACACACCAAACTGCTTTTTCTTTATCCTCCTTATGAGCAAGCAGGAATATCTGAATTTTTTTAATTAACCAGTAAGACTGGCTTAACACTCAGTAAGTATGTATATATTGTTTAAAACAGTCACTCATACTATTTTGGTTTACTCCAAAGAGGAATAAAGATTGTCACTGATCCAGTGTCCCACTTGGCAATAGCCTTTTTTTCTTAAAGATCTCCTATGCATAACCTTTAGGAGTTAGTAAAAACTGTTTATAAACAGTGACCCTGGTGACCAAAAGTACTTTCACAAATACTGGTTAGAGAGTAGCCATAATTTTTTAACATAAACTTGTTCATTACAGATTTAGGTTTCCTGGAAATAATTTTTTGAATTTTCAGATAAGTGTTGGTCATGGACACAATGTTACTAGCTAGATGGGCAAAGTACAAATAGCAAAGTGTAATTGCAGTGTTTCTGTACAGACTATCACAATGCTTCAAAGAAATCACCAATGAAATGCTCTAATCCACTTTGAAGAACTAGGCAAAGCTAGGAATCAGAACTGCAACATTTTACATTCAGGTCCATCTTTGCCCTCTATTAAAATTCCCTTAGAGTAGATATTATTTTTCATGTAGTACATCAGAGGATAATGTCTTGCCAAATGTTTCTGTGAGATTATTATAGAACTTTGGGTTTCATTCTGTATTATACTTATCAGACTCCCTGCAGCATGTGATTAATCATCACCTATCTTCACTGTGTCCTCTTTAAATCAGGCCTTCTTACTACAATATTCACTTGCAACCTTGAGAATTGTGAATCTAATAGGTATTTACCACCTCAACCTAGCAGATATTCCCTTTTAAATTTACGGAATAGAAGTATACTGTTCAGTAGGGTCTTCATCCTGCATGCTACTGCATACTAGAAAGCTCCAAAGAGATTTTGATAAGAACCAAGAACATTATTTACCTAGCACAGGACCCTGAAAACTCACAGTAAGGGTGCTTAAGGAAGAAAATAGATGAAAAGACATTCAGAGATGATATATATGATTCCTTCTCCTAATCTAAATCATTTTAAAATGCTTCTAGTCAGTTTCCAATGCATATAATTTGGCAGAACTTCTACTTGGAAGAACACAGCGTCCAGAAGCTGGTTTTCTTATGCAAAGCCTTCCTTTTAGCTTTCAGGTATACACCATTCCTATACCAATAAGCCAGAGAACATATATAAATAGAAAGGAAAAGGGTGTACATTTCCTATTGGTAAATGAGTCTGAATTTAAATTAACGTAAACTGGTTACTCTACAGGGAGTCTAATTGTCAGGCAAATTACAGTAACCTATACTCTCCTCATGTTTGACTGCCTTTGTTCTTTCTTTTTTAAACCCAAATCCTCGGACTTCTTCCTGTGAGTTACTCCATCAGCAGCATTTTGATTTCATTTTGCACATAGGGATACAGCTCTGATTATAGGTATTATAGGTAGCTAACATATTTCATATTTATGTCTCGGAGTACCAGAACAACTGAACTGGAAACCACTAACTTTGACATTAAGGTGAATTTTCTTATTGACAGTTATAAATAACAAAAACCAGAACCAACTTTTCAGCTTTGTCTAATAAATTCAGTGATAACTGAAACTCCTCGCAAAACTTTTCCTGGCATTGGGAAATACGTCTTATGACAGAATAACTGAAAACACCATTAGAAAGAATGATCTTAATCTTGCATTAAAAGTCAAAGACCCTTGTTTAGCAGTATGCTGTTTACATAAACTAAAAAGAAAACTATACTATTCTTCAGTAATGATCCAAAATGGTTTAATTATTCTCTTTAAAGTGATTGTGTTTTGGACCACCACAGCAGAACATCGTAGGAATTTTAACAAACTTCTGATGTTTAAAGACACACTAAAAATGAGCTATATCCAAGTACAGAAAAAACCAATATTTTATTTATAATCTTAGTTTAGTGTTTGAACTACAAATTCTGGTTCTAGAATTGTTTAAAAGATCATGGGTTTTATAGCTTTTCACAAGTAAATTGATTTCTTGGGTTTTTTGGTCATTTTCTTTTACTTTTTCTTCCATTTTTTCACAGAATGGTGCTTTCGGTAAATACAGAGCAAATCATTACATGAAAAAAAAAGGTTTTGCTTCTTTGCTTTTCTCACTTGTAAAGTTGCTGTTATTATTCCATTCTCTATTGAATAATTTCAAAAAGGGCATGAGAAAATAAAAGAAAAAAAGAGAAAAAGTGACAAAATAGACCGAATCTCACCACTAGAATTCACCATAAAAATTCCCAAAGTGTAACAGAATTCTTACAAAATTTCTTAGACCAGTTCTTTTAGGGAATCAAGATCTCCTATGAAAAATATGGCAAATGGGAATCAGGGTAGGTTGGGGAGGAGAAAGGTAACGAGGAGGGTAAATAAGTGCAGCAAAAACAGGTTCTGAGGAATACACATAATTTTGTCTGCTTTAGATCACAATAGAATTTTTAATAAATAAATTTCTTTTTCTTTGTAAAGACACTTTTTTGAAACAGTAGATTTAGCCCAGTCATTTGTGTCATTTTTTTTATAAACCATCTTTTGTTGTCCCCACCCCCACCCCATAATGTCATAAATGTTTTAGATTTGAGTCTCTTGTACATTGTCTTTTGAGTTCATTCGGATCAATAACGGTTCATGCACTGAACTGTGTATTGAATTTATTGTGTTAACTGTTGTTGTGTGGTTGAAAGGGGACTTATAAGAGTTATAGTGATTTAGGTGCTCATGCTCTATTGCTGGCATGGGCAAGTGACTCTCGATGGGTGTGTCACCTGTAAGCTCATCATCCACATTAATGATCTCTACAGTCCGTGTTGGAGCATGATGGTTCTGCCGGTGATGCTGTTTCCTCATTTTGTAGAAAATTACCAGCATCACAGCAGCCATCAGAGTGATAGCCACAAAACAACCAATTATGATTTTGGTAGTCTTCATAACCTCATCTATTCCCGGGATGCCATTGTTTGCGTCCGTCACAGGAATGGTGAATGTTTTTTCTGTTGATCTTGTGCTCTGTGGAGTGAGTGAGGTTGTCATGTTAGTAGTCTCCCAGTTGGTAACTGGTGTGGGCCCAACCTGCTCTGTGGTCTGTGCCTCATCCTGAGAAGGTTCCACAGTCTCTACTGTGACGGTTGAAAAGTATGTATAACCAGGGTTATCCAGGGCAGTCACATTCAGAGTGGCAGAGGCTGTGGTATTCCCAACAGAGTTACTCACCATGCATGTATACAAACCCGTGTCTTGCACAGTTACTTTTGTAAAATTTAATGTGCCATCACTGAGCACAGCAATCCGAACTCTGTATGCCCCATGTGTCATAACAGATCCATTTGGAGTAATCCAAGATACAGAGGTCAGGGAGGTTGATGCCCGGCATTTCATCTCTGCAGCCATGCCTTCTGTGACGTTGAGGTCTGCTGGTGGCTCCACTATGACTGGAGCATAACACGTGAAGTAATTCAGGTCCAGCTCACCAATGTACCTTCCTTTTAAACTGGGAGGTGTGTGGCAACGGGCACAGCATGCAGTATTGGAGGGTGCCTTGTCTTTAATCCACCAGCTGAGCCAAAGGATATCACAGTTGCAGTTCCAAGGATTGTGATGCAAGTGGATCCTTTCTAGGCGGAGTGGTGTGAACAGGTCATGAGGCAGTAGTGTTAGATTGTTGTGTGCCAGATTGATCTCTACAAGTGACTGAAGGTTATCAAAAGCATTCCTTTCTATCACTTGAATCTGGGACTGTATCATCCACAATTTCTGAAGATGCATTAACCCTTGGAAAGAACCTGGCCGGATGGCAGTCAGATGATTCCCAGAAAGATCTAACTCATCCAGTTTTACAAGTGGGGTGAGGTTAGGAATCTCTCGAAGATTGCACATGGCAAGGTTCAAATACCTTAAGTTGGACAGACCTTCAAAGGCACCTTCTGAGATGTATGAAAGCCTTTTCAACTCCCCCAAATCCAGCCTCCGGAGAGAAGGGATTCTGTTAAAAGCATAAGAAGGGATGCTCTCAATCGGGTTGTTTCTCAACCACAGTTCCTTCAGTTTTGACAGGTATACAAAAGCCCCATTTGGGATAGTGGTCAGACGATTGTCAAAGAGCTCCAAAGTGTTGAGATTGGCCAGACCATTGAAAGCCCCTATTTCAATTGTTCTGATGTGATTCCTGCTGAGCTGCAGGATTTCTAGGTGCCTCAAGTGCTTGAAGCTATTAACTTTAATGATTTGGATCTGGTTCTCATGGAGATTGAGTAACCGGGTGTTGGTGGAGATGCCGTCTGGCACGTCTCTCAGATTTTTTCGTACACAAATCACTTTACTGAACTGGTTGCTGCAGGAGCAGACAGAAGGGCAAGTTTGAGCCCTCACTAGACCAGCCACCACAAGAAGCTGAAGAGCCAACAGCACCACAAACAGGGGGTCAAATAGGGCCCTGTTAAACCTAGGACCTATCATTATCTGCTGTGGATGTAAGGTCATCTTGTTCAACATTCATAATTTATTTGGTGTTGGTCCTTCTGGAGTTTGAATAGCCTGAAAGAAAGAAAGAGGGGAGAAGGAGAACATTAAATTAATCTCAAATATTTAAGTGTGCTCTCTAAAAAAAGACTTCTCAAGTCCTTTCAGTCAACTCTACCAATTTCATGAAACTGTAGTGAGAATAGCTACTGAAATTCTAATGTTGTTTCCTGTACGGTCATGTATGTCAGCTGTAATTGGCAATGAGATAACAAAAAGGCAGACACTAGCTTTTCCTGCTCATTCCAATGTATAATGCATGTAGCTGGATGGCAGATAACAAGTTCAACCGCAGTAGATACCTAAAGGAAATGTTCTAACTCAGGGGGAGAGTTGAAAGAAGTGACAAGGGCCTCAAAAGGCAAAAAATTATTAAGATAAGAATCTTCAGAATATTCAAGGTGTTCACCTTCTTGACACATTATAAGACAAGGCAACAAATAATATGAAGAGCAAGTGGAGACTCCTGCTTTGTATGGGTGAAAAGCTTTGTCTATACAAACATGATTCCTGCATTAGAGTTTAACTAGAAGTAAAGCCTTTAATATTGAATGTAGCAGGTCATGCAAATGTCAGGGCAAGATCTTGCCTATTTCAATGAGGAAAATAAAATACAAAAGAAACATGCTGAGCATCAATTCTTCCCTACCGTTAAACAGCAACATCCAATTTCATGATATTTCCTCCTCAATTCTTTTGTTTGGCACCAGCAGCAGAGAAAGACTCATTAGTAAATGTGTGCTGAACACAGAAATAAGAATAGCCATTTAAATGCTGAAAAATATCTCTGTAGCTTCAGGGTTAGCGGTTTCATTGGTACCTCTAGAAAAATGCTACAGATCTTACTGTAAGGGGAAAAAAGACCTTTATACTACAAATGATCATTACCATCTTAAGAATTTCAGTACTGATTCATTTGTGGTAGTTCTTAAAGCCCCCAGCCCTCAGTTCATTTTCAATCTGCTGCTCAGTGCAAGGTCCCTCTGCTGTAGAGATTAATGAAATTTCCTATAAATTAGCCAAAAATGAAGTCTTATAAATTACAGCAAGCTTAAAGCATATTTATAACCTGCAGCACCCAGATACATAATACATGTATTCAGTAAAACAAAATACTATAAGGCAGTGGTTTTCCACTCCAGGCTCTGAATTGTTTCATTTAGTGTAAAAAAAAAAAAGCTATTTTTCTTTAAAGAAACATACAGGAAAAAAATATATTAACTTGCATCTCACAGCAATTCATTTAACAAAAGACTTTTTTTCTAATTATATATTCAGGCAACGTGTTTTTGAGAATGCATTTCTGCATTTTTTAAAAACTTGCTATAATGGTTCAGAGGTAGCAAATGTTCTCATCTCACTTTTAATAATTTACTGCAGAGAAAGACAATATAATGGTTAAAAACCTGTGAATGGGAATTTCAAAGTCTGAGCTGTATCTGTTTGTTTGATCTGCTCTGTAAGTGCTATTTATAAAACATCATTCTTGTTATGAAAGATTCATGAAACTAATGTGTTTTGCAACCTTGAGCAAGTCACTCAGCTTCTCTCTCTGTGACTTACACTTCTGTCATATGACTCTGGAGAACCCTGTGGCTGTAGTGTTAGATATTGCTGCTCCCACCTCTCCATTACTTCCCTCTGCCAACAACCGTACTTCTCAACATCATCTTCATGGGTTCGTGAGTTTAGGATAATGTACTGGACCAGATGAGAGGTGGCTGCTGTACACACTGTCCTTTTTACTGCAGGCTTACAAGGTCAGTTATCTCTTCAGAGGTGCTGAACACAATATATGGAGAAACACCCTCAAACTAATCACTAAAATTCAAGTTCCCTTACATCAAAAATCCAACTGTGGTAAAACTATCTGCAAAAAGGGGGTGAAAGGGACCTGGTTCCCATCTTTCTTGCACTACCATGAAGAAGAATCTGCCCATAGTGGTCAAAAGAATTATATCAATGAGTCTAATATAAATTTCGGGCTCCTTAGATAAAATCTGTGATCCATGAATTTCGCTGTTGGATAGTAATTAACCATCTTCTGTGACAGTGAAGTGACTGTGTTAGCATTTTTGTTTGTCATTATTATTTTTTTTTTGTTCAGTAAAATATTCAGTCCTTTCTTTCCTTTCTCATTTTTTTAAATTCTTCTAAAACTTATCCCCTAGGGACTTGGACTGAATAGTGAATTCCATTAACAAGTAATAAAACAGATACAGAAACACACCAAACCAATTATTTTGCCATTGCACTGGTGCAGTGTTATTGTCTTCAATGGAACTGAGATGAGAACTCAGCCCGCTATGTCCAGCTTCAGAGCTGCTAGTTATCCTTGTCAGGCCGGTGTGGCACGTGCGACTTGTAGAGATACAGGAATCTTCTGTGTTCTATCTCAGACCTATTCACTATTAAAGGCCAGCGTTGCAAGATGTCATACGGTTTCCCTACTTTTATTTTTGCTACTTTCTGCTCTCATTCCTGTATCCTGTTTACCCTGAAGGACCAGGAAAACTACGGGATTTGTAGAACAAGAAAATACAGGAAAAATGAGAAAGGTCATGAGAGAGCAAATGCCCTCAACATCTCCCTTCAGTTGCTTCTTTGCCAGCCTCCATAGAGCTGATGACGGCAAACCGTGCTGCAAGCACTCCAAGGCACTTCCCCCCTGTTCCAACTTCTTGCGCCTGGTGCTAACTCCCACCATTCCCTTCACCTACTCCTTTATCCAGCAAATATTCCCTTTCCATCACTACATATGTGCTCCATGGGTAAGAAAAAAAAAAAAAAAAAGATTGAACCATTTTACTTGAATATAGTACTTCATTACGGCAAATAAATTATCCCATTATAATTAGCAAAATTTGTTCAACCCAAAACACAGTGTTTTCATGTCTCACTTGCAAAAAGATTTTTAAAAGAAATGCTTTTGTTTTATCTTCTTAAAATAAAATCCTTATATTCCTCCCATTTTTGGTTATTGACTCAAACAATCAGTTACACAGAACAGCTCTTCCCTTGTGCTGAAGGCCAAAATTACCCATGGCTTTTATGTTTTACCTTTTCCCTAGTCCTGTGCTAGGGATGTCTCTATCAAACATATGTCTCAGAACTACAATTTATCAAAGACCCTCAGGGAATTCTGCAATCCTCATGTTTCTGCAAAATTCAAATCTGTGTATGCTTCAGATACAAGCTTGGTCACTGGCTGCTTGTTAGATACTCTGAGTGTACAATTTTGAAGACAGGATCACCATTTTGTGAGACGTGGATGTAAAGTTTTAGACATGTTTTCGTATGTGTTGGTGTGTTTGATTTTTCTGTGTCTAAGCTGTATCTTGTTTAATATATAAGTACAGAAGATCTATATTGACATTCCTCTGGAATGTTTTCTGGGAGGCAGGGAGAGCAAATCTTAGCTTTTGTCGCTACCTGTTGGATTTATTTACATTACTAAACTTTTTTCCCTCTTTGGTAATACAGGAAGCAAAATGCGCTATTTAGCATAAGACCACACTAACTGAGCTTGATGCTGCTAAAGTACAGGGAAGTTGATGGTTCAAAAAAGCCACCATGACCACCCAAAAATATGCTAGGCAATGCCTTGCAATACCTCACTTCAACCGGTGAGCTTTGTGTGAGGCTAACATACTGCAGTGAGATTCATAGTGGCAGTAGGAATGTACTAGAAAGGTCCTTTCTTTTATATTGGTGGTTTTCCACAGCTCAGAGCTTAAGTATTCAGGAAGTCTTGGTGCCGTCATTTCACATCAGGGTAATTTTAAATCAAAAATACCCTGGAAATACCCTGGAAAAAAAATTAGCCAGCACAAAAACATAGTGGAGTCATTGAAAAGTCTTGAAGAACATTGTGGAAATATTTTAATGGGTTTTACATAAAGACCCGCTGGAACTCTGTGCTAGAGTAATTTGCTGTTCAATATCTGACTATTGTGCTAGAGACACATGAAGATTTAGCTTTATAAATCCATGCATGGAAAACAGACCGTCAACCAGCTTCTTTAGTCTCTGTTGACAACTCTTTGTCTTCTAAGCGATTTTTTTTCCCTCTTCATGTTTTTAGTACCAAAATATCAACTCTATGGTCAATTCAATAACACTAGTGCCCTCTGCTGTGTAGATTTAAAATGTAGTTTAAAATGCTAAGAATTTCCTTACTGCACAGTAAGTTCCCCAGACACGGTACAATTATTAAATGCATTTACAAACATGACCTTAAGTCTGTCTGTGGCATTGCTCTAATTACCAAAGCATATATCATCTGTTATTTTAGTACAGTAATGTATATTCTTTTTATGGCCATGGAGACATACGTATACATATATGGAGAGTTATCTGTTTTATTTGCTAATTCCACAAAACTGAAAAAACCTTTTTTTCAAATTGACATTTGATACGCATATTCTCCTCTCTACAGCTTATCAGATACTTACTTAGTATCGATGTACTACACATTTATCTTTGAGTGAAAAGCATTGCCCTCTTAAGATCCAATGCAGATGAAGCAAGGAATGACAAAGCTAATCTACCTGTGCAGATATGCACAATGCAGCTTTCCTTAGGGACAGCTTGAGGGATGCAGTAGTTATGCTATTGAAAGGTAGCTTTGCCAAACATATATGCAGAGATGTCTTCCTTATGGGCATTGTAATGGAACCTGCAATTCGTTTTTCTATTTTTTTGTAATTAGTTCTTAAGCCTGGTGTGCTTTGATCTCTGTTTCTTTACCAGGAGAAAGTGACTATACTCACTCTGATCTCTGATGAATTTTCCTGTAATGGTGGGATTTGATTACAAAAGAGAACTACACCATTCTCAAAGATCTGCCTAATGAGCTATGGCAGGTGGCAAAGATATTTTCCCAAGCTCCAGTGACCCTTAGCTGGATCACTGGCAGTTTAGTTGCTCTTGGCAACTCATACTTAGCTTTCTGTTTAGTCTGTGGGTCTATGAATAACTGCCTCAGCAGTGGAGCGGTGCAGTGCAAAGGCCATGGCTTTATCCCAATACATAGTTTATGATACAGTATGATCTAACACAGTTTGGGTGGTGCTGTACATCTGCCGCTAAGAAGTGAGATGTGATGCTATATGTCACTGCATTGAAAATACAGACAGAATCTATCGGATGTCAGGTGATTAAACTATCACAGTAAAATTAAATCATCACAATTACATCACAGTTAAATCTCAACTAAGTCATCACAGCTATCCCTCAGCTATGTGCCAGAAAATTTCAGGATGAGGAGCATTCAGATCACTTTTTACAACTTTTTTCAAGTTGACAATATGTGGATGCATTCAGAAAATGCACCTTTGCTTCACTTTATGTAGTACAGTTATGTATGCCGTACATCACACCCTTTTAAAGAGGTTTTTGAGAGAAAAACCCTTTACAAAGATGTCTGCGTTTTTTAGTAAACAAGCCACTCTACAGTTGCAAATTGAATGGCAGATTTCCAAACATATGAAAAGGAGCTAGGTGCGTCAAACAGCTAATTACGCTGGGAAGTCTCTTCCGGTAGTATCAGCACCAGAGAATTGAAAATAGTTTCTGTATGGAATGGAGCATGGAGTACAGCAATAAAAATAGGTCTAAAGCCCAGGATGACTTTATGCAGAAGTGACTCTTTTGACTCTTTTTTCAGGAACTCTGAATGCTCTCAGAGCCTGAGACTGATCCCCTTTTGGCAGCAATGCCAGCAGAGGAAGCCAAGGGAATTTCAGTGTAGATACCATGAGACAAGCACACAATCTGTTTTAGCTCCACAAAATACTGAAACACACTAGGGTAAACCCTCGTCCCAGAACAGAGACTGAACTGTGGGCAGGGAGCTCCACTGGGGTCAGAAATCCTCTACCAACATCTGCTCTGCAAATGTTCCTGCAGCCTCAGATGCGTGTCCCCATATGGCTGTGAAGAGTTGGGCTGATGGAACCACATTGCTAGGGATTCACTCACCATACCCTCCTGCACCCCTCCCTGCCTTTTATGTCCTGAAACTCCTTTACACCTGGCTGAACCTTGGAGGACTAGAGCTTTCAGTTCAAGAGAACTACAAACACTTTGCATGCTGTTCCCTGCCCATAAACAGTGCAATGACACCATTCTTTTTTTCCACTGAATGTCTTTGCCACCAACAAAGGAGCACATGCTATGTTCTTAATAGAGCATTACACCAATCATGATGCAAAATAGTAAACTGAGTTACAGTAGATCTCATATCTTTCTCTTCCTAATCTTTTTTTTTTTTTTTTCCTCCCTCATGGATTTGCTCCTGTCTGAGGTGTTTGGGTTTTTTTTTTTAAGTAGACTGTTTTACAGTGAAACCCCACCACTGCCACTATATAGCTGTGTATCTTTTCCTCCATTCTTAAAAATCAGTTTTCTCTTTTCACTGCTCTAGGACTTTAGAAGTCTCAACAACAGTTTAGGGAGCCATTGCAATAATGCCTAAAAACCTGAGAGGTTTCAAAACCCAGCAGCTTTTATCCATTTGATTTTCATTTTATTTTCAGTTAAATACAGTGGAGGCCAGAGGGCTAGATAGGCAGCCCTGCAATGCAAACTGATTACTCATGAGACCAGATAAATCAAAACACTCACAATGCAAATTATTATCCTCTTCACACGTTTCACTCTTTCTCTCTGGGCCATAGTTGGGATTTTCTGTGGCCCCTTGAAGCATGTAAGTGTAGGAGGCAGAATGGATATTGCTGTACCACAGATATTTCCTGGTTCTATTCTGCAAGCCTTTTAGGACTCAGATGAATCACTAAGACACTGACCTGCAAGACCTAAATGTGATTGGACACATTCAATCCTCCTGAATCACCATTGATTTCAGGGGAGTTCAATCAAGGAGGAGTTTGATCCAGTCTGCCTTTTTCTTCTTTTCTTTCATTTTGTTATGCAGAAAACAGCTTTATTTCACACCCCTCATTTTCCAGCATGATTTCATGTTTCCTCTGTCATGTCTTCCTAAGGTTTAAAATTTTCTCCTTAACTCCAGGTAACAGAAATGAACACGAAATAGACATTTTAAAAATGAGAATTTTAGAATTTTCATCCAGGCAAAGATATTTGTATTTTAGCTAGAAAATAAGAGATTTCACAGTGTTTTAAACTAAATCAGTCTCATATGTCCCTTCATTTATAAATATTCTTTTACTCCCAAGCATCATTTGCACATTGTATCCTCAGTAGAACTCATAACATTTGCTAATTTTATAGGAAAATCATAGGAAACAGCAGTCAATATGTAATGGATATTTCTTTAGGACACACTTATTTTTATGAAAAGGAATTAGTTGATTTCTTTATTGACCTTTCCCTGGATGTCACCCAAAGGTTGAAGAGGACAAAACAGTCCTAATGTCTCTGTTCAGACTGCTCACGGTGGTATGAATAGGAGCAATCTATGAACTATTCATGATGAACTAACTTAAATTCTTTCATAAAAGCCACCGCAATACAGCTTGGTACTAGCCTACTCAGAAACATTCTAGAAATTTAATTGGAATTAACTTTTAAAGTGGGTTAATTATATTGCATTAAATCTTTGTGTGGACACTTGTATTTAGAATTTAATTTAAGCTAAATTGAATCAAGGCCACTGTAATTTCAATTAAGAGTGTCCATAAAAGAATGTAATGTAGTGTAGCTAGCCCCTTTTCAAAGTTAATTTGGATTCATTTTCTTGAGACCCTATGTAGACATTAGGAATTTTTGTTCTGTATTGACTTGGGCTTGATTCAAACCAATCACATAAAGGTAAAAAGGTTTTCTACCTCATCACTATTCCCTTGGTTTATTCAAGTTCCATTTTGCTCTTCTCACTTCACTAACTCAGCTGATAAAACACAGTTTCTGGGAACCTTTTTTGTTTGTTTCATCTTCTATATTTTTCTGGACAGATATTTATGTAGGGGGAAACAGGCAACTGTACAGAAAAAAATTTAAAATAGCCCCAATAACAAAATGATCTGAATTACAGCAGCATGTCACTACATCTCACGTGGCAACCATGATATATAGGGAAGTCATACAAGCACCTTCAGGATTTCACTGTCTTTATGCCAGAAATACCTCAGTGAGCAACAATTAAACAGCAGTATATCTATAAATATTGAAAGGATGCTTTCTTAATCCCCTTTTGGTTTATTATCAAAGCAAAATCACAGATCCTCATTCGCAAGGCATCTGTGAACCGCAATAAAATTAGTATAAAAACAACCCTTCATAAAAAATTATACGATGTTCTAAAGCACTGCTCCAAAACAAGGCAATTTTCACTCCTGTCACACTGCGGTCATCATTTTGAAACATCATTTTGTTTTTAGCTGACTAGTAGTGACTTAAGACAACATCTGTTTAAAGGTACTACAGTGACCCGTCATTTCAAACAAACTAGTTTTGATCTGGTAGAATATTAGCATTTTTTTAACATGGAGGCATTCGTTTGTATAAAATTAACATTCTTTTCAACAATATACTACAGAATTTCAAACTAGGCAAAAATCTGCAGATTAAAATGTTGTGTCTTTTAAAAGATACAAAGACAAAAAAGTGCAAGGCTGACAGAATCCAAGATGTTAGCCCCCATTCCTTCCAAAACTTTCTCCCTCCTCACGAACTATAAAAACAGACGTAGGAAATGTCAGATCAGAACACCACGTAGTCTAAGAATGCATATACAAATGTAGCCAGTACAATGAAGAGGAAAAAAAAAATTAAAACTGTCAATTAGTGTATATAATTGCCCTTAAAAAAATTTCATCCTAATCTTAGAAAACTGGAGTCCAGTTTTTAAAACCCAAAACATCTTTGCCTAAGATATAATATGTGCATTTGTCTGCTGTATGTGTTAATGCTGAATATTCTTGTTACCCATACAAGTCATCCTTTGAGCCTTGCTATGCTTTTGACCTCAGTAGATAATATAAATGAGCAGACAGAAATATTTTAATTTGATGAACATATAATGCAGTTGTGGATCAGTTAGTTTCTGTACTTTGGCAACAGAGATGATCTGATAAAATTTGGTATCATTTAGAAAGATTTTAACATTATTTTGAGATTGGCGAATCAGAGGATTGTCCATTTCTGTGGCATAAAAAAATCAAGTTTGTGCCTTAACAAATGCAGTTTTTCCCAATGGATTTTGTAATATATAAAACAGAGTAGATGATTGAGGAATGAAAGGGAATTATGTTAAAACAGCCACGCAAGATCTGCACCAATTAAAATAGGTATCTGCCTAAATACTTCTATGCCATTAATTCTGTGTCAAGAAAGGTGTTTTCCTTTTTTAAGGTCTGAATTATTTGATGTTGAGTTGCAGAAGTGCTTGGTAGGTATTTCATAACCTTGGAAACTATAGGCTGTATTGCTAGTATGCGCTATTGTAAAATACCTTCTGGGAGCAACATACCCAGCTAATAACACACTAAAGCACCAGAGTCCATTTTGCATCATTGCATTTGTAGCGGCTAACTGAGTCCAAATTACTCCCTCATTCTGTTAATAAACAAAGAGACAAAGAGAAAGAGACACGAGATAAAAAGTTAAGGCTGCAAATAGCCTCAAGTCTGGCAAATGATGGTTAAACTTCTTGTCCTTGGTAACTATGGAAACCCCTTAAGGTAAGAGTGGAACACAGGCATTTTGTGGTCTGCAATTTACAAGCTGTTTATTTAATTATGAAGGAATATGAAACTGTTAGGGGCAATGCAATTATCATACTGTGACAGTGTTTTGAGAGAAAAAATAGGTACAGAGAAATAAGAAGTTAATTTTTTTGAAAATTACTTGGATTAGGACTTCTATGAAATGGCAGTACATTGTTTTTTGCTGAGATTTGTGATTTTTTTTTTTCCTAAAGAGTGTGAGGAGCCAAAATTAGTAATACATTTTGCCATAATATCCCTCAGTAGATTCATATTAATTATGTCCATTCTATGCCTCATGAACAAAACCAAGGTCAGGGTGTATTTCAATTAAACCCTAGGTGTTACCAAAGTGCAGCACAGCCAGAATAGCAAGCACGTTATTACCAGATCTATCACTGCTGGGCAATGAATAGGTCACAGGTTCTCTTGCATACAGTTTTTGTACAGCTTTAAATATTACAAGTGGGAAAATGTTTCAATTCAATTTAGGAGGCAGCTAGTGAAATAAAATTAAGAGTGAAACTATGTGATGACTCAGGGGGACTGTAACAACTACTGACAAGTATTTTCCTCGATCTGAACAACAAACTTTGATCTGATACTTCTGTTGTTGGGAGTGGCGTGAACGTAGGGGTCCCAGGACCCTTTGCATACAATGGGAGTTTTGGCAACAACCCATCCTTCATTGGATCACCTTAATAAGACATCAAACATAAACACATCCTCGCAAGGCCTCTGGAAAGGAGATAGGTAATATCATTCTAGTTTATGGCTGAAGAAACTGAGGCAATAATGGATTTAATCATTTGGCAACATTTAGCATGTGTCTACATGATACTTTGCAAATATGAGCTTCACCCTCCATGCTGACTAGATGCAATGCTTGTTGCTCCAAATGGTAGCCATGTAGCAACTGTTAGTGTGTTGTCAACTCCAAGCTAATGTGCCTCACAGTGCTGCTCCAGCCTGGCCCTAATAGCACAAGGACAGAGTCTGCATCTGAGCAGAGCATGATGAACCTTGCTCACAGGAGTCCACAAGAGTCCAAGTGGATATGCTATAATGAAAGGTGTCATCAGCAGAGGCAGGACAGGGACCCAGAACTCGTGAATCAGTCCACCAGAATGTGGACTTTACGTACATACTAAAGGGTGTGATCATCAAGTTTTAGAAGACCAACATGCCATGACATTTAAAATGAAATTTGATAATTTTGATTTAATATTAGAAAATGTTCTGTCCTATTCTACAGATTCCTGTATTACTCTTCTTATCATAGTATTTGTACACCTTCCAGAAATGCATTGAATACCATAAACTTGTCACTTCATCTGTATGTTCTTTCTCTCATTCCTTCTCCTACAGGACTGTATTTAGATGCTGTTCTGGTTTGGTAGGTATTATCAAGTATCTGCTGCAAGCTGTTGATACTATAGATGGCAAGTTTGAAGAAATACATTGTGAATTTGAAATTACAATGTATGATGTATGCTATGCTATTCCTTCTTGAAACTCATTGGACATGATATGAGACATGGTCCTCTCTTCTACCCAGACAACAGGCCACAGACAACGCTATGGATCATCTGGGACCCAGTCCAATCCTTTCTACAATGGGAACAGGCAGGGACTCATGGGGACCTACCGTCACCTTTTCCCTGTGAACTGTTCTCAAAGCTTCCTCTTGGCAAAGCTCTCCAATATATGTGCTGTGATCTTCTGATCCTTGGCCCCAGGAAAGCTTTCATATAAGCCTCATGTCAGACAGGGTCTTGTCAAGCCCTGAAGTGATTTTTAAATGTAAATGTTTAAAAAAAAAAAAAAAAAACAACTAAAAGAAAATTCCTGCCATAGAACTGTACAAGTGGCAAAATGTGACATTTCAAATTCATGCAACTAGGGCTGTGCAACTAGGGAGATGGAAATCACTTGAAAAAGAACAGTAGTTCACATTCAGGGAACTATTCTCACCAGCTGAAGAAGGAAAGGGAAGAAAGTAATAGTTAAGAGGTTCATAACTGTTTCACATGCAACTAGGCAAAGATTCTTCTGGCACCACTGCGCCAGTCCAGGATAACATGAACTCCACCTTTCCCATTTACAATGACCATATCCTGTCAAGTGTCAGTCCTCTGCCACAAACATCTGTTTCTGACCTAGTAAAGGACTGATGATGTTTCACGGACCACAGTACTTTTGAAAGATAGTGTGCTCCAAAACCAGTTTCACTCTAAAGTGAATAATTACTAATGTTTTAATTACTAAATTCCAATAATAAGTGCATTAACCCCCAAATATGTTTGTATAAAGTATAGTCATAGGGTCACACGTATATATAAGATTACATTTAAATTACAGAAATGCTTCACACTGTGATTTCCACACTGACCTTAACAGGTAAAAGACATCCTTTCCCTTGACAGCTTAGTCAAGCACCGGAAGCAAAACCAAAGAAACCTACCTACCTAAGTCAAATTTTATAACTGTGTTGTCAAACATTGAAACAAAAATAATTACGTATTTTCAGTTTAACCTGTTCTAATTTTATTCGTATTTTAAATGAATTCTGAAGTAACTTGTTAATACTGGAGCATTTTGTTTCTGTACGTACTGAAATGAGGCACTAGCACAATCCCGTATCATCCATCCCAATGTGTTTTCCTGAGGTATCCAAAACATAGTGCATATCTTCGCAGAATATATGGACTGATTTAAGAACTGATAATGTAGATCTGCCTGGAAAAGTTATAATTAACAAAGAAAGCTTGAATGCAGCTTGGTGAAAATCAAAGGCTCCAAAGGGGTTTGCCAGAGACAGTGGTAAATTTTATGAGTCATTCTCTTTCTGTCCAGACCATCTATAAATCCGAGAATCATAAATGATAAAGATAGAGAAGACATTATCTCCCTGAAACTTCACACTGCGGTAAGTCTTATAGAGAAAAATAATAGACTACTTCATAATTTCATGTAGACATGGTTTTTAAATTACTGAGTATACATTTATGTGATGGAATATCTTCTCTATATAGGCTGCTTATAGCCTGGTTATTGAAATCACTGGCTAAATTCAAAGTATTATTACCTCAATAATAAATGCATGTCAGATCCAGGAAAGCTGGCATATACTTCTTTAGCAAAGGATCATTTTCACTGAAGTGCTGTTTATCTGCTTCGAGTTAACCAACAGGATGCAACGTCCACTATCAGCAGTGCTGCTTGCTTGTTCAGTTGTCCAGACTCTGAAGTGCTGATACAGTATTCTGTGTTCATGAGCCCACCAAAGACTTCCATTTTTAACTAGATCCATGAAAGAAAATGATGGGTAAAAATTGACTCCTACAGAAACCAATGGGAGTTTTGTCTTTGATTTCAGTGGAGTCAGGACTCCATCTCATATGTCAATAAGAATTTGCTATACAGAGCCAACTGCAGATTATTGCTGAGGTAAGCACTAGGGTTTTGATGCCATTCTTTTAGGATAGTTCTCAAGGAGATGGAAATTTAATTTTCATTTAATTATAACTGTCACATAACAGAAAAGTTTTAAGTGAGACAGCTACAAAGACAGAGTTCATGTATGTGAAAGCATGCTATGAAACAAAAGTAATGGAATATTTTAAAATATCAAGATATTAACATATTGGATTCTTAAAAAATTCCAAGAAATTTCTCTCCTATTTTAAAAATGTATAGCCAGAGAGTGAACCCAGGGTTCAAAACAAATTTGAAAATTATCTGCCCAAAGTAGAATAAATTTGATGGCTGATGTTATTCAAGGATATAAATATGCCTGCTTGCAGTACAGCTTTCCATTACTACGCTGACTTCTATAGCAATACAAATATATTTATCACAGACAGCAGTGATACCACCTATTATTAAGGATGTCCAACATCTGCCATTGTGAAAGGCTATTGTCAGTTTCTTAGAACTTTGTGAAATTTTAACCATTTACAGATGAAATGTTCCATGCTAGGGATATACCTACAGTACAGTCACTGAAAATTGTACAGACACAGTCAGCACAGCTTTAGGGCAACTGTCATACATTATGGTCACAAATAGTTACCAAGAAAAGGAGAATATTACTGATAAAAGCCCAAGTACTGAATTCGGGTTGTTTTGTTCATTCTGTACATTCAAAGAGATGGAGTTACTATCGGAAAAATATGATCTGGTCATATAGTTAAAGATAGTATTAAAACACAAAGCAGCCAATGAAGCTTTCATTCAAATAAATGTATTTATGCATGTAATAGTATACCTAATACACTTTGTAAAATATAGTTCAACATTATTTCTAAAACAACTATTTGTTTCCTATCAGGAAAATATTTTCTGAATTTTTAAATTCTAACTATTGCTTCAGCCTGAACACATAAAAAATATGGTTGAATGACAAAAGTGATAATGTGTCCAGATCTCTCTGGCTGAGAACTATTTCCTAGATTCTTATCTCTGCTGTCTACTCCAGAATGATGCATAAGGATAAGGACATTACATATTTTCAGGCAGTCATTAGCACAGGACCATGTAAGCACTTCAAGTGGACAAATAGATTGATAACACAGCCCTCCCATGAAGTATGCTGCTGAAGACCTTTGGCGTCATCAGGCACTCTCATACCAGAGTTCACTCTCATACACCCGTTCCATGTGGTTGTGGGCTGTTAAGAACAACGATAAATTTAAGTGCTTATGTTGCATTTAAATACCGACACTCTATAGCACGTATATCCCCAGCACTGCTCTGCCTTACAGACCTACATCACATAGTGGAGCATTTAGTCTGGAAGATTACATAATTAATTGTATAGTTAATTTTAGTATTTGCCTGATATTTCTAGCTATATCCACTTGTGCAAGAATATCTAATGGCAGCTATTACCAAGTAATTGGCTGTCAATCATTGCCCTTGAACTGCAAGAATGATTTTAAAACCTGGGTTAAAGCATCTTGGGAAAATCACCTTCATTTCTTTACTCATATTGCTGTCCATATGCTCAATACTTAAGAAAGCTCAGGAAGTGACAAGATGTAATAACAGCAGCTAGCACTAGAGAAGACTACAAGGAGTTACGTCTCACATTCTTCACACGAAGCACAGAGATCTCCTTTACTAGACCTAATTTCTGGACTGGGATCTAAATCTCAGAAGGATTTCATGGAAGACAGGAGAACTGCTGGGTATCAGAGATAAGGAGCATGCGCAGATTTAAGAACTTCCTCTAATACTGCAGCCATAGGTCTAAACCTAAGCTATCACTGTCAGGGAGGGGATGATGGAAAAAAAAAAAAACATTTTTTTTTATATGTGAGCTCCTCTATGGCTCTGAGGAGGAAAAACAAACAAACAAAGTGATGTACATAGCACATTCCCATGGCTTCTTTTCTTTATAATTCTTTCCATTCCAGAAGTGTGAAGGCAATCTTTTTCTATGTAATTCTACAGAAATTGGCCAAATTTAATCTAGTTCTCAGATGGGATAAACTGGCATTGCTCCATTCAAGTCAATGAAACCAGAATGATTTTTATTCCAGCTGAAGTTTGTGATCCTTGTTACCCTCTAAACTAGACTGATCCATTCTTGAGGAATATCAGGAGGCTCAGATATTCAATTGCTATGAAAATGCAGCTTTTATAAAATAGACTTCAAATGGTAAAGATAAGACATGAAAGAATGGTAATCATACATTAAGATTGGATTTAGTTTTAGTTCTTAAAAAATAAACTTTCCTTTTTCTAAATAATAAGTTATCTCCTTTCTTTTTCTCTTTTTTATTCCTTAGTACCATGAAATACAGTGTTTCAATGGTAGCTATGAAATAAAAACAGCAGAGGTACCCACAATACATGAAGAGAGTACCTTATCTCCAGTATTTATAATGTGTTATGTTTGGTTAGGAGGTTTTACATTGACTAATAGATGGTAATAGGTCACGGTTAGATGCTGACTTTTATCTAGAAGTTGCCCTGGGAGCTTTAAATCCTACAAAGAACAATTGACAAACAACACATACATATATATATCTCTCAGAATTACTCTCTTCTCCACTGCAGTCTAGCTATTTCTGGAGAGAAACACAGCATTTTTTTATAGTTTACCATTTTATATCGAGAAACACTGAAGACTGCTATCTTCAACTGAAATCTAAGGCAAACTTTAGAAATGTGGCGTACATTTGGGGCTCAAATTTGACATACAACAACAATTAGGGTAAATTTCCCTCCTGTTTTGGAAAGTGCAATTTTGAAAGAAGGCTTGACTCAAACAGGAGTGAATTTCTCATTCACTTGTGTGACGTTAGAGAATAGTATCTGTGTCAGAACAGCACCAGAGCACTGCTGTAGGTTTAGCTTGGAAGAACCATCTGCTTTTATGGAATTGCTAAAATAGCTTCTTTCAACTCTCTGTCTTGTTCAGCAGACACAGCGGATCTTTTTCAGGACAGACAGAAAGCTAGGTATCCAACGTGAGGAGACTAGTACTCCACATTCTTTAATCAACGGTAACTTATGCATACTGATAATGTTTCTATCAGCATTTGCAGAAGCATGTGCTAGACAGTCTCTCATCCCTGACATTTGTCTTGAGTGAGCCAGGGCAAGAGACATTACTTGGGAAAGAGTTAGCCATGAATTACCTTACCTCTTCTTAAAAGTGAAGACAAATACTGCAAGAAAATAGCCATCATTTGGTGGGATCTATAAACATTCAGTATCTGCTGTTTAGACTGCCTCCATCAACTGCTTCTTCTTTTCTTACTTGAAACAGGTAACAGTGGCAAATACTGGGATTTAAAGTCCTCTCTATAGGTAACCACAAGAACAAGAGAGCAAAGCTGTATTAAAATCTTACCATAATCCTTTAGAGCTGTTTAAAGAGGGCAAAGTTTTCTGCTGCTCCACAAAGCAGCCCAGCAATGTAACCTACAAGACTGCAGTATACTGCAGCCAGCAAAACAGTCTTAATAGTTTCTCCTTAGTGTATAAAAGTAGCATAGCAAGACACCTTTCAATTTAATTACAGGTCTGCCAGGAACTTACAAACTTCATTTTTCCTTCTTAAAGAGTACTAAATCCTCCTTTTAAAATTTCATTTATCTGCAGTCTGGTGTCCAAGTTGTCAGCAATTTTTTTTTTTTTCCTTAAGTATAGTACGAATTTCTAAATCATTTCAAAATTGTACAGCAGCAAAAATAACATTTTTTTTTCTTTTAATGGTTTGGGGTGCTTTTCTTCTCACGAGGATCCCTCACATTTATACTAAATACAGCTTCATTTTTCAAAATGAAATTTAATAAGCAGTACTTAAGAGTGAGAAAGGCACTTACTAGACCATATTCAATTGCTCTTCACTGCTATTCTTTAACTCCCAATTTTTACTGAAAGGGAAAGTAAGAACATACTAGGGAGTGAGAGGAATAATTTCATTAGTGATTGCTGAACAATGCAGCCACAGTAGACAGTACACCTGAAAGCTGGTGCAGGGCTACTACTGTCCTCTTCTTGAAATTCTGATTCTCAGACTATCGATTCACAGATTTTGAACTAAGTTTTGCTGCACCTTCCTTGCAGACTGTAAGGAATAATGGATGATTCCATTTGCAACAAAAGCACTTTCACTTAATTTTTCTCCGTATATTGTACATCCAAGTTCTATAGCTGGACACAAACTCCAAAGGGATTGCTACTGATTAGTTCATGCATTCACTTTCATACATTAGTATGAACTAACAAATCTATCCCAGGGAGCAGCCTTGTGAAGACCTCGTGCCTTATGAAGGTTGTTGGCCATGCCACTCTGCCCATTACATGGTGGTGTAAACATCAGTAACATGAAAGAAATTCAAAGATCCAGACTTCGTACTTCAATTAAAGTGAAGTACATTTCATTCCCCTGAGAAAAAAGTTCTCTTCTCTGAACACACACACACTGAATTTTGCTGTTTTGGAATGTTCTCTTAATGGGAAGTTTCCATTTCAATTCAGTGCATGAAGATCAGGTCATTCAACACTAAGTTACAGTTATGGATGTTGAGCCAGTGCTCTATAGCATGAAGAATGCTCGTAGAAAGTCCTGACGGTGCTGTAAAAGTGTTTACTGTCAAAAATAAAATTCACAGGCCAGATCCACAGCTTGTATAAATCAGTGTAGCTTCACTGGCACAGCATCTGGATCACTGCATCCATCCATTTAGGTAGTTTCTCAAATTCCTGATCCTACATTTTTATCCAAGTGCTGGTGACAACTGAGGGTGAATGGACTTACACTTAAGGAAAACAACAACAAGGAAAAAGGATAGCACCTCTCTTTGCTCATTGTTAATGAATAAGAATTAAGACTAGTTTTTAAATATCTGTCTGGTAAGTATAGTTCATTATATTCTTATGAAAATTATATTTAATGCAGTATTTCTCAAATACGTTTGAACTTAATCAACAGCAGGGTCAAAAAAATGCCCTACAACTTTTTGTGTCTCTGTTCTTTACAATGACTGTTGGATTTCTGTCACAAGAAATAAACAAAGGAAGGTTTCTAGGAGGTGTAGATGATGGTTATACGGAATTCAGTGTTCGATACACATGAAAGTCTTCTCTCTGGAATGAAGACATTAATGGATGCAGAGTATAAATATTTAAATTCCATTTTTTGCTCCTCTCCTGATGAATTATGACTTGCCAAAGCCATAACATAAAGACAAACAAATTCGGGATCAGTACTCAAACGCCCCAAGTTCAAACTTGCTTTTTATTTTTTTGGGCTTTTTTTTTTGTCTAACCAATGTTGTCTTCTCAATCGCATTAATTCCACCTTAGCTTTACTTTCATGATCAGGTACTGAATGATCAGTTGTTTTGAACTATAGAAATCAAATGAATCACTTTATCTCCCCCGTTTGCCCAGTCAGCTCACTCAAGGAAAAGTCATGTGCCATTGACCAATGAAGTGATTAAGAGGATTTCAAAAGGGAAATTGGGATGTTTGCTTCTACACGTTTCTCTTACATTGCTGTTTGCCACTTGTCCCTTCAGGCAAATGCCATACCCCTTACCAGCATCACATTCTCTAATGCAATATGCAGAAATCTCGCCTTTCTGTTTAAAATTACAGATCTATCTTAAACAATGCATACTGGAGAAGATCACAGCCTTCCATTATCTTGAATGTTTGATCTTAATGAGGCCTGGCAGCACTTCAACTGAGTTAGAACAAAGTGTATAAAACTATCAGAACTGTATTAGAAAACAGTACCCAAAATCTTTGATGTTTGATTCCTTTCTTACTCATACAAAGACAAGTATGAGCGAATAGAACTTTTCTTGTTACTCAAAGCAGTTGGTTGCAAAATCTGGAAACTGCAAAAAGGCTTTGCCAACAGATTGCACTTCAAAAATTATTCTATAAATGATTGAAGACCTGAAGTTTATTGTATAAAATGCACTTAAAAGTGTAATTTTGATATAGTTTACAGTATAACTCAAAGTGTCAGAGTAGGAAGAAAATTATTCGTACTCACTTAACAGGGTAGAAATCTAGGCTTTCTGGACACCAAAATGGCATTTGTCCAAACAAGCCACTCTTTCGGGGATTTTTTTTTTTACCCTATACCTGCCTATATGTAGTATCAGATACCTGTTGTACCTGAGCTATGCTAACAATCAGTCTTCATAAGCTGAACTTAAACATGTTATGGAAAAACGGAATTAAAACTTGGCTTTTGTAAGCAGTTTAGGGATTATTTACCGTATCACTTGTTCACTCACAGGCAACCTGGGCGGTATGTGTAACATTTGCCATTAGTTGCAACTCTTAGGTAAAAAAAAATAGTCTTGTGCCACAGCTAATGGAGTTATTCCTGCAATACATGTAGCAGAACTTTTGTGCTGCAGTGTTGAAGATTATAAATTCACACCCTGCTGCTGAAAGATGCTGGGGGGGGGTCATTACTCAGTCTGAGCTGAAGCTGATTTGATCTTGAAACTCAGCAGAGTAGCTTCCTGACTCAAGATCATAGAGTCTTTCTCAATAAAGGGTCAAATAAAAAAAAAACAAAAAATAAAAAAAAAAAGGGAAAAAGGAAAAAAGAAAAAAGAAAGAAGCTCGTCTCAGTTAATTACTACAGCCACATCTGGCTCATTAGTGCCATTGACTCATGTGGTGTGAAAAAACAACTGAAAAGGTTGCACCCCAGCAAACTAAACATGAAAAATGCTCTTTTGTAATTATGAATGAAATAGAATCATTGATTTATGGTTAATTATTCCTTTGACCATCTGATATACGTGTAACTTAAGCACAATGCAAAAAACCATAGGACTTGCCAGAAAAAAAAAAAAAAATTAATTTAATGAGAAGGCATATTTTCTTTTTAAGTTGTCCTCTTTTTATTCTTTTTTTTTTTAATTTTTTCTTCATCTCCTCCCCCCTTCCAAAAGCACTGCCAATAGAATTTACTGAACAATAGCCTGTTATGCAATACACTGAAATGTACACAGTGGTTTTGATGATAATAAACTCTTCAGAAGCCTGGAAATACTTTTTGCAGAGCCTGGGGATAAAAATCTAAAGAATTTAATTTCTACAGACCTTGCAAGAGAGTTTTATCCATCCTACAAGATAACCCCAAAACACTATCTAAAAGAAATCATTTTTAATTAGGTTCTGAGGAGGAAATGCTGGCCCCAGTAAAATCATTAGAAAAACACTTTCTTTCCACAAGAGGTTCATTATACTCCATATGTTTTTAGAAGAAAAGAAATGCAGTCCTGTTCAATTTTTACAAGATCTCTATTCTTTTCATCCCTGTTAAAAGCTACATCCCGATGCTCTTTTGCTCATGTGCATTTTCTTGTGGGTCAGTGACAGACAAGCACAGATACTTGGAGATTTAGAAGACTGAAGCCAGCATACTTCACAATAATAAAATCCTTAATTCCTGAAGTAGGAGTAAGGTGCCTACCTAGTTTTGAGGATCTTAGCCAGAGCTACACTTTGTGCCTTGTTATTGCATTGTTTATTGTAATTTTCCTGGAGTTTTAAAAGTCTTTTTATATTGGGTTCAGTTGAGTAATATATATATTACCTATTTCTAAGTTAGAAGGAGAACCATGTGGTGATGCCCTCTATCCCTACTTTAGTCTCATCCCTTTTTAAGTTCTTACTAGTGCTACACTCCAAATAGAAATAAGAAAAATGATGGCGCTGAGAAAGTGCAGAATTATACGTGTGCAATGGGTGTTTATGCGGAGGGTCTGAAACCATTACCAGTCCTTTGAGACAGACCTGAGAGACCAGGATTCAACAGCTCGAATATTGTGCCATGCAAATGAAACAGAATTGCTTCTGGGGAGACGTAATGAAATGGGAAGATGAGTGTCTTTGTTACCATTTTCTATTTCATAGAACAATCATGCCTTAAAGCTGCTAAGACCAGTTCCTCAGATACTTGTTTGCAGTGTGGAGTTCCAGACGAATAATGCTGCATTTACAAAGAACATTTACAAATGCTATTTCTGCCAACGACATTAGCCTAACTATCTATTCTGTTGTTAGCTGAGAGATTAATACATACATGTATAAACATACAAAGCATACATATTTCACAGACACACATGCTTAAAAAAGAGGCAGGGACTGAAATTAAGGTCTCTAAAGAGGAAACTAACTAACTTGCCTACTGACTCACCCTAGCATAGCCTTGTTTGAGGTAGTCACGTGCTCCATTAATTTGAAATCTAATTAAGCTCTACTACTAAGCTCAAATGCAGGGAACTGCATGTACCCAAGGAGACATTTCAAAGAGATTTCCTCTGTGGAACGTCTGCAATACCTATTTTTAAATCAGGACCCAAAATTTTACCTTCACTGAAATGAAGCTAATCTCTGCCCAGTGAAACAAAAGAGCATTCTCCTAATTATTGGCGTCTGTATCGGGCCAGGCACAAACATGAAAGAATTCCATTCCAGTCCCCAGAATCAATCAAAATCTCCTTCATATATGTCTTACGGAATTGGCAAATAGATCTTCCTATGTGACTGAAAAATTTGCATTTTAAAAAAAGAAGTTGCTAGCTCAATGTTTTAATTACAGCAGCTGAAGAAATTTTTGAGTTCTAGTTCATCCTTTGGACTGAACAGTATTGGGAAACAACTCTACCAAGAAAGGAACAAAGATCTGTACAGTCTATCTAAAATTCACCCTAACTTTTCTAAGATTAAATCACTTGCAAAATCTTTGTTGAAGACCTGTTTCTTTTTAAAAACCAGTTCTTATGACATAATTGATATCCTTACCACCACAAAATACTATAGGTTCTGGATTTACTGTTTCATTTGAAAATATATCCAGCAGCATAATAAAGATGTACAGCTTACTGGGTCTGGGATTCAGCATGCACCAAGACGATCTCCTGAAACTCCGCATCACCAAAGATTACATCTAAAAACATCACCCATGTTTTTGGTCCTTCTGAAACCTTGAAATTACATTAAACACAGAACATTTTAGTCTTCTTATCACCACCAGCACATAAAATTAAATCAAAATGATCACAGCCAATAAAAATCACAAAAGATCACTGTTTTTAAAATTACATGATCACTAGAACATGGAAATCACTATCAGTTTCTAAGAACACCTGTAGGTGGACAGTGCTTTTAGAACCCGTTAAAGGTATCTGAATTTTCACATCCTTACCAGGGTTCCACTATTTCAATAAATTAGTGCTTCAGAGGAGTTTTAGCTGTGAACACCAAGTGTTCCATACCAGTGGCCCTGAAATAAGCAATAAAATATAATGAAACAATGTTAACAGCACGGTGTACCAGCTTAAGCAGCATGTAATTCTAGGAGCTTTGTTAGTTTGACCAGGACAATTCCAACCTGTCTGTACATTCAGATAGACAGAAAAGACATTTTCCACCAAGTCTAAGTTGCACATGTCCTCTCTGGCTCTCACCATGGGTTTTCCCAGATCAATTAAAGGCAGTCTGTCATTATTACTGAAGTGTTGCTAAGTCCAACTCCAGACACAGAAGGGACTCATGGCTGTATGGTTTATAATAGAAGCAGCTCTGCTTTCATTTCATAGGCATGCAGAGCTAGTAAAATAAACTCTTTTCTTCTGCCACACACAAGACTCCAGTTACATTGTTAGGTGCTTTGAGCTTCATTTGAAACATCAGGTATTGCTCATTGCTTAAAGCAACATGCTGGACTTCATGGTTGTGTGACCTGATCCAATATAGTAAAACCTCTCCTTATAGCCAGCAGACTGCTAGATCTGCTGCCTTACTGATCACACCGCGCACAGCGGCATGTCTGCCGGGGGGAATTTATGGCTATGCACTGCAGGCAAAGGAGGCTGGGCAGCTGGGGGCAGAGCAGCCAGGGTGCGGAAACACTGGGGATGGACTGGGGATGGCTGGCGGTCCCCGCAGGGCTGTACTGCAGAAAAAAAAGCCCGAGCGAGGGAGCTGCTGACAGCCCACACACTGGATGATTGGTTTCTTTCTGAAATGAGGGAAGTAAAACAACACTCAGCAGCGATGAAAAGAAGTAAAAGAGCAGCCCTGAACTATCACTTCTCTCAGTGTTGCAGCGACTGGCTCTGTGCCCAAGGCAAAATTACATCTAAACTCTCACACGCAGCTGAGCAGCTGAGAGAGAAATGCCGGAGTGTGCAGGGACTATCTGAGTTAAGTTCCTATTTCTACTTGATCCTAAAAGCAGTTGAAGATCTCAACCTCAGGATTCAGCCTAGATGTTATAAATGTATATTTTTTTTTTTGCAGTCTTGTGCAGCCAAATGTAGCGGTGTTAAGTGATGCAGGAGTGCCCCTATAGGAGAATTAAAACTCCTTACTCAGGAAAGCTGCAGCTCACAAACAATTCCCCAGTGCTGTGCTCTAGCATCTGTGCTCTACTAAAACCAAGGAACCTTTACAAGCACTGACGCCTTCCCAAAAAAGCAGCTGGTCTGTGCTATTCACCACTAAGAGGTACCACCAGGGCTACAGGCTTACCTAGATTTAAATGTGGGGGTCAGGGGCTGTTTGTTGGTATTGTAAACATCTGAAGTGGCTTAAAACCACAACTTTACTGAACTGAATTAATAAGCTACAAAATCCTGCACTTCCAAGCAGCCACTGGTATATATAATTACATGAATTTAAAAGAAAACTCCCTTACGCACAGGCTATTTTATAACTGCCATCTGTGCAGGAATCCTATACTTTCCACTGAACTACTTTGTACTGCCCACTCTCAGCGATGGAGAAATGGATGAGAATAATCCCTACCTTGAGCTAGGGAGGCAGCTCTTCAACTGTCTCACTGCCTGTGAGGGGGCATATGAGTGAAGCTACAGATTAGCTAGCTCCAAAACAGATGGATATTTCATTTTTTAAGATGATGAGCAACAGATAACATTGCCAGACGTGTAAAGCCATGTTGTTAGCTGTTCTTTATGCTGAGTTAGGGTCACTGTCTGTGATATCAGCTTGTCTGAGAATAATCAACATACTGTACTCAACGCGTGCTAGGGAAAAGAGAGCTGGTTTTGTTTCCTTTCATTTCAAGTTTAATTTTCTCTTCTTAATCTGAGTTTTAAAGGGTCTCACAGAAGTGTCAACTCTGTATTGCTTGATGATGGAATTTCATTAGTCTAAGGTGACATTTTAGGTTTTGTTTTAATCATTTCTAGTGTTATTGCTTCCTGCAGGGAAGGATTCTTTTAAATCGCCGACACATTGCTGTGCACAGTAGAGACCTCCCTTGGCAGGATATGAGAGAAAAATCACGTACTGATAGCAATTCATACCCCAAAAGAGGGCAGAGAGTAACAAGGAATAAAACAGTCAGAGAAACTCTGAGGATGGTCATCTTTTGCAAAAAGAGTAATTAGAGGACAAGGCATGTTCTGAAGTTGTTGAAAATTGATTGGCGTACAGAAGCAATTCCAGCTCCTGTGACTGTGGTCCAAAACCAAATCTATGGCATTTCCTTCTGCACCACGCTTAAAAATAAGTATGTCTATGCATAGAGATAAAGCATGTGTGAATACATTGCAACTTCATTTGCATCAGCAATACGCTTTAAATAGAACCAGAAATATTCAACAAAATATGATAAACAAGAATTGTAGAAAACAATTCTCTAGACCACAGTTGTCAAAGTCTGCCTCTATATTTTCTAACTTACCCAGCATTTCTACAAATTTACACTTTTAGCCACCTGATTTCATTAAAATCAATGCCCAGCTTCCAAATGCTATTCTTTTAATTGTTCTAAAGAAAGTTAACCCTTAGAATGCAAGCTTAAGTGCCTGAACACAGCATGCTCAAAATTTATTTTGAAGTTGTGTTTTATTGATGGTGCATATAAATAGGATTTATGCATTCAACAATTTAGTAAGATATAGAAATGATTGACAATTATTTTTGTATCTGCTAATTCTTTTTCCTTTGAGCTCAGACAAAAGCAAACAATTTTTTTAATCACTTGCTTTCATAAATCTGTCTAGAGTTTAAGATCTCAGTTTAAAATATGGCTTTTTTCTACATAAAAACAAAATATTTTTTTTTATTAGAAAGGCCATGAAGAGTGATGTCAATCTTAATAATGAGATTATCAAAGCCATTGGACACATATTTTAATTTTGCATTGTTTAGATATTTATATTTTCCATTACAGAAAGGAATATTATAAGAATGTACTGTCAATAGAAAACTTAATTTAAATCCAAGAGATTATTTGCCTGGTTTTCACCTTTTCTTCTTTATATTTTAACATTTTCCTGCAGTGCTATGATCACAAATAACAGCACTGAGTTGGCACATGAACTGCAGAAACAAAACGTGATTAGTGTTTATTCATTGTCCAAGCTGAAGAAAGTGCAGAGTGCAAAGAGCACATGCATTAGTTATGAAAATTCTGTCAGCTTTAATAATTTATGTTATTATTAGTAACACTGTGTGAGCAGGCATGTTTCCCAGGATTCTTCATACACAAGGCAGAGTCCAAAATTCATGCCTTTCCTGTGGTTAGGCTTTATTATTGCATGAAAAATACCAAAATAGCTTAACATTTAAAAATATGAATGTTTCTATATAGACCTCCTCAAACTTAGCTGCTGGTAGTTTTCCTCCCTCAGGATGCCTCAATGTTTCCTCTTCAGTGGAGCCATTCCTACTTCCTTTATATTTAGGTCATGATAATGAGTTACCTGCCTCGGTGAGTCATTGTGCTGCTATTGACAATTCTTATGATTTTATAATGAGATATTATTTTTAAGTGTCAAATTATATTACTGTCCTGCAGTCATTCATGATGCTTTCTGTACTTTGAAGTGACTGCTGGCCACATTCCTATACTGGCATTTGCTGCAGAAGCAGCTACAGTCCATCTGTAAATATCCACTGCTTTTTGCTGTTTTTAATAAAATAAAGCCAGGCTTCCCTGAGAGTTAGATTTGATTTTATGCTTAGTGGGCTGAATAATAAGACTGGTCAGGAATTTTACAAGACATTATTTTTTTCACAAAATCCTTGGCAATAAGACAAATTTCTCAGGGCTTCCAATAGAGTGGGAAGTCCAGAAAGCGTGTCAGCCCTATTTAGAGACAATATCTAAGATCATCCTTCTGCCTGCTGCAGAGTGAGGGACCTGGTGGCCCTGGAGCACATTCCTTTAAAATTCCTTAAGTCTGGCTTAAGCTGATTCTCCAAGAGTTCCTTGTTGCCCATCTTTGCACCAAGGCTTATATAATGAGGAATGCTTGTTTCCTCAGCAGCTCAGGAATGTATATCTAATATTTATCTCACTTCAGTTTGCATGAAACAGTATCTCAGACATCCTAGGTCACATGGAAGTCGTTAAGTTCATTCTGCAATTAATTTTTTTTTGCTCTTATTTTTCATTTTGGCAGTAATGAGTTTCAGCATCCAGCCAGTTTTACTGCATAAAGGGATGGGCGCATGTAGGAAGAATGGGATAGTCTGCGGGAGGCTGAGGATAATGCAGATAAATGCATTCCATAATGCAGGGGGAAAGTTTAATGCAAAGAGAAGGATTGTGAAGTTATAACACATAAGCCTACGAAAACAATTTTATAGCAGTCAAAAAAGCACATTAGCATCAGGAATTATTAGGGAAAGAATACAAAACGAAAACATTGCCATACCCTTTTTAAATGGTTGACATTCCTATTTCTTGAATACTGTGACATGTTTTAGAAAGTCTACAGTGGAACTGAAGAAAGTTTACAGAACTGATATGAGGAAAGACATAGAACAAATTCTATATGGGACATGGCAAAATGGACTAGAATTGTGTAAAAGAAACAAAGGAGGGCAAAATAGTGGAAGTCTATAAAAAACCAGATGATACAGAAACAATGAACAGGAATTGACCGGTTTTTGCTGCTTCTCTCTACACAAGCATTAGAAAGTATAAAGGGAATGTATCAGAAGACAAAAGGAAATACTTTTTCAGAAAGCACATAGTTGAATAAATGGATGCTGTACAAGTGTTTGGAAGACCAATCCAATAAGAGTTATTAAATATAAATCTACTTCAGGCTCAGAAATTAATCTGAGCTGAAAAGAGTCAGAGACTGAAGACTACCTAGCTAGGGAAGAAACATAAACAGTTGACCAGCTCTAGCTTTTTGGTGGGTTCATATAATTCCTTCTGGAAACAGAATACCAGCACAGACAATCTTGTGGTGATACTGAACCACTGTCACCATCCTTATGTTAAGAGACATTCATCATGATAAAAGCAGTTACCTGGGTGACCTTGCATCAAAAACTGAGGAGGAAAGCTAGCAGAATGAAAAACTATCAAGAGTTACCACAAAAATAACATCCCAAAGAAGTCTCAAGCTGAAAATACTGGAGAATAAATCAATAAATTATTATTTTTTGGTTTTTTTCCTATATTCCTTCCTACATATCTACTCTGTGCTTCTACAGGAAAAAGACAGTGAACTACATGTATCTCTGGTCTGACTTGGAAAAACCATTCTTATGTTCCTATTGTTAAGAAAGGATGTCAGAGACCAAAAATATTAGCAATATCATACATTATAGGGAAGTTGTTGATCAGATCTTCCAAAGGATGAATCTTCCTAAGTGAGAGACCTCCTAGTGAAATAGAAAAGGAGATAGCGCAGTGCTATGAGATGAAAATGGAAAGAGCAAATACAAAACTAACTTTGTTAGATATGAGGAGGTTTACTTTTTTGATTTTGCATTTCTGCATGAATTTGGGACTTAAATCTAAAAACAACTGCATGACTAAAGCTCAAAAAGAAAATAGAGAACGCATCCTACAAAGTGCGAATAACGTTCAAGACACAATTCTTAAATACTTAATGTTGATGGTGGTGGAGTCAAGAGAACATAATTAACCCTATCCTAACTGGACTGGTATCTGCATACTGAGTAGGATGTTTTAATGTTGCTGGTACCAGCTAGTTACAGGAATAACTTCTTTTTAACAAAACCAGAATCTTTTTTTTTTATTTTTTAAATAAACCCACATGTCAAGAGATCTCTCTTAATTCAAGCAGTGCAAAAATATTTGTTGAGTCAGTGAAGATGTTTTCCGATAACAGAGCAAAACAATAAACAATTCTACAGGTGGTCTAGGAGCCCACCTGAAAGAAAACCCCAAAAGAACACTTGATAAAGTATCTCCAGTGGAACTCTACCAGACAATACACCATTCACTACTGTAGTACAAATATCTAAGTAATAATGGGATTCCACACTATTCACCACTAATGCAGACAGAAGTAATTTATTTTCCTGTTGTTCAACAGCTTACACCCTATCAATGCTACACAGTAAAGACAGTGAATTTCAATGTCCACAAAACATGTTTCAAAGTTAACATGTTTTCAAAAAACATGTTTTCAAGAAAACACAGTGAACAGAAATATTTGACATGAGAGTGCTACAGACATATATTTGAACATATGCACACATACACACCTGTGCATGGTGTGCATACATACAAATCCTCATTTCTCATTCCCATGCCTTCTGGAATATGTTTCCACCTCTTAAATCACTTTAAACAGCTGAAAAAATGTTTTCTTTGATTCTTGTTTATGGATTTGGCCAAAGTTTAGATGCCAGCAGGGGAATTATCTCAGCATTTGAATCTTTGGTTTAGTGACTGTAGCTATTAAAAACCAGACATGTTAATTGCCACTGCAACTTGTTTTGCATTAAATACTAATTCTTTATTTATACACAAGATTCAATATACAGGAACATCCTCTGGATTGCCTAACAGCTGAAATTGCAGAGCACGTATACAGAAGCAGAGCAAAACCTAAAGATAGGGAGATAAGCCAGTCCCTCAAAATAGCTTACCTTTTCTTTTTCTCTAATATTTATTTTCATCGCATGGCATAATGCATTGCATTGCACTCTCATAATCTCACAAGCCAAGATGAACCTTGACCCATCCTTGTTCCCAATTCCACTAATTCAACAAGGTTGGGACAATTTCTGATTGTCTACAGGAGAACTTCCACTTATTTCCATCCCAACATTTTAGAATTTTTCTAGTAAGTGTTTTCTAATACGTCGTGATGTTTTTTTCTCTTCTTGTTGTTTTTTAGCTACTGCTATTCTTTAGAGACTTAGGAGCATTATACGACAGTACCGCACAGGCACTAAACAACATTAAATTTCCACTCAGCATTACCCTAACTCTGGTGCTAGAGAAATCAATGAAGTGGGAGCAAAGGCGATTCAACATCAAACGCTTTCAAATATCTCTCTCCTATTCACCATAGACCTAGATATAAACAAATGACAATTCAATTGAAAACCTCAGATTTTACGTTCACTGAACTCTGTGTCTTCTATGTTTTAGAGTTCAAAGTATTTTTAGTTTTATGCTGCAGAGTCACATAGGCATTTTTGTGCACTCACATCTTAATTACACTGGTTTCTCCCCTTTTCTTTCTAGGGAGCTGTCACTAAGATTAAATTGTTGTTCAAAGAACATCTAAGCAAGAAGGTGACTTTAGGGTTCATTATCTAATTGATCAAACAACCTGCTAATTAAATGTATCTAGGACTAATCAAAGTAGAGACGTAATACAGAAACACAGTGAAACTGCCAGTGAGGTGCATGAGACCCAAACCATCAAGGCGACTGGAGCTCACTATGTTGCTTAATTACATTAAAGCCAAGATTTTCAAAGGAGCCTAGCAGAGTATTGGCTGTGTATCTTACATTGCCCGGGATATGTAAGACCATGGTTTGGGAGTGCCAGCATCTTAGCAATAAGCTCTGTTTCACATGACCGATCTTGCCAAGCTTGCTCAGCTCCTACAGTCTTGACTCAGCACATACGAAGCTAGGGTAAAATCTGTGCTGAATTATCTAAGTGAATGGTCTTCATAGTTCCATAGTCAAAGTCAGACATATAGATCTGGTATATCTCTAGTGTTCAGTAAAAACCCTCTTGTTTCTATTGTTTAAAAGCAATGAGCTGCAACAAGGTATATGCGAAACTGCCTTATGCTCTCTCTCAACTCTACAGCCAGTAGCATTTTATTTTTTCATTAAGGCCTATCCCCATTTTGAAAATACAGACAAGCAGCTGACTAATCTCTGTGCATCTGCTAATGTCTATGACGCATCTAAAAAGAAAAGAAGATAGGGGTGAAGCTACTGTATTCCCCACATGAACAGAACTTTTCCCAAACTCAAATGATAAGATGAAGACAGCAACTGTATCATTTGAGAACAGATTTAACAGTCTATGGTTGATAACATGGCTTGGAACCAGAGGTAATATATGCTTAGGTCTTTCTGAACAATAGCAGGTTGGTCTTACCAATTCAAGACCAATCTATTCAATCAAGGTTAATATATACTTGGCACTCCAATGTTTCTTATGCAAAAGTGAACTACATTATTTTTCATTACAGTTATTACATATATTGCAGTAACATCTTGAAGTCCAAATCATGATGGTAATGTTGAAAGAATCCTATCCCTAAATTGACCTAAAAAGTGAGGACAGATGCAAGATTATTTGTTTAATGCCATGTAATAAATCAGGAGCACAACTATGACCCAAAGTCACTGGCATCAGTCTTCTGCTCTAACTTGTGGGCAAAACTCCAGTTGTTTAATGATGTGGATAAGAACTCTAAGGCAAGGCTCTGCCTGGTGTCATTCCTGGTTAGTGACCAAGTGTACACTGCTGCAGTGTAGATTGCCCTGGAGCCCAGCATGGTTTCCCGCTTATTTTATAGAGTGGCATCTCAGAAATGGAAGAAATTAGCCACTAATGCTGTTCACACACATTTTGCCACATATCCACTAATTGGTTGAGTATTTTCAAACTGTTGATTACTATGAAAGATATGTAGCAATAACCTCCAACAGAGGGAAATATCTTCTGTCAGCAAGGTGATTTGCAGCCATTTTTCTGTGTACAGTAGAGATCTCCAGTAATAATTCATATGGAAGCATTTCCATAAGTCAAAGTAGGCCAGATCTCACACTGTGCCTCTTAAACAGAAAACTGAAATAGATAATATGGTTTTATAAACTTGAACTAAATAAAAGTAAGTTCCAAAGTAAAGATCTAATGAAATTCACTTCAATGCAAATAGAATAGGAGGTAAGAATAGGAAGGAAGAAAAAGTAAAAGCCTATGTTTATACATTGACTTTGCGGTCAAGCCAGACCTCAGAGACTCTACCTTTAATTATGTTCTCAAACATGATTGTTCCTTATGGGAAGCATCAGCTGGTTTTCAACCAACTTCCTTCTGAGATTAGCTTAATATATTTACTACTAGTTCCCCAGACATGAGCAACATACTCTGATTTGAACTGTGGGAATATCTAGCCACTGGGTCTAAGTTTCCTGTCAAATTCAGTGTCATTTCATATGCTCCAAAGGCTGTTACAGCAAAAGAAATTACAACATAACTCCTTTAACTGAAAACTTTTCAGTATTCAACAAAAATTTCAATAGAAGGTTCATGTGTACATCAGGAAGAAAGCATGCATGTATAGTATTATATGTGTGTATATGAACTAAAATATGAAATTCTAGTTATGTTATCAAAGAAATTTCATATCTGACTTGCAGTTTTCAGACACAGAAGGCCATTAATCACCAGTGCTACTCAATTCATAGCAGTCCTTTCATTTTTTTCTTTAGTTTTACTTTTGAGGTATTTTTACAAGGTAATGAACTGAATGACTTTGTCTAAAGTTAAAAAAAAAATAAAAATAAAACATATCTTAACAAGTATGTGTAAAAAAAAAAACTTCAAAAACAACCTTGAAGCCTTTCTCTAGGTAATATAAGCCTAGCAAAAAGAAGCACTAGTTCTGAGACAGAAGTTGCCTGTTCCAAAAGTTTAGCGCAGCTAGCAATTTCAGAGTCTACTGGATGGAGTCAAGGACAAAGATTTGGGGAAGGAGCTTCATCTGGTAAATCTATAAAGCTCTAAAGTATTAAGACTGGAAGAAGCTGAGGGGCCTTACCCAGACTCAGCCATAAGACCCTGTGAGAATTTTCTTTACTGTACAACTATGGCAGTCAAGGAAAATTCAAGGAATTGGAAGGGTAGGTAAAATAGGCAACTGCAGCAACATTGAGTCAAGCAGCAGTCTTCATCCCATAGAGCCTGAACTACTTCTTTGCAAGAACAATGGCTTCACATTCTAATGTTTTGCTATATATAAATGAGACAGAGCAAGCATCGCTGTTTCTCTGTCTTCACCAGTGTGCTCCTTGGCAACTGCCAACTTTGCTCATTCCAGGATTCCCTTTGCAATGTTGAAAATCTCAAGATCTCATTAGAAAGAAGCCTAAGACAAAAATATTTTTTCTTCATTTCAATGAGAAGGGATTGACAT
Organism: Fratercula arctica; assembly: GCA_947846985.1. NCBI lineage: Eukaryota > Metazoa > Chordata > Aves > Charadriiformes > Alcidae > Fratercula > Fratercula arctica. The sequence continues at coordinate 50,065,515 of CANTUZ010000005.1, read as the reverse complement.
TTTGGGTTTCCATCTCCCTGGAGGTTTTTAGAATTGCATTTAGAATTGCATTTTATATCTTTTGCTCCAGAGGTTTTGCAAGAGAAAGACATTTAAATCCTTGACTACTCTGTAAATATTCTATTTACATATTATTTTATATAAAGCAAGAAAGTTTTTTTAAAAAAAGAGATAGTATAGACACAAAGGTGGCAACTAGCAATGATGAAGCCTGAGCAGTTTTACTGAAGCCAATGGTTTCCAAAAAAACCCAACATTGCTCACAAAAAATAAAAAGGATTTTCGATTTTGACTTTATCTAGAGTTTCAAAAACATGCAGGAAATCAAGGAGGCAGGAACAGAAGACTCTATGCCTTTGCCAGAATGTCACCTTCCTTCCTGTCACACAAAGAGACATCCAGCTCCAAAATTCCTGCTTTATTAAATTTTACAGCAATCAAGTGATCACAGGTATTTATTGCATCAACATGGCAAATGCCTGGCAGCCTGTCCCTCTTTCTAAATACACAGAAAGAGCATAAATACAGGAGCAAAGCAATCTCCTTTATGCTCTTCTACTGAAATGTTGTCGTTGCAGCAAAACATTAACAGTCATACTTTAAAACATATCAGGGATGTTACGAAAGAAAAAAAAAATAGGAATTCCTGTAGGGTGGAAATATAGGGTGGAAATAACACATTGTGTCTTGAAAATTAAGTGCTTGGATGTTCTTTTGAAAGGGGTCATTGCCTCTCCTGTTTCTAGCCAAAGGGGAACCAAAGCAGGGAAAGGTGGGATGCCTTGCCACAGGCACATCAGTGGCACAGAGAGAAAAGAATTCAGATCTCTGACTTCCAGCTCACTTTATATCCTCCACAGCAGACGTATTATCTACTACAGAGGGATTGGTTTCATCCAGATCAGTGAGTAATTGGTCTTGTCTTAATCCAGCAATCTGCATTTTATATTTCTTCACAGTTCTAACAAACACAGTGCAAGAAGCCAGCCAAATGAGAACACTGTTTTCGCTCCTTTCGAAGAGCAAATGATCCTTGCATGATTTGCAGTTACTGTATTAATTATGAAAACATCTATTTACTTATGATTTTTCTAAACCACTCTAAAAGTAAAACCATTTAAATGTTGATTCAGTTTCAGTGCCCAAGTGAACTGCCCCCAAGGAATCCCAGTCACTGAATCGCTTGAAAATGCCCTTGTAAATTAGCAAGCATTGCACAAACACTGCTGGCAAATTCAATCATTTCTGTGTCATACTGCATTGTTATCTCCTGCTCACTTAAAGAGCTGAAGTTCATTCTTAATTCCATGTAGGCTAGTGAGATGATACGAATGACTTTGCTTAAGTGGCACCAACTCTATTAATGTTTAACTACAGAGAATAATAAAAACAGAACAAAAAGGTTTAGGAATTAAACTACCACTTGCATGGCATTTCCTCATGGTCTCTATTTTTACAATATCTATTATCTCTTCAACAGTACTTTTTCATTTTAAAAAATCCTTTGTACAGTAATTGTGTTTAATGTAGAGGTATTAGAAGAAAGAAATGTAAAAGATCAAGGTTTAGGCTACAGCAAATCTATTGTGTCTCAATTCCTATGGTCTTTCACAGAATTAGCCAGGGCCAGGATTTTCAAAGCAGATCACAGAATCATAGAATCATAGAATGGTTTGGGTTGAAAGCGACCTTGAAGATCACCTTCTTCCAACCACCCTGCCATGGCCAGGGACACCTTCCACTAGACCAGGTCACTCAAAGTCCCATCCAACCTGGCCTTCAACACTTCCATGGATGGGGCAGGCACAACTTCTCTGGGCAACCTGTTCCAGTGTCTCCCACTTTGCCTTCTGTGACTTGGTCAGTATGGCTAGAGCACTTACTGATGAAGACTGAGGCAAAAAAGTCATTGAGTACCTCAGCCTTCTCCATATCCTGGGTAACCAGGTCTCCCATTTCCCTACAGAGAGGGCCCACATTTTCCCTAGTCTTCCTTTTCTCACTGACATACTTAAAGAAGTTTTCTTGTTGCCCTTGATGTCCCTGGCCAGATTTAACTGTCTGGGCTTTAGTTTTCCTAACCTGATCCCTGGCTGCTTGGTCAATTTCTCTGTATTCCTTACAGGCTACCTGTCCCCTCTTCCACCCTTTTTCTGTTTGGATTTCTTCAGGAGCTCCTTGTTCATCCATGCAGGTATCCTGTAGTTTTTGCCCGACTTCCTCTTTGTTGGGATGCATCACTCCTGAGCTTGGAGTGATCCTTGAATATAAACCAGCTTGCTTGGACCCCTCTTTCCTCCAGGGCTTTATCCCACAGCACTCTGCCAAGCAGATCCCTGAAGAGGCCAAAGTCTGCTCTCCTGAAGTCCAGGGTAGTGAGCTTGCTGTGCGCCCTCCTCGCTGCCCTAAGGATCTTGAACTCCACCATCTCATGGTCACTGCAGCCAAGGCTGCCCTTGAGCTTCACATTCCCCACCATCCCCTCCTTGTTGGGGAGAACAAGGTCCAGCATGGCACCTCTCCTCATTGGCTTTTCTATCTCTTGGAGAAGGATGTTATCATTAACACATTCCAGGAACCTCCTTGATTGCTTATGCCCTGCTGTGTTGTCCCTCCAACAGATATCAGGGTGGTTGAAGTTCCGCATGAGGACCAGGGCTTGTGAACATGAGGCTGCTCCTATCTGTCTATAGAGGGCCTCGTCCATTCCATCTTCCTGGTCAGGTGCCCTGTAGCAGCCCCCCACTGTAATGTCATCTGTCCCTGCCCTCGCTTTAATTCTAACCCATAAACTCTCAGTTGGCTCCTCATCCATCCCCATGCAGAGCTCCATACACTCCAGCTGTTCATTGACATAGAGGGAGACACCCCCTCCTCGTCTCCCCTGCCTGTCCTTCCTGAAGACCCTGTATCCTTCCATTCCAACACTCCAGTCATAGGAGCCATCCCATCACATCTCCGTGATACCAATAAGATCATAGTCCTGCAGGTGTGCTGTGCGCACATCTCTAACTCCTTTATTCCCCATGCTATGTGCATTTTTACAGAGGCATTTAAGTTGGGCCCCTGATGAAGCTGACTTACTGGATGGAGTGGCTGTTATTCCTTTGTGCTGCACTCCAGATGCTCTCCTGCTGACCTGTGACCCTTCTTCAGGCTCTGGGCATCTATTCTTGGCACTGGCATCATACTTGTAGGAGTGTGATGGATTGAGGTTCCCCTCCCCTGCCAACTTTAGAATAAAGCCCTCTTCATGAGCTTGGCAAGCCTCTGGCCGAAGATGCTATTCCGCTTCTCTGACAAGTTGATACCATCACCCCCAAGTAGACATGGTTTCTCAGAGTCCCATGGTCTAAGTAGCAAAACCACTGTCTGTGGCACCAGTCCTGTGGCCATTTGTTGATTCACCAGAATCAAATGGCCCTTTCAAACCACTTCCCTTTGACTGGCAGGATTGATGAGAAAACTACCTGTGTTCTGAAGTCCATTAATTGCTGCTCCCGGGGCTCTGTAATCCTTCACAGTCCTCAGATCGCTCTTGGCAGTATCACTAGTACCCACATGAAACAACAGCAGTGGATAACAGTCAGTACAAGGCTTGGGAGTCTCGTGGTGACATACCTGACACAAGCCCCTGGTAAGTAGCACATCTCTCTAGAGTGTGCGTCAGGTCAACAAATGGGTGCCTCTGTACCTTTCAGAAGAGAGTTACCTACTACTATTACCTGTTGCTTTTTCTTAGTTGTGCTGGTTCTGCTGCCTATGCCTAGGCTCGGTCATTGGCACCCATTACCGATGTTGCTACATCAGCCCTTTCAGAAGTCAGAGCCTTGAGAGATCTTACAAAATAAAATAAAATAAAATAAAATAAAATAAAATAAAATAAAATAAAATAAAATAAAATAAAATAAAATAAAATAGAATAAAACAAAACAAAATCAGTATCTTCTTTATTCTTTCATTGCTTGCTTCCCAAATTACAGGAAACAGACAAATATTAAACACTGTAATAATACTTATATCCTTTCAACAACAGACGTAACAACGGTATGTGAAACTATGGTGTGTACCTCATGTCAAAAGTAGATAATTATATTCCTATTATAAACCTGCATCACCCCTGTAAGAAGCCATTTGTAAGTGCAAACTATATAGCTAAAGGATAAAAAGTTCAATTTGAAAGTTTATTCTCATCTTTTATAAAATGTTTCTTAAATTTTAAACTTTGTGGCTTCATAATCATTTTGATCATGCTATAAACTTATCACAGTGATTAATATGATTACACAAGTAAATATTTAAATGCCCGAGGTACTACTATATGTTAAATATAAACATTGAAAAAAGGCTTTGTTTATTTTTTTTTCATTTTCAAGATTAGGAGAGAGTTTGTCATTCTATAAAAGATACTACTACACAGCTTTTTATTACAGCAGGGTTAAAAACAGTGGAACAGTGAGGATTTAATTAATGTTTGCAAACACTGTGTTTCCAATATTTGTAAAGGAACGTGAAAGATATGCAGAGTAATTCTTACTATAGTATTACAGGTGTTATTCTCTGACAGTCTATTAATAATTTTCCCAATTTTATTCCCTAAACTCACATAATCCTAATATTGTTCTCAGACATATTACAAACTTGCTGCCTCTTGTGTTCTTTTAGTTTCATAAACTCAGCAATTGGTGATGTCTATATTTGCATAGATAAGTAAGTGTTCTTTAATTCTCGAACAATCCTTTCTTGACTGATGAATAGAAATGATTAAGCAACAGTTAGGTAGAGAACTATAGCCCCAGTTGGCTGCCCCTCCTACAGCTAATATTTCAGCCTTAATGAAGTCATCTTACATTAGATATAATGGTGCCTAGCAAATTGTGAATGATGCCAATAACTTGTGCAATTTTCTGAAAAGCCACTTTGGCTGTTAAATTGTCCTACTTCCTCGTTCTCATGATCTTGCTAATGGAATAATTTTAAATTAAAGCAAGCTAAAAGTATAAATAAGATATAAATAAAATGGAGTATTTTACTACAACACAGGAGGAGGATTTAATTTAATATAGCATGGTTTTACTTATATATGAGATTTACTTACATTGTGAGGCTAGATACTTGTTACATACAAAACTGGAGTAGATTTTAGTATAGGAAGGAAATTGAAATGGGTAATTCTTCACTTATGACATTTAAGTAACGTATAACATTCAGCAGAACAGGAATGATGCCTTCAAATCCAGGAACCTGTTGAAAATCAGATTACATCAGTCTAAAACTACACTTACAGTTGTATTTAAATGTTCTTCAATAGTTACTGTCACAATTTTGTATTCTGCACTGTTATATGGTTTCTCTAGATTTAGATTCCAGAAACAATGGCACACATACAGCACTTGTATGGTATGGGGTTTTTTGTCCTCACCAAAAAGCATGAAGCTAAGGTCAAAAAGTAAGCTGGGATTTTGGCACCCTCTTTGAAATATTTCACAGTACCAAAAAGTATTAATAAGTAACCTTCCACGCATTTTGGCCCATTTAAGACTCTCACTCCAGGAAGTATGCCTCACCTGTAAACAGCATGTTTTCAGTGCATGCTTCTAAATTGCAGACAAGGTTGCAAGGAAAATAATCTACATTTTTTCAAGGGGCTCATTTTCTAATTAAGGACTCCAGTGTTTCATATGGAATATGAAAAACGAATCTTTAAAATTCTCTTTGATACAAGTATGCACATGAAACAATTGTTGCTTAGAGGTAGAATTAAGATGTGAAATAACTTAGTTATGACCTACAAAATGAAGCATTGTATGTGGGGAGAATAAAACAAAACGGAAGTCACGAATCCATACGGTATTGGGCTGAAACCCAGGAAATCAAACAAATCTATTGCTATGACTATTACATATTTATAAAGCACCTTACAAATGAGAACTTCAAAGGATTTTTCAAAGGATTCATTAGTTAGATCACAACAATCCAGTGAATGAAGTATTATGTCATTCATTTTAAAGACCATTGAACTTAGGCATGGACAGCTTAAGTGACATACCCAAGAGTGTGTAATATAAAACAGTTGTAAAAGAAAAAAATTGGGCATCTTAGTTCTCTTGAAAACTAAGAGCTGAGAGTTCAACTTTCTTTTATGAAGAATATAGTAAGGAAAAATTTATGTTCTATACACAGAGGAGGGATTTTGACCATCACAGATTTAAATGAAAGTGCAGTAAAGAATCAGAACTGAGTGAGGAGCAATGAGCAGACAGAGCCTGGAAAACACGGAGAGCAAATAACAAGTTTTATCTGTAAATTGCGATTTAGTTATTAACAGAGACAAAAGCCTAATCTGAACTGGAGGTGGCATAGAATCATTACAGGGAATTACATGCAATATTGGGATTATTTTGAGAGTAGACATTTGCTGGATACCCACCTGATCAGAAGAGGCAAAATGAGGCAGAGATGATAATTGAAATGCAAAACAAGCAGATGAAAAGATGACATAGGTTGCAATCAATGGGAGGTTTCAGCAGCTGCCCAGGCAAGTGCTGGCATCCATTAAACTGGATTAGAAAATATCACCAGTGCAGCAGCCAGTCAGACTCAGTTTGTAGTATGGGACAGTGGAGAGGTCATGTTTCATTAGGATTAGTCCTGTTGCCTTTTAACATAGTTCCCAGAATATCATGCAAGAAGTGATATAGTTGCAATTTTCACAACTTGTCAGGTTTCTTGTGTGTATCGTTGTCATTTTAAATACTTGTCTACAGCATATATTCTTGCTGTAGCTATACTTGCAGCAATGTAATTGCATTTCCCACACTGCATGTATCACTTAAGCAAGCAAGCAGTTAAAATTTTAAAATTCCAAATGTCTAAACCTAGATTATCATGAAGTTCTTTAAGAAACAGCATATATGTGTATCTTATTTTCTTATTCTTACAGTCTTTCCCATTCTATTAAATTCTGGATCCATTCTATTAAATTCACCATTGATCACTTGCTGCTTACTGTCCATATAACTCTGGTCACCATCTTCATAGTTCCTCTTCAGAACCCTACACTTTCTGAAGACATACATTAAAGGAGGCTACCATTAAGCCACAAATCAAACCAAATCAAGCAGTCTCCATATTAGTTTTTCTTCTTTCATTCAGAAGAAAAAAGGTAAAACACAGTATTTTTAACATTACCTCTTATTTTTTCATAATTTATTTCCAAGGCTCTAGCTCCCTCATGGCAAGCTCTTCGCATGTGAGAGTCACGAATAAAGTAGCACTACTGATTAGCTTTTCAATTAAGTACACGTCCAGGTGCTTTATGAGCTTGGAGTGTAATAGGCACTATGAGAAGAGAAAACGAAATGCATACGGTAAGATTATTTCAGAACAACTTTCTACAGTCTTGGTTTCAAAATGCAGCCAATGTTTCCTCTTACATGCCTTAAGACACAAGAAGTTATGGAACGCAGCACAAAGCTAGAGGCTTGAGTTTTGGAAAGCACTGACTGCCCAAAAGCCTCATAACTTGAAACTGAACATAAGAATATTCACAGTATGAAGTGTTCTTATTACTTGAAGTGGTACAAAAAAATTTCTGTGAATGCTCCGGGGCTCATAGAAATTATCTGTTTAATGGAATGGCACACGAACTGTTGTTCCAAAAACGAAGGATATGTTGGAGTGGTACAGTGCCCTGCAGGAGCTGACTTTGGTCTCAGGTTTAACCTTTCTGTCTGATTTTCTTGGGGTTTTCTCCTGTTCCCTCAAAGTTATATCTGAACACCTCCCACATCCTATGGATTGTAATAGCAGAACTTAATTGTCAAATTCATTTGTTAGTTGAACATATTATGTGACCGAACACACTGACAGAAAAGAAATCAGGAAGTAAAACATAAGAGAAGAAAAATCCCTCCTATTCTGTAGAAAGGTGAAGGCAAATACTGCATGACTGAACCAGCCATTTAATGGCACATATCAAATCATAGTCATACCAGCTAAGCATCAAATTTTACATTGCTGCAAACTTGAAAAGAAATCAGTGAATATACCTCATTTTATTCCAACATACCAAGCCCACACTCTCATATTGAGAGATGTCTTGCAGCACAGGAAACGGCTTAGAATTTCTGATGGGAATCATTTACTGTGATAAGCAGTAACAGCAAGAACATTTGAGATGGAGCCAGTTTGGGATCAGCTCCAGAGAGATGCTGAGAAAAAATTTAAGCATATATGTTAGGTCTATATCCCTCAGTGGGTTTGACCCACTGTTCCCCAAATATGTGATGTGTCAGGAAACAAGACAATTTTAATGAGATGGAACAGCTGTTCCCCAGGACAACAGTAGTCTACAGAATAACCTGTGTGTGAAGTAAATTTTCAGTGGTTGTTTACCAATTAATAACTTATAGCACTATATTTAAGTACACCAATATAAAAATTTATGTATAGCACAAGGCCATGCAGATCTCAAATGCTCAGCGTAATAGCCAAATGTAATAATTAATGCTTAATTTAAAAGTCTGAGATTAGCAAAATTAATCACACAGTGCAGAAAGACTTCACAAGTAGATAAGAAAAACTATATAGGGAAAGGGGTTGAGGCTGCAGTGCCATTAGCTGCTCTCTGTGACAGCTCATTAGGTTAGCTTTTACCAAAGGAGTCAAACGTAAGTATGTGTGTGTAGTAGCTGAAACATAAAAAGCAAGCAGGAAGCTCCTGCTGGGAACACAGGGAGAAGAGCTCTCAGATTTCTCTGGATGAGGTTAGAAAAATGTCTGGGGATATGTTCCCCTGTGGAGTTCAATAGCAAAGTAACCATTAAGCAGCCAAAAGCATGGCATCAGCAAGGGATAAAGACAAAAGGCAAAAAGCCTCTACAGCAGCAGATGTACTGTCCTAACAACAAAAACCACAGCACTAGATCTAATGGTCATTGCTGGTTTGTTGCCATCACACCGAGGTAGATTAGCAAAGTATTAAAAGTGAACACAGGCCCAAAGTGAGGACCAGGGACACTCTGTTGGTGACATACAGAGTTATTAAAATAAAGACAGAAAATTTGTCTGTCTATATATGACTGCAAGGCAAGAGAAGGGAAAGCAACTTTCTTGTTGCTGGTCAGTGTAAGTAATAAAACTAAAAAGAAAAAAATATATAAGAGAAGAAACTGCGGTCTTGTTTGTCCACTGATGGGGAAGAATACCCATGCCTTGTAAGTAACAGGATCACAAACTCTACATTGGAAAGCCAGCCCAACAACTTACTTTCTGCACCTTACATCATCCCCATCAAAAATAAAATCCCTGACAAGTCATCATGCTTACAGTGGAACAGAAGCAGCTCCTCCTATAGCAAGACTGGCTTGGCATAATTTTATAAAACACGTATCTCTGACAGTAAAACAGACTGCAAAGATCAACCAAGAGCAAATACTAGTTAAAAAGGTGCCATCTTTATGTCATCTCTTGTCATCCCTTTGCCCTGAGGTTCTGTCCAATCGGATCGTGCATCCTGGGCTTCCATCTACTGTTTTCTTGAACTGCTTAACAAGCTTTATGCATGGCTTCACATTCCTGCCATAAATCTCCTAGTAATATCAATACTGCATGTTGCATTTCTCCTAAGAATGATGGTGTTCCAAAAGCGAAGAGAAGAGTCATAACAGAAGATCATATGATGCATTTTATTCACAGAAAAGTGGCACCTGAGACGTGGAAGAACACTAGATTAGTACTGGTTTTCCCTAACTGTGGGCCATGAATCTCTGGGAGGCCATACAAAGGTTAAAAAAGAGAGTTGTCAGTCCGCAACAGCTTAATCCCTGCAGGGCTAGGAAACAAGAGGGACTATTATTGCTTACTCCAATTTTTACACTTCCCAGAGAACTTCAAATTACCTTTAATTGCTGGAAACAGTTTAGCTCCTTCAAAATGAGGAAGTCAATAAGCACAGTTGTTTTTCACTCTCCTGTCCTGGAGGGACTGGTTAATACAGACTCACGGAGATCACTCAGAAACAGATGAGCTGAAAGGGCCTGTAACTTTCAGAAAGTTGGCTAAATGTAATCATTAAAGTAAAAGATCTGGAGAGAGATGACAAGGAATATACACCATTGTTCCACAGCCATTTCTCTTGGTAACTGCGTCTTTCTCGGGAAACTCCTGCCGCCTGTGTCCCCAGCCACATGTTTCCATCCCCTGAACATGAGCATTCAGTTGTGCTGGTGTAATTCCACTCACTGCAAAGACCTCTGGGGAACCAGGCTATAACTCCCAGGTTAATAACAAGCCTCCCCGTAAAGGCAAAATATTTAAAAAATAGATCAGTAATCTATCTGTTTCATCATGCAACTCCATAAACAGTCGTAGGAACAAACAGCAGGGACAGAATACACTTAAGCAGAATGAGCTACTGAATCACTTCCTCAGGACAGAGTGGGAATAGAGCTAGAGGACACAAGGACAAGGACTAATTACTAACTAGAACACCAATCTGGAAGACAGAATGACAGAGGGTGTCAGGAAACCGCTATACATATCTGGGGTAGAGAAGGACAGGGTGAGTCAGCAACAAGCGAAACAAAAAATCATGATTTGATGCAAATGAAAGCAATGAGACGTTGGCAGAATTGTTTCCAAGAAGAATGTTTTTCAGTGTTTTCCACGAGGTCTTTAGCAGAACCAAATATGATGAGGCTATTGAAGCTTGCAAGGACAGAACTACAAGACCAAGTGAATACAGTAGCATTGATTAAATACAGAGGGAGGAGAGCAAGAGTACATCAAAGGAGACCAAAAACGTCTCTTCAGAGTTGAGGGAGGAAAAAATTGGAAAGTTAAATCAATTCTTCTTTTAACTTATATAGACAATACCAATTGAAAACAAACCAAAACAAAAGTCATATTATAAATGCATAACTGTTTCTTTTGGAGAGAAACGGAAGGACTGTAAAATACGAAAACAGCAACAAAAGTCAGGGCATCTGAAGTATTTAGTCCTTAACATCTCTCCTCTTTACACTACCTACTGCCAGAGGGAAAAAAAAAGGTCTAGGGAAGCACCCTCATTTCTCAGATGCACTGCTGAGCTGAACTCGACAGTCTGCTTCCCCTCCATATACAGATCTCCAGCTGTTTTTACTGGGAGTTCTGAGTACTCACCGACAGAGTTTAAACTCCCTAATAATAGCAGGAAAAAACTGTATATGTATTACATCTAAAGGACATTACTGCCAAAAAAAAATAAATAATTAAGTTCTTTCAGTTGCAAAGACAAGCATTCAAAAAATATCCCAGAATTTCTTTGTCTGCAGTTCCTTAAGTCGTTCTGTGCTATGAATGAGGCAAGGTCTCAATGGATGGTGAATATAAGGATACGACTAAAACATGATTATGCACTTGAAGATAGCATCATAATATTTATGTAGATTTATACAGTATAACCATTCCATCCCTAGCATATTTTACTGGAAATAAAAAAGATTTCTGACCATAGCAATCCTTAGGTATGAACTACATTCATTTTGAAGAGGGGAAAAGAAGGAGGTGAAGAAGTATGGCAAATGTCTATTTCAGTGAGGTTTGTCTAAGAAAATTAAGAAAGTTAAGAGTGGTGATGTTAATGGATGGTGTGTGCACACTTTTATTACAATTGTCATAGGAGTAACAGTAAAATTCATTAAAATATTATTAAAATATGAATAAGATACTAAAGCTAAGAAGCTCAAAATTGATTTACCATTGATAAGTTTTACAGCCCTCACAAATTCAGTTTCATTTTAATACTCATTATAATCAATATAGGTATGTATAGAGAAGCATAAGGGTTGACGCAGTTGTCTACATATCCCGTTCAATATAATTTCATACATGTACTAAATTCAGAGGCATGACTAGGGAACATGCAGCCTCTTCAAGTGGAGAACATGATATATAACAATGAGAGTGAATTTGTCCTTTTTGCCTGCAGGACACTAGAGATAACTGTGGCATTCTTCGTATGACAGTGTGGCAGGCATGATTCTGAGCACCATACATAAAACTCCCTCTCAATTGAAGTAATTAAACTCTCTTTTTCCAAATAGACCCTAACTATTATAGCCAAAAAATAACTCTCCTGCATTCTTCCTCTCTTTCATTTCAGTTGTTTCCAACACTTCTGAAGTTCATGTTTTATCTGTAGTAATGTGTAAATCATCAAAATACATATATACAATTTAATCAACACTAAAGAAGTTTCTGTCAACACTAAAGAAGTTTCTGTCCAAGCTAATATGAAAACAAGAGAAACAAAAATTCAAGTATATATATAACTTCATGTATCTGAATGGACAAGCAACCTATTACTAAGGCAAAGCTCCAACACCTGTCTTGAGAGTCAGAGAGCACCTTTCCAACAGAATTAAGAGGTTTCAGATCAGTCTATATTTACAAAAGTGCTTTGTTTTCAGAAAATATTAGTTTTTTTCCCTATTTCTCTTGTTTCTTCTATAATGACTCCAGAGATCAGGAGGAACAAATGACTGAAAAACACACTGAAATCTGCTTCTTAGACTAAAAATGGAGGCTATGTCCTTCATTATGAAGATGTTAATAAAATTTTCTCATCTGGATGATCCCTACTTCAGTTTTTACATGTTCCTTGATTATAGCTAATTGTGTCAACAGTTTTTTGTTGCCTAACTTGAAAATAAGGAATGAATATTGTGATATCCAATGAGAACCTAGAATACTGTATCTTTTTTCAGGAAGTCATTTATAAGCATGATGGAATAAAGGCTCCCTGTTATTTCATTCTGCAGATGTCATAGTTTACAGTTTTAATTCTGAAATTCTCACTGAATTCCACAGTAGCGTCTCCTACAGGAAATTCTTTGTTCACACTTGCCTCAGGAAAATCTGAAACTTTAGTAAGTAAGATAAGTAACATCTAATATTCCTCCTTCACCACATCCATAAATCTAGGAAGCTGAAGAACACATTCCGTAAACTGGAATTGAAAATGCGTGCCAGTAAATTCAAGGAAAGCACTCCTAAGAGAAGACTAGGTTTACGTTTCCCATGCATCAGATTAAATCCCACAAAAATCAGATTTCACTTTTCACCTTGTAAAACATTATTCATATTGTGGGGTTTTAATCAAACAGAAATGGAAATGAAAAAATACAACTATTGTAAATGGCTGTACGTCTGGTTAATTCAGATTTTGTTAGCAATCTTCATCTGTTATTTGAATCTCATGATCCTATTAACTGGGCCAGTGGAAAGGTCATTAGAAAAACACTTCTGGTGGCATTCTGTCTGAAACAGAATCATTAGAAGAAAAAAAGCCTGGGAGTATTACAGAACAAAACAGCGAGGAAGACAATTTTCCCAAACATGGAGTTAAGGAAAGGTGCAAGCTATCATTTGATCTTGGCTTAATATTCAAGAGGTTCTTTAGCTAGCACTGCCTGATCACCTGACTCTGACATAGAATGTTTGGCAGGTACAGCAATGGTGTCATTACTTTGACAGAAATTCCTAAACCCAGCATACAGTTTCTACTTTTTTGCTGCTAATCATGTTAATTAGAATTTTGAGTTAAGCAAGTGAATAATCATTGATTTCACTCTGCAACCATGCAGGATGCATAAAGTTTATATGGAGCTTGAATATGTTACTGCTAACAAAGTTCAATTCAATTTGGTGTGCAAGCCTCATTTTTCACTTTTTTCTTTTCAGACCATGCCACCTTTTTCTTTTTGAAACTCTATTTTTAAGTGACCACCAACTCAGTATCAAATTACAATTTCTACTAAAAGAACACTTGTTTTTCATGCTGGTAATCTTAAATTCAACTTTTAGCTGCAGTAAAGGAATGGACTAGGGTGGTTCTCAGATCTGTTACTAGGGGATATTTGCCAACATTACCCATTATTGTGTAACTCAGCAACTAGTTGCAATGCTTAATATATACTTAGAAGTGCCCCGGACAGGAGAAATAGGAAGATCTTACACTTACAGCTCAAAACATACAGACTGTGCAGTGCTGGAACTTTAGTATGCCTAGCAAAACTAAATAAGGATAGTTGGGCAACTGGTCAATATTGGCTAGTTTAGCTATTAACCCCTTGCTATAAAAAGTGCTACTTTGTCTTTAAGAAAGTGTACAGGACTGAAGAGAGGACCATCACTACTTCTCTATATTTAACCCCCATGACTAAAGCAGCTTTTCTCTCTTTAGACAAGTTATGATGATTTTCAATTGTAGTATCTTCTATCCTCAAAGAGCTATAAAGATATGCGATAATGAATTTAAATAGACTAAGTGGTGCTTTCTGTGGGGAAAAATGCTCAGATTTACAGATCAAAGACAGTAGGAAAGAGGTTCTAACTCCTAACTATATCAATGCTTCATCTTTCTACCTCAGCTTTTTTGTAAAATTGGAGTAATAATCAAACAACAGGAGTTGCAAAAATAAGCAAATGACCTACTCACTTTCAGAATCTACTGTCTAAACATTAAGTCTCACTAAAGAAACCCTTTTCGGAGTGCAGTATTTTGTGCTGCTTGGTTATTTAATACGTTAGCCAGTGTTCTGCTATTTTCGTTATGAGGTACCGTATTTTTAAGTATTGATCAGAGCCGTCTGCGTTCAGAGAGGCATCTCGCTACTTTATGCATCTAAAGGAGTTAATGACTGTGAAGTGGTCAAATACTCTTGTAATCAGCCCAATAAAAAAAAAAACAGCAAAAAAAAAAAGTCATAGCTATAAATCAAGAGGATTAAATTAAAATATTGCTTCCCTCATTGCGGCATCCAAATGATGCAGAGCTCTCTTTCATTCTGTGCTCATATAGCTCTTTTCAAAAACTATCATAGGCACTTCCATAATATAACAATGTTAGAAAACTATTCGAAATAATATTATGACAATATATAATAGCCTACATGGCCAATATAAAACAATGCTTTAATATATTAGAAATATATTCACAGTTTAGCCTTAGTTCACCTACGTTAGCTACTACATTTCATGTTGTATAAAATCACCATTGTTTGTACTGCTCACTTGCTTTATAGAAAAAATGCAGAGATTACACCCACAATAACTGTTATTTTACTGTAAAGCAGTTCAAATATCTGGATGACTGAAATGAACAACGGTTTACTGGATTAAAGTAATCTTCAGCCTAAAGAGACGCAGCATATCCAGGTCTGCCTGGTGATGGGGGCTGCCTCATTGCCATCTGCTTTTAAGCAGGAAGAACAGAGGACTCTTCTGCCAGAGGGAATTCCTTCCCAAAGGCAGCCACAGTCTCCATACTGATGCTTAACGGAGCAGTAGGGAGCACTCTCAGCACCTGTGTCTCAAGGTGCAGCTCCTTTTCCACTACCTGTGTAACGTATTCTCCTGAATTTTTACCTCTAGCAATACAGAAAGCCCTGCTGTTTCACTGTGATGCATCTTGCTAACCAACCCAAGACAGACTTAAAAATAAAAAAGAAAGCTATACCTAGCAAAACTTGAGATTAAGGTTTTACATAGTGCAAGCAAACAGCACTGCAATCAAAAAAAAATAAAAGCAAACAATCTCCATAAAATATCGTTCTAATCTGCGCTTACAACTAGGTTTCATTCACATCCCTCATGCAAATTTCTTTTAGTGTGCTCTTGCTCAAAGGCCACACAGTCATGAATTCTGCTGCACTCATGATGCTCCACAACAATAATTTCCTTCTCCAGCTACTTTGATGCTGGTTTAAATGCCCTGGGGAGTTCTAGCTGCAGTCAGACACCTTGTGTATGTAATTTGTTTTCACTTTTTTAAATACTCATATTGCCTAATCCAGGCTGTTCATTTGATAATCTTCAGTTCTTGCTACAGATGATCTTCATGATAAATATTATCTCAGACTTTGGATATAAAAAAAAGCTGCTGTGCATCTGATCTCTGGTATATTAACCACTTCTCACAGAGACCTCACCTTCTACAACAGGTACAAATATTACATCAATCTTCCTGGGCGCATCTGAGAGTAAATTCTTTCCCTCCCTTTTACCCTCCTTTAACATGGTTTCTTTTATCAGAAGAGGTTTAAAGTAGTTTGGAGATGAATTTTTGTTATCTATCAATTATTTGTTGCCAAATCAATAGCTAATTCTTTGCAATTCCCCAAAATGTCAAGGGAATTAAGAAAAGAATATTACTATTTGGTATTCAGATCAACTTTTCTACCATCATTTTTATTCTACTATAGTCAAAGCAAAATTTCCACTAAAGTATTAAAAATCACAGGACAGGATCCTGGACCAGTATAGGAACCACAACATTCAGAGGAAGGTGCCTGAACATTCAGTCTTACTAAGAGTAAATACCCCAAACTGTTCTCCTTCAGTGTCAGATGACCAGTTTTCTGCCACCTATCATAATAGAATTTAAGGAATGAAATGGGTAATCAGGAAGAGGAGCATAATTGGTCAGAAATTAAATAATAATGGAGAAATAAAAATAGAAAAAAAAGTGGCAGATGAACAAAAAAACAAACCCTAGAGAGAGGAAGAAAAGAAAGAAATAAATTGAAACACTGAGTCCTTGGCATTCTGACACACTTTTCTACCAGTTTGTAATGAAGGAGGAATTTCACCCAGTAAGTTTAAACAAAAAGCACTTTGCCCACGAAACAGATTAAATTTATTATATACAGTATTATCAGCTGTGGAGAGAGCAATGTATATGGCATTGAGTAATGCAGGTGAAGGCTACCTTGTAACTCATCTCTTTTATATTTTATTTCTCAGATCATTTCAGAGATCCAATGATCTATTCTTGTCATGTCACAGTCTTTAGCCTTTTGTGAAAGACTATCCTTCTCTAGGGAGGAATTAACGCCATGCACCAGTACAGGTTAGGGGCTGACCTGCTGGAAAGCAGCTCTGCAGAGAGGAACCTAGGAGTCCTGGTGGACAACAAGTTGACCATGAGCCACCAGTGTGTCCTTGTGGCCAAGAAGGCCAATGGTATCCTGGGGTGCATTAAAAAGAGTGTGGTCAGCAGGTCAAGGGAGGCTATCTTCCCCCTCTACTCTGCCCTGGTGAGGCCGCGTCTGTTGAACTGTGTCCAGTTCTGGGTTCCCCAGTTCAAGGAAGACAAGGAACTACTGGAGAGAGTCCAGTGGAGGGCTATAAAGATGATCAGGGATTAAAGCACATCTCTTACCAGGAAAGGCTGGCAGACCTGGGTCTGTTTAGCCTGGAGAAGAGAAGACTGATATGGGATTTCATCAATGCTTATAAATATGTAAAGGGCCGGTGTCAAGAGGATGGGGCCAGACTCTTTTCAGTGGTGCCCAGTGACAGGACAAGGGGCAATAGGCACAAATTGCAATACAGGAAATTCCATCTGAACATAAGGAAAAACTTCTTTACTTTGAGAGTGACAGAGCCCTGGAACAGGCTGCCCAGAGAGGTTATGGAGTCTCCTTCTCTGGAGATATTCTAAATCTGCATGGACACGATCATGTGCAACCTGCTTTAGGTGAACCTGCTTTGGCTGGGGGGTTGGACTATTCCTACCCCTACCGTTCTGTGATTCTGTGAAATATTGAAGGAAATGCTGCTAAGTACTCCTGTCATTTGTCTCTTGAGTGTTATTTACTATGGTTCTAAGGGTTCTGTCTTCTAAATAAAACCTAGAGATCTCCTGGTGGAAAGGAAAAAAAAAAAAAAAGACGAAAAAGACGGAACTGAAGTTTCCCAGTTTTCATTTACAGATAGAGCATTTCCTTTGCAGGCTAGCAATGGGCACTGCCTACACAGTTTTTCATGCACATGCTTTGTGACTGTAGTCTTATCAATTGCCAGCTGTGTAGAGCTAGTTGTGCAAATAGAGATCAGTATCTATTGCCGTTCAAAATACAGGCTTTGTTTTAAACGTGGCTATGTGAATTGTTACTATGTGAAAAGAACTTCTGGTTTGATTTGAATATCTCATTTCTTCTGTTCCGTCCCAAACTCTGGGACATGCCTCATTCTTAAATGGAGATTTTCATTATGTTTAAGAACATAATTCATTCTGAAGCTGTATGCCCTTTACTTAATTTGAAAGGTTTGAACTTTTCCATAAATCATGGAACACAACTGGCTTCTTAGCTGCTAGAAAAGGACAAAAAAACCAAACCCAGCATTGACTACTATGACTTTAGTATAAATACACTTGAAGGGACACAGAAATTGTTACAAATATAAAATTTAGAACCCTTCATCTTAAAATAGACCAAAAAAAGTATTTAGCACACAGAACAGAAAAATGCAGCCACTTGTAAACTGACCAGCCAAAGAAATGCACAGAATGAATGTACATTTGCTGAACAATGTGAAACATTTGTGGTTCCCACCAGAAACAGAATCTGGTCAGAATTCAATAATATATATACTTATTACTCATATCAGATCAATATCGTTAGATTCCAATGAAGATGAAAGCCTCTTACTGAAAACATAAATTACCTTT
Source organism: Fratercula arctica (assembly GCA_947846985.1). Classification (NCBI taxonomy): domain Eukaryota; kingdom Metazoa; phylum Chordata; class Aves; order Charadriiformes; family Alcidae; genus Fratercula; species Fratercula arctica. The sequence goes on along the minus strand of CANTUZ010000005.1, from coordinate 50,047,013 downwards.
TACCATCAAGATTTCAAGTTACATTAAAACAGCATTCTTATCTTCCCTTTCCTTCAGTCAAAGTGGCATTTCCAACAATAGTTCACAGGAAACACAATTTAAGCAGTGAATCAAAGACTGAAACATCAATCCATTATGCTTCCTGTTTCTCATTAAGTGTAGGGGTGGAGAAGTTCAAACTTTATTTAGTAAGTTGCAGATGAAAATATCATAATGACATCTCATCTAATTTCAGTTTCTTTTCATATTTGCCCTGAAGGGTTGTAACTTCTTTTCCCAGTGTAAAGCCTGGAATCCAAACCATTCTCTATGGCATTGAGGTTAGATTCATAGAATCATAGAATATCTCAAGTTGGAAGGGACCCACAAGGATCATCGAGTCCAACTCCCTGCTTCTCACAGGACTACTTAAAACTAAATCACACAACTAAGAACATTGTCCAGATGCTCCTTGAACTCTGACAGGCTTAGTGCCATGACCACTTCCCTGGGGAACCTGTTCCAGTGTCTGACCACCCTCCTAGTGAAGAACCTTTTCCTAATGTCCAATCTGAACTTCCCCCGATTCAGCTTCATTCCATTTCCTTGTGTCCTCTCGCAGGTCACCAGAGAGAGATCAGCACCTTCCCCTCTGCTGTCCCCTTGAGGAAGTTGTAGACTGCCATGAGGTCACATCTCAGCCTTCTCTTCTCCAAGCTGAAGAAACAAAGTGACCTCAACCGCTCCTCAGAGATCTCATCCTTGAGACCTTTCACCATCTTGGTCATGCTCCTCTGGACACACTCTAATAGTTCTAATAGTCCTTCTTATATTGAGGCATCTCAAACTGCACACAGTACTTGAGGTGGGGACACACCAGTGCAGTGTAGAGTGGGACAATCACCTCCCTCAACCAGCTAGCTATACTGTGCTTCATCCACGGCAGGATACAGTTGGCCACGTTAACTCATTTCTTCTACATAATAGAAAACCAAATTAGGTCTGGGGAACCTAGGTTGAATTGATTAGCAGCAACTTTGAGTAGAAGAGTCTTGAAAACTTATAAACTGAAAACTCACACCATTTGTATAAATGCAGGAGGAAACACCTACACTTACTCTCACTTTCCTGTATCAAACCTTTCTTCTGTCAGAAATTCATTTATAACTTCTCCCAGGTAATAAAGTAGTTTCTGTTCTTGCCGGAGGCTTTATACTCTCTACCACAGCTACAGGTTGTACAAAAACGTAAGTCTCAGTAATGTTATATGAGTGCAGATTGGCCTGTTTTCTGGCCGTTGCCAAGCCTGGTGAAGCATGGAAGCAATTTGTGAATTGCTGCAGTGGAATCTCTGAATGGTTCTAATGAATGAATACCAGGGAGCTGGAGGGAGCTCACCAGCAACAAAAAGGAAGGTATTGCCCAGAGACATTTGAAAGTCTAACCTAGTACTCAACCAGCCAAAACATCTATACTCCTGACCAAAGATAAAAGCTTTCCTAATTAAAAGATGTTTTGTGCTTTTTTGGTGTCTCATGAGATGTGGGAATAGATCCTTATGAAAACTTTTGCATCAAGAATCCCACTTTATTTTCCACCAGTGTGATTTTTCATTGTTAATATTCTTACACTCTGCATATGTTAAGGCACATTAATAAATGAAAGCAGTAAGTCAGCCTGTCAGATATTTCATAAAGTACCATGGGAAATGATTGGCTTAGGCTGAGTGGACAAAATCTGATTGTTCAGCAAACTTTATTTTATCTGAGGACCAATAAATGTATGCATAGCATGGACATACTGAAAGTTAACTGGGCTCAGAAATACACCATATCAGAGCTCTTGGGACAGCCAAGGACCTTAATGTTCATGGCTCAACTTGACCTCTTAACATGAAGGAAGAAGCATTACAGTTACGCTGAGGGACAACAGATCTAGTTTACACATTCTCTTGGACTTCTCAAATGCTAGCAACAAAAACATCCATCATTAAGGCTTCAGGGTGAAAGAGAGAAACACAATAGTTAAGCCTGGAAGGTGAGACTGAAATTAGCCAACCAGACAAGATTTTGTACAGTTAAAAATAAAGCCATTAACTCTCTCTGTGAAACAACATTTTGTTACACTAAATTGTTATATGGCTGGTAAACTGGCATTTTCATGAGTTTTTAAGTCCTATAAGGAGTTATTTGGAAAATTACTGTAAACTTGTGATTTGTATTCTCTAACAGGTCCACAACAAGAGAAGATATAGCCTCCAAATTCCCCCTTACACAGGGAAGGTAGTTGAAACTCCGTGCGGTTTAAGAAGCTCTCGAAAGAATTTCAAGAGACTCTGTATAAACACTCAACAGCATCAAAGGTATGTGCTCCCATTCCCTACCAGTTTTCTGCCATGCATTAGAGCCATGAGATCCCCAGAGCCTGAAAAGCTGACTGCATATCAATATCCTAGCATGAATTACCTTTTCGGTAGGTTTACCGTCTTGGGACGTGATGTTTCTCCTTGTTTCCCAAAATACCCCTGGATCTTCTCATCCTACTAGCCCATTTGAGACTGTTCCGCAGACCTGCCTGGACCCCCCCACAGCATCCACCCTGTGGAAGAAACAAATATTGAAAAACTGTGATGCAGAAATTAAACCTTGTAGAGACATAATTTGAAGACATTGGGAGAGAATAACTGAACTAAACTAAAAGATGATACAGATCTGTCATTGCACTACCTGAGAAGGGGGGGGAGTTGTAGGATTATAATATCCCCTCAGTGTAAGTACAATACAGCTGCTGAAGGCACAGTTAATTTCAAGAAGACTTTAAGACACAAATATAAGCAGAGATTTCAAGGACAGCAATTAGTCAATAATGTGATCACCTAAAAACCTTGCCTATTGGAAGTGCACTATTTTATGTTTTAAAAATTATTAAAAGTTAAAAAATTATTTTGCATGCTTAGCAGTAATAGGAGAGGGGGGGTTGTTACTGCTATATTTCTGTAATGAGTAGCTTCATCATACATCATACAGGGTATGGTGGTAGAAATTAGGTCTTTCCTTGTCATTAGCAACAGTGAAACACAGACATCTCTTGAGGGCAAGGCAGGCCTTCCAGCATTGGAAACTTCTTTCATTTAGAGTCTTACATGCACATTGTGGTAAAAAAGAAAATTGGACAAAGTTTAAAAATTAATTACTCTGCTAAATTGTTTTCAAGTTATAGCCTGGATACGCTGCATCAAATTCGTGTTTCATTCAATGAATAAATAAACGTTAGAAATAATAATCGTACATATAATTTCATAGCTTGAAAACACTGATAGGAATGGGATACGAAAAAGGAGTTTTATTTAAAATCTTTTAAAAACATTGCTCATTTACTAAAGAAAAATAAATTCTACTGTCTCCTGTTTATGACAAAAGATAATTGAGTAAATGGTGACTCCAGATAACCCATAAGTCACTGATTCTGTTTTTCAAAGACATGCCTGCTTTCTATTCCTTTGGCCTCGGCTGCCTAGCAACCTCCACAGAGCTTTCTTAGTCTATACTAATTCTGGAGAGTTTTCATTTATATATTTATTTATGAGAATGTCTATAAGGAGGATACAGAAACAAAGAGCTCTTTTTCCTTCCTTCTAACACTGGGCTCCAAACATGTCACCTCAGTGTCTCAGTGAAGGACGCAGTCCTTGGTTTTGGAAAGAGAGCTACCTACCTCCTTGAAATCCCTTGGGAACTAGGCAAATCCCATTTTTCATAAGACAAAAGCTGAGTCTCTGTAGGAAGCTCCTGATGTAATACGCACTGATATTTCTTGCCCTCCCTGCTGATTTGATTCTTTGATAATATTTTTCACCCTGAAATGCTAGGTGTTTATGTAAGGCTCCTGTTTTCACGCAGCCTGGAGCTTTTACTTAACATGAAGACAGAGTTTGTGCTGCTGCACTGTGTCACCAGCAGTTTCTGCATTACCCAAGCACTGGAGGCAAATGGAGATTAAAACTGATCTCCTGCTGTGTCAGTGACTCAAAGCGGGACAGTTTGGAAGTTATGGATGGGACTACTTATTACAAGTCATTCAAAGCTGGATATGGACTGTGTCTCCCTGAACCAGTCATCAGCTTTTTGTTGGAAGAGCCTATTTCCTCAGGGTTTTTTTACCTCTATTATTAGTACAAAATTGAGGATGCTGCAGAAAATATCCCTACATTACATAAAAAAAAAAAAAAAAAAAAAAAAACCAAACCCAAAAACTTATTTTCTTGCCAATTCTATTCAAACAGCACTTTGCAAATACTTTATGCTCTGATCAACACAGCCCTCTCCTCCAACTGGGGGGGAGGAGAGAAGAGAGAGAAAGAGATGGTGAAAGACATGTCCTGAAGAGCCTAACAGGCTCTTCCAAATGATGTGGTAAAGGCAGGTCAAGTGTTCATAGCTTGTGGCCTCGTGGCAGTGATGTGGGTTTGTGTCTCACTACTTCCGATTGCTGAATTCATATGGAAAAGTTTCCATTTACTTCTGGATCAAACTGAAGCCTGAAATATAAAAAACTGATGTGTCTTGAGACACAGCAGTATGCCTTAATCTCTCCATTACATTTTTTCTGATTAAGTTGATCTGTAGCTGTGTTATGTCATTAAGGAACATACAGGGAATCTGTGACAGAACATGAACCTGAAATCAGATCTCCTAACTTCCATTTTCTGTTTCTTACCAACAAAGCTATATAAATAAAGATAAGGTTGTTTTAAACACGACAACAACTGTAGGATTATAGAAGCATTTGAAAATCTTGGTGTTTATATATACTTAGGCATCAATATTGAATAAGTATATTTAAAAAAAAAAAACCTCCTTAATAATGTAACAGGAAACAAAAAGTGTATTGGATGGTATATCAGTGTCCAATGAAATAAGATATAAGCAACGACATGAATGATAGAAAATTGTTCAAAAATAACCTGCTGGTTAAAAGAGCTTAATTTTTCAGAGGAACAGTGAAATAATCCATGGAAACTGAAATGTGCAAAATGATTCATTAAACAGGAGGAAGAAAGTTACTGGCAATAAACAGAGATATGGGATTTCTTTTTCTATTCATACACTCACTATAAGCAATTTTCTAAGTTGCTTTACCTCTGTCATTCTACACAATGACATACATTTGTAGTTCCCAGCAAATATCTCGGTTTGTACTCCTGACAGTTATTGTAATACAAATGAATTCCAAGTATAATCCAAAATTAAATAGTTGCTTATTGAAGCAGTTTCCCCATATGTATGTTCATTTTTCACAAAGAGTCATTATTAAAGCAAAAATTGAGTGTGTGGTGTTTCCCTCCCTTTAAAAGTGTGATTATGATTTCATATGCTCTTCAATGTTAAGCCAAACTTTTTGAAAATAAACCTAATGAAGAGTACCAGAAGCATACTTACGTGTCTGTTTTCTCACTTACTTTTGTGAGAAGTCTTTTTTAATAAGTTCAAGAACATCTAAATAGACAAAAGATGAGAAAGAATTTTTTTCATGCCTTTTTATAAAAAAATGTTATAATAGGCTTCCCTACAGAATGAATAAAATCGGAATTGTGCTAAAGCGGCTACCAAAGGAAGTCCTTTGCAAACAAGCAAAAACTTGAGAAAATGAAGTCTCTTGAGATATATGGAAAAGTAAGTTGCAAGCAGTCTCATCCTAAATTTCAAAGATGATAATTAGGTACTAAATCTACTACATTTACACTGGAAAATCTCACCTGCCCTGAACTTATGCTTACAAAAGAGGAGGTATACCAAAAAGACTGATTTTGGCCATCTTCCGTTAAAGAAGGTTTTGACAAAGGGCATTATGAGGAAAAATAAGTTTTATTATGAGAAAGATGAAAGGAACATTATTGTTAATATATAAGTATAAACTTTGCTTGAAAATTCACCAAGGAGAATTGCAAGAAATCTTTTGAAAGCAATCGATAGTATTAATCCAATGCTCAGCTCTTCATTTCAAGTGCACTGATTTTACTTCAGATTTACGCCAGTAACTGATCAAAATTTTGACTAAAATCTAAAATCCTAAAATATTTTCTAAAAATTTATTATGGCAATAAGTAACACAAACTCACTGAAGTTATAATCAGGCTTTAGTAATTGTTCTCAAAGCAGTTATTTTTTATAGATTGCAAAGAGATGAAAAAAAGCTTCAGTAAAAGGAAGACTTATTAAAGAAAAAATAAACACAGTAGTATCTGCTACCATGATGACATCTCAAAATAAAATAAGTAGAAGAGAAAAAATATCTATACAGTTCCTGCTATTTTTAATAAATATCACTAACAGGGTAGTATTCAACTGCCAAAAGAAATGAGGTTATTTAGATACTCTATGTTACTATGTCTGGCCCTGAGCTGCCATTCCAGAAGAGCACCAGTTTCTTGTAGATCCTATGTCTTATCTTGCCTGCTCCTGTGGAAGTCTTGGGTACTCTAGGTCATGTGAAATAGCATGAGATACTTTTATATATGAATCCAGACCATTTGCAAGCTGTTAGTAAAAATGTGTGTGAGCTCTGAGTGTTTACGTGTTAGGTAACAAGTAAGGGTAAAGTTAAAACAACAGGAAAATCGCAGTGTGCTATGTCTGCCTAAGACTTTCAACAGTCCCAGAGGGTACAGAGAGAAAATGCTACTTCAGACAGTTTCTTAAACACAGAAAGATATCTTTATAAAAATTCTGTACTACCAGTAAATATGAAGAAGTTAAATTTCACCTCTGAATAACTGCTGACTCACTATGCAGTGAAACTAGCTACCGGTGTTTTCTACGTGATTTGAAAAGGTGTTCTTGCCAGTTCTCATTCCCTTCAGTTGTTGACATATTCCGCTATCTTCAGAGCTCTGTTTCATTTTATATGCTTATCAGAATAGACCTTTTTTACACTAAGGAATTGGCCAAACCTCCATAAACCTTCAGTATTTATTGCAAGGTCATAACTACATTTTTTTCATGATCTTTTAGCTTAGTGAAATCCTGAGTAAGGGTTATTCTCCTGTACGAGACCTATAATTTCTGTGTATACTGCACTTCTCATTTTTCTTCTTTCAAGAATACCAGATGGAAACAAAACAAAGAATAGTTGCATGTCTGGTATGCTAATATTTTTATACTTCTGCGTTTGAGAGTTAAGCAGATGGAGATTAGGTAATTCTGCATGGCTCTCTCTCCAAAACAATTTGAGTTAAGGTATAAATATCAGTTTCTAAAATCATATTCTTAGCTTTTTTATGTGATCTGCTACTGCTAAGAAATTCATATATTATTGATTGGAAATGGTTTTGTACATCTGATCAATAAAAGAGTTAATCTGTGTTGAACCAATCTGCTAGACTATTTGTCTCATTCAACCTAACTAATACAAAGCTCTGATTCATTTCAGAGCAACAGTTCAGTGTGAAAAACAGGTCTAGTGTCTTTTTAATGTGAGTGTTTGTGTGTGTTTATATACACAAAATATCATTACAAATATTTCCCTGACAATATTCCGCCCATTTTATGATCAGTTCTATTGACTACCAATAATAGTCTCCAGATATGCGTCTGACAAATGTCTGTTTAATTTATTTTTTACAATGAAAGATTTGAACTGGTTTGTTCATCTCTAAATACATACTTTTGTGCCGTAGACACAAATATGCATTTGTGTTAGCTTTCATCCCTGCTGTGTTTGTACAACACAGTGTGATATTCACAAACAGAAAGAAAAGACGTTGAAATGAAGAACATTTGATAGTGTTGCCTAGCATTTTAAATACAGTGAAATAAATAAATTAGTGCCAACTTCATCAACTGCTAAATTCAGTGTGGCTGAAATGAAACAGAGATTAGGCCAGAGAGGAAAAAGTGAATCTTAGATGAAAAACCAACTCGTGTTTTCTACAAAGCAATAGCACTGAATTCTACTGAACTCTTAGTTTCAGACTTAGATTTCCCCTCCTTACTAGGGTATCTGATATAGTTTCAGTTAGCAATAATTATAAGGAATTTTGCCATGACATAATGTAGGATCATCAAAGGAGTAGGCAAGGATCATTATCTCATGGGAGGTGTCCCTGCCCATGGCAGGGGCATTGGAACTAGATGATCTTTAAGGTCCCTTCCAACCCTAACAATTCTATGATTCTATGATCTCTACAAAAAAGGAAGATGACACTCTTAAAAGCGCAAGAGCCAGAGAAAAATTCAGAAAGCAATTTTTAGTACCAGAGCCCTGTTTTAATCACAGAAAGACACAAGTTCATTTTTTGGAAAAGCATCTAAAAATATTGAGTTTTCAAAATGAAAGCTAAAATTCTATTAATTATATTAATAATAAAAATTATCAATTATTATGATAAAGTAAGTGCATTATTCCTGCTTTCTATGAAATACTATTCTTCTGCTGGTTTATTTGTTACTTATAATTTTAGGAATCTTTTACCTACTTAATGCCCAGTTCTTAGAGTTTTCAACTATTAATTTGAAGTGAATTCATGAAAATCAGCTTCAAAAACGAAGCAAGGAAGCCAACAGCTTGAAAGGAGCTACAGATGCCCCTACTCATTAGTTCATGTTGACATTTCCTAGTCTCAATGCATTTCCCAAGTCAGAGAGTTTCCAAACACAGACACTTTCAAATATATTAATAAAGCAAAAGACCTACCCCATTGTTTAATCTATTTTCTGCCCTTTGTACTCTCAAGGTATTGCAAAAGAAGGTAACATCACTTGCTGATGTTACACATGGTAAAAAAAATCTTTCCTGAAGTATCAGCTTTTTAGCTGATGGATTTCCTTCATAAGGATATGAAGAATATGATTTGTCTCATACTAATGAAGAAAATTAATTATCTTATAGTATATGTGCTATCATTGTTATACCTGGGAGAATAATTCCAAGAAAGGGAAGTCTTCTGAGAAACTCACAAAATCGCATAGTATTAAAGGAAGGAGATAGTGATGGACTGCATTCAATAGGTACTGCAGAGAAATAACTAAATATTCATGCTTTTGCCAACTCAAAATAAAGAGTGGAACCCTCTTTATCAAGAGTAATACAAATTCAGTTGATAGTTTACTGTTTAACTTAATGAATCATTTGGCCCTCCGGGTATTATATGATAATCGTTTTTCTGGACAAAAGACTCATTATGAAATTAACAGGAAAGGCAAACTAGAACTCACAGTTACACTCTGGAAGGAAATAACAGCTTCACTTATCTCGTGGAACTACAGCGTGGAACATCTCTTGAGTAATTCCAGTTGCACCCAACAGAGGGAGTGATGCTCGTACCACAGCTATAGCTCTCATTATAAAACACACACCTACGCAGACATTATGCTGATTGAATTCTTGCTAAATTGATTGAATGACTACCATAGAGCAACACACAAAATAGTTTACTTTTAAGACATTACGCATATTGTCAAGCCATCATGCACGAAGCATATTGTTTTTTGAATTTGTAAACTTATGGCGAAATACACATTTTAAGAAGAATATTAATGAAGTGTTAAACTGTGCTTAGTAATATCAATCTCAGATAGCAAAATCCTCAGATATTGGGTCTAATAGAACTAAAATCTCATTTCAACCTATAGCAATTTACCATACTATCAACACATCATCATATGTGATACAAAAAATGCTTTCTCCTTATGTAATGTGCAAAATATTGAATTCATAGATCATATAAAGGTATACATGACTTGGATTTCAAAGGGATTTTGTACACTATTTGTTAAACTAGAGTTTGCGGCCTTTTTCTAATAAACAAGCAAGTAAGAAAATACAAGAGTATGCTAAGCAAAAGCACTGATAAGAAAGTCAACAGTGTGTCATTAGCTATTTGCATATATTACATCAAAACTAATTTCTAAGTTTATATGAAAAGAGGTGAATAAAAGGTGGAGACTGATGAACAAGGACTGATGCATAACTGATATTCCCTGCAATATATTAAGTAGAAATTGCTGCGGCTTCCATTACTGGGAGGTGCAATGCACTGTTGCCTGCAAAAGAACAAGGAACGATCCTGAAATTGTTATTGAAAACTGAAAAATAAAACCCACAAAACAATCAGTGTAGAGCCATTAGAGAATAAAAAAAGATTTTTGAGTGAAATTGCAACAGCGTAGTCTACTAGTATACAGTAAAGCAGTTAAAAATATCAGTTGCTCTCCTGTCTGTAAATTTTTCATAAAATAATGACCTACTTCCCTGATAATAATGATGTTTTCAATAATTTTCCAAAAATAAACTTAACTAAAAGTAATTAAAACCTATGCATTGACAGATTGATTATGTGTGATTGGTCATATATGTCATATAATACAATGTTGGTGATTCAGAATGGATGATCCAGCTTTAGCAGATGGAAACAGGCCAGAAAAGTCTCTGAACCTCTTTGGCAAAAGAAAGTGGGGTTCTAGACCTGGAAAGGACATCACAGGCTTTTTCTTTCCTCTAAAAAGGACATGATTTAGAAATGACCTCCAACTTAAAATTAGTTCTATTCTCTTGGCAGAGTAAAAAGGGAATAGTTACTACATCTCTTCCTGTTATACTGATTACCATGTTGTGAAAAATGCTTTCAGTTCCATCTCAATACCCCAGTTTTCCAAAATTGCCAAAACCAGATTCATGCAAAAGAAGCATGTACACAGCATAATGAAACAAACTCACAGAAAATGGCACAAACATAACAAAAGGCAGAGCTGACATTTTCAAAAATACTGTCATCAATATCTGCCCAGCTTTAAGACTTCTCATTAAGATATATGGACTCAACTTGTAAATTTTTCTCTCCAGAAAATGCAGTGCCCTAAAATATAGGCATTTTCAGACTGTAGATTTGGAATCAAGTAGCATTAGCATCTAGTAGGCCTTATAAAGTCTCATATCAGACTTAGACTTTGTAAGCAGGTTATCTGGTTCAGCCTTTTAGAAACTTTTGCAAGCAGAATTTTACCACCTGGAGTATTAATTTATATTGTCTGTGAATGACAGTTGTACTTGAACTATCTATATATTAATGCCCCCTATTTGATTGCAAATGAAGAACTGCGATACTTGCAGGAATGGCATCATTTTTTTCTTGCTACTTTTATTCTACACTTATATTTAGTCTACTCTTAGATCCAGTGCAATGCACGTGTAATAATCCACAAAAATTCTGCTTAGGAAAATTAAAAGTCTGGGGTACCCACACATCCTAGGGAACACAGATGGTTATTTAAAGGACCAGGAGTGCAAGCATTCTTCTTTTGCATATAATCTAGCAGTTAGAGTATTTGTAAGGAAATAGGGAAACTCCGTTCAATTCCTACTTCAGCTTGATGGGCTGAACTTCAGCTCTTCCAGAAAATGCCTATTTGCTAGACTTCATGGGCCTGAAGCAGAGCTACATTTTCTAACTATGTAAAACTTCTGGGGCTAGAAGGAAAAGAAGCATGTAAGTTGGTGATCCAGCTTTGAAAAGGTAGCACTGGGTTCTGATTACCTTATTTGGGATTGATACGTTTGTAACCAGACCATATAAAAGGTACAAGCCCTTCAAGATAAGTAACCCAAAGTTGGTCTGGAAATCAATTCTAGTCTTTACAGTCTATGTTAGACATTGTTCATGAAAGTATTTTAAAGACCTGAAAACATCTATGGGTACTAGATACAATATATTGATTAGTGTTCTGGAATACACCCCATAAACAACACCTATGTTCTACTTAACTTGAGCATACTCAAAGCATGAATACCCTTTGAACGGAGTTCATGAAGAGATTCAAGCTCAATTAAACTTACAGTAGACAAGACCCCTGTTATTTATTCTTGGTTGTCTAGTCATATTTCCAGAAGGATGAAGGGAAGACCTCACTAAGCTCTACCATATCATCAGAGTTTTTAACCTCCTGAAAAGAACATTATTAATATTACCTAAATGATTATAGGCCATAAGCATCATAATTTTTTCAATTTCTGTCTGAACTTTCATAACATTTCCTAAGAAAGGCTATTTTTATCTAAGATTAGGGGAAGTAAAAAAGAAACGAAAAAATAATCACACCTTGCGTGACTGCAGTTGTAGAGGACTGTACTGTACAGAAACTCATGGGGCAATCTCTCCACGGAACAGGTAATTGTGCTGTAGATTTGCTTAACTTGTCTGGCAGCAATGAACACAGGACCAGGGGACAGAGTTAAAAACACAGTGTAGAATAAAATCTGCACCATATTTTACTCTTGCTTTCAGTAACATAAGGAAATCCACAATAGCTGTACTGAAGTCCTGAGTGCAAAGAATAAGAATAAAAGAATACATCTAGGAGCAAAAAGTTATGGAACTTTCCAAACCATTCAAACCACTCATTTAAATGACAATCTACATGCACGAAAATTTTAGCATGGTATCAAAGTAGTAAAGAAAGAACCTGACTTTTGATATAAAAATAACTCTATAAATGTGAGACTTAAAAACAAAACACACCATGATTTTCCCCCTTTTTCAAAATGCTCTCCAGCAAGAAAATGTATTCCTTGGCTGAGATCCTGTATAATGAGGCCAAGTTTCAATTTAGGACGCAGATTTTTGTACTCAAGCAATTAAAAACCCCTAAAAAAACCACAAAGCCAAGAAATTATGCTTGTTATCGGACTTCAGAAATGGAAGTTCAGAGAAAATCATGTTTGTGACACATCTTTGTCTAAGATTGGTTAAGAGAACTGTTACATTTTCTCAGGAAGAATTTTAGACCACCTCCTTTCAACTCATTCTCCACATTTTCCCTGATACATTTACCCCAACCTATGGCCCAGAGCTCACAACTGGTGAGTAACAGCAGCTGAGCTCCTGACACAGTCATGTGGAGAGTGTGATTCCGACATACCCAGCTCTCCATCTCTTCTCTTGGCAGATGTGACATATTATCCAAAGTCTGCATTTTCCTAAATCAAGATCATGCAATCCAATCACGAGGTGAAAACTCATGTTCTGCTGACTTGCTAGTTGAGAGAGTAGCTGGAATACATGAAGCACATATCCCTAAACTACACAATCCCAATTTTAAATGACCTTCAGGATTTTTTTTTTTTGTTGCTGTCAAGAAGTTTAATGAAATTTGTGAAAGCTTGGAAATGGCATTCAGCAAAACAAAGTAAATGGACATGTAGTTCTGGAAACCAGTTCTAGAATGAGATAGAAACTTGCAATCCCCTTAATTTCTATGCTAGAAGAATAACCACTACAGAGAAAGAATACCAATACCTCATTTACAAACATTCATTCAATTCTTCTCTTATCAGCTAAAAGGTAGTCAAGAGAAATGCCATTATACAAAACTGATGTTTGCTCCAGTAGCAAAGGGAATGAGAACAGAACATTTTATAAACACCTCCAAGGAATTGATAAGGGATGACTGTAGTTATCTGCATCAGAGGCATAGATACGAAGCTTCTTGCCCATTGCTAATACTATAAGCTACTCCATCACTCCATCTATAATGACACCCATAGGAAAATATTTTGGGGCTAAACTTTTTTCTTTTTTTTTTTTTTTCGTATGCATATTCCACATACTTCCAAAACAAACAGCATTGAGAGTTTCTTCCTCCTAAATATATGCTGTAAAACAGTTTCTAAGGAACTACCAAATGAATTTATATTCAATTGATTCCTGACTGCTTACTTCTTTCAAAGGCTCAGAGTTGCTAGCATCTAGAAAATTTATTTTATGACATTGTATCTTAAGTTCCAGATGACCACAGACAGTGGTACAGCAACAAATGTAATTTTCCTGAGTAGTCACAAATATGCTAAAAAATACAGCATACCTAGACTGTTACCTTACTGATTTTTTCTATGTGTGAATGATATTTTCAGAAAAGAAATAATTATTGTGCCAGTCCACAGGCTTATGGATTTTTTGTATCACCATACAGGTAATGGTTCCTATTCCCATCCTAAGAAATATGCATAGCACAGGAAGATTTTGCTGTATTGCAGCCACGGCAGGGTTATTTAAGCAAAGGAAAATGTCTCCTTAAGAGCTGGTTTCTTTTTGTGCTCATTCGCATCAGAGAGAAATAGAGCTAATGCTACGGTCTTATGAGTGCTTTATGCATTCTGACAAACCAAACGAGGTTTGTCAGGAGAGGCTCTAGGCAGCATGGAACTGCTGCAATTTTACATCTCATTGATTATCACAATGGGAATTGAAAACAGTTCTCTGCTTTCCACATGATATCAAAAATACTGTTGCCGTCCTCATAAAAATATGCAGGTCCTCCAGTAGAGAGAAAATGAGGAAGAACAACTTTGTACAGCATTGTTTCCTCATGAATTTGAGTCATGCCCATCTGACCTTTATGAAGGCTAATAATAAAGCAACAAGGTGACACACAGAAAAGCATGTCATTCTCTGAGTAGTTCTGCAGTAGGTTACATGGAACAAAAGGGCAGTTCAATGCCCTGAGGCCTTGGGGATATGCTTGTTTTGTGGTAAGTGCATCCTGTATACTGCTGGCATTACACAGAGTATGTGGGAATGCACGACAACAATATTAAAAGAACAAGGACCTAAAAAAGCTGGAGAGAAAATTAAGGTTTATTATTATTGTCACATCACCTCAGTCATTGACTGGTTTGATGTTCTGGGGAGGTTTTCTATGAAATGTTCACGGGACTAATTATTTTTATTGCTTTTATACAAAAATCTCAAGTCTTTCCTCTTCCCACGTCTTCAGTGACTGGTTTTTACTGGATCCAGCAGTCCACATCCACAGAATGTTACAATTTTATAAGGGATGGACTCACATTCTAAGCACAGCAAAAGAACCCCAAAACCACACAGAATAATCTAGAGTGACAGCAGTAGAAGTCTGTTCTACTCAGAGATTGCAAGTGACATATGTAGTACCATGTGTTAAGCAAGCTGTGATAGTCACTAACCCTTTGAGGCGCCTAGCAACCTTCAGTAGCATTCACTGGGAAGAGAGGATTTTCAGCGCTCTACAGAATTAAATTCCTAATAAAAGTGTTCACTCAGGATCAATCCTGGCAGCCCTCAGTGCTCCCTAAAATCAGGTAGACGAAAGCATACTTAGCACAAAAGAAGAGCAGGTCCTTAGCTGTTTAATGGTAGTTTTATAGAAGTTCCAGTTGACTGTTCAGCAAACTGGGAATCAGAAGATCAAAGTTCCAGAGTTCACCATGCCTTTCTGGTATTTTATTTTATATATATTATAACCATATACGAATACCTATACGATTCTATACATGTACATCCAGTTCAGACACATTTCCAGTTCAGACACATTTTCAACACATATACCATATAAGCAATGATTAGTATAACAGGTAAACATAATCAATGGAGTTTGAAACAATACAGAAATTGAAAACCAAGTTTAAGCAAGTTAATGACATCTGTGTTACTCCCATCAAGAATATTCATTCACAGAAAGTTGGATGCAAAAATTAAACACAAGCACTCCCAGTGAGTCCCTTTAAAACATATTGGGATCTGCGTATCAGGTAAAACTAGGTCTGCATGACAAAGAAACACACCAACTCAAAAAAGAAGCAAAACTCAAATGACACTCAAATACTACCAAGCAGACAATAAGAACAAAGCTATTGGATATGTGGGGGTAACTGGGGGTAACGAGTAGCAGAATAGAGAAATCCAGGAAAAGAAGATACCTCTCCCACCCTAAAGGCAACTTTTGAGAATTTACAAGTGCTGTTCCCTGCCTGAGAAGGATATGATAACAGCAACACTTCGAAATGCAGTAAGTAATCTCACCCACCATCTTAAGGACACAAAAATGCACGAATAAATTTGGGTAAAAAAACATCCTCTCAGATTTCTTGATCCTGTGTTACAATGCAAGATAAAAACAAAGCAAGTAAGGCCCAGAGAAATTCAGCAATGGGCCAAGTCTCATGATTCCAGGTGAAAAAACAATTTGTTCAAGTTAAGAACAAAAATAATCTGCTAGCCAAAACCAGCAAGCATTTACTTTTTCTATAACAGTAAGAATTTTGTTCACAGTAAACAGTATGGTGTGCACAATGGCATCTGTGACAACCATTCTCACCTACTGGTTATTGGTCTGCTGGAGAGGCATTAATTCCAACTCTAACACTAATGGAATAATTATCATCCTTGGGTTTTATATATATATATGTATATATATATATACATAGTTACTAACCTATCACCTACTACTTCGTGTTGTAATGCTGCTTTATAGATCATAGCCCATTATAAACTTATTGCAACACTGAACACACAAAACATGCTTTCCTATGTTTTTTTTTATATTTTTGTACATGGCACATATGTATATAAATTAAACCTTATAATTCCAACAGCAAGTTAAAGTTGTGAGACATAGAAGATTTAAAGGGGAAAAAAAAAAAGAAGTAAAACAGTAGTTTTCAAATTTCAAATAATTCTGACACCAAGAATGAGTTTAGATTGGCTATTCTTCACTGTAACTGGCCAAATATACTCATGGTTTCAACTGTTCCAGATGGCCATCAAGCTGCCATGAAATGTCTGACCTGATGATAATAGTCACTGTGAGTTCCATTAAAAAAAAGTCACATTTGGGCCATAGTAATTTCATGAATAGAGTGCTTACACAGAGCAATGTATTGGAATATCACAGAATGGCTGAGGTTGGAAGGGACCTCTGGAAGTCACCTGGTTCAAACCCGCTGCTCAAGCCCCCAGCATGAGCGGCCTCTAGTCTTGCACTGGTGCATGGGGTTTTTCCCCCCCAGGTGCAGGACTTTGCACTTCTCCATGTTGAACTTTGGGAGGTTCCTGTCAGCCTTTCAAGGTCTCTCTGGATGGCAGCACAACACTCTGAATATTCATACATAACATATTGTTGGGTCACTTGTTTAATACCTTGTTAATTTTGTTTCTTATTTTTTTTCTGTGAAATATGAAAAATATTAACACTTTGTCCTTCTTTCGCAAGTTAATGAATAGATAATACATATATTTTGTGACTTTTTAACAGAGACTGAATTTGTTTTTCTGGAAAGTATCTATCATATAACAGATACTGCTACAAGAAAAAACACTGCAGCTTGGGCCAATTAGTCTCGCAATGAATACTCTTCATCTGAACATATAAAATCATGACTATATATAAAAAATGTGATATAATAAATATCTGCAATCTGAACTTGGTACTATACTGCAAGTCTAGGGGTCTAAAGGGCTGAATTATAACCAAAGGGGGGTTTTGTTTGTTTGTTTTGTTGGTTGGTTGAGATTCTTTAAAAGAGAAATTAACTGAGGTGCTTTTTTTTAACTTCTGATTTTGAGTACCAAGTAATGGAAACCTTGTGGCCTGAACTTCAGGGTTACTGAACTCGCAATGAGTTCAAAGTTACATATCATGAGCATTTTGTAAATTCAGACTTTGCAGGAATTTAAACTTGGTTACTCATATACCAGAACATGCAACACAGATCATTAAAAAAGTGTAGGGTAATCCACTCCTTTAAAAAAAGGATTATATATTTTTAACCAGCTTCTAAGAAGGTGCATTGTCATAATTAGTGAACATACATAAAATCTTTCATAAATGGAATTCTACAGAACTGCTAACTTTTATTATGATGTTACCCACATTATTTTGTATTTAAATTAGTAAGTAAATTTTAAGTAAATATGCATTCCTAATACAGATACACTGTATTTCATTTATGCTGCATTAATGGCAGTCTCACTGAGAAGAAACTGTGTAGAAGAATGTTTTAAAGCTAATTGACAAAAATACAAATTTCTCTCAAATTTAGCAACGTTTTGCCTTCAGGCAGAGAGAGACCAAATAACTGCCCTTTGCCCCTGCTCTTTTTCTCTGACAAGAAATTATTGTCTCTGAGGAGGAGACACTGTCAGTCACCACAGCCTTGATCCTGTATGTTTCTTGCACCTGAAGGAATATTGGATTCAAAGCAATATTGGATGACCAAGAAATTCTACCAGTATGCTTCACAGTGACTTAGTCCATCATCTTCACCATGTATCCTACATGAGTCTGGTGCAATCATGGATGCAAAATCACCCTAAGTCTAGCAATCTTGTAACCAAAATGATAATAAAAAACAGGATATTCAGAGATGGAAGAGTGATAAAAAACCTATTTTAGGAGGACAGTTTAGTCCAACATGGCTAAATAAAAAGACAGGATTTTATAAGTACCTGAAGATTACAGATCATGAGGAGGAAAATCTTTATTTAGAATGGTACAGGGAGAATGAAACTCAAAAAACCCAATGGCATAATACGAAGGTAATAAGCTTAAGATTAGCAAAACATTGAATGAGACTGAAATCTATCCAACAGAGACATAATTCTGTAAGGCGAGAACATTTGGAAATAGACAAAGCATGAGATAGCAAGAAACAATTGTATACTGAACATGGAAGGCTAAATCATCTATATTTGCCTTTTTTGTCTTTGAGATTACTTCCAGTCAATCCTTCTGGAGCACCACTACATTTTAACACTTTCCTCCTTTCTCCCTTCCTCTTCCTTTTAAAAGCGCTATCAAAATAGATGTGACCTCCTTTCCCTTCCTTTTCCTTCTGCTGTAAAGGATTTGTATAATCACTATTAATCACTATGTTTACCCTAATGTTTTCATATTTGATTCTATATATCTGAAAACCTATTTTAAGCACCATATGGACAGAGTGTTCAACATTCCTCTTTTATAATGTAGCTTTCTGTAGCCACATGATTTTTACAGGATCACCTATCACAATAGTATCTCAGTGACCTTATAAAAAAACCAACAGATGAATGGATGAAGAAAGATTTGGGCTGTAGAAAATGCTAAGTATTATGACTGTTGTAAGAGACGGACTGTAAATTCCCTGACGAGGGGCAGAAGGCCCTCCAAGCCTTCACTGGAATGCCTCAAACACTCGCAAGGAAATAAATAATGCAGGCCTGGCTTTCAAAGAACTGATAAGGCTAACACTTCTGGCACCTTGAAGTGTGGGAGAACTGTCTTGTGAAGACAGGATAGTTCTGCCACTCATGTGGTGAACTTGCTAGTTCTCAGTTCTTGAGGCCATTGTGTTTAATAAGTGACCTTTGCTTCATTATCCGTGAAATGCATATGAAAATGCACATCCCTGCATATGCTAAAGAGGATTATAGAGATCATGCTAAACATGTATGCCTATGGCACTTGTCTCTCCACCCAAATCATGCTACATGTGACCTGGGAGAAGGGAGAAACCCGAGACAAGGCTGTCCTTGGCAAGGGGGGTGGACCGTGCTGATTCAGTGAACATAACAGGGGAGAATACGTGCCCCTGGAGAGGGAACAAAGAAGAAACAAAAGAAGATTGTGCCTGGGAAGATTCTTCCCAAGAAAGAATACAGTATCTGGGAAGATTTTTCCAAGGAAGAAGAAGATTATGCCTGGGAAGATTCCCTGAAAAAGACTCTGCAACTAGGACCCGTGATTTCTTTGTCTTTTTTTCCTCTGTCTTTTCCTTTCTCTATCCCTCGGTTTCTCTTTTCTCTTAGAATTGTTAAGTAACAGTTAGAGTTGTTAAGTAACGACCTTAAGTACAACCTTAAGTACCACTTGCCATAAATTGTCCTATACCTGTTGTTAAGTAACACAATGCATACCTCGCCATTTGCCATAATTTGTCATATACCTAACCAATTATCGTGGACCTGTTAAGACCTATATTAACCATTCTGGGAAGCTAATAAATGTTTATATATGGACCTTGAGATTTACCTCAGCTTAGTCCATGCCGTTGGGAATTTATGAATCTGAAGTCACTTACCCCCCTCATTCCTGAGAGTGGGATGTGACAACTGTTTACCACATCCCTACCTCCACAGACAGAGTTCATTCACAAAGAGTAGACTAAGGCTCTTCCAAAGTGAGTGAAAAGCTTACAAGCCTGCAAGCGTTTTATAGAAAAGATTTAATGCTAACACAAGTCTAGAAAGTAGGACTCAAAAGCTTTTGATGCCTGAAGAAAATAAATACTTATCTCTCTCTATTTCAAAAGAATCAAAAGAGGTTTGGCACAGTACTGGGAAACTGTATTTTAAATACCAGAAATATCTGTTATCTTTAAATCTTTGTTGAAATGCTCTATTTCTGCTAAACGGGAAGTTTGGTGAATTTCTAGAATTTTTTTAGTTGTATTCATATTTTTTTCAATACATTCCTTTTCAAACACTTTCAACTGTCAAAGGCAAAGGGAGGAAAAATACAAAAATAGTCACTAGTATCCTAATACTGTATTTTCTGTCAATAGCTGCTAATATTTAAATTCTCCACGAATGGTATCCCGCTTGAAACTCTTATGAAAAATGTTTATATTATAGTTTTTTTAAATTATCTTCACATTTCACTCAGTTTCCCTAACTTGCATTTTACTTGTGGTCTGTAATAAAACAGTTAATTGGGGATTTATCTAAGAGCCTCTACTGCCTCTACTGCGTGGGGTACACGCAACAAATATTTCTATATGCGTAGTCACTGTTTAAGTGACTTGATTGTGTTTGGTGTGTAAGAGCTGGATCTTTTAAAGGAGATAAATCTGTTCACATTTGTTGCTGCACACACAATAAAATGTGAGGCATGATTTAAACTTTTTTTTTTTTAATTCTCAGAAGCTCTTATCATCCCTCCCATTTCAGCTCTAGGAAAATAATATTTTATTTGCAAGTATGTCTGCAAGCATGATTTAAACTGATCTGTTTCACACTCTCTCTCTCAAACTCTTTAGTAAATTGACTTTAATTGCTGCATAATCTGGTGAAAATCAACAATTGGCAGACTGCACTCAAGACACACTTGAGAATAGAATAGCAGGGGTTGTGCATATGTGGGACTGAGCTGTATAGTGTACACGCGGGAAAGAAGATGTGATAGAAAGGCTTTACAGTAATAAGAAAGTAAAAAATAAATAATACATTGTGCTCCAAACTCATGGCCGACTGACACATTGTGTCATAGGAACCTGCATGGAGCAGGAACTCTGGAGGAAGAACTTATAAAAAGTACTTGGAATCACATCTACCTGCATATCCCTGGAAAGCTATATGTACTAAACTAAGTTTGGAAAAAAAACATCACACAGATTACTACCAAACTATTGCTAGTACCCACTAAACACTAATCTTGTTCGAATTCTAAGGAGATTTTAGAGTTTGGGTATGTTTATTTGTAATACAATGAAAGGAAACTTTGAAATTAAAAGTAATTTCAAGCAGAAAAAAACCAACCACAATATTTGTATTCCGATAAATGCGATGAAATGTTTCTTAAAAATGTAAACTAGTCACAGAATTTGACATTAAATTAGTAAATGTTTTCTTCAGCTCTGGTCTGTACATTTTTTCTGTTTGGGGAGAGAGGGGAAGAAACAGTCAAATAATATTGCCTAGCTGTAGCACACACCTGCTAATGACATTGCAACCAAAGCAGAAGCATTCACTTTCTACTTCAAAAACATGTTCTGACACACTCGGCTATATGAGCTGTTCTGTCATGTGATAAACTTTGCTGCTGTTTCTTCCAGTGCAGCCCTGAAAAACTGCAAGTCAAAAGCTTGAAGAAAATACAGTAATCTTTAGAGATGCTGGTTAGCTTTCCTCATAGTTTCCATATCCTAATACAACAACAAGAACAAAACAGAACAAGACAGAATTTTGTGGAAAGTGCACCAAGAGAGAACTAATGTGAGAGTTCATATTAAGAGACAGAAATCATACTTTACCTGAAGATGCAAAGAATAGACAAGATAAGGCAGTCTACTGTAGTCAAGTAGAATTTGGTGATTTTCTTGTCCTGGTAATTCACATAACCCTTACCACCTCTTGGGATCGGTATTGTGAGATAAGTGAATGATTGCCTCAGAAAAACAAAAGGTTTAGCCTAACTTGTCTCAAAGGCTCGGTCATTTGTTAGGGACAGTTAAATGAGAAATTATTCCCTCCACCCAGGCTCAAGTTCGGGTAATTAGAGGGAGCCTATTATGCATGGATCAAGGAGGATTTTTTTCTGAAAATGCCATATTTTATTTTAGGAAAAAGGCTGTTTGCTCTCTTTACAGAACACAGCGGCCACTTCAAAAAGCTGATTTACAAGAAGTCCCAACTTGGTAGTTTTTGGTTTTGTTTTTATTTTTTTTTTTTGTAATCAGGTGATTCTTAGCATGTTCAGGCAGCCAAGAGCCAGTCCTCAGAGCAAAAAATGTGTATTTGAATGGCAAAACTGGAGTCACAATTCAAACCTAGCCTTGCTCTAATAAGAAGCTAAACAAGAACCACAGCGGCAGAGCACCCTGCACTTGGATCCCTCTGCTGCCATGTTCCGCACCTAGGCACTCAGCTACTGACAAGAGTTGAAGGGTGTCAAAAATAATTACCATTGGTGTCATGCTTGCTGTTAGAATACTCACATCAAAATACTGAACATATTTATCTTTATCATACATCTGCAAAACAGAGAAATTATGTGATTCTACTCAGGAACATAGAGAAAATGATATATTAAAACATTCACAGATTTTTTTTTTTTAGTGAAAAAGGGAAGTGAACTCTACTTTATTGAATCTAGAAAGAAGCAATCTAAACCCAGAACCATATCTTCAAATGCCACTACTTATTTCATCTCCTGGAAGAGGATTCTGAGAAATTTAGGGGCTGAGTAAACATAAATATCTTGAAATTCAACAAGCGTAAATGTCTGCAACCACCACGGCTCAATACAGGCTGAGATCTGACAAGCTGAATAGCAGCCCTGAGCGAAAGAACCTGGAGGTCACACTGGATGCCAGGCTGAACACAAGCACTTTCACTGAGCACCGCCCACTGGTACTGCAAGTTTGCCAGATCACATCCTGGATTGTTAGGAGCACAATGGTCAGCACATCAAGGGAAGTTATTAATTTTCCTTCTCTACCTGGCACTAGTGAGACCTGGGACCTAAAATACTGGATCACGTTTTGGGCCCCAGATTTCAAGAAGGATGTGGAGAAACGGAAGAGGGCTCAGGGGAAGGCTACCAAGAGTGTCAGGGTCTAGAGCACATCTCTAGGAGGAGAGGTTGAGGGAGTAGGGCTGGTTTTGTCTGGCAGAGAGGAGGTTAAGGGGTGCTGCTCTGTTGGCAGCCTACAGTCCTTTAAGGGGATTTACAAAGATGACCGCAGCAAACTCTTTTCAAGAGTGACAGATCAAAAAAGCGTCAACAGCCAAAAAATTGCAGGATAGTATTTAAGCCTGGAAATTAGGAAAAAACTTCTCCATTAAAAGGGTGACACAGCACAGGAGCATGTGGGTCTGTGGAACATCTGTTCTTGAAAGATTTTACAACTAAACCAGAAAAAGTAAGGCCTAATTCGACGCAGTGCTGGTGATAGGCCCACTTTGGGTAGAGAAATGGTCTTGATGATTTTCCAATGGTCCTTTCCAACCAATATTTTCCTGTTACAACAGTAGCAACACTTGCACAGACATATTGACATATAGTTTCTCTTAAATACACAGTAAAATAAATTAATAACTTATAATATGCCAAAAAAAAAAAAGTAGAAATGTAACAATTTTATGTAGCTTGAGGGTTTTTTTAGTCAATCTGGTTTCAAAAAAAGGTCCAGAAAAATCTTAGATAAAAAGGAGAAAAAATAAGATTTGTGTTATCTAAACTTCCAACTTACAGAAACAAACACACAGAGGAAAAAAAAATCATAATTTACTGCTTTTACACAGACACAGTTCTACTTTTATACTTGTCATAAACTAAATTTTATATGTGATATAATCTAATATTATGCACAATAATTAGAAATTAAAAAATAATAACTATTTGGAAAGAACAGAATGCTTAGTTCCAAAACGATTTTCATTTGTTTAATAATAGTCTTTCCCAAGGGTCTAAAGGGTGCTGAACAACTACAGCCTTTAATGACTTTGTAATCCAATTTTGCACTTGGCTTATTATATCAACTTACATTTCTCTTCTAGGGCTCAATCCTGCATCGTAGAGGTATCTAGTCCTGATCCAGTAAAGCATCCTGACTCCTGCAGGTCATACCCAGATCATGGAGTCTCTAGGTATTTCCTTTTCAGTAAGGATGATAAAAGAATTGAGTAGAAGAAAGAGACTTAACACTGCTTCTTAACACTAAAATAAGCTAAAAAAGGTTTATGTAAAGAAGGTAGTAAGATGAACAGATTGAAATAATTTTCCTTGTGTATCAAGGCATTGTCTGAGTTGGAACTGTAACTAAATCACAATTCCCTTTCTGGGATTCTTCTTGGATATTCCTTCCCCTACAGAAGGAGTTGAACAACTGTTCAGTCTAGCTTTTAATTTATTCCCATCTGCATTGCCAAGTCATGCACGATAAAATAATTTGAATTTTCAAGATGGGTTATTCATATGGGTATGAGTTTTATGGTCATGAACTAATTACATTTTTAATACACTTTTTTTCTTTTATAAATATATTTAAGTTAACATCATTTTAGGTGTATTTTTTGTTTGTTACCCCATTTATTATTAATTAACAATAGGTTTCTAGACAAATGATGATATATAATATTGACAATACATGTAACAGTGGTACTAAATTTTGCTGCACTTATACTGCCCTACACAGAAGCAAGTATGAAATGTTTGCCTTTTAGGAAAAGGGCACCACTTAAAATTAGTATCTCTGGGTTAGTGCATTTTGATGTCTCCAGAACTCCTTCAGTCCGTTTTATCTGTGTAATCATTCAGTTATACAGTAGTATAACAGTAGTTATAGAAACAACAGTAGTAGAAGCTATGTAAAAAAATTTCAGAAAATAACTTTTTCTAAGAAATAACACTGTATTAAATGCCTTTGGAGGAGGGGGGAGCAAAGGGTCAAATGGTTCTTTTAGTGTATCCGGGCTCTCTGTTTGGACTTAGGTAGGATTTAATGCATCCATATGAACAATGAGAACAATTATGCAATGACTTCTGATTTAACTTTCTTGGCCATCTCTAGGACACTGTAAAAGAAACCCAGCTGTTTCTTGATCACACATCTGATATTAAACGGCATTATATTTTGCTCAGTGCAAATCAGAGAATTACTAACACAGCAAGTCAGTTACTATATATTTTTTCTCTAATACTCTGATCTTAACAAAATTAAAGTAGATTTTATAAAAGAATCAGGTAAGGAATAATGATAAAGCACTCCATGGAAATGCTGTGCATGTCACTCTAATATATTCTTATACAGCAGGACTGGACTTAGGGTACTTCTGTTGTGTATATATAGATTGGATCTAGCAATAAATGCAATTGCACAGTTAAGCTAAAAACTACATTTATAATTTCTATTTAATAAGTGTTTGCATAGCCTGTACCATAGGACTGCAAAGTGATCATTTGTCTTCTAGTCTATTCAAGCACACTGACGTATAACCTATCAACAATCTTTGAAAAGGCAAACATAAAACCAAACTACACTAATTGTTTTTTATTTGAACTTTGTTAGGAGTCAACATTTTTGAATGGTGTTGCAAGAGCTGAAGTCTCTGAGAACTGCAGCTGTTGAGATTCTACGACAACAGCGAACTATGTATGTAAATGTATTCAGATATAGGTTTAGTTGTCTTACTCAAAGAACTGAAGTTTGAGGGCTTCAGCTTATACTCTCTGCTATCACAGATAATGGTGGTAGCTAATTCCCATGCCTTCTGGAATACTGGCGATAAAGAAACTAGAAACACAAATTCTGTAAAATTAAAATTCAGGATTCCTTGTCCCAAGGCATTAATACTGTGTATCCCTGTTCTTTGAAGAGAAATTAACCCAGACCGACACTTTGCTTTTAGTCATGGTGCATAACAACTGTGTCTCATTTACTCACATCTCATTCACATTTATTCAAGAATGAAACTAACTAGGAATAGCAACTTACACTGTGCGTAAGTTTACTGGTAGCATGAGGCACAATACAATGATCTTTAAAAGGAAATTTACATTTAAAAAAATAGTAATTTTTTAATTTCAGCTCTTTCAAAACATTGCAGATTAGGATTTTTAAAATATGTATACATTTCTACTTTGGCACCAACTTTTTGAGGGATAAGAAATGTTCACTTTTATTTGTTTTCCAGCTGGTAACAGGAGCTTATTTCCCTCTAAAGAAGACTGATGTGCTGATCATGTTTCAACGCAAGAATATATCACTAATTAGGGCCAGCATTTTCCATTGTATTTAGGCAATACTTGTTCCGAAGAATGTTCTAGTTTTTCACCCATATTTAGAAAATGTATTGTGTACCATGGTGAGATAGTCTGATTCCTGCCAGATATGAACAAAAAGGCAATGCAACGTTAGATAATTTTAGTCATAATGATACCATTCAGTGGAATCACTGTTATGCAATGCTGTGTTTTCACAGCATTCTGGAGTTGTGGTAGGATACTAATTTCTTGGCATTGCAGCACAATTATTTTCATTTATGGACTCAGAGGGTGGAGGGAAACCTGCCATGCTAAAATTTGAAACAGTCCTTTAGCTTTTTACTTCCAATCTACTGTTGCACATACACTATTACCATAATAGTGGAATAGCTCTGTTATTACAGCAGAAGCAAATCAGACGGACTTGAAAAATCAATGAACATTGTCAGGGATTTTTTGGATGAAGAGCAAAGGACGGGAGTTTAGGGTGTAGAGAGTCATGTCTGAAGCAGAACTGTTCTGCAATGCAAACCAAAGCAAAATGCAAAAGAGAGTACCATCTTGTTCCCTTCATCAACCGGAGTTTATGCAGACATCTCTTAACCTAACCCCCACCACAAAAATAAAGAAAAATACAGTACGTTTGGGAGATAGAGTGTCAATTAGTTTCTTTAAATTCCTGGACAGTCATGGCTCTGACTCATCCGATTTACTCAGTTTAATAAAATATGACCCCGTGGGAGTAGCCTGTTGCAAAATTCACCATAACTATCTTCTGCCTCCAATGTGAGAAATGAATTCTGAATATGTGGACAATTTCTCCTTTATTTGGTTCATGAACTGTTGAGGTACCTCTATATAATTTCTATGCTTATCACTCCAGCAACATGGAATTTAAGCAAGGTACAAAACTTTGATAAAGAACTCTGAATTAATGTAAACTTTTTCCAGGACTTTTTAAAAGAGGATGAAGTAATGCTAAGGGGGGGGGTGGGGGGGGGAAGGAAAAACAAGTTGAATAATTATGAGATCAATAAACAATTAAGCAATTCACAAAAGCTTTTCAAAGCACCTTTCAAAACAAAAAGACAAAGGCTCTATGTTAAACACAATTCTTAAAAGATACTTAATGTGCCAAGCAAAGGCAAGCATGCTGGTGATATCGATTTAGGTGTCTTAATTGTGTTGTTACTTCCACAGACAGCTCTAAGGGGAAAAAAAAAAAAAAGAAAAGAAAAAAATAAAGGAAGGAACCTAGCACTACGTTTTTGCCCTACCAGATGTCTGATTGAATTTCATTTTACTGAATTTGTGATTTATAAGCAGTGATTCATGTATAGGAAAAGTAACACCAGAAACTGTGATAGGAACCTTAAATTCAACCAAAGATCTGCTCTTGAAAAGCCTTTCTGAAATAAAGAGTTTTTACTCATCGGAGTATTTCTAATTCAGTAGGAGATATGCCTTTATATGCAAACTCATGGCAATCGACAATGTGAGAAATCAAGACATCACCAAGCCCTTTGGTTGTGCTGGGAGGTTCCTAGGGGCGGGCTGGTCTCAGTAAATTCTTCTTAGCTGTGACTTTCACTTTCTTCCTGAGACTCTGAATCTTTTGACCTCTGAGTCCCTATACTCTCCCAGGCTCTCTATCTGCTTATTTATAGAGGAGAGAGGGGCTGACTTGAAAGGAGATGATTTGCTATCAGAGAATTCATGACAGTTTCAAAACCAATACATAACGCCAGTTGCTGACTTTATACCTTTCCGCATGTCTGCAATGACTAGATAAGCAAATTCAACATACGAGAAACAAAGCAAATGTTGTCATGACTAAATACCTCGCACAAAAGTTAAGGTTAGCTGCATCAGGTCCTATCTTGTAACACAGACAAAATTCTTACAGCCACTTGCAGGTATATATTATACTTGCCAATTAGATGTCTAGATTTCTTATACTGAATTGGTCCTAACCTTCCTCTAAGACCAAGTAAAGAAATCAGTTCCCTGGGTTCAAGGAAAAAAGGAAATCTATATATTCGTGAAGCACTGCAGAAACCTTTCATCCAGCAGTGGGAAGTGGTTCATCTACTAAATGGACAAGGAATTGACACATCAAGAAGTCAAATGGAAACAACCAAAGTTGTGAAAGTTATGACAAAAAGAACTTTATAGCTTTAAAGCTTGTGAACTACTGCAACATTTACAGAGTAGGTAAAATTTCACAGTGGCCAGCTAAAAGACAGTTTGGGCACTGTGCTTTTCAACCATTCCAGCGTATAAATTGAAAATAAATGAATAATAATTTCAGTGTAAAATATGTAGAAAGGCTGAATAGGTTTTACTTGAATACTCCGTATTCATTTGGTTAGAGCTAGAATATCAAAGTGATATTTGAATAAGCTCATGTTTGCAAGTATTTACTGTTATGAGTAAGAACTGGCAGGCTTGTGATCTTGCTTAACTTTCAGGAAGGAATTGCTTGTTTGTTTGTTTGTTCAATTCAATTTATGCCTAAGGTAAAATAAGTCAGGAGGAAAAAAAATCACAAAGAGTCTGAAATTAAAATAGGTAGCCATATCATGAAATTGCTCTCAGATCAGGAAAAACCTTTCTTAAGAATGGAAGGATAAGAAAGAAGGTTTTGACCTACGTCTCCAGAATTGTTTCACTAATGGAATATTTAAGGATAAAAGATGTACATGTTCTTTTGTTTTCCTCTCTTACTCTGCACTGAAACACTGTGTTTTATGTATAGTGATACTGATTGCAATAAAAATTGTGCTTATAAAATGCCTTTTATTCAAGGACCTTTCATGCAACTGAAAGCTTAAGTTCACAAAACCTCTTCTTAAATCCCACTCCCACTTCTTAAATTATATTAAACTGGTTTTGATGACTGAAATCTTACAAATAGAGAGTTCTGGTTGCATAAATTGTGGAAGGATCTGTCCTGCAATATGCAAATAAGTTACAGAGAGGTAAAACGGAGCATATACTCTATGTGATTTGTTTCAGATAATGAGTCAGAGGCCACACAAATATCAGAGTCAAGGAATCTCTAGCAGTGATCACTACAGTACACAAGAGTGCTCATTCTACTATATTTAAATGTATCTCCTAATTGCATTTCTCCTTTACAAGGTATCATTTGACATGGAGGAGGGGAAAAGATGTGATACAGGATCTGATAATTTTTCTTGCTTTTGGGAGGTGCAGGATATTTTCATTACTTGTTTTGAAAAAACCTTATTCATTCTTAAACCTTTCTCAAATGAGTTGCTTTTTTTTTTACCTAGCTGCCAAATAGTCAATGTTATAATTCTTCTGAGATCTATATGACTAATGTGTGGAGATTTCTATCGCCGTACTACACAGAAAGATATATGGAAGCAAGCGTTTTGCTAAATATATCAAAAAATACTATTTTTCTATAATGAAACCACCTGTGCAAAGAATCATCATTTTAATATGACATAAGGCCAAATGCACTCCAAAAGTTTCAAGGGCAATCTACCGTCTTAAACACACATACATACACTTATACGAATACATAGCTTCAGTAGCAGAAGCACTTCATCTCATACCAGTGAAATTAATCTGACAGCTCTTCTGGTATATTTTTCCCTCTGTATAGAATTTGCTTTAGTTTCAGTGAGTCTTCATTCTGATCCATAGCTCCATCTGCAGCACCGTGTCTTGCAAGTTTTTAAATTTTCGTTAAAAAGAGCTAGAGAAATGCTCAGAAACAGGCAACTGTTAGCTTTCCTCCAGTCCTCAAACACCTCTCCCAATTGCCATGACCATTCAATGACAGTCCTAGCTTTCAATTGACCTCTGGCACCAAAGGTCTCTCTGGAAGCTCTGCACGAGAAAAAGAGCTTCTGAACTCTACTGCCACTGGGAAGGGATGAGCTATTGACAAACATCCATAAGGAACTCTAGTCAAGGAGTGAGGAGCAGCCCAACCAAAGTTAGTTTCCTAGTAAGCAAACTGAATCCATGTTGACCTCTGTAGTCATTTGGCTGGTCCCACAGTAGGTCAACGGTTTGAGAAGTGGTTACGTGAACCTCTGACAAGGAAATTTGGGGGATGGACTGGGAGAAATAAAAGAGAAAGGGACCATCCTAGACAATGTCTGCTAGACTTAGGCCTTGTTTTTCTGACTCCCAAATGATCACCTATTGTAATAATGGAACAACGGTGCAAAATTTTAGCTACACTTAATTAATTTAAAATGTAAGGAATGAAACATTGCATAAAGCGTGTGCAAGAAAATGAGGCATATGTAAGAGAAAGGTGCCTTGTGAAATTACAAAATGCTGGAGGAGCTGAGAGTACAAATAAGATCATTATAAGACAATTATCCTAGATGATCAGTTTGGCAGGATTTCAATAGTAGGGGAAGTTACTAACTTCTGTGGGAGCTGTAAGGGAGCAGTAAGGGACATGTAGCCTCCTTCCTTGAAAATCCATGACCACACTGTATGGAACATACACGTGGAAAAACGAGTAAGAATTAAGGTAAAGTATGAATTTTCAAAATTCTGATTACTACTCTGACTACCCGGACAGACATTCTTAGTTAGTATTAAAAGTGCTTTTGTATAATGTAACCTAACATGCAGAGCTATGCCAGCGCTCTTAGCACAAATTCAGTGCAGGTTAGCGTGTTATACTTATGCCATTCATGTTGTTTTATCCCATAAGCAAGCATGTGAGATCACTTCATTCATTTTTATAATCCCTGTAAAAGTAAGATTAGCTATCCAAAGCCAGGGTGCAGTACAGGGTGCAAAAAGCAGCATAATATAGAATATAATAGCAAGGTCAGAAGTATAACCTTGTCTCTAACCTCATCCTGAACTTCCTAAAATCAGGAACATTTGAAAGGTCATCAGGCTTTCTGTGGTCCCTACAGTATTGAAAAGGGGTGACTACCTCTGCAAAGAGTTCAAGTTCCCACTATCTAGTATACAGCCATTTGCATATATGTTAGGAGAGCATAAAATACTACAGTTTCAATTTTGCACTGTCTGAATTCCAGCATCATTCAGTGATAAATGACAATACAAGCCACACGGAGAATCAGGGCTAATAAGTCTCAGTTTTCCTTTGGATACACTGACACAGTAACTTTGAACAGCATCTCATGATGCCACATTACTAGAAGAATGTGTCCTCTTATCTTATTCAGTGCCAGCCTAAACAGTAATGAGAAGACAATTAAATTGAGTATCAAAGAATATACCATTATTTTACATTTTCATTAGCTGAAGTTGATATATACAGCATGGGTGGAGAGCAGAAAGTAATGGAAGGAAAGTTAAAGATGAAAAAGAAAGTATGATTGTTACAACCTGTCACTTCAAAATATGCCTCTTGCCCGCCAGTACTACTGAAGCATCACAGAGGGAGAATGCACTCTGGAAGCACTAATTAGGTCAAGATCTCCTTAGATTTGCAATTTTTTTTGTTTTTCAGAAAAGGTGAAAGAAATAAGGACTGGATATCTCAGGACATAGGATCTATTAACAATTTATAGCCAATAGCAATTGAGTATGGTTACGTCCCAAGGATGCCCTTTGGTACCTCAAAGAATACTTTCTCACAGTCCATGACCTCTCAGGCTAATTACATTCAGCTGTAACAATGAAATTACCCACTACTTCACGAAGGCTCTTGAATGCAGGAAACACAGTTAACACAAAAAATTGATGTGGACTATGAAACACACTATGAAACTCCAAACTAAACAGAAAAAGTGACCACCAACCTCATGTATAAGTATGAAATATGTATCTTTGTTTTAGATTTCCATCAGTTTTTTTTTTTTTTAGAAAAGTTTAGAACAAACCAGGTCCAAGAAATCAGACGAAGAGTAACTAGAAATACAAGAAGACAGCCCACTGAGATTGCATACATAATTGCAACCTACACTACCAAAAGCTATTACGCAGAGACGAAGGGTCAAGCTTACTTCATTCTTTCCTCTCCGTCTTCCCAAACCAAGTACATGCATTAACAAAAGAGGTAAACAAGTGAAATCAAGTCCACAAATCCAGTTATTTTATGAAGACAGAAAAATACATTTCTAGTCTAAAATGCCTAACAACTGTTCACAGCAAGAAAAAATGTGGACAGAACAATGTTTAGTGTCCTGTAAGCAGAGTGAAACAGGGAAGGATATACTAACTTTGACACCTCTATGTTTAGCTCATCTCAGACTTGGAAAGAAGCCTGGCATGGACACCAATGATTGCAGAAGTTCATATCTGGATTCATATCCAGAAGCCAAAGCTAGAAAAGAGCTCTGAGACAATATATTTTGGTTGGTTTTGATGTAGGTGTTAAACTCCTGTGTCAGCTTAAACAAATGGACTTTTTCAGGCTGGAGGCCCAGGTTGTCGATAAGCCAGTGTTTCAGCGGTACAAGACCAAAGCTTGCAAATCTCTCCACAATGAAGAGAAATGTGAAGGAGGTAGAAGCTTGATCACACAAGTAAGTTAGTGGATGGGTTACTGAGTCGACAAGCACATATGCATGATGAGTATTTGTTCACCCTATGCACAGCCTTCAAAATTAATCTCTATATAAACATTACAGATTTGACAAATTAACTGATTTCAAAAGACATTTTTCCAGCTAACCAGATAGAAGTCTGAGTTACTGCGATTGAGTCAGAGTACTGCCACAAAGAAACAGATCATCCCAAAACCTCTTGAGCCTTCTGCTAGCAATCTCAGCAGAGAGGAAATGATGGACTGGGTAGTGAAATCCTTTGGGGTGTTCCTGCATTGCAAGCTAGACATGTTTGCTGATGACAGGGTTGGAAGCTTGGTTATGAATGTTAGGCTATATTCCTTCTACCTGCAGAATCACAGGCTGAAGGTACAGGAACCTCAGAACCATCTACTCTGCCCTTCTGAATATCATAATATGCAAACACAATAATGTGTACTTCACTACAACAGTCTTCCACAAAGACATCCAAATCTGTCTTTGGTTTGTCTTGGACTCCAACATGGAGCTGGAACATAGACTCCAAGAGACAGAGAAAATACAACTTCTCCAAGCAATTTTAAAAATGGTGAATTATTTTCACCACTAAAAATCTATCCTTAATTTCTAATTGGAATTTATGCGACCTCAGCTTCCAGCTATTTCTTCTTCTTAGAATTTTACTTTCTGTATTAGAAAACATTTAAACATCTATTTTTTCCCTCATGCACTAAACACAGAATCACAGAATCATAGGGTTGGAAGGGACCTCTGGAGATCATCTAGTCCAACCCCCCTGCCAGAGCAGGGTCACCTAGAGCAGGTTGCACAGGAATGCGTCCAGGCGGGTTTTGAATGTCTCCAGAGACGGAGACTCCACCACCTCTCTGGGCAGCCTGTTCCAGTGCTCTGCCACCCTCAAAGTAAAGAAGTTTCTCCTCATGTTTAGATGGAACTTCCTATGTTCAAGTTTGTGCCTGTTACCCCTTGTCGTGTCACTGGGCTCCACTGAAAAGAGCCTGGCCCCATCCTCCTGACATCTACCCTTTAAGTATTTATAAGCATTGATAAGATTCCCTCCTCAGTTGTCTTTTTTTCCAGACAAAAAAGACCCAAGTCCCTCAGCCTTTCTTCATAAGAGAGATGTTCTAGTCCCCTAATCATCTTCGTAGCCCTTTGCTGTACCCTCTCCAGCAGTTCCCTGGCCTTCTTGAACCGGGGAGCCCAGAACTGGACACAGTACTCCAGGTGTGGCCTCACCAAGGCAGAGTAGAGGGGGAGGATGACCTCCCTCAACCTGCTGGCCACACTCTTCTTGATGCACCCCAGGATGCCATTGGCCTTCTTGGCTACAGGGTCACATTGCTGGCTCATGGTCATCCTGTTGTCCACCAGGACTTCCAGGTCTCTTTCCACAGAGCCTCTCTCCAGCAGGTCAGCCCCCAACCTGTACTGGTGCAGGGGGTTATTCCTCCCCAGGTGCAGCACCCTGCACTTGCCCTTGTTGAATTTCATAATGTTTCTCTCTACCCAACTCTCCAGCCTGTCCAGGTCTCGCTGTATGGCGGCACAGCCTTCTGGTGTGTCGGCCAACCCTCCCAGCTTTGTGTCATCAGCAAACTTGCTAAGGGTACACTCTAATCACATCAGTTTTCAAGTTTCTTAATAGACTAAAGTTTGAGCACTGAATTTTTCCTTTTTTTTTTTTTTTTTTTTTTTTTCCAGCACTGAGTGTTTTGGTGTCTCTTTTCATTCTTTCCAACGTAATTTTCAAAACATGGACAAACTGAAATGTAGCAGCATTCCAGTTTTCTCATTGACGTTGTTAAAATCACTATTCTGTTTCGCTCCTTATTTATCCAATGGTATGAAATAGTCTTTTTTAACACTATCGTCGTGAGAGCTCATGTGGAATTTCTTGCCTGTTATGATCTCAAATCCTTTCCAGACTTGCTTTTACAGACGAATGTCCCTCATTCTAAAGGTATATCCTGTATCTGTCCTTCTTATACATAACATTTTGAATCAAACATCACTCTGCACGCCTGTCTTATTTATCATGCTGCCAATACTTACTGTTGCAAGGAAAAACTTCTGGATTCATCTGATGTAAATCACATCACTATAATCAACAACATTTAATTAACCAGCACTCACTGCCAACTGAGGATCAGCAATGAAACAGAATAAAACACAATACTAGATACTTACAAAATGATATCTAAAAACTTCTGAACACCCCTATATAATCAATCCCCCAAAGTATTATCACTCAGATAACCTCATAGGCCACGTGAGTTACAAGCACATCCCCACTTCTGGGAGTGCAGGCTCCCCTACTTGCTCACTCCTCCTCTCAAGACATGGATGGTCCAGCTCTGTGTCATCCCATGCTATCTGCTAATGCACAGGCTGGGAAGAAAGCGCTCAGGGTTCACGCATGTGCTCACAAAGTGTGGGTCCCTGCTTGTTGCACCTTTATACAGTCACTCCACTAGTTGGATGTTGGCTGCTCGCAGTATCCAGTGCAGAGGCAGCGCGGTCAGAGCAAGCCAAAGATTGCAATGACATGGGGCAACGTCTGGCAGCATCAAACAAGTTTTTTGCTCTATTTCTTTTGCCTGCCCAGCCACTCATGGTGAAAAAGTTTTATGCTTCTGTTACACTTTTTTCCAAGCTTTGTTTCAGAAGGGGTTTTTTTTGTTTTCGTTTTGATTGGGTTTTTTTGTTTTTTTTTTTTGTTTTTTTGTTTTGGGGGGATTTTTTTTGTTTAAATTCTCCTCTTTAGCATTATAAATCTGGGGAAATGCCCTCTCAGATAGCTCAGTTAGCTTATCGATGCAGTTTATTCTCACATTCTCATTCTAACAGCTGTTCTTATCTAGGTCATTTTGCCAACTGTGGATCCTACACTTATGTTAAATGACATAAATTGACATTTTATGTCAATGATCTGTCTAGATCATTGATACAAATATTGTAAAAAGAGTTACAATATCTATATAATCCATTCAAGCATATTTCCCCACAATACTTAGTTTTGAATATCTGACCAGTACTTCTAAGCTATTGAAATATCCTATGTAGTTCAAAGTTTGTGTGCTGTATTTTCATGGTAACTTTTATCTACCAACTTTGCAGTATCATCAAAGAGTCAAATTGTTTGCTTGATAGAAAATATTTCCCATAATACCGTATTATTGCCATTAAATATTTTCCCTGCCTTAATTCTCTATCAGCTGAATCCTGTGTTGGATTTTCTGTTATTTTGCCTAAAATTTATGTCAGACTAAATGGTCAATGATTACCAAGTTCACTACACTTGTATCATTGGAATATTTTCTAGATATATACTCTGGAGTACTCTTCAGAAACATACAACAGGACTGCTGATTTAAAAATATTTATCCCTAATAGATGTTTTCCAATATCCCTTCACTTGCTTTTTCTTTTCATAATAGGAATTTTTAATCATGATTTTTTCCAGACACAGACTAGAAATATTAATGAAGTCTGTCAGTTCTGCATCACTACTGACAATAACTCTTCATGGGATGTCTCCAATAAAAGCAGCAATAGGAACAGAAATAGTTCCTCATTTCTGTGTATTCTAAACACACCACCCAACCTTAATATTTCTCTCCTATCAGATCAATTGTATTCATTTTATACCTTATTTTTTGTAGGGGTTGTTACCTAGTTTCATTTTTTTTAACCTACTATACACTAGTTTGTTTTGATTTGGGGTTAATTGTTAAATTTTGGCTTCATTTTCCCTTGTGTCAAAGACAGACTCATAGCCAAATGTGAACTCTTTCATGATTTGGGTTCCTCTCTGGCAAAACAATATATTCCTAGAAAACTGTCCAGTTTATATTCACAGCCTTCTGTTTATATGTTCTCTCCAATTAATTTTTCTCATGATTTTCCTCAGATTTAGAAGATAGCTATTTCTGAAGCAGCATCATTAACTGTGTTTTATCTTTCATTTGCTATAGGCAATCATCAACTTCATCTTTCTTTGCCACAAAAAAATCTTATCTAGGTGATAATTAAATCAGATGCAATACCTTTTGAGATAGTAAATTATTATCTATGTTTCTCTGCATCTCTTAATGACATTCTATTACTGCTGCATGAGATTTTCATACGCATCCCCTAAACTGAAATTTCCCATTAATAAATACAATTATTTTTTCCACACGTTGTGGAAAGGTACTTAAGGACTAAATCATCCTCTGCTATGCTTTAATTCAGCAGTCTTTAACAGATACCTTCAGGCCTTTACTTAATGTATGCAACTCAGTCTTCAGGGCCAGACTAATCAGTGAAATGTACATTATAGAAAGAGGGATATCAGCATGAACATTCATTGAAGGTGAGGTTTTTCGATCTCTTTCCAGTTCAAAAGAGAAATCCATTACGGTTTTAATTCCCTGCACTATATACAGTCAAAATTCACACAGGCGTTAAATGCAGTAAAACTCTTATTGAAGTACTAGACTATGCACTGCATATGAGCAACCTGAAAGGCTAATGGGGTCACCATCCTTCCCCTTTAGTAGCTGTGTCACCAACAGCACTAACAAAAATGAACCTCAGTTCTTTAAATGTTGTAACAAATATAAGAGCTTGCCTCTGGAAAAATAATATATAATCACTTGTAGAAGAACCTGCCTGTCCAAGAAGGGCTCACAAATGGAGTGCTGGCAGAGAAAATCCTCGTAAAACCAAACCGCTAACTAAAACACCCTTAACACAACATGTATGCCCTTTGGCAAAGAAGCTCATGGAATTTAATACATTTTTTCACACTTCATTTGAAACTTGCTTGCATTGAGGGAGGAAAACAATGGTACCTTAACTTAACCCTTTTCTGTCCTTGCAGATCCTCTTCTGTAGCCTTTAAAAGGTAAACTATAACATTTTTTGTTAAACTCATTATAAGATGTCGCAATATTCACTTATTGATGTGAGTAGTCAATGCACAGAAATTACACCATCATCAAATTCTTTTAGCCATGACTGAGAATTCAGCCCTAAAATATGACATTTTACAAAATATCTGTTTTTGTTAATACAGAATGAGGTTTTGCTGTGACAATAACAAGGGCCAGATCACTTAATTGAACCATCACTTATTACGTTATACACTGATGAAAAACAAGTATTAATACCTGGAATATCATCAGGGAATAAAAAGGGAATATGGAACATTTGGAAATTTAGAAGTTTATAGCATATTAATTCAAAATGGTATTTGGATCAACTTTTTATGCCTGTAAATATAAATACTTATCCTATTGTTTATTTCTGGAACTAAAATAGGTTTTGGAAAAGGAAAAAAACAAAACAAAAAAAACCCCAACAGAGTGCAGGATCAATCCTGCTGAAGTAATTAGTAAAGCTCCAATTGAGATTAGTTGGAGCAGAACTGGGTTTATCTTTGCACAATGACAGAATAGAAGAGAAAGAAATGCAAAAGGAATGAAACTTTGCGTGGAATAGTTACTACACTAGCACATACATGTTGCAGTGCTGCATTAGAACAGAAAAATGGTCATTAGTGAATAAAAATCAAAACAATCCTCTTAATTAATTCTCTGCAAGACAGAATTCTCACTTACACCAGTTTACAAAGGACTGTCATCCCAGGCTCTTCCACCTGTCCACTAATAGTTGGTTTTGGAGATTAAAAAGAAAACAAAATGTTGGGTTTGGGGGAAGACCCAATAATGCTGAAACTTTCATCCCTATCTTCCTACTTCAAATTCCAATCAAAACAATGGAATCCAAGGAGCTTCAGTAATGTGATGAGCTGGCAGCATCACAGTGCATAAGAAGTGAGGTGAGTACCTCCCATCACTATCACAGCTGGCCACATTTTTTTGCCATCTCAAAGATGCTGGGGAAAGTTCAAGGTACACAAACAGAATTAGTGCCTGCTTAAGGTCTTAAGGCAGTCTTTTGCTTAAGATCATGACTGAGGTACAAAGATAAGCAATGTGAGGAAACCTGCACTGTTATTACTCACGCTGCACTCCCCTCATCAACAAACAGGCTCTATATGTGCTTGGCCTTATTTCATGTGTAACAAGTGAAGAGATTATTGACATGAAAGTGAAGACAGGTTTGTAAGCAAAATTAAAATGTGCTGGAGATACGAACTACACTGATACTTTTTGAAAATTACTACTACTGGCTTTCAGGATTAGGTCTGACCCTTAGAGCAATCATTCTTACATGTATACTGAAGGAAAAGTACCAACTCCTGGGCCTTCTAGAAGTCAGTTTATACTATACTGTCCATACAAACATGAAAGGAAACCACATCCATATTTCTGAGGATTATTTTAATGCACAGGGCTGTATGGATCCCATAGCTGCCAAGTTAACTGAAAAGAGATCCCTCAAACACAAAGAGCATTACTAAATGCTCTGAATTGCTGCTGGTTTGCAGACAAAACACCATTCATTCAACTTATCTTGCTGTGATATTTCTTAGTAAGCTTTATCTAGTTTATCTAGTTGCACATATAATCATTGTTGATGGTTTTTTTGCTTTGTTTTGGAGTTGGTTGGTTTCCTTTTTAATTCTCCTGGTTTCCTGGTTATATTGCTCCCCCACAGTCCTGACATAACAAGTACAAGCTCTGCAGCAAATACTATGGGAGATTTTATTCAGTGGTCTGATGCTGCCTCTCTCCCTTTACAAGCAGCAAGGGCAATTCTTGTCTCAGTACTGTGAAAACAGAATTTCAAGAGTTCTTACAGTGGTGTTAGTATTTAAATTTACAGAAGCTCTGGTATATACCTGAAACGCATTTTAATCTGCCCAAGGAATGGATTCAGTCCTGGGAAGTTCATTGTTGTTTCTAATTGTCAGCGACTGCTACACTTTGCTTGCCTGCAGCTATCCAATTAACATATCACCACTACACAAAATATTGTAATAAGCTCGATGTCCTAACAACAAGAGCCTCACACTCCACTTCCATCCAACAATTTCCTACTAATTGGGTTTCCAACATATTAGCAAATGACAGGGAAGAACAAACAGACAGACATAGGCAAACAGACAACGCTGCCTTCAAACACCTTTACTTATTGCTGTGCAAAGTTCTGTGGAGATACCCCTGGTTGTTGTGTATATCGAGAGAGAGAAAAATAGAGAGAGAGAGGGAAGAAAAGCTCAACTCCAGAAGTGGAAAACAT
This sequence comes from Fratercula arctica, assembly GCA_947846985.1. Taxonomy (NCBI): domain Eukaryota; kingdom Metazoa; phylum Chordata; class Aves; order Charadriiformes; family Alcidae; genus Fratercula; species Fratercula arctica. The sequence goes on along the minus strand of CANTUZ010000005.1, from coordinate 50,007,049 downwards.
GTAACTTGTGCCCTGAGATATTGCTATGGCAACATTTAAACAATGAACAGAAAGCCCTGCAGGATTCTGCTCTTGCTTCCTTGGATACCAAATGTAAATCCTGATTCTCTTTTATTGTGTGCGTGCACAAGCGTCTGATTTTTGCCTTTTCCTCTAATAGACAGAAAAGTATCCAGGCCCCCTACCAGGAACTATGAGTTAATTCAGTTCCATGTATTTCTGCTTGTGAATATGCAATTAACACACACCACTAACACACACCACTAACACACTCATCTCCCCTCTTGTGTCCCTGTTTCTATTCCCCAAGAGAAAAAATGACGGTGATAGTACAGCTACCCTTCTTTTCTGAATAATGTCATTAAATAAATCACTCCAAAACGTCACAAGACAAGCCCCAGTGTCTTCTGCCATTACAGGAAGCAGAGGCAGGATCTTTTCCAAGGGCAGCTCCTTGCACACTCTGCTAGAATCGACCATGCTGCCAGGCTGCCTTCCAGACCACCACGGCTCTTGCTATTACTAAATCCTTCTCTCATCTGGGTTGTCCTGCGGGGGCAGCACTTTATGGCTGAAGGAGGCTTGTTTTTCATTATGATTTTCATATAGCAGCTGGCAAGGGGATGGATGGCAATGCAGAAGGAGGGCTCTTGCTACTAGTAGCCCAAAATCCAGTCAGCTTGACTACTCTAGAAATTACTTGGTGGGTGATAATTGCATTTCTTCAGAATAATTTTCCTCCCAGACCGCAAGAGGCACTAATTCCAGCACCCTTCTCTCTCTCCTCGTTCCCTCACTAGCAATCAGAAACAAAGGGATATTTCCAAGCCAAAGTGAAGGCACACTGGCAAGACCAAGATGGAGCCTCTCGCACACTGCTGCTGCGCACAGTGCACTCCTTCAGTGGATGTATTGCAACTGCACTCGTGGGCAGCTTGGCTTGTGAGTTTTCACCAGCACCAAGCTCTCTCAAAATGTGCTAGAATTCTGTCCTGAGCCCCATTCAAAATCTTCCCATCTCATATTGCTACACAAGAATCTTCATGTCAAGTGGGAGACAGCTTTTTAGGTCACAGGCAAATAATTTTAAAGCCTATATGTAGGAAGCCATGGCAGGACCTCAAGAATCCCTTTCTTTTCATCCAGTCCCAAATGATTGCTTGTATTGGTTCACATATAGAGCATTCTTTCTTGGGTCTCACCCAATCTGAAAGTCCATTTTTCACTTGTCAGTGCTATCAGGCTGGGAGATATTGTGACACAAAATTTGCTGCTCCAGCAAACTGAACATGCTCCAACTCTAGATCAGTGCAAATCATTCCTGAAATGTAAAAAGACATGGACTAGCTACCCCCTTGCATTACTAACCTACAGTTTGCCAAGAATACCTGAAATTTGAGATGCATGATCTCTGACCTTCTGCAGAACAATTAGAATGGAGCAGGACCCTGCAGTATGGCTTTCTCTCTCCTTCTGTACAAGCGTTTGGTACTTAAATATACACATAATGGTTCCCTGTACAGTGCCAAAGTCCCAGGTGCCTGGGGTCATTACCAGAACGATTATCCATGGTTTGAAGAGGAGACAGCCCACAGGAGCAGCATATGCTGCTGAATGATACACCTACGTTCAGGCACATGTGAGGGAAGTAGCAAAGACAGCCAGCTCTTGCCTCTGCTTGAGGAGATTTGTTGTTGCTTGTTTAGCTGGATGCTTGGAATGATGTTTTTTGGGCATTTGTTTTATGATCAGGCCCTTGGGCTCTGGATAAGCCCCAGCACAAAGGCTGAGAAATGCAATATTCGTTCCCACTTTGAGACAGAATGAGTTAAACTCTGAGTTGTTCCATGTGTCTTTTGGCTACTGTATTAAGTGAATGATTCACTGAAGTGTGAAACTGTTGGCTTTTTAGAAGCAGACACACATCCCTAGCTTTTTATTGTTGACAAGGTTTGCCTATTTCAGCCCAAACTGGTGGCTAAATTTTCCCAATGCTTCCTTATCGCATCAAGAAAATCCTCCTGCTAGTTATTGAACAAAATGAATGAGGCACCTATGGCAGCTTTCTATTGTCAAAAACTGGAGTTGCTCTATCAAATTTTCTGTTTATGTGTTCACTTGACAGCAATCCAGGGAAAAGCTTGGAGATGCCTTTTCCTTAGCCAGCTTCTTTTTCTCCTTCAGTAATTACTGAGCAGCAGCTTAACATAAATTTAGCTGCTCTATTACTGCAACTACTGCTGTAAGTGTAGCCCACAATAGGGCACTGACTTATAATGATACATGAAGGAATGGACAACAGAATTTTGGGCTTATTTTCAGATGCTGACAAACTTATTATCCATTCAGTGTCCCACCAGGAAACATGTGCCCGGAGAAATAAATGAGGCTAAAGCACTTCATACTAAACTGATTTATCTATACTGAGAAAAATGAGAGTAATTGGAGCTGGAAGGAACAATTTTTGCTGTGCCTGCTTCCTTCTTTTTCTAAACACAACAGCACAAAGGGTCTGATTTGTTCGTGTGACCAAACAAAAACTCCCAGAGATTTCCGTAGGAGCAGAATTGCACCCTAAATCTTAATCCTTTACAAGTAGCCAATGTTTAAGTGGCATGACCTCCAAACAGAAGAGCATGGGACACATTTGAGAGGCAGAAGGTCCCATTTCCATTATGCCAAAGGATTCAGGATGTTTACATGAAGTAGCAGAGGTGATGTGAGTGAGCAGAGAAAGCGGGGAAAAAGGAAGATGTTAATATTTATTTATGTATTTATCCATGGAAATTAGAGATCTGGTTTGTGTTGTTTCACGCAGGAAGCTTGTGAAGAGGGAAATGATGCCAGACAAAAAACCATTAAAATCCATCTCTACCAACACCTCTCCCATGCCTGCCTTCTCTCCCCTCCTCCAGAATATTGCAGCTAGAACAAGTAAAATGAGTGGCAAAGCTAGTTCTGCACCTTGCCTGCCAAAAATTATTCATATCTGTTCAATGGCTCATTTAATTAGCTGTTTCTCTCTCTCCTTCTCCACCAGTTTTGGCCTAATACTTTCAGCTGAAGCCTCTCTATGTGAAGACCAAGGTTGAGGAGGGCAGAGGTGAAGAAGGAGAGAAGGGGAAGAAAAAGAAAGAAAACTCCTTATCCACAAGCTAAGCAGTCATGCCAGGAGAGGGGACGGAAGTGGTACTCTTCTCTACAGGAAAACAAGGACCTCTATTTTAAACACCATGTTATCCTCCCTTTATTCTACACCCCCACACCACATTTCTCCAGGAAGGGGGAGACATTTACTGGTCTGTTACACATCATTGCTAATCTGTGAACCCCACTATCTACAAGACACTTTTTAATTATTTTCATTATCAGCATAATAACAAAAACCTCCTAACAGCACAATATCCTCTCACTGCTTGTCAATCAAAGTAAATCTCCTTCAACTGCCATGAAAGTCCTAGGGGAGCCTAAAGGATTCACCACGAAATCACAAAGAATTTCCTAGGAGATATGGAGGGCACGGGGGGCTAGTACAGCAGTTTCCTAAACTCCCCTTCAATACAAGAATGTCATCTCTCTGCCTATTACTGCTTTTTCTTAGCAATGGAGTGTAAAATGTGCCATTTCTCTCAGAGCTGCCTCCTCAAAATCCATTAAAACCCCTTGTCCTACACCCCCCACTCCCGCCAAAAGCCATCCTTTGGCTCCCTGCTTGATTATAAAATTTTCCTGTTAATACACCATATTGATCTGCAATGTCAGACTGCATGCCAGCATTCAAATCAGAGCCTTTCTCTATTTTAAACACATACTAAATAAGTAAATAAATACACATTCTCCATGCATCCAATTCTATGCAACTTGCATCTGTACAGACTGGGCAATCAGGCAGCACCCCCCACTCACTGCAGGGGCTTTCTCAAAAGATTTTTTTGCCAGTGAACGTTTACAAATGCTATAGAGCCACACAGACAGGCATCTGCAACATCCTACCAAGGCTGGAGTTTTACTAACAGGGAACATTTGAGCTACTGTGAGAATTCAGTTCCGTCCTTATTCCTTCCCTTCTCCCTTCCCAAGAGCCCCCCTCCAGCCATTATTAAAATCAAGTCAGATTTTTTATTCAGGTGGGGGAAAAGATCAAGAAAAGAGGGATAAGGAAGAAAGAAGAGAGGCAATGGGGTATATTTCCTTTTCCAAAAAATCATAGAATAGAAAGTGTACTTACTGTATTTTCAAAGACTATCCAGCTGGAAATCCAAGTGGTTATGAAAAACCAGGGTGGGGGAGGGGTTTGAAAACTATTTCATTTCAGCAAGCAAACCAAAATTAAAAACATGAAAAGAAATAAAAAAAGAATATATCCAATTGCAATTTCCCAGCAATTTTGGTCCATACAGGTGCCAATCCAACCCAACACTGCTGAACTCTCCTCCTCCAGCAATTTTGCTTTCTTCTCCGTCCTTTATTTTCTCTGTGGCTTTCAACTTTTCTGCTTAAAATTGCTGTAGTGGTAATGTTGATGTTTGCCTTCACTGGAGAAGAGTCATTTAAAACAACAGGAAAAAACCAAAAATCCTTGCAGAGGATGAATGGTCCTTCTCTTTTCTGAAACTTTTCATTCCACTGTGGATCCTTTGCCTAGTTTCCTTTTTCTGAGGTTTTCTTTCTCTCTGGCTCCACTGCTCTCCATTGCTCACTATTTGTTTTTTCTCTGGAGAGAAGAAAGGACTTTACTTCCTTTTAAGCAACCCTCCATCTGTATTCTTTTAATGTAATTTTGTTGTAACTGTTAAGATCCAGGTCTTGCCAGGCAATTTGCTTCTTCTCCCTTCTTTGCTGCACTATCAATTATCCAATCCGTGTGTCTCCACATTAGAACGGGGATTCCCATTCTCCTTTTTCTCTATCTCCCACACTCCTTTAGAAAAGAATCTCCTTTTGCATTTAAATTTTTATTTGTCTGTGTCAAAACAATAAACTTTTAGTTCCTCTCCCCCCGCTCCAAAGATCTGATTAGATTTCCAATCACAACCCAGTGCGCAATTGGATTTTTGATTTCAGCAAGAAGCCAGGAATCCACAGCATCAGCACCGTCTCTTCGCTTCAAACTCCACGTTATATCCTTTTGCCTTCACTCCAACTCCTCTGCATTTTCATAATCGCACATTAAATGGAATGAAGGAGGGAGGGAGTAGAGAAAAATTCAAGGTTCCCACCAGCTGTCAAGAATAAATCCATCCCCTTGTTATTTTTTAAACACTTGGGATGGGTGTTTTTAACGCCCACTCTCCCCTTTGCCCCCCACACTTCTCAAAATCTTTCTGATGTTAAAACTCCCCCGACGCGGCACAAAAGAAGCCCAAGGAGGCGTGATTTGTCCTCTTAGCTGTAAATTTCACAAGCACCCTTTCCTTTTCATTTCAGATTCCTCTCCATCTTTTGTCCAGTGGCTATACAGATCCCGCAGCACCGAGACGGATAAACTTCTATTTCTTCTTTGAGGAGAGAGAGGGAAAGATAGAGAGGAAGAAGGATAAAAGCTCTCCAGTCTCTGCCTCCCTTTTCCTCCCCTTCTCTATTTCAACGCAGGTCTGATCTCATTTCCAAGCTCAGCCTGGTGTATTTCAGATCTACAAGTTGGATTTCCCTTCTGCACAGCAGTGAGTTAGTCTCCCATCTTCTTCCACATGCCAGTTATCTTCCCCCTTTTCTTCCTTCCTTGCTGCCTCCCTCCCTTCCAAGATGCCACATTCCCAGGAGCGCAGCCGCTTCTTTCAGTTTTCAGTTTCATCCCTGAAATGCACAGCCTTTGCACAGCCGAAACCCTTCCTCCCTCCCATTAGCTTCAGCTTGAATTCTCCCTGTGTGTGCATGTACATACGCATGTATGTATATATCCAGATCCTGACAGCTGCTGCTGTTGTTGCTGGGAGTAGCTCTGCTTTTCTGTCGTTCTGGCTTTCCCTTACTCCCCACCTTTCAGTGGCACCCTAGGATTTGCAAATGTCCCAGGGCCAGTCTTTCTGGCTACACTCCTCCTTCGCCCCTTCCGTTCTCTCCCCTCTTTCTCCTCCCTCGCCCCCCGCCCCCCCCCCCCCCCCCCCCCGTTTTTTTTTTTCCTCTGCTTGTGATCAGTAAAATACAATTACCCAATTACCTCCCATCATCTTAGCACTGATTGGTCAATTGCATTAACACTTGATGTCAGGGAAAGGGTACGGGAGCTGCTCCGACGTGGCACTGCTGCCACCTGGTTGACAGTCTGGGAACAAGCTCAGGGTTACCTTAAGAAATCTCCGAGTCAGAAAGCAGTAATTGAAAAACAAGGGATCATCTTAAGGAAAGGAATGTCAAAACTCATTTTCTTAAAAGCCTGCCTGATTCTGACAGTTCAACCAGTATTCACAGGTACCATCCTAGCCGCTGAAGCAGAGAGAATGACATAAAATGAAATGAGGTATAAAGTTGTCTTTGCAAAAGAGGTACAGAACAACCCGCATTCAAAGGTACCAACTCAAAGGTATCAACATGGATGCAGAGAAATGACAATAAAATGAAACGACCTATAAAGTTACCTTTGCAAAAAATGTAACAGTGGAAATAATCCACATGGAAAGACAATCTGTTTTATAATTACAGAACTAAATGTTGGTTCAAAACTTGTATACACATAAAAGTTACCTAAAGCTCCATTTTGGCAGATGTTCTAGGCTGAAAGCCCTACGAAGCACTTCAAGGTTTCAGTGGGTTTAAGTGATAGCTCCAGTGAGCTGTTAAGTGACAGCAACACAATAGTATAACGTCTAGACTCACCTATCAAGTCTGCCGCAGTTTTATTAGAATGACTGCTGACCAGGACTTTTGAGGTCTCTAAACTGACTCCCTATTTTGGGCTAGTAAAGTACTGACATGTTTGTTATGTAGTTACCTACTCACCAAAGTATGTTAGATGTACTTATGTGTGTTACCTAAAATGCTTGTGTCTTGTTTTTTTTCAGAGACCTAAATTCAATAGAAATCTTACAGAAAACTTTGCATGTATAAAGTTAGATATGCTACCCTCTCCAGCATCAAGGGAAACAGAATATGGATGATGTATGTGCCGGCATTTGTCTCTTTCAAAATCAGAAAGAAATTATTTATAGATCTCACTCCTCCACACAACCCCAAAAAAGGAATTAGTCAGGCGCTTTCATGGTAATTATAGCAAACTTCATATATTAAGCAGTAACTCTGAGTTATTCCATGCACATAATAATATAGCCAGCTCTTTGCTCAATCCTCTCTCAAATAGCCAAGTTATATTTGGTACCCTTACTTAGCCTTCAACTTTGGTGTGGAACTGGCATACTTGAAAATAAAAGAAATTTTTTTTTAAGTTATATGTCATATTATAAGTTTTTCTAGAATTATAAAATCCATAAGCTAGCTGAGTTCAGTCATATAACACTTACTGAATCACTACCATTGACTTTCAGATTTATTCTACTGACTCAGCGGGCTTTCTGGTGAGAAAGTTCTACCAGATATAAATTAAGCAACACGAACCAGGTCCTTAATCACTGTTAGATCATCTATCATCTGATCTTACTACCACTGAAATAAATGACAAACACAAATTACCTACAATGGGTGAAAGACTGAGTGTGTAGTAATAATGAAGAACCCAAACATAATGGTTTTTCAAGAATGCTAAAAAAAGACTTTGGGGACTTTTGGAGAAAACTGCAAACATGATAGGAGATGAAGCTGCTGACAAGTAATAATCTTTTTCTTAGTTTTTGAGATTATTTTGTTCCTGTCTGATTGACTGATGCTGCTGGTGTATTTTGGGCCTACAAACATCTTATGAGGGTCTTTTTCTTTTTACTACTTAAAATCTGAAAACAACACAAAGTTGCTCCTTTTCCCAGAAGAATAAAAACATCACAGCCCAACACGTTTGCCACACTGTTTCTTTAAAAAGCGTCTGAACAATTTCCTGCTAATATTAAAGAGCCTGTGAGCAAAAGTGAAGGTTTCTGTAACTGAATTAAATAAATATATGGGTGTCAAAACCAGAAGACACACAGCTTTTGGGGATCTAATAAGAATCTAAGGCACAAGCATCTGCAATAGCTACAATATCTCTGTGGATATGAACTAATATTTCACTTTTGATAGAAATTTGCACATTTTGTATGTTTTATGTCATTCAAATTACATCAAAATACACATTTCTAACATATGCCAGTACTTAAGTATGCACACATATATATGTGTGTGTATATACATACACACAAAGATAGTATATTTGGTGGCATAGATGTGACTAAACACAAAATTAGTATCAAGAATGTAATGTGCTGTAGGCTATGATATAGTCTTCACTCTTAAAATTTGTTATTTTTAAGATACCAATTATGCTTTATCACCTAATAAACATAGAAGATAGAGAAGCTTCTTAGAACATAACTTTTAAGGAATTTACTTTGTGATATTTATCAGATAATACTCCATGCTATATGAAAAGGTAGATGTCCTTTTAATAAACAAAATAAACATGTAATTTTATTATCTGTTTTACAAGTGTGTGTGCCACTTACGTGTGAAACCTATTCAAAACAAATATTTTAGTATTATCACAATAATTCATTCACTAATCAAATCTTAAAAGGGTATCATTAGCACTGGACAGAACTGTTTGTGTGACTTTTTTCCTGCACTACATTGTATGTTGTTGCCTCCAAGCAATATTGTTTGTAAGCTATCCAACATGATGAGCTGATATTCAAAATGAAAGCACCATGGAAAACTTTGGATGATATACATGATGCAATGTTTTATAAGCACTGACAAGGTGAGACAGAGGAAATATGCTGAGGCCTTCTGTTCAGTTCCTGAACTACAGAATTGCTATCCTTCGTGCCCATTCCCCACCACTGGGCACACTCAGGTGGACAGCAAGCATTACGAGCAGCTGTTACTGGGTCTTCTCCCGGCATGGGACCTGCATCGGCAGTGCTACCAATCCCAAACACACGGTGGACATCACTGGGTCCTGTTTCCTCTTATGGACCAAGATCACCATGAATCAAACGGGTGAACTGTGAAGAAAACTAAACACAGACTGTCAAGGGAACTTTGTTTTTCATATAATGGGACAAGCTTGCCTGATCCTGAGCATGGGATCCTGTCAAATCTTGACATAATAAGCATGGACAGCAACAGATTGTGAAAACACACCTTTTCCTTCTTGATAGATGATGTGAGTTAAAGAACTGAAGTTCTGTGTGTGATTAGCATTCGAAGAGAGTAGTGGAAAAGACTAGATATTCACAATGATCAGTCATTTGGTAGAAGAGAAACATGACTAAAGCCTAAGAAAAGAGAATTCTGACCTGTAGATAACAGAGTAGAGAAACTTTGAAATTTAATAAGCATAACCAAAGTTTAAGCAAAAGAGTGAAACCAGACCATTTCGCTTATACAAAGTAAAGTGAAAAGCAGTGTCAAGTTGTTCTAAGTCAACAACAGCCCTGCCTTCCTTTTAAATAAACATGAAGAAATCATAAAGGAAGCTGTGGAACATATTAGTCTTTCTATTTTATTAAGCATTGCTGACGAGAAGCTGCTTGCATATGGAGACAGTACTTGAATCCTCTTATAGCTTACTACTTTCAACAGTGAACAAAAAATGCTGACATACAGATCTAGGATCAAACTCACTAATCAATTCAGGGATTCAAGAGAGATCCTAAAAATCTCAGACTATATAAAATATCTAATACATAATCTCAGAGGCAGACTGTGATTTTTGTAATGTAATCAAAGCTCATGGTACAAATTTTCCTGTATATGTGATTTCACTGATTATTGTTCAATTCTTTTAATACTAAAATCAGGTGCATAACCATCAAAATTAGCAGCTGACCATAATACTGCCTCATTTATTAATTTTCACATAATTTTGTTCTGATATTTACAGTTCTAGTAAGAAATTTTGTTTTGTAGGTAACTTCTATTGGGTCACAGAGGCTTGAAGAATTAAAAGAAAAGATATTCTCCTTTCAGGAAAATCTGGGTAAAACCACAGCACATATGACTGGCACATGAAGTTTAAGTTCAATAAACTTGTCTCTCCATAATATAATAATTTCTATTGTTTCTGGTAAAGATGGAACTGAATAGAGGTTTTCATTTAGTTGTATTCTCAGAACTTCTGTATGTTTATTGTGCAGTCCGGTTAACAAGACAAATTTAGAATTGTTCTACAGTTGTTCTACAGTTCTTATCTTTGATGTTAACAATCCATCACTGAAAAGTAACCTGCTGTCTAGAAAGACTTTCCAGAATTTCTGCTTATGGAACTGAATCCCGTATTGTCAGTGTTTCCATTACAGCAGAGACAACCAATCCACCAAACTGAACACGAGCCAGCAACATGCCCTTGCTGCACAGAAGGCTAATGGTACCCTGGGCTGCACTAGGCACAGCATCGCCAGCAGGTCGAAGGACCCTTCCCCTCTGCTTGGCACTGCTGAGGCCACACCTGGAGTATTGTGTCCAGTTCTGAGCTCCGCAGTACAAGAAAGATGTGGACAGACTGGAGAGAGTCCAACAAAGCCCCACAAACGTTATGGACTGAAGCATTTCTCCTACGGGGAAAGGCTGAGAGAGCTGGGACTGTTTGGCCTGGAGCAGAGTAGGCTCAGAGGGAATTTTATTAATGTCTAAAAACACATGAAGGGAAGCTGCAAAGACGATGGAGGTCTTGCCCTCAGCTATTCTCTGATTCTATAATTTAATAGTTCGTAAAAGTATTTACATAGAAGGAAAGTAAGAAGCCTTACACTATTTGGTAAAAATATGTTTTCTAATCTGCTCTCAGATTCTTTTATTCACCTGTGTGCCTAGGAGAATTATGTGCCTAGCATTCAACTCAGAACTAGCAGAGGAGATTTTTTCTAAAACAAATGCTGCTTTGAGGAAAAAAACTATGAAAAAAATACAAACCACTAACAAAAAATGTTAAACTTTTCCTAACTTTGTGCTTGAGACTCTTGTGTTACAATTCTGACTAGGCCCCATATATGTATTTACACATAGCTAGTGTTAGAACATTTAGGAAATTATGTCCCTATCAAGAGCTTACTCTTTAGGGTTGATAATCGCTTTTAAGTTTATTGTAGCAGGACTTTAGGGTATCTAACATTTAATCGAGTCAGAGTGTTAAACCTTAAGAGTATACACAAAAGTAACTACATAATCAAAAAAGTAAAAGCTTCCTTTGCAGCAGAAGAATTCTGGTTCCACTGAGGTCAATGACAAAATTTCTGCTGACTTAAGTAAGACCACAGTTTTACAGAGCATTTTTTTTTTTTCATGTGATTTTACATTTTATCTTCCATTCCAAACTCTGTCTGTAAACTCAGCATCTGGAAGATCAACATTAATCTTCACTCTTTTTTTGCCATATTTCCGAAACAATGAAGGACAAGCTTTTTCTGTTTCTGAACCACAGCACACACACACACAACTGCATTCATTCAAAACACTCACCTTCCTTTGGTTAGAAACAGACTTTAGGTATGTTCCCTGAAATACAGGGCACACAATCTCTACTGTAACAGTAGCCATGTAGCCCTTTGTTACTGTTTTTTGACATCCTATTCCAGTTTTTACTTAAACTAATTAGTCCAGATTAGGAAAAAGTGCAGTCAAAACCCCTATCCTATGGCAAAATCTAATTGCAAAGCATGATTTCCATGGGTAGTAACCCTTGCAAAGAACAAAAGCCGTGCAATACTACTATTGTTATTAATAATAAGAGATAAGATTTTGTATTTTTCTGTTCTTAGCAATGGTCATGCTTTTCAACTTCCTATAAAATGTAAACATTTTTGACTGAAATTAACTACTGTATTCAACATGAAAAAATCTGACTTACAAAAAAGCTTAGAACAAAATTTCAAGTGTTTTCCCTCTAAAACAGTCCTGAGAAAAATGGCCCAAATCCTGCCATTTTCCTAAGGCACTAATTTCAGGTTCAGAATTCAAATCTAGACAAATTCCCTCCTTTCCAGAACTGAGTGTCACTGACATTAAAGTGTTGCAAATTCACTCCATAGGGAGGAATAACACCTTTGATTTCAAGAGTGTCTCCAGATTAATGCAGGTGTCGATGAGACTAGAGCATGGTCCCTTCATTATATATTCATATCCCATGTAATATGTATTTGGTTTTGTAGAATCATAGAATCATTTAGGTTGGAAAATCTCAGTAGAGTGAAAAAGAAGGACTGTTTCTTTTAAAATGAATTTTTAAGAATGTAAAATTTAAGAATATGGACAACGAGGCTTGAACATGAATGACCCATCACTTTGTAAATAATATCTTTACAGTGTGACAGCATTTTTTTTTCTTCAGTGAATTTTAAATAGCAAGAGTATGATACTCTGACATAGACACAAATGTGTCAGACATCTTAATTTCTTCTTCTGTGGAGTTGTTGTGACTGTAAAATACAATTTGCATTTATTGAGGATAAAATCTTAACTACATATGCTTCAAAACATTACTGAGAAACAACTTAGTAGCCATATTGTTCTACCCTGTCCTCATGTTTAGCACATATTCAAAGTGAAATCCTGGTATGGGGAAAAGACCTTCAGTTTAACCTCTGAGCCAAGGAAAAAGTAACATAGCAGATTTCTAAATTTTCACTGCAGAAAGGATAATGGTTTGCTTTAACCATGCAAGATCCCAAAGAAAGTTATAGCTTTCAATAAATCGTGGAGGAAAATAAATGTTTTACGCAAAGAGATCTTTGATGGAGATAATTGCCGAAATGGAAAAAAAAAAGTTCATGGTACAAATAACATTAGTCAAGCAGATAACTTGCATTTTCAAGATCTGTTTTCAGGTACTCGTAACTTTCTAACTAAATTACTTCAACTAAATATCTTCAGCATACTCTACACCCAAAATCTAGACATCATTTTTACATGTCAGACAAATTTCTACTTAGCCCTTTTTGGTCTTTATGAAAAAAACCCACACGTACTTTTTATATTCAATGTTTTTCAACTCTCTCTTTTTTTTTTTTTTTTCTTAATTCACTAATGGTTTATCCTTGGCCATTGGAAAACAACAGAAACTTTTCTTTTTTAGATTTATCCAAATTCAAAAGGATTGAAATACTATAATGCATATAATATACATAAGAAGCTATTTTCTTACCGTCAAAGCTTGCAGGACTGTGGCCAGAGATGAGGACATCTAAAGTGTTATAGCCAGGACTCACTGGGATTGTATTTCCAGAGTCTTTGCATGGTCTCAAGATAGATTATTTGATTTCTCTGCACACCTGTCACCCCACCTGTAAAATGGAAATAATACTTAGTGAAGGTGTTAAACAGGATGGACTCACCATTAATTGGACTAGGGAGCATAAAGTTTCACAGTTGTGACACCATAACCACCATAACACCAGTCAAGGCAAACAGGAAAAATAAGGTAGCAGAGAAGGCAAAACCCCACCTTTCTAAATAATTATCATTCTTTTCTGTACCCTAGCAGTCAATATCTGATATTAAATAATTTAAGATCTCTGAATGCATTGTGATATAAATTTTTTACTTTGACAGACATTGACTCAAACTGGATGTATGAAAAACTCAGGGAACTATTTAGGACCTAGCAATGAATGAGACAGGAGGCACCATACTTACACTCACAAGTGCTCTGAAATATGGTATAAGTTAATTAAAAGACCAGTCTTCACCTTTTGCTCACCCAGTGCTCAGCTCTCTCTTCGACCTCCACATTCCCATTACAATTGTACGTCATTTAAAGAGCATATGAAATGTGAAATATCTAATTGTCTTTCAGTGTTATCTTAAAGAGATCAATGAAAATGTTTGAAACAATAACGACTCTTGAAATTCTTCTGGAATTTACTTGGCTACTGCTATTCCAGAACAGACCAATAGTCTTAGTTCAATATGATGTCAATTCTAAAGAGAATAGGGGAATATTCCATGATAGGTAGTTCCATAACTTTCATTTCATAAAGTAGTATAAGTGGAAGAATAGCCCAGACCCATTTGCATTGGATTTGCACTTATTCCTGGAAAGGTTACTAGGGGAAAACATAACTCTATTTTGGAGACAGTAGGAGGAAACAGGTTTAATACAAATGAGCATCTTTGTCCCCATTAGTGTTCTTTGAGAAATTCTAAAAGGAACTTGTGCTTGAGAACATTTCTCATTCTTTATCAACTGTATGTTAGAAATCTTGGTAAGAAGTTTAGAAATCCTGTCAGTCACAACTGGTGAAAATGATGACAAGAATAATGATTATTTAAAGTGTGTATATATATATTTTTTTTATATATATATATAGTTTTTTTTTTTTTTAATCAATGACATTTTAGACTCAGTTTTCCTACCATCTCTCCATTCATTCCCAGTGGGTATGGTACAGTTTTAAATCAAAACTCACCTTACTGTATCAGATTTGAACTTTCAGATCTAGGGAAGAGTTTCTCGTTAAGGGAACTATTTCTGGTGATGAAGAGGATAAAACACCTGCAAGAAAAGAAACATTATTTTAAGAAGCTGCATATACAATTATAGGATTGTTTGAGAGCAGGAAAAAAACCCCAAGAGGTGATACACAGGAGTCTGAATTTGGTCAACACTTGTACCAATTGCTTTTTGGGGGTTTTTCAGACCTTCTATTTCTCTCCTTGCAGTTTTCCAGTAGCTTAGATGATTGAAACTGCATTTCCTTTCAATTATATTTGCTTTACACTCCTTTGTGCATGTAGTGGAACTTATCTTCAATGTTCTAATAAAATTACATATCATTAAAGAGATAATAAGTATTATTAGCATCAAAGTTTACCATACTGTTAGTCCTTGGACAATAAGTGGGGGTAATATTAAGAAAACTAGAATACCAAGCTGAAATTTTTGAATTTTCCAAAAATTGCTCACAAATACATTTGATGAAAATCAGGAAGTCAAGGGATATGGGCTTTCATTTAAAATGTTTCAAGCAGGTCTTATTTTCAAAAGCAGACACAGCAATGTTTGTTAAATCCATCTCCATTTAAAATACATTCTCCAAAGATGAGCCAAATGAAATGAATCATCACTTTTGGAAGACACATTTACTAATTCCACATATGAAGGCATAGATCCGGAAGCAGGAATTAACCGCCTGTGGTCCTAAAGTACATACAGTACATTTTACTAGGATTCCTTTTCTGGAAGAGAAATTTAGAAGATAAGAGATATTTAGGTTCAAAGTACCACTTTGATGCAATCTCTCCCAAAAGTATGGTTATAAAGCTGTTTCAACTTCATATAAAAAACTTTCCCCAGAAATATGATAATTAAAGACAAATTAGCTTTAAAACAAAAATACTGATAATATCAAACTACTCCTATTTTGATAATTTTCTGGGGTTTGTTTTTGTTTTTTTTTAATTACCTCCCCTCTCTCCCAGTTTTCTTAGGAAAATAAAAAGAAACAAAATATCAATATACCAAGTGATATTTCTTGATATAAAAAAATCAATAAATAAAATCTTCCAAAGTGATTATTTTTTACACAGGTATTTTCCCTTAACATTCCCTTAAGAATTCAAAAGTTATTAAAATCACAGAATTACACTTAACTAGCTGTTTCATTTTGTGTATGACTACCACAGATATAAGAACGAAGGATCAGTTTGTTTCTGCCTTTGTACACAGATACATATATGTATCTGTGTACAATCACGTTTATCATGACATATGGTAATGCTTAAATTTTGCCATTAGTGTGTTTTTTTATGGTCAAAGATACTGTAGGAATGGATATTTTCATAAAACAAAATGTTGTCAAACATCTGTGTCTTAAAACATAGAGAAAATTTCCCATATATGTATTCTAAATTAATGTAGCTTGTAGCTATCGCAAAGTAAATGCTTGTTAAATCTACAAACGAATACACTGGAATGAGAGGTAGGTGCGGACTGGCCCTTGAACTCAATAGTCTAGGATCTTCTGCTTGTTTGTAGGCAGAGTGGCACTGGCATTGTTCCCATGAAATTAATGTGTTTAAGATAAGAAGTTCTTATTGTTCACATAAGAACTTCAGCTTGCTGAAGTTAAGCTGACATTAAACTTTTCTGAACAACATCAAAACATCACTAAACCTGACTTTATTCTACAAACAAAGCCTCTAGTATAGATTTTAAAAGGTGTTTAAATACGTGCATTGGAACGCTCTGTGATTTACAGTTGTTGTTTAAATGCATTAATCCCCTAATTCCCAAATGTCCCCATCTTTAAAAGTCTTTCAAACAAGAACACTGTTTGTTTGTTTGCTAATATAACAGAAAACAACATGTGCTAAATGTTTAAGGTCATTGTGTAAGCTTGCAAGGGTAAGGAGTATTTCTTATAGGTAGTCGGCCCATGCAAGTCAGCTTCATCATACCAAGGTATCAGTGGCTATACCATTTTCCAAAAGTCTTAATTTCTATTTCTTACTTCCTTTGAGCAGAAGAAAACCAGCAGCTTGTCACTACGATATTAGGTGGGAGGCAGTGTATGGCAAGATTATGAGTCAGTCACTAAGCCTGCTGGTCAGTGGAAAAAAAAAAACAAGCGCCAAAACAAACAAAAACTTGCCATAATGACCAGGGCGATTCTATGCAGCGAGAAAATACATTAGACAATATAGTCACAGATTCAAATTTATTTCCAGAATATGCTAATATTAAGACAGAGAAAACATCTGAGATACCTACCCTACCTTGCTGCACAAAACTTCAAATGCCTCCATCTTATACATTCCTTCAGTAGCAAATTGATTGATGTTTACTCTGGGCTAATTCTATATTATATCCATGCCCACCGCTGGGATTTGATTCTATAAGGTGTGTATTTATAGGGCAACCATACTGATGAAGACCTTGCATGCTAAGCTCTAGAATGGCAAAGATTTCTGCTTTGGTTAAATGAGAGCAAGTATGTAAATATATCCCAGCTCTTTGTCACAAAACTGTGTGGGAGGAGAGGAGTTTGTTAGGCAAGGTGCTAGAAGTGAGAGGAAAGCTCTAACTACTTGCAGCTATGACACATTATTATTCATTGTGTGGTGTGTCACTCAGACTGTCATGATGCACAGCAGAGAACATGCACATTATCAGCGCCAAAGAGCACTGAGAGGGACTGCAGAGGCACAGGTCATTTTGAGGAAATACCTCTGTCACGATCCGGGAACAGTTTGCTGCTGTTTGTGGAATGGATCTGGCAGCACAAGCTGGGGGATCATCAACTGGTTACTAAAAACCAACAAAATTCATTCATTACAAATCAAGACTATTTGTAAAGGCTTCCTGAAAAGGAGTCAGAATTCTGTATGTAAAGTACTCACTAAATAGTATTCAACCACATCTATCAGACTTGGAGAAAGCAATCCAAACAAAGAACAGGTTAAATGTGCGAAGAGCTGTATGGGTACGGGTGTCAGCAAAACACTTTGCACTGAGTTAGAAGGTTAATAAGAGAAGGTAGAATCTGAAGGCCAGAGAAGGCATAAATATAAAAATTTAAAATCACACAGAAAGAACATAAAGAAATAAGGCAGCAAAGTAAGGAGACAAGATAGAGGCATCAGGTTTAAACACATGCACATAAAATTGAAGAGGAGTCAATTAGACAAAGGCGGCTGTCTAAATTTATTGCTTAAGAAAATACCAAGTTATGGTTATAAATAATTAAAAACAATTCTTATATCTTTGAAAGTTAGCTTATATTAACAAAACTTTATATGTGTTATTTCAACTAAAATTTACTTCCTCAAGTATTTGCAGAAAATTAAATCATGAGTAAATTCATTTTCCACTCCCCCATCTTTAAAATGATTGCAATATTGAGATAAGTTCCTCAATTTTTCTGCTCTTCTCTGCCTTCCTTCCCCATATACAGCAGTACTCACTGTTTAGTTTTGGGTTTGTTTGGGTTTTTTTAATTTTATTTTTTTAAAACTAAACTTCTGACTGGGAGTCAAGAATAAAAAAAATTCAAAGTCAAATTTTAGCAGCAATTCAGAGAAGTAGTTCTCAAACATCATTATCAGGTCAGGAAGCACTACTGTACTGCCACTGCAATGAGCCCTGTGTGAGACCTTCTAGCAGCTGGTATCAGCACTACCAAACCTTATCTAGACTTCACTCATGCTAGTATGCTTCTTTTAGAACACAGTGGATAACAGGATACAAATCACGCTGTAATCTTCCTTGTTAGATCAATACTTCGATCAATAATGATTGAGGTGCAGAGCATTTCCTGGGAAACTACTAACAGAGGAGCTAATGATCATGCCCCCCATCAATAACATCCATTTGCTAGTGATATTATAATATTTAAAAAAACCCAACCAAACAACCAAACAAAACACCCCAACCATAAACTAATAAGTTGTTTATTATTATTATTACTTTTTATTATTCTTATTACTTATTATTAGTCTTATTACCTTTAAATTAACAAAAAAAACCCCCAAAACCATTAAGTTGTGTATTCATGCAGGTCTTTTCATCACGATATGTCTAAATTCATCACATAGGAGCCATTTTACAGACCATGAAAATGTACCCACCTCGTAACTTCTGGTAAATGTTTCATCCTAGTACCACAGAGAATTTTCACACCAAGAACAAGAACTGTCATTCCTGTTCAATTTCTTTTAAAATTTTAGTAGGCAAAATACGATCACGTAAGTAGAATTCAACTCCTGCACTGTAATTTTTTTGTCATTATACAAGAGACAGTGATATCAAAGGACCTGAACTAAACTTTCATGGTCTAAGCAGCACAAAGTATGTTCCTCATAGTGTGACCATTTCTAACCTCACTGAATACTTTGAGAACAGCAGTAAACTAGCAATTTAGGATAATGCAGCTGCTGGAAAAGGTAGTATGGGAAGGTCAGGATGAATATTAAACTGAAAACTAGAAAGCATTTATACATTCATATCTTCATTAACAAATCCATTTATTTCAGTAAGCCCTGTACCATCTATGATTAATTTTTCATAACATTCAGAATTGTTATCCAATGACATCTAGCAAAACTTACTATTAAAAAAAAAACAAAACAGAACAACCCTCTTTACACTTTCTATGGATCAACCAAGCAAGTTAAAGACAAATAAAGGGGAGAGAAAATATCCTGTTTCAGTATGTGATGCTCAGTCTACAGTATTTGTGGTGGGTTTTTTTGTTGTTTGTTTGGTTGTTGTTCTTTGGTTGTTGTTGTTTTTTTTTAAATTAATCTTTACAGGGAACAAATTAAAGCACAGAGTCATCATTTTGGTTGGAAGGGAACTCCAAGGGTCATCCAGTCCAGTCTCCTCCTCAAAATAGGTCTAACTAGAGCAAGTAGCTCAGGACACTTCCTTGAACACCTAAAAGAGCCCAAAATCTCTCTGACCAATCTGTTCTGGTATTTGACCATCCCCACATTATTTCGTATTTTTTTCCCCTATTACTAATGCGAAGGCTGGAAGTTAACCGTGAGAGAGAAACGGCTGAGGAACGCCGCCTTTGCTGTCCTTGGCGCTGAACTCGCCACCGCAAAGACAATGTACGGTAAATGGGAAGCTTCTACATGATGTCAGAGGAAAAAAATAGTATCAGCTTTGCTAATCTATGCACTAGAAAGGTTTCACCAGGAACGAAATATTATACTTTTAAATGTAGAATGAAAATACTGAAGAGGTAACTGTAGAAACAGAAAAGGAGGGATCAAGGAATTAAGAATGAACAGAGAACATCTGTATCTGCATTATCCCAGCAACATTAGCTAAGAGAAGTGATGACCATTATGAAAATTATCAACTGGGGATTGTGGGACAACTGGTTACTTTCTGTGAATTTTATTGATATCCTGCTGTACCTTGTGATTCTCTAGTGTCCTGGATATACTCAATATTGAAAAGGGGGCCTACAAGAAAGCTGGTGAGGGGCTTTTTAGGACGTCGGGTAATGGTAGGACTAGAGGGAATGGATTAAAACTAGAGATGGGTCGATTAAGAGTGGACGTTAGGAAGAAGTTCTTCACCATGAGGGTGGTGAGACACTGGAACAGGTTTCCCAGAGAGGTGGTGGAAGCCCCATCCCTGGAAGTTTTTAAGGCCAGGCTGGATGGGGCTCTGAGCAACCTGATCTAGTGGGAGGTGTCCCTGCCCATGGCAGGGGGGTTGGAACTAGATGATCTTTAAGGTCTCTTCCAACCCTAACAATTCTATGATTCTATACTGAGGTTATCAAAATATTCTGCTTTCAAATTATGCTTGAAAAAATGGAAGAAGTGCAAGACAGTCTGTGGCCAAGCACGGTGCATGTCTATTGAAATGGGAAGCCAAATATGTCCTAAAGATAGTTCTAACTGTTACCGGCCAGCTCCTTCTTGACTTGCTCAAGCAAGTATACACAATGACTGTCAGAATTACCTTCACTAGAAAAGCTGGTTCACTTATATAAAATGACTGTCGGCTATACTTCCACCTACTTGTTTTATACATACATACGTCCATATGTATGGATACACACACACTTACTTTGTCTGCTCCTTACGAGCAGAGTAAGAATAATTTTACATGCAAATACGGTTCTAAATATTAACCTAGATACAGTAACTTTGAGATACTGATAAAATTTAACAGGTTTCATATGAGGAAAGAGAAAATGAAATTATCAGAAGACATGAAAACTCTATTAGGGATCAGCATATAAATTGGAGTATTTCCTGGCAACTGTCATACTTGTGCCAAAGTTCAGATAAGCAATAAAAATGTCTCACGCTGCCAAAGTCTTTCTATGCTGCCTGCCAGCACTATCACAGCATTACGGAAACTGAAAGAGAATCAACTGATTAGAAAACTAGAACAAAAGGAGACCCAATTGTTTCATTTCTTATTACCTGTTTACAAGAAAAAACGTGTATTGTAAAGACCTCCAAAAGGATCTTTTATTTAATGTTGTCTCATCAAGGAACTTTCTCTGTACAGGCTTCAATAAAGATGACACTGACGGAAAATGCAGCAGAATATGCTTCTGGCTATGTATACCTTTTTTTCCATGTATGTAAGACATGACCACAGACCTGTGGAAGACTACCTGTGAGACTGAAGAGCAGTGCCTTAGGCAGTAGGCATAAGCAGACTTATGCCTACTGGATTGTACATGATTTATACTGAATAGCTTATTTAAAGTGTTAGGATGGGCTGTTTTCAGCTCTCAAAATAACAGTCAATAAAACCCCTTAATAGAATCACAGTTTTCACATGAGGTCTTAAAAAAATCAAGACTGATTATTAAAAAAAAAAAAAAAAAAAAGATTTCATAACTCTAAAGTACAGTCCTGTACCTCCTCCAGAACACAGCTGGTAGGAGAAAATACGCAAGACTAACTTGCATGCATATCATTATAAACTGACCTCTGTTAATTGTTCTTGGCACCTGCATGAGTTAAAGCAAAAAATCAGCTTAATTCACAGCAACAAAAGAAAACTGAGGGAGAAGGTGGAGGCTGAGAAAAATTTCTAGCTTTAAGAATATGTAACCAGAAAGTTCTGCAAACTGCAGAGTAACCTTGATTGTAATTCAAGTTCCAAAATACTCAAATCACCTAACAGAAATAAATGAACTTGCATATTCCCCATTCCAGGTAAACTCAGCAAATGCATGAGTCAACTTTTGATTTTCTCCTTGCCCTCAATAACCCCTCTAATGACACTCAAATCTCTTGCTATGTAATGGCACTTTGCAGGAGGAAAAAAGTTTTCCAAACATTTGTATTTGTATGACCTCGAATTATAGAGCGCGCATTTTACGCAAGCATTTCCTACATTTTCCAGCCTTATCTTAAATTCTGATACATGCAAATCAATTCATCCTTGAATAATTCTCAAGTTCCTGGAAAAGTACAAGACAAAATGAAGAAATACTAATGCCACATGCATTTGCCACAAATTCAAAGACTGAAAACAAAACCTTTTTATCAATGACACTGTTAAGAGCTGTACAACTACTCTGCAACAGGACCTTAGAGCCACATTAGAGTATTAGAGTAAAACAAACTTCAGTCCTTCTCTTTGTTAGTATAGAATCAAACGTACTGAAGACTACAGATCCGTGCTTAGTAACCTTCCACACAGACTAGCCTGTCTACCAGATTTGAGAATCCGCAGCCTTTATCACAGCAATACAAATGGAAGGTGCCCTTTATGCCCTTCAGTAGTGCCCGGGGACAGGACAAGAGGCAATGGGCACAAACTTGAGCACAAGAAGTTCCACTTAAACATGAGGAGGAACTTCTTTACCCTGAGGGTGGCAGAGCACTGGAACAGGCTGCCCAGAGAGGTGGTGGAGTCTCCATCTCTGGAGACATTCAAAACCCGCCTGGACGTGTTCCTGTGTAACCTGCTCTAGGTGACCCTGCTCAGGCAGGGGGGTTGGACTAGATGATCTCCAGAGGTCCCTTCCAACCCTATGGTTCTATGGTTCTATGAGCTGAACTGGGATGAGCCATCCCTGGGATGTGTGTACTTCCCCTGCAACATTTAGGTAAAATAATACCTGCTTCTTTACAGCTGTAAAGCCAGCACAATTTCACTTGTGGAATCAAGCCCAGGAAATTTGTGCTTTGCATGATACCAAAAAACTCTATCTGTCTATGATTCTGTTGCAGTTAACTATAAGGGAAAGTGTGAAATGTACATCAAAATAGGAAGCGTGGCCTGTAACAGTCATAAAGCTGTGGTAGCTGTCTTAGTAACGAGATGGCTAGGCAGGGAAGAATATTTCCTTCCTTCTTAGGCTCCCCAGAATTTCCCAATGGGAAATGCAAATTTTTTACACACATGAAAGTTACATGAATTTGCATAAGATGAGCTCAAGGGTCTGTAAAAAGAAGCAGAGAAAAACCTTCTGTGATCACATTTGCTTCTCCTGCTCTGACTCACACACAGAAAAGGGTCAACATCCAGCTGTTCTAAATCACTCTCAGTGTCTTGTTCTTTCATTGTCTTTGAAAGAACAGTTAACTGCTTCATTTAACCCTTCACTTAATTCAGTATATTACTCTTCACTTCAGCTGCCACTCAAATGAAAAAGATGTGGTGCTGGGAGGAAAACACATTTAAGGATATCTCATAAACATGCAATTTTTTCCCTCTGTGCAAACCGATAACCTGCCTTTGAATTTAGAAATAGCCGCCTTGCCACTAGAATTGGAGAAGAACACCTGATTTACACACGTCTGCTTGTCAGGCTTGCCATGTTCTAATGATCAGTATGAAGTAAATCTCAGAGGAAAAATCAATTTGTTTCCCTTGGAGAAAATTTCAGAATATTTAGCTCAGAGTTGTTTTGTGATATTCTTGCACTTTATTCTCATGGACTGGCTCCCAGATGACGATAAACAATTTATTTGCCTCTTGAAAGTGATCATCATTAGTTTAAGCCACCAGTTTAATTAATTTATCTTCTATAGTTGCTGTTTAAGGAAAACAAGTCATTCTTGCAGTCTATGGGAAAATCACTGTGAGACTCTAAAGAGAGTCTGTAAAAAGCAGAAATATATTATCATTATTTTCAAGTGAGAGGGGTAGTACAAACCAGTCTTCTAAATTTCAAAACTAAGAACAGGTTTGTACTTTGAATACCAATACAAAAAGAAACACTAAAATTTAGAAAGAAAGTAAGTTTATGAGGTTTGAGTGTAAAAATAGTCTTTACCTTGGCTCTAGAACCCACCTATTTAGAATATTTAGAAAATTAAGCCCTTTAGCAGGTATTTTTTTTTCACTGCTCTACCTCTCTTACAAAGTAAACTGTCATCCTTTGTGACAGGCACTCTAACTTCTTCAGAAAGAATTCAGCAATAGATTTTCCACTATCTTAAGGTCCAATGTTTCAGTGCATTTATTAGAAAGGCACTGTCAATACTAAACATGGAAACATTTGATACAGTGTAAAACCACTACATTCTGCCTGCAGTCAGAATGGATTACTTTCATTTCCAACAACTTTTCATGTGCTGAAAACTTTTATTGTTTCCCCATTTCCATCCCTCATTCGTCTCTTCTTTTCAATGTCAGTTGCTTCAGTTCTTTCTGAAATGCCAGTTTTCTAGACCTTCTTTCTCCTCATTGCCACCATATGTAATAGCTCATTTTTGAAGTTGAATTTAAAATTTCATTTAAAAACTCAGAAATCCTGAAGAAAATATGACATTGTATTTCAGACCAAACAAAATGTGCCTTTTGGTCTGAAATGATTTTTTCAATTTTGGTTTTAGTAGGAAGAGAGAAAAATGTATTTGAACTTGACCACAGTACACTTTTCCTTTTTTGATTTTGTAAAAAGTATGAGTTGGAAGACCTATTATTTTTGTATCTCTACATAAAAAATGCATGGACTCATGTTTTTATGTCTTTCAAAACGAGGAAGCTCTGCACAAACTCAAAGGTGAAAATGTAAACCATTTCAATAACCTCAATATTCTAACTATTAACAGATAGACAATCTGCATTTATAAAATAACGTATTAATAAAAAATTGGTTTGCCAAGATTGCCATGTGCACATTTGAAAACTACTTTTGAAGATGTCAATCAGTTTACAAATGTTTTGTCCACATCTTCAAGTACTTCAGGGTTATTTCCTACATGATATTCTGCAATGCTTTGTCAGATTCAGTGTTAAGTAGTTGTCAAATCATTCTAGCAACACATCTATTATTTTCTTATTCAGATGGTTCTGTCTGTACTTAACATTATGATTTGTTTGGCTTTCATTCCTTTTTCTCACTTGAAGCAACTGTATTAAACACAGTACAGGGTCTTACAAGAATGAAAGACCACATACCACCCCTTTAATCATACTTGCTTAAATTCATATCCTTGCTTGTATTAATCTTCTGACCGACGCATTCCAGATACCCAGATCTCTGTAATACTTGTAATTTGGAGCACCAATTTAGGAAAGAGAGAAATAAACATAATATATATTATAGCAAAAAGTGAAGATATGAGAGAAAAATGTCACTGTATATGACTCAGACTGATGATTTTCAACTCTTTATGCTACATTTGAAAAGTGACAACGTTGATGCATGACAATGTACAAATAACCATTACTTGCAATGATGTCTTTGTCATTCCCTTGAAAATGCCTGTGTGGGTTTTATCAGGAGAAAAAAATAAAACCTGGTTGAAAATCTCTTTAAGTATATTGCTGGGTTTAATAAAAGCATTAGTGCTGAGAATTATCCTACAGTGCAAGCTTTTTCAGTACTTACAATACATGAATCTTTTAATCCTGAATAGAATGAAGAGCACACACTCTCCAAAACTCAATTTCAATACCTAAAATGTCTGTGGAGAGAAAGTGGAAAAAAAAAAAGTAGGCTTTAACCTACTGATAGCCAAATCATTACATCATCATTGATCACAAAATAACTAGAAAACCTGAGCATATCGTTTAGGTCATACTATCTAAATAGAAGAATGATATATCACATTCAGTTGGCATCACATTTACATTATGATGGTTCCAGTTGAGGAAGCTGCATATCTACCTGTATGGGACTGAAGTCTAAACCGTTTTCCATTTTGTAGTTTTATTTTAGAAATGAATTAATGAAAACAAATATAATCTTGTCAACCATTCTATACTGTTCTGGGCAGTTATGAAAAGCTTCTGATATTGGCACTTGCTGAGTGCTTGACATAAAACGGAAGGAAGGACTGTTTCCCAAAAAAGCACAGAGGAAAAGAATTCTGAATATCTTGTGTTCTATGCCATTTTCAAAAGCGCTAGTATTTAAATCATTAAATGCAGTAATTACAGTACCTGTAATTCCAAGCAATAAATCCATTGATAAATCATCCGAGTTCATCCCAATGACTCTTTTTGAATAATATTTTCAAACTAGAAGTTAAAACTTTGTAAAATCCAACTCACAAATCAAAGGTCAGTCAGGGTATTGAGAGCTGTGCTATTCAAAAAACACAGCTTAGCATTCTAGGCTTGCATTTGGAAATCCTTCCATTTCCTACTAAATCCCAGATTTCTTGAACTACTTGAATGAATCATTTAGCCTTCTTATGTTTCAGTCCCATCTCCTGTTGATGGGAGACTTTCAACTTCAAGTGCAGTTTTATAAATAAATGCTTTAAAGATTTCTGTTTGTTCAGTTAATATGGTAATGTTAACATGACAGAGGCCTTTTGACTACGGAGGAGGAAAGCTTTTCTTCTGCTATTAGAAAAGTTATTTGAAGTTCTACATTTTCTTGGGTTTTATATACAATTAAACTCATTCACTGCAAAGTTTTAATGCTCTGTGAGTCATATCTAATTGCAAATGTACGTTCACTTTTGGAATATCTAGTCCAAATACAACCCTCACACAATGAGATACTAACTTATGTTCCTAGTAGCTCTATTTCATATTCAAAAAGATTTCTATGGAAAATATTCACATTAGATGCACTTTCTTACAAAAAAAAAAAAAAAAAAAAAGAAAAAAGAAAACAAAAAAACAAACCAAAAAAACACAACCAAAAAAACCCCAAAGAAAACCTAAGAAGAAGAATTAATAACCTCAGTGAAAAGCACTGAGATTCTGAAGTACTAAAAGCGTTTGTATGAGAATGTGTTTATTTTCTAATTTTAGGATTCTGTGTTTTTTCTTTAATTTGAACAGCAAAGCAATATGTGCTGTGTACTGAAGACAACTGTGTGCTGAATACAGTACGTATATCAGTAACTATACAATAAATTCAATCTGAATATGGACTCCTACTATCAATGTTCCTAATCATGTAGAAACCCAACAGAATGCCTAGCAACCATTTGCAAACCCCTGGAGTTCCATCTGAGGATTTAAATAGTCTACAGTTCTTGTATGAATCTTTTGTACAGAGGACTACTTCATCTGCTGAGATAAA
Source organism: Fratercula arctica (assembly GCA_947846985.1). Taxonomy (NCBI): domain Eukaryota; kingdom Metazoa; phylum Chordata; class Aves; order Charadriiformes; family Alcidae; genus Fratercula; species Fratercula arctica. Next base: position 49,980,041 of record CANTUZ010000005.1, on the reverse strand, counting down.
GACTTCCTATTGATAAGTCAGTAATAGGCTACATCTTGAACAACTCCTATATCCAAATGATGTCCCTGTAAAGTACTTACATTCTATTAATTAGTGATGACACCTAGAACATCTGATTAGGCAAGGAGTATTTATGTATTTCACAATCAGCTTTCTGAAGCTCCACATCAGTTTTGTATTTTCAGATTTCTGTATAACTAAAGTCACAAAAGTGTTATTCTCAAATTTTTTCCCAATCCATGCACGCCCGTTTAGCAAGACTAGTTAAACGCCTAACCACCTAACTTTCAGGACATTTTCCAGATCTTGCACGTACATTGCTCCTTGTCAGAAGTATTGCGAAGTGTAGCGCGGCAACAATAACTGAAACTAAATCTTGCTATGGAAGCATAATCTCCGCAAAGCACACAAAATTTTGACAACTAAGGCAGAAAGCCAAATTTACCATCTTAAAATGCAATACTTTCACTCTTCAACCTTGAAAACTACCCCTAAGTATATATATAAGAGCAGATAAGTTTGGGGACAGAAAGATCAAATAAGGAGTTACCCATAAATCTTTATTATTGTTAACTTAAACTATCAACTGTGTAACTCGAGGCATCATTTCTATCTTCTTCTTCAGTCATAATTGAGAAATATTATGTTTCATGCTATGCAGACATTAATATTTAAAGCAGTATAGCTTATGAAAACAATAGGAGAACTGAAGCTGATAATACTGCATTATTTTAAGAAGAGTTTGAGGGACTTTCACTATTAGATTGCTGAGATATTGCAGAGGATCTAAATACTGAATTGACAAATCCTGTTGCCTTCATGGACAGCTATCTGAAACACTCCAGTTTTCTTTAGTGAAATATATTGACATGCTTTCTATTTTACTAACTACCTTATAGATGGTAAGAAAAAGTGCAAATAGCAGCGAACAAGACTGAAGACATTTCTACATTTACAAAGGAACAAAAGGCATCAACCTCTTGCAAAAGCTGCAATCAAATGTAGCATCAAGACACAAAAGTGAAAGATCTTCTATTCAATACTCAAAGAAAAAATGAGTCAACATTAAAATTCAATTCTTGTTTTTGCATCTGCATGCATAAGAATGGATATTAGTCACTCATCTTTAAAAATACAGACGGACAGACCATCATTAAGTAGTTTTGTTAAACTTTGTGAAATATATCTCTGCAACCATTAAGAATAATATTTACTTGAGATCAATGGGTCACAAAGGCCTGGATAAGTCAGGTGATATGTTCCTGGCATGACTGAGAAATGAGTTTTGGCCTGGTTGAGGTCTCCCATATGTGTCCTGCAAGTCCAGCTAATGAGGCAGGGCAATCATTAAACTTGGCCGAATTAATATAACATGAATAGAAGAATCTGCAAATGCACAGACAGAGATGAAAGTAGGTCACATTCTCACAATTTAAATAGAAACAGTCTAGACAGCATTAGCATGCACATTGTAAATCTTGTGCTAAAAACCACAACACGAAACTGTAACATCTATTATGACTGATAATAAATATAAGAATAGAAAAAACAACATGAAAAGATCATAGATATACGTAAAATGAGAAAAAAGAAAAATTTCTTTAGCTGGTATTCAATGAATTAAAAATGTTTACAGCATACCCAGTATTTAATATGATTTCTAATATGATCAAAAATAGCTGATTTAACAATCATTTTGAGGTCGTATCTTTCACATCAAATGCTGGTGACTGTAACAAAAAGTAAATCTCTCTCTGTTAGTATATACAAATCAGTGAAAAATATTGCATCACAGTGAGAACAAGCATTGGAACAGGCTGCCCAGGGAAGTGGTAGAATCACCATCCCTGGAGGTATTTAAAAGACGGGCAGAGGTAGTGCTCAACGACATGGTTTCGTGATGATTTTCTTCAGTGTTAGGTTGATGGTGGGACTTGATGATCTTAAAGGTCCTTTCCAACCTAGACAATTCTATGACTCTTTTGGAAAAAACACCAATGTAATGTTGAATGGACACGGGAAGTAGCTATGATGTGATGAAGACAAACAACTGACACATGAAATGCCTAATATGAAATGCTGAAATATGAAAAATATTTGTGGGTTGTTTTTTTTTTTTTAAATTCTAATACAGAAATGTTCTCAATTTAAATAAATGGAAGACTAATGGTCACACAAAATAAACAGCTGTAGGTTGTGATTATCAGTCAATATCTATATAATATGTGGTCTGACCAGTTCTCAGGTGAAGTTTCTCTTCGAAATTTTTTGGTACACAGAAACTGTCTTTTTCTGTGTGTTGTTGTTTTTAACTATCTATTCAAGACACAGGTATAGTTTTGGTCTCCACAACCACAAATGTCGAAGCGGCAAGACTCTAAAATGTGAAAGAACTGATGCCATAAATTCTGTCTCTTGAAGATCTCAAGATGAAACTACATAAATAAGTAACATCTTTAAACTCTCCTTGAGGTCAAAAAGCCAACTAAATATTTTACATATTTAAACCACAAGCTTATTTCCAGATAAGTTTCAGGGGGAAAAAAAATTTAAGAAATTTACTTACAGAGTTCTGAGAACTAGACTGATTACGCACACCAATATCAAAAGCTACATAAGTTGAAAGGGATCTGTCTTGGACATATTTTTATATGACTGTTACTCATGGATTTAAACCGAGATTCTCCCAGGGAGATTAAACAGCTTAACAGCCAGATGCTGCAGAGAAGTATCTGGCATATGTAGAGTTGATAAAGTTACCAACTTTGAAGTGAACATGAGAGACTGCAAATGTTCCCAATCATTACAATCAAAACAGCAGAATGTATAGGTAAAAAATTTTAGTTGAGTAGTGTGTGGCTTAAAGCACAAGTAAATACCAACTGGTACATGGACATTCAGACTATATGGGTTATTCATGGTTATTCCAGTTATTCAAAATTATACCAGTGTAGTTTGGACTTCTGCAGTGCACTTAGGAAGATCTCTTATGTGTTCTTTTTCTGATAATCTTGAGAACTCTCCAGATGTGCCAATAACACAGCTTTCCAATTTTAAGTATAGGAAGTTGATTCTTCTATTCTCATAGATTAACTTGATTCAAAGAAGGCCAAAAAGATGGCCCAAATTGTTACCGGTATTAATAAATTTTTCACAATTATAACATCTAACAGAAAACATTCCATTTTTATGAATTCTACTGAGATCTGCCTGATATGATGTCTCAGAGAGAAGGATCCCCCCAGCTTTCCAGGGTCAGTGGCTGCAGGAATGAACAGGTAAATTACTTCTCAGACACTACTACGTAAATTTTGCAGATAACATAAAAATATTTTGGTTTTCATTGCAAAGTAGCTTTCTGGATGCATCTTTGCTATGGATAAGTGACATGAACAATGTCCTGATATCCTTCATCAAAATACCTCATTTTGTACTGAATAGTGCAGCTTATAAAAATACACCCTTCCTCATTTTCAGGAGCAGAAAGTTTCAGCAAAACGCCAGCTATATTTTCAAAATTTCCAAAGTCTGCTTTTGAAAAATCTCACCTGTAGTATCTGGTAAATACTGCATGCTATTTTGTTCAGCTGAGCAGAATTTAATTAAAAACAAATCCACAAAAAGTATTCCTGGGACAACATTCCCAATCCCTTCAGCAAAATTTCAGACCGCTGAAAACTACCTGCAGGAAAAGACCTATACATTATTCTAGTATTTTCTTACAAGTCGCCTGCAGGATAGCACCCATTCTTTCCCAACAACACTAGTGCTTTTCTCCCAAGCAATTTACAATATGCACTGGCAGGCCAACAATTACGTTATGAAAGACAGGGATACGTTATATGCATTGCTGCAGTGGTAACAGTATAGAAACCCCTTCACTAGTAAGCCAGTGAGAGGAAACTCTCCATCTATCCCAACAAGAAGACAGCATTCTTTATCACCTATATGAAATAGATTAGCATGTTTATCTTACCTCTCAAGGGAAAGATGCCAGTGTCATAGGCAACATCAAGTTTAGAGCACTGGCTAGCATTTTTTGCAGCGAGACAAAGACTGTGACACCCACAGAGAAAAGGTTACTGTTCACCTCCTAGAAGCAGTCCCTCTGGAGACCTCTTATGATGTTTACTGAATGTCAGAAGATTTTGCTGTTCCTGTCTGCTAGACTTGTGCTGCAGATAGACAGCAGGATTTCAGCATACAGTTTGCCTCTTTCTATCAGCTCCTAAATTCAATTAAAAGTGCCTATGGCACTTCTCTGCTAGGAAACATTTAGCACTGCCACAGACACTCATTCCGAGAAGAAGTCATTTCAAGGCACCAGAGCTCTTTTTAAAACCTCTTCTGTGTATGCATGAACGCCAGAGTCCACAAGTACCTGCACACAGTCACTATGAGAAAAAAGTTACTAACGTAACTTACAGTAGGTCAGTAATACACTGACCTAGAGGTGACAACAGAACCGAAACAATGGACACGGCTCCTTTTGATTACAAGTCTGTTATTTTGACATAGCACCTCTGGCCACATTCACACTTTACACAAGACACATTTTTGCTTCTAAGCTTTGTTTTTTCCCTATATATACTATAGTGGCTCAAAAGAAAACAGTGCAGCCATATGTTCCACTCTGGCCAGTGAGATCACCCATGAATATACAACTAAAACCTATCTGATACACCATTCCTATTTCAAAAACCCACCTTATCACTTCATCTACTGACATATAAGCAGATCCATGGTCACACCAACCTATATTTTTTGTGATACAGTAAAGACCTCCAACCACTGAAGCGTAACAGGGACATTCTCCTTGCCCACATATCTGCTATGCCTCATTTACCCAGAAGAAAATACCATTTTATGTTATCTACAGATTTCCCATTCAAGTTAATTACAATAGCTTTCTGAGTCAGAGCAAGGCAATGAGAACACAGGTTCGAAATTTAGTTGAAGCTAAAATCTTTACCCTGAGAAAACAATTAGTATATTTTTCAAACACAAATTGTAAGATTCCAAGGAAGTCCAAATTTCATTTTGCTAAATATTGTTGCCATTGACCCATATTATTCTTATGTGAAAACAGTGACTGGAAGCTGGACAAGATTTATCCAAATTCTGCCTTCATTTGCACTCAGAGAACTTCACAGGAACTAAACTGTTTTCACATCTTTCATCCTGAAATTATTATTTTAATCAGTGACAGAAGCTATAATTCAGTCTTTACTTAAAGAAATAACAAAAGCTACTATAAACACTTCAACCCTCAAAACCTAATCAAGAAGTAAAGCTAGAATGGGACTAGGCAGTAGTTGTGAAAAACAGAAACACTCATTTAGTTAATCCATTTGAAGGTGCTTTCCCGGTTACATTCATAACCATCAGTCAGGAAACTATGGAAGATAAAATACTATCTGCTGGTGACTGTTTAGTAGCTTACATGAAAACAGGTGGTGATCTCAACTTAGTGACTTCCAAACATTTTTGAGAGGTATCTGCTATTTAGCTGATTCAGAAAAAAAGCCAGTGACAGGTTGGGTTGCAACTCACACACTGAAAGTGATTCCTTCTGACTCAGTTATTTCAGTAGAGAAGGAAGCTTTCTTTAGTTTCTAGTTTGCCAGTCCAATAGGTTTTAAAATATCTCCTATGATTCATATAAAAAAAGAGGACACAGAGAAGAACAACAACAGAAGATGAAGAATTTCTTGAAAACACGGAGGTTATTGAAAGGGAAAATAGTTGTACATAAACCCCCTTTTCTGTTTATCTTTCTTTGAAGAAAAATGCATTTATGGTCGGAGTGGAATTTAATAAGATTCTAATAGAAAATTCTGACCAACTGCCATATTCAAATAGCATATTGAAAAATCTTACAGAATTTCCTTGACAATCAGACAAATATCTTCCAACTATTATTCTGTAATGTGTAACTGCATAATTCATATTTAAAAGTATGTTTAAGAGGATTAAGAAGATAAATGCAATTTCGAACTGTGAGAGCATCCTAGTCAATAGATTAATTTTACTTAGAAGACATATTTGTCCCCAGGTGAAAAGTGTTTACCTCTTGCAGTAGTTTTAACTCAATTCCATTGTATCTCTTGGAAAAAAAACCCCACACTGGTAACAAAGTAAGGTTATTAAGTAGAGGCAAGTCTTAAAAGATAACTGACTTTTGGCAGTATTTCTAATTAGTCTATCCTTGTTCTTTAGTTACACAATCTTAGAAGTAGGATGTTCAACTAAATGAAAGCTACTGTATTTACAAGTTCAAGAGGAATCCCCGCAGTCCATCATTTATTGTGTAATCATTATTTGTGGAAGCAACTCTTGAAGGCTGTGGCTACGCTGAAGGCACCTGGCTATGTTCCTAACTGCACTCAGATGAAACAAAGCAGAGATGAGAATTACTGAAAGTGAAACCACTACTATGTTCTTCCCGGGTGTTATTTTGGTTTCTGTCATAAATCAAAGCTAAAAAGCTTCTCTGATTTTTCAGTGGTTGCCAACAGAAACAATTAGCCACTCCTATCAGGGTGGGTGGCTGACATGTAATAGGTTGCTACCAAGAATTCTTTTTTTCCTGGAAATATGCTGGCATCAAGAGGAGAAGAAAGAAAGAATTACTTTCTGCTCTGAACACTCATTTTAATATCAATGCACAACTTTGTTTAAAAGAAGAGTGGTGGCAAACATTTAGACCCTGGGCCTAAGACCTCCAGGTCTTCCTGTCCCACTGCAATTATGCAGAAGGCTGACATTAGGGCTCCAGTTGTTTGTAATGACAGCACAGACACCTGCTCATACAAACGGGGAATATGGGCCTAAAGAAAAGAGGAATCAGTTAACTCATTTATACAAATCCCTTTCTGCTACCCACTCAGATTCTGAACGCCGTCAGCCACAGAGCTGAGAGGCAGTCTACTGTTCAGGCTTCCACAACTGCCTGACCTTTCCTCTAAGCATATTAGCCCACAGCAGATCGAACTTCAGCAGCCCTTCTGGGGCCATGGACTTTGTTGAATTTTAGACGATCATTGGTGTTCTGAGCCCCAGGCAAATCCTTCAGTGCTGCTCTTCTTATCACAAAGTAATTACCTGGCCTTTCTTCAGGCCTGTTTGAATTCATGAGCGGAGTTCAGTAAAAAGGTTAAGGAGTCAAAAATCAAACTAGAATTTGTTTTCAGTCATTTTTCCTGCCTTCATACCAGATGGAGTCACCAGTTTGAGAAGTCTGACAGGTAACTTGACGGAGTCTATCAGATGGTCAATTGATCACTTTCATGTTTGCCAAAAAGTTTAGGGATAAAACCCAAAACATATTCTATTGACATAAAAATACACAGACTACAGACAGATTTCTGAAATGTTACAGTAAAACACTTTGGAGTGGGAGGATTTTTTGCTTTAAGAACTACAGACTTTTCTCTTTAAACAGAGTGACCGGTGACTATGAACATTAAACAATTGTATGTAGATTTTCACGTGGAGTCAGGGGAAGCACTTTGTAAACCAGAAAACCAGAAAACTGTTTCTCAGAAGAGCTGATTTTATACTCTCTGCAAAAGAGAGTATTGGATTAAATAGCTAGAGAAGCATGGACTAAGTCCTGGAATATCTGTATGCTATGCTCGGGCTTGTTGCAAGCACACTTTTGTTCAGATCAAGTTGGATAAAGACTGAAATCTGTTACATTTGCAGGTCACAACTCAATTAATTTCAAATAGGTTCAAATTGCTGAGCTATCTGAATGTATCCATTTGAGATGCTGTCATACTCAATGCAGATCCAATAGGATCCTTCAGCAGCTTTTCACTGAGAGCTGCCCTGCCCCCACCTTTCTCCTTACTAGACAAGAGGCTTAGAAAGAAGATATTCTAAGCCAAATATCTGCAATAATCTTTTTGTTAAGTATACTGCAACTCTCTAACCTTTCCAAATAACACAAGAAGAAGCTGCATAGTACAGAATAAGGATGATAAATACTACATTGGATGCTTTGATATTTATCCCATTTTACATGAAATTGATTTAAACTTAAAAATCAATGGAAACCCCCCTGCCCATCTCTTGATATCTTGAATTCTGAGATGTAGAAAAAGTTTAAAATCTCATATTTATGTTCTACATGAAAAAAAAAAAAACAAAAAACACCAAAAAGCACCAAAACACCAAAAAGCAACTATTCAGACTGTTTGTGTAGAACCTTCTCTGAGCATATTATTTTGGTTAAATTTATAGTAATTCCTGTTATCGGATGAAGGCAATGTGCAACTAACTAAAGAAATACATAGCTATTCATTTTGTCTCTACCTATATCTTTTTTGTATCAAGAATTAGTCAAGACTATTACTTATAAGATATTTTCCTTTCTATTTTTCATAATAGGCTCTATGTCATCTTGATAATCTGACTAAGGTTTAAAATTGTGTAACAATTCTTAAGTCATATTTGTGACTGAGGGAAGCAGATTCACTTCAGAAAGCAAAAGTTCTCCAGAACAAAACATTCAAACATATACACTTGCTATTTTTTAATTCCTTCATCATTACATATAGCCCATACGTTATAATTCACACAGACTCTGTATGCGTGTATATATGCACATTCACTATATATTCACTATATATTGTGATGTATAGAGTTACCAGCATAATACATTTAGTCTTCCTTTTATGCAAAAAGTAGCAGATATGACTACTGATGTTAGTACACTAATATTAAAGAGTTTGCTATTCTCAGATTTTCTCTTAAGCAGATTTTTTTTTTAAATAAGCTATTTCAGTGGCATATTTTTATAAATTCAACCATAGTTCTCTTCCCTGTCTTCTGTAGTATATACTTTATTGCACTAATTCATGTAGATTTAATAGTGTCTGTGCTATATAAGTAAATAATTTTAATTTGGCCATCTGCCCTAGAAAATACTTCATTACAATACATCTCCAAGGCCATACTCAGGCTTGCACTCAGAGACATCAGGGAAGATATCTAATGGAAGTTTATGAGGGCAGCAGATGTTCATTCCTGCTGTTTGATGTTGGTGACATCTGAGACTTTACCACTAAGAAATCCAAGAATAGAAGGAGTCACAAGAGCAGCATGCAAATTCCTGCAAACATTCTACTAATGAGATCATTATTAAAAGAAACCAGTAGGAATTTATGTGCAGTCAATTCTAAGAGCTTCTTCAGCAGTTTATTCCTCTTTGGTACATTCCCTTCCCTTACTTCTAAACAGAATTCAGAATTGCCCCATTGGTCAGGCTCATTTTATGAAAGCTAAATACCTGAGGCTCTGTAAGGCTTTTGGGGCTGGGAGCTCTCTACAAAATCAGAGGGTTCTTGTGATGAAGTATCTTCAACTAGAGCACAGGTATTTACTCACCTATTTACTCCTGTTGGACCTAAAATTTACTGAGTTGAATGGTTGTTATTTTCATTCATGTAAAGTTGTTTTTTTTTTAAATATTTACACATATATCTTTATCTCAGATTCAATGGCTGATACCAGAAAATTTTATGCCTGTTTTGCAGCAAAAACATAGCATAAAAATATTCAAGTACTTAAATTATTTGTAAGCCTAAGTTCTGTTTTCCAAAGTGACAGTGGCATTTACAGACCCCAAATAAATTGATTGTCAATGGGGCTCTGGTTTCTATTTATGTAATTAATTTATGATTATGAGACTTGGGCTCCTATGTCACATAAGAACCATTAGCAAGTTTCTGTTAAAGATTCATGAATAAATAAATTCACAAAGATCAAATGAACAATTACACGGTAGATACACTGAGGGATGAAAAGTTATCGGTAATAATAACTACTATTGCTTCTAGTTGTCTGCTAATGTCTATGGACCATCACTTCCATACAAAATATTCCCAAGTATTAACCTTTCTAGGAAAAAATATGATTTTATCATATCAATGGAATTTAAGACTATCTACTATTGATCTCATTGATAGGACTTTTCTTGGAGGGGAGAAAGAGGATACAGGGATGCCAGTTATGATGATTTCAATGAAGTGAAAGAAAGTTCCAGATTTCGATGAAGGAAACTAGAGATTTAACATCTGCTAAAATCCATACAGATCAAAATATACAGCGAGAACAGCTCTCAATAGGTGAAATCTTTTAGTCACTAGATTTATACCACATACATAAAAAAATCTCACTAGCTTCCATTACTCAAGTGACTATATATGTAACCTGGGAGGTGAGACAAAAGGGAAAAAAGCAACCGTCCTGCAGCTTTCCAGCTTGCTTTTTTTGTTAACAGTCATTACTAAATTAAGCTCTGCAGTAGCAGATCCTTTCAACTGACTACCCTGGGCTTTAGATTAAGTTTTCAGTGACCAATGGATAAGACAAAGAATATAATGTATTATGTTAAGAATTCAGGCTCCTGCAACAATTAGTGGGAAAATATACTCACATGGTATTTGCAAAACTTCCTTTTTTATAGTTCACAGTACATGTACATATGTACATTTTAAAGGGCTACATTAACTGGAAAACAGAGACAATAGAGAAAGAAAAATTTCTTGACTCTACTGTTCTAAGGAAACACTGAATTCCCTCCACAGTCCACAGCATACAATCAAAACAAATTATTCATGACTTTACTAGAGGTGACAATGACAATAATAATTACAGAGGTCAAAATTCTTCTCTTTTTATGTATTCCCCCCTTCTATGCATTTACATCTCATTTTCAAGATAATTTGGTTTCCAGCCAAATAATTTCATTTTGGTATTTGCAGGTTTTCATTTTTGTTGTTGTTAAGACTTATTGTGGGCAATGCAGCAGCAGAACAAAGTGAACAACCAACCTCCAGACAAATATGTGCAAAATCAACCTTATTTCTATGGAGTCATTTCTTTTTGCCTTAGAAATTTTCCACCTTATTTGAGCTCTTATGCTTAGTGTTTTGTACACCGTGATTGAATGGGCAAATCACTGCAGCCCAGAAATGTTCTTTCACATACACAGTTCCTAACTAGCCCCCTTAACTTGTATTTATTTATTTTTTTCAACATGAAGGAAAAGAAAAAGGTCTTTATATGAGTAAAAACAGAATCTCTCCATAACATCATTCTATCTGTTATTGTCAATCATCTCCCTTAACCTTTATCCAGTAATGCATTTTTTGAAAACTGTTTTGTTGTGTTCTGTAAGATAATGGGGCCACAGGCACCGTTAACCAGTCATGCCTCCTCATTTTTCTAATAGCCTTAATGGCATAATAAAATATCATCAGCTAAATAAACACAAGACTGATAGTGAACAAATAACTATGCCCAAGAAACTCTCTTTTAATTCACACATTTGAGCCCTAGTCTTTTAATCTGCTACATAAATTCTCATAGCTGCTTGGTACAATTGCCAAATCAACCCTTTTGAAATTTCATCTGAAAAATGCCATAATGCAACACAACTGACTTTTGGCTAAACTGCTACTAAACTTCTCCTAAACTACAGCATAAGAAGGAACTTACCTCAAAATACCATGTTCCAGGGTGAACTATGTGTCTGTGCTTTTACAGTTAGTGACTAAGAATATAAATCAAATTAATAGATGGATTAGATAAAACTATATTAAAGATAAATTAAGTATTGATAAACTTGATAAATCATGATATTACTTTAATGTGCCACAACACAGAATGGCATATGGCAGAACCAAATGTCATTTAGAATGCTGAAATGTACTACAGAATCAGACTAGTGATATGACAGGAACACTAAAAAGCAAAATAGAAATCTGGAAGAGTAGTCTCTAGTAGTGAAAACTTCCGGCTTTTAGTTCTAGTGTAGCCGAATATAAGACTACAAGACAAAAATCACAAACAAACCAAAACCAAACCCACAACCCAGTAAACGCTATTACTACCTTTCTTCTTTATCCTTATATCAATAAAAAATACCACTCAACTTAAATAACTGAACACTTGCTAGGAATGGGGCTCAGGACAAATTCCAAAAGACTAATAACTGACATTCAAATTGTTAAATTCTGCAATTAAGATCAATGTCACTGATTCAGGCAGGAAGACCAGTTATCCTGCAATTTCATGTATGAAGATACATATAAACAGTAAGAGAAGTTTCCTGCTGTGGATACTATGTAGAAATAAGAACATATTACTGAGATTTTAAAATCCTTTATCCGTAAGTACTGTCTTGGTCCATTTACAAATCCTATTTTCTAAAACACTGGATGTTTGTATAAGAACAATTATAAGAATATTCCTGCAGTTCTTTAAAGAGATTTTTTCCGTAAACAAGTCATAAATCTTTCTTAAATATTTTTCATCTCAAAAGAGATATTTAGTCAAAACTGACTTCATACTTTTGAGTTATGTGTGTGATTTCCCTACTTCTAGCAGAAAAATAAGTATCATCAGAAACATGGTAGAAGCAAGTATGATGTAATGGTTAACTTAACAGAGTAACGAGACCATCTAATAAATCATATGCTGTAGTTGTCATACACATTTTCACTTTCATGAGATCAAGGCTATACCTTCTGTGCCAAAATCTACAATCTTCACAAGTTGTCAGGATTTGACAAGGGGCTCATCTAGGAAAGCATCAGAAAACAAAAATGAATTATTTGCTCCATGTAAGCACTTGACATCTGGATCTCAACTCAAACATGACCCTGAGAAATGAAGGAATCTGCATTACAGTGATAATATCAGTTTCCATTTCACACAGAGCAAAGAGCGTGTAGGTGAAAATGCATGTTTAAAAAGAAACTAAAGTAAAAATAAAATATTTCATAAGCTTGACTTCTAAAGCAAAACAGTGGTGGTTAGTGCATTTAATGCTATCTAAACTGGCAGCCTGGGAGACTGATACAATTTTCTTGAGCCAGTATGCAAGCAGAGTGTCTCACAAGCTTTCCAATGAACTAAAGCATGTAAGGACCATTTACAAACATGACAGGACATTAATTAATTCAAAAGGTCCTGAAAATACTGTTAGGAAGAACATTATATTAACAGAATTTTTATTGCATGAGATTTAACAGATCATTTACATTAGTTCTCCTACTTACACAGTTCTCCCAACAATCACTTGCTTACACTATTGGTTTTAGGGTAAACTGAATAAGAGTCTAAGCCAAAGTAGTACAATTTCTTCTTCATCTTTTCCGTGGGAGTCAACTGAACCTTGAGATCTAATTGCCATATGTTAACGTGAATATTAACATTGCTGTAGTCAGAAAATATCTAATCCTCTTAAAAATATTTCCACAATGTTTGATATTATACTAAAAATAATTGACCTAGACAAGAAGCATCAAGAAAGCCATTATTATTTCTAGCTGAACGACAGACAAAGCTAGTGACAAGCAAATGTAGACAACCTACCAGCTATGTATCTCTTTTCTTTTAAATGGCAGTGCAAAAGAATGGATTGATTCAACAAAGATATTGGGCAACTAGAATATAGAAAAACATGGAGACCTGCTACAAGCCAGCTGGAACCAGTTTCTTCTTACTTGCCTGAGTAACATCGTTTTAAAGATTCAAGATGCAAACATGTTGAAGTAACCTGAAGACCATTTAACAATTTGACATATACAGAGAGAAAGAGCCAAGGCAAGAGCAATGTATGTGGCTCCCAGGAGGATAATCCACCTGAGTTATAACATTTTCAAATGTGCTGCATAATGTAAGTATTAATAGGACACAGGTGCCTTTGCTGTTGCATAGAAACAGGTGCACTGAGGCGAACCAAGTTATTTTTAATAAAGTAATTTCCATTTTAGACAACATAAGGTGGAGATTCTAGAAACAGCTTCCAAATTCTGAAGTGCTTGGTGCTGCCCACTAACACACACACAAGTAAAAATACAGTACCATGTTGGATTAAACATCAGAACTGGAGATAGGATAAAACCTTGGTGCCAAAAATTAATCCAGGAAACACTACTATTCAAGCATATCTACCAGGCTAAAGGTCTAAGAAACAAAGAATCATGCCACTGAAAATATCACTGGCATGCAGATTCACCAAATTAAACCAATGTCATAAACAGGAAGAGTAAAAAAAAGATGATATGCTGTAATAGTATCTTTAGCTTGCACTATGACGTAAAATCTAAGTAATTCTGTAAAAACAATAAGCTACCTTTACTGCAGACTACTGTCATCACATTGTGATACAGTCTCAGGCTCTGACTGTAAAACAATGCTAGGAGAGGCTTAGCTGTACTTGAACGGAAACTTTACAAAAAACACGGTGTATTTCTGAATGCAGTGTCAGCAATATACTAGCCAGATTGGAGTCGTTTTTTCAAAGAAACAGTCTTAGCCAGCATCTAAGCTTGGCACTTAAGACCTCTGATGCACACCACCCTTTCATCTCAGGTTCATCACTAGCCACATGTAATTATTGAAATAACATGCCTTTTGAGAAAATATAGCTATTACTAGCTCTAGAGTGTACAGAACATTATCGTCTGAGGAAACTAATTACATTTCCAGCAGGTTCTTCTCTATTTCCTCACTTAAGCTATTTTGAAATATTGTTCAGTGGTAAGAACCAGCTGTAGTATTCCAACAAAGAAATAGTTCATTTAACTGCTAAGCAAACAATAAATAGCTACAATTAGTTGCAGCCTGAAGGGGCAATGGCTTATGCTGATTACAGATTTGGTACCTTAAATTCAGAAGTATTGGTCCTACTAGCATTTTGGCTGCAAAATATAACTACCTCCTTGTACTAGATTTGATCCATAAAATCCAATTCTTGGGATATGTTTCCATATTTCCCTATGATGCAGAGGGATCCCCATTTCAGCTCCAGTATGTCTCCAGTCCATATGTGTGCAAAGCTTTATGGGAGCCTCTGTAGGTAAAAGGATCCATAAAAAATCATATCCGCATTCTATCAAACAGTATAATCTAAAGGTAAAGGAGAAATGGAGATGACAATGCGGATACAAATGGGTTATTAAAATTGTAAATTTCCATCTGTTATTACAAATCAAGACTGCATTAACCCTGACCATAGGGGGAAAAATGTAACAATGCTGAAAAGCACAAGAACCTTCCAGTAATAGCAAAATAGCAGATGCAACCTACATTGTGGATTTAAATGCACTGTATGGCTAGCAGAACCAATTTTAAAATATAGAGAACTTAGGGGATGGCAAATTTCAGGGTCATTTCAGGGTGTTTGTGAATAAAAATATCAGCAAACAAAGTTTTTCTCAGTTAATAGAGTGCTTATTAATAGAATTTGAAGAGGTAGATTGAGGTATCTTCAGGACAACTATAATGACCTCAAGTGAGAACCCTGATAATTATATGTCACCATACTTCATTTTTTCATGTATCAACAGCTTGTTGTGATTTCTGAAAAGGTTACGCAGAAGCTCCTTACTTCAGATAGTGCATCTTTTTTACAATGAAAGGACAATTTTATATTAAACAAACTGGGAGACTCATTTACAATTCTAGGTCTGATATAGACTTCCTGTGTGATTTTTAATTCAATTTCACTGTACTTCATCTCCCCATCTGTTTTGAGAATGCTAAGACACTACAATAACGAAGACCACATAAGAAACTAGACATGTGTATTGCAACCTTCCTTAGCAACAAAAAACTCAGGGCTTGTGTCTCTTTAGGAAGATTGATAATGGATGTTCAATCTTAACATCCTAAGAAGAAATTTTTTTTTATCAGGGACATATTGTGTATCTTGATTAACTGCATATCTACGGTATAAAAAATAAATGTCAGGGCCATTAGGTGAGAAATTGTAGCTTTTTTTTAGTTCAAAACTCATACTCCAAAATTGTATTGTATATTAAAAAAATTAATCAAATATGTATGTGTATATGGTCTATACAAATAATTATCATACATGGAAAAGACATTTGTAAGAAGTACACTCTCAAGTTAGATCCATCACACTCTTGTGTACCATCTGAAACTAGCAACTTGTTTTGAAGATGTATGTCCTGGTGGGGTGAAGTTGTTGATACCACAGAGATTAATTTGTTGATATTCTTAAAAAAGACTCTTTAATGTTAAGACATTTTAAGCAAGATCAATTCATGTAACTTCTTAATTCATCAGTTTTTTATATTCTTTGTCCATCACTAGCATTTTTCTTAATTTTATTCTACACTCATCAGCAAGACAAGGCACTAAAAGCACTAGCAACTGCCCAGAAAAGAGGACAGAACAAGGGCAGGAGACTGAAGTGAAGGGACCAAGCCATTCTATCTCTAGTGCAAGTGCTGTAAGCTCTGATGCAATGTGGTCACCAGCATATATCTGATACTGTGCAGATGAATGCAATTTATGCCTTCAATAATTTATAAGGTATTTCAACATGCTATTCTTATTCTACACATAGTAATAGATATGTGGAGTATGGTCCGTAATGTTGGATGCTTATTTTGCAGAAGAGTATTGCTCCCCTTCTGAGAACCTTTGATAATTGGCAATGTTTAGAGAAGCTGACAACATTTTATATTAGAAGTTCCAGTGGGTGCATTATGTGCTGATTGCTTTCTCTGTCAATTCATTTTGTTTGCACAGTAATAGTATAGAAATGAAACTATCACAAATATTCAGCTCACAAAATCAGAAGCAAGATGGGCAGCCCATGTATTCAACCATGATAGATCCAGTTCAAAGCCTCACAACATGACAAAATAATGAGCGGCCCTTTCATAACAATCCTTTTCAGAAATATAATTATTAACACCACCAAAAATCCTAGGGTGTGTTAATTGTTGATGGGTATGGTTGCATTTTTGCAACAAATAGCGGTGCAAAACTAGCAGTAGTCAGACAGCTGTTCATCCTCCCCATGCAGAACAAGTTCCCCTAAGTAATATTGAGTTCCTACAAGAAAGCGTTCCCTTTATGAAGGCCAATGATGTTTTAAGGTTCTAGTTCAGGGATGGAAAGAAAGAATATACTACCTTAACCTGAAATTCATTTGGAAAACACAGAGACACCAGAATAATGACACTGATCACACAAGAATACTTCTGGACAGAAGGTGAAAAAAATAAAATATCAGTCTACTGAAACTGCAAAGCAAATGTAAATGGGCAGAATATAATAACCAGGGTTGGACAGCACACTGAGGTTCAGATTTACACCTGATGTGAAAGATGGCACAAAAAATACAGCATCTTCTCTAGTACAAAGGCCTTGGTTTCATAATGACTTGGAGAGATGAGTGTTGTCTACTGAAATACAAATGCCAGTTGCTAAACCTTTCTAATTATCTATTTCTCTAGGAGAAAATAAGCTTATAGGTTATCAGGAGTGGTCAACA
Source organism: Fratercula arctica (assembly GCA_947846985.1). Lineage (NCBI taxonomy): Eukaryota > Metazoa > Chordata > Aves > Charadriiformes > Alcidae > Fratercula > Fratercula arctica. The sequence continues at coordinate 49,962,712 of CANTUZ010000005.1, read as the reverse complement.
TGGATTCACCAAGGGGAAATCATGCTTGACCAATCTGACAGCTTTCTGTGATGGCATGACTGGCTGGGTGGACGAGGGGAGAGCAGTGGACATTGTCTATCTCAACTTCAGCAAGGCTTTTGACACTGTCTCCCATAACATCCTTATAGGTAAGCTTAAGAAGTGTGGGTTAGTTGAGTGGACAGTGAGGTGGATTGAGAACTGGATGAGTGGCAGAGCTCAGAGGGTTGTGATCAGTGGCACAGAATCTAGTTGGAGGCATATAACTAGTGGTGTTCCCCGGGGGTCAGTACTGGGTCCAGTCATGTTCAACATATTCATTAATGACCTGGATGACGGGACCGAGTGTACCCTCAGCAAGTTTGCTGATGATACAAAACTGGGAGGAGTGGTTGATACATCAGAAGGCTGTGCTGGCATTCAACAAGACCTGGACAGGCTAGAGAGTTGGACGGAGAGGAAACTAATGAAGTTCAACAAAGGCAAGTGTATGGTCCTGCAACTAGGGAGGACTAATACCATGCACCAGTACAGGTTAGGGGCTGACCTGCTGGAAAGCAGCTCTGCAGAGAGGAACCTAGGAGTTCTGGTGGACAACAAGTTGACCATGAGCCACCACTGTGCCCTTGTGGCCAAGAAGGCCAACGGTATCCTGCGGTGCATTAAAAAGAGCATGGCCAGCAGCTTAAGGTAGGTCATCCTCCCCCTCTACTCTGCCCTGGTGAGGCCACATCTGGAGTACTGTGTCCAGTTCTGGGCTCCCCAGTTCAAGGAAGACAAGGAACTACTGGAGAGAGTCCAGCGGAGGGCTACAGAGATGATGAAGGGAATGAAGCACCTCTCTTATGAGGAAAGGCTGGGAGACCTGGGTCTGTTTAGTCTGGAGAAGACTGAGAAGGGATCTTATCAGTGCTTACAAATATCTAAAGGGCCAGTGTCAAGAGGATGGGGCCAGACTCTTTTCATTGGTACCCGGTGACAGGACAAGGGGCAATGGGCACAAATTGCAACACAGGAAATTCCATCTGAACATGAGGAAAAACTTCATTACTTTGAGGGTGACAGAGCACTGGAACAGGCTGCCCAGAGAGGTGGTGGAGTCTCTTTCTCTGGAGATATTTAAAACCCACCCAGATGTGTTCCTGTGCAACCTGCTTTAGGTGAACCTGCTTTGGCAGGGGGCTTGGACTAAATGATCTCTAGAGGTACCTTCCAACACCTACCATTCTGTTATTCTGTGATTCTGTGAAAACTGTGTTCCTGATTCTTGATTTTAGTTATTAAAGGCAACATGAAGAATTGTAGATTTTGACATTTCCTTTGTAACCCACTACACAGCCACAGATCTTGCAATAATTACTAGCTAAAGGATACAAGACAGAGATGTACAGCCCTGGGGAAAAAAAAAAAAAAATTACTTTCAACCCTGAAAACTCCGGTTGGAACCCCCACCTCTAAAACTATTTCCCCAAAATTCTTTAAACAATTATTCTATTTCCTGTAAACACATTCTATTTGAAGAAACAAATTTATACACTCTATTGTGAAGAAATACAAAATGAAATTTTTCATTTCTGAGGGCGGTGAGACACTGGAAAAGGTTGCCCAAAGAAGTTGTGGATGTCCCATCCCTGGAAGTGATCAAGGCCAGGTTTGATGGGGCTTTGAGCAACCTGTTTTATTATTGTATATTGTTTTTTATTGTATATTTTTTCCATTTGCTTAATTCAGTACGAACGGAATGCAATCTTTTTGCGTGTTTCCTCAATGGATATTACTTAAAGTACCAACAGCGCTGAGAGATCTTGGTCTTAGAAAAAGCAGTTTCAAAGCAGGGAAAAGGCCATTCATCCTGGTCATTATCATTCTCAGACGCAAGCCTGTTGCTCAGTGGGATAGCATTCACGGAAACTAAGCTCAGCAAAGCCAGTCTTTGCCAAATGGCTCCCTTCCTTCAAGATGGAGAGGCTTTTTGTGAAACACTTTTCTCCTTATTTCTTCTGCATAAGACAGGAACAGATGAAGGTAGCTGTCCATGATCTAAACACAAGGGAGGACTTGAACCTTGTTCTTTGAAGCAGTTTTATCCACTGTATAGGAGACTGTGAACATTTTTTTAGCACAGCGAGCCAAATCAACTGTGTAGATTTATACTGTGCTTTAGTACAGATGAAGGTGTTTAAGCTGAAGAAAATATATATCTGTGTATTCACTTCACAGATAATACGACACAATACCATTACTAACGTTAAGCAAATATTAGTGTCTTAGGAATTATCAGTGTTCACCCCAAAATTTTATACTGTTTGGGGTTTTTTTTACCTCTAGGCTCATTTCTATTTTCTCTCCAGAAACAGGCTAGCACATTGGTTTACTAGGAGAGATCTTTCTCAAAAATAACTGGTAGACTGTATATATTTGCACCAGGAAATTTTCAATTCATCCTACACATTTATTCAGAGCAGAAGCTGAAGTCAGACACTTATAAGGTAGGAGATCCACATCTCTCCACTGTATCAGAAATGACCAAACTCTTTTCAAAGGAAATGTCACATTCAAAAACTCACAAGAAGTTGCTGCTTACTGAACTACAGAAGAATTATTACTGTAATTTAAACATCAAATAATTGCTAATAGCCAATACATTGAAGAAGATACCAATCTGATTTCAGACCACAAGTGAAAACCTGTGGAAAATAAACTATTATTTACCCACTCAGTGTAATCATATTCTGTCTGTCTATTACAAGTGTGCAGAGAAAATCACTGAGGCACAACATAAGCCCTTTACAAAGTGGTTTACTGTTGGGATTTGTGAAAAAAAATAATCAATGTTTATTTCGGCAGATTAGTCTGGGTCTTCCAGTCATGAATTAGTTTGGAGGAAAATCCGAGTTATGCAGTGATGCACAATCTCACTAATTCTTAACCTCCATAAATGTAAAATTCAACTCTTTTCTTCCAAAGCTTTGGTAGATATTTAAGATGAAACTTAGTCCAGTTTTATACAGTACTAAAAGAAATAATATTTTTTATCTAGAGGAATCCTGCTGATTTTTTTACCTTATATTTTCCTATGCGTGTCTAGTACCTTGTCCCTAACTACATTTCAAAGAGAACAAAAATACATAGACAGAAGGAAACTTTTTTTCCAAGTCTTGTGAGATGAATGTACGGTTTTTAAAGACTGTGAGGAAAATTTAAGTGAAGTCAATGCTTATTCCTTGAGATTAACAGTAATGGCATCTAAACCAATTTTCATTCTATTCTACTGTAATACTGGTCCCAATCTGCCAAAGCATTTAAGCAGTATCGTTACATGCAAAAAACCTGATCATGTTCTTAAAGATAAGCAAGGGCCCTAATGATTTGTTGGATTGAAGCCAATATAAGTATTCAGTTTAATACTTGAGAGTAGAGCTGCAGAAGGGCAGAAACTCAAGGCTTTTTACAAGTCATACGTATAAACTATCACCTGGAATTCACAATCAATTCGTAAGACCCCAGTTAAAGTATTCAATAATTATAAAAATATTAGTTCAGCATATTCATTCAAACAAATATCATGGACAAATTAAGTGGACTAACAGTATGGTTTTTAAATCTGAGTAAAGAAAAATTGGGGAAAGGCAGCTTTTTGCTGTAGAAGTTTTGCAGTCTATAAACTACTTTGTAAATAAACAGGAATTACTCATGTTATTGGAGTAAATGTTCTTGTGGGAAATGCACATGCAAGGTGAATGTAGAACAATGCAAGCTGTCTGTCATCAGCATCCCTAGACTTTAGACATTTGGGAAAAATGTTTCACTTTTCCAGTGATAACAGGAAAGAAGATTATGAGACAAGACACAGTCTTCAAATTGATGTCTTAAAGTAGCTTCCTATAACACTTGTAATACTGAAAAATAGTTTAAATGTATACAAGACTCCAATAGGATTACAACATGTAGGCTCATGTGGTTTATCAGATATTAGGGAAACTCTGTGTGTAAGACTTTCAAACCCAAAATATTTCACAAAGCACATGGAAAATAAAAACTCATTAAAAAAAATAAAAATCTCTTTGTCCAGACAGTAGTTTATAGGGCTTAATAAATTCCAGTTTTTCCTCCTATTTGGATGGGAACCATCACTATTACCTAGAAGACAACTATGTTGCATTAGTTAATCCAGATGTTGTCCTTATGCTGGCAACACTGAGACATAAAATATTGCAAATGACAAATTTTAGACTCCTGTCCCTAGACAGATGAAGGGATCAATATAAGCTGTTTCTTCCTTACTCCTGGCAAAGAGTGCATGTGGAATAAGGGACATACTCAAGATGATGAATGTTGGATAGATTTATCCTTTTGCCACCTGTTTCAAAGGGTTATTTACCCCACCAACCATTTGAGCTAGTATATGACAATGATTTGTGTACATCTTTGATACAGCTACTTTCAAAACACAAAACATCTACTATAGGTACAAAGACAGACATCATCACAGATTTATCTTATGCTATGAAGATGCTAAGACCAACCATGTACTTCAATGAAGAGTAAACAACAACAAAAAACTAAACCACAATCACCTCATAATCTGCACAATTAGATAATTAGAGTTATTGCTACAGACACTGCAACTCAAAATAAACTTGGGGATTTTAGTGGAGGCAAACCCCAAGCCTGTCATGCTGATTTCCCTGTTTGTCAGCATTTGGGAACAGCCTATCTATTTTCATTTGAACTTGCACTTGAGGTATTTAAATTGCTTTGACTGATTGAGGTGTGCAGCATTAATTTCTGGATTTCTTACAGCTAAATTTATTCTTCAGGAATGAACTATTTCAATGTGTTGGATCAAAGGAAGCCTCTACAATTCATCAATTTAATGAAAACTGGTCATTCATTTTTATTAGAATTCTTTTCTTTCTTCCAAAATAAATATCAGTACTAGATATTCATTGCAAAAAGTATTTCTGCACACTTGCACTAGTCTGGAGAGAGAAAGGAGAAGAAAATGGGTGGAGTGGTAGAGGAGTGGGAGAAATTAATTCAATCTTTTGTTATCAGCTAAATGTACATGCATTATTTACTTTAAGAATAAAATTAAAACATAACTATTAGTAAGCGCTAGTTTTATAATTTTACTTTAAGAAAACAATTCCAATGTGCAAACTCAATTAATATAAAGAATCCAGTAATAAAACCGAGCAGTCCATTAGCCAGACAAAATAAGGATGATGGTTGTGTTACAATTCAACAAAGTATTAAAAGACAGGGCTGTTTAATTAATGTTTAAAGTACATATGCTGAAGTTTAACCAGCCCTTAGAATTTAAAAATAAAAATTTTTTTAAAAATCATTTTAAGCAAAGGTTGCAATGGATTTTGTGCAAACAGTGTTCTTCGGAGGAAAAAAAATAACTATTGCAAAACACAACGTAAGTTTCTTGTCATTATTCAGTTAGAGGAGCCAAACTCCAAACAACCACAAAATATTTGAAGATGGAAGGGACATCTGGAGATCATCTCACCTTACCTTCCTGCTCAAAGCAGGGTCAATCAGAGCACGTTGCCCAGGACTGACACTCCACAACCTCTCTGGTCAACCTGTTCCACTGTTTGACTACCCTAATAATATATATTGTTCCCCTTATGTTTATATAGTATTTTGCAGAGCTAGAAAGATGCTGTAAGGGCAAAAAGAGGAAGAAAAGTGGCCTTGATGGCTTCACAATTCTTCAGAAAATGTGAAGAAGGAAGCTTATTAATTAGGCTCAAATAGTAATCAAATTTGAGATGGAAAACTGACAGTTTGGGGGGTGGGGGGGAGGGGGGCGACGTGTAGAGGAATGGTGTTAAAATAGTCTTATAGCAGGTATAGGAAAGGTTTTGAACCTGAAAGTTGACATAAAGACTCTGCACAAAAAATCTGAAGTACTGAATCCAGATTTGGGCCTTAACTCAGTTATGTTCAGTTCCAAAGGATCCAATATATCAGTTCATCACGATCATGTTTCCCTGTCAGGGTATTTGGCAGTGCTACTTACCTACGAGTTTCACTATTAAATTGTTTTGGTATGTGGGCCTGATTTTGCCTGCCTCATAATACAGCATAGCAGAATAGCTGTCTGTATTCAAGTTTGCCAGTGTAAAAGGTCTGACGCAAAACAAAAAACTGTTTGTTGTTATCCGTATCATCTTTTGATGCCAAAGTAAACACACTTTGTATGCCTTCCATTACCTAAAAGACAGCATAATTTTTTTTTCTTTCTGTGCCCTGAGCTCTGAAAATAATTCCCTGCACTGTCCACATCGAGTCTGTGACTAACTAGCACATTTCAGGCATTGCAGTTTATATCCTTAAGAGATATTAAGATGGTTATATGCCTCTCCTTTTGATCCTTTTTCCCCAACTCAATTCATTCTGCTAAACTATACACTATATATTTAGCACATTTAATCTTTACGTGTGAATTAATTCTCTGGCCTCTAATCATTCCTGTTGGTCTTATCCACATCTTAAAAATTTTTATTATCTACTCCTACCACCTCTGAGAATTTAAGGTCAGATACTGATAAAGTTCAACGTATGGGGAAGCATGTCACCAATATGACGAAGGACACTAAAAACATTTGCAGAAATGTAGGGGGAGGTTCCCCCTCATCACTACTGCCATCTGCTTTGAAAATGACAGCTAATAACAAAGACACAGAAAATCTAACAGAACAATAAGAAGACAGAACAGAAAAAGAACAAATTAGCCATTACCCCTTAATGAAGTCTTTAATTCGCTGTAGAAAATACGGATCGTCATTTGATTTTTATGGTTGCTATGAAAAAGCCACCTGACACATATCAATAAAATCTGCATGAGACTCCTTTTCTCTAGCTTGTATTTCTATCTCCTACTGCGTAGAAGTTGCAGAATATCATGAGGAGGGACTGACTTAATCACCATACATGACCTTTCGAGATGCTTTAAAAACCTTAGCAAATTAACATCTATTAGATCATGACCTTCTCACAAAAGGTGATATATTTAAATACCTACCTAGTACAATTATTGATAGTAATTGAAATAATGTTCACGCTAGAAGCAAAAAATAATGATTAGCATATCTTGTCATCATCTACTTTTTTAAAAAATAGATAAGTTGAGTCACAAAGCGTCAAGTGTATTTTTACATGACCAAAATGAAACAGATTTGTTCCAATGTACCATGCTGGTACTTTACACCCAAATCCTACACAAATGAGACTTACCACACAGATGAAGATGCATGAAGATACAACAGTCCCTACAAAAACTGTCCTTGCTGTCAGCTGGCTGTGTGCCCGCTGTGACTTCTTGCAAAGTAAAGCAACATTGTAAAGACAAAATAACTAATGTTTAAAACATGTGACCTATTAAGAAGCAATACAAGGCTGCCTAATGACATCTTTGAAGTAGGCCAAATTCCAGCAAAGAGGTCATACAGTGTAGCTGTTAAAGACAAACATGGTTAATTTAACATTTTACAGACAGAAAGTGCACATTTCAAGGAAATATTGCAAAACAGCATTTACTGGAAAAGCGCCTCCCTTCAAAATAGGCTGAAAGTAATTTTAAAGACTTTGTTAGCTCTTTTAAGAAAGGTTAATCATTATAAAAAACTTTGCAGGAATTTGAAATACTTTCTGCTCTAGAAACTGAGAGCCTCTAGCCACAAGCAAGAATGTAGAAAGAATAGATAAATGTATTCGCTTTGACCTGACATTCCCTGGACAATTTCTGAATAAAGTAAACTCAGCTTGAAGGAGAGAGATTGAAAAAACTGCTCAGCTGCCAGTCATAACACTAGCTGGAAGTCTTTTTCCCTGTCCATGAAAAATATTCAGTATGAAGATGTTGGGTTACAAGGAACAGTCACACAAAGGAGCAGAACAATTCTAAAAACAGACAAACTGTCAAGGACACAAAGAAACTTAAGAAATCAAGGATGAGTATAACATGGACTCAATTGACTATTGTTCTGCTTTGTAAAAAACTTAACATAAATGAGCATGCTTTTGTTTGATAGTAATTATTTTTCTGTAATGAATGTGATGAACAAGGTGATTTTGATCTTGCTTCCAGAAAATAAGAACTGTGAATTCTTACTGAATTTGAGCAAACAAATTCAAAGGAAGAGGATGCTTTATGATACAGCATTTTGATAGGATATTTTAATTATATTTGAGTAATTTTACTTTTGAATCTTTTCCAACTTTCTTGTTAAAATCTTATATTAATTTTTAAGGTAGAGACTTTTACAAAATAAATTTATATATTTCCACAAAATTTTAAGAAAGAAGTTACAGAATATTTCAGGGTTAATTTCGAACAGGAAACCCTCCAGCTTTTATAATAAAAAAAAATCCTGTTAAAATATCTTTTAATCTATTTGCTGCTCTAAATTCAAGATTATGTTCTTTTAAATACGTAAAATACTCATCCATCGTCTGTATTTTCTCCCTCAAACATAGTTCTTCCTCACAAAAGAATGCAAGATTAGAAACTGTCTGTATTCCAATTAGTTACATTTGTTTGTTTGTTTGTTCAATCTTATACACATCTACCACTAGTAATGAAAGGGCTGAAACTCAGCACAGGCAGTGAATCCATTTTCAAAGTGTAGAGATAATAATAAATCATCTTAAAGTCCAGGTTTATCAGAAATGACTGAAATACATTACAGGGCAGCAAAAACTTCAATGGTTGGTTTGCCAACCAGTGGGGTGGAATTAAAAATGCATTAAAATTTATAGAAAGGAAAGTAAATAGCAGAGAGTTTAGATTGGTTTTGACATAGTTACACGAAGCATTATTTCTCTTTGTGTGGCTAATAAAATAAAACTCTACAGAATGGGAGAAACATTCTCTTTTGGAAGCTGAAAAGTGAAAAAAAATCCATTATTAATTAAATTTACTGCTTATTCCCTGCACTGCATGTCAGTGATGCATTTCAGAAGAAAAGTGCAATGGAAGGTTCTTTTCTCTGCTTCCCCAGACCATTAGTTCCTCCTTTAGGTTTTTAACAAATGGGTTCTGTTCAACCTTTGCAGATACAAGTGTAAAACATACACACACATTTGCACAGGAAGATGAGTTGACCTACTGTAAGAATAATGACATCTCACAATTATACAACTACCTGAGTCCCACAAGCTTCCCAAAGCTTGTCAGACCATTATCTGACAAGACCAAATTTTTCTTCACAGCCAGAGGTGCATAAAACAATAAAAATGGAGATGTAGGAAGCACCTGTTTGAGACACACTTCCCATATAAGAAGAATTTTTAGGGAACTCTGAGGATGATACTTAATTTTCTAAGGGCTCAGTTGTCCCAGTGAGGCAGGGGCTGGCAGCGAAACTGCACAGCCATGCAGCTGTGGAGCTGAGCACAAGATTATTAGAGCTCCTAGAACCACACATCTTTAAGTTTCTACAGAAAAAGGTAAAAATGCAACTGTAAGGGTATTGTTTTCCACTGCCCATGCTTTAGGAAGATACTAAACTCTCTTTCTACACCGTAAGGCGGTATGCCATCTCTACGTCCTAGAGATGGCGTAAGACAACGTAGGGTGCACCTCGATTGTGGTAATAGACATTGATGAGAACAAGCTATCAAAAAAGTACCCTTTTTCCAACTAAGGCTCTAGACGTGGCAGAGGCACGTAAATTCCTTTAATTTTCAGGACTGCTCCAGCTATTTCTGGCTACAGCAGTTCTTCATTAGCTTCTACACTACATAGACATTTCAAACAGAGTAAAATGAGGGGAAAACTACTGCTCTGATCTGGGAGTCTTTTATACTCATTTTGCATTGACCAAGCAGACTGCATAAGGAATAAAGAGACCACTCATAACCAATGGAAAGAGCAGAATAAAATTACAGAGGCAAAATATAATTAATCAAGTTGCATTTGACCGTGACATAAAGGCTACCAGGCTACCAACCTACAGTGTCAGAGTCGTATTTTAGAGCTTTAAAATTGAGCACGGTCAAGACTTTCTTTATCTGTATCTCTAGAAGCACAAAAAAAACCTTCCTGGAAATACTCCAGAAATATCATTAGAAATATTCCTAGAAATATCCCTAGCAATTCCAGAAGTCTGGCTTTCTCCCCCCACCTTGTATCTTTTTCAACTGTTGTCCAGGTTTTGCTGCCTCAGCTTCACATTCTCATTAGGTCCTTCTTGTTGGTAGAGAAATTATTGTAGCTGACCTTGTAAAAGTCATATCAACTAAGAAGATAAGTTTTTACTATTTTATAGACTGGCCTCTATACCAAGGTATGTAGGCCTATGTCATCTTTTGTTTGTCCAACATATAACTGACATTCTAGGTAACGTCTCTGATTTCAAGCAAAAGAACTCCTCAGCTCCCAGTGAGAACATTTGTCAAGATCATACCAAATGGTAATTCCCTAACTTTCTTAGCCAGTTCCAGTCCTTTCTTTTTGCAAATAAGTCATTCAGAAAACTGCATGGAACCAGTTCCTAACTCTACTCTTACTGAAATAAAGGAGATAATATTTGCAGGTACAATCAGTATTTGAATACTGGATTGAAAGACAAGTGCTTTCACCCAAAGAAAAGAAAATGAAAGCTTGTCCTCAATTAAAGTTTCATGCATCTACGAACAGACAGCACACACACCTGCATTAATATATAATGGGAACTGGTTCTACCTGTCATTAGAATAAATCCATATTTAGTCAATGCAAATAGAAACTACGTATGAAACTATCATCATAGCAGCACCGGAATCTTAAAGATCTGTTTGAGATTTGGAAACGCAAGTTTTGCTTTAATTTTACTGCATACACTACACTACAGGTACTATAAGGAAGAAGAAAATACTTAAATATGCAATGTGTAGTCAACCTATAGAACCTAATCACTGAAGCTGATTTTCAAAGCAGGGAAGCTGTAGCCATGCAAGTTACAGTAGTGCTCTCTCATGCTTCAGGAATACAAACTGCTAATCTCTGCTGGTCATAAAGAAGCCTCTTCTTTAGGGCAGCAGTGGGGATAGGAAGTACACAGCTCACAGTGAATTATTTAGATGCTATAATATTTGAATTTTACCTTCATCTGAAAAAAAAACCCACCCAAACCAAACCAAATCAAAACCCAACAAACAAGAAAATGCCAAAATGCTCTGAGAATATGAAACTTTAGTTTTTAAAATGTGATGTTGGTCATTTGATTGGTCAGAAATCTAATGATGGAATATTGCAGGTTTAATAATTACACCACCAATTTCCACTCAGGAAAATTTCATGATCTTCCCTTATTTTGTCTTCATTTTTGTTACAGCATTTTATAGGGTTAAAAGAATTATGGATAGGCATCCATAAACAATGTTATGGATAATCACTACAACAAAGCAGTATGTGTCCATCCTTAGTTTTTTAAAAGGCAAGATGAAATGTGAGACATGCATATTTCTCATAACAATACCTCTCATTACAAGAGTAACAGTACCTCTAAGAAAGATCACATTCCCACCTACCTTTGCATTCTCTCAATTTCTTCAAGGTTTCCAATAAAAATGAACACTTACCCTTTGTTATTAAATACAAGGTCAGACAGAATAAGTGATTACAAATGGCCATTACTTTCCTGTCATCAGCCCAATTAAGGTTTCCAGCTGTCAGTATATAAGTTGCTGCACCATTAAAAATAAAGGGACATTCAGATGCATTGATCTGTATCAAAAATGCTTTATCAGGGGAAAAAAAGGGCAGAAATTATAATTGTCTTAAAGTGTCAAACTAATAGATGAAAATGTTAGAAGGAAGAAAGGGAGAGAGAACTCCCCCAGAGTTACTCAGGTGTCAGTTGATGCAAATGAGCTAATTGTTGCTGCACCCACCTCTACTCTTCACCTTTGATGGGGCACCCTGTCTTTGATCAGAAAGGTAGGACTTTGCAGAATACCCAAAGAGCTTATATGCTCCACTGAACCTATTGACTATAAAGAGACTTAGAAGGTATCTAGCAGGGGTATATATATTCTGCCAGACAACTATCCTTTCATTTTTATTTGACACTTTTTAAAAAAAAACCTGAGAAGCATGAATTGAGGAATAAAAATGTGTAAATGTACAGGAAGCATGGAGCAGATCAGAATCAAGCATTGTCACGGTAAAATACATATAATGATATTTGATTAACTTTTCATTTTCTTTCATTTTGGAAGTTTTCCAATCAATTGTAACACAATTTTTTTTTTTTTTTCCTAAAACACATCTGGAAAAATCTATTATTTAGCAAGCACTAATATAATCAGTCTTAAATAAAAATGTAGTTACCACTTTACTAACAACATATTCTTGTCCTTTCTCCTTTATCAGTTCTGCCAGGTTCTTTTGTTTTGTTTCCCTTTTTTTTTTTTTAATCTTTTAGAGTTTCTTTTTACAATTTAACAGAGGGAAGAAATTGACTTTTTCTATATTAAGAAAATGTTCAACATAAAATTCTGACTTCAAAAAATAAATAAATTGTGTTTGAAATGTAATAACCACCATAAAATTTAAACAATACCTTCTTGCACCTGAAAAATAAGAGAGAATGATGAACAATGTTCCAGGATCATATATAAGACACTAGTGTAACAGCTAAAACAATATACATTACATGTTCTGTATATTTTCCATGTTCAACATAGTCTTTGTAATATGAATATAACAATACTAAAAGCTGCTTGTTTTCTTAAAGCTAATTGTTTCCTTAAGCTCATTCTAGTTCAGCTTCATGGCAGAGGATCAGTAAAAATTTCTGATCTTCAGTACGTAAGGATCATACTATCCAATGTATTTAGTCAACTAAAACCAGATAGGAAGCCAGTGAGGCTTATAAAAGATCCAAAACAACTAATACTCATACAACCTTGATGAAATCAATAGGATTAGTCGTTTACTAATATTGTTTTCCTGGATGCCTAAATATCTTTTTATATCTGCCCTGTTGCTTTTGAAAATTGGGAACCTTTGAAAATTGGGAACCTTTGAAAATTGGGAACCTTTGAAAATTGAAATATTATTTGATTTGTCACCTCCAAAGCAGCAGCTAAGCAAGAGGGAGAGCCTGCCTGCATTACATAGTGAAGGGGTGTACACCCTTCATTTCAAGTTCACAGTAGAGGGACAATGCCTGCACTAAGTCATGCAAAATGGTTGTCTTTTAAAGTGAATATAATACTTTCAAAGATAAAAGTCAGACAGTTTTGAGTACAAAAATCTTGTGAGTAGGACATAATTTTTATATATTTCACTTAGGCGTCTAGTCTAATGCTAAACATTTCTTCTTGCCAGATCATTAAAGCCTTGGAAACCATTCTGATGCAACTGTAACACATTACTAGTGATAGTTCAGTAAAATGTCTAGAGATCGTAAAATACTACCGATCAAACTAAGAGTTGTAAAATCTTAAAGGAACCTGCAGAGTTAACATCAAATTAAATTTCCATGAGTCTCAGCTCTAATTTAGATGCATGTCATCTAAAGAATGAAAGATTTCTTAGACACCTGAACTCCACTTTCTGGTTTGGTTCTTCAGTGGGTTTGTTGTTGTGACGCAATCTGATAATACGCCTTTTGGTATGGGAGGCAGCCCTGCTACAGGGAGCATGAAAATTAAACTAGTATTTGTTGGTGTCCTGCATTGGATACTTGAATCCAGTCGTTGTCTATTATACAGAATGATAGTTTAAATCAGTATTTTACAAAAGAAACACAAAAAGAGTCAATATTTCACTTTGCAGAAGATTTCTGAGATACAGCTATGAAATCGAAATATCAAACATCTACAAACAGATTACTTCTATAAATCTTAAGGTGTCCTGCATCTTAAACTGCTATGCTTTTACATGGCAGGTGATTTTATAGCACGAGCTGTAAAATTAGGTCCTGGCAATTAGTTTTAAGAATTTCATTATGCCATTAATGAGCAGAGAGACCTTGTTCTTGATGTTCTGACAAACTTCTGAGGTACCTAGTCATGTTCAAATAACCAAGTTTTCTCTTCCTTTTTAAACTGTAAAATGTATTCATTTTTTTAGATCCCAATCCCTGCTGCACAGTAAAATATGATGGCCTTCATCTGAACACAGTGTAGCAAAACCAAATTACCCTTAAACCAAATTATCTGGCTATCGAGTGACCAGATCTCATCAGGCATAGCCAGGGCTCTTCTGTAGCTAGAAATTCTGCAACATCACAGGCAGCAGAAATTTTAGAGGCTGCAATACTTGACTGGCTTCCCTATAATACCCATAGCTCACAAAAATCACCTTGAATGGTCCCCATCTATTATCATAGAATAGTTAGAGTTGGAAGGGACCTTAAAGATCATCTAGTTCCAATCCCCCTGCCATGGGCAGGGACACCTCCCACTAGATCAGGCTGCTCAAAGCCTCATCCAGCCTGGCCTTGAACACCTTCAGGGGTGGGGCAGCCACAACTTCTCTGGGCAACATTTTCTGGTGTCTCACCACCCTCCCCATAAAGAATTTCTTCCTAATATCTCATCTAAAACTACCCTCTTTCAGTTTAAAACTGTTATTCCTCGTCCTAACCGTGTAATGAGTAAACCTGGTATTGTTCATATTTGTCTTCCGTACTATATCCCCTCAGAAACAAAGCTGGCTCACTGTTCTCTGTCCTCACTTACTGCCTTACATATTCAATATGTCATTTTAGTTCTCTTGTTTTCCAAGGTGCTATGGAAACAACAGGCAACTGCACTGCTGTATTGCAATACACTGTATTCATTTTTTTGCCCTTTTGTTAAAGTCAAGTTTATATTTTAAACAACTGAAATAACACTGGTTGTCTCAGTAGTAGCCTCTCCCCACAATTTCACTTTGAAATAAATGCAAAGAATCAACTGTATGAGGCAGACATCTTCCTTTTATGCAATGTACTAACAAAAGCTTTCCCACTACCAAGTGGAGGTGTATTGTCCTGTAGGTAGTAGACGGAGTAGTGATACCTTTTCATTGAAGGTAAAAAGTACTCTCATTTTAACTCTGAACAAGTTTTTCCTCATTTAAACACTGCTTTAAAGGAGGCAAGAAAAGGATGTTTCTAAGGTTACCTTTATAGATCATTTCAAAATAGTTATTTGGTGGCATAACAATGTTTCAGTTTGACATATCTTGCACCAAGTACGAAATACATGTTACTTTTACTGTCTGCACAGAAATGTGTGGATACTCAGCAATTCTGAAAATAAAGCCAGAATTAGTTCCGTACAGGCACATACAGGCAGTAAATACTTCTGAAACTTTAAACTTTGGTCTCCCTGGGGAGAAATTCACCCCTGTTTGAGAGTGGATACAGGACTACTATCCACTTATATCCTGACTGATTTCTTAGTTTGTGCACTGACTTTGTACTCACGTTCTGTTAAAGAATGACTGTCCACTTTTGTACCTCATTTTATCAACAAAGTAGGTATAATAATTGCTCTCAGGACTACTGTGAGTTGCACTTTGTTAAGTCTGAATGACCTTGAGATTCCTATACAGTAGTATCTGTCTAAATGCCAAATATAATCCTTTAAAATTAAGGCTTAGCTATGGGTGTCCCACAAGCCTTGAGTTTGGGTACACTGTCCCACCAGGAAAGAGACTCTGATCTGGAGTCACAAAAAACACCCTTCCCTTTCCTCCTGGATTGGAAGCAAGCCTCACTCCATCTGAGCAGCAGAGCCTACATTTCAAAAGCTCTATCCTAAAACATACAGCTCTGTGATGAGGTAGTAAGGGGTGTTTGTAGTGACTGATGATAATCATGCTCTCCGTTACACAGTTACGGACAGTGTACGTGGGCAAAGCAGAGGAACAGAGGAACAGAGTAAGTGTATGTGTATGTAGAGGAACAGCTGGGTAGAGAACAGAGTAAGCAGAGTTGAGCCACAAACTGCTGCTGATTTCTTCATTGTTTTATTAGTTTCACTGAACATCCTTCTATCATTATGCAGTAATTGCATGTTTTCTGTTTTGCAAAAGGAAACCCTACATGCTGAAAATAACCCTACATGCTGAAAATAACGTTAATCTTTGAAGACAGCAGGAGAGTCCATTCTTTTTGTGATAGGCTGGGACTGGGTTATTAGTTCGTGTTATCAATACTTGAGTTAGGGTCACTGAATTTTAACATCACTGTGGCCTTCTATGGCCTTTTAAAAATTTACAGTGAGATGAGCCTGAGAGCTCAGTGCAGCATTATCAGAGTATCATTGTCTTTCCATTTCTCTTCTAAAAGGCAAAGCAAGAAGCCCTGTTTGTTGTCATGATGAGAGAAGTTGATCAATGTAGTTGCTTATTTACCATGGCTAAGGCTTTCTACCAGCCTTTTCTCCTTTTTTTTTTCCTTACCACCCCCACCCCTCGCCATGGGTATGAGTACTAAACCGTAGAGCTCTACAGTATTTTGGAACAAATTCAGATTTTAGAAGCAGTATAAAGGGCTGTGCTGCTCTGACATTGTCCCCACAACCAGTAAAAGAGAATGCAAACAGACCACACAGGCAATTAAAAGAGCTAAAGTAATGGAATCTGGCGTCTAGCTATGCCTTATAGGTATCAGTTTGAAACTGTAGCATCCATAAAAATAATCCACACTCTATTGAAAGTGGTCAGCATTGCTGGGTAGGCTAGTTTTGTCCCACCAGACACTGAACCACCAATCTTCCAGATGATCATTAATTTAAAAGAAATGACTACTAAGAGTTTCTAACCAGCATAAACTCCAGGCAGTAGGACCAACTTTAGTTATAGCCAAGACATGAATTTCCACCCATTCAGATGACATTTTACAATTTAACTAGAGGGTTTTTGGTCACAGCTGACTGCACACTTGACCGTTATGCTCCTCCCATCCCACATTTTTCCTGTTTATTGTGCAATCCCTCCCCCCTCCTCCCCCCCCAATTTGTACAGTTCTGTAGGTTCGTAAAGAAGAAAAGCTGAAAATCCATTTGCACTGCCACAGACAGAACCTGTCAGGGTGCATATATAGTGTGCTCCCTTCTCTGGAAACCCCACAATTTAAGCCTGCACTCAGAATCAGCTAGAAAACTTAGTACAAAATGAGACAGTGCTATCACTCAACAATTATTCATGACAAAATAAAAGTTAAATGAATCAAAGTAGATAAAATATTGTCAAATTATATTATATTACTGTAGATCACTTGGAGACTTTTTTTTAAATAATGTTTTCATTTCAACCGGCTGCAAAGGACTTTACAAAGTGCAGAGCAAGACATCAAAAATTGTTGTATTGATCCTGAAATAAAGGCAAAAGTTTAGTAAAGTACTCAGCCATATTGCAGAAGAATTAAAAGTAAAAAATGAAGAAGAATCTCTCTCTTTTGGGAAAATATAGAGAAAAGTACTTAGGAAATAAGAATACATTTATTAGCCAAATTTTAATTGGGACGGAATTCATACCATAATTTATAATATCCAAAACACTACAAAAATTGTGTGGAAACATTAATGAACACAAGCGACTCCTACTCCTTACAAAGCCTTGGCTTTAAATCTCATTTAGAATTCATATAATATTTCCTACTATTTTTAAAACCAATTTCTGAACAACACCAGGTAGGTGTTTTCTCAGTCATACAGTATATCAGATTTAACCCTATGGAAGGTTATGAATCTTTCACAGCTTCTCCTATGGTAACAGGACAAATTGGATCAGAATTAGACTAATTTTCTCAACTGTACAAAAAACCAATCATCAAAATACCTGTAAATCCACAGCCATATGTTGTAAGAAAACATCCAGCCCCATCAGTCACCATGGAGCTTTATTTACGCACGGCTTTAATGGGCAAATTCACTATAACCACGAAGCAGACTAGCAGCATATGCTAGCCAACTGCTACCACCTTCATGCCATTATAGAAAGCAGCATGCATACACACATGCAAGCTGTGTCTGATCTAATGATCAATGTGGGCATCAAGTGATCCTCTGATTAAAGCCACAGGATATCCTAAAGAACAAGTTCATCAGTTTTCCAGAAACTGAGCCTAAACATTTGTTGCTACCTTTCTCCAACTTTTACTAGGAATAAGAGGAGAAAGGGATGAAAATCCTAACTCTTAATTTATTCTTTAACCCTCAGTATATAAAGGAGTGTATAAGATGCATTGCCTTTATGAAAAGAAAGTTCTTTTAATTTGTCTTGTGACACGACAATATAGTACTTAGGAACCTGATTTACGAGTCAACTTACATCATTATTAACTAGCCTCAAATTTTCTGACCACTGTTAGTTCTGTGGAAATGTGTATTTTTCCTGGTCAGATATTCCAGTTTCTGTTTCTTTGGTACTGCGAAAACACCTGATTCAAGGACAACACAGAAACAATAACAAGTTCAGCAGTAGCTTTGTCTTACACGTCTCTAGATTAAAATGGAAAGATATAGCAAGTCTGCATTTTCCGATTTTGAAGTATAGATTTTCAGTGGAAATGTAAGTGAACAGGAACTTCCTGGATAATCACCCATATAAAAGGAATAAAACCACAGGAGTGCCATACTTCTTGCTGAACAGCTCCTTCACAGTACTTGTCCACACCCCACACCCATTACAGTGGATTAATCCAATTTTTAGTTGACACAAAGTCTCCAGGTATGGAATAAGGACATCCAGTTGGGGATTTGATGCCAAATAGGCAGTTTAATTTTGCATTTGCATGCTAGCTGTATCAGATGCATTTTCCTATGCTCCAGCAAGAAATGCCTTCAAAGGCCACCACTATTTTCTTGAAAATGGCAGTACTGGCAGAATGAGATGTTGACATACAAGCAGGGACAGCGAAGTTAAAACTGAAGCATTGCCTACAAAAACAATATCCCACAAACCAAATTCCAATCCTAGAAACAATCAATTTAATTTAATTCTTAATATAATCCATTCTCAGGAGCAGGAAAGGAAGGGGAAGGGTGTAGTACCTTCTTAAAGAGCCATAGAATCTGGAGGCTCTGGGTTTGGGCTCACTAGACTTCAGAAAAGCGTAAGTTGCTAAGTGTCTTCTGGTGAAGATATCACTTCTTAGAGGGTGTTCAGAGTCTGGTAATGACTACAAAGATTTACCAAGTAGCTGGGGAGCTTTGAGAGCAGTTGATAAGCAGGATATAACAACGATTCTCCTGCTCTGTTACAAGATGTCATTGGGCTGAACACGTATTGGGATAACAAGGTGACAAGGTAATCTTAATGATCAGCACCCTCTAGATGTTTTGTTGGTTTTTTTCCCTGTAGCTGAAATTGCTGAAAAGTTGCTTTTCACTCATGAACCCATGAGTTGATTATCCCATGTGATAAGTGTCTTTGGTCTTCAAAAGTTTCACAGGAAATCTTTTGGCCCCAGTCTGATGTCACCAGCAAAAGGGAGAGTAAACTGTTGTCTAATTGCTATTTCCCCACCATTCACTCCTCAGGCAGTAAATGCTGTGTTTAAAAATTCATCAAAAATTTCCATTAGCTATATGTACAGCTTGCTTTCAAAAGCTCTTCTCTATGCGATACCAGTGCTTTCTTCAGATCTGTAATCGAAATAAGTGCACAACTGTAGTCGGGGGGTGGTTTTGGTCTCTGCTGGCCAATTCATTTTATCTGCAGATTTAAAGTGATGCAGTGATGAATATTAATAACACTGTTACTATGTAAAGGCAGCACTGATATTGATGGATGGCTAAAAGCACAGAATAAAAAGGAGGGATATTCCCTCTCTTCAGTTAATGTCATTTTCCCACTCCCCGATGCCCTTCCCCCACACTGCTTTTCATAATGTGTGGCTATTTTTATAAATTTCTCAAGAGGTAGGTACTTATTAAGTCTTTATAAAATTTTCCAGTAGTAGATCAGACATTTATGCTCATATTCTGTCTTTGACACTGCATGTAGAACTTAAGGAGGAAGATGAGCAATTAGGATTGTGTGTTGTTTTCTGTAGCAGATTTCACACATTATATAAGAGTCTGTTATGAAGTAATGATTACAGACACATTACACTGTATTATTTAATGAACTCTCTAACAGAACAGTTTAGATGTGTTTTGGTATGAAGCACTTTAATTTTTACTTTAAAAGAAGCCATGATCTGTATCTATTCTGATGACTGTGATTTTATATAATCACCAAAATACCTGTGAGCAATAGATTTCAATAAAATGCATGATGACCTTCTATCCCCCATCTATTTGGGAAACTATACCATGTTTTGTTATGCAGTACCTTGCATCACACATTTTTCCTTCAGAAGCAGAGAAAAATAACCAGGTTGAGTTCTTATGGTTCCAGATAATCCAGGGTCTTCTTTAATCCATGTTACCCCTGAGGATGTGCTCCGGCATAATTTCAAGCAGACGCAGATGATAGCTTCATATTTCAATGACTCCAAAGAATCACTAACTGAATCTGGTTTGTTGTTAGTCATATGGTAACTGATCAAAATGAATATGAGAAATGAGCAGCTAGCACAGATAGATATCTTCCTAAACTGTCATACATATTACAAATCTTTCAGCTGCCATGTAACCTCTCTCCTGGGAAACATGCAAATGGATCTAAAAACCAAATGCGACATACCCTGGTGTCCCTTATCTGAATTGAGTATCTTAGCTATCCATCTGTACTTTAAAAGACATTACCTTCTTCCAAGGCCACATTTTGAAATGAAGGTAGCTGTAGCTGATCCACTGTGCATCCCCATCCTATAGATTCATATATTCAGATAGTTTCATTAACCTGGCTTTAGCTTGACCATACTAGTTACAAAGCTTCTTTTTACTGAGGCACAGGCAAAGCAAGTGTGACTCATCTGCAATATATGAAATAAACATTGAAAGATCCAAAGACAACAGTGAACTTTTAAGGTCATCGATGTCCACACTTTACAGTTGGAGATCAAATACACCCAATCTCAAAAGATGCCTATAATTTCTAATAACTGAGTCTTCCAATGCACACATAATAGAGAATACAAAATTTCAGTTATGTGTTGAGTAAATCCAAAGTGATATCCAGGATCTGAATATTAGAAACCCTTAGCATGTGAAGCCAGAAATGGCTACTCTATATTTTCTTTAAAAGAAAAAAGCAATAATTTGATCAAATTCTTCAGTCTGCAATTTAACATATATATTTATTGCAAGCTAATCTTCCATCCAAAAATGAGATCTTTTTCAAATTGAAGAACTAGTTATTCCTTAGAAATTGATTTTATATATATCCTGTTTTCATTGATACAAGTTTGCAGCATAATCATCTTCATTTACACAAATCCCCATTGTCATTTCTCAGGGACCTGCTAGTCTTGTTCAACTTCCCATACTCTGTTACCATGTGTCAAAAAGAAAGCATTATGCCTTATTAGGTGACATTACAAATAGAACCTTCATCCCAAACTGAAATGAAAAATAATTTTAAAATAACACTGGCTAATAACCTCCTGTGGCTTTTCAAAATCCTTTCTATCTTACAGAATCTAAAGTCAATCATTTTTTCAGCCACTCAGGGAGAGCATAACGACATTTCTTAATTCTCAGGCAGAAAAGTATGGTCTAAAAGGCTGCTGCTGTAAAAGTGACTCCATATAGGATGACATCTGTGCTTATGTGTATCCTAATTAAAATTAGTCAGATTCCTGCCAGACACAACAGTGGACTTGAGTGTTTGTTTTGCAGTCGGGCCTTAAGTGAGCTGTTGATAGCATACCAAGACAGAAATTTATAACAGGGAGCAGAAACTCATAAAAATATCTCGGAAAGCATATTTAGATTCCCATTACAAAACACACTATAATAATTGTCTCACCGACAGCAATGACTTTGCTAGAAAATTCTGACACATTAATATGACAACTAATGGAAAATATCCAAGTTTAGACACCCAATTTTCTTGCCAGTTCCATAGGACAGTTGGCTGCAGATATAGTCAATCACTCCGCTCATGCATCAACTTCATAAATCTGTGTTTCCCCACATGAACAATATTTATGAAAGGAATTATATGATTTGACTGCTTACAATTGCAGGTGCTAGATTTTATGGCCCATGCACTCCAATGGAGAATTGTACTTTTAAGTGCATAATCCAAGTGTAAAAACTTTTGATCAAGCTTTAAAGAGCTGGTAAAATAGGACTTACTAGTAAATCCTATGGACCCTCCCCTCCTTAGGGAGTCTCAAAAGTACACAGTACAAAGTACATAGACACTAATGTCGCACCAATCAAGTGAGCAAAATCTCAGCTAGGAAGGTAAGTTTAGATGCAGCCCATGCAGCTACACATACTTGATCACAGTCTGCATTAACTCAGGTGTTTCTTCAGTGACCTTCATGTTCATTGAAGCTACGTCCTAAGGTACCAATAAGTTTTAGCAAAAGGAACTTCCTTTCCATTTTGTATGTATTGCCCTATACATTAAAAAGCAAAAAACCAAATCACATTAGTCTCCTCTGAGAAGTACAGGGACATCACAAGTTGAAAGCAATAAATACAGCACGTCTTTTCTCTACCAGATGGCAATCTGATGCTTGTCTTTGCAACCATAAATCCAGAAACTTAACTTTTAGAGTTGGTTGTTGGTTTTTGCTTGTTTGTTTGTTAAGCAAAGCAAAATTTTAAACTGATACCAGGAAGTAAATCTTACAGAGAAAACTACATTGGCAATATAATTGGAGCAGCTGGAAAAACTCTTTAATATAAACAAATATGATTATTTTAAAAGAAGGGAAGTTGATTTGCCCCCTCTCTAAGCTTTTTAATTTTTCCTCTTAGGCAAGGGTTGTGGGTTGGGGTTTATTGCATCCCAGAGAAAAACCCCTCCAGAGTTTGTGAAATTGTTACTGCATTTACATTTTTACTAAAAGTGCTTTGGCCAACACTTCCCTTATAACAGGCACTTTTTGTGTAACAGTTCAGAAGACAAACTCTAGATCTGAAACCATAATGAAACTTTTTCTAAACAAAAGTTTGGAGTAGTCTTCATGTTTACTCTCCAGTTAGGTAGAGCATGATTTTAAAACAATCTTTATGTCTGAAGAGGCAGTCAGGCTTCAATGGAATTCTGGAAGTCACCTACCTTCTACACCATATGACAGGGATACTTTATTACTGCATAGAGCATTTGTTGCTCTTCTCCCACTAACTTTCTTTGTATCTATCTCATTTGCATTATAGCACTTTCAAGTCACAGCCCTGAAGGTGTCATGTTTAATTTACTTAATGAATATATGATAATTTATGTCTGTCCTGTTGCTTGATGGTGCATAAATGTTCAGCTAGATTCATCACCTTCAATTTGCTTTCAAGAAAAAGGTACACTAAACTTGCAAACGTTGAGGTAAATAATAGCACTTTGAAGAGCAAAGCATGTCCGAAGGATAGACACACGTGACTTCTGCTTTGTGACCTAATTCTCTAGTTTACTTGAATAAATAGCTCCATAATAAGAAAATATTCTCTCCTGTAACTACTAAACCATTTGTAGCATTTTAGTATTTTTTGGAGGGAGTTGTTTGCAGTACTTCACAGAACAATGATTAAAAAAAAAAACAAAACACAAAACAACTCATATTTAATACTTTAACTGACTTCATCTACCTGGACTTGTGGAAAGCATTTGACACTGTCTCATACGACATCCCTGTCTCTAAATTGGAGAGACATGGATTTGACAGATGGACCACTCAGTGGATAAGGAATTGGCTGGATGGCTGCAAAGAGCTGCGGTCAACAGCTCAATGTCCAAGTGGTAAGCAGTGACAAGTGGCATTCCTCAGGGGCTGGTACTGGGACCACTGCTTTATAACATCTTTGTCGGCGACATGGACAGTGGGATTGAGTGCACCCTCAGCAACTTTGCTGATGACACTAAGCCATGTGGAGTTGTTGATATGCTGGAAGGAAGGGATGCCATCTGGAGAGACCTGGACAGGCTTGAGAGCTGGGCCCGTGCGAACCTCATGAAGTTCAACAAGGCCAAGTACAAGGTGCTGCACCTGGGTCACGGCAATCCCAACCACCTACTGTCTGGGCAGAGAATGGATTGAGAGCAGCCCTGAGGAGAAGGTCTTGGAGGTATCGGTTGATGAGAAGCTCAACATGAAATGTCAATGTGCACTTGCACCCCAGAAAGCCAACTGCATCCTGGGCAGCATCAAAAGAAGCATGGCCAGCCAGCAGGTTGAGGGAGGTAATTCTGCCCCTCTGCTCCGCTCTGGTGACACCCTACCTGGAGTACTGCATCCAGCTCTGGGGTCTCCAACATAAGAAGGACATGGACGTGTTGGAGTGAGTCCAGAGGAGGGCCACAAAAACGATCAGAGCAATGGAGCATGTCTCCTACGAGGACAGTCTGAGAGACCTTGGGTTGCTCAGCCTGGAGAAGAGAAGGCTCCTGGGACACCTTATTGCAGCCTTTCACTACTTAAAGGGGGTCTACAGGAAAGATGGGGAGGGACTCTTTATCATGGAGTGGAGTGATAGGATGAGGGGTAACAGTTTTAAACTGAAAGAGGGGAAATTTAGATTAGATATTAGGAAGAAATTCTTTACTGTGAGGGTGGTGAGACACCGGAACAGGTTGCCCAGAGAAGAAACATGTAAGTTAGACCTTTCACAGCATTTTTTTTAAAGTTACTATTGTAGAAACAGCAAAATTTTTGTCGAAGACATGAATCTTCACAATAAGTGTGTGTGCCTCAATTTAGGACTATCCTTATTTTCTCCAGTTTCTCTGCCTAATCCTTAAGCTGTTTGCTTTTGCTGTTTTTTTCGCTTCACTCCTTTGCCTTACTCTCAACTATTATATACATTATTATTACTTCTGTCAGTATATGGCTCACGTTTCTCTCAGCACAATTCTCTGATGAAGCAAATCAACTGGAGCTTGCTCTGCAGCTCAAAGTGTGAAAATAAATGATTTCTGATTCTAAAGTGTTTGAGGTTGTTTGGTTTGGGTTTTGGGGTGTTTTTGTTTTGGTTTTTTTTTGGGGTTTTTTTGGTTTGTTCTGGGTTTTTGGTTTTGGGTGTTGTTTTTTTGTTGTTGTTGTTGCTGTTTTGTTGGGTTTTTTGTTGTTTTGTTTGTTTTTAAAGGGAAGTCTTACCTTCAGTTACATTGATAAGAACCTTAGTATTTGGAACCAGCCTTTCTGCCTCCTTGGTGCCAAGTATTCTACATCATCTACCTCACTCTCTATCTCTAGCTAAAGAGTAAAAGCAAGATTTTCAGAATCTTTCACAAAAGGTGTATTCCAGCAACAGTCAAAGCCAGTAGACTTTTTCTGAAGTATCCTTCCTAAAACAGAAAGCCACTGAAAGATGAGACATCATGTAAAGGACCAAAAAATTAATCTCACTGTCAAAAATTTTCACAGAAGTAGTGTGCCATGCCTTATTTTGTTTAGCTGCATTTCACCATATGGTCCCTTCTTTGCTTCTCACCTGTTACATTCATTTTGGTCACTTAAATGGCACTAGTGGACCAGTGGCAAAAACAAATACGCAACTAATACTGTGTCTTGGTCTGGGAAGAAGTCAGGATCAAGAGTGTACAGCTGAAGGGTTTTCTGGTATCTCAGTTGCAGAAAGCTCCAGCAATCTGAGCGGCTGGAAGAAATATTGCAGTTGTTACAGCCCTGACAATCAGAATGATCTGCTGAGGATGGCTGCTGTGCAAACGGTCCTTTGTGGCATACACAAGATACTGCATTGGTCGTAAGTGGCAAACAAACTACAGTTTGGGAATTCCTGATGCAAAGAGTTGTCCTGCTAATACTGGAGAAAGCTGGTTCTACTCCCACTTTTACAAGCCACTCTTCATAATTAAAAATCAACATAAAGTGCTGTGGGGAAGATTTTAATTTTTTATCTGGACTTGTTTACTTGTCTTCAAAGGTATTGTAAATGACAAAGAACTGCATAAGGTACAATTTTCTTTGCAAAGTTCAATATCACTACTCAGAGGAAAGTAAATAAGTAGTAACTCCATCAGCATATTGAAAAGTTGATACCTTTTCAAACACATATCTCCAAAAAGATAAGTAAGTCAGGAAGCAAAAAACAAAGTGTTCCCAACCATAGTGGCAGGTCCCACGATAAACAGGCATGCTAGACACACAACGATCAGGAACACAATGCACAAATGATTCTTTTGGGACAAGATATGTTCCCCTTCCAAAGCAATGACAGATGGACCACAATGAACAGATTCTTGAAGTGGGAAAAACAGAAGCCAAAGGTCAACAAATGAAGTACAGAATAAAAGGTTTGGATGGTTTTGGAAGGTTAAGGTGGTGAAGGCCTAAAACTACATTTATACAGTTGTTTTCAGCTTGAAGAATCATTAAGAGCTTCATCATAATGGTCCCTCAGTTATACGTGTAGAAAAGTCTTTTTATGGAAAGCCAAAGGATCATAGAAACATAGAATAAACTGAGTTGGAACAGAAATTTGAAGGTCATCTAGTCCAACCACCCTGAAATGAGCAGGGACATCTTCAACTAGATGTTGCTCAGAGCTCTGTCCAACCTGACCTTGAATGTTTCCAGGGATGGGGCATCTACCATCTCTCTGGGAAGCCTGTGACAGTGTTTCACCACCCTCACTGTAAACAATCTCTTCCTTATATCTAGCCTAAATCTAACCTCTTTGAGTTTAAAACCATTATTCCTTATCCTATCACAACAGGCCCTGCTAAAAAGTTTGTCCCCATCTTTCCAGTAGGCCCCCTTTAAGTACTGAAAAGGCTGCAATAAGGTCTCCCTGGAGCCTTCTCTTCTCCAGGCTGAATAACCCAAACTCTCTCAGCCTTAATATGAGAGATGTTCCATTCCTCTGATCATTTTTGTGACCTTCCTCTGGACTCACTCGAACAGGTCTGTGTCTTTCCAGTGCTGCGGATTCCAGAGCTGGACACAGTACTCCAAGCTGGGGCTCACCAGAGCAGAGTAGAGGGGGAGAATCACCTCCCTTGACCTGCTGGCCATGCTTCTTTTGATGTAGCCCAGGATATGGTTGGCTTTCTGGGCTGACAACACACATTATAGGCTCATTTCCAGATTTTCGTCCACTAGTACCCCCAAGTCCTTCTCAGCTAGGCTGTTCTCAATCCCTTCATCCCCCAGCGTGTATTGATACCAAGGGTTGCCCCGACCCAGGTGCAGGACCCTACGCTTGGCCGTGGTGAGCCTCATGAAGTTCACATGGGCCCACTTCTCGAACTTGTCCACGTCCCTCTGGATGGCATCCCATCCTTCAGGTATGTCAACTGCACCACTTAGCTTGGTATATTCTGCAAACTTGCTGAGGGTGCACTCAATCCCACTGTCTACATCACTGATGAAGACATTAAACAGTACTGGTCCCAATATGGACCTCTGAGGGAACAGGACCTGTCATGGATCTCCATCTAGACAGAGAGCCGTTGACCACCACCCTCTGGATGCGACCATCCAGCCAGCTCCTCATCCACCAAACAGTCCACCCATCAAATCCACATCTCTCCAATTTAGAGAGAAAGATGTTGTGGGGGACTGTGTCAAAGGCCTTACAGAAATCCAGATAGATGACATCTGTAAGCTCTTCCCTTGTCTGCTGATGTAGTTACGCCATCATAGAAGGCCACTAGGTTGGTCAGGCAGGACTTGCCCTTGGTGAAGTGATGCTAGCTGTCTCAAACCACCTCCCTGTCCTTCATGTGCCTTAGCATAACTTCTAGGAGGAAGTATAACTCTCTCAAAGATGTAACAATGCAGGGTTTGATGCTTTGGTGGGTTGTTTGGGTGGGGGTTTCTTTGGGGAAGAGCCGGGGGAGAAGGGAGTTAGGTGTTTTGCTGTATTTTTTACCATTTCAGTACAACAACAGAAAGGTGCCAGATGAATTTAAGGATGTAGAATACAATAATCAGGATTCAGAGGTAAGCTGAAATCTGAGCTTGATACTAGATTTCTTGAAAAATCTGCTGGTCAAATTCAATCCATAATGACTACAAACAGTCATTACTTTGCCAGCTGGTAAATCCTCAGAAAGACAAGCAGCAGCCATTGAGACTCATCCCCTTGCAGTATCTGAAGTCAACGTTCTTCTTGAAATATCTTCAATGATAAAAAAAGAACTCTCCCTCTCATATGACAGAACATGTTATAACACTGTTCTTACAACAGGGATTTTTTTGGGGGGGGAGGGGGGGGGGAGAGAGTGTCTTGTTGTTGTTTTTTGGTTGTCTTTTTTTTTTTTTAAAGTACTAAGACCTGAACATCAAAATTATTTTATTCAAGTGAGCTCTTTTCTGCTTCTGGTCAATAGTATCACATTTCTAAGACAAAATGTAAAATGTCATTTTTCTTAAATGTTAGATTATAATGAGAGCAATTTAGCTTCAACTGTTCCTTCTTATTTCTCATTAAAACAGCATCTAAGTTCAATGTTAGGTACAATGTATGTTGTGGGAGCACAGTGGGCATTGTTCAAATCCCCTATTCAGAAAGTGCATTCAAGTAATGAGCTTTTGTAGAATGTCAGCAATCTAAGAACACCCATGTAAATTCCCCAAGATTGTACATTATTATATAGAATACAGGTAGAATTATCACACCTAATTAAACATCTCATATACAAGGAACTTTGTTTATACCTCACAACAGCCTTTCAGTTTTGAAGCTCATCTTCAAACTAGCTATTTATATCAATGAATAACTAAGGTTTGATTCTTCACCATCATAGCAATTTTATGCCTTTTTTTTTTAACCTGTTATAATTAGAAGTTATATGATTAGGAGTCAGAATGAATGAAATGTCGTTCAAGCCCAGTTACAAACACAAGGTAGTAAAGAATTTGATTTTGGCAGCATTATATATACTCAATTCACATTCATTTTGCTTGGTATGCACTACAACACAAGATGCGGTGGAAAGCAAAGTTGGATTAGGTGTGATCTAAAACTTACTGCTGAGTGAGAAATCCAGAGTCCAGCTCCCAAAGATACCAGAACTTCTGGGCCACAAGATCAGAAAGCTTTCTTGTAGGCAAGAATGAAATGAGTAATAATATCTACTTTGCTTGAATATTACAAGTTTTCAGTAACCATTTTGAAACAGATTAAAAATACTGAGTGTGTATAAATTATTGCTGTTCTGTTCCCATCATATCATATAGCTGGCACCCTAGACTTCTCTGTATGACTTGTGATTTGCTGCTTGCTAGTTTAACCCTTGCATTAGAGCTTAATACTACACTGATACAATTCTTTTTTAATTCAAAACAATTGGCACAGACTTGAATACACAAAGGGGAGATGTTTCGTGTTTTAGTCATGTATGCATAACTGTTACAGTTGACACTTACAGGTCATTCACAGAGGAGGTGGTGTCATTCACAGCCTACCTTGGTTTACTCCTGTGACTGCTTTTTGATGAGGTGACCAATAACCAGACTACCTATAGATACCCCACTGCATAGATACTTTTTGTCATCTATTAATTTCAAAGACCTGTATCTACTCTAGAAATCATTTCTGCAAGACTCTTCCTACTCGATCTTCATTTCTTGAGAACTTTCTACTAATAAGTACCACAGGTATTTTGTAAATATGTATTTCTAGGACAGCTATACACTAATATTTATATAATCTTACTAGATGCACCAGATGGTTTAATTATAAAAACAGAATATGCGAGATAAATATTACTACTTGTTTTATATGTGCATTTTCCTGTCAATAACTCATTTTTCCAAGCTAAATGCTTTTGTGTAATAGCTAATTATATCCTGTGGAAAACAAGTAATCCTTTAACCCTGCAGCATTTGGGCCATCATTTTCTATCAACCACATATGCTAAAGCTGACACTACCAAATATCCTTTTGGACAGCCAAAAGAGAAAAACATACTTTTTGCTACAGAACAGTGCACATAGCATGCACATTATTTGTTATTTATGAAAACCCTCCCGTTATAAGTCACACACTGAAGGAACTGAAAACAGTAAATGGTACACTCTACACAATGCAGGCTATCAACTAACCCTACCACCGTGCATTCAGGCAAAAGAAGCAGTTAATGTCTTATTACTCTAGTTACCTCCTCCAGTATGTGGCTGCAGAATTTATCAATTTTGGTTTTGCATAGCCTTTTACTTCTTGATATCTTCTTCTAAATATAACTTTAGAAGTAATCTGCAATGGATACATAGCACAAGGTAAATGGGAAAACCACTATTCAGAAGTACTTGAGTAAGGTGTTTCATTTTGAAAAAGGACCCTACCCTGGAATGTTTACCATACATAAAGTACAGACATATTGCTCACACACAAAAAGTAAAATCTCATGTGTTTTAGGACTAAAAGATGGCTCTGACCTGGCTGGGATTTCAGCCTATGGATATATTTGGGTTGAGCATTCATTGATACTCATGTCTCTTTAGAAACCTCTGACCCCTAATATTCACACATTAAGTGGAAATTAGTTATCAGGTCTACAGGAATGAAAGGGAACGAGATACCCCACAAGCTCTGATATATGGAGCTTAAGCAAAATACAAATGCAGCACTGCAAAAGATACATGTGCTTTGCAAACCACACAGCTAGTACAGAGCTGGAGAAGGAGACTTCCAAAACTTGCCTTAGTACTTTCATTCCCTACAGCCTTTAAGTCCTACTCTCAGAGATTTCACCTGTCATTTTATGTGCCTGCTTGGCTATGACTGTTCCATTTTCTTTTTTAAAATAAAACTACTAAGTGGAGTAGTAGATGCCACAAGTTTACAATTTAAAATTAAAAAACAGAGAAAAACAGCCACTAATTAAAAAATACTTAATATATTTTTTCTGAATTTATTGCCGTCAAAATTGAAGCCCAGATTCAGACCATGAGATAGGATGCAGCTGGTTTCAACATTATATTGCTTACAGGACTTTCAATAGGCAACAGACAACATCACATTGCTATAGGGTTTTTAATAGGCAAGAACCAACATCACATTGTTATAGGTCTTTTAATAGGCAAGAAAAAAATATCTGGAGAAGCAGCCAGCCCACAAGAGATGTGCACTCAAAGTACTAGGGGGAACATTGCTTTCTCAGACACTCTCCCCTTGCCATACTTCTCATTACATTTCCTAGAGCATGAAGGCTACCCAGAAGGCATTTTTATCTAGTACAGGTGCTTCTAAATCACTCTCACAATCCTTTCGGTTTTCATCTGGCTATTACACAAACACAAGCCTTTTTGCATCACCTGCTATAAACATTCATTTCATCCTGGACACAAAGCAATCTTTATAACTCCCCTACTGAGGCTGAGCTTGTGCCAAACAAATACCATAACCAAAGGCATGCAGTCTTCATCAGAATCATGATGTCTTTGTGTCTGAAAACAAGTGGTGTGAGTTAATTACAGCTAGCTGATTTATCTGGGTGCCAAATATAGAGAAATTACCTAGCAGTTTTGTTCTGCTTCTGGGGAAAAAGAAAAAGCAAATACAAAACAACAACAAACCCTATTTACATTTTACTCCTCCCCACCCTACCCGACCACCTCTGAAGTACTTTTAAAAGTCTGTTTCTCTCTCTGCCTCATACACACACTTTAGACGGAATCAGAAACATGAACGAGAAAGGAATGGAAGACAACCATAAAAGGCACAAAACAAATACAAGACGCAAATTTTAAAAAGGCAGTTAAAATTCCTGAACTCCAAAAGTAACATTTTTGCAATGTTACAACACATGTCTGAATGTGCTCTAATCATCATTTGGACACTTAGGAGCACTTTTTGCTCATCCATGCATCCTAGCAGGGCACACAGGTGTATTGCTGCAAGTCATTCAGCACAAGTGAGGTTTCACCTGGTAAACAGAATCTAAGAGTAATGTCCTTGTTACTGTGCTCACCACACCTCACTACCTCTCAGCATGCTCTGCAGCAGAGCATTTAGAATGCTGTGCTTCACAGAGTGTTGGCAGTGCACTGCGGCTCTGATCATGCTTCAACATGTACTTCACTTTAAATACCAGAGACATCACAGAATGCATGAATGCGTTGTGTAGGGAGGCCCAGAGTGCAACCTGAAGGGCAAAGCAGCCACCTGTCAACATTGCTCACTCAAGGAAAATTCACCAGGCTGATCTGGCATATACATGTTCATATTTTAAAGGAGAAACAATGGCTATTCCCAATGCTCACCTCAGAGTTCAAAACCCCAACACTGTGCCTCCTCTAGCAGCCCTCTACCTTTACAGACTAAGTTCAGGCTGAAAAAAAAAAGACTGGTTCTGCTCATCAAAGGCCTTCCTTATACTGATTCCTAAAGGAAGACCTATATCCCCAAATACAAGTAATGATCAGGCTTGCAGTAATCTGAGTCTTAAGCGCAGGCTGCCTGAAAGGACAGATTTTGATGTCAGGAACTGCCTGGAGTTCGTATTATGCAGTCATGTGGATTTTAGTAGTGTTATTCCTGTATACAACATTATTTATGTTCACAAATATTATTGTATAACATATGTGTTCCAGTCATGCTGCTGAGGTACTGTAGGAAATAAGCCTTTTTTTTTTTTTTTTTTGCTTTTTTTTTTTCTCCTCCAGAACACACTGAACCAAGTAGAATTAGCGTAGTGGTTCTTAGTCATGTAACTGTTTCTTGTATGCACTGGGAGCAAACATATTGTGTGAATGACATCAGCACTGCAGAAAGGTTGACAAAACATTACCAAAGACAGACATTTCTTCAAACCTCTCAAAGATTCAGACAAACTTCCAATTAACTATTCATATCTTTGACAAATTTGCATATTGGTAAAGCATTCAGCCTACCCTAAATAATTCCTGCCATCTCAGCTGGAGATGGGATTCTTCTGCCTTTTTTCATAAATTTTGTTGTTACTTTCCATTAAACAACCCTCAACTTCTGTCCCAGCCTCATCTGCTCTTCAACATTTTTGCACAGCTTTGCTTAAAACAGCAAGACTATTTCACCCGCACGTTTCTTAGACAGTCTGTTCTAAATGACCTCCTCCCAAGAACATCAATTTTGCAGAACCAAGGAGCTGTTGAAAACAGAGCAAAGGAACAAATAAAAAATCCTCTAGAGCATGAATTAAGAATTCCCCTCAATCCACACAATTAGTTCATTAATCAATTTAGCCATCAACAAGGGGGGAAAAATAAAAATTGAAGTCTTACTTGAGACCTTGTGAGCACTTAACTGACAAGATCTACTGACAGAGATTAAACATGCAGATGTGAAAGTGATGGCCATATGAGCTTTATGAGCAGGTGTTACCGTTAACATGGCATCTTAGATGAAATATATTGATGTATCTCACCCAGTGTTTTTGCACTACAGTTCTATTTCAGCCGTAGTTTATATTTTAATAAAGTATCTCCATTTAAAGAAGTGACTGAGAATCACCACATCTGTAGATACCTCCCAGTGTTGTTTACCAGTGCAGATAAAAAAATTGTCCCACCTCCACCTGGAATTCAGACTTTAACTGAACGTTCTGGTATCTACATCTATGTAGTCTGATTTCCAGAGCTATTAAGCCTTGTTATTTATTGAAAAGTTGACAGTTCAGTATGGAGAACTTTAAATCAAGACATCTGGGGATTCTTGTTCTCACTATAAAACATCACGTAAATGTAAGTGACTGGAAGCTTGCAAAGAACTCATGGAATCTTAGATCATTCTTTTTAATGACTCAGCCAGAGGCTGACATGGTGGTAGGTAAGCATCTCAGACTATATAAAACATGCTAGAAGAGTCAGAAGGATTCTCATTTTCTAGGGTGCTACAGTCAGAAAACATTGCCAAGTCTTACAATCACCATTTTAGGAAGAACTGGACCTAAAGACAAAGGTTATACCATCAGATATCAATGATTCACAGGCACAGCTGTGGGCTGAAGAGGTTTTTTTCCCCTATCTATCCCGAACATGAATCGGATCAGTGGGCAGCAATTGATCATAACTCTTCCGTCTTAAAAAAAAAAAACAAAAAAAACAACAACACAAGAAACCCCAATCAAATAAAAAAACACCAACAAGAAACCACAAAACAAATAGCCAACACCAACAACAAAAGAAACAAAAATTGCTGTTCTGAGTATGATCACGTGAATTCACTAAATGGCAAGACATTCCTTCTTTGTTCCTGAGGGAACTCTGGAGTAGGTTCAATCAGGTGGTCCTGTCTGACCTGGAGTATCTTGCCTTTATACAGAAGCAATATCTTCTATGAGACATCAGACCCAAGAGCATAACACTGTGTTCACAATTCTGTCTTTCACTTCAACCCCCTTCCTCCCACTTACAGCCCTGTTCTAGGCATTGTTTTTCACACATGAATGTCAGCAGCATTATAAAACTCTTTCTAGAAGCACCAACGATTATAAAAAAGTGTCTTATTCTTCCCACACAGGAGCTATGAAAATGCAATTAATGTGATACTGATTCTAAGACAGTAAGCCCTTCTGAAAGTCAAGTTACATTGCGTCAATTTGGGCTCAACGTCACACTAAATTCACATGGTTTCCAATTACTACAAAAGCAATAAGCTTAGTTTTGTCTGCCCACAATATGCCACATATATGTATTTGATTTTAAGTATTGCACTGGATTTAGAAATTGGAAGTTTCTTGCCACTACCTTCTGTCAATGTTTCCAAAGTATTTTAGATTATTGTAGCTTAGGTTCAAAACAGCAATAATAGTAATATTTTCATTCTTGGTACTAATTCAATACTTCGTGTCAGAGTGCACAATTCAGACAAAATTAACATTGAAGTTCCCCTGATATAGACCCATCAGTTATAATTTCTAAGTAGAGATGAGATGAAATGGTGAAACACAACCAAGATAAAATACTACTTAGAACGAAACCCCAGATTTCATTAATTTTTTTTTTATTCAAATAATTATGGCTTTATTCCTGTTATATTAGTTCACTGCAGATTATTTTCACACTCTTTGATTAGCATACCATTGATTATGTAATTTTGAAATGTTTTCTTGGGGGGAAGTGGTTTCCTTTGTTTACTTCTATTCTTGAGAGACTCAGTTTCATTTAAGAGATCACAAGAGGGTTTTGTTTTCTGTCACTTACTGGGAAACATGAAGTGTCAAAAAATTACCATTGGCTAGAATATATATACATATAATTTTTTATGCAGAATCTTAAAAAAATGCAGGTTTTTATAATTTATCATTCTTTCATTTCTCGACTTATTCTCTTTTCTAATATGGATTTTGAAACCATTAATATAGAATACAAAAATACTGTTATGAATCAAAGAATATTATAAACAAAGCTTTCATTTTTTACCTGTCTCCATTTTAAAAACAGTCAGAAGTGCAAAAGATTTTCACATGGTAAATATTTTTGTTTAAGCTCCTTCAGGCCTTTACATTTCAATAGAATATTGATGGTTATTAAATATTCCACGAAAGATATTGGAGACTACCTAAATTCTTTTTCCTCTCAATAACATAACTCTTAAATCAAGGGAAAAAGGTTCTATTTTTTTAAAGTGTAGTTGTATTTACTAGATGGTTTTCTATTGAATTCTTAATAACTTACTTTGACTAGTCCATTGTTTTTGCTTTTTAAAAGACTTGCAAATGCATTATATATCATGAAACTCTTACCAAAGATGGAAATAGAAAAGTAAAATCAAGATCATGTACTGCTTTCAAAATACAGAAAGCTAATTCAACGTATATAATTTACATTCCCGTGGAAACTGCTAGTTCATTAGTTCCTCAAACTTAAATAACAGAATCAGTTCATAACACCATGTGTTTGGTTACTTTTAATTTAAGGATAGGTTTAAGAAATTAAGTTAAAAAAAATTACCGAGTTTTAAAAGAAGAGTATCTTTACATAAAAGTACTTGGTCTTATGAAGTCAGATAAGGTATTTTGCCTTCTGACATAACTTAAATGCCCTAAATCAACTTTGGATGCACTTAACGGATTCCATGGACTACATTAGAACTAAAATTTTGATGCTTTGAGTCACATTAGAGTCTATTAATTAGATGCCTCAGTGACCATTTTTTGATGTCAAAGATATCCCCCTGAATTTCAATTTCTCTCAATACTGAAGAAATTTTTTTTTTTTGAGAATTTACTCAATAAAAGAAAAAAAAAAAAAAAACCAAAACTGGGGAGTGTGAAAAATTACTAAAGGCAATTAGCAGTGTATTACATAGGCATTAAGCAAAAAATGCATATTCATGAAATGAATACATTACACTAACAAAAGAAGCAATACTATATTTAGCCAAGCTTTAAACTCTCTAGACGAAAAATTGTAGTAATTCTGTAGGTAAAGGTATTCAGCATTTAGTGACACAAAACATGCTTACCTAGCCAACATTTTTCCACACTGAAGTCAATAGTACTGCTTCTCTACCTCCCTGAGGCCAAAAAAAATTGCTTACACTCCATTGCAGCAAAGCATTCTGATATGCAATACAATTTCCATATCAGACAAAATCTCCAATGAGTAAATGTAAATCTTAATGAAATTCATGGCTAATTCATCTGCTATTGGTGGAATAACACTACGATGCGATTACTGTAAATAAGAAGAGAATAGGTGTTGGGTAGATTGAAGTAAAATGCTGACTAGTCCATCAAGTTTCTTGTATGGATCCATTAGAATTATACAAGGAAAAGCACAGTAGGATAACATGGAGAAAGTCTGCCCTAAGTAAGATGGATTTAGTCCTCAAACAAGAGGTTTTGTCAATTTTTTCTTGGGATTACTTTTTTTTTTTTTTTTACAGATAATGTTCTTTAGACACAGGTGAAAATGACACGTAGTTTCTCTCTGGCTGTATGCATGCCCATCCCCGGCTAAATTACTTGGGGGAGGTGGGAGAAGAGGGAAACAACCTTTTGAATACTATCCTTTTCATTTACTCCAACTACTTCTGTGAAGTTTTCTTTTTCTTCAGAAAGAAAAGTGCTGAGAGATTTTGTTACACAGACAGAAAGGAGCCAGAAACAGATTGAGGGGACGGAAATCAAAGATCCTGACTTTTCAGCTACTCCACAGACACCTGCCCAAGAGCGGGGGTGAGCCCAGGGAGCCAGGTTCCTAAGGAGCACTGACACAGTCTCACTCAGTGTAAAAGTGAAAATGCCTCCAAACAAGAG
Source organism: Fratercula arctica (assembly GCA_947846985.1). Taxonomy (NCBI): domain Eukaryota; kingdom Metazoa; phylum Chordata; class Aves; order Charadriiformes; family Alcidae; genus Fratercula; species Fratercula arctica. Next base: position 49,925,496 of record CANTUZ010000005.1, on the reverse strand, counting down.
GCTGTTAGACCACAAGCACAAAGTAATATGGAATATAATTTATCTGAAAATCCCATAGAAATTTTTGCATGTTGTGGTTTTTTTTTTCTTTCTTGATTACATGACTTTAAAATAAAGAACAAGTCATATCTGGGAATAGATTTTTGTTTAGTATACAAGTTACCCATTCCAGATCTTCCTTCTGTGCTAAGAATTTCATAAAGTGAAGTCAGTTGTGATTAATAACTTAATCACAAGGAATTTACAAAAGCATAGAGGAATATTAGACCTCAGTAGGTTAAAATTATTAAACATTAAACTTAATTTCTGCTGAGCTAAAGACATGTTCTGCATGGAAGCACCAGCAAGGAGAGACAGAATTTGACAGTTATGGATGTGAAAAGAAAATAATTTTTTTTAAAACATTTTAGAAATTCTTCATTTTTTGTTGTTGTTTCTGCTATTTTCCATCCTAACCAGATGCATTTATTTTGGTCCTTAAATTGAATTTGTCCTTCAATCTTTTTTTACATTTAAAAGTTATTAATTTAAAACTGAAAATCTCATTATTTAAGAATGGGTACCAGGCAGGGAAGGTACAGAACAGAGATAGAAATTTTAATATTTACAAATAAGAATCAAAGAACTTGCTGGTTATAGGACTATAGCCTGCGGGACTACAGCCTGGGCCTCGCAACTTACAGCTTTCTGAGTAGGACTCAGGATTTCTGTCTGTTTAATGACATCAACATACTACTTGGTATTACAAGTGTGGCCATAAGCATCTTTTATTTAAACAGATTAATTCTTTGCTCAGAGGTATGCCACAAAATTGGATCTTCTTTAATCAGACCTTAGAAGTGAAATTACAGATATTCTATTTACTGTAATTTGAGTATACTGTTATTTATTTTCCTTCCAACAGTTGTACCCAACCTCTACAACACAGCCAGGAACCATATCTTTTACAGGAGTCTAGTGTTCTTCTTGTGACGAGGTAAGCAATAAATCCCAGAGCTACATTTTGGCAAGGGAACAAAGATTTTTAACTGATTGGTTTTGACAAACTGAAGAACCACAACACCTGTTTCAAGCTTCCCGCACCTGGCTTAAATCACTACTGAAACTGAGCTATTTTTTTGAAGCCTTTGTCAAACCCTGATTAGAACTAAGTGGTGAACAATTAATGTTTTCAGTTCTGGATAAAAATAACGGTTTGGACAAAAAGCTCTGCTCCCTGGGAAAATCTGTACAAAACCAGAACAACATCACAAACGAAGGTTTTTTTCCCCAGTAGACACCATCACGTACAGCACAAGCTCACCGTTCTATAAGATATCATTCTATTCTGCAAATTATTTCAAGGTCGTCTTCACTTTGAAGATTATTCATTGTTAAAGCGAAGTCTACCAAACTGTTGTAGATGTGACAAACATACTCTTTATTCCTGTATCACAGAGTGAAGAACTGTGTAACTAACAACATCCCATAAGTGCCTGCAAGGGCTCATCTCTGAGATATCTTCCAGAAATTCCACTGATGGAGGTCATTTGCAGACATGTCATGACCACATGTATGTATGTATGCATCTCCATACTTCTGTTTTAGGCATGTCTGTACAGGACTTATCAGAAGAAGACGAAGACAGCATCTTAGTGGGTGTTAGCTTTTCCATCCACTCTCCCTCAGTTTCCAGTTACTATGGGGGAATCACTCTTATCTCTAATGCAACATGGCACAATGTCTTCTGTCCAGCCCTTAGAAAGTCTGAGAAACTTGGAAAGAAGTGATGATACAGCATTAGAAAGGCAAATGCTAACCAGGCTCCAGCAGGTTAAGTATGGAGCTATAATCTTTCCCTAGATTAAGCCACATTTTAAATTCCATGCTCATTATGCACCTCTTTAGTTAATGATGTATTTTCTACAGTGATCCAGTTCAAATCTAGTTTAATCAAATATATATTAATGAACTGTTATTAGCCAGGACTAAAACTGAACCAAAATGGCTTCAGTAACAGCCGAACTTGACTGGAACTGAAGAATTTGCTTGGTTTGAATTCCCTAAAAATGAGGTATTTCATTACCTACCTCTAATTTAGATCATGAAGCTCACATGGATAATTTTGGGAGCAATGAATATCTATGATCTAAACTCATAATACAAATTTTCTCTCTAACTCAGCCTTCATAGCGGCAAACTGTAGAATGCTGTAATGCATTTCTGAGGAGTGAAAGAGCTTTTAAAATATTTCCACAGAAATGAAGAAGGTAGGTTATCAAGATTCTGTGGCCTCCTGATGAGAATACAGGCACGACATGTCAGAAAACTATGGTCAAGTTCTGCTCCACCTGAATTGGGGCACAAATTGTCACCCCAGGTCACTTCAAATAAGGCAGGACAGTATCTCTATCTCATTCCTGCCCAAGATCCTTAATTTTGTACTATATATTCAGAATCACAGAATCATAGAATGTGTTGGGTTGGAAGGGACCCTTAAAGGTCATCTAGTCCAACCACCTGGCAATAAGCAGGGACATCTTTAACTAGATCAGATTGCTCAGAGCCTCATCAAGACTGGCCTTGAATGTCTGCAGGGATGGGGCCTCCACCACCTCTCTGGGCAACCTGTTCCAGTGTCTCACCACCCTCATTGCAAAGAACTTCTTCCTAATGTCTAACCTAAACCTACCCTGCTCTAGTTTAAAGCCATTGCCCCTAGTCTGATTGCTACACGCCCTTGCAAACAGACCCTCCCCAGCTTTCTTGTAGGCCCCTTTCAGGTACTGAAAGGCCACTCTAAGTTCTCCCCAGAGCCTTCTCTTCTCCAGGCTGAACAACCCCAACTCTCTCAGCCTGTCTTCATAGGAGAGGTGCTCCAGCCCTCGGATCATCTTCGTGGCCCTCCTCTGGACCCGCTCCAACAGGTCCATGTCCTTCTTGTACTGAGGGTTCCAGAGCTGGACACAGTACTCCAGGTGGGGTCTCACCAGAGCGGAGTAGAGGGGGAGAATCACCTCTCTGGATCTGTTGGCCACACTTGTTTTGATGCAGCCCAGGATGTGACTGGCCTTCTGGGCTGCAAGCACAAATTGTTGGCTCATGTTCAGCTCTTCATCCACCAGTACCCACAAGTCCTTTTCCACAGGGCTGCTCTCTCTCATGTCATCGCCCAGCCTGTATTGATAATGAAGACTGTCCCGACCCAAGTGTAGGACCTTGCACTTGGTCTCATTGAAGTTCATAAGGTTTGCTCGGTCCCACCTCTCTAGCTCGTCCGGGTCCCTCTGGATGACATCCCGTCCCTCTGGCCTGTCAAACGCGCCACTCAGCTTGGTGTCATCGGCAAACTTGCTGAGGGTGCACTTGATCCCACTGTCTAAATCGTTGATGAAGATATTGAACAGCACCGGTCCCGGTACGTATCCCTGAGGGACACTACTTGTCACCCCTCTCCAGCTGGACATCGAGCCATTGACCACCATCCTCTGGATGCGACCATCCAGACAGTTCCTTGTCCACCAAACAGTCCACCAATCAAATCTGTATCTCGCCGACTTAGAGAGAAGGGTGTTGTGACAGATGTTCCATTGAAACCAATTCTGTTCCACTGTAGAGTTCAGCAGCAATGAAAGAGTATTCAGACACAAATTCTATTGGATAAAAATTTGCTGAACCTGATAAAACACTCAACCAGGAGTCAGTCTACTTCTTCCTTGCAGTTTACTGAAGATATGGTCGTTTGTACCTGTATAGAGCAGGAAAGCTCTTACCAAAGCTTTTTCGTTTTCTCTCTTGATCACTGAATTCTTCCATCCTTATCCCTTGATCTTATGGCTGTTAAATATGGACGTTCTTTCAAATCTCACTTTCATAGCTTTTTATCGTGCTCATCTTTCCATTTTATCTCTATTGCCATCATTTACACAGCATCAAACAAATTTCTTTCTCACATTAGAGCATCTAAGTACCTTACAACATCTGAAGTTGTCTTGCTATATTCTCCTGATTTCTCTCCCTCAATGATGTTTTGTACATTGGTGTTTCCCATAAATAACTTCCAGGGCATTTTATATTTACATATACACACACATATATAGTGCCATCCTATCTATTTTAAAAACGTTTAATAATGTGCCTTACCCATAGTCCTGACAGACCGTTAATATCTGGCATCAGTTAAGTTAGTAGCACTTGTTGCCATCAAGACGACTGCTATCAGTAATTATAGATTCCCCCCATGTTACCACTGTAACCTCAAGTCTTTGCCCTTTCCTGTTTGCCTGTTTAGTCTCTTCTTGTATCTTATCTAAAGCTCTGACTGGGATTTATTTTAGGGAGGGAACATCTTTATTCTCTGCCTATCCAGTACCTAGTATAATGAAGCCTTGTTTTGAATTTGACTCTTCAGTCAATACTTCAGCAGAAATAGTAATAAAGATGCTCCTAATTCCATGCTCATGACAGATGATTGCCTAATTCCAAATCATACTCAGGCATTCAAGAAGGTGGCAGCACAGCAATTATGATCATGATGACGCAAGTCAGTAACACAGTCTCAGGTGGGATAATATAACATACAAAAATTGTGCCTGACCACCAGCATCACAAACTTGAAAATGACTGCTCAAGTCTGATCTTTGAAGAAGTTTTAGAATCCGTTCACACCTTACACTGCCACTAATTCACTTTTTCAGTGGGAACTGGAGAGAAACAATGAATTATCTTGCCTCAGCTTGTCATGAAAGTAGCTGAGCCCTGGGAGAGTGATCAGTAACATCAAACCTGGGACCATATTGCAGACCTTCCTTTAGGGCTAGTCTACATTCCTTGTTTACAGAAGTATTTTTATACTTACATCTCAAAATTTCTCCAAGATTAATTCAAGGATCTTCTTTTTTTCTGTGTGCTTCCCCAGGATTTCTACACGTCCAATTTTGCAGCAGAAACTCCTAAGCGACCTTTGGACATCCTGGAGACATCTGCTGTACATGTAGCTGTACAATGTATCCACAATTCATTCATAAAGAATCCAATGTTAATTGGAAATTTAGACTGTTATACTTCTGTCTTGGACCTATTCAAGAAAAGAATACTTTTTTTTTTTTTTTTTTTTTTTTTTTAAACAATCTGGAGTGGCTAAAAGCCATAAGCCAATGAACAAAGTTACTAGGTGTCAAATTATGTGTTAGTGCAGTGGTTTTGCAGTGTCCACCTATGTAGACGACACATAAGTTCTGCTGAAACAGACACAGAAAGAATCTTTTGACTAGAAACAACAAATCAGATGTTCCTTCCGTACAAACATCAGAGAGAAATGAATGATTATGCTATTCAATCCATTACACACACCCCGCCAAATACACTTTTGTTCAGTTATAAATTTACATATTTCTGTTATAATAAGGTATAGGCAAAGAGAAAGAAACTAAATTCAAGGTTCACATAGAAAATCACACAGCTTAATAACACAAAGTTGTAGATACATTTTTCACTATTTGTTTCAGCAGTGTTTGGCCAAACTCCCATTGATCTCCCAGTTATTATTAGATAAAACATTCATCTGCCTTTTCAACACTCTTACAGCCACAGGCATCACCTTAAATAAGCTGCAATTGAACATGACATTTAATGTCAAGCTCAGCACTGCTAATGCAATTGTGATTGTCTCTAGAAAAACCTGTATCATGACTCCCTTTCCAACGTATGTGAGCTGTATATCCCTCTCTCCATCCTACTGAGTATTCCTGGCCCAGACATTCTACAAGACTAATACTGAGTATCTTTGTTTCCCCCATCTCATCTCCAAAGCAAACCATTAGTGACATTTCCTCAAGATTACTTTTCCTCTAGTGCTTGACAGAAATAGACCCACATCTGCAGTCTCACATGAGAATGCAACAGTCAGTAAATTTTTCCTGTGGTCAATGGGTGTTGGGCTATTGCGATTTTTTTATTTATGAGGAGAAATAAAGAAACTTTATGCCCTTCCCCGTGAAGGCTTCAAAAGTTACGAACACATTTTTGCCTGTCAATAGCAGAGAGGATCTAGGCCGTAGATGAGTTACATCAATGCAGGGAAAAGCAAGTAGAAGACTTCACTGAATTGCAACAGCTCTATAATTTCTGTATCACAAGAATATACAAATAAACCTTTCTGAAGGTTTTTTGTGACAGAGTAAGATATATTTTTATCAAATTATAATCTGATAATGTACCGCACTGCAGATGGTAACAAGGGGAAATGCAAAGCACACTGTTGAAAGACTGTCACAGAAAAGCTGCTTTTGGGTTACCTGGTTTACTCATAGTTCACCATCCTTGAATATCAGTGTCCTGGAACAATTTTTTACTATTTATAGATCTGCAGTAAAGATGGAGCTCAAAGACACCCATTAGAGTTCATTAAAAATGAGACTGACTCTGAGGAGAAAGAGTAGGATCCTATTATTCCCATTTCCAAGAAAGTACTGCAAGATAGAAAATGGGAAAGACTGCTTGAAATTTTTACTAACTGTCCACAAAAGGATGAGGTAGAGCCCAGGCAGGTAAGATACCTGTCAGTAATGCTGCTGCTTCATAGTTCAATAAAAGGTGAAAATCTCTCTAGGCATACCAGGTTGGCTTGTTGTGACAAGGATGGTGTTCATCTTAATTGTATCTGTAATGTGAACCTCCAAGAAACTTGGGTAGCCATTGTGAATAATCCTTTGTATAATTTTCTGTTATTCTAGGCATGAGATACAGAAAATGAATTGCTAAAAATATCCACGTGCTTTGGCCAATAGCAACATATGCTTAGAAAGCTAATGAAACTATTCTGACTTATAGAAGGCAGGAAACAAATAGCCAACACTTTCTATAACAATTTAGACCTTTACAGTGCGATAATTTTAACCCTATTTAAATACCATTTGGGGACTAATCTGTGATTTAGCACTGTGTTTGTCTTTGGAATTAAACAGATATCAACCTATTCTCTCAGTGTCTGATGTTCCATGAAACAACATAAAGAAATTTCGTCAATGAATACAATACATTAATTCCACCAAGGACAAAACCTTACTCTTCTCCAACTATTTTGGTGTTTTATATTGTCACCATTCACTACCAAGGGCTTTAAACAGAAAAATCAATAGGTACAGCAAAATCCCAGCATTGCTATGATGTTGTTTATCCTGTTGTAGGTTGAACCTCAGCTTGAAGGAATAAGGCAATGAGGTTGAGACAAAAATGGTGGGATGTTTTCCCCTTGTCATTGTCAGTAACGCTGGATGGATAACTTAGAACAGAAAGGGAAAGAAACAGCTTTTCCTAATTATAATGGCATACTGAATTTGCCCAGACTCCACTGGAAGCCAAATCTCTGACTGAGAATGCCTCTTGCATAGTGGTTCACAGGGGCACCACAGAGAAACCTACAGGGCCAAATTTGGTCTTTGATGCAATGAAGATTAATTACTTTTAGAAATGATGGATATGGCTTACTGAAGTCTCGATCTTACCCTGGAGGAAAAGTCAAAAACTCTTAAAAGTCTGAAATAAAGCATAAAAGTTATCATAATCTATGGTGCACCAAAGCTTACATCAAAGCTTACCAAAGGGAAGCTTGAGCTCCAATACCTTTGATTAACGGGGACTCTGACTTTTGTGAAAACTAGGGACAACAACTTGTCCTCTTATTTGTGCTTTCTGTTTTTACCAGCATCTTCCTTTTTTCCTCAATTTGCACCATTATTCTTCAAGAAGTTCACTTCTTGTAAACATTCTGTTCTGCCCTTAGTCATGACAAGTTATTGAATATATTAATTGAATAATTTGGTCCAGTTCAGTGAACTAGAGCATATTCCTGAAGGTCGCTGGTTTGAAGTAATTCTTTTCCCACTTTTCCCAATTCTTTCTCAAATCAGTCTGTTTTTAAAAGAACTTCCTTTTTCTTAATCCCTTACCTACAATCCTTCTAACATCACTGCTAAATATACTACCAGAATGCATGAATTCTAAAGTTGTGGGTTTTTACAATGGCCTCAAAGTGCTTTATAATATTATTTTCTTTGCAAGTTCAATAATAATTTGTGTGTGTGTGTGTACATACACACACAAAACAATGAAAGTTTTCTGTATTAAAAAGTGATAGAACTGTTTAAGCAATTACCACGTAACTACAGTAATGTACGTAGTAATCATTGAATAAAATGTTATGTACAACTTAAAAGTCAGAGTGTGTTTTTTGTAAGCTAATTAGAAACTATGCTGAGCAAGCAAAACAAATGATCTGATGAAGAAAAGGATATTAAAATCCAGGCATCCGTTTAACTGAAGCAAAGGGAGATTATTTTGAACAGGTAGAGATGTTCTATAGTACAACATGCTTCTTTTAATTATTTTTTTAAATAAAGCTAAAATAGTAGAACAAACTATTAAAAATTTCTTCATGAGTTAAGATATTGTACATCAGATTCTTGAAAATATAAACCTTGAAAATGGTAGGGTGGAGGAGCTTATAATGAAAATAGGGAAAGACTTTCAACAATAGTAACTCTACCAGGAAACTCTACAGTTAGACTAGATTTTTTCCCCTCAGTCTATAGTCAGCACTGCATTCAGTCAAAAGTCAAAGCAAATGTACAAGCAACGCCATCACACCATTGATTTCTGCATACTTCCTTGTAAAGGCCAGGAGTCATCACATTCTTTTTAATACAAGGGCAACAGGGGGAAAGCAAGAGACTAAGTAAATATTTAATCCTTCAACAAGCCACCACCTAGCATTATCATCACTAGACAGCAGCTTCTAGTCACTGCCCCTGGACCCCACTCTCTCCAGGTGATGGGGACATCTACCTTCAAAAGTATAATTTCCTATGTATGTAAAAAAATATTCAGATTCTTATCTGATCTAAACAACTATAGCTTCATATAAATCAATAGCACTGACGTGGTTCCACTAAGGGTAATGAATTTATTTCTTCAAGCTTTATTTCATGAAATGTTTTCCAAACAAATGTGACTTTTTTTCCCCAGATAAATCTTGAGAACTTCTTAAATGCTAAGATACTACAAAGCTACATACAGAACAAAGAAAATATCTGTTCTTAGCTTTCCACAAATAAAACAAAACCAAACCACACCAGAAGAATGTTTAAAACCTATGATGCAGGTGTGAAAAAAATCTTTCTAGTGTAGGAAGTAATGGATTGTCTTTTTAGGATTATGAGACTATTTACAGATTCTTCAAGAAGTACTTTCAGGTATCTGCGAAGTGAGGAGCATTTGCATTAAATAGTGAAAGAGAAATATTACTAGGTTGGTTTAGGCAGTAAATAAGTAAAGCAGCAGTGCATAGCTGCGATATATGTGATTTCTGTATGTTAGCATATGAAGCATCCAGTGTTAGAGTAAGTTGTGTCACCAGAACTTAGTAGCAGGAAACCATGACACCTACCAGAAAAGTCTGGCTGCAAAATGATCATTTCAGAAGGTATTTTTAAGTGGGCTCAACACTCAAGACAACATCACTTCCCCTCTGCCCCCTGAGAGATGGAGAAAATGAGATGACAGCAATCAACAGAACCAATCCAGATCTGATGTAGCATCTGTCAGCATTTATGTTAATAGCACTTTCTTGTCCTACTACCTAAAGAAATATGCTGTTAAAGCTCCTCATACAACTGGGACTTCTCACTATGGTTGTCTCTTCTTCAGATAAGAATCTCCTGACAAAAATTTGTACTACAGAAAATGTAGAGTTAAGCTTTCTTGTTTACCAGTGAATTCAGTTCTTGAGGAATCTATGATCCAAACTTAAGTCAAAGCAAAGATTAGTTTGCTGCAACTACTTTGAGCCAATTGGACATATGAAGTTCTATTAAAATTTCAGAACAGCTGATCATAAGGCGTTTAAGGGGGTTTGATCCCATTCTGTTTCACTAAGCATTAAACATTGTATTTCTAGCCTCCTAAAAAAAGTTCTACCCAGATAAGTTTGTATTTCATGAAAGATATTTTAAGCCAACATCAAAAAATGAACTGACAAGGAAAATATTTCCACTTATTTCAAAGCCTTCCACTTAAATGCTATAATTAGATGTCCAACTTATTGGAGAATTATTTCTGCTTACTTCAAACACCCATACCAATGTTTTTAGTCAGGAAGCAGAAGTATATTGCTATGGGGTCAATCAACACACAAACGTCTCCGTTATATTAAATATAGTAAGTGAACACTGATTCTTTCTCAGAAAATTAATATTCTCCTATTAGACAGCAAAAAGCTTAATAAATGTTACCAACTTAAAGAATAAACTACTTTTTTTTTTTTTTTTTTTTTTTGGCATGGTGAGTTATAATAGGTGACTTAAAACACTGCAATACATTAATATTAAGAAACGGAAAGAGGATGCCCATGAGAAGACCTGGGTAATTTTTTTTTTTTTGTTGGACACTATATTAAGTTGGGGGACTTCCATTCATATGGAAGTCAGCTGCTAAATTTTATTTGAAAAAAAAAAAAAAAGTTTGAAAACCATATGTATTTTTCACATTCAGATAATAAATGGTTCTTATTTTGAAATTATTGTCTGCAGAAATTTGTCTAGATTTAACTTCTGAAAAGGTAAGAAATTTCCAGAAAGCAAAGTGAGAAAGGTGAGTCAAGGCTGTTTTTATTTTGATTTTCAGTTTCTCAAGAGGATGAAAAGCAGGAGTACTGAGTAGCTCTGATCTGCAATTTTACTTATTTTTAATTTTTTTAAAAAACTGTACAAACAACCCAATTCTTCTTACCACTTTAATGAGGAATGTTGCTTTTTCTTTTTCACTGGGCAGAAATAGGATATGTTGGATAGAGGAATTCCGTTCTTATGTTAGCCTTTTTTGACATTGTGAATATTGAGAATACTGGTTTGCCTTTTGTCTATTGAAAATATACTAAAACAATAATCCTGATAATATAGTATGCTTGTATGTTTCCCAGAAAGGGCAGATTGTTTCAGTGTCAGAATCTCCTACACTGTGTGGTGCACTTGGCATACCAAAACGGAGTATTTTACACTTAACACTTGAAAGTTGTCTGGAATGTGTAGCTCAGGATATCACTAAGCTTAAATTATTTCATACAATACTAACATAATCAATAGCTAAATTAATGCATAAATGTTTGCCAGCCCTGTAATAGGTAACTGCTTCACTTATCAGATCCAAGGGGCCATTTTCCTTCCCATGGATTTCAGTCCACCTCCTTCAACAGTAGTGAAACATCTTGTTACAGAGGAACTGCAAGAACTGGATGAGAATTTTTTTCTTGCCCTACTAATATATTACTTTTCTTGCTACAAAAATATTTTAACCACACAGTCAAGAGCTTCTCAACAGGCTCAGCTGGGAATAGCTACAATATTTCATTTTGCAATTTTAATCTTGGGGATTTTTTATTGTTTTTTCTTCAGCTAAATTTGCCAGTATTTCAAACTAAAAACTGCTATTATCAAAAAAAAAAAAAAAAAAATTTTGAAACAGGACATTTCAACACTTTTATAAATCCTCTCCTTTCCATTATATATATTATTTCAAGTTGATTGATTCATCAAATCTATTTCTGGTGTGAGTAATTTACTTTCAGCAAATAAACAGCTTTGGCAAAGATACAAAATAAGAGTAATTTTCTGTTTCTAAGAGTAAAATTTTCACCTCAGAAATTAAACTGTAAAACCTACTTGCCCGTATGAAAACAGTAAGATCAGGGGTTGTTTCTTAAGACTTAAATAAATACCAACATTACCCTCCTACACTAGCACATACTGCAGATAGCCACAACCAAGAACTGTTTTAGTTTTAAGTGAATTTGAAATTTAGAATGCATAGACACAAAATTTTGAAGTTTTTAGCATTTGAGAGTACAGACATCATGCTTAGCCATAGAAGTAGTGCTACATCTGCAAAATCACTCCATATCACCACCTACATTTAGAGAAGAACAGAACCTGTTTTTACAAATTAAAGCATAGCTTAGTCTTTATGAAACACTAAATTGTTTCTTTTACCCTTTTGTGACTTCCCGATGACGTGGCCACCCAATGCAACTGATGAATGACTGCATCCACAATGTCTATGTCTACTGAATAAATGGGCTGAGACAACCTGCTAGGATATATTCTGTTAGTTATTCAACTGGAATGGATTTGTGCTCGTGACTAAAATAAAAAAAAAAAAAAAATTAGCTTCCCCATATCCCTTTTGCAATTCCCTGAGACATCGATTCCTATTATTATGCTATTCTGAATGCTATCTCAGTAAGATTCTACCTAAATAGAATAGGATCCCTTACTAGATTCACCCTTTCATCAAGTATCGAACTGCTGGAAACATAAAAGTTTTGTGTATCAGTCTGCCTTTCATCTAAGTTTTGCCTTGAAATGTAAGAGGGGAGGAGGTAGGCTAAAGAATTTTCTTTAAGTTTTATGTAACTGAATTAGCCCATTTCACTCCATGTAAATTCCCAGTGACTGCTGAAACACTCACTAATGAATAATTAGAGAAATAAGTTGCTTGAGTCTAGACTATCTGCTTCAGTAGTCAGTGGCAACATGGCCAATGGGAACATTAACTACTGTTTTACTCCTTCATCCTAAGCGGAAAGGTCTTTCAAAAATAACCACATCCTTTGATACAATAATGACTTCCTACTGCATACAGTTACAAACTATGATAGGTTGTTGTATAGCAATAAAGCAGTAGAGATGCTATGTGTCAGTAGTGTGGAATCTATTTCTTAAGTGGATCAGTATATATGCAACACTAAATAAAACGATAAACCATAAATGGTTGGACCAGGTAGTAGAAGATAATGTAAAATTATGTACATTTGTTTCTTTTATGTCTTTGCACCTTAGTTCTACTAGGGTTTGGAGGAAAAGAGAGGCACAGAATGACTTCCTACACAAGAACACCCAACTGTTTAAAGCTGTTTAAAAAATGAGAAAGCTACTGAGTTTTAAAATCATTAATCCATAGAGTGGAAAATCAGTCTTTTACCAGAGCAGAGCAAAGCACAAAAATACTTAAAAAGTGACTTCATTCCCAGTAAGTAAGATTTTCCGGGGTCTGCAAGGTATGATATCAGTGAGCTCTGACAGAAAGACAAGCAGAGAGAGAGGAAAGCCTGGAAGTGTCTCTATGGGAAGGTTAGTCTAAGGTCATCTGACCCATAAATGGTCAGATACCTATAGGCAAATGAGGACTTGGAATAGAGATAACTGTTTAAGACGCACTCTTTTCAAAATACTTCAGCATTCAATAAAACTAGCTTTGTCTTGATTAAATTATTTGATTATAGACTATCATGGTGATAATTCAAGGGGGAGGGGAATTGTAGAGCCTGGACCCAAATCAGACCTGCCGAATGTTCTAAGCTGAAGGACACAATTCCATTCTGTGAACCATTTCCACCACACACAGTGGACATCATCAGGGTGCTAAACTTGAGACTAAGTGAACTTGAGGACACGCAGCTGTAATTAATCCAGTAATGACAACACTTACATGCAGTCCTGGTATCTCACTGGTTAGGTTGGACACCCAGTTGAGTCTCTCCATGGCTTTAGAAAATAAATGATATTTACCTTCCCCCATCATGTTAGTGTGATAAAAATATCAGGGTTTAATAAGTATTTTTATTCTATAGGAAGGCAGGAAAAAAATAACCACGACAAGTAATGTCTAAAATCAACTTTCATAGTTCTACAAGCTAGTTAACAAATGTGTCTATGATAATCTCTTGACATTAACATAATGTCTCTTCTCACTTTAAAGAGATCCAGCATACTTTTCACACTCAAGGTATATTGGAATAATTTCTTCTACCACTGAATGTAAACATAGTTACTACATAACAACATCATATAATAGAAAGTTAATAAATATCTCACCAACCAAGCAAAGCTGAGGGGAAGAAAACAGGCATTATGACATTTACAAGGCATGGTCTGAGCTTGAGTTTCAAATCCTGTGTGAAATGCAGAATCAATTATATCTGATGAAGGCAAAATAGGGCAATGATAGAAAAGAGTTTGTCATTACTCACATCTTGCAAGTCTAATACATCTTATCCATAGCAGTACAGTACAGTTCATACAATCAAGAAAAGGATCTTGCTGGGCAAGAAGCAGCTCCAAACTGGTTATTTCTGCGTAGAACTTCCACTGTGTAAAAGCTGGTTCTCTCACATAATTGTCACCCAATAGTACCAAGGTCCTTACTGAAATACTAAGTTCCTTTTACATATACCTTCAGAGACTATGGACTGTGTTCCACTTCACAAATATAGAAAACTAGAACAAAGTCATATCTGGACCATGAGCATCAGCTTTACCTAAACTCCCTCTCTGAAACAGACAAAAAAGCCAGTCATGTATTTGAAACCGGGTACCTAAATTAGCAGGGCAGTGAGCCCAACAGGATTTCAGCACATAGCTCATGGAGGTCCACAGGTTGCTGACTTCAGTTCCACAGACTTAAGAGACCTGTGGCTGTGTGCTCTTCATCATGTTCTTCACCTCTTCAATTTAAAGCCTATTGTATTCTATGTATCCTATGTATCTTGTATATATTGTATATATTGTATTCTATGTATCCTGTGTATTTAGGAGCAATTTTATTAGCTTAACATGGAAACGTCACTGAAATAGAAATGGCTAGACTGAATAACGTAAGAGTGACAGTAAAGAACAGTGACAAAAGTGTACTTTCTGAAATATGAGGCTTATATGGCAGATGTATCTTAATTTGCAAAGTCAGGGATTCAAAAATATAAACAGATTACCTATTGACATTAATTTTAGCCATTTTACCTCTAAACTATTTATCCTAACAGTACGTAGTATGATGACAATATCTATGCCAAGGCTGCATGCAGTTTATGAACTTAGGAACCCTGAGAACAACTAAATGAAATAATTCTCCATGATGAATCAATTCACTACATGGCTGCTGAACCCATGAATGAAATGAAGTGGAAAAAAAACCAAAGGTCTCGGAACTATAAATCACTCCTGTACAAACTTTTATCAATTTTCTCTCTCACATCAACTGTCCTATCGTTTCGGTTTTAGCTTATTCTGTTGGCTTTGAGCAGCCAATGGAATAGCTCATTCAAGATGATCAAAGAAGGAACAAAATACATCTATATTTATTTGCCTGATCTAGATGGAAGCAGTTTAATTTCTGTTGGGTTTTTCCCCTCAACTCAGTATACTTATAAACCAATATTAATCCTGCACAGAAATGGTCTCTGACAGTTTATCCTGCTTTATTTGGGGAAGGATCAGATACAGAAGGCCACTGTCCCAGTAGAGCACTCCGATTTCGTTAGTGAAAAGGACAGGCACATACAAATAACTGTCCTTACATAAACACAGAAGAATGTTCGAAATTATGGTTTATGTTGGGAGCAGTAACTTTCCAAATCCAGAGACTGGATTACAAAAAGGCCAGAGATCTTCTGGGTCCATTTGGAGAGTGTTTACTGTTTATATTTCATTTTCTCTGCACCAGAGGCAGAAGACAGATGTAGGGAAAAACAGCAGCTTTGCCATGCTCACGTCTTTGCGATCAGCCTTATCATTGATTTAGTTATAATTTCCTTGTAACCGTCTTCAGAAATCGTTTATCCATTTTGTCAAGTATGCCTTCAAGTGTAACATATACAACATTCCAATATAAGAACATTTTAATTCTAAAACTCTGGCAAGAATTTTCTACCTAAGCTGCTATTCATATAGATCAGAAACACACAGACGAGCTGCTGCCGAACTGAGCCAACTTGCACAAGCTGACATGACAGCACAAACCATAAAAGTATTGTTTAGATAAGTTCAATGACAGATTAGAAGAGCACGATGACAGATGTTTTATACTTTCTTTAGGTGATACATGCTTTCTTTGTAAACTACTGCAATTTGAGTGCCACACTGATCTTTGTGTTAGAATTAAGTGAATATTTGGGGAATGAGGCTGGTCAATAAAGATCTTTTTGATAGCAATTCTGTAAAACTCCAAGTGCATCCAAACACAATATTTTTCCTCAGTACTGTTGAAATCTATAACAGGTGCCCAAACTAAGCCATTTTAATATAAGAGAAGATTCTGGGTTCATGAACCTTGTATTGAAAGGTAGGGTCACACCGAACTAGCTATATTAGTTTCAACCCAGACAGAAACATGAGGAAGAGGAAAACATAAGAAAAGTGCTTCAGAAAAACAATGAACGAGAAAAATAAATATTAGTTTTCCTTTGGATGAGAAAAAAATTAATAGTTACAAAATAAATTTCTCGCTAGGTTAGTAATGATATCCTGCAAAACCTGGTTTTCTTCTTGTAAACAAAAAATATTGAAGCTAAAACAAAACCACTGACCACTGCATGCAAATAGTCTCCCAGGGTAGCCAGTATATTGGCTACCCTGGGAGACTATTGTTATAGTATAGATATTGTATTGTTATATTATATATTATATTGTTATATATATTTGTTAAATAGTTATCAACAGATTCATTCAAATGAATCTGTTGGTAACAATTTAATGGAGTCCATCACACATTTGAATATACTTCTAAGTTAGTATAGTATTATTTTATATTTTGAAAACAAAGTTAGCATTAGTTTCTGTGTGCTACTGTGTGCTTTTATCTGAGTTTTGCAATACACAGGCCTGTACTCTAGGACTGAATGAATAGGACACAACAGAGTTTTAGTTTGATTGTTTTCCCTTCAACAATAAAAAAGAAATAAATTCCTCTTATATGTTATTTGTTCTGATCAATGAAAGGTGACATTTTAAAAAACATGACAGATTCATAAAACTAATAAGGTACTTATTCCCTGTGATATCTCTATGATAAAATTTTCCACTGGCTACTACAAAACTAGAGAACACAAGAAAACTAAATAGAGCATAATGTAAGTATATATGCAGATCTTTTAGGAATCTTTCTTGTGTTGGGGGCCCCAGAGCTGGACACAGTAATCCAGGTGGGGTATATGTGTATATATATATACACAAACATAAAAACACACATACACATGCACACAAAGATTTGTAAACATATATACACACACACACACATATATATACACGCAAATATATATATATATATATATATATACATAAAAAAAAAGGTTTCCATGGTTCCTAGTTGGGTACCTCAGAAAACGTCACTTGTTACTTGGTTGTAGATAAAAAGTTCCAAACTTCCTTTTCTCTTAAGATGAGGTGGGGAAGGTGGGGACACAACCACAACACCTTTTTTTCAGGAAAGTGTCAGCAAATCTGTGCAATTGTCTGTAAACTGCTAAGCATATACCTCAAATCCTTCCTCAGCTCCTCATCCTTTTCTACAAGGCATTGCACTAGAAACCCATATCACTCTGCCCGAAGTGGTTCATAACAGACTAATTCTTGTGCAGCCAAGAAAGTTATTTTAGTTTTTGTAACTCTACAGTGGAAATATGAATACCTACTTTGTAAAGGAGTTCTTCAGCTTAGTTATTTGTGGAATATTTGAAATGGTGAGTTGGCAAATCATTAACCTTAATTAATAATTCAATTATTTCTTTAATTATAATTGTTTGCTTAGCATCCCTGTTTCTTAATAGGAGATACTCTGTTGCCTTTTGTTTTGTTTTGTTTTAAAGAAAGTATGGAAAAAGCTCTAGGATGAGTAGGCATGGATACCTACAGATCTTTATTCTTATGATCTCTCCTTCTTTTATCTCTTAGTTTATGCTTCTCTGTAATCTTGACAGATATTTTTTGTTATACATGCAGGTTTTCCCTGGGATTTTTAGAAAACACTATGCAAGAGAGGAATTGTAGGCATTAAAGCTACCTGAGACCCATGTCTTACCCGTGTGTATATATATATATAATCTCTTTATCATAAGTAAAGTTAGACCCATACTGTTTCAGCTCCACCTTATGAAAGCATTAAAATATTCCCCAGGCAATATGAATTTTAGTGCAAGGGTACTCACAAATGCATACAGCTTCTTTTGCAGTCTTGGAGATGCCTGAACATCTGACACCCGCAGTTTTGTCAGTATCCTGTACCACATCGTCCATCATAGATACATAAAGCTACTGAGACAACTAAAGAAAAAGGCATCAGGAGCATTGCTTGAGGCCGGGCATTTACTATCTCAAGCTTTTTGCTTGTTCAGTGAACTGGTACGCCTTTCATGGTTGACTTGTTTGGGAAACTACCTATGGATATTAAAAGAAAATGTAGGAAAAAATATTTGTGCTTTGTAGGAAATGAATAGACAAAACACCTACTGTGTTGCCTACCAACAGAAAAGTAAACACAGCCATATTTGCAAGCAGTCAGCCTGCATGCACCCCAAGGTCACGGCCTATATATACAGCTCGCACAGTTCCTTCAACAAAGAGCTGAGCTAGGACCTTAGAGGACAGTAATTATCTGCTCTGTAGCTGAGTGAAGGAGCCTGTCCCCACTCAATAGAGAAAATTAAAAACTGACAATTATGGGGAATTTTTGCTTTTGTTTGGAGGGGTGCTTTTTTGGTTTTGATTTTGGGTTTGGTTTTTTTGGTATTTGGTTTGGTTTTTTTCAGATGCTATTCTCTCAGTAGCTGTTTTGTAGCTATTTCCAAAAGCTATCTAGAGGAAGTAAGCTGTCTTTATTTCCAGTACTTTTCCTTCTCTTCTTTCACACTGATAATTGCTTTTTGATCTCTCAGCTATTCTCTAGACTGTGGTATCGTCATTCCATCTTTGTTCTCCTGCCCTAATCTCACATATTTTACAGGCTCCAGCCGCTTATTCCACTGTAACAGCTTTACAGTTTATTGTTGTCTTCCCTTCCTTGCATTTCAATTTACACAATTCCATTCTCAATAATACATCATTATATATTAGCAAACTCCCCTGATACTCACACACATTTACATGACTTATCTTTTCAGAAAGTCTGTACATCATCTAAGGTGGTATTTCTCATTATTTTAAGAGTGGAATCTAATCTATGGCTATATTATTCAGTTTTCTATTTCTGCAATGCTTGTTTGACTATGTTATGGTACAGCCTCTAAATGACAGATTATTGTTTCTGCTAGGTAAGGGGATCAATATTTTGCCTTCAATGTAATAATTCTGATGGAGTGCTCAGTGTTCTTCGTTAGGAGAAGCCAGACTGATGAGGCCTCATTAAAAAAATATGATACCTAAAAAAAGACTCTAGTAGTGTCAGTAACTTCATTATTACCTCATTTGCTCTAGCTGAGTTAGATTTAGATCCCCCCAAAATTACAAGGTGCTAAACTATGTATAAACTTAAATTGCAACACAAGTCCTGATATGGAAAGACTTGACACCTTCATAGATGACAGATTAAAGTTAAAACAAAACAATTTTTTTCTTAAACACGGAGAATGGGAAGCACATAAATTAGACGATTTCTTCATGACGAAAAGCATGCATCTATGGCAGAGATACATCATTACCTGGGTACTTGGCAAGGGCACTAATCACTCCGTACACATCTGCTGTCAGTAAAGGATGTAACCCATTCTTCCTGCTTATTGCACTTCATCTATTCATCAAAAATCCACAGACTGTAACATCCACTCCTTTGCTAACTAGATTCAGACCCTGATGATGGGAGCTGGCATTGCCTTTTCCGCAACTAGTTTCTATGCTAGTGAATGACAAAGTCCAAAGAATGATATTTCTGAAAATTCTGCCCCTCAGACCTAGATTCCATCTGGAAAAATTGCCATCTGAGCTACACAGATTACTGTTCTAGTCAATTCAAATGCTGATGATCTTAACTTTTATATCTGACTGCCAAAAAAAAATTTAGGATACGCTACAGAAATCACACACATGAACTGATCAGAAACACTCTTTTAATGGTGGATATCTTAAGTGATTTCACATTTATGGTTGTCACTGCTAACATCATTCTCTGAGGAGAAAATAGACACAATTTTCCCTGGCACAAGGCCATAGGTTGGGTTCTTTTCCCCTCCTCTTTCTTTTCATTTTAGATATACAACAGGTGCTTGTGGGAAAACCAATATTCTAACCTAATCGTGCTCACTGTGATAAAATGCTAAGAGGCAACTCAGGGAGGAGAATGACAAAATGCATTTGCATAGTTTGCACTGCAGATTTTATTTAATTTAGGAAGAAAGGCCTGTGAGGCTTACAATGTTGTCAAAAACTGTAAATATAAAGGTCCCTTTGGTATTTCTTAAAGTGCTAAGTAAAAGGTCCTTTGGATTCAGAGTTAAAGCCAGAATAATAAAGTCAGTATTCACAGCCTTTTGAGTTGATCTTTGGAGGGAGTGTGTGGTATGAGTAAACTATACTACCTTGAAAAGAGTTTCAGTTACTTCATTAGAAGAAGCATCTCATTCAGCTCTGGACTTCCCAGCTTGCATTCAACTGCAACCAGACAAGACTTATGTTGCAAATTCAAAAATAAATACACACACAAAATGGCAACAACTTTTGCCATTTGGTGGAAAGTCCTGAGGGTTTACAAAAAGCACTAGATTACCACCAATGACTTCTTCCAGATTTATACACCTGATGTGTAAAAGTATTACACCCATATAACATACATGCAAAATAGTTCATTCAGTATTTTCTCCTACCTTGGTTGACCCAAGTATCTCTCTTCAATATATATTCAAAGAGCTTTCACATTTGTTTGTGATTTAATCATCAAATTATCAAAATGCTTTCTAGAACAAACAGATTAACACAGATACTATCTGGATCAGACATGGGATTCCAGGACTCTCTAAAAATAACTGTTTATCAAAGCAGAAATGGAATAAAACAGCTCCAGAAGCAATCACTGAGAAAACCTTTGCCAAAAAAAAAAACATTAAGGGTGTTTACCTCAGATGTGGAAGGCTGTGTTATGGTGCCTGGGGTGCAGCCTGGCCTCTCACTGCCAGCCCAGCTCCAGGAGCCACAGGGAGCCCTGGCCCCACACAGAGCTCACAGAGAGTGGGGCAGGGCTCAGTAGGTTCAGGTGAGAGCCCAGATGGCCAGACAAGCCTGTGGTGATGAGGCAGGGCCAGTGAGAGCAGCCAGGGCCAGCCACAGGCCAGGGCTGGCCAGTCCAGGCCACGGCCCAGCTGTGAGGCAGTGGGAGCAGTAGCTCCGTTGGGATCCAGCACTAGACCCCTGGCCTAGAGCAGTTCCCATGGGATGGTGGTTGGCCCTGGCCCAGGCCTCCCCACAGCGCTGCCAGGGACCCTCACCCCATGGCCACCAGCGGGAAGGGGGCAGCTCTGGGCTGTGCTGGCCTGGGCCCCGCAGCCAGACCTCCAGTGCTCCAGGCCCTGGCACTGCTTCATCTGGACATCTTACATCTATACGAGCATTGCTCCTATTAGACTACTTGGGGACAGGGATTTCCTTTCTCCACAGGCCCAACTCACTCCCTGCATACATACTTTGAAAAACCCTGAAGAAAAAGAAAATTGAAAATTTCAAAAAGTGCTTTGGGATAGTAAGCTAAGTACTTACTCAGGGCTGGGTAAACACACAGATGAGGTGACAACACTGCCATCTACCCTGATCACAGGGAGAAACCAGCCGTCAGAGATAATGGAAAATTTACCACTGAAGACAAGGATACCTCTAGCCATCAATAAAAGATCTTCAAACACACACATTATCTTTGCACCTGGTAATAACAGCATACATTAATTAATATACAGGTAGGAATGCATAAGGCAACCTTGGGAGTTAACCTGCAATCCTTGGGTCCAATTTACAAATAATGTTTTATTCTTTAAAGAATATTTAAAATCTTTCAGACAGGAAAATTACTCCTACTGGGGAAATTCAGCCCCTGAAACTGACTTTTACCCTCAGTTCACATAATGAATTAATAAAAAAGGGTACAGAAGCCCTTTTCCCATTTGATCAGAGAAAGTCCATTACTTATCTTTCAATGCATTCACACACAGAGTTTAGATATTCTCTCCTTTTCTTCTTCTGTTCCCACCCCTGCTTTTCTTCTTCTCCACCCCAAACTCCCTGAGATAAATTTGTCACATTTATGCCTTGGTCTCAGAAACATGACAGCTTTAATTTGTCACACAATCTTTTATATATGAGATCATCTTAGGAACAAGCTATTTACCCTAGCCAAATATTATAGCTGAAAAGAAAGTTTTCCTCTTCAGTAGCTGTTCACTAACCATGTGAGTGCATGTCCTCGTATGCTGCAATTTTTGCATTGTAATCTCATAACTTATGAAAATAAATTACCAAACATATGCAAAATTAAAAGGACAAGAATGAAAAGATTTTATTATTATTTCTCCCAGCATCAGATTCATTAGATTTCAGCATACTGATATAGCCCTGACAGCTCTTACTTTCAAAGGAATAACTGAAGAACCCTTCTAGGAAATTAAGCAACTTAAACTTGGAGGGTTCTCATGCCCCTGAATTTTTACCCTCACACAGCGTGTTCACCTTCCTCCTTTTCAGTCTGACACTATTAACATTGATATCAACTAGACAGTCATGGATTTTCTCAGAATTATAAAATGATTGCAATTACTGTCTAAATATAATTCTCTTCTCTTACATATACAAAATCATGAACAGTCATACTGTGCACTGTTAAGTAGCTTAGCTGACCCTGTCACAATGGGAAAAGGAGTACCAAGCAAAAAGACACTATATTCAATGAATTAAGTGGATTAAGTAAGGGATATATCCAGGGTTAGGTCAGGCTGGCAGCACGAGCCATCCACAGTGATGTCGTGCTATATCTTTCCAGCAGTTTCAGTTATTGTTCTCTCAGTTTTTGGTCCATAGCTCAGACCACAGCTCATTACCCTCAGGTCTTGTTTGCATTGCCTTGTTAGCAATGGCTTACCATGCTCAGACCGTTTGCCTTGGTCTCAGCTCTTGGCCAAGGCATGGCTGCCATACATGACATTTGGCATATTAGATTTACAGTCAGGAAATTTATAGTAATAAAGAATGCAGTTTTCAACCAGTGATTGCCCTTTGAAATTTTAATCATAGAATCACAGAATACTTTGGGTTGGAAGGGACATTTAAAGGTCATCTAGTTCAACCACCCTGAAATGAGCAGGGACATCTTCAGGTTCCTCAGAGCCCCATCCAACTTGACCTTGAATGTTTCCAGGGATGGGGCATCTACCATCTCTCTGGGAAACCTGTGACAGTGTTTCATCACCCTCACTGTAAACAATCTCTTCCTTATATCTAGTCTAAATCTAACCTCTTTTAGTTTAAAACCATTATCCCTTGTCCTATCACAACAGGCCCTGCTAAAAAGTTTGTCCCCATCTTTCCAGGAGGTCCCCTTTAAGTACTGAAATGCTGCAATAAGGTCTCCCTGGAGCCTTCTCTTCTCCAGGCTGAACAACCCCAACTCTCTCCTGTCCTCATAGGAGAGGTGTTCCATCCCTCTGATCATTTTTGTGGTCCTCCTCTGGACCCGCTCCAACAGTGCGATGTCTTTCCTGTGCTGAGGCATGAAAAGTCTCATGGAATGAGACATGAAATGTCTCAGTTGTCTTCTTAATGGGAGCTGTTTTCTTTCACTTTGTCATATAAACTGTTGGTATTTATCTCTACTTTTTATCCCAACACATGAAAGGTTAGTTTTCATAAATTTTTTACAATCTAGGAATCATGTTAGCTGTATTGTTTGTTGCAGTGAATGAACCCATTAGCACTTGTGGACTTGATCTATAACCCTTGAAGGCTGTTTCCAGGGAAGAAATCAAAGCAGTACTGTAACTATGTATCAGAGCTACCTGTACACTCAAGACAATTTCCAGACCACCAGAGGATAGCTCCTTATAGACATATTACATTAAATGTGGAATTTCAAGTTAATGTGGCCAAGTAAGCTTAAATACTGACTGGACTTTCTGCTGTCAGAAACATGGAAGAAATTCCTCCAAATCCTCAGTGACAGGGAAGCCAAAATGCTAAGCTATATAGAACATAACCTGAACACAAAGAGAAGAGTGATGATTTTCAGGTTTACAGGTTGTTCTGGAATTATACTGGGCAGAAGATCACAAAACAACAGGAAAACCACAAAACTATTTTTTTTTTTTTTTCCAGATTTGGCCTCAGATGCTGAGCTAGAGGCTCAACTTGAATGAATGTTACTCTGTGTACTCAATGTATACAGAGTGCTTCACACAATATAGTATGCCAGCTTTCCTGAATGATGGCCAGACTTCTAACTTAGGCATTCATGTTTTGCAGTAAGTAAGGGCACTAAAGTTTAGCACATTTTGACATTGGTTTTATTTGGAAAATGCTAGATTGCAATAATATTCCAACTGTCTCCTTTTCTTGTACATACTTCCAAAGTATTTTTACACAAAGGCAGAGACCAAAAATGAAGTGAAACAAGAAATGGATGCTAGCACTCTGCTAGCAACACAATTCTTTGCTTCATAGATAAAAAGTTAAGTGCCCTTTGGTGCAGGTGTTTACTAGTAGAAACTTCTTTTAGAGGCATTTCTGTATACAATATGCTTTTCAGCTAAGTGATGAATAAACTCTACTTCACAAAACTTTCTTCTGTTTCAAATAAATTTCAAAAGCCTAGTCTAGATCTGTCCTTCATTCTGGCAACTCACTTTAAAAGACTTTTTATTGTTACCGAAACATTTTGTGAAGGGCCCTTTTCTTTCAATGCTCATTTGAAGCAGCTTTTTGTGCTAACTGAAAATCCATTACTGTTTTTTCACTTGAGACTTGCAGAGGTCTCATTTTGGATGTAAGAGACAATGAAAAGCTGATGCTGGTTTTGGTGTGTGGTTTTTTCCTTTTTTTTAATCTGTAAAAAACAGACATAGATGCATTCTCTAATCTCCTTTATTTGGCAAAGAGGAAAACAAAAAAAAGGAATGATTCACAATATCCAACATCACGGACTATAAGCCATGAAGATAAGTGGCTCTGTAGATCAGAAACTAGAGCTGCAAGTCCCAAAATGTGCTGCATCATTTTACAACTTATGTTCTAATCTTAAAATTCTCATTTGTCTTCTGATGATATTGCCTAAGGGAACATTCCAGCAACTAAAAATAAATGTAATAAACAGAAGTGTAATAAACTGAGAAAATTACACCCTTGAGCTTTGGAATTTTATTCTTTAGAACTCTGCAGTCAACAATTTCAGCTAGTATATTGTGTAATATGCTTTGATCAGCTTACAGTACCTCCCTCTCAAACATAGCATAGGCCATCCTGATAAGCAAACCAATACTTGAGTGACGAACAAACAAGCAAGCCATTTTGTATTTCACGTCCAAGATGCTTTCAGACGTGTAGTTTATTTTAATTATTAAAATATTTAACTATATAATGAAGATCGGTATCTGCACTACTTAGCCTTTAATTTCCAACAAAACATTTGTCTGATTGCGTCGCTGAGCATTTTAAGACTGTTTTACTTAGGTAATGGCTGTATCAGAGGATCTTCAGAAGCATTTTAGGACAAATTATTTTAAAGGTAACAAGGAGGGACAAGAATCTAAAAACATTTTAGAAGTCAAAACATACTGAACTGACACATCATGCAGTCTGAAGAACGCCATTATTGCCTCCTCTACAATGCTTGCAGCTTCAGGAGACACCATATCCTAGCATTTAGTGATATTGAAAACCTCTAAGCCATCCTTCCAAACTCAGCACTGGACATGTACAGAAAGTACAACTATCTTCATTGTACAAAATCAGAAAGGATGCTCAATGATAATCTCACCCCTAAGAGTCTTGTCTCTTACATAAAGATAAGACCCCTCAAAAAACTTAGAGCATGAAAGCATTATACACAGTTTTGAGGTGTGCTTGTCTGACCAAGTGGGGATGGCAGATGTGCCAGCCAGAACAGCTACTGGACAACTGAGGAATTTTTTGCTCTTCTGTCATTTCAGGAGGGTATATATCTTTCTTTCCATGGATACTATACCATAAATATATATGACAGATACATTTTTAATCAAAGTCTGCTTTTCTAGCATCAGAAAATTTGTGGTTGACAGTCATTGTGATGGTCAACAACTACAACAGCCACTAGCAAGAGCAGTGCCCTTTATTCTTTACGACTATGCTCTACTGTTTATTAGAAACCATGTACTGGGAGCAAAGAGGTCTCAACTAAGTTGATAGTCATATACAGCACTTCCAATAGAAAGGAAGAACAAAATAAGTCCTGACTGCAGAATACTGAAGGGCCTTACTACAAGAACCACACTGACAAGAGTAGGAAAATCATGTCAATTCCTTTCACCAACCAGTGACTACACTTTCAAGAACTCTTGCCCAAAACTTCATAATGCTTCTACCAGGAGGACAAGTAAGCAAAACATTAGTATTTCTATTACCTACAAAATTTCTATTACCCACTTTCAGATCAAGAATCGGCACTAGCTAACACAGGCCTTATACACAGTAGTGATGTTGATGGGACTCTTTCCAATAACTAGATCGAGGAACTACTTCCTGCTGACATTCTCCAAACCTAAATAAGAATTGGCTAGCCAGCTTGGATACACTTGTGCAAGACCAGCAACTTATGAAAATGGTATTTGTTCCTAGCTGTTCTCATGTCTGACATGGTAAGCCAAACCTTATCTCCACCGTAAAGCATTCCTTAAGGTAGTCAGACTTAACACAGAACAGATTCAACACAGAAAGCGGCCAAAAGCATGACAGTAAGCAATGATCTGCCTTTAGTCCATACTTGTCCTTTTCTCTAGTACCTGCAATTTGCCTCCTGCTGGTGACCCAGTGGTCACAAAAAACCATTCTGTTCCATAAGACAGGTCACTATTTTTTAACAAAATGGATATTTTAAAAGACTACTTACAAGTCAGCTATCAGTTTTGATTTGCAGCCCAGTTTCCAAAGGTAGAGTGTCTTCTGAATCCTGTTTTGTTTTCAGTCAAATTCTAAGCTTGCTACTAGAGCCCTACTTAATTTCTGTGGCTGCTTTAAGAACTGAAACTTGAGAGGTTTCTCCCACTCTTTCTTTTCTGCTTATGTATCTTGCAGGAGAGGACATCATTTAAATGTGAAGAACAGTTTCATAATATTCTAAGGAGGCCCCAGAAAGATTACTGTATTTTAAACTGTTTCCTCACTCTCCATTTGAACATCAGGTCATAGAGCATGATAAGCTAGCTTTCAGAGGTAGTAGTTCTCCTACTATTCCTCATCACATTTCTGCATCCAGAATCCTCATCAGAGCACAGCAAGGGTTAGCTGCTCCCTAAGGGATGAGGAGACAGGAGTCAAGCACGACAAAAAAGTCAGTGGGGCCCCTCAGAGAGGGAGCAGGTCCAGAGATCACGGGCAGTTTCAACCAAGAGTGCAAATCAGCAGTAAGTTTCATAGCAATAAAGCAGGTCCAAGATGAAGTCAGGAAAACAATCTGCAGGACAGGAACAGTTAAGGGTAATTAGGGGAGATATTATCCAAAGATCACTGAGCAGGTTTGGAGAGAAAAGACAGGTGAAGTCAGTCCATGGGTTAGGGCCCAGACATGGATGAGCTAGTTAGCCACCAACACTCCTACAGCATAGCTCAGGCAGAGACTGAGGACTCAGGGCTGAGCTTAAACAGAGCCCTTGGGCCTGTGGGCAGGGATGTGGATAGAGGCCTCAGGTGAGTCTGGTCAGGGCCATTAGAGCTATTAGTGCACTCATGGTCCTGATATGGATGTTCTTGGCCATCTGCTCATGATTTGGAGATAAGCTAAGGATTTGCAGTCATTAGACATATTCTGCCAATGTAGAAGAGATACTCCAGTCTAGGCAACCCTCACTGGGAGAGCTTCTCCAGGAACTGGAGCTTCTCGAAACAGCAGTGAAGATATAGATACGCTTTTATTTACCTTTACTATCAACAGAAGAACACAATCAGGGCAATTTTAAATTAAGTCCCAAAGTGGTTTGTTTTTTTTTTTTTTTTTTTAAGTTAAAACGTAAAGCACCTTTAATCTATAGTTCTAACTGTGCTAAGATAGCATAGAAAACAGGAGCTTAGTAGAATTCAGATAAGCATTAGGCTTAATAGGCTTAATGAAAACTTGTGAAATAGAATAATTTTTGAGAGAGACAAATCCTCAGGCTCCAAGGCATAAATCTACCAGGAAATGAGAGAAGCTAAAAAGTTCATTCCATTATGATCCACTTTTCAGAATAGGCATGATCAGAAATCAGTACTCGATCACAGGTTTGATTCAGTGTGAAATATTGCTTTTATTTACTTTTATTATGGTTTTACTTATATATAAGCTATCAGGACAAATTCTGAGCTAAAAATATATGTATAGCTCCTTTGATTTTCAACCTTAACCAGAAATTTTTTCATCTTATATATCTACCTGCTTCCCTGCATTTGTGTATATTAAAAGGAAATGTTTTATAGGAAAATACAAGAGTGCAGAAAAGTTTCTGCCTAAGTTTAGAAATCAAAATGTATAACAGGGCACAGACAATTCTGTGCATACACAAAACATTAATGCAATTAAAGATGAAGCCTAAGCCTTGGAAATAGAAATAAAAATTCTTGGTTTCTTGTTGGAAGAGACACTTGTAGTTCATAGCCTGTAGAGGAATATTCATAACAGAACCAGGATAGATCTCCTTTACTGGTCCTTATTGCTTATTCCAGTATTTCTCAAAACTTTTTGTGAACCTCATGAGGCCTCACAGCACTTCCCCTGAAACAAAAAAAGACATTCTTAACCTCATTTGATGGGTAAACTGAAGCACTGTGAAGTGCAGGCAAATGCTGGTGAAAGACAATTGGATGGAAAAGTTGTCCAGTGTAAGATTTTGCCTTGGATTTACCATATGGTAAAACCATACACGGACTTACCATATAACCTATTACCACAGGTTATAATGAAAAGGAAAGGAAGAAAGTTAGTTAAGAAGATATTTCTAAAAACTTTTGCGCAGCAATTTTTTGTCAAGAGCAGCAATCATGATATACAGATGGAGTTCCAATTTTTAAAATGGTTATTGCACCTCAAAAAAATTCTATCAATTACCCTGAGGTTAAGAATCTACCTAACTAAAATATTTTGTAAGTTCTTTTCCTCTTCCTCCTCCTCCTTACCTTTCTTTTTTTTTTTTTAAGGCTTGATCCTAACTTTATTAAAAGCAATGACAGGTATGCTCAGTGGAAGTGGCGTGGCCACTTGATGATCTTGTGCGTTCTGTCCCAGTTGTGGCTGCCTTTCTTCTGTTTATGAACGGATTCATGTATAATACTTTGGGATCTCTCTACAAGAAAGATGCTACATCAGTGTATGCTAATTAACAGAAGGCATTTTTGTTCATATTTGAAAAACTATAATTGAAAAATGATCTGCAGATGTTTCTACAGCTGTTAATATATTTTTCTTAACTTTTCAGTCATTGCCAGACACACTGTGAATGAATTCACAGCAAAATTAATAAAACTTCAGACATTACTCATCTACATGGGAACAGGTCCGTTGTGCCAGAATGCAGTAATATCAGCAAAACATTAGTGTGACAATATCTAGTGCATATATTAGCACAGTAGATGCTGTATATGGACATAATTAACGAAGTCATTCAACACATGTACTGACTTAATAAAGAAAATGCAACTATATTGCTAGCACTATATATTCAATAACATGCTAGCCATGTTTGGGGGGACATACTTCAGTTTTCAGAACTAAAGTAGATGTAATGTTTAGTTGTACCTGATCTTGAAGCAGCTGTCTTCTGAGATGACGTATGGAGTACATTCAGCATCACAGCTGCTGTGCTGTGCTTAATCTGGCAGTGAGAAAGATCTTTGCAGTAATACTAACTGTTTGCCATAAAGATAGTATATGATATGTGGTTTGCATTTCAGAAACCACGGACAATATGGTTTTACATTGACACCATAGCCTTTCATTTAGTGGCATTTAATCAGGAATCAAATCTGATTTTCAGTAACAGCATTACAATTCTACTTTTTGGTGAGTTTTGGTTGGCATCTCCACCTAATAGCAACACTAAATAACACCGTTTTCTAGATATAATAGGTTTCTACCATGTAAGAAATTACTTTTGCCCTCTGCCAGTGTCTGGAGGAGCTGAACTGGAATAGTCTTACCTATGCATCTCTCTGTTCTTATCTTTCAAGAAATACTTCACGTAAAGCTTGCAGCTTCCTATGCATTTACTAAATTCTGTCTGCTAGCATTACATGATAATGTAAATAAGAGAAGGTTGTTTGGGAAGTGGGGTTTAGAAATTTCAAATTACTTTTTTCCCCCAGCCTTATAAACATTAATTGATATTCACCCATCTGTCTCCTTGCACTTCCTGCTTCTCTACTTATGCAAATAAGACTGTCAGTTTAGTATGGAGGTTGGCAGGCCATTAAGGGGCGCTTTGTACAAATGCATTGTAAAAACATAGACTTCTTGTTTCTCATAGTTAAGAGGCCAGCTCTGAGAAAGCTTAAATGCAAGTATGGAAACATAAATAAAATCTAATGCCAGTTCTTCAGAACTATCTATTTCAACAGTTTATGGGAGGAGTGCCAGGAAAGTTTGAGGTGTATTTCTGCGAGGGTCTGGATCGTGAAATGAGTCAAGGAGCTGATTAAAATTCCAACCATATAGGCTGTTGCTGAAGTCAATGCAGGAGCAAGACCACTTTGTTGTCGCATTTTGCAGCCCAGTCCAGGCACCTGGTAGCTTCCTAAGGTTGAGCATTTCATGATTTCCTGATCTTAACCCCTTGTTGAAAATTATAAGCTTTTCTGTTTTCTAGGTGGAAAGGGAAGAGTAAGATAATGGTTGAAAGTTGATCATTGGGAGTCTACATGTGCTTTGCTGAATCCTGATCCAACCCTGATTTACTGTCTGCCCTAATTCCTCTCATATCTGCATCCCTCACAGTTTTTAACATATTCATTCATATAACTGCAAAAGTGCTATTAATGCTATTGCACAAATGAGGAAATAAGACACAGGCTGAACCACAAAGGGAAATTCCTCACTCTTGGACTAGCAATCAAGTTAGGCATCTGAACTGTAGGATTTATGTATATGCACTATCTGGAGAGTATCCATAGTTATGATGACAGTAATATGAGAGGGGAACTACAAAAGCCCTCCAGTATGAGGACTGTTCATATTGGAAATAAGTTGTTCCTTTTACAAACTGAAGAGAGCTCTTTGGTTTGTCTAAAAAGACAAGAGGAAGAAGAGGCACCTCTTCCGGACAACCTTTAACATAAAACAGGTGAATACAATTGCATTTTCTTTTGGCCTTAGTTCTGTAGGTATTTCTTAGGTAACCATTTGCTTATTATTTTGGGCCTCATAGATGGTACACTGAAGAAAATACCTCATCTGTTCATTTCAGGTTTAGGCATGAAAGAAATGTGAATGGCCTCCGTTCTGACATAACAGAAACAATACTTAGTATTTTCAGAAACAGCCAACGGGGCTTTACTGGTTTAAAGTCCAGTGCCTGGCACACATGCGATGGGAACTTTGACTGACCTTTTACTATTTAACTTAGGTAACTATATTGAGGAGAAATTTGGATCCAGGTATGGTAAATAGGTAATTTAGGTTATTTAATTAAATAAATAGGTAACCCCATAATAGAGGTAAATTAAAAAGAATAGGGAATTCTTTTATCTTGCAAGAATGTATAGAGAAGTAAAAATTATTTGTGTGTGTGTGTGTGTGTGCACATATTCATGCCTAGTATATACACATAAACTTTAGGCTTATACTCAAATTCAACTATTAAAAAAACAAAACAAAACAGGAAAAAATAATGTAGACATTAATTCTGCTGTTGAAGCACAACAGACTTCCTGGAATCTCAGGAAAGTCTTTTTTTGAAGTGGAAAACTTTATCAAGCTTCATCCACCATTTTAGTCCAGGAGCAGGTGAGAAAGAGCTCCCAGACAACCGCACAGCTTCTCATTCTAGTGCAACAGTGTCTCTCCCTCGCACACCTGGGAGAACATTGAGAACTGACTACCCAGAACTGTGCATCCAGGAAACACGGCCCCTGAGAAAAATCACAAAAAGGTTCGGCTCTAATTTCTTCAGAGTTCATTGACCTGAAGGTTATTTCATGAAACTGTTTAAATTTCAGTCTACAGGGGTTCCTAAACGTAAAATGATGACGGAAGTCTAAGTGATGAACCAACAAATGCCACTAGTTTAAACACCTAGCTTTTCCTGAGTTCTAGGCCCATGGATGCTGGTTTGCAGTATAAAATTCCAGATAGTTTAAGGAAAGAGGAATAGATTTTGTAAACATTTTCTAACTTTAGACACCTTTAATCTTTAAAACAGATAGGACTTTTACTCATCCAGATAAAATACTAAATTTTTACATACTATTTCTTTCCTTAGATTCCCTACTGCCCTTTAGCTATCTACAGTATTGTGGTAGCCATCCTTACATCATTCACACATTCACACAAGACCGAGAAGTCTTCTCTAACCTTTGTAGTCTTTGTTTTTATCTTTATTTAATCCTACTCTCAACATACCTCCTTCCCTCCCTTTTGTTTCTTCAGTTTTTTTTCTCTTAGTCAGCTCAGCAAACTTTCTCTGTTGGACTTTTAGACTCCTACATCAACAACTCCATCTCTCCATTTTTTGGAAGACTCTCTTACCCCTTAAAACAACAATTCTCTGCACTTAAGCTGGATGAAAATAGTTGGCATACAGCCATGCCATTGTTCCATTTAGGCAACCGCTCTTTGGGTTTCAACATTCTTCAATGGTCCTCCCATCTCCAGACTATATAGCCTTTCTGTCTTGAATACAAGACATAAAGGGCAAGAATATGGCAAAATAATAATAGTGGATTGAACATATAGTCTCAGAGAGAATTCACAGACTGTTCACAGATTGATTCCCAAGTCTATATCTCAATATAGAAAAAGGATGATGCAGACAAAAACATTACTATATTTTTTGTACTTTTGCTTTGCATACAGAAAAAAAGCCAAGACAATTAATTTCAGAATTTTGAAAGCTGTTGCACTTACTATAAAGGCTACATGGGAGGGCTCATTTATACTTTATTAAATTTCAAGCTCCTCAGGAGATATTAGCTGAGTTATACACTCTCCCCCATATGAGCTAGCTGGTGTTATAACGGACTCAAATAGCACCCACTCCAGGAGCACTAGCAGAGTCAGGTTTTCATGTGAACTGTTTCTTCTAATAACATAGAGAAGACAGAGATTTTATATAGTGGGCAGAAAAACTACGGAGAACAGTGGAGGTGGTAAAGCAAAAGCGCTAGAGATAGGAATAGATTTCAAATTGCCATTCATTCACTGGAGTACAAATGCAGCTGCCCTAGTATCAGGAAGACTGTCAGGTGTTTATCTGTCTCAAATGTTATAAATCACACATAAAGGAAGGTTTTGCATGTGCCTCAGAAGACACTGCAGCCGAACTGATCCCCTAGCAGCTCTAGCACCTGTGAGTACAAACCACAGGATGACCAGTGAGGTTGGGATTTGAAATTGAGCTGGAACAGTTCAGAAAAGAACAATCTAGTGCGCTCTGAGCTGTATTAGTCTGTGTGAGTAGCACGGGGGAGGAGGAAGGAGGGGGAATAGAAAA
The DNA here is from genome assembly GCA_947846985.1 of Fratercula arctica. Taxonomy (NCBI): domain Eukaryota; kingdom Metazoa; phylum Chordata; class Aves; order Charadriiformes; family Alcidae; genus Fratercula; species Fratercula arctica. The sequence goes on along the minus strand of CANTUZ010000005.1, from coordinate 49,891,811 downwards.
GGATTAAGAATTAAAATAAAATCAAGACAGAGTGCTACAGAGTTTAACCCCAAAATGCTGGAAGTGGGGGTTAATTCAAACCACAAAGAGAGGAGCTGCTTCTCCCTCTATATTCCCTGATAATAAACTTAGAAGAGGACTTTGTTTAACAGTAGTGTTATAACCTTTATAACACTTGAATTTGGGTGCTTATTTTAAGTCTTCATTCAGATTGCTCACTATATGGTTAGCAGAGAAGCTGGAGAATGTGAGCTCATAATTTGATGAGATAGTTGGGAATAAGAACTCCTTGATCATGTTTCACCATTTATCACAAGTGCTGGACAATCACATATGTAAATTTATAAAAGAGGAACAACACATTATTTGAGAGTATCCAGAATTATCCTATAGCCATTTATAGTTTCAGGATTATGTCTGATATCTCTCAGATATATTCGTTAGATAAACACAGGTAAAGTCAAAAAATAAGAGCATTGTTTGCTAACAGGCTTTTGAAGCCAACTTTATTAAGAACTAGAAAATATTAGAAAGTCTTCAGCTGGAAACTGCAACAAGAAAACAAACTGTTATTTTCTATCAAATTCCCCAAGAGATGCTGAGCCTGCAGATTCCAGTATTGGCATAACTTGGGGGTGGCTTTTAGAACAGATTGCAACATTTGCTTTCTCATTACATAGGCAATCTAAAGAACCACTGTCATCTAGAAAGAGCAGGAAATTTTGAGCCTTTAAGCATTCCACTTTGCTCTGGCCCAGAGGTGAATGCATATTTGAAGGTAAAATAATAAATGTTGTACACACAGTCCTTAGGCACCCTTATGGAATAAAAGGTTCTCTATGAAAGTAAGGGATTATTTTGCTTGTCTGAAATGAGCTAAGAAAGATAATGACTGGTCCCATTTAGAAAATGAGATGCGAACAATTGAGAGAGGCTTTGGATCACGTGAGTTCTAATGCTTCTGCTATTACATCCTTTTATGATTTAAACACTACTGTTTGATGAAGCGTTTTCTTCTAAATGACACCATCGAAGACATTAATGAAGCAGGAGACCTAGTGAGTTAAATTAACATTTTTAACTTTCAAAAGTTATCCTGATCAATATTAATTAGGACACAGAAAGTATAATAGCTAACACTAAAGAATCTAGAAGAACACAATATTTAGCGGTTATTTGATTGACTGTGAGACAAACAAACATTGGAAAAATATCTCTTTGTTTATGCCCAGTTAATTTGCAATATGGCAAATTTTAGTTACTCCTCCATTCCAGACATCGGCTGTCTCAGCCTGGTGTATAGCTAAAGGTGATGTATTAACATTAAAATCCTTTGTCCCTGCCCTCAAACAAAAAAAACCAAAAAACCCACACAACACCCGCCCCCCAAACAAACAAACAAACAAACAAACCAACAAAAAAGAAAATATTGAAGAAATATGCAAAGTCTGAATTATGAAATTATTTGTAGAGGATAGATCTAAATACCTTCACACAGATATGCACAATTGGTGACCCTCTGAAAACTAAGCTAAATTGGGAAATTATTATGAAACACAGTCCTCGTGAAACAAAAGGATGTAAAAATGTTATCAAAGACTTTGTCACTGGATTTTTCCTTTGCCAATGCCATCTCCACAATAACTCCTTTTTCAAGCCTTAATGAGGTAGGATATTTTATAGTAGGATATTCATGCAACTGCTGCAGACTAAGACTTCCTCTCTAGAACCTCATGTTTTCTACAGAAGCTCTTCTATAGGCCCTGAAAACCCAGCTGATCACAGCCCCATGTGTGCAGAACACCACAAGAGGATATCAGTAGGATTCTATTCGAGTTTCTTTCCCTTCTCTTCTTCTCTTTGCATGACCATCTACTACTGATCACTAAAAAGTCAAATTACTTTGGTCTTCTCCCAAAGGACACTTTGATAGATTACATACTTAAATTAGCTTCCCTTCACTCAATTCACTGTCATTCACATGAACATTACGCTGCTCATTTGGGCCAAAGCTGCTTTTCCAAACAACTTCTGGACAGGAAAAACATAGGATTATATATAGTTTGTGTTCATTACTGTGCAATTGCTCTGCTGAAAAATAGGAAACATTATAAAGAAGATTTTGAACTTGTGCTCAAGGAAGAATAAAAATGCTGTCTGTATGAGAGGAAAGACACACATGAATGCAAAAAAAAAAAAAAAATACTGCTTGAGCTGAAGCTTTAAAAGCCTTTTGTATACTTCTGTAAACTTCTCCATCTCAACTATATTAGGAACCAAACAGCTGGTGTGAGGAAACACCTGTCTTCACTTAACTGAAAAACAGTTGTGGAATTTTCTTAATGATTGTTAAGTGTTGACTCACTGAAACTATTGATTGGGAGGGTTGGTTCTGAGCAAGCTCTCATTTATCTAAAATTATTATAAGGAAAGGGTTTTCAAGCCTCTGTTTACAACAACAACAAAAAAATATTAATTATGAAAATAAACACAGGATTCTTTTAAAATTCAAAATTGAAATAAATAGTTAACACATTTCAGAAAACCTATTCTGAATTTCATTAAAATACTTTTAGATAAATTTTTAGGCCAGTTCCATGTAATAAATGTCAGTCATAAAAAATCAGGAAATTCTAGAAAATATCAATACATTTGATTTGGTGTGTGATTGAGGTTTGTCTTTTTTTATCTGCTGTTTTCTGAACTTTAGGTTGTACTTGCTGTACATCTGCATATTTTTACTTTACAAGTGTTTTTAGCAGATGGGAGACTTACATTCACCCCCATGACTGCGACACTAAGGAAAACCAATAAATACCTCAAGATTTTCAAGACAGAGATTTCACAGGATACGGTATGACTGCCACAAAGCAAATCGCTATCCTGACTAGACTAGATTTTGTGCAGCCTTATACCCTGAGGCAGTGAAAAGCAAGCAAAAGCACATACGCGGCCAAAAACCACGCGAGGCAGACGCTACTGCGCTGTCACCCCTCGCTGCCGCCCTGCGCGCCGCTAAATGTCACCCGCGCTGCCACCTACTGGCCCACCACGGTCTGCACGCTTCTGTACCTACGCACCTGCTGCCCTTGACATCTTTTACAAACCTACGGTAAACTCCTTTTGCTCATTAAATGGGACGGAGATAAACGCTCTCCACATTTTAAGTAAGCAATAAAATTAATAAATTGATGTTAAAATCCAAAAGCACTGCAGTCAAAATGATCACTGCCCATTCTGACTGAAGCCCTCCATCCCCACTACCTCTACTCAGTTCGACAAATTGCTTTCTCTGCTTAAGAAACCCACAGACTTAATTTTGGTTGGAACATTCAGTTAACACTCAGGCCCTTCACTCACCTATCAACCTTTCCTGATTATAAGATTACCATTTTTATTTTCAAGACTAAGTTCTCATTTGAAGCTTGTCTGAACATACTACTTAAATGTTGGGTCCATTGTCCACTTAAGGCCACTGCAACTCTATCAAAAGTTAGGACATCTTCCAGTTGGGGTACAGTGCAAGAATTTGATACACAGCTTTCACCTCAGGCCATTCTCACTCCTTACGTGACGCTACCAGAGCCTCCTGAAGATACTTCTGAAGTCAAACCAACTGCTGCTTTCCGGATTACAGAACCCTGAGAAATCACAGCCTAAGGTGGATCCAGGCAATGTACATTGTATTTCTTTTGTGAAATAACAATAATCTGCTGTTATGTTATTACCAGCACTTCCGAGCTGCCAGGCATGGGCTTTATCAAGAGCTTTATAATTTCCTACCTGCCTATTATATGGGTCTTTTCCCTTTGAACAGGAAGAATTCTCAGAGGAAAAGGAAACTCAGTTCTGATACACAAATCAGATTGAAAACTATGAACATCTAGACTATGCAATTATAGAAGCACAAGACTTTGCACGTACAAGCAGCTGTTACTGTTTGCTTATGCAAATTCTAAATAAGAGCCCCACAAACACAATTATTATCTGCTTTGTCTACTGGGATGCATGGGCCCTGGCAACACACGTGAAGAAACACAGATGTTCTGAAAGTGCAGTAGGTTCTCTGAAGCTTTACAGTTTTTCACCTGTCTCTGTTTATGGTGCTAGAAAGTAAATTTCTCACATATCAAAGTTCTTCCTTTCAAGTTGGCCCTTTATTCTGGGTTTACACAACTGACATTTTAATTTGTACAAACAAAATGGAGAGAATGTATTGTGTCTTTATCCAATTACCTTTCTCCCAGTGAAGAATTAATATTGTAGAAACTTCCTTCAGCAGCTTCTAAGTCCACATATACTGAGAAACCAATCCTGCACTGGAAAAAGAAGGGCTTTTTTCACAAAACTGTTTCCAGTGATTTCTGTGAATCTTTGCTAGGGTGGTTTGGCCATCCCTGTGACACATAGCAAGAGACAAAATTCCACAACTACGATGTGGCACAGAAGGAGAACAGAAGAGATCAAAGATCACTGTAATATCGTACATAACCTCATACACCCTTTAGATATCCTGGAACATCAGATATCAATATGTTCAGATGTCTTACACCAGGAATTCTTGGACATATTTATATAACCCCTTTTATAGGCTTTCAAGCTTCACCTTAAAACTATTTAGATTCTTTGACTCCACTCTACTAAGAAATCATTTTAGAACCTCATTTCACATCTCATTGCAGACCTCCTTCAAATCTACTCTCAATTTATTTATGACCAGTTAATAATAAATTATATGATTTTAATCTTATCCTTTAGCAGAAGTATTTTTTCCCTCCAATACTGTTATAGAAAATAACCTCATGTCCTCTCAATTTCAGCTGGAGTAAACTACACAGGCCATGTCTTCTCATGTTCTCTGAATGGCAATATAGGTCTCCCTACTCTGACCATGTTCCAAATCATATTATTTCTTCTTAGAATAGCATCCGGTACATCAAACTACATATTGCTTATTAAACAATGGCACTAATAGTCCTCTAAGGCTGCTAATAATACTGCCTTCTAGAACCTCCTTTGTCATTTCCCTGCAACTTAACGCTGTCAGCAGACGGTCATTCTCTAACTGACCAATACATTCAGATTCCCTCCTTCTCCCACCACCTCCTACTGCTAAGTCCCCAGGTTATACCCAAGTTCCTAGCAGAGGTCCCTTCATGCCAGACTCTACTACTGGATTTTAATCTAGAGCAATTATTCAGAACAAGATCACCCCCTGGTTTTCGCTGTTGAATGATACAATCAGCCTGTGCCTAATGACAGCTCTCACACTTTCGAATACAGCCTTGTCTAAGAAATCATTTATCTTACTTAAAAAGATATTAAGTCATATTTTTACCTCCAGCTCTGAGTCAGAAAAAAAAAAGTGCAAGTTTTACCATTATTTACCTGTCCTTTAATAACAAGTCATGACCTCATTCTTACTAGGACTACTTGTGCATCCAAATATAACTATTAACATGTATATATTTTAAAAGGCCCATCACATCAACAAATACAATCCTTATGACTTGAATGTGGAACACAGTATCTGTTTAACAATGTCCTATGAAACTTTACAGAGTGCCTCCAGATCCTGTTTGAAAATTGAAATTACTGGTAAGGAAAACATGCTTTCTAGCATTAAAATGAATTAGAAATTTAAACAATCAAAAATAAAACACATAAAAACATTTTCTAAAGGTTATAAAATATTATTTTCATGTTGCTGTGCTTGTAACCAATGTCCTTTTTGTCCTTTTAAGTATTTGGGGGATTTTAGGAAGTCACCAAAATATTCTGTATCATCTACCAAATATTAGATCAGACACAAATTAGAAATGCTAATACATGTTTCCATAAAATTTCCAATAAAAATGAATGCAAACAGTATATCTATGGGAAATGCTGAAACAAAAATAAAATACCCAAAAGCAACAGTTCCTTTCAAAAGTGTCATTTGGATTAATGACCTTTATCAATGAAAAAAATCCTTTCAAAAGCAATCAGCTTGGCAAACTATTTAACCGAAATACATTTAGAACAACTGTGAACTAATCAATCAGTCTGAGTGCACAGAAAAATTACATGCTACATGATTTTGACACAGATGACGTCGCTTCATGAACAAAGTAACTCAACGTGCTTAATCCAGCAGATGTGAATGGGGGACTGGCTGCTCTTCAGTCTGTCAAACATCCAAACAAGGACTATATTCCTATGACATTTATTGAAGAGTCGCGGTTAGGAAGTTCTTCATTCAGAAGTACACATGCATAAGAACCAGGTTGCCACAACTGTTGTATGCATGATCTGAAAAACCTACGGTTATTTTGTACCAGACTCCCAGTGTGCTTCCCATCCTCTCTTTCCAAAACAGGTACATAACACATAATTTTTTATTACTCTCAAGAGTCTTATCAAATGGGGTATGATGTTTGAATCGAAGTGGGGTGCTGAACATGTGCCAAGGAAGGCAGCAATAGAACTACTTTATCATTTCAGCACTTCAGTCTTCTATTATGATTGCATTGGCACCTTTCCTAATGTATAAGTGAGTTTAATTTGCAGCAGTGCTATACGGAAGGTGTGCTGTGCGAACCTTGAATTTTAATGTAAAACATTCTGGATAATTTTCCACACAGTATATGGAAATTAGTGAAGTTCATGCACTTGGCTGCCTCTAAATCTGAAAATGCCACAGATCTGCACAGAGAGTTGAGTAATTCTGAAAATGAACGACCGTCACATGTGGACATAAGACATTCCTAGTGAGTTAGTGACGCCAGGTAAAGGAGATGTTTGAATCTGCAGCAAACCTGCAGCTTTTCTTTTCAAAGTCACCTAACACTCAGTGCTCAAGAGAAGAAATACAGCATAAATACAAACGCAAGATTATTCCTACTTTCCTTACTTACACTTACTTCCTTATGCTGTATTTCAACATACTAATCACTGGAATATCAACTCTTTTGATCAATGGCTTAACTCTCACCTCTATGAATCTCTGTATGACCTGTTTTAGCTTTGCCCTCTCTTCTTATGGAGACTAGGAGGACTTGCAGGGGTAAGAGAAAATTAGCACTTCAAAAGTTGTAATATAAATACATGGTTGTAATCACTCTCATTTTACAATCTCCCTACTTTTCTTTCTGTCCCTCTACCCCCATCACATTCTTCTTTACTTTACCTACTAGAGTGTCTCACTCCTACAATAGCTTTATTATCACCTATGTTACAAGTTATAAGATAGCCCTATGAGGTAGAAAATACCATAATACTTAAAATGCATACAGGATCAAACTTTACATCCTAGCACCCTAGCTCAGCTCACCCTAAAGTTAATAAGAGTTATTAACAGGGCAGTTGATGTTATAACACATAGTTTGCAAAACACTAGAAATTTATGTAAAACTAAATCTTGTAGGCTTCTGTAATCAAATGATCAGCAACTTTCCTATTGTTTCAGTCTCCAGCTGCCCTGTCAACACAGCCCCTCTGTTTACACCAGATAGTTCTGCTATGCACGTTCAAGTTGTCACACCAGCACTTTTGCAAAATAGTTTATCTCCACAGTTTTCAATGGGCTGCAGCATTTAGGAAATCTGTCTTGACAGTAGGCTACGTGAAATTATCACTGGTAACTCAGACTACAGGTACATCTCCAGAAATGGAAGATCAGTGGAGTAGCTTGTTTCATCACTCTTAGTTCCCAAGGCAAGGCTTTTCACTAGCAAGCCCCAAAAAACACAACTACATGCATAGCAGAGGTACATCCCTCCTGTAATTCTTTTGATACTAAACAAAACTCACTCCTGAAAGATGAATGAACTTGCATAGCACATAATGGGTGTGATGCTTGAGCTGCCTGATGGCCTCTTAAGATCCAGCCTAACAGAACAGTCTTATCATTTCACAAGCACGTCTTTAAATATTTCACCGGCAAAGGAAAAAAAAAAAACAACACTGTTTTGTTTGTTTGTTTGTTTGTTTTTCTTCCGTTTTGTATCTACATGGAAGAACCAGCATTTTAACAAAAGAAGTCAGCAGGAAAAGGATGGTACTGAAATATCTGTATATGTCTGTATTTAAAAGAAAGCAAATGATAGGTTATCAGCTTGGATATGCCACGCTTCATCTGATCATTGCTTGATGTGAGCAATGAAAACAGAGTTAATGTTCCATAGCAAAAGCAGAAGTGACAGTAATGCCCAGGAATGGACTTTTACACAAAGAACTCACTGGAAAAGCTCAAATGTCAAGTGTAACAGAAGTTTACATTACTTCAGGTTTTCGACTTTTGCCCTGTGCTTCTTTTGTTTTCTATCCATACAGACACACACAGTAACACAATTTACAATCTGGTTTTAGCATAGCACTTCACTTTTAGTGATAATCTATACAGTGAATCAGCATGATCCCCAATGGGTGTGAAAACTCATTGAAGTCGGAGAAAATAATTGTTATTCTGTCACCTTCGTGGGCAGCGTGTGCCTCAAGGATGGAGACATCATAGCACAGGCAAAATTCAATTGGACCTGATATTTGTTAATGCTGCTTGCCTGAAGTAGAAAGAGGGTAAGTTCCAAGACAGTGTTTTAGCCTTTGCCTTCTCCCTACTGGAAGGGAATTGGTATTTAAAGCTTCAGTGGATCCCTGCAGCAAAGATCTTACTCAGTTTCCCCAAATGTTTCAGAGGCATTACCCAGCCCCTCACATCTGCCCTGATGCATTGTGTTTCTTTACCAGATGCATCAACATATTTAAAAAAAATGGAAACTGTAAATAGCATGGTGGATCATAACACAGAAAATATATCTGGAAGCAACCATGTTTTCAGAATGAAACTAGAAAGAAAACAAACAAACAGGATTCTCCATAATCTGAATTATACCTGTGTACCCCACACAGCTGTATACCTGTGGCTAAGTCAGTGGGCTTGCAGACTCTAAGATATGGCACAACTTAATCCTTTTTTTATAAATTCCTATGACCTATTAGAAATCACGGGCCTGATTGTCAGAGATACTTTATCCGGAGATGTGTGTGCTCTCTCAACTGCCCTGGAAATCAAAACCCAGTAACATTACATGATATTAATGGCCATTTTCTCAGCCTTCAAAAGAGCTACACTGATCTGTATCAGCTGAGACTATGTCTCTCACGCTGTGTTTCTGGGTACTATAGCCTCTCTGCTTACACTAAAACAGTTAGAAGTAAGATAAATAAGAAAGATAGAGATAAGATAGACAAACTAGATAAATTAGACAATAAGTAAAAAGACATGTTATTTCGCAGCTCTGTTTTGATGCAAGACTTTATAAAGTTGGCAAAAAATAAAGCAAACCCAAGGTATTACTATATTATAAAGTATCTTGCTCTGGCAAGGACTTGTTTGCAAAGCTCAAACTGTAAATGTGCAGCATGTGTAAATCATTCTTTCATTTTATATACGAGAACTAAAGTAAAAGGGCTGCCATCTGACAGATTTCAGAACCTATGACTATGACATAATCATTCAGTCATTTCTTTATAATGGAACATACATAAAATCACTTTTCCTGGTAGACGACTATATTTATCATTAGGGAAAAAAAAGAAAAAAAAAAAACAAAACCCAACACAAACCCCACAATATTTGATAAAGAAATTATTTATCTCTAAATTCTTTTACCTATCAGAGCATCCCTGTGATACATGGCACTAGCGGCATATTACTGACTTCAGTTTGGTACGCACATCGTTTCAACCTTTGTTGTTTATACGTATGAACAGCCCTGAAGAGATCAGAGATAGCTCCTTTACTACTCTCAGATGTAAGGAGTGGATAGGACTGGAAGCACCTCCCTTTCCAAGAAAAGGAAAAGAAAAAGCATTTCTTTTGCTTTCAGTTTCCCCATTAACTCAGATACAATTAACTGCCTGATGCCACAATATATACCACACAATCTGAGACTTTGGAAGGGATTGTTTGGTAGACACCTAGGAGTAATTCTAGGCAATATTTGCTATTACATGCATGTTTGTGAAGAGAGGGGAGATGCTGTTGACACTGACACTTTGGGGTCACGTGGGACTCGGGCTGCCCGTCTGCAGGGGAATGAGGTTGGGAGCCTCTGCTTTCTTCCACTCCAATCCTTGCCACTCAGTACTCTGATCCTGTCAAGATCTCGAGGGCTGGCCACCATTGCATAATGAACTGCTGGAAAGTTCAGTGCTGGTATTTGCTTCTTTCTATCACAGGACTGCTCCCATAGACTCCTTTCCATCCTCTCCTGAAGCTAGTGCTGCTGCCTTCTTCATTTGCCTTTGGCTGGCTGCCACAACCAACTCCTTAATTCCTGCTGACCAAACGCAGCCAACCTGACAGGTCACTAGCTGACTGCATGACATTCAAAGCCTTTGCACTGACCTCCTCCATTCTTCGATCTAGACACACAGACATGTAAATTGGCAGTGAATGGAATCAACTAAATCACCTATATTGTATCACATAATTTAGAATCACAGAAAGGTTCAGATTGGAAGGGACCTTAAAGATCATCCAGTTCCAACCACCTTGCCATGGGCAGGGACACCTCCCACTAGACCAGGCTGCTCAAAGCCTCATCCAGCCTGACCTTGAACGCTTCCAGGGATGTGGCATCGACGACTTCTCTGGGCAACCTGTTCCAGTCCCTCACCACCCTTACAGTAAAGAGTTTCTTCCTGATATCCAATCTAAATCTACCCTCTTTCTGTTCAAAGCCGTTACCCCATGTCCTATCATTACACTCCCTGATCAAGAGTTCCCCCCATCCTTCCTGTAGGCCCCCTTTAGGTACTGGAAGGCTGCTGCAAGGTCTCCTCGGAGCCTTCTCTTCTCGAGGCTGAACAACCCCAACTGTGTCAGCCTGTCCTCATAGCATAGGAGGTATTTATTACTCAAGTACATCATACTGAAATACCAGATTTTCAAAGGTCACTGTTCATGTAAATCTTTGTAACATTCGGACAATTTACCAGAGAAGAATGTTTTTCTGTATCACAAGGCTTGATTATACATAGCAATTTTTGCCTTTTGAGTTACATAGCTTATTGTTACTTAGTAGCTTTACTTTTTCACCTATGAACATTTGTCTCAGAACAATATAGGGTGATGTGGAAACAATGAAGTTCGTCTTTTGAACATCTACAAAGGTTTTCTGGCATCTGATAACAAGGTGACATGATTGAATGATTGCAAGAGACTATTAGGAAATACAATTTTGATGCTATGTACTTTGATTACAAACTGATAGTTTGGGAAATTCCCCACAGTACCACAAGGGACACTTTTCTGTATACATGACGATCTACAAAAAATGTCATTCCTCCATTTGTAAGAATTTTACGACCTTCAAAAAATAAGGCACTGAATTCTGGAAATACAAAGTTTCAGTTGTGTAGGTTTGAATTCTTAATCCTAGTTCAGATTTATTTTTCTCGCTTCTGGAAATGAGACAGACACGGACACAAACTCCTGTCAAAGCTATGCCAGGAAAAGCTGTTTCTCCTGTGCTTTAGAATATGAGTGTGCTTGTGTACTGTGTGAGATTTGTTTTCATTGGTCAGACATTCACTTGTTCCACTAGATTGGTTCTGCATGGGCACAGAGGAGCTGTGTGTGTCGATGACACATGGAGTTCCTCTGTACAATGAATGCTTTTAGACTAGGTATCTATGTTTCACTGAATGAGAAAGAGAGGATGTAGAGTTTTATGTTTTCTCTCACTTTATATTCCTTATCAGAATAAATCTCGCTTTCTCAAGTCTGTAGAACTCTTTCCCCTTAACTGTAAAGAAAGATGATACAGAATTAAAGAATTCCATGTCTGACTAACCAACTCTGAATTCTCCATCTTTTCTCTGCTAGATTTATTTCTCTCTCTCACCCACGAAGAGTGAATGAGAGCCCTCAACCTTCAGAGAGGTACCTGCCTCGACTTGCTGACAGATACGCTCTGTATTGCCCAGCTCCTCCAGAAATGGCTGCTGGCTGTTACAAAATTTAGTTTCCAGTGACCACTCTTCCCACTGCCTTCTAAAATTATCTTCAAATAGTATGATTAACCAATAGCTAGACATCAGAATCCTTTTACTTTTTCACTATGCAGGTCCTATACCTGCTATCATCCATCACCAATATCCCTACATCATTTAACACCTAGCTTCTAGCCACGTCCAATCTCTGTTCATGTTGACATTTAATCTGATTTCACTCCCCTACAGTGCACGCTTATATTCAGAAGCATTTAAATTGTCTGAATCAACTCGGCTAATTTCTATTGGGTACCACCTATCTAATTTACCTCACACTGCCATAAAATAAAATGACTCTGTATTTTAACTACATAAATAAAAACAAAGAAAAAAAAATTCCACAAGCATTAAAATGTATTTGCAGTTCAGTTCCTTCAGTGTTCTATAAATATAAAGGTGGGGTTTTTTTCATATGCTATATGAAATTATAAAACTACTTGTTAAAAGGGTTTAACAATTTTGCTTCCATGTTAAAGACTTCAGAACTTAATTCATCTCAGATGAGACTTAACCCTTTTTAGGTCTGCAAAGCTAGCAATTTTAACAACTTGGATCTATAGACTTGAGAAGATATCTATTCTCAGCACGGATATACATATAGCCATGTGAGTCTTACCAGTTGGTCGTTAGTGCTGTTTCGGTCGATGATTCATTTAATCTGTAGGTAGAAATAAGTATAGCTAATGAGATCACAGAAACCTTCTGACAGCTTTGATGTGAATACAATCCCTATATTAAGAGCAGTGTGTGGAGGAGTAAAAGGGGGGGGTGTTCTCACTTGTTATTTGAAATAAGTTTGGTGGATCTCAGCACAGTGCATAGCAGACTGATGTGCAGAAAAATCACTGTCAACAGTCAAACTAAAACTGGCACCATTCTTGGCAATAGAAGCAAAAATTAACGATTAAACGGGCACAGTAAGATCAGAACAGGCCTGCAGTACATTTGCTGAAGGGAAGGTGTCCTGGGAAACTCGATGCCAATCCCATCTGTGCAATGAAACCATGGTCAAGCCAACAATTTTAATTACAAATAATTTTAGTTTTTAAAATGTATGGAGTAAATTTTCCTATGGCTTAAATCTGTGCTACTCTATTGACTTCAGGAAAGCTGTAATTTCAGAAGCTGAAAATTCACCTCTAGTTCTTCAAAACTTCTCGTAACATTCCTTAAAAAATATTTGGAGTTACCTGCCACCTTAACTTTTTATTTGTTCCTGTATGGCTATGCCAATTGTATGGTGTTTTTCCCTCAGAGCAGGCAATAGGAAGGATTCCACTGAACAAACTGAGATGGAAATGGGTACTGAATTTCACTTGGGTCACCTGCAGTGGCGTTTATTTCACCTGACTTTAGCTATCTAAAAGTCAGACAGCTGGTTTAAACTACACACATGCTGCCTTTACACTTATTTGGCAAGCACAGGTACCTCTCCAGAGGGTCATTAAATCCATCAAAGACACTATTTTCCTCCTGTCCTCAGAGACTGCCGAGGCAGCAAAGTTATCATGGTGTGGGTACTGCTGAACAGTGCACATCTCTGTGGAAGGAGCTGCGAAGCTAACACCACAGGGTTGCTCCGGAGTCCAGTTGCATCTCCGGGCTGTGCCCCATCACTTACTTGGGAAATGAGAACCCCTAAGAAACTGTTATCATCCTCCATCTATGAAGTACTCTGCTAATGCTAGTTTTCTGAGATATACAGTATACATCTTACAGCTCTCAGCCATATTGAAGAGTTTGGCACTGACGGTCACAGGATCAGGAAACTTGTGATCCCTGCTATAGAATAAGTGAGTTTTTCAAAACATGTTTTATGCTATCACTATCTTCCACAACAAAATAACAGAGCAGCACGACTGCTGCATGAAAGCTCTTCGTTCTTATATCTGAAGGAAAAGGAGGTTAAAGGTAGAAAAAAAATATTGCACAGTTTTACTCTCCACACTCTTCAAAAAAACCCAGTAACAACACGAGAATTTTAATGTGATGTAAACCTTTTGTAACGCAAGTAGCATTAAAGCAATTATCCTTCTCAAAGCTGATCACCCTTCCATCTTTCTACAAAGCAGCATTGGAGAAAGGGGAGAAATTCCTTTTTATTGTGTGGAGGACCTAGAAGTTTCTAAAATCATCATTCATTTTTCTTTATCTGTACACAGGAACAATAAGTCAAAAATACTTTACTTCAGCAGCATGAAGCTGGGAGGAAGAAACCTTCTAAGCTCTCTCTGTAATGACAGAAATGGGCATAGGACTGAAGACACATTGGGCAAATGAAACAGACAGACTGATCAGCCCCAGACAAGATGCTACAACATTTGTTTCCCCCTTCCCTACATTTGGATCCGCTTTGACAGCATGACATCTAAAAGCCATTACCACAGTCTGTACCACGACAAAACTTGCAGTTTTGTTCTCTTCCTCTCATGCTTTGGCTTTTTCTTTTAAACACCCTGATTCCCTATTTTTTCTAAATATAGGAACATTTCACTGTCATTGAATTGCATAAAACTTCAGTGAAACTTGACTAAACTTGACCTGGATAGGAGATCTGACCTGCATTTATGATTGAAAGAAGAAAAAAAAAGGCAAACCCCACGGTTTGAGGGAAGTGTAATGGTCTTGAATCTTGCATTCATGTGACTTGCAAAGATGTAAAAGCATTTAGGAAATACAAGTTGTTTATTAAGCTAAGCGTACGGGTTCCATAAAGCCAATCCTTTATTTACATCTACACAATGTTTATATACCTAATGTATAAGAGCACGCAAATGCAAAAGCTGACAGAAACCATTCCTTTCTTCCTCATGATCATACCTGCTTGTTACTCTGAAAGGAGCGCTAACATTAAAAAACTGCCTCACATGCACACAGCCCCCCAGTAATTACTCTCAGTTTCACCCTCAGTCCTTATTTCCTTGTATCACTGGAGACTAGAGGACTGAAGGCATTCTAACTCAATGAGAAGGCACTTTCTCATAGTACTGAAAAGATAGTAAAGAATACTGACTTGCCTCCACCTGGAGAATTGCCGTAAAATGCTTGCTTTTCTAATCTGCCTGAGTAATTACTGAAGTGAAACTCTACTGGAAGGGAGTATACTGCTAATTCAACAAAATCCCTTTCAACACTGAACTGACATGCCTCTGGTCAGATCTTATTTTTCATTTCTCCCACTTTTCCCAGCTTAGTTTAAGCTGCCTATGCTTTAACTGGTCTCAAAAACCTCAAAGACTTCAGTGAAACAAGCTATAAATAGTTAAAGAATTACCCCCCTGCCCTGCTTCAGTCTCAAGCTGTATGGATTAATGAGGTTAAGCATCAGAGGACAAAGAATGCTCCAAGGGTGCTCCTTGCAAATCAGCAGACCTGGTTTGATTGGATAAAACTTGAACATAGTGCTGCTAGTAAGGGTCTTCCCCTAAAAACAAACAAACAAAAAATACAAGTCTACTGATTCTTTCAGCTCTCTGTGAATCTGCCAACAAATATCAAGAGCTGAGACAAGTCCACACACTCTCTTCATAAATCACATGTATCTGGTGTGAAGGACAGATGACAAGGAGAACAAAGAGCTGGATGCTATATCATCAAGTGTGAGTAAATACATGTCCTGGTTTGAGGTAAAACAGAACCAGCTTTCTGTTCACTAATTTTACTTCTTAGCTAGGCCTCTTCTAACTCTCTAAAATTAACAGCGTGTTGTGCCGACAACACTTCATTCTCAGAGTGATAAGACCAATGTCTACAACTAGTGCCAAGGAATGATACACAGAGAGGCTTTTTCTTATCCTTATTTCTGTAACAACCAAGGTCAGCTAATTTCATTACTTGCCCCGTTGGAGGGTTGCAAACGGAAAAGCATAGAGGGGTTCCACCTGCAGGGAGGAGTGGACAGACAGGTGACCCAAAATTGACCAACAGGGGTATTCCATCCCATCTGCCCTATGCTCAGTATAAAAGCTGAGGGATCAACGGGTCAGACTCTTTCTTCAGTAGCTGATGTCCGATGAGGACCCTGCCTGTTCATCTGCTTTTGATCCCAATCCATGTGTTCCTGACTCCAGCTGTGGGATCCAGTTCCCATCCATCACTGAGTCCAGCCTGGGACTTCCCCAGTGCCTGCTGGTGACATCATCCTGGGAGCTTAATATGGTTTTGTATATACTGTATCTATTTCATTATTTTCTTTTTTATCTTATTATTAATATTTCATTAGTTTAGTTTCTTCTAAAATTGTAAATCTCTTTATCTCTCCTCCTCCTCTC
Organism: Fratercula arctica; assembly: GCA_947846985.1. Lineage (NCBI taxonomy): Eukaryota > Metazoa > Chordata > Aves > Charadriiformes > Alcidae > Fratercula > Fratercula arctica. The sequence continues at coordinate 49,875,501 of CANTUZ010000005.1, read as the reverse complement.
CGTGTGCGAGAGGTGGGGGGAGAGCATCTGTCACCAGCCATTGGCCAATTTGGCCAAAACCACGACAATACAGTGCTGCATTTGATAAAAACACAGTTAAATGACTTTCCCTCATTCTTCTGTCCCCCTTGCTGTTTTGCTTTTTTATTGTTTAGTTATATAAAGTATGAGCTTTACTTCATCTATAGCCTTGTACAATTGCTGGAATAATCTCATAAGTGATCTTCCCAGTCATATTGGCAGTATTTCAGAAAAAGCACTATAGTAAACATTACGGTTTTAGCTTCCCTATTTATTTCTACGCACCTGTTTGCAAAGCTAAACTTCTTACAGCCCAAATCTGTAAGGCTACAAAGCATCTGAGAATTTCATGTTAATGCAACTGCTAAAGAAGCATAGACTACTCTAACGCAATCAACTATTGCTAATACAGAATCCTAACCATACTGAGTTAGAAGTAACTCTCATTTGGCAAGGAATAGAAGGAACCAGACTAATAATACTAAAGTGTAATACAACACTGTATTTTGATAGTAGCAGGAAACAGATAATTACATTCTTAGGGTTTCTCAAGTAATCTAGTGACAGATTGCTTAGACATAAAAAGCATAGTGGATTAAAATCTTACATCTGGAAACAGGACAAATAGATCAGTGGATAATAAAATATTTCTATAAAGTTAGAGTTTAGTATTTTTACAGACATACAGAACTCACTGAATTTAATTCAGTAATTTGTTATTTTGTTATTTAATTTGTTGCTGTTATCTATCTGTCTAGGAAAAACCCTGTAATTTTCATGTATGCTGATTCCCATAATGCTAAAATGCGTCATAAAACCTCATCGGAATGGATGGGTGAGTTATACTGGAATAGAAACAAACTGTATAGACAGATTGTATTTTGAAAGAAAAGTATTGATAAAGTTATCTATCATGGAGTCATCAAATTACCCAAATTAAGGCAGTTTATATAAAAATTAGAAATAAAAAAATCTCCATCAGCAACAATGAATAATAATACTGATACTAATTCTGACGATAGCCATGGTAACAAGTTGTTCCCACAGTGCAGGTGCAGATGAGCTGCATCGTGCTAACTTTTTACAAACACTGATGAAGTGGATGGAAATGCTTTGGAACAAGAACACAGCAATATGGCAGACAAAGTGTAAGAGGCTACTGATCTAGAGAAGTGTTGATATCTGTAAACCACCAGTTTGCACACAATAAAAAAACTACTACAGGTACAATAAAAAAGAAAAACTGTAAAGAGAGCTTTTAAAGAAGTCAGTTCTGAAGCCATTTGTGAGGAACTGATTGCAGGCATAAAGGTTGGTCTGGGAGAAAAAAAAAAAACAACTTCCAAGAAGAAACCTCATGCTAACAAAAAAGGTGTATTTTCAAAAGTAGTGAATTATAATTGGCAAGGCAGGGGTAAATATTTTCAAACACAGACAAGCTGATGTTTATCAGAGAGACAGAATACAGTAATGGGATTCCAAATAAAAGTGAGTATGGCAAATCAAATAATTTGACAGCATTATTATCACATGCATTCTTCAAAATGTTAGGTTTTTTTTCTGGAAATCTCTGCATACAACAAATATGAACAGGAGCATTCTCATATTTCTCTATATAAATGCATGGGCTACACATCAATTAATACTTGTACTTCCAATACCAATTACAATAGAGAAGTAAATAAATTAATAGGTCCATAAGTGTTAGTTTGTCAAAGAATGGTAATTGAAAATCTGTGTTTCTCCATGTATAGAATAGTTAATGGTCGTGCTAACTTCTGCTATACTTTCTTCTGCCTACATGTCTTAACACTTATCTGGCTGCATCAACAACATGATTTTATTTCCATTCCTACCTTCTGAACATACTCCTAAAAGCCAAGTGCATGACAGTTGTACTTAGAGATAACTTGTTCATAAAAATAACTTTTGCCATATGAACATCCATCATGCAGAGCCTGAAGTGATCACCACCACCATTTAAAAAAAAAAACAAAACAAAACAAAAAACAGACCAAAAAACCAAACATTTACTTTTCATAATTCTTCATATGAAATGAAAAGGATAATCTAGAAGGAAAAAGGTAAGCTTCTGGTTACTGGATAGTTCAGTCAATCATTTGTTAACACAGAACATTGTTAAACATACAATCATTTAAAATACACATTTCCAGAAATATATTTTATTTATCCATATATGAAAATATAGGAACTGAACTCCTGAAATTCTTAGTGCCTTAGCTTCTATTGACTTTGAATTTGCAGGAAATCAACAGTGCTGGTAATCAGGTCAATGGATCAAAAGCATAACCTACTGAAACCGATGTACCCTCCTAGCAGAAGCAACCATTGGCTCAAGCTAGGAAGAAGGAAGAAGTTCTTCCTCTACTTCACTTGCAAGCCCTCATATTCCCTGATCCAAACTGAAACCTTTCTTATAGTTAAGGAAATACATGAGCCTACTGAGGTTTTCCTGACCCAATAGGCTCTAAAAAAAAATCCCTGATGATTTCTTGGCATTTGCTATCACTTCTGACCTTTATTTCCAAGAAGGATTATTATTACTTCCTTGCACTGTACGTTTCCCTACAGGATATCACCAGCCATATGTCAGCCTTGCTCAGGGGGTTCTCATATACAGCTCAAACAATTCTTCACATACTTCTAGTGTTTACTTAAAATTACGCACCATTTATTTCTGCAGTAAATTCCTAGTTTTCTTGAATTAAATGTAGAGTTCTAACATGTAGTTAAGCACACACATATAAAATAGAGAGACTTGCTGGTATCACTAACTTTAGAGCGCTTAATTTTCATTAAATAACACATATTAAGCCATATATGTGAATCAAGACAGTAAAAGATAATATTTTTTAAAGACCTTTCCAGTCATGCAACTAATCATTTGATTATATACGATTTTGTGTGATGTTCCTATGATAATGCACTTAATCACAGACCTTTGATCTTCACTCCTCCCCTGCACTTTGCTCATTAATTCATCTTCACAGTCTATACTTCTGCCTCTGCAGAGCCTCATATTCTTTATTTTATTTCAGTAATCCTCACCCTCTGTCCCATGATGTGTGAAATATTCACTCATGAATCTCTAAGTTTTGATATCCTATAGTTTTGCAGAGTTGGAAATATGAAGCGTTATGGAATAAAAGAGAGAAGAAATAAAACAGATAAATAGTCAAAAGAGAGAAAAAAATGTTATCTATTTCAAGTGATTTATTAAGGATCTAAAATGCCAAAACATCTATATGCAGACAGATAAGAGAAACTATAGTCACGAGATTATTTTGCTACTTAATGTGTCGCATTCCAAGATGGGGACTAGCACCATATCTATGTTGAATCACGTGGCTAACATTTTTGGGGTTTTTTTGAAAGTAAGAGAGTTGTAAATGAAAGAAATGGAGTATTATGAAGAACGGTAAAAGTTCTTAACTTATATCAGTATATTCAGCAGCTTTAGCAGTACTGATAATTTTCCCAAGCAATGTTATTTGTTTCCTGGCAAATGCTACTTGAAAGCATTCTTCTCTAATAACACTGTCATATCCTTCCACAGGGAATTTAAACTGTAGGAGATTTTCCATGCAATGTTTGATGAGCAACATGATGATGTAGCTTCATGTGGAAACAACCTGTGGTGGCAGCAGGAAGAGTGAAAAGAAACAGTCATTTGAGTCACAAAGTTGTTTGCTTAGACAGCAAGGCGAGACAGTCCACACCTTGAATCGGAAGTAGAGCTGCCCATAAACTTCCTATGCCTCAGGAAGACACAATACTCACAGATCTATGCTAAATATTTCAAAGACACTGTGGGAAATAAGACAAATGTTTCTCATGTATTTCAAATGGAATTGTGCTCAGATTTTCACTTGTGAAAATCTCCTCTTCGAGTGCACACTAAAAATAGAATCAGGGTTATATATATAAAATAAGATGGATGAAAAATACTCATGCTTACAAAATTTCTGTCAGTCTATTTTCTTCCAAAATAATTAATTTTAGTATTTATAGGACACTCTTTAATCCAACACATTCTTACACACTGAGAGGCATTTCTGTCATCTTCCAGAAACAATTCTTATAGCCACATTTTTTATTTAAAAGTGATACGAAGTTCAAAATCCAAATAACCTTGGAACACTATCAGAATTCCTCTGCTTTCAGGTAGCATTACAATTCAAATATACGCCAAGTTTTCTAGAGCTTTTCAAACTATATTGAGAAACATGGATTCAGTGGCAAATGACATCTCTGAAAAGGAAGAAAACCCATGGGGAAAACTTTAAACCATAAATAAATGATATCTTAGGGACCAGGGTAAAACATTACGGTGCTTGCTTGGATCAAGCACTTCAAAATGTTACTAAGAAAGTGCAAGTTCAGGAGAACATAATCCAGCAAACATTTCAGCGAAGTGTGCAAGTAAAAGCAATGAGCTAGTCCCCAAGCAGAAAGCAGCTCCATCTTTCTGTGGCTGAACAGCAAGAAGCAGTTGTCATCAGCTACTGACTGCAACAGTTTAAATTATCTGCCCAACTACCTTTACCTGTTGACATCAGATAGTTCCTTGAGGACTAACTCTGAGCACTTTCAGCCAGTTCTTCAGCACTCTGGAATAACAGCTGTTCTTGAATGTCACATAAGGTCACATAAAAGCTCCTTAATCCAAAAGGGTTTCAAATATTTTTAAATATATTTGTTCTAGCTTTTCGCTTCTGACATTTGGACTTCTGTCCTTTGCTTTTTCCCCTCTCCCATTACCCCCACAGTAATTATTCTCTTTCAGCTTCTAAGTCTGAGAAGTTGAAGGGTACCAATATTCTAATACTGAAGTTTTTAATATTTCCCACCTAAGAATAGAAGCTGTTGCTAAGTCTTTTAAAATTCATTGGTCAGTTAGAAAACCTTTTGCAGGAAGGACAGTTTGCCAAGGTCAGGATATATGGATTTATGATTGCAAGGCCACCATTTCAAAGATTTTTCAAACATCAGTCTTCAAAGCATAGTACATTCATGACCAATCTGATCCCTCTGGGGCATGTTAAAGCTTATCTATAATACTTTTTCATTATTTTACTGCAGTGGATTTTGAGGACTATACTACCTGGATTACAAAGTCATTAAGTATTGAGCCATTATTTTCAACTGATGTTTTGTACTTAAAGCTTACAGAAGCTGTAAGCATAAGATCTGCTTTTCTCACAGTGCATCGGTTCCAATCGTGCTCCTTGGGAAAAGCTCCAAGAAAATTTTGCTGATGCAGATGACAAAGTCTAAGAGGGCACAGGTTCAGCAAGTCCAACTCATTACCCAAGCTGAGTATGAAATTTTGAAAATAAATGTTATTGACATATCACCTGTTGGTGGTTCATAACAAGCATTATTTGAAATGTTTGCCTTCTCTTCTCTCAAGAAAGGTTATTTGCCCAGACTTTGAGATGCAATATGGAATGTGACACATCAGAGAAAAATGCTTAAGGCGCATCAATTTATCTTCTTAGGTGATGGAAGAGAAAGATATAGCTTGGCCTAAGGGCTTTCTGAGACATGTTTGAAAAGGTTTGTTCCATTGAAAACAAATTTTAGATGGGACAACAATTTCAGAAAGGAGCTGCATTTTACAGAAGTCCCTTCCTGTTCAAAAGATTCGAAAATTTTCAAGTTTTAACCTTCCATTTTCTCAAGTTACACCAGCTGAACAAGATAAGGCTACTTTTGGTTGCTAAGGCTTTTATACCAGCTGAAGACGATAAAGTTACTTTTGGTTGCTACGGCTTTTATGAAGGCATGTCGTTAAAAGTCCGTACGCAAAAGTATGGGTAACGCACCTGAATATTTTTTGCAATTAAAAACTGTCATAAATGGCAATTTTTGTTTATTATTTCAATTTAAGCCACCCATTAAAAAAATGGCAAAACCATAACAAGTGTATTTATTGCACACTACTTTAAATGCTATGATTTTGTCCAATTTATGTCCAATATTAGATAACAAAGTTTTGTCGCTCCTGAAAAACTTGCAATTTAACCAATTTACCATTTAACCTGAAGGGGGAAAAAAAAAAAGGTGAACTGCTGTAATACATCCCTGCATCATCATGACAAGGTGTAGTGGTGGGTTGACCTTGGCTGGTGCTCTAGGTGCCCACCAAAGCCACTCTATCACTCCCCCTCCTCAGCTGGACAGGGGAGAGGAAATATAATGAAAGGCTCGTAGGTTGAGATAAGGACAGGGAGAGATCAGTCACCAATTACCATCACAGACAAAACAGATTCGACTTGGGGAAAATTAATTTCAGTTATTACCAATCAAATCAGAGTAGGATGATGAGAAATAAAAACTAAATCTTAAAACACCTTCCTCCCACTCCTCCCTTCTTCCCAGGCTCAACTTCACTCCCCATTTTCTCTACCTCCTTTACCCTAGAGGCGCAGGGGAACAGGGAATGGCAGCTGCAGTCAGTTCATCACATGTTTTCTCTGCTGCCCCTTCCTCCTCAGGGGGAGGACCCCCCCACGCTCTTCCCCTGCTCCAGCCTGGGGTCCCTCTCACAGGAGGCAGTCCTCCATGAATTCTCCACAGAGAGTCCTTCCCACGGGCTGCAGTTCTTCATGAACTACTCCAACATGGGTCCCTTCCATGGGGTGCAGTCCTTCAGGAAGAGACTGCTCCAGCCTGGCTCCTCCACAGGGTCACAAATCCTACCAGCCAACCTGCTCCAGTGACGGGTCCTCTCTCTCCACGGCTCCACAGGTCCTGCCAGGAGCCTGCTCCAGTGCAGGCTCTCCACGGGGTCACAGCCTCCTTCAGGCATCTACCTGTTCCACTGTGGGGTCTTCCATGGGCTGCAGGTGGATATCTGCTCCACCTTTAGACCCATGGGCTGCAGGGGGACAACCTGCTTCACCATGGTTTTCACCATGGGCTGCCAGGGAATCTCTGCTCCGGCACCTGGAGCACCTCCTCCCCCTCCTTCTTCACTGACCTTGGTTTCTACAGAGTTGTTGTCTTTCTCACATATGCTCACTCCTCTTGTCTCACTGCTGCTGCTCTTGCACAGGTTTTTTTCCCCCCTTTTTAACTATGTTATCACAGAGGTGCTACAACTGTTGCTGATGGGCCTGGCCTTGGCCAGGTGCGCTTCCATCTTAGAGCCAGCTGGCACTGGCTCTACTGGACACAGTGGAAGCTTCTAGCAGAAGCCACCCCTGTAGCCCCTCCCCTACCAAAACCTTGCCAAACAAACCCCATACACAAGCCTGGAATTTCTTATTTTATTCAGAAGATAACAGTATGGCTAGCTAGATGATATAAATATCATATATGCCATTTGTCCTTCCTCAACCAATGTAAAAACCATATATTTCAAGCAGACGTTTATGGAATGGTAATGTTAATTCGTCCACAACAATTCACTTCCACAGTTTAAGCAAGCAATCCTAAAATGTACTTTTAAAAATATTTCTCTGAGTCTAAGACTAACAATGGTATTATCTATACCCAGACATACAATTTGAGGAATTTTATGTATTAGCCAAAAAAAATTCTTGATACGACCTGTCAGTAAATAGTATGCAAAAAAAAAACCCAACCCTGAAGCTGTAAGACATACATAAATAAACGGGCAGAATTCCACCCAATAGGTGTTATGCAGATTGGAGATAGGAATTCTCAAAGACAAGTAGCAGTAATAGAATAAATAACTATAGTACAAAGGTAGTTTTATCTCTTTTTTCCTAAGAGGAAGAGAAAGAAAGAGTAAATATCAAATCAGAGAAGTCTACATCCATCATGTTTTCACATTTATTTGTTTTAGAAATTCATTTAGAATTTCTATCTTTCTTCAATTTGCCTCTAAATTAATACTAACCAATGCAAATTTATTCAAATTTAGCTCATCACCATCTTTGAAAGTTCTCCAATTGTACTGCATCAACACACCAAAAACTTTCATAAAGCACCTCTCAGCATTCTCTAAAACACGACATTCATCATTGCCCATTAATTTCTAATAGTCTTAAAACAGAATATGGTAACGTTCTACTATAAGGTATACTAAAAACTGCTCTTCCATAAAATGATTTTCTATAAATTTGGAAAGTACCAAAAAGAAAACAAATTATTCTTATAAGAAAATAATGCTCTTCCTTGATTGAAACAAATTGCTTTTCTTTGGGGGGAAAGAGATAATTGAAAACCCCCTGATGCTCTTATTTTTTTCTATTTTTGTCAGGTTTTTTGCTGGAAAGCTTTTCTAAGACCAGGATGGTTGTGGAACTCAAAACTCAAAATAATTCCCACTTAATAGCATACTCACATGTAGGAAAAAAATCTCAGAAAACTCTAGTACAAGGAAAAACATAATTAGAACCAATTCCTCAACACCAAAAGGTTTGAAAAACCATTTAATTATTTGAAAAGTGAAATGTAAAAGGCCCATTCCAGTGCTGGTAGTCATCAGAATTCGCTTTTCACAACCATGCAAAAGATACATACAAAGATGCAAAGTAGTGAAAAATCAGATCCACAGTACTGAAAGATCTTCCATACTTTAAATTTCTCTTACAATTCAGTATTCCTCTGTACAAATACAATATAAAAGACTGTGCTCGCATCAGCATACTTTGATGTTCTAATAAAAGGCTCTAGGCTTGCTGCCCCCACATCCCTTGGACTGCAGGCAGGCTTTTCTGAATATTAATGAATAACACTTACGCTTCCTAGATAATATAATCAACTTAAGAATAAAATGTCATCTATTGCTTTGACTGTGTTTGATGTTAGTTGCTGTGATTCTGTTACTTCACATAATTTACAAACTTGAGTAGAGTGTCCTGTCTGCTACAGGGATGCTTGAGCTACCACTACCCTGACATACTATATTTAGGAGTATATTTCTGATACTAGCATGATAAAAAGGAAGGAGGCTGTGCCTTTTTAAAACTCATTCTATGTTGCTAAATGTTTTCTCTCTTTAGCTTAGAGCTCTAACAGCATACATCCTTGGATTCATTTAATTACTTTATGAAGCTGCAAAAGTCTGAAAGCAGAAGAGACCACACAAGAGTTTTCCAAATGGTTTCTTCATTATTGATGCAACTGGGATTCAGATCCAGAAAATGCTTTAAGCACAAACAAACATGGCTACAACACTGACTGAGGAGTCCCAACAAATCAATTTCCTATAATTTATTTCTGCTACCAATGGAGAGCCTACAGTTACTGATTTAAAAGTGAGTTTGAGATCTGTCCTAAAAATTGATCGCCAGTCACGCCTATACACATTTTTTGTCTTACACAACCACATGTGATTATATGAAAAGTTACAGATGAATAGCCAAGAATAAAGTTTGGAAAGAAGATAACAGCAGGCCTAGGTAAACACACAATATTAATGAAAGAAAGAACAGAAGGAAAGTAATTTTCAGTTTACCTGTCTTCATTAATTCACGGTACAATTAATTATCCTTCATGCCAAAGTGTAGTGTATTTATTTTCTCAAATGGTATGCCATTTCTTAGGATATTTCCATATTAAAAATCTCCATTGCACATTCCTTTTTTCCGGCAACCTGTGTGTGTTGGGGGGAAAAAAAATAACATTTTATGGTGTGGTGTGGTCTCATGCTGACAGAGTACCAGATTATAATGTACTTTATAATGAACCTATTTAGAAATCTCATGATTAACTATGAAATTGAAACACCTCCGAAGTACAAGTACTTAAAATTTATTAGGCAGATATCTACAACATACAATTTATAAACACAGAAACTAAAAGAGAATTCATCCGGTTTTGACTAGAGCTTATAGTTGGTTATGCTTATCTTCATCAACAATAGTATTAGTAATAATGTGGAACTGGTTCTTGATGCACCACAGAGTGGGTAGTCTATACTACAACCATTATCCCATTTATCAGACACAATGTCCACATACCATAGTGACAATTCACACCATGACTCAATGACATAGAAAAATCATCACTCTTCTCTGAACTGCATACATTGAAATGCTACAAGCTATTTTGTTGTGGGATAGGGGGTTTTTCAATCTTTATAGCATTTTATAGCATTTGGCAGGAACTGTACATTCAACAATGCCAAATGTAAAATGCTCTGGAGCACCTGTGAACTTGGGTATTCATTGTGCAGAAACTGTCTCTGACACCGTAGAGCTACCTCCTGACATGAATTAAAAGCCAGGTATCCCCCTGGCATACATAAATCTTCCCTGCTAACTACAGATCTGAACAATTTTTTTTAATTTTTTTTTTTTTTATTATCCCCTAGGACAACCTTTCCATCAGTCTGCTTCCATTGTGGTTTTATATATGTGTGACAGTCGTTAACGGCCACATATATTTTGTTCATTTGAAACTAGTTCATGTTATTCCACTGAAGAACACCAAAATTCTGAGGCAGGTGTGTACTATAGTAACCTACGTTAATTTTGCACATGATGCAGCTGTTCAAATACCCAGAAATGCAATTTCTCTTTTGAAGTGAAAAACATCTGGTAGTAAACATAACGGTGATCCCTAATTAATCAACAGATCACAGATGTATGCTATCTGACACATTCATGCCAAAACCCAAATACTTCCATAGAAAATATGCTTAGTATAAGTTACTTGAATTCCAGAAGGCTCATTTCTTCTCTGTTTGAAGGCAATGTGTGAATGAAAACTCAGGGAGAAAAACGTGGTAACATTCCTTTATAAATAATACCGAGCTTAATTTGAGATAAAGTAACATTTGCAGTTTCTCTTTGAATTTCAGGAATTACAAGAGTGCATAACACTAGCCATTGTGTATCACATCTCATAAGTTATATATATGTCAGGGTTTAACCCCAGCCAGCAACTAGGACCACACAGCCACTCACTTACTTCTCCCCCTGGCCCCAGTGGAATGGGGAGAAAAATTGGACAGAAGCATAGGAAAAACTTGTGGGTTGAGATAAAGACATTTTAATAAGTAAAGCAAAAGTCGCACATGCAAGCAAAGCAAAACACGGATTGGCAGGCAGGTGTTCAGCCATCTCCCAGGAGAGCAGGACTCCATCACATGTAATGACCATAACTCCAAATATCCCCCCCTTCCTTCTTCTTCCCCCAGCTTTTTATACTGAGCATGACGTCACATGGCATGGAATATTCCTTTGGTTAGTTAGGGTCAGCTGTCCTGGCTGTGTCTCCTCCAAACTTTTGGGGCACTCCCACTCTACCTGCTGGTGGGGTGGTATGAGAAGCAGAAAAGGCCTTGACTGCCCAGCAACAACTAAAAACATTAGTTCTCCTCCCAAATTCAAAACACAGCACTATACAAGCTGCCAGCAAGAAAGTTAACTCCATCCCAGCTGAAACCATGACAATATAATACTTCTGAATAACTGAAAATGATGCATCTAGTTAATATGCAGTACGGAAATACACGGAATGCTTTGATCACATCTGTCATGTTTTCTCCAAACAGCGATTTTCTATACCAAAGGTATATTATTACCTGCTTTTATTAACTTATTGTGATCCAGTGGATTTATTAATTAACTGTAATTAAATTATTCTATTGTTGGCTTCTTATCTCTGCTGACTGCTTTCTGTGTATAGAAGAAAAAATAGGATCTAGAAAAGCAAGAAACCATTATTTAAAACTTAACTGGAGGTATTGAATAGTTTCTCACCATCAGAAATAACTCCTATTTAGGCACCGATATTACAAGTAAATATATTCTTCATCAAATTTATAGAATATAAAAATAGAAAAACAAACATTTAATTTTAGAGAAAAAATATATTAATATAATACATAGGGAAGATAATATTAAAGTTTAAAAGTGTTATTCTTTAAAGCAGGGAAAAAATCCTTTATACAAACATCTACACCACTGATATATTATTCATCTTCCATAACAAATGAGAATAATCAGGGGACAAAAATAGACACGAGACAAAAATGCATCAGACACATTCACAGTCACCGATTATACCACAGTTTAACTTACTGTTATCTAAGGGAAAGCTACAGAGACTACTGCTATTCTAAAAATCACCAGGATCATTCCAAGAACTTCCCTGTAGAAAGTCATTTTACTCCTGTGCTGCATGAAGATCAGAATTTGGCCTAAGGTTACCATTAAAATGATGACAGTCACACCGCCGAAGGAGAACAAGAGGTACATTTCATCTTACAGTAATACTTTACTGAATTTTAAATGAACCTCAGATATTTTGCCTGCCATCAGGATTTTATCCTTCACAAGGATGTTATGAACTACCTCTGGCAGCAGTACAGGAATGGATCAGATGGCACTTCAGTCTGCAAACCAGATCACATACTTTCCCTCTTTGGACAAAGACAGTTGATATTATACAGTAATTACAAAATAATTGGTCCTTGGAATTAAAATGTTAAGATACTGCTTTGATGAAAAACTTTTTTTTTTTGGTCTTTTTTAGTATATAACAGAATTAATTAGCATTTAAAAATAATCCAGCTTTACCAATACAATAATTCCTGAAAGATAGTTGAGGTATTTCAAAAATAACACAGAGTTCACACTCACATATGCACTGTATACACTGGTAGCTACTATCATCATTCAATTCCTGTTCTGCTTTCAAACACACTTCAGGGAAAGGATGGTGCATGGTTAAGGAAGAGACTGGGAATTTGACTACTGAGGTTCAGTTTCTAATTCAGCCATACATTTAAACTATGTCAGCAGGGGTGGTAAAGGGTGTTATGCATAGATAAGCATTGAGCATATGGATTTTATCTTTCAGCCTAAGTTTTCCATCTGTAAAATGAGAACAGTAATTTATCATATAATTTACTTTATCTTTTGTGGTGGGTTGACCTTGGCTGGTGCTCTAGGTGCCCACCAAAGCCACTCTATCACTCCCCCTCCTCAGCTGGACAAGGGAGAGGAAATATAATGAAAGGCTCGTAGGTTGAGATAAGGACAGGGAGAGATCAGTCACCAATTACCATCACAGACAAAACAGATTCGACTTGGGGAAAATTAATTTCAGTTATTACCAATCAAATCAGAGTAGGATGATGAGAAATAAAAACTAAATCTTAAAACACCTTCCTCCCACTCCTCCCTTCTTCCCAGGCTCAACTTCACTCCCCATTTTCTCTACCTCCTTTACCCTAGAGGCGCAGGGGAACAGGGAATGGCAGCTGCAGTCAGTTCATCACATGTTTTCTCTGCTGCCCCTTCCTCCTCAGGGGGAGGACCCCCCCACGCTCTTCCCCTGCTCCAGCCTGGGGTCCCTCTCACAGGAGGCAGTCCTCCATGAATTCTCCACAGAGAGTCCTTCCCATGGGCTGCAGTTCTTCATGAACTACTCCAACATGGGTCCCTTCCATGGGGTGCAGTCCTTCAAGAAGAGACTGCTCCAGCCTGGCTCCTCCACAGGGTCACAAATCCTACCAGCAAACCTGCTCCAGTGACGGGTCCACTCTCTCCACGGCTCCACAGGTCCTGCCAGGAGCCTGCTCCAGTGCAGGCTCTCCATGGGGTCACAGCCTCCTTCAGGCATCTACCTGTTCCACCGTGGGGTCTTCCATGGGCTGCAGGTGGATATCTGCTCCACCTTTAGACCCATGGGCTGCAGGGGGACAACCTGCTTCACCATGGTTTTCACCATGGGCTGCCAGGGAATCTCTGCTCCGGCACCTGGAGCACCTCCTCTCCCTCCTTCTTCACTGACCTTGGTTTCTACAGAGTTGTTGTCTTTCTCACATATGCTCACTCCTCTTGTCTCACTGCTGCTGCTCTTGCACAGGTTTTTTCCCCCCCTTTTTAACTATGTTATCACAGAGGTGCTACAACTGTTGCTGATGGGCCTGGCCTTGGCCAGGTGCGCTTCCATCTTAGAGCCAGCTGGCACTGGCTCTATTGGACACAGTGGAAGCTTCTAGCAGAAGCCACCTCTGTAGCCCCTCCCCTACCAAAACATTCCCATGCAAACCAAATACACCTTTTTACTTGTAAACAATAAACAGAACTATTTGTACAATGAATATAACAGCGATAACAACCTGACACTGATGTTTTTGTAATAAATTAGTAACAGTAGTAATATTTTCATAGTTAAACAAGAATTACATTACAATTGCTACTGAGGAACTGCCTAGAGTATAAATACGCTTAAATATAAAATTAGTAACTAAACAATTTTCATTTTATATTTGTGAACCACTGACAGAATCTTTGAGGTTGGAAGGGACCTGTAAAGACCATCTAATCCAGCCTCCCTTGTTTGACCACCCACACCATAATAGTTTTCTCCTTAGGTTTAAATGGAATTTTCTGTATTTCAATTTATGCCCATTGCCTCTTATCTTCCCTGAAGCCAGGTTTCAAAGAGATCTGTAATATTCTGAGGAAGTGCTACTAAAGTGAGCATTTAGTTTGTTTGTTTCTCATGCTCCCTCGAATGTCATGGAATCCTATTTCCTGATCATGTTCCTATAATTACAATGGCCACTGAAGAAAAGACTGGTCTTTCATCCACCAGTAGTCCAATATTTTCTTGTTAAAACACCTACGAAATTCTACTGTATTTCAACTACCGGCTACTGTCTCAAAACTTTAAATTCATTTTTTGACCCTTTAATTTTGAATTCTCATTGGGCTCTGCTTTCTGGTAGTTTGACCCAACGTATCACTACATTCTATTTTGTGCTTTATAAATGTTATGTCTCAAGCTGATAAGCTCATCTTTCCACTGTTTCTACAGGAAAGACTACATGACTGAATAAGTACAAATGTTCTCATCCATCATCACATTGTATTTAAATATAACCTTATTTTCACAGTCCTGATCACCGCTCACAGAAATAACAAGGTTAAATTAATTCACATTGCAAATTTTTATGGAGAAATTTAAAAAAAAAAAAAAAAAAAATCCATGGTAGTATTGTTCCCTGATGAGTGGTGACTGAGACTTAATTATTTGGATTTTTCTTCCCCTTATATAATGCTATGCATGTCTGTGTACTTGTGAAACAAAATGTATTCTGCAGGCTCAAGTAGTTATCCAGAATTTCCTAAATGATGTAAATTTTCAGCACCTTGTGCAGGGCAATTTCCTTGTTTTATGATGGTTCTATGCTGAAAAAAATTAGCGTCCAAAATAAATTAGGTCAAAGTATCACATTGTAGAAGTCTTGGTTGGATTTATGCTTGGGATTTTTATGGAAATCACTCCATTGTTCCTACTAAGGTAATAAATCATGCATCTTGTTGGCATACTCACAGTTGCAGAATGTGGCATAAAATGTGCACATGTATTTCTCTTACTGCCTGGGGGAAAAAATATTAAAATGTTTCCTATATTGTAATTCTGACATGGACTTCTAGTACACTCATTGAAATAAGTTCACTCGGCACTCAAATGTAAGATTTAAAAAAAATGTTTAAAATGAAGATTATTTTTTTTTCTTTCTTAAACAACATTCATATATTCACACAAAAAAAATGCCTTGCATGCATGAACCACTATATAGCTTTTAGAGATAGAGTTTCCAGCCATGTAAAACTGATTAGTTAATGACAGGTTGATAAACCATTTCTTTACCATGGCGTAGGGTACAGGTCAAACTTTAGGCACTTTTTTTTTAAGATGTTTTCTTATTCTGTCATTGCTTTAAACTACTCGATTTCTTTTGAGGGGGTAGTTCTCCATTCTCAATGTTAATTTAATCTCCCTCCTGTATAAAATCTTGGCTACCACTTCATTCCTAACGAAATAAAACATAACGTCAACACAATGGTAGTTTACTTTCACTACTATAAACCACCCTTTTTCCAATTTATTCTCCATTGTCTGGTATTTGGTGGAGTCATTACCACCTGTGCAGAATGAATACTATACAAGTCTATACTGCAAGCAAATCAGAATAGGACCATTTTATACTTGTTTTACACAGGTGTAAAAGATTACACGACAGTGAAATTTGCTATATTTGATTATGGCGATATTCAGTTACAGCCCGGGATGCATTTGCTTCCAAAGGACAACAGCAGCAGAAGAGCCTTCCCATCATGATGTAAACAAATGGGAAGGAGTACCACCAGCTGCTTCAGAATGCCCTCTCCCAGGCACAAACGGTTTCCTCAGAGGAAATCCGTCTCACATCACGTTGAAATCTGTCCCTTCAGCTCCTAAATGAAACATAAACAGCTTGAGAGTCTATGGCTTTGGCATAGACTGGGGAACAGGACGGTGCAGTGGAGCTTTTCACTGGTGGTAAAGCTTTTAAAATGATGGTTTATATATACAGTTTGCATGAAATTGCAATGTATAAATTAATGATATTTTAAGCCTCTGTGTAAATGTTCCTAGCTTTAACACTGCATTATGTTGATTTAAGTAATTTTTAAGTCATTGATTTAAGTCATTTATAGCTGGCTTAAACTAAAACAAAATATGGCACATTCTGAAATATGAATGTCTACACTGGGGCTTACGCTGAAAGAACTGAAGATATGAGTCATTATTGGGTTTCAGTACAGATTTATATCTGGACCTAAGTCATCTTCATATACTCTGTGACAGACGCTATTCACTTAGGAAAGGCAATATAGATAAATTCCCTTACCACAAAGAGGGCAAGCAACTTCTGGACACAGTGATTTTACTATTTATATATGCAGAAACAGAAACTATTTTCCACACTGTGATTGAAAAATTCAGATTATTTAATTTACCTAGACAGGACAATATTTAGTTTTAATCAGAATTGATTAAAGTAAAGGTGGCTAAACGAGAAAGATTTTATATTTATAAGCTTCATATTTACTCACTAACAATTGAACAATCTGTCACAGAATTTATTTGTATACACTTAGAACTCCCAAACAGCTAAAAATCTTAGTCCATACCTAATTCCTGTAAAAATGAATTATCCTATTATCATAAATATATGAATATGGATAAATGATATTTAAATAAGTAACATCCTACAATCAGATTATCCTAGGTGTATAGGAATTGCTATTATATTTTAGAAATGTCTTGGAAACAGAATTTGAGCCTTGTAGTAGGATGATATTGTAAAAAGTATTGTATTATGCCTCCCTTACAGCAGAGCGTGCTCAGAATTAAAGATAAGCTGAAGCACATTCTGCAATTTCTGAATATATGACAGATTCCTATATCTGAGAAAGTAAAAAAAAAAAAATCATGCTATCATTATTACTCAGATATGACTGAAATTAAAAATAAAAGAAGCAAGCAAGCAAACAAACAAAAAAAACCCTGAAAACCTGTAACCTAAACTTTTACAGAAATATATTTTCTTTACTGTAATTTGCAGGTTTACAGATCTAGTTCCTTATTATTTCCCAGTAAAACCAATCCATGTACACTAGACATAGCGTACATCAGGCAAACACCAGTCTAAACCTCATTTTTCTCAAAAGCTTTTGATCCAAAAAAGAGTTCTCTAACTGGATAGAGTCCGTTTATCTTATCTTCTATATGAGCGTTTCACAGGCAGCATGATACGGAAGGTTACCATGTGGTTCTGCTTATGCTCAGTATGGTTTTATTTCATAATATGCAGTTCAGAGTGCCATTTCAAGGCACTTCTTTCAAATACTGTGTTAGGTCATTTCTCACCCTCATTTCAATTAAAAGACATTTCTCATATCATAAAATCCCATCGAGCAGTTTTAGTGAAAGACCCAAGATAGATATATATATTTATTTTTATCAACATTTATTTTCTTTATTTCAGCAATACACCATCCCTGTAGGCTACAGCTTTGGTTAAATGGAAAAGAAAAGCTTGTTGTTTTTTTTTTTCCTGAGAACCTACTGGTTTACTTTTCCTTCCATCTCCTCTTCCCAGATCCATTATGAACAGAAATTCCTTAAGAGGTTCAAAACACAAATATGAGCTCCTTTAATAAACTTTAAAATAATCAAAAAATGAAGTTACCAGACAAATAAAAATAACCCAAAAACTAGCACACAAACCATAACAACCATAACAACTACTACAGTAGTTTCATATAGGAGAGGTGAAAGATTTTATCACTCTTTTGTCCTTGAGTTTCCCTACAGGTGAATTATTATTTCAACAATTTGTCACCTTTTAATCATGATGTTTTCATGACGCAGATGAACTGAGGATTTACACATAAATGCCCTTGGGAAAATGAATCTGAGCAAAAGATCAGCGTCCTGATCATCAGTACATCGATCCCTGAAGCACTCAGCAGAAAATGAACACACATTGACCAATGAGTGGAATAATGGCTTTGTTGACAATCTCAGCAAAGTTCAGCCTCTGCAACTAAGTGGATAGAGAAATAAAAAGATGGAGATATGATTCTATGATTCTATGAAAATCATCTCCCTATCACCTCTGTTCTCTGCTTTACACAATCATCCCCCTTCAGTCACATACATGTCCAGATGGCCACAGATAAGGATGGTATGTCACAGTAGTTTCTTTGCCCTTCTGGCCACAGATGATATAAAAATACTTTGTTCATCAGAAAAATGGTTTTACCTTGTCAAATGTTACTATAGCTTATTGTAATAGATAATATTATTACACCCCTCTTCACCTCCTAATTAAATTCAGATGAAGTCAGCAAATCCACAGTGGACTTATAGTCCCAATTTACCCTTGTAAATATTTTAAGGTCCTATGAGTATTATATAACCTTCTATATGCCAGTTGCACGTGACTTTTCTAAATACATACATTGCATAAGAAGAAAAACAAAAGAAGAATATATCACTGTCTGAGATAGATGCAAAGGAACTATGAGAGAAAGTATTACAAATACATCCAGACACTAGATGGAATAAACCACAAAGATTACTTTTTGTTTTTCTGCTTAAGTAAACTTCAAATAGCCTTAAACTTAACCTTGGTAGGACATTAGAAATTATATCAATTGTATTAAAATATAGCAACTCTGAAAGAAAATAAAAACAGTCTATTTTTTTCAGTCATAATAATCAATACCATGCAACATGGTCTTTATATCACTGCACCAAAGAAAAAACATGTGTGGAGAGCTGTTTACAACAGTGGAAAGCAAGGCAGCCCTGTAGAGGGATAAAAACTTTAACTATACATTGCTTCTTTGCGTAGAGTCCATTAAGCGGGAGTGTAGGTGTTAGGGATATTAGATGGTGATGTGGCTGGGCTGCGCAGTCTGTATAACCATATAGGGAGCATTACCCTTTGATGCCAAGAAAGCAGATCATTCTACTCTCTTATTTCAGTCTTTATAGGAGTTTAAGTACAATTAGCCAGAAAACAAGAACTTTCTTTTCTGATAATTATTGTGATTTCTAACTTGGATACACCAAAAGCCAATCTCTCTGAAAAAAAAACAGGGAAAATAAGCAAGGAAAATCAAATATCTTTATATAATCTATTAGTGCAGGCATATATATGTATATATATATATTTGATTAAATATAAATAAATATCAAATTTACTCAAAAGAAGTGGGAGCAGTGTTCCCAACAGCTATAGGTCTGGGAATTTTCAGAGAAAATTCAAAAGTAAAAACAATCCAAGATGCAGATACATGAAAAATGTAATGCAACACAATGTAGGTTGACTGAAGGTACATTATTCATCCCTAACCTGACAGATATTTTCAATAAGAAAACACCTGTTTCTTTCCATGCATATAAAGTCTGTTTACTTTATCTGTTTTCACTCAAGTACTTGAAAATGGAGAAAAGAAATAGGATAACATTTAATGGTACATCCAAGGTCTTTCACTCACTGACTAAAAAGGATTTCAGTTATATAGTTCAATTTTATAAAACGCATATGGAAGGACTAAGGTGAAAAGTTTAATGCTACTACACAGTTACTGGATAACCAAGACGATGTAGCCATAATGTATCAGGTGGTATTATTCCACTTTTAATACAACTGTACAAAACCTCACGTGGACTTCTGCAGATGACTATCCATGTGCAAGGAATATTAATTCAAGCTGTGGAAGGTAACAGGATCATCATCAAAAGAACAAAATCCAATCTTACAAGAGGAACTGCAAAGTGCTTAGCTCATTTACCCTAGCAAAATGAAGGTTAAGAGAAGATATGATTAGAGACTACAAATATATCAGCTGGTTAAAAGTACAAAGATACAGGGAACTTTTATTGTAAAGGGACAGTGTCATAAAATCAGATGTGCATACCCTAATGCTTTCAATCATAGAAACAGAAGAAGACTTCTGAACATTAAAATGGTGAATTTTCTGTATTAGCCCTACGCTCAGAGAAGTGGGGACAACCATCCTTTCTAATCTAGAGTCAACAAAATTCAGTTTTCTTCCTTAAGACAGACTAAATTGATTTTAAGAAAGGGAATACATATGTGGTGGTCTTATGAAGGGGGAACCAGTATCAATAACAAGTATTAGAACAACAATAAAAATCATAGTTTTATTTGGTTTTAATCTCTGGTCAGTTGTATTGCCATACAAGATAGGACTTATCTTGAAAGACCACATTCAGATAGTTATTCTTCATGAAATTTCCAGAAATACACATTTCTTCAGTTTGAGAATCAGTCAGTGACATAAGCCACTTCACTAAATTCTCTTCATGTTCCACTATGACGCTCACAGGATTATTCCTAAAGTACAGTATTCACTTGGGAAATCAAGAATATTTCTGACACTCATTTCCCTTCCAGAAACAAACTAATGTTTAGAGATAACAATAGAATCACAGAACACCAGGTTGGAAGGGACCTCAAGGATCATCTGGTGCAACCTTCCTTGGCAAATGCACAGCCTAGGTAAGATGGCTCAGCACCCTGTCCAGCTGAATCTTAAAAGAATCCAGTGATAGGAAATCCATCACTTCCCTGGGAGATTATTCCCATGGCTGATTGTTCTCATTGTGAAAAATTTTCTTCTTGTGCCCAATCGGAATCTCCCCAGGAGTAACCTGTACCCATTACCCCTCGTCTTTTCCATGGGACTCCCTGTAAGAAGGGATAAAAATAATGGTTCTTTAGGCACATTAAAATATAAATGGTCTCAAAACACCCTGAAATACATGCAAAAATGGATCTCTACAATTATTCCTACTTGTATGATCATTTACTTCAGTAGCTCCTACCGCTAGTCATTCTTCATCACCCCTGGCTTTACTGGTGGAGTTGTTAGGGGTGGATACAATGATACGCACGAACACTGAGTGGGTGTTGCAATACTCCAGGCATTTTCTTTTACTGATTACCTGACAAACATGAAAGTTGAAGACAGAAACATATTCTTACTAGATTTTATTCATTGAGACTTTGTTTTGTCTTTATTTTCTTCTAAATGTTTCAAAATAGCGGTGAAGCTGAACCACATTAGCAATTCCAACACATAGTAAAAAGGACACAAATATTAACCTTTTCCAGAACAAACTGGCTGAGGGGGAAAACAGAACAGGGTTTGGAAACATACTCAGATCTGCATTCAAAATTTGGTGAGCACTAAATACAGACATACCATAGTGTCAATATTCAAAGACAGCACTTAATGATCTATCCCGCTAAATATTTCTGCTTAGATAAGATTATGAAGGCCATATTAGTAATTTCTCAGAGACAACATGCAGATAGAAACAAGGATGCCACTTCCTTTAGTCACAATAAAAGTATTTTATGTTCCATCTCAGGGCTTCACTTTATTGACTTTGCAAAAGTAAATACCTACCCCGTCTGAATCCAGTACCCAGAGGAAACAGCAGTGTTGATTTATATAATTGCCTAGCATTTTTAATATATTTCCTTATTCTTATGTGTGCTAGCACTCTGCTTTCATTTCTCTGCTGCACACCAAGCTTTTCCAGATTTTCATTATCTGTCTACCGCAATACTTAGGGGTCTTTCTCTTGACTGGTTCCAGTTAACTTGGAATCTGACAATGTCCATCAGCATATTCTGCTCCCTTTCATGATCAATATGAGTGGAAATTTTAATTAATGGAATTTAACATTTTAGTTATATGTCATTATTATTAATATATGTGTCACTTAATTGGCTTTTCATTCATACCATCACTTCGCTAGCCAAAAATCAAGTTCCAATTGCTGGATGGATGGAAGCTTGCCATCCATCACAAAAAGTCTGGAGAATTTATAAACACAGGTGAACTCTTCAGACCGATAATTTGAACAACTTAACCAACACATTACCAAGTGTATTAATGAACCATTTACTAAATTATTTTCAGTTTATGTTTTCTTATCAGTTCACTTACTGTATAGGATACATGGCAGGACGAATACATAAGCAAGGCAGTGAAGACAGGTCAGTTCTCCAAAGAAACAGAAACAGTAGGTCTAAGGAGTATGCGCTGGCCTTCCACCAGTTATCCTATCATTATAAGACACTAATTAGCATAAAGTCCACTCACCTGCAGAAGACTTTCCAAAAAAACTTGTATTAGAGAATCATGTATGTGACAGAGTCAAGAAATATAAAATGTAACTTTTAATGTTTTTTTCTATTACTTCTTTATGTATATATAAAAAAGTGACAGTTTTACTACAGTTTTAAAAAGTTATCCAAGTTTCTTGGAAATGTCTCTGGACTCTTGATGAGCAGTTAACCAAGGGGCTGCTGAAGAGAAGGGGCAATGTCCATCTGTAACTATGTACTGCTATAAAAGCAACTAAGTTTTGAAGTACTGTGAAAATCTCACAGCTTGTGGCATACTCCTTCAGATGGAGAGGAAAAGTTGGAATGTAACTTTGGAGTCCTTCGCTATTTTATCCAAAGGATGTTAGATTGTCTTACTCTAGTGCTTTTTTCCTAAACTGATGGGGGTGGTGGCGGGAAGAGAATATAACAACCTTGTTTGGTGAACAAATTCCACTGGTCAAATGAAAACACACCTATTCAACTAAATGAAAAATCACTCACTTTTAAGCATTAATCGTGTTTAACACAAAAGCATAGCAACACTGGCAAAACCCTCCACTCCTTAGATCTTGATCTCTTCACCTGTACCTTGTATCTTGGTTAAATACCTTGCCTGTATCTTGGTTAAATACCACATTGGAAAGAGTTGTCTGAAGCAGATTCCCCAAAAATACAGTATAGTCAGTTTCTAAATCTTCAATTTAAGTGCCATGGGCAAAAGAAGAGAGGTGATAAGGTGTCTCAAGACTCTTCATGTCATGGAAGAATACAGGAAAATAAGAATGTGAACTAGAATGATAGGATGGCAGAGTCTGTATCCGTCCAAGAATTAAGACAGGATGAAGTGCCAAAAAGCCCTGCTGTGTCAAGGCTAGCTGAATTACAGTTCTGCCACTGCCCCAACATGTACTGCGACAACAGTCTCTGGCAACAGTTGTATTATAAGGCCACCATTTCCAGTTTTTTTATAACAAAAAGAAAATAACAACAGTAATAACAAAAATCTCTCTTTGCAAGTACAAAGATTAAAGGTAAAAATAACCAGGATCAGATGTGTTGTTTATATATCATAACTTTGTCTAGGTAAAACTTCCACAACTTATAGATAAGAAATCTTGATAGTCAAATGACAATATATGATTGCATGTTTGGTTTTGCTCCTAAGCAAAAAGATAGCTGTCAAGTATGTTCTTTTTACCTGTTTAGCAGAAACTTGGTTATAGGAAATAGGAGAAACTCAAGTATAGAGATCATCAAAAAGAAAGAGGACACCTGTGGAATAGCTTAACCATTAATTTGTTCCATTTCCCTAGTCCTGTTGGAAACATTCATTCATATTACACACCTTTACTTACTTTCTAAACTACATATTCATGACATGATATTAAAATCAGATACATTTCCTTGATAGGTGACTCTTAGTCCTCTTCACTAGCAGTAATATGCTGTTCTTTTGATGGGCTTTTGCTGTGCCAACCCTAAATCAGAAGTAAGTCTTCTCTTGCTCTCAGAACAACATAAGAAATGACCGTGCACCTGCCTTTAACAAGACTTCTCTACAGCGTGAAGTGGAAGTCAAACCAATGCCGTATTCAAAACTTACTCTGACTACTGAGTCAGCTCAGAGATACGATAGTATCAGTTTAGAATATTAGGTTTTCCATATCGATGTCAGCCACATACAGTATTACAGGACATGCCAGGTCTATATAGTTTCAACTTTCAATCAATAACTAGTTGTCCTAGGCCCATTAAGAAAACTTCCCAAAAAAGAGGGAGCAATGAAGAAAAATGTCACTAGGAAGAACTTTGGATGTTTTTCAATATAGTAAAGGAAGAGAAATACTAATCTGGTGAGCATGGTAAATGGATGTTAAGATTCTTGTTCTAAAAATGCCTAATTTTCCTTCTCTTTGCATTTTGTAGAAAAAAAATTAAGCTCAATGGAGTGATGCTGGCATGCAGTCATGTTCCTAAATTCAGCTTAATCTCCTAAATTTTTAGAGGAATCCAAATCTAAAATCTAAATGCCTCTGATTGCTGTTTGTATATGCCCAGATTTTCATTCATCTGTGGGTATCATATATTGCTGTATGCTGATATGCATTGGAGAAATGCCTTTGAAACTTACAAAAGATGTGGAAGGCTTGTACATGATTTCAAGGTTTGCACGTAAAGAAGGTTTGAGATGTACAGTTTTCTGATGCCAATAGATGCACACAAGGTGCTAAACAGTAAGAGAGGTGCACTGGATATATTTTATTCTCCCTTATTGTTCTTTAACTCATTCCATTTGGGGGGGCGGAAGGGGGTAACCCAACAACAACAAACTCTTCCACATACTACTAAGTACGCTCATCTGTGTTTAGCACTTTCAATTCTCAGCATCAATGCTGATGATATCACTGAGTCAAATATTATGGCTAGATATCTAAATGCTGAACAACTGCATGACTAAATACATCTGTGTTCATTACAGCTAAATCAAAGATAATCAACATTCCTGTTTGTGCAGCAAACAAACTGCTACTAAAATTATGGAGATTTTTAGGTCTTCACAAGTTCTTCTGTTTCCCTACAGCATTATGGGTTATGAGTTCTGTTGCAGGGCATGCTTTGAGGTATCGGATCAGATATAGCTAGTGGAGCTGAATCAAGAGACTGAGACATGAGCGTGTGTGTCTGAAATGACAATCACATACTCTTGCTATATTTTCTTTGGGTTTTTTTTTAAATACAAAGATAATGAGCAGAATTTGAAGTGTTATTACCTAAGCTTGATTCATTACTTTTACATACCTAGAAATATTGCTACAAAATGACATAGAGACATAAAAGCATAACAAGTGCATCTCCAGTATCAAACACTTTGGCTAGATCTAACCCATTATCTATTTATTGCACATATCCTTATGTATCACAGAATGGCTTAGAGAGATAAGGTAATAGTTGTAAAAATACATGAATTTTATCCTGGATTGACAGCCCTGGAGACTTAAGTTTTCTTTTCATCCACAGAGCAGAAACAGTGTAAGTAGCTGTACTACAAGCTCTTTCTCACCACCACCCACTTGGAGAGACTATTGTTAAAAGACTTCTCAGTTTTACAGGATGATGCCTACAGCCTCGAGTCATCTATGGCCTCTTTTGTAGGGTTGATAAGCACCCGCATTTCAAACTGACTTTCAAAGAAATTAAGGACACCTTGAACCTATGGAAAGAGAAGAGGCAAGTCCTTGTTGTACGGAAGTGAGGCACCACAGATTCTAGAAACCTAAATTAGCAGTCGTCTTGTATAAAAAAGAAATCCTTTGTTTCTCAACTGAGATCACAAAACAAAGTCAGTCAAGTAATTGCTATTAGGTACTTAAAAACTGGGAGAAAACATATTGCTAGATTTTGGAGAGCATATTGCAAGAAAAAAGAAACTGATTATATCAGTTTTGTACCCAAGTGGAGGAAGACATAGATATTTTATCTGTGTTAGCTCAACTAACCAATCACCTATATTGATTATTTAACGTGGGCAATTTCTTACTCACTGCTAAATGATTATGAGACTGTGCTTCAAAACTTTATTGAAGATTTCAGTGAGATCAAAACGAGCATAAGAAAATACTAGCAGTGAATGCAAGATCAAGCACAACCACTTCAATCAGCTAATGCAACAAAGAATCACATGTTTTCTGCAATTTTAACAATACAGGCTGAAGCTTCCTCTCTTTTGCAACCGTGGTAAAGTCAAAATATCATTCAGTTAGGTAAATATCTAGTATCACTCTGTTAAAATTGTGGACAGAACGATACTTGAAAGAACATATCTTTTCATTATCTCAAATCAGGAAATGCATCATTACTAAAATTACCCTAGAGGAAATTCTGCCATATTTACCTATCTCAAGATTAAACTTTGATTAATATAAGTGTTTCAAAAGAGTATATCTATACAGATGCAAAGATATATGGCATCACCTTTCTGTAAAAAGGTCTAATTAAGACTAAACTTGCTCCTGTGGTAAACGTGAAATTATTTAGTTATAATCCAAATGATCTAAATTGAATAACTTCTATTTCAAAGACTCACTTGCACAGTGCTAAGAAGCTAATTAAATTCAATTAGCAGTAATGTACTGCTGTCATGCTTCCTTTCTGAACCATGGTATTACAAAAAAGTTCTTTGATTATTTCCCTGTAGGGCATTATTAATACCACATACGATACGAAAGAAAAGCTTAGAATAATCTTAAAGATCTACTTACCTTATCCCCTGTTTTTAGACATTCAGTCTCAAATAAAAGAAACACTACTGGAAACATGATAATGCCTTAAGTAGATTCAAAACAAAAGTACCTTATGATAAAAAGTAGAAACATGCAATAATTACTAAAAATCAAAAACTGTCAACAGTTATATGAATGCAAACAATACAGCAGAATGTTCCTGCACAGCAATAATTGAATCTATAAGGATTTGCTGGCAAGAGCTGACATTTTTATGATGACCACTGTACACAAACAGGATTCATTCAATGTTACAGCATTTCAGCAACCTATATTAATTGTGCATTACTTAAGTCAAAATTTGAACTAGACTTGTATACCTCATACCAAAACACCTGTAGTCTTCCATTAGAATGATGACCATATAAGCCTAGAGTTATAATGTTCATATGCCTACAGACAATGTGGGTTTACATGCAAAAGTTTGCATTGCACTGACAGATAAGCCTGTCCTGTCTTGTTAACTTCTAGCTGCTGAAGAATCATAGAATCTGAATGGTTAGAGATGGAAGGGACCTTAAAGATCCCCTAGTTCCAACTCCCATGCCACGTTCCTAGTATCTAATCTGAATTGACCCTGTTTCAGTTGAAAATGGCTACCCCTCATCCTATCACTACACTCCCTCATAAAGAGTCCTCTCCAGTCTTTCTTGAAGGCCCCCTTTACGTACTGGAAGGACCCTATAATGTCTCCCCAGAGCCTTCTCTTCTCCAGGCTGAACAACCCCAACTCTCTCAGCCTGTCTTCATAGGAGAGGTTGCTCCAGCCCTCTGATCATCTTCATGGCCCTCCTCTGTACTTGCTCCAACAGGTCCAAGTCCTCCTATGTTGGGGGCCCCAGAGCTGGATGCAGTACTCCAGGTGGGGTTCCCATGAGGGCACAGTAGAGGGGCAGAATCACCTCCCTCAACCTGCTGGCCATGCTTCTTCAGTGTCTCTCCAATTTAGAGACAAGGATGTCACGCAGGACAGTATCAAACGCTTTGCACAAGTCCAGGTAGATGACATCAGTTGCTCTTCTTTTATAAACCAATGCTGTAACTCTGTCATAGAAGGCCACCAAATTTGTCCCGCATGATTTGCCCTTAGTGAAGCCACACTGACTATCACCAGTCACCTCCTCATTTTTCATGTGCCTTAGTGTAGTTTCCAGGAGGATCTGCTCCATGACCTTGCTGGGCACAGAGGTGAGACTGACCGGCCTGTAGTTCACTGGATCTTCCTTTTTTTCCTTTTCAAAAATGAGGGTTATGCTTCCCCCTTTCCAGACAGCAGAACTTCACCTCACTGCCTTCTCAAAAATGATGGATTAGCAACTTAGCAACTTCATCCACCAGTTCCCTCAGGACCTGCAGATGAATCTCATCAGGTCCCATGGCCTTGTGCACTTTCAGGTTCCTTACGTGGTCTTGAACCCAGTCTTCTCCTACTGTGGGTAGTGTCTCATTCTCCCAGTCCCTGCCTTTGCCTTTTGAGACTTGGGCGGTGTGGCTAGAGCACTTGCTGATGAAGACTGAGGCAAGAAAGTTGTTGAGTACCTCAGCCTTCTCCATATCCCAGGTGCCCAAGTCTCTTGTTTCCTTCTGTAGAGGGCCTACATTTTCCCTAGTGTTCCTTTTATCACTGACATATCTATAGAAGCTTTTCTTATTGTCCTTGATGTGCTGAAGAACAGAAGCAGCTTCTCTTTTCACAGTGGCAGAGACACTGAAGCAGAAGTGAAACAGACATGAGAATGGAATATTATTAACTTACCTAATTCTGCCATATGTTTGTACTGAAAGTTACACTTTGCCGCAGAAGAACTTGAGTCAATATTATATGTTGATGCATAGCTTGGTAAAGAAAAGAGACCTGATGACGCTCAAGATTCTTTTAGATTTTTTACTCAATGGCACCTGTTTGGCACCTCCAAATTGTAAGTTGGCAGTGCAACATCATTCTTCTTGGGACTCCAGATGCCAAGCACAGCTGACTGGCTGCTCTTGTGATTGTGCTCGAAAGAGCATCAACAGGAATGCACAGATTCCCCATGGGTAGTTTTGCACGGTGGCTCTCTCTTCTCCAACTACATGAAACAGCCCTTAGTGTCCTATGAATTAGACCAAGAAAAAGTTGAGATGTCTGAGAAAGGACTGATGGAAAGAATATTTAATAGAATAGACCAGTATCTGGAATTTAAAAGAAATGCATTAACAGTATAGGAAGAGCTGAGACTCCAGCAGTGTCCTGTCTTCCTGGGCTCCAGGTTCTGAAGAGTGTGCTGGAGGGGCTGTTACTGGGAAAACGTTGCATGGAAGGTACACCTGAAGAGTGACCACTTGAAAATACCCATGAGACTGTTTCATTGTCACCCTTTGTTATCCGTAACTGTGACAATTGTGACAGTTTCTGGATTTCCAGCCCCACCCCCCTTTTTTTTTTGGGGGGGGGGGGGGGTGGGCAGGAATGGGGAAGTAGTGTTTATTAACTGTTAGCAACAGAAGGGCTGATCCTCAGGTGAAGAAAATATAAGAAACATCACTAATTATGACTAAGAAACCTGCTGGGCAAATGAGACAGAAACTTGCCAATATAGTTACTCGAGTCAGAGGTGCTGAATACTGCTTTTGGCCACAAGGCAAAAAGAATATTCAGGCTGCAGTCCATGCCTACACTTCAGGGGAAGAAGAAAGAGGGGGAGAGGGAGTGTGCACATAGGGAAAAGCAAGCTGAAACATGCTCTTGATTTTTACTGTCATTACTATTGTGACATGGTCTACTGAATAACCACAGATGTCTAGGGTCTTAAGTTGTATGAAGTTGTCTTCAGTCTATGTATCACATGTATCAGAGTCCCGAAGTTTGATTCATAAATGATAAGCAGAGGGAAGAGCACCACCTGATGAACCACATACACCACTAACAATGAAATTTTAGTTCTGTTAAATTTCATCATCAAATATCTAACCCTGGGGTTTTTTTGTACAAGCTACTAATTTTAGAAAACAAGGCAATACACAGTTTATTTCTTTCCAGTACACACATGAAAACTGATCTTGTTCAGGTCAGAAAATTAGGTCTACCACATTTCTTAATAACCTTTTACTTCCATGTTCAGTTAACTATTTGTGCATGGATGAAAATTCAGATACCATGAATACTGGTATAATTTTTATTTTCTATTTTAAAAGCAGATTTGATGACTTTAAACTTCTTAGAAGTACGCATCTGAGGCATATATCTTGGGGATGGGGTTGGGCTTGTCCAGTCATGTATTTATTACAGAGGGGTAAAACCCAGAACTTACAAACAGAGTTCTCAATATCTTAAAAGGGAAGACAAGTGAAACCGAAGAGACCTATAGCATACTCCACTTCCACAGATGTTCAGTTGAATGAGCAGTGGAAATCAAGCATAAAGCAAAGATATTTTTATGGTTTTGCTCTTTTTTTGGCAGAAAGTCCCTGACGATCTTGCTTCTTCTCTGCATATCTTTGGAACAGTCCTCTGTGAAATTGTTGACCAAGCACATTATCAGTGCAATGTTCATAAGGAGTACTCACTGCTGTACATTAAGGGACTCATGAAGTCCTGGCAGCTGTTTGTTATAATCTTAGGGGAAAATATTTCCGGATGGATCCCAAAAGCAGAGTTCAAAGCATTTTTTTTTTCTTTTTTTTTTTCATACAGATACAATGGAGTCAGCACATTAGAAGAAATGGCATTACACTGTGACAAGCAGGTCACGGCTGGATGAGAGACTGAAAGGATTTTGCGTCTTCCTACAAACTCTGTTGTTAATTTCCCAGTCCTCTGTATTGTTCAACCTCTTCTTTCAGTTCTTGGTACTATTTGAAAGTTGAGAGAGACAGGAAGGATATCGTAAGAAATTTTGAAGAAACTCTCAACGGATGAGACATGTAGAGTTGAAAATGAAAGCCAAGGAAAAGACTGATCCATTTGGCAACTCTACCACTGCACCTGTTACAGTGCTCTGGAAATCAGAAGGGAAAAATGCAAAACAGAATCCTTATGTTTCATCCTAGTGAAAATCTACTGCAAATCTCTGTTTATGAATGTATCAATCTATTTTTACTATAACCTAAGTTTATGTCTATGCTACTTTCCTCTGACTCTTCAAGAACCTAAAATATGTGTGGAATCCTGCATCTATAAATTAGGTTAGTTCTTGGGACAAAAAGATCACCTTTCTTCTCGGTCAAAAGATATGCCTTACATCTTCTCTGACAAAGCAGTATTACATACTAAGTACATATCAAAATAAAATTACTATTATCAATTTAAAATGCAGTTAAGGAGAATAATTGTTGAAAGATCTCAGGAATGAACATCTAGAGACTTAAAAGGAAATTTTAGGCCTCCTTAGTTTAACAGTAACACTAGTATTGGCTTAATAGAACCAAGACCACTTCAGGTTCAAGCTGTGGATCAGCACCTAAATGCTTCAGCAAGAAGAAATCCCCCTCTATCTCTCTCCAGAGCGGTTCAGTTTTCTGTGGCCCCACACCAGTTTTGACAGAGCACAGGTGCATAATATTGGCTAGGACTTTTTAGAAACCTGCTATGTTACAGGAAAGAGCTGCGCCAAAGTACATACCCTAAAGCTATGCAAGACATGAAAGATAAAACTGCAGACAGAAGTAAAATAGGGGAGAAAAGGACTGTCAGCAGCTCAAGGATTCAAGAGAAAAACTAAGTATGTGAATAAAAGTATAAAAATCTAAGGGGAAAACCAGAGCTGGAGCATGACAATTCAGGAACAACACAGGTCATCTAGTTCCAAAGAGCAGCAGCAGCCGACCCTTCCTCACCTGGCCAGCAAGGACTCACCAAGTGCCTCATCGAGGGTGATGAAGTATATTAGTGGTTAGCCTAGTAGATTGATAGTTCTAGCTCCTTCCTTTGTGTCTTATCCAATAAATCATTGCTTTCTACTTTTAATTTGAGCATATCCTGCTTGCAGTCTCTTTGTGTACAGCAAAAGTCATCCAGACTGATCCAGAGAGTGAAAAACTATTTCCAATAGACCTTTTCCTGTTTTCTCAACACAGATTATGCTAGCCTCTCCATGGCACACCTCAAGTGGCAAACTTTATAAACAGTCATCACATCATATTTTGATCCCAATTTTCTACAGTGACTGGACCACATTAGATGAAAATTTTAGGAAATTTTTGCAGATTAATTAATTAAAGTTGTTGTAGCATAAATACCTAAATAAAGTATGCATTTCATGATTTGAGTCAACACCAACACAATGGTGCAACACTAAATGTACAAGAATAACAATGTAAAAACTAAGGCATTTACATTATTCCTTTGTTTATTTTCTTTGGAGCTTGAATTACTAGAGAAAAACTGTACAGAAGGAAGAATAAAGATGGACGGTTGCTCTTACTGTAAAACATGTAACTGAATAGCAATTTCTAAAAACGTGACTCTCCATATTTTGCATGCTGTTCTTCACTTTCACACAAACTAACAAAAGACATGAAAAATCAAATATGAATCACTTATTTGGACAAAACACATAGGCTATTTAAATGGTCAGTAATTGTCTTCTGCTGTCAGAAGACAAAGGCTTACAATTTTCTTTCATATAATACCTTTTAAATGTGAGAATGTCATCATGCTCTTTAAAAGGCAGAAGAGAAAGGGCTGGGGAGAAGCACATAATTCCAGTGGTATATCCTAGCACTGAAATGGATTGCTGCCAACTGTAAACATACTTAATTCATGTCTTGTTATAAGGGAAGATGAAGGCCAGTTGTTAGATGCATTATATGGTACCATACAAATGTTGGCAGTATTTTATAGTGTTGTCATATTCAGAAAAGTGGTAAAAGAAAATATGACATTTAATACAATTGCTCCCTTCCTATCTTCAGAGAAATATCTCAACCATTTTTAACAACAATTTTCTGCTCCTTTGAACTTTGCATAGCAACTATCACTACTGGAGAATAAAGTATGTTGTACTAAGCTTCCTCTCCTGAAATCACCCAAATTATTGCCAGCTAAATTGTGAAAGCAGTTCCGAAAGCAGAATCTTGGGATGGGAGCTGGCAGAGCATTAGGAAAACATCATCTGGTAACTACTGAATGCAACTGGTGAAACAGTAGTACTTCTACAATACCTAGAACAGAAAATAAGAACTAAACAACAATTTCTGAATTTTGAACACTCATTTAAAACTTTAATCAAAACCATATGAAAACGTCTAAAAATATTTCACAGGGATTCCAGCTAACTATTAAGTATCTCCATTTTTTTTCCCCAACTTGGAATTATAACCTAAATTAATGACATATAGGAATCTTTACAGGTGTTTGACCAGTTGTAGAAATGACAGAAATACACCCAATTCATCTAAGTGGCTCTTGGTCAGCATTTAAAACCAACACACAGAAAAAAATCAACCAAACAAAAAACACCAAACGTCAAAAAAAAACCCCAAAGAAGCACTAATGAATTGCCATTGTCTGCTGCTAATGACTATTGACCACAATTACAAGCATTCTCACTTGCTTCTAAATGAATCTCCTGTTTAAGGAATGCATGCTTTTTGTGCTGAAGGCTTCAGGTTTTATTAAATATAACAAATATAATAGAAAAATCATCAGTGTCCCTGATTATATGATATCACAGAAATCACAAGAAAATAAATATTCTAAAGCACTTAGTACTTTCACAGACCTGCACGCTGCAGGATGATCTGAAAATTCCTTAAAACAATTTTTCCTGAAATCAGTGATTCATTTTTTCAGCCTATAAAAATCATTTGGCGTTCATAATTTGGAAAATGCAAATCTACTTCCTTTCTGTCAGGATCTATTTCCTGTAATTCTGCTCTGGGAACAATAATTATATTATCATATCTATATATAATGGGTGGCCCAGATTGTATTCTAATGGATATCCTGTCTTCAACAGGGAAACTAAAATACTCCTTCAGTCAAAGGAAAAGGAAATCTCTTATGCATATTTACTTGTCCCTCTCATGTAATACTGGACAAAAATGCTCCGTAAGAAAATTTCTGTACTCCATAGGGACTTACTTATTTTTTATATTGTGATTTAGATGTACATACGCTACGGAAAGGCCATTTCACCACGAAAAAAGCTTAAACTTGGCATGAACTTAGATTATCAAAATCCAATAAAATAGTTGTGACTTTTTGGGAGACCAGCACTTTTCAGGATCAGGATAAAATATCCTGCTAAAGAAGATCAGAAATTTATTCATGAATGTGGACAAAAGCATTCTTTAAAGAACAGATGACCATGTTTCCATGAGCTAAAGTAACCTGATACTTTTCCAATAAGACAATTGTTTAATTAAACCAGGATTAATTTTAATTTAATGTTTTTAATTTGAGAGTTGCAGTAGTTTCTGTTGGCTGCGTAAACAACTTAAGAAAATGAGAGCCTATATAGCTTTGTTGTCTACTCTCCAAGAAAGAAGTTTATCCTGTTTTTCACTTCTTGATGTGGGCCACCAAAATGGGCTGTCATAAGAATCAGAAATTCAAACAAGAGAAATATATGTAAAATTGATCAATGAGAACATGGAATTTAACAACACAAAAGAAGTAGTGAAAGGAATAAACAAGTAGGAAAAAAGTATTTAAGTTCTAGCTGGCAGAATTAGCAACAACGTAATAACATTAAGAGGAGAAAAACATAGACAGTATATTACACAAGGGTGGGGTGGAGAGGCAAAGGTTTCCTAAATGGAAGGACGGAATACACTGAAAGATTTTACTTCTTTGCTGTTTTTCTACAGTTCTAAACAGGAATTTCCTTCCAAGGTAACAATGAATTCAATTGCAATAAGCAAGACTATACCACATGTTCAGAATTGTGCCCTTTTTTTCATTAAATAATATTTTCAAGCAAATGTGGTGATGGCAGGCTACGCCCTTCACTCTTTGTAATGTGGAGATTCATCTCAATGCAAACTTTCATCTCACATGAAATTTCTCATTAAGCATATATGATTCATGATTTTTATTATCATTTTAATAATCACCAGCTCTCTGCATAAATTCGTGTGCCAACAGCCGTATAAACTAGCAGTTAGCTATACTAACAATTTTGCTTATTAGTTTGAAATCTGTTTTATCATTTTGCATGTGACTCATCCATTTATACCGCCAGATGGTAATTCAGTAACATTAACAAACGTAAAGATCTTACAAGCTTTAGTTTTTCATTTGAACTTTTCCCTGTCCTTTCTATGAAATAATTTTGCATACATTGTATCCTCTCTTCCGTTTCTGTTCTCCTCTCTTTCTTTCCTTCATGTTTCCCATAACTCTCTTTTTCAACTTGAATGGAGTGACTTTTCTGGCCTTGTTTAGCAGATCTCAAATCCAGTAACACTTGAGCATGAGTTCAGTATCTCTCACAACTTGGGGAAGTTGGCAGCCTTACTCTGTACAAAGGCTATTGCCTCTTATCAAAACTGCATTTCTTGCTTAATAAGGTCTCAACAAAAAAAAAAATCCCTGTGAAGAAATAATGAAATCGGTGTGCATCAAAAAAAAAAAAAAGCTTTAGCAGCAGCAAAGTAACTTTTCCTTAATGGACAATGAGTAACTAAAATACCTCATTTCATTATTATTGAATGAAAGGGACTTTGTACTCTCTCAAGAGTTCTGTTTTATCACATGTAACTCATCACAAAATACTTTCAGCAACCTGCTAAGCTTGACAAGTTGTCTTTCATATTATTTGCTTTAAAATCAATCAAATACCTCGCTAACAAATCTTTTTTTTTGTTAAATATAGGTAGGAGGGAGAGGGAAAAAAAAAAAACAAGCCATATATACGACACATATAAGTCAGCAGTGAATAGGATTCTTATTGTTGTCATCCATTTAAAAATGCTCACTTGGAAGCAAGTGCTGATAAAAGACTGCAGGAAGCCAACTATGCCAAACTGTTCATACATAGCATTTGAGAAGAAACTCACCAGCTTGACATACAATTGGCAATAGGAAGGAAAAAGAAAAAAGGAAGGAAGGAAGGGAGGGAGGGGAGGGAGGAGGGAAAGGAGAGGAGAGAGGGAGGGAGGGAGGGAGGAGAGAGGGAGGGAGGGAGGGAGAGAAGGAGAGAGGGAGAGAAGGAGAGAGGGAGGGAGGGAGGGAGAGAGGGAGGGAGGGAGGGAGGAAACAAGTAAGTCCTTTTTAGGAAGGTTGAGTATTTTAATAAAAAGACACACAATGATGATTAGTGAGGGATTTTAAAAGTATACAAGAAAAGTCAACAGAGAAATTTGTTTACTAAAAACTGTTTGCCATGCTAGAAGAAAAAGCAAAACCACAAATCCAAGGTCTGACTTAAAAAATAATTAAGGTTCTCCAGTTAACATCTGAGTTTCCCAGTTCTGATAAAGTGCAAAGAAATATTGATACTTAAGAGATTGACCCTTTCTCCATTTCAATCCTAGGCAAAACTTCTACTGAGAAAATTTCTGTCAAGTTTTTAAACATTCCGTAAGACCTCAATCAAACTTCCTTCTATGTCAGAACACTCGCAATCTGGTTTTTACACATATAATAAAAATTCTCTTCTAAAATCTCACTTGAGGAATAAGATAGAACTACAGAACATAAAAATGCTTCAATGTTTCTGTAAGTAGAAAGGAAGCCTCCTCAGTATCAAAATTTGTTAATCGTTTTTAACGTCTTATTTTGTGAGTACAAATTTTAACTTCCAGATTAAATATTCTGCACAACATGAATGTACCCTTTATCTCATTATGTACCTAAATTCATGAAAACATTAGAGCTGCTTGGGACGAATCAGTTGTGTTCATTTGTGACATCAATTAAATTAGGCTGGCCGGGACAACAACTTCTTTGCCTGAGGTTAAAAGGGTTGCAAAACTTCCATTCTAAATAAAATTGGCAACATTAATACAATTAGAGACATTTGCATGAAAGTACTCCTTTTGTTTCAATATGTAAAACCAATAAATGGAAAAGAAGAAACTGAAGAACTAATGAAAAACATATGGTACAATGTTTGTGACAGAAGTGATGCGTAATTGTATTTTAAGTATATGCTTTTCTCCTTTTACTCACTATTACCAGTTCAACGTATGTAAAATGCCACTGTTTTTGATGAAGCATACTCTTACAAATGCAATAGTGTAATTATTAAT
Organism: Fratercula arctica; assembly: GCA_947846985.1. Taxonomy (NCBI): domain Eukaryota; kingdom Metazoa; phylum Chordata; class Aves; order Charadriiformes; family Alcidae; genus Fratercula; species Fratercula arctica. Next base: position 49,838,571 of record CANTUZ010000005.1, on the reverse strand, counting down.
CTAGATTAGAAAAAGACACTTCAGTCTGCAAATATTCACCTGTTCACCAGTTTTCTAGATACCTAAACTTACAGATACAATTATCTAAACATGCTGCTGTACCTAAATATAAACTTAGACTTTTCATTTTAAATCAAAAGAGTTTGAACCGTGGCTTTGGTCAAACAATTGCAAAAAGCCTCTTCGGCTGTCTCTGTTTCTATTTTCCATCCTAACCGCCTCCTCACTACAGATTTCTGCCTCACAACAGAATATGTAGATAATATTCCTTATCCGTGTCAGTGCATGAATGCACCGTAGTGTGTTTTAGTGCAAACCCACAAAAACTACATTAAACTGCTCCTGAGATTAACTGAATAATCCCACTGTCCAAGAGATAGGAGGAGAGACAGTTGTTAAAAATACAGTTTAAAGCAGGAATATCTTAAGCATCTCTCTCAGTTTCTGCAGCAATAACTTGACCATCATCCATTTGTCCTTATAATCTAGTAATAATTTTGATTGACCATTATACAGCATATGATAACCATATAAAACAGCAAATCAATTAAAAAATGTATTTGATTTTACAATCAAATATTTATTTATTTATTCACTTCCATTATTACTTATATTATCTAAATAACACCTATACAATCATTAATAATATAATTTTACATTATATAATTTTAAAGAATTAATAATATAATTAATATTAGTTGATAATCAATCTAATATTGTTATATAATATTTATAGAAATTATATTTCTATATTCACATTCACTTACATCTGTAAAGTCAACCCTCTGAAACAACACTGAAAGGTCAAAATAAGACTCCTCGCCTTTGTCAGAATGTCAAGCAATTCCGCAAACAACAGGAGAGCATTAGCAAACAAAACAAAACAAAAAAAAAGAGGCCTATAAAGCATTTAGAGCAAATAGGAACAAAACAAAATGAAAATAATTTTGCAGATACTGCTTATTGAAACTTAATGACTTGCACATGATGGAGAGATCCATGTTACCAGCCATTAAAGATCATCTCTGGTACATAAAGCAAGAATATCAATCAGTTGACACCACATCCCCTATTGTTAATACTACTTTACATAGCTTTTTCCCTTCAAAACCCTTTTGGCCTTTACGCAACATGTTTGATTACTAGCTGAGGGATACAGCCATGCAAGCAAATGCTATGCAACAAACCTTGCTAGAATAATTTCTCTACTTCAGATACAATAATGATAATATATTGTGAGCAGTAAGTTTCATTCTTCAAGGTGAAGCATTGTACTTGTCCTAGTGTTTGATACACAATAATGCAGTTACCAAAGCAGGTCCACATTATGATTTTCATACTGATACACTCCAACAAAGTGCAATACTGCCACATGACATGGCACTTTATTTCAGCCCCACTTAAAACCCAAGGAAATAATTATTAATTACAGTACTTTGTAAAAACAGGTGAAAATACAGCATCAGTCAAGAGTAAAATCAGTACAATCAATGAGCAAGAATTATTTCCAGCAGCTTACAAAAAATCTATTATCTCATGAATACACAGTGCATATAGATATACAATTCAGCATGATTATATACCAATGTGATGTTTATCTTCAGTATATAGAGAAAATTATAATGCACAAGAGAGGTAACCAGGAGTGAGTTATAAGTCTCTTGATAAATGAAGATTAATGTCACAGAGCTAAGCTAACATGTATTATAATGATATAACAATAATAATAGTTTCTACTGCTATAGCATCTTTTATCTGTGGAGCTCAAAGCACTTTACAAGCACTAATTGAAACTCACAACATCCCTGCAAGGTAGGTGCATTTTATTATCTGGGTTCTACAAATTGGGAAATGAAGACGCAGATAATTAGAACAGCTTGCTTGAGGTCACAGAGTAAGCCACCAGCTAAACCAGAAATACAACTTTCAACTTGGTCTTTGAGTTCCCAGTTCTAATTCTCCTCCTTTAACCTTACATGCATAACAGTAATAGTAATTAAAACTCCAAACAGAACGCAGTACTTCTCTTACTGAAATCAATGGCAATACTGCTCATTTCATTGGTGAAAGTTCAACTGTATAAATAAACAATTCAAAAACTATGCTAACATTTTGGCCAGCGCATGCATCTATGTGTATATGCATGGCCGCATGTTTCTGTATGTTTATCTCAAATTCGGATAAATTACTTCTCCGTGGAATCATCATCAGATGTTTGATGAACTCTACATCAAGAAAACAATACAAAATTACAGCATCACAGAATGGCTGAGGTTGGAAGGGACCTCTGGAGGTCACCTGGTCCAATGCCCCTGCTCAAGCAGGGTAACTTAGAGCAGATTGCACAGGACAATCTCCAGATGGCTTCTGAATATTTCCAAGGATGGAGACTCCACAACCTCCCTGGGCAACCTATTGCAGTGCTCAGTGGCCTCCACAATGAAAAAGTGTTTTCTGATATTCAGAGGGAACCTCCTGTTTTTCAGGTTGTGTCCATTGCCTCTGGTCCTGTCACTGGGCAACACTGTAAAAAGCTTAGCTCTGTCTTCTTTACACCCCGCCTTCAGGTATTTATAGATATTAATAAGATCCTCCCCCCCGAGCCTTATCTTCTCCAGGCTAAACAGTCCCAACTACCTCAGCCTTTCCTCATAGGAGAGATGCCCCGGTCCCTTCATCATCTTCATGGCCCTTCACAGGACTCTCCAGCCTGCCCATGTCTTTCTTATACTGCTGAGCCCAGAACTGGACAGAGTCTTCCAGGTGCTGCCTCACCAGTGCTAAGTATAAGGCAAGGACCACCTCCTTCGATCTGCTGGCAATACTGTCTAGAGGCAGCCCAGCATACCACCAGCATTCTTTGTGGCAAGGGCATATTACTTCCTCGTGTTCAACTTGGTGTCCACCAGGACCCCCAGGTCCGTTTCTGCAAAGCTCTTTTCCAACTGGTTGACCCCTGGTGTCTACTGATACGTTACGTGCGCCTCATATTTCCTCTGAGCAGACCAAGACACTTGCTATGGATCATTTTAACCATTTTTTTCTGAAGAGAGAAATGGATGCATGAAGAATCTAAAACTCAAAACCGCAGCTAAGAATTTTTCCATTAATTGCAAAGACAGAGAATTAGACCCCAAATCCCAGGACGAAGGAATTAGATATATAATACCTAACAATTTTACTGATAATTAAATGCCCAAATAATTCCAATGATCTGAATGTAAGCTATTTAGAAAATATCAAGACAACTCCCATTATTTCCACCAGTCATTAGATTACTACTTCCCCCAGTATTTTACATGATAGCAAAACAGCTGTCTACCACATATTAAACAGAAGATTTATTCTGCTTGATGTGTAAAAAGGGCTGTTATTATTTTATAGCCACTTTGGAAAAATGCTCATAGAAATATTCATTTCAAAGGCTTCTAATGTTTTTATAATACAAACTTGGTTTTGTCTTTTCACAACCATTTTTTCCCCATGTTTTCACTGCAAAAATGTTAGACGTTCTTGTTAAAAACATAAATAAAATAAGAATATTTTCAATACTGTTAAAGTACATCAATTGTTTTCCAAGATGCAAAATTTATCACTTTGTCAATAAAGCTTCTAGTGCACAAACTACCGAGGAGTAATACCCTCCTAGTTACCATCTCATATCTGAAACGCTACAATGGACAAGGTGACTAGTTTTGTTCTGTTTCAGTGCAAAGAAAAGCTTTAGCATAAAGAACTACGAGGATTTTAGTCTGTGGTCATGTAAATTAAGGTCACTCACAGAGAGACTTCCAGTGTCTTCCCATAGAATATTGTACATTGGAAGGACAGTGATGAAACAGGTGAAAGGTCTTAAACTGCAACTAGATAAGGGAAACCGTATTTGTTTGCTTCTAAAGTTCTTTCACAGAAGAAAGCCTAAAAATGCAAAAATTTTTGCCTCATTCTTCAGAGTGTAGCAGACTACATTTAAGTTTTCTTGTGAGCTGCTTTTAAATGCAGGGCTTCAAAGGTTACCACCACATACATTTTCCACCTACCTACTCTTCTAACAGCTGTGATTTTTTTCCTCTGAAAACACAGAAATGGTCTTCTGAAAAACTGATAGCAGGTTGGGTATCTTTACATTTTGTTTTTCAGCTAATTTGTTCACCCAAAAAACCCCCACCAAAACAAATTTTCATGAATTCACATCAACCTTCACTTAGTTCCAGATTTTATTCAGTTCTTCAAATTATATATTTTGAATCCTCTTCTTCTTGAGGTAAATCAGGTGAATGCCCAGTGCATATTCAGGAATGGTTTCTCAATATTCTTTTTTTATACTTTTCTCTTTAATATACTTATTGGAGCAGAATTTAGGTGTTCGCCTCTCCAGTGAATGTTACAAAAACAATATAAAGAATCACTTTTTCTACTTCCACTTTTTTTTCTACTTTCTACTTCTGCTAGAGGCACATTAATAAAATGAATATAGTTCATATTAAGTCAAACCTTAAAAGTGAGGTGACATATCTAAAGCGCTTTAAAGCACAAAATTTAGGAGACCATTCTGAAAAGTAAGTGATACTGAAAAAAACAAAAAGGTAAATAGAATCTAGATCTCAAAATATGAGGGAATGCCTCAGTCACTGCAGATATAAGTGAGGCCACTGTCTCCGATGTTAAGTGGCTTAAATTGAGTTTATCCATTTGCCTTTTTTTTTACATTAAATAGCTGTCTTGGTCATAAGATTTTATTCATAATTAAATCTTTCCCCCACACACAAACAGGAACCCTTGCGTAATTTTTGGTTGAGTCATCCTTTATTTACCCTAAGAAACAAAACTAATTATTCATACCACCCAGCTGCGATCTCAAAGCATGTGCATGAAGATAGTAGTATACATAGGGTACTCCTGATTGTTTCCCTAAATAAGATATTTTAAAAGTAAATAAGAGGAAAAACTATATCAGAACTGTCTTACAGGAAATGATGATTGTAGCATTTAAGGAAACTGGGGGAATGAGACGAGCCTAAAGCACCTCTGTCTGCAGGACTTTCTCCTATGGTATAATCTTGCGCTATTTTATCTTGAATATTCCAATCAGTTCTGATTATTTCAACCCCTATGTGTCAAGCATCAGTGGTCCAGAGTATTACGGGAGTAGCACACAGCTAAAAGCAAGAGACAAGACTAAGAAAACACTGAGCTATTTCTTTGCTACAAGGAAAAGCACTTATTCTACCGGAAGATCCAGAAGTGCCTGTAAACAAATGCGCCCATTAAATCAGTTAGCCAGCAAGGTCCCTTTTGAAAGTGCAACATGGAAAACATCTTCTCAGGTTTTACTTAACTTTCTGTTCAAAGGGTGGATGCTGAGCCTCAGGGATCAGCTGGTGACATGAAAATCTATCTTCCAAATCACTTGGGTGTTTTTCAGTAATGAGTTCCCACTTCCCTATCCCTGAAAGGCATGACAAATAGAGCCATAGATCAAAGCAGCACGTAGCCAAGCATTAACAGCTGTGGAAGCCAAAATGGCAGGGCTGCTACACGGTAATGAAAAGGGCCATCACTAAGGGTTTACTCTGGAATTCAAAACTGCCACTTTTGATTTGAAACAAGGCATCCATTAGCTTAGTGCACTTTTTATTGTTATTGATTTGCAATCCTTTACTTTCTTTTAATTTCAAACTGTCATCGAATGCATAACTTTTTTACTTCATAGAATAAGCCTTGATGATTTTGCTTTCAAACAATTATTCTCAAACCACATTTTCTTCCTGCATCAGCTTCTCAATGAGTTTCATTAATATAGGCTTCCATTTACCTTAATCATGTTTTTGACAGATTTGCTTTTAGCCATGTCTCACCTTACCAAAATAACATTTTGTCACATCCCCTGGTTAAGCCAGTGTGGCCCTGAACAACTACTTCATTTCCTAAAGTAGTGGCGGGGGGAAGGGGGCTAAAGCGCATGGACACATTTATTGATACTTAATAAAAAAAAAAACCTGCCATTCTCTCATGTAACTGAAGCAAATTGCAAGGAAATAGGCTACTTCTCCCCTTGTCTGCTATCAGAGGAACTACTCAAAATAATACAACTTAAAGTGGCAGAGGAATGCCAGAACTGGATGTCCCAAATATCAAAACTATGTCAATAATCTGAGCCAACTGTCAGACTGAATTATATTTACACAGGATGCTAACATACAGCTGTAGCACTGATATTTGCTTCACACCTTTGAATGGTTATTTCTTGCCTCAGTGCACTCGGTTCAGCAAAGCAATGAGTATCTATGTCCCAATCCAGTGAAGCACTCACATATACACCTAAATTTCAGTATAAAACCAATATAAGGAGGTTATTTGCATAACATCCTTACACACTTCACTGGATGAGGATCATAGTTCCATACAAGACCAAAGCCAATGTCACTAAACCTTAATCTGAGAAATCAGTTTAGCTATGCTGGAGATAAGGACTACTTTGCAAAGTTTCATCTCTGCTTCTGAATGGAAATTTTAGGTTTCCAGATACAAGCCCTGACCACGACACAAGCACATTTATATACATATATATATATATATATATAAAAATTTGTATTTGTGTGTGTATATATATGCACACCAAAAAAAGACCTCACATTTTTCAACTAGTATTGCTTTTGCATCCTTTTCCCCTGTTCCCACATTCTTTCTTCACTAACTCGAGTTACTCCTCTGCTTCATGGCACGCAGGAGAGAATTAGATGGTTACTTACTGACACAAATGACACCATTAAAATTGTATCATTTTATGAGGGAGCATATGTTGCTTTTCACAGCTTGGTCCAATCAAGTTCAAGTAACTAGATTCTAACACCTATTGCAAATAGTTCTCCTTCAAGTTCAATCTCAGAAACACTTTCTGTTGTACATAGGAACTGTACTTGTGAATCAGTCTCACTGGTATTAAACATGGTAGAAGTTTATACTGAAGTTTATACACCTTCACTATGATCCATCATTTTAAACAGATACCATGATTCTGTCTGAAGGTTCCTGCATTTTTGCAATATAGGAAATGATTCCATTTTTTAAAGCACTACCAGGAGATACTGACATCTTAGATGGAGAATGACCATTCGCTAATGTTAATAATAGTAGCATATTATTAATATAGTATTAGATTATGTTTACTTTACTTTTAAATAAATTTTAAAATAGTTATAGATAAATCTATTTCCTTTAAAGCTAAACTAAGAGACCAAAACCCAAAAGTGTTTTGCCATATTGTAGCTCTTTCTGTGAAGTATCATCAGAATATGCCTGCAGCACCAGCTTTTAATTCATCATTGCCAAACATCCACAGTTAACTAGAACAGTCTAGTTTTTCTTCCTAAGTTCTCTTGTACTGAGTTTCCGTAGCTGAAATTCCTGCCATAAAAGATGGGAAATACTTCATCTGCAGCTAACTCAGTTCATCTCCAAATTCTGAAGTCCATATACTTCCAAGACACAACTCTTTAGGTTGATAACACAGATGCTACCTGAGAGCTAAAAATGACCTTAAAGCTGCTGCTGGCCACAAAAGATCACTACCCATTTACACAGAATTTCTGGATTCCTGTCCCTGAACAATACCTCAGATAAACTTCCCCATTCCTAGAAGTGTTCAAAGTTGGGTTGGACGGGGCTTTGAGCAACTTGATCTAGTTGAAGATGTCCCTGCTCATTGCAGGGGGGGGGGGGGGGGGACTAGGTGACTTTTAAAGGTCCCTTCCAACCCAAACCATTCTATGATTCTAAGAAACTCATTGTAATATCACCTTCAGACTTTAAATACTTAACTGTAGTCTTATCTTTTGCCTTGCTTAGACACTGAACTACGACATGAAAGTTTAGGTTCACTTTATAATCAAGAGAAGAGAGATACTTCACCAGAACATCTCAAAATGTGATTTTACAAAATCAATTCTCCCAAAGAAATATATCATTAAATATTCCCCTGAAAAAAAAAAGGTAATAGCTATTCTTCTAAAAACTACATGACTTTTTTTTTTTTCAAAAAATATGTAAGTATCATAGAAGCACGTGTTTTTGTCAAATGTGTAACATTTCTTTGCTGTAATGTAACTCATTTATATGAGTTATAACAGTATACTTTTTATTTTCTAGTGGTAAACAACTTTCAGTGATTTTAAGGCTCGCGGGATGAGTGCATTATTCCAGTTTCTTTAGCAGCCATGAAAAATAACTCTGTATAAACTCTAGCTAATTTTAGATCTTCAGACCATTACAAACTATCCCCTCATTATGTTTTCTTTCTCCATGCTCTCTCTCACTTCATTATAATCTCTATTATTACATGAGGAATTACATTTGGGTATAGATATTTTAATGATAGCAGATCAAATACAGGCAGACACATAAGTTTTCTATTTATTTGTTCTATGGTAAACTAGAATAATTGAGGCAGACAATCTTTCAAGAAAATGTTCCAATTAGGAGTTAAGTGAGGACTACTGAATTTTCCCACAGAGTCTTCTCATATGATTCATTTGGTAAATTACTTTTTCTGTCTTTCATTTTCATCATTTTCTTTAAAACTATCTAAACCCCAAACAAATGGAATCCTAGATTAAAAACAATCACTAGGAATGCACATTTTATCAACAACTGAGCCAATGAGGTGAAATGCATTATACAAAGAACTGTTTTACAAAAATATGCATATTACCCTCTGATTTACTGAAAAGCATGTGAAGAATAATACAAAAACAAATCCTACCTCAAAGCACTCCCTGGTTTTCTTCAACAATGGAAATTGACTTCACCTATATCAAAAATGATGAGATAAAGGTACAATAAAGCAAGCAAGATGCCTCAAATCCTCCTGAATTAACTTTTTTTCTCTCACAAGTATCAGTTTAAAACCCTACACACAGAAAATGTTTGGGATCTCACTTTATCAGAAAACTGAAGACATATCAAATAACTAAGCTCATAAAAATCTTGGGTCTCAATACTCCAATGCAGTTTAAAAAATAAGTAAATATTGACTGAGTAATTTATGTCTATGCATATTAAAGGTGCTAAGGTACCTTTTTCTTTTGTATGGCAAGCGTATTTTCATGCACGTTCCAGAGCATAAGACTTAGTTTTAAGAAGGTATGTGTTTGTGTAAAATGGTACAGTTTGGCAATTCATTTGCATTAACTGCTTATTAAACATCTCTCTGCTGATTCTCTGTAATGGTTTCCAGCGCACACAGTTTCTTCTGAATCTCTCCTCACACTTTCTGCCCTTAATATCGCAAACACATTTCCCAGACATACATTCTCTGCCAGTTACTAAATGATATTCAGCAAATCTATTGACTGCCTTCCAACATACTCTAGTAAATTAAAAATATTCTTTCCAAAACCTCAAATACTTGGGTAGTCTTGGACTTAACACAACAGTAAGTTCAGCATGGATTGGAGACAGAATTTTTTGCACTGGTTTTATACTTTCTTCAGTACAAAAATAATAATGCACGACATAACATTTATCCTTCTCTCCAGAATAACAGACTTGTGTATCTGAACTTTTGATCCTACAGCCAGGGGAAAACTACGAAACACCTTCAAAGACATCAGCCAGAAACTAAAATTCCTGCCTCCACAAAGTACGAAGATCATTGACTCGAGAGATTAATTTCATGGCACATTATAGTTTCTGTCCCTTAGCTAAACCACTTTATGTGCCCCAGTCTTTTCTACTACACAGATAAAAACCATATTTCCCTAGTAGATGGCCCAAAATCAAGTTAAACTCAGACCACTTGTTTTCAAGTTGTATTTAACCTGCTACTTGCTGTTAATGCCCTGGCTACTGTGCGTTTCACTTTACTTAGACTTGATCCTGTGAAGAAGTTGACATCAGGTGCTCAAGAAGATATGTACAGGACAGATTTTTTAAAAAGCATGTCAATAATTGACATGCCTGCTTTCCACAAAAATTTCACAGATTCCTAAATGCCACCTTGGCTATCTAAACAGCTTTTATAGTATAGCTAAAGTCAACTGCACTATATTCCTTTTCGGTTCCATGTGCATAAGTGGGCCTTTGTGGAGTGTATTTGATGATCACTAATCTAATTTCCACAGCTGCAATTATTTGTCCTCCAAACTTACTTTAAGATTCATCCATACAATCTTATTTGAATTCACTGGAATAGGTCATTCCAAATTTTCAAAAAGCTTGTTTGTGGGGGAAAAGGGTATAAAACAAGAAATATGCTTAATGGGCATATGTAGACAGTGAACTCTGGACACCACTGAAACATATTCTTTTCATCATTCAGGAAATGTCCACTGCAAGCATATTGTTTGCTGCAGAGAGGAATAACATAGAATTAATACAGACATACAAAACAACCATTTTGACAATTGCTTATGTTTTTTTGTTCATTACTGAAATGAAGAATTTCAGCACCAGCAAAAACCCAAGCAGCTTACACTTCCTTTGCCTTCCCTTTCTGGTGATAATTCTAGGACAGGAAGGGAAATTTCTCTTCATGCCACTGCAACACTTGTGCTGACAAACACAGAGAAAGCAGCAATCGCTGGCTTTAAGTCAAATTTACAGCTTTCATGCCCACTTTACAAAAAAATACTAGTTCAACCTGAATTTACCACTTTAGGAAAGACGGTGAATGCTAGATCTAGGAGTGGTACTGGTTTAATATATTCAGCTTATTTTCTCACATGTGTTTTTGATTACCTCAGTACTATACAAATTTGTTCCTTAGGTACTGGATCTGACAAAGAAAAGAGTTATTTTTAAAAGCAGCAATGTCAATGAAAAGGATTCTTAGCAGCTATCAGGGCCTACTCTTAAGTGCTTTACACATAAAAGAAGCCAGAATGTATTTTAGGATCAGAAACCTCTGCTGTCTGTCTAATTACTGCTCCTTGCTTGGTCCAGATTGTCTTCAAAAATGTATTTTCTACAACTACATCCAAAGCATTTTTAACTACACCAAAGGATTAGGCTTTGTCTACTTCCTTTCATGCATATATCCTGCAAATTAATTTGTTCCAGATTCAGGGAGCTGTTTAGAAGTCTCCTTAATTTTTCTACTTTAAAATATATACAGAATGTGTATCTATTTCTCTCATGCCACAGTGTACAATTAAATTGTAAGTAAAATTATGAGACCTTCATGTTTAACCAAGAGTCATGCTTTCACTTCAACCTCTGCACCAGTTCTTTCAGCCTCCCAGATACATTTGTCACCGTTTTATGACATGGATACTTTATTTCAAACATTTAGAGAAGTATGCTGGATATATGAACATATATGAGTAATAATTGGTTCTAGGTAAAAATAATCATATAAATCTCTGTTTAATGATATCCAAAAGTTTCATTTAAAAAATAAGCTTGATTTTAGGAGAAGTTGTTCATGTTTAAAATATTGTTAAAAATAATACAAAAATAGCCAGTCATATGACTTGTAAAACAAAATTAATTTCTTATCTTTGATTAGAAACTATTTCAAAGCATATTTAGTAATTGTTAATAACTTATTAAATTTATTATTCAAAGTCAGTCATGTTCTGTAAAACATTATATTTAGAGTAATTAAGTTTCAGAGTAACTCAAACTATCCATCAACTTGGGGAAATATAGCACATCACGCAAGGGAAAAAGTGCTGTTTGGAGAAGTGGGATACCCACAGAAAAACACTTTAAGAGGTAGAAGGCTAAATTGTATTATTTCATCTGCCAGCTGAACTCTCTAAATACCATTTTCTGGGAGGGTGATAGACATGTCATCAGCACAACCATTACTTCTTGCTCTGCTTCCAGTCTGCATGCAATTTAGGCACTTGTTTCAAAAATTCCACTGCTTTTATAGAAAAAAAAGTCTGAATTTAAGCATTTCTCATTGGTTCATTCAACCTGACATGACAAATGAAAAATTTTCATGTTGGGAAAGCCTAAAACCATTTAATTATGTTATTTTGCAGCTTGGCTACTGAACAAAGAATTAAATTATGTGAATAAGTTATCTGTATAGGTCGACATGCTATTAAGTCAAAACATGACCAAATGTAAAGCATTTTTCAATTGGGTGCAGTGAATCTTTGCCAACAGTTGAATACCATACCATAAAATAGTACTGCATAGAAGAGAGAGTTTAGTGGGGTCATTCCACTTGAGCATTCCTCACCAGGATTTTATTTTTAAAAAGAGCTAGCTACTTGAAAATAAGTAATCAAATTTGATAATAAGTAATCAAAATGAAAAAACAGACCACTTGCCGCTATATAGCAAAAAAAGCAGGTTTATATTCTATTATGGTTTCCCCTTTAGGATCTCAAAAGCTTACAAGTGTTGTATTTGGTAGAAAAGCCACTCCACTGCAAATTTTGACTAATAAACTAATAGACTAACAAGTTAAACCTTTGTTGCACTTGCTGCCTTTTGAAAGCAATCCCATGAGAATAAGAACTGAAAAAATAAAATGACATTTTTTGTTGATTCTAGTCTAGTTTATCAGTCTTTGAAGTATTGGATCTCTAACACAGGCAAAGGAAGAAATCAACAAACGTCATGATTGTGAAAATATCGCAAACTTGATAGACGATAGTGCTGCATATGGACAGCCTGAAAAAGACTGCAAAGATACCGCAGGGAAAATACGTTTTCTCTGTTCATCTCAATGGAGCTGTTCACATTAACAACCCTCTCTAGAACTCAACAGTCAGTTTTAACAAATATGATGTGAAAGTCACAAGTCTTCACACTTCACTGATACTAATAAAAACCTTGCAGAATTTCACAGAAGCTCGTTTGCACTTAAAGCATTGCATTATCTGCAACTTCAAACGGTGAGGGTTGCAAAGGCAGCTTTACTTGTGTTGAATAAATTTTCTATAGGAAAGTACTGAGAGGACATAACTCAGTTCAGTTCTATTTCAGCAGCTGCCCCAGAGTACTTCTGAGAGCAACGCCACTGAAGATAACTATCTTAAGAGACCTGCCTTGTCTGGCTTACAAAAAGACACTACATCCACACAGAATCTGGCATACTGTCTAAACTTCTGTATTTTTCTGATGCGACAAGGGTATTGGTTGGCATCCTCAGTCTTTCCAATGTGATTTTCTCTTGGTTTTGCCCACTCGGAGTCCCTAAAACATTCAATCCAATGTCAATCATAGAATCACAGAATGGTTTGAGTTGGCAGGGACCTTAAAGATCATCTAGTTTCAAACCCCCTTCTATGGGGAGGCACACCTCCCACTAGACCAGGTTACTCAAAGCCTCATGCAGCCCATCCCTGAACACTTCCACAGATGTCAGCAAAAAATGAAATACAAGTGGCATTATAGTTTATAAAATTGTTGTCAAATAAGGCCAAAACATGTATTTTAATTCTTTCCATTTGAACACATAGGTCTTCTTTATTAGTAGATGTTCAATATGTCAAATGGAAAACTTTTGTTTTTCTACTTGGAATGATTATTGATTTCTCCATTTGATAACCAAGTAAAAAATAAGATGAAGTCATTACAAAACTTCAAAAGTATATAAAAGTCTCTCAATTGATTGAGTTAACCAAGGTTTGTGCGGTGTTTTTTTGTGAACAGGATTGTGATGAAGTAGTTGACGAATATTCAGAATATGGTCCTCCAAAGAACAGAGCAGAAGAAATAAGGAGTCAGCCAAACCAAAGAGGAACTTCTGAAGCTGATCTAAATGCTACACAAAGTCTTATTCCTTTACAATTATGTAAATCTGTGTCTTTACCAAACTGCAGAAATTGTGCTCCCCATTTCATACTTGGTAAAAACAAAACTCACCCCTTTTTGTTAGTTTGTTTGTTTTCACATTAATTCAGCTCGAATTGCTGTGTTTTTTAAAGTTAGCTAATCAAGGGGATTTTAAGAAGTGAGTTATCAGGACAATCAAGCAGGACCCCAGCTCCTACATGCTCTTTAAATTCCTGAACTTTTAAAAGATAAAGTGGGTATGTTTTCACATAAGCTACTCAGGCCTGTTTGAAAGTCTAAGAAGAAGAAGAAATATATTCTGAAGAAACAACTAAACAATGAAAGCTCTCTGTCAGCATAATTGGGGAGCATACCTGAAGATTTCTAAAAGACTGTGTGATTACTTTTTTTGGAAGTGAAATACTTGATTACACATAAAAATAAGGCAGTGAAAAAACTCAAAATATCATCTAGTCTATCTTCACAAGGTATATTTATTCTTAAAACATTCCTGATTGGTATTGTTTAACATGCCCTTAATAACCTCCAGGAAGTGTGGGACCTTAGATCAACAACATCTTCAGATCAACCTAGGTTTTAGACCTGTACCTCTTACTTTGTTTAAAACTTTTAAAAGATAGCAGTGTGTTTGAGATTCTGATGTTAGGAAGAGAACATGAGAATTAAAATAATTCTCTAATAACTGTGTGTCTTCTTGTAGGAAATTTAATCTTTTTTTCACATTCCCCTCCCCTCAAAAAATATTTCCTTACTACTAGCACATGGGACAGAAGTGACACTGTTTATTCCTATCAACAGGCTAGAAATCTGAGCATGCAACAGTTGTTCAGGGAAGTGTCGTGATCAAACCCAAAGCCACCCAGGGCAGGGGTTTCAAGTATCATCCTCCTGGATTTAAGATTATGAATTTACCTATGGGGATACTGGAGTTTTCCTTAATTTTGATCTCCCATACATCTCTGAGCAGGAGGCCTATTGCCATCTGCCAAACCAGGGAGGCAGTCAGTTGTCCTAGCTGACACAATCAGAGCAGTGTGTGCAGATGGCACAGAACATGCTGCAATGAACCATTAACATATGCTTATTTCTAGGCAATACAGATATTTTACTCTTCCTGTTTCTATACTGTTCTCTTGAAATTGAGATTTTAATGTTCAATTAGTACATCTAGTAAGTAGTATAAAATACTCAGGTATTCAAAGAAAACATAGGGAAAAAGGTCTGCAAAGTTTACGGAAGTTTATTTTCTTCCGGTATACATGTTGGTTTCCTGCCATAGAATTAAAAGTCGACTTTTCAGGAAGGTAAAGAAAAAAATATCATCCTCTAGGCTTTTTGATTGACCGAGGAAAGCTTAGAAATATACAGCTTCTTAGCTCACTGATGCTAACATTGAAGTTATCATCTCTGAAACACCATCAGCAGAAGGAGTAAGAGATCACACGCTTAACAAATAAATACAGTACTATATCCTGGGTTTTCGTGATGGGTGTGTACTTCTCTGGTTTTATCTCTGTGGACTTCTGTGTTGATAGCTGGAAGGAAAGTCAAGACACCCTGATATAGTGTTAGGTTGTAAAGTAAAACAGAACAGCAGTACAGAGAGGAAACATTCAGTTGTTCTCAGGAGTTCTGGAGCCTCTGAGCCCTGCCACCTTAAGAAACTGATTCATGCCCTTACTGATGTGCTGTCACTCTACTCGAGTTTTATTAGAAAAGTGCTTTAAGACTGCTTGCTTGAAATTCACACTCGCACGGAAAGACTCACACGTGCTATGTAATATAGGGTTTGTCTTTCATTCAAATGATTATTAATTAGACATAAAGACCAAATTTACTAATCGGCTTGTAGAAAGCAGGCTGTTCAAAAAAAGCACAAGTCTTACATCATTAGTAATGCTGACAGCTCCTACTGTTTCGGCACACATTTTGTTATGCTGGGTTTATCTTTAAAGCACTACTCCAAGAATGAATTTATTTTGCAAAATCTTAATTTTCACACTTTTTTTTCAGTAACCAGATTCTAATGCTAAATTTATAGAAAGGAGGGAAAAAAAAAAACAATTAAACAAAAAAAAAACCCAAAACCTCAAACTTGAAAATAATATCCAACTACTTAGAGATTCAGAAACCAATGGAAGAGAGGCTTTTAGGATCTGATTCAGGGTTTTAAATGCTTCAAATGGTGGGAATGTTCAATTGTGTTAATCCAGTTGAGCACAGATTGTCACCAGCTTCTGTATACTCAAATAAAATCTAAAAAATAGAATATTATCTTATGTCAGGAACAGGTTCTTCATTAAAACAGTTTAATATGGCTTTTCTGACATGTTTAATTACTGAAATATTTTGCCACTATATCCCTAGGATCAACAGTGGTTTTTGCATAAATTCTCTGAAAGAACATAGTCTATCACAGCTTAGTTTTTAGCAGTGATTTAGTTCTTATTACTCTGAATAAGCTTCATTAAAATAATTGACTTAGCTGGAACCACTCACAGTAGTTAATGTTTGCAGCATTGCAAGAATTAGCTGTACTGAAAGAGTTGAGAACACAATTATTTCTGCCTATAGTGAATAAACCTAGCAAGCTATTTAATTTATGATGCATCAATCCAATAAATTAGCTGAAAAGATTTAACTGGCATAGCTTTTATAATGACAGTTCATACACATCAAGAATATCAAGATTTATATTTTCTGAGCTTTACTAAGAAAGCACTAAGTGTATTGGTATGTCTTCCATTTTCTTATCTAAAAAATACATCAACTAAACAGATACAGTTCTACCTAGAGCCACTACTTACCAGGGAGAAGAGTGGTGTTATGCTTACGATCCTGTCATGGAACTCCTTCACATCTGTACTCTATTTCAGACTACTTATGCAACCTTAGGCAAGTGGCTTCATTACATCCAGCCTCAGCTTCCTGAAATTCCATCTGTGTGAACGATATAATTCGCTTCCGCAAGAATTTTGCTGGGTTTGGATGGCTTGAACGTAACACAGCAACATACTCTAAATATGCAATTGGGTTTTTTAGAGGTCTAAGAAACCAGTAGTTAAAACATAATAAATAAAAAATAATTATAGATAATATAATAAAAGAAAATTTACAGGCACTAAGCCCTGTGTACTCAAGTTTTGTCTCAACTATTTTTGGGAAAACAGACTTAATAACATTTTCTAAAATTATCCTTTCATTATGAGGATAAATTTACTAACATTTGGGGCACACACTGTGCTCCAATATGAAGTAGGAAAGAAAACCACAGAAGTGTGAGAATCTTCACAGATAAGAAGCCAACTTCTCTAAATAGATTTGCTTTCAGGGTTTAGTTTTAATTACCATAAATCCAAGCTTCAGGTTTTCTATCAAAATTCACAACTTCGACATATCATTTGTGCACGTGGTTTTAAACACGAAGTGGACATCACTTCCATGGCTAAGTCAAACCGTGACACAGTCCAAAGTGGTCTCTCTTCCATGAGAACAAACAGGAGACAGTCAACCAAAATTCAGAAAATTCCATCTCTGATTCTTCATCAGAGAAATATCCTTGAAAATAATCAGTTTCTAAAGAACTGTCGTCCCAACTCGGTGACAATACCCCTGCCATCTGCTACTTTCATTTTGAAGGACCTGTGAGTGCCCTCAGTAGGAAATCACCTTTCTTTGTCTGCCAAAACTGTTTTATCTCCTCTGTATTTCCCTTTATGTCTCCTTTTTCTTGTATGACTAATTTATGATCTATCTCCTTCTTGGGCAGCACCAGCCTCATTAAAACTGACTCCTGTTGCCTTGGCTGAGTGTGGCTTCAATGGGAAAGCAACATCTGAGTGAACTGGTTGACCTGAAACTTACTCTTTAACTCCAGCCCAATCAGCTGTCAGATTTCTATCAAAAAGCAGGCTCGCTGTAAGAAGGGAAAGCTTTATCTACACCACTTAATTAGATATGTTTTAATAAAGACATGACCTACTGTCTCTCTTCCCACCTGCAAGCACTATAATTAAAGTTTCTCTGACAGAACAGTAAGCTATTTTTGTTCTCACGCCATTTTTAAAAATTGAATACAATTCTGCAGGAACTTGAGAAGCAAAAAATGAAAATATGTCAACTTTAATACTACGAAAATTTTGTATTTTTATTGTGAACACATAGTTAAGCATTTAAATCAGTAAACAACCAAACAAGCAAACAAAGGTAGCAACTATTCTAGAAATTCTGGGTGGCACCTTGGTTTTTTTGATCTAGTCAGTAGGAACATTTGTTGTGTAGAAGCACTGAAAATCAACACACTTTTGTTTATTTCCCCACATATGAGTACTCAAGGTCCTTAGCATCAAAACTATCTGGACTTTCAAAAGTTCCAAATACCTAATGCTTCTTACTTATGTCAATACATGTGTAAAGAACCCAATTATACATGATTCAGTGATGGTTTTAGGCATGAATCTTTGCATATTGATTTGTTTGGTTTGATGTAGAACTGACAAAACAACTAACATGGAAAAAAAACAATCCACTAAGTGAATATGTATTTCACTGAAATGGAGGAAAACCCCACTTTTTCATTTTGGAGTGTTTCTATTCCTGAAAATAAATAATTAACTTTAAAAAAAAAAAAAAAAATTAAAATGTTGAAAAAAATCAAGATGTTCCAATTTTGAAAATGATAAAAGAAATATAACTTCTCAAAATTGATTTAGTTTACCAAATTGAACACAGGTTTGATAAATCCCTAAAATGCTATGTTAGGAGAATAATCTATTCACAAATACACACAAAGCAAAGTGAATGAGCAACCTTATCCCAAAACTGAGAATCTCTGCTTTTATTTATTGTTGATATGCAGAGGACGCAAATTATGGATATGAGAGTTTCCAACCAGAGGAAAAGCAGCTTATTCCCCAACGAAGAGGAATATGAAGATAAAAAAATGCAATCGCAAGCATAAGTTAGTGAATTTCAACTGTGTATATACATATAGTGATTACACTTTGTGTTTCTTGCCTTTTCCACAGACTAGCTGACAGAGGAAAAACAAAAACTGATGTCTCTATTATAGATGGCAAATAACCTGAAGCTCTCATTCCAAATGACCCTTAGTTTTATTCTTACAGTGTTTTTCAAGGAGACTAAAAGTCAACAAGTTTCAAAGAAAAAGGGTTTGAACTTCTTCACATCCAGTTACTGACGTACTGCGTGAATGGCAATGACGAGATGAAGCCAACCAAAAAAGACAAGATGTGTAACAAAAAGCCGCAGGCAGGTTGGTACACTACCAGATACTCTCAGCACATTCAAGGAAACACATACATAAGTCAGTGAGTGAAGTTATTTCAAATGAAGTGATGGAAAAGAGTGTGCCTTAGCAGACTGCCTTTAAAGGGCTCAGCACAAAACCAGCATTTATAGCAGCAGTCGATGTGCCACTTTAAGTAAGACAGTTCCTGGTAACCGAAATCCTTAATGGCTAGGAAGCTTCAACTCTCACATGCAGAAGAATTGTTAAGTCTTTCATCACATTTCTGAGCATAAAACCTAATCTCATCAAGATGTACCAACAGATAACACAGAATATTCACTATGGTTAAATAATTCAGACTGAACTGAAGTCTTCTCATAAAGGACTGACCTGTAAAGATCAGCAACAAAGGGAATATCATGGGTTAGAAGCTGAACCCAAGTCAAAATCATCAGCCTTAATGAAAAAAGTAATTACGAAACTTCAACATATAGACTAGAAATTGTCTTTGAGACAAAGGAAATTATATTTTTACTTTACCCTGCCCTGGTAAGGCTTCAGCTCAGAATTATCTCTGTAACGGGAAGCCACACTGCTAGAAGGATGTCAGTCAGTTTGAGTGAGTCAAGAGAAGAAAGAGAACATTGATCTAGAATCCATACTCTGTGACAGTAAAAGAAAGGAATAGCCATTTTTCACTTTAGACAAGACACTACTGAGGAATGTAAAAGAACATTACAAAGAGCTTAAACTATTCTCAGTAAGCATTCTCAGTAGGTTAAAAAGAAATATTCTGTAATTGCCACAAAGGCAACACACTTTGGGAGAATTTCTGCAAGTAAGCACTGGAACACATTGCCTAGTCAGCATTGCTAATTTCCTAAAATCCAGTTAGATGTGGAGGAGGACAGAGGGATGTCCAGAGATGGGCTGGAGGGCCTTCTGGTACCCTTTCATACCTTTTTATGCATCAGAAAGCCATTTTTTTTCTGATGTTTAACACGTTATTTAAACAGTAATTTTTTTTTTTTTTTTACTATATCTCATTTTCAGCAGTCTCAGACAGAAAGTGAAATTTGGGAATTTCAGCAGTGCAAATTTTCTCCTCTCTCTCTCATTCTCTGTTCCTCTACTCTGCTAAACAAGGTCCCTCATTTTGATGCAACCATAATGCTAATTCTGAAATGTATACATTTCTTTTAACAATGTATAGCCTCCAAAAAAAGAGGGCTTTTAAGTACTATCTTCACTTCCTCAGTGTCTGAAAACAGTGTAAGAAATTCAGGCTTTATTACTACATTTCCCAGCTTTATTTCATCTTTGGATTTACTTAGTACAATGCAACAATCCGCATTTATGACAAATGGGCAGAAGCATTAAATGTAGCTCTTGCATACAACGTCCAATGAGATCTATACGAGATGTGACTGCCTGTATCCTTCCCTGCTAACCTTGCCATTCTCCATTTCTCAGAAAAAAGATGCACTTGCATTATTGCGCTACTGCTATTGATTTATATTCAGTAAAATCCCTGCTAAGTATTTGATTGCATTACAAGGAGAAGAAAGAAACAGAGTTTCTTCTACAAGTAATGAATACACTCATACCTGCATAGTAATGAAGAGCAGTAATATTACCTTTCAAAAGCCAGCCCTATGACTGAACTGTCCTTGAGAAAGTTCAGATCCTGTGTAACAGCTGGATGCCCACATGCTTCCGTCTCAGAATAATGCTTTACACATGGTAAAATGTAACATACAGCCAAACCAGCACCATTCCAAACGGGCTCCCACTCTGAGCACAACATAGCGCTGGCCTGTGTACAGCAAAACACACAATAGGAAAGTCTCCAGTCAATTCCTCCAGGGACAGGTGAAACTACTACGTTTAACAAAGATAGCAGTTCAGACTCTGAATTATTCAATCAGTTTTAGAATAGGGAGGGAAATGGTTATCTCAGTTTATATTTGCATTTTGGGTTATTCTAGGGAAGTCCAGACCTCCAGGTATATCCAGGAAGACAACAGAGAATCAGATTGGCTGTAAAAATCAAAATCAAACCTGAATCCAAATTCAACCTTCAGCAAAGCTAACAAATGTTGCGATACAAAGCCAGTGTAGCCCTTTTTCTTGGTAAAAAGTATGGTATAACAAATACCAAAGGCCAAAGCAGGCACAGACAGTGTTACCTACTGAGCAGCTGGGAGTTCCTTTTTTTTACTGAGTTGCCTCCTGCGCTAGAAGTGACCCCTTGCAAAGGAAAAACTGTGATCTATCCAAATAACTGCAGTTAGAATTCTAAGTAAATGAAAATGTCAAATGTCTTATTTGCAATTATCTATCTTTTCATTCATCATCTTTTTTGAACATTAGGTTGTCAGGTACAGGCCTCTGAAGAATTTCAATTGCTGTTTAGAGTAGTGACTTGTGGAAACTCTCATCTCAATGTTAGGTCTAGCCTCCTAGCTATGATTTGTTGTGAGAGGCCATCCTTCATCACCAAGGTTTCCTGTAGTGTGATAAGTTAAGATGCACTAGTGGAATACTACAAAACAGTCATTATTTAGAGCAGCCTTGAGAATTCACACACTTGTGTACCATGGGAGGTAAAGGTTGTCTCTTTACCTGTTTGTAAACTCCAAATGATTGTGGTGGGTTGACCCTGGCTGAACGCCAGGTGCCCATCAAAGTCACTCTATCACTCCCCCTCCTCAGCTGGACAGGGGAGAGGAAATATAATGAAAGGCTCATAGGCTGAGATAAGGACAGGGAGAGATCAGTCACCAATTACCATTATGGGCAAAACAGACTCAACGTGGGGAATTAATTTAATTTATTGCCAATCAAATCAGAGTCGAATAATGGCAAATAAAAAACCCAGATCTTAAAAACACCTTTGCCCCACCCCTCCCTTCTTCCCAGGCTCAACTTCACTATTGATTTTCTTTACCTCCTCCCTGCCCCCAGCAGTACTGTGGAATAGGAAATGGAGGTTGTAGTCAGTTCATCACACATTGTCTCTGCCACCTCTTCCTCCTCACACTCTTCCCCTGCTCCAGCATGAGATCCCTCCCAGGGGAAACAGTCCTCCATGAACTTCTGCACCGTGAATCTTTCCCATAGGCTACAGTTCTTCATTAATTGCTCCAGTGTGGGTCCCTTCCACAGGGTGCAGTCCTTCAAGAAGAGACTGCTCCAGCCTGGCTCCTCCACAGGGTCACAAATCCTACCAGCAAACCTGCTCCAGTGACGGGTCCTCTCTCTCCACGGCTCCACAGGTCCTGCCAGGAGCCTGCTCCAGTGCAGGCTCTCCACGGGGTCACAGCCTCCTTCACGCATCTACCTGTTCCACCGTGGGGTCTTCCATGGGCTGCAGGTGGATATCTGCTCCACCTTTAGACCCATGGGCTGCAGGGGGACAACCTGCTTCACCATGGTTTTCACCATGGGCTGCCAGGGAATCTCTGCTCCGGCACCTGGAGCACCTCCTCCCTCTCCTTCTTCACTGACCTTGGTTTCTACAGAGTTGTTGTATTTCTCACATATGCTCACTCCTCTCGTCTCACTCATGCTGCTCTTGCACAGGTTGTTTTCCCCCCTTTTTAACTATGTATCACAGAGGCGCTACCACCATCACTGATGGGCTTGGCCTTGGCCAGGAGCGCTTCCATCTTGAAGCTGGCACTGGCTCTATTGGACATAGTGGAAGCTTCTAGCAGCTTCTCACAGAAACCGCCCCTGTAGCCCCTCCTCTACCAAAACCTTGCCACGCAAACCCCATACATAAGCCTGGGAATTTCTCATTTTATTCATTAGCATATTCATTAACAGTCTGCTGTTCCGCAGCAGTGGGTTTTTTTCCCCCTTTCTTAAATATGTTATCACAGAGGTGCTACTGCCATCACAGATTGGCTCAGCCTTGGCCAGCAGCTCTGTCGGACACAGGGGAAGCTTCTAGCAGCTTCTTACAGAAGTCACCCCTGTAGCCCCCTGCTACAAAACCTTGCCACTCAAACTCATCTTTAATCTCTATCAGATTAGCCATTGAGACCATGAAGGAGGTAGCATTTATTTTCCCAAGCCACATTCTATCATTTAGCACGTTCACTGAAAGAGAGTAGCAAATAGTTCAACTTGCAAGACCTTCAGGCAAAACCACAAACTTTCTCTGTACTATTATTAGTTCTGAAAATAGGCCTTAGGCCTAGTACTGTATCTTTACTAACATTGTTCGGTTTTGAGCAACCTTAAAACCTTCCTACAGAGCAAACCGTTCCAGCTAAAGGGCACAAAAGGTACTATATTGGTCTGATTCTTTTATGATTACTTGTATTTTCTAAGCAGATACATGTACTATTTAAAGTAATGGATTACTTTCATTTATGGAATATATTTGATTGGAAACTATGGACTTCAGTCACAGAATCCATCAAAATGTCTAACCATAGAATATTTTCATTATACTTGGAAACCACTCTTTCCTTAACAGTCGCATTACCATAAAGAAATATTAGAACAAGAGTGACAAATGTAGCGTGTCAGATCGTGTCTTTCAGTATCCATGCCAACACACTGTCATTCATAACTGGAAGTCAAGCACTGCAAAGAGCTTTAGCTCTTCAGCTGCCATGAAAAAGTGCATGTGTCAGTTATGTTCATGTTGACAGGCTGTTTCCTATGAAGGTATTCTCACAGGAGTAAAAGTTGCTTTTCATTCACCTTAGTTAAATGAAGATTCAGCAATCCTATTTTTAGCACAAAATAACAAGGTGGTGGTGATTCTTTGTGTTATTGTAATTCACTGTTTTGTCTTTGACACTAAATACACTTGAAAATAGACAAGTTTCATAAAAGAAGTAAAGCACATTTTACTACCTCTTACATGTGTTGGTTTTTTACCATAGCTTTTCTATGGCTTTGCATTTTTTATTTATGTCTTTCATATTTAACTTTGAATAGTATTATTTACTGATTTTTGATGGCTAATAACATATATATCTCATGGTGCCGTTACTAACAACATCTTAATACGTTTTGAAACACCAGTTGCATAACTTCCTGCTGTCATGCTTCTAAGAAAACATTCTAAGAATAGCAGCAAAACCTTGAACATTTCTTTTCCATCTCTGAGCTAGTCTCCACAGAGCACGTAATGCCTCTAAAAGAGACAGTGAAAACTACTAGCATTTCTTAACAATTTTCACTTTTGATAAAGAGAAGAAAGAGGAGATACGACATTAGACAGAGGCGAGGCGTGCAAATCCTCCTGCTAAGGATGGCGTGCACTCTGATGAAAGGGAGATCAGAAACTACTACAAAGACCCAAAAAGGTAAGAGATAGCTAAAAGGGTATCACCATCAATATTAGAAAAGTTTCTTAGATTAGAAATTATTATAGAGAAAAAGAACTGTAATGTAACCAAAACCGGGATTCACAGAATTTCACTCTCACATTCCACATCATTTAAAAAAAATAAATTATGAGCATTGAACGCTTATTGAACATACACATTTTTTTCAAAGGAAAGTGAGAATTAGGAAATATAGCAATCTAATTTTTATTTCAATATATGATTTAGTAAACATAAAGGGGTTGAAGACAACTGCTCATAACTAGAACATTCTCAATAGTTCAACAAAAGATCCCTGGCATCTATATTGCATATTTTATACATCTCAGATAGAAAGAACTTTTTTCTGTAAATTACCTTTTTCAAATGCTCATGGAGATCAGAAATCAGCATCTTCTGGTGATATACTCAACAAGAGTGCTGTACTCTTGCTTGAAATTTATGGCTTAAAACCTGTTATTTATCTAAAATCTCCTCCTCCTCCAAGAAGTGGAACCATATCAGTTTCTCCACAAACCTTTCTAGCATCTAAACTCTCCAGCAGGATATATCCTATTTGGGCTTCTTAATGTGCTTTGGCAATTGAGAATATCAAGTTCATGAAGCTATATTTTCATAAATATATTACATCTGTAGATGTAGAACTAGTTTTCTGTTGAACTCTGTGACAATACATACAAACTGTAGATCCATAATCTCTCACATGCTTGTGCAATCATAGTTAGCCTCAGAAGTTAGCACTGTCAGTGATTGTCCGTGCTAATGTATAAAAACTGAGATCCTTAAGCCTTAAGTGATAAATGGAAAAACAGAGGAAGTAGAAGGCTAAGTGATTTGACCAAGGCCAGGTGTGATGAAGCAGTTAGGTGAGTTTGATTTAGGGCAGTCGAAAATGGAGGCTCTGACTTTTCAAATTCCTGCAACTTGCCAATTAGCCTTAACTTGCTATTCACTAAAGCTCTGGTGGAAGTTCAGTATTTTCATTTCTCTTTTTCCTAATCTTTCATTTGTTGGCTAAACTGGAGATAATAAGATCAGGAAAAATTACTATACTACAATACGCTGTACTGTATTATAGCACTGTAAATCATCTAAAATGAAGTAATTAGACCAAGCAAAGCTCTACCCTGAATTTTCTCAACATCGCTTTCTCACATAGCAATCTTTATATTATTCTTTGCTTACATTTAAAGCAAATGTAAACAAAGACCTAAAGTCAAGATGTACTTGTGCTGTTGTCTCCACATCCAGTTTTGCAGATTCAGTAGAGCTAAAAAGATCAGTATGCCTTTTGTTTCTACAGGATTTATGCAATTAAACCCCAACACTTTAGAGCTGTTTCAAGCTCTAGCTATTTTTGCTCTCTTACAGAGCAGAATATTCCCAAATTGCTTTCCCAGGGAGAGTGAGGAGAAGGAGATTACTGAAGCCACTTAAGGACATCGTCAGCTTCTTCACAAACAGGGTAATTCAACAGAATGACAAGCATGTACTCCATTGCATCTCTAGTGTGTCCTTTGAGAAAGAAGCAGAGATTACATTTTCTGACAAAGATGCTTCATTGGAAGAGATAAGCGAGGGAGGTGTTAGGCCATTTGGAGGGTTCAGAAAGCAATATAGCACATTCAGTCAAAGAAGGAAAACTTGACCCTCCAATGACCCTAATGCTTACTCCAGTCGATGCAATAATGTTTGCCACAATTCACCTGCTAAACCGTCAGACAGAGCAACAAAAAGAACATATTTTCGTAATGTTACTCAGGTGATTGGTCTATCTTGTAATTCCTTTTGACACTAAAACCAACAGATTAAACAGTAGGGAATGACACAGCAGCCAAATTTCAAACACCTGCTGCCCATTTCGGCTGGGTTGCTGAACCCCTCCAGAATCACACATCTGCAACATATGTAATGCCCAAAGAATCACTGCTAGAGTTTCTATTTTACCTGATACCCTACAATGGTGGGTTTTTTTCCCATAAAACAAAAAAAAGTCTTTAGCAAAATAAAGAATACCGGCTACACACTTAGGCAGGACTTTTTGGGTCAATGTGCAAATAGATCTCAGATCCTTCTCTCTAAAACATGATCTCCAAGGAAAATCTCCCCTAGTTACTAGCAGTATAAGGCTTATGAGATGCTCTTAAGGAGTGCCAACTTGGCTTGATAAATTTCTGACATATATACCACTTAATTCAAAAGAAAACAGTAAGAAAACACCCGTATTATTGCTATGTTTTGCACAGTAGTTAACCTATGGTTAAAATAATAACTGTCTGTAAAGCTGTATTTATAAGTTTGTTAGAAAAATAATTTTTCCATAACAAATTAGAAAAGGGCCAGAGGGAACTATACTAATGAAATATAATGAAGGGAGACCAATAATCATTTCCAAGTTATAATAAGTCTGCATATCCGGGCGGGGGGTGAGGGGTGGAGGGTGGGGGAAAGGGGGATTGTGCATGGAAATAATTGAAATACTGTTTTTACAATGTTCTTTTATACATATTGCATGATCTACAATAGAAATTGATTTCTTTTAAACAATTATAACAGAACCGTATAAGATAAATACCTTAAACAAAAACAGGTAGCCTATTTCTAGATTTTCTTTACACTATCTGCTAAGTTTAAAATGCAGATTGCATCTCTAAGTCATATTCTAGAATGCATTCACATTCAGCATGCCTCTTGGCAGGTTGGCCAGACTTCTCCTTGTACAGCATTTCCTACATTTCAGCTTGAAGTCTCATGACCTATATTTTACACCTTTTCCAATTTTGGATGCTTTTTCTTTATCCCTAACCCTATTTTTCAGTCTTCTCTAGTGGCTTAGAGCTCTAATCTGAACATTAGAAGAAACAGTACTGATTAGACGAGACTGTGAAGGACAGTGGAGATGATGTTTAGTGAAAGAAATACCAGGTTCACAATTTCTTACTGTTGGATGCTTTCCACTTTCCAGTTCCTCCACACAGCCCAAGGTTTTCTCTTGACCTTTGCTCACTAGATGCTTCCTTCTGTCACTCCTAACATCATAAAGATGATTGTTACTAAGTTGTCAAAGATGTTGGTAATAAAAATGGTAGTGGCAGCATAGAAGGCAGTAAGATTTTCACTGCTTCAACCTTATTCTATGTCCTCTACTAAAAGTATGAGGAAAATACGAAATAAAGTCATAGTTTGTGTGCAACTACATAGAGGAAATAAAAATTTAAAGGCAACATAGAAAAATGCAAATCTGTATGCATTTTTCACAGAAAAGACAGGATTTGAGACTGAAATATGGGATATTTCTTATAATTTTGGTTAAAAGCCATAGGAAATAATCTAAGGGAGAGGAAAGAAATGCCTATTTTAGTATTTTTAGTCTGTCAAGCTACCTGTTGGGAAAATTAACACTGTCACAGACTACACAAAGGGAAGGCACAATAAAATTTTAGCGTGGTGACTCTAAACTGCCTGATTCTACGTATATGCTCCTCTTTACCTTCTTGAGATGTTGTTTTCTTTTTTGAGATGAATACAATGATGTTTGGATTCCATAACTCCGTAGCAAAAACATTTCTATATGCTTTTGTAAATGTTTTTCATAATTTCTAATTATTTTCAAATTAAGCAAATGCTGAGGACTAAATTAAATCACAACAGAGTAGTGTAGACACTACCTCCTGGTGATCCTTCACAAGAAAAGACTATTACGTGAGAGACCATTTATCCCTGTATGGGGTAGGTAGTGGAAACAATCCAACACTTTATTATAAATGTGTCTGTTAGCAAATATTTGCTTTCCCAGGCTGACAAGCTAGAATACAGATGTTCTGAGACAACTGGTGCCTAGTATCCATCTTAATTTTAGAAATTAAGCTGTACAGGCTTCCAGTCACTGTTGATGTTTTTTAGTGCTCCATATGCGATCTACTTTTTCACCACTGTGTATAAGTGACAAGCAACAGTCTCAACTTGGGGAATTTTTACTTGATTTAATTTACTGCTAATTAACACAAACTTTTGATCATCAAGTCAGTTATGTGGGAAAAAAAACCTCAATCAATCAATACTTGAGTAAACACTCTTCTTCCCCCTTCCCCAGGTTCACGTTAACTCAAGCACATCTCCTCCCCACTTCCTAGTCTAAGCTTGCCTTGTTTTCACTGCAGGTCACTAAATCCATCCCAAGTCCACAGGGAGGTGATGGGCGGCACAGGATGTCAGGGTCATGTGCACAATGGTTTCTCTCAAATGCTCTTTGATTCTTCCTGGTTTCCTCTCCCACACTTCACTTCTTGCCCTTTTTCTCAGATGCTCTTTGCTTCTTCAGTTTTTCCTGCAGCTCTGTTTCTTAGCATTCCTGATGCAGCATGAGTCAACCATGGGCCACAGTCCTTCAGGGCTGTTCTGCCCAGTGTGGTGTCTCCTTCCAAAAGTGTGTCTCCAGATGGGTATTTCCATTCCCTCAACTGCCTGTTTCTTTCTTAAATATGTTTTTGCAGTGGTGCGAGCACAACAGATAACACTGTGGTTATTTTAGTGCAACCAGTAAACTTGACCCAAAATAAATTAATTCATCTTCAGGAGAGTAGGAGAAAAGTATTTCTCTATTTTATGGTTCCTAAGATCACAACAGTAATTTGCATCTGTACTTCTGCAATGTTTACAGAAGAACATTCTTCAGCAGGAGAAATCCTGTGTGCTGTTGTCTCTCTGATATGTTGCATCTGTTGCTACTACCAGGAACGATGAGAGACTGGTAGAATGACCGTGTCCAAGTCTCTTGAGATGCTTTGCAGTGAATAACCACAAAAAAAGATCTCAACATATTGTTGTGGGATTTCCTGGAATGAGTGCAAAATAGATTTCTACAAGCAAAACCAAAGTGGTGACAGAAACACACTTTTCAGAGCTATAGGGAACCCAAAGTCCATATGGCTTAGAAAGAAGAATGAGAGAATGGAATATGATCCCACACTAGTTTCCACTTAGTAGGGTTATTGCCAATTTAGAACAGAATCTAAGTCCAAATTCACAGAAAAAAAAGATTTTTCAGACATTCAAAACTATTTGTTTGTTGCAAGTTGTCGCTTTGAAAAGACACTGAGTACCTAGACATTTCCAGGAGATGGGGGTGTGTGGGATCAATAAAAAAGCATATTGAGTGCTGACATGTGCATTTTGTAATCAAAAATGTGCATATTTAATCGCAAATCAGTGAAGACGCTTGGGGGCTTTATAGCTAGCAATGTCTTTGTTTTCTTGCATTAATCTTAAGATTCCAGCTGAACTGTAGACCCACCCCCTATGTGCTACTCAAATCCATTCATCATCAGCAGTTCTTAGGATTTAAAAATGGAATCGGGGAAGAGGGGACCTGTTTGGAATTCATGCACACATGTTTTTATGTTTGTCAAGAGATTTTGAAATGGCTTTTGCTAACGAAAATAACAGCTAGAAATGTACTTGACATTTCACTTATTTTTCAGTATTTGTAACCTTGGTGCAAATGTTTCATCTGTTAGATTATCTTGTATACTGGGATGCAGCTCATGAAAAATTTATCTTCCATGTTGCATCCAATATTTGGAGATTATACCACCTGGAAACTATTTATTCAAACACACCTGGTGCTGTCTCTCATTTTAGCCTGTAATACAACTTATCCTTGCCACTACCATGAATCATAATTTATGGGCTGTAGAGATGCCTGTTTACTTCTTTCCCAATATGTTACATACCAAATATTGCGGAAAATGACTGAAAATTCATGGATATCATGAACTCCCAGTGCCATTCTAACAGAGTTTCTCTACTAATTTGAACAGGACTTTTGTTTTTATTTTGTATTTTTATGTTTGTTTCATAAATGCCAGCAATGGTGAAAAGGACTAGCCTTCTGTTAGCACTGAGCGTCTTTATTGTTTTCCTTTTGTTTAGTTTCACTGTTCTCCATTTACTCATCAGTGCACTTCCAGAAGAAACCACAAGCCCTGAAATAAGAGGGTTTTTTTGCTAAAATTACATGACAGAAGGTACTTAAAACTCCATGCACCTTAATGCAAGTCTTACTTTGGCACCTCATATAAATTCCCTCTGCTGGGACCTGAACATCAAAAGAAATGTTCTCAATGAGCTCATAGTAGATTCTTCACATGAATGAAATCACTGTTTGAAAGCCAAATACCATAAAAATTGCAAACCACATAGAGCTGAATATAATGTACAACATTAGAAGCAACACTAATCCATTTATCATCTGGTGATTCATCTTTGCCCTTCATTTCATTACAACGGAAAACAATCTGTGATCCTTTTCCAGTACTCTGGCATTGTAAAGTCCATGCTACAATATTTTATCAGCCCACTTTTCCTAGCTAATTGTTTTTCAGATCATTAAGTAACGAAATTTTATTTCAAAATTGCCAAATATTTAGTATATAGTAAGAGTCTGAGGAATGAAATACCCTCTCACAGCTACTGCCCAAAAATAAATCTTTTACATGCTATTTTTTGAATCATTCTCTCTGTAATTTGTTTCTATTTGTTATGCTGTCTCTCTGTTATTGGTTTGTCTAGAAAAGAAATTTAAAATCCTGGCAATTCTGTCCTCTGTTTGTTCGTGAAGAATTAACAAAATGTAATAGGTGCATCTTGATCATCCATCTTACAGCAAGTACAGGATTTTTTGGCTTGGAAAATTCCCTTAATGGTGTCCTACTCCTCTCTGAATACCTAAGGGGGTTTCCATATGAGAACATTTCAAGGTTAATTATATTGGGGATAGCCTTCCTAAAATACCTCTGTTCTCATTTATCTTGACTTTTTATATCTGTTAGGAAACAAACAAAATGTCAGTGGTTAGGAAGATTCCGGCAGAAGACCATCTACACAGATCTCCAAAACCAACCTACAAAATCATTGAACTCCCAATGCAAAGTCTTAGTAGTAACCTACAGCATTTTAACATCTGTTTTCTCAGTGTGTCATCACATCTGACTGACACACAATTCAAGCACGTTGAAAGTCATCATAACTTGACACCCACAATTTCATGGCTACTGCTCCCATCAGACTTCACAAGTCTGACCACTTCTTCCTTACTCAGTCTACTAGAGCATCCTCCCTGGTCAGCTTCCTTATCACCTGTATCGAGTTGTTCTCAATGCTCACCAGAGACCTGGACTGCAATGGTGCCTTTCCAGCAGATGTTCAAGACCACAGTAAGGATCCGTGCTTATGATTGTAACACTTTCTCCAGTTCTCCTAAAAGAGGCTTCATCTTCTTTTTCCCCTTGATTAGACTGTCTATAGAAGATGCCTACCAAAATACCACACGTGCTGATCTTGTCCTCTCAAGTTCCCAAAGGCTCATCATCTATTCTGAAACACAACTCCATGCTCCTCATTGAAAAAAGCACATCTCCTCTTCCTTACCTTCCTAATCCTTTCTAAAGAGTGTGTATCCATCCAAAGCAGCACACTAATTATGTAATCTATCCCATCACCACGCTGTGATCCAGTGAGATCATAACTCTGCAACTGTGCATCGACTTCTCATTTCTCCTGTGAGATTCCCATACTGCAGGCATTCAAGCACAGCATAAATGAAGCTTAATAAAGGGAAATGCAAAGTCCTTGTACTTAAGATGAAATAACCTATGCAACAGGACAGGCTAGACACTATCTGGATGGAAAGGACAACAGTAGTATGTCCTTGTGATAAAGATGACCAAAACCATACTGCGCTATGTACAGTAATAGTGGCTTGCAGCCAGCAAGTTAACAGAAGTGATTATTCCCCTCCATTCAGTATTTTTTAGACCACATTTGCAATAATGTGTGTTATTTTGAGTTTCCTGTTATAACAATGACATTGCCATACCAGAATGGGTCACCATTCCAGTAAATCCAGCAAAGCATCACCAAGATGCCTGGGGGGCTGGAGTACATTGCCTGGGGCAATGTACTAGAAGAGGCTGAAAGAACTGGATTTGTTCAGTCCCCCAAAAATAAAGCTAACATGAGATCTTATTGTTATCATCAACTACTTAGTGAGAGGGTAGAGAAGACAGATCCAGAATTATCTTGGAGGTACGTGGTGCCAGGATGAGCGGCAACAGACACAAACTGCTACAAGGGAAATTCAAATCAGATACAAAGAAAAAACCATTTCACAGTAACAGTGATCAAACACTGGACCAGGTGCCCAGAAAGGCTAAGGAATTTCCATCTTTGGAGATTTTCAGAATTTAACTGAGAAAGATTCAAGAGCAGCTTCATCTAAATAAGCTGGTCCTGCTTCAACTGGGCAGCCAGACAAAATGACCTCCAGAGGCCCCTTCCAACCTATATTATTCTTGGTTGCTACTGTATGATATCCCTACTGAGGTTACAAAAAGATGTCAGATAGATAGAAAGACTTTATTGTTTCTGCTTTGTAGTTTCACAAAAAGTGTTGAATGTCCTTCCCACGAAACAGTGAAAAACACCCCTGAAATTTCCTGAAGTTCCTATGGAAAGTCATACAATGCTGCATTAATTCCTCATCTGCCTAAACCTTAAAAAAGAAACAACACCTACTGTGTATTTCTAAAAAGAGTGGCAGGATAATTCCCAGTGTTCCACTTCTTCCTTGGGATTTCTGTTTCCTGTAAAAAGCTAAAAAGAAGTAATAATGCTAATGAAAATACCAACACACATTAAGTTTTTCTCTCTTTTTTTTTTTTTTAAAGGGTAAAATGGTTGAGATATTTACCTATCTGGCAAACAGTCACAAAATATTTTACATCCTGACAGACCACAAAGCACTTCAGAACTCTATAATAATAGAATCATTCCATTTACTACTGAACTGCAGCCAACTCCGAGACAG
Source organism: Fratercula arctica (assembly GCA_947846985.1). NCBI lineage: Eukaryota > Metazoa > Chordata > Aves > Charadriiformes > Alcidae > Fratercula > Fratercula arctica. Next base: position 49,805,345 of record CANTUZ010000005.1, on the reverse strand, counting down.
AACACAGCAGTGGTTTAACAGCACAGATGAACACTGTCAGCCCTTCAGAATAGTAGGTAGATGTAAATATCTTACCCATTTAAAAACCATAGGGTGCTTTGAGACAGTGTAGAATTAGCCAAACTTCTAAATAGGAAAAAAAAAACAAACAAAAAACCCCAAACAAACAAACAAAAAAAACCAACCAAAAAAACCCCCCAAAAAAAGAAATAATATCCCTGTTCTTTGGAGGTTTTTGTTTGTTTGGGGTTTTTTTGTTGCTGTTTTGGGGTTTTGGGTTTTTTTTTTTGTTTGGTTGGTTTTTTTTGGTTTTTTATTTTTAATGTAGAATCACTAGGAAACATTACTAGGGATACATAAAAGCAGATGTATCCTTATTCCAAATAAATACTGGATTTGATCTGAGTTTAGACATGAATTCCATAATTCCATCTACTGAACTCATGCTAGGTTCCCCTTTGATGGCCTGCAGTTAAACCCTGGTCCGTATTGGACAAACCTATTGAATTTTTTCTGATCCCAGCTCAGAAATCTTTTACTTTTTTACAGAGATTCTTAATGTACCTCAGTGAAGCTTAAGTGACACACACTCTTGGTATTTAAACATACAGGGCTCAATCTGTTGCTTAAATGTAAACGTCTAATGCTATTTGACATACTCCAGGATTACGTGAGACATTGTCAGGAGTCTGGCAGATATAACAGGATCTACGGGAGACTCATGCCCATCTGGAAAGGCAGCTGGAGGCTAGATTTAGGCAACTAAATCAAGCTTCCATTGCAAACTCTTAAAAAGCAGCAAGCCGGTGCTATATACACCACTGATTTCCAACAGTTTCTACCCATTTTATCTAGTGATACAAATAAATAGGAATTATTATGGAAGTGACAACATTTTTTTTTGTTGTTTCTAGAGACTGGAAGTACTTCCTACAAGTATATCTGTTAAAAGTTACAGATTTCACCAGCAAAGTTCTGGTTAAAAAGCGTCACCAGAATCTTACTTTGCATTATAATAGACAGACATAGTTTTATAACTGGTAGGAAAAGATAAATATTATACCAATATTTGTCATGTGACAGATGTTATAAGTATTAGCTGGTAAACTAGTCTGGTAAATCTCACTGTTCAAAATGGAGTGCAACCAGACTAAAGATGTATCTGTCCGTAGCCACAAGGACTAATATTTCAATTTAATCATTCTGCAAAGACAGCTGAACATGGATTATAACCAATACAAGAAATATAATTAATATTCTCCTATTTTGTGACAGTTTAAGAGTTAAATGTTGCTCATCTGAAGACAATAAATACTGGACACGTACTAGCAGTCCACTGTTCAGCCATGCAGCTTATGTCCTTAGGTTAAATAAAGTGTGAAGAATAAAAGAAAAAATAGTTTAGCTTTTATTTAGTTTGCTACATAAGAATCTTTTTTTTTCCTTCCTTTTCAATATCTTAGGAGAGAGAGTTTGTCCGAGTTATTCAACACCCTTTTTCCGCTGTTTCTTCCTCTTCATCCCTCCCCCTTTTCCCTAATTTCATCAGATATTTCATTAATCCTATCATATTGATAAGAAGGTCAAGGGATCTGCTACCAGCTTCTTGGTAAATATGTGTAAGAACAAAGACCAGGTGACACAATAAGAAGTTGTTCCCATAGACTCACTATACTGTGCATCATATGTACTCTATCTGTAAAAACTTCTTTAATATGTCACGCTCAAGGTGTGATTTTTTTTTAATAGCCAGATTTGTTATGAGATACTTTCATACTTCTTTTCTGTGCTAGAATAATTCCTAAAATTTAAAATCAGAGATATGAAAAAATAAATTAAGCAATAATATGTCCTACTTCTGAAATGGAAACATGGATTGGATACAAGATGACAAAGATGGAAATTCCTTCATTCAAAAAACTATAGTAAAATATGCACACAGCCATCAATCTCTAGGCAGACTACCTTAAAATTGTGGGGTGTTTTTTTCATTTATGGAAAATTCCTAAAAAAACTGGGTTTCCTCCATAGGCTGCGTTAATTCCCTGTAGTTGTAAAGAAACTTTTAAATAGGCTGTGTCTTTAAAAGTTATATATGTATTTAATAAAAATATTGCCCTCTATTTTTCCAGTTAGGGATGAAGATATCTTTGATGCAGTTCAATCTGAGCAAGCTACCTAAGAATTTGTGCTTAATTTTTAACTTACTCTTAGATGGACTTCAAATCTTGACAATTCTATGATTGTATGGGCACATAAACAAACAAACAAAAATATGTATATTTTTAAAGGACATGAATGGGTTTGGCCATTTTATACTAGGGTATCAGCAGCCAAACATGATATTATTCCCTGTGTAAACTCTTATCAAGTACCTCAGCACCACAGGACCTCAACTGCCCTGTTTGAAAAGAACAATGATGTTTAGCTACCTTATTATCTTTAGATAATAAATGCAAAATGTTGCAAATTGATCACAGAGGCAATGCAGTAACTATGTACTGCTGAGTGCATCACCTATTATGTTGTTCAATACATCCTATCCTTGATTCTAGCAAAAATACATACGACCAAGCAACCTGGGTACCCAGACTGCTTTTTACAGAAGGCTGTCTTTAGGGAGCAATGCGCCACCAACTCAGACAATCAGAGCAGTGATTTTCCCTTTCAGAAATGAATGTTGTATCATGTCCTTTAATACTAACACAGAAACTCAGGCTAACTTGGATGTGGTGCAGAGAATAAAACAACAGATAAGCAAGCAAATCAAAACAACAACCTACCATCAAAGACAAGTTTTCTGATTCGGGGAAATTTTTAATTAGGAGAGATCTCAAAAAGACCTTAGTGCTGGATCAGGACACCAGCAGAGTTAACAATGCAGAGCACTCTAAAAAGTCCCTGATGCCTTAGAAAGTTTTCCAGTAAAGACCTGCTGCTGGAAAGCAGCAGGAAAGATGACTCACCCGTCCACTGGTACCCCTCAGTGCAGTGGGCACTGGTCAGTGGGGCCACAAAGCCTCGCTGTCCCCCTAGGAACTGCATATGTGTTTGTGCTTTTATCTTCTGCACAAACACAGGGACACAACACAGTAACTGTTCCAATATTCTGACCCAATTCTAGAAGGACTTTCCTTGTGGATTAAACAGTTTCTAATTAAAACTTAGTGTTGCTTTTTTAATTGCTTATTGCAGTTTGTCTTTGGCTTAATATGAATTCCACTGAAAATATTTTCCTTTAGAAACTTATTATTTTTCCCTAGAAATACTGTATGGCCTGTTAGATTATTTGCTCTGCAGACTATTTATGCTGCACTGTTGTTCTTTTTTATAAAGGAAGTGAATGTCGTGGGGTTATTATTAATCTTCAGGGCCTTTCCCTCTCTCTCCACAGAATTAATGCAGGAAAGAAAGCACTACTCCATGTATAAACTTTCCAAGGTCTAAAAGTGCATGCCAGAATCGGAACAATATTTTTTTTTAAATTATTTTTTTTCACTTTTAACATCTTAAAGACACAGTGACTAAATAAATTATGCCAGAATTTTTATAACGAATTTAAGTCCAAACTCAGCTCTTTTAGCAAAGTCTGAAAAAAAGCTGGCTAAAACATCTTCTAGCATAATTCTGTCTACACTGGGCCATGGCTGGCTTTACAATCATTAATCTTGTTAACTTGGTGAGTATTCACAGTAACTAAAAATTTAATTGAAACACAGAAGCCAGCCACTATGAGTTACATTATAATAGCACTTTACCTGTCATCTTTTGGTATCTGTAAATAACTGTCAACATTTACAATGCCAGAAACTGATTTTCCTGTTTGAACTCAGACAACGTAAGCTACAAATTCAAATACCAAATGCAAACCAATATATAAATATTGTATACAAAAAAGAGACGTGCTTTTCATTTGAATCAGTTTTGAAATTTTGAATGGCTGTGCATAGCACAAATCTGCTAGGGGCAAGGACGTGTGTATCTCTGTGTGTTGTTTAAACCAATTCAGTAGAAACCAAAAAGTGAAACTTAGTTCAAATTCAGCCCTCAAAACAACAGTGCAAATTGTCTAACAGTGTACAGTAGTATTAGAAGAATATAATCAACACACTGAAAAGCTCTAGGCTATCAATCAACTGTTTACCTGTTGGTTGGTATAAAAAAAGCTACTGTAACCATCTGGCTGACTGCAGTGCTGCTTAAATAGAAAAACCAGAGGGATGAAGAATACTTGGTCTTAAATGCTTATAAATTCTGCAGTAAATTGGTTGTGGAGATGGTGCTCCTTCAGTTTATAAACAAGGTATAAACGGGCCAGCCTTGAAGCGCACTGACTGTTTCAAAAAACTTGCATTGCGTTTGTATAATCTACCCGATCTGCAGACGGAGAAAGGATTATAGTCTTCAGAGCTGTCGACTGGTGGCTTTCACCAGCACAAAAGTCATCATAAAAGAAAGGAAGGACAATTACAGTATTGAACCTAACAAAAGACAGAAAACTGTAAAGCATACGCATCTGCAGCTGTGACTGAAGGAAGCATCACTCGTTCATGTTGTGAGCACAAACAAAGGCCATGTCCTTTCTCTGCACCTAGCAGCATGTTCTGCACGCACCCGTATTTAAAGAACATAAACAGAGTGTTTTCTTCTTTTTCAGTCTCAGAGAAACTACTATGGAAAGACTTTTGTTTGAAATATGCCATCTGGTAGGTTTACTTTTGCTTCTGCCTTCCCAAATTAGCTAAAACCAGTAAAAATTTTAATTCTCGTGTACTGCTGAATTCAAACACGCTTTCAGAAGATTTCAGTTTAGCTGAAGCGCGTTAAACATGAGCAAGGCAGAACATGAAATCTTGACCATATGGGATCCTGCTCTCTCTCTACAAAGCCTCCAATATTCCAAGGGAAATACCAAGAAAGGTAGCCATAATACACAGCGTCGGCACTTAAAAATGTCCTTTTCCTCTTTGAAAATTCCAACACTTCAATAGCCCTCAAAAGAATTGTCAATGAAAAACAAAATCAGCTGTAAAAGTTCACCGATCCCAGGCCTTTTCAAGTGCATTCTGAAGTGAATTATTAACAGCTGAAATTTGAATTTCAACATTTGCAGAATAATTCAGCCCTGTGTACCAATGGGTTCTCTGAGGATTCCTTCAGTTTTCCTTATTAATCTCTGCAAGTAGAAGAAAAGAGTTTCTAGTACCGATCTGAAGCAGTTTTTCCCTTTTAGATACCTACTTCAGTGGTGACCATATGGTTACAATCCTGTCCTTTTAATCACTTTTTACTCTCCAGTGTTTGTATTTGTTATTGAAGAGCTGCCATACACCACCCCAGAGGAACAGCTATGCTTCAGTTTTGGATAATGGACTTGCTGTAGCATAATGACTTTTTACAGTTATTTCCCTGACCAGCAAAGTCCTTAACGACTGACCTCTTTCTGAAATACAAGACATCTACATAGTATCAGTTTGTTACATCCATTTCTACTATTAATTTCTTTAGTTTGACAATTTTATTTAACGTAAGTGACTTGGACATCAAGAATAAAAGTTAATAAAATGTGATGCTCCCAGGATGCTCCCTATATGGAATAGAGATCCACTGCTCCACAGGCTTCACCACATTCTCTTTTTGAACCATGCCCGGTTGGCTGACTGTAAGACTGTTTATATTTGCCTACAGTCTGTCTACCAAGAACTTCTCCTGGACTTTTAAAAGCATCATCAAATACACTTTTAAGTTGGTCCCAACCATAATGATATATTCAATGACAGCACTCAGCAGAACAGCTGTTTTTACTCCTGTTTTTAGCCTTCCTTTTTTCAGTTATCCTAGATAAGAACAGGGAAAAATGAAGAAAAATCCTCTTTCCCTCAGAAAAGTAGACAGAGAGCCAGAGATGGACAATGAGATTTTCTATATTGAGATGCCAGCAGCTAGAGTAAGAGAGGCAAGTAGACAACAAAAATATACCTGAGAAGGTAAAGGTCAGTGGACCCAGCTTCTTGCTACCAAACAACCACAGTCTTAATTCTTAGCAGCTCTCAAGCATTGTGTTAAGAATTCTCCCTTTTTCCAGTAAGCTAGTTCTTTGTTAGCTGAAATATAGAATTATTTTTTTAAATATTCTACCTAAATGTTATTATGCTTAATCTCTTCATTTATTTATCTGCCAGCACTGTGCTTTTACAGTTTTCTTCCTGCTCTTGCTCTTGTATCTTCATGCATTTAGACAAAACAAGCACATTCCTCTCTCACTTCTCACTTTTCTCTGTTAAATGTCATCCTCTTCCAGATCTCCCTCGTGAAGGAAGCCACTGTTCTCTGAGTATCACAGATGCTATTGTTTACTCTAATTTGAAATCATCACGTGAATATGAAACAGATAGAAGAGACTTTAATGGTATAAACATACTACTGAATTTGTATTTTCCTACCTCCATTGGAAATTCCCCCTTCACTGCCCAGAATATTTGAAGATTTGATTTGCCTCTGATGATCCTATAATCACCTAAATCCCACCCAATGAAGTGAGAATTTTCAAAATTGCTGCCCTATTTATACATGCTGATATTAGCCAAGAAAAAAGTAAAAAATTAAAAAAAAAAAAAAGCATTAATACTCCATCAAATATTAAGCAAACAAATCAGACTTTAAATAAACAGTAGAATTTCTAAATATTCATGCCCTTATGAGCACCACCTGAACACTGACGTCTTGATGAGGACGGCTGGACTTTGCTGTATATCAAGTAATATGTTCATACTTCAGGTTGTAATGTTATCTTTGCCTACCTCAACAATAAGTGAATAATGATCTCATAAATGACAAAAGAAATACTGGATAACAATTAACAGGTATAGCTAATATTCAAAAGATGACTCTTTGTAAGAATAGTGGAAAAGAATCCCTAAACCAGGATTATTTTAAATTGCTTTATAAAAATTGTACGGTACTATGAAGTAAAAATTTTATTCAGCAAAGACATGAAGGTTGGTCAGCTACTGTAACCTGCAGACAATTTAGGTTGCAAGAGAAAAAGTGCGTGATTCAGAAGTTAGGAAAAGCAATGGGAAACACTAGGCTGCTGCTCTTTAGGTCTATTTTGGCTACAGGGAAGTATTTTTATGGGGTTTTCACTGTTTCTGTGAAATGCATTTGAGGGTAGTAAGCGCTTCCCTGGTGCACAGATATTTGAGTAAGACCACCAAAGCAGCATACCACAAATAGCACAAAGTTAATTTTGTAGTCTCTGTAGAGAAAAAAAAAAAAAAAAAATCCCAAACTGGAAATATATTTATGTAAAATTCCCTCTAATTACAAAACCTCAACCACAGTTAAGCACCTCTGACACAAAGTGGCTGGGAAAGCATGAAGCCATTCTATGCGTGTCTCCAGGGCTCCCAACTCCACACCTTTTATGAAAAAAAAAAAAAAAAAATTAAATAAAAAAGGTAGCCTCTTTGACAAACAAAGCAGATCCATTCTCAGGCAAATAATACAATCATGATGAAAGTAAAGAACACTTGTAAGCTGTCACAGAAATTCCTTTCTCAAATTTATTAATTCTGTAGGGTTTTTTTGATCCATCTACTTCATAATACCATTGTTTTCTTACCAGTAAGCCAAGTTTTATACCGAACATCAACAGACGAAACTGAAAACTGATTCAAATCCAACCTGACAAGCTTTTAGAAAGAACCTAAATCTAGAGGCTTGCCACCATTCAAGTCCTCACGTGTATCTGGTCTTCACACACCTCACACATATTGCCATGAAAGAGCAGTCACTCCCCTTTACTCCTCATGGAAGACTGCAAGAAACAACATATAGGAAGCTGCTGGGAAGCTGCCAGATCTCTGCCATTAAATCAGCAATTTTCCTCTGAATCAGCATAAGGTTTTTAACATGTTCCAATTTTGATTGGAAAAGGGAAATATTCCTGGCACAGCATGAGTACTCATCGCATGACTATTTCTCTGATCAGGTCTTTCAAGTGAAAGACAAAGTGGGGTGATCAAAGAAGGGTGCTGGTGATCTGAAACTGAAAGTAGGGGGAATGGACTTCCTTGACCTGTAAAATGACAGAAAAATAACTGCCATTTAGTGTGCTCCCATTAAAAACAATGGAGACGAACTGTCAGTGGCTCCATATTGCCGTCTTATCCACCCACATCGTCTTCTGAGAAACTGTATGATTCAAAGAGGGTATCCCTCCATTATATGAAGCTATGGATATGTAAATTTTTAGTACATTTTCTTATGAATGTTACAGTTTCCACAAAATATACTCTCTTCCCTCTTTTCTGATTCAAGATTATTATTTAAGTGATAGCAATTCACTGCCCTATTTATAATGCATTGACTACCCATACGTCTCTTGATCTTTTTTGCATTGAAGATTTCTCAATTACTTTTAATAATTTAACCAAAAGATATTTTCTTTTTACAGGTGTGTTTGTTCCAGCTGTTACACTGAGATAGTGCTTCAAGAAACAGACACTTCTTCAGAGTACCTGGGGCTAACAGCTCTGCAAAAGGGGCGCAATTTGCCAACAAATCAAGCTTCTGTTCTCTTACACCAAGCTCTCACTTTCTGGAAGTGTTAATTCTGCCTAGATACTAGATACTGGAACATCACTAATCCATTTTAAAAACAATACACTCCATGGAATATTCTAAAAGGCTTTATTCAGTTCCAGGACAGCAGTCCCACTATATTTCATCTTTCCTGGGGATCTTAGCTTGATGGCATTAAAAGAGTTTTCACCATCAGGACTTAAGTCTTATTTTCTTCATTCTTAACTCTTAGAATTACAATGGTTAATATGAATAGAAACTAAAAGGAGGCCCTCCCCCCAAATAATTACTAAGTAGTTTTGCGTTACGTGATTTTATTCAGTATTCTGACTTTGCTTTCTATCCGGTTTTGTTTAGCATTTCTGTCTTTTTAGCATTTATTTACAATTTGTCACAACTAGATGGGACAAATATTTGCTGACTATTTCAAAAGCAGTTAGTGTTAACCTACCTTCAGTTGCAAAAGAAGATGCATATAAATAAAAGACACATGCTTCTTCAGTCAAAAACTGCAGAAGGTAGTTTCCATTTTTGAGGATGGTTGTCGACCCAACCCTTCAATAACCCCACTGGGTATCACTTTAACTATATTCAAAGAAGATACAACTGAGTAGCAGTAATTTAATCCAAGTGGGACTTTTTCCTTTAAAAATTCAGCACTAGTATGTTTTGAACTTAGCTATTACTTTTCATTGACACTATAGAAAACTACTTCATTTCTAACAGTTTTCTGAGAATAGTATTGGTCTTTCCATGCAGACTTAATGCATATTTAAGGTTTTGGACCCTGCTCCTTTTAGACTTCATTCTCAATTGCATCATACAGCAAAGTCTTTACAACAAAGCAAACAAAACACAACAGCTCTGAATAATGCAGTTTATGCAAACTGGAACTTTAAGGTTTTTCAAGACTAACTAAACATCTAGAGCTGTACTGGGCAGTATGTGAATTAACTGAGCCAACTATAAATAGCAGCTAAGAAAAAACCCAAAAAGAAACAAAAGTCTTTGACAGCTTTGAGAATTCTTAAAGAGATTCAAGACCTCTTTGATAGTTTGTCTCCAGATTGAAGACTTTTATTTTCAGTAGAACTGTGTATGTATTGCTTCATAGCCTTATTTTTCAGTTCTTTGTATTTGAAATAAGGGGGGAAATAATTTATTTTTCACGTGCAGAGAAATGAAAACCATGAAAAAAAATGTCCTTTATTAATATGACCTTCTTAGCAAAGAATGAACAGAGTAGTTCAACTGAATAACATGAGACTGGAAGGGTTCCATGCAATATGGTCCTGTTCCACCACAGTAAACACACTGTGTAATCCCTTACCAAAACTGCACGGCAAGAGGTAAAATACTTACATGTCTTTCAGATTTGGATTTTGTCACGTCAGTCTTTTTGAAAAGCTATTCTCTTTGGTCTGTTAGCAATATTCTTTGTTTTGACAGCCTAAACCTATCTAAAAACCAATATACTCTCATTCGTAATTGTGCCAGCATTGTTTCTTACGTCTCATCTAGTAATTTACCTCCCATTATGGCTTGGTCCCCGTTGGTCTTTGCTAGAGAAAAAAAGCGAAGTTCTTTTAGATTCCTACCACAAATAAGCTCTCCTTTTCTCTACTTACTGTCGTGACTTAACTCCAGAAATTAGACAAATACAGTTAGGTTTTATTGCTCACGATAGGCACCACTGTACAATATTCTATATATGACCTCACCAATGTCCCATAAAATTCTTCCTCATACTACATGATTCACACGGAGCCAGATCTTTCTCTGTCACAACTGACTAAAAGCTTTAGCAAAAAATATTATATGCTGTGACCCTATTGCAGGACTTGCGTTTTACACTAATGAATTCAATCCCATTTCTGCCTCTCTAGTTTGTAAAATCACTTGATTATTTCTGTATACTAAATCAGTCTTTCAATGAATAGATGGACATTTTTTTTTAATTCTGTGCAATCATCACATCATTAGCACACTGACTAGCATTTTTTATGACAAAGCTATTAACAATGTTAAATATAATTACACTCAAAGACCAATTTTGAGGAGGAAAATCATAATTTTCCTCCAGATCTATGCTTCCATTTAACAAATTCCAGTCCTTGACCTCCTTACATTTGTTCTGTTCAATCTAAGGTGAAGCAAATAATTGCTATTCCACCTACCTCTTTAAAAAATATGTTTCCAAAACACCAAAATGAATGACAGAACTGCATAGTTTCTTATTTAGTGACTTTTGGAGAACACATCTGTTGATTCTCAGACCTTGGCCTTACCATTATTAGTAGCATTTTTTCACCGGTCTCTACATGTGAAGTTAAAATCTTCTATAAGAACACAATTCCCACTCATATTTAGCTTTCTAATATATTCTACTTATGTAAGGTAACCAGTAATTAACTGTAGTGACAATTGCTGTTTTGAGGTTACCTTCTCTTTGGTGTTCATCCATCTACGCTGTACCATTCTGTTTGGCCTATATTTATCATAGAATCATAGAATCATAGAATGGTTGAGGTTGGAAGGGACGTTAAAGATCATGTAGTTCCAACCCCACTGCCATGGGCAGGGACACCTCCCACTAGATCAGGCTGCTCAAAGCCTCATCCAGACTGGCCTTGAACACTTGCAGGGATGGGGTATCGACAGCTTCCCTGGGCAAACTGTTCCAGTGCCTCACCACCCTCATTGCGAAGAACTTCTTCCTAATGTCTAATCTAAACCTACCCTCTTTCAGCTTGAAATTGTTACCCTTTGTCCTATCATTACACTCCCTGATAAAGAGCCCCTCCCCATCCTTCCTGTAGGCCCCCTTTAGATACTGGAAGGCCGCTATAAGGTCTCCCCGGAGCCTTCTCTTCTCCAGGCTGAACAGCACCACCTTTCTCAACCTGTCCTCATAGCATAGGTGCTCCAGCTCTATGAGCATCTTCATGGCCCTCCACTGGACCCGTTCCAACAGGTCCATGTCCTTCTTGTGCTGAGGACTCCAGAGCTGGATGCAGTACTCCAGGTGGGGTCTCACGAGAGAAGAGTAGAGGGGCAGAATCACCTCCCTCCACCTGCTGGCCACAGTTCTTCTGATGCAGCCCAGGATGTGGTTGGCTTTCTGGGCTGTGAGTGCACATTGCCAGCTCACGTTAAGCTTCTCATCCACCAGCACCCCCACGTCCATCTCCTCAGGGCTGGTCTCAAGCCATTCTCCACCAAGCCTGTATTTGTGCCTGGGATTGCCATGACCCAGGTGCAGGATCTTGCACTTGGCCTGGTTGAACTTCATATGGTTCGTACAGGCCCACCATCTTCGTACAAGCCATCCCTCTAGATGGCATCCCTTCCCTCCAGCATGTCGACCATGCCACACAGCTTGGTGTTGGTGGCAAACTTGCTGAGGGTGCACTCAATCCCACTGTCCATGTCTCCAAGAAAGATGTTAAACAGCACTGGTCCCAGTACTGACCCCTAAGGAACGCCACTCGTCACTGGTTTCCACGTGGACATTGAGCCATTGACTGCAACCCTTTGAGTGTGGCCATCTAGCCAGTTCCTTATCCACTGAGTGGTCCATCCGTCAAACCCATGCTTTTCCAATGTAGAGACCAGGATGTAGTGCGGGACAGTGTCAAATGCTTTGCATAAGTCCAGGTAGATGACGTTGGCTGCTCTCCCCTTGCCTACCAATGCTGTGGCAACATCATAGAAGGCCACCAAATTTGTCAGGCATGATTTGCCTTTGGTGAAGCCATGCTGGCTGTCACCCATCACCTCCTCATTTTCCATGTGCCTTAGCAGAGACTCCATGAGGATCTGCTCCATGATCTTGCCAAGCACAGCGGTCAGACTGACCGGTCTGTAGTTCCCCGGGTCATCCTTTTTCCCTTTTTAAAAATGGGGGTTATGTTTCCCCTTTTCCAATCAGCGGGAACTTCACCAGACTGCCATGACTTTTCAAATATAATGGAAATATACACATCCTGTTTATTAAAGCAAGCTGTACAAATGTACAAATCTCTCTACAAATGTACAGTTCTTCTTAGAAGGTCTAAGAGGAACTTCTGTCCTCTCAACTTTTCATTTTACAGCTCTTATAAGACATGCAGACCTCAATCCTAAAGGAATTGTACCTAAGTTATACAATAAAGAAATTTAAAGAATATACAATTACTCATACTACTATATAATTTCTCATTTTCCCTTTACTTAGTCTACTCCTCCAGTAAAAAAAAAATCATCAAAATGAGCAATTATTAAAACCGCAAATCATCATCAGATTATATATCACTGATATGTTCCTTTCAGCTGATGTTTGATAAATTGACTCCAGAAAGAAGCCTATTCTGAGAAATAATACTCAGGAGAATGACTTGGAATTACATTACCAGTTTCGACAGACAGAAATATACCCCATGATATACTCCCGCTTGTCAGAAGCAAACCTGTATCTCATTTAAATATAGAAAATTAGAGGTACTGCTTTTGCAACTCATTTCCAGTTGTGTAATCAAATAACTTTACAGCACTAAGAACGGTCTCAGTATGGTCCATCAGGCACAGAGAAGTTTCTTTCCCTCGGGGAGCAGCAAATCTACACTAGAACAGTATGTTGATGCATTTCCAGTCTGCTTGCCTCCAAAGCCTGTTTTGGGGCTCCCAGGGGTTAACAGTATTTCCTCCCTGACCTTGAAACCACTCATTCACTCCATATTGAGAGGTGGTGATGGTAAATTTTGGGTGACCAAGGAACGCCCTCCCTAGCAGTCACAGACCAGTGCCTCAGATAGTTTGGAGAGTGATGAGGACTCTGGAGACACCAATACAGTTATAGCCTCACCTTTTTCCTGCCGCTGTTCTACAACTTTGCCTTTGCCAGTTAGTGACAGATCATTCCAAAGCAAGACATTTCTCCCAGCTCTGCACTCTGTTTAATGAGTGATGAAAGTTGATAATAGAAATAATTGTTATGTATACTGCTCCAAAAATGACAGAAGAAACACCTATGAGCATTATAATCCTATACTCTTTTCCAGAAAATAAAGATATCTAAAAGCTTACAAGGTTGTTCGACTGTGCACAACTATCATCTTCCTTTTAGCATAATAATCGTTGTGTATCCCTATAATTAAAGATAATTATAGACCATAAAATTTGTACAGCGATTAACCAAAACCAAGATGATGCTCTGTGCTGCCAAGACAAAGACATCCATCACTGAAGTTTCTCCCCCTCCTACTTAGAATTTTCCCCCATTCTATTTCTGCTGCCTTTGGCATTACAATACTTGTATAACTCCAAAATACTAAAAAATCCAAGATTTTGAAAGTGCAATGTTAAATATGAGCTGATCCATTAATTTATCTTTAGTGAAATGAGAATATTTTACAATTATACTCTAACCAAAGAAGCACGTTTACCCCTAATTTCTAGGATGCGTTTGATTTATGTCCTGAAATAATAAATGCCATAATGCCTAGAGATCTGCTTTTAACTAATGCCATTGTAGATACTCTCATTGTTAACTTTACATGTCTAATCCCTTTCTGAATACCCGATTTCTGTAATTTCTATAATTATACAGATTATTCAGGTTAGCTATGCACAAAATATAATGGCATTTCCTTCTTAATGCTATTTTCCATTCAGTTTAACATCCGTTACTAACACTGCACATTTACTACTTCTGCTACATGAGCTTTTGGACAGGAATATTTCAGATACCTTCCTTTGACGAAAGAAAACAGACATTGTATCAAAGCTTTCCATATAACGACAAGGACACTTCCAAATCAGCACACTATTTAACAAAGAAGAACTCAGAACTCTAAATACCTTTGCAAAGGAATTAAATAAAATACACTTCACATCTGCAGAGATAAAATATACAGCCCAAGGGACCAAAAGAAATGCAAGGGAGACATTTCTGAAAGCAACAAAAGATGCAGGCACACTTAAATTGTATTACCACGTTAATTCCTATGCATGTTTGTTGAATGAAATATAATGAAATTTGTAGTTCAAATTTTCTTTTAGATAACTCTAAAATGTGGATTTCATGTACCTTCAGTTGAAAAATAAAAATGGAATATCACGAAGTGAGGCTAGAAGATCAATAGTTACAATATCTTCTGTTTGTGTTGAAGGTTAAAAACCACAACCTGTGATCAGTATTCATGTAATCAAACAATAAACAATACTTCCACCATATAACATAACCAGAAATATGCAACTGTCCTCACAGGTTTTAATTCGGAAGCATATTTGTTTTGTTTTGGCAGGAAGCATTAGGAATTTCTCATTTTCTCTAGAACTGTTTGGCCTAAATTCAAAGGATTTTTTGGATGCACTGTCATCATGGAAGTGCTTTATTTATAATTTAATTTCCAGCCCCTCTGTGGAGAATGCTACCGGACATTTCATTTCATTTCATTTCATTTCATTTCATTCATTCTACTCTCTCTGGAAAAGTGCACACTGCCTGTTTTTCTCTCTATGACTAGAAAAGAAAAAGGACACTATTTAGTGATTTATCTATTTTGTTTAAAGGTTTGTTGAACAACATTCAACTAACGGGTCAGTTAGGATTTTCTGTTCCTAGTATTTGTGGTTTTCTACTCACATACCTGTGACTAGCTCCATAGGTCTCGTGGCACTGCACTCTCATTGAAAAAGTAAGAGCAGAACAAATTCTGCTTTCAGTTCAGGAATTACCCATTAACATCCCATGATTACTTTCTTAAAACAGACTTGTTTCTCCTTGATTTCTAATTTTCACAACAGCAATACCAGTGAAACAAATTAGCAAGCTGCATTTGCAAGAATGAATACTTTTGGTGCCATGTTTGCTCATTTTGAGTACTGCAAAAAAATCAGTGGATTAAGTTACTCAAAACATTTTTAACAGAATAACTCTTTCACTTTGTTCATCTGAAGAAAGGAAGAGAAAATGCTAAGTTTACCCTGAAATGGAACAAGTTTGTCATTTTCATTCCTTTTTCAAGATGAAGGATGAAAAGGGTCACTCATTTCACATTGCCATCTCTTGAACTTCTCAAAAATAAAAACAAATGCGGCTGCAGTCCAAGAAGCATAAGCGGTCATCCAAGAAACTGACAGTCTCCTTTGGGAATGAAAAATGATTGTCAGCGTGAGAGACAGTGGGTGAAGAGATAAATCCCTCGCTGTTCTTAGTTTGCCTGTCATTATTTACTTCTAAGGTCTGACTAGTTTGGGGAGATGTCACGGGATCAGCTGTCAGACTGAAGGCAACAGGACCGGGAAAACAATCTAAATTCCTATTTGAATCATGATTGATCATAACCTGTACCGTGCAATCAGATAAGTATAACAAGGAGACAAAGCAAAAAATAAGTAGTTGTGAGCTCTCAGTTAAAATATTAGCAATAGTATAAAATAATAGTCTAATTTATAGTTGGTCAGAAATGTTCTGCTAAAATGAAGTCTTACTGGAAAATAATGATTTGCTGAAACTCAGGTCTCTTAAACTATATAACAAACTGTAAGAAAAACTTATTTATATTCCTAACAGCTTTGTAGTGGGGCCAAGGAGGAGCGAAGCTGGAGAACACTTGAAACATACATATCAAGTCTTCATGCTTCCCTACAATTCTTAATCTCAAAGTACCTAACAAATAAAAGTATCAGTAATTACAATCTTCATTTTTAAAGCTGAGGGAAGTGAGGAACGATGAGGATAATAAATATCACAAAACCACTAATGAAATCTACTGGTGAGTTGAGACTGTATTATGCTTTTCTACTTCATAGTCTTAGAGTGAACCATGTCTTTTATTCAGAAATTGCTTGTGCCTAAACTGAGCAGTTAACGATGTATCTCCTCCGTTAGAGTGAACCTGAATTCAGACTATCAACTTATTTGGTTTCTGCCATCTAAAGCTGATCAAGCGTTCTCATACGTTTTCTGGCTCAGGCCTCTGTTATCTGAGATTTAAACTGATGGTTAATTCAAATAATGCACAGACCAAGAATTTTGTACTGATAAAATAAATCTGGCATATCAAAAATTTGTTATTTGTATATACGCGAAATATATGCAGGCTTTTTAACAGATAAAATCTTTGAAGCCATGATGTTGTCTTAGTTTTCAGCATTCTTGAAGCGGTTGTAGTTGACAACTTTTTGCACCACTGAGGAAATTTAAGTAAAGAAGAATTATTCATTTTCAAACATCAGAATTTCTTTTTTCATTACGCTAGCAAAACATGAACAATTCAAAGATGAGATTAAAAAGACTTCTGAAATTAACTGTCAATATGTCATAGCTTTACATAAAAAGATAAATTAAGAAACAAAAAAGAAATTATAAAAATGTACATAATTATTTACTTATTCCTGTGTCTTACCACCTCCCGGTATTCTAATCACTACTTTTTGCTGCATCTACCCCTCTCTCTCCAGAAAGAAGTATACATCCCTTTGTTTTTCTTGTCTCAAAACATTTTATGCAGACTACATTACCAAAATGTCAGACAATTTTTCACCTTTATAAATGCTTGATGTAAAGGTGGTGCAGCTTTATTGATATGCTGCAAAGGTTATTGAGTACGTGCAAAGATAATAGGTTGATTACATACATAATTTGTTGACAAACTGCTGTCACATATAGTATGTATAGCTCGTTATTACCAGAACCATTCTGAGCTTTCAAGGTTCCTTTTCAATAAGCCTGTAACCACCAGGTTTTTTGGTTCCTCCGTGAATTATTTTTGAAAGCACAAACATAAATGTTGCACTCCTGCCCTGAACATTCAACCACCTTCCCTCAATTATTAACAATATGTAGCCTATAAGATACACTTAAGCAACCTGTTTCTGTTTAATGGGGTGGTGAGGAAGAGATATATAAATACCGAACAGTTCATCTTATCAGTAGAACAGCATTAGTGTTTTCACTTACTTTCAACAGCAGTTTTTGGTGTAATTTTGAAGCTTCTCTTACAATTGACGTGCAACATATTATCACTTGCTTACAAGTACCAAACAAGGAAAAGAAATATTTAGTGTTCAGGCAGTTTGTCATGGATACAACCAACAAACAGCAACTCTCAATACTGTTCTAACCATTAAATACTGTCTTCTCTATCAGATTAGTGTTGGTAGCCTAATCAGCATTAAAAGAAGTAATGCATCAGGCAAATGCATCAGGCTAAATCACTTGGACTGTTTCTGAAAGCCCCAAAATGACAAATGATCTCAGAAAACCTATCTGAATCTTCCCAGGGATTACAATTCATTAGAAAATGTCCTGAATCTTAGACTATTAATACTGATGTTATACTTTCTGTGTGTTTCAGGTTCCACTTTAAAAAGCCAGCATGCCTATTGCTGTAAGCTTTCAGGAAGACAAAGAAATAACAAGGGAGAAGCTATTTTAACATATTACATGTATTTCCTTGGGAAAACCTGGGAGTGCAAAGCTTTGGACAGTCACAGTTTTCCAGGAAGAAAAATCTTTTCCCCAAGATCTGGAAACCACTCAAAAATCAGGCAATGCTGAAAGTGTTCACAGAAAAAAAATATTTTTTTGGGTCATTTCGCTTATTTTTGTAATGAAACTACTCTGATTTCGAAATCAGCTTTTACTTTTCTGGTTTTCAGATTACGTTCTCTAATTCTCTGTGATCTTTCAGTAAGACTTTTATTAATATCAGTAAGATTGATATTACCACTTTTCATTTTATTCTCCTTGATCTAAAAAGTAACATCAACAAAGTTTGCTGGAGCATTTGTATTCACTAAAAATAGTTGTTCTGATTTGCTCAGAAGCTACACACACAGCAGCACAGAAGAAAACTCCTCAGGAGGGACAAATTGAGTTTTATAGCTTTTTCCCTACAGTAGCAGACAGAAGCCTTGCATCTGTCCTGTGAAAATCAGGTTCCCATTCAATAGCGTCTATCTGAAAAACAAAAGTTCTCCCAAGGGTAGGACTCTCGAGCCCAGCAAGTCTTACCAGGAAAAAAACACTACTGTCAGCTCTTCCTTCAATTTTTCATTTCAAAAGTAACATTATCCTGGAATACTGTGTTCAGTTTCGGTCCCTGCTATAAAAAAAGGTGCAGACAGGCTGGAGAGGGTCCAGAGAAGGGCCACCAAGATGATCAAAGGACTGGGAAGCCTGCCGTATGAGGAAAGGCAGAGAAAACTGGGTTTGTTCAGCCTTGAGAAAAGAAGGCTTAGGGGACGCCTTATCTCCATGTTCCAGTATTTAAAGGGCGGGTACAAAGAAAATGGAAACTCCCTTTTTACAAGGAGTCCCATGGAAAAGATGAGGGGTAATGGGTACAAGTTACTCCTGGGGAGATTCCAATTGGATGCAAGAAGAAAATTTTTCACAATGAGAACAATCAGCTTTTGGAATAATCTCCCCATGGAAGTGGTGGCTTCCCCAACATTGGACACTTTTAAGATTCAGCTGGACAGGGTGCTGGGCCATCTTGTCTAGATCGTGCTTTGGCCAAGAAAGGTTGGACCACATGATCCTTGAGGTCCCTTCCAACCTGGGATTCTATGATTCTATGATTATCCATATTGGTAAAAAAAACAAAACAAAACAAACAAAAAAAAACCCCAAACAAACAAAAACCAACCAGAAAAACTACAAGGAAAAACTGCAAAGTATTTATCATACACTATTTCTTTAGAGCCAGATACTGTGTTCTACAAAAATTCTTTACTATTTCTTTTGTTGCTGTATTCTTCAAGTTCTCATTTGGAGTTCTACTTCCTCTAACATTTATTTCTGTAAGCTTATTTTTTGTGAAGGTCCTCTGTGCATATCTAGATCCAAAAATCCAAGAGGTGGGATATTCATACATATAATGATCTCACTATTCCTGTAGCATTTTATGGATTAATTAGTGTGCCAGCTTCTCAATGTATTGACAGATACCAATTATTCTCCTTAAATATATTCAATTGCTTCTACCATCCTGTTATCAGACTTCTTTAAATCCTTCAGTACCTATAACAGTTAAAGTTCTCCTGCATTCTCAGCCTCTTAATGTTTCAAAATACAATTTTAGACATTGATTCATTAACTTTGACTTTTTGCACATACTGCTGCTTTTTTGGTTTTTTTTTTTTTTTTTAATCTAGGAAAGAACCTTCATGCCTCACAGTCCATGAAGTTAGTTTGATGCAGTAAATTTGAACAGATATGAAGTCTCTTTAACAAAGGCATCTGTTCACATGTTAAGGAATATTGCATATATGAATGATGATGCATCTCTCTTCCTATGCTGTATACAAGCAAATAGTATAGCTATGCTGTCAGCAGAAGTCAAAACATTGGTGGGATGGCATCCTCGACACAAAATCAGAGGTTCCATCTGCAGTCCTTCCTGTCCTTCAACCACCACCTGATTCTGTTAACAGAATTGCATACTGTAAGCTGAACAAGCCACACTTAACCTCAATAGATGCTGGATATTATGGGGAAACACACATATAGTCTATCATATGTTCAAAAAGAACGTGTGAATATTTTTAAAGTTGTTTTGTTTTTTTTAATCTATGTGAAGGAACAACCTGTGCTTCAGCAGTGATCACAGGCATGTGAAAGCATGCACAGAACCAAACATATCCAAAGACAAGTCCTATAATGCCATCGTGGCAAGAAGCATAAAGTCTTCTTTGGATAATACCAAGGAAACTGCTAGTCTTTGATAAATAATTATCCTCTGGCAAGTATTACACAAACCAGTAATACAGACAAAATGTCAGTAAAGATAAGGAGCTAACACTCTGTAAAGCATGTCCTATTTGTTCTGTAAATCTTAAATAATTTTCAAAAATGTGTTTCTTCTGAAGAGACTAAAAATATCACAGTTCTAAACATCAATTACTCTGTTCAAACAGAGCAAAAGATTACAAGGCCTTTTCAGTAGTGAAATCACAACAAATACTATGAATGAGTAGTAAAGGAGGTAAAGATAAACAGATTTCATTCTGGCTATGTTGTGGAATACATCTCCATCATCACTGTATCAATCAGAATTTTATCTGAGTGGTCAACTGCCACTTAATGTCACTGGATAGACTTTTTCAGTCTATTTTATTTGCTTATGTGCCTTCTGGCTCTATGTCTTAGAAAGAGAGACTTTTGCACTGTGTTGGGCATTCAGATATCTGTTTATGAAAATGAAATGGAATTGAAAAAGTCATGTTCGGAGTACCATGAGAGAATTTCTATGAGATAGAGGAGGAGTTAATGACATCAAAATTGAGTCAACATGGTGCCAAAGCTATTTTGTATTGTTCCTTAAAGTGCTTTAGGACTTACAAGGACAATAACATCAGAAAAATAGAACACATAATGCAAGGATTACAAAAAAATCACTTCAGCTCACCCAGAATGACATCTTTCTATATCTGTTCTCCTTTTTGCTGCTGATTCATAACATGCATTGAGGAGTAACAAATAAACATTTACTCTGGCTTGACAGAAAGGGCATACAAAGTGCAGGAAGTCGGGGCTTGCTGCTCGTATTTTCAACTTCTCTGGCTGAATGCTTCTATGGAAGTTTGAAAAGTGGCTCCAAATGGTACTAGTACAGCGAGTGGGAAACAAAATGCTTTTCTTGCACATTTTCTATTTTTTATCTAGGGAATATAAATTAAGCAGCATTCACCATTTTTACACCACTATTTTTACCAATTGTTTTACTAGGATATTAGCATTGAAAGACATGTACAGTAACTGAAGCATGAAACATGGGCATTTATCCAAGTTAACACCATTTGAAATAGAAAAACCATCTAAGTACTTTCTAATGGAGATGCAGAGCCTATGAAGCTTGTGTAAAATCCAATCTTCTTGTAAGTGATAGCTTCTGTCTTCTAGGATTCTGAAACAGGACTGTTACCTTAGGAGGAATCACAGGATCCTCAAAAAGATTTCTTCAACATTCATTTTTCTGAGGTTGTTTAAATTTTTTGACCTTTTTTTTTTTCAAACAAAAATGCCCAAAACTCACAGAAATATAGTAAGTTTTATGAGACCTTTTTTTAAGATCTAAAATGGAACTGAAGGTGCAAAATACAAGAGATGGGTCTAAGAATATCTAATATCTATTGGCTAGGATTACACCTGCATTCGGATGTCTGTCTCCCACAATTCAGATCAGGGTGGTAGAACAGACTATTCTGTCTCTAGCGCTGTTAGAATTCTGGATTTGGTCAGCTCTGTTTTATTGCTTTTACTTAATTCATCCCTATATCCACAACAGGGCGCCTCTGCTGACTGTCTCCTATGATGTAAAAATGCATTCTGTCCCTGCGCTATTATTGGCTCACTCAAAGCTCACAGGCTGACTGAAAAGGGCTGCTGCAGATCCGTACAGCATGTGCTATTGAGGTTTTCTACTCCTGGCTCAGCCAAGGAGGTTTCCAAGAATTACACCTTTAGTGCCTTGGCACAGCTTGTGGCAGCCCTCTAATTCTCTTGTAGAGACCATTTTGACTGTGTTTCAGAGAATGGAAGCAATCCGTTGTCAGGTTCATGGTGTGCAACAGCAGGGATGTCCAAAGCTCTGATTCATCTCAGATGCCTTTAGGGTGACAATAGCTGTATTCTTCATGTTGCTTGATGAAGAAGCAACTTACTGTAGTAATTCACAGCTTACTCTAGTCACAGGTCCCACCATGACTTCAGGGCCACAGCATGTGAAGTAGATACCAACGAGGAGTTTTATGTGGTCTAATCTTAAGCAGGGCTGGCAACAAAATTGGTCTGTCTGCTTAATAAAATGCCTGTTTATTAATACAAATTATAGCACCTGATTTTTTTGTGCTGAACTGAAAATCTTGTGAAATTTCAGGTATTTCCCATTTTAATACACATTTGCCTTTCACTGTACATTTACATAGCATATTCATGGAGATAAATGCAAGAAGAAGCTAGAGAAATATATACTTTATTTATCAATCGCATGCCTTATTCATTAGCCAACTGTTTGTGATTTACCATGTATTTTTAACTACATCACCTAGTAACGAATCTACTTCACCAGAATTTATTTTAATATTCCAAATGAAGCCTTAAGCAGCTGCTATTTCTCATAATACACATTTTTACTAGATCTTATTTTCCTTCATACTGTCCTCACTACAGTGCGAGTCAATGTAAGGAAAGCATATGGCTTCTTCAGGTAGAGGTATGTGGTCATGCCCATAACATGCTTAAATGTATTGTTTTTTCAAGTTACAAGACATGTTGCCTTAAAAAATAAAAACAAATGTATACATACATCTGGTCAGAGACAACCACAACTGAGAATAAATGAAGAGAGACAGATAGATGCTTTTGACTGTGGACAGGATCTATCCAGAGGGATACAGGAGCCCAAAATAGATACTGAGTGGAGAACAGGAGCGAGTGAATGAGTGTGTGTGTGATGGTGAGGATGCTGGTAAATTAATATTTCATAACTCTGAATAGATTTGGAATTCATTTTAGTGAAGAAAGAAATAAGCTTAGGGTTTTTTAGCCAAACAGCATCATCCAAGATTAATTACTCTTTCCTTACATTTTAAGTAGTTCCGTTTACAGAACTGACAGTTCTCTAACAAAACTGGCAATGATTACTAGAACTGAAGTGATACATCTTCTCTATGACATCGATATTTAGAGTAAGTAGACAGACATATAGATTAATCACAGCCCGACATCTTATCTTTGAGGGAAGCAGATCTGCTAGAAAAATAACTGCAAATGTCAAACTATACTATCATATGAAGCTCATATATTTTATCATAATGTTTATGAGAAAAACATTAGAAATAGTTACTATGGTCACAACAGACATGCGGAGAGTAGGTTGGAAGTTATTCTCAGGCATAATGCAGTTTCCTGGAGAAGACAACCATGGCTGAAAATCTTGGTATCCTTTCCTCACACCATAGATACAACTTTAACATATTAATTGTGCCCCTTTTTTTGCCTAACAACAAATGCAAGATATACATCATAAGAATCACAAGAGCATCTGGCTTTTGTTCTAATAAAGTAGTTTGGAATATTTACCAAGCAGAAGAATTGTAACAGATTGAAAGTTCAACAAAACCAAGGGCTGGCGGGATGCCAGTAAAACAGCAGCAGCAACAACAAAGCAGAAGACAACAGTTGTTTTGATATCAATACCTCAAAACTGGGGAATTTCAAACACCATTTTTTGGTACTGGTGAAAAGTGCAACTCTCTTATGCCTCTTTGTTGTAGAACATTTGAAGTATTGTAATATTTTCTATCAAAATTTTCCTTCCAAGCAAGACCATCATGTATACGGTCTCGGCATACACCACACCTCCAAAACAAACTGCAGCCTTTCAGAGTAGCGCACCTTGCCCAGCCAGCTGCTACCTGTGCTGAGGGTCAAGCCACCAGCTGTGTGGCAGCAGCCCCACGTGTCTGCCCCAGACCACATCAACTCTGAAAACGAGGGAAAGGCGGCAAGTTCTCTAATACTCTCTG
This sequence comes from Fratercula arctica, assembly GCA_947846985.1. Classification (NCBI taxonomy): domain Eukaryota; kingdom Metazoa; phylum Chordata; class Aves; order Charadriiformes; family Alcidae; genus Fratercula; species Fratercula arctica. The sequence continues at coordinate 49,781,240 of CANTUZ010000005.1, read as the reverse complement.
AGTACTCTCTGAGCCTGCAACCAAGGAAACTTCATAGAATCACAGAAGGGTTAGAGTTGGAAGGGACCTTAAAGATCATCTAGTTCCAACCCCCCTGCCATGGGCAGGGACACCTTCCACTAGACCAGGTTTCTCAAAGCCTCATCCAGCCTGGCCCTGAACATTTCCAGGGATGGGGCATTCACAACTTCTCCGGGCAACCTGTTCCAGTGTCTCAAACTTCTCTTTGTTAAACAGAAAAAGAGCCCATAACAAGTATATACAAAAACATGGTATTTTCTTACTTCTCAGGCACACATGAGAGCTTTTAATTCTTTGGTCCAAGAGATCACAGGACCATATAACAAAAAAAACCCCTGTAGCTAAATGTTCCTTCAAGTTTCTCTGCAAAACCAAGGACACTCCAATTGGTGCAAATTCAAACCTAGAATTACTGTTCTGGCATTTTAAAGGTCAGTAAGGGAGAGTAAAAGTGGATTGCATGTTTTTATTTTTCATCTTCAGAAGGTGGTTATAAGATTTATGTAAATACAACAAAGCTTTAAGGACATTATGAAAATAGTGTGGCATTTGTCAATATTTAGGATATAACCTAAGACGCTTCAGCTAATTGATCAGTATCGATCATGCCAACATTTTAAATTTACAACTGGTGATGCACAGTATACATTCTTATTTCTGCTCCAAAGGGACCTTCAAATTGGTCACAAAACAACTTTCGTAGTAACTTCACTGTCAGTCAGACCTGCAGTCCGATAGCTGAGAGCATACAAATGAGACCTTTCATTTTTGTGAATAGGGTTGTATTTAACACATGATACATGGTATACATAATGCACAGTGTACTAGGCTGCTGAGGATGACAGCATCTAAGAAATGTAAATATTTTTAATTAAGAGTATTATAGTTAATGTAATTTAAACATGTAAATAAATATTGCTGGATCTTCAACTGTGTTTAATATACATGTAGATTTATGAGAAACAGACTGAACCAAATGTGGTCTTGATGTAATTTAATCAAAGACTTCTTTTTATTCTTTCACTTCCTGCCCTGGACATGTGGAAGAGGCTCAGATATCTAATAATATTAGCTATATTTTGGGGGGAACAACATTAGTGCTTGAAACATCTCAAATTGATTTTTTATAAGCCCAGTACATCAACAGATACATGCAGGTCCTCTGCTAATCTGGTACGCATGTTTGTTTGTTTGTTTGTTTGTTTGTTTTTTGTCAGGACACTACAGATGTACCACTGCCTAATTTAACAGAATCACATAGAGAACATGCTTAAAATATCGCATTTTTCCATTGTCTGAATGCTTTTCCTATGCCCAAAAACGACCCGAAAAAAATTGCAAGTTCTGTTGACAGCCTGCTTTTAAGCGACCTACATGAAAGCCTGAAAAAAAATGAGTATATTTTCTTTCTAAAAACAATACCAGTAGAATACCCTCAAAAGCTTTACATTTTGCCACTGATAATTACATGCTCCCAGACCAGAATATGCTTGCAAACTCAGAGCATGAGAATTAGCGGACCAAGAGCCAAAGTATCAGGAAGATTCTGCAACAAAGTGAAACACTGGGCGGGGAGGGAGGGGGGGTGGGGGAAAACCACAGCAAAACTCCTTGATTGAAGCAACCCAGAGATGATGTCACATGGCATTGCAGGTGCCTGTGAGCACACATTTGAAGAGGCAAGGCTGGTTCAATTTTAAAGTAGCTCTGCATAACTAGTAGTGCCGTTCTCTGGGAATAATTATCATACCATAATAAAATGTGATTTTTTTTTTCATAGTTTATAGCTTGAAGCACAAAGGAAAAAGCATCTTTCAACATTCATTCACGTTCTGTACACAAGATGCCACAATAATTTACATCATGGGCAAAACCTGGAAAACTAAGTGATCTGGTACATCACAAGGTAGAAGGTGTTGTTTTTTTTTTTTTTATACTGACGTCAGTGTTACCAATGTCAAGCAAAATTTGCTTTCCACAAAGGATGGGATTTCCTATTTAAATTTGAATATCTAAAGTATGTTGCTTAAGTCTGACATAGTCACAGTAGACTCTCCTTAAAATTAATGGGAAAAAAATACCCACTTTTATGGGACAATTCATCATGCCTGTCTTAAAAACTCATGTAGGACACCCTTAGAGAACTCAGTTTCCCTTCTCTGGTACAGAAGGATACTATGTAGTTAAAGCTTAGACAGTTTCAGATACCTAAACTAACTAAACTGAATCTAATCCTAAATGCCTTGAAAATTATTAGTCCTGTTGATTCTTTCACATCATAATTACCACACAATAGCTGTCTCAAGCGTTTAACTGGTAAACTCTCATGCAATGAATCGAGGAAGAGATGAAGGCTTCTTCAATGGAACATTTGCCACTGACTACATAAATCTCGTATTCTCTTCAGTCAGTCCTGACCAAGCTCAGAAGCAAACTACTGCTGTGGCTGCAAAAGAAAGTGAAGGTGTTCATTTGGAACCCTCCTTGGTAATGCACCATAATAAGCCAACTGGAGAGAAACATTTGTAGTTTTGGGGAGGAAAAAGAAATTAAAAGTGCTTTTCATAAAACCATAAACAAGCAGGAAGAAGCCAGGCTATCTTTGAATGAAATACAGAAGTTTTTGTTTGAAATCACAAAATACACAAATAAACTTTTATCAGAAAAGACTACAGGGTCAGCGGACAGCCAAGACCTTGCAGCTCCTGCTGTGGTCTCCTCTGCTGAGGAGTCCAAGGTAAGGAGTTGCAGTAGAGAGACAAACCCATGCCCTTAATAGTGCTGAGCAGATGAAAAAGCTCTCCTTCTTCAGACAGTTTCCTTTCGGAACACTCTCGAAAAAGAAATTGTAGCTTTTCTTGAAAAATCTATGTTTTCTCTCTCAATACTCCACAGAGATCATCACCATGTAAATGACTGTACTCTGAATAATTTCTTTTGTGACAAAAATCAAGAATGTTGCCCTGATTATTTTGGATGAGAAGAAAAAAACAAACCCAAATCTGAAGCCCCTCTTCAATCTCAAAATATGACACTATTCTCATTGACATTTTTATGAACTTCCTAGAATCCACTGACAGCACTAGATTTGGCCAGTATTCTATGAATATTTTTATTTCATTCTTGCGTGATATGTTAGTGGTTGTAGGTTTTGCTGGAGAATTGATTAGAATTTAGTATTATACAGATACAGCTGATAAAAGCATTAATCAAAGCAGAAGCTGTGAACAATAGATGAAGTGTCTACACAAAAAAAATGATGCAAGACAGAAAGTATCAAAATAAATAAAAAAACCTTCAAAATAACAGAGATAAAAGGACATAAAGCAAACATTTACTGAAAATAAGGTGACTTAACAGTTTGTGATAGGGATGGAATGTACACCCCTGAAAAGGATGTAAGTGTAGTCTGGTAAGTTTTGATCACTGTATAAAAAGGGCTGTCAGAAACCACGCATGCTTTGTATTGGTCTCGGGAAACCTGCATAACATTGTACTAATGCTTTGTACTAAGGTACACACACATCTTGTGTGTGAGACCATGAGCATGTTAGGGCCACACGTTGTAGACACTAGATAGGGAGGAACCATTGCCACTGAACCCAGCCTGCGCTCTTTTATGCAACAGGAACAGTGCTGAAGTTTCCAGACTACAAAGTAATGGACCACTGGCTATAATTCAACAAAATAAAATAATACGAAAGCAATAGCATTGTTTTCTTTTTCCTCCCCTCTGAAAGGGTCAAATTAAAAAGGGATATCAGGTAGCTAAAAATTGTCACAGCCAGACAAAAAGCAGCAGAAGAAATGAAGAAATGCTACAAAATCAGCAGTAATTTCTCAATCTAATTGACAATAAAGTCTTTTGTTCTTTAACTTGGCCCTAGAGACCAAAAAAGATAATCACAGTAGCCAACCAAAAGCCCTCCTATATAAGATCAGTGTCTTTCTGTGTATCACAAAAGGTGGCTACTAGGAAGAAGCTTCATAAAGATATTCAGTTGACACTCTAATAGTACTAACCTATATGGAAGTTCTGCTATGCAGAATGCACACAGAAGTGCTTGCCTGGGTACACACACTACAAATTCCACAGCTTCAGACAGTAATTGAAACTGATGAAACATCGATGATTTAAAATTACTTAAGACATTACCCCTTTTGCCCCAAAGGAAAAAGTTTACCCTAGTACTTCATCCCTACATATTAATAATCAGCACTTATAATTTAAAAGATACATTAGGTCTTCAAAGTCAATATCGTTACAGTACCTCCCACAGTTCCCTCAAAAATTTGCTTAAATAGGAAGAATAATTTCATTCATAACAATAAACTTGGAACAAAAATAAAAGTACAACATTGTGCACACTTACAAGTATGCACTGATACATTAGCAGCACGGGAACCTATTATTATTATTATTACAAAATGCATTCCTGAAATTGCAAGGATTCAAAAACATTTTTGTTTCAAGTAAGTTTTTAAAGAGTATGATCTGTCTAACATGTTATTAGGACCTCTTCAAATGAAAGGCGAAAAATGGATTAATAACAAGGAGCATACTGATTGAAAACTAATTACTATTATCACAGCTAAATGATATTTTTTGCATGCAAGCTGAAGCTGTGCATTTTTGATACAGTCCCCTAACATATTGTCACTCATTTCTCTGCCCTTAGTTAGAGACATTTTCTGTTGAGTTGAAAATAACAGTGCCTCAAGTAACTATGCAGTATAAAATGCTTCCAGTTAGCAGCCAATTCTTTAACAAGAGAAAGAAATAAATTAATCATGCACAAACAGTGTTTTCAGCTGAAGAATACTATCCACATAAAAACCCTTAAAAATAATACATACCCAGATTATTATCGGCACTATTCAGATGATTAATTTTTTTCCCCCAAGTTACACAGCAATAAAACTCCTAACGCAGAATTTCTATTCCATGAAATAATGGTATTTTGTAAAAACGCTGAATTTGCTGAATCAGGAAGAAGTCTAGAACACGAAATACACTGAAGACAGTAAGGAAACATAAGAAAAATATCAGGAGCTGCCTCAGGTTTATGGACCCTCAATGCAGTGTCAGTACGCAAAAATCCCATATACTGAATTGGGGTTAATTTACCCCGAGAAGTGAAGCCTGCACAGGGCAAGCCTTCTCAAAGCATTGAGAGCTCCAACTCCAAGCCCATCTCCCACACCTTCGGGGTCCCTGTCGCAGACCTACACCAGGGCCCACCAGTCCCCCTTCGAGCTGGGTTTCCAGGGCTGCCAAACACTCACATTAGACTGCAGGGGATCAGTAATAGGGAACCACCAGTTTGTAACCGGGACTACTAGGGCTTGGTATCTCTTCGTACTGGGAGAGCCTAGCACCAAAAAAGCACAGTTAGGAGCACAGCCCAAATTCTACCCTCCAGGCTTTGTGGCAGACAGCTTTGGTTATAGAACTGCGTTTAACTGGCTTCTCACATATTGCAAAAGCACTGGTATTACTAAAAGTTATCACGTGCGCTGTTGTGATAAAAGACCGAGGACATATATTTTAGTTTCCACCACTTTGCATTTTTTGATGCGAAAAAATTTTCTTGAAAAAACGTAGATCGGTTCTCATGAGTAGCTGCATCACCCTGTTGCTGCCAGAATACCTTTGATTGCTGAATGTGCTGAAAAACAAACACCCGCCGCACATGTGCCTAGTTATCATGTTAAGCGCTATACTGAGTCACATATAACTAAACTAGTCCTGCGTGTAGTGCATCTTTTGCTACCCTTTTACAGAAACAGGCACTAGGAGTCAGTACCTTCCAGAAAGCAGGGAGAAGAACTGGGCATCATAAAATTACAAATGCTGTAATAGCAGGAAATGTAAATGATGGGATGTCATACACGGAAAGATGAAGCTTCTTGCTCAGCTACAGCCAATAGCCACACAGTCATATTAGGCCAACTGCAATCTAATTTTTTGTCTGGACAATATGATGGCACTAATTCATTTAATTTTTGTTTCAAATGGATCTCTTTATCACAAAATCTAATGAGCACATCACGTAAAAGATTTCACCTTCAAAATGCAGTGACAAAAAATCTGTTTTCTTTCCCTAACAATAAAAATTCGATCTTAAATCATGTTATCGTGACACTGAAAGTATTTATGAGCAACAACAACAAAATATATAGACATTGGTAAGGGATGACTGGTGATTTTATTTTTCCCCGGTACAATCCTGCATGAAGCTACAAATACGGTTCGTCAACTTCCTAGTTAAAACAAGAACCTCCAATTTTTTGGCCACTTTTGCATCTTCTTATTGTCAGTCTTTCAGCAGAGAACACAGGTACGCTGCAGTTCCCGTTGCAGACCTTTTAGATCCCAGCTTGGGAACTTCTGCCCTACTCTACAGTTGGACAGACAGATTCAAACAACTCTTTTCTTCAATTGATAAGTTATTTGCAAAAAGACTATCTTTTATTAAGTAATTTATTACTTAGAGTTGTTAGGAAAGTTCACATGAACAAAGACAAGCTGAGTGGCTGTGTGGCAAACCTCACATTTAGGCTCTCACTAGTCACTATATATAAAACACCACCCCAGTCAGCTGATACAATTTCTACTCTTGGACTGGAGCTTTTCTAAAAAAAGCGACAGAAATCATCCTGCAAATACTGCATAATAGCATGCTCAAAATCCTCCTGTGCAAGTGCATGACTATTTGGATGACAGATATTCAATCCCCAAATACTGGAGCCAATAAAATCATCCTCACAAATGTTTGTGCGCAGAAAAGACTGAAACATCATCATCAACAAAGCTGAATCAATTAGCCTTCCAAAAGTCAAATGAATACTCAGAGATCCAACATCAATCTCAAGAACTGGACCTTTATCAGGCAAGAAATGCTTACGGCAATGAAATAAAACATAAACAGAAAATTTAAGATTGTCGTCCCACTAGCAATATCAAAACCAATATTTTTACTGAACAGCAATAATGCTCAGTACATATTGCTGTGAGAAAGAATAAATGTCCTTTTTTGCCTTCCCTTGTGTACTAGTGCATTAAGTCTGAGAAGGTCATTAATATTACTTAGTGTCTTCTCAAAACTGAAGATTTTAATCAGAGTTTACATTTCTGTCAGCCACTGCATAGTCTTGTTTTTGCAGTTCCTACTATAAAAGGTCACAATACTGCTATTTTGGGGGAGGCTAACAAATAAAGACGTTTATCTAGTGTCAGGTCATTTTGCTGACCAGGTAGGCCCTGTATAACTTTTTTTTTTAAAGCTTTGTTATCAATTACCATTAATCTTGACTTGTGTTGCTATGGATTTTCCTGAGCGAAGGTTATGAATGTGTAGCACAGTCTGATGAAGATTAATGTGCAGAGTAAAACAAGGGGACAAAAATACCTTCAAAAGGTATGACCTCAGACACAATCTGTCATATTACCTTATCTGCTGCTGTGATAAAAATAAATTAAGAAACATCTCTAACCAATGGTTTCTTTGATAAAGTCAAATCATAATCACTAGCTAAACAGAACATGTAATCAATATTATAGTAAATGTATCACACTTACATGTTGTTCAGAACACCCAGTAGAACATCAGCCCGTTTGCTTTCTGCATCAATTAATAATCATGATTTCTCGCAACAAAGAAATTCATTTCTGGGGAGACAAAAAAAAAAAAAAAAAACCAAACAAAACAAAACATGAGGTTAAATGATTGGCAGTTTTTTCAGTATTCATACTGTGGTAATATATGAAAATGTAAAATCTCAGCTGGGCAATTTACAGGAACATGCTACAATTTCATTACAAAACCTGCATAATTAAATCTTTATTTGTGAGGGTGGACGTGCTATTAACATTTTATGAGAGTCAAGAATATATTTCATGCATAGGTAAAAAGTTACTTGAGCTGCAGGGAGTTTCTTTATTATTTCTGTTTTATTTTGTTCTGCCAGGAGCAAAGTTTTTAGTTTTCAGGAAGCATTCCTTTCCAGTTTCAACCAAAAAGACCTTTCACAAATACTCTAAAAGAAAATGGAATCTTGGCCAAAACCCCCCATTTTTCTTATGAAAAAAAAAAATCACATTTTCCTTGAATATTAATGGTAGAAGGATCTGAAGGAAATCTTGTAGATTATATCCCAGGGTACCTCCCTTTATCCCTTTTCAGTATTTGTTTCTGAGAATACACGAAGAAAAGAAAAAAGTAGGCTGAAAAATAGACTCTTACAGTGAAATCAATTTAACAGTAGACTCCCAAGAAAATGAAGAATCTCTATAGGTTGATATAGTACAATTTATGAGATCCAGTTCATTCCGACTGTTCTGACAGAAGCTTAAGAGAGTTTAACATTTCCTCTAGTAGAAAATAAGATCGATTTTAAAAATTTTTACCTCTTGCACCTGTAAGCAAATATCTTCTAGTTAACGTGGTTAGTAAGTTTTATTCCTTGCTTACCCTAAAATATCAAAACATTTCCAGTCAGTGCTGTAGAATGTTCCTTGCTGTCAACAGGAAATTTCAAACATTTTTCATAAGTGACCCTATTCCTGCAGATTCCTGAATTATGATTTTAAACCTGGTGACAATAGGCTTGGGCCTATTACTCTTTGCGACTCCCTGTGAACCAGTCCTCAGCCATCCTACAGACGAGGATGCTAAATACTGAGGAAAAAGAAATGGCTTAGAAGCTTTCAGTAATTTTAAAGCTGTCAAAACTGAGAGAAAATACTACCGAGGGTGAGCTGCAGTGAGAGAATCTGTTAGGTTGTCTAATAAGTCCACTTAGTATCTAAAGCCTCATCAAATACTTATAAAGAAGCAAGTGATGGCCCACAGGTGCTCATGGAATGAGTGCAGGTAGCCTGATACAGCTCTCCAGTTTTGTCAGCCCTTCATGCAACAGTGATTCTGACATATTGCATTTATCTATGCAGACTGGCTGTAAGCATACATGGCCAAATTTACCGTGGCTTACAGTGTTAGAAATACAGATATAGAAACGCAACAGTACACTTATATGATTAGAAACATCTCAAAAGAATCACCTTGTTCTGGTAATTTTCAGGCACACATCAGTAATCTGGACTTTTAACAAATCTCACCCTTCATAACTTTGGAGTTACGCAAATGAGAACAAATGTTAGAAGCTTAAAAAGTACAAAATACAGAGCTACATCTACAGGCTGGTAACCGGGTATGCAAATTATTTTTCATTGACAGTTCAGTCCTGACAGCTATGTGGAAAATCATTTGCTCCTCTCAGAAGGTGCTCAGTGACTCTTATTTCTTAGCCAATTAAAAGGGGCTCGTTTGTGCTCAGTTCCTTGACAATTCTGCACTGAGGACTAGAAATCAGTGTGATGAGAAAGCACAAATTTAGAAGCAAAGGCATATATTTGAGAAACAAATTATAAACCCAATGTGCTGTAGTGGAACTCTTTAATATATCTCGTATGTGAAAAGCAAGTAAGGCTGGCCAGTCTGTGTTGGCAGAAAGCAACGAGTGCTTGCCTAAAAGGTGCAAGACTTTTAGGCAATGAAGACTCTTCTTACAGAATCTGTCAAAGCAAATTGCCTTCCCTTCACTAACATAGTCTTATAGAAATATACATTCCTTTAAACAGGTGGAAAAAAGCTAGGTGTTGAGACAGTAGGTAAAACTTCTTAGTATATAAGGTGAGGCAAAAAATAAATGACAATAAAAGAAAGATAGAAATACTGCTTAATTCTTCTGTTTAGGATATTCTCAATAACACCTAGCCTGGTCTGATGACTTACAGTTGTCCAAAAGTCATATACGGGTTCACAGGGAGTAGAGAAAAGCATCATATGAAACACAGTAAAATAATCTTTAAATTTCTAAGCCAGATAACTGTAGCCCTTCCTTCATCAAACTATGTCTCCTATTAAAAAACTTCCAATTCATTCAGGATCAGGTAAAAGATAACTTATTCCTGTCTAAGAATGTAGCAGTTTGATGCAGCCTCTCAGCCTTGGATTATATAGTTAAGTTTTGTTTCACAGACGTGTACTAGGCCACATAGTACTAGGACTGATAGCTAAGAGTATAGGTGTGGTTAGGTCCTGCAGATGACTACTACAGAAATATCTAGCTGCTGAGATCATCTACATAATGTGAATATACGGTATATCGAAGCATGTACAGTATATACAAGCAATGATCACTAGAATAAAAATATTACAAATTTGAGAGAGAGAAAAATTAAATTAAATCAGAAAAATGTAAAATTTTTGAAGAAAAAAAAAAAATCCATTTACTGATGTTTAAGAACTCATCAGTATGGAGCATCATAGAATACAGCCCTGGGAAGAGGAAGAGTATAATGGTTTTACAAAACAAATCTGCAGTAGAAAGATGAGGTCCTACAAAATACTTTGTCTCATAGCTCATTCTCAATTAGTGACCAAAATCGTCACTACTAAACATGAAGATCTGGATGGTCTTATGTAAAAACATTATAAGTTTTTATAAACATTTCTGCAAGTTTGGTATGAGTTAAAGGTTTAACAGAGGCATTCATAATACCAAGCGTAGAAAAAGTAGTAGGAAAAGAGTGTAAACGATAATGAAATAATCTAAAGATTAAAACACGTTTAATCAGCATGATGCATTATTACTGTCATTATTACATTTTTGTGCTGTTATTATACTAATATATTTTACACAAACATTAGTCAAGGCTGTTTTAATTAGCTATGTCTACACCACCAAGGGACTTCCACCTGAAAAATTATAGCTAAGAGAATGATAATGATTATACGTGGCAACTTTAGAGACTTAGCAAAATACGCACGATTTATCCAATATCCATACCTCCAGAGTAATGCCATTTACTTTCCTTTGTCAATAGCCTAGAAATACAGGATTTCAGAAGAATTCAACTAATCATCTAACACACACATTGATTTTCTGAAATAGAATCAAGGATCTTCAGAGGGCCTTCTGCCCGCTTGCCCTCCAGTTACTCCTATAAACTATTAGCAAAAAGCATCCCTGACATTATTTTTCCATTGTTCTGTTATTCTTCATATCATTTTCTCAGTGTCTTTAAGCAGCAAATAAAAACAATAACAACTTGTCTCACCTACAGTGAGCATGAAAAACACTGATCGCCGCCCTCAGTGTAACAACCAACACTACAGTCCTTTGGGGTTTTCACCTTCATTTTTTTCCTGCTATCAGAACTTTCATATTTGTCAAAACTTATGCAGAACCCAGACATAAAGAAAATGCCCCATCCACTGTTAAGCCCTGTTCCCTGCAAGTTCTTCAACATTAACATTTCCTATTACTTAACTACATCCAGGACATCAGGATACGATAAATATAAAGTTTATATACATCTGCGTTAACTCATTTTCCATTATTCTTGCCTGAATTTATTTCCTTTGTTATTAACTATTAAAAATAATCCAATAACTCACTTTTTGGTGAAGATTAATAGAATAAGGTCAAGGAATACTTCATCTTCTCTTCAGACATTTGTTATATGCTCACTTATCCCTATAATATCCTACAATATCTTTCATATTTTCTTACATCTAATATTTTTATAAAGCCTTATAATTCATTTGGTAGTTATAGTTCAGATTTTGCCACAGCCTTTCCAAATTTATCCTTACACAGGCATTGCTTCTATATGGAGCTACGGTTTCTTTATGCTATTAATGGAATTCCTTTTTTTGATGCTTAAATTAAGAACTGAGGCTACCATGCTTCTTCCCTATCACACATCTTTTTTTTTTCTTTTTTTTTTTTTTTCCTCCACAATAAGGACAACCCATAGCACTAACATACAAAGTAAATTAATTTTATGGATGACAGAAAGAGACACTGGGTTGACGCAAGGCCAACCAATTAGCCCACAACAAAACCTGAAACATCATCTGGATTTACAGTGTTCAGTGCTAGTCAGTCCCTTTAAATTAACTTAGAGGAGCATAGAGTAATAGAGGGGACTAAAACAATGCTTGTAATGAGCAAATTAGGAAGAAGATGTAACAACAGAGATTTGTCTGCTGAAAAAGACCACTGAATTGTGCCTAATTTCAGCAATGCTGGGGAAACAGAAATGCCAATTAAGGACTTGGCTTCACGTTCAATTTTCATCTTGAAAATGGATTAGCGTACCTGGATCTTATATAACACTGCTCTTACATTTAGAATTAATTCTTTACCTTAAAAATACTAGAATGCCAATACAGCAGAGTGGTATGGACAACTACTCAATCAAAATTCCTCTGGGGATTCTGAACACAGCAACTGTCTTAAGAGCCAACACACCACCAGTACAAAACAATTCAAGTTAGCACTGGCCTTATTCAAACAGAAATTTCAGAAGTTACACAGCTACGCAGAATTAACTGTAAGAGCTCAGGTTTTGATCAATATTTCTACGGCTAAAAAGTCAAGCAATAGATAACTGCAACACATAGGAAAGCTCAGCTTTAGTTTTATGTTTCATCCAGAAGAGAACGTGACAGTTTCAAACTCTTTTTCTAAGGCACTGGTTCAATACAGAGTTATTAGGGTAAAGGAGTGCCTACAATTCATAAGCTTACCTCCTTACACATTTTGTTTGTTTGTTTTGTTTGTTTTACAACTGCAGCATAAGGAACAGTTAGTGAAAGCTGCTCATAGGAAGGGAATTGAGTAGCACCTTAAGCTTCCAGGTGTGTTATAGAGTTTGCAAGAAATTACTCAAATTATTGCAAAATGTGCTGCAGCTGCAGGGACAGTCATGATGTCAGGTGGTGTTGCTTGGGGGTTCAAGAGTTGTGCCGTATCTCACAACCAAATTACAAAGGCTTGGGAGTTTTTCTCTTGCAGCACTACTAGATAGACTTTCTCTTTCCTTGTACAACCTCCCCCTCTCTTTCCTTCATAAACTAAATGCATTGAGCGATGCCAAGTACTGCCCAGGCAAGACATTATTTTTAGTTCAATCAACCTATTTTCAGAATTTATCAACATCATGAAAGACTGTGGAATCTTTTCAGAGCCCAGACAGTCCTGCTGCCTCCCAGTAAGAGCTATTTCAATCTGGCACATTGGCTGTTGAGGCTATACTGCAAATAATGTAGGCATTAGCTCATGTTTTCTCCATTTTAGCCAAATGCTTTACAATTCTCTTTTGAACATTATTCCTGTATTTCCCATTTTTAAAAAGTGCAGGATCAAAGTTCTGGAGAGAAAAAGACAGCAAAAAAGAAAATTCTGCTTCATTTCTGGCAGTCTGTGTGTGCTACTGGGTGTTGTAGTCGGCAGGATGGCAAGTAATATCATCAATTATTTACAGAGGCATGGACTGAATCCGAGTCCCAAATTCTCAGAAGAATGGGCTCATGACCCTGTCCTTTATGCAGTAAATAATCAAGTCACCGGTAATTTACAGAAGCATGGAGTGAATCAGAGTCACAGCTTCTCAGAAGAATTGGATCATGACAATTGGCATAATTGAGAAGGTGTTGAAAAGCAATTAGGGGCCACGCAAAGGATGGAAAAGGGAAAGAAGTTATCTTGAAGATGCTAGGTACTAGCGGAGGGCGACAAAAATGATTAGAGGGCTGGAGCACCTCTCCTATGAGGACAGGCTGAGAGAGCTGGGGTTCTTCAGCCTGGAGAAGAGAAGACTCTGAGGAGACCTTATTGCAGCTTTTCAGTACTTAAAGGGGACCTACAGGAAAGACAGGAAGGGACTCTTCATCAGGGAGTGTAGTGACAGGATGAGGGGTAATGGTTTTAAAATAAAAGAGGGTAGATTTGGACTAGATATAAGGAAGAAAGTTTTCACAACAAGGGTCGTGAAACACTGGAATAGATTGCCCGGAGAGGTGGTAGATGCCCCATCCCTGGAAACATTCAAGGTCAGGTTGGATGGGGCTCTGAGCAACCTGATCTACTTGAAGATGCCCCTGCTCATTGCAGGTGCATTGGACTAGATGACCTTTAAAGGTCCCTTCCAACCCAAACTATGATCCTACCTGTTTAGAAGCTGCATATCAAGAAAGGGAGTACAGAAAACAAAGGAGCAGGACCTAATGTAGGAAGGCAACTGAGTTGCAACTGTCTTTAAAAACTGAACAGCTGCAAAAACAATTACAGGAAGAAAAGGAAAAAAGACAAAAGTTGGGAGAAAAGGTGGAAACAATGCTTGTACAAGCTCCTCGCCCCCCTGACATCATACAGATTAGGAAACTGACGGTATCCCCTGACGATTGAGATGGAGACATCTAGGGTGGTCCTGATGATAGTGCGCCAGAAGACAATCCTTTGTTCCCCACAAATCTTCTTGAATATGAAGCCAGACCCATTGTTAAAACAGAAAGAACTGTGGGACCTCAGGGTGGTCATCTGCAACATACTACACAAACCATCCCCTGGGATCTCTTGCAATTGGCAAATCCGCAAGAGAGGTATAGCAGAAAACCAGGTGAAATAAAGTGAATACTTGATAAATCTCTTTATCTTTCTCCCTCTTCCCCTCGGAGAGAGAGGTGGGGGAGACCATCTGCCATCTCATCATTGGCCAATCTGGCCAAACCCACGACATTGTGGCAAGTATGCCTCAGTGAAGGTGATCAAATAATGTTGAGTGAAGGCGAAGCAAACAGCTGTTGGGGTCTGTAAGTTTTCTTACATTTAGGACCCAACCCAACAAATGCAGCCCATTCTATCACCAGTGCAGCAGCCTATTGGGCTGGAGGGACAGGCATCATGGAGCAGGGTGAGCCCTCCATGGACTCACTTAAATCTCTAAGTGAGCTCTCTAGAGCCGTGATAAAAGCCACTTACATGCAAGCCATGCCTAAACAAGATGTCCCACTATCTGCTACAGTAGATTTTGCAGTGTTAAAACGACAGATTAGAGGAGCCCCAGCAATTCTTAAAATCTATCTATTTGCAAAATGGGATTAGATTAAAAGAAATACTGAATAATGCTCCCAAACAACTCTCTACCTGGGTAGAATTAATGCACAGCATTGTTAACTACAGCCATGAAATGGGTCAGGACGATGCACCAGCGGAAAAAAACCACCTGGATCCCCAGGGAGGAGATCACAAAGTACGGCCTGTGAAACAGTGAATAGATACCAAGTAAAAGAAAAACAAGTAACATCCAGAAGGCAATGGGACCTGCCTGTCCGGAAAGTGGAGGCTTATCAGTGGATAAGTGATGATGGCCCACACATTTTAATTCCAGTTGGTTCTCAAAGACAACTGGTGAAGTTTTTAAAAGATATGGAAGCACAAATTTCTATACTAACACAATGAGATGTCAAGAAGCTGGGCGTGCAGTCCAGATAGCAAAAAGTTAAAATCCCTGGTGTGAACGAGTGACTATTGTGTGCCAAACTGACAAGGTCAGTTTATGGCTCCTGGGCGAGAAGCGCATGTCGACTACGCACGTTGCAATTAAAGATCATCATGAAAACATTTTAGGTTTTGATGTTCTAAACAGGCAGACCTGGTGCCTGCTGGATTGCAGTGTGTGGTCCCTCGAGTCAAACTTTGACCCTAACCCTGATAGAAATAGGAAGGCCGCAGTGCGGGTGCTTCGCACAGTCCCTGAACCACCTGTTTCAAAAATGACTAATGTACTGCAATATCGACTTCTGCTGCGGCATGAAATGCAGTTTCTGAAGACGTAGCTGATTTGGAGAAACAACAAATTATTTCCAGAACCCACTCCGGATATAACTCACCTATCTGGCCAGTTCAGAAACCAAACTGGAGGTAGTATTTAACAGTTGATTACTGGCGCTAATACAGGGCCACTAATGGCCGTTGCACCAAGCATTGCAAACTTAATGGCTTCTTTGCAAGCAGCTGCACACCCATGGATGGCAGTGCTAGATGTGAAAGATATGTTCTTTATGGTTCCCTTGAAGGAGGAGGATAAAGAGCAGCTTGCTTTCGCTTGGGAGGGAATATAATAATACCTTTAACAGACTCCCACAGGGGTATAAACATTCCCCCACAATTGCTCATGCTGCACTTGCTGAAGTTTTACAGTCTCACTCCCCTAAGATGTGAAACTGTACCAATATATAGATGATATTCTGATTGGAGGAACTTCCCCTGAGACGGCTGGGGAAGCGGCAGCAGCAGTGTGGCAAGCACTAAATAAAGCAGAAATTGAGATTCCACCCAGAATATGTCAGGGACCAAGTAAGGACGTAAAAATTTTTGGTACTTGGTGGATAGCAGACAGTGCAATGATTCGTCCAGATAGCTTAAGAAAAATCGAAGAGCTGCAAATGCCCCAATCAAGGAAGGAATTACAACAATTGATAAAACCTTCAGGACGTTGGAGGAAGCATGTGCCTGGATTTTCTATTTTCCTGTCCATTATACTCACTTTTACAGAAAGGCGAATCCTGGGAGTGGAAACTAGAACATAAAAAGGCAGTAAAAGCTGTAACTGAAGAATTAAAAACATATCAGTCACTGGGACCAGTACACCTCCGCAACCCTACTATAGCCAAATAGGGTTTTGCTGAATAGGCTACTTAGTGTAACCTATTCCAAACTGGCCCAATGGGCCACAAAGATCTTTATTGTTTCGCTCAACTGCATTTAAAAAAAAAAAAAAAAAAAAAAAAACCAAAATCAAAACAGAACAATGATACTCTGAATGGGAAAAGGGACTTTTATTTTCAGTCTGAGCAGTTAAACACGTTGCGAAAATACCTCAGGGACAACCTGTGCAAAATGGAGAACGATTTAATTTACCAGAAGCAATCCTAAAGGGGACTGCTCCCCCAGAAGGGGTTGCACAAAGCTCCACTATCAGAAAGTGGTGTGCTTACCTAATAGTAGTTGCAGAAAATACACAATTAACTGAATGACACACTAAGGTTTCCAAATTGCAGATGCCCACAAACACAGACCCTTGAGCATTACAACAACCTTTTAACCTTCAACCACTCTGGATGCACTGCCCCTCACTGAGGCTACATCAACGGAAAACATTTGGTTCACAGATGTTTTAGCAAAAAGGGTAAACTATAAAAGGCAATATAAGGCCGTTGCATTAGATATTATCACAGGCAAACAAGTAATAGAGGAAGGTGAAGGCAATGCAGCAGAGAAATAAGAGCAGTTATTCTGGCAGCACGAAATGGAGCCAAAATGTTATACGTAGACTCTTATGCTGTGTGGACCGGTGCCACACAGTGGCTCTGTCAATGTGAAAGCTTGAATTGGGAAGTAAATAGATCCCCAGTTTGGAGAAACCAAGATTGGCAACTATTACTAGATATAGCAAGAAAAACACCTTTCAAGACAGGATGGGTAAAAGTTCATGCTGGGGATAATCAACCAGCCACAAAGTGGAATAAAAAGGTAGGTGAGCCAACTAAAATTAGCAAAATTACCTTAAATCCTTAGTGGTATCGAATGGGAGAATGGTTACACCAAAATCTAAGCCACACGGGTAAAGAAACACTGCTGCACAGAGCAAAGGCTGGCCTATAAACAGAAAAACTTGTGAAACTATTCCTACAGAATGTCCCCAGTGTAGACTGAAATTACAAACAGATCATCCTGTTAAAGCACCACCTCTACATATCAATGAAAGGAAAACATGGCGAATTGATTATATTGGACCTTTCAAATCCTCTGCAGGATATCGATACATCCTCACAGGAGTGGAAGTAGTCTCTGTCTTGCTTATGGTAACTAAGTGTCAGAAAGTCGGTGAGTGAAATACAGTGTAAGGCTATCATTTTGGTTCTCAAATCTACCTCCTCTTGATGCTATCCAAACGAATAATGGCTGACATTTTTTTTGTCTAAGGAAGTGCAAGATTGGGCAAAACAAGAGGGAATTAAATGGGCATTCCACACCCCATACTACCCTTAATCAAATGGGATGGTAGAAAGAGCTAATGGCTTATTGAAAAGGAATCTCAAATCATATGAGGCTCAATGGGATACAAGCCTTCCCAAAATACTCCATCAATTAAATAATCAATATGGGCACACTATAAGCCCTGTAAGCCAAGCATTCTTTGTAAAAACTGAGCTCAGCGCTCCCTCCACCGGGAAAAGAGAATATCCAAGAACATTACAGCCAGGACAGTCTGTGATGGTCAATTTACCATCCATAGGTAACGTGCCTTATGACCTTAACTAAACCTCGTGGCCCACTTGCCTAGGAAGCTATCAATAGCAGTGGTGCAAAACACAGAATTCATGCAGGATGGATTTTTCCTTCATTTTAACACGGTAACCTGTTCAGGCTCTCCCCACCGAAACAAATCTCTATTTTCTCTTACAGTATCCTGCAGAATGGCAAACAGAAATGCTGTGTTCGTGTTACTTTTCCAACCTGTAACAATCCTACTCCTCCTAACCTGTGGTCAAAGAACCCTAGAGTGGCCATGGTGTCAAGCTCATATTAAGAATACTGGGACCATGGGAACACTCTCTGGTAAGGGAAAACTAAGTCTTTACATCGTCGTCATGCATGGAAATAAAGTATACTTAGAGAATGAGTGGAGCTGGTACAAAGATGAAGCTTATGGCAAAGTTTCCTTACTTCAGGGAACAGCAGGGGAAGAAATTAAAGACAGGTGCCAGATGATCAATGGGTCCACCCATGAAAAGATGTATGAGATTTCTATGTACAACATTACATCAAATCCAACAACAGAATGGGATACAACACTGCACCACTGGAAGAAAATTAACCTGTTGGCACAAGTTTACCTTAGTACAGCCTGTTTTGGTAGTTTGTATTTTGTCCTGCTATGGCGTGGGACTATCATTTAAATGTAAAATAGACATTATTGAGTCTAGCACAACAACATCTACCTCACTTACTGTCCACAGTCATTATAAAGGACAAGAAAACTCAACCACACACATTTTTGAAATTAGACCATATGTAATCAAAAATACAGGTCAATTAACAAATATTTTTTAACCCATCATGGTCCCTCAAATGAGTGGAACTATCAATGCAGGTTACTATCTCTTGCTCACCAAGACTAAGTATGTTTTATGCAGGATGGTTAGCATGGCTGCATAGACAAAACCTCACCTCTCCAAAATTATCAAGAAGAGATGTGACTGGTATCTTATGAACAGGTTTTGAGCGTATTAAATAGCATGGACACTGAAGTTTTAGCAAACAAAATAAGCTCAGCAGCAAGTAATTTCCACAAATTAGAACGTCCATTACAATCTTCCCTATCGGCACTGGGAACTAACCAGTGTCTCTTATCTGATACATTGCCTCAGTGGGAAAGAATTAATGAAAGGGACCACAAATTGATTGTGAATGCACTTGTTGTAGGCTAAAATAATGTTTCTCTGGCTCTTAGCTGCATCCAAGCCTAACCGTGGATGTAATCTATGGTAGCAGCAATTATAAGAGAAGATGAAGAGGGCACCTTACCCACTGAAATTCAAAAGGTAATTTGGGATAATGCAACTAAATTTGAGAAAAAATTCCCACCCTGGTGGTACTTCGTCAATTTTACTTATGACCCCATCAACAATAAGGCCATGGTATGTATGCTTCGGTATACACCATATACCCCATCATTGTGCTAGGATTAAATCACAATGGAGCTATACTCTATCCATTAGAACATAAAGTGTGGACCCAACGAAATGGAAACAAATGGCAAACTGCTGATGTTAATACATGTGTTGTACGGGAACAACAAGGACTGATTCGTGAGAGTAGTACTGTCAAAGCCCAAGAATTTGGGCTTTGTCATGACACTGAACAAAATATTTGTCATTTTGAAATACATCCCGATGAAATCCCTGAAACGGTACTTGTATATATTGAAAAAGGATATGTTTGCATGAGAACCATTTGTGATTTTATATTCGTAGATAACATTACTGTGGATGCAAGCGATCACTAAAATATTTGTGTTCGTAACTTTACTAAAATTATGGGATGCAACTTTAAATATTCAGCTCCTGTTACATCATCGATTGTTAAAATTTAATTATACACTGAGTCAAGATTTATTGCCTACCCCCATTGGAATGCATCTTACATTGGTGAAGAAACTACTACAACACAATGACCTGTGTCAACTGCTAGAACAAGTCCGAACCAATGAACATAAATCCCTAATCACCACTCATCAGGATACGGAATAGATACACCATGTCTTTGAAAGCCAGAAGAAGGATGTAGAACACCATTGGTGGGAAACTCTTCTTGGATGGTCTCCAACAGCAACAGGCATTTTAATTTCACGCTTCACATACTTGTGATTTTACTAACTCTAACATTAATGTGTCTATTGTTTATAACCATATTGTATATAAAGGTTTTGTACAGGATAAAACAAATAACCAACTTCAACCACTCAAAACATACAAGCTAATACATTACTCTGGACCTGCAATTGCATAAATTATCAATATACTATTTATGTCACAGAGGCAAGAAGAGACCATACCACCACTCTGTGAGAATAAGATGAATTGACTAGTCACAGGGTGGAGTGTGATAGTGTGCTTCCCCCCACTCCCAACCTGACCTTTATCTCTCATAACCCTGCCCAAGCGATAACCACCCATGGTGGTCATAATGGGTGCAGCTAGTTGTGGTGGCTACATCTGGCTCAACGTGGATTTGGGGTAGACAGATAACACACAATAGCCAGGGGCTAACAATATACACCCAACTAACCACAATACTGGTACTGTGGTTGATATGCAAATATGACTATAGGTCAATCATCTTACCCTCATAAACACTGAACAGCCCAAAAGCCCTTTGAGCTCTGCTGAATGACGGTGGGCTGTGCACCAGGATCTCCCCTTGGGTAGGGATGCCTCTCAAGGTCATTCCTCAAGACTGAGAGATTCCTTGCTGCAACAGATTCCCAGTAAGTGACTAATAACATGCTAAACTTCGAAGCTTCACTAAGATTATATCTTAGATTGATTGTGCACATATAATACTTCAGACATAAATCATTGATGAAATCTGGGACTAGGACTGGATCCAGCCACACCTAGACTCCCCTCTGAGAAGGAGTTTAGAAAGCAAGGGGGTCCTTTCTGAACCTCGACTCAATGGGAAGGTTTCCCTGACAGTTTTGCCTGACCCTGTCCTTTTTGCAGCAAATAACCAAGTGTACTTTGCCATTGAATCTTGTTAAACCACTGTCAAATTTACTATCAAACATTGTTAAATGGTTGTTTTATATCAATAAATACATTGCTGCTTCTCTCTTATGAGTGAATTGCATCACTCCATCCATGGCACTGGGAAAAAAAAAATCACAGAGAAATAGGCCAGGTATTTGTGAATCCTGATGCACTCACAGCACTGTGAGCTATTTTAAATCCATGAAGTTTAAGATGCCCTGACAAGAAACACTCAAAATTTACAGGTTAATACGCACAAGATTCACTTCATTTTCTTTATCTTCCTCATGAACTTTGCCATATTACTTAATCTTCCAATTTAGTGAGGGGAAATAGAAGTTTCTGAAGATTACTGATGGCAAATAGGTACATAGCTCAGAAAGAATATGATCAGAGCATAAGTTTAAGCAGGCTTTATACGCTGCTCAGGACTGAAATTGCAGCTCTGCAATTTAAGAAACTAAAGCCAGTTTGGTTGCAATATTTCTCCACTCTCAAAAGCAAGTAGAAAGGAGAGACACACTGTATCAGTTAAAACAGGTTTGAGAAAACAATACGTACACATTACATTTCAATTGTGAGACTCTCTCATAATTAAAATTTAAGATGTTACTTAATTTCTCTTTCTTGTGTTTATAAACATGTAATTCAATAATTGTCAGTTTCTGAGAATTTTGTGAATGCTGCAAAATGCTTCTTTTCCAGCAGGTCTTCAAACATTGACTACCTCCTTAATATCAAAATACTTGCAAGAATTTACAAACAGTGTTAAAACCGTAGACAAAAGCAGCCCAGGCAATGCCATGGGAACTGAATGTCATTCATGTAAATTTGATGGATGGAATATTTCCAAAATAAGAAACATGACTGTAAGAACTGCAATAAATTAACAAC
The DNA here is from genome assembly GCA_947846985.1 of Fratercula arctica. NCBI lineage: Eukaryota > Metazoa > Chordata > Aves > Charadriiformes > Alcidae > Fratercula > Fratercula arctica. The sequence continues at coordinate 49,759,152 of CANTUZ010000005.1, read as the reverse complement.
GTACTGTCAGTTATAATAAAACCAGGAGACAAATCTGAGGCAGCAAGCTATACACGGATTTGTTCTTTAGATCTCACAGGTTGATGGTTACAATGTGACTTTTGTTAAACCCAAAGATATAAACTACAGATTATTTGCAAAAGTTCCCGCCAGTTGCTGAAACAGATGGTTTTCATAATAGTATCTATAAAGCTATAACATTGATTAAATCAATTATCAAATAGTAATTATAGTTCTATTGTACAATGTTTGCAACCATTTGACTTAATTATACTCATATCACGACATATAAGTGCCTGCAGATATGACAATTATATTCAGAACAGAAGTTACACATTTGTTTAAGTTAAAATTTATCCTTAACTATGATGGAAATTTTGCTTTTAATCATTGCTTTTAAACTGAATTAAAATCTTAATGTTCTGTTCAGAATAGAAATGGTTTTAGGAATAGGCATAAGATCTTCCTATATCAGTTATGGAAAAAAAGAGCCAGAGAAAAGGAACACAGGAAAGGAAGCACTGAAATATGAATTCTAGGTGGCTTAATTATTTAATTCACCAAAGCAGAAAGGGGTTACATTTGAGAATAAATGCTTTCTGAAAACTGTCATATTTATTTTTAGATGCTTATTTATCTTTATTTAAATATCGATTTAATTTTTTTATTTAAATATTTGTATTTTAGAGGTATTGGCCAAATTCTGCCGCATTTTTGAGGATGTTTCATATCAGTATTATCAGGAAAGAAAATTAGCCACCATGAATAGATATAAAAGCAAATATTAGAATACATACTGGAGTAAATTGAAAATCACATGTAAAATATCAAGAAATTAAATGACACCTACCACCTTTTCCAATACACAGTTCAAAATTTGCAATTACATTAATTAGTTATGTAACCTTTCAATACAAAAATAAAACTATGGAGATAATAGAAACTAATCAAAATTTAACAGGTGTTAGCTGTGATCTCGAAAGTATTTGTGAATTATCTACAGATGAACTCTTATGAACACGAAATAAACACTTACTAGAATATTATTATTAAGAAATTATCAACTTGTTAATCAAAAATGAGTTCACGTTTGTTGACCTACATATTCAAAAAGAGCTAACTATTCATCTGTACTTGCACAAAACCACACTGTATTATCAGCACGTTCATTACAAAGCCCTGCATGAAACCTTGTAGCTGTGTGTAAGCAGAATCTTGACTAATCCAGACCGACAGTGAAAAAAATAAAACAATTCAACAAAATGGAATAATATTTATCATTATATTTTTGTGTCATCTTCTTTTAATTTAGAGTTTAGCAGGAACCGTTTTATTGCTAACTGATTTTTAGTCATAACAGCTGGAGAACAATCCGTACCGGAAGCTTCAGCAAAAGAGTATATAAGGAAAGTTTGAAAGATGATCAGAAGAAAGTAAACTTAACACAAGCAAGAGGTCATCCCAAGTACTAAAAAGAAGCAGAAGAGAAGGCATAGAGCAGAAAGTGAAAGAAACAAAGGAAGGAAATTATGCATAGAATTGAAAGGATGTTGTGGTTTAACTCCAGGAGGCAGCTAAGCACGCAGAGCTGCTCACTTACTTCTCCCCCTGCAGTGGGATGGCGGAGAGAATCACAAAGGTAAAACTGAAAACTCATGGGTTGAGATAAAGGTAGTTTAGTAAGACAAAAAAGGGAGGGAAAAAAAAAAAACCCCAACAAAACAAGAGAAACAAGTGCTGAAACAAACCCAAGCAAAGCCAACTGCTCACCACCAGCCAACCAATGCCCAGCCAGTCCCCAAGCAACAGCACTCCCTGCAAACTTTGTCCCCTTCCCAATTTTTACTGCTGAGCATGACGTCATATAGTATGGGATATCCCTGGAGTCAGCTGCACCAGCTGTGTCCCCTCCCAAGGTCCTGTGCACCCCCAGCCTACTCACTGGTGGGGCAGCGTGAGAGGCAGAAAAGGCCTCGATGCTGTGGCAGCACTGCTCAGCAGCGACACATTCCTGTGTGATCAACACGGTTTCTCGCACAAATTCATGCAAGCTATTATGAAGAAAATTAATGCTATCCCATCTAAAACCAGGACAATGGTCTTCAGAGGGCAAGAACTAAAAGACCTCAGCACTGAAACAAAAAGGAAGTTAAGAATTGCAAAAATGCTCTGAAGGTGAACTTTAGGTTGTATAAGGCTAGAGATCAAATGGAATTTGAGACAGTTGGTGTGAGGTGTATTTAGTCAAACAATAGGGGAAGTGATTTCAGCATATAACCCGAGAGACCTACCAGTCATGAAGAGAATTAGCTAGCATTACACTAGGAGAATATCAATTGAGATTATTATTTTTACAGGATGCAGCTAATCTGTGGGGAAAATAACTTGTTTGTTCTGAATTTCTGTCCATTCTTCTTGCACATCAAATAGTCTTTTTGTAATTCAGATTCACTTAGAAGTACTCCCACGCTTCTCTCCTGCCACACTGCTACTATGGCATAATGGTCATTCTGGTTTTAGATTATCTTATCTGAGTCATGATTTTATCTTGAATAAACATAGTCCATTCCCCCATCCTCACTGCAAGCTGTTAAAATGGCTTTAGGAATATACATACACATAAAAATATACAGATTTTTACATAAAAGTACATTTTCTCAGGTGCTCTAGTGCAAGATAAATAACTTCTCCAGATGCAGAGAAGGCATTTCATAGAATTGTTTATATTGGAAAAGACCTTTAAGATCATCGAGTTCAGCCATAAGACAATAAGAATACATTAACAGCAATTAGAACATAAAAGTGTAAGAAAACATTAACAGCAATTACAAACAAACTATTCCTAGAAAAAAAATGGAACAAACAATAAGGCTGAAGAAAAAAGACCCACGGCTTCAGTGAACAGCAAAGCTACAAGCAATGTGTATACTTATTATAGAACAGATTCTAAAAGATGCTCCTGACTGTTTTAATGGCATTTTAAAGTCAGTGGATGGAGAGAAAGCAAGGTTCTAATGTAGCTGGATTTTAGAAAATCGTTATCCAAATCTTAATCTCAAAACAAATCAAAATTAGTTTGGATAACATTAAAGAAAGCATGTTTTTCAGTAAAGTTTTGCTGTAAATCAGTATTATAGAAACTAGAAATAACCTATTCCATACAGATTTTACTGTCAGGGACCAATCCAACGTCACCATTAAAAAGGGATAGAGAACTTCACCATTTTTTCCACCTGATTTTCCTTTACAGGATGAAATACACACTTCTCTCTCAGTTTCTCTCCTAACAGGAGAAAGACTAAAATGGCCACAGATAAGGATCTTATGTTATCAATTTCAAAGACATTTCAGTGAAGAATCTAGGCCAATAATTACAATTATCGTTATTTGTATGCTGCGTTCCTTTGATTTTTTGAGAAGAAAAAAGATTCTCAAGGAAACTTTTATTATGAAAAATTGCTCACATTAAAGATGTATTCTCTGGTCAAAACCAGACAGACAAATATTCAAAGTCCCAATTAATTTCAACATTTTTACCTGGGATCTGTGAACAAGTAAAGCAGGGTCTTGAACCTGAAACACCTACATTAGAAATCAGTATCCTGCTAATGAGTTATTGACTTTTCTGCATTTTTTTCCTTGGCTTGCTTTGATCAAGAATGGGGGAGAACTGTAAAATCTTTAAAAAAAACCAAACAAAACACAATAGCAAAAATCATGGTTTTATAACTGAGACTGACAGCAGATGCAAAACTAAATGTGACACTGATAATATATTTTCATCAACCTATGTATGGTCTCTCAATATCTGAGAAAAAAATAATGTCCAGAACTTGTAACATCTGTCTTAATTTTAACTTCACAGTTCATTTCTGTATTTACTAACAAATTCTCCGAGGGCAGAACACAGAGCAAAAGCTTCTGTATTTTTCAAATCTGTTGATCTTCAGTTTCAGTGTCATATTTTGACAAGTTTACTACAGTATATATGTGAGTAGAAAAATTGAAAGACCTTTGAATTCAAACAAACTGAACAACATGAATTTTTAAAAGTGCTAAAATATTTGAAAACACTTGGGAATGGAAATTTGGTGTAGTTGATTTACTATAAAAATGCACTATTCGATCACGTTTGAAATCTCATTCTTGTTGGAGTGGGTTGCTCAGGTTTCAGTAAACTTCACAGGAGGAAGAGAAATGTAGGACTTTATTGCAAGTTCTAGTCACATATATACTCAGTTTTTTCTGCATTTATAGTTTCTAAAAAGTTAATAATTACATTAAAGTAATTTAATGACCATCGCTTTATCTATTTATTCTCCACGACTAATATCGACAAATCCTAGCCAGCTTTATCTTTTCTGTTTAAACATGCTTATGAAAATATTTATTAACTCTGGTCTCACAACTAGGATTATGAATTGTCAGACCAGCTTCTCCAGACATAGAAAACACCTACGTTTTATGAACCATGTATGCAACTGAGCGAGGGACAGGTGGGAGACAGAAACAGTAAGGGAGAATCTTTCTTCTGGTTCTCATTTCCAAGGCAAGATCCATCTCAAATTAAGACCTTGAAGTGACAGGAGTAATACAGACCCAGACAACTATTTCACATCAGTCTCTAGGACTTTCATGTTTACTTATATTAAATTTTCCTCTGTCCTTTGAGGGAACTGAGAAAAACTTTCAGACAAAGAAGATACTTTTAAAATACACATAATGAGCATATTTAAAAAGCAGAAAATGAGATATGGATTCCAGGATTATAATGATGATGATTAAAAGGAAGAACAATTCAAATGAAGGACTGAAATAATGCTGCTAGATTAAAGCAGGAAAACAGAAATGAACAGGAATTATTTGATAATTGTTTAAAAATTAAAGAAACGTTGAAATTAGAACTGTTTATAATTATTACTGTTGATTAATTTCTTATAGTGGGTGAAGAGGGGAACCCTGGAAACTACATCAGTTTGACACATTGACAATTAAAGCAAAAAAGTAAATCAGTGAAACAGAACTCTGGTCTCCTCATGCTTACTGCATTCAATCCAGAGTATCTGAAAGATAAGAAAGGCCTTAAGAATACTTTTAGGAATTAATTGTATCTCCACAACAGATACCAGCTTCTCTACCCTGTTTCTTTCCCTTCTTACTGCCTCAAAGGGACAGACTGGAGAAACACTAGTAAAAAGAATGGGAATTGCCAGTACATTTTGGAACAGTGGAATTAACAGCAGTTGTGTTTTCTCAGAAGTCAGACATTGAACCAGCACAGTTCTGAATATTGCTTTCTCATGACAACGGCTGTTATGATGACAGCAGCAAATGTCAGGCCATAAATCCACTTATAATGCAATAATTGCATCACAAGTAATCAAACAGACAAATGTTCTAAACTCTGTACAGTTTTAAGGTTAGAGTATGCCAGTAATTCTCGGTGCCAACACTGCAAGGGTATAAATTACCTATTCTTAGGAACATTTTCACAGTGACTAACCTGCATTCCTGGCAGTAGCAACCCACAAGAGAAAACTGTGATTTCCTAAGACATGCTCAGTCAAACTCCTTGAGTGGAAATAACCAGTAACAAGACCTTGACCAGGAGTTTCCGGATTCAAAGCTCAGGTATCACGGCACAAAGGCTTTGAACACGTATGTGACTAACTTCCCACGCACTCCAGAGCTCTGAATGTGCAGCAGCCAGTTGGTACGTACAACACAGTCAATCCCAACACTTTCCTTTCCTACCTTATCCTTCAAGTTAACCTTTTAAAAGCTTACCCAGAAGACCAATGCTTCACTCTTGTCTATTTCCTGCTCACTACAAAAGTACTATCTCCTCCTATACGAAAACTGAAGGATACTGATTTAGATAATGACAAGAACCAGAAAAATGTGCACAGGTGACTTCGGTGCTGTTTGGTCCCATTCTTGCACCACCAAGATGTTGCTGAGAGCTCTGCCTCAACTGCTCTTACAACCTTCGCTGGGGCATAGCTGCGAACCCAACCAAGACCAAACCATCGGCTCCCAAATCTCTAGTTTGGGAATGCTGGTCTTTTGCTAGTTTCTATACATTTATGTTTGACTCCAGCCTTACTAATATTTACTGCCATCCCATACTGTTGCTCTCCTGTATCCACATTTATATCTATTTGTTGATTAAAGCCAGAATATACGACTCACACATAGCAAACACATTATATAACAACTACCTCAAGTTTCCAGCATTTTTCAATTTCTAATTTATCATGTTACTCTAAATTTTAGGCCAGAAGACAGCATTGTATGTAGACATCTGATCTGACTGATTACATCACAGGGTGATTCCATGGTCATTACACTTTTACTAAGAATACTTTGTAACATAATGAATCTCTTTTAAAGAAAAACTCAAAAGTTCAGGAACTCATTTATTACTGCAAAGACACAAACCCTAACTTTTACAGCTACATACTCAGACCTGAAAACAGTGAAGTATGAAAAAAGATCCTTTCTAAAGACATATAATTTGAAATTTCACACAAACGCACAGAAAATTGATGAATGCTTACTCAAACTCAAACTAGTAAAAACTGTGTATTGAGCAGGCATTTAAACATAGAAGTGACCAGGAGAGCAGCTCACCCTTTCCTTCCCCCACTGGACACACTACTTACTTCAGCAATAGAGAGCATAAAACATTGGGAAAGAAGCACTCTCCACAACAGCCGGTGGCATATGGTCACTAGATGCTTTGGATGGAAACCCAAAGAATGTGCCCACACTTTCAGTAGAAATGTGTTTATCTTCTCACACGAAGAATTAAGAGTATAAAGAGAAACTAGAAATAGAAATAACTCTTTACAAAGTCACAATAAAAGCAAGTATCAGGGAGTTTAATGAGAGACCTAAAACCTCATGTTTCAAGATTGGATCTGATCTCTAATTTTTAAGAGCACGGGAGACAGCCAAGATCTCTGCGAGAGTGCACATCCCTAACAGCATTTCTTGCATGCTATTTTCAAGAACCTTTACCTGGCCGCTTTCGAAGCTCTGATGGGTGTTCTACTGAATAAGAGACCAGGAAGTATTCTGAAGAATCAGTTTTGTTTATCGTTAAGTACGCATTTGTCAAAATAAAATGTTTCTGTGATTTTCTAGATAAATCTTAAAAACAACTGCATCTTTATATCAGAATATTTGATTTACCAGCATTTCAAGTTCATTCATCATAATAAACTCCTTAAGCAGAATCAAGCAAAAACATCAAGGAGCACAAACACTCCATTCTCTTTAGCCAACGCAACTAGATATAAAAGCAGCAAATGGAGGTGTTTCATTCTGTGAGGGATTATTTATGAAGAAATCAGAGCAGCACAGCGTGTGATAAAACGGATGGGCTGTATGGTGCAGCGTGCAGGTTATTACTTCTGCAAATTGACCAGACTTTTCCGGTACTCAGAGACCCCAAATATCAGATGACCACACACTGCTGGCCTCAGCAGTGCAGCAACAAGTAATTCATTACAGAAGATTAGGACATATATACACAAGGTTAACAGACTAATCAGTTCTGTGGTACTATTTTTCTGGTCAATGATGCCTCTAAGAATATATTTTCTTGTCTGTTGACCAGTGCACTGACAGGATAAATATTAAAGTCATGAGAAATTTCAGTGTCCTGCAACCTAATAACTCTCACCATTGCTAAGATTTTTCTTGAGTCTGCCCAAATTTATAATTTTTTATAATTTATTTCTATAAAAATACATTAACTGTGTTTTTACTGGAAGCAAGTAACACTAACCTGTTTGAAGGTCAGGAAATAGATTCTTTCAGTTTGATTTTATATGCCCTTGTAACAGTTTCTTAGCCAGCTACAGTGCTGATGGTAATTGTCAATTCCCACAGAGATGAATTTTCACTTCTGTGGCTCTCTGTGAATATAATGTAAAGATTAATTGCAGCAGAAATAGCTCTGACTATACCATTTTAGTTCCTGTCAAAACTGTTTTGTCAGAGTTTGAAAGAATCCCCCCAAAATGCATACGATTTAGAATGAACACAGTGTTATGGGAACAGAATATATTATTAAGAAAGTTTCAGAACATGCTATATTTTCAAGGGAATCCATAAAAAGGATTTCAAGCAGAAAAAAAAAGATGAAGACTTATCTGAAAGCGTAAAGGGGAAAAAACTCACAGTAGGAGAAGTAGGAGAGGAAGTGTTTCCAGGGAATTTTGATGCTTTGCAGATGTCTTGAATAACAAAGACACAATAGTCCTGGTATACAGAGAGCCACAGAGAGGATTATCTGGCTGAAGGACAGAGTTTGCTGTTGTGTCAGTAAAGAAGAGTTTTGCTGACAACAAAAACTTAAAAAAAGATAAAAACTCCAAGTAATCTGGAGTTTGTCAGAGACAATGCAAAAGAAGCTTATGCCAACAAACACAGCAACAGCTGCTGAAAGTAGTTCTATTTGTTATATATGTGTACTACGCGCTCCAGTGGGGTTCTGTAGGATGCCGGCGCCACACAAGTATCACGACCGGACTGGGTGCTCCACTGGGACAGTGAGTGAATGTGGTGCTCAGCGGGACTCGGGCTGCAGTGGCAGCTTGAGCTAACAAACAGCTGTGTGGGAGCGTAACCAAACTCCGCTGAGGGGAGCGAAAGCACATGCAAGCAAACTCCTCTCTCCCCTCTGACATGATGGTTTTAGTTTAGGAATAGGAAAGGCATATAATCATTCAGTAAATCTGAATTCATGCTGCAATGGTACAGTGGAGACCATTCCCTCTCACACCACCTTTCCTTCCTCTCTCTCGCCCTAAACAATTTTTAATGGATTATAAATTTGTTTTAATTTCATTCTCAGAATTGTCTTAGTATTTGTGACCTTGCAATGTAAAGGTGGAGGCATTTTCACCTTTGTTGTGAACATAGTTTCAGTTACATTTCGTATGAGTTGTGTTTATTGATATCAAAGTGGACAATTATGTTTTGGGAACTTTATATGGCATCATACTGCCATTGAATGCAATACGGAACACAGTGCTTTAATGAGATAACAGCATAGAATTATTATACAGAAAATAATTTAGCAAAGCTTTCAGGCAGATATGTTATGTATACATATATATATTTGCATGCCCCTAAACTTTTTGCTGTAATTTCTTTCGTGATTTAAATGAGCAAAAAGTTTTAAAATGATGTATTGACCCTTTACTGCATTACTGTCATAGTTTCCTATTTGAGGGGTGTTTTTTACTTTTAAGTAGGCAGTAAAAGGTCCTAAATCCAATTTTCACTTGCAGGGTTTCTGTTGGGGTCACTCTGTTAACTTAAAATCATAAGACTTCACTAAGTCGCCATTCAGCATGCCTTGTACTTCCATTTCTTGTTCTAGATTTCATGATCTAGTTCAATTCTGTTGTTTTCATGTGCAGTCTTTGAATAACTTGTAATATACGAAAGAAAATCAAGGCAAAACACAGAAGATTAAATAAGAAAAGCACAAAAAATCTTGTTTGTTTACAGTAGATACGATTAATACTAGCTTTTTGATGAATTATTGCCAATTTCTTGCTATATTTATTATTATCTTTTAATAATGAACCTTCTTTACCATATTACCAATTCTTATAAATAAAACTATCGAAACTCAGTAAGGATGTAGAGCTGAAAGGAATCAGAATGTTTCATTCTTTACTTAAACTGCATAGACTAATATACAGTACCACATTGGAAAATAAACAATTACAAGTTAACGACACAAGTCTCAGATTCCATCAGTTTGGTGAATTGTAATCAGTCATCTCATTGTCCTTCTCTGTCTGTCCTTTTAGAGTTACTATGATGCATAAGTATCCCCAATAGTCTTTGTCATTTCTTCTACTCACCTTTTGTTTCCCATTGAAAAACATAGGAACATAAAACCTAAATTAGCTAAAAATAAACACGTTGGTGGCTTGAGGACATGACTTGATTTTCTCTTTGTTTTTAACCACCAACTGCTCACCTATACAAGGGAATACTGAGAAATGTATTATGATGGATGGATATTTTTGCATGAACTCTAAAAAAAGAAAAGTTATTTAATGGAGATGAATGATAAATGGCCAAGGACTTACACCTTTGACTTTCAGACTAACTTGTTTGACAGCTGCATGTAATTCTAGTGTGTCCAATCCTTTGGATCTTCTAATTCAATTTACTCTGATATGATTTATTAATTTTAGGTTTACTTAAATTAATGAAGGGTACTTATTTTTCCCCCATATGAGTCATTTTGGTATTACAGACATTACCACTTTTTCATTAATTTGATCTCTTATGCTCTTGTCATGCTTGTTGAGTTTTTTGCCTGTTTACACTACGTGTTTCAGGATTGCCACAATATATTGTGGAATATGCTGTGGTTTGGGTAATGATAGAGATGCATCCTTTTAGATTAAACACTTTTAGCTGCTGTGATTTCAGGAACTGAGCTTGCTGGACCAGTCTTTACAGACAATCACTTCCAGCCTCTTGCTTCAATACTTCCAGCATATCTGATGATAGTCTTAGCAAAAGTTATTTTGAGTTCAGCAGGCTGCTGCATCATTTTATATACTCTTCAGCAGAAGTAGTTAATTGCATTCCTGCCTCGCATGTAATTCATGTATTACAAAGAGCTTTACAGTCAGTCAAATTGAGGTAATATTAATTGAGCAACTTGTGAAGGAAGTTCTTTTTTCTGTTATTTTTTTGTTATTGTGGGTTTTTTTTTCCTTTCCCAGATTGAACCTTTCTCTTTATTCATAATTCTCTTGACAGAGCAATTTTCTATTAGAATGCTAAAGTGACATTCAAATAAAATTGAGTCAATTTTGTTAAATTTTCTAGAAAAAGAGTTTTGTAAGCATCAAAATGAAGTTTCTGAGATTTCTCACCATTTTCTATTAATTTTTCTTTTTTCTTCTTTTAAATTTCAGTGTGCGCTTCTATGGCATCAGAATCTTTTGTATTAAAAAAACCTTGAAGTTCCCAATTCACTTGGGTGCTTTAAAAAAATTAATCTTTCTTGTGTTCTCCTTAACTTTAGAGGACAGAGAATTACTGTCCACCGTGAATACATAGTAGAGTCAAGAATAAAGCTTTTTGAAAGCACAGACTAGCATTTTAATCATTGTGCACGGTGACGTGTTACAGTATTTCACCTTTAAACAAAGTCCGTAATTTAAAAAAAAAAAAAAAAAACACCAAACAAACAAACAAAAAAAACCCCAGTATCTAAACAGAATTTACTCATAAGTTTCTGGTACTGCTATGTAATTGCTGATGCTGTATTTTTGGATAATGTTTTGATTCCATTTTCAGTAAGTTGACGTTGTGAGGTCAACCTCAAGTCTACACATTTTAGTGAGATCATTCTGCTTTCTAAAATAGCTGTCTACGCTCATTTAAGGAAATTGGCTGGCACTCCTGTTCTTGAGTGACACCCTCTACTAGAGTTTATTTCCCTCCTCCATACTTGTGGTACTACTGACTTGGAGTTATAGGGTGTGTTCATGTTCGTGTTAGAGAAACAACTCAGCCTGTCTCAAAGCTGCACAGAAAAATGGCTGATACAGGAAATAGAAATCTGTATTTTTTTTCCTTCCCATAACTGCACTGTTGTAGTTATCGAGAAGACAGGTAGGACGCAGAGTGGAGCTGCTTGGCAGTTTATAACAAGTGAGGGAGAAAGCAGTTCAGTGCCACAACTGTCATTTTTAAGTAAAATTACCCGTTTGCTGAAAAGTGACTGTGTTAGAGAGTTCCACAGACATGGGCTATACAGGATGCTGTTTTCTTCCACTACTTTCTTGAACTACTTTTTCTCCCCTGTTCAGAAACTGTCATGCATTTTGATTAGGAAAAAAACTCTTGCTTCTGCTCCGTAGTTTTATGAGCAATTCTTACCTAACCTGCAAGGTTTTAAGAAAAAAAATATATTATTTGTGTTAATTTTAGGAAAATAGGTAGAAACTTTTCCTATACATATTTGTTGCCTTGAGTTGTATAGTCTGGACCTGTGCTGTGGAATGAAAAATATGGGTTCACACAGTACAGGTGTAGTGTTTAATGTAACACTACATATGTAACAGTTACTGTGCTGGGGTGTTTGTATAGGGTGAATAATGAAAACAGCAGTTAAGAGACATCTGGCCAAGATCTCCATGAATGAAAAAATGAATGCCACTAATTCTAATAACCAATCCAAAATCTTAACTGAAAGACTGATCCTTCTTTCCAAACAAGAGTGTAAACACCTGCTTATGTTTGCAAGACACATCATAGAACTCATCAGAATTTGCCACCATGCAACAGCATTTATCACACATTAAGCCAATACATACAGCAGGAGAGTTTTTGGTGAGCCTAAGCAGCAATTTTCTACATAGCTGACAGGTGTGATGCTATACTAAGCAGAACCAAACAACGCAGTTTCAGGCGAGAAACAAGTCTACACAGCCATTATGCTCAAGCAACTTTTGACCACTTAGTTCTGAAACTTTTTTTTTACTTTTTTTTTTTTTTAAACTACACATTACCATAACAGAAACTTCCCTTTTTTATCTCTAACTGTATGGTTCACTATTTAAATGTTGCATGTGTGGAATTATTGCTGACATACAGCCTTCAAGAATGCATGCCATGCAATGCCCCCACCATCTGCTCAGAGAAGCTTATATAGGCACTAAACTCACAGTTTTCTAGATTTACATATGAGTATAATAAGAGTGAACACTCAGTCATTATTTATCTTCAGATACGTTTAAGTGCCCATCCATGGAGACAAGATTTCAGAAGATAGAATTTTTCAGATTCTGCTTGATATCTAAAAAAGCAGAAAGAGAAAATTTCTTGGATGCCAGTGTAGTTACAATGCTTACAGGAAACTTCAGCTACCAAATGTGAGAATCTCAGTCACTTATAAGGTGCATAAGGCAGATACGGCAGAGTTATAAAACATTTTATGAAGATCTAGCTTTCACATGAATACAGCACAGGGAAATGTTTCTGACTGAAGGCTGGTTGCCGCGATTACATATGGACAGACATGCGGTCCGATGTGGAATTAAAGGACTCTGTTCTTAAGCGTTGATAGAACATTCACTGAAATTTAACCTTCAAGTACTTGAAGTTTTAAACTTTCCTGAGCCTTTACACATGAGCACAGGACAGTTCCAGCTCAAACGTGCGCTAATCTAGAAAGGAAAACCCAACACCTCTTTTGACCTTTTGAGTCAGAGGTGATTACTGACAAAAACTTTTTTTTTTTTTCTTTTTTAATATGTTAGCAAGACAGTATTACAAGGGTAAAGTAAAGCTTGATTTCATTTAGGCATCTTAGCTCAAATCTATGACTTCATTGGTGATGATGACTAGTGATAATATCTAAAGCCAAAAGAACACAGCCAGATATCTAGATGCTGGCTACATATCTGTAATGCTAGTAAGAACTTTCACAATTAGGACACTAGATTTACAAGAGAAGCAAGAGGGAAAAAAAAAAAAAAAAAGAACAATACAGACTGCAAGACTTATTTATGCCTCAAAGATATGAGGAGGCAACATCAAATCAACCTTTTCCAAAATGTTGCATATGTTGATATTTTTATATATGAAAAAATATGGCAACTATCTTAACATTTAGGTTGTTACAGAGATTAAAAAGTTATTTTTCTATGAGTATCAAATGGTCTAGTCATAAATACAGATTTACATGCTTTACTAAAAATCTAGCATAATACATAATATTTGTGTACAGGTATAAAGCATCATTTTAGTCAGCAAGCAGAATATATATGTGTTGTTTGATATCTATAGTGATTAAATAAAAAAAATATTTCTGAAAATTTGTTGTTGATCGTACCGTTTAGAAGACCTTTGATGACTTAGGCACAGATACCTTGGTATATGTATCTATAGGCATTAATTTCACTGTTTTTGCATTTACAGAGATCAGACTTTTACCCTATTTCTTTTTTTTTTTAACTACAATTCTCTGAAATTGCTATTCAAAATGACATTAGGAACATGATCAGTGACCATAGACAGCTCTAAATATGCACAAGAAGCTCTAATAGTATGGAAGTCAAGGGGAAGTGAGGGGTAGTCTTGCGATCAAGTTCAACTTAAAAAATGGTCAACGTTTGAAGTGTCCCTCCCCTCAGAAGAGAATGATAATTTCCAGGTATCAAAAATAAAAGTGTGTTTTAAGTAAAAGAAATTAGTAGTAGTAGTAGTAGTAGTAGTAGTAGTAGTAGTAGTAGTAGTAGTAGTAGTAGTAACTTGATTATAGTAACTTGTAGTAGTAACTTGATTAATATATTAGTCAATTGACATTCTTCAGTAGGAAATGAAATTAGTTCATTTAGTTCATTTTCTAGTCATAACACTGTACCAGCATTGACTTTTGTTGAGTTTTGCAGAAATTTCTCCTGCCCCATACTATGTTTTCTGGAACAGAACAAGGAGCAAAATTACAGTGGAATACAATGCACGGTAAGGATTTTCATGTTGTTCTTCTGTATAAAACATTGCTAATTAAATTAAATTTAGAGAAAGTTCCAGTGGAAACTGAAAAGAGTTTTGTGATATCCTTGCATGAACACGCAGATTTCTTGTGGGTGGAGGTCTCAGTTTCATAAGCAAATGCGCTTTTCAGTTCAATGTAGAGCATCCCACAGCTAATTCTTCAGATCTTATTTCTCAACAGTATAGAAGCAGAGAACAGAGAGTTGGTGCTTTTCAGTGGGGTTGGGGGAAGACTTTTATTGTTGCTATAGTAACAAAAAATCTTTTTTGCTTTCTTTTGTCATACCCTACAGTTGGCAGGCTTTAAGCTTTCAGACTGGACAGCCAAGCTTCCTCTCCTATGCATCAACAACTTGCCATAAAGAAGAGGAAAGAAAAGGGCTGCAATCACATAAAAAAAATTGGCTTGGAACTAAGTAGATTTTAAGCTTTTACAGGGCAAACCCCGGTAGCTGATTGGATCACAGTAGGATGTGTTTCTGCAATCTTGAGTAAATAAAAATTGTGATCCAAATAACCTCTAAAGAAAAACTTCTTTACCCTAGGGAAAAAAATAAAATTAAAAATTGTTCCATACGGTAGGATTTCCAGTAGAGAGGAGGATGAGGTCTTTCCTGTGTTGTGCCTCTTTGAGAGAGATGTGTCTGTTCTGAGATCTCCTGTAAAATCTGAAGAGGCAAACTGCCAAGTCTGTTCTTTCCCCCAGGAAAGTGTGTCCCCAAACAATTGGGGTCTGAATCAAAATATCTCCAAATATACTTATAAGATGACTTCTACACAAATGCAGGAATTGTTAGTTTTCAGTTACTGAAAACAACACTTTATTTTCTTTCCCAGTACAAAAAAGACAAGTTCTGCTCTAAAAATTTATTCTGTAAAAATGGCACTACATGTCCTTAGTGTGTGTGAGATCACATTCTATTTCAGACTTAAAGAACTGTTAAGTTTTCCTTACATGCAAGCACCACACCTTCAATTTACAGCTACAAGTCAACATGATTTCTTCTTTAGAAAAATTCTTTTATCTTCATAATATAGTATCATAGAATCATAGAATTGTCTAGGTTGGAAGAGACCTTTCAGATCATCGACTCCAACCATCAACCTAACACTGACAAAAACCATCACTAAACCATGTCCTTAAACACTATGTCTACCCGTCTCTTAAATAGCTCCAGGGTTAACAATTCCACCACTTCCCTGGGCAGTCTGTTACAATGCTTGATAACCCTTTCAGTGAAGAAATTTTTCCTAATATCCAATCTAAACCTCCCCTGGCACAACTTGAGGGCATTTCCTCTTGTCCTATGGCTTGTTACTTGGCAGAAGAGACTGACCCCCACCTCCCTACAACCTCCTTTCAGGTAGTTGTAGAGAACAATAAGGTCACAGCCTCCTCTTTTCCAGACTAAACCACCCCAGTTCCCACAGCTGCTCCTCATAAGACTTGTTCTCCAGACCCCTCACCAGCTTCCTTGCCCTTCTCTGGACTTGCTCCAGAATTTCGATGTCTTTCTTGTAGTGAGGGGCCAAAACTGGACACAGTACTCGAGGTGGGGCCCCACCAGTGCCAAGTACAGGGGGGAAATCACTTTCCAAATCCTGCTGGCCACAATGCTCCTGAAACAGGCTAGCATGCTGTTGGCTGCCTTGGCCACCTGGGCACACTGCTGGCTCATATTCAGCTGGCAGTTGAGCAATGCCCCCAAGTCCTTTTCCCCCAGGCAGCTCTCCAGCCACTCTTCCCCAAGCCCGTAGCGTTGCATGGGTTTGTTGTGACCCAAGTGCAGGACCCAGCACTTGGCCTGGTTGAACTTCACACCATTGGCCTTGGCCCTTTGATCCAGCCTGTCCAGATCCCTCTGTAGAGCCATACTACCCTCAAGCAGATCAACACTCCCGCCCAACTTGGTGTCATCTACAAATTTACTAAGTGTGCATGCAATCCCCTTGGCCAGATCACTGATCAAGATATTAAAGAGAACCAGCCCCAATACCGAACCCTGGGGAACACCACTCATAACTGGTGTCATGGCTGCCAACTGGATTTAACTCCATTCACCACCACTCTTTGGGCCTGGCCCTCCAGCCAGTTTTTTACACAGCAAAGCATACACCCATCGAAGCTATGGGCAGCCAGTTTCTCCAGAAGAATGCTGTGGGAAATGGTGTCAAAGGCTTTACTAAAGTCCAGGTAAACAACATCCACAGCCTTTCCCTCATCCACCAAGTGGGTCACCTTGTCATAGAAGGAGATTAGGTTGGTCAAGCAGGACCTGCCTCTCATGAACCCATGTTGACTGGGCCTGATGACCCGATTGTCCTTCACGTGCCGCCTAATGGCACTCAGGAAGGTTCCATAACCTTCCCAGGCACCGAGGTCATATTGACAGGCCTGTAGCTCCCCAGATTCTCCTTTCATCCCTTCTTATAGATGGGCAGCACGTTTGCTAGCCTCCAGTCAACTGGGACCTCCCCGGTTTGCCAGGACTGATGGTAAATGATGGAAAGTGGTTTGGCAAGCACTTCTGCCAGTTCCCTCAGTGTCCTTGGATGAATCCCATCTGGCCCCATAGACTTGTGTATGTCTAGGTGCTGTAGCAGTTCCCTCACCATCTCCCTTTGGATTACAGGGGCTTCATTCTGCTCCCTGCCCTACTAGCTCAGGGGTCTGGGTACTCAGGGAACAACTGATTCTACTACTGAAGACTGAGGCAAAGAAGGCATTAAGTATCTCAGCCGTTTCCTCATCCTTTGTCACCATGTTACTGTCCCCTAAGGAGATTCTCCTTAGTCCTCCTTTTATTACTGATGTATTTATAGATTTTTTGTTCTTAACATCTGAAGCCGGGTTAAGTTCTAGTTGGGCTTTGGTCCTTCTAATTTTTTCCCTACATAGCCTCACAATCTTGAAGTACTCCTCATGAGTGGCCTGCCCTTTCTTCCAAAGGCCATAAACTCTTCCTTTTTCCCTGAGTTGCAACCATATCTTTCTATTCAGACAGGCCGGTCTTTTTCCCCCATGGCTCATTTTTTGGCACATGGAGATGGCCTGCTCCCGCGCCTTTAAGACTTCCTTCTTGAAACATGCCCAGCCTTCCTTGACAGCTTTGCCCTTCAGAACCGCCTCCCAAGGGACTCTATCAAGCAGGCTCCTGAAAAGATCAAAGTCCACCCTCCAAAAGTCCAAGGTGGCAGTTCTGCTGACCCCCCTCCTTGCTTCTCTAGGAATTGAAAACTCTACCATTTCATGATCACTATGCCCCAGATGGCTTCCAACCATCACATCCCCCACAGGTCCTTCTCTGTTTACAAACAACAGGTCCAGCAGGACTCCTTCCCCAGCCAGCTCCCTCACCAGCTGTGTTAGGAAGTTATCCTCAGCACACTCCAGAAACCTCCTAGACTGTTCCCTCTCAGCTGTATTGTATTCCGAGCAGATATCTGGTAGGTTGAAGTCTCCCACGAGGACAAGGGCTAGTGATCTTGAGACTTCTCCCAGCTTCTTGTAGAATGTTTCATCATATAATATAAGAACCTTTCTAGTAGATTCTACCAATTCTTTCAAGTCTATCTTATTTCTTAAAAGTTGGAATCTTCCCACTTTGTATTAGTCCTACTTCAGCTGATTTAAGACATTTTTGAAACCACATTTTTTTGTATTTACTTTTCTTTGTAGTTAGTGGTAATAATTAGAATATCCTTCGTATTACACAGCGGTCTTCTCTTAATGAGTTCTGTTATATTATCCTCTGAACACTTCTTAAACATTGTTTTAAATGAAAATTTAAGCTGTTGGCAAAAGACTGAACTCTTGCTGCTGAAGCACTCTTTCATCTGAATTGCAAATTAGCAGCTAAGAACACATGTCTACTTGGAAATAATGCAGCAGAGGTAAGGAAATCTCACAAGTTTCAGGACGAGTTTATTCTTCCATAAAATCCGTGAACCTGAGCCCTAAGCACAGCTTTGTTGCACTTTAATATTCTCATTACTTTCACAGACTTACTAAATATCATATGACATTAAAGAAACATATTTCAAGGTCCAAGTCTCTTTTCATGTTTGAAACTGTGTCCATTGCGCTTTACAACTGCGAACTCCTAGTGATAGTTAAGTAAATCTTCAGTGATAAAAGGGGCCTATGTATGAAGGAGCTGTTAGAATTCACATGCAGAAAAAAGGGACCAAGTGTTATAATAGAAAACCACACTGGTTACTCCATAGATCATCTCAATTGTTTCTCTTTCAAGACCAAAAAAAACTGTGACAGCTTGTTTGAATCAGAAGCTGTGCATAAAAATCCTATTTTTTAATTAAGAATACACTTTGTAAAATGCCCTTAAAATTGATTCTGGTAACTGCTTTTCTTAAACACCATTCTGAAAAGATCAATAATATATTTAGACAAAAATTGACATCAGCACACGTTATGACTATAAAGCAAACAACATCAAAAAAAACCACCCTAGGAGGAAAATCTTTATTGCCCTACACTTAATGCTAGCTTGCCGAAATCAGTCATTAAACTGGCTAAACAAAGTTCTGTTCTAGCTACTAAAATTCCTTTGGCCCTTCTGTGGCAGTTTCTGTTCCACTGGGTAACCACTCTGGATGACAGCTCTGCCATGATGACAAACAACTATTTTTTCCGCTACCACATAGGATTCCCCAAATATAATAATCAGATCTTGTATTGGCTGTATGTGCCATACTTCTTAGCATGATCAAAGCAAACAAGCCACCTACCTGGATATTAGCTTTTTTCATCTCCTCACAGCAGTAATGGTTGAACAGAGCAGTAAGATATTGACAGTGCCTCCATGTCTTATGTTTAATTTGTTAAAGGAGACTGGAGTTTCAAAATCTGACAAAACAAATCAGTTTGGTGGCTGCAATACAGACCTCATTCAAGGAGCAACTGTGTAAATAAAATAGCCAAATTCAGAAATGTGGTATTTTCCTTAGGAGGTTGCATTACAGGAAACAGAAGAAGCAGGTCTCTGCTCTCCCACTGAGGTTTCTTCACTTCACATCATTATAACACATCAATAAAGCTGTCTGAGCACCTGCCTGTTGTTATGGGCTATAAATCCCACAGTATCACCAACCACTCCAACTTCATTTTAGCAAATGTCTGTTACTGATTAAATGCTCTGTGTTTCAGAGTCGCATCTTCAGTTGAAGATGTATGGAAACAGCAAGGCTAACAAATCAGGCACTGAAAAGGATTAGAGAAAGTTCTCAGTATTCTTGAAAGTGCTACTTTACACTCAGTTATATTAACTCAAAATATATTAATTACCATAACTAGGAGACCGGGTCTTACTTTCTCCCATGCGAACTCTTGAGAACTTCAAGTGTACACCATTAGTAAAGAAAGAAGAAGCTCTGCTGTGCCCTGATGTATTGTATGTGTCTTATTTCTAGCCTCAATTTATTTCATATTTGAATTGTGAGGCCATATTTGCAACTTTTTGATAAAGAATAATCTACATACAACCTCTTTCCTACGAACATACTTGAAAATTATGATGAGGCCACCTCTTAATCATCACTTTGATAAATCCGGCAGACTGAATTTCTGAAGTCTTTTACTGGTAATGCTTCCCGGATTACAGGCCATTCTTGAAAGCCTTCTCTGAATTGGTCTCCAAGTGTTTTACATTCTCATAAAAGTATACCTAATATGGACATTAATACATATAAAAGTTCCACTAACGTTGTACAGAAAAGCAATATCAACTTCAGGATCTTACTTGATGCTTGTCTTCTAACCCAACAATATTTTTGGGATAAAGGCCACTTTCAGTGCAATAAAAAGCTCATGCAAAACCAGCACAAGATCACATGAGGTAAACTATGAAGCAAAAATAGCTTTAACTACTTAAATATTTCTTGCAAAAATCAATAATTCAGGTTAAAATGTTTAATATTTCCTGCTTCACTTAATGTTGGAACATACAAAACTCATTTAACCATTCACTCTGTCAACAATTTGTGATTCTCTCTACCAAAGATCATCTAATTCTACTTACACTAGCAATTATCAGAAGTACATGATGTACATGATTTTCTTCTCTGTTAAGGTATATTTTCCTTTAAATTTGGCAGACTTTGAAATGTCATGTCAGATGTTTGCTATTAAAATAAAATTGTGAACAAGTACAATGCTGTTGCCTGCCTGTTTTTCATATAGTTAATATGAAGAGTGGAAGGAATGTAGAGATAGTCTCTCAAATACTGTTGTTAAGTGGCTTGCATTAAATTCTAGTGCTTCCTCAGGAATTACTCTATGTAATCACACACAGAGTTTTATCTTGACCCTATTTCATTGAAGGTATGAGTGTTTCTTTTCTGCAATTACTTTTGCTATTTGGGGTTTATATTCATCAATGAAGTTCCACTTAAATATCATGGTTAATTTTTTAATTTCATACAGGAATTCATATGTTAATTACCTCTACCTTCTCAAAATGGGCATTGATGGCTTGATTACAGTTGGACACTTCTGTTTCCCCCTTTAAAGCCTTTCTCTGACGGGATCCCTTATGTAAAACTCTATGTAATTAACAAATGTCTCCACAATACAAATATCTACTGAATTTCAATTCTGACCTAACTTGACTTGCCACATTAATTCAATTAAAGTGGTTTCCTGGAAGGACATTGTTTATTGATGAGATGACCTAACCAAATATTAGCTTGGCAGGCACCTGTGGTCAATACAGAGCCATACAGAAATCTGGAGTGGAAAAGCAATCAGATTGAAAATTGCTTACCAGTTCCTTTTATAATTAGGCTATTTCAGCTCTGAAAACTCCATTTTGAAATGTTCATAATACAACCCACACAAAGCTTTGGGAGATATTCTGTCATTTAGAAACCTGTATCTGGAAATTTCCTCTAAAGTTACTGAATTCATCTGGTGAATATGAAAAATCCATGCAGATACTGGTATTGCCAAGGACTTCTCTAAGAAGATAAAAGGTGTCTATAAAGCAAACAGTAGTCACGTAAGGGCTGATGCAATCAGCTTATGGGTTTTCAGTCCTCTCAGGAAAAGGGACAGGGTTTAGTTGAAAGCAGATGTGTCCCGAAGAAGACAATGTGTGCTTGTGCAGAGGAGGGTCCAGAAAGGGTCTGGCTCCTTTGACCATAGGATGGTGTTTCATGACACACAACAGAGTCCAGATAGATCAAAAAATATTTTGTTTACCAAATTATACGCCTCCTCGTGACTGAGGGGAGACAGTAACAGAAACCTGTAGCGAGGCAGAAAAATTATGACTCACCCTAAAAATTTAGGAAGAAGTAGAATATTCACAGCAAGGAACAAAGGAAGGAAAATGAGTCTGCATGCCAAGCATCTAAGCCAATCGCATACTAATCAAAGTATTACAAAGCTGTTCAGACCTCTAGAAGGACCTGGTCGCCTAGTAAAGATTACAAAAATAAGAAGATTAGCTGAACAGAAAGAATTGGGCCTTGTGATAATTAAGAAATTTAATTAAATAGCTGGCTATTGGGAAAGGAATACTGTGTGCAACAGACTGCTCAGCAACAGATACAGTGTCCTATGACAATTTTCTGATGCTTGACATCTTATTTTATGACAAAATTTCTATATAGCAGAGAGGTGGAACCAAAGGAGAGCAAACACAGTTTGTACACTCAGGGAAAAAATAAAGCTGAGGAGTTTCAGGTTTTGAACTAAATTTCAGTTCTCAGAAAAATACTGAAAAAAAAAATAAAACAATTAAATGAGTAACAGCTAGTGATTTCTTTCTATGACAAGATAAAAGGTTTTATGTAGGTTTCACATACTACCATTTGAGTTCAGGGGTTTGACACTGCCTCATCTGATATGCTCATAAACAGGAGAGAAAGCACAGTCTAGATGAAAACAGATTAGCGCCGAGGAAAAGCTACTTGGAGAACAATTCTCGGAAAGTTACTACCAATGCCATTTCATCAAAATGAAACAATACATCTATTGAAGTTCCCTATTGATTCAGGCCTACTCAGTGTTTTCATTAATGATGAGGATGCTGAAAGATAAAACGTGACAGCCAGTTGGAAGGACAGGCCTAGAACTGAAAGTTATTTTGACAATGTGTAACTATGCTTTGAAAAACTAAACTGAAGCAAACCAAATTACCCTAAACATGGACAATATTCTCAATCTAGGGTCAGTAACCTGCTACACAAATACAGCATGGAAAAATGGTTTCACAGAAAAGGATTTGGAAGTTCTTATGGTTCAGGAGCTAAACATAATTTCATGCTGCTGTAAAAGCAGTAAATTGTATTTGGGATGTATCTGCTAATACACAGCCTGTAAAAGGTAGGAAATTATCCTCTACAGTACTTCTCAAGGATGAAGACTCACACAAAATATTGTGTCAAATTTCAGGCATTTCAATAAAGATGAGGGTAAGCTGCAGATAGTCCAGAGGAAACAAGACAAAATACAAAGAGAATATGACTTGTGAAAAAGCGAGGAGGAGAGAAAACCAGAAAAGAGTAAGAGAACATTATGATAAGCTTCCAAATACCTAAAGAGCTGCTGCGAAGAGGATATAGCATGAATTGATTTTCCATGCCTAGGGATTACATGACCAATATTAACAGATTTAAACTGCATCAAAAGGAAGAACCAAGTTAGTCCTAAGAAAAAAAAAAAACCTAACCATGTGGAAAATAACACAGTAAAATATAATATGGAAATGGTGATGCCTCTATCCCCAGAATTAGTCCCTTCAGAGGGACTTTGGCATGCCATAGACATGGGCTGACAGAGACCTAATGAAGTTTGACAAGGGCAAATGCAAAGTCCTGCCACTGGGATGGAGTAACCCATTCCAACTGCACACAGGGCTGCATTAGCAAAATGACAGACGGCAGATTGAGGAAAGTGATTATTTCCCTCTACAGCAGTTGTGAGGTTCAACTGTCGCCCATGTGTACTTCTTGTATAAGACAGAGTATGAGACAGATGTTGATTTACTGAAGTGGGCCCAATATGATTTAGAGCCTAGAGCAAATGATGTACAAGGAGAGGCTGAAAACTGGGGTTGTTCAGTCTGCAGAAGAGAAAACTCATGGGACATCTTACCTGAACTGCGTAACGGGAAGCTGTCAAGAATAGAGAGAGAACCAGACCCTTCTCAGCAGTGTCAGTGACAGATGAAAGAAGATTAACACAAACTGCAACAAGGGTAATCTGCTTAGATGCAAGGGAAAAAAAGATTAACCATGAGGCTTGTCAAATATTGCAGCTTGTTGCCCACAGAAGTTATGGTATCTCGATCGTTAGAGATATTAAAAACCTGTGTGAACAAAGCCTGATCTAAATTGGCCATACGATGAGCAGCTGCACTAAGTGACATTCACAAGTTCCTTCCAGGTTATTCCATGGATTCAAGTCCTCCTGAAAAAGCATTTATCAGGAATGACATAAGCATACTTGATTGTATCCTGCATCGCAAGGATGACTACATTACCTTGAGCAATTCTGTCAGCTCTATAATTCTAGCATTTTCCCACTTGCAGGGGTATTTTGAGGATATATACAGTTGACAATAGAGGATTTTATCAGCAGACAATTTCACAGAATGACAGAATAGTTGAAGTTGGAAGGAACCTCTGAAGATCATCCAAGTCCAATCCCTATCTCAAAACACAGTCAACTAGAGCAGTTTACCCAGTACCATGTGTATCTGATCCTCAGTATCTGGAATATCTCCAAGGATGCAGATAATATCAAGAACAGAAGACTGCTAGTAACCAGTTTAGCTTCCTGTTTTTCATGTTCAGGTCTCACATGGTAAGTCAAGTTTGCATCACACATATTCCTACCAGACCCACAGACATTTGAATATGCCATATAAAAGTGTCACTGGAACAACGGACCTACCTATAAACCAGGAAAACACAACTGCCTTGACTCTTTTTTATTTTCTTATTTTTTACCATCATCATCATGACTTACAATAATAATGCAGGGAATTTGCTGTCTTTCCTCAGCACAGCTCGAAAATTTATCTCAATTTCGCCTTACACCACCCCTTTTCCCATGTACTCTGCATGCAGTTATTTGTCATAAACAAATAAATTAGCCTTAACTGTTATGAGCATGCAGACTGCTTTCAATTAGAGGTGGCACCTTCAGATCCTGTTCACTCAGCAGCAGGACGACAGGAAAATATTTCTGTTATTGAACTCCTTGGCACTGCCTTGCTTGGGGATATTTATTTTAATAAACACAAGGTCATTATGCTGGCATGAGGACACCACAGGTTCTCCCTGAGTGTTACTCCCTGATTACATGTTATCCATCTTGCTATTGTATCTCTGGCTGAATTTTGTCAGCCTCAACCAAGCAGCTCCTGTTAAAATTAGAAAAAACCTCAAGGGAGGCCAGTCTCATAAACAGAAGACTGTAATTCCGGACAGTTAGCAGACAGCTCCATGTGTAGTAACAGCTCCAGCTACCTTTGTGCTGCTTGCACTATCAAGCACCTGTCACCTCACAGTAAGCTGCAAGAA
Source organism: Fratercula arctica (assembly GCA_947846985.1). Lineage (NCBI taxonomy): Eukaryota > Metazoa > Chordata > Aves > Charadriiformes > Alcidae > Fratercula > Fratercula arctica. The sequence goes on along the minus strand of CANTUZ010000005.1, from coordinate 49,734,045 downwards.
TTGTATCTATGTCTGCATACTAAGGACAAGGTTGTTGATGTCTTATTCACCTTTCTATTTTGTATGTGTACTAGAATGCAGCAATGGAGCTACTGGTAATTAAGGAGCACTTTTAAAAGCTAGCCATGTTAGAGTATTATTCTGACTGAATCTAGAAAGCACAATTACATACTCTGCTAAACACTTCTCTTTTAGTAGACAAACTATACTGTCAGACCAGCCAATGCCACTCAGTTTTATGGATGTTTTGGTCCACTGCTGGTGCCACAAAGCACCAATTTGCCACAGTGCAGAACAATAAAAGCAATATGATGAAAACTCATGCATAATCCTAAAAAATCTTGTTAAAAGGATAAGTGTACCTCCAGTGCAAACGGTCTCATCGTTACTTCTTTTCTATGCCAATGAATGGAGAACTAAATATTCTTAAAAATATCTGAGAGAGATGGTACATCCTCCGTCAGTGGTGAAACAACCAAATAGTTTTATTCAACATTTGGAATGAAAAAGGAAGAAAATAAAAAGATCATTGAGTGTGGAGGGAAACCAAACCAAACCAAACCAAACCAAACCAAACCAAACCAAAACCACACAAAAACTCTCCAGCCTTCAATTCCATTAACACATTGCTGATTAGAAATTGAGCTTTTTCTGACTCTAAATATAGAGACCACACACTATCATTCTATATGTTGGAAAATACAAAGGAAATCTTTTCGGAATTCCGTTGACCTAACAGAGACAGGCAGTGACTGCCTTCATCTGTGTATTGTGTGCCACAAAGGAGAATATTGCCGTGTGGCAAATAATAATGAGCAGGGACAATACTGGCCGTGAGGGGGGAAGTGGGGGAGACTTTTTTTTTATGACTCTAACCTAAGGAAAGTTTGGAGAAGAAACTATTACAAGCTGGAAAAAAACCTATAATGCAACGTATGTCTCACTTCCTGTTTTACTTGCACTTACCAGCATAGTGATTTAAAAGAACCAATGGAAAAGGATGAATTCTTTTTCTATGAATTCTTTTTTCCATTTTTTTTAACACTTCAATTATTAATAAGAGTATTTTTTTCTAAAATCAGAATGGAGCTTCTAATGTTCATAGCAAACGTACATCCTAGAAACCTGCATCTATGACCTACTGGTGCATTTGGGAAATCACGTGTACACTCCTTGACTGTTTTCTCAGGCTCAGAGAATGGTAATAACCTTCTCAATAGTCATGGTAATGTATAGGAGTGGAAATCCATTTGTGCTTCCTTAAAAAATGGACAAAAATATGGCTGCTGCCAAAAGCAAATAATCTTCGTGCTCTGCCATTTATAACAAAACCTGTAATTCAAGAAACATTTTTAATTAGCATTCACTTTGAGACTGTCAACCACTATGGTTACACATTATGTTTTCTTTGTTAGCAATGATCTCCAGAATATCTGGTTTCGTAAACATTTTCTAGCTCTTTAGTTTCCTCAAAATAAATACCTTGCTCTGTACTTTTGGTGAAGACAGGCAACCAAGTTCTCATTTTCAAATCCCATCATTTTTCCTACATACACGATTCAAAACCTGAGGCCTCCTATGCCTGGAAGATTTGATGAAAATGAACAATTCAGTCACAAAAAGAATTTCTCAGAGCTCTATGCTAAAAAGATGCTTATACAAACAGGTTTCAGTGCACTTTCGATACTGAGCATGACCATTTAACTATGCTTGCTGGCATACCTTGCAGTGCCCAGAGCATCACTCAGATCAAATGGAATCCTGTGTCACGTTTGTCATCATTACTTCCATCTGGTATTTCTAGTACACTGATTTAGGTCCCTTTCTAAACTTAAAGCACCCTAGGTACAAATCATGCTCTCATTAACCCCAACCACACAAACTGCTGCAGTTTGCCTTTTAATTTTTTTTTTTTTTTTTTTATCTGTGTTGTGAATTTTCCTCTTTCTGTTTCGGATAATATTCATTATTAAACATCTCTTCTGACTCACTCTTATACCACATGTAAAGCACAATTGTCTTAGCTTTCTGTGTCTTTTTGTGCCAATTTTGCATGCACTCCATCTCCACTACATATTATTATGCACATCCAGACACATTCAATCCATTAGTGTTCTCACAGTTCCCACAGGTAATTCAACTGTTTTGTAAAACAGATGCTAGAAGATAATAATAATAATAATAATAATAACAATAATAATAATAATAGTAATAATAATAATAAGTTGATGTAAAAGCTGAATTTTTAGATGCAAACGTATGTCTTCCTTGGTTTGCTATAGGCTTTACTACAGATCATTGCTACACACATATTGAACCTGTCTGGAAATAGATATCCTTCTGGCAGACATGCTGCCTGGCATCTGAAATTTCCAGTGATGTATTTGTCCTTCAGCATGGAAGTATCCTACTTTGAGTTGTGATTACTCTTTGTGGGGAGGGGAGTAGAGGAGGGAAGGAGGGAAGGAGTGCCTTCTTAACTCTTCATGAACTGCTGCACTGCTTTGGCATGGGGGTTGGACTAGATGATCTCCAAAGGTCCCTTCCAAGCCCTACAGTTCTGTGAGCCTGTGAATGTCTGTTCTCATAAACTGTTCAGGAAAACGTTGTAGAGTACATTTTTTAAATGCATTGTAACCTATTAAAACTACTTAATATTGGCAAAATAGAGAAAAAGAGCTTGCTTAATGTTTAGACCACAATCTTCAACTGTGGGATTCAAATCTGACAATGTTGTTGTTGAAGTGTATCTCTCTCTGTGTTGAAAATCTCCATCTCAAAAAGTGTAATACTTTCTTTCGTCCACCCTCCTCCTATTGTATACTATCACTCAGTCTCAACTAATGTCCATGCTTAGTCACTGATGCCTTGGCTTTGCTTTCCTTTGAGCAGTTTTGCCCTAAGGATTAATTTAGCCAAATTTGGAAAAGACTTCATTATCGTCAAGCACAAGGTGTTGCATAAAGGGAGAGGGGGCACCTATTGTTTAATACAAGTTAGAGTTTTAATAAAGAAATCCTCTGACTAATCACATATTCCTGAATACTGCTGTGCATTTTCATTTAATAGCTCCAAAAGTAATTATTAAGTAGCTACCTTAGTGTTTTGGAAAACATAACATGTAGTTATTTTGTGATTTCATGTTATTTTTTCATATCAATCTTGTCACTTCAAGAGGCCTTAAGTACAATGAAAAGATCAGAGATCCTGTGATTAAGCTGAAAAGAGGCTTGTGCTTTCAAAGTTCGGCATTCAGCTACATCGTTTAATAGCTCTTCAGAAAATTTTTGCTTAAAAGACATTTAATAATAAGCATTTAATCAATCAGCAAAATGAACTGTTCCCATTTCTTTTATAGGGTATGTTATTACATTCAGGCACCAAGAACTGCCTCTTTTTGAGTTGCTCTGTAAGCACACTGTAAATGGCAGGGCAATAAACAAAAAATCAACTTGGAGATATTCTGCCAGTGGGGCAGATGAAGTACCAACCCATTCATAAAAACAGGGAAGCAAGGCTTAAGCAAACTGCCAATTCTTTACACCATTCATAGCTCTTCCACAGAAAGGATGAGCAGAAAATTACATGCAGACACAATGCCCACTGCAAAAAGTAGCTCAAAATCAGGACTTCATTGAAAAAATACAGATTATACGTTCATGCTTACATAAACATAAAAGAGATTTATCTTGTTATTCTAATCCATGTACTTTTTCTAAGTTACATCTACCAATGTGCAATCATACTAAAGTCTACACTAAAGAAGTAGAACAACTATGCTAATTTTGAATGACACGGTCCAGGACATGAAAACAATCTAGCCAAAGAAATATGTCATGGAGCTGGAATTCAGTTCCCTTGTTCCCACACATCTTCCCCTGTAAGATCTACCCCAGGCATCTCCACTGTAAACCAAAACCAAATCGGTAACCAAAAAATGGTGGTTTCAACCCAAGTGTGGTATTTTTTCAGTAATTATCATCAGTGTAGAAATGTAAGGCTTTCAGCATTGAAGCACAGACCTTCAGAAAACACTAAATGAATTACTCCAACAACTTTAAACCACAAAACACTAATGCATTAACACATAATCTAAGTACCATACAACATTGTTTAAATGTCTTTGCTTATATCATCTGGAGAACATTATTTTTCTCTAAAATATAGACAGCAGAGGAACAGTATGAATTTCATTTTATTTCTGCTATTGCACTCTTTTCAACTGGCAAGATAGGCAGTAGAGGCAAGGACCTCAAATTGTTATCATGTATGTGTTATGGAGCAATTCACCTGCTATCAGTGATCTACCATTCTTGGTCCTTCCAAGTCTCTTCCAGAGTACTGTCATGTAGAAGTGACCTCTTCAGGCCCAGAGAGCAGCTGTCAAAAGGTCTGTGAATTTCACACAGACAGGCTGTTATCTGCCTGAGACAGAGCAGAAAATTTACTTGGGTATCAGTAATACCCTGGCCAGCACCCTAAACCCTGGAGAAACTCTCTTCACAACAGCAGAAACATCAGAGTTGTTCATTGAACCAGACAGCAAAGGGTGAACACCACAAACATTTTGCAACTGCACTTCAACATCCTTTGTCTTCTTGTGAATCATTAAGGCAGTGAGCCTTCAGGCTTTTAGAAAGGCACATTTCTGTTCCTGCGGAGCATCCTGAGAGATGGGAACATTCGTGCAGATATGTTAGCATGTCTTCACCCACTATGAGAAAAATTACTCCTATGTAGGACTGTAGATACTGGGATCTTTCCCTGGAATTAGCAGACTTGGCTCAAACTCTAAGTTGAATGTTACCTCCTCATTATAGGTAGAATAACTGCTTTTTGTTACACAGGTAGAAATACACTAAGACACTATTAGATCAAATGTTATTTATTTACACGTGATATGTGATAGTTTCCTTATAGCTTACTAATTGCTTATGAAGTTAACAAACTATTTTGCTTTGTTTTATATTTTCTCATCGATTTATTTAAAGGAATTGAAGGAAACATCCTTGTGCAGTTCTAAAAATGACTGATATAAGATATTCTGTAATGCCACAAAGTAAATCTGAACATAAATCCTTTATCTGTTTTGTCCTCTAATATAGTTAGTTTCCCAGTGAAAACAGCCAATACTGAAATTACCCTCTTAAAGCTCAGAATTATAGTAAATGTACAGTATGGGTTACAAAAATATATGGAATGGAATAAAAATATACTAATTGCATGTTAATAGTTAATGTATGCTATGATTACTTCTTGTAAAAATAAATAAGCCATTGAATCTGTGGACCGGCAAGGAAAAATCTGTCAGTATTACATCCTTAGGACTGGACCAATAAAGGAAAACTTGACATATTTTTACCCATATACCAGTTCCATGTACTGAGAATCTAAATCTTCACACCTACCATGTGATTGCTTTTATTAACCTCTAACATTCTAATGTAAAGCACTGGAAACCAGTACAAATCTTCTAGCAAAAAAAAAGATAACCTTGTATTTTGGTACGCTCTATTCATGCGTATTCATGCAACACTAGACCTTAGACACGCAAACAAGTTTAAAAGACTAAACTTCCTTGAAACCACTGTGAATTTCCCTACTGTATGTGTTCAATTATTATTATTAACTCTAATTACATTACTCTTCAAACACTCTTTGGGGAGACCATCCTCTGTTATCAGCATTCCCAAATGAAAACACTGTGTGGTTGTTTTCTTGTAATGCATTTGATGGAGTTATTCTGTTGGTACAGGCAACAGGGCCCATCTCTTTGATGGAGCGTGCTTTTAAACTGTTGCTAAACTTCACTTTTGCTTGCACTTCACACCAAGCTGCATTCTATTTTATAAAAGCATCTAGCTGATGTGCTTTCTACAACAATCATCTATTAAAAAAAATAAATAAAAATCTTCATATTACACATCCAAAGGAAGGTAGCAAAGAATGCATGATCCAAAAAGAAAGGGACCGAGGCAAAAGAAATTTTGCATTTCCAAGTTTTGACCTGTAGAGGTTCCAAGGTGAAACTGAAATAGTTTCTTATGACAGAGTGTGGGCTATTCTTCTTGAAATGCTTTTCTTCATCTCATCAATACTCCATCAAAATGTGGGTGCCTAATATTCAGGCTAAGAAGTTTACTGGAGCATCTGTAAAAGCTATTAAATTTGTATGACCTTAAAGCTGACTTGAGAGGACAAGGAGTTGTTTAAAATTCAGGTCAATAAAGACATCACTATCATCTAATAACAGGTGATAATTCTGTGTAAATGTTCTTAGAGAATCCCACAGAAAACTGTAAACCTGCTCAGATTTTTAATATTTAGAGAGTCTCGATAGCATCTTTTGTGTTGAATTCAAAGATGCTCAGCAAGAAAGAAGAAAAGCAATGATCCACTTTAAAGGTCAGAGAAGAGTGAGGGAAAACACACATTTAATGACCTGAATTTTTAAATTAACAACTTATTATGTCTGTAGTAATCCTATGAATAAATGGTATCTTCAATTTAAATGAGGTCTTATTTTGAAATTGTTTCCCCTCCTAGGACCACATTATGGACATTCTCACATTTGATTTTAAATATTAGACGTTTTCAAGGCGATAAGATAATTCCTAAGCAGTTAGTATCTCACAGCCGAATTGACAAGATACTACTAATTATTGTAGAGAGAAAAGATAACCTTGGTGCTCAAGATTCAAGCTGCCTGTAGGTTTAAAAAATAATAAGTACTTTAAGAAAAATAACGGATTTTACAGCTTGAGATTTACTATGTTCTTTCCACAGTTTTGGTTTGGTTTTGTTTTTTATAAATTTCTGCTGAATGCATGGAAACGTGACTGTGGATTTCCACTGGCATGCCACAGAATCTATGGATGTCACAAGTAGGTTTGTCATTTCCCAATGTCCCACTTGATGCCCCAGCACATCTCTTAGCTCTCTACACTGATAAGCAAATGGGAAATAAGCCTGTATCCAGAGAAAGATTAGGTCAGAATTTAGACCTGCTAACCCTACCTGTGGAAATATTTCTATTTCCTTGACATGACTGATATTTACTTATCCTGACTGATTTCACAAATGCATAATTTAGCTCAAATAGAGGAAAAAAATATTACAGATTTGTCTTATTCAGGCATTTAGAAGTTGAGTCAGGCCTTAAAACACCTTGAAACTAATTGGCTGAAGCGAAGGAAGAAGTAAAGTACCATAACTCTTCAGTCAACTTCACCTTCATCCTGTGAAATAAGAATCTCAGACACATCTGAAAGCTGAATGAAAGATCAGATCCTACTGGTATGAAATGACAAATCTATCACCCAAACCAAACTGCCATTAGTTAGAAGTGGGATGATAGTGCTCATAACCTTCTTAGCAGCTTCCCCTAACAGGAGCCAGACAATGAACTCAAAGTTAAAATGCTATTTAACACTGGCAGAGGAAACTTAACTGTGAATACAAAATCCAATGAATTAGTGAGGATGTGTGAAATGCACAATATAAAATCATGAAGACACATGGAGAAGCAGACAAGCTTGAGCTTTAACTCATACTCTGTCAGCCACTGACCTTCACTATGTGAAATGCTACTGATATTAATAGCGAGGCTACAAAACAATTTTTATGGTGTAAGGAAATACCATTCTCACTTTACGCTTGGAAAACAGGCACAACAGGTTAGAATCTGGCTATAGTAATATCAATATGTATGCACTTTAGAAATCAAATTAAAACATTAATACATGCTTTTAAACATCAAGCTAATAAAGCTACAGAGAAGAGTTCTGGTTGTCTGTGGAAGAGGAACTATCATACATTTGAAAGATGCCATGTAAAGAAGTGACCTATTTTATTTGACTTATTTACAAGGAGTGAGGTAAAGAGGAAATCTTCCATAGCAAGAGGTATGAATCACTTCAAGGACAAGAGGACACCCACAGCGCTACAGTCAACTTGAATGAAGGGAGCCCAGATGGCTTTGAAGTAAGTACAAGTCCATTTCTGGCTACCTAAGCTTACTTATCAATAGCAAGGCATACAGGAGTGAGAAAGCCTACTGCACATCCATCGTTCACATTTCTCCATTTCATTACAGACAGAAAATGCGTTTACAATATGTCAAGCTGAAATAGCTCTTGGCATGAATCAGAAAGGAAAAAACATAAAAAAATCAGCCAGGAGGAAATGCAAAATCATGTAGAACTGGTGAAGTGTTGCTTCTCCCAGTCTCTGGAAAAGGAAAATGCTTCATTTTGCAGAAAACCAAATCAACAACAAAAAAAATCAATATAAAATTTCTTATTTCCTGATTGTTGTTGAAAAGCAAAATAATTTTTCTAACCACATTTCTTCCTATTAGCTGTCCAAGAGGACAGACATACAGACAAAATGGTTATGTTCTAGAATATACCTTCAGTATTTTTCCTTCCTTGCCTTTCATGTTGTCTAGGACTATTATGGTTTACTTACACTAAAGACATTGAGGATGAGAGAGAGAGGAAGTCATTCCCACGTAACAAATCCAGTCTTAATACTGTTTAATGTATTTATTGGTTTTAGTGCAGGTCATCCTTTGTTCTGTCTAGAGTCTGAGGCACATAAAGGCTGTCTACACTGCCTGCTAAACAAGCTCAAATATCTTGAAATTCTGCTCTTCTGACTGTTAAGGTTTGAATGCCATCAAAGTATCGTGCTGCTTTTTCCCTGCCCACGCACTACTGCCTCCTTCTGATGGAAAATCAACTGCACACTAGTCTCCTTTTGCAATCCAGATTTGGCCAGAATGGAGACAAATTCAGTCATCTCCCCATTGCTGAAAACATGTTCTGCAGTCATCAGATGATAAAATGAACCTGAGAAAATCTTGATGCATTATTTTATCCTTACTTTATCACCTAATCTTCTGCTTCAATAAATGGATTGTCAAAGAAAGACGTTATAAGGGAATAACAAAGCATCAAGCATTTAATAACTACGAAGCATTTAATAAATAGCATAAATCAAAAAGCAGAAAACCAAACAGAATCAGGAAATTATCTGTTTTGAGGGTAATGAGGGAATGCAAGAAAGCTGAAGAGTAAAACTTTCTGTGTAATACAACTACATTATGGACAGGAGCAGCTCTAACATTGCTGCTCCCAGTAAGTGACCCTGCCTCAGAGGCACCAACTCTAATTACTCATATAATATCGCCAGGAATACCCGTACATATCAACAGGGCAGATCAAATGATCGCATAAGTGATCTGCTAATAAAGGGTATACAAAGAAATCTAATTAAAAAAAATCCATACTCGACAGTTTTGTTATCCCATATGTTATGCCATATTTTACACATACAAGGTATAATGTCCCACATACTTTCTTTAGGGGCTCATCCTTGGGTTTAAGGCACATAAAATCATTAGAAGATCTCCCCACCAATACAAATGTTTTTGTTCCAATGCATTAAACAACCTTAACTCTAACAGTCAAATCCTATTTTCTACTACCTGTCACAAGCGTGTCTGCACTCAGCCCTTCCCTGTCCCTCCCATACTTAAAGGGAGTATAGGCGATAGCAAAGCATGTAGAGTTGGTTTAAAGTACAGTCAGGTTGACTTAGCAATCAAACCAATCCTTTTAATAGCTGAATACTGGAGTACTTGAGGTCTGGGTAAGCAGATCTATATGGTTTCCCATCATAAGAAATAAAAGATTAAAAAAAAACCAAATAAACAAACAAACACACAAACAAAAAAACCCCACAAAACAAAAATCAGTCTCTGCTAAAATAATGCCATATTTTGGAGTTTTTTGAGGGGAAAAAAGAGAGAATGTCTACTCCAGAATAGGCAATAGTCCAGAGATTAGAGTAGTAATTAAAGTATGAGTGACACAACATTGGTATCTTGTTCATAAACTTTCTTCTCCATTACTCATGACTGAAAAAAAAAAAAACCACTCCCGAAAACAAACCGTAAGTCTCTACCACGCTACATCCCAAAAAATTAGTCCAAAGACAGCAGTGAAACGCCCTACAAAAAAAAAAAAAAAAGAAAAAAAAGACGATTTTTCATACTCTTCTGCCCAAGGACAGATGTTAGTCACTACTGCTTAAGGCACATGGGTACTGCAGTGACGTACATAGTGTAAAACTATGCAGATTAGGAGAGAATATTCTATCAGAGGGTCAAGGTCAAATTTCTGGATTGGTCAGCAAAACCTCAAACTCTCAAATTAAATTCAGAAACTGTGAAAAAACAATTGAACACAAAGATATCTTAGGAAACAAAGGAAATGTTTCTACATGCTTTGGAATTTTACATTAAGATTTTTTTAAACAGCTAGCCCCTAGTGATTGTACCCTTTCTCACAAGCTTCTGTACCCATAGCGAATGAAGACAATGTTTTTATATGTCATAAAACAGAACTATCAACCTTCTGCATCCTCTGCTTAAAGAAAAAAACATAATATTAGTATTTTTATCATAACATTGATATTTTCATTTCTTAGATAGAAGGTTTTTTATTGCTAAGCTCTTATAAGGTTTTCCTTTCTATTTCAGGTGAATGGATCAGAAGAAGACAATAGCAATACAACTGTAAAGAAAACAGATTGCTGGGGTTTTTTTGGGTTGTGGGTTGGGTTTTGGGTGGCTTTTTTTTTTGTTTTGATTTGTGGGGTTTATTCTGCAGCACACAGCAGCGTCAATCAAGTGAGAAAACTACATCTCTGAAGAATGTAAACCAAAGGAAGAAACAGCATGATTTGCAGGCAGAAAGACAGTTCTGAAAAAATATTCTTCTTCCACAAGGACTTGATCTCATGCTCAGTAAAACTGAAAATGTTGAGGATGCAAACATTCTGGAGGGACTAATTATTCTGACCAATACTTGTAGTCACAAGGAGAAGACCTAGACAAGGAAGAATAAATTAGGAAGATCAAGCACTAGACAGCCACAAGCCAGTACTGACCATCTGGGACACAAGGACTCTGCCATCTGTCGTTTTTTTGGAGAGAGGCTGAAAGGACTGAGAAAAACACACCAGTGAACCCGTGGCATACGTGTCTACACACGAGCCACGTTAAGACACAAGCCACAATTTTTAGAAGTGTGTTGCAGTTCAATAAATGGCCCACCCACAATCCATCTTATCACTGTGAAAAGTAATTTAACTTAATGAGTGGAGTAATATTTTAATATTTCAGATCAATCTGAGGAAATAAGAGAAAGTCACCCAATTTTCCCTACTTTTTTTTTTTTTCCCCCTAACCTCAGCAAAATTCGAGCCAAAATGTTTTTTTTATGCAAAGGGAGAGCAATTGAGATTACAATTAATGATAAATTTTAATATGCAATGCCCCATGTGTTCAGGGAAAAATAATTTAGTACAAATTATGTACATGTCTGAGAACAGCACTTTCCTATAAGAATTGGTGAAAACTAACAAAAAGGTTTTCCGTTTCATCAGGAAATACAGCATTTTACAGGAATGCATTGTGGTGGGCAGAATCTCATACAGAGCAATGTCATAATTAATTACTACATATTCCCATTTAATTTCAGTAATGTTGAAGTATTGTTTTGATGAGGTAAATATTAATCCTTAATACCTCCTTTATTTGGCACTATCACGTTTTAGATATTATTTGAACTTTATGCACTAAGTAACATATTTCGGCATTACAAAAAAATTCTTAAAAAAACCCAAGAAAGTCAGCTTTTCATCTCCACTTGGAAATGAAAGAAAACAATGCCAATTTGTTGGCATTTCCCACTGGACAGATAATTCAAAGTTGTTTGTAACTTCAAAGGGCTGTTTGTGAATAAATATATTACACATTAAGAAACCTAAAAAAACATGGGTGTTTCAGTAGTTTTGTAGCCACTGATAAACCCTTTGCAGTTCCAGTGGCAGTCTGTATAAAAAAAAAAAATCAATGTCAAGATGTGGTCACTAAGAAATGTCATCAACTGTACTGCAATATGGCTTCTTTTTAACATATGTTATTTATTCTTGGCATATATCGATCACCATTGTATACAGATGTTCATTGTTGAAGCTCCTTCTTAATAAGACACTCATACTTGGATTTTCAGGAAGACAGTTAGGAGAGCATATTTACATTGCCTAATATTAGACAGTGAAGTTAGGAGACTAGTCTCCCTTGGGTCCCGATGTAGTCAACAGTGAGCAGGAGAGTTTTTTAGAGAACAACTCAGACCCCTTCCATCAGGTTTCTGTTCACGTTCACCTGCTGAAAGATCCTCTTTGGCCTCTTTAGATATAAGAGACTTCTCAGAAACTAAATACCTGTAAGAACTCAACATTCTCACCTAAACCAAAGTGCAAATACTCCTGCCTTTCTCTCACTTTAAGTGATGTTCAAATTCCTACTCAGAAGAGAAAAAGATAGGTACAAGAACTGGAAACCAAGGCTGAGAAGACAAACATTAGTATTGGAGTTAAGAAATTCTTATCCAGTCCAAAACGATCAGGAGTTCGCTACCAAGTTGTATTTCCAAATTCATCACTGATTAGCTATCACATGGAAAAAACTCCTTTAAGCTCTCTGAATCTGATCTCAGACATGCCAAAAGAATTCATTTTGGTTTGTTTCTCCATCTATAAATGGACATCTATGGGTTTAGGTTATATCTGTTACTACCAACATACATATGAAGGGATAGAAGTACACCCAGGTGGCGTTCACACTAATTGCTTAATAATTGTGAAGCACCTTCAGGATATGAAGGGCACATTAAGTATTGCAAGCTCTTACCTCTTTTTAAAAGAAAGTTACTAGTGCTTGCAAAAGCAAAAATAACTCCATGTAATTAAATGACTAAGACCCCTGCTAACTCTGCAGCATACAAGCCTGTACACCAGTCAGAATCCAGCACACTCAGGACCAATCCTGCTGAGCTGTCCTCATTACAACAGGGCAAACAAAGATATTTTCTTTATGTTCTCTCGATAATTACATTTGATCTGCCTCACTGAGGATCTCCTGCTAGCAATGAAAAGTATGAAGTGTTTCAATGGGTCAAGCTCTCGCTGTTTTATTTTCATTTCAAACATAGCAGAGGCTTCCTTTTTTAACTTCCAAAGCAATAACCAGTGTAGTTTCCCCTCTTAAGCCTGCTCAGTGACAATGAGCCAATTACATATCAACTGCAAGATCAGCTAGCAATTAATCCTAATTTACCACTGAGCACAAAGTAAAATATGTTTTTCCTAAGAATTCAGATGTTCTGTGACCATTATTATAATCAAGAGAGCTTTGAAGGTTCATCAAAGTTAGTGCAATGATTTATTTATTTTTTTCCTCTTGCTCAATCTGCAGTATACCCCTGCTTCAGAATTGGTTGACTGAAAAGATTAAGGCCTATCTCTTAAAAATCGATTCTTAACATGAGATATATGGGCTTATAGCAACATCCACTAACTTTAGCAACCATTGTGTCTAGTTAGCAGCTCTGAAAATCAGAATAAACTGTCATTGAAAGGACAATACTTTCAAGTACATACTTTATCTAAGCGATTTTTCATACATTAAAAACCTCTACAGGTTAAAGAACAAATAGTCCATCTTCTGCTTACACAGAGGGGCTGGACTGGAGGAAAGCAACCTGAGTTTGCCAATACCTGGAATTTGTTCTACAAGTGATTTCTAGTATTATTATGCAACTCTACTATGCAACAAGCCACAAATACTGTAAAAACAAAAAGGTAGCGTAAAACAATTACCTAGAATACAACATAAATTAGAACAAAAATCTATTTCTGAAACAAAAAGCTTTTGTTCCATTTCATTCCATTTTATTCCCTCAGAGAAACTTCATGGGTATTAACACATTTCAAAACCAAACATTTCGTAAAAAAAAATAGAAAAAAATCATACAAAGCCATTTAGAAGACTTGTGAATTGCATTGCTTTGTACCGCATGAAAACATATAGTATAGCTTATAAAGACTACGATGCCCAAATCCTCCTTATAATGAATGAACAAAAGGGAACTTTTCCACCAGCTTCAATACAGCACTGTCAAGTACTTACTACTAAGAAATTTGGGGAGATTAAGCAGGAGACATTCACAGGAGAGGATGGGTTCATCGTACATTTCTTACTTTTCAAGCACCAATTTTTGGACCACAGAACAATAAGCACAGTTGCCTTTGCACAAGTGGCATGGGAAAATAAGTACCAAGCCAGACATGAATTATTTGAAACTATAAATTTAAACCTAACATTTCAATATTCTTACTGAGCTCCCTTTTGAGAGACTGCTGGAATCCTCCCAGCAGGGATCTTTTAGCTGAAGATAGGTAAATTCAATGCAAGGGAAAATATAAACCTTGAAGAGAAGACAATGAGTAGGATTTTCCAAAGCACATTCAAACTTAAGTAAGACAAACTGTAAGTTTGCAGTAGTAAGGTCATTTCATTACTTCCTGTAAAAATTAGTGAGGGCTCAGACATCATGTTTAAACAATATTTAAACAATTATTTCACAGCCTTTTAGTACAGCTTCCAGCTTAATATGACCCAGCCTACTTGCATCCTGGCCTGTTCAATGTCTTCTCTCAACAGTTCCAGGAATTGAGTCTTAGCTTAGATTTCAGTGATCATATGTTAGCAGTGGGACAAGCATTCCCAAGTGCACACACTGTCCAAGGGCACTGACATAAATTAAAGCTTTCCTACCAGCATTAACCACTTAAGACTCATCTTGCATGGTTACAAGTCTGGCTTTGATAAGTGATATGGTAATACGTCTTCTCAGAGCAAATTTTGCATAAGTAGCTATGCATCAAATAATACCTCTTTGCTCCCCCACCACAGGCAGAGGCAGATTGCAAGGCACGGTGAAAACCTCTCTACCGACCAAGTCTTTGTCATCATGTCAGCAAAGAAAGTTCCCGCTACCACAAGCACACATTTGACCTTGGGAAAATGTTAGTGTTGACTGATACCAAAGGGATTAGTAAATGCACCGTTTTTTCAACACAGTTTTCAATTACTTTGATGAGCAATTAAAATGCTAATTAAAAAACAATCCAAAACTCAGTACTCAAAAGGTTATGAAATAATAAGCTCTTGTACACTCATTGCATTGGAAGCATGAAGAATATGGTCACAATGCAGCTGGAGCGGAAAGGTGCAAACGAGAGGGGCTGTATTATGCTTGGGGTTGTTTGTTTAGGTATTAAACAGAAAAAGATACTTTAAATACATCTGGCAATGTGTTTTCTAAGTGCTGGCTTAGACTAAAGGTTTATATAACAGTACCTTGGCAGATGTTGGCTTCAGGCAAAATTCATCACTCGCATAGGACAGGAAAAAAAAGCACGCACACTCTGTTGTCAACTTGAGAACTTCAGAGTTCGTCAGTAAAGTTCTAAAATAATTATGAAGTTTTTAATAATTAGGAGCTTTTTTTAAATGGCTACAGTTTGGGCTAACTTGATTTCAGCTATCAAGCTCATGTCTGCAATCAAATGAATTATAAACTTGCTTTTATTTCAACTTCCTGTTGTGATTTGCATGCAATTGTAGAAATTTAGAACTTGGGATCTGAAGAAAAACCCCTAAATACCGTGAGTCACAAAAAAAGTTATGAGAGCTAGTAGCACTGCCTCCATCACTACGTGCCAATTAAGTTCTGTTCTGGAGGATAAAGTAGCACACAGTAGTCAACTAAAAGGAAACCAAAGCGCTAATAGAATTTCACAAAAACTCTTTTCATGTTGTTCATGCTCAAAAGAATAATAACCATTGCTTTGAATTAAATTCTCTACAAGCTAGAGTACATCCAGCTGTGCAAAAAAATCAATCCTTGCCATCCCACCAGGGAAGGCCCCAGAGTAACCCTGGAATTCCCACGTACTATACAGTCAGTGGTGAGAGAGGAGCCAATTCCTGCTGACATATAACTCATTCTCATATGAATAGGATTCAACTTGTTCCTCTGAAGCTACTTATTGAGATCTTGTGCATTTACCAAGTCATGTTTTCCATCATAGCTATAAATATTTACTAGCAAAATTTTTTTAAAATGCTGTCAAGTTGCATTTAATGCAGCACAGGAGACCAAAATCTTCATTGCAATGCACTGACTCTATAATGGATGCTGCAACCAAGTAATTTTCCCTTAAAGAATCTGTGATACTCATAAAATGCATTATCATTAAAAGAAAAACAAAGCACTAATACAACCTCAGCCTTCTAGTACCTCCAAAAAGCCGCTGTGATTAACTAAAAACAAACAAAAATGTTCCTTAAAAAACACAGGTTCTTGTCATCTATTCAATAGCTGTCCTGCATTGCAGGAGGTCTTAATTTAGGTGATTGGCATCTATATCTAAGATCACTTAGAATAAATTGCCCATGTCTTGCATCTTCAGTTTATATATCTGTTAAAAAAAAAAAAAAAAAAAGGGAAGAATAAAAGAGTAGAAAACATTACTATCAGAGGAACCAAGCAGCAGAACACAGAAGAAAAACCTTCGTGCCACAGAACATAATTCAGATCTTATCTCAGAAGTTAAAACCTTAGTCTAGCGATATAGCTACTGAAACTGCATTGGGCTGTATAGCTGCACAGACCCAGAGACAAGGCTGGAGAAAAAGAGTTCACAAGTAGTCTCACTGACGTAAGCCACATACTAGTTTGCAAAATCAGTGTTTAATCTAACTCCATTGTCTGAAGCATGTTAGCAAAAAAAATACAGCAATTCTCTGTGATATAGACTGCAAACCAGAATAAATTATTACTGAACAGTGTATTTTTTTCTATTAATAATATTAATCTACAAAATACTCTGAAAATTAAAATTCAAATCCTGGAATTACACTTTCCACTTCAGTATATTACTAAGACTTTTTCTGATGCATAGATCTCCAGGGCTATACATGACAGCTGTTAAAAGGACTTGGTAATGCTATAGGAAAGAAATAAACCTATTCTCTCCTTTGGAAACTGCCAGGTGAAATTTGATCCACTAACTGTAATTACTATGGTGGGATTTTGGCCAAAACATTATGAATATTAACAGTTCAAAGATATAGGTCAAATTACCATTTCAAATAAACATTACTATAACTATGCCATGAATTTTATTTGGATACACCTTCTGAAAAAAGGTTACTTTGTAATATTATTAAAAATATTTCACATAGCGTTGAAATGTTCAAATGAGAAGCACCAGCAAAGAGAAAACATGTCTGCACTCATTTTTAGGAAAAGAAAGTCCATAAGGTGGTAGCTTTCTTCTCCTTTATTTCATTATAAATCCCCTTAAATCTGCTAATCCATCTTCATGTTCCCAGCGTCATTTTGTATGCTAACTTCCCAGCAGGTTCTGGCTGTTCCAGATATTATCCTTAGCAGAGTGTCAGGGGATTCTCACTTCTTTTCTGTGCTACAAATCCCTGTAATGCTACCTAAATAGTGTTGTGGTACTTGCTAGTAAGTTAGATCACATTTCTTAGTTGACAAAGTGAAAGCAGTCTTACCCTAACGCAAGATAATCAAATAGAAAAGATTATATTATTAGCATACTTAAGGAAAGTTGGTGGTTTCACTAACTTCAACAGAGTGTGACTTGCTAATACTAATACCATTACTCAATAAAGAGCATGGAAGAAAGTCACTGAAGGAACCGACCAGCATTCAAAATTTTAATTTATGTTTTTATTACATATATTAAGGAATGAGGGCCACGAAGATGATCAAGGGGCTGGAGCACCTCCCCTATGAAGACAGGCTGAGAGAGCTAGAGTTGCTCAGCCTGGAGAAGAAGACGCTTCAGGGAGACCTTATTGAGGCCTTCCAGTACTTAAAGGGGCTCTACAGAAAAGATGGGGAGGGACTCTTTATCAAGGACTGTAGTGATAGGGTGAGGGGTTTTAAACTGAAAGAGGGGAAATTTAGATTAGATATTAGGAAGAAATTCTTTGCTGTGAGGGTGGTGAGACACTGGAACAGGTTGCCCAGAGACGTTGTGGCTGCCCCATCCCTGGACACGTTGAAGGCCAGGTTGGATGGGGCTTTGATCAGCCTGGTCTAGTGGAAGGTGTCACTGCCCATGACAGGGAAGTTGGAACTTGATGATCGTTAAGGTCCCCTTCCAACCTGAACCATTCTATGTCATTATACAACACAACAGTCATTTGTGGCATAGGCAAAAATACTGAACATAAACTACTTAATAGTAGTAAGAATTTAATTGATCCAAATCCTACAGAAGTCAAATTTCATATAACCGGAGTTAAACAAGGAACTCTACCAATAGCTTTGAGCAGTATAAAACCTAAAACACAGCAATGAGCAGTTTATGTTTGTATGCAGTCAACGGCAGTTTCTGCCTGAATGCACAGCTATTTGGTTAACTACAGCTTATTTAGATTTCCATTAAATATGATAAATATATTAAGCTACTTCTCCTAAGATCAACAGTTGGTTTAAGGGTACTGAAAATGCTTTCCTTCTTTCTCTAGTTTTCTCTAGCTTTTCTTTGTACTAATACAGAATTAGTTTTCCCTCTTAATTATCATCATGATAGCAGATAAAATTGTTAATATGTAGATTCTGTGAAGTGCATCTCAACCCAGGCACACAGTTTCAAGGACACTTCACCTGAAACAGAACAATATAATGAGAATAATTAGGAAAACAAAACAAACCGCAAATGGAAAGAGTACTTATGGAATCCATAAATCTGAAAGGTTTCCAAAACAAACTATAAAAAAGCAGGTAAAATCAGAGAAGAGGAACAGACAAGGGTTTTTCCCCTTTCAAAATGTTAAACTGAGTAACTGCTTTCTCATAGGGATAGGCTCAAATTGACTCCTCTGCAGTCTGCTACTAATGTTTTTTCACTTGCTTTGTGTTACAGTTAAGAATACATTTCTGATATAGTTGATTTCTAGTCTTGAGTTTAGATGTAGACCACTATCCATACTCCAAACCATATCTATATGGTCCGTATGGCCTGGTCTGATGCTCAAGTGTGAAGTCTACAGTTGTTATTTGGATTACTGCTACATTTCAGGTTTTCTTTGTTCATTTTTTTTCCCTATTATTATCAACATCCCAAAAGTTCTGCTGAGATATCCTCAACACAAAATGAATGTTTGGTTTTTTAATAAAAAAAGTAAGAGAGAAGTCACTGCAGAGAAGTCATGACCCATTCACCTCCAGAGACAGAAGAAGAGAAAAAACTAGTTGGAGGTGGAAAGCTAAAAAAAAAAAAGAGCATGACAGCATGGTTTCAGTAAGCCACCTTTCCTGCTTTCTTCTTACTAGAGAAAAATAACTCCAGCAATTAAAACACAGGCACCTCTATCTGCTGGGATTTTAGATACTCCTGCTGATTGCTGTTCTCATTCAAAATTGCTTCATAAGGTTGCATACGTAATTTGTGACTCCTTTTCTTCACGTGCCTTTTTTCTTCATTGTGTTGCTCTGTTTTTCTCTTCCCCTCTCTACCAGCATTTTCTCTTCCTTTCCCTCTTAACATTATCTTCAACATTGTTCTGTTTCTTTTGCTGATATTTTTATATTGGATTCTGTGAGCCAGACTAGTTTTACAGCCAAAATATTTCAGTTAATAGTATAAAAGACAGATGGTAGAGTTTGAAGTGTTCTAATAGTGATGGTCTTTTGCTAACAGTCAGTACACAGAAGAAGCAAAAGGTTGCCAAAACCATCTCCCACAAACTTTTGTAAGTATCTAGAAATACTAGGAAATCCTAGAAAGCATTCGGAAACTCTCTGGTAGAAAGATTCAAAGATGCAGATAGAGCACTCGAAGTTGCATGTGCGCCAAAGGAAGGCAATAGGTTAAGACCTGTCTCCATTATAGTCTCTGTCAATAACCCCCGAATCCACTGTTTCTTTTCCATAAGAGAATGTTCTGGTAAAGGCTAAAATTTCTGTTTACAGCTTGTAGGCCATTCCCACACGTTTTTACTACTTATTACCATTTCTGATCAAGTGGACAAGAAAGGAATACAAAAGACTATCTGTGTTTTTAAGGACATAAATAAAAAAATGCAAAGCTCAAGGGCAGAGAGATTTGAAAATTAACCTTCTACACAAAGCGTTTGCAGGAACTACAGCTTGTAGTTCTTCATATTTTTATTGTCTTAAATATTCCTTTTCTCAGAAGTTTGAAACTATGAAGGCAGACAAAAACGAGAAAAAGAACCACATGGTATCACCATAAGGAGAGTAGGTGGAAATACTAAAACGGAGACATTTATTTTACAACGTGTATTTCCTCATTGCACCTCCCAGATGCACCCTTCCATCTTTTCGTTCTAATATTTCTGTATAGTCACCCACCTAATTTGTTGTTGTGTTTTTCAGTGTATAAATGAAGCCTCCAGTTTGCTAATGGAGAATACAATTGTACCAGAAACTGCATGCCGACCCGTATTTCATAATTTAATGTGAATCTGCACATAACAAATAGTAAACTTTGCTGCTGCCTTTTTTAGAACTTCCCAAGCCTTAAAAAGAAACCAAAGGCAAAGTGAATCAATCTTACACTAACTGGCATGGATTGGTAATTTTCTGTGAGCCGTGACACAATTACTTATAAACTGCACATAGCAGGGTTTGAACTTTTGCATTGCAATGAGCTTCTGCCACCTGTTCCAGGCTCCTCCCTGCACAGCACATTGGAAGCCACAGCACAGCAGCTTCAATGAATACAGAAGGAGGTGGGGGGGGAAGTGTACCAAGGGAACAAAGAAAAGGATTAGCACTAAGTTTTCTGTTTGATCTAGCAGTTTTCTTCCCTCCCATTTTCCAGGACTGGGCAGCATGCAAACATCCAGCTAAAGACATGGTTGAGGGTTCACAGTCACTTCTGTGAGTTAGCACATGGCTCTAGGTCAAACAGAAAGGGATTTTGCATTTTGGTAATCTTTCTTTTGGTAGAAAGGTGGAAGCTCACTTCTCGACTAATCCCAGATTCACAGTTTCAACATGGAACATCTCAACAGAAATAACAGAAGATCATGACATCTCTGCATACGGTTTCCCCTCCACAAGCCAATGGCCTGTACAGCTCTCCATAGAGGGCTGCTGTGCACAAACTCATCTTGTTATCGGAAGTATTCTTTCTAAATTAAACCTATTTTAACAAAAGACTTCTGCAACTCGATCACATTTGCCAGTTTCAGTTAACATGTGAAAATCTCTATTCACATTTCCACATGTTTAAAATGGTCTAATATGCCATTCACTTTTTCACACATAAATTTAACATTTTTTAAAAACTAATTTTACTTAATTTTAGATAGCCAGGATGTTAGTCTCAGAGTCAGGACACAAAAGTGCAAGACTGCTTCAAATGCAAGCAGAATCTCACAAAGACATTCACTTTTAACATTACTGTCTATCAAAATAGGAGGAATACGGATAGAAGATGCAAACCAGAGCAACCTTTCAATCGTGTCGATTAACATGGCTAATGCAGGACACCCTTTTTAATGCCTTTCCAGGCTGTCTATAAAATACGCATAGTTATTACTTGCATAGTGGTGATTTATTTATTTATCTCATTTCCCTAGTTTGCCTCTGAATGTTTACATTTTTTGTAGAATTACTGATTTTTCTCAAAAGGCATCTGACGATGCCATACTGATGTCTATTTCCTATCTTTCCTCCACAGCAAAGGAGGAATAATTTATCATTTTGCATTTAACGTAATGTGTCTGAAGACTGTCATATCACCAATAATCTGTTATGCATTAAGTTAGTTTTTTAAGAGGCCCATGGAAGTGGTGCTCTGTTATATACTTTAGTGCCAGCAGAAGAAGAAGGGGGTAAAAGAAAATGTCTTCTGATTTCTATATCCATCAGATATTCTACCAAAACTTGTATTTATCATATGCCAGATAAAGTAAATGAACAGATTTAGTAAACAATGAACTGATAAGTAAATCTAACTCTCATTCTCTTAACAGATGTATATTAAATGAGAGCAACGGGGACAAGAAAAGGTAAGACAGGGAAGGTAAAAGTAAAGGAGATCAAATACAGCATTTTGTATGCGTGTTCTTGGTATGACTTATCAGCACTACAGGGACTTGTGTAAATGCGCTACACATAAAGTACAAACTCAGCTGTTAAAAGTAAGCCTCCGGAGTCCAAAACATGAGTTCTTGCATCTTGTCACTGTTTAGGACACCCTCAGTGGATGGCCTGTCTTGTACGCACTTCGCCCATTCCATCAACTTCCTCGTCTCCTCCTTGGGAGTGATCTTCCCTACCACTCATCTACTTATCCATCACTGGTAAAAGAAATGTGCATCTCCATTTTTTTGCATTTACATTTAAACTGAAATACTTAAAGAACTGTATATGATAAGAACTTAAATAAGTGAAAAATAGAACACCTGGAAATCAAAACAAGAGTTAACCCTACATCACTACATTTATCATTCACGAGATTAAAAAGTTTTCAGTCATCTGTTCAAAACTAATAACATACGACGTACAGACCAGCCATACCCCAAGCAGCAAATAACAAATAAGCAAAGCAAATAAATTGCTCATTTTCAATGGGTCATTTCACATCATTACTTGAAAACTGTTTGCTAAAAATAGCAGATATTTATGAATGACTATGACAATGACAAAAATAGGGATGCTTTAGAAGGTAAGGAAAAGAAGAGGCTACATTTGTAATTAATAGCACTGGTAATGAACAGTTTAACTAGTCTGATCTGTCATGCATTTTATTCCAAGTGACCAGACGTGCTGAGTCTGAAATGCCTTACAGTACAAAAGAAAAACAATTCGGGAAGCAACAACAGTTTTTACACAGCATGCAGAAAGTTCTAGTGTTTTCAACTATCTAATATGAAAGGTACGCAGAGGTCACAGATGGGTCTCAGTCCTGTCGTGGTCCATGTTACACTTTATTTTGTGCAAAGTGACTCTGCCATTCCTTAGTTCACACAAGACGTATAGCTAAAGAAAAACATTGTTAATCTAAACCTGATGTTAGTGTTGCATGTTGCTTTCTTGACCCCTAAAAGCAAACTAACTGCAGATTGGATCAAAAAACTTCTGTAAAAGCCTCGAGTTTTTTGGTCACTACTCCCCAGTTTTTGAACAGGCAGATCTCAGCAGATACCTGACAAAACTTCTGATCTTCTGTCCTGCCTTCAAAGTGCTGAGCACTTCAAAGGGTTTTCTCACAGTGTGATGGAGATACAAAAAGTATGATGCTAAACAAGAGACGAATAAAAACAGGAAAATAAGGAAGAAAAATATCTTTTTAAACAATCTGCATGTGTGATGTAATTATTTTCACAAACTAGAATCAAATACTTCTAGGTCTAGAGGCAAAAAATGCTGAGTAAAACATGCTAGTTTGTTAGACGTGGCGATTTGTTAGAGGATCTCCCAAATCCAGTATACTAAATGCTATCATGCATGAACATGCAATGCTGAAGAATGGACTCAGCACATATGCTGAAGATAACTAATCTTCTCATTTTAAGAATAATATGTAACAATGTAGAAATAGAAGTCAGATGACATTTATATTTTCTACTGTACCATAAGAAAAGAATGGGAGATTTGTCATACTGGTTCAGCCCTAATGCTCCAGCCTAGTTCACACAGTAGCCAAAAGTTGGTCTCATCAGAATGAATACAAGTCATGAGCAATCATATGTCATATTCCCCCTACTATCTGCCAAACTCTAGCCATTCATAGCTAAGACACATTTGTAGATATTAAAGATTTACTTGATAAGGGGAATATAAAATAGCCAAGATATGGGCAAACTCCGGATTTACACAGTGACACAATGAGTTATCTGTTTTCTAATAACTCCTAACAGTTTGTTTTTCTGTTTCTTTTGATTTGCTACCAGAGGTACTGAGCCGATACTTTCATGGGACTTCCTATAGTATAACCTCACAAGTCTTGCTTCTGACTACTAAAACTCACCTCAGCATTCATCATTTTATAAATAACTTTAAAACCTTCTTTTCCCATGTGAAAAAATTTACTTTTACCTACACCAAATTTCATCTGCCATTTCATTATGCACCTACTTACAAGATCCTCCTCCAATTCTCAACTTAACTTTAGTATTTCTATTTACGACCACCAACAAGCTTTCTTACTCCACCAGTTGTACATTGTTATTTATGCTGGATAGCCCAGGTCCCAGCACAAATACCTTTGGAACAACGCTGGAGACTTAAGGAACTGATCATTTGTTACTGCCTGGTGTTTCCCATGTTTAAATCGCTGATCTACCCACTCAAGAACTTCCCTTCTTATTCCCCTGCTCGTTGCTTCCTTAAGGTCTTTCTCATGATAAAGGCCTTTAGGAGATGGAGCTAAATTTAATTATCATAGAATAGTTTGTGTTGGAAAGGACCATAAAGATGACTAAGTTCCAACTCCCCTGTCATGGGCAGCAACACCTTCCACGACACCAGGCTGATCAAAGCCCCATCCAACCTGGCCTTCAACGTGTCCAGGGATGGGGCAGCCACAGCTTCTCTGGGCAACCTGTTCCAGTGTCTCACCACCCTCACAGCAAAGAATTTCTTCCTAATATCTAATCTAAATTTCCCCTCTTTCAGTTTAAAACTGTTACCCCTCATCCTGTTGCTATAGTCCCTGATACAGAGTCCTTCCCCACCCCTCCTGTAGGCCCCCTTTGTAAGTACTGGAAGGCCTCAATAAGGTCTCCCTGAAGCCTTCTCTTCTCCAGGCTGAACAACCCTAACTCTCTCAGCCTGTCTTCATAGGAGAGGTGCTACAGCCCTCTGATCATCTTTGTGGCCCTCCCCTGGACTCATTCCAACAGGTCCATGTCCTTTTATTAAAAAAAAAAAAAAAAAAAAAAAAATTATTCTGTAAACTCCATACTGCGTCTTTAATTCTCCTTTTCCTGCACATTTTTTCTTCCACGCAGTCTACCCATGTAACGGGCAGCAATGAGACCAACTTTGTGCCCAGCAGGAGCATCTCTCCTGATGGTTGAAGGCTTGCCAATGTTCTGACAGTTACCACCACCAAAGGGATCTTCTACAGGACTCATGGCCACACCACGGACACATGGCCAGCAGTTTCTCTTTGCTTTGTGTTTGTGATAGGCACAGCCTTCACATAGATGCACTTGTCAATGTAACCTCCACCAGCAACAATTCCAACAGCTCTCTTTGCAGAAGAAACCACTTCCTTGGAGCCAGAAGGCAGCTTCACTCTAGTTTTGTTTCATGGTTATAAGCCACACTCTTCTTCGTTCAGATGATTTCAATATGTTTGTACAGCGTGATTCACTTTGCAGAAGTCACGCTGGCCCTTCCCCAGTGTGTTTATCCACAAGACCTTTTCATTTTGATACAGACTCTAATAATTTGCCATATGCAGTTCTCCAGATCTTCCTGAAGCCCTGTTTAGGAACTTATGTTTTGCACCTCACAGCCTTCAAGTACCTAGGCAGCAGGAAGTAAGAGGACACAAACCACATTTATTGGCTATTTGTAGTGTAGTTTTGCTATTTCATCCTTGCTTTCCTTCTGAGTTCTTTCCCGGTCCTGGCCTGTTCATTTCATCTCTGGTTGCACAGCCTGTACTGATGACAATGTTTAGTTCATCCACTTTAAGCCCTCAAAAGCTGTCATTAACACAGGAAGACCACACAAGGAAATACAGCATGTCCCGCAGTAACCCCATTTTTAGAATGCTTTATCGTAAGCATTTGCACTGATCACTTCGTGCCCTGAAACATGAAAAAAGTTTATCCACAGGGACACAGTATCAATAATTGGTGTTTCTCTTTTCATCTTCATGTGCCAAAGTTCTTCAATTATATTTTGTAGAGACTGTCACTGTTGCTAATGAAGCCAGAAACAGATCCTACGGGCCATCAGTCTCAGCTAACTTCTATGAATGGGACCATTAAAGAACAAACAAACAAACAAAAGTTTTGGTCTGTATCACTTCCATAATACTTTTTAAGCTACTCATTTTAATATTGAATAAAATATTTCAATATTTAATTTAGTTTTAATGTACTTCAGATTTAACATTTACTATATTTGCAAATGTATGACACTGCAATGTATGTGAGATACAAATGTCTCACATATGCATTGTTCAGAAGCGGCAAAAAGAATCTAATCACAAGAGAGGCCTCAGACACCCGAGAAGGTATCTCAGCAGTCTGGATAGTTTTCTGGATAGCTGTTACAACTCTGTTCTAATCTATGGGAATTTTGGGCACAGAATATAAAAACTGATCTGCTCAAATTTGAATTCTTTTGAGGCAGATGCAGAAATGGTGTTCCAACATGCATTGAATAGTCTGCTATTCTTCAAAGGACTGATAAAAGTGCAGATTCATTATTATACTCATTCCTTTTTAGAGCACATTTTCATAGCAGCAATAGAACAGACCTTGTGAATAAGGAAGCTCATCTAAATCATTAGCAGAACTAGCAAAATAGCTTTGCAGACATGAAAACTCAAGAATTTATATGGAATAAATAACTCTCAGTAAGCCAGTTCCCTGTTACTATTCAGATTCTCTCAGGTCTGTTGGATGTCAGCTGCAGAATCCACGTGCATCTTCTCCCCTCCTTCCCCTCCTGATCTTCTGTTGTCTCTTGACATTCAAAGTATGGCACTGAATAAATGCAATCTTCCTCATTTTTAGCCTGGCACCTTCTTGTAAAAAACACACTTTGGTAAAAAAAGTAGACCTTCCGGTATTCAACTCCTTCTACTCCCTGGTAAAATAAATACTTAATATTTATCCTTAATATAACAGAATCTCTTCCTATGGTTTTTCACTGCCTTGGAGCCAGGACTTGTATTTCACATTGAAAATAAAATGCTGACCCAAGAGAGGAGACTATAGATTTCACATTGTGGGAATGGAGGAAATCAAGGAACAGAAAGGAACATAATTTAACAAGTTAGATAGCTAAATCCATCCCTAAAATAGCTCTACTGAAAGCAAAGGGGCTATTTCCAGCAAGGATGAATTCAGGCCAGAAATATCAGTTATTGGATTGCATTATCAAACAGAGATTTACAGCAGGGAAAATTGCTTGGATCCATAGCAGGGAACAGAAATGAAGTAGATGTCTTTCAAGGCCACTGCCTCAGCCTTCTGTGATGAACTTGGGATGTATTATGTCTGCAGTGTCCCTGCTGGAGTGACTCCCATCACCTGTCTGGATAAACAAAGCAAGGGAAAGGACAAAGCGTACTATAAAGAGATTAAGTGATGGAATTACGGGAGACAGGAGGAAAAATTGAAAACTCCTAGGTAGACAATCTGAGAGCCAACAGATCAGATAATAACTCAGGCAAACACATTGCCCTCTTCTCCAGTTACACAAGGATGTGGTAAGAAACAGATGAGCTGCCACGTTCAAGGGAGAACAGGGAAAGTGTTCAGACACCTTCCATGCTAAAACCAAACTGGTTGGAATAGATGTAACGGAGCAGGTAGGGAAAATCAGTACTTTCAAAAATGGTCCAGAGCTTGACTTTCTAACTCTGCCACAAAAGATCTCCTCAAGGGAACTTTGTATTCTGTATCAGAAAGCAGGGGGCAGGGCGGGGGGTGGGGAAGCTGTAAAACTGCAGGCACTAACAGCACCGGTTAGCACTGGATAGCTGCTGCTCTCAGAATACCTTCTGCTGCCATTACGTTTATAAACACGGACAACTGGAGCGATTTTGTTTATGTGTCTTCCGAAAGTATCACTCAATTAGAAAAAGAGGGGCAATGTGGTTTTATGTTCCGAATTCACCCTGGTACTGCCAAGGCTCAAAATTTACTCTTCCTAAAATACAAAATAATATGGTTGCAGACTGAACAGCAATAAAGACGGGGGAAAAACATGACAAAACAAGATGTAAGGCATGGTCTCTGTCTTCAAATTTTGCATAGTATAAGTGACAAAAGAGAGGAACACTCAAATAAGTTATCTTCCTTTTTTTATCTGTAGGGGAAAATAAGGTACACAGATCTGTATTTGGAGAGAGAACTAAGTTGTGGGTTCATTTATGAATTGATCATCAGGCTAAGTGTTTACTGTTGAAGTTTTGCATTGTGAGGAAATAGCAACTCAGCCTGTGACTCAAATTTCGAGTACATAAGGAAGGCAATTCAAAACTTTTCAAAGAACATGAGAAAACTTATAGTCAAGGATTTACTGTAAAAATCAGAATAATATATGCTTGTGTAAAAACATGGCTACCTGGAAAATAACACTCTTTTGAAATAAAAAAAATAATCACAAAAACTAAGTATGTGTTAAGTAACTCTTCACTACAATGTCCTAATATGTCAAACAGTTAGGACACCACTTCTACACATACATAAAGTTCAACTACGTAGTAGGGATGTATATAGAATAAATCCCCTGGTAATACTACACTGAGAAATATGATTTATCATTACCATTTTTAAGGACCCAATAGCACTTGTTATACTTAACGAAGATGAACGAATACTCTAAACTGACAACCTTGGAAGCATATAGACATCAGTGATTTGAGTGGAGTAAAATCTCAAAGAAATATATACATAGAGGAAGGGTAACATGATAGTCCCAAAATCCTACATATAGCCAGATCAGAATAAGATCTAATTATTTTGGAAGTCAACTCATCAATTAAGAACCAAAGGTCATCAAAATAGACAACTGCTATTTGATACAAATCTAAAAACTCACAAATAAATGAGACTTTGTGTCACTGAAGGACTAAATCCTAAAAGAGAGAAGATAATTGTTTCTAATAACACTTACTATATCTAGAGAAGGCAGGTGGGAAGAAGTCCTAAGTAACCTTGAAAGTATTCTACTTCTATTTAGTATTGAAAGTTCTTTTCTATGTCCTGTTTGACTGCACCAGAAAAAAAACACTTTAAAAAGAAAATAATTAGTATTTGAAATATTTCCTGTTTTCTAGACCTGCACTGGTATCCGTGGCCTTATGCCGTGTAATGTGTACACAACTTGCAAACTCAATGTGACATATACTACTAATATACATGTATGATACAAATCATGACAGCTACTTATAAAGTATTGACAAAATGCAGGTATTGAGCACAAAATTGGCTTTACATATAATGCGGTGTGCACCTATCGTTCTTCAGTGCATGCAACATTTTTTTGTTACGTAGTTCAAATAATTGTAAAGACATGCATCTTGCTACAACCCTCTGTCCTGCTTTTACTGAAACTTTCTCTGGAAAGTAAGAACTCTCTAATGTTACATCAAGTCAACCCCGCTACATTCACACAAGTTAACCCTTGCTATAAATGAGGAAACAAAGGCACACAAAGTCTTTTAAATTTAGACTTATGAATTTAGACACCACATTAAACATTTAGGCATCTTATAGGGTAAATCACCACAAATGCAGCTGTGTGGTTTTATTTTAAAATCAGCTCTATGATTGTATACTTGCATGCACTACGTCATACCGTGGCTAGCAGTCTGCTCCTTTGAATCAGGACAGGTTGCATATTGTGACCTAATTGAAGTGCTCAAGTAGAAGACTGACGAGAAATTCATGAAAGTAAGTGTATTGTCTAATCTCCCAGATTAGTTTTCTCACCTAATCTCAGTCAGATTTCGTATGGGCAGCCTCAGATAATAGTTCTCTCCTGCGCATTTATTCTAAACAGACCACTTAGCAGAGGTCCCCACTGAATATGTGAGTTAACGAGGGCTTTCAGCTCTTACTGCAGGATGGTGTGTCCTGGTCACATACAGGGTAATCAGGACATGAAAGTAGTCTGGTACCTATCTGGGAGTTATTCATAACTGGATTCAGCCACTTAACACCACTGGGTAATTTAAGATGCTCGGGTTCAGGAGGAAGAGGAAAACGAACCATTGTAGCTAGTATTCTGAGTATGCTGTAGGACTTTACCCTACGAAAACATGATGCTTATTCAGTGTCTAAAGCAGAGGAATACGCCAACACTAATGGTTGTTACTAATTAGATTTTTAAAGAGCTCACTGGGAATTTCTAGTTAAAAATTACTGTGCCAAACTCCAAAGAGCTGGCCATATTTTAGCTGCTTGACTTTGTGACTGAAGCAGACAGAAATAGCCTTAAAATGTGCCATAATTATTCGGCTCTGTTACTAGCTAATACTCAATGTTAATTATGCATTAAAAGCTAAGAGTGTTATTTATGACTGTTCAGGGAAATATTTATTTTTAATGTGTACTCAGGCTTTCTGACAGACGGCTACCTTATATGTGCTCCACGATTCAGAGGTAGGAAAGAGGTCCCCAGATTTCATTTTATATGTATAGCACTAATGTTTTCCTGTACGGTAAATATAAGCAGTCACTCAAACTCATTTTTGTGTCTAAAAGAGGATCAATCACCAATTAAAAGAGCAAGTCAACATGTAAATCTGCGATGCAACTGACACCAACTTTGAACACTCCTAACGAAGAAAAGAGTATGTTTGAAATACCTCCAACACCTTCCCCCTCACTGAATTTCACAGAAAGTTACATGAAGCTCTGCAATGAATTCATACAGCCATCAGTCAACACATCTTTTCACAAGGTGATTTCACAAGACAGGGCTTTAACTAAAGCAAAACTGATGAGTTTGATTTTTTTACCAAGAAGTTATTCCACATCACTGTGAGCCACAATTAACCAATAGCTAAATTTCTTCACCCTGGATTTTGGAAAGTCCCTTGAATGTAAAACCGTAACTTTTGCCACAATGGCCACCTCTAAAATTAATTCTGCAAAGATCTGCTTTCCAGCACACTGTGATACAGTAGCAGACAGCAATAACAATTAACTAGCACAAAGTCTATATAATGCTTGCTCTTGCGTAATACATCAGAAAGAAGCATAATGGCATAACACGTGGCAAGGGCTAGTGGCTATTGTTGAAATTATATTTAATACAATAGCATTCCAGGGGGCTCTTTGGGGGAGACAGCAGAGAACGGGAGAATTTAGAGATTGCAAAGACTAACAGATGAGAACATTTGAAAGCATATTCAAGGGCCCTGCATCAAATCTATTAATGCATAGTAATCCAGAAGCAGAGATGTTTGGGCAGGAAGTATGTGGGCACAAATTAGATATTATACAATTGTAAGCTGGCAAGCATTGTATGTATAACTAAATCACTATATGTCCATTCAAGACCAGATAGCTCATAAGAAATTTAGAAAAACAAAATTTAACCAAAAGTAGCCCTTTAGATTTATTCAGCACATGAAGGGAACAGATTTATGCAACAATTCAAATAGTTTCAGACTTATGCAGGCCACTACTTTTGAACTTAACAAAAACAATAAATAGTCTGACAAAAGATACCAACAAACCCCGTTTCTTTTTTGCCATAAACCCACCCTATTTACAACTGACAAAAAGAGTCCTGATTTTCAACCATTTCTCAGTTACAAGTGTTCCTGGTGACTTCTCTTTTCTTCAACTATGCTTATCTTTTTGCATATGTCTACTCCTACAGGACATATACATTTGAAGAAACAGCTACTGCTACTTGTGTCCTGACACAAAATTAGTAGGGAAAAGGACAGTGCATACCTCCTTCCCTTTTCTTTAACACAAGACTTGTCTCTGTATGCGGTACTGGTGAGGTCTCACCTCGAGTACTGTGTTCAGTTCCGGGCCCCTCTGTACAAGAGGCACATTGAAGTGCTGGAGCGTGTCCAGAGGAGAGCTACCAAGCTGGTGAGGGGTCTGGAGACCAAGTCACATCAGGAGAGGCTGAGGGAGCTGGGCATGTTTAGTTTGGAGAAGAGGAGGCTGAGGGGAGACCTCATTGCCCTCTACAACTACCTGAAAGGAGGTTGTAGAGAGGTGGGTGTTGGCCTCTTCTCCCAGGTGAATAATGACAGGACCAGAGGAAATGGTCTGAAGTTGCAGCAGGGGAGGTTTAGATCAGATATTAGGAAGAATTACTTTACTGAAAGAGTGGTCGGGCACTGGAACAGCCTGCCCAGGGAGGTGGTTGAGTCACCATCCCTAGAGGTATTTAAGAAACCTGTAGATTTGGCACTTCAGGGCATGCTCTAGTGGTAGAGATTGTAGAGGGTTTTTTGTGTGTGTATGTTTGGACTCGATGATCTCAAAGGCCCCTTCCAACCATGAAAATTCTATGATTCTATGACTTTGCACTTTAACTCTCTTAAAAATCTGTTCTCACATCACGTCTCTACCTCCGTCTGCCTTTCACTGTCAGGATGGGTTAATGACCTGTCAAAGGGCAATGCACTCCACCATTCTAGTGCTCCAGGCTTTACTAAAAACCAAAAATACTTTTGGGGTTGCTAAGGTTATTCTGAAACGACAGGGAAAGGTTTATTCTCTTTTTTTTTTTTTTTTTCCTCATGCTGCTGCTTCCGTGGGTAATATAACCCATGTCACTATCTTATTGTGAAACCTTCTCAGCAGACCTCTCTAACCTCTCTTTTTTACACAGAGAGGCAAAACGACTGTGATGGGACAGCTGAGACAGCATTCTTCTATTTTCTCACGCCAAAGTATAAATTGTAAGGACTCAAACTGAGCAGCTTGCAATACTGAGGGCAAGTATGTTATTGCATCAAATACCATCACAAAGTAAACAGATTAGGAATGCTGGAGTATAAAGTAACTTGAAATCCTTACTGTCTGTCTCATTGCCCACAGGATTTTAGAGGCAGCTCAGATGAAACTGCCGTCCTAGCAGTCTCCAAAACCTCTACCTGTAGTAATTTTCCTTTCATGAAGATTAGCAGGTTTTTGCTAATAACAACTTAAACCTCCCTGCAGAATCTCAGCCTCTCGTCTATCACACTCCAACCTGCATTTACTGACTGCATATATGTCCTCTTTTTTCATGTTTAGATTAAAAACTCCATTAACTTTGGTTTTTTCAGTCACTCCATGATTCACAGGAAAGGTTTCAGTGTCATTTGCATACTACAAAAAGGGAGTGATACCATCTCCAAAGAAGATATTGTGAATTTACAAAAAGATAAGGAAGTAAACCATTTGTCTCTGAATATGAAGTGGTATGATAAATGCGACCTGCATATCCACTTAAGGGCCCAGTTTTGAAAACGTGCTGTAAATGCAATTCTCACTAGGTATGGCTGAACTTTGAATGTTCATCCTCATCAGCCAAACTCAAAGGCGTTTAAAAGAAAGGTCACTAAAATGTCAATAGAAATGTGCTAGCCAAGTTGCTGATCTTGGCAAAGCCATGTAACAGTCAGTATCACATACATCATTGACATCAGGTAACATATGAATAAAAATGTCATTCAAAAAGCTTTCAACATTTACTCTTTTTAAAGTAGGCTTCCAAACCCGAAGCATGTATCATGAGGAACTGAATTATTTTTCCACTTTGGAGGATGTAAAACATGCAAAACATTAAGATTAAAGTAATTCTGCACCGGGATTCTGTATCCCCACTCTCTTGGATAACAAATGTTGGCAAAAGGGACAAAATATTACCATACCACTAGCCTTATAAACCTTTTATGGTAGCCATAATATACAAATAACTACGTTAATATGACCACAGATCTATGCGATTTACAACTCTGCTCAACCAGACATTCAAATTCTAATTCGCAAACATAGGTGAATTTAATCCCACCCCTTAGCTAATCCTTCCACTGAGGCTTTTCAAGTGAAAATGACTGTTCTGACCTATCTTTCCTGATGTCTCCTTGAATTTTTCAAAGGCTGGACATCACTAATGATCTTTTGGTTTAACAAATAGGACAAACACACACACACAGAGATAGTAGAAATGCTATCTTTGCATCGAACTATTGGTGAAATGTACCAGTTGTGTATCACTTAGAATAAACCCATTACAAATTATGCAGCTGACAAACACTATCAGAGAAATCAGAACATTCAAAGTTTCTGAAAGCCAAGTTCATTGAACATGCAGTCGTTCCATCACATGCTTCCTGCCACCCTAGCACTCCAGCTCTCTGGACACATCTGTCCTGGCCTTTTCCATGTCAGAAGCCCCAGAACCTCTCTCCCCAAGTGATACAGGACAAGCAATGTGGCCTCATATGAAAGAAATGAAAGGCCCTGACTCTGTCCATACACTCATTTGCTTTCTTTTTTTCTGTTCCATGCGTGTGCTTATACCACCTGTATACTTAATAGCTATAGTACCTTGCTAGCCTTTTGCACATGATGGAGGGAGCCCCTAACTTCTACAAACCCTGTAATTCCCTGCAGACATCCTATCCTCCACTCCCTCCATAGCTTATTTATTTTCATTCTTACCCATCACAGTACTGCAGATCCCATTTATGTTCCTTCTCCATTTCCCCAAAACAGGAATAACCATATCCCCAAAATGCAAACAGATGTATCAGGTTTTCAGTTCATCCTCTGCTATACTTCCCACTTCCCTTACTTATTCCTCACCATAATTTTCATCCTGTTCATCTCTGAGTCATCTCAGCCTTCATCTTCGTTTTTCCATTAGCTGACTCCAAGTCCTTAAAAGGGGTCCCTGTGGTTTCCTTTTCCCTTCACTACCATTAGGGTCTCTTAAATATCTCAACAGCAGACTCTCTGTTTCCCATGGCAAACTTCACCACTGTTCTGGCAAAGCTTTCTGAGCACAATGCAGGTCCTCTCTTTTCTAATTCTTATTATTAGCTGTCAGGAAACTAAAACATTCAGCTGTCAAACAAGTTTTAGAGAATAAGCAGAAACAATTAAAGGGAACGTTATAATGGTCACCCAGAACCAAGTAGTTGCAACTGCAAACACACACTAAGGTGTTTTAGCAGATAACTGCTATGATGACAGGAACATCATTTCTCTCCCATTTTCTCTGACTTGATTTTCTGGGTCTGCAATTATTTTTAATTTTTAGATATGAGGAAAACCAGGAAATTTTTAGCTTTCTGACATGAGAAAATATATTAAATGGTTAAAAGAATATGAAAATACCTGATAACAGTCTAGAAATCAATCTAGAATACTTGAGGGATTTAACAGAGGAAGACTGGGTAAAGTAACTTTCTGTGAAAGAGAGAGATTATCTAAGAAAGACATGATAAAAATTAACATCAAGATATTGAAGGAGCCTGGAAAGTTTCTCAAGGGTTAAAAAGGGATCATGGCTGGGGGCCATAAATTGATTAAAACTCTGTTAACACAGCATATAACAAAGACCACTTCCATTATAACAGAGACCCTCAGAAACGAAGGGAAAAGACAGAGTCCACTGACAAAAGGTATATTTCCTTTTGCTCCACAGAAGGAAACCAACTATTAGTATGCATTCTCTGTAAAGGGAAGTCAGTCAAGAGAGCAGCAACAAGGGTACAAGGGGGTGTCTTAATAGCAGAACAATATAGTTTACAGCACAGGACTTACACCAGCTGTTTTGTCTGTTGTAATTCAGAAACATACTAACACAAACACAGTATTTTAACGTTAAGAGAGGTAGACAAGCTTTATAAAGCTGGATTGCTTATTATTCTCTGCCAATGTCTCACTGTCAGCTGTCTTCCCTTGGTATCTTATTAAATCTGTTCAGAGTTATTAAATTAATAGTAAAAGAGCAATACAGAAATACAAACTACTCTTCATTCTTTTTTGTCTAATGCATGACTCGCCTCAAACCTATTTCAACACAGAGTAGCCCTCTCATTCATATTGTGATTCTATTCCTCATCGCAACATACAGCTTCTCTACAAACTCAAATGCTAGCTTGCAAAATGTTGAATTCAATGCTGCAGAACCTTTCCAGGTCCCATCCTAGACCCTCCAGATCCTGGTACTGACAGACAGCACCTCCACCGAATCTGTCCTACAAAACTGCTAGATTCTAGTACTGGCCTTGAAATACTGTGAATTTTGTCAAAGAATGGGTGGTTGGTTTGCTTGTTTGCATCCTTTAAATTCAGGCAAACTGATGAACTTAGCAAGGCAGCGCCAAAAGAAACCTCATTTGAATTAAATTTCTATAAGGATAGTGAGAGAAGAGTATATGAGGTCACTCAGCCAGCTAGACCCATCCTTAATATATTTTTTCTCCTGAATTACAATACCTGTCTAAAGGCTGGTATTTCTCTACAACAGGAAAATTTGTATTCCCTAAAGTCCTCCTGAAGGTCTTTTTTTACGTTTTTTCCTTTTTAAAGTATAAAGATGGTAATTATCTCTTGAGAAAGAACCAGTGTTCCAAAACAGTTGCATAGGTCAGATGGACTTCAGAAACCAACAGGCAAGAATAGACTAAATTTCCATCATAACAATGGTGGTTATGATTATAACAGTAACAGCCCTTTTCCTAAACACAGTCATTACCATATTTAATGACTAGCTAGATAGGACAGAAATGATTTTGCTTTCTTCTACCCAGAGCATTAACTAACAATCCAGTCATTAATTTCTGGTAATGACCATGTTTTTGAGGATTGTCGCTGCAGGAATCTTCTGTCATAAAATATACACAGCAGTTAGTCATATCTCTACTCTTTCGATATGAAAAGATGTTTATACCATGACACTAATAACACCTCCATTTTACCAACCCTTGCACAGGGAAAGAACATAGACCCCATGAGATACGATGCTATTAGTGTCTCCTCACACACATGCTGCCTTTTTCATTCCGTGCACATACATGCATTCATCATCTCAGGACAACAACAAATTTCAGCCAACGCGTGTAAGTATTTACACTTAGGTATCTGCAAAACAAGTGAAAACCACCAATTTTTTTTATTTATTATTATTTTTTAATAATAAAATAAGCTTTGTTGGATTGTTAACAGAGGGAAAACAAGAATGTTTGGGAATGTTTCTGGGCTCAGCATGTGTCAAACAGTAGAAAATTAATCTCTCCAAGGACACAAGGTAAACCACAGAGATTGGAATTCACACACCACATTCACTGCAGTTTTTCTGTCCTTGAACTTTGCTACTTAATAGTAAAAATGGCAACCACAGGCACTGTTTCTAGAGGAAGACACATTACAAGAGAAAACAAACGTACTTACAGGTCCTTTGTGACAGGATGGGATACTGAGCCACAGTTTTCATCAAGCTGCCTGGCTCAAAGAACCCAATAGTTTTGGATGATCAGCAGAAGCTGTGATGTTGAACTTTCTATGTTGTCTCTTCCCACTCTTCCAGAGGAATTAATGAGAGTTTAGTGGTTGTTTGGTTTTCAGTTGTTCCCTTATTCAGCAAGGGGGGGAAGAAGAGACAGAGAGACCCTATAGGGTCTTGCATCAAAGTCCGACTTGCAACAACGAAGTGCTGAAAATTCTTCAGGAAATAATGACAAGACAGTTTATTCTGAAGAACTATCCCTAAATGTAATCCAAATAAACAAAATGAAAACAACAGGCCACATACTACGGACAAAATACAATCCAAAAGCAGATAGGCTGCATGAGACATTTAGCTCTCTATGAGAGTTAAAAAAGCACTACGTACCCTCGGGGTGAACAGCTAAGCAGTCAGATAGCTCATGTATCTTGGCCAGCAAACAGATAGGTGCTGACAGGGAAGCCAGATGGCATTCATCTAGTCCAAGTGGCTGGCTGCCTCTTAGCTGGCCGCCCCATGGTGCTTCTATCTCTGCAGTAGATATGTTGGCCTGCAAGTTAGTGGCACTATTGTATCTTGGAGCCTTGCCTCCTTTAGGGGGGAGTCAATGGCAGGCAGCATGTTGAGGGAAAAGGAAAAAGAAATGGGAGTCTGGGGAAACACAACTTGATACAGGGAACAAGGTATGAAGAATGGAGAGGAGGACGTACTACAGCAGAAAGGTAAAGCCTGACACACAGATCAGCTGGAGTATTTAACAGCTCACCTCTGTATTTGGGTTGGAGACTTTGACAACAGAAGAAGCTATACTGACATTACAGCTCTTAATGGCTACACCAAGTACATTTAGAGTATGAGGACACTTGACAAGGGAACAGGTAATTCTCTCTCCTGTCCTTCCCCTGAAACTGCCAGAACTAAAGCTGTCATTCCTAAGCAGTTAGAAAAACAAGAATTTTTAAAAGGTTTCCCAGTATCAGATCAGGACACAAACCCATTTATTTTTTCCAGTTCACACAGTTGTAGTCTCAGTGGGGAATCAAATGACTAGAGGATCTTTGAGACTAACTTAAGGCACTGTGACTGGTACAAAACGTACTCTGGTGGTTTTCAAGAAAAAAATATGAGAAATAGATACTCAGTAGGGAAATTTTATCCTGTTTACTGTTTCACCTCCATAAGATCACAAGAAACTGTAGCCATGGCATTCACTTTTTCAATACTTGATCATGATTTCCTCAAAATATTCTTTACTTTAGTTTTTAGGATTTGTGATATTAAGTATTATTTCTTATTTTTAAAAAAGCTACCCCATTTGCCACACACAGAGTAAAAGCAAACTGGTTACACTGCTTGCTGGTGTCCCATGAGGGTAAGCCAACACAGATCATCACCTCTACCACTTGAGCTAATAATACACACATGTGATAGACAACGATCTTCTGTGAGGAGGGTCAGCCCTACTGCCCCTGACAAAAGTTTTCTAGTTTAACTTCACTCATTCAATGTTGTACAACACAGCCCCATGAAAAACCAGTTCTGTCAACTCAGCTGAGAAACTACTGAGCAACTGCTACAGAAAACGGCACAAAACTACACTGAGAAATAACACCAGCATTTGCTTGCTTCAGTGACTACCACAAGAGCAAATAGCAAAGTAAGATCAAGAACATAGTACTCCCTTTCTACCCTCAAATGGTAACGTCAGGCACTTTTCAGAGCTAAGGTCTAGCTAAAAGATCACGTAGATATAAACACAGTACCCTGACAATAATGGGTTTGAAAATGCCAGTTGCTGCCCTGACCTCAGCAGACTCATATTTGACCTGCAGTCTGGATACCTTTTCTTTTCCACTTGCTGAAAAGACTCAGCCTGTGTTTCAACTGTTTTTCACGTGAAAAACTTGAAACCGGACTACAGTAAAATTTCTCTTCATTATAATAGCTTTTCCAAATCAGTCATTTCATACTGCCTGAGCTTTTCTCACTTAGCTGAAGAGATCAGAAGTTTGGCAGTACTTTTAGCATTTTACCCATTTCAGTTCATACAGCTGGTGTTGACTTGACAGTGATGTTATGCCTCATTGCTCTACGTTGCAGGAGCTTTGATGATGGCTGATGAGGACCTGCTTAGCTCTCCCACTAAGGATCTGCCTCAGCCCTACACACTCTGTGATTCAGTTTATTGGCTTCGCATCTGAGTGCTTCTGGTTTAAACCCTACTAGGCACGTTCCCAAACGAAATATCTTCCACTGACCCGGTGTAACACCTCTAATATTCTTTTCGTCACATAACAACTCTAAATGCACAGCTTAATACTCAGTTTTACTTTTTTTTCTTAAAGCTAGTCTATCAAAAAATCTTTACCTTCTTTTGCTGTGAACACAAAATACAAACATAACTTCCATTACAGATTTGATCAAGCTTTAATCACTTGAACAGTAATGAAAAAAAAAAAAACCAGAAAAGACTTCCACAAACAGCAATATCAAACTTTACCCAGGAATAATCATCTGAAACACCGTGATTCTGTCTTTAACAGCTTGTCTTTGTACTAAATTGCTCTCAAACCCTTTCTCACTGGCAAAGCTGCTATGATTTCATTTTCATTAAATCTCCAGTCCAGCGGACCCTTTTTGGTTGTGGGAGGTGTCAGGATGGAAAAAGAAAAAAAAAAAGGAGTGAAGTACTTTAGTGGCATATGTGACAACCACTTCAAAGCCATAAATCCTACCAAAGTACCTCAGAGAATAACGATCAGTCAAGACTTTAATCATCAGCAAAAGCTAGTTGAGAGAATAAGGAGGGTCCTAAGGGTAATAGCTGTAAAATGAAAGTGTCCACTGAGCGCATTTTTTTCATTACAGACAATTGAGCCATTTCTCAACCTTGTTTATCTTTAGCTCTTCCTGTTAGACCAGAGGGAGAGTAAGGGATATTATAGCCATCTTCCTCCAGTGAAGTAGAAAGAAAAATGCCAGAAATGCTTTAAGACAAACAATGCTGCTTTTACAGATCTGGTTACGTGCCCTTTCTGGGGCAGGCTTTCAGGCTGAGTTCCAATCCTTGAACATCTAGCATCTGGCTGAAATCCAGGCTCTGTTCTTTGCCTGTGACACACAGCATACTGTGGATATCCTAGCATGCATTTCCGAGTACTGAGACACATAATCCCATTATTCACATTATAACCAACAACCCAACTGTCCCCTGAGCCTTGATCTGATTCTTCATGCCTTCGTTTGGTTTCCTCTTTCTTTTCCCTGGCAATTTTTGCATAATAAATAACTCTGTATTTATTCTCTAACTTATGCAGAAGTCAAACAGCTGATATTATAAATATCTGCATCTTTAGCAAAATGATCAGAACCAAAAACATTAACAGAGTTTTTACAAACCAACAGACTAATTTTTTTTGTTTAACTTTGTTGACTCTCAGTTTGCATTTAAAATTTGAATTAATGTCTAGAAGACCAATTCAACACAGCTCAATTAATTTAAACTCTATCCATTTATTGGTTATAAACATAAAAGACCAGAACTGATCAACAATCTGAAAGCG
Source organism: Fratercula arctica (assembly GCA_947846985.1). Classification (NCBI taxonomy): domain Eukaryota; kingdom Metazoa; phylum Chordata; class Aves; order Charadriiformes; family Alcidae; genus Fratercula; species Fratercula arctica. The sequence continues at coordinate 49,693,370 of CANTUZ010000005.1, read as the reverse complement.
TATATTACCAACATTTGGTAATGTTGGTTACAGCTTAATAGCAACTGAAAACATCAGTATACAGCATATAGTCTACGGTTACACTGTAGCTGTATGTCTGGGATGTTTTTAATCTCATCTACTTATCTTAGAGACACAAAATGCAAAGCATGGAACATAAAATAATATTATATTTGTCTGAAATTCTTACTCAAATTAAAAAAAAAAAAGAATAAAAATCAATACATGATAAACTCTTCCTGGCTAAAGATAAAACTCCTTTTTGTGTTTTAAGTAAATTGCAAAGTCAAAGACCAGTATAAGGTTCAGCTTCTTGTTTGACAGAAGAACTCAAATAAGACAAGTGATTCAAACATTAATAAAGAAGAAACATTCATAAGCATGTATATTAAAATAGATACCTAAATAAGCATCCACGGTTAACATAAAATAGCCTAGGAACATCTATAATTTTTCTAACATCTTGGTTACTATTGTGAAGTTGTTGGAAAGTGCACACTTACACCAGATTCCAGGTTAAATTATTTTCCGCATTTCAGTGAGTTAGGACAGAAATGGAGTCGGTACTCAGCATCTTTAAGGAACTAAAATCATTGTAGAAACTACTGTTTATCAAATTTCACCAAAACAAGACAGCTCTCAGCGGGAAAAATGTGAAATCTATTATCGAATATTCCACCTCACCCCAAAATAATGAAAGAAAAATCTATTTGTCTTCTTTTCCCCCCTTAGGAACCATATTCTGATCTGGTAGTGACTCAATAAAATGAATTAGGTCACTTCCATCCATTAGGAAAGGATAGGTAAAATTTTTATATATGCTGAAATTCTTAAAGACAACAGAAGTCCACTTGGGGGGGGGGGGGGGGAATAGATATTACTAATGAAGCAAAAAGTCAGCTGTAAAATGGAAATACACTGGTTCAACTCCAACATTCAATTTTGATTTCTTTTCCCTGATTTTTAAATTTCTTCTACTGTAAATTTAATTAAACTATGGAATATAAGATCATGCATTTTTAAAAGTGTGAAATAGTGAAAATAGGATGCTTGCATAACAAATCATTTCAGTATTAATTTTTTTCAGTAATATAAATATTGATTGAAAAATTCCTCATGAGAGCTGATTATAATGTCTTCTAAAAATATTGTTTGAAATAACAGAAAGTGTTCTTTTACTGTTATAAACACAGTTAGCAGTTACTTTTTGAGGAATGAAGCGGGTATATCAATTCAGACTGGACGTTAGGAAGAAGTTCTTCACCATGAGGGTGGTGAGACACTGGAACAGGTTGCCCAGAGAGGCGGTGGAAGCCCCATCCCTGGAAGTTTTTAAGGCCAGGCTGGATGGGGCTCTGAGCAACCTGATCTAGTGGGAGGTGTCCCTGCCCATGGCAGGGGGGTTGGAACTAGATGATCTTTAAGGTCCCTTCCAACCCTAACAATTCTATGATTCTATGTATCTCATTCCCAGTGGAGGTATAGCCTTCTTAGCACCACTGAAGAATAAGACAGGAAGCAGAAAGAAAAATCACTAATACAGATTTATTTTTTTTTAACCAAAACTTTCTAGTCAATCAGCAACTGGTCATTATGGGAAGCTCCTCCTTCCCCCACCAGTTGCTTATTCCTATTCTCCCCCTGCAAAGCTTTCCATTCCTTCAGGTGTGCCATGTGATCAGTTTACAGGATTACAACCTATTAGGACATAGAAAACCACGTGGTGGAAACCTCACCTGCAGCAGGATACCAATGAGTAGCTGAAAAAGGAGCACGGAAGCTGTGGGGCTACTTTGAATTATAATGAAAGATAAACCAGCTATACTTGGTAAAATCGGCAGTTCACAAGTCATCTAGCTTTTAACAGCCCATTTAAAATTAGCCACTGTGCAATCATCTTTTTCAGATTAAGAAAATACAAAGATAGTCACATCTCACAAGAAGGGAGAAAAATCAGTAATTTTTTAAGGGCCTCAATTGTATGATGTCTCATAGGCTTTCCACTTCCGTGCGCTCTATTCCCTTGCACAGCACACAGAGAACTCTGTACTCCTAAAGACAAACTAGAGAAGATCATACTATTGCAGTTCATAGAATATTAAGCAATAGGCACCAGCAGCATAAATGCATACCAAGTCATTTAGATTTAGGAAAGAATTTGGGAAGGGCTTGAGAAGTGCTTTTTCAGGTGTGATATCTCAGTAACACAAACATCTCGCAACAACGTTGGTTTTGACACGTGATAGAAATCTTCAGGGATCACCCCTCTCATATTCCACCACCTAGCAAGACTTCAAACATATCTAGGTCACATACAGCACTCCATACACCTCAGCTGGCCCAACAACTGTAAATATTTTATCATATGGCTTTATATCCTGGCCTATTTCTTCAGGATATTTAGAACATTAAATAATAATTTGGCAGTAAACAACGTATAATAAACATCTTTCCCTCCCTCTAGCAGTGCTGAAGTCTGGCTGTTGCAGGGCAGAATATTGGATCTCCTTCCTGTCTCCTTGCCAAAGAGAGGATTTCCTCATTTTAAAAGGACTGTTTCCTCCCTGCTACTGGGCAAACTAATGAAAGTTATTGACAAATCCCACAGGCTACCAAATCTTCTCTTGGCAGCACTAATTTCCTTGTTTCATTCCCAGTGTGTTTATCTTTGATTTCAAAGATTTAATTCCTGATTAGTGTTCAGTGTAAAGTACCTACCAACTGCTGGTCCATCAGGCCGCTCAGTTGGCCACATGCCCCATCAAAGGGTTCAGTCTCGAGCAGTGCACTTTTAGCACATCACTCCCTTTTATGTGCCTGTTAGGGAAGCTGCTTGTGACCCTTCCCTTTGCAGAAACACGCAGGGAAAAATGACTGTAAACTAGAGCGTGGCAAGGAAGACTCCAAATCCCAACTTCCTCTCCTAGCAATTAGTCACAGAAAGAGCAAATCAAGCTCTTCAGATGTACACATTCTCAAGAAATTTAGATATGATTTTTAGCCAATGATCCTTGTGGGTGTGAGAATTCATCTTTATGAGAGCAGGAAAAGCACACAGAGCACTACGGGAGAGAGAATTCAATGGAAACATTCAAGATACACTCCATTTCCATGACAGATGGAGGATTTCCTTTGAACGATAAAGTGACCTTCATATTATTCCTCATGTATAAATTGCAGCAGAAAATTTCCTTCCAAAACCAAAATGCTAATGCACACATAATGGTTATTTAAGGAACAGTATAAAATTGCTGTGCCACTATTTACATATCCACCGTGTTCCCTTGTGCCTCGACTGAAGGGTACATATTAAACCAAGCTGATGCATTTATTTATTTCTGCAGTGCGAGGTACCTATCAAACACTTAAGATGGCAAGTTCCACAGGTCGTTCCCTGTGGGGAAAAAAAGCTGCTGTGGTATAAGAGAAAGATCATCATTATTACTAATGTTTTATTCCTTATTTTTTGTTTATTTTTTTCTCTATGTCCAAAGAAATTACCACATGTAAACACTGTAGCAAATTCTAATAAAAAACAAGCTGCATAAAAAGAAATTTTAAAAAAGATATATTTTTTTCCCTCCATTTCCTCACGAATGGGGCGATATTTTAGGCAAGCTGAAAAAATCCATAAGGTTGCGTGCAAAATAAAATGTGATGCTGCTGTAACCAGAGGGTCTCATCACTGTCTTGTAGCAAGGAGAGACTGAAATACTTGTGTCCATCTACTGCTTGGTCATACAGACTGCTAATAAAGATCTCAAGGGGCAATCATAACAAGCGGCACCCTAGGTGCAGCCTGGCTGTCACCTGATGGACATGCATGGAAGCAGGCAGAATGCCCCTCTCTGATGCCCCAGATTTCTCTTGCCTGCAGGGCAAAGCTGAGAGAAAACTGAGCGTTGTGATACTCACAGAATAAAGATGAGTTCAGAAAGAGACCTTCAGTTCCCGTAACTGCTTAACATGAAATAATAGCACAATATTACACAAAACCACCATATAGCCTGGAATGATTTTTTACAAGGAACTTGAGTATCTGCATGGCTGCTATGATAAAGCTTCCGTAAGCCACAAACATCCGTAGAAGAAAAATGTGTTAGAGGCTGAGAAATATTTAGTCAGCAAGTCTTTAAATGTAGTCATCGTTTATAATCTGAAACACATCAAATGGAAGGCAGGTTCACTCCTTTTTATAAAATCAGATATAGGTGCACAGAATGATTATGGTATATGTTTCATTCCTAACATTTATTTTCCAGAGGCTCTCTTCTACTCCTCAAGATGAACAGTTTTGAAAGCAAACAAATTTCCCCTCTCAAAGATAAAAAAAAAAAAAAAAAGTGATGTCACATTATTCACTAGATTACATACAGTCCAGATTGAACTGGCCTTCCTTGGTAAGGCAAGGGAAACAAAACTATATAAGAAAGAATCTGTTAAAGGAAGAAAAGCCTCGATCAATGCAAAAATAACTTGACAGATATGAATACCATTTTTATTGCTATTGTGGGGGGTGGGAGTGAGACAAGGCTACTTCTTTTTCCTTATTTTTTTTCTTTTTAATTCTGCCACTGCTGCTTAAAGAGATGACAGCCTAATAACATCTGCTTAGAATTGGATTGTAAGTTTACATTACACAGCATGTGTTCTGTCATTATTGCACTGTATGGTATGATAATGGCTTTACTCACAGTGCCAGAGGCAGAAGATGCTTCTGAAAATCACTTAGGAATCAACATTGCAGAAGATAATCTAATTTTTTTTTTTTCACTATTATTACCCTTACCAAGATACAAATTCAAAATTATTATTATTCAATAAGAGAAGCTACAACTTGCATGTTTCCCTGACGTACCTCTCTAGAAGCATTCTGATCCAGGAAAATTTTGTAATGGAGCAGCACAACAAGCTGCCTGCTTCAAAAATACAGCATATCAGTACCTTCAAAGGCATTAAAGTTAAGGGAAATAAAAAATGCAAGTCAAAGCTCATATCCGGTATCTAGAGTTGGGTCACATATTACTCCTCAGGTCTCAAAGTGAAGCCATTTTCATTTATGATGAGAAAACTGTGTGAAATAAATTCCAATGCAAAGACTAGAACACAGTGAATGAAACCAGGACACGTGAAGAATTTACAAAAAAGTACCTGAAATAAGGTGGAAAAGACTCATTTGCTTTTAGGAAGGGAATCTGCCCTTACAAATTGCCCTTAGAATATGTGAGACACTACTGAAAATTCGGATTATATTAAATACCTGATTTCTCCTTATGTAAAAAATAGTCTTGAGGAAGGAGAGAAATATGGAATATATTCCTACAAAATTATTATTTATCATGTATTCTCTAACCAAAATTTGTACTGAAGAACTGAATGATGAAACATATCACACCAGTATTGATCACTTATAAGAAAAGAACATCTTTGTCAATTCAGAAAGGATACTGATGCCAGTAGTTGCAATATGACTCTGAATTTCAGCAAGTCCAACAATTACTATGCATTGATATGCCTAGGAATAGGAGAAATGTACATTCTAAACTCCCGAATTCTAAAGGAGGGGGCAAGTACAGGAGAGCAGAGCACTGAGAGCATTCAGGTTTGAGCACACTCTTCCTGTAGCTCTCGCTATCCCCAGGGCTTTTATGAACCCTGTCGGAGACAGAGTATTAGGCCAGATTGACTATTGCTCTTCTGTCCCAGAGGGGCATTTGCTATGATTCTCCCATAACTAACTTTTACCTTCTTGCTAGGCAACTGCAGAAAAATCTCCCAGCCACAGCATGGAGAGAATATGTAACTTTTTTCTTAAAGTTGCCTGGTTTCTCTGATGCAACGCAACTTGTCTTGCATGACCTGTTCATGGCTTTGAGCTAACAAGGTTCCTTTTGTAGGTACTGCACTTCCCTCATGTACTTTGCCATCAGAAACACTGGTGCTTACAGAAGAGAGAAGGGAGAAATGATTCCTCATTCAGCCTTCCTCGAGTGCGCTGTAAATTTACTTTCAACTGCCTATCCACTCAACCTGCTTGAAAACCCAAGATGTGACCATTCTGTGCAGCTGGAAACTACTCAGTCACTTGAGGAAGGTGATGACGACGTTCACCTCTCTACAGTGGATCATCATAAAGTCTAGTATAAGATTTGTATCAAATTCCAGTCAAATCTTCAAAAACACCACCAAAATGAGATTACATGTCTTCCCAACATTTAACCACAGTATGAGTCTTCAATACTGTATTTGATAGTACTTTTCATAAATTTCTTAGCTTAATGTCATTTAAAAACCCCCTTAATTTAAATAGCTTATTTTCAGGAAAACATACAAATAAAGATAACTAGCAAAAATATACTATTCTTTACAATATAGAGCTCTGCCACTAAGAACATGCTTTGCTATTCCTTTTTCTGAAATCATCACTATTAGCAAACCTTAGACAGCAGCTCTCATTTAATTTATAATACCCAGCTTCATTCTAGGCATTGTATGGTTTAAAGGGCACGTACTGGAAATTGCATGTAGTTGATTACAGCTGACTAAAGTCAATTTAATATTTTGATGAAACCAAAGATGTCGTCGTCGTTCTGCACCAGACGACTTTGCATTTTCATCCCTCTAATATACAAATAATAAAAAGCATTAATCATTCAGGAGAAAAAAATGCCCAAAATTTCTGGAAGGAAAGTAACAACTAGAAATATTGTGCTGAAGATGGAAACATTCAGGCTCTGTTGGCTCTGGAATTTAGATCCCTTCAAAACAAGCAAGCGTGCCTAGAAGTGTAATGCTTTTAAAACTACATAGAATATGGTGTGTGCAAGTTGTGATGAATTACTGTGAATTAATACTACAATTTTCAAGGTAAGAGCTAACTATATTAGGAATGTATCACAAAATACAACATGCAACACTGCTGTAACCATCCCTACTTAATCTTTTGCCTGCTTTCCTGAGCTACCTGCCTTTCATAGATTAACTAAAGCCAAAAGAAAAGTTTCATTAGAAAAAAACATGCAAAAAAGTGGCTATATGGGGCTCAGTCCATTTGTCTTGTAAGAATGAAGGGTTTCAAGGTTATCTATCTAATACAAAAAACCTTCAACTGCAGCCAACCACCCAATAAAAAAATTATGAATATGCTGATGCGTGCCAGCGAATTACTAATAACTGAGAACTCAGTGTATGTGGTTCAAGACTTCGCGATTTAGAACATTAACAAAAAACTGGAAAGTTTCCCATAATTTATCAAACTAACACAAAAAAGCTGCTCTTGTCTAAGAAAAGTGGGTGGGAAAAGTATAGCGTAACACTAAGCTTCTAGAAAGAGATTATGCACATTATGTTACTATCTCCTTTTTTTTTTTGATCCTGTTAGTTTCAGGGCTTCCAGAATCACTAATTTCTGTTAATAGTTGATGTGCTGTCACTGTATTGAAACTAGTACTGCCATCAAATCAAAAAGTATTATTTCAGCATAATGTGTTCCCTCACTCAGTGCTATTGATCTGCTATTTAGATTAGAAGCAACACAGAACAGAAACCGGTTTTGCCCTGTTCACTCCACACATGGCAGAGCTGGGTTGCGACTACTGCAGTCTCACAGTTGACAAATTCAGTTTAGGAGATTTCAACTCAATTCCAGCCACTCACTGATATTTGTTAATACAGATTGATAACCTCTTAAGGAAATATTCATAGGCATGTACTTTAAAGATAATTTCTTAAATAAACTGACAGAAAAAAAGTGCAGAAAGTTGGGAGAATGAGAGGCTGCATCAGAGCAGAATTCTACTGGCTTTGCCAACAGAGAAACAAATAATTTCTGTGATTCCACTGTACTACCAGTATTCTAATAAAAATACACCATAAAAACTAAGTATAGTAGAACTCTCTGCCAGCAGAGATGAGGAAATATTGCTCATTACAAACAAGCCCTCATTCTAATTTAAAACATCTACCCTCTGTTCACATTCCCTGCATTTCTTTCCAGTTGGGTATTCTGCTGAATTAGTTTATTCCAGAAAACATTTGCCAAAATTATGTTTGAACTTATTTAATTGAAATTTGTAAAGTGCTCTAAGATTTATAAGCAGAGAGATGCTATGGAGGTAAAGTATTGTCTCAGATCTGCAAAAATAAGAACTTACCCATTCATCAATTGAATGAGATTTCTCTAATTGATTGGCTTTGAATAAGGTCTAATTTCCCACATGCATAAATATAATGCTTAGAAGACACGTGATGAAGTAAACACTACTCCACTTTATATCTACCACTAGTTGAATTACAGTGTCAACTGAGTAATGTCTCCTTTTGTACGTGGATTTAAAGATCTCTGTTATTTTCATACGCAAGTCAAAGTTCATCTTCAAAGTATTCAGACTTCATCCAAGCTTAAGGCTCTTTTTGTTATCTTCAGATAATTGATTTCCTTATTTCCTTTTAGAGAAAGAATTCAGTACAATACTGAATTCACCAAGAGAGCCCCTGCCAAAGTTAGAATTATTGGAAAATCATTGCACAGATAGCTTCTTTTTCTGAAATACATTGTTATGATTTGGAGTTCAGTGGGCCTTTCTAAATGCACATAGAAAATGTGACATGGCCTAAATTATGACAGCATCAAGGGCTAATAGAGAGAACTACAGTCAAAAAAAAAAGCATGCAATTTGCACTCTTAAGCTGGCTGGACTCAGTTCTCTGGGATTACAAATCTTAGCTGCTATTAAATTGTTAAGTTCTAAAGAAGCCGTGTGCTGGGACTGATCCTCCCACTGGTCATTTTCATTTGAACTTCATGGTATTTGAGGAATAAATTCTGCTCATGAATTAAGAAGGTATGGTATGCCTTTTCACTTGCCTTGTTTCTCAGGGGGCAAGGAGCCTTTCAGAAAGCTGTGTTTATATGTTCTGACAAGAATCCTTACAGAGAGATCCGTACTTTGACCCTGAATTTCTGCCTTATACGTGGCTTCTCTGACCTCCTGTTTTAAACCTGCCTCCCTTGCTGTTCAGCCTTAATTATCAAACTGTTATTATGCCCCATCCCTTCCCCCAAGCCCTCCATCTGTGACTGCACATAAAATATTAATTTCCTTCTCATATGCTTCCTAGTCATTTGTCCTCCCATGTTATATTTTCTCTCCCCTGTCCAGCTGAGGAGGGGGGTGATAGCGTAGCTTTGGTGGGCATCTGGCGTCCAGCCAGGGTCAACCCACTGCACTGTGTCCTCAGGACAAGAGAGAAATGGACAGACTTGAGAGTTTCCAAGGACAGGCCATGAAGACAATGAAGGGACTGGAGCATTTCTCCTATGAGGAAAGGCTGAGAGAAGTGTGACTCTTTAGTCTGGAGAGGAGAAGGCTCAGAGGGGAGGATCTTATCAAGGTATATAAATACCAGAAGGGAGAGTACAAAGAGGACAAAGCCAGGCTTTTTACAGTGGCACCCAGTGGCAGGACCAGAGGTAATGGACACAAACTGAAATACAGGAGGTTCTGTCTGAACATCAAGAAACACCTTTTCACTCTGAGTGTGACAAAGCACTGGCACAGGTTGCCCAAGGAGGTGGTGGGAGTCTCCTCTTCCTGGAGATATTCAAAAGTTGTCTGGACATGGTCCAGCGCAACTGTCTCTAGGTGGCCCTGCTTGAGTGGGGAGGTTGGGCAAGATGATCTCCAGAGGTCTTTTCCAACTTCAAGCATTCTGTAAACCTGGCAAGTGTTATTATTTAGATCTGAAATATTACCTTACAATGCAAATCCTAAAGTCTCCAGGAACTGAGATCACATTTATACACCTGGATCAGAGAAAAACTGTATTCTGTGTGGGGGAGAGGTTGGAATTTAAAAAAAAAAAAAAAATCCAATGTAATTCTTCACTGAAAAGAAAATAAAACATACTGAATTACTTTTTTAATTGGAAATTGCACAAATAGAAAATTGCAGAGTGGTGGCATATTTTTTGTTTGTTTTCTGAACATATGAAGGAATATGAGTAGTACGTTTGCTGGGCAGAGACATGTTCGTATTTCATCTCTACCAAGGTAAAACCATTACGATGCAGACCATGGCATTAAACAGACAAAATTGGTTCACCAAAACTACTACATTAGGATATTACTTACAAATTAGTAACTTGGCCACCACAAAAAAATTAGGTGAAGAGAGCTTGTTCCAGAAAAGTGGGGTAAACTCAAAACATTTCAGAAATAGGGTATTTCAACTAAATTTAATTTCTCCACCAAATATGTACACACAATTTCTAATCTTGCACTGACATTCCTATCAAGATTTCAAATCTTTTTGCGCAATCTTCAGCAATTCCATTATTTATTATAAATGTCAGACTGTTCATCTTAACCACTCAAATGAAAACAAAAATACAGAGGACTTCCAATTTTTTTTTTTAGTATCTTGAGAAGCATTTTCCCTGAAGGAAACCATAATTACATGTTCACTTACCCATTTAATGATCCACAATGATTTTTCACTTGTTATGTAGAGTACCCACAAATCAAATGTCCACAGAAAATCCTCAAGTATAAGCATAACCTACTAGGCAGACCACAAGATACGCGGTTCTTAGGATAGTGCTTAATTGGGATGCAGGAGGTCATCTGTGCTCTTAAGTACATGCTTGCACATACTAATGTGAGAGGTAATGCATTCTTTTTAATATGTAAATTGAATTGAGAACATAGCTTAGCAGACTCCTTTGAACAGACATTTCAATGTCAAGAAACTGATAAAGTGTTATACATTTTTGAAGCATCTCTGGCACTTGGCATAACAATATGAACTCCATTCCTAAGATTTAATAAAGGTGTAACTTTACAGAATGCACTTCTCTGCACGAGAAGAACAAGGCATATAGCCTAGAACTAAATTTCTGTCTCAGATCCAAAAATAAAAATGTCCTTTCAATTTTTTTAATTACAACTATTTCTTTGCTGTCAGGGGAACAGCATAACCTCACCTTTGAGAATAAGACCAGGAAAAGGGAGAAAAAGGAAGTTAATTCCTATATAAAAAAGGAAGGCCTATCTCACTATCACAGCCAATCTCTCTTGAAAACTTAAACAACTGTTGTGATACCTCTCACCTGTCTTCCAGGTCAGACAAGAAATGGAAAATACCCAATAATATCAGGGAAGTGTATTGCATTCTTCAAAGATCTTGTCCACATTCCAACAGAAGAGTTGTGGTTTCCTCTTTAATTCAGTGAAAACTGCCATGGTATTCACTCTGAACTACCTTAATATTTACCTGGTCTGTGAAGACCAGACCATTCTGAAGGTTGTGGCTAAGTATCAAGTGATGATATACACATTTACCGTTCAAATTTTTGATCTGTATATTACTTTCCAAAGCACAGGTGATTAGAGAAGCACTAAAGCATTGGCTGTTTTGTTAAATGTTTCAAATTCAGTCTTTGTTAGCATTGTTGAGCCAAGGCTGAGAAAGGTAAGAGAGCACAGCAACTTGGACAAAACTGGGGACTAAAGGCACAAGATGAACAGCTACTAACTGAACTGCTTCTAGTGGTGCACTGATATAAGACTTACCCATGAGGATGACTAACCTCTCTAACTGGCTCTGAAAATAACACCATTTCTTATGTCCTAAAGTTCAGAGTCACTGAGTACACTGCATACCCACTGAAGCTCTGCCATTCCAGTGGAATAACACATACTATTCAGGATGAAATAGATACCAGTAACTCCCAAGTGCTACTGAGTGCAAGAAATATTGAAGCAAAAATATAAAGTGGAACTACTAATCTACCATTCATTACATTTTTAATGGATGCAGCCATTCTGAAGACAGCAAAACAATGACTACTAGCAACAATATGTTTGTAATGTACTATCCATCTACAGATGCACATGAACAAAAAGGGAAAAGCAGTCTTCTCCATTATCTCTTGAGGGCTACCAAGGGAACACAAACGGTAAATATCCAATTGTAACAGATGCCAGACCTCATGAATATATCAATTTCCATCCCTGAATAGATATTTTGAACAGCCCAGTGGGAGCGTGCACATTTCAATAAATATCCACATGCTCCAAAAACCAAGAACATTTCTTGTTTGTAAGAGAACCACTACATTAGAAAGATTATTACAAGAAAATACTCAAGGGAGAAGTCAAGTTTTCCTTTGTAATTAAACTCTATTTGAAACTGAAACAAAAGACTTCCTAAAAGAGAGACTTCTAAAGCTCTCAAAATAGTTTTCTCTCCTAATAGTCATGCAAGATTTAGCAAACATTTATAACATCTCATTTTGCTTGGTTCTTCCTTTCCAGAAAAAAAAGGGGGTATTTTCAGTATAAGAGGACAAACAAAAGTGAAAAACACTCTCCTTATTAGAAATGGTGTGGGCTTTCACTCTCACTTACATGAACTACCATACTACCATCTTTCCTCCATTCAGCTGTCCGCCAGAAATTTCCTAAAGAAAAGGTCAAATTTCTTCTTTAGGTATTATCCATATGAGGCTGATAGAAAAAAAAAACACAACAGTGATATAATACGTCAATTTTCTATTTATTCAACACTGCAGTTTTGATGAACCTGTTCTCAAAATATATTATTTCGAAGAAAACTGTTTCCGTTAACTCTTAATTATTTGTGTGCAACATACAAATTAAGAAAATTCTCATACAATCCTGACATTCCAAATTCTTTTTCCCAAAAATGTATCACACCTCCCTCAGAATTTATTTTTGTGGGTTGAAAACTATTTCTAGAATTTTGAATTTTTTTTCACTATTTTCATTCCACAAATATTTTAAAACTTGTTCCAAACCGAGACTTAAAAATTCTTTTCATGAATGGAGTAACTTGCTGCACAAGGGAAAACTGACAGAGGAGGAACAATCAGATGAAATGGATGAAAAGAAGAAAGCTCTGCCTCAACAGGCGAGAGACAGAGAAGATCTTTCTCAAACTTAAGGAGAAAATGTGAAAAAGTAGAAAGATTACTCTAAAGGAGAGGAAGCAAACATGACTTAAGTCTCAGTACTTGAGCCAGATGTGAGAGACAGTAAACTGCCAAAAGACAGCAAAAAGAAAGAACTAGCTATAGTTACCATTTCACTTCTGAAACCTCATCAGAGAATTAGAAGTGGTTTAAATGATAAATGATTGCAGAGACAATTATTTCTGAATCCTTCTACCTGTTGTAATATGATGACCTAGTTAAGAAAAAATATGAAAAACATGATACCGAGGACTTCTGTTCTAATCTTCTGTTCAGGTCTAGCCAAACTGAAAGATTTTTTTTTTTTTAATTCATGCTGTAAAGTCAGCAGAAAAAAAGTTGTCTGAGAAACAAATGAAAAGGAGTGAGAAACAAAATAAATTTTCACTAGCAGATGAAAGCTCAATTAAAAAAAAATAACATTACAAAGCAAGACAATTATTCGTATATCAGAATTATCAAGGAGAGAAGGGACATCGCTTAAAAACAAATATTCTAGGTGCAAACAGTGCAAACAGACTCAACAAAAGCACAAAACTCAGAACAAAAACATCAATTATGAAATGCCATTCAATGGGATTTCCATTTGATTTCAAGTTTTGCTTTGTTTTTCAATTTCCATTTCCATTCAGTTTCCAAGATGGCATATGAATAGTGGTCAGGAAACCTAGCTGGATGGATAACAAGTATTAGATTTACAGTCTGGTCATGATACAAAAAAAACCCCAAAATAATCTGACATTCAGTGAACCCACTTTTCCGAGACCTTTCTGGATTCACCTGGCAGCTTTAAAATTTTCACCCTAAAACCTACCATTCTGGGTTGAGAGAGAATTCATTAATCCCTTCTCTGCAGTACGTACAAGAATCCCACAGATATGTACATGGGAAATCACAGGGCAGATGTACCCAGCTGCCAGCCCAACTGATGCTCTTCAAAAACCACACAAATATCCAAGGCACTTTACATACTCCTATGAAAAACTTTGAAAGTCAGCAGCTCATGTAAAATAAGGCAGGCAGACAAATAATAATAGACAAAGATAATTTCTACTATCACTGTCACAAGAACAAGTGACAAGAAACTTTTCAAAGTCAAAAATTAGAAAAAAATATTCACTCAAACCTAAATTTGAAAGTGGAATTCAAACACTTCAAATTTCCTTGCATGTGGCAAACATTGACCATACAGAATCTAGAAGAGCTCCTGCAGGAGCCAAGACCTAATTTACATCCTAAAAAAACTTTAAATTACTAAAGTTATAAAGAGCAAGCCTGTTCTTGTAATTCACCAGCTACTCCCACATGGGGAATATGATTACTGTAAGCAAGAGCATTATATTATCAGTTTCCAGTGCAACTTAAAGTAAGCATAAGATTTTCTTAAGAAGAAAAATTACCTTACACTGGAAAAATACTTAGGGAAATGAAGTTCACTGTAAAAAGGGACAGCGTGCAAACGGAAGAGAGACTAGCGAGTACTTCAGGATTTGACTTGAAATCGCTTGCAGCTAAAATAAATGAACAAGCCTGTTAGGAGACAAAATTCTTCTAAACCTGAAGAAACAACAGAGAATAAAAAATCAAGAACGGAAGAATAAAGAGTTTAAAGACATATGGGAACCTTTCTTTTCTTATTCCCCTCTGTCTTCGCAGCCCCACACAAGACATTTCAGCAGAAGAAACTAAAGCAGATGAAGTTTTCCTGCACAGATTGCAGAAGCACTCGGAAAAATGGGCAGCTTCAGTGCATCCTCTTTACTGCTTCTCTAGGTGAAAAAAGAAGTGCCAAAATTGAAGAAACCGCTCTGAAAACAATGGCAAACTTTTGTTGTGTTGGAGGAACATAGACATAAAAATGCATGCTGACATCAAAGCTCAAAATCTGATTTCAGTTATAGAAGTTTCATCTAAAATTTGCATTATATTCCCCCAATCAAAAAAAGTTCCAGAGTTAGCATTTAAATGGGTCACTTTGATTCACTGCAAAGCACAGCAGACCTTTGACTTAATTAGTCCCCATAAACACACACCCCTCTTGAGTTCACATGATTTTTGTTAACAAAGATTCTAAGCCTCATGAACACAGAAAAATTGATTTAAATTTAAAACCAATCTTGACTGATCCATAAATATATGACAGAAGCTTGAAGCAAATGTGTAAGAGGCATTACTGACTACATGCATCTCACCATAACTTCAGACTACATCAGCATCAGTCCCTTTCAGGGACTTTAAGAAAAAAAAAAAAATCCAGAATTACTTTCCTTTTTAAGTTTCCGATTTTAATTTCAAAATTAGCTTCATTTTGCTAATGCAATTCAATACTGATGCAATTGCTATTAGTTACAGAAAAATAAGAGAAAAGCTAACCCTGCTCTAGTCATAGTACTGCGCAATGGAACACAGATGCACATGCCAGTTTTCTTACCAAGATCTGAATCTCTTTCCAGTAGCATTTTCTTACACTGATATCTGAAGCCTGTTAACCAGAATTCGTGAATGCCTAAGTGAAAATATTTTTTTTAATGAATATATCAACATACATATACACAGATGGGCACACGCAGGCATGCACACATATATGCATTCAAACACATATTGAGAACCATTTTGACATTCAGAACAGTATTTCTTGCATATGAGAAAAAAAAATAGCATCTTTTCCACATATAGGGGAAGAAATGTAAAAATAAGAAGTAAGCTCAGTTGGTAAGCATCAAAGGAAAAGCCAGGATTAAAATGCAGGTATCTACAATCTCACAACAATCCAACAATTAATTTACCGGTGCTGCTCTGACTTCTGAGCTTTATTTTTTTCTCCCTATAGCCTTAGGTTATGTTATGCACCTGTACAACAGATGGCAAAGCCTTGGGCCACTGCCTTAAAGCGTTAGTGCAGGGAGATGCGGCCTTCTCTAGGCATCCATATAATTAGCAAGGGATTTTCCACCAAAAACCTAGGAAACAATTGTGTAATTGCCTGAAAAAGAGCATTTTTTAGTATGTTTTCACCGGAAGACGAAGGAAAAATTGTAGATTCACTGATCATTTTAGAAAAATGCGGAATACTTTATCAGTGATGCATTTTCTGTTGCTACTTTGGCAAGAATAACTCCACAAGGAAAAACAATTAGGAGCAAATGATATGAGATGAACACAGGCAGCTCCAGGTCACACAAGGGATAAGGAAAGAATCTAGTAAAGAAAAATTGGAAATCTTTTATTGGTCTCAATCAATTTTAATTAGTCATCTTTTAATATATCTCTATTGATTTGGGATTTCAGCATATTCACTTAGAAAGGAAATTAGATACTTCTATATCGTTTTCCATTTTCACAATGTTATCCACAGAATAGGCCTACCCCTTTACTGGGTCTCACTTGGCAAGGCAACTATATTTAAGCAACAGCTCTATCCCAGCCTGCTACAATGTCATCTAGTGATGCTGGAGCACATTACGTCTAAAAGCAAAAAAAACCTTTCAGGTTGACAACACTATGCTTCTATACTTATAACAGGGGAAAAGTCAGAAAAACAAAAAGCTGTTCAAAGAGCGCAGCATATGTAGACAGGATTTGCTCACGTATGGTATTTTCCAGGAGATCACTCGGTGAAACATAATAAACCCAACATGTCCATTTTTATTTGTATGTCTTGTGAGTTTAAAAGATGACTTACTCCATTACATTCTCAAACACATTTTCAATAGATAACGTATTTGTGGGACACAGTTCGGTTCTGAAAAGAATCTAACAGCGCTATTAAAAAGCCAATATTTATCATACCAAGCATTCTATTTTAGCATAAAAAATAAACTTTTATCCCAAAACTACACTGACTGTTTTTCATTGGAAAACCATTGCATATTTTATTTTCCTTTTCCTTCTTATGCGTCTGCTTTCTTTGTTTACTGCTCTATATCACATACAAAACAGGAAAACAGAGGCCAGATGAAACAAAACTGCAGCAGTGGAAAAAGGAGTAAACACACCAGAAAAGCTCTCTATTTTTTTACTTCCCTTCTCATTAAGAGAAAATCCATGGAAAACTGGAGCAAAACAAAGTTCAGTTCATATTTTGTAGCTCAAAATGCTACTTCTGTAAGCATTATGGTGGGCCATAGTAGCAAGTGAGATCAGTTCAAGCTACGCTGAGGTACCAGTTGGGAATTAAACAAGGGTCATAAAAACTGTACTATGTTTTCCATTATTTTAATACTTAATATTCAAAAGAATACTTACCTTTTTCCTCAGAGTGTTGCTTACAACTAGAGACAGAACGCCACTCAAGGCTTACCACATTAATAGTGACTGAAATAGATTAAAGGGGAACCTTTGAAATCAGTGACACAGACCTGTACCCTCCCCTAAAAGGTCTACAAGAAAGAAACTTCAATTAATTGATCAGTGCATTCAATTTTATTTTTTTTAAGTATGTCTCAGGATTTGGGACTTTGTGTAACAATGTGATAACCCCCAGGCAAGGAGGAAGAACAGCTGCAAGCAAACATACAGAGACGTTTCCTTTAAATCAGCCACCAGATACTGACAGAAAAAATTGCATAGGGTAAAATGGAATATAGAAAAGATATAGGCTTTCTCCTATGAACTGTGTTTTCTCACATAACCAGGCACTCCGAAGTCCCCAAAACTGATCACCAGTAAGCTTTTGCTTTATTATTTGCACAAATAATTACCTAATTACTATGCAGCTTTACCTACATCCTAGGAATTCAGTATCTTGATATCGCCTTTGAAATAAAACATTCTACAGGAATGTACGATCTACCTCACATATACAACCTGTATTGAATATAATCAAGGCTATCCAAATAAATTTGGTATTAAAAAACAATCTGCTGAATGACTCAACAAGCTGGGGGAAGGTGAAGAGTTGCCTGAGTCACACAGAGAATTCAACATTGTACAGGCAGATTTTCTGTTTTATTAACTAGAACTGCGTAGGATTTAATGATCTGAATGAACCCTGTCTTCATGAAACGAACTCAAATGTCTTCCTAAAGTGAGAACGTACACACATCTGTCAAAAGGTAATCATGACAGTATGCATATATGCATGTATGCGTAGGTTGTCTATATCCTGACAATTAACCGTAAAATTAAAAAGCTATAAACATGGATTCATGGGGCGGAGGAACCAGCTGTGCATTCACATTTGCTTGAGATACACTGAACCAGAAGAAATAACAGGAAGACAGTGTACCAAAAAAACCAGTTATCTTTCTAAAAAATTAATTACAGTGGGAAGGTTGAGATGTCCACAGCAAGGTGATTGCTATCACTTTGGCGTCACTGGATTGAAGCAGGTAGAGAGGAAGAAAGATGTTTGGTTTCACTGAAAAGTTACAAGTCAAGCTACATTTTAAAAATAGTAATGCTATATTCTTCACTGATATAATTTCAATGACCTCAACGGTTTGGGAAATCTTGTGGCTAAGTGACATAATTATTTTTCTGTGATAATTGAGAAGACGTTAAGAACAAGCCTGCTTATTTCTGAATTGAACAAATACAAAGTCTGTACAGCTACATGCAGGGTTTTTTTTCCCCCACAAGAAAGAATCTTTCCTTCAGAGAAAGTTGTAATAAAAACTATTTGATGGTTTTAGTGATTTAAACAGGTGTATCTTAAAAATTACAGTTCTAAACCTGAAGCTGATGTCAAATTCATGATTTATGGATGATAGTATCCAGAGGACTGCTGCAAGTTCCTCATCAAATCTTAATGATAAAATGCACGTCTTGCCCAAAAGTAAATTCCTAGTATAGCAGTTATTCATAATGCAAACACAGCAAGGATACTACAATTTGAAATGGAAAGCAAGAAGACCCATTGCCAGCAAGAAGAAAGTCTTCCAGTTAAGATGCTGAACTGAGTCTCAGAAAGCTTACTTCACACGTATGCTACAGGATTTATTCCCCCTGCCTCCCCCAAAATCTTCAACACTTGCTCTGTGTCTGGTCCTGACAAAAATAGAATGGGATTCTTCAGTATAGTCATAACCTTCTCTAGTGGCTCAATGCATCAGAGAAATTATACTTCTTTTAGCATAATGTAGCCTAATACCATCCAAAACAATCCTTCAGTTCTCACAAGGAGGAAAAGAAAACATAGGATTAAAAGCTAACAATATTTCACACTTAATTGCACAGTAATTGCCACAATGACTAATAAGTAAGCAACCCTAATAAAGGCTGCATCAGCTGGAACATGCAAAGCTACCTACATTTCTCCAGATTCCCTAACAGGCTAATTTTGGCTCTGTTAGCATCAATTATATTACAGTTTATCAGAGTTTGTTATTGCTTGACATTTGCCTAAAATGCCAGCAATGTTTGACATAAAACCTCTATCATCTCCAAGAGATGTAGGAGAAAGTAAACATCTTGTTTGACCCATGTATGCCAAAGGATGCAAGAATAAACAGCCAAAAAAAAAAAAAAGCGGTAATGTTAAAATATGTTACTAAAAATTACTTACATTATCATAATGTTCCGTAACTTAAAATTTCAAAGGAAAATTAATACAAAAATCAATAGAAGTCAAGACACAGATACAAAAATTTATTCAAGATATGAAAAGACTTCTACGGAAATACAATTTAAAAGTATGGATGAGAGAGAGAGATTGCTTCTTCCAGGTAGAAGATTAATAATGGGTAGTTGCACAAGCATCCTTCCTCCTTCCCTCTTCCCCGCAAACAAATCACCTTTACACTGGCAATAGATCTATTCCAAGTTGATTAGGAGATCTCTTAAATAGAACAGATCTACCCTGAACAGTCCTGCCACCCTGACTGGAGTTGTGACAACAGTTGCAATTTTGGTAAATACATCAGCAGAGGAAGAGGGTAGGGAAGCATTTAAATAGGTACTCCTTTATGGGGACAGCAATATGCATGCACAGACACCATAGGTTCATCAGATGGTATAATTTTCTTTCTTAGTGGAGAAAGATGATACAAGTCGTATTAAACCACAGAACTCATTAACATTTTGTAGTGGTAGTTTTTTTTAATTATGAGCATGGAACAAATAATAATAGTAAAACCAATTTTCTTAACAAGATAAAAAAGTATAATTTGCATATGTATCCATCTTTCTTTATGGCACTTCTTCTGCCACTACTTATGTGGGAGAAGTATGGCAGTTCTATGGTTCTTTTACACCTCAAAGAAGGAGAAACACACTGTGAGAAAAGCTTTGCTGAAGCTTTGTTGCAGAATGAACAAACCAATCCTTCATGCTCCACAGGTAGCACGTTAATCACCTGCTGCAAACTAAGAGGGAGTAGCTCCGATAGATTGCTACAGGGAGCACACTACAAAGCAAGGACAATGCTATATGCTATGCTACAGCATTGCTCATGGGTTGCTCCAAGGCACATTCTCGACATGTAAAAACCCAGCTATTTCTCTTGATAAGACTGGTTTACAAAAAGTGAAACAGAAAATAAAGGCAGAACAAAGGATGAATGAGAGCAATTATTACTGAGCGAAAAATGGTGACTCAGATTAGCTTGTCAATGAATGATAAAAGCTTGATAGCTGAACTCATTGTGTCTTCACTTTGTTTAGTGAATTTATAGCAGTTCAGGGGCTGTTCAGCTCAAATAGATTTTTTAGGAAATGAACTTTAGTTATTTGTTTCATATCAATGCAACTTTTAAGCTCACTGTAACAACTTTCCAGTATACTAGGGAGAAAAATCCCTGTATACTGCTAGTAGACTTACTAATCCTCAAATTGTAATTACAAAGATTAAAAAAATATATTTTTTTTTTTTTTTTAAAGTCACCAAATAATTTCACTCCCCATGAGACACTGGGATAATGTGAGAGAATCATACAAGCATCAACAAATATAAGATATCATTAATAGGAACAAATACATTGTCAAGTCCAGGACAAATCATAAGTTGTCGAAGTCCATACCTGTCAATAAAAGGGACCAGTTGGAAAGCTTTGGAGAAGCAAGCCTTGAAAAGGTAACTCCAGCAATTCCACCAAAATACAAGGTTGCATCCATTCCAAAAGATATCAATGACCTAATGCAAATTCCGTGATAACAGTAAGACCCGCAACAGAAACCGAGAGGAAGCTGTAAACCCCAAAAGCACACCAAAT
This sequence comes from Fratercula arctica, assembly GCA_947846985.1. Lineage (NCBI taxonomy): Eukaryota > Metazoa > Chordata > Aves > Charadriiformes > Alcidae > Fratercula > Fratercula arctica. The sequence goes on along the minus strand of CANTUZ010000005.1, from coordinate 49,672,228 downwards.
CACATAATAGCATGCCATAAAATACGGATTTTTTTCCAGATCTTTTGAGTATGAGGACTGAAAACTCCTGACAATTTATGCTTGCTAGCCCAGGAGGCTCCTAAAACTCAATTTGTAATCCAAGTATTTTTCTGCTAATTTGTAAACCCATCATATTTCTGTTAATTTCAGAGACTCTGGACCCAGTTACATCCACCAAGGATCTGTCCTACAAAACATCTGTCTTTCACTTTGTCATCTCTTTCACCAAAAGCTCCTACCCTAAAAATTCACCTCTGAAATAATATTTTACTTGCTAATGAACAGCACTCTTGGAACTAAATACTGCAGTATATGCAAATAAGTTCAGCTGAAATATATAAAAGACTAAGGATCTTCTTCCTATGCTTCTTGGCACCAATAAAAAATTAATTCGTAGTTATCTTCCTGAGAATATGAATAATCAAAGCTAAAGCACAAAAGGAGAGAAATTCTTCACCAAAACATCCCCTCAATTTAACCTCTGTTCAAGTTCTTAATGTAAATAAGTTTGCATAAAAAATATACCACCCCAGAGCTACTAGAGTTTTCATGAAGCCTCCACACATCACAGTGAAGAAAAAAAAAAGTCAGCGTGAAGGCAGTAGCAATAATCCTTGCTTTACCTTTCTTCCACGTTCAACTTCCAAACCTCTCTTACATTAGAAAACCTCTTCTAAATTTCATCTGAAAAATATCCCTCCTCCTCTCTAATCCAGACTCTGTCATTGCCTCCAACTCATAATGCAGTTATTCTACGTGATTCATAATTGTCCCATGATTATTTCAACACCTATGGGAACTGAGCTGTATTGAGAAACAGTCCACTTAACAGAGGTCCTGTTTTCTTCTGACTACTATTTACTGTGTCATTTTGTCTTTCACAAAATTGAGATTGTTCAAATGTAAGTGGGTTTGAAAAAGCCGTCCATCTCTTGCCTCTATCCATGCAGAGTCACTGCTCTTTTTACCCCGGCTCCTTTCCCTGCAAACATAAAGCAAAATGTGTTTTGAAAGATTATTTGTTGTCAGATATCACTGTGCTATCTTTGTCCACTGCTGGAAAATAAAGCATAGGAAGTTTTGGTTATAAGGCTTCTGCTCTGTCTGTTTTTCCCAGATTAGTACATAGCACACAACACATATCAATGTGCAAGCATTTTCTGCCTCAGAAACTAATAGTGCTTTAAAAGTGTTCATTAGATTTTATGCTACCCTGGAGAAGAATTTCACATTTCACAGATGGAGGAATCAAGAATGAATGATCGAGTCACTTGTCCGAAGTAATTTAGTGGCAAATTCAAGAGCAGAACCCAGGTCCCCTACTACATCCATTATGCCATACGCTTCAATATCAACAGTTAGTATCAGCAGAAACTCCTTTTACAACTTTTCCTGTTTAATGAATCTTTCTGATCAAGCCTGATACTAAGATGTCCCATTACAGAGAGAAAAGATTATTTCTTCTGTGCTAATGAACTGCAATCTTGATCTGAAATGACAGTACTCCACTAACAGTCAGGGGTTTGGATTGCTTGCCATCTGTTCATTCATGTATAATTTCAAAGGGAAAATCATCAACGAAGCTAAATGAACAATTTTGTGATTTGAACTTCGTAGGTCATTCATCTCTGAAGGTTTAGGATAATTTGGCCATAGTAACTACCACATTTTTATTATCAAATACACAATATAACGAAAATTTGTTTTCCATACAGAGTTTCAAATCTTGAGAACCATAGGGACTTTTCTAGATGCTAAATATCTGTAGCTCCCACTGATTTAACAGGAGCAGCAAGTGGTCAACATCTTCTGACTTTTTAGAAAGATAAAAATAACAGCATCAAATCAAGTAACAGTCTGGTAAGCCAATTATCTTCTCATCAAATTGTAACGAGGTCACTACTATATATTTTTCAGAATGCCCACTTATTCCTTTTATTATCTGATTCTGGGACATTGTCTTTTTGCTATAGCCACTATTAAGAGAGGTTTAAAAACAAGAAAAAAAACTATAAATATATGTTATTTGCTCTACTCTTAGATATTCTGTTCTTCTACTCCTGCTCCACAAGTTAACAGAAGTAACTTGAAGGTAGGAAATAAAAGGATAACTATTTGAAGTTTTCTAAAAAAGGTCTGCTTGTGACCTTTTTTTATTATTGACCTTTATTTGTTGTGACCAATATTGCTTATGAGTATTCAAACAGTATAGACAGTATAACATATTAATTCTGGCTTTATGCTTACTGAGAGCTCTGAAACATAATTGCAATGCTTAGAAAGCAGTAGCATGTTATCATTCTCCTGGAACCTGCCACCACTAGTAGGCAATGATCCTAATGGGAAAAGGCTAAGCAGTATGAAGTATTACACATTTATTGACACATTTTTAAGGGCTATGAAGATGATTAGAGGACTGGAACACCTCTCCTATGAAGAAAGGCTGAAGGATTTGGTCTCTTCAGTCTGGAAAAAAGATGACTGAGGGGGGATCTTATCAACGCTTATAAATACTTAAAGGGTGGGCATCAGGAGGATGGGGCCAGGCTCTTTTCAGTAGTGCCCAGTGACAGTGCAAGAGGTAATGGGCACAAACTTGAACATAGGAAGTTCCATCTCAACATAAGGAGGAACTTCTTTACTTTGAGGGTGGCAGAGCACTGGAATAGGCTGCCCAGAGAGCTGGTGGAGTCTCCGTCTCTGGAGACATTCAAAACCCGCCTGGATTCGTTCCTGTGCAACCTGCTCTAGGTGACCCTGCTCTGGCAGGGGGGTTGGACTAGGTGATCTCCAGAGGTCCCTTCCAACCCTATCATTCTGTGATTCTGTGATTTTAGCTTATCAATCCACTTTTGAATAAGAGATGTAGGAGTGGTACTTATTCAGCATCAACTACAATTTGAAAATGAGTTACTGACAAAGGAAAATTTAGAGACAGCCTAATCTTGGGAGAAAATTTCTGTGGCATTCAGTTCTGTTGCTCTAGAATCAAGTATTCTTTAGATTAAAGGGTCTGAAAAAAAAAAAAAGACAGTAACACCATAGGAGTAATTCAAGCACTAATATTTTTAATTTACCTATAGGAAATTAAAATACAGGAGTCATAAACCAAGGATTTGATCTTGAATTGATCAACAGAGCACCAATTAAGATGCTTCATTTTGTTCTGTTTCAAAATTTAGCTCCAGAAATTAAAAGGCAGTCAAGAATTCAGTACAGCCAGAGAAATCTAATTATTGTGTTGGAAAAAGAGGAAGATGTTAAATATTTTAAATTATAATTGGTCAAGGAATTCAGTGGGACTTCCAGGACTGGGGTAGGAGTAAAAGACTGGGAATTAATGTATAAGTATTAATAGCTTCTAATAGGTTTGACAATTAGTTTTTACAGTTGGGCTGGATGGCCCAGGGAATACTGTATTTAGATCCTTTTCGAACTCACCTGTGGTTTTAGTACCTGAATGTCAGGACGTCGCTTAGTGATTTTGGATACTGACCTAAGCTTAGCTATTTTGAGGAAGGTAAACACCTATGAAACACCATGGAAACTGGTTCTGTAGTTGCCATTTTAATACAGTAAGGCTGAAGCATGCCAGAGAGTAAACCACCTCTCTCACATACCGCTTTTGGAAATAGCCCAGGCACAGAGTTCAGTCATGCTGCCCAGAGGCTGACATTCAGACATGCCTACATTTGGTGGTTTAATTCACAACTAACTATGTTCACATAATCAGAGATTATATAGAAATAAATTTTGGAAATCAATTAGCAATCAAAGTAAAATGGAAAGGGCGTGCAGGCAGCTTTATTTCACTGAGAGAATGAAGAGACATCTTGCTTAACAGTGTTTCTGTTTTCCCTTTACCTTAGGAGTCCTAGCCTAGAAGCTCACTGCCCCAGTTCATTATATTTCCACTTTATTATTATAGCATGACATCTTTGACCATTAAAAAACATTTATCACTATAAATTGTGAAGTGATGCAAAATGAAGCAATGATCCATTTCCAACCAGATAACCAGAATGGCTGGAAGAAATAATGATGGTCAGACTGCTGCTCAAGTGCTATAAGACTCTAATGATCAAAGGAGTGTGTCACTCCCTTTACTGGGCTACTCAGCCTTCTCTTTAGGTAGGCAGGGATGAACACTCAACAGTGGTTTGGCTTCAATCATAAAATGAAGTTTCTACTTAACCCCACTGTTCATAATACGCTTCTGTTACCTCCCTGCTTTTCTTTGAGAAACAGGATAAAAGCACGAGTACATTTTTTCAGTGCCTCTTTACTTAAATTTATTTATAAAATTGAACTGTGGTTGTCAAGCGTCCATACATTCAAACGGAGAAAAGAAAAGGAAGTTCCCTCCTTCAGAGAAACATGCAAATTCTGACACACCTCCCTGAATCGAAAGTATTGTGGGGACACTGCTCATTCCATCACATATGGTATCTCTTTTTACCGTGATACTGTAATATCCATTACTCCTAAGGATGACATGTAGGTTATGAGTTTTCCCTCATCCTCACCTATTTCTGCTTTCTTCTTTCACTGTCTCAAACCAGCAACCAGATCCACTTATAAATCAAGTAAATGAATTGTTATACTACTATGTAAATATTTTCATTTAAATTAATTTTTTTTTAAGAAAAATTAAACACCCTGGATACGTATAATACGTGGACAATGAGAATGAACTGTGGGATAAGCATTCACTTTCCATATTTCTTATATATGTACCAGTGTATGTTATTTTCCCTACACTTGTTCTAATTCTAATTAAGCCTTCTCAGAACCGCTACTTCCTAATCATTCTTTTTCTGTCCAAGCTTTCCAAGCAGAACAGTTCACTCAAGTGATACTCATCTGTCCCAGGCCTGAATGGAGTTTTTTATGTTTGAATTTCTTTTCAAAATGAGCCTTGCAGCTAATGAGTGCCATTTCCAAATGCCCTCCAAACCCCAAAGAATTGTATAACCCTTCCTTTCACAGAAAGTCAATGTTTCCTTGTATTTTTGTTGCCTCCTCCCACTTTTTTATTATTATTTTTTTAAACATAAGCAATACTGCATTCTGAAAGTATAAAGCTACATGAAGGCACAGCGCATCATATTTCTGTCATTTGCATCTTTTATCTGCATTTCATTTAAAGCTACGGAGCATTAGCATCTACATTAATTTGCAATGAATATAAAGCAATTGCCAAGTAAACAGGATTTCTGGCAACTCAATAGCACATTTGCTGCTACACATTCTTTTCCCAATAACCAAATAGTTTCCACTTATGGAAATATCTTTTGATTTCAGTATACTAGAGGTTTTTCCTCTCCATTTTTCTTTTAAAGTCCACACTGCACCCATCACCACCCGTGATGTGTTTCCTCAGAGTATGAACCTCTACTGAAATTGAGGTTCTGTTGTAAAAAGTGAACAGAGAAACTTCCAAAGCACATTTAGGATGCTTTACGCTGGCATCTATCCAAAATACTTTTCCCTGGGTACTACCCTGCAGGAAGGCTGCCACTGGCTATTGTGCTAGCAAAATGAGAATGTAATATCTGTAATTCCTAGAGAGGTATGTACATACTTTCGTGTTTGTTTTCAATATTAGGCAATACGCCAGGGAAGGGTGGTTGGGTTTTTTTGTCAAGGATACATCACAACTTATCCTTTCTTTTCACAAAGCTCAAACATTATAGAATCACAGAACAGTTTAGGTGGGAAGGGACCTTAAAGATCATCTAGTTCCAACCCCACTGCCATGGGCAGGGACATCTCCAACGAGACTAAAAGCCCCATCCAGCCTGGCCTTGAACACTTCCAGGGATGGGACATTCACAGCTTCTCTGGGCAACCTGTTCCAGTGTCTCACCACCCTCCCCATAAGGAATTTCTTCCTAACATCTAATCTGAATCTACCCTCCTGTAGTTTAAAGCCATTACCCCTCATCCTATCGCTCCACTCCCTCATAGAGAGTCCCTCCTCATCTTTCCTCTAGGCCCCCTTTAAGTTCTGGAAGGCTGCTATAAGGTCTCCCTGGAGCCTTCTCTTCTCCAGGCTGAAGAACCCCAACTCTCTCAGCCTGTCTTCACAAGAGATGTGCTCCAGCCCTCTGACCATCTTTGTGGCCCTCCTCCAGACCCATTCCAGCAGGTCCACATCCTTCTTGTGCTAAGTTATGTTCCATGTCAGTTGACAACATGTTCAGTCAGGCTAATGATATGAACTGCTTCCCAGAATGAGGCTTATAAAACTATTAGGCAATTCATACAGGACTACCTATCTTGACTGGAGACTACCACATGGTCAGTGTAGACAGTGTTCTTCTTGGTACATGAAATCACTATATGATTCATAGGTCTCTGACAGGAGACCGCAACTGGGGTAGTCTAAAGGGCACACTTCTGAAATAAGAGACTGAAGAAACTGGTGAAATCAGTTTTCTCTCCTGACACAGTACTCTCTTATGAGGTCAAGAGCATCATATAGTCACTAGTCTTAACTTGTGAAAATATGTATAAGAATGACATCAAACTGGAAGACTGTGTTCACGTAAAATCACTTTAGAAAATGCTTATTCCACCTACTCAGATACCAAGATGTGGAGACTGTAGCATTGCTTGCTTGATTATTAAGTTACTTCTAAATTAAAGATGGTTTTCACATCTTCACCTTCACTCGCCTCAAAAAAACCCACACTTTTTAATAAGTATGTGCTCTGTCAAGGAACCTCATGGACATTTCACCAATACGAATTTTCTGTCAAGTCATGGATGCTCTTCAGGCCAGATTATGAAGGCATTGTCAAAGGATTTTCCTGAACCAACAAATACTTAGCCACCTTCTAGTTTCTAATGTACAACCATATGATAATATACTAATCCACCTGCAATGATAATATAATTTGCTTGAGTGAAAGAATTCCAAATAATTTTCATCAAACTGAGGTTATCGAGGCAACTTGAAAATAAAAAGGTCAGCTTTTTTCATTTAAGATTCTGTATGTGATATTTCTGTCTTGCACATTTCTGGGGGAAGAATTTCCCCCAGAAATCCCCTTTATTTAATACCTATAATTTTTAGCTCAGTGAGGCACCATAGCTTTTCATAAAATAAATTCTATGAAACAAATTACATCACAATCACTTCCACTTATTAAAGGACAGCAGTTCCCATGACAAAGGTCTCTGTAATCTTCATATGCCTCCAGTTACTCCCTTTAAAGGCAAGAACTCTGTGTGCTATATATAAAGCAGGTAGACAGTAAGGCCACTGCCAAAACCAGAATCCACCCAGATTCTCTCAGTCATTAGAATCAAAGTAGAAGCTTTACTTGCTGGCAAAGAAAGTCTTTTAACTTTCATGGAAGGGACACACATTACTGGACTGCTGTCGCATTACTTTTATTTTTTTTCCCAATGATTTAAGTTGGTTTGTTAGCTCCTTAGATCAGGATTTGTAGCTCTAATACCACATGTCACACAGAATTATAGTCTGACATACAAATGTTAATATAACAACAATTGACCCCGTAGGCATCTACAAATTCTGTTCTATCCATGTCTGTCAACATGAGTCAGTACTAATAGCAAACTTGGCATAAGAAATAGTTTAGAATTTTTTCAACAGGTTCCAAATATTGCTTTTTCTATCCCTTTTCCTTTCCTACAGCTCTAGGTTCCCTCATCCTTTTTAAATCTAATTTGGGAAAGTGTCTATAGGGATTTCCTCAAGAGTTTCTGGGCCTCCCTATGCCTATGGATAAGTTTCACCCAATTTTGCATTGGAATAAGTCTATATGATTTGTTGTATATTGAGATCTTATGCAGCTACACATGTCTATGGTAATATTTGCAAACACAAAGCAGATTCTTCTCAACAGGTACAGGTGACAGTTTTAGCAAGCGACTAAAATATTTATTTGCCAAGCTAAAATATCAACCCTGCTGGACAAAAACCAGAACAAATTAAGAGTAATGAAGCTGCCAGGCAGAGTTTAGATGGTCTTGCTTATCAGCACATCAATGCCTGTAAGCTTTCTGCAGGTCTAATCCAATTCTTTAAACAGTCTATTATCCCCTCCATCCCAGAAAAGACAATAGGAATTCCTCATCAGGTTGAAAAACTGGCCTGAGGCCTTCCTGTGTGAGCAACAAAATAGTTTTGAAGTCAACCAGGCAGTGCTTCAATCAAAATAAATTCTTCAAAAGCCAGGCTAGTAGATATGGTGGACATACTCCTACATTTCAATAGAAGAAAAATTTTGTTATGAGTATTTCAGGTAAAAATGTGCATATGTTTTACTAAATGTAATGAAAAAAATAACTTTAAGGACTGTAAGCATTAGAAAATCAAAACTGTTTCACATGCACAGTTTTTATAGGATAATGTATTTCTGCCACATTTTATACTGTATTTATCCTACTTTCTGTATGTATAGAAGAGTTCATATTTTTTTCTTTAAATACATTCAGTGTTGAAAAAAAAAATGTTAGGAATGGAAAATGAATTTTTCATGAGAAAACATGGCTGAGGCCATGACAGGGTCAAACTCTTCCCCTAGAGCTATGCCTGTGCGTCTTAATGTTTTCCTTGAAGCTCTACCCCTTGGAGTCAAATTGTGGAGAAATATTCAAACTCTCTTCCTCAAATGTTCTTCCCTGATGAATATTCAGAAAGTTCTAGTTATCTGTGCAGGAACAGAACCAAACATCTTTAAATGCTCTACAAAAGCTATCAATCAATCATTTTTGTTGTTATTTTTTTCCAGTGGTAGATATGTTCTGAAAGCCTCAATTAAAAAAAAAAAAAGTTCCACTACCCCAACAAGTACTTAATTTTCTTAAAAGTGTCTGAAGGAAAAAATCATAAACCTTTTATCTAATTTGGCAGGGTTTTTTTCAGTGCCAAAGATCCACAGCATATATTTATATTTGTCAGATAAAGGTATTTTGCTTCAGGTTGCAGGACAGCTTACATTTTTTTCCCCTTTAATACATATTTTTGAAATAGATTTAAAGTCAAGCCTGCCTTCTAGCAGGACCTGTTCAAGATATATCTTAGTTATTAAAGACACTGCAATTACTAAAGACTATCTGATGACTTCTAAGAGATGAGTGAGGGGCATTAGACCAGTTCATAACATTCAAATACATTCCCTGCTGGCGATTTCAGCTGTGAGCCCAAGGACTCCATTGACCTGGGGTACCAGTTGCTTCCGAGATCAGCACAAAACATCCCAGTGAGGCATAGGTAAAGAACATTTTCCAGCTGTGCTTCTGAACAATCTTTTCCTGTTCAAACATTAGAATGACATTTCCACCCTCATCTTGCTTAGTCTGCCAGCCACTTAAAAATTTTGTCCAAAATTCCGCATTCTTCTATTCTTTTAGCTCTTGTGATTTTGAATTCCTGTTCTTTTATATTCTTCTATTCTTCCCTTCAGCAAGCTGTCACTCACCTCTCCAGTGTTCACTGGGATTTTTGTAGACGCTTTATCTGTAAGAAACAACAATTGTTGCCTACCTCTCTATTTCAAATTTGACTTCTCTTCAAAATGAAGTCTTGGACTGGTTGTTCAAAGTGTGGAATTATGACCCACACGTGAAGCTCAACTCAATGAAAGCTGTGTTTCTAATTCATTTTCTTTCCCAACCACTATCCTAAGTTTCTACTCTCAGTCCTTCATATTACCAGACTTATCTCCAAAACCAGGAGCAGACACTATGAGTTTGAGCCTCATTATTCCTGTATTCAGTTCACTGAATTCTCAAACTTAGTTTCTAAAAGTTGATTTCCAGCTATGTAGTTTCCCCCTTTAGACATATAAGGAAGACAGATCAGATATTTCATGGAATAATATATTTGAGTTTAAAATATTAAAGATATTATTATTACTATTATTAAAAGATTTCCCGTACCTGATAAAAATAATTGTATGCCATTATTTTGTCTCTAATATAAAAAGAGACTGGGCTCTAAATAATCAAAATGTTCAGTTTTAATTTATTTTTTTTTAAAAATCTTTGCAGGTTACATTGCCCCTCATTTTATTCAAGTAAGCAACGAGATGTAAGAAGTGGCACTGTTAAATTGTTTATTTCTGCCTGCTTACCGGCCTCCATAAATACACTAACCTAGCCATGTAAACTGCATATCAAATGTAGCTTCAGCTTTTTGGCCCTGATGGTCAAGTAGCTGAAACCCTGCTACAGTCTTTTCATTCTGGCAATTCCTTATTCTTAAGGACATATAAGCTTCATGATGAGTTTAGAAAATGAAGCTCTGTTCCAGATCCAAAGAATTTTTTTGCTAAGCTACCTTTATAGGTACCAAAAAAAAAAAAAAAATACACCTCTCAACATAAAGCATAATTTGCAGTTACCCATCTTTTAAACACTCCTGTGCTACACAGTCAAGTTGGAAAACAAACCAGACAGGTAACCTGCCCTTACAGCTGTTCCTGGATCACACTATTTGAAGAGGAAGTATCTAAAAATCTGATTGCAAGTGGGATTTTATCAGTTTATGAAATATCAACAGCATTCACCATCATCTGAAATCTGCATTTTCCGTCTCCTTCCCATAGCAGATATTCTACTTATCTTCATCGTGATTAACATTCCAGAGAGCCCACACCACATTTAAATTAGTGGCTCAGTGTCCTTCCCATCTCAAAATATTGTAGTCTTTGCTTTCCTGCCAAAATGGGCAAAATTCAGGTGTCACATCTAGACTGTTACTTGTGTAGACAGTAAAAACTGTTGTGGTTTTTCCTCAAGTAGTTTCATTTATTAATCAAGAACAGCAGTGTTATCATCAGTTTGTGAGTACCATTTTCTTATTTGTCATTTATTTGTGAAATTCTTGGATAAGGATAAGGCAGCAATAGCAATGCAAAAACCACAAGACTACAGGTGAAGTTAAACAGCAGGACATGAATAAAGGCTCAGGAAAGACACCTAAATATGTCACCCTGTTTACAAGATGCTTAGACCCGTTATAATCCTGCTGAGGTCTTGTGACCCTGAGGGGTTTCTCCTCACCATTCCCTGAGCGAAAGCAGCAGTTCAGTCAGTAAGACCGGTCTGTTTGACTGCAGCCTCCACTACATGCCCTTCCCAGCTCTGATGGCAGGTCCAAAAACTGTCCTGTGAAAGTCCTTCCTGGGACTACCACAATGATGAAAGACTCCTCTTAAAGAATTAAATCATCAACTTAACATGTCCCCACAAAGTATTACACCAGAAAACCTCTTCTATCACACACACACAACTTTATATTCAAAAAGTGGCACTGGCTTGTTTGTTGCACTTGTATTCAAATTTTGGAGTTATCAAATAATACTGCAAACCACAGAATCACAGAGGAAGAGGAAGAGAGGAAAAAAATATAAGAAATTGGAAAATTATGAATAGCTTTCTTCCAGATGCCAGAGTGTTTCACAGTTCCATTAATTTCAGCAGGGCTTTTGAAAATTCAGCACTTGAAAAAAGGCAAGAAAACATTTAGTGGTAACTGAAAACTTGTCTACCTCTGTATGGACAACACAGCTGGATTCCTAATCTGTTCTTAAACTCAATCTTTTTAAAGCAGAACATACACTTTTCGTAAATTTATGCAAAGAAAAGATGCCTTGTAGAAAGAAATGTAAGGACACATCAAATAATTTTGATTACATTTCTGGCTGTGCTGTGGACTGAGTGCACGACCTCTTGTAAATTCTATAAACAACAATTTTCAAAGCTTTGGCATGAGGATACACAGCTCCAGTTACACACAACAGAAGTTATGACGCTCAAAAATTCTGAATCCTTGACTCTTTTGTTCTTAATAAGAACTGACATACTCCAGCGATAAATGTGATAGGAAAGCTTTAAAGTAAATAAATCATAAATTGCAAAGAAATATATAAAACCAGGTGATGTTACACTACTAATTTAATCACAAAACTAATTAACTCAGAAAGTGAAATAAACATCATCTCAGAACTACTGCAGGGGAGAAGAAAAGAATGAAAGTATTAAAAAGATCGCTGTGATTCAGTGTCTGTGCTTCTACACTGCTTGGATGCTATAAGAGCATCTTGGAAAAATATTGTTTACCCACTTTCATTCCACCACATTGCATTCTTCCAAGAATAACAAACATAGATCTGGCTACACTTAAACTGTATTGCTGGCATAGGGGTAAGGAGGAGCACTGACAGTAACTGCAGTTAGTGAATTCTGAATTCAACATCAGAAAAAGCACACGCTGCTTGTTTAATGCTGATATTGCTATACAGAAGAGGGGAAAAGGACAAGCAAAAATACTGGCTTTTTTAGCAGACAATTCTCTGACATCTGGGTGTATGTCCAGAGTCAACAGGAATAACGTTAGTCTTGAGCAATTCTCTGACATCGAGATGTATGACCAGAGTCAATGGGAATAAAGTTAGTCTTGAGCAATGATGAAGCAAAAAAGAGAAAGAGTGGAGAGAAGATAAGAAGGAAAACAATGACTTTTGAAAGTAAGCTAATTGCAGAAGCTGAATACATTAAAACTTATGTCATTAATACACAAATGGTGCAGTACAGAAAAGTTAATTCCTTCCGTGGGGCAGGAGGGAGTTGGTAAATGAAATCATTCAGCAAGCCTGTTCAGGACAAGTTGCAACAATTGTAAATACCAACTCTGAATAAATATGCCTTGCTTCCAGTTTTTGAATAAGAGATTTCCTACTTGTTTCATGGTAATTATAGGTACTAGGTTGGCAGCATTAAGAAGTTTGTTAACTCATGGCAGGCACAGCCTGGATGATGGCATGACAACCTGAAATGTCAAAAGCCAGTGTGCTACATACTCCTGCAATTTAAACCACTGTGAGGTATCTCATATTCAATGCTGTTACAACGTATTTCCATAAATAGATGCAATTCTTCTGTCTTCAGTTTTATTTGTAAAGAAATCTGAAAATTTGAAATTTTTTTAGTCTTCTCCACAGCAGAATCATAGATTTCCTCCCTGACCTCCTTTTTTGGTTCTCATTATCACGCTGTGTGCTAGAGATTTGCTGTAAAGCAGCACATCTATTAAAAACAAGTCTTGGAAAAAAAGTTAGTCTGAATTCAACTTATAAATGTTCAATTCAAAATTCAATTAAAAGGAAAAATAGTAGAATTGTGCAGTTAAAAATAGTTTTTAAAATGAGTTGATGCTACATAGAATCACAGAATGGTTCAGGTTGGAAGGGACCTTAAAGATTATCTAGTTTCACCCCTCCTGCCCTGGGCAGGGACACCTCCCACTAGACCAGGCTGCTCAAAGCCCCATCCAGCCTGGCCTTGAACACTTGCAGGCATGGGGCATCCACAACTTCTCTGGGCAACCTGTTCCAGTGCCTCACCACCCTCACAGTTAAGAATTTCCTCCTTAAGTTTTGTCATCAAACTGAATGTATTTCTTTCTTCCTCTTCTACTACATTGCGCTGATCTGCTTTTCCTAACTGCAGCAGGGGGGGGCTACCGAGAGAATATTTATTTGAGCAATCTGTTAGGCAAAGAGAGGAAAGCAGCAACACGCAAATAAGCAATCACTCTCCTGACACCTGTGGTCCCCAAAATGAAATAATGGCACAGACACAACAGAAGTACATTCTGTTATCCCTGCCCGGGGATTTCTGATATTTAACATTTCAGATCAATATTTTTTAAAGGTAGTAATTATATCTTTCACATATCAATGGGAATTCCACACCTAAACTAATTTTAAAATCTGCCTCGGTTGTATCTAAACATGGGAGCAGATGCCCTTTATTTCGGTTCCAGTTTTCCTGGTCAAGAAGCAAGTGGTTCCACAACATTTCTCGTGCAGATTTCCCATACATAAGAATGTTAACAGGCTCAATATATCTTCAATGCACTGAAATCACTGTGCACACAAGGTAGAGTTGATTTGCATACATACACATTCAGAAATGATTTTCAGAAAGAGTAGCAGACTATTATAAATGAAACCTGGGCATCTGGTAGCGTTGCTTATGAGGAATCACACCTTGAGGATTTGTTAAGAGTCATTTGGAATGACTGTGGCACACATGTTCAACCCCACCAGTTAGTTAGAACCAAAGTCATACTCTTTAGTTGTTCTCATTACTCAGCCATCACACCAAGAGCAAAACAAGTTAAAGGACTGCCTGAAAGAAGGGCTGGAGTTGTTAGCAGTCCTGCCACACAATAAAGCTTCTATATGGTCAGGGCAGCTGAAGAACATTAAACATTACTGCTCACTGTATCTGCAAGCACTGGGAGGCTGCAAGAAACCCATGGCTACTGTTTCACAGTAAGCATTGCTAAAGCCAGGCAAAAGGGACTGTGAAACTAAATTCTGAGTTTTGCACTTGAAGTGAAAAGGAGCAACGGGATCATGGCTTTTATATAACAGAACAAAAAAGATGGAACGTTGGTGAATGATCTAAGGCTGAGGACCAATCTTGCTATCTTCAAAGACTGAGATAAGCACAACGTACTAGGTGGTAACTGCAATCTGAGAGTAAAAACTCAGAAACTGCTGAAAAATCCAGAATAAGCTATCAATAAAGCAATATGAATTTGCTAAACAGAGAAAGCCACCCAGTCCTGACTGTAACTTAGACAGGTTAGATTACGATCTGTCATGACAGAATTCAAAATGATACAAGCAAAACACCTAAGCAGAAGATTTGTGAAGCCCAGAAGTCAAAGTCCACACAAACAGCACATGGAACTACGCATGCTGTGACAATGCTAACAAAAGCAATGCTTTTCTGTACTGTGCCGGCAACCCACTCACCTTGTACTTTATAAACATTATTCCCACCCCCATCACTTAGACATAAGAGCCCTAAGCCAGCATGTGTCATCAAACCTCTTTCCATTATCTTCCAAGAAATATCTACCTCCTCCTCTAAATCTGTTCTCTCATCTCTATCTCAGTGTTGTCAACAATCAAACACAAAAACATACCTTATCTACTTCATCAGCCTCAATCATTTTACGGTAACTATGCTGTGTTTAATTTTCTGTTGAATTGCATATTTTCCAGTCATTTCTACCAACCCAATTCCTCACAAATGGAGAATTTTTCATACTATGTTTACCTTGGTAGTTGTAACTCCACAGGGACCAATAGCCTATCAGCCAAATACACAAGTGAAAAATTTATCGTTTATTGTGTTTAAGGTTAAAACTACGCAATCGAGATCTACTTTGTAATAGGCCGTTACACAGTCATCATGCATCAGAAGAAGCATGGACAGCAGGTCAAGAGAGGTGTTTCTACCCCTTTGCTGCACTCTGGTGAGACCCCATCTGGAATACTGTGTCCAGTTCTGGGGGCCCCAACATAAGAAGGACATGGACCTCTTGGAGCGAGTCCAGAGGAGGGCCACAAAGATGGTCAGAGGACTGAAGCACCTCTCCTATGAAGACAGGCTGAGAGAGTTGAAGTTGTTCAGCCTGGAGAAGAGAAGGCTCCAGGGAGACCTTATAGCAGCTTTCCAGGACATAAAGTGGGCCTACAGGAAAGATGGGGAGGGGCTCTGTCAGGAAGCATAGCGACAGGACAAGGGGTAACGGTTCTAAACTGAAAGAGGGTAAATTCAGATTAGATATTAGGAAGGAATTCTTTACTTTGAGGGTGGTGAGACACTGGAACAGGTTGCCCAGAGAAGTTGTGAATGTCCCGTCCCTGGAAGTGTTCAAGGCCAGGCTGGGTGGGACTTTGAGCAACCTGGTCTAGTGGGAGGTGTACCTGCCCATGGCAGGTTGGTTGGAGCTAGAGGATCTTTAAGATTCCTTCCAACCCAAACCATTCCATGATTCTATGATTATCACGCCCATCACCTTTATAACAAGCCCATTTTTAACTACAGTGAGACCTATTTCAGAAGTGAGACTTCAGCTCCAGTGTACACTCAAAAACATTGAGTGAAGTCATAGAAACCAATAAAATTGACAAAGCAGGAAAAAATTCACAATTTGAAAAATACTGAGCTACAGCCTGGAAACATGGAAACTTCCACTCAAGTAACTGACCACATTTATAAGCAAAAACACCCAACCACATTGTACAGATGTTGGATAGAAAGGTGACAGAAAACTTGGGGGGTGGGAGGGTGGGGAACAGATGGGAAGAGCTCCCCACTCCAGAAGAGCAAGGGTACAACTCATCAACAAATGCTTTCTGGACATGAAAAATCCTTTTTCTGTAGCTCTGCACAAATGTCTTATCTACTTCACTCCATGAGAGATGTAGATCTCAAGGTGAAGCATTTTTGCTTACAATTTGTTTATATAAAAACATTCTTTCAAAAAATTCTACCAGTCTGGTTTTTCAAGGTGTTCATCCCCATGATGAAAGAACCTTGCAATCTCAGAGGAGAAAGCAAAATGTCCTAAAAACCACAATATTCTTCTACCCAACAATCTACTGAACAGGGCACAATTTTTTTGTGAAGTTTTTGAGCTTTTCTTAAGCATCCCCTGACCCTGGCACCAAAAGAGCTTTAATTCGTAAAATCGCTTAAGCTAATATGAACCACCTTTCCCCCTTTATTTCAACTTCTTCACCCAAAAAAAAAAAATCTTTTAAAATTGACTGTGCTTTTTCCATCAGGAATACATTCAGCTTTTTATACTACTGTCAAAGTATTAAAACAAACAGTATCCTCCAAAAGTGTTGTGAGGTCATGAGTTGAAGAGAGGTAAGATTAGAGATGGCAATCCCTCCCCTCAGCACCCACTGCAACTTTTATTGCAATAGCCTGGTACAAGTATCATGTTCTACTGTGTTGATTTAGTTTCCGAAGACACAGACTAAGGAAAATTGAAATAATAGACATCGTAAATATGTATCAATCAGTCTAGGTGTGTTAAAAAAGTAGAACTCTGAACACATAAAAGCATACAAGAAGTTCATATAAATACAGTTCATGTAAAGTTCAAAACCCATCTGTAATTAGAATTCTTCAAAACAGTCTAATGCCTTCTATGGTACACTTCTAATGAAAAACTAAGAGGTATTGTATAAGAAATTCTTTGAAAATGAGAAGGAAACATAAATAAGACATACTTCAAAAATTGATGTATGTTTTCTCTGTTTGCATTCAGTATTCATACCTCACCACTCCCAGGTGTCCTAAATTTTAAGTTACAGATAACACTTTTTCTCTGCTTTTCCTCCTACTACTCAGTTGTTCTTGCCCTAGTCCAGCAGCTCTTATTTTAGTAAAAGCAAATGAGACTCTGAGCTTCCGGGTTGAGATCTTTTGCTCCTACTATTTTCCTTCCCAAAGTCCATATGAAAATCACAGATACACAAACTCTGTTTGAAAGGTTGACTTCTAAACCAAAACCGAGAAAAAAACAGCACATTTTCTAGCATGAACTAGGATCTTAAGAAGGAACAGGTTATTGCTGGTTTTCTAGACTTGGTGAAAGAATTCCATAAATCACTAAAATCCCAACGCTCTCAATGAGGGCCATGTGTCCGCGAGGCAAGTCCCTGGGCAACACATAGCACAAAGGTTTTAGCAGGGACAACACAAGACCCCTGATTCTAAACACACTGCGTGATACATAAAAGCATGTCACATAGGCAGTACTGTTTCATACCTAATATTACAAACAATATTATGATCATTCAGCCTATTCCAGATCAATCAAACACAAAGAGAGAAGCAAACTCCTAATAATTGGCTTTACAGGCAATTGTCCTTAGATGTTTGCAATGCATAGCCTTTGATAAAACTCATTAATTCTATTCAGCGAAGACATGCTCTGTCAAACAAGGACACACCAATGTCAGAAAACCCCCAAGAAAAAGACTATTAAAATGCAGCTCCTAACACTCTTTCCTAAGTAAATAGCTAGCAAAAGATAAGTCTCTGAAGGGATGAACACTGTGACAAGACTCAGAGAAATGTGACATTTGAGTCTCTTCTCAAAGTTCATTCAGACTGTGCAAACTCCTCTATTTAAACGGTTCACTCCGGAGTGAACCACACCACAGACAAGGTGATTAGCAAAAAGTTTATGCTTTAGTAAAGTAAACAAGACCTTCCATTTTCTTTGTCTTCTATTAATTAGATTTTAGTAGCAAATAAATTACAGTGAGTGCTTTCAAAATTCAGAGGACTTGCTCTGATCACAGGGTCCTGAAAGACAGAGATGAAACAAAAAGGAAATCTCTCAAAAGATTTATGGGGTGTTTTTTTTCCAAAATGAAATATAGTTTAGAGCACAAACCTAAAAGCAGTTGCATTGCTCAGTGGAAAATAACAACCTGTAGTAGTTGGCAAAGAGAATAAACAGCTTGAGGCATGTCAGGATACTGCCCGTCCCATATTACACGTAAGTACGAGTAAACTAGCGTTAGCTAAAAATAACATTTCTAACTGAATATAGACTCTGTTAGCAATAAATTCTCCCTAACTCATTTCTGCCTGCAGCTGGAGATCCACCCAAATCAGAACTGTTTATTTATTTTAATTATTATTTTTTTTAAATAAAGGATCATGCCAGTATTCTGAAGGTGAAGGGTAAATTGTTGGCAGAGGGGAGTAGCTAGGAAGGAGCTGGGACTACCTGGTTGGAAAAAGCAGCAACAAGTGAAGGTTTGATTGGTTGAAGAGGGACCATGGGAACATAAACCATCATCCAGCACCTCTGAATAAAATGTAGCGAGACACTGCCACACACTAGGGCTGAACTGAATATATTAGGATTTCTTTACTACAAATGCAATGCTTGGGTTTTGTCCATTTTAGAAATATTATGATAGAATCATAGAATGGTTTGGGTTGGAAGGGACCTTTAAAGACCATCTAGTCCAACCACCCTGAAACCCAGTAGCAAAAATAGTCTGGTACTGCCTCTGACTAAAGAGAGGACACCGTGGTCAACTCGATGCCTTTAATCAGCATTATGTAAAACAAACCTAGGAAAATATAAACTACTTATTGCATTTTACCATCTCCTGAGTTGTTTGTCTGTTTTTTTAATGGTTGAAGCTGGATTTAAATACATTATTTACCCTGCATTATAAAACTTGCTTCCAGTTAGGATAAACCACAAGCAGGCATCATGTAAGATAATGGGGACTTTCCAATGACCAACAGCTAAAAAATTAGTTAATAGAAAATTAGTTAAGTGAACCATTACTCAGCCTGTCTCTTCATTCATTAAGCTAAGACAGAACATATTGATAAGCAGGTGTTTTTCCTCCTGTTAACTCACAGAATACTGCTATGACATTTAACTCTTCATTAGCCCAATATTGTATTTTTGTGATAGGGTCTATGGTGTAAACCAAATTTTTCATGCTACATATTTGTAATTCTATGGTGGGAAGATTCTAGACAGCAGCCTTAATGCTGGGCGTGGGGGGGGAAACCTTAAATTAAGGTCTGAAATCCACAATTAAGGTGCCTAAAAACATTTGAGTTTCATAACAATGAGGAGTATTAAGTCTACTATAGTAGCAGCTGCTAAGAAGTTTCAAATGCTAGGCCAAGTACTTACCTGTCCAAAAAGGGTTGTTAGGCAATTATTTTTAAAAATCTTTGTCACATTTCAATGCCATTAATCACCACACACTTTTGAAGATATTCTTCATTAAACTAGAAAATGGATAAACCATTCTTGCCCAACCTTAGTCCCCTCTTCAAAGGAAGATGAATACAATTCCCTGGTTATCATCTTAATGGAGAACACAGACTATATGGATGCATGGTCAACTAACTGTCAATACTTTTACTTTAATTTCATTAAAGATATGAGAAGGAACAAACAAATAACAGTTTAAGATGTTATCAACTGCAATCCATACACTCCACGTGCACCCTTGCGGGTTGGAAATACATGTTTTGCTCTAAGGTGAAATTTCAAAGAGGGAACAAGCCCTTACAAAAGAAGATGGTGTAAAAATAGCCTACACGAAGCAAACATTATTCACATAACCACCCTAAATTTCAAGTTACAGAACTATAATATCTAAGGGATATTTATTTTTATTAATGAGACTGCTCGGACAAATGCTCTGTCAAGCAAGACTGGCAGAAACTGAAGCCCAGGCTGGCAGACACCCCATGATCCAGGCAGGTGTCCAGTCACAAAAATACTCTAGGGGCTGTTCTTTTGTCTCAATATTCTGAGATACTGTTGGAACTAGAACTAGTCTTAAATGGTGGTAATAGCCAATTTCTTGAGGATTTTTCTCTCATTATTACACCTCAGCATTTATATCCTACCAGAATTAAAATGTACTATATGAGGCTGTTTCTGCAGCTACATACTTGTTCTATATCAAAAAAGTACTGTGCAGTTAAGGCATTAACATTATTGGGGTGAAAATATTTTAAAGCCTTGGCCTCTACCATATTTTTTTTTTCTATCCAGGTCTAACCCTTCTTTCCTTATCTCCAAGAAACCATCAACAAGCATTGCTATGTGTTTAGCATATTCCAAGGATGACTCTCTCCAAGCTGCCCGCATCTCTCTACTGCACTGCCAAGAAGGGGATATACTACTCCATGAGGCCCCATCTCCATCACTGCCAGATGAAGTCAAACCACCCCATAATTCTTCCATAAACACCAACAGATTTGGCTATCCTGCAACACCAAAATATTTCTCATTTATCTACAGTATCTTGTCTCCTGTAACTTCCAAGGTATTTCTGCTAAATGCTGCACCACCTAATCACTTCTTATATATTTTGTACCTATGGATGTGTTTTCATTTACATGTATCACTTTCCACTTTTCTTCACACAATTTTGTATTTTTTCTTTTTAGGTCATTTCTCCCCATAAATGTCAAGAAAATATTACATTCTGCTCCTGTCTTCCCAAGCATCCAATATTCCACCCAGAATGATGTAATGTAGAATTATATTCATTATTACTTCATACACATTACTAATGAAAATACTGAATCAAAGGAATGAGAACCTTTTCTGCTTCTTTAATTACTAGTAATGTATTTTTCACCACCATGTTGACTAGGCACAAAGAACACAGATTGGTGTCTCATAGTGCTGAACACTATGCAACAAATAGGCAGCCCCTCTAATAAATCACTTAGCATAGGTATACACCAAGACAACAAATGGATACAAACAGCCAAAAAAAAAAAAAAAAAAAAAAACCTTTGAAAGCATATTTTAAATTTTTTGCATCTCAGCACATCACTGGTCTGAGATAACAAAATTCACACGTACAGAACAGAAACCCAAGAGAAGCTATTGTGTGAACCTGCAGCATATCTGTTACCACACTGCATTCGCCTACGTACACTCACTTTTTTGTGAAGAAGAACTAAGGAAATCTGCCTCATATTTGTAAATGGAGAATTCGGGTGATAGACTGAGACAAGGCAATTATGTAACAGATACATAGCACACAGGAAAATAAAAACATATTTTGCAAGATAGACGGCACAACTCTGCTAACACGGAAACACTTGAGGTTTTGAGGCACAAACATTGCACTGGTGGACAGATATCACATAACGTGCTATTCTGTAGTTGGGTTATATATACTTTCGCTTCTGGCCAATTACATGTGGCATAGTAAGGCTGTTATTTATGATCATAGAATCACAGAATGGTTCGGGTTGGAAGGGACCTTAAAGATCATCTAGTTACAACCCCCCTGCCCTGGGCAGGGACACCTTCCACCAGACCAGGCTGCTCAAAGCCCCATCCAACCTGCCCTTGAACACTTCCAGGGATGGGGCAGCCACAGCTTCTCTGGGCAACCTGTTCCAGTGCCTCAACTCCCTCACAGTTAAGAATTTCGTCCTGATATAAAATCTAACTCTCCCCTCTTTCAGTTTAAAACTGTTGCCCCTCTTCCTATCGCTACACTCCTTGATAAAGATTCCCTCCACGTCTTTCCTGTAGGCCGCTTTTACGTTCTGGAAGGCTGCTAAAAGATCTCCCCGGAGCCGCCTTTTCTCCAGGCTGAACAACCCCTCTCAGCCTGTCTTCATAGGAGAGGTGCTCCAGCCCTCTGATCAACCTGAAATGTCTCAGAAAAGTTTGCACACGCGATGATGACGATGTTTACATATACACCCAAGTAATACTCCAGTTTCCAGCACCGAAACTGCTAGTGCATGGAGGAATAGCATAAATCAACTTCAGAACAGTGAGAACTGATTTGCAGTACCTGAGTTATTTCAGCTATGTACAAGTTTGGGACAAAACAGCAGGTTTAACATGTTCAAAACGTAGAATCTACTTCATCACTTCTTAGGCATATAATATACAGTGCAAAGAAAACTTTTTTCCTTTTGTAAAAAAAAAATTTCTATCAGAAGTTCATTGCTTCTTGACAATTAAAGCCTATGATCACAATACTCAGCATTATGTATTGGAGTTTTGTTTCTTGGGGTTTTGTTTTTGAAGTATTCCCAATGCTTGATCAATGTGAGGAATGGAAACACCCAGAACCACAGAATGGTTGAGTTTGGAAGTCATCTCTGGAGGTCATCTAAATTCAACCCCCCTGCTCAAGCAGGGCCACCTAGAGCAGGTTGTCCAGCACCAGGACCAGGTGGTTTCCAGTATCTCTAAGGAGACTCTAGAACATCTTTGGGCAAAGTGTTCGGGGATCAATCACCTCGCAGTTAGAATATTTTTCTTAAGCAAAATGAGAAATTCCAGCATTTCAAATTCGTGCCCATTTCCTCTTGTCACAGAATGGCAGGGGTTGGAAGGACCTTTAGAGATCATCTTGTCCAACCCCCATGCAAAAGCAAATTCACCTACAGCAGGCTGGACAGGAACGCATCCAGGCGGGTTTTGAATATCTCCAGAGAAGGAGACTCCATAATCTCTCTGGGCAGCCTGTTCCAGTGCTCTGTCACCCTCAAAGTAAAGAAGTTTTCCTCATGTTGAGATGGAACTTCCTGTGTTCTAGCTTGTGTCCATTGCCCCTTGTCATGTCACTGGGCACCACTGAAAAGAGTTTGACCCCATCCTCTTGACACCCGGGCCTTTACATATTTATAAATAAGCATTGATAAGATCCCCTCTCAGTCTTCTCTTCTCCAGGCTAAACAGACCCTGGTCTCTCAGCCTTTCCTCATAAGAGAGGTGCTCCAGACCCCTGATAATCTTTGTAGCCCTCTGCTGGACTCTCTCCAGTGGTTCCTTGTCTTTCTTGAACTGGGGAGCCCATAACTGGACACAGTACTCCAGATGTGGCCTCCCCAGGGCAGAGTAGAGGAGGAGGATGTCCTTTCACTAGGCACTACCAAGAGTTTGATTCATCATCTTTGTTCCCTCCCATCAAGTATTTATACATATTGGTAAGATCCCCCTGTTAAGAAACCATTAAGAAACATGACAATTTTGTGAGTGAGTGCAGGAGTCAAGTGCAGAAAGAACACAGTGCAGCAGGCTTAATAAAAAAAACCACAAAACAGTTGCTCTCATACTGATTTTGTATTCTCAATTCCCATAATGATTTCCATATTATAAAACCAATTGCAATAAATAGAAAGTTTATTATTTGACATTGTGTTCAGTGCTTATGGAAGCAAATTCTTCTTGCAAGGGTCCTTCTGTATAAAAAGCTGCATTATGTTTTGGGGGTTGTTTTTTGGTTTGGGGTTTTTTCGGCTCATTTGAGTTTTATATGAAAGAAACATTGGAGGAGGATTAAAAAAAAATCATGTGTTTTTTCCCCATATTACCAAGTACGCCCACATGAAGCAATTTAAACACATTTTCCTAAGCAAGCCCCTGTGACTTGAGGATCTCTGTGATAGATCTCTGTCATCTGAAATGAAAGAGGAAATTTTCGGCAACTGTGTTGCTTTAGGTTGTGTGGCACAGATCCCTTCTCACCCAGCCATGTGCACGTGTACGAGTCTGGCCTCTTACGAAGGTTCCTGATACACTGGGCTGGCACACGGCAATTACAGACTGCAAAATTAGCCTTTTTAGATACGAAAATATATAAAGGAGTTCCCATTCCTTCAGTCAGCACCTTTGATAATCACTCATGCTTCAAGAGATGATCTCAGCATGACACCTAGTGGCAGCAGCATATTTAACCCCGTCAGTGCCTTTTAGCCAGCTTACTGTTTCCAAGAGACTCGCACCTATTTTTAAGTTTGTTCTAGCTTACCTGCAATACCTTGGATGCACTGAAGTAGTAAAAGCATGAGTATACTCCAGATCGGGGAATTGTTTTGTTTCCTCCACTTTTAGATGGCATTAACTGAGATATATCAGGAGCCTATCTAAAATACTAGTATCTGAATGACAATCAAATATCTAGTTATGATTTATTTCTTCGTAACTTTTTAAACTCTGTTTCTGATCACACTCTCAGGAACAGGAATTGCTCAACTAAATGATCTTAATGAGGCTGTAAATCTCTCTTCATGTTGAGGCTTGACAGTACGTACAGACTTTCTAAATACTGCTTTGCTTCCATAACTTGAAATGAGATCTACAAAAATATTTAGGCAACTAATTCCCACTGTCTCACTAAGTCAGGACATCCTGATGTGCAGCCTGAAATATAGCACACTAATATACGTATATAAGCTATAATTTATATAGATGGGTGTTATAGGTGTTACCTCTAGCATAATAGGTGTTAGAGAGATTATTGATAATGGCCAGATTATACACAAACACACATTCAAGATTGCAACCTTTTAAAGAACACTAATAATATTGCCTTTTATGGCCCAATATCTGCTTTGTTTCACAGTTGTATTTTGATAATCCATTTTTAATCCTCTCATAGAAAAAAATCAGTTATAGAACTAACATCTCTAAGATTAGTATAAATTCAATATGTCCACTAACGATAAGAAGTGAAAGAAACTCCTTACCCCCAAATTGCAGGCCATTATTATTTGACATCCAGTAACAACTGTGTTGCCCATAATAGAAAAATATTGCTCCTATCAGCTATACGGATGAGCAAAAGGCTATTGCAAACACGTAATTTCTGTTTCCTTCTAATAAAATTTTTAAAAAGTAATAACAACAAAAATCACAGCAGCACTAAAGCAAGACTCATTAATTTCATTAAATTTCCAGGTGAGAAGAGGATCTCATAATATCACTCTCTGTACAGAAGGCCAGGACTTAATATAAAAAACAATTTCAAACCACACATTCTCAAATTTGGGGAAATATATTCTTAGATTGCAGTTATTTCCTTGAGGCTCAGGGTTCCTTATTAGTATATGCAAATATGTTTACAGAGTAGAAAGAAAAAAATAAACTAGAAATATTCCTTAACAAACAGCACTTTGCTATTTTCTTCTTCATTAGTCTATACCAACCCTCCAAACACTAAATCCACAAAATAAACTGTGGCCTGTTTTTTTTTGTTTTGAAGGGGTTTTTTTTTGTTTTCTTAGAACACTCGAATTACAAATCCTTTAAAAGTATCTGCTAGACTTCACAATTGTGTGCATCAGCCTTATTTATCCTAATTTGCAGCTCTCCCTGCAGTAGCAACAGCTTCAAGAGGAACGCTGTGTGCCTCCTTAGACTGGTTGTGTTCTGGAGCTAATGTGGTTTCGTTGTTTAAGAAGTGGAGAGAGTTCCCTTTCAGGGCACCTCCTCCAAGAATGCACACCCTTCTACAAGCATCAAGAAAGGCTTAAGAAAAAGAAAAGCAGGAACACAGTCAATTTGCTAATAGTCTAGTGATGTATAAAACCAGAAAACATTTGATATTACAAAGTCTTTTCAGTCTGACAAAGAAAGACTTAAAAAAACCTCAATAGCTGGAAGACGTACTCAGTAAAATTCAAACCTTAAAAAAAAAAAAAAAGGAACAATGCAAATTGATGGTAGCAGTAAGTGAAACTACACTGAGACAGATTACTGGGGAAATAAAAAAACCTTCACAACATCATGTCCTTAAAGCAAGGTTGGCTGTCTTTCTAAATAAGATGCTACAAGTGTTAGGTATACAAGATGCAATAACGAAGAAATTCTATAAACTGGAAAGAGGATGGATATTAAAATGGTTTCTTAATCATGAGAGAAATGAGAGTCTAGAACAGACTTCCAGCAGTACTGAGGCACCCTTTTTAAAAAAAAAAAAAAAAAAAAACAAAAAAAATTGACCCATATATGAAAATGAATTTCAAACAAGCTTATTATATAAGAGCAAGAACTGATCTTCATGACTTCAGATGTACCCTTCTTGTCATATACCATTGATTTTAAAATTTATCTGTCTCCTTTTCTTGAGAAATTACAAAACAGTAGTTATTAGGAAGGAATAATTTTACTGTTGTTATGGACATTGAAAAAATTCCTCGAGGCCCTAACAAATATCAAAACCCCCAGTGTGAAATACTCTGCACAAGCAGCATCTGCTTTGAAAGTATACAGAATATGTACAAAAGAATTTAGCAGGAAATGAGTGAAGACAAAAACATAAGCCAGGAGTACACAACAGCAATGAAAATCTTTTGCTTCAGGTCACATATTAAGAATATGCAAACTGTTTTATGTACCCTATGTCCTATCCCTGAACAGTGGCCCAAGACTGATGTCTAAAGAGAAAAAGAAAACAAACTCGAGTGATTCTTTCCCTGAATACTCTTTGCCTCCAATAAAGAAAAGGGAAGTTAGGAACAGAACACAAACCTTGTCTTTTTTGATCCAATGCTTTAAAAACAAGATGGGCACAGTGCACAATATTTTTTCAATATAGAACAAGTACAAGTACGATCAGTCTCATATAGAACATTTTAATTCCGGTAAAACAGAAATGCTGAAATGGGATAATTAATGAAACCGTAATCTTCAAAAAATTGGCTATTACCACCATGTAAGACTATTTTTAGTTCATTACCTGAGCTGGTTAACTCTCTAATAAACTCACTTAATTTCCGTAATTGGCTATTTTTAAATTATAATTTTAGCAAACTACTGAGCTGGGAAAGAGATATCTATTCAGATCAACTCCTTTTACTTGAAGTTACTGACAAGTGATTTTACCATCTGGACATTTACCTCTCTCTATCAAATGAGTCACCACCACCAAAATACTTAATTAGTGTCACATGAAGAGTTGCTTGAAGAGAAAAATAAGAAAAACAATTTCAAATTTTCACAAGTCCCTAAGCAAAATATGAGCTGTTAAGTACCATTTTTAGAAGGCACTGTTCATCTCATTTACTTTAAGTCAATCTTAAAAGCATAGGCAGTTAGCTTAAGTATGGTAGTTTAATGAACTACCACCTTTGAGCTGTGCCACAGTAACTAATAAAACTCATGTTCTTGTAACAGACCAACAGACTTCTCTCCAACCTATCTGGACTCATAACGGACTTTTTGAAGAGTCTATTAGTGTCCCTTGCCTATCAGCCATCCACTAGCCAGAACTTACCAGCTTCACAATTCAGGCAGTTAAACACAACTGGACAACATTTTAACTGCTTCAGATACCAAACGCTCCAAACCATAATACTTGCTTACTTAAGCTAAAATAACCGGCTTTGAGACTAGTGGTTAAGGAGCCCTCCTAAGTGATGTTCTGATTGCTGTGATCTTGTGATTTTTTACCAGAATTTCAGAAGAGAGAGCATGGGGCTGTAACATCACTGGCTCCTGCCGTGGCAGCATGAACCTACACCTAAGCAACCTAAGAGACAACTGAACGTATTATTTCAGTATGCATAATAAACATAACGGTATAATGCAGTTCAGTTTTCATGTTTCACAGCAGAAACTAAACATGGCCTTCAAAAAGAAATTCTCCAAAGATCATTTAACTGCCTAGTTTGGGGTGGTTTGTACATTTTGAAAAATGCCAATTATTATAGTTGTGGCCAAGACAAAACAGGTAGGTAGCTGTGCCAGTAGCCTGACAAGATAGGGCAGCTGCTATGTACACTTGCTCCTAGCTTAAATCTAACTGAGTGACGGTAAACAGGAGGGGCCTTGCCATCTTTTCTTTCGCTCCCGTGTCTGGGAAGGGGTGGGGGGGGAGCTTGGGACAGAGGGGGAAGGTGTTATTGATGACAGTTTTTTGAAGGAAGCTTGTTGTTTCAATCAAATTTCACTGTAACCACTGTTGCTACATTAGTTGGATCTTCAGTAGATAGAAATTGCTGATCTCATTTACGAGTGACTTTTCCAGACCACGGAGGAGGACACTGTCAGCGCAGTGACAAAGGAAGATTGAATTGTTATGGCCACAGTAACACCGGCTTCAAGATAAAGGGGTCATCGCTGAATCCCACTGAGGTGACTTTGTAGAAGTGTACGCTACTGCACAGTAAATGCAGGTCTGGATCATTTGGATGTGACATTGTAGAAGTCATCTATTTAATAGTTCTGCATGATCTACAACACATAGCTGTTACCAGTAATAACTGAGCTTTTCAAATACCGTTAAAAGCCAGACTGATATTTTCTGTATTTATAGACAATAACACTGAAATTACCATTTTTTCCAAGCATTTTCATTACTCAGGTAAGGCACAGAGACAACACGAAAGACAAAAGCTTAATAGAAGTAATTATTAATAATAAGATATAAAAATTTTAAAGGCAGCCTTCTGATCCATGTAATATAGTAGTCATTAATGATAGGATTGTAATAATTAGCTTAATTTATTATCATCTTTAATGAGATTATTTTCCTGACTTGAGATAACAGATATAAATTAAAACACTCAAAAGGTGAATTGTCTCTTCTTCACTATCGTCATCTGCTCAGAGCCAGAGCTTCAGTAAGTTTGTATAGAATATGCTGTGAAAATATATGGGTGTAAAACCTTTCTTTAGAAGTTCAGATATGACAACGACCAAGTAGAGAATCAGTGAGAGTGAATATGAGACACTTCAGTTAGTTGTGAAGGTTAATCTACAATTTCAAGTTTTTTATTATCTATTTAAAATAGGTAATAGTATGTGTTTTAAACCCAGAACTGGGATGACCTCAGAGCTGTAAAGAGATTAAAAACTCAGAGTTCATGGAGAAGATACTGAAATCATTGGGGTGTCACACCCTTAGTAGTCCGAGCTGAGAGCCCAGATCTGGGCTATGGTGAGTCTCTCCATGCTCCTAGTGCTGCTGGATGCCAAGACCATGAGGACCCAGAGTCCAGGCTGCCAGGGGACCTGCCACAGAGGCAGGATTCTGGCTCATAACCTAATTCTGAGGTCTCTGAGAGCACACACTTGTGTGACAGAAGGACAGGTCACAGATCAGAAAAGCTTTGATAACAAGGAATTAAAAAAACCACATCAGACTAAATCAAGGGATCTCCTTCATGGTTTTCTTACCATTTTTTTATATCCTAGTGCCAATATGGGAGCTTAAAAGCCTTGAAGGACCATACTTGGATTTCCAGGCTAAATGGAGTCCTGGCTTTCCAACAGAATGAAGAATGAATTTGGTGTTAAGTGCCCCCTTTTGACCCAGAAATACTGAAGCATGGCATTTTCCAAAGTCTGATTTGGTCCAGGCAGCAAGGCTGACTGCACCTTCTGACCCCACTATTTACCAGGTGGGAAGCAAACCAATATGGCTCTCATGGCATGTTTTTAATCACAAATTCAACAAAATCCTAGTATTTCTATGAAACATCAATACAATAATCTGTAACTTCTTGCTAAAAACCTTAACAGTGGAAAATTCTTAAATAATTCAATAGCCATCCATATTAAAAACCAACATTCAGAAAAGATCAACAGAATGACAACAAAAATTGGAGAGAAATTCCCAATTCAACTGAATTGGTACAAGAAGAATTTGGACAGGATACGCTGGGAGAAGAAGCAAAAGGACTCACCTAGTTCCTGTCACTGCCTCAATGACAAAAATCCCTGGGGCCAAGTTGCAGCAATCCTCAGAGCTGGCAGAGGGACTGAATGTACTCCAGGCCTGCACAGGGGACCTGGAAGCTTACAGGGTCAAATCTAGAAGCAAAACCCAACCTCACAGCCTGTACAGAAGCTACTCGGAAAGCAGGTGAACTAATTTTACTAGAAAGAAAAGAAACTGAAGATACAAGAAGAGAAATGTCTTGGAGTTTTGAAGATACAAAGGGAGTCTACTGTGAAAATATTTAATTGTTATGGTGCCTGCACTTCAATAAGGGAAATGCAAGAGGAAAGACTAAATATTGGAGGTGTCACACCACCTGGGAATATCAGCGAGGACTGTTCTCTGAGTTTAATTTTAGCCTTCCTGCACCACCGAGTGCCTATGCTTTCTGTGCTTAAAATCAGTCTGAAAGAACTGTTGGAGATCAGTGTTTAAAACAATAAGATCCAGATTAAATTTCAGAAAATAAATTCATCCACATAGATTTGGTTCACACCACCATTCAATATTATACTACTGAATTTATTCTCTTTCTCCCTTTTCTTTTCTGACATGTATCTGCAAGTCTGGATTCCAGTCAGAACTGTGTGGGTTTTCATACAGGATTCATCACTATAGTAACCAAGCACAAATCATCAACTGTGAGGGGTTTTCTTTTTCCCTCTTTTTTTTTTTTTCCTTTTAAACTGGCAGTGAAGTGGGACACAGAGAGATGGCTGAGATTCTCAGAAGCTTCCACAGAATTCCAGTGACATTTGGGTTTACAAACACTCCACAATCCATCAGAAATCCCTCTGTAAATAGATTCCCATAGGAAGTCTCTGCAGCGCTTTAAACCCATGACTACAATAGGAGTAAATGCTGTTCCTAATAATTTTATTAATCGGAAGCACGGGTTTGATAGAAAGGTTGTACTCGGGGATTTTCTAGCCTCATATTCAGGACAAAAATGTGGATGATTTTGAGATAAGTCACAAAACATATCAAGGACCATTGATCACTGGTTAAACAGATTATAAAAAGCCTGAGTCCAACAATTTGAATAAAAGCCAGGGATAAATATTGCCTGTCCTTTGTAATCATTTCAAGCCAAACACTAGAATTTTTTTCCTCACAAAAATATTCCAAAATGTGACGGTCCTCAGAACATATACATAACCAAGCCATTGAAAACAGTATTCAAGAAAAGGTATTAACTGAAAGATCACACTTGTACATGTATAGTGCGTGTGTGTGTGTGCATGCGTTATGTTTATAAACAAATTTGTAATAAAAGATTCATGAAGGTCTCAGGCTGCTCTGCAAAGATCAACTGAAAGCAATTGTCTGAGTTTGTCTTAAAATTACAACAGAAAAATGTATTTAGTGTTTGTATTTATCCCCTATCCCCCAAAACAGCAGCGTTCCTTATTTGGATTCTATTGTTCTTCAAACAACTATGGACATAAAAATCCAATAAAATTATTGTGCAATATACAATATAACAATCAGATCTCTCACTTTACTTACTTGCTAATCTTCCTAATAGCATACATTGCACTGAAGCATTGGAGGAGGTATCAGAAGCGTGCTGCAATCAGCCACAGACTTCTGACTGCAGTATGCAGCTCTAGCAAGAATTGACATAATGGGGTCCAACAACTGGATGACCAAAACTATGCTTAACAAACAAATTCCCCAAGTCTGAATCATTCAAATCAATCAGAAAATGAAAAAAAAGCATAGATGAAGTGAGTGTCTGGTGATCAAAATTCAGTCAACAACTATATTAGCTAACGTCACACGTGCACAGGTGTAGAGAAATGACATCTGAACAATCATAACAAGCAAGTTTCTTCAACCAAAATGAAATTGAACCTGCTCATACAGTCACTAAACACAAAGGTTTAAAATGCAAATATCACAAATTGGTTAATCCTATTGTTCAGTTTCCACCCTTTACTAATTAGAATGTTTTCCTCCTGCAACCTTATCAGCACAGAAAAAAAATGCAACAGGGTAAGAAGACTTATAGGCAAGTAAAACTAAAATAAGATGACTGTATTAGCAGAAAGAATCAGAAATGGAGATAGAGCTGTTCAGGTTCAGTTGACCTGGTACAGTCCTTTGCCAAGCAACAAAATATTTTAAGAATCTCATGGCTATTGGCTCATTTATAATGAAATTACTTTGCCAGATCTGGTTGCTTCAAGTAAGCAGCTACCCACATCTTGAAAAAATCATCATATGTGACACCAGATCCTGCTTACAGGAATGAAATCTCAACTGGGATGACAGGATACAGTAACAATAGGACATATACAGGTCTAATGAAGCGGCAGCATGGCAGCAAAGCTACAGTGCCTTTTGTTCATGGCCTACAGGTTTGCATTTAAGGAGTTGCTATAGAAATGTAGAGATAGCGTCAGTCTCCTATGCTCAACTCAAGTACTTTTCTCTCAGTGCTCATGAATTTTTACAAATGGTATAAAATATTTTTTAATACACAAGCTAGCAACAAAAACTATTATACCAAAATAATAGTTTCATCTTGTGAATTATAAAATAAATGAGAGGCAAATGAGGGAAAAACTGCACTGCTATTGATTTATTAAAGTTGAGGATGAAGTGAGCATTCAGTCTAGTCTGACTTCCTGTCTGTCACCAATTTGCCTTTACGCTGAGCTCATTAATTTGCATTTAATGAAAGTTTAACTTGCATTTGGCTAAGGCATATTTTCTAAAAGTGATATAAATGACATCAAAAGATGAGAAAATACACCTTCCATGACAGTTTATTCCAGCAGTTAATCATGTTAAAAAGTACCCATTTCTAATTTAAATTTGGCTGGCCTCAGCTTTCTAGAATAATTATCTCCTTTTATCTCTTTATAAAAGGATAGAGCAGTTGCTCCCTTTCCTAGCTTGATTAGAAAGCCCTACAGTATTTTGCAACAAGACATTTCTAACTAGACAGTAGTTCAGGATTAGCTTCTCCCCTCCTGATGAAACTTTCTGACAATCAACATACTGATTCTACTAACCAGAAAGGCACAAATGATGAAAAATGAATGAAATGACAAAAAGAATGAAGAATGATGAAAGACTGAAAATACACCCCAAAAATCACACAGGAAATACTTCTCCAGCTGGCCGAGATGAAAAATCACTAACCAAAAGATCTCTTCTTGGAATGAGCAGATGTAGGGGAAACTTATCATCTATAGGTTACATGATATGAACTCAGTCCTAAAAAATGCCCCTTAAGAGAGTGTTTGGAAAGGAAAAAATAAGCAGCATATGAGTAAGAAGTTTCAAACCACATGAGGACACGAAGACAGAACCACCACCCTTTCCCTAGGAAGAAAACTGTATACTTGTTGAAATGTCTTGCAAGGAACTGCTGAAAAATACAGAATTAAGAGCCTGCATTCAGTTCCCCAAAGGCAGCAATTGGCTAAGATGACACTGGATGATTAAAATGGATTCTCTATTTTATGCATAGAGGAGCTACAGGAAGAGTAGATTGGGGTATAAGACTAATGGGGCAGAACAGCTATAGCTATGAAACAACTGTAAGGCTGAATTATCACCCCAAGGACCAACTGAAAAGGATGCAGAGTTCTGTCACACAAAAAAAAAGTCTGTGTTCTGTCTTACGAGTTTACCACCTTGTATTTGTGGAATATATAACATAAGTATTTGTGGAATTAAAATCAAATAAAAAGCTTATTTTCTGTAGTAGCATCTTGGGAAAACAAACTTTACTCAGCATCAGGATATATAACAAGAATAAATTAATGAAAACACTGTCTCCATTAACAGCCATACTGTTCTTGTCAATAAGAGTATTGCACAAGAAAATCTCTCAAATACAGAAAATGTCAAATTAACACCACCACCACCCCAAAGAGAGCACCTAACTAATGAGGACAGATCTAATTTATGTCCACACTGACAGCTGTCTTACCAGCAGATTCACTGATTCTCGATAACATTTTTCAAACTAGTTTCCGTAGCAACTGCCACCTCATACTCCTGTCCCTAAGGCACAAAACACCTAATAAAATAATAATAACAGCAACAATAACAACAACAATACTATCTACTTCCACAACGTCTATCAGGAGAGTAGGTTAGATTTCTGCTGGGAAACAAGGTTGATTCTTACAGTGGGGATTCAATCTATTGCAAACACATTATAATGTATTTTTTATTATTTATTTTGTTTTGTGAGATGGAAAACACAAGTATACAACCCTCTAGAAAATTAATCAGAGTGAACTGTCCTTTCATTCAAACCATTTGCTGCCATGGCAGTAATGAATTTCAGGAAGGAAAGGACAGAAACATATAAAAGAGAAAAAGGGAACACAGTAAGAACAATCAAATAAGCTATAATTTTCACTTGTTGGTCAGGTTCTGTCCATTAGGAATTGATTTAGGCAGTCCTCCTGACAGGTGTTGAAAGAACTGGGAAAACCTGTTAACTTTTCAAGTAAGTGATGCCCACTATCAAGATCAGTGACATCTATTCTTTGTTGGCAGCAGTGATAAAGTAGTGTAGTATTTTCTGGCTCTCAGAAAATTCCAGGAGAGTTGTAAAAACAGATTCTTTGCTACAACTGCTCTAACAGAGCATATGATTTTAACCAACTAGCACATCTGGTATAAAGCCTAGCAGAAACACCACTGTATGATATCATAACTGTAGTTATACTGATATAACCCCGCTCTATTCCCTTATATGCTTCATGATGACTATAAAACTGCTGAAAGCCTATGAAAGTCTTCTATCACAGTAGATGGATTAAACTCAGGTTCACAGATGTCTTATAATGTGCCTATTAGTGGGCTGATACTCTTGAGTTAGTCCAAATAGAGTCTGATATGGAATTATTCAGTGCAGCTCTATTTTATATTTGAGCCAAAGACAAAAAAAAATATTTTCAGGTACAGTCTCAGGACAGCATGCATAGGAACAGAATAGTAATAATGAGAATATTACATAGAATATTACACATACATACAATATTACACAGAAATTCAGCAATCCCCCCACTCCACCCTCACCCCATGCGCTTTTTAATACAACATAGCATAATACAATGGGTTCAAGTACTTGATAAGAAGTGTGGTTTGCCTTGAAGCTGCAGACTCAGAGACATTTACTGTCACTGCATACCGTTACCTACTACAAATTAGGTCAAAAAAAGTTACTAAGATTCTTGAGTGTGTAAAAGGAGACTATTAAGTGTGGAAGTGATCTCAGTAATACACTGTACTGGTATTTTGACCAGCACTGCTGCTATTCAACCTTCCAGAAAAAATGACTAAGCTTCGAAACTGAAACTCACACTGTTTCCTGGCCCCAGAATCTAAGGACTTAACTATCATGCTTTGAATATGCTTTCTGGGAACACCTCGCAGTTTGTTTTTGAGACATAAAAATGCCTAGGCAGAGTAGTCTCTTACATGCCTGCGATGTGTGATTCCATTCATTTCCTTGTTTATCTGTTTTTACAATGAGGTGCATTGCCCTGACGATGCTCACAACACTAGCTTTGTGTTTGGGTTAAGTGTCATTAACTTTTCCACAATTCATTTGAGACTTGACCCAGCTCTAAACACATAGTGGAATCACTCAGTTCACGTATCCAAATATTACATTAATCATCAGATTTGGTAAGATGACACCAGCAGGATAAATGATTTTGTTGTTGGTGGTTTTTTCCCTTTGTCTCATTTTGTAACAAGAATTGTCAGTTAATCAACATGCTGTGATGGCAAAGCCTTGCATAATGGTGATACCATGTTCTCTCCTGTTCTCTGCTTGTCTCACAAAACAGGTCAGTTACACTATAACATGATAGTCCTCAGAAAACAGAAGCTATTGACTTCTCCATAGGATTACCTGGACAAAATTTTAGTAGCCTATAGCAAAGCAAAATTAAAAAGCCCATTAATCCCTTTCTGCTTTAAACTATACAACTTCTTTGAAATACTGCACAGTTAAAATAGTCCAGCGTGTGTGATGCGGGCCCTTAACTACTAACTTTCCACACATTTCTGAACACACAGCTCAGACAACACTAAGACTAAAACACAGCATTGTAAACTCTCTACGAGGAAAGCCTTGCTTCTTCATCAGGTGCAGAGAAGCAAACTAGAAAACTAAAGAGAGCAGTGGTGAAGGGTGGCAGTGAGGGGGGTGCAATCCAAAGGAGTAATCTGGCAAACCCACAACTGCACCCCTCTAGGCAATCCTCTGCACACTGTGCCCCTTTAAATATTCAGAGGATCAAATTTGCATGTGCAGCCAAGGAAGCAACAATAAACGAGCACTACAGTGATCCTATTCCTTAGGAAAATGCGAGCATGTCTAAAGCAGAATGCTTCAGCTGGCAGACTGACTGCATCAGTGTGTTGCTTGCATTTAGGACACCGGTGGATTTTGTTCCAACCGGATGCAACTATCGGCTTCCAACACTGAGTGAGCGCCACCCCAGGAGGCTACGCCTAGGTGACATCTCCAGCACCACCACTTTCACAGAGCAGTACATACTGTGCTGAGGTTCTGCATGCTTTCTCCATCACTAACAACAAACAATACATACAGATGTTTACACACAGAAGCATGATATACACGAGCTCCATTTTAATATATTCTTTTGTTGTTATTGGGGCTGCTTGTGATGTTGCAGATTTTCTCTCACTGAGACTGCTCAGGTTCCCCATGTTACATCTACGTAAGTTTAACACTGGCATCCGTGCAGTCTGAGAAATTACTAATCTTTCCTGTTTCTCCCCAGTTTCTCTCCCCCAATTACTGTGTGGGAATGAAAAGAACAAGGGACAGAGATGACAAGAAACAGGTTTTTTAAGGACTGACTTTCCAGACATTCTCTAGTCTCTTGGTACATGAGCACCAGCAGCGTCTGGATACTCATCTGTTCTTTCTGTACCACTAATTTGTTATAAAACCTTGTGTAAGTCATTTACATCCCTGTAACTTGTGTTCTGTCATCCCCAAAACTCAATACTAAAGCTTATATTACTGCTAATGCTAAATTCATGCTAATACCAGTGCTCATATTAAAGCGAATATTAACAATTTCCCAATAAGCATTTGCAGATCTACTGTGAAGATATTTTATTTAATAATGATTAAGGCACAACAAAACTTTGCTCGAAAACAGAGCCAATTTGTGACAAGTGACAATACATCCCTCTTGTATCTTTCTTGTGCTTGAACAGCTTATTTCCTTAAGAAGATAAACTTCACAGTGCCAATTTTTGTAGTTCAGATACAATAAGAGGACAGTAAAATTCCAACAGGCAGTAGTGCCATTTTATTACACTTTAACACTAAAGCAGTAAACAGTTCCAAGATCACTGGTTTTATTACTTCTTGAATAGATTAATTATCTCAGTTGTCCCATCAGCTATGGCAGCAGTTTATTGTTTTGGGTTTTTTTAAAGGAAGAAAGGTAGGAAAAAATGTTCCTATGCAGTTCGTGAGACTGGATTTTATTTTAAAGCTCCCACAGAAGGAAATCCAAGTAAGAGGGGAGGGTGGTGGCAGTTCTGCGTGTCATTTCAGCTAGAAGAGACGCATGGTGGCTATGCGCAGCTACGGACCTGCGTGGTGCATATTATCCTAATTGAAGCAAGCATCTATCCAAGCTAGCCATGGCAC
Source organism: Fratercula arctica (assembly GCA_947846985.1). Classification (NCBI taxonomy): domain Eukaryota; kingdom Metazoa; phylum Chordata; class Aves; order Charadriiformes; family Alcidae; genus Fratercula; species Fratercula arctica. Next base: position 49,634,677 of record CANTUZ010000005.1, on the reverse strand, counting down.
GCTGCCTAGCTGTGTGCGAGGCTTGCTCCTGGCAGGAGACAAAGTGCTCTCACTCTCCGGCTCAGCAGGCTGGGAGGGCACCGCTGCTGCAAAGCAAGTCGGGGGAAGAGGAGGAGCAGAATTCCAGCTGCACTGGCTCACAGAAGAGCTCCCTGTTCAACAGCCTTGGAAACAGCAACGGCACCAAGTTCAGAGGAAGCCTGCATGGTGCCAAGTTGGCACCTGCTGGGGAGGAAAGGAAGCTGCCGGGGGAAAAAAAAAAAACTAGAAAGGGAAAAAAAAAAAAAAAAGGAGTGGCAAAGAGTCACTAGAAAAAAGTTAAATATTTAAAATAAGTATGGAAAATGAACATTAAGTGCAGCTTTTGCCCTAAGACTACAGTTTGGCAGGAAAACCTAGGTTAAAATAGCTGAGAAAAACACAGCCAATACTGTCTCAGGTATTGGTCTTGCTAAAGTATACAAGCTGGGCAAAGCTCAACTTGGTGGACTGATATGCAAGGAAGGTTAAATTAAATTACAGGAAGCCATGCCAAAGATGTAGAACATGGTGTTCTCCACCACATAAAAAAGAAAAAAAAAGTAATTTCATTGGCAGATTAATCTTTTGGTGTAGGTATAAAACAGAATTTAAAGTCTTCCCATTTATTAAAAAGTTCACAGAATTTAAGATGTCTTCCCTAGTGCCCTAAACCAATTCAAGCACTGTAATTGCAATTTGACTACTGAAAATTCACCCATGATTACATGGGTGTAGACTTACTTCTGCTCCTGCAGTCTCTGAGACAGCTCATATTATGAGAACCCTATCACAATGGTTTTCACTCTGGTAGCTAAAAGCCTTATATTTATAATTGAATGCGTATGAGCATTGTAGCACTCACATACCTCCACATACTCACACACATAAAAAGAAAGGTGCTTTAACAAGTATTTTTTCAAGAATTACTGGATGGGGCTTTGAGCAACACGGTCTAGTTGGAGGTGTCCCTGCCCATGACAGGGGAGTTGGAACTAGATGATCTTTGTGGTCCCTTCAAACACGAACCATTCTATGATTCTAAAGTAGATCTTTTATCTAACACATACAACTGAGTATTTGTTTGGAAGTAGATCAGTGGAGGGTAGCTCAAACTGATCACCTTAGTAGTGTCATTGGAAAGCATCCCATCTTCAACAAGGAAAAGTTGATCACTGATACGTAAATGCCAAAGAATTATCTATAACGTTGTCGTCAATCTTGAAATTTTGAAGCCATGGGTTTTAATTTTTCCAAATGACTCTAAGCAGATAAAACAGCTTAAACATCATTTTTACCATGAAAGATTAAATAGTGCATGCAAAATTTTATTCTAACAGCTATCTAGCAGCTAAAAATCTCATTGAAGTGCAGAAAGTTACATCAGTGATACCCTACTAGAAAAGCATTAGGATGGATAATGTTGGAGTGAAGCAAAAAAAACCGGACTGTTTTTAGAGCTAACTCTACTACCGAGTAGATTGGTATGTTTAAAGTAGTCTTCCCTCTGCCATGGCTAACTGAAATTACTGTGTTTCTTACGCTGATGAATAAATAACAAATACAGTATTATAACAGGGGAAGACAATGCGGAAGCCCATAGTGAACTGCATTTCTGTGGAACAGTAGTAATTCATTTCAACATGGAGTTCTATAAAATAAGCACAGTAATAAGAGAAATGTAAAGTTTATCAGGATAGTTCATGACAACTTTAACACTTGCTATGTTTCCCTGCAAAGATTTTACTCTGGATATTCATCACTCAGACCTAACAGATGCTGCAAAGAAATTTCAGACAACGTTTGCACAGGAAAAACACATTGTGATTCTGAAGAACTTCCGACATTCCCTCTGGGATGTGCCCACCCTGTGTACTCCATCACCAGCTTCCTGCTTTGATTGCTTTTTATCCCATTATCTTAACATACAGTACTACTCTTCAGGGGCCTTTTTTTAAACTGTTTGCTAATGATATATGCTGGCTTCCCACAGCACAGGAAGTGGGAGACACCAAGGTCGGCCAGTTCTTGTTATGCCACTACCTAATGTGTACTAAACAGAGTTTGGCTGGAACAGAAAATTGCTAATCACTACTACTGAGTTTGTAAACATATTCCTTACAGACAAAATCTAAGCTCTGGTGAGCTTATTTGCTGTATATTCTCAGCTTCTCCTGATATACTGCTTGTTTCTTTCAATGGCATCTTTCATAAACAGTGTTATATTCCTATATATGCCACAGTGCTAGAGGTCAACTGAAACATAGTTCCACCATCAATATCTGAAGCACAGGCTAGAGAATTAAATGTGGCAATGTTTCACTGCATTATCTCATAGCAAACATAAAAGGGACAACAGAGATATTTCTTAAAGAAGATTTTATCTCCCAAGAAAGCTCATGCCCAACCAGTGAAAAGGGAGTGTTGGAAGAAAGCAATCTGACAGCCACTGACTCTGCGTAACAAATATGCCTGTGCACTTGAGACACTACTGTGAAATCTTTATGACATTTATAAGGAAGGGTTTAAAATACACACTGAAAAACATCTAGCTGGTGTTTATCTGCAAATTTATTAGACGTGCTTATTGGTAGCAAGCTATGATAATTTAAAACATACAAAATAGCTCATTTAAAAATAACTCCCACAGTCCACTAAATGTTCTGCATTAGTATCTACCCATGAAGGCAACATTACAGACAGAATACCCCTTCTGTCAAAAAGATGGTTTATGGTTGATAAAGACTACCATAAGAGTTATCTACCCTAAAGATTACAACCAATTTTCAAAGACATGCCAGATAGCAAGGTGTAACTACAGCATCATGGTTGAGATGTGTCTGTGAAGAGGTTGATAAAGGAGGAAGGGACGGACTTAGGAGTCCATAAAAACACAGAAAACAAAACAAGGCATAGGAGAAGAACAAGGATATTCATCTGTAGGAGACATAAGCATCTCAGCAGTACGCCAGATAAAACAGTTAAAATGCCTCGGGCATAAACATGAGCTAAACTTGTTTCGCCAGGCTAAAGGGAAGCCAAGAGGAAATTTAATACCAGCCTACAACTATTTGAATGGGAATTAAAATTGACGTCAGAGATGCTTCTCTCCATACTGCATGATGCTACAACAATAACCTTTTGTCACCACTCACAGCTTGGAAGGTTCTAAGGAGCCATTAGGGAAAAGCTAATCAGAAGGGTGGGGAAGCCCAGGGGCAGCTGCTGAAACCTCCATCTTCAGAAATTTTCAGGGTTCAGCATGGCAATAGAACAGGCTTAGACTAGATTGTGAGAGATCCATTTTAATCAAAATTTCTAAGATTCTACAAAAAGCAGGAAGAAATGGAATGGCAAAAATAAAATAACATAACATATATGTGCAATAGTATTCTTCTACAAACATAAAATTATAAAGACATTATTTCCAGATGTAGGTAAGGTATACCAGTGACTTGATATGACAAACTGTAGAAAGGTTTAGGATAAGTCTGTTTAATATACACTTGCTGTCTTCAGCAAAATTCAGTTAGAAATTCCTAAAATTAAGAAATTACATGTTCTGAAACTAGTTTCCAGTTTTAGTACTTCATTTACTGATACCAGAGAGAAAAATTATTTAAAAAAAAAAGCTTTCTTTTATTTTCTGCTTCAACACATATATGAAACTCTATTTTCATAAATATCACTTTTTCCACCTGATGCTAAGATGTCAGTCTGAAGAACTTCTGAAAAAAACATAGAGCATGCACTGAAATCAAGCAATGCAAATATTATGACAAACATGTTCCTGCTCATCAATAAACAAATGAAGGGGAAAAAATTACAGTGAAAGTGTTCTAATTTTAAAGGACACCATGAAATATTTGTTGTGATAATAATAAGAATAACCTAATATCAGTATTGACCTAAGACAGCCGATTTCATTGGGTTTAATGACCCATTATGCATAGTTAATAGCCCAGAGCTTTGCTCTAAGCAATCAGATCAAAGCACATTATTAGACAGAAGCATTCTACCTGCAATTTAGCATTCAGCACTTATTTGATGCTGAGTTTCTGAAGTTTATTCTTAAAATTCAGCTTTACTTGTTAAATATCCTTCCTGAGACACCCTAGTCTCAAAATACATGCCAACTGAACAGGAATCTGGAAGACCACTAAGCCTAAATAACTTATTTTGCAGAATCATAGAATGGTTGGAATGGGCCTTAATGATCATCTAGCTCCAAGCCCCCTGCCATGGGCAGGGACACCTCACACTAGACCTGGTTGCTCAAAGCCCCATCCAGCTTGGCGCTGAAAACTATTGAAACTATTCAAACTACCTTTATCTTAGCAATCATTATGAAGAATAATAAAAATAACTGAAAATTAATATCTTTTGCTATCAGTGACTAGCTCAAGTCAAACATTAATTCCTAGATGCAGAGTTTTCAGAAGAAAAAAAGCCTTCAGAAGAAATAAACACAGTCTTAAAGACTGTAAGCCTTGAAGACTGTAAAAGGAGCCAGAGAGCAGCTGGTTCAACACATGCTGCTGTCTCACTAGCACCCCAATCATATACCTGGAGCACCGTGCTGTGCGTGACTTACCCCCAGCCCAGAGCCAACTGTGCAATGCAAAGCCTATTTAGTGCATTATAAATGTGTGAAAGATGATAGAAGATTGGCCCGTTTCAAGGAAAAATAAATGCTGACTTCCGTAAGTCACCGAGGACTGCTGGCCAGCAGACACTTAGCAGCTGTCCCCTCAAGGCCAGTAAATCTCATAACGCTACCTATTTATTGTTCATATTAGCCAATACATATTTGCCGACATTTTATATATCCTGCCCCTTTCCCAGTGGTAAAAAGTATCTGAACAAGACCGATCTGAACATGGAGAAAATTACACCAGAATATACAGACATTTTAAAGGCCAAATGGATGCACATATATGAGCTGCAATCACTGGCTGCTCTCTGCAGGATGTACATGAATACCATCCTCAGTACAAAATAGCTGTACAAAACTATTCTATTAGGCATCCAAACAAAAGACTGTGGTGAAAAAATACGAAAAATAAAAAAATAAATACCCCAGTAGGAAAATTATTTAAACTCTTTAACAGCTAAAGGTTGAAGTCCTTGAGTTTAAAGCATGACACTTTTCATTGTGCATTTTCTCATTTAAAGTGTGATTAACAAGATTTGAGCACTTGACCTCTGGAAGACAGTTGACATTTCCTTCACTCTCAGTATTCATGCAATGAATAAAGCCTATGATACCTGGTGCATGTACACAAAATCAAAAAAGCTATCATATGTAAAGTGAAATTCAAATATAATTCAGGCATAAAAGTAAGGGCTTAGTATAATTAGCTTTATACGTGGAATCAATAATATCTAATTCCAGATATATCTATTAATTCACATTTCACGTAGCAGTATTTGGAAAGATTAGATTCAAAGAGAGAAGAGGCCATGGGTAAGGAGGCTGGAGTTCTGCTCAAGTGCTCCAGGTCTCTGCATGTTGGAAGGGAACAGCCAAAAACAACTTTTTCAGAAGGGTCTCAGAAGCTCCAGGAGCTAAAACCTTATCATGAGCAAACTGCCTCATAGGTCACATCTTCCCACTCTCTTTAAAGTAGGCCACTCAGAACAAGTCAGCATAGAATATCCAACAGATCAGAGACAATTATGTTTTAATTATTTGTCCCCCAAAATGGTAAAATTCTCCTTTTTGTACTATTTTCACCTAATCCTAGGTGCCCATTCACAGGTATCCAATACCAGTCTTTAATGCTGATGGTTAGTAACTATCATTAACTTTTTATTGAGACTGCCTATACAATAATATTAGTTTAATCTTCTTGAAAATTCCTGAACAAGCAGAGTTCAGGCTTACCCTTCATGGAGTTGAGCTGAGTTACAGAAAAGAATCGTAATCGCAATCTGTTCTCACAAAGACATCCAGTCATTTCATTGGTAGTCTTATTTACCTCTAGCATTTCCACAGTTCTTTCATATAATAAAAATTTGTTACTATAGACTCTCTAATTCACAAATCTAAGAGTAAGTTAGGAATATCTATTAGAGCTTAAAATATGAATAAAGTGCAATTGCTCCAAGTCATTCCTTCATTCCACAGGTCAACTCATGATGCAACAAATAAGTAACTAAGCACTTTATAAGCATACAACAAAGTCAACATTCACTGAGTGCTTATGGTTTTTAGAGAACATGGTGAAAGCAGTTAAGTATAGTTCTTTAAATTCATAAAGTCAGTACAGCTGCTGCTTCTCAGCTACGGTAATCATAGGCAACTCCTTTTTGTAAGATTTTCAAAATTAAAAACTTTGTATTCTGCTGGTTTAATTTAATGCCAGTGTTCTCAATTTACGAACACTAATTCTGTCTTTGACTTCTCTCAGAAGTATGCCTTTGACAGGAGGGAGAAAAGTGAAAAGTGTCTGGCTGCTGGTAATGGGATAGTTTTACAGGTAAGCTGACTTGCACTTCAGATAGCCTTGGACAGATTAACCAAGTAGCAAATTGCTAAGCAGGAGTTCAGGTACTGTGTCCTTTAAATGATATGTAGCAAACCATTCATCTGTGGAAATTAAAGGCTAGGGATAATGGTGATATCTAGGGGTAATGGTTATATCTAGAAAACAGGAGAAGCTAAATTCCCAAAAAGTGCTTATTAATGTACTAGAAGTGTATTTGGTGAATACAGCTAGGGACAGAAGACAGAAAAGTCTTCCATCTTCTTCTGTTAGAAATAGACAAATTCTTGCCTACCAAAGATGGAACTTGCTGTCCCCCAAGCTCAAAATGAACATTTTATTAAATATCATCCATTGGGTTAATCAATCACTTATAAACCTAAGCATGTATTTATCCCAGAGTATTAAACTGTAAAGACCACGGGAGATGAAAAAATAAAATGTAGGAAAGGAGGAATAAACATTCTGAAAGACATTCTGAAAAGGCAGGACATCCGGCAAAATCATTCCAGTCTCGCAGTTGTGCTATCAAGGTTCTCAACTTCAGACTCCCTGTAATTTTCACTCCTATTCTTCTTCTACCAAAAGACACTTTCCTTATTTACAGGTTCAGCCCATACAATTCTTACATGCAAAATTATCTCTAAGTTACAAAATGCTGTGTTAGGAGAAAAGTTGTTTGCTTTTATATCCAATTACCAGTATTGATCCCTGAATTAGAGCCTATATTTAAAATTCAACAATAACACTAAGAAGATATTTAATGGATAAAGTTAGAAACATACACACAAAGTACAAAAAAAGCTGACAGCTGGCAAAATAGGAGTATACCAAAGGTCTTTATTAACTTAGGAAAACTTCTACCGATTTGTGAAAACAATGGTATTTACCTTTCCTTTCTCACTGAAATTGAGAATTTACACACGACTGACATCAGGGAGCCTTTTTTTCCTTGAGACATAAGCAATACACTGACTAAGAATAAATCTCTTAGTCCATTCATTCAAACCAATCACTTTTGTCACTAACAGTAGCGATGTATACTCAGTTCCCTGGCAGACAGAACGAAGCACTGGCATTGAACATACAGTTGCAAAGCCCACTGAGAATGGGAATTTGAAAGGATAAACGAGCATTTATTTATGTGAAATGGAAGAGGCAAAAAACAGTAATTTCTGTGTGATACAGGACCAGGGCGGGAGACGACGCCAACTGCTGCGTTCAGACTCCACAACAAAAACAGCAAGAGGGGGTTGGTGTCCCACCCCATTCCCACAGCCCTGCCCAGCCATCCCATGGCTGTATCTTGACTCCAGTTCCCCTCACCAGGCCTGATCTTGACCTCCACCTACAGCCCACTATCCCAGCCTGACCTTGGCCTGTCCCATGGAGGTGCCTCATGCCCCAGGACTGGTGCTGCCCCCAGCTCCCTGGAGAGACCCTGCCCTGCTGGGGAGATCCCAGGGACCCCCACCCCAGGGAGACCTCAGCTTCACTGGGCCCTGGCAGTAAGTTTCAAAGAAAAAAGAATAAAAAAAAAGAAAAAGTATCTGACAAAACATTTTCCAGTAAGCAATTTCCGCCTAAGATCAACTCGGATGATCTGACTGATATTCAGATACCCTCAAAGCACTAGAAATCTCACTGCTAATTCTTGCATTAAGTTCTTCCAACCTTCAACTCAAAAATAGACTTTTTGGAGAAGTTTTCCTCAAGTGGAGAAGAGTTTTTGAGTAAGATTTTCCTCCGCTTATTCTAACCAAACACCCTCAAAACATTAAGTGCATTCATCACCTATCACTTGGCTGAAAACAAAATAAATAGAAAAAAATAGCTGTCCATTAGGCCTTAAGTAGCTTGTGAGGATGTTTGTGTTTCACATGGATAAATTTAATTAGTGCTATGGGTGGCAGAGCTCCATTACTCTCCACCTTTGTCCTTTGTAAAAATTACCCAACTGCAATATGAACCATGTCCTTTAAACAGCGCTCTATATTTCTATTCAGAAAACACAGACATACGGTCTGAGGCGCTTGTTCTAAAAAAAAAAAAAAAACAGGTAAATCCATAGAGAGTATAAGTAAAGTCAGCCTCTATACCTGTAACGTACAGGAAGTTTGGAGCCAACTGTAGCACCCATCAGATATCTTGGGAATGCTGTGCTGCTTGTTACTTCTTTAAATTTAAAACAGTTACTGAAAGTTAACAGCATTTGTAGAGAAATAAAAATAGCCTTCTTTGGCACAATGCTCTGCATTTTATATCAGCATGAAAGTCATTGTCTTCTCTATTTTCTTTTCTCTAAGCAGCTGCATTCACTGCAGAAGCATTAACCAAGCATATTGTATCCACAAAGGCAAAAAAAAAAAAAAAAAAAAATCTTTCTACAACAGGTACTGCTTACATTTGTATCGACACTCTGTGTGTCACCTTTATTCCTACCATGAAAGGATTTCTTACAAACTCTCCATATCTGCTTTATACTGTTAGTGATTCTAATTATAGATATAAAACTTAGTTCTCTATCATAGGCCACAAGGAAAGAGAGCTCCATTTCTCTGAAATGAGAAAATGTCTTCTGCAAGACAAAAGACCCTGCAACGTCAATCATTAATAAGTTAATTTTTCTAGTTATTTTCAGAATAAATATTTTCTGTAACATTTGATATTGCGGGGATTTCCAATGCTATCCCCACTGTCTGAGCAGTGCTGGAACTAGCTCCACAGAATTTGCCATTCTTAAATAACTTTACCACATTGGTCAGCTCAAGAGTTTAAAATTTCGGGACACCCAAAAATGTCTGCTCTGAATGCTTACTTAGTTTGTAGGGGCTCAGTCATACTTATCTCAAGCATAACATGGATATTCCAGTTAATGAATTCAAACAGCGAAAGGTATCAAGACAACAACTGTAAGATCTCATTAAATTTATTCACTCAGTCTTAACAGTCATAATTTCGCAGATACAAAGTTTCATAGTTTCAGGCATTTTTGTTTACGTGACTATCTTGACAAACTACTCTTCCCCATCCCTGAAAACTGACTACAGTGATAGCATACTAAGTCAACAGGGCTTTGCTCTACCAAATGCAGTGATCTCTAGCAGTGGCCGCACACTTGCCCAGGGGAAAAATAAGTTCAATGAAAGCACAGATCACACTCCAAGCCACTACTCTCCCAACTTCCAACTATTTTCACCTAAGACAGTTCCTGAAATAAATGAAGGCTACTTAAGATACTGTCATCACATTCAACTATCTTCCTAACTATCTTAACTAACATATAACTAACTCATACAGTCTACTACTGAATTTTATTATATTATTATAAGCTCATAAACCAGATGAGACTGACTAGAGACAAAGGAGACCAATGAGCTAATGTTACAGCAACCATGCAGAGTGTTTGCCTTGGAAGGGAAATGTAGATGTTGGAAATTGACCTAATCCTAGTCATTTTTCAGATTTTTAAGGATGCCTCTTTTCATGAAAGTCAGGAGACTTTTTTTGAACTATCTTGGTCCTCTGTCTTCCAGACTGAAAATAGCAACAATATTGTTTCCCCAATACTGATCATTATTTAACAGATGTGATAATGAAAAACACACAAGAAATGTCCACAGATAAATAAAACCTGACTCAACTGTCTGCAGATCTAGGTAGTAAGAGTCACCATAGCTTATTTGCCAGAGAAACTATTTAGCATTTTTCACCTGCATACTAGGAAAAAACCCTGCTAAATCCACAATATTTGAAAGCTACAAACTAGGACAATACAAAACAAGGAGAAAAGTTACACCTTTCAGTAATATTGGAGCACAGTTTGAAAACATTTTTTGAGATATTTTTTAAATAATTACATCCGTTTCATAACAATAAGGACTCCCCCAGGAGACAGCATGTTAAGTTTTATCTTTCACATGGAGTAAAGAACATATTCTGTAAATGTAGACTATATTCCTGGTTTACCTGGATTCTGCAGTACTTCCATCTTCTTTCCGCTCCTTCTCCGTAAAGTAGAATAGAAAATTCATTACGTAGGCTTAAGATAATTTATTTAACTTGAAAAGAGGAATCTGGTGTGAAAGGAAGCACTAATGGCCAACTTCAGAATCCACTAGTGACACTAAGAAGCTAGTGGCAATAATGCATAGGATTCCCAATCCCACTGCTGAAGACCTGCACTTTTCCTCACCATAATCCAGGTTTTTTTTGCCTTAAGGAGAAATCAGAAAAGGTACAAGGAATTTGTTAATAGGTTTTCTAAACTGTGATACAGTGATTTGAAAATATCATAGTTGTTCTTCAGCTTGTGCAAATAACAAAGGGTTACATTAAGACCAAAGACATGTATAAAAAAACACTGTTCCTGAATACGTTAGCTGGACATAGCATATACTGCTCAATAAAGTAATATCCAAGGTAAATGTAATACTTGAGTGAATTAAGCAGTTAAAAAAAATTCAGTCATGGGGATGGAGAGGAAGAAATCTATTCAATGTCCTTGTTTGTGATCCATTAATGGTTAGGGCATGGTTGACTGCTTCTAAGGTTCAATGTTTTTTCATTCATGAGATCAACATAGAAGACTCAGAGCTGACCTAAATTAAAGTTTTTCTCATGCATTACTTTAGTTGTGTATCTTCACATTGCCATTTCACAGCATGTGGAAATGTTGAATGCTGACCCTGTTTGCTTTTTACACATAATATTATCTTCAAAACGTTTTCTTTATTATATTTTCAATACCTATGATTTAAAGTTCAATTGCAACAACATTATCAGAGTAGCTTTCCTACAGCTATGAGATCTCCCTACATTTTTAATATTAGCTATTCATCAGCATTTTTATAATTAGGCAAAAATGTTCCAAGAAGTTAATAAGAGCTAAGAAGACAGATTGTCACATATCTTGATCTGACATTACACAACAGCGCATCATTAAGAAAAGGAAGATAGGAAGAGAAAGATCAAAATAACAAGAGCAAGACGATTCTCCAAGGCAGCAATGCAAAACTGTTCTCAATTGGTAGCCTTTTTTCTTTGGCCTTCCTGCTATTGATTAACCAGCAGAACCAAGTTTTTAGAAATGCATGATTGTGATAAATCAATTTGGCTTTAAGCTTCGGGGGGCACTAGGCAGGACACAATGAGTCACTGCAGTAGAGCAAAAGTAGAGAAAAAAAAATTGTAAAATGGAATCAGAGATAAACTAAAAAAGGTAAGCGAGAACAAGGATAAGAGTTTGAATTAATTCTAATGGTATAATTACTGAGCTAGACACATAACTTGGTCTGTATTGCACTATAGTCTAGAAATTTCCATACTAAGCTGAACTGTACCAGACATATCTAAAAGAAGAATACAACTTCTGGAAATAGTGAAATTTACTGACAGAGGGAACAGGTTACACTACCAAACAAAAGAAGTTAAGTATCAGAATTAGAGAGTTGTATTTGTAAGTATTCTCATAGTTTTAATACATTGAGCTGGGAATAAACCAAAAGGCCTCCACAAAGTGGTAAAATTTAAACCTCCAATATTGCAGAACATTAAAGAACCAGCTGAAGTGGATGTGGACTGCCTCCTCCTTTAAGTCATTAGGTCTTAAGTAGAAATTTGATAGTAAATTTCTGCTAGCATTACACACTTTGTACTCTCTGATTCACTGCTTTCATCCATCTTGCTGTTCTCTAATTTATGAAGATGCAGACAAAGTATAAATATTCACGTCAGATCTGGAAACAGACCATGTAACTTTCCTTCTTAGTTAGGAAAGGACCAAACCTGCAATAGTGCCACAGACAACTTTTGAAAATTATACGCTTGACATGTCGGTGAAGACTAAAATAAAGAATCATGTGTTTAAATCCTGGAAATGAACTACTTGTACAGAAACACAAAAGGAGAAAACCGCTTCAACCCTTAAAAATTTTACATTTCGTGGTCTCTTCTCCCACAGGAAAGGTAAATACCATTACTAATCTTAACAGTTGCTAAACACTTCACAGGATCATCTCCTAGGAAGTTACAAATTCATAGGTAGTAAGAGAGTTGAAGCTATATATAGTTTTCTGTAGCACAATGATGAACAATGTCAAGAAGTCTGATTATGTATCTTAACAGCTACCATTAAGCTGTGATAAACTGGATATCTAATAAATATCTGAGTTTAGAAAATGCTGTTAGAAGGCATCTAATGTTAGAGAGGAAGATGTCATCACAAAAATCTTGCAGATACATCTTGAGCTTTTCAATGGAGTTCCCATTTATGCAGATACTTGAAATGAAAATATAGGAAAAATATAGTGATCAGACTTCAGTGTTTTCATGCTAATCTGGATTTAATGGTGTTAAAATTTCAAATACAAAGTCTTTCCTCTAGCCTGACCTGAGAACTGGAAAAGAGTCTCTTCAAATCATAATCACAGTTATCACCCACTCTAAACAAAATCAGATTGAGTTGCCTAAACTTAACTTTTACTGAAAATTCTCTTTTGTCTGGACTCTAGAACTTCAGATTTTCAAGATCCTCTTTCATTCTCCACTTCATAGTAATGATCAGTATTCACACACAGAACTCAAGTTCATGACTGGTGCAGTAAGTTTGAGTCTCTAATTTTAAAAAAATATTTTGTCTGGGGTTTTTTTTGGTTGGTTGGGGTTCTGGTTGGTTGGTTGGTTTTTAAGTATAGCAAGAACCAATTTTTAAACTCAGCTAAAAAAAGCATTCTAGATATTTTCCATGAAGTTATTACAAATTTACCATCAAGCCTGTTGGAGCAGTAATCAAACCCACAATTGACCCAAGAACATTGCATCACCTACACCAAATCAAAGAACTAGTTCTAGGTGAGAAGACTTGATTAAATGCACTCAGACTCAGGGTACAGTCTTGAGAATCAGCCACGCTAACATCTGGAAACTAAATCATGTGAGAAGCAGCTTAGTGCCTGACATCCAAATATCCCAAATCGTTCTTGGCACCTTATCAAACACAATCACTTTCATTGAGAAACATATATAAAAGCTCAAATCTCTCTCGTGCAGGACAAATGATTCCTTAAGCCTTATATAGTAAAAGGTATTGTGTCTAATGAGGCATTGCACATTAGAGTAGCTCCCTGTAAGGAAGTGTTTGGCAGAAATCACAGTTTTGGAAACGAAAACTCAGAAGAAATTTTCTGACTTCCTTATGCCACCTCTCATCATTAAGACAACAGGCAGTGGCAACTCAGAAGTCTTTCAGAAATAAATTTACTCTCAAACATTTATTTTCATTCTGTAATTTAAGACATTGCTAAAATAACTGCATACAACAAATGGCAGGATTATATTTTTGTTGATGATTTACTTTTGTTTCTTAATTAGATTAAAAAAAAATATTTCCCCCTTCCCTTTTGGATCTATTGAGATATTTAGCATTCCTGTTCCCCTCCACTCAGTTTCATTGCTCAACAGATTGTTCTTCCTTTTCTGTCTCATTCAATTTACATGATTTTCAGACTGCAATTACTGCTCCAAGCCTTTAACTGGTGGCTTACGACATCAACATATCTTGTAATTGAAACAACTCTTGTAGCAAGAAAGCTTTTTAGAACTAAAAACAAAAGTGCAATGGGTTATAAATGTATTAAAGGCAGGGTCTCTTATACTAGCGTATTTTAGTCTCTCTTACAAAAACAAGTTTGAGATCTGTGGGTTTTTTCCATTAGACATTCCACTAGGCTTTTCAGAGCTAAGTATGCACAAGTGTGTCTCCTTTCAGTCAGTGAGATACACACTATCAGCACTTAGTATGACAGTCCCCTCTACAAAACAAAAGTGCTTTCCTCATGGTTTGTGTCAGTATCAGAATCTCTTGCATAATATAAAAGTCTGTGTGTATATATATAACATGCCCTTTTAGTAACTAAGCAGACTTTGAATCCCTTTGCTCTGTTACAAAGACTTGCTGTCTGTTTTTAAGCTATGAGCATGTACTACTGTTAGTGGGGACAAATAATTTAAATTGCTTACATTGTGTACTGGGACTCAAGTGTTTCAATGTGCAGTAGTTCACCTGCATCCTCTGTTACTCCTCAGTTATGTTATTTCCCTTACGCATGAATTTGTTTTCTTCTGGGTTTTCATCTAGCGTGACAACACAAGCTGTGTAAAAGCCTTTTATTTTATTTTCCCCAGATAAAAATATATACAAACCTTTTATTCACTACACAATAGGCATTCAATTACTTTTCCAAGGCCTGCAAGCAATTTTGCTAAGGACCCCTAGGAAGGAACAACAAACCATCTTTATGCATCCTGGTGTTGGTATGCCATCTTTACAACCAGTAACCTGAGGAATTAAATCTACCTGTACTCAAAGAAGACAGAAAAATAATAATATGAGCTATCACACAGAAACAGACAATCTGAGAAACTGGTGAAGTCTAGCGACAAGGTTACTTATGGTCCAGACTGCAGCCCAACGTTTGAATAATTCTGCAATGAGTGTGCAGTAGGTTTATATTTCTGAAATACAGTATTATAGCATCGTCTCAATATAGCAAAAATGACTGAAAATGCAAAGTGTCTCAGAACTAGGTATTATCAGAATCAAATATTGACAATTGACAATAGCCACAGAATGAAAAGCTCTTTAAATCTTTTTGAGTTATCCTCCCAATTCCTGGGGACATTAAAACCTAGTGAATCTTTTGGCTTTGTCATCATTAGATGACATTTTATTTAGATTAATATCTAGGTTTGTTTTGTTCTTAGTAGCAGATGTTATTCTGAGAACAAAAAAACAAGGACAGTGACACCCGCCCCAGGCATCTCTCCTTCGTGCCAAACAAGGAAAACTCCTGTCTTCCTGCTCACGAATGCAGAGATACCTACAGCCACGAAGTCTTGGAGAAACTACCAGCTGCCCAATTCAAACACTGCCTTGCCTTAAGAGTCAGCAAGAAGGAAACAGCAAAATGACAAATTTATACTTATTAATGAAAGTCACATGAGGCCTCCTTTGGTCCAGTGGAAAAACAATAAAACTATGTGCATGATTTAAAAAAAAAAAAAAAAAAAAAAAAACAACAAAAAAAAACCACAAAGAAGCAAACAAACAAAAAAACACCAAAAAACAAAAGTCACAACAAAACCCAAACAACCCACAAACAAAAGATGTGTTCATATTGGAATGATTAAGTTTAGACTCAAAGAACATTTAACATAATGTCACTTTTAATACCAGTACTTTTTTTCTGTTATGTGTAATATATTTTGTAAAACGCTTCTGCTATTAGTCATATGAATGTTATCACCTGCATACCTCTCCCTCCACCTTTTATAATAGTTGAGGCGATACAGTGCTTCATTTTTCATTTGCTTGTGTGTGTGTCAAGGGCAACCAATACAACACACAAAAGCACAATGAGTATTTATGGTGGTACATGCTCTGTAATTTATCCTAATAAAGTTACTACAGCACAGAATAGAATTAACAAGGTTGAGGGTAATTGAGCTGATATGTCATTGTGTGCTAATTTTTAAAAGGTTTTTAAAACAGTGAATAGCTTGTTCAAGAGGTTAATATTTGAGTCTTCTAGAAGAGAGGCACATAACTGAACACCTCTAAGGGACTGAAGTTGCTGCACTTGGGAGAGATGGGGGTCTCCGCTTCCTTTTAAAGACAGGCAGTCTCATCAGATAGGTTTAGTTTTCTGGGCACAGAAGCACAAACTACTACTGGTTCCAAAACCAACTCTTTCTAGATATTTAGGCTAATGGCTTAACCTCTTTAATTCGGCCTTCCTGTCTGTAAAACAAAGATGAAACCAAGTATCAGCTTGTTATAAGGATTCTGTAACCAGCACGTATTTGCTAAGCACTATGAAGATGAAAAGCATAATTACCTAACTACCATGTATTGTGATGCTAAGAAATATTTTAGGTGGCATTCAACTAGGAATATCAAGGCTTTTGTGGTTTTAAGAACTATCAATAGGGAATGAGTTGTTAGTTATGTGGACCTTCGTAACACAAGAGTAGCTTCTTTTTCTTCCCTCTTCTCCTCCTCCTTTCTAGAATATACAGACTTACATTCTACTTTGCCAATCTGGTAGTAGCTAGAGGAGCTACTGTCAGGATGAGTGGTTTGTGTCTAACGTTGGTCAGCAGGGACAAGAAAATATGAAGTCTGGCAGATGTTGCAGGACCACACAGAAACGGCTTTAGCTCTTCTACACTAGTAAAGATTGGTATACTCACTAGCTTTTCATAGAAAATTACCTTAATTCTAGATTTATGCACCAGAAACAGTATTAATCTATTTTTATTTGGAAAGATGAGAATGAATTTTACTTGTGTGGTATATTTCATTTCTGATTTGAGAGCATCCATCAAATCCAAAGCATCAGTTAAATCTCTTTTTTAAAAACAGTATTAAAACAACATACCATTCAAAGTATTTTAATACTGTTTGTGGAAGGCTAATGCGCAAGTGGAAGTGGCAACTGAACTGAATATTATAGTGGAATCGTTTGTGTAACACTAAGAATGGTGGTCAAACTTAAGATGAGAAATTTATGTTCTTGCTTCATAGAAGACGGTCACATAAAAGTCATCCTACTGTTACATTCAAAATCCTGTCCAGGCAGCCCACAGAAAAGTCTCTCACTCTCTTAATTTCTCTGTCAAGATTAATTTCATAAAACGTTATCATAGTATGTGTAAACCCTGTTGGTTCTATCCTGGGTCAGTTCCTCACAATAACAATAATAAGAGTTTCCAATAACTCTAATATGGGTTTGTAAACTTAAACAGAAAATAAACTCATTCATTTCTTTTACAACATCAACGTTACAACCACTGCCTTCAAATTCTGTACCAAATACCCAAGACTGCCTAGAGAGTTTCATTATTTTATTATCGTGGCTTTGATTTCATCTTTCTGCAAGAAAATCCGGCATACAAATAATTTAGAAATGAAAGACAATTAATTTAAGAAGAATACATGTCCCAAGAACAAACCAAATGCAGGCTGTTGAAACAGATTAAATATGTTTGTCCTTTGGCTTTAACAAGAGTAACTACACTTGTAATTTCCCAATAATTTGATATTTAAACATGTTCAGAAAGAGCCAATCAAACGAGGGTTGATCCTCAAGGAGAACTGCAGCTCTGCTGAGGAAATGAAGCAAATCACGGCTTTCAAAGGCCGATGCGTTTTTGAGGCTGCAGAGCAAGGGCAGCTCGCACCCTCCCGCCTCCTCGCACGCAGGGAGAGGTGTGGGAGGTTGACGATGCAGAAGAATCCTGAGGTTTATAATTAAAACCATCAGATTCTATTTGCAAACTGAAAGCATCTTGTTAAAAAGCATGACACGTCCAAGGCTTTATGAAAACATTTTCTTGTATTTGCAGCGAGGAGAAGTCAAGTTATCTCAGATTCCCCTCTGCTGAATGAAACAAGTCATTAAACTGGCATTTGCATTGAAAGGCTTTTCACAGGGCTTTCTGTCAGGCCTTTCAAACAGGAATGAAATGAATGAGGGCCAGCTT
Organism: Fratercula arctica; assembly: GCA_947846985.1. Classification (NCBI taxonomy): domain Eukaryota; kingdom Metazoa; phylum Chordata; class Aves; order Charadriiformes; family Alcidae; genus Fratercula; species Fratercula arctica. Next base: position 49,616,627 of record CANTUZ010000005.1, on the reverse strand, counting down.
ACAAATGATGCATTGTTGAATGTATGTGGGAGCAAACAGCCACCATTGTGAGTGCAGGTGGGAAAGAAAAATGAATAGACAAGGAAGCTCATGGAGACGGAGAATCTCATTATTAATGGACTATGTGCCTGTCTTTAATGAAGTTTACCCAATAAAAGATGGATTTTCCCCGATTCTCCTCTTTAAAAATTAATTACATTGAAAAATATGCAATGGTGAAACATCTCAAAGATTATATAGGCTTCTCTTTCGTCATTATAGGACTAATTAAGATCTAGTAAGACTCTTCCTTCAAGTACCTCAAAGCATTCAAGTATATAAAAAAATTCAACTTAATCTCTTACAGAAATACCCTCATAACCTTTCATTCACATGAGGAAACTGAGGCATAAGTTACCAACAGCATGCAAGTAAAATGACTTAAAGGCTAGTATTTTTTAACTCCAGTCCTTTAAATAAGGAATTAACGTGAATCTTCATTTTATCTTCTCTAATGTAGGATGCAACAATGTGCTCTAATGACAAAAGTTTAAACAAACAAGAACAAAAGCAGAAGCAACAGATACTTCAATCACACTGCATGAAAACTATTATCTCCTTGTCACAATCTTTTTCTTTGTAAATAGTCTCACGTAGTCCTCTGCCATATTCTTCACAGCTGCCTCACCAGTTTTCTCTCCTGTTGTCTGGTGGCAGCTTTTATCCACGTTTTCCTCACTGAAAAGGCACTTCTCCAAGACTCATTTGAAAACATTTCTTTGCCATTCTGTTTTCTTCCTCCTGCTTTTGTTTTGCAATGGAACATGCTTAAGCAGTATTTTTGCACTATAGTTTCTGTATCATCTACTATTAGTCTCTCACCATTTAATTTTGCAAGCCTCTATATGTTACTATTTACAATGAAAATGCTTAATTCTACTAATTTTCAAGTTACAAACTGTATCTCCCTTTCCTAAGAATATAATTACCTTCGCTTGATTCTTAAAAACTGCTCATTTTACTCCTCAACCTCCATGTCACCAGAGATCTTAACTACCTTATAGTTTTTCCTACAGGCTAATAACATTAAACAGTGCGGGATCAACAACTGATCCCTGATGCACTGTAGTAGAAATACATCTGCAATAACCTTTTGAGATGATTCTGCCTTTCTAGTGGAGTCAACGTGCACAGTGTTATTTTTTTATTATTCTATTTTAAATGTAATAAGAGCAGTACCCTAAAATGCCTTACAGAAGTCCCAGGACATGTTTCTGCCATGCAATACATGTAATACCAAGTCACCTCAGCTACTGCCATCTTAGCACAGAAAGTGCCATCATCGTTGCATCAGCAGACTGAGACAATAAGCCTTGCAAGCAGAGCTGAACACTTTACAGATCTTTTACTTCCTCCAGAAGAACCAACTGGTCCTTGAAATCAAGGGTCTAACCCAAAACTGAAGTAAGGAAAAGCGTAGGCTGTGAGTCTGTCTTGCCCACCTAGGGTGCCTAAAGAGCCAGGATTCAGACATACCTCTGCATACCTTGCACATCTCTTAATTTTGTGTTAATTACGAATCTCATATGCATTCCAGATCATCATGCATTCCAGAGAGATTATGCAAATCTCATCTGGGACTAATCAGTGAACATGAGATTTTGAACCTAAAAAGATTCAAAGTTAAAGCACTTTCAGATACACTTGTAATTTAATTAAAAATGCAAAGCTAGCTACCTTCACAACTCCTTTTTTTTTTAATTTTACTGATTAAAATAATTATATTACTTTTTACACTTAAGACACAAGTATTACGTTGGACATTCATACACTTTTTATCCTTTTTAAATATTGATACAACACTATTAACTGTCTTCTGGAATTCCCCTAATCCTCCAAGATTTATGATATACCAATGTTACAGACGACTTCTTCAGACCAGTTTTAAAATAGCTGCAAGAAGTTCAGTCCAAAGATCTTGTTGGAATTCAAAGGTTAAAAACATTTTGCTTCAACAAATACACTACCTACTAGGAAAGGGGAAAATAATTCATTGTCAGTTAAATATATAAATCAGTACTTTTCCAAAACAAAAATACAAGACATATCCATCTTCCTGAATTATTGGCAATACCACTGGTTCCATGTTGTTAGATTTATAACTTCTTATATTTCCTTTTGTCCCTAAGACATACATGCTTATATATTAAGATATGTAGTATATTTTAATACATATATTTTAAACACAATTTCTATACATCATGCTTCTGTTTATTACCCTCAAATACCTATTTATGTCATTTTATATTATCTTCTGTAACTCCTAAAAAATTACTTCCAAGATTTTTTTTTTTTTTTAGAGTTTCATTTTCTCTACAAACTATTTGTTTTGACCCATAGAACACAATTTTTAAGATCGTAATTATAAAACATTCTGAAAACAGTTTGCAAGCATCAGTTAGTCTTCTCTCCAAATACCATCTCATAGTTCAGGAATCTCATCTGTTTTCAACAGTTCCTAAGCTGCATTGAAAACCTGACACGGTTTTATTGGTTTGGAGTTTTCTTTTTGCACATAAGTCATAATCCTATTATGTCATATAATTTTTAGTTCTGTCATGTTTTATTATGTCAGAGTTATGCCCAAATCACAGAATGGTTCGGGTTGGGAGGGACCTTAAAGATCATGTAGTTCCAAGCCCCCTGCCATGGGCAGGGACACCTCCAACTAGACCGGGCTGCTCAAAGCCTCATCCAGCCTGGCCCTGAACACCTCCAGGGATGGGGCATCCACAACTTCTCCGGCAAACTGTTCCAGTGTCTCACCACCCTCACAGTAAAGAATTTTTTCCTGATATCCAATCTAAATCTGCCCTCTTTCAGTTTGAGGTCATTACCCCATGTCCTATCATTACCCTCCCTGATAAAGAGTCCCTCCCCATTCTTCCTGTAAGCCCCCTTTAGGTACTGGAAGGCTGCTATAAGGTCTCCCCGGAGCCTTCGCTCTCCAGGCTGAACAACCCCAACCCTCTCAGCCTGTCCTCATAGCATATAAAACTCCCTACATTTTATGTAAGGTTTTTGAACATGTAATTTGTAGTCTATAGAACTGCTAAAGTTGTTTGGCTGGGGGGGTGGGGCGCAGAGGACACCACATGCCACTGGCAGCATTACATCTCCAGCATATGCAATTCAAGCTGAAACCATCTATGCTAAAGCATTACTCTCCCATTGTTTTATAGATGGCAAAGAACTGAATATTCCATTTTCTTGTGTGATTTGGCAATTGAGTGGAGAATAATAAATACTACATTTACATTTTATATCATGAACATGCAAGTATTCTAGATCATTTGCTCCTGGTTACCAGGAATTTGGAAATAAGTAACATCATTTTACATGAGTGCAACTTCATTTCTCTTTTTACCCACTTAGTCATTCTTAATAAGGTCATAAATATTTATTTTAACATTTCAATTCCAGGGACTAAAATAGCCATATTTTAGTTACCACTTCGTCAAGTTTAAATTTGGAAATGAGCAATTTCAATTAATCTTAAAAATAATAAGAAGAATAATTAAGCTCCTAACACCGAGTTTGGCTATTACATGATTTCTTTTCGTATTCTGGCAGCCTCATCATTGCCTTTCTCTGTGCTAAATAAAACATGTATCTATCTACCCCATTCCATAGCTCCTCAGCACTGCAGTCATGAGTTTAAAGAGATTCTGGCATATCTAGAAGACTCATTCTCTGAAAACAATTTCCCTCTATGCAGGGCAAAAATAAAAAATTGGAAAAAAATTTATTTTATTTACCCAAATATAAAATTTCAGGTGAGGATTTTCTGTCTTCTGGGTTTATATTCTGGTATGATAGGTATGAAATTGGAAGACTGTATACAATACTATTATACAGTACATCAATTATTAGAGTAACCCTGCCACCACTACCTCTCCCCCCCACAAAATAACAAGAAATACAGCACAAATTGCAAATCAGAAGTCGTGATCTTTATTTATGCTAAAATTGTACCGAGCACTGACCTGTACCTAAACAAGCCTCTCAAACTTCTCTCCCAAACATCCTTCAACCTGCTTCCCTGGAAATCTTGTTGGCCAGCTTCTTCATCCCAAAGCTGCTTGGATGTTAAGCTTTGTACTCAGCCCTCCTCCATAGTGTCACAATTTATTTTTTAAACTGTTTAAAAATCAACCACTTCAGCACACCTAGTTTCAGCCAACACTGCTGGCATCAAGATGCACACAGTACTGTTTTGTCTGTACTCTTCAATGCCAGTAAGCCTTCAGCAAGGTCCAACTTCAAAGAGTAAATATTTAATACTTTGTAAAACAGATGTAGTATTTTAATATCCAAATCAATATCTATTATACAAATTCACTGGAAAAAAAACAAAGCTAAATTTCATGGGAACACATCAGAACTTCTAAGCTCTTCAGTTCCAAGCTCATAAATAGCCCCATCTTGCTTGCCATTGAAATATTATGTATTTCAGACAGACAGGACTCACAGATTGTATTATGCTCCTCTAGCTCATGTACACACACACATCCTCTTTATTCTGTAACCTCTGTTGTCAGGAATTCAGTCCAAATTTTTGTTTTATACTACAGCTTAAATGAAAAGTCCTGTTTCATTACTATGCATAATCCAGAACAAAATTATCTTAAAATTTTTCATATGCATATCGTAAGCTCTTTAAAGTACGCCTCCCACCTCAGAATCACAGGCAGCAGCTCAGAAAAAAACAGACTGAATTATTAAATCAAATGTTGAGCTCTCTGTCAGATTAACAAGCAGCTAAACTAAACTGTAAAGATCTAACAAGAGTGTGGAGCTCCTCTTCAAGATGAGTTAATAACAAGTAAATGGAAGCGACACCTGGAAACCCATAAACTTGACAGTAGGTGACAGAAAATAGAAAGGACTTTGTTACCAAGTCTGCCATCTGTTGTTACAGCATCATACGCCATTTAGATAAAAACTAGGGAAGAAATGTAAATGAGAAATTTATTAGCCTGTATGTTAATGATATACCAGGCACTCATCATACTGTTAGTATCAGTCACTCACTGACCTGAAGTAACTGATATCAGGTGAGCATAGCCAGGCAGCCGTCAAACAGCAGCTCTTGATCAGCCTACAGGCCAAAAGCTATCACCCACACCTAAGTGTGGCGATAGCCTACAAAGCCAAAGGTCACTGCATCTCAAAATACATACAGGAGTGGGATGCAAGTTGTCTTTAAAATGGGTCCACGATTACCTTAAGCCAAATAAACAGTAGGTTTGGTAGGTTAGTACTTTGCTGCAGGATAAACACTAACAATGCAGAGATATACAAGTTTAGTTTGCTGCAAATTGTTCAACGGATTACTTTGCTAATGGATTAGCAAATTAAATCTGATTATTTGTGCAGCCACATAGATTTAAAAAAAAAAAAAAAACAAACCAAAGCAAAACAAAAACTAAACCCATACCAAAACTTACGCAAAAGCACAACAGTAGAAACAGCTAGAAGAGAAGGAAAAAAAAGAGAGTCCACCCTTCAGCTGGAGGTCAGTCTTAACTCAAGTGTGCCACCGCTGTAGGTTGTCTCTTTAAATTGGCATAAAACCTGTCAAGTAGTAATCAACCTATCATCATGCACTTCTGCCCTACCAATTCCTGCGCATCTTTAAGAATCTGGAACAAATTCATCTGAGAGTTAACCAAGCAGAACAAACCACTTTACCTGCCATGTCTTCTTCCTAATCTTGTTCAACAAGTGGACACGCAGCTCTCCTTACTTGCTGGCAGAGGGGCTCACAAGGATACATCCACTTTCCACTCACTGATTCTCCTTCCTTCTCCTTTACCACATGAACACAGAAACCAGAAACCCCAAGACAGCACTGAAAAGCTCCAGCTTCAAGCTGTCCTGGTGATTCCCATGGGGAGTCACTACATTGCTTTTGCCATATTTATGGCTACAAAAAATAAATACACCATAATAATTTAAAAAAAAAAAAAACCAAACAAAAAAACCCAAAATACAAGACCAACAACCCTTCTTTTATGACCTTCCTCCCTAAACATTTATAAAACATTCCGTGATCATATTTGTATTTTGAAAGGGATGTTTTTAGTGTTAAAAACACTGTGGTTCATTATAGTTCCCATGACCTCCCTATAATTAACCTTGGTTACATTTCCACTGTACAGGATTCTATCATTGCTTCTGGTAGTGAAGCCTATTGTTATTCAGGATAATAGAAAGCTACTTTAATAACTGAAAACCAGCAGTCACTGTGTATAAAATTTTTCCATTACATTTTTTTTCATTTGTTTTAAACCCCGTTTCAGAATTTGTCGTTGTCTGTATACAAAATGAGATAAGGATCAGAGGATAAAAATAGAGCTAGACACCAGTATTGTGCATGAAAGCACAGACTAAGCTGAGTTCTTCTAAACAGTTTTTTATCATCATTATTATTTAGACTTCAGGAAAGAAAATATCCAGCCCTTTATTTTGTGTTTGTTTTTTGTTTTTGGGGTTTTTTTTGTTTTTGTTTTTGTTTTTGTTTTTAATTTTGAACCAAAGATTCACATTCATAAGCAAATACGACATATCTCTTTATACCTGACTGACAAACTTCAAAATATTTTAATAGACAAATAATTGCTCTGAACTTTGCTTTAATTCTTATTTCTCAGTGATTTAATGCAGCTGATCCTCTGAATTCTTCAACACAGCATTTAACTTCACTACCACAAGCACACCACTTGGTATCACCGGAACCAAGCAATTGTAAAGCCAGTCATAGCAATTTTGTTTCGAATGAAGTTATCTGGAACATCAAACTGTTGTGCTAGAAGTTGTAAGTTTCTCACTAATGGAAATGGCCACTTTAGTAGCACTTACAAAGCACTCACAGAGAACAGTAATGCTGAGACTTATTTGCATGTACTAAAAGACAGCAAAGCAGTCAGTGGTTTTTGACCTGTTTAGTTTTTTTCAAGTTTTTTATACTTGAACACGCAGCTTGCATTGAGCCATTTGTGACTCATTCTGAAATACCAAAACATCAGCATTATGCTTAAACTATTCTTTTTCAACTTAAATTACTATATTTAAAAGAGAAGGTTCCTGTTGCAAGAAAAGAGATGCAGATGAGAATATTTTAACACTTTGCTATGACTGTCTGCAGCACTTACCGTTGCCTAAGCAGAAGAGGCAACGTACAGAAGGACCTGGGAAATGACTACTTTACACCATTTCACCAAGTGGGAGAAGGTAAATTCATCATACACGGTCATCTGTTTCATTAACACTACTGTTTTTCTGGTTTTATTCCACCTGGAGTACAGCAATTCCTGTTGCTTTCCTATTCCGCTGCATATTACCAATGACTACATTATGTTGTCAGACATATGCAGGTGGCTTTCATTGGCACCAGTAGACACAAGCTTTCATCTGAGGGAAACACTGATTTTGATGAACAGTAAATAACTACATTCTTAGTTCTTAATTTAGCAAACCGGTGTGGCTCCCATCAGCATTCAGGAAGACCTACCTTGCAAAATGTAAGCAGAATAGATTTCAGAAAAAGAATACGCATAAGCTTGTGCTTCATTTATGCACAGAAACAAGCAGGAAAGCAAAGCAATCACTGGGACTGTTGCTTTCAGCCTCAGCAATATTCTCAACTGATGCAAACTACAGCAAGTCCCGGTAAGTAAAAGCAATTATTTGCCCAATGCAGCAATGGAAGCTTACTGCAGCTGTTAATATGACTGTTTAGAAAGTCCCTTAAAGTCAGTTAATAGTACTTAAAAAAAAAAAAAAAAAAACACAAACCAAAAAAACCCCAACCAAACAAAAACAAATCTAAAGCACACTTAAAGAAGTGTTTTTTAAATTTTTTTATCAACAGATCACAGAAGGATTAAATGATAAAGTTATACTGGCATAGGCAAAAATTCAGATCCACCAGCATGGTGGATCTTTCTCACAGCTGAGAAAGGAAGATGAATCAAAATGAAAAAGTAGTATATCAGGACTTGCAGATCTATGAGTACATGTGGGGTGGTCAGGTGACCTATAGGGTAACTGACTTGGTAGAGGCCGAAGCTATTGCTGCCTTTTAGAAATCAATTGTTGATCCAAAAGCCCTTTTTTATTAACTTTTTGATTAATCCCTCCTGTGTATCTACCAAAAAAAGCTTCCCATATCTAACCAATTACTATATCACAGAGACATAGCCCAAACACAGCAAACAGCCTGACAGTGACAGAAAAATTCCTTAAAAGCTTTCAATACAAGACCAACATGTGACTTGCTCACCTGCTGAAGTTGATAGGACACACAATGGACACAGGAGAGATTAAGCAGGTTACCAAGGTGGGAGGCACATTTTAACAAAGACTTCGAAAGAGAATATTAATCTAGGTTTGGAACTCTTGCCATCTTGAGGCACTGTCACCTGGGAGCTGGTCCATAAAAAGCACACAAGTTCCAGCTCTGCTGAAAGCAAACTCTTCTTAACTTGCCAGGCTGGAGGCTTCCGTTTCTTAATGGCAGAACACCAGACTATGTCAGTCTCACTTGTGTATTATAATTGCAAGTGCACAAGGATTTGTAAAGATGGCATTCAAATGTTGCTAAAAAACAACAAAAACTTTCCTTTTTTATGTGCTGTTTGAGTTATTTACTGAATCTTGCTTAAACTCTCATAGTGAAAACATTCAAGACTTGCAAAGGGTAAACTGCAAGTCTGACTAGTTTGCTTATATTTTGCATATTTATATGAAATTTGAGTATAGCCTGCTGACTATATATCTACACACACCCCAGCAGTATGACATCACAACTCACAGATTACATTCAATCATAATAGTCAGCAAGGGCAAGAAATCCATTGCATACAGCAGCCTTGTCAGTGTGCAGATCCCAAGGACTATTTATGACTGCAGAGGCCAAGAGCAGAAGGAGATAAAGTAGACTATGTATTTGATCAGGTCAAAAGCAACAGACTTCATTAAATTCCACACACAACCACCTTTTCCCTCTCCGTATTCTTTCCTCCTTTTTAATGAAAGCATATTCTGGGAAAATATGGTATGTTCACTTCATGATATATGCACAAATAATATTTTATTTTTTAAAAGTTAGGCTAATCTTTACAAGTTTTTCCAATAAAGCAGCAGTGGCATTACACAAGATGCCTGTCTCTGGCATGTCTATGGCCTACCAGTATCTTAAAGGGGCCTACAAGAAAGCTGGTGAGGGACTTTTTAGGATGCCGGGTAATGGGAGGACTAGAGGGAATGGATTAAAACTAGAGATGGGTCGATTCAGACTGGACGTTAGGAAGAAGTTCTTCACCATGAGGGTGGTGAGACACTGGAACAGGTTTCCCAGAGAGGTGGTGGAAGCCCCATCCCTGGAAGTTTTTAAAGCCAGGCTGGATGGGGCTCTGAGCAACCTGATCTAGTGGGAGGTGTCCCTGCCCACGGCAGGGGGGTTGGAACTAGATGATCTTTAAGGTCCATTCTACCCTAACAATTCTGTGATTCTATGTCTCAAAACAAAAACCCACCAAACCACACTTGACACCCCTCATACATTCCTATCCACCGTTTGCTGGAAGAATGGCACCTGATATACTCAGAAGCGATGGATAGATGCACTCCATTGCTATATCATATGCAGATTGTAGCAGAATCCTATTATTGCAAATTCATTGTCTAGAGGGTGACAACAACAGCAGGATCCATCTAGACTTCACATTGAAATTCAGACAATCTCGTGTCTTCGCAGCTGGAGCATCAGTACTTTGTTGTTGTCTTTTAGCTTTTCCGATCTTCCATAAATAATTTTACGGTCATAAAAATATGGATCTGAACATAGATAGCCCACATAATGTAATCTTAACCTCTTCACAAGTCTTTTAACACATGCAAGTTGGAAAAAAAAAAATCTGCTAATCTGCTATTCCAACCCTGGCTAGACGTAGTATTTTATTGTGATAGCGTAGTCCCAGCATGAAGTTTCTGCCCATATAGTTTCCCCTCCATCATACTCCCAGCTGTCCTAGTTTTTGGTTCTTAACAGCAGACCCAACAAGTCCTGTCCATCCCAATTCTAGCACACAAACAAATTTTATTAAATACAAAACGCAGCATATACCCCATCCCTATTTAGTTATCTGTGCTCCATTCTTAGTAGCAGTTGCAAGCAAATCGTAGAATCATTTTGGTTCAAGAGACCTTTAAGATCATCAAGTCCAACCATTAACCTAGCACTGACAATTACCACTAAATCATGTCCCTCAGCCCTACATCTACACATATGTCTTTTAAATACCTCCAGGAATGGTAACTCAAACCCTTCCCTGGGCAGCCTGTTCCAATGCTTGACAACCCTTTCAGTGAAAAAATTTTTCCTAATAACTCCTGGTGGAACTTGAGGCCATTTCCTCTTGTCCTATCACCTACTACTTGGGAAAAAGAGACCAACCCCCACATGGATCCAGATGAAGAGTGATGTGTACCATTTCCCCTCTCCATATTCAGAAACCATTTCCCATTTTCCTAAGGAAAAGGAGGGAAGGAGGGAGGGAAGGTTACAATAGCAGGCTGCTAAATTAAAACACAACTTCTGTATAACACTTGTGATCACCACCACAAACATACAGACTTCTCATGGATTCTAAGAAAAATTGAGGAGGACGCTGAACTTAACTTGCAGCAAGCAAGCAATGCATCGCAGGAACAAGGTCATGCTCTTTTTCATCAAAGCAGAAGATTTTATTTCTGGACTGTAGGTTTTCTGCCTTCCTTTAAATTCTCTTTTTTTGGCTTCTCCCAACATTGTTCGCCATCCCAATAAATACATACAGAAGAAATCCATTCTGCAAAGCTTCCCTCACCCAAATTTCTCCACAGGACAGTCCCCTGTCCTTCTCTCGCTCTCCTAAACATTCATGACATTGATTTGGCCTCTTCTATTTTAAGGTTATTAGTAGAGACTGATAACAGCAGTGGGTTTCTATTTTGTATTAACCATCTAGAAGAAGAGAACAGTAAGATTTTTAAATTACCTGTTCCAATCACTTAACATTGTCACCCTAAGAACCACCATAGTAACTAAGCAGCGTTCCAAATAGGTCATCAATAAAAAAAAAAAGTGAGAAATCAGAGCATTTTTATGTCCTCACTAGAGGAACACAAGTGATGAGAAGTCAACAAGCAATCTGTTATGGTTTGTAATATGCTTTAAACAGTACTGCATCAAGCATTATCATTACGATCCATTCTTCCCATTAATTCAAAGGCCAAGTGAAGGCTTGAATAAAAAATAAAAAAATATTTTTAAAAAAATGAATGTTCTTAGCCATCACAGTCTCTGCTAGTGAATTTGTTGACAAAAGCTTCTATTGGTTTTGCTGCTGTTAGTTCTGTAGTCAAGTGAGCCAGCTGGACTCTGTTCTGACTCATGCAGCTTCATATCTAATTAAGTTTCATTTATAGAATCAAACTCCTCCAGTGGTTATAACCTTGCAGAAGACAGCGGGTCATTGACTTGTAAAAACCTTTTTACTGGTATGTATGATAAAGAAAAATACCTACTTTCACTGTCACTTTTCAATGCAAATATGCACTGCTAGGTCAATTCAACACAGTCATTCTGCAATACAGAATTATTCCTTAATATTGCCATATAGCTTCCATTCTCTTTCCCAGATATTTCTTTTGGCTCCATAGTTGGCCCTTGCTTTATATATTCAGCAGCTGTTATGACAATAATTGAAGAGTAATGGAAGCCACTAATGGAAGAGACAAAGGCGCACTCATTTTCTGAAATGCTATGAAAAGGTCCTACTTCTCAATTCACCAGAAATAAAAAGGCAACAATTTACGTACATTTACACCATAATTTGTTTTCACAAATCAGCTTTCACTTACACCCCTGGAGTGTGTATTGGAAAACTACTTTTAAATTCTAACTGGAAACTTTCATTGTCCATTTGTGATCACAAGCAAGGTATAAATATATTTCTGGTGAAAAAAGTCTATTTTTTTCAAGTAAGCGAGTGATAATATTAACACTACCCATAATAACATGAAATTTGATAACTTTTTAATTCTCATTCATGAATTTCTTAACCAGAAAACAGTAGGAAAATAATTGGTGGCTAAATGTGCACATTATTTTATATAAAAAGAAATTAGTCCAAGTATATCTGACATTTTTAAATAAATTTTATGAAGATAACTACAATCCCTAGTGTGCTATTATTTTCAATACTGCTTGGGAAAAGCAAATGATGAAAAGCTCCAGAGTTCTCAAGTTTCTAGAATTATAAATATTTTTTTTTTTAAAAAATAAGAGGTTCACCACAGCATTTAACTCACAGCCAGTTTTAAAATCTATGTGTCCTCAAGGAGATCAATAACTGAAGTCAACTATTAAAAAATTTGATTTTTAATAATAAGTTGCAACAAGTGTAAAATAAGTGTAAAAAAAGTGGTAAGAGTAATTCCTAAATTTTGATCCTTCCAATGCCCTTGCTGATGAAGTTTTACAGAAGTAAAATATTCCACTAGTTTTAGTTTGAGTTTTGCCATCTTCAAAATTAAGGTGCTTACACTAAAGCAGAACTGTTGTGAAGACAAATTAATCCACAAAGAACTTAAGAGATTTTTATGCTCACATACCTCTTGACACATCTTGCTCGATTAACCTTACCATCCTTTCCTAAATATAAATAAATGTCAAATCAAAAAAATCTATGAATATTTGAAATAATTTCCATAAGGGATAGGTTGCTTTATTATTTTTTTAATTCCCTCCAGAATATTAGCTGAACATCAAATATAATTTGTGGTAATAAAAGGACTTAATATCTCAAAATCATACACTTAACATATTAACAGAGTAATCCTTTTACATCCCAGGCTATACATAGACATTAAAGTCATCTGCTAATTAACCACAGATTAATGACAACACAGAAATCTGACTGAGCTGAAAGACCAGCCAATAGAGTCACATATTCCTTATCACCTTTTTGCAGTCAGTTCCAAGTGACACAGGCTCTCATTGAGATACAGAACAGTTTAACGCAAAAGCTACATCTTACAACTGACATACGTACAAGTGAAAATACTACATCCAAATATATTTATAATTAATATTTTAGAAGTTTTATATTTGTCATGACATGATATATCTTCATGCAAGGAGTATGAAGTGAATCAGGAATCTGCAATTTATATTCTGGGTTTTATGGATTTTGGGTTTTATTATTATTATTGCCTTTATACGTAATTTCCTCTGAAGGTAACGTGTTCCTCTTTGGTCTTAAATTCCTATTGTTTGGTGCAGACTAATTAAACAGAGTACCCACTTTAATACCTCAAATAAGAAGCTACATCTCATGGCTTAGTTGATAAGAAATACCCAGAGGCACTAGAGAAGTTCTTACAATTGCAACAGAGCTGTTTGTATGAGGGCCAGTTTACCTTGTTTCCCTCATGTCTCTGCAGAAGTCACTCCTTTCTGTTTCACTGTTTTTCTGTTTTAGTTTTATTCCAGGGCCTCCATTCTCTACAAAGCAGGATATTAGAAAAATATCTTTTTTGTATGTTTATTTAAATGATGAATACTAGTAGCAATTTATTTTTATTAAATTAAATACAACATTGAACAAACCTACTTATTTTAAACAAAACATATGCCATGTCAGTGAATGTTTAAAGACGTACCATAGTACAGGTATTAGGGTCAGAGTTGTGTATACTGGCAAACGTTAGTAATAGATTAGCTACCGAAATGAGGGAAGGTGATCATAGTCACTAGCATCTAACTAGAACATCTGTATTCAATGACATAGCTGCTTTGAAGATAATTTAGCCGTGTACTGATACAGTTTAAACTTTGAGGTATCACTTCTAAGATAGAATCGCTGACATCAAGAATAGTCCAGAAACGCTCTTGGCACACAGGGCTCTTGGGATAGCACAGTGTGGGGCCCAGCCTGCTGCGAGAGCTGCACAGCATCCTTCTAAGCATCCAGGAACTGAACAGGTTGAAGCATCCAACAGCTGGAGGTTGGAAATTTGGCTTAGCTACATTGGAAACTAGAAGTACATGATGATTCTGCATTTGGGAAGGGACCTGAGCATTGTCAACAGCAGAACACACGAGGCTCCTGTGTGTACATTTTTCAAGAGATATGCGTGTCGAGAAGGTGGGAAACATTACTCAAAGGCACTGCTAGAACAGGGCCTGTCAAAAGCTCCAGCTGCGACCACCTCCAGCTGCGACATTACAATAGCCAGAAAACACTGGCACTCAGTTTTAATCCAGTATAATTAAGTAGGAATAAACTTTGTTAAGTGAACAAAGTAGCTGACAAGGTGAGGCTGCAGCAATTCCTCCAAAGCTGTTACAGGCCGATGCACAGAATTTCCAATAGTGAGTGCATTTTGAGAAAGGAGAAGTTGTTGAAGTTGTAGTCCTATGGGGGTGAAAGTCAAGTTTTACCCAGACATGCTGCACTAGCCATTGCTGTTGGGGAATCTCCATTTCAGAAATCGTAGGATGATATTGTTCGTATTTTACATCGTTTTGTATGGCAACAGGTCAATTACCCATATGATAGCAGCAGTGATCACTACTGGTGAGAGAAGGCAAGATGAGTTACTTAACTAAGTCATCCTGTATTAAAAATCATTTGATAAACTTCAAGAAGGCGATAGTATTCCCCCTAATGCAGGCACCTTGAGTATTTATGACAGGTCCTAAATACTAGCCAACATACCAAATGAGGAATCCCAAAATACTCTGACAGATCTGTTTACACCACCAAGTGAGACAGAAGAATAAATGAGCAACTTTGACATCTGTGTCACAAAGAAACATAAACGCTTCAGAAGACTGTTTTGCTAGCACCAGCAGAGAACTGTTGGTGCTTCTGAAGCAGAGAGACCCGTTGCACTCAAAGTAAAATCATACTGAGCAAGACATAATTAATAGTCACATGCCTTAAGCACAGGCATAAGCAAACTAAAATAACACAACCAGCAAGAGCAGATAAGTACTGTGTGACATTGTTACACCACTAATAGCATAACCAGCAACGAGCATTTCTAACCCAGCTAAATGTAAATAACATGAACTGCAAAGGGAAATTAGAGAATTATGATGGAGTTGCAGAAATGGGATAAAGTAAGACATGCAAGTAGTAAAATCTGCAAGATAGCAAAGGATGTGAAACAGATAGGAGTGATGTTCTGCTGAATTACTTTGGATTCACCATATAAACAGCTTGGTGAAACTAGCCAATGAGACCATACTTTTATTTTGGGAAGAGAAAGGTAAGATAGCAGTAACGAACAGGAAAGGATGGGAAGACAGACAACACAACATTAGCTTCCATTTGTTCTTCCCCCCTTCAAAAGAGCACCTAAGCAACATCGCTTCCACCTTCAAGTAAGACCATCAAGGACTTGCAGCTATCAGTGCCAACAAAGTGGCATCACCTCTACTGGACTGTATACTCCCAGGTGAATTAGGATAGATCGTTATGGACTAACTGGATGAATATGTAGTGATAACGACTAAGAGGCAGCCATTCGCAATGTGTATTGTCAATGAACATCAATTAAATAAAGAAAATGGTGTTTCCAAGGTTGAATCCGATCTATTGGGTTTTCCAACCATTCCCACTGCAGCACTGTGATTCCCTGTGACACGTATATTTTCCACACTAGAAATGTTTTAAAGCCGTAATATTAATTCCTGATAAAGTTTGAACTTCTTGATGAAAAACACAAACAGCAACAAAAAGCATCAAACCAAATGAAAAAGAATTAAGTGAACAAAAAGAGTTAAGAAATAGCTTATTCTGGATAGAAAAACATTCATCCTTATTTGTGCTCCAAAATGCACCAGCAGAAGAGAAAAATACACACTTTATCACCTAACAGATGTTAAAGTCCATGGTCAGGTTGTGACAGATCCAGACTGAAAGTGCTGCTTTGTCTCAATCAGAGCACAGATTGCTTGGATTCTCTCAGAAATCCCAAGCCAATAAACTACCCAATAGACTATGAAAATGCAGACTTTGTATTCCTCTCAAAGCTGCTGACAAAGTAAATAAATAAACAGATCTCTATTAAAACTTTTTACTTAACCAAAAAGGTTAACAGATGAAGTTCATGTAGTTTCTTAATGAAAGCAGCAGCATTAGGTACTGACCACCAAAGAAAGTGATAACTGATTCATAATGGTTTCTCAGTGCTGTTGGGCAGAGAGAAAAAGCTTCAGACAAGTTACAGGATGAGTTTTACTAAACTGAAGCTTTCTTCATCCAAAGTCTGTGTAGTATATCTAGCATGCTTGATACTTAGTGTATATTCTATAAATAATTTTTATTCTATAAATAGTTATATACTGAGAGAGAGATCATTAGGTGGCCAGTCTCAACTTTTCATTTTAATTTAGAAGGAGTTAGAATTCAACAGTCTCTCATGACAACTCCACAAATTAAGTAACTTAAATGTTACAAACCCTTTCTTATCCATCCCATATACAATAACGAGTTTCCAAATAGTCCAAAAGAGAATTAGTATCGCAAAGGAATAAACTGAGAATTACTACTGAAAGTGGAACAGGTTTTCTTGTAAGGGATTAAACCACACAGAAATGCGCAAATAAAAACGCCTTTTTTTGCTATTAACTGAATTTTATGAACTGACCTGGCTTAATCCTGCTAAGCAGGAGGACTTCACAGAACAGCCCACGCAGATTGCCAAACCACTTCTCACTCCAGTGAAGGAACTGACCTGAATCCCAACACAAGGATAACTATGGCAGTGAAGCTGCATCCACACACAAGGACAACCTATGACTCTAAACTTATTAACCCACATAAACAGACTGGAAGACCAAGGGATTTTCATTTTTTTTCCTCCTATGAATTTTGCAAGGACAAGACACTTTTGGCCCCTTTTTAGTAAATATTTTTCCAAGGAAAACACATCGCTAACACAGTGAACATATTAAGCTACTGGGGCTGCCAACATCCATGCACACCTTCTATCAGGTACAGCTGGGAAGGAAAACGATAGGCAGACATGGGTGAAGAAAGAAACCTTGTGCGCCTCAATGAATATTCATTACATCCTCTAATTTATTATCATGTTTACAGCCAAAACTGCAAAGCAAATTACATTCTACATAAGGTCCCAAGGGGGTTTTCATTTCCACAGCTCGGACTGGTACCAAAATAAAGCACATTAGAGAGAAATTGCAACGAGAGTCATTAATATTTAATGGACTACTAACAGCAGAGCTCCTCATGACAAAAAGGCAGGGCAGGGGAAGGATCATTCAGAACTTGGCTCCACAAAATCCTTTTCATTAAGCAAACCCATTTGAAACAAATAGGTGGCTTTCCTAAAAAAAAAAAAAAACCCACCAAAAAACAAAACCAACACATCACAACAACAAGAAATACAAACTCAAAACCCACACACAACAAAAAAAAAATGAAAGAACAACCACCTAATATCAAGTAGAAATAAGCAGCTAAAATTGGTCCTGGGAGATAAGAAGACAGCACAAAGGAGAAATTAACTTATTACCAAAGTAGAGCAGAATTCAAAACTGCCCATGCATAGACAGAAAGTATCATATGGAGAAAACCCAAAATAATCAGTGATTGGTAAGTGTAAACAAGTCAGTGAACATGACAACTCTGAAATTTCCATTTCCTAGCACAGGAAACGCTTCAAACTGACACTACAAGGAGATGGAATTAAAACACGGGGAAAAATAAGCATCCAGCAGCCTGCAGAACTCTTACAGCACTAACACAACTGGCAGAAGCAGCAGTCACAGCTGAAGGGATGACAGATAAGGATATTTGCACTGATCTAGATTCATTTTCAAAACTGAAAGCAGATACAGTAGGTCACTTGCTTAAATCAGCATTTTGTGCCCCTCCTGCTCATTGAAGCTGGTGAGGAAATCCTCTAACACCTGGTAGAGTGATAGTCACGCAAATGCAGCTGCACTTTCAGATTGCAACTACAGCTCCAAAGTAGCCTCTGAGCACTGACCAAGGACTACTGATCATCACCTCCTAGACAACCTCCCTTTCTGGAGAAAAACTCTGTGCCTTTGCATCTATTCCATTATTCCTGCACTGGTATTTTAAACAACTTGATCATTCTGACTGCCTCACACTGCACAGAGACTCAGGCATGCTGGTTTGATGCCTGCTTAATTCAGTCTTCCAATCCACAGTTAATTCAAATTACTTTTCAGATACCATTGCCAGTTTTCATGTGCAGTTTACTTCTTCCCATCTACTTGGTAGCTCTCCATGAAAAGAATGAGATTGGAGCTGTAGGTCCTTATCTGCCTGCTGGACATCCTTCTCTCTCCATCTCTGACACCTTCTACATGGGGAAGATTCTCCCCAGTAGAGTAGGCACGTGGCTGGAATGACTGAGGTTTTATCCTGCAATATTTTAGTCTCTCTCAGAAGCTTCCTCTGTTTGAAAGCCTTCACAAACCCAGTTCTCTTTCTCAGGGGACTGCACAGATCTCAGAGAGTTAAAGACTAGGAAAAGCACAGCAGAAGACATCTAAATGGCAATTAGTTTCTTAGCCAAAAATATCTTCCAGCATGGCACAGATGAGAATTAACATCATGTTTCTGTCTTATCTTTTTAATACCTTCTTTAGGATGTAGTTTTTCAGACTGTTAGGAAGCTTTCACAGCTGGTACAGCTACCACTGGAACTAACAGAGAGAGCTACTAAATAAATACATACGGGTCACTACAAATTAAGCAACGTAGATCCTTGCCTTTTTTTGTCATACATTTTCCTGGTCATACAATAAAACCATAAGTTGTATGAAAGAGCGTTAACCACTAAGACAGTTGTTCCATTAACCTTTTTATTGAATGCCCCAGAGCATCATTATGCTCTTTTGTACTTGAAGTATTCTTCCAGAAGGATTTTCATCTCACAAATGTATTTAAACTCTGACCTCTATTCAGTAAAAATAAGAGAATAAATCCCAAAACAATGTTAGGGATTTTATTCACATTACAGGAGTGTGTTTTGTTTTGAAAATAATTCTTTTTGAAAGAAAGAAACATAAAGAGCAAAATAAAGGTTGTAACATCACTTGAAGTAATTAATTTTTAAATTTACAAAAAACACTTGGTGGCATCAGGAGTAAAAGTTCTATCAACTCTCATCATTGGGGTACTAACACAGTCAACTTTATCAGGTCCCCAAATTGCTAGCTTTAGATTTTCATATTGCTCTGGCCTTGTACTGAGCCCCAATCTTTATTGTCAACCCAGGGGGCCATAAGGGCCCTTTACTGTGGCCACTGCTTATATGAAACAGTCTCTCAATTGGGCCTGTCCTTTTTAACCCAAGTCCCAGCAGCCAATGAGTGATTCTTTGACCAGAGGAACTGATACAGCCCAAAGTCTGAAGGGCTGCCAGCTCAGAGGCAGCAACAAGAGAAAAACCCCAGTTTCAAATGCTAAGAAGGGAGTTTCTTTCCAGAAGAGCTGGGGAGAGGTGGGGAGAAGACTGATTTTGCCAAGCAGGCATGCATTAGCATAAAGGGGCAAGAGGTAACAGATAAAAATAGTTACTTCGTAAATAGAGACTAAACTCCCCAGGTTCCCTGGGGCTTACAGACCCCAGGCAGTAGTGCTGTCTACATTCATTCTCAGTCAGAAAACTTTTCTGCTTTGCAAACTTTAAAAAGCATGTTGTATGGAGACAATTCAAAGATACCAGAGCCTCAGATTTGCGACTCCCCTAAATCACGAGCTGAAGAACAGGTGCTCACTGGAGATATACTCCTGGAAAGAAACATGTGGCAGTGGACAGGCAGCAGGCAGCACTGGCATCCGCATTCAGCTTGTGCTTCCTGCACCCAGCCAAAAAATATGAATAATGCAGGAAAATGAGAAGAAATCAAGACAGCGGATTACATCATTCATCTTCAACCTTGTAATTATCTTTCTTTCTCACTAATAATTTTTGGGAAGAGCTGGTGAATAAGTACACCCAGCTCCTCAGACAGCCTCCCATACTGAGGCACAAAGTAATTAACTTAAATCCTGCGGAAAGATCTTTGTGTGAACAGGAAGTTGTGAGGAAGATGCATTGGACTTGGTAGAAGAGGTGTCAGGTACAGTTAGTGGATCTGATTAGAATTGATTAGTAGAGCACGTTACAAGGAACTGCTTTTAGAAATAAACTGGTTTCCCATTAAAAGTCATCCATATGCCAAATTCTCAGATTATAATTGATCAGAAGTAAGTTAATATATAGAAAAATAACCCTTCAGAGTGAGGGTCTCATTTGCCATTCACTTTAGATACAGTGGACAAGGAAAGTTTGCGGATAAGATGTTGTTCCTGAATGAACAATATATTCTTGGGAGAGCTAGACAAATTTAGGTCAAGGTTAAGTGTCGGAAAGTGTTTGAAAATGGGTACGGAGTAGAGGTCCTTTCCAGTTCCACACTTAGCTGTGACTGAAGGCAGTCTGATGCAGGCTGACTGCTGATACACAAGGGGACAAACTGTATTTCATATTGAATCATGGATAGCTACACAGGGAAGGCTAACGATGTTCAACCCCGGCTAAGTACACGTGGAGGACAAAATGTCCAAAGTCAAACCTGACAGCAGCTATTACAGAGTGGATTGCACAGAAACATAACGTAATATTACCAGGCATCTCCTCAATCAAGCCGTCTCTCCTGAACAGAGTGATCAACACTAATCCCATTGCCATGCTATCATATTAGTAGACTCATAAGCTTTCCATTCCCCCACACCATCTAAATGTACGAAGCTGATGGCTTCTGGCCATTTGGAACATCAAAACAATAGGGACTGAGTTGAGACTTCCCTGAACATTGTTAAAGGTCCTCAACATTAAATCTGTTGGAAAATTCTTAACTAACATATATCCCTCAACACACGCAGCTGAGAAACCACGCAGTCTTCTCCACAGATGGCAGCAACGGACACCCTGAGCTAGCACATCCCTTTGTATCAACATGACGATCTACATTATAATCACTATTTTTACACCACACATGCTTAAGCAAGCAAAATGATTACAGCCACATCACTCAATTGGCAAAATCCGAAGCAGAATTTATGCAAACAAGTGTTGTCTAAGAGAGATCTTACTCCAAATGGAAGTTTTATTATTTTGTCTGGTCATATGCCAAAAGACACTGCAAGATATTCATAAAAAATAAGAAAAACGTTTTGTAGCTAATATCATCTAATGATAACTTGGAAAAAAATGTACCCAATTTCCAAATGCCAAATATCTATAGCTCTCAGGCACTTGTTTTACTGCTTTTTTCTGCCCTCTTTTGTTTTGTTTTTAACCATAAGACTACACTTTCAGTAATATTTAAGTACACTACAGAAGCAGCATTTACTAAGAGGAAATTATTGGTTTCTGCCGGTAAAAGCAGTACTAAAAACATCAGAGAAGAGCACTTCTTATTTCCATTTCTACCCATCTAGAAATAGTCACAATATTTCAGAAGACTATTTTTATCAAAATCTTTTTTTTCTTCAGTTGTCTAGGCCACAATTAGGAGAAAGAAATAGACTTAGAGACTGGAATTCTTTCATCTTTTTTCAACTTTTCTGATTTGTTTTGCCTTTTGAAATCACCCAGGGAAAATGGAATTTTAAAACTATTTTCATGATGTATTTTAGAAAGAAATGGGGGTGGGTAGGGGAAGGGGGCGACATCAAAAAATTAATGGCTCATACTAGGCACTTACACTTTCATCTTTAAGAAACCAGTTGCTTACCAGTTGCAAGACAGTAGTTGGCCTGCATATAAAAATCAATTTAGAATCCAACTCATTTAACTTCATTAGGCTAGACAACTAAATTTTCAAAAGTACTTTAAGAAATCAATTTCTGGAAATATCTACTGCCAAAAATATGATTCACCATACTCTAAAATTAGGTGTATAAAAAAAATGTAGGTAGTATGAATCATTTGACAGAAGTAATCTCCTATTCCTATAGAGTTAATGCGGGGAAAAGGAAGGAATGGCACTACAGCTTAGGTCAAATGCTAAACTTTGAGCTAGATACATTTAGATGGCATAAATCACACCCCATACAATGATGATTTCAGTTTCCCTCTCCAGGTCTTCAGTATCATAACAACCATGTTATACAAGCATCATATTATACCTCTCTGGAGGGTTAAAGTAGTTCAGTCATAACCAAGGTATAGCAGATTTGAAATGAACTGAACTGGACTAAACAGCTTGAATACCTGGCACTTATTTCAAAGATTTATTCCTAACTGCATTAAGAAAAAAGGAAAAAGACATTAACACATCTTTTCCCACAAGTACTCTAGAAAAACCCCTGTGATACAGTACCAGCTGTGCCGAATACACACTTAAATCAGTCCTTTATAGTGTAGCTACTACATAACATCATCACCAGAAACAAGAACCTCTTTGTCATAGCAATTTATCAGCTTCCAGCAGACCCCTCCTGCCCAGGCCAGCAAAGCCCAGAGCCCAAACTGCTGCAAGTGCACAAGCACCTGTCTCAGTCGGGCTCTCCAGGGCAGGCTCAGCCTGAGCGTCAGTTTGCCAAATGGGTCCTGACAGTTTGCCAGAGGGGAGGGCGCTTACTTGCTCACTTAGATGCAGCCTCTTTCCCCGCATCTGCAAAACCTGCAGCTAAGCCTAATGTCTCCAGCTGCTCGTACCTCTACTCCTCTCTCTCGCGCTCCGGCACCCAGAGGCCATCTACCACGTCTGAACAACACATTTAATCAGAGAAAACTCAGTTCAAGTTACTGCAAACAGAAAGGCATTTCAAAACTCATTGACTTCCAACAGATATTGGGTCCTCATTATGAAAAGGAAAAAGAACAAGAGCTAGGAGTTACAGAAGTCCTCTACCCGTGTCTCACACAGTCTCATTTCCTCAGCGCGAGAACCCATGGGAGCTTATACCACCTTTATCATTATTTTTAGAGCCTACAATAATCAGATATTCTTAAAACCCTAAAGAAGGCTAGATGTACTTCAGCTACCATCCCGCAAGTACTGTATGCTGTCCAAAACTATGTTCCCTTCCTTAGTTTCCCTTAATTTATTATAAGAGAACTTCTACTGCTTTATCACTGTTACAGTTCTGGATTTCCCTGCCATTCACTATGTTCCCCAGAACAGAAAGATTTATTTATTTTTTTATATGCACCCCCAGATTTTCTCACCAGCAGCATAACATGGGAAAGAAGGAGAAGATAGTGTTGTACAGATAACGAGGAATGAACACAATAAAGATCTGCTATTCCAATTTGTGGTATTGGTATATCTTAAGTTTAAAATCCTTAAAGCTTCAACAATGAGCGGCAGGACACAGATCAGAGAAGATTTTTGTACCAGAAGCATTTAGTTAATTCAGACCATTAGAAATGCTGACCCACTCTCGCTTCCCGTGTCTCAGGAGAGGAAGTTTGCTGCTGATGCAGGCAGCTAAGACTCAGACCTCCACAGCCAGTGCTCTGGGATTTTTCTCTGCCTTTAACAATGCAGATGGGAATTTCCAGGTTGCATTGATAAGGCCAAAGGGCTTGTTTGGAAAGACATTTCTCAGCTGCTCAACCATGGATGGGTGTAAATATTTATGATGGTAGAAAAGCATACCAAAATCTAGCACGAGCATGCATGGCCTTCTAAACACCCTACAAGACAAGCTGAAACCATACGGTTTACAGCACATTAACATAGGTTGTGCTATGTTTCTCAACTCAGTAGGTAACAGAAAGCTACAAGACCCGTTATGATTTCACTGTTGCGCTGTTGTGCAACAAAAGTGTCAGTGAAAGTTAATATTACTTACATAAGCATGCACATCCTTACTGGAAGGTTTAAAATACATGTAACTAGAGATGTTGCCCCAAGGCATAAATCGTTTTTTTCAGTAGGGTTGAAAATGGTGCTGTGACTATATTTGTGTTCTTTTTATATAAAGATACACCAGTTGGTGCTTGAAAACTATACAAACGGAGTCCCAATATAACAAGAACTGTGTTTGGGGGGATTTTTTTCTAGCAAGGTATTCAGGATACCACGAAAAGGAAGTGGGTGTCAGCCTGAATTTCCCCAAAGTTGTTTGGTTTTTTTTTTTTTTTTTTTAATATTTAAACTGGTACACAAACAAATTTCACCCATGTACTAAATATGACCACTTCCAAGAACAAAACTTTAAAGTATTTAGGACAGACAAGTATTAAAGATTATTAGGAAATTTAAAAAAAAAAATTCATAGCTAGGTACCATATGGAAACTATAAGGAAAAATTCAAGCTGAAAAAATGAAGTTACTCAAGATCAAAAATTCAATCATACGTTGACTTTCAAAAATAAAAAGAGGTATCATGTACAATAAAGAACTCTTTTTAGTAATTTCAAAGAAGAAACCAAATAGTTTCAGTTCAAATTAATTTGCTCTCAATATGAAATGAAACACATGGAATAGAATCATCTAGTTGCAAGGGACCTTTAAGATCCATCAAGTCCACAGTTTAACCTTTAAAAAGTTTAACATCTTCCAGTGTTTCTAAGGAGGGTTAAAAAAAAAAAAAAATCACTGTTTCACACACACAAAAAAAATAAGATGTTGTGAAAGGTCCTTTTTTTAAAAGTAACTATTTAACAAAACCAACAGAAACCTTTATGTACTAAAACGGAATGTTCAACAGCAGCACATCTTGTTGTCATGTTTGCTCTACTTTCTAAAGTAGAAAGCACATGTACTTAAGACTCCTTTGAAAACGTTGGTCCAGTATTTGCTCAGGACAAATGCTTTAGTACCATTCCCCTCATCACAAAGGTTCCCTGTAAATCACAGAATCAAAGAATGTCAGGGGTTGGAAGAGACCTTCAGAGATCATCTAGTCCAAACCCTCTGCCAGAGCAGGGTCACCTTACCGCAGGTTGCACAGGAACACGTCCAGGCGGGTTTTGAATGTCTCCAGGGAAGGAGACTCCACAACCTCTCTGGGCAGCCTGTTCCAGTGCTCTGTCACCCTCAAAGTAAAGAGGTTTTTTGTCATATTGAGATGGAATTTCCTGTGTTCTAGCTTGTGTCTGTTGCCCCTTGCCCTGAACAATTCATTCAATGTTCTACTTCAATTTAGAACATGTTTTCACAATCTCTGCTTGCGCTGCCTCCAGCCTCATCCACAGGCACAATATCTTCTTTACTTCCCCACTTTCCATTTTTACCCATTACCAGCTTCTCTCATGTGCAGAAGACTAATCTTAGCACCTTGCCACCTCCTCTTCAGATTAATTTCTCAGTATCTCTTTGACTCATCAATTCTCCTTCACATTAGAAGAAGAAAAAAAAAAAAATCTCATCTGCAAGCCCCCTCCCTGCTGCATAATACCTTCTGCTTGCCTCTCCTCCATCAGTTTAATAAAGTTTATTGCCAGAGTAACACCACATTACTCAGCCCTCTGAACCATTCTGGGGAACAGTTCTTGTTATGAAAAATACCTTATACAGTATTTTACACTAACTTTACCAGTTCCTGCTTAGCTTGCAAGAATTTATGGAAATACTGCACAACAGTGTGGCTGCTGAAGTAGAAGCATTCTTTCAAAAAAAAGATTATTCCATTTGATTCCCTCCCCCTAAAGGTTTTTGATTCCCAAGCAGTCTCACTTCCACAGGATTACTACATAAATGCAGAGTAGCTGCTTCCTTAACCTTGCTAGCTCAGCTGGTTTTATGACTTTTTCTGGTGCTGATACCCTAACAGAACACAGCAACCATCAGGGATTATCCATCTGCAAATTATATGTAAACCCAGCTCTATTTTCACTCAAAGATTAGAAGCAGATCGGTTTGGGGGATTATTCTACCCATTAACCAGGATATTAGAGAGAGCAAACGATTGCCATCTTAAATTCACCTATGTAAACTAGGCTGATATTAAGGTTCTCTGCTATGGTTTAATAGCACTGTATCATTGTTAAAAAGATTCAAAACACATATTTAGGGAGGGAAAACAATTGCCAGGATTTTTCCTTCGATGTTACAGCCATATATCTAATTAAGAGGGAAGTGGTCAATTAAAATTGCACAAACAACCCACTGGAAAACAAGAGGAAGATTGTTGTGGGATAAAAGGAAACAGACAGCAATTCAGCAATCAGGAACCTACAGTAAAAAGAAAATAGAAGTGAAAAATCAGATCATTGCCACTTAAATAAATAAATAAATAAATCCAAAGCATTACACAGCTTGGAGAAAAACACCTTCCATCCACACATTACAAAAACAGACGGGAAGTGATCATTAGGTCAACCACTCCAAGTCAGACAGAGACACTATTAAGGTTGCCTGTTCAAATCTAACTCACTCCCAGTGATCGTTGTATTTGTTACTACAGGAGTCAGTAACCTACAGCTTTGGTGCCAAAAGCTATGCCCACAGTGGCAAGTAGTGCCGCCAAGTAGGAGCTACAGTCCAGCAAGAGCAACTCAGGATTTGGGATGGTACACGTGCCAAAGATGTACTTCTGACTCACCCCAGTCTGATCTCATGAATTGAGCGCTCATTCAGGGCTGGAGACATGCTCTCCTTAGGCAGGCTGATCTAAAAGTCAGGTTTTGCACTCCATGACCTGAGTCCTTTTATGAGAAAAGCCAAAGCAAGGCAGGTGATAATGATTTCAGCATCAATATTAAAACCACACTCCTGATGTAAATCAGCTCACTAGTGTAAACACATCCCTTGCAGTAAGCATGTGCATCGGTTCTGACTGACACATAGCCAGCTTATGCGTAAGCTGGGCTAGAAGGCAGAGTATCACTAAATGGACAATTTCCAGAGCTACTGGCTTGCATATGCAAGTTACTGGAAGTATCTCACATTCCTCATCCACCGTGGAATATCAAATCACACAGGTATGGTCTGTTTTAGGAATAAATGAATAAATAAATCGAACTCAGCAGTGCCAATACATGCAGTAACCATCTCCATTGTGGAACTGTTCGTATAACGTTAGTTTCCCATGGAAAAATCTCATAAAGTCAACAATACAACCAGGAAACTTTTCAGTAGCTCCCCCCCCCCCAAAAGCTATGTCACAGAATCACAGAATGATAGGGTTGGAAGAGACCTTCAGAGATCACCTAGTCCAACCCCCCTGTCAGAGCAGGGTCACCTAGAGCAGGTTGCACAGGAACACGTCCAGGCGGGTTTTGAATGTCTCCAGAGTCAGCGACTCCATCACCTCTCTGGGCAGCCTGTTCCAGTTCTCTGCCACACTCAAAGAAGTTCCTCCTCATGTTGAGATGGAACTTCCTATGCTCAAGTTTGTGCCCACTACCTCTTGTCCTGTTGCCAGGCACCACTGAAAAGAGCCTGGCCCCATCCTCCTGACACCCACCCTTTAAGTATTTATAAGCATTGATAAGATTCCCCCTCAGTCATCTTTTTTCCAGACTGAAGAGACCCAAGTCCCTCAGCCTTTCTTCATAAGAGAGATGTTCCAGTCCCCTAATCATCTTTGTAGCCCTTTGCTGCACCCTCTCCAGCAGTTCCCTGTCCTTCTTGAACCGGGGAGCCCAGAACTGGACACAGTACTCCAGATGTGGCCTCACCAGGGCAGAGTAGAGGGGGAGGATGACCTCCCTCGACCTGCTGGCCACACTCTTCCTGATGCACCCCAGGATGCCATTCGCCTTCTTGGCCACAAGGGCACACTGCTGGCTCATGGTCATCCTGTTGTCCGTCAGGACTCCCATGTCCCAGTTTTCCATTCTGGACTTCTTCATTACACAGCTTAATGTCCATTATTCTGTTTTCCAGAAGGTACCTGCACTACTCAGTGTAAAGCCCTATGGCTTATCAGTGAATGCCACAGATCAGTCCTCCAAATTTTTCACTCATTACATCTCACAAAAGCTGGAATTTTACATTTATACAGAGCTGACCTTCAGAATTACTGGGGCCACTAACATCATCTCCGGTTTTTTATAAGCATACAGTCTCTTTTTCCTCTCTTCTCTCCCCCATGCTTCCTCCATTGTTTCTTATTTTTCCTCATTCAAAAAGCAATATCACACATGCTACAAGGCTGTTGAATTTCAAGTGAAAAGTATAAGGGAAGAAGATCAATGAAAGGATCCTCAGAGCCATCAAAAAAAAGAAGATAGGAAATTCTCAACATTTCTGTTGTTGACTATGTTCAAAGAGGCAAACGAGAAGTTACCTAGGTCAAAGAAAAAGGTTATATTGAAGAAGCAATAGAAAAAGTGAAGAACAGGAGCAATAACTTAGGTAACCAAATCTGAATTTGTTGTCTCCGTTTGCTCTGAACCTGGTGTTATTTATGGAAACAACAAACACAGCAGTTGCAATGCAATGCCTAGAATAATGCCTGGCAATAATGATATTAAATCCATGTTGTTCTAATTATTCTCAGTGTGTAATCTGGTTCTCTCCTCAGTCTTGCTGTCTGAAAGCAGCTGGGCTTCCTTCATTCCAGCAGAGTGCAGCAGGAAGACAGAAGTCACCTTTCATTTCTCTTTCTCATTCACTGGGTCACTGAACAGGAGGATACCTTTGGGTACAAAGGGAGGAAGGAAGTCACAAGGCAAGTACTTTGCCTCTTGCAAGTCTAAAAATCAGTTTTGAAGCATTACCTCCAGCATTCCGTTACAATGAACACAGCAACAATATACAGGAAAAGCTTATCAAGGAAATAAGACAGCTTCACTAGTGAACAGAGGAGACTGAAGTCACCAAAGCAAGCGAACTGACACATTAATGGATTTGACAAAATATTCTGTGACAGAGCACTCTTACAGATTCAAAACAGTTCAATACACAGAAAACAAAACACGGGATATCAGGATGCCTGTCTCTAATAAATTCCAAGCTTTGATCAAACTGTCCTCTCCCAGAAATACATAAACGAATACACATTTTGTGATGGATTCTCTTCTGCCTAATATGTTATACTTCCCTCAGTACTCAAGTTTTTCTTCAGTCTGGGTTTACTTGTACGTCCGTCCCACTCCTTTTCATAAAAACTCTTATTAACTAGTACCTTTGATCTCTCTACTCTTCAAAATTCAATTAATACCAGTGAAAGACCGAGAAGGAGAGACATGCAGATATGGGAAGGAATGCTTAAGAAAAATTATAATGGATTCTATTTTAAAGAGTTAATTGAAACAAAGCTGAACAACAGTTTTAGCAATCCAACTCTCACTATGGCCTACTGGCAGCAAAAGTTCACAAAACCACAAGGAGTAAACAGAGCAATCCATTCCTTGCTCCACTTTTCTCATAAGCAAAACCACCTGGGGGGCATGGGGTTGGGAACTGTAATTCTTTCAGTGATATTTCTGGTGGGAATGGAACTCACAAAAAAAAAACACGGAGGAAAAAAATTCAGGGGAGGGTGATGGAAAAAGAGCTGCCTACGACTATTGGTGGCACACAAGTCAATGCTGTGCTTAGCATGTTGTTGATGGTGCAAGATACATCTGATTTTAACAAAGAAAGTATGGGGAATTCCGATTAGCTATATCATTAATAGAAAGGGATTTGGTGAAAATACTAAGGAAGTAAGAAGGTCCATAAAAAGAACTCCTTACTTCAGAAATGTCTTGCGTGTATCACAGTGTAAAGCACTACACCCAAGCCTGTATGAAGACTGCATTTAATTTACCATTACAACTTTCCTCTAAAAATGTATACAAGAGGTTCCAATTCATACATTAGTTTGCAATTCTTGCCCTCCCCACAAAAAAAAATTAAAATAAAATATATAGAAACTTTAAAGATATAAGAGGCGGGAGTTCCTGAACTGAGCACCTCATCTGGACTTTCATGCTTTCAGTAATTTAATTCTCTGAAGTTAATGTCTCCATTAATAGAAATATGTGCAGTGACATGCATTTTTTTTACTAAATTCAGTATATATTCCCTACATCTACTACCAATAAATCCTTGATTTATCACCTAACTCCACAATATCACTTGGTTCTGCCAAAAGAACATTTAGGCTATATACTTACCCTGAACTAGAAAGCATAAGGAACACATATTCAGTAATTTATACACTAGCCTGAGCAGGTAAATACAGAACATGAAGTATCCATACGGCCTCCCATGCTTGCCCAAGGTAACAGTTTGTTCAAGACGACAACTGCTATGGAGTTGTTAAGCAGTATGGATCTATTTCTATTCCAATTTGATACAATTAGTTAAGTGCCTTAAGTATTTCTGAAGGTATTGCCTTCAGCTTCCAGGCTACTGCAGAGGCAGTAGGTGTTTATCATCTTAGGCACCTTTCAAAAAGCCGGCAGTTTTAATTTCTATAATGTAGTGACGGCATTTCAGGAGGCAAGATAGTAAATGTATGCTCTTCAAAGAAGCAGGATACATTTAGTAAGTAACTGCATTTCCCCTCACATGAGTTGCTCTCAGCTGGTTGGCCATGGAGCTCTTCCTTGCAAACTAACTTCAAGCATTACTCTAAAAAAAAATAAAAAAATCTGAGGAATTTATGAATCAAGGTCACCATAAATCCATTTGATAGTCAACAGATCCAGTCGGGTCCACTGGTTTGTACATTGATCAGGTTCAGATCACAGTTATTGTGTTAAGGAAAGTATTTCAGACGGGATGGCTTAGTAGCACACAGAAATAGCTATTGAGCCACATATGGTTAAATATACAATTCTAATACCTGAGCTTAATATAAGCCTAATATTTTAAGCAAAGAAATTGAACAAGACCTGGAAGGATTACTGACTGATCTCATTTCTTGGGCTGAACTTATCTTCCCTGAACAACAGCTGGAGCAGAAGTTGACTATGGAAGAGATTTTCATTTACACATCCAGCACTAATATCTGTGAATATCATCTGGAACAACACATTAGTATTACTGACACCATGACCTTCAAATCACAGCTGCTGCAAAGGGTGCCCCCCACATCAGGTAGCTGCAGACACTTCCCATCGCGCATCACCTCTCATTGTGTACCCTTCATGGTTTCCTGACTGAAGAGTGTGACTGAGGTCTCTGAAGCCTGAATGGGAAGGAACGCTACTTCTCAGTACTTGCTACAAGTACATCGTCATCGTCCTGACACAAACATTGTAAATAAATTCCACTAAGAATTTTTCTGGCCAAGGTCATGGAGAAATTGTAGTTTCATCCTACTCTTGTGTACATCCTTGCATACATACTTGCACTTTCCTTTTGGGTTAGGTACCAGGATAATGCAGGAAAACAGAAAAAGCCCAGAAGAACTCTAATTGTATAATGGCTATTTTCTAACATTAATATCTCAACTAAATGATCATAAGCATAACTACAGAGACTCACACTGGTTTTCATCAAAGTTGATACAGAAAATGACAGCATGCCAGATAAGTTAAAAAAAAAAAATCCCTTTTTTGAGTTCATCTTACACTTTGGTTCAGAGATAAACCCAGCATGATTAAGGAAAGACACACAGAGGGAACATGGCACTACATACGGGCTACTGAATCTTAAGTTTCATGCCGCAGTTTCATGGAGGTTAAAGAAACATTTAAAAAAAAAAACCCAGATAACTACATTACTCTATGATCTTTGCTTCTTAAGCTGTGGCATTACCTTCATATAACCTATTTATGGACTGTAATTTACAATCATTTATTAAATGTAAATAGTATTTGTCTTCATCTGTGTTAATCTCAATGCTAATTTTTTATTCATGCAACCATATGCAGAATCTATTCAACTTTTCACTGCAATAAGCAAAAAAAAAAAAAATCCAAAATCTCAAATTACTGTATATACTACTGCATCTTTCACAATGATCAATACAGAGCATTTACTCAGACAGTTCTCTTTAATAAACCATTCAGTGGAAAGAACATGTGTATTTCTAGCATGTTTAGGTACAGTAAACAAAAATATTGGGTGGATAAAGTGCCTGTGGAGAGATTCTTTTTATGAATGAAACATTACCCGCCTAATTTCACAGAGACTGTTACAAAGTAAAAGTACAAAGAATTAGTATCTTAGTAGGAAAAACAAAAATTAATAAAAAATTAGGGACAGATATCTGGAGCAGGGGAACAACAGGGAAACAATTAGTACGCAAACACACACTGGAAAGTTTAAATAATTACTTTTCCCTAATAATTGCCCATGTTGAAGTAATACTGTTCAGGATGCTAAACCCTGATCAGACGCGTGCTGTAATGATGTATGCAGAGGGACAACTGATTGGAAACACTAATTTGCTATAGTACAACAGTTAACACTGAGCATTATTGTGAACATCTCTAATTGTGATAATGCCTGACATACTTTAGTCAGCTAAAATGTATTTTAAAAGTTAGCATAGATAAGTGTCATATCTTACATTATATTCATACCCAGCAACACTCCAGTGTAGGCTCATGCACTACTGAGTTATGCAAATGTGCAGCAATAATAAGGAGTGGAGCTTGCTTACTTTTCTATGTGCCCAAGAACTGAAGTATTTTGAAACTGCATTTTCTAAACATGTTATTAGGGAGCTATAAAGAGTTTCCATTTTTAGATTCCCCAAGGCTGTACACGTAAATTGCCCAATATGATTTTCTCCACAGAAAACAAAGCAACATGTAGGAAAATCTCATCTTCCATCAGACCTCCTTCAGTACTCTGATCTTTTGTGTTCCCTCTGAATTTCCCAGTCCTGCCCAGCTGTGAGTAAAATAAAGTGAAAATCCCTTCTAAATAGTCAGAGGTAATAGAAAACACTTGACAGTTATGGTAGAAAAAGTAATACAGTGGCAAAGAAGGAGAAAGGGTTATAGCAGTCCTGGATACAATTCCTTTCTATATAAAGCAGTTTTGTTTTGCACTGTACATTCACATTCTTTCCCAGTTCTGGGTTTTTCTTTGGGTTGGCACCTATGTGTGTGGTTTAAACCTATTTCCATAGTACTGAATTACTGAAACTGGCAGTATCCATGTACAAAAGTACCAAAGACAGCCTGAAATCCTTTATTTGCTATAGATGTATGTGACATCCTTTATTTGCTATAGATGTATGTTAATCATTGGACAACAACAACAAAAAAAAAAAAAGATACAGCACCCATGGGTGCAGAACAAACTGTAACATGCCGTTATAATGTTTGACATGCAAATATCAACACATCCTAAGAAAAGCAAGGTGTAAGTTACCAAAATATTTCAAAAGAATCTAACAATTAGCACATCTCTACTACAATTATTAAATCAGCTTTACAAAATTTCTTTGGGCAAGGAATATTCTCCCATAAGCAGAAAAAAAATAATCAGGGGAGAAGGGGAGATCAAAGACATTGCTTATTCTAATGAAAGTGAGAGACTTCTTGCAAACATAATCCATTCTGATGACTTTTTCTTAAGACTGCCTAGTGCTTTCCCTCTATGTAGTTTGTGCCCAGTGCTAAAAGTACTAAACAAAGTAAGACTAAATAAAACCGGTTCCTATGCAAAGATCTACTATCACAATCAGCAGACTTAACAGAGAAGTGTACCGTATCTTTCCATCCCACCACTGAGCTAATTAATTAAGTCCCAGAGAGCCTCTCCAGGACAATACATAGATAAACCAGGTTAATTCAGAAGCTCGAGCTGCTCTCACTTTCGCAGATCAGCTTCTGCAAAAAGAGCAAAGAATTCAAGATTCAGGATTTTCAACATTTTCAGCACAACTAACTTTTCTCCAAAGAGAAAGAAGGAAAAAATACCGAGAGACAAATAAGAATATTTTCTCTAAAAGAGTCACAAGGATACAGGTGTATACAAAGACGTAACAGCCAACGTAACAGCCACCCTACCCATTAGTGAAATCAACTTCTGCTACTGGCAAAAAAACCCCATGACATTAAATAACTGGCTGAAAGCATACTGCTAACACTGGAAAGCAAATAAGTAAATATTCTCACATTTCTTATTCAAGAAAATGTTATCACAGATTTATACTGCTGACACAGTCCATTCTCAGTCATTTCAACACCTACAATGCACACAGCTGAAATTCATAGAATTCCTTAGTGCATAGTTACCCAGTACCCTGAAGACTGCAGTCCTAGCAAACAAGTACACGCTCCTATTGTGCGCTAAATTCATTATGAGGAATAATGAATATTGCTTTAATTCTGTTGCCTTAGGCCACTCATATCATAAACCATAGGACTTGTGTCACCAATGCCTGAAAAGGAATTGAAGCCATAATTTATGCATATTTTAAGACTGCAAAAGTAACACATTTCAGGAGCCTGTCTTTTCACTTTATAATCTTTTAGAGAACACTGCAGTTCTAACATATTCCAGTAGGCTCTCTTTGGTATGTTTTGTATGTGTTCTTCAATATTTTATGTACAAGATGGTCCTTTTTGTCACGTCATGACAAAACAAATAAAAAATACAGACCAGCCAAATAATGTTAGAGAAAACTCATATATGCAACACAGGCAAAAACCACCAAACTACCAATGTGCAAGACGTGGCTACTGACCCAGGATCAACCTTATCCCAGAGCAGCAAGGCCTTCAGATTAAAGCAGAGGTGGGCTGCAGAGCTGAAGGTGTCCCATGACCGAACAGCGAAAACAAGCCAGCGGTCTCACATTTCTTAATAAAAACAGCACCCTGCCTGAAAGACATTTCAGTTAAAAGGTTAATGCCACACTTCCCTGTCTTTGTAAGGAAATTATATAATCATAGAATGGTTTGGGTTGGAAGGGACCTTGAAGATTATCTAATTCCAACCCCCCTGCCATGGGCAGGGACACCTCCCACTAGACCAGGTTGCTTAAAGCCCCATCCAGCCTAGTCTTGAACACCTCCAGGGATGGGGTATCTACAACTTCTCTGGGCAACCTGTGCCAGTGAACAGGGCAGGGGAGGGGACAGCAGCAGTGTCAGATTTAAACGAGGTGTAACTGACACCAACTGTCACTTGCCAAAACGAACAGCTTTGTTGCCAGCACGTCCGCAGAGGAGCTGGGCAATCACAGTAAAATTATAACATTGCCTCCCTCATACACATTTCCATTTAATGATAACTAAGTAACACTGGCTCAATGAGGAGAATATCTTCCTAAATCCAATGGCATGCAGTTGGCACATATTTGAAATCACAAAAATTGGTATATCACAGCTTGCTCATAGTCCTATCATCAATACAAAAGTCAGTGCACTTGGGGATAAAGTTTTTCTTTAAAGAAATGTACTTCCTTCCATCAAATCCCGTTGCAGTTTCTTGTGTTTTAATATCAAAGTTATTTCATCCTCTTGTAGTGCTTCTAGTGATTGCTTTAAAAGCCCACAAAAACAAACATAGCCACAACACACAGAATGGAAAAAAAACCATACATATAAATCTCTTGATTTTCTCTAGTTCTCCAATTCCAAACATTATTCTGTCTCTCAACCAGCTTCTAACCAACAATCTTATCCTTCAATATGCAAGTAATTTACTTCCCCTAGTAAGCCTTTACAGAAAATATACTGCAAAGAAGCTTAGTCCAAAGTATAACCCCCAATTCTGTTTTCTTTAGTCTATTGACTCTGATAGAAACATCATAATGGACTTGCTAAAACATTTTTCTTGACACAGACCACACTGGTTGATTAGGATCATGTTGAATTAATGCAACAGCTTCTTTACATTCCCCAAAGGTTTACAAAAGGTGATAGCAGTCAGCAAATATAACAGTGCTTTCTGAGTAACAAAGAAATTGTGCTTTGTTTTTCTGTTTTACTAAAGGAAACTTCTACGCACTTTGCTGATCTTAAGTGCATAAATTCATCTGTACACAAAAGTCATCTTTTAATATTTAGAGATAAGGAATCACACCAACAAAAAAAAATATTAAGGGATAGAAAACAGTAAGAACAGAAATCTTTACAAAAGTAGGAATAGAAAATAATATGAAATTGTCCATAGAAGCTTTAACCAATACTTTCAACACTTAACACCTCAGAGGCTTTGTAAATCCATGGACTAAAGCAACCTAGAGGTGCTATGAAGACCTGACAAAAACAATGAGCTGGTGTACGATAGACAAGACTGATGCCATAGCAGTTCTTGCTCCAAGATTTGGTTTGAGCAACAAGCTTCAAATTCTTCAGCATACTGAAGGAATAGACAGCGGTCCAAAAAAGCAATGCCTTTCCAGCTTCTGATTAGGATATAAAATGCCACAAACACAGATGCTATTTTGAGGTTCATGTAGCTTTATCTAACTTGACTGAAACTTCTATGCACTTTGAGTTTTAAATGCAGTGAAACAGGATCCTGTGGAGCAAGTCAGCATCAAGCCTACATTAGGCTCACTTAGGTCTTGATCAGAAGAAAGCCCTGCAAACATGTGCTCAGACATACACACACTGACAGTGCTCAAGTGGGATTAAATTGACCATACACAGAAGTAAATTTCTTTCTCAAAGTGTCAGAAGGGAAACAGCAGAAGTGAAGCTTTTTATATTATTTTTGTGACGCCTAAAAGCAGGAAAAGAAAATTTCAATATGCACTCTGACCTCCTGCAATTTCAGACCCAATTACATTTGAGAGATATTAAATAAACTTTGGTAAGCAATTCTGATTGTTGGAGAATGGAAAACACAGAGGTACAGTCATCTCAGCAAGAGGCCACCTGTGAGATGCGTGGCCCAATGTTCCGGTTGGGGTCCTTGCATTGCCTCATTAAGGCCAGGAGATTTCATTTGCCAAGTCACTCTGCAGAAAGCAAAACGGGGACCTGAATCTGAAGCTCCCACACTCTACAGCAATACCCTAATCCCACATGGAGAGCAAGAGAAAGGCACAAATATTTCACGGTAAGCTTTGGCTTTGTTCTAAGTAGCTGTGTCTTAGATTTTCTGTTGGTCAGCTCTACGCAATACCAGCATTCAGTTGTCTACACAAAAGCACATATTAGATTCTTTGTTAAGGTACCAATGTTAATGTACATAGAGAAGTAACATGCTGCATATGGGGGCGAGTACTGGAACAAGCACAAGAAAATTATAGTACATTGTAAATGAAAAAGAAAAATTGCCTTTAGGGTGACAGCCTATCCTTCAAGAAGAAAAGCGAAATAATTTATACCTGCAGAGGTACTGTATGGCTCATATTTTAGCAGACAAAATTCCTCTAGATAATATAGCTAAGGCTCTGCTGGAAGGATCTATTAATCCTTTGTATACTTCACTATTGTTTATTGAGCAAAAAGAAGGTGACATAAAACTTTAATGCCATTTTCTCACTCAAGGTTTTTTCCCTCAAAAATTTGAGGGGCTCCACTGATCAGATACAGCATTCAAAGACTGCAACAGATGGCTGACAGATAGTGAATAATTTTTACATCAAGCAAACCTTCACTGTTTGACACAAACTATGCAGAAGAACGATGCTCCTTTTAAAGCATCCCACTAGGCAAGTAAGAGTGAAGTATCAGAGACAATTAAACAAAGGAGCTCTCTATTAGCATCCAAAAAGTTGTTATGTCTACTCCAACACTAGCCATAATGGCTGAGCTTCAAAGTATATATTGCCAAATACAAAAGGCAGATTTCCATCTCTAAACTGGGTCAAACAGAACAACACAGGCAAGCAGTAACTGGTGGAAATACACTGTCCTCCTCTTCCTTGAAAAGCCCACTTGTTTAGACGTGTTGATAACCTTATATGTGGAAAGGCTAAAGGAAGCCACACATCTTGACCAAAACAAAGCAAGTCTCTATTGTCAAGTTAACGAGTGATGTTTTTACTCCAGTTCTTCAGGCAATTAAAGGTCTGCAGAATGTTATGGGGTTCACACGAGCCACAGAAGTTGCAACCCTGCATTTACATCAGCTTTCACGAGTTGTGAAAAACCACTGAAGTACTAGAGCTTAAGACTAAAAATATTGTGCAAGATGACTACTGTTAACATTCCTCTTCCAAAAGTTACTACTATGTCTTTCTCCAAACTTCACAAAGACTTCACAGTGGCATTAGACATAAGATTCTCTTTCTGCACAAAATATCATCAGCTTTCACATCCATAGCTATCAAAAAAAAAAAAAAAAAAAGACACCCCCATAAAATCTTGTCTCTATATTGAGCTCTGTTCATTGCTTTGGCAAGGGTTTGGAAAAAGTCAGCCATTCACAAATTTCTTATTTTGCTGAAAGTAGACCGGCATTTTCTTAAAACATTTTGAGCTCCCTATCTGCTGCCTTCCAGTGTCTCTAAATGCTGTGGGGCCTTTCCACTAGAACATTGATATGACACAGCCCATGGGAAACCGACTGTTCTTCAGCAGTTTGAATCCAGATCTGTCTTTAAGATGTGCAGGTGGTTGCGAATTTTAGAAGCAACCAAGTGAGCCGTTTCTGAATACTTTCCAATTTTCCAAAAAGTCACACTGCAGTAGATACATAGGAAGCACTGTACTAACAGCACAATTCATAATAAACTTGAGATTTAATAGGAATTACTGACAGAACAGCCTCTCTCTGCCACATGTAGAGGAAGACCTGCAGACAGTTGTTCCAAGTATTTAACTCGTTCTTGAAATGAGGATGTGTTGACCACAGCCCTGGATGACTGGAAAGCAGTTTTCTTTGAGATGAGAAATTCACTTCATAATCATTCTGCTTTACTGAGTGTCTGGCTTTATAGTAACTCTACAGTGCCCAGTGTACTAGATTTTAAAAATAAATATAAAGTTCTACAAGCTTTGCAGTCTCCAAATAAAAAAATAAAAAAAAAACCACACACCAAAACCCATTCATATTCTTCTTCCTAAAATTTAAAATCAGTTAGGCCTTAAAAAGAACAATTTATTCACAACGCAACAGCAGCGGAATATTTTTAAACAGAGGCTATTTTACATCAATTTTACATTTCACTCTCTGTTCTGATTGTTAAAGGACTAAATATCATACAACTGTTTGTGTTTCTCAGAGGAAGCAATGTGAGACCGTAACAAGCCATTGGGAAGCAACAGAAGAGGAAGATACAGCAAGTGACCAGTCTATTTTACTTCCCACACAGTCATACAAATTTACCATGACAAAGCCAAGGAAACAGGTTTGAACGATTCACTGAGATTCTTTTTCTGCAAGGCAAATGTCTCCATGCTATTGTTGCTTCAGCAAAACATGGGAGGGAAACGAAGACAAATAAATGTATAATAACCATTCAGGCAAAATATGCCAGACAGTGACAAATAACTGATTAAATACAAATTGGACAGCTTCAGTTGTTGGCAGAAACTTGAAGGCATTTTTGTTTTTAAACAAGGAACCAGTGGCAGCATTGTGTGAATACAAGATTTAACTAGCATGGGAGGGTTTTAGGCTGTGTCAGTCGGTGTTTGAGTTTGTTACACTCACCACTTCCCTTGACCTCCAGTGTATTTATTTGATCTGTGAAAGTGGATCAAACAGAGCATTGCCAAAAGGGAAATTATGGCTGTCTGAGCTCTTAACCTATTGTAAAATCCTCTCCTTCGAAGCCAAGCTATGAATACACATACAGCACTTCACAGCAGTGATAAAAGATTCCTGGTGCATCATGAAGATGAAAAATGATCCTCAGTCGAGAGGGAAATTGCCAGAGGTGCCAGAAGACATGTTGCAGTGACGTAAACAGTGACACAGACATTAATTTCAATAATCTGACAGTGGAACGGTGCATACCTGAGCTGCCTCATTCTTTATGATCTTCCTTCTTTCACAACAAGATTTTGTCCTTTGGGCACTTCAAAAGCCATATCTCCATTTTTCCCTAAGCTCTCCTCCCACCTCCCCACCCCCCCCCCAAAAGGCACCTAGACATTTCAGTCCAGCAGGGAGCTTTTCATTAATTATACTAAATAGAGTGATGATCTGGAAAGGTCATACCAGCCTTTCAGCATGCCCTCTCTCCCAGCTAAGTACTTTTCAGCTACAATTGATTACCTTGTCTTTTAGGTTTGCATGATTCCGTCAAGCAGCAGCGTATGTGGCATCAACGATGTTATTGATATTGTGATGAGCCACAACCCAATCTAGTGCAGCCTCCATCCTACGTTCCATGGTGCTAAATTGCAATAGAGGTTGAAGCTGCAGAGTGACACCCTGGAAAGGAAGATATGGTACTGGGAAGAAATAGCACAATAATTGGTATTTGCATGACCTGATGCATAACATAAAGAGTACACCACAATGAGGGTCAACGGCTCTCTCAAGTTCCTTTTGTTAAGTGCTTTAAAGCCTCCTGGCTGTATGCTGTGTTACATCAATTAAAAAAAAAAAAAAAAAAAACAACAAAAAACCACACAACCAAACCAAAACCCAACAGAGTTACTCAAAAGAGGTAAGTCAGAGTTTCTTGGAAGCATCCTTTGCTGATCTGCTTCAAAAAGGAAAGATTCCCACATGAAAGATATTCACATGCTGACTTGTGAAGCCACATGCATGCTTTATTATACATGCCTGCCTCTTACAGTGTTATGCAAGAATAATGAAATTGGCTTTCAAATTACTGTATCCGAATGTATGCTCTTTGCATTTTATCAGACACACATCTACTAGAGACTAGTTCTCAGTATATGCTACTCCATTACCTGTGACAACAGCTCAAAAACAGGTACCACACCAAAAATCTCCCTGTTAGCTATCTGCCCATGACATTTCCCCATATCAAAGACACAGTAAACTACTGACTTTGGAAAAAAGGGTGTGGGGCTGTCTGCATATAGGGACATGCAAAGGTTTGGCTTCCCTGCACTGTCAGTTCAGCAGGGGACACAGACAGATGGTTACCTTGTGCTGAGGCAGCTCAGAAAATGCTTTTTCAAGTAACAATATAAATGGGTCGTGCCACTTTTAAAGTCTGAAATATTCCACTGGCACCAGTTCAACCGCCTGTTAGTTAAGAGGGTTTTGTACAATAAATAAATTTGCAAAAGTGCTAGGTCAAAAAAAACAAACCCAGTCAGCTCCTTCTGCCCCCGTTTCTCTCATCATTACAACACACTCTTGGAACTTTCAACTTCAGGGAAATGCAAATTCTTCAACGATGAATTATGCAAGAGGATAGAAATACATGTGGGTATAGATACGACAGAAAAATCTCTTGCAGCACACACAGGATGATAAGGTATGGAGACAGTGTTCTTCACTCTTCCGCAACTGAAAAGAGAATAGTTAATTTATACCTGTAGTGAGGTTTTTTTATACAGCCTTTAGCAACTCCACTTACAGCATCAGCACCGCAGAAACGGACACATGACTTCTGAGCCCTTAGTTACAGCATGACGGAAAGCGCCCTGGATTCACAGATACAAATCCCACTTAAGGTTACATTTGTCCTTCACTGCAGACTCTGCCGATCTGCTATGTCCTACTTCAGGCTTAGTAAAACACATACACTTGTATCCTGCCTATTGAATACCCAACATAGATCAAGTCACTAATTGTCACTGAAGCTGTTTATTTCTACAAGGGCTTTGTACCACTGGCCTACACTAGACGGCAAAACTGTTCTTTGCTCCGCATAGTGTGAAGTCACCAGCAAGGGGTGGGGAGTATTGAAATAGCAGCATGTATTTCAGACCAAAATGATGGTCAAACACCTACAGAACTGTACAATATTCCTTGAAAGCATCAGCATAAAGTAAGAACTGGGTAAGAGACGAGGTACTTCAGATGAAGAGGGGGAAAACCACATAGGAGATGCAGTAGCAGGCACCATCTCACAGTACTGCTGGCATCAGTGATTCATATCCTCATCTTTACTGCGAATATTCCGGCATAGCCGCGACAACATTTCACATGCTCGTTCCCCAGAAGGTACCCAGGTTGAGAGTAACAAAGTCAGAAGTTTTACCATGGGTTGCACTAATATTACAAAAATTAGCATAAAAAGTGAGTGCTCACAGATTCTGTCGGAGTACAGAGGAAAATTTTCCAGGTTTGCACTATTACAAACTTGACCTGAAGGCAAAAGAAAAACAAACAAGGCATGGGAAGCAACTTATTTACTCCCACTGTTCTTCAGTTGCACCAGTTCCCTCAAGATGAAGACATTTCTTTAGAGTTATACAAGAAAATTGCGGACAGCAGAGGAGAAGCCTTGCTGAGGGCTTACTGCAAGTGTGACACAGAACAGCAGACAAGTTTAAAGTGGTAAAAGGCAGGATGTCAAAAAGAGAAAGTCAGCAAACAGCATCAAGAAAAGCTCGCGACGCCCTACCAGCCGCCGGTTAGCATTCACCGTGCTGCAGCTGCTGTGTCTGCCTCATTCTTTGCTGGGGATAAAGAGGGAAGAAAGAGCTGTTTGTTTCCCCCCCCCTGTCACCACTAGGGACTCCAGAGCTCTTCTCAGGCTCCCGGCACAATCTTGACACTTGACAGCCCTGTAGAGAGGAGAGGGCCCTGGTGCAGAGGAGTGCCGCGGCGGCGGGAGCTGCGAGCAGCATCCTAACGGCAGACAGCTCCGTTCTGCTTTTGCAAGCAGAAGAGCAAGGCGGAAAAGGGTTTTGTCTCAGCTAATTAGCACAATAAGGAGCCACTGAGGAACTTGCTCTTTCATCTTTCATAGGCTCTCCTTCCCTTTGCCTTCAAAGAGCACTTTCTCAGAGAGCTGATTGCTAGATCACGTCAGGTGATGCAGTTTTAATGTATCTCTTGGAAAGGTGTGCAAAGGACTATAAATAGAGAAACCGACTCCTGAAATAGATTATTTTTTCGTCTGTATCACCTGTAATATATGTCTATATCACGTGTAATATATTAAGCACCCTTAACACACTACATTTTCTTATCTGTGTGTCTGAAAAATCTTTGGCCTCCATCTCACACACGAAAGCACAGGATCTTGCAGGGAGAAATCATCTTTCTTGTACATTTGCGCAGCATATAGCACAATAGGATTACATTCTTGAGAGCCTAAGAACTAATGTAGCAAAATAACATGACATATGAAACCGACAACTCAACAGCAACAGAACAAATATGAGGATTCAGAAGAGGAAAAAGCAACACTTTCAATTATATTTTTAAAACCCAAACCAAAAAGTCTAGGAGAAACATTTCTATGACCTAGGATTCACAACAGAAAAAAATTCACAGCTGGATGATAATCAGAAATAAATTAAAAAACAAAAGTGAGAAGTGACATGCAAATTAGACAAGAACTCAATGACAAAATATTTTATACTATAGTTGTGTACCGAGGTCTCTAAGCACTTTCCAACCAGTAAACATCTCTCCAGACAGCTAAAGATTGTTGAACACTACATTCCCAGACCCCGTTTTACAGAAAGTTGGTTTGGGTTTTTGTTGTTGGGGGTTGTGGTATGTGTGACAAAAACCTACTCACAACTCAAGGAGTAACAGGCAGAAAGTTCCGTTTCTAGCCCCAAGCCAAGACCATTGGATAGCATTGCTCCCCACAGCCTAGATAAAAGGCTTAAAGTTTCAACACTGACTTGATTCATCTTATAGAGCATCTAGCTGGTGTAACTGCCAAGGAAGGGAAGATGATCAAGATGCAGCTACATTATGGAGACTTCATAAATCTTAGGAAGTAAGCGTTGCAAGCAACTAAACACGTATGGCAGATTAAACCAAAGACAGCATGCGGAGAAATAGACAAGGAGATTGCTTAGCTCCAGATGCTTCTGCAAGGCTTGAGGTTTTCAAGAACTGGCACGATTCCCTTCCTTGTCCCACCATGAGACACTGACTCAAGCCATGGAGGAACACTTCTGTCCTATGTTCCTCTGCCCAATAGCTTCCTAGGTCAACAGCTCTGCCATGGTTCTTTGTCCTAGAGAGCAAAGTAGTAAGGGACATGGTGGGGGGACACACCTGTAGCTGAAAGCAGACCAAAGCAGCAAAAGCAGCATAAGAAGGTATAATCTGAATCTAAAATGCTAACTTTAT
This sequence comes from Fratercula arctica, assembly GCA_947846985.1. Lineage (NCBI taxonomy): Eukaryota > Metazoa > Chordata > Aves > Charadriiformes > Alcidae > Fratercula > Fratercula arctica. The sequence goes on along the minus strand of CANTUZ010000005.1, from coordinate 49,572,583 downwards.
AAAGACCGCTGAGAGCATGCAAATGCACAGCATTCTTTGATTCATTCCCCACCTCTCAAGCAACTTCCTTAGCTGTTTTCCTCTGATAAAAGCAGTGCCATCTGCTTTTATCTGGAATCCCTACCTTTTGGGGATGGAAACTTATCCCCATCCACATAAAGCATCAAATCCATTATGTGATGTTTATGAAAACACACTCAGTTGCTGGAGGGAAGATCACATGGTTATAAGGAAAATTACTTCAGATAGCAAACCACACAATACCAGGAAGAAATCAAACCCTATATACAAGTTCTTCACATGCCTGTCCTTAGCAGCTGTCTCTTTCCTCAGTCAAGTTCCTGACAAAATGCCTGCAGTCTCCCCAGAACAAGGCCCAACTGTAACCGAACACCCAAGTTTCACAGCAATAGTCTAGCAGAACATGTAAAACTGCACTGGGCCTGGGAACATCAGTCTCCTGTAGGATTTGCCATGCTCTAATTAAAGGACCATAATCTGTAAAATCATCAGACACATACTGATGGGAATAAGGATGAGTGTGGTGGTGCATGGATGATGGCACTGACAGCATTAATATTACCAGTTGTATTGATAATATTCAAGCTGTACAGGCAGCTTCTCAATGACAGTTCACTAGCTTAATGTAAAGGACAAATTCACTTCGGGAGTCCGTGTAGTCTTCATCATTGGAGGTCTTTAAAAAGAAATTAGACATCTGCCAAAAGTGACATGAGTGTAGCTGATCCTTCTGTGGACAGACATGGGAAGACACCATTCTGGCATCCTTCCAAACCTGTAGCTATATGAGGCTGTCCTTTGATCTGCCTACTTTTTAGTCCAAAGTGGGTTGATCTCTCCCTCCACAAGCTCCATTTCACCGTCAATCATTCCTAAAGTGAATATAATCCCTGATAATATGAGATATCACTAAATAGAAGTACAGACAGGAATCAAAGATGCACCCCACAGCTTTGTGGGGTGTGTGAACAGCTTTTAAGGGTTGTGAATAACCCCTCTCCCCCAGACAGGAAGGCAACAGTGCTAGTCAGGGTCAGTTCAGACAATTTCTCCAAAAGAGGCGTTGGAAAGTAGGAACTAAGGCTCACTGGAAGCCAGCAAGCTAACAGAAAGGTGGATGATCTTGTTAATTATTTATCAGCACCTCATGAGTTGAAAGAAAAGCAACACCTGGCTGGCTGAAAACTCAACCCAGAGAGACAGGACTATGATTTCCCAGCTATGTCAGTGAGTCAACCAGAGTGTCTCATGATCACAAGCAATACTTTGTCCAAAACTGCAAATATATAAACCAGGGAAGGGGAGGGTGCAAAGCTAAAATACGATAACTTAATCTAAACAATGCCAGAGGGAACAAAGGCCTGAATTTTTAAAAGCTCAGTTTCAATTCATGTGTCCAAATAAAGGTCAGGTTATGAAGAGTCGACTACTATGCATGCAAGTCTTTGGAAACTAATATAGCTATTAATGCCACAATAAGAATTAGTAAGAGTAGAGAACTTTGAAGAGTGACTACCACTTGGTTATGCAAAAAGGGCACACAAGGTCTAAGAGAATCCAGCTTTGAGATCTCTCGATAATTGCTCGCAAGTCTGAGGCTCAAATGTATCTCACAGTTTCAAGCTCAGCACAGCCATTCTGGGCACACTTCAGTTAGCTAGGAATACCAATCAGCTAAAGGTTATTTCATACTTCTTGGCAATGACATATATAAATGCCCAAATAGCAAATTACACAGCTTATAATGCTTCTAAACTCATGTATTGGAACTCACTTGCAATCACCTTCCTCCAAACCTAAAGAAAAATTTAAGGAAAGTAGATATTTCTCCCTTTGCCACAAACTAAAATGATGACCAATGCAAAGATACTTCCACAAATGTGATGTTCTCTCAAAAACATAGGGACAAGAGCTTTGCATTTGCAGTAGTTATTTAGCTACATCTGATTTCTAGCTTTAATGTCATTGTACATGTGACATACATAGGTAAGACAAGTTATCCCATTCTCTGTCAGGTACATTGAATACTGACAGTCAGGTGGCCAAATGTGTGCTTCCTTTTCCTAACATATGGCCCAATTACCACTTAGGCTACTATGCAGAAATCTTTTTATCAATTAGCACAAACGGTCACTAGAGCCTGGGCCCAAGTACTTATTTGGTTACATATCTGCCCAGAGCTGTCTGCACAATAAAGTAAAAGATACTCAGTCTAACACAGGAATATCTTATTTCTTAAACATCCCATGCTTGGCTAACTAAGAAACATTAGAAGACACATGACAATCCTGGTATGCCCAGTAAGCTGCCTTTGCTTCCATTTTTATTTGCAGAAGAGCCATCACTAGCAACTCCCCTGAGGAAAGAGATCCTAGATAACAAAAGGACTATAAGATTCAGTAATGCAACTTGTGGGTCAGGTTGCCTGTATTGCAAATACTGCATATTTGTAACTCCAAAACTCAGTTGATTTGATTATCCCAAGGCTCCTGGAACCCTCATTCACTCTCAGCAGCTTTCAGCACCTTCAGTAAGGCAATCCTGCTGTCTCATCTTGTTTGAATAGCCACACCTGTGCATTTTTTCTTACCAAAGAAGAAAGACTGTATAGTTACTGAATTCCCATAGGGTATATCGTAAAGTGAAACCAAGTCTGAAAATCTTCAGCAAAACTTAAGTGTCATACCTCAACCACAAGGGTCATCTCTCTATCTGTTGCTTGTCATTACGAACCTAAACGCTCACAAATTGTACAACAGAAATGAAGAAGCAGTTATTTACTGCCCCTCAAACAGGGGACCTACAGATAGCCCCTAATGCATTTAATTAGTCAATATCTGTAAGCATTTTGAAGATAAAAAGCAATGTAATGTGCCAAATATTATTACTATGCAACTACCAGCTCAAAACCACGTTGTCAAAGTACAGCAATAAGCTTGTCCTTTTAAACCTGTTCATAATAATTATGGCTGTTAACAACAGATATTGTTCAGCTGAATGAACACGGTGAGACTTCAGCAAACAGCTCTCATCAATCTGACATTCTTACAAACGTCCCTTGCTAAATGTCAAGTGAGATTTCTGGAGGAAAAAGAATGCCTTTCTTCCCAGAAAAGTACAAAGTTTATGCAGATAAGGAAAGGAAGTGAAAAGTGGAAGCAAATAACTGTTTTCAAAAAACTTCAAATTACTGCCAACTACATAAACTTTTAATAAGGGCTCAACTCTAAGCAGGAGAAAGGCTCAATTACAATGCTGCAAACTGCATCTTTTGGACACTGATATTACTTTCCTTACAGCTAAAGAAAAAACTGAGAAGATATTTTTTTCTAATTCATGCCTCTGTTCTAGTCCTTTAAAGACTTACATGGAAGTAAATTGCCATGTGATAACCTATTTCTTCATTCTTAAACATCCTAGGAAAAAAAAAAAAAAGGAAGATGAACACCTTAACTTGCAGCACAGAGGTAAACCATGACACATTTTGTTACAAGTTTATTTATATGCACAATTTAAATACACAGAAGGATTTTTCTGAATGGGCATTTATAATATCCGGTTAATTGAAATACTCACTAGTATTGCACTAGACTTCTAGCTCACAGAATACCCCGCTTACCCTTATGAAAACATAATGAATGGGTGAGCATTAGCTTAGTAGCAAGGAGTTCTTAAAGCGCTACCCCAACACAAACACACTAGAACTGCCAATATCTCAATACTATTTTCTGTCTGGAAAGTGAACATTTACTGGTTTTATCAGGAAGATGCTGAAAGAAACATTTTTCAATGGTTATAAAGTGCTTTAAAGAGATAAATGTCTAGTATGCCTTATAATGAGCACCCATCTTCCCCCTTTCCCATGCGTATATTAGAATTAGGATAATTTCCATCATGTTAATGCATCTCATTACTGGTAACATATGTATTACAGTCCTCTATGCATATGGTTTTGATTTGTGCCATGGCCTTTCATATACATATAAAGCCCTGGCATCAGCTGCCATTTAAGCAGCTGCCACAAGGAGTAATGTGTCTTCAGAAAAGCAAAGGCTAGTGGTTCTCAAAGACATTTTGATAGTTTAAAGAAATCCAGGAGAAAAATAGTCCCATTTACATAAGGCTTTTCGAGATAGTCTTGAAAGATTTCAAGGACTATAATCTCTCTCTAAGCTTACAAAACTTCACAGACACTCCTTGTTTACAGATTTTTTTTTTTTTTTTTTAAATGGGGGACAAGAAAGAGAACACACTGTATTTCCAAGTTGAGTCTAAACTTAAATATGCTTATACTAAAATAGGTAGAATAGTGGGGGTTTTTTCATACTGATGGATTCCTAAGTATTAACGACTTATGAAATCACTTAGTCCATCTGTAAATCAAGCCGCTGAATTTCCTACTGCAAGAGCAGCTCTACATGGCATGGAAGAATAGTAAGATACACTTCAAAAGTCAGGCTGATTGACACAAAAATGAAGGTAACTGTTACTCAAATTCAGTCACATACTCTGTTATACTGCTGGTGAGGTACACTACAGATTTGTCATCACTTTCCAAATCATTAGAGACCAGATATCAATGGACTCCTGAGAGGGACTTAGGTTTCATTTTTATAGTCGTAGCTTCTATTTAGGCCAGTTTAAAATCGAGATAATTAAAGGCGACATCAATATTTTACAGCTGTGGAATCTGCACAAAGTTTAGCTCTTTACTGTAGCACTTTGGTGAAGAGATTTCATTTAGGATAGAATTAAGATTTCGGGTCTGCCAACTTTAAAGCCTTATGACTTAAGAACCACCTTAAAACATGACTCAGGTAAAAGAACGCAATTATACACAACAAAGTCTACATGAATTATGAAACAAAAGTTGTGAACATGTGATATTTGCTTCAATGGGATTTTGCTCTGCTCGCTATAGATAATCTTAATAGCTATTCTAACATAAGCAACCAGGGAGTCAGTCACTCTCTCAAGGTGAAATATTCACTGCGCATCTAGAAACTAAACATCATACTACTTTGGATCTACAAAGAGCTTTTCAAAGAACCATTTACTTTCTGACACTCCACACTAACCAAATCCATCCTCGCAAAAGAACCCTGTGGTGGAACAAACAGAGGAGGTGATCAAAATATTAATACACCACAAACAAAAGCCTCCTGACTCTTTCTCTAAAAATTAAGGCTGCCTTTTTTGACCAATCAGTATCTGAAATAAACATAGATTATTTTCTGATGCTCAATTCCTTCCTTACTCAGTGGACCGATTCAGCAAAGTCAAGATACTTTCATCAGCATCTCTTCCTAAGAGTGTATTTAATGCCCTGAATTCTAGCTAGTTTTTTAGGTCAAAAGCGAGTAACAACAGCATTAGAGAAGTTATTGTTACGAGGAAAGTGGGGGGGGAGGTAATGAACGTATTTTACCTGATTTTTATTGGCTTGATCTACTTGCCTGTAAGCACGTTAAGCCACGTCAATACGCGCAGCTAATTAAATGCTTCGTTGTTAGAACCACCACCTTATGCTCGCTTAGAGGAACTCGGGTTTAAGGCGGTAAGCAAGGCAGAGTCGGGCGCATCTCGGCAGGAACCGGGCGGGCGGGGAGCGCGGCCCCACAGCAGCCCCTAGTGCCCGGCGGCGAGCACGGCACTGGCGCCAGCGGCCCCCTCCGCATCCCCCCCGGGACTTCTTACCCACCCCGTTCCTTCTCAAGTTGCAATTGAGGGAGAGAAATCATGCTGAACCGGCGGTTCCCGAGCCCTGCTGGTGACTTAGTGCTCCGAAGGCTTATGCTGCACCATGATAAATTGAATTTGGAAATCACGCTTCTTTAAGAGCTATGCATAAAGCCGTTCCAGGTCACCAAGAAAAACTGATTTTTAAACTGCCTACTTTCAATCATGAAAAAAACTCAGTAAGGAGTCTAGAAAAAAAAAAACAGCAAAGGGAAAAGCTTGAAAGATTTGAAGTAGGAAGTAGAGATACGGCTCACTGAAATGCTGTCTTTTAATGCTTGACTCTAGATACAATCTTTCAAAAAGACTGGCCAGAGGAAAACACCACTCAGTTCTGCTCCCATAGGGGGGGTGGCAAAGGGCTACGGTAAGCAAAACTTGCAACTAATTTTGGGAGACAAGGCAGAGGGAAGGGGAAACACTGGTTCCAACTCTTTAGTTGAAACTTGACCTTCTTCCCCCAGACTGAAGGGAAAAAAGACAAGATCATATTAAAAAAAAAAAAATCTGCTAGATGATTAACCTCAGAAGCACAAGAAGTTTTAATGTTTTGAATAGAAAATCAACTTCTATTGTAGCAGAAGTGAGTGAGTATGACAGAAGCACTTGAACCTTCTGAATAAACAGGTGAGTGTCTATACGTATGCACACACGCACGCCCACGTTATTTCTAGCTGTAGACAGGAGAACAGGAATGCATTTTTAAATAAATATTGTGCTACTCCCTGACCAAAGTGTGGAAAAGTTAACGTTGTTCAGTGGTAAGAGAACAATGAAGAAAGCAGACACAAGAGTGGTATTTGTATTTATGAAGCTTTGAGATCAAAACATGAAGTCAACTCAAGTTATTTCATAAAGTAAAGTAGCCCAAAGTCTTTTGATATAGACACAACCGTGTTCTGACAGTGACAGAACATCATAACAAGATCAAAGTGTTACCAGTTGTATTATTTAAACTGTAGTTAGATTTATGTGGAGGATGGTAGGGGCTAACTTGAAGGATTCAGTGCCATTTCATCTTATTCTGATTTGGAATTTTTTTTTTTTTATATTTTCAAATTTTCTAGAGGAAGAATATATATACACACACATACCACTGAATGTATACACAGTTTCAGTTTTGTCTCTATCATGTCTGAGAATTGAAAACTTTAACCCCCACCCAGTTTCCTCACCTCTTATCACATTGTCAGTTCTTAATGCACCGATTTCCAAAAATAGAAGTCAAAGCCACCATCTTTATGAACCTTCCTTCCCCATTTCACACACTCACAAACAACCTCTCCTGATTATACTGTTGTGATATTCATTTTACCTAATGTAGATGAAGCCTTAAATATAGAAGCAATTTTAACAGTAACTTAATATTTTAAATGTATCCTCTGTGAGACAACAGAAGCGCAGGGGTAAAAAGTTACACTGTTCTTGTGTGCTTCAACTCTAGCTGAAGTCCTAAATGTCAATATATTTGCTCTGTAAGAAGCACACACCAAGCGCGGGAAGGAAATCTACTTTTTAATCATAGTTTTCTATTTTTGGATCCTCCCGTCCAGGTCAATAGAAAATGACATCCCAAACATTAAATGCTATGGGGCAGTTCAACAAGTCCTACAGGAAAGTGCTATATTAATGTTTCATTATATTCCATAAATTTAAGAGTAATCAGCATGTAGTCCCATTACTTTTCAATGGAAGCCTATAATCTTCATATCCATTAAATGCCATATGGATCTTCTTCAGGGGGCAGAGGTTTCTCTAAATCTGACTATAGATTCATGCACCATAGCCTAACCTCTTGCTACAGGAGTTATTTTCATAGAATCATAGAATTGCCTAGGTTGGAAGGAACCTCTTGGATCATCTAATCCGACCATTAACCTAACTCTGACAAAAATCATCACTAAACCATATCTCTAAGCACCATGTCTACCTGTCTTTTAAATACCTCCAGGGACAGTGTCTCCACCACTTCCCTGGGCAGACTGATCCAATGCTTGACAACCCTTTCAGTGAAGAAATTTTTCCTAATATCCAATCTAAATGTCCCCTGGTACAACTTGAGGCCATTTCCTCTTGTCCTATCGCTTGTTACTTGGCAGAAGAGACAGACCACCACCTCACTACAACCTCCTCTTAGGTAATTGTAGAGAGCAGTAAGGTCTGCCCTCAGCATCTTTTTCTGCAGGCTAAACAACCCCAGCTCCCTCAGCTGCTCCTCATAAGACTTGTTCTCCAGACCCCTCACCAGCTTCATTGCCCTTCTCTGGACACACTCCAGCACCTCAATGTCTTTTTACCAAACACTACAAGTAGATCCTTGCTGGGAGCAGCTGGCTGGACTGCTGTAGGGTCTCTAACCCCAGTGCTGCTGCAAGGTCTGACTGTTCAGAATTTTACCTGTCAGTGTCCTCAGAAAGTGGTGTCAGTCCTCCAGTTTCCCTGCGCAACTACAGGGCAATTAAAGCTGCACAACACCTGCATGGAGTTTTGTAATATTCATCTCTATTATTCAAACTGATCCCATAGTTCTGCTTTTGTTGTTTCTACCCTTGAGGGAAGCACAATCAACCTTGCAATTCCAGAGCATGATTTGTAACATGATGTATTAGCATAAGTTGCAGTACAGACTATGGATGGAGCTTCACACCCACCGCGAACCAGAGGCTATGCAAAACAATGGAAGGCGAGACATCACCTCCAATACAGCAAGTCAGAACTTCATGGTTGATTTAATGACTCAACTCTTGCTTAATGCTTCTCAAATTATTCTTGGACTAGCTGGTGTGGAAGCGAATGAGTCAGAAGTTGCTTGCATGTTTCATCTCCATCCTTACCAGCACAGGGGCAAGCAAGCAACCGAAGAAAAAGAATGAATTAACAATGGCAATGCTTAGAAACAAAACCAGAACTAACCTTTCTAATAGTCTAGTTCCTCCTTGCACTCTAAAATGACACAAAGGCTGCCCAACTATCCTGATGTGGTGATTCGCTTTTATTGCCCTCTCATCCAACGTGAATGGTGGTTGCATCAGTTCCTAGTCAGGGCTCAGTGCAGGTAGTTAAGATGTAGGCATCTCCAATGTGATCCATTTCTCCGTCCTGTACTACTGTAGTATAATTTTAAACCTATTTGGCCATTGAAGGTAATGCAGAAGGCAGCACTAGTGTTCTGGTCCTCACGCCTACCTGTGGAGAAGCAGCTTAATAGAATAATTTTGGCTTTAAAGGTCACAGATAGTAAAAGATCACATATCTGAACCACTGCTTTGACCCTTACTGCATTACACTGATTGTGCATCCTGTTTTGTTCCAGTTCTGCCAAGTTAAATACTATGATCTCAGAAGGGAGGTATTGCTTTCTCCCACGAAATGACTGAATTTTAACAGCCATTCAACAATAAATTCAAAAAAATGATTACTGCTTGCTGAGTGCCAGCAAGTAGAGATTGAAAGCCCAAGCAAGTACAAGCATTTCTTTGCCTTGTGAAACTCAGAGCATTGTATGTATAATGAAATGCCATTAAAGGTATTTGTTACTGTAAGACAGAGAAAGCAAGTTAATCAGAAATAGCACAAGTGTCAGGAGGACACAAGGTGGTGGCAGGGAAGCTTCTTATTTCTGTCCTGAGGGGTAGTAACCATGCACTGGGGGAACAATTTACCAGCTTAATGCAATAGCTCAATAACAGTTTTAGCAGTCTATAGAGTATATAAATCTATACATTCTTTACCCTACAGGAAAACAGGTGCTAGAGAAAGCAAAAGCAAGTAAGACAGATCACAGAGTATCTGCATATGGTTATAGTAGATCAAATACAAGGCTGTTCTTCTCACCACAGCTACCTGAGCTTTCGTGATGTTAGGCACAGAGGAGTCTGCTCCCTCCAAAAGGGCCAGAGCACTACCCTAGATTTAAAGGTAGTGCATATTGCTTATTCTATTGGGGGTTAGTACGTCTAATGAGGAAGGCAACAAGAATATTGAACAAGAATATACATAAACAACAGAATTCAACAGAGACTTCCAATTTGCGGTAAAAAAAAGGGCAAAACACATTAGTTTCTTTTCCTATCACCCACACATCAACTCCTTCTCAGAATTAACCTCAAGTCATAAAAATGAGAACGGAGCAGGGGGAAGGAAAACATTAGAGCTCAAGTAGCAGACCTTAAGATAGGATATTAAAAAAACCCAAACCCCATAGTTTTAAGGTAGTAGTCTTGCCCAAAGTATTTTTAGTTTAGCTATGATAGCTTTTTGGTTTTTTTCAACTGTATTAGCTGTTTAAGAGGTTTTACCTCCTAACGTAATAGTTTCCATAAAAAGTCGAAGCATATTCATCATTTGTTTTAGAAACTGAAACAATTAAAGCATTTCTCTTCCTTTGCAATTTTAAAAATTCAAAGGGAGTATTACACTAACAGAGGGCAATTTCCAGTCCCATTACTAACAACGGTATAAAGCCCATGTAACCTTAAATTCTTAATGTTTTCTAGTGTCTGTGTTATCCTACTAAAATCAAATGCAACATCAGGGCCTTTTGTGGAAAACATCCTCCAGTGACCTTTTCTCCGCTGCTTCTTGTAGCGCTTGCTGCTAGGCTTAAATAATTAAACATGCCTAAGCCTGAAGTGATTGCAGAAATGCACCTACATTTGAAAAGTACTATTTAGACAATAATTTGTAGAACAACAACTGGAGGCCAAATGCTTATTCTCATAAACTGACATCCTTATTGGAACTACCTACTCATTTCCATTGCCTGAGGGCCTGGACAAGATCATGAAAGCGGCCTTCTAGTACACCCATTACAGTTAAACAATATGGAAAGAAAGAACAAGACAACTATAAGCAACATTCAGAAGGAAAAGAATTTAAGTGGTAAAAGCTCAGGCATGGTTTCTGGATAAAAAAGGAGAGCACTTATTGTACAACAGACATCTAACCTCGACAAAATAACTTTATGAAATAATTACTTACATTACATTTAGAAATATGTATTATTTTCTCAAATATTCATCGATATAGAAAAATCATGACTATCCAAAAATGCACTCTCCTCCCTCAACATCACACAAAACTCATTTCCACTGGCAAAGTAAATGCTTACAAATATCAGAGTAGCAGCTTTATCCATTTCTACTTCCTCTGCATCCTCAAGACCATTACTTCGCTCCTGAAGTTTCCCTCCCCATATCCAAAAGCACAAAGAGAAGGGGGGTGTTGGGGAAGCATATTTCCTGCTGACAACACCAGAAGGAGTTCAAACTGGCTCATCCTTAGCCAGAGACAAGGAGGCAGGTTTATGTCACAAACAGGTAAGAAATGATGTAGTAAAGCCTTTGACACTGTTTCCCACAGCATTCTCCTGGAGAAATTGGCTGCTTATGGCTTGGATGGGAGTACTCTTCATTGGGTAAAAACCTGACTGGATGGCCGGGCCCAAGAAGTTGTGGTGAATGGAGTTAAATCCAGTTGGTGGTCAGCCACAAGTGGTGTTTCCCCAGGCTCAGTATTGGGGCCAGTTCTGTTTAATACCTTTATCAATGATCTGGACAAGGGGATTGAGTGCACCCTCAGTAAGTTTGCAGACAACACCAAGTTGGGCGGGAGTGTCAATCTGCTTGAGGGTAGGAAGAGTCTACAGAGGGATCTGGACAGGCTGGATTGATGGACCGAGGCCAATGGTATGAGATTCAACAAGGCCAAGTGCTGGGTCCCGCACTTGGGTCACAACAACCCCACACAGAGCTACAGGCTTGGGGAAGAGTGGCCAGAAAGCTGTCCAGTCAAAAAGGACCTGGGAGTGCTGGTCAGCAGCCATCTGAATATGATGCTGTTGACCAACAGCATCCTGGCCTGTATCAGGAATAGTGTGGCCAGCAGGACTAGGGAAGTGATTGTCCCCCCTGTACTTGGCACTGGTGAGGCCCCACCTTGAATATTGTGTCCAGTTTTGGGCCCCTCACTACAAGAAAAACACTGAGGGGATGGAGCAGGTCCAGAGAAAGGCAAGGAAGCTGGTGAGGGGTCTGGAGAACAAGTCTTATGAGGAGCAGCTGAGGGAGCTGGGGTTGTTTAGCCTGCAGAAAAAGATGCTGAGGGCAGACCTTACTGCTCTCTACAATTACCTAAGAGGAGGTTGTAGTGAGGTGGTGGTCGGTCTCTTCTGCCAAGTAACAAGCCATAGGACAAGAGGAAATGGCCTCAAGTTGTGCCAGGGGAGGCTTAGGATAGACATTAGGAAAAATTTCTTCACTGAAAGGGTTATTAAACATTGGAACAGGCTGCCCAGGGAAGTGGTGGAGTTACCATCCCTGGAGGTATTTAAAAGATGGGTAGACATGGTGCTTAGCGACATGGTTTAGTGGTGGTTTTGGCAGCGTTAGGTTGATGGTTGGACTTGAGCTTAAAGATCCCTTCGAACCTGGATGATTCTACAATGAAATAAGTTAGGCTTCTGTACTGCTAGACCTCAAAAGCTTCCATTAAGATCCAGATGGAATAATCATTGAAATGCTCATGATTCACAGCAAAGATTTGATTTCAAATGGGAAATTATGTTACGTCAAAGTAAGTATTTTGGACAGACCTTTTTCTAAGTTTCCCCTGTCTTTCTACATTCTGTAAACAAGTCTAGTAGAACACATACACTCATAAATGAGGTGTTTCATAAATAGACTTAAAGCCAATACTCTTTGAAAGTTTCACACGAGTGTTCACAAGAATGAACTCACGGAATCAAAGAATTTCCACATTCTCTTTCTAAATTTCTATTCTAACGCTTCCCATGTGTTAGAATTGCACTTGAGAGGAAAAAAGTTCAGATGCAGGTAGAAATGCAGAGATTAATTTCTCTAAAAACAGGAGAAATCTAAAGCAGTAATCCCCAACTTTTGACAGTGCACGTGTAAGAAACTGGTATCCCAAGCCTGCATACTATAGAGTGAAGCTGAATATATCTGGAGACAGGTGTGGAACATCTCTATTCATCTAAATGAAACGAAAGATCTTGCATCTCTGCCTACTTCAGAAAAAGAATATAATAAAAAGAATTAAGGCAGATTAAGAGACTCTTTTAGGCAGCTTAAGACCCTTAAGCACACATTCTCAAACCAAGTATTTGTATTATAAGAAGTCTCCTAGTTACCTCTCAACTGTCACTGTTTTCAGTATTGCATAAAGCTGCTTAAACTATAAAGCTGATTGTCAAGGGAATCCCAGTTTGAAGGGATCTTTTGTGGTTTGAAAGGGTTGTGACTTCTGTAAAAAGAGGGCATCAGGTTACTTCAGCAAGCCCTGAATATCAATGACAAAGGAGGAAAAGGAAAGATAACAACTCAGGCTATACTGTCTCTCCCTTACCACTCAGCTAAATTGCGTGGTAGTTACCAGACAGAGCCAAGAAGGACTAGGGCAATCCTTGCTCCCCTGAAGTTACTTTGTTCTCCACCAAATAGTACAGATACTCTGCTGCAGGTCACAGGAAAACAAGAGGTGTCTATGAGCAGTGCTGCTACAAACAGCCCAGGCCACTGCAAGCATCTACTGAAATTTCAGAGGCAAAACCCCCATGTGGATCAGGCATGATATGAAACGTAAAGCAGAGGAAGAAAATGCATGGTATTTACTGCTTGACAACCAGGTTATGTTAATCCAGCTATACATTAATTCAGCCAAATTCCTTTGCATATTCTAGAGCTGATAATATAAAGCCATTCACAAGTTTTTATAGTCACTAAAAATCTTCAAAGTTTTGACTTATATTTTTCAGTGGAAGACAAGTGGGTGATTACATAAAAATTGCCGCAGTCAAATATTCTAAGGTCTAGCTCATGAACTCCAGAAATCATAATAATTGGTTTTCCAGAAGTGAATTAAAATACCTACCCATTCAGTTATATTACTTCGTACTTCCTTTATGATACAAATTTTGAACGCATCAGTCATTTTATTTGAACGTTATCTCTGGATACTTAGGCTCTTACATACTGACACATTAAATTACCTCTTCTGCATACCTCAGTTTGCTTCAGACTTCCCCAATTCAACTGATCCAAGTGTTAACTCTTGTGAACCCACTACTGCCATAATTCTCCCTAGAATCCCATCTAAACTCAAGCTTAGCACATACCTATATAAGCTTCTAACCATACAAAGCATCTTGTTTTCCTGGGCTGGCATCCTTCTTCAGTTCACACACCCCTTTCACCCAAACGTGATCTAAACTAGGTCTCGTCTCTTTTTTTTTTTTTCTCCCAGAACTAGACTGCACTTCCACCTGAGAGGAATGATTGCATAGTTGAACAGATAGAGAACATGACTTTAATATTTACAAATCCATTGCAATACAATAATTGAAGAGTCTGTGGTGAGGCAGTATTCCCAGGAAGGTATGTTCTTACTTGATATTTATTCTTACTCAATATATATTCCTTCGCTTAAGGAACTGTAGCTCAAATTTCCTATCAAAGTCCAAGGCTTAAGTTTTCAAAGCTTTTTCAAGACAGATCCAAATCCCTTATGGAGTTTTGATAATGCCCCTCCTGTTATTAGTCTTTCTCCATCTATCCTGTTCAAAATAAAAATGCAGACTTGGGACCTGACTAAGCGGCATTTCTGAAGCATGTGCTTGAGATACTTAAAAAACATTCTACAGCCTGTTTTTCTCCACCCAAACTGCAAAATACACTGTCACTGCATGCAAAAGTAAAATTTTCTTCCATGTCTGTACAATGCAATCCTCACTTGTACCCTTACAAGAATATAAAACTACTTTTGTCTTTGGGGTAATCTCTGCGCTATTTTTCCTTCTTTCTTTGAATTCACCCATTTCACTCTTTTCTCTCCTGTTTTTACTATTGAATCTTCTGCTTTCCAAGCAAGTTTTAAGTAAATTGTAGGTAGATCATTTAGCTTCGAAGTGCCTCATTTTCTTCCTGAAATAACTGAGGGTATAGTGAAGATTTATAGGTTTACATGAAATGCAGTTATTACAGTGAGTAGCTCCAGAGAAAAGCCTATAAATAAAAATAGGTTGAAACAAACACAGCCTCAGTGTGACAGCCTCTGTAGAAAGGCCTAATCTCAGTTCACCTTCTCTTTGTCCCTTCAACTAGAAGCTACATGATGCTTTCAACAATGCTTAACTGATGAGCAATAAGGGGGGGGAGGGGAGGGAAAAGTCACACAAAGAAGTGCCATCCCTAGCTTTACCTAATAATACCAAAATGATGTCTTATTGGCTTAATAAACTGGTAAGCCACCACATATGTAGTACAGAGTATTGCTTTTCTTTCTCATTTGCGAATTTTTTCTGGGACAGCAGAAAAGACAATAAAGGTTATATACTACTAGACAAATTAGAAAAAGTAAATCAAGATTATATGGAAAATATGCCTGCTGCTTGATAGGTCCATGTTGCACTGATAAGATTTTGTCCTACAACTAACAATAGAAAGGAGAGGACTCTCTTGCTCCCACAGGGAGTTAAATCAAATTAATCAAACAGTTGCAAAAAAAGTTACGGGCTACCCACCTCACTTGTCTGTATCTTTACCTCATACCAATTCAGTTATTTCAGAGGAGCTAAATAGACATGGCTATAACCCTGTTCTTACTCTTGTAAACAGGATGAACAACAGGACTGGAACTGACAGTCTCTAATTACTAGTACGTGCTGGACTTCGTGAGCACTTCACATGAATTCAACCTACCAAAACAACATCTTAAATTATCAAAGAGTTAGAATAATGAGCCTCATGGAAAATCTCCCTGACATAGGTTGCAAGCTCAAAGCTATGTCAAATCACAGCAACAGAAGCCCTTTATATTTATAGTTATGAGCCTCATTTAAGCATGCTTTTGTTTTACACTGATGTTTCTGCTAGCCTGTGCAATGCGCAAACAGAATACCTACCATTGATGGCCAGCTGAGTAAAGAAACTTTGTCAAGTTACAAAATTGTTGTCCGTACAACGTTTCTTGAATACCCACCAGGAAGAGACCTAGATTCCTTGCTATAATTCTGCTTCTGTGGTATATGTTCTGAAAAAGAAAATCTCCAGTTTCTGAAGAAATCTCTGCCCACCACCCTCCTCCAGGATCAATAGGATTCTACTTTATGTAACCACTCTAAGTTTGGCAGCAGGAGCTCTTACATGGCAGCATCTTGCAGATTTTGAGATACAGGAACAGTAAGTTTCCTCCTCAGCAAAATGAAATAGCTGTAGGAGACTCAGCATACCACCTGGGCATTTGAATCTTAACTTTGAGAACATCACCATCAATATCTTGCCAACCTGAACAGTAACAGCCTCTAGAAGCAAATACCTGTGTATGAATACCATGCTCTCAACACTCCTCTTTCGGACCACTCCTGAAAGCTACAGTGTCTAAGTCAACTTTTTCTCATGATCTTTTGCATTAATTTCATAAAAACATATGCAACTCTTACTACTAAAGGACGCCTTCTTGGCTGCCTCAATCCATGGAAGGCCAAGTAACAGGTAAGACACAAAGGCTGTCTTCCCTAAACAATCTGAGTAACTGTCCTTTTGAAAAGCGAAGAAATTAATCTCTGAGACAAACTTCATTTTCACACTTCCAGCTAGGAGTGCCGAAAGCAGAAAATTAATTGGTTTTAATTTGCTGCTTAAGAGTTTTGAGTTTATCTAACATGTTTGTTTGCCAGCCCAGGAACTGGAATTTTGAGTTCTGAGTCTCCTGCATTCCTAAACCTTATGCTTTGACATAGAATGATAAGAAATGGGAAGGAGAGCAATGGGGGTACTCTACTGTAGTCAACTAACCTGTAAACTGAAAGGATAAATTTGTAACTTCATTTTTGTTTCCTAAGTGGCTAAAAGCAGTACATTTTACTTACAATTAATTCTCTTAAATATCTTACTTTAAGAACACTAACTCTACCTGCAGGAATTTCCAGTGATTGTACCATTTGTCATTACAGAAGTACACATTCACAAGCAGTGTGTGTTTACTGATAAACTACTCTTTTCTGGCTCCTTATTTCAAAGCCAGGCCCAGTGTCATCATATTAGTGTAAGATAATATTGCAGACCAACACGATGAGTCAGCAATCAAAACGACGTGTTCTGCCATCCCACAGAGCTTGTTCTTTTGGTTCAAGTCCTGGAATTGCTGGTACATCTCCTCTCTCCCATTCTCCCCTTACTTGCATGTCGCTGCAGAGCTTCAAGATTGACTTACCAGTTGTCAGCCTAGCTTGTTTCAGAAGGAAGGAGGAATTCATGTGTAAAGTACCCTGGGTCTTAGAAACACAGAAACATGTGCTGGATAAGCTTAGTGCCTGGTTGGCTGACTTCACCAGTGAAAAAAGGAAGCTGCTCAATTAACTGGTACCAAGTGAAAAAGAAATTTCAGTTTTCTTTGTCTTTCACTTATTCTTAAAACATTTAGATAGTTCAGCTCATGAGAATCTCATGGTACCCATATTCCTGCTGAGAGACTCTACCTATGATACGCTCGCTGCAAGACCCTTGCGGGCCTTTCCTTCATATTTCAAGCAAGATGTACAATGCATAGTGGGTGGAGCTCATCCAAGAACCCAAACAGTATGGAGAAGAAAGTATTTTCCACATTAAGTAAGACTGAAGGCGTATGGGGCTTTACACTATGAAATGTAATTAAAATAGAAGGGCCACTAAAATGAAACACTTGACGTTCTTTTCACAGTTCTTTTTACCTGAAAAGAAGACAAACAAACCAACAAAAAAACCACACATGGTCCAACTGGTGCTAAAGCCTGTTCCCACATAAAACCTGCCAGCACTGAGTATTATCTATTTCCATTCTTGCCATAAGAATAGCAACAGTATTAGAAACCAAAATTGATCTCATGGTATAACATGTCATGTTGTATGCAATATTTTGTATATTATAACACATACAAACAAAAATAAAAGAGTAGCAAATATGACAGTATAATTATGAAGTCAGACTTGAAGTCCAATAGAAATTCTAATCCAAATCTTCTAAACCAACAAAACTACTTAGGTAGGGTTGTGGGGGGAAGAAGCACAAGGCTTCCCTCTCCAGTTAATCTGTTAAAATGTAAAATAACCACCTTTTGCTTTGGTCTGCAGTATATAAAAATACTACTACGTGCAAAAAAAAAAAAAAATCACACCAGTCTCACTTCTGTAGGGTTGATGATCAACAGAGACAGATGATTAATAACATCTGGACACCATATCGAGAGTGCAGTAACATCTTTTCCAGCATACAGGTGACTACCCTCCCACTCAGTTTAAGATATAATTTAGTAGTGTTGCATGCCCTACACGTCAGAGTACATAGAAATACTAACGGAGCAAATGGACTGTCTTTTTCCCCAGAACATGAAAGTTGTTTCATCTCCAGGCAGAACATTTCTTCCCTGCTTACATCCACTCAGTGTCTCTGCTTTGATGGTCTCATTACATACTTCAATTCTAAAACCAGGGTAAGGCTCTAAAAAAATCACACACTTTTTTTTTTAAGCCCTTGTTACACACAGATTGTTCCCTATAGTTAAAAGGGAGCATAGCTCATTGCCTGGTGAAATTGATGCATGTGCTACATGCAGTAGGGCTTGCGGAAAGTATACTAAGGGAAAACTGCAAACTGCATCCTACCCAGAAAGAGATTTGTTTGTCATAATCATATGGAGTAAAGGCACATGCAACACAGAGCATCACTTCCAGAAAATGAGGGGAAACACACCTATAACCAGTTCTCCTTTCTTCCTTAATCCCTCTTTAAAGCTATTATGCAAAACCAGCGGGAAATAGAGGGACTGACTGACAGGATGCAATAACAAAGTGATTTGATTACTCTGAAGCAGAGCCTTTTCATTAAGTTTTTAGCTTTACAACACAGGATCTATTACAAGAAGGGTCATTACACTTCTTTGTACCAAATGGACCAAAGGTCCATCCTATTTGATGTGTCCTTGTATTTATAAATCTTACATAAGTCCCCTTTTCTTTACATGCATTACATATGTATACATACAAATACAAGCTCCTCAACATCTGATTATTCAGAACTGTAGTTTGAACCATCTCTTTTTACACTAAACCAGCTATGCAGTCTTTCAAATAGATACCATATCCTTAAATATTAGTCATTCATATTCATGTAATTGAGAAGGAGCGAGTACCTAGCAATTCCATTTGGAGAACCAAGCATCTTTGAAATGTATTTACAGATGGTTTTCTCTCCTCCTTGGGAATGCTAAGTACTATCAGTGCAGCAATAAAAACCTCAACTACAAGAGCTCCAATTCTATTGCAATGCAATGGTATTTGATTTCTATTATTTAATGGAAAGATGGGAAAGGCTACAACAGTCATACTGTTCTCGCAGAAACTGCATTGGGGGGGTGCGGGGGGAGGATAAGTGCCAGGTTTAAACACTGAATAGCAGCACAGCCATATGATTGCTAGATCTCCAGAAATACCAGAGTACCATGAACCATGCTGGATGAGGTGTTTACTTTGGTCACCTGAGCACTTGGTAGCACCACCATTCCAAAAATTAAGGGCCCACAAGAACTCATTTGTGATTGGCACTCTGTTCCATATGAGTTATTACTGTTTGGCCCCACATATTTCATAAATTCTGTAGGCAAAAAATAAGCAAGCAGCAGCATTCAAAAGGTTAATGAGAAACAAACAGATGAACTTCACATAAGTGATGCACAAATCCTCAATTTCCATTCTGCTACCTCTACTTCCGCTAACAGCAGCAGAAGCAGCTTTTTACTTACATATTCATCATTCCAGAGCTGACTGAAATGCAGAGAAAAAAACTAGACAAGATTTATGAAAATATGCAGACTTCTATTGAAGATATTGTATGAGCTATATTTTTTGCCCATGCTAAATATTTTCCAAATATTTTATCTGGTTTAATTAAAAAAAAAAAAAATGTATATCTCCCTCCCTAGAAATTCTAATAGCTTTGCAATGAAAGGGGCTTTCTAGTGCTATTTAACTAACATTTTCCAGCACTATAGATCGTTATTTAGCAAGCATTTTTTACTGTGCAAATGGCAGGGGGAGAAGACAAAAAAAAAAAAGAGGAAGTACAAAAGGGATACAAATAACAAGCACAGACTTTACAAACACCACACTCCTTATGCACCCTGTACTCACATTTTAGCTTTTTTCCCCAGCTCAAAAAAGCAAGCAGGAGACAGACAAGGAAACAAGGGGCAGACAAACCTTTGGACTTACCTTTTGTGTGGTCCCTCTGTAAACTTCTCAGAAAGAAATTTAAATTCCGCCAGCTGGATTTGATTCTTTTTGCTTTTCTCTTTCTCAAGTCACACCGAAGCAAAACAATTAGTTTTCAGAGGTTCCATTTACTGCTCTTCCATCCCCAGCAAAATGCGTCCAGGAGACTATGCCAAAAGTAAGCCCAGAACTCAAAGGCAATTGGAAAAGGGAGCGTAGGGGGTTGCTGAAGGACCAGATTGTGAAATTCAGAAGCTTGAGCACAGAAATATCCTACTGTACAATATACCTGGCTTCTTGCTCACCAAAAAACTGTAGTGCAAACTGTCAGTAGTAGCCTCCAATAGCTGCTGCGTGTGCTGCAGATGGTATGTCTCACTGTTACCTTCCCAGATGGGTAGAGGATTCAGAGAGCAGCAAAACCAGGGGGTCGCCTCCAAACCAGGTGGATTGCCAGCCACTCATTCACTCAGTCCAATTAATCAAGACAAGAACAGCTCAGTCACCAGAGGTATCTCCTTCCAGGGTGCACAGGATTATGGCAAGGTTATTAATCTTGCTTTGCTGCATCCCCCCCACCCCCTACATTCAGCAGCCTGCACCGAGATGATTGCCAGCTCTGTCTCTGTCCCTGTTCTACTGCATTTTGCTCAGCCCTCTGTTGCTGCAAGTGAAACACAGAGGAGGGAGGAATACTAATAAGGTGGTTAGCTACAGTTTCTTTAAGGCATTCTACATACTGTGTGTGCGTACGTGCATGTGTGTGTGTGCATTTTCCACAGGGCGATCTGGATTTCTTTGCAGCTGAAATAGGACCTGTTTCTACATCAAAGTCTGAATTAATCTGGATTATCACTTAATGAATATCAGAGCCAGCAACTGTATTTTACTTAAGATAAGAGGAGGGTACTAAATGGTCTAGAAGATTAGGACGGCAGTAGTGGATACGGGGAGGACGGAGTGGGGGGCTGGGTGTAGAAACCACACTACACCCAGAGGAGTGCATTAGGTTAGAGAATTTGTTCCAAAGCAACTCATTTTAGCACTATTTTAGAAGTCATTCTTGTATCCTGTAGCACTCAGAATTTTAAAATCAGCACTACATTATCCATCTCTAGATTAGACAGCAATATGCAGAGTTGAGTAAATATTTTTAGAAAGGAGAGGATTTCTGGCAGGAAAAGAAAAAATTAAAAAGTCAGCGGAGGCAGACATCCAGCACTGCATTTATGAAGGTGCTTGAAATTCCCTCCTTTACTGAGAATTGTTCTGCTGAAGCCTTTCACGTGTGAAACGAGTTCAGAGTTCTCAGTTTAAAAGTCAAAACAGATTTTTCCATGTATTGTCTAAGTAGCTGACCTGCATTGGTACATGAACCTGGGTATTCTCTTGTGGCAAGCACGAGTCCTAGCTGTAATTCACTCCCATGAGATACAAAACCAGTCATATTGCCTTTGCTTTCCCACAGGTAATTTGGAACCTCTGCATCAGGTTCAGGATGCAAGCATTGCTGTCTCACATGGCATCCATAATTCCAACTTCTTACAGCAGATGACACTTTGAGACTCCTTCAGGAACCTGAAAGCAAAAATAAACCATTATTCAGAGTCAGCTTGGGGATTATTACAGTAAATTATAACTATGTGGGACTAGTGAGGAACCGGTTCATAGGTCTGAGTAACCAAATAAACTTGACAGAGCTCCCTATTGAATGGGCTACATGAAATGATTTTGGTGCTTCATATCACAAAAAGAGCTACCACAGCAAGATCTAGTAACTGATCTGTGATTGAACACGCACAGAGATGGGAATGCCTGTGTAGTTTTAGACAGCCCATCCATAGGCTAGCTGGCAAGGAAGCCTGGATGCACTGACCACGGCAGTATTACTGTTTCTGTAGCATACAGGACTGCAGTCTAGTACAGCACTGTCCATAAGCACTGTTGCCACAATATTTAATACTAACACCAAGTAAAAGCCTTCTACTGGTAAATAAACCCTGCAGTTTTGACAGCTGGTGAACTCACAAAACCACACAGCACAAAAAGGCTGGATCTCCACAGTATCTGGAAAGAGAAATATAGGGCACTGTAGGGAACTGTTTCAGAAGACGGAAGACCAGCCCTGTTCCACTAATCACACATAGTCACTTGGGCTTTTGTTGGCTTTTTCAGCTTAACTTGCATTATAATTTAAACCTAAAATGATTTATTTATATGAAAGTCCACAGAACTAACAGGAGACACTGTAAATTTTAACTGTTTTTTTTCTTTGCTGAAAGTATTTCTTTTCTCTTCTCCACAACCCATCTTATTCCCAACACTGCATGACACCTTGTCTTTCTGTTTAAGGTCCATAAGTCAAGAAAACAGCAGTCTCGTTCATCCACAAACGTAACCAGGCCTATCCACATAGGAACATGAGCAGCCATAGTAGCTTGGACTGAAGGTCCACATAGCCAAAATTTTGTCTGTGTTGGTCACTGTCACAGACAACCATCAGATCAAGTGAAGCAAATAGTGGTATTTCCTCAAGTATGTTGTCCCAACCTTTAATTATCTGCGCCATAAGGAGTTGCAAGGTCAGAGACAGGAACGCTCTGCGCACTGGGGTATACCACTCACAGCTTCATAATCTTCTGTCATATCCTGCCTCGACTCACTTCTTCATGCTGAGAAGCCCTGATGTATTTAGCTGTCCTTCATATTGACTTTGCTCTATTCACTTGAACACTCTTGCCACTAACCTTTTCCACCTTGCGCAGTGTCCAAAATGCCACAGGCATGCCACAAGCTTAGAGCACTACATTGATACTTTATGTTTTGAGAACACATCATCCCAGAACACATATTAATGAAGCTAACGGTTTATCTTCTACTGTGGCATAAGCAATTTGGTTACTCTCAGAATATTAACTTTATAGTGACATAATGTTTATAGTTCTAACTAGTCAGCTAAGCTTTCATAAGACAGACCTCATGTTTAGACCTAAATCCATGGTGGACAGCCTTTTTCACCATCTTAAAGTTGTTTTTCTAGGTGCAGCCAGAATGTGTTGAGTACATAAAAAAAAAAAAGGTTACACCAAAGCTAATTAAACCAATTTACACATATAATGTTTACAATCCATGGGACTGGAACAACAGCAAAAAGAACTAAACTGACTTGCATTCTAATTTCCATTTCCATGACACAGATTACGTGTTAAAGATGAGAGAAAAAAAATTGTGTTGTGCAAGAATAAATTATTGTTTAGAGTATCTTCCAAGTATTGCTTATCATAATCCCAAAGGTGCAGGCAAGGACCTCCATCCTACCTCATCTGTCCTTACAACTGTGTTAAAAACCATACCACCTGCTAATCACTTTCATGTTAATCAAAAGGAAAAAACATCCTTTGCACTTCAAAGGATTGGTTGCTTTTTGGTTTTGTTTTTTCCCCCCAGGGGGCAGCACGTGTAGCATTTTGGACAAAACATCTCATCACTCCCCTGACTACTGCAGTCTTAGAAGCATCTTGGTTCATATTCCCACATGATGCTTAAAACAAAGGCAGTTTGACAAAATAATATGAACTGGGCAAATATAAGACTGCTCGTCCCTCTTCTCCCCCCGCAAAAAACCCCAAACCTTACTTATTTCAACTGTGTCACTCTGGTCCTCACCTAACCCAGATGAATTTGATGACTTGTCAGTTAATATCACAACTCTGAAAACAACTTCTGAAATTCAGCGCAAGATAAGCACACAAGCTTATTGCTCAGCAAAGCCCTCAGTAGCGAAAACACTGACCCAGCATGCACGCACACACACAAAGACCCTCCAAAGTCCCTCAAAGACTTTTTGCAGTGCTTCACTTGGTTTTCATTATGCTAACCTGTTTTGATTTAGCAAACCCCAAATCCATATGCTGTTTGTCAGCCCAGCCTCCTTACTTACTCTTAATTTTCAGTGACTTTGTCAAGGAAATATCATATTCAAGACTACAATTTCCACACTGAGAAAGCTATTAGCAAGACCATGGCAGGGGTGAAGGATGATCCAAGAGGCTCATATAGACAGGCTAAGGCTGTCACCAGGTATGACCAGGCACCTCTGGCTGATGAAGTTTGAGGTGTTACTGCTGCTGGCTCTCTACACTGCCCAGATGAACACCACAGTAGCAATCATCAAATACACATCAGTTTCTCAGCCACCACATTCCTCGTCCCAGTCCTAACTTAAAGCCAGAATCAATGGGTGGTCTAAATTTATATGCTGGCCTACAAACTGCAGGGACTGTGAAGCAGCCAGGTGTGGTTATGCTGCCTCTTTTAGAAGGCAGTGGCAGCTGTTCTACAGAAGCCCAGCACCCACTGCCACTGTTTGACTGAGGCACCTTCGGCGCTGAACTGGACAATACTAAGAGCACTGTGATCACTTCTAAATGAACCTTTCTCCCAGGAGTTGTGAAGCCTACTTGTAACCAGAAAGATTTTCAGGAGGTTGGCGGTGAAAGCAAGTGGAAAAGTAGACAAGCAAGAGAACATATTATCTGGAGGGGGAAAAATTAATTATTGGAAAACTCCTAAAATGTTTGTAAAGTTTACATTCAAGACAAACGATAAACAGATGTCTACTGTGCTGTGTATTTTGTATAAAGTATAGGGTCAGGGTCTATACAATCCTGTTGCAATAGGCATATTAATAATAGTAATAATTATTTAATCCTAAACCTCTCTTCTTCAGGGAGAAAGTACAACAGCATAACTACAGCAAACAAATTATTCATGTTCTTTACATCTTAAAACTCACCGCCATAGGCTAGTGAGCAATACAAGTGAGTTCCTCAGAGTCTGAGAAACACACTAGGTATTATATTTAGGTATTAACTGCCCTAAAATAAAGATAGCCACAACATATAGTGGCATTCATTCATTTTTTTAACCAACTTCTCTGGCAAATTGAGCCGTTTTCATTGTAGATATTTTTTGTTCCAGCAGAACCTTACCTTCAGATTCCAACCTTCTGCCTAAAAATTTATTCTAATTCAGTGCCTCAAGCCTGTGATTTCAAATTAATCCTTCAATGCTGAAATACAAATCATAATCACCATGATTTTGTGCTATTTGGCTCCTATTATTTGAAGACAGATTTTCCAACCCATATACCCATCCTAGGCAGAAAACTCAATTTGATCACAAGTTAGAAGTTAAAAAAAAGTACATTTCCTTACCTTTTCCCTTTGGGGGAAAAAAAAAAAAAAAAAGGTTTAAAACCTTATTTTGAAAGCATCAAAAAGAAAGGATATTTTAGAAGCTTATATTTCATCACCATAAACATTAAAATAAAATCAAAAAACTATGCCCACAGACTCCAAACTCCAAAATTCTCCATAGATGTTCCCTCACCATCCCCCAAAGGAAATTACATTTTTTCCTCTGGCCAAGAAAAAGAAGAAAATACTTTAAGGATAGTGACATTGCCTGCATTTGCCCTGACTTTCTTCTCACAGAGGCATCAACTCACATCCACTGCTGCAAGCAGAATACTCCAACAGACAGAACTAATATGACCACTCTTTTTACATTTGCTTGCCTTTATCTGTGATGGTTATTATCTCTCTTCCTCTCTGTAGGGAGAGAGGTTGCAAGAATTAAAGGGTGAAGTGTGTCTCTTATCAAAAACAGAATTAGTCAAATTGTTTGTCTGGATTTTACTCCCACATCATTGAGCACTTGCTAAAAACAGCTGGATTATTGAAGTACACAGTCAGCCTTAAATACTGCATCACTGTTTAAGAAACAAGATGAAAGTTACTAAAGTAAAACTAAATACTTTCAATTGATTTATTCTATACTGAAGAAGCATTGATAGCAAAAAGATCAGGGTATTACACTATTACATTTCAGTTCCCTAGAAAATTTTTCTTTTCTAAGCAGCAAGGAGATTTTAATTTAATTCTTTTTAGCTGGTCATAAATCTCTTCATGACCTTTAACTTAACATACATTCAGGTAAAAAAAAATTAAAACCAAAAGAAAAATTGGAATCTGTGATTACTACATATATCTTAAACAAGTATTTTGAGTCTCAAATGCTTTAATTCTCCAGGAGCTTTGACTATCCTCTCTGTACCCCTTGTGCCCATCAGCAGTTTATTATTTGCACTGACTCAAGTTTTACTGACTGCAATTAAGAATGCCTGAGGGACAGTTTCATCAATATTCCTGCTCTTGAGAGACTGCCATTTTCCGTCCAGCCCCAAGTCCAGTTTTCCTTTCAAGTCTCAGTTGTGTGCACAGGAATTCAGCAAACCAACTTGAGACTCAGTAGGGGATAGGCATTGTTAATGAGGAAAAATATCAGGATAAGGGAAAAATTAGCTTTATTTTATCAAAAAAGTGTGCTTTCTATGTTTATCTGCATAGTCTGCAGACTGACTCTAGCTGACTACCAAGACGATCTCGAGAGTTCAAAGTGTCTTCTATGTTTACAACTGTGCAGTATTTTAGAAAGTTTTTGTAGAATATTTACAAAGCTGCAAGCAGACACACCAATCATTAAAATTTGCTTGCATGCAAAAACAACCTACAGTGAATCAAAACAAGAGGAATGATTAAAAATCCCTAATTTCAGGATTCACAAGGACAAAAAGACCTGAGCCTTTATGAGTTTTACGTATATTCAGAAGAGTTCTGTGATAGCAAGCCTGCTCCTTCACATATCAAAGTCACATTGAAATACGGTATTTTAATACTTTCTAGCTTAACGCAAGCAATGCCTGAAATATGACATTTCACTTTACAATGGGGACAAAGGCTTGTGAGAGCCTAAGAGGTCTGCAGCTACTGCCGAAGTTACAAAATAAAAGCTACTTTAGCCTCAAAACAGAGATAGCTATGCTAACACATCTATTGGGATAGAAAGTAATCTAACGTTGTCCACAACTGCCCTTGCAAGACTTTAAGCGTTAGTGCTCTCCATGAAGAAGAAAGTTGGCACATTAATGGGGAAAACCTAAAGGAAAAAAAAAAATCTAGTTACATGTTTAGGCTGATCTAGTAATTAGATTTGGTTGTTACCTTGGCAATTATCTCATTAATTTCAGATCTGTTATGTCCATCTCTTTCAACCAAGTTCACCTCTCAGTTACTGCTCTCTAATGTACATTCACCAGCTTGCAGTCTAATTTTAAAGTCTGAGCAATAGGGTCTCCATCACTTTTCATGGGAGACTTTTCCAGAGTCTAATAGATCTCAAAGTTAATGCTGTAAAGAGCCGCTGCACTGAGTTCTGTTACCTCAAAAATGCATATGCTAATAGAGGCTGTTACAGACTTAGACAACTTATTTTCCTATTAAACATTTATTGTCAGCCATTACATCCATGTCCCTCACGTGCACTGAAGCATTTTTTTATACAAGAATTTCCTTTACTCTTCTTACTAACACCTACATATCACCATGGGCAACAGATAGTAAAAGACTAGCTTTTCTTATACTAAATTTTAAGCTTACAGATGATAGAAGAGAACAGATTGTTTCAGAATTCAAGTTAAGGCTGTTTGGTTTTTTGTGTTTGTTTCTTTTTTCCTCCTCACTCAGACCAGTGCAGCACTTCCAAGTATATGCTTTAGCAATAATAATTTTAATAACATTATGATACCTACAGATGCATCAGAACAAATAGCATTTAACTATCCTTAAAGACAGCAGTCCTTTCACTTGTGGTCATACATCTACATGCAAGCTTATCCTTTCAGGTTTCTTTTATAGTCACTGTTAAAAAGACCTGATACCTCACAGCACTATCATTTCTTTCATTTTAGGCTTCTACATTTGGGAGAAGGAGACTAGACCCTCCAAGACCCAGGAGTGCTTGAGTGACCAGCTCAGACCTAGATACCTTCCATGCACGCGCTTACGTTTGGAGTTAGCAGATTGATAGCAAGGGTTAATCTGCAGTCACTCTACAGAAAGTATCCTGCCGTATACATTGCCTAGCAAATAGATAAGCTCCCTCTAAAGACCGAGAGGTCCAATGACTGTTGGTGCCAACCATGAGAAACAAATATTTCTTGAGGGTTTAACCTTAGAGAATACTGTTTTAAAAGTTATTTGTCTGTTCTTGTTAATGCTATCTCTGTATTCTTTGTCAGTCCTAGAGCAGGAACACGATGTCTTCCTCTGCTTGGCAATTTTTGTTCTATACCTATTTGGCCTGGATGATCCGGAGATAAAGGTTTCCCTGTACTGTGATCAATACACAGACTCACATCCCATTTCTGCCTCAATCACCTGCATGCCCTGGAGTCTCCTGCAATTACTGAAAGCACAGTTAAGAGAACCTGAAGAGGTTCACCAAATATATTTTGGAGATGCAATGAAAACTGATAAAATTGGATATGAGCTACCTCTATTAGCTGCCATTGTGGTGAGCTTGTTCTTTCTGCCATGGGTGAGAGAAATAAAAGAAAGAGCAGGGGTGGGAAGGAAGAAGCTGTTACAGAAAAACTTCTGCACAGATTCTGGGAGAGAGAAGTAATGATATCTCGGAATAGACACAAAATACACCAGAGAGCATTGATTGGAGTGGTAGCGTAGAACAGAAAAATCAAAGGCGAAAATGGTGGGGGGAAGGAAAGATGGAGAAGCACGTAGCAAATCAGCCAGTTTGAAAACTTGTGACTAAAAGTGAAACCCCAAAGAAACAAATACAGGTTTCACTTGAACAGAAGGCTGAACGATTAAGCAAGAGACAAGCACAATTAAAGACTTTGGAAGTTACAGTACAAGAGAAGAAGTAAAGATCTCAGAAAAACTTTTAGGAATATATCCTTGTTTAGAATACCTCCGAACAATCCAACCAAAACTCACCTCCTCCCGTACCACACTACTCAATATAATAGTGTTCACCAAAACCAAGTCACATCCATTCGAAGACTCACTGGGGTTCACTGGTTACCCAGCTGCTATCACTGGGAGCTTGTTACAGAACTTTGTCTCAAGACCAAAAAAAATACATAATTTAACTTTAAGTGCAGTTGACTTGTGAGGGAAAAAGAACATTTGCTAAGTTGTCTTGACTAATTCAGGAGAAAGAAGACAAAACTTTCTTAAATCTAAACTTAATTTAGGCCCATTAGAGGGAAACAGAAAACTGGCAGAAAACATAGCTCTTGAAGGCGTATGTACCATGGAAACAAAAATAGCCATTGACTAACTTCTAATCAGGAGCTGAAAGTTATTTTACATCATAAAGAAGTTTTCACGAAGAAATGAAATTTCACTAAGAGATGAAATTAAGCTAAATAAAAGTTTACATTGTAAAGCACAAAACACGCATGATAATTAGATCATTTTCAACTCTGGAAATGTCATTCAGAGGAAATAGTGTAAACTCTAGCATAGATCTCACTTTAAATGAGACTAGACAAAATAATAATACAATAGTGAGTAATCTGAGGGTGATTCATTGCTAGCTCCCATGATCCAACAGAGAAAAGCCAAACAGCTGAATGGATTCTTCATAAAGACATGAATACAGAAGAAAAACAAGGATTTTGTTGCCACATGGGGTGTTAGAAAGACTCCAACAAGAAAGTGTTGTTCATTTCTATTTGCCTTTTCAGAAGGACTACATGCCAAACTATTAAGGAGGTGTTGATTATACCATGCATAACCAAGGTCACTTGATTACACCATTCATTCTAAGCAAAACCAAAAATTCTTAAAAATACTTTCTCATTTGACAGTTTAGAATTTTACAAAACTGTAGCACTTTTGGATTACAAGTCTGCTGTCAAGTACGTCCTTCAGGCTAAATGTTTCAAGAAAATTAATTCAGAAACTTCAGAAAGCAAAAATTGCAGTAAAAATAATTTGATTTGCTAAGGACAGCATTACAGCTAATCCACTGAATTTTTCTAGCATACTTGGCCTTTTGAATAAGATTTTTAATTTAGCAGGCAGGTCTCTTCCAGCATCAGAAAGTTTCTGTCATCTGTATTTTGAAAGCATTGTGAGCTTGTAAGACAAACATGTAAAACCTAAATATACGCATTTCAAACCCATTCAATGGAGAGTTACTATGAACTGGAAGCTAGGTCACGCTGGCGAGCAAAAATGCACAGGCTGAAAATACAGGGAGGGGGAAGAACCAAAAATTGCAGGAACATAAAGCTGAGTTTGCACTAAGCGCTAAGAGAGAAAGAGACAGTGAATGTCACAGAAGTCCAAGAGACTAGGGTGCTCCTCTAAGAATTAGAAGCAGCAGGCAAAGAACTCCTCACAGCGAGGACAAGCGCGGGTCCCCTGCTGCCCCAACGCTTAGCCCAGCCGGTGTCCTCATACAGAAGGAGCACACGTTTTCCCGCCTAGTATTTCCTCACAGTTATTTCTCGGTACTGCGTTACAGCAAATACAATAAAGTTTTACACAGTCTTTGAACGCAGAAAATTCACCTTCAGAAGAGGGCTCCAAACAACATAAAGGTTCCCTGAGTTTAGCAGTTTAAGACTCCTGAAGAAGAGGAAGGATTTTATACACCTATCTTTTTTCGTTTCCGTGCATCATCCCATGGTCAGCATTTCCCATTAGTTAGCAAAGGCAACTTAAACACAACCTCACATGCGCATTCCTCACCAGTCCTGCACTCTGACTCCTCACACGCTTCTCAGCAGCCTTCCCAAAAAGTACCTTCCCCAGAATCAGAAGCTTTTCCCTCAAACCCCAGGAAGCACATAACCCTGCTGCTAGGCCTGAACGAGACACGCACGGCTCCACGAGGCACGGCTCCACGAGGCACGGCTCCACGAGGCACGGCTCCACGAGGCACGGCTCCACGAGGCACGGCTCCACGAGGCACGGCTCCACGAGGCACGGCTCCACGAGGCACGGCTCCACGAGGCACGGCAAGAGGGGAATAAAAAACATTCCCCATTACCTCAAGCCCCTTTGATCACCACAAGCTCCTCGACTTTCGATCGCCTCCTGACTGCATCTGAAAAGCTGCTCCTGCCCCCACCCAGCTGGGCACTGATGGCCATAAGCACCGCCCCCCCCCCCCCCAGCCGTGCTCCCCTAGCCTGCAGCCCACCCCTCACAGCTGCCAGCAGTCAGGGTGCTGGCACAGCTTGCGCTAAAGAGCATGAAATCCTTCCATCGTGGCTCCAGCTTCTCAATCTGAAACGTTCTGAACTGCTGTTCCACGTGTAAAATGGGTATCATGTTACCTACCACCTTTATTAAAGAAGAACAGAGGAAAATTACAGTGGAATGTTAATATTCATTGAGCTCTCAGATGGTCTAAGGATAAACCCCATGGAAAAGCCTGTTGCTTAATAATTCTGTTCCCAGGAAAGCGCTTGAAGCACTTGCAGTGAATAAGACACAAGGTCAGGCACAGCAAAAACACAAGTTTAACAGCATATTGAATAAGCATGAGGCACGCAGTCACCGGCATAAAAACACGCAAAGGTTATTCCTATTCCTACAGCTCCAGCTAGGCCACAAGGAAGCCTGTAAAGGCCTGGGCATCTCTGAGGTGTTAGAGCTACTTAAAGTTACATTGCTTGTGGGCTAGTGGGCACCTTTCCTGTGCCCACTGCTTCCACCCCTTAGGTGGCCTTAGGAAGTCATCCAAACTTTTTGTGCTTCAGTTATGCATATGTAATAAAAGCTAACGTTACCTTGGGGGGGGGAAGGGGGGCGGGGAAAAAAAGCCCTATACGCTCTGTTGATAAAATTCAAGTTCAGAAAGATTGTATTTCTCATTAATGAGAGAAACATGCTTGTCATTTCACAGAAGAAAAATACTGGTTCTATATGTTTAACCTCAGGCTTTTAAAATAGCCATTTCAGCAAGTGATTGCCTCACACGTGCTGACCTTGATCCTCACATCTCCGAGCTCTTTATGAGTAATCAACAGGCTGAACTCTAAATGGGAGTTAGGTGACAGATTGTTTTCCCTAGTATAAAAATGCAGCTCTCAAAAGAGAAAAGCTGCTATTGTTCAACCAAGCACAATACTGACTGTATCTGAAATGGGGAAAAAAAATATCTCTCATATATTCACAGGTACAGTGAACTTGTTGGAATTGTATGTGGTGCACACTTTACTCCAAAGTTAACTAATCAAAATCAGCTTCATCCCCACATATCCTCTCATCTACCTAAACTGACTACAGATATATAAATACTCTGTACCACTTTGTCTTCATTAGGATTTCAGGTTTTATGTCCACATTTACTTTTACAATGGACAATGCAGCCCAAGTAGCAGTTTTGGAAAAGAAATGACGAAGAACTAAAGGGAACCAAATCTTCAGAGTAAACATTACCATCTGAGCTTCAGCTACGACTTCCACCATTCTCTCTCTCAAAAAA
This sequence comes from Fratercula arctica, assembly GCA_947846985.1. NCBI lineage: Eukaryota > Metazoa > Chordata > Aves > Charadriiformes > Alcidae > Fratercula > Fratercula arctica. The sequence goes on along the minus strand of CANTUZ010000005.1, from coordinate 49,540,193 downwards.
AAAAAAATGAAATGAGATCTCTAACAGATTATCTTACTGTCATGACCTGTATCCACCCAAGAGGTGGGACCTCCCATCGCACACCTAAATGCCTTTCCAAGCACCGATGCAAAGAGAGTCTCACTCTTAGCAAGTCACTGAAACTTTTTGTTGCTGCATCTACGTGTTGCGTGAAGAGCTGTCACACCAGTTCAGAGTCACTGACCCTCCTGTCTCAGGTATGACAGAGTCAGCTTTTAGGACACAGCGTTACCCCTTTTTAATGTTTTTATATGCTGTTGTTTAACTACCCTATGACATTTTGTTACAGGCATTTAATTTCGTAATTAAATTTTCTGAAATTCTACCAGATGGCTGTAAAACAAAAAAAAACTATAAAAAAGTTGACAGTTCCTGTTTAAAGTTTAGAAGAGTGTATTGGGCCTGAAGTGGTTTAAGTAGCAGGAGCTGCAGCAGTGCCCGGTGTGGAAGAAAGGCATGAGCCGCCCCAGTCCAGTCACAACAAGTTCCAGATGGCTCCAATACTGGTGTAAGCAACTTAGTGAGCTCCAAAATCTCCACAGTGGGTGATCCGTGCTGGGGCTGGGACACTCCCGAGGGACTGCAGCCATGGGTGACCCGAGGAGCAGCAGACAGAAACAGTTCTGCACTGACCCCAGCCCTCTGCGCCACCCCTCGCCGCCCCAAAGGAATTGGGGTGGACTGGGTGTAACAGGGGGCAAAAACCAAGGGAAGCTGGGCCTAGGAAGTGGGGAGGATAGGCATTTGACTTAAACTGAGCTTGGGGAAGGTGAGGGACAGGTCTTTTCCTCAGGGTTTGTTTTGTTGTGCGCATTTTCCTCCTTTCTGAATACTCAAACCAGCGATTAAAAGTTTGTGTTAGTTGGCAGTAAGATACAGTAAAAATTCTTCAAGTTGATTCTGTTTTGCCTGTGACAGAATCCATAACACTGTATGTACCTCACTACCAATCCATACTAACCCGTCTGCACCTTGCTGTGAATCAGCCACTGGGATCACAGATCACACAGTGTATCGACTACATCAATTATACAGACAATATATTCTTTGAAAAAGAAACACTGAGGTAGTTCTTTCCCAAAAAAGCTCATGTATTGCATTTTTTAAACCTGATATTTAAATTACTTTTTAAAAGACTATTTTTCTTAGTGCTGACTATTTAGAAAGGCATATTTTCCCTAAACAAACTCATCCTTGATCCCTGTTTAATTCACAATTACTGGCATTTCTGAAATTAGTGAACACCTACAATTCAATGGCCTCATTGAGCTATTCCGGGTTTAGAAGCCGGAGCTGATTTCTCATCTGTCACTCATCATCACCATTAAATTCTGTTTGAGCATCTTCATTGATTCCACATCTGCAATTTTGCATACTAAGTAAATTTTATTATAAAATCAGGTTCTGCTTTCCAGTGTAACTGTAAGAAAATAACACGTAAGAGGAAAGGAAACCATTTTAGCTGTAGACTCACTTCAGTAATAAAATTCAAAGTCTCACCGGCTTCCTGGGGGATTACTGTTTAGATCAAGTGTGTTTTGGTAGACTTACACATTTAATCACCCCCAAAGAACCAAACTCTCCTTTAAAATGCACTTCTCCTTGATATCTGGAGCCAGAAATAACAGTCAAAAATAAAATTTCAGAGAGATTCATTTCCAGTCAGGACTTGTGGAATACTAAATATGGTATAGAGAGATTTGTATTACTGAAAGAGACAAAGACATTTAGATAGTCATGATAGTACAGTACCCCAAAAAGTACTTTGTTTCCTTACCTATTCAAGAAGAATGCATATGTACGCTGTACAAAAACCAATTGGAAGTGTATAAAATACAGTGCTTTCTGCATCTGTTTTTTACCTCTCTATTAATTTGTAATTATCTGGTCCTATATTTCTGTAAACATCTTGAAAATATTACCCTTATTATGTCTTGAAAAGAGACAGACGTTAGTAACTGAAAATGGCCAGTGAAGAACTGGGACCTGATGAGCTGGAATAACTTAACTAAGTTGCAGAGTACTTTGTAGGGCATTCAAGAAAAAAGCTTGGATTTTCTAATGTCCAGTTTCTCGCTTAGGTACAAAACCGTCCACATTGTAGCTTCACTCTGTTGCAATGCTATCAGCAGCATAGCATCTGTTTGCAGAGACAAAGGCGTATCTTATCAAAGGTTTTCAGGCATGTACCTTCTAATTAGTTGCCTAACTCTCAATGAAATTAATAGGATATAAACACCTAAGGAATATAAGGTACTTTACCTACAGCCCCCTCCTTAAAGAATCCAAATACAAAGAAAAGTCATTATAATTATCAGTCAGATGATGAATGTCCTGGTAAGAAACATGTGGCCTTGTGATGTGTGAGTAGAGTCCTTAAAGTACACTTTCTTTATGCGAGTGAAGAAAATGCACGTATGTAGCAGTAAAGCCTGGCCACAGTTGTAAAGACTTTCCTCTTTAATATAGGGTTGAAAGCAAATTGATTTAACACTCCAGTAGCAACCAGTTATCTCCAGGCTCTCCTATGCCTGCCAGCAACCCTGTCCCTATCTCCACTCATCAGAGGCACAATACTGAATTAGAAGGATCCTCTGGTCTGACCAAGTGCAGCTATTCTTGGGTTCTGTGTTTTCTTGCAGTATTTGATACTCCAATCTTCATGGGTATTCCTATCCACTTGAAGGTCTATACATTACTGTGAAAGGACCTAGGGTCCAAAGGAGAGTTTGCTTAATACAGACTTCAGCAGTGACAGACATCTAGGGCACAAGATGTCCAGAAGAAGTTGACTGAGTTACTGTAAGATACATTGCCTTGTTTTTTGTTATTATCACAGCTAACACCAAACTGTTGGGTTAACTTAGATTAAGTTCAAGTCATCTTAAAAAAGGTCACAGCATTCAGCCTTACACTGCATTTTTTGCCAATGTTTTCCATGTTTCCCATTCCATTCACCCTTCCAGACACCAAATTATATTTTTGTCTCTATGTTACTCCCATGTTGAAAGCTCCTCATTTGCAAATGGCAATCTTTCTATGAGGCAGCAGGCTCACGTTTGGCAAATTGTTATCCTTATGGTTATCTCCCACTTTCTGACACTAAAATCTTACCTTCATCAGAGAGCTTTTGATTCCCTCCTTTCTTACAGGAGATAGAAGCCCTTATATACCTCCTAACAACAGGTTTTCATTTTCTTTATGCTCACAATAGATTTCAGCTTTCTTCCCTCCAGCCCTACCAATTCCTCTATTATTTTTCAGTGGTGGTAAGAGCTCCTGCATCTGTCACTCCCAGTCACTGTCATAGTTCGGCATCACTGCATCAGCTATCTACCCTCCAGACAGTTTACAGCACTGACGTGGGGAACCACCTCTCACAACCAAGTGCACTACTAAATAGCCCTCTCTCTTTTCTTTCTAAGCAACTCCTGCACGCCCTTTCCAGCTGTCCTCCTTGCTCTTCATAGTCCTGGTACTACACAATTGATTTCTAGAGATGTTACACCCCTCATACAGTTGGTATCAAATATCACACACCATGTTTAACAAATCTTGATAACTTCAAGATATGTTTCTCTGTTCTTCCTCTTCTTGCAAATATTTACTTCCTGCAAAAATTCTGTTGTGCCCTGTAAATCAGTATTGTGGGTTTGATTTTAAAAAGTCATGATACCTTTGTGAAAACTACAGGTGGATTTGAAACACCCTGCTACCACTAGCCTGTTAATTTGATGCAGTGTTCAGACTTAAGCATTTGCCTTACAGTGACAGCCAAAGTTACCTGTGTGCCTTTAATGTACACACTCTGCAAATGATTAAGGGAGAATATGTAAACAGTCCCAGCAAATCCCTGGAACAACTCATGTACATAAAGTTACTCATGGATGTAATGATTTGTAGAAAGAAGATCATATTTTATAGATTAGGACCATTTCATAGAATGCCTGGAACTGTTTTGAACCATGGGATGTTGAACTATATCAATACATTATTGTTTTTTAAAGAGTTGAAAAGAGAAGGAAATTACTGTAAATCAAATAAAATGTTTCAGAAGGCCATTATTTTAAACTTATTTGACCACTGAATCAGATAACTCTGACAGGACGCTGAGTAGAAAGCTTTCTTTTTCAGGTTGCCCTTAATGTTTCACAGATACTTCCAAGTATATTGTTTTAAATAATCAAATGTAGTTTCTCCAAGAGGAACAGTGATTTTTCTTCTTCAAGTTGGTCAATAAAAAATTATGAGTTTCATTTAGTGGAAGAGGTGGAGTCTTCGTTATTTCTCTTGTATTCCTCTTTTTATTTTGCTTTCTTGCTCACTGTTATACACGTATGAATACATACATGAAGGGGCAAACAGAAGACTGACAGGTTAACTTTGTTCTATCCTGCTGCATTTAGTACTCTCAGTACTCTCCAATACCAGAAGTATTTACTGATTTCTGATAGAACCTATAAGTTTTAAAATGATTGCTATTAATGGCTGGCAACATGTACCTGAGGTACACGAGTTAAGACTGAAAGTATTTTTCAGTTTTATTCCCAGTATTATTGATTCAACATGTACAACTTCTTAAGGTATCTCTTTCTACTTTTAACTTTTCCCAACCATATTTTACCCCACTGGGTTGCTAATAGAGTTAATTCTTTTAAGCCTTGATCCAAAGCACAAGGAAGTCTTTGGAAAGACTCCCATCAACCTCAGTGTGTATTCAGTAGACACTTAATACCTTTTTTAAAGTGCTTTGTGATCCTTTAGTTGACAGGTGACATTTAAACAGAAAATGTTATAAATTTATTTGTTTTCCCTTACTTTGTTATTCATGTTTCATGCTATATATCAAAGAATGAACTTACATAACTAAGGAAAATAAATTTAAAAAAAAAGCAAGCACAAGACTAGAATCTATTGCTTTATCTATATATGTCAGCATTCAATCACAGAGGAAATATAGCAATTATGTTAGCAAGGGATAGATCCTGTCTTTTTACACACTGAACATTTTGATAGCTTGATAGTTTGCTTTGCTTTGTTCATGAACTATTCTAATATTTACTTAAATATTAAGTAAATATTTAGCTAGCTGAGAATATTTTTTGTTATATCATAAGTAGGAAATACTGGGAAAATATTTGGGGAAAAGCATACTGTCTCACATGGTAAGAAGTAGTCTGAGATGCATAATTCCCAAAACAATCATTCTTCTTGTAACTTTCATAATATGGCATTTGCAATGGTGAAACTGGCACACTGATAAATATAGCCAGGAATAATTTATATATGTGAGTCTTTAAAAACAATATTTTCATAGTATCATCACACACAACCTAGTGTCGGGAATCTAAGAGTCCCCAAGCCCATTGGCAGAGAGTAGGGGTTGCAGGTGAGGTGGTCAGGGCAATCAAAGCCTAGGGATGCCCTCAGAGCCTTGGCACTCAGCACTCTCATCAGAGAGGCAAGAATCACACTCTTCAATTCATACCATGTGAAAGGGATGGTGGAATTGTTCCAAAAACAGACAAAGAAATAGCTTTTGACCTGGGATATATTTACCACTTATGCAGAACTGCATTTCTAGCTTGCGTAGGCATAGCTGAGCTACTCTAAAACTAGCTATGAAAAGGGAGCGAGGAGACAAAATCTGCTGATGATCGTAAATAATTCATGTAAACTGGCTTCTGCAAGCCGAGCAGGCCTAGCAGCATGTAACTTAGCTTGGGCTAAGAGCCCAAACATTAACTCAGCTTGGATAATTTTACAGCAAGCACTGATTCCTCAGCTTCCACAGCTAAACTGGCCATCAGTACCAAAGCAACCGTGCTCAATTCTAACATAGGGTTATCGGTGCTGAACAGCATTCACAGGAGTACACAATTGTTTGTGATTTTTTCTTAATCCAGGACTAGGAAGTAGTTCTTACTGTTTATTTTGTTGGCTCAGATTATCCCTCAATCCCTAATGTTTTGGGGCTTCTTGGTCATTTCCAGACCATCTTCTTTCTCCTTGTCTATCCTAAAAAATAAAGTCCATGACCCATCATGGATGAGCGTTGAACATGCTCTTAGGACTCATAACTGCAAGGTGTCACAGCTGTTCAGGACACACCTGAGGAGTCTATAGCTCCTCTCCTTTCTTGTCTCTGCCTCTGCAATTGCACCACCCATGCATTTGAGTATTGCTTTAAGTAGAAATAGCTGTACAGCCGTACAGCCATGCCCATCTCTTCACATTTGGATTAGGGCAGCATTCCTGCCTGATGTATGACTTTCCAACTGCCCTCAGACTTTTCTCTCTGGCTGTGAGATTTTTGCAGTTAGAAATATCCTTTCATTTTTTGCTGGAGAAACTACTACTTCAGGTTTGGTAAACAGCAAAGCCTTATATATTCTCAGTGGTGAATACTTCTTCTAAGAGCAGAAGCTTTTGACATGACAGTCACATTAAAAAAAAAGAAACTATATGAATTCTATTCCACACTGAGAAAAACATCATTAAAATTTCAGATTTTGTGGTCTTTTTCCTTTGGAGAAGACAGCTCCCTCTTTCAAAGCAGGAGCATTCTTTTACTTTCCCACTTGACCTTTTCTGGGCCAGATTACCATCCTTTCTTTTAGGGTCTCCATGTCTCTGTTGCATTTTCTGTTTGCTTCACCCGATGACTAGTACTCACAGCATCACCAAAGGGCATCAAAAATCTCCTTTTATGTGCAGTGTATTGCACAGATAATAAGTACAGATATTCTTGATATTCTTATATAACCTTTTTGTCTATGTACACATGAAGATGGCACAAAGCTCTTGGGTTTTCAGTTTTCAAGAGCGCTAAACCTATGTCCAACTCAATTTATTGTTCATTAAATCTACCTAGAAGGCAGCTCTTAAAATGTTCCAGATCTTGTGGGGGCTCTTGACTGGGTGATAAATCTGGGCCTATTCCAAAAACCTAGATGCTGAAGGAAGAATTCACTGTTACTCAATTCTATTTACCAGAATTTCTACTTACTACTTACAGTTCATAATTTACTTGCCTTAAGTTGCTTTTCCTGTTATTCAGTGTCTCTGACATTAGATTACTTTAAAAAACTGTTTCAATCTTATAGTAATTGTGTTATCTTTTTAACCTTCTCTTAGCAGGTACCATTTTTTTATGCCTAGCACCTATTGCTGCATGGTAATTTGCTCTGAAATATCTGTTCTTTGCCCTCCTGCCAAAATTATATTCTGCCGCCAGTTCCCTGGAAATACAGTGTTAATATAAAGTTTATATGATTTTGGAACATTGGAAAGGCAAATTAGTAGAAAATATGTTAAGTTTGAATTTGGGGGGAGGGTGGGCTTGTTTTTTCATAGATTTGAATCTGTCATTGATTTTCACAAGTCTACAATGTGATTAGGTTGTCCATGGATCATTATTCATTGTCAAGACTCCGGATTAGAGCTATGATCAAATTTTCAGAAAAAAGATGAAATTTTATGTCTAGTTTCACTTGAGATTAAAATGTTTACTTCTAAACATAGGCAAGATAAAGTACTTTGAAAATTCAAGAATGAAGTAGACATTAATTTCAGCATGACCTCTACATGATACAGTAATTGAAAATTCACTTTGCACGTAAATGTTTCTCTTGTATTACTTATCATTTTAAACTATTAAGGAATATGGGTCCTCTAAAAGATGATATACAAATCCAAGTGCTATTATTGTACTATTATTTTATTTAATCTCTAGCTGAACGAGTATTTCTGGTGTTCAGTCTACATCCTAACTCTTTAAAATCTTGGTTATCACAAAGTAAGAACAGATCCTTAAATTTTCTGGAAACCCTTTAATTATTTGCAACGCTTAATTGGGTCTTATCACATTTCTCTTATTGTACCTCTTTGTGAAAACTTATAAAAGGAAAAAAAAAAAAAGTCCTGTGTTTTAAAAATGTATCTATATGTGCACTCACTACAGCAAAATGCATAAATCTCTACCGGAGTCTTCTTAAAGGTGGAAATCAAGGATATCATCTTATAATAGGAGATGATAAAGAAGACTCATATTAAAACACCCTAGGTGTGTTCATTCTTTCATGTTACTATGACTCATGAGACCATAAGATGACACTGGAACAGGTTGCCCAGAGAAGCTGTGGATGCCCCATCCCTGGAAGTGTTCGAGACCAGGCTGGATGGGGCTTTGAGAAACCTGGTCTAGTGGGAGGTGTCCCTGCCCATGGCAGGGGCATTGGAACAAAATGATCCTTAAGATCTGTTCCAATCCAAACCATTCTATGATTCTATTCTGTTCATATCTGTTTGAAATATTTACAACCACCCGAGGCAGCAACTGTAACTTGTGGATCTTCTTATTGCAGAGATACTACTTTGTTTGAACCCCTGTCTTGTTTTGCTGAGATTGCCTGAGTGTTACAGAGTAGCCACAATATTGAGAAGGAACTGCTGCTGTGGCTCAATGCAAGGATTTGGGGCTCAACGCCAGGATCTGGGGACCGTGAGTGTGGCAAGAGCCTCCTCTGAGGTTCTTCTTCCTCAGTTAGGACAGCTGTTGGAAGCCAGTTTGCTCAATAAATGATTGTTGCTTAACCTCAGGTAAGTGATATTTTCACTTTATCTTAAGACAGGGTGAAAACTCTGTGGACTGTTCTCAAAAGGAAACTGCTGATGAATAGTGAAAGAAGCAGAGGGCAGCGTCCCCCTCCATCCTACTGCCATGTTTTGAGCTTGATTTTGCTGCCGACTTGTTTTGTTACAATGAAGATGTCAGTAACACTTTCCATTGAATTTATGAATTAGAAGAGAAAGAGTTCTTTTCTACCTTTTATCGGACATTGGAATAATTTAATAGAAATGCAATTGTTCTATCCTTGTAACACACCATAGGCTGTTTTTTTTTTTTTTAATTTGGTGTCATTAGTTTTAGGAGCAGCTTTATAAAACTGGGGGCAAAGAATAAGCACAGCTAGCACAAAACAAAATGCATGAGACAGGGGCTCAGAAGAGGGAAAAATATGTATGTTTCCAGGACAGTTGAGCTGCCAAGTATCTGCTACAAACTTTTGTAGCATCTGCAGTTCTGCACATTCCCACCAGAGGGGGAAAGAAGCTACACCATGGCAAGACATTTGCATATAAAATCTAGTGCGGTGTGCTGTGAAGGGGGAGGAAAGTGTTGGTTAGCATAAAAATTCAGACCAGGAGCATAAAATTCCTGCATTTGCATTTTTCCATATATAATTGGGCTTAGCTGAAAGTAAAATATGATAACTTTGGCCAAGTATGCACAGAACTGAGGGCATGGCATATATGTATGGTACAAATGTGAAATAAGCATTTTGAAGCTACAGGCAGAAATGAATTGCTTCTGAATACTGAGCCAAACTCTAATGAGTGATGCACAAGTACTTTATCCATGTATGCATTTTGCCCTGACAGTATGCTTACAGGTTTTTAATTTGCCCCTTACAAATTAAAATTCTCTTGTATCACGTATATGAACATCTTAGTCTTAGACTGTAGTCTTTCTTTACCCCAATGAAATCATAATATCTATTGCTTTCATATTTTCTTCCTTTCAAATCCATTAGTCCTTCAATAGCCCTCCCTTACTTCCTCCCAGACCCAGTATACCTCAAGGTGTTACTCTTCTAATCCCTTTCCCAAGCATTGTTACTTAGCCTTTAAATTCCCAAAGTCTTTTCTCAACAAATAGTGGGACCTGTGCCAAAAACTTATGAAGAATTATTCTGGGAAGTTCCCTTAGCTATTTAATGGGTTTGATCAGAAGACGAAAAGTATGTCCCTGATTCCAGGTCTGTAATAACTGCATTGCTTGAATGTTCAAAAGAATTAAGTGCTCTTAAAGTTTTAGGTAAATATGTCTCCTATTTTTGTCTTTTATTTTTGCTCAATCACAATTACATTCTTTGTTTTCTCTATGCCATGATTTAACTCTGAATATGAAATACTGTCAACATTTCCACTGTTCCTTTCCCAGTCCCTGAATAAGCACAAAAGATTATTCCAAACACAACATGTGATGCAATATTTGTGTTTCAGCAATCAGAACCTGATAAGGCTGTCTTTAAAAATCCATGAACCATGCGCTCTCACAGAAGCTCTCCTAAACACACCTGGGTTAATCCATTCAGATCCTGACCTGTGACAAGATTAAAAACATCATATTCACATTCGATGTGACCTGAAGACTTGAAATCAGATGACTACAATAGAAAATGTGTCATGCCTTTTCATGCTTTTTAGTTATCAAGACATCCTGTATCCTCTAAAGTACAAAAAGATGTTTCATTTTTGATAACCAGGTAACACCCACCTGAACACCTAAAGAAATTCTTGTTTCTGTATCTTGTCTCCTGGAAAACCTTAAACACATACATGCACATGACACTGCACAGCCTGAAAAGTCAGACAGTCTTAATTTTTTCAGCAGGGTTCCCTCCAGGGACCCTAAAAGGTAAATTGGCTCCCCATTCCTTTCCAGCACTCCTGCTATCCTTCAAGCAAGTTCAAGACCTCATACTGATAAAAGGCAATTGTCACATATGGTAACACCTATTATCTTCCCAACATCCAGATGAAGGTACTAACTTTTTACATGGTGAAGTAAAACAGAATGAGAATAAGAGAGAAAAACATATATTCTCTTCTAAGTTGAAGAAAAATGAAAATATATGGGTCAGAAGCAGTTTATTCTTAAAAATACTGATCAGTTAGCAGGCAAAACACAGCTCTGTCTCCCTCCTAGTCTCCCTAATGAAACCTCATCCAATTGTTTTATGGAGTCTGTTTCTTCAATTTCTAATTAACACTTGTATCTGGGGTTTTAATCACAAGATTCTTCCTTTCTTAGGCACGTAGCTGGGTTATAGTCCTGTGACACCAGTTCTTATCTGGCTCAGCAGGTCTGATTATGTCTGTGCCCTGCAAACCTGTTCTCTCAGGACCATGCAATAGTAATCAATGGCTAAATTGTCCCTGCCTTAAGTAAATTTTTTTTTTCCTTAGAACAAAAGCATTTCTGGGGAAAGAAGAGATAAAAGACACTACAATAGACTGTCTAGACTGTGAAGAGTACCATCCTTTGGATACGAGTAGTCCCAAATTCTTTAGACATTCTCTGCAAAATTTCTCTTTGTCAGCATGTTTTCAGAGAGTGATATCTCACCTCATTTCATAAGGCTTTTGGCTCTTTGGCATTCAACTGAGACATGCTCCCAGACTTGGAAAGCAAACTAGCAGTGGCATTTTCACTGGAGTTTGGAAGGTAGCTATGGCCATTCTGACTTCCCATAGCCTCTCAAAATGCCAGGTCATTAAACAGTCATAGAAGATCCAATATACAGTACCTTCCATCTCTGATGCAGTTGCACAAAGCCAAGAATGCTCATAAAAATTGCTGCCTCTCAGTATTCTTAATGTTATTACATGTAGTTCTGCTTCTGTCAAGGAGGAAATATCTTTAAGAGGCACGGAAATAACTGCAGCACGTGGAATTCTATTTATGGGGTATGAGATACGAAGTCTTACCCAGAGTGGCTGATAAAGACGTAAATACACAAAACCAGAAGTGTATGTGTATATTGCATTGCCTCTAGGTAGAGCCTTTGGTGTGCATCAGGTGGCTCTGTTAGCTTCAATTAATTTGGATCACTCAGTAGAGCAGAGATGAAAAGGAACAAATGTAGCTGCTAGTAGTATCCCAACTAAATAAGCAAATGGAAAAGCTTCTGGTTGTTCTGATCTGCTTGCATCCAAATGGTAAGTTATCCTGTCACTGTCCTTTCTAAGTAACTCATTTTACCATTCATTTCTATGGTATGGATACAGCAGGATAAGCCTAGCATCCCAGAGTATCACACTGGAAATCTCTGTAGGTTTGCATCCCTCTCCACATTTTCATATCCTTAAGTGCTAAGATATCCTATACCAGTCTGCTCACTGAGCACTTGTCATATGAAATCATCCCAGCTTTTTCCTGGGTAACTTCTTTCTTATCAGGCTGGATTTCTTGAGAAAAGGGAAATCAAAGTCATCACTTACAAGGGTATAGAGCAGGTCTGAATGCATAAGCTATCACAAGTAAATGGAGAAAGGTAAACGCCAGCAATGTAGCGAAAGTTATATTTTACCTCCCTAAAGGCTGTATCCAGTAATAGGAATACCAAGTGTGCAGAATTAATAAGATCCCATCAGCAGCTTTTGTCTCTGTCCTATAAAAACAATACACTAGCGGCTCTGTTCACCTTCAAGTGGGTCTTAGAATAAATATTATAGTTGGGAGCTATAGCACCTCCCCTCCGCAGGGCTGTAGCTTTCCACCTCCTGGTATCTGTGGTTTCACCACAGAAAGCCATAAAGGGCCTTCCTGATCATGTTGCAGATAATGTGCAGCCTGATAGCAGGAACATCATCGAGCAGCATGTCTTACAAACACCCATGTGGGTGCTCACGTAGCTGAGGGGTCTTGTTAGACTGGTGAGGTCGGGTGTGTATGTGCTAGAAAACTCCTTCTAATGGGGCCCAAAAGGCAAGTCATACAGTTTGTCCAAATTTGTTTCTCCAGATGCGGTGCAGACATGCCAAAAGCAAACTAAAAGCTGTGGTGTGGACACACCTTACACATGATACTCTGTAAATTGAATTTGGAAAGAAGTTCCAAAGACAGTATATGTGCAGCTGTATTTACAGCCTAAATTTAGCTGCTTAGCTTCAACCTCCCATGTCTGAGTATTTTCAATGTTATTACAATGTTAGTAATACTTAGATGTGTTTAGAACTTGAGAAAAATAGAGCGGCAGAATTTGACCCACTGGATATACTGAACAGATCTGATGAAGATAATAATCAAACTTAGCCTCTGAGGGTTTGAAAATTCAAACAGTTTTCACTTTCATTGATATTCGGCCTATATGGTTCCAGTTGGGAAAAAGTGATGAAATAATACTGAAAAGACATAATTTCTTCCTTCTCAGTACTTCTGACTTCAACCATACATATAGAATTGCACGTAAGCTTTAAAGAACTAGTCTATTCCACAGTTTTTAATTGCATGAAAGTTAAGATTTTGGAATGTGTTTTTGTTTATTACAATTAAGTAACATTACTTCAACCCTTCAAAAAAAGCACCCAATACTCTACTAAATTGCAGAAAGAAAGGTACTTTTCTCAGAGGTTCACAGCTGCTGGCCTTCAAGGCCAAGGATCATAGAATCATAGAATGGATTGTGTTAGAAGGGACCTTAAAGATCATTTTGTTCCAACCTCCCTGCCATGGGCAGGGACACCTCCCACTAGACCAGGCTGCTCAAAGCCCCATCCAGCCTGGTCTTGAACACTTCCAGGGATGGGGCATCCACAGCTTCTCTGGGAAACCTGTTCCAGTGTCTCACCACCTTCATAGTGAAAAATTTCTTCCTGATGGCTTCCATCTTTTGAGACAGGGCCACACCATGCTGCATCGAGTTCAAAGTTGTTCTTAATAAACCAACATGGCTCTCTAGGGATCCAGAGTCCACCAGACCAGAGGACAACTGGTGTTCACTAAAACCAAATAATCTGTAGTCTCCTTAGAGCTTTTCATCTCAGTTCTCAGAAAAATAAGAAAAACAGTTTAACAGAAATACAATGAAACAGAATGTTAACAGTCTGGAGTGTAACCAGTATCTTTACAATGCATCAGCGTTCCCTGTCTTTCAGCACATAAACTCTACTGTAAATGGGATCAGCTACCAACCAAGAGCAATTAGTGGAATACAGTATGCAAATATTGGTAATACCTACTTCTTGCTAGAAAGCATGTAGCAAATGTGACATTTTTCTCTAGCTAAAACCTGCAAGCAAAACAAACGTTACTATGCCAGTGTTCATAAAACAGTTCCAAATAGTATTACCTTAGAATTGTAATAAAACACATTTTCCTTCACAATAATCTTTAAAGAAATAATGTTGTTGGTTTTTTTTAATGAAAGAGTTTAATAACAGAAGGTTAAGGTTTTGAAATGTGTTTTTCTTTGGTGGAATTAAATAGAATGTTTTCATCCTTTAAAATTAAGTGCACAAAAAATCTTAATTTTACGACCGACTGTGATCATGCTACCAGCAATGGAATTGATTAAATAGGATACATAATTTTAATTCATGGAAACCTCTTGTTCTTCAGTTTCCCTGTTGCAGTTACATTGTTAAGTGGATGAAACAATTTTTTTTTTAATTTTTTTTCCTTTCTTTCTTATTTTTTTACATATTGTCATGGCATTTGTTTCATAGATAACCAGGCCCACAGTGTCCTTTTATGACACCAACACTGGAAAAAACCTGCAAAGAGATTTAGTAAAATATGCAGCATAACTAGCTACTGGGGATAATTTCAGACTGTATTTTGGAGTATTTTTACAATTGTTTATCAGGTTTGTATACATATAGAAAGACCAATTAACTTAGACACTACAAGTCAGCAAGAATACCCTATGTAAATATAATGAATGAATTCTGGAAGCAAATGCCTCCGTGAAATAAATTATTCGACCATTTTGGCAGACAGCTTGTCCTTTATCCTATGCTTCAGTGGAAAGCAGAAGAAAATGTAACTGGAGTAGCCTTGTAACATAACATATGTAAATCTTTTCTGAGCTATTTGGTGGCAATTTAAATGCCCTTAAGCATGCAGACTGATGGTCTTAGTAATTGTTTTCCCAGTCATTTGTGAGTCTTCTAATCATTCCTTGAATTTTGCATCAGTAACACCTGTACTCTCTCATCACAGACTTTTGTGACTACAGGCAGAACTAGCTGCTGCTGTAACTCCAAATTTCACTGCTAAGAACATGTGCGCAGACAGCATTTGGTTCAGTGGAGATGTTATCTACATGTGAACAATGAATATTAACAATTCACTTCCTGCCATGCAGATTTAGGTAGAGTTGCTTTGTACTGTTAAAGAAATGTCAGTGTTTTCTGTACATAGTTTATATATCCATTGACTAAATCTGAATGGCACTTAGGGGATCCACATTTGGATGAAAGGAGCTATAGAAATTGACCTGAGTCAGTGAATATGAGTACAAATTAATTCATTTATCATGAGACAGATAACAGGTGAGTATTTTCCTATATCCCGCTCAGCCTCCTTTCAGGTTTTGCCATTGTTAGAAGAGACAAGATAAATCCCAGAAAATTTATCAGTTACCAAACTTTCTTTTCGCTTCATGTGACTGACAAAGAAAATAAAAATGATTGAGAATCAATTGTTCTTGTAAAGCTCTTAAGAACAGCCTGCAGCCTTCCGGCAGTTTTATTCAGCTATATGAGCATCAGCCAACTACGGCCCTTTTGTTATTAATTAGATTTAATTCTTTTTCAATATGTCTTCATTTATACATTCAATATTGTAGAAATCAGCACCATATACAGTTGCCATTTCCACACAGATTAGTTACACTCAGACAACCAGTATCTTCACCACTGTCAGACCTGGAATCACCTTAGACGGAATGTTTCCCCAGTGGCTCATTGACTTCAGCAAAGCTGTCACCGTCTACAAAAAACAGATCTAACCTTCTGTTAGGGAAAGCTTTATAGGCTTGCGTCTGTGGCATCCATTCAAAATGTTGCAGTACTCACACTTCAGAGAAGCGGCTGTAGCAGATCAGCATAAAGGTTTATCTAGCCTGGTATCCTGCCACGAGAGATGGCCATAAGTGAGTGCCTGCCCAGAGGTCACGCAATGGTAACTCTCTGATATACTTTCCCAGCTCCAGGAGTTTGTGGCTTAGAGATTTCCCGAACCAAAAATGTTATTCCTGTCATTAATAACCCCCTCATGGATCTGTCTTCCATTCTAATTTGTCTTCTAATTTGTCTAATTGCATTTCGACACTATGTAAATGTTTAAGCATCCACAGCACCCTGTTGCAAGGAATGCTTCAGCTTAATTATGCATTGTGTGAAAACAGAAAGTCTGATCTGCAAAGGGCAAACTTAGCACCTAAGAGACTTCAAAGTTAGCCTGGCCTTTGGAAAGGATTTAGGATGAGTTTACTGTGATGGGCTCTTTATGATTAGAAATGCCATCTTGTACGTTGTCAGGGACTAGATATCTGCAAAGTTCCTGAAATGAGAGATATAGGATGTAGATATGCTCCTGCATTGGAATGAGGTGCTTCCTTAACGGACAGGCTGGGTGAAGGGAAGAGCCACCAAGAACAGGGGCTGCCTGGCACTGAACGGAGGGCAAAGCATGAGAAGCAGAGCCTGAGCTGAGTGTTTTGTGTGAAAACTGAAGCTGAGCTTGGCTCAGATTGTGGACTGGTATTAGTCATCTGTAAAAGCTACCAACATGCAAACTGTAACGGGAACAAAGCCTGTATTTGCTGTTATTGATGGAAGTTTGTCACTTTTTTCTTTTTCTCTTTTTTTTTTAACTGAAAAGGCTATGTTAGATACTGAGGCTCTGCCTCACAGCAGAGCAGCTAGAAATAATGATCTCATATAAATGGATTAATGTAATGTATTTGAAAATGAAAAGGATTAAGCTCTTGCTAAATTATTTAGGTCTGCTTATGAATATACATGCAAGTATAGACAGAGCTTTTCCTTTTATTTTTTACTTGAAGATTGGATGTCTTTTAAGAAAAAGAAAGAAAAAAAACCATGTCAAATAAGGATGAAATTGGAATCCTTCTCCCTTATTTAACTGAGCCTTTACTCTGTAAACAAATGTGACCCCTGTTTTGTGTTGGTGGCATTAAAGATCCTGATTCAGCCCCAGGCATTTTTTCACTTGAGTTACAGGGAATGAGATGGGAGCCTCTCCTCAGATAAAAATATAATTCCACTGTGATTCAAACACATTGTAAAGATGACTGGATTTCCACACAGACAAAGCTGTGAGCCACCATTAGATCACTAGTATATCTATAACGGCTAGCCATGCTGATAGTGACAGGTGCATATATTAACACATCCCAAGCTCATAGTTAAGATTTGAATCTGAAGAATTCCAGGCTGAGCGATGCATAAATATATTACAAGAAAGACAGGAGAGCAGTGACAACCAAAATTATAATTGTAAAGGGCTTCTTTTCTAACTGCATGCTTCAACCACTCAAAAACCTCACATACTCACTCTAGTGATTGAAATATTTCTAATTTTAGCATCTTCAACATGATACTAGAAATATCTGAGCAGGAACATTTCAGCCATTTCATTTGAATAGGAGAGTGAGGAAAAAAAAATGCAGCTTACCCATTATAAAAAGATTATTTCAATGATTTTCTGAGCTGTTTAAATGATGAAGCACCAGGAATTGTGAAGGTGAAATACCAAGAAATGACCTTCACTGAATATGCATTCAGATGTGTTCTAATTCACATCCACACAATGTAAAATAGACCAAAAATTGTCTTACATGGCACACAAAAAAATCAATATGGTACAACCTGACATCTTCTGACAAAAATGTTCCATTTTAACCAGCATGTTGTATGTTGATTTATGACACTTTCTGTATCATAAATTGCAACGTGTTGTAGGCAATATTATTTTGGGACCAGATAAAGATGTCAAAGAACCTCCTACACTGGCATTGTTATATGTTATTTCAGAAATATAACTTACGTCTCATACTGAATCTGACACAGAGCAAGAGGTGTTCTGAGATATTTAGTCTCATCTCTAAGAGATGAGAAAGGCTGGGTTCTCTTGCTACAACAAATCAACCCCCCCCATACAGTCTTACCTGAAGACAGGTAAGCTACTGAGCTAGACAGATAATAGGATCAGCTTCATTCATTGACCATGCATGAAAAACAAGTGATCCAGAAGCAAGTGGTCCAAATACTCAGTGCTCATTTTGAAAAATATATTCTGTCCATTTTTTGATCTGACAGGATATGAAAATTACAAATTTTTTCTTGTAGTGACTGAAAATAAAAAGCAACCATCCTTTTTCAACAAGTACAATCTAAACTTCAGCACATAAAGTACTAGAAACCCTAAGAAGCCGTACAACAAGTTATATAAAGACTTGAATCCTAAGGATTTTTTCATTTTCCTCATTTCATTTCCTGTGTGTTGAGTTTCTTTTATACCTCAGTAGAATATTTAATACTTCTTAATTTTGTGACTGCACCATGTTTTGTGCATGGTGGGAGAACAAGAGACAAGAGTCATAAATTGAAACAGGGGAAATTCCAACTGGATGTAAGGGGAAAAAGAAACCACTGTGAAGATATAATGCAATCTGCCTCTTGGAGGTATCTGAGACCCAAATGAACAAAACCTTGAGCAATGTGGTTTACATCCAGTGTTGGTTGTGCTCTGACCAGGAGACTTGACTAGAGACCTCAGGAGGTCCCTTCCATCCAACTGAAAGGAGTGTCTGATTCTGTGAACCTATTTCATGGTCATCATTTTGAATACAGAAAAAAAAGGATTTGTTCATTTTCTGTTTTTAAATACTATTAGAAAATGATAGAAATATATGTAAGAATACCTGCTATGTACTCAGAAGAGAAATTTTTCTTGTCAATGGATCAAGAAAGGAGCGTCAAGACTATCTCTCTTGAAATCAATCGCATAAATTCCCATGAGTAACGTCAGAGTTGGGATTTGATTTCATCTGTTACTTTGATAAGCACTCACCATAGAAGTGCAAACTGTTCCTATCCAAATACTAAACATCATTATACATCAAAACAGTGGCAAACCCAAGCTACAAAGCTTTAAAGGAAATATGTAATCATCCACAGCACTGACTTTGGAGCTATGGAGAAAACAAACAACTCTGTTCAGTCACCAAAACTTTAGATACCTCAGTTTGGAAATGTTTGTCCTATCCAGAGATTCAATTTATGAATCTGCAAAATAACCAGATTATGAAGGCTATAGAAGGAATTATCAGACAGTGATGTTATGTTACAGTATAAGACTCTCACCTTGACAGTATTGCTAGTCTTCACATCATATATGCAAGTTTAGAGTGCAATTTCTCGATAAGGAAGATGCTGAAAAGAGAGAGAAGGATTGACCTTTTCCTAACCTCTTCTATTAGAGTCCACCATGGGGATAAGGGTTTTTCTCTGGAAAACAGAATACAGGAATTCAGTCTGAAATGACAAAATAAAATAAATCTAGAAATTCTCTAGACTGCATGTCAGCAACTTGTCATCCAAATATAAACTGACCTGCACATTTTTCAAGCTGAAAACTAGGAAATTTTCTGCAATTACACTTGTTGCTATCTCAGTATAAATTTCAGTTTGATTGCATTTGAAATTCCTTCAGATATATATTCTGTGTGCATCAGGTCCTCATGCTTTGCTAGCACAAATATTATGAAAAAGACATTTGAAGCCTGAATAATTACATTTTGTATGAAAGAAAATGTAAATGAGATTTTCATAAGCTCATTTTAAAAGCAACTGTTCACATACATTATGCTGGATGGCAGTCTGACTCATTCAAGAAAGAAGAGGAATAACATGTCTTAAACAAGTAGTTATAATTAAACAACAATATGAATTTTTGAATTGGGTACACTTAGCAAGAGATAAGCCATCATTCACTACCAATTCAGTTTATAATTTTCATTGACATTTTCTATTATCGTTTAACTGTTTTTCAAAATTATCTGGTGAACATCAATGAGCAAATTATTTTCCAGCATGAAAAAAATGGAAAAACTTCTTCAGAGAAACATCTTTAGGCATTTCACTATCTCTTTAAAAAATCCATGAAAAGAAAGAGGGCAATCATTCTTTATTTAATTATTGAATTAATTTTATTGTACAGGTGTTGTAAGGAAAATTATGTATAAAGAAGCTAGAAAAAATAGTATTCTGTTTGGACAATGCTGTTTCATGTAAAAAACTATTTCACAAGAATATGAAAATCCTGACAACATTACAAAACATTTTCTTAAAAAATTGAAAGTCAGAATGCATTATTGAATTCAGTATTGTTTCATTTTATGCTGACTTCTCATTTGTTTATATTATTTACCATGTTATGTCTACACTGCAGAAACAAAATACTTCAATATTTGTTTTATCTTCTTTAAAAAAAAATACCTGCCTATGAAACATTTTGAAATGACATTCTTTTCCACTTGTTTGAAGATGAAAATTATTTTCAAAATGTGAGAACTTCCACACAAGCAGAATTTCTGTTTTCCTGGCAAAGCTAACAATGAAAGCCAGTGCTCACAACAGTTTAAGATGCTAATTTTTCTTTGCTGCTCATCCTTCTATACAGTCATGATCAGGAACTGGTCAGTGGCTCCACGTTAGCAAAAATCCCTTCAGCTGACAGTAAATGCCCCCAAATCAGGAGAAACCACCAGAGGCTGGACAGGTGTCTGTATATGCCACTACACACACAAATAATTTTACATGACTGATTTCCTCAGTATCTTGAATGCTGAAGGAATGAAATTTTAGGCTTACAAATTGAAGTCTTACAAGATACAGATAAATGTGATATCCCTAATGAAAGTCAAGCCAGTAACATGTTCATGTAAACTAAGATGGCAAAGTCAGATGATCTTCTGAGAAAAAAAAAGGGAAAAAACTGTTAGCATGATTATCTCCAGTTACCTTGGTCTTGAAAGTCAGTTACACAGCTGGTATGCAATACTCATAAGGTTGTGACCTGTTTGGCAAACACAACACCCTTCACTTTGTCCAAAGAAAAGAGTGGCAATAATACTTCTCACATATACTTTGCTCACCACTTGCAAGAAACTATTTTAGGAGGTATTAGAAGATTTTGTTAGAAAAGATCAAGAACCTGCCCTTAAAAGTCCTTCTGACACAGTGGAAAACAAGTGAGAAATGTATGAGAAAATCTCTCATTTGAATTCAATTATTTCAGACTAAAATGAAATGTCTTTATTCCAACGTAAATTTATACTTGTGACTCTTTGCCATATATATCGTGAGTGTCATAATTTTTCCCAAACTCCTTTTCCTCTTTTCTTTCCTTATTGTTGACTCCTCACTAAGTTCTCATGGGCTCTCTCATTTCATGAACATGGAAAGCGTCAACGTTAGGGTTAAAGATTAATTGGTTTATGCCATATATTTGAATTAGCAAAGAGCATACAAATAGCTGTTTGTTGGCTGTATGACCATTGCCAACTAATGTATTTCTTTTTTTTTGATATGATGAACATATTATGAATACTTGACAGTTCAGAGGTAATGCTAACATATTTGTGAAAAAGTAGAATATGTGTGAAAAATAAATTTACAATACTGAATAATGATAAATATACCTACTGTTAAAGACAGAACTATGTTACCTTCTCAGACTCATAATTTTGGTCTAATGACATATTCCTCAAGATATAAGAATAAAAATGTGAAAAAAAGATGAATTGGTATCCCAATTTTTATATAAATGACATGCAGAAGTAAAAATAAATAAGATCATAACTTTAAAATATAAATATAGAAGAGTTTTGGTTTTTTTTTCTAGAGAAAAAGTTTTGAAAATGTATGTGATATCCTGGTGGATGGACTTTATAGTGGAGCTAGTCCAAAACAAAAGTCAGTGTCAAAATTAAGTACTTCATATACACACACACTTGGTAATAAATATATATACTTGTATGTGTATACATACATACACACAAATATATACTTGGAAATAAGGTAGCATCATGTTCAATATTTTTGGTAGAAATAAGTATTTTGAAGGTCTGTAATGCAGCACAAGTAATATCAACAGGACTTCCTTGAAAAATCTTATAACTGTATATTCCAAGAGAAAAATATCACAAATTAAAGCTTCCCCCCGCCCCAGGATTTCTAGTTTTACCTCACAAAGAGCTTGTATGCATATTTTTCTCTTCTTCATTTTTTTTCTGGAACCCCTCAGACCTCTAATAATTTTTTATGTATTCCATTTCTATTTCTGCCACTGGAGCTCCGCACATCAACTGTCAAGTCTCTCTTCCTTGAACATGTTTACACTGTGTCTTACTGGTAATGCCAGGAATATTATTAAGAAATAGAAGAAAGTAATAAATTCAGTGCAATAATTTATTTACTGCTTTTTCTGTTTGAAAATAATCCCCTCACAGAACTTGATTTCTGAAACTACATCAGTTATTTTAGTGGTTTGCCCACGTACACTATGGATTTTGGCATTCTACAGTATTAGACCAATAATTCTTCACTGTCTGTTAATATGTCATTTTTCATGCCAAGTTATGCACCAGATATTAAAAAAGGGACTGCAAAGTACTTGATTCTCAAGTAATGGCAGTCTTGCACAAAATACAGAAGGCTAGGGTCTAACAACAGCTGAAGGCGATTTTTGAGAATAGGTTTTTGTATGGATCCTGCACTTTATCTGCCACTGCCACCTCCAGGATACACTACAGAGACACAATAACAATGAATCCAGGCTCCATTCCTGTCCGAAATTCATAGTGGTAAGAAAATGTGCTATTTGGTGGGGTTCAGGCCTTTGCTGACACTCAGAAGGCATGTTTGCATCAAATATGTTGCCATCATATATGAGAAGTTGTGGCAGTCTGGTGAAGTTCCCGCTGACTGGCAAAGGGGAAATGTAACCTGCATTTTCAAAACAGGAAAAAAGGAAGACCTGGGGAACTACAGCCTGGTCAGTCTCAGCTCTGTGCCTGGCAAGACCATGGAGCAGACGCTCCGGGAAACCATGCTAAGTCATATGGAAAATGAGGAGGTGATTGGTGACAGCCAACATGGCTTCACTAAGGGCAAATCATGCCTGAAAAATTTGGTGACCATCTACGACGAGGTTGCAGCGTTGGTGGATAAGGGGAGAGCAACAGATGTCATTTACCTGGACTTGTGCAAAGCATTTGACACTGTCCCACATGACATCCTTGTCTCTAAATTGGAGAGACATGGATTTGACAGATGGACCACTCAGTGGATAAGGAATTGGCTGGATGGCTGCACTCCAAGAGTTGCAGTCAACGGCTCAATGTCCAAGTGGTGAGCAGTGACGAGTAGCGTTCCTCAGGGGTCATTACTGGGACTGGTGCTTTTAAAATCTTTGTCGGCAACTTGGAGAGTGGGACTGTGTATGCGCTCATCAAGTTTGCTGACGACATCAAGCTGTGTTGCACAGTTGACACACTGAAGGCAAGGGATGCCATCCACAGGGACCTGGACAGGCTTGAGAGGTGGCGCCCGTGCAAACCTCATGCAGTTCAACGAGGCCAAGTGCAAGTCCTGCATGAGGGTCAGGGCAATCTCAATAGGATGAGTGAAGAAAGGAGAGCAGCCCTGAGGAGAAGGACTTGGGCGTGCTGGTGGACAAAAGCTCAACATGAGCCAGCAATTTGCGCTTGCAGCCCAGAAAGCCAACTGTATCTTGGGCTGCATCAAAAGAAGCATGGCCAGCAGGTCAAGGAAGGTGATTCTCCCCCTCTACTCTGCTCTCATGAGACCCCATCTGGAGTACTGCATCCAGCTCTGGGTCCCACAACATAAAAAGGACATGGACCTGTTGGAGCAAGCCCAGAGGAGGGCCGCAAAAATGATCAGAGGGCTAGAGCACCTTGCCTATGAAGACAGGCTGAGAGAGTTGGGGTTGTTCAGCCTGGAGAAGAGAAGGCTCTGGGGAGACCTTACAGTGGCCTTCCAGTACCTAAAGGGGGCCTAGAGGAAAGATGGGGAGGGACTCTTTATCAGGGAGTGTAGAGAAATGGTGAGGGGTAGTGGTCTTAAACTGAAAGAGGGGAGATTTAGATTAGATATTAGAAAGAAATTCTTTACTGGGAGGGTGGTGAGGCACTGGAACAGGTTGCCCAGAGAACTTGTGGTTGCCCCATCCCTGGAAGTGTTGAAGGCCAGGCTGGATGGAGCTTTGAGCAGCCTGGTCTAGTTGGAACTAGATGATCTTTATGGTCCCTTCCAATTCTAATGATTCTATGATTCTATGAACAGGAATGCATAATTTGGTCTCCAGTGCTTAGTAGGACAATTAATTCCTTGTTTGTAAAAGTAATAGAGTTATAGACAACATTAATGACCTTGCTTAATTTTTTTTTCCCACTCATTTACTTCTGTTTTCTAAATTTTCTTCCCTTTCTCCTAGCTTTTAGGTACCATGATAGTTCAAGCTCGATCTAAATCGAATGGGACTATCGTTCTCTCTTTCTCTAGCCCATAGATTCATTTGCGCGTACTCTCTTGCTTCAGCAATGCTGCCTGTCTAATCATGGGTCATTTCACAGAGACAGACTGGCAGAAAATGAACTCTGCAAAGATAAAGCAGGAGTGCCCAACCGTGGGAGACAGAGGAGGATGACACTGCCATGCTGCTTGGCTTGGAGCATGGTGCTGTGGAAATACCGCACAATTGAAGGCTGGAGGTATTTTTGCTAGTACACATGAACATTTTAAAGGAATTGTAAAAAGAAGTCTTCACTTTTTTTTTCTTTAGAAAAAAAGTTTTATCCAAACTTTATCCCAAGCAAGAGGGGAGATTAAAAAGTTGTGCTTCACTCCAAGTTCATATATTTCACTTTCCCTTCTTTTTATTCACTGTGAATACTACACTCCATGCAGAAGTTATGACAGAAAGCTGTGAATAGCTTTTGGATAGTACTTTGGATTTGAAGAATCAACTGCAATCTATTGAATTAGCAAGTGCTTAAATTGCCACAAAATTGAGTAGGGCAGACTGATGCTTTACTCTTTTTTTTTTTTTCCCCCCAAGTTTTCTCAGTAACTACCCGATCTTGGTTATTTAATTTTACTGCCAAAAAAACATCTGAAAACAATTTGATATGTAGCTTAGTCATAGAGCATTCCTTCTACATGATAATCACCTAGAAGCAATGATAAATGACTTCTTCCTCATTCCTCATGGGCAGATAACCGGTATGGAGGAAATGGTGAATGACTGCAGTGGAAAGAAAGAATTTATAGGTAGGAGAGATTGAAGAGTAAAGGTTGCTGTCTATTCAGGAGGATTTTTCATATCATTCTCTGTATTTGCTTAAGAAAATCATCATAAAAGTATGACTAGTCAGAGATGGACCATGCTTTTTGTAGCAGAGGAGGGAGGGATTTGTGTCACATGATCAGAAACTACAGTATCTTTGGATTGAGATCTCAGTAAGTACTCAGTACAAGATGTATTGTCATCTAATGAACATCAAAAATGTCTGCCATTGCTACCCAATTAAAAATATTGCTATAATTTATCAACAAGCACGTGTTATCTGAAAGAACAACCACCTATCTTGAAAAACAGTTTTCAGTATGATATTCATATTCAGGAAGGGAATTTCTCCTTGGCTCAGTCACGGATTGACACTGTGCATCTGCTACGCTCCTGCTATTAAGGTTTCTGTCAATGACATCAAGGAAAGCAAGAAATCACTAACGAAAATTGCAAGTTGAAAAAAGAAAAAGAAGGAAATGCTAAATAATGATAAAGACTGAGTAATTTGCTTGAATTACTGAGTTAAACATTCTGAAGAGATTATTTTAATGCAGTCAAAACTGCATAAAGTTATGTATTATCTCAGAAAAACAAAACAAAACAAAACTAAAGAAGCCCAAAACAAAAAAGCCATCCAAATACATAAAGTGAGGAGCTTGTCTTAAGAATCAGACAAACATACAAGGGTTATTGCAGGCTAGCAACTCAAGGTGAGATTCCAGTATGCAGTTTTGTCAAACAGGCCGTTAAGATCACTGAATGGATGAACAGGTTGCAGTGGGTACAAGTAAAGCGTGACTGGTGGGATGAAAACCAGAAAATGACATATATTCAGATGCTCACATATTTAGAAGGTGTTAAAAAAGTTTAAAAGGTGGAGAAAAGAACCTCAGAAATGACATAAGGGTTACAGAAATGGTTTACAGTGAGAAAACAAAACTGAAGAGATGGACCTGATGGTAGTGTAGAAGTACTTTTTGATTAGTGACAGAATAACAGCACCTTTTTACTGCTCTTTTTCATTCAGTCATTAATACATTTGTACATCCTCCACATTTGCAGTCACTTGCACAGCTTTGACAATCACCCTTGCTAATAATGTACAGGGCAGATATAAACAACTGTTGAAGAATCAAGAAGAGAAATGTTTCTTGTTTGGATATTCCTTTATCACTGGACTGTTAATGTTGCTGTTCCTTGGCCTCAGATAAATAAGGAGACTGACAGTTTGAGGTAGACAGGGACAGTTTCAATGACAACCTGGAAAGGCTGAGGAATTAATGACATATGGGTAAAACCAATTTTTATTTCTATTTTCAAAATTGTCCCGTAGAATGTCTCGGGAAACTGTTGAATTAATCGCAACACAGTGATCAGGATTTAAAATCACGTATAGCAAACATGACTAAAAATATGAATTTCTCATTGTCATAAGCAGTCATTTCAGAACTACTGTAAAGTATTCTGTCTCAGATCAATTTAAATTTATAACTGCACATGCCTAATAGTCTGCATTCATGCTGATGCTAAATACCTGTATCATTACTCAGCAGTTCTAAGCTGATACTGAAATGTGGAAGCTTTTTTTGAGGCCGCCTTTGTGGTTTTTTTGAGTTGCTGTTGCATAACTAAAAAACTATGAAAGAATTAATATTCAGTCGAGACTTGCTAGACAAACAGATACTTTATTCTATACTTCACTATCATTTCTTTGAATCCTACCTATAAATCTGATGGGTTTTCTTAGGAGATTTTAGAGCCATGTCTAGATTTTTGAAAGCACCATCTTTCTCGTAATCAGTTTGAAATACAGTTTCACAAAGTGTGTAGGCTAAATTATCTGCTGTTTTACCGTTTGTAATCTGCCTCTGCACAGAGTGTATAAGATTTTGCCAGGGGTAGAAGAGCTGTATCTTATATCTACTTTCCACTTGCTCTTTGCAAATTTTTCAAAGCATAAAGAGTAGAGAAATAACCTACAGCTGGCCTAACTTACTGTTGGCACCTTACTGTTTCCTCCAGTACTTCCCCAAGATATACTTCTTCAGTGAAAACTTGTGTAGCTGAACTGTTTCAAACAATGGAACAATTGTGACATTTTAGTATCTGACTTGCCTGTGCTCTCATTGCAGCAAGCAGCAACACTTCTATTCATTTGTCTGAAACATAGAAACCACATGAACGAATTGAATTGGTTTCCCATGTAGCCAAGAGCATTGACCCCAGTAGGAAGCAACACCACATTTCAGAGTAATATTCAAGAGACCTTGGAAGAAGCAGTTATGGAATTTCTGCCTATTCGTGTTGGCTTATGTCCCAAAGCATTACAAAAATGTAGAGCTTGTCAACAACTCTTTATTCCAAACCTTTACTTCTATCATTTTGGAACTTTTTTCAACACAGGAAGAAAAATGAACATCATATGGAAGATCAGAGCAGCAGACTGAAGCCTTTTAAAAACAAACGCGGAACGTGCCGATTGTATTCTGGTTTCACTCAGCAATCTGCAATCCACAAAATGTAAGCTTTCAATAAGATCCTTAGGACAAGACTGGTTACACGTGGGCAGCAATAAGAAAATAGCTCTCAAGTTGGTAGCGAAGTCAACTTGGCATAATCTAGGCCATGATGTGATAAGCATCTTTTAGAGGTATTTTTAATAGGAGCTGGGCGAGGCCCAACAATGCCAGGCAGAGGTAATTTGTGACTTGACTGAAAGATCCTGCAAGAGAGGAATGAGTTTTCTTCACACAGATAGCCCAGAGCTTTACCTCCTAAAGAACAAAAATATTTGCAAAAAAAAAGTGAAGCCCCCTCATGCTCACAGTGATTGTACCATAGTCCTTTACATCACTTCTTCTACCTAACAAGTGCTAACGTGCTTGAAGCAGGGGGGGTTGTGTGAAGCACCAGTTAGGGGTTTCACTGTTAAAGGTAGCACCTAGTGCAAGAAATATGGCTATTGGTACTTAGCCAATGCATTCACTGGACTTTGGCAGCATTAGCAAAATCATAAAGAGGGGCTGTCATCTGAAATTATATCAGTAGTGATAAACCAAAAAGTAAAGGAAGCAAAAAAACCTGTTATCAAGAGAAACATTTCGACTTGCAATAATTCTACTATTCTTTTATTAGAGAAGAATGGGCACAGCAAAATAACAGCTATTCAGATGACTTTTAACAAAATCTGAAGTACCTGGTTGGAACAAGCTCCATTTAAATTTAAGGGTGAATCAGCAATGAATAGAGAGACATGAGATAATCCACAATAGCTTGATTTAGATAAGCATCCCAAACTTTGCCTGACTGTCTCAGCAGCTTGGTTAAATTGCTTTAGGATTCTTATAACTGCAGGATTTTGAAGAGATCTGTATTTGGCTGCTCTAGTGTTCGCAGCAGCCCTTCAGAGATAATTTTGGTAGGACTCTTGTACATGTTTTGGACAGTAAAGATCCAATTGTTACTTCCTCCTGTGGGAAATCACAAGTAACCTTCTTGAGTCTGCCTGAGTTTTACTGGTCAAATTTACAGGAGAACAGATTGGACACCAGGAAATAAAATTAAATACGTAATCGAAAGAGTAACTGTTTGGCAACATCAGAATGTCCATTGATGATCTTGAATTAAATCAGATACAGTTCTGCAAAATACTTTTGTTAAATAACTTTTTTCAGTGAGCAGATGTTCTGTGAACTGATGCCATTTTACAAAGATTTCTTTCAAAATGTATATTTTGATTTATGAAAAAAAAATAGTCCCCCTAGGTGAATTTATTTTTCAATTATATTCCATTTAATATGATACTGCCAACAACTGCCTGCAAAAGAAGAGAACCTTAATTTATAACTGCAAGCCCCTGCTATAAAAATGTAAACACAAGGGTAACATCCAACCTGTTACCTTAGGAAGACTATAAACAAAACCTCACCACAGCTAATCTGCCACAGTCAAAAGACTGAATGAACAGATGGGCTTTCCACAGCCCCAGAGAGGCTAGCACAGTCTGAAGCTGTTGTGGGGATTTGGGAAGGCTGGCTACTGGCAACACTTTATGACAAAATCTCACACTGAAAGCATTCAGGCAGAGAGGAGAAACTTCAGATTGCCTAAGATCACCTGAATGCTGGTGAATAATAACTGAGGTGGACATACCCAGAGCTGGTCCTTAAGCCTGCAACTGGGCATTGAGGTTTGTTGCTGACATACAGTTTCTGTTAAGATAAACTTCTGTTGTAATATTTCCTGTTTTTCGTTCCTCCATTCAACTATTGCACTTGTGATATCCTTGAAATGTGATTATTGCTCTCACCACAGTGTTTGTTCAAACTTTGGAAAATGGAGAGCTATCCCTTTAAAGGGAGCTTTAATTCCATGGATCCCATGTGTGAAGACGAGCATGACTGAAATACTGAAAGTAAGTTTTCCCTTTGCCAGCACTGTCTGGAGCTGGATGAGGCATGGTATTCCCTGGAAAGTCTTCAGCATTATCACAAAACTGAGAATTTTGACATTTGAGCCTGAGTGACGCCCCTAAACACCTGAATGCATTCAAACTGCTGGAGAAGATTCATTTGGACTTGTTCATTAGACACGTTTTCTACTGAGACTGGTCCACTGACACAGAAGAATAAGAGATTGTTTTAATAATATACTATGTGTCAGGCAATCGTATGAGAAAGGAGAGAATCAAGCCCATAGGCCAATAAATATTTGATTTTGGAAGTAGAGAATGCAGATGCTTACAAGAAGTAAGAAAAATAAGGGAATAATTTTGAAATACTGGCCTACATATGAAATATAAGGTCACACAGCAAGTAATTATCAAAGGCAAGCAAGCAAAACTCTTGTTCTTGGCATATGTTCACTCCACTTGGCAATGATCCAGCTGCAGGTGACACAAACCAGAAGGCCTTCAGATGCTAAAATGGAAATTCAGTTCAGATGCAAGAAATTAAATATATATATATATATATTTGTATATATTTGGAATGATCTCTTTCCTAGTTAAGCCTTTGCATGGTCTTAGAGACAGAAAGCTCTGTAAACTGATTATTGCCCAGTGAAGAAGAGTCTCCCAGTAATTTGATTACATCATAACAGCGTGTGATAAAGTTTAGAAAAGGAAAAAAGAACTTATCATATTTCTTTTAAATGCATTTGTGAAAGGTCTTCATTCACCTGCCTTCAGAAGATTACTATCTGACCCTGTCATACTGTGGTCAAGAATTTATGATGGATTATGGCATTTAAATAAAGAAGAAGCTTGCCTTAGGCAGAATTTGGAACTCTGCATGCTCTGTTGTCCTTTGTCCTTTTACAGATTCCCAACAATTAAAGCTGGAAGGAGATCCAGGACTGTGGTCCATTTTGTCCCATTATCTGGCAGAAAGAAGACTCCCTGCAGACTGGTTTTCACAGGTCTGGTACACAGCCAACCTAAATGATAACTTACACGATGATAACACCATAAAATACTTGTAGGTCTAAACCATTTGGTATGTTTGAATAAACTGGTCATCTAAATCATTGTTTCCCCATCCCATAGGAGTAAAATCTGTTCCTCAGAGCTCAAAAAGAGCTTCTAATGGCTTAAACCAGCAACAACCTCTATTTCCTTTAGTCTGTGCTTCATTGTACAGTTTCCTTGCCAGGAAAGAGTCAGGTAAAAGAAACCAACCAGATATCAAGACCTCAGACCTTGGACTTTCTGCTGATCATTTATCTTTCTTCCATAGGAGGGAAGTGCTGGCAGCCTCCAGTGTTTTCCTCATGGAATTTATAACTATCATTTCCAGGACTTTGAACTGCACAGGGATCAATACAGCTATAGGCAGGAAAATGTTCAGTCACCAAACTGGAAATCCCACACAGTTAATGGAAGATCCTTGTTACAGCTAAAATAAAGACAAGGAGGAAACTCATTTATAGCACACCTATTCCTATACTGTGACTTTGAGTAAGACGTAACATAGAAACTGGGGGGGGGGGGGGGGCAAAAAAGATTGCATTTCTACAATGCTGCCTTCTAATTTTGCTGTACTATATTGCAATATGGAAATATATTTAAACTATTTTAATGATTTCCACATTCTGTAACAAAGTGTAAGATTCAAAGAGATAATACGAACTATTAAAGAACATTTAACAAACTGTTAACTTTGCAGATTGATAAATCAAATAAAGATTCCAACCCAGCAAAAATATTTCCTAGAGACAGTGGGACCAGTGAGGATTGCAAGCGCTGTGCCTAGAATTAGCATTTTACAGATCTGGGTGAAGTCACAATAGGTGTCTGACATCAATACTTAATTAGTCACGTCATGTATTCTGCACATCTTTGAGATATACATATAAATTGTAATATGTTAAGTTCTGTTGTGCCCACCAACTGAAAAGAGAGCATTTGAACAGTTCATCATATTAAGAGAAGGATTTCTTCATTGCTTTATTTTCTTGTTTCTAAGAATGCAAAAAATGCATTTTTAGTCCTTTTTGCTATTAATAGAATCACACTCCTTGCAATATATGTAAAGGCAAAATAAATGCCAAATAGTACAAAGCCCTAAAGCTCTATCTTCTTGCTAGTGATCTGATTAGTTATAAACTGATAGCAAACACATCTCTCTTTAAAATAACTTGAAAAAAATAATATTCCAGCTATAACAGGTAAAAGAGTTCAAATAAGTTTCAGGTCTTATACTGGCTCTGGGCTCAACTGAAAATCTCTTTAACTATATTTGCAATTATTTTGATCCATGAAGTCTGTCATAAATAGACCCAGCAAAGTCGTTTTTCAGATGAAAGTCTTTCTCTTGATGAGATTAATTTTTAAGATGGGTCTCTGTAACTGCAAAGCTTTCAAGTTACCAGAATTTTCTACAGCATACAATCCACTCCATGTTTGCAAAAATTTATTTACTTTAAATTCTTTTTTTTGTTCTTCTAGCTGGTTATGTCTTCTTCACTAAAATGTACTTAAAGGTCATACGTAAAACTATCAAAGTTCCGTCTTTTTAGCGGCTCTTTTTCTTTCTGACATACCATATCTACAGCACATTGGGAACACTTCAGATTGTTTTGGAACACAGAAATAATTTTGTCATTAAGTAGTTAACACCCTTCTAGGTTTTATTCAATATCAAAAAGAGTCAAAAAAACCCTTACCTAAACCCAAGATTTGGTCCTGAAGAATTCAAGAGTGGCTTTCTAATGTGATTACTTATGTTAATTATATTGTAATCACTCAATTTTCTTCTGGTTTCTATAATTATAACATTAAGAAATTAATTATAGAGATTGGCATATGTAAAGTAATGTAGTCTTAATTACAATGTGTTTAGAAATATGCTGATAGATATTTTACATTTATAACAATTAGCCAATTTATCTTCATTGAAGACCTCCCCAGACCAGCACTTTCATCATCTACTCATCACTGAATCACATTTCTTGCTGAATTTCACCCTGATCTGTCTAGTCCCATGCTGTCTCTCAGCAACGCCAAGCAGCATTTCTCAGCACAGAAACCCCCCCTTTCCCAGGATCTGAATATAAAGAAAAGCAGGGCTCTGATTCAATAAAGCCAGCGTCATGTAGAACTACAGAAAAGTGGTGATATTTACACTCTGTCTCTACCCTTCACTTTTAATGAGGAAATGCTCTAAGGGCAAAGCCAGTGACAAGCCCTTGTGGACACCTACGGAGTAGGAGTTATTTTCACTTGTCTCTCATATGACAGATGAGGAGGTGTTACTCCTTTCCATGGCAGGGCACCCACTGTTAATTGTCTAGTTTGTTAGGATGCAGCCAAAGGCTACATTTTTTTTCTAAAAGCAAACTTCCTTCTCTTCAAGCCTCCCTTCCCCACCAAGTCTTTCCGTAACGAAGCTGCTTCCATCACTCCTGCCAGCTCTGGTGCTCTGCTACAACTGCCTCTGCACTGAACACAGGGGACCCCTTGCTTTGTTGCACAGACAACCTTGGGACTGCTTTTTCAGTGGTCACTGTAAATCCTTGCTGTCTGTCCTGTTTGACATTAACATGCACTATTAATGGGTTAAATCATGTTTCAAATGTGTCAAAAAATATCCTCCTTCTCCCCAAAATCCATGTGTGGAAAATGCATATGTCAGTAATCTCAGCAATGTGTATACAAGGAAAAAAGGAAGATACACTTTTGGCAGGAGGAAATCTACCTGGGAGATGCATAGGTGCTGCCTTTGAGTGTGGATGAGCCAGAAGGGAAGAGAATATCTCCAAATTTTAATAAATACGTTCACCTCTGCACTGCTGTACCTCCTCTTGAGGTGGATGAAGGGGACATCTATGATTTATCAGGGTTCTCTCCTTTGGTACCTTGTCCAACACCAATATCTGCATGTCCTTAACTGAGAAACATGGGGAAACAAAGGTACTTCAGGAATTATGCTTTGTGGGAGGCAGAATGAAAGCATGTGGCACCCATGTGAATGACCCTTGCAGCCTGTAAGCCCTTAAAATATGTATTTTGGGGTGATTGAACTCTTTCAAGCTGCTCCCCAAGAATGACCAAAAAAATTTCTTTTAGTGAGGTTGGGGAATCCTGCATTATTTGCAGGGAGGGAAAAGTATTCCAAACCTTGAATAATCATCTTGAAAAGGAAATAGTACCAAAAAAACTGTGCTTTTTATTTTAATACCTCTATTTTGTTTATTTATTGAAAACCAATAAACTGAACTTATTTTTTTCCCCAAAAAAAAATTTTTTTGCATAACGTACTCTAGCCAGGAATCTCTAATCTGAAGTTATAAACAATAGATAACATAGTCGTTACCTGATCCACTCAGGTCATGACTTACTCTGTTCTTATTCTCCTCAAGTAAATTCAACTCCCTGGCCTGGGCTGCAGCCTCCAGGTTTGCCCCAGCAATTAAGGAGCTATAAAAATCAAAGACTTTTCATTTTCGAAACTGGTTTCACTTAGTAGCTAGTCATTACCAGTAAAGTTAAAAACCCTTTTAGAGAGAGAACTGGCAGACCTTTTGCTGTTAGACTGACTGTCCACTTGCAGAGAAGAAAGAAGTATCTCATCTCCTTGTACTCCTCAG
Source organism: Fratercula arctica (assembly GCA_947846985.1). Taxonomy (NCBI): domain Eukaryota; kingdom Metazoa; phylum Chordata; class Aves; order Charadriiformes; family Alcidae; genus Fratercula; species Fratercula arctica. Next base: position 49,506,109 of record CANTUZ010000005.1, on the reverse strand, counting down.
GTGGTAAGTTACCACTGACAGGATGTGAAGACATGAATCTCTCTTTTCCTGATCTTTGGCTTTATTCAGGATACAGACTAAGAAGAAGAGGTACAGCACAACCTCCATAAATCATACACGAGTGCCTTCAAAAAAGTCAAGTAAGCCAAAGTGAAGGGGGTAAAAATTGGGAGAATGGAGGGGGGGTCCTGCTGATTCCTCAGAGGACTGGGATAAGTGATGGCAAAGTTATGGTGACACAGCACAGCATGTACTGATGTACTTTGACATTAAAAATAGAAGAAAGTCATTGTGGATGCATAAGGCAGGCCTGGTATTAGTGATGTGTTTCTCTCCAAAACGATCTCAGTTTAATTGTTAAACTCAGGTCTGAGAGCTTCTTTTTTCTCCACAACTGCTTGTGTTCACATAACCAATGTTTAAATAAAACTTATTGTTAACTTTAAAAATCTAGAGGATTATTTAAGTCATTAAATTCTGTACAAAAGTTTAATCGATTTCTAAATAATAAATCATCTCTGGGTGCTCTTAATAATCTTGGTGTAACACATTTCAATCTAGAAGCACTACACAGTATTTATCTTTAATGAATAATAGATGAGACATTGGTATTGACTGAACAAATGATTAAATATTCCATCAGTAACAGAACATGGAAATAATTTTTAATTATTAATAAGCTACAGATTTTGCTTGTCAAGTGCTGTCATCTTTTTACATGAATTACTTCTTTTCTTAGCTGTCATCATAGGGCAGATGAATGCAAAAGACAATTAAGGCTAATATTGGACATAGTGCATAAAAGTTCTATCATCTGTCTCTGAGAAAGGAGAGTTGATTCACAACATATTAGGGGGCTTACAGACTCCTCAGTGGGATATTTGGTTCTGAAATTCTGCTGTAATACATATTCATATTAGAAAAAGACAGACATTGAGAGCCATGAAAACTGTGGTTCGCTGGCCAGCCGGTGAGAAAGTTTGAGCTACAAGTTTCTTCTGAAACTTTTGCACTGTCTGCTGTTCTTCTGGTTCCCTAGAGAGTTTTTAACAGTAAAATACGCAGCTGTCCCTCAATGCAGGTGGATCCGTAACGGGGCATGACAAATCTTCACCTACAGTAAAGAAAGAGTTCGTATGTGACAATGTGGTCTGTTCATAACTTGCTGTCACTTTCGCTCAGTTATAACAAGTAATGAATATATTTGTTCCATTATATCATGCTACAGAGTGTCATGTTGCACAATGTGAGAATTGTGCAAAAATGACCATCTGAAATTAGATTATTCTGACAGCCCCACTCTTTCGTGTTCAGCTGTAACTGATAAGAGTGCTGGTAACTGCCCAGCGTACTGCAGAGTAGTCTTGAAGTATATTTATGGTCAGAAAACAAGCCTGTACAAAGCAGCTATCTATGTACATACTTGCTAGTGTACCTTTGAATTGTCTTCTGACTTTGTGACTGAGCAAGTTTCCTCCACAACCACTAAGCTAGAATTAACTGGATCTTATTTTAGCTTGTGAATTATTGAATTTTCTATCCAAGTCTCAAGCACACAATCTTTATTAGAAATGGTGAAGCTGTTTTCTTTTTCTTCTAGAAAATAGGTTTTTGTTAAAAAAAGGAAAACCTTTAACATGAATATGTCAATTTGAGTGGCATTTTCTTAAGGAAAAGTGAAAAAGGCATCTTTGTAAGGAAAATTGCTTCATTCTAATATTTTTTGAACAGGATATTTCTCATTTTTTAATATTGAAGTGACCTTTCATTTTAAAGTTTATATTAATAGAAATAAAAAGAAAACCAATTTAATCATGATGAACTTCTTTCAAATTGAAATTTTGATTCCTTTGCAGAACTGTTCCTTACAATTAGTAATAAGAGACAGATTACCAAGAGAGAAAAAAACTGTCACATATTTTCAGCACTCTATCCTGGGTATAATTGCAGTCTGAAGGTCTCACACACCATTCTTTGAGCACCAAAAGCCAGAGGGTACCACAAAGCATGCAAGGCAAATGGACAATATTGTCACAGGGATTACACGTCAGAAAACTTGGTTCTGTTCCCAGGTCTGTCACAGCCTCCAACCCTGACTACAGGGAGGACAGATGACTTCCTTGTACCTACAGTTCCACAAATCTAACATAAAATTACTGATATTACTCTGCTTTTAAGAAATATTTTTACTTTATACATAGGCCAGGCTTAAATTCTAAGTCTACTGTAAATTTTACCAAATGAGATACATTGAACTTCCTATTATTTTACCAAGTGAGATTTAGTGAAGCATCCACAATTAAGCACTATACCATGATAGTTATTCTTTGGGGATTTGTGCTAAAATAACTATGAGCTATAGGGCTGATGACATTCCAGAATTCATTTGAAATTATACAGAATAGAGGTCAAATGAAGAAGGTAATCACATCTCAGAAACCCTAGTAATTGTTTGCAATTTTTATGTGATCCCATGCATAGGCTACAGAGACTGGGAATAGCTACACAGAAAGACGAATTAAAAAGGAACCGTCCCATCCATTTTCATTCTTCTTGCAGTTTTCATAAAGCTCAGTCCATTGAACTTGTACCAGAAAAATGGATTCATGAAACTTGAGTGTCAGCTCATTTTTAAGGATTTATTTTTCTATATTTGTGTGAATGCAGAACTGACAAGGCTGAAGAACTGAACTGAAATTCTTCTTTGATGTGTTAATCACAGAAGTGGTGGGCCAGTGAGCTTCCAGGCTGATTCCTCCCACAGTTCCAAATCAAATGGGACAAGTTGAAAAGTAAAGGTTATTTATGTATGCGTAAGACAAAGGCCACAAGAGCTACCTCTCCTTACTTGTCTCTCTACCTCCCCAGGTTTATAGAGTACCCTAAAGACATTGTGCGGGCTTGATGGAGGGAAGTGTCATCCTGATGGCACACTGCAAATCATTCAGCAAATCTGGTTGTTTTCCTTGACAAAGTGAAATTCCTCCAGCCTTTTACAGAGTTTTGTGCTAGGAAGGAACTCATCAAACAAAATGGAACTTCTATTTTCTACTCAGGACAGAGAAGGCAAAGAAGACCTTAATGTCTCTTGCACAGCTGTTTGGATCTTCATGTCTAAAAAACATTAAAAACTTTCCTGTTGTGTCTACTGGAACTGCATATGGGCCTGAAGAAACACAAAGAACAATTCTGGTGCAGACGATGTTTTTGTGGCCAGTCTTGTGCTCACTTGATCACAATCTTTCAGCAACTATTGTATAGCAGAGATAATACGGAAAGACTGGGAGAAAAAAACTTCAATGCATTAATCAGGCAAAAAATATGTCAGAATGTTTCCTTTGATTCTGAAGATGGGAACTAGGAAACAGAAGACTAGAAAGATAAACGTATTTTGGCAACATTGATTTCTCATATCTATAACATACATTTCCAATACAGTGAGTATATCAGTCAATGACTCTGCAAAAGAAAGCAGGTTATGTATATGGCTATACCTACTACTTGAAAAGCTATAAAAGCCACTGCTTCCATAAAGTTTTTCTCCTCAGATTTTATCTTTGTGCATTAAGTTGTTTCTAAATTTGGAAAATATAGCCTGAGAAATACATTTCCAGAGCCCAACTAAATGTTTGTAGCAGTTCGGTTCTCTGATATAGCATTCATGGTCTTGGTTTGGTTAGGCTTTTGAGAACCAACGTGAATTTATTGTTATTTTACTGATGATTTGCAGTTTCAGCTTGAAAAAAATTAATTAGCGCAATTTAATTTTTGCTAACAAGCACAATTGTTTGAGTGAAAAGTTATTTCCTCTCCACAAAGTGTCTGTTTCAGAAATTACATTTTATTGCATGACGACACTCTGGATTAGTTCTATTTCTCAAATAAAATGTAGGTAGGTATTCTGTCAGGTGACCCTGAGGTCAAAGACAAAATTTTGACATTGATCTCCCACATTTTAACTGTTTTAGAGTTGCTTTGTTTAAAATAATAAAAAAGAAAAGCTGTCAAACTTTTTTGCTCCTGAAAAAAGGGGGAAAAAAAAAAACCAACAAAAAACCAAAACCAAAGCTGGAGTACAAGAAAGGCAATTTCTAGGAAATTACGTAAATTGTAATAGGGCCATAAAGAAAGGATTGTTAAGAGAAAAATATAAAGCTGATATGAAAGGAGAAATTTTTTAAACATGATGTGTAATTAACCTGTGGAACTTGCTTCCCCAGGATATAAATGAGGTTAAGAGCTTAAATAGAATTAATAAAGAATTATACGTTTACATGGATGATGAGAACTTAGACATGATAAAAATTTACAAGTATATAAACCTTAATACTTAAGGGCAGAATTTAACTGCTAACAGGTAGCAGCCTGAATGCCTCTAACAAGGTTCTATGACAATTAAGTATATTCTGATTAAAACATAGCTTTTTATCTTGTTCATTCCGCTGGTACACTACACTGATTTTCCTTTGTATTTGTCTGCACTTTTGTTCTGCTGCCTGTACCATTTATTTCCAGGGAGTGGTAAACATTTAGTTGTCCTAGTTTCTCCTAATATCCCCCTTGGTATGGAGAGAAAGAGAGAGCTCATTTTAATATATTCCTTCAAATCTAATTTGCAGCACTTTTGGAGTCCCTGCTGTAACATTATACTGATACCTAAATCTAATGCACACTTGGGAATGGAGTTGTCAGGAGCTGGTATCAGCAGTGGGCAAGATGGAGCAGTAATGTGACCACACAGAGAAGACGGAAGAACTGGAAAGCTACAAAGATGACATGGAAACGCAGTATCAAGAGGAAAAAGGGAGCTAAGAGAGTGAGGAAAAAATTAATGGATACTGGGAAAAACGGAAATGTATGTGAAGCTCTGGGATCATGGATATCTCAAAGGCTAACTTGGACTGAATGAAAGAATATAAGAATAACTGCAGAGAAAAATCTGAAGGGGAACAATATGAAAAATCTGAAACCTGTTATTCCCACAAACAATTAGGATTTTTATGAGAGCTTTAGTACAGCTGCACAGACCAGATGCTACCCTTGTTTTTTCAATGGATATAGCTTGCAAGATGCATTCATTAATAGGCTTTTGGCTGTTTTGCTAAAAAACAGTAGTGTATAAATATATTTGTTTGCCCTGAAAAGAATTCAGAACCTACATGATATACAAATAAGCTTTGTTCAGTCAAGTCAGACCTTGATGGATCTAGAGAAGCAGAAGACATTTTCTTTGTGTCCAGATCCTAGAATATGTCTGTGCTCTATGAATGAGACAGAATTGTACATCATGTAGTGATGGTCCTTGGAAGCCTTGCAGATGAAATTTTAAGTTCGTCTTCTCTGGAGACATGGCAAATATTAGGTGCTACATTGTTAAAGTTCACGTTGCTAGTATGACCACTGCATATGGTCTTCTAGCAATCTTACTTGGTAAAGAATTTGTAAACAAACTCAAATCTGTTTTATTTCTATGTAACACATACATTTTTGAGACAGCTTAATGAAACGAGGATGAAGACCTCACTCATGAGTTTTTGACAGGAAATGCTGCATGACTGTAAAGCAATGGAGTTGGAGAAACAGGGACTGTAACCTTCGTGAATAGAGCACAACGCAGTCATGTCTGCTGGGCAGGGGTGTCCCCAGGGGGAGTTACTGGGTGCCTGAAACATCTGTCTGTGAGACAGGTTCATTACAAGCGGAAAAGACACGCTGTGAAGGTTTAGAAACTGTGAGTATTGAAAAAATGTCTGCAATGCAGAACGTTAGTATTTAAAGATGTTATCTACATTTATCACATTTGTCACTTGCCATTAATTTAAATTCCCTTTATGCATCTGTTCAGGAAATAATTAGGATTTTATGCTGCAGTAAATATGCTTGTCCATCCATTAGTGCAAAGCAAAAGATTAATTGCATTACAATGGGAATGAGGACTACTGTATTCGGAGCTACAGCGATAACAGTGACAGCTGCGCTGCCCACAACACTTTTCTCCGGTAAGCCCAAAACCAAGTATGGATGAGACAATAATTAAACTCCTGACAAGGCAGGGTTATCTCTGTGCTTGTATGTGTAACCAGACAGACAACCACCAGAACAACAAAGATCACGCTAAAACTAACAAAATCATACTGTTACAAAAGTTCTGCTAATCAGTTAATCAGCTATTTTTATACACACAGCTTTATATACATTGATTCATACTCTCTATGAATCGTTATATTTTATATAAAACTAACCTGAGCTCTCTTTAAATACCTGTGGTAAAATTCCAAAATGTACTAAGACATCATAAGGCTGTATTAATTTGGCAATAAAGCTTAGAAAGCTGAAAAAATCTTTATTGCCACTAACTGAAAATGACATTGCAAAATTAGAGCCAAGACCAAAGACAATGAGTTGGAGAAAAGAAAGGTAGGTAGCAGAAAAACACTGTAAATCTTGCTCCGCCTCGCTGTATGTGGCTCAAGACAGAAGCAGTGGGGTGATGGACCTCCACACTGCTCTTCTGTCTTAAGGTGTTTATGGATGGCCAGAATTGTACTCGTTGTTACAGAAACTGAAGAAACACGAGATAACTCCTTTTCTCCAATGTAAACATGAATATCTTACGCAAAAGCGTCCCCTAAGTGAGGGTCCTTGTGATGGCATTTGTCTGTGGGGATTGTCTAAACCAGGTGAAAAATGCAGGACAAATTTTTAATTTAAACATACCAATCATTTGTGATTAGCCAGGGGTTTTACACATTTTATATAGTCATTCTAGTGCATCATATCAAATAGGCTATTGATGAGGTGAGTTTTAGCTTATCAAAAGCCAGGATTTTTAGGGATATTTTGTGATATTCATAATAAGTTAAAATCAAATATACATTGGCAGGATTCTTACAGGCTTGGCAGCTAGAAATCAGCTGTTAGACTCAAAGTACATTTAGTCTTTGGTGGCTGCTCAGTAATTACGGCTCCATTGCCCTGACTAAAGATAAAGCATTTTTAGTGACACCGTATTTGCTTGAGTAATTTTTTGCAGCCAGTGCAAAATCTTCTTTATTTAAATTTGTTGGCTGACTCACTTTGTGGCATGTAGCTGGGGCCAAAATCAAAGAAGGTACTGCTCAAATTCAAAACTAGCCATATACCTTGCTTTTAAAGTGGATGAATGCTGAAGAGGTGGGTGCAACTCTCAATGGAAAGTTCAAGGTATTTAAAGTTTAACGTTTCTGGGGGTTTTTTTGTTTGTTTGTTTCTTTAAGGACGATCAATGCCTGACACATTTATCTATGTTACAGAGGTAGTGCAGTTATCAGAGACCAAAAAAAAAAAAAAAAAAAAATTTTAAAAAAAATCATGAAATATGTAAAAAGTGCCCTGAATTGGCCATTTTACTTTGGTGGGGTAGACTAAGTCTAAACAAGAAGAATCTCCTTCCTGTGAGTAAAAGACACTAGATATAGGTTTGTGTGAAGCATCTGCACAGCAGAATGTGAATAATGTGATCTTACCAAATGTTTTTCATGCCTAGAATAGAGCAAAACAGTTTACAAATGAAGCCAGTGAAGAATAACTAGTTGGCTGTCAGGGCAAATAGGTTAGAAAGAGATCCTGACTTTCATGATTAAGACTAGTATTACAGATATCCACTGAACTGCTTGGTAACAAGATGTGGCCCAAAAAAAGAGCATCTGACCATTCCAGGCTGTATACTAAGGTACTTTTCATTCCTGTGCTGTAGTCACTTATTCATTCTGTAAACTATGTTTTGCAATAGCTCAACTTCAATGAACTGTTATCAGAAAAATGGATTTTCCTTTCCAGAGTGTCTTGAAGTGTTTAAATCTCTTTGGTCAATCTCTGTGTTATTATTCAGGACGCTAATATTGGCTGATCCTTCTCTATTTGATTATCTTTAGAAGTCATCTCTCTCCCTCTCTCATGAGCAATGAAATTAGGAATACCTTCCCCCCCCCCCCCCCCCCCCCCAACTATGTATGAGTATCACAGATAGATTTCTGTGGGACTTAAACAGAAGCAATCATACATTTACAGACATAGGCAGCATCCCCGGCCCCAAACTTGTATTATCATGTTTAACTTCTTATACTGTTGCTAAAGTAGCTGTACAAAAAGGAGGAGATAGATAGTCATTATCCACTTATAATACAGAGTCCTTTTGTATTGTAAATAGATTTATCTAATAGATCACTACTCTACTAATGGGTTAGTAGAGGACAACAATTACACAGCTGCTGGCATGAAAATGCAGCACAATTCCATGTGCTTTGTGGGATGATACAGACTGAAGCAATATTATCAGAAGAAAATACTCCTGTTGCACACATGAAGTTAAGTACTAAGCACTTTCCCCCCCCTCCCCTTCCCCATCTTGTCAGGGTATGACTGTGAACTAGTAAGGAATGCCCACAAATTGTGGATCTAGTGACTGGGAACACTGCACTTAATTCCAGTGCACTAGTTTTGCTGTAAACAAGTATTTCCGGGAAAAATCAAGACCAGGCTGGATGGGGCTTTGAGCAGCCTGGTCTACTGCGAGGTGTCCCTGCCCATGGCAGGGGGGTTGGAACTAGATGATCTTTAAGGTCCCTTCCAACCCAAACCATTCTATGATTCTATGGAATCCAGAACTGTTATATGTAATGAAGAAAGGGATATGATGACAAGCCCCATACTTGTGACCATATGGAGACAGGCATAAGAAGCAGCAGAAGGGAATGTTCCTTTTGCACTACATTATTCTGATGCTTTTCTCAATATGAAGATTCACTGTAATGCAGACAAATCAGATTTGCATGATTAGTTTTCTTTATGATACTTAGGGATTAAAATTACAAACCCTTTATTGATTTTTAAGGTCAATAAAATATGATTTTATCATCTGAATTGGACCTCTTGTCTACTAGACCACTGAATTCCATCCAGTCACTCCTGATTGCAGCCCAATAACTTGTGACTTCGTTGAAGAGGTGAAGAGTGGACAATTTTCCTAAGTACGTTTTGCAATGGTTAATTACCCTCACAGCTAAAGATGCAGACCATATCTCCAATTTCAATCTTTAAAATTATAGACAAAATTTCTTGTTGCATATGTCTGTACTATACTGTAGACCTTCTTCAATATCTAATGCTTTCCTGTCAGCGAAGATTCTTTACAGTTATTGATCACCTCTCAGGTTTTCCCTAATAAGATAAACAAATGAGCTCTTTTACTCTCCATATATTACTTTAATTCCTCAAGTTCTATATTTTCTGCACTCTTTCCAACTGCCTCTCTCTTAAAAAAGGTATGCTTAATACTACTTTCATGAGTGATAAACACAGTAGTAAAATAATTTATTTTCTTCTAGTAATTACTCTCTCTCACATATCCAAAGCTTATGTTTTCCTTTTGTGCAATAACCTTACAGTAAGAAGCTTCCAAGAGTTCAAACAAGTTAAATTGCTGATTTTGGCCACTATTAATATGAACAGCTTTAGGTACTAAGCATTCTGTCACAACCTCCATCACTTATTAAACTCTTTTGAGTGTGCTGAAAAGGACTGAAAATAATTTGAGAAAGAGAGAGAGAGAGAGAGAGAATATTGGCTAAAATGCCAAAATAGCACTTCTCCTAAACTGTGCTTTTTATGAGGAACTAGCAGGATATCTGGCACTGCTCAAAGTATCTTTGAAGGTTGCTACTGTGGAGGCTGCAAAAAATGAGATAAAGGTAATGCAGAACAGTGGTTTTGCTGGAAAATACGCTTGTTTCACAAATCTACATGTGATCCTGATCGGAATATTCTCTCCAAAATTGCTTTCTGAAAAGCTGACTGATAAAGCATACAAAAGCATCTGACTTATTTTTTTTTGGATTCCATTATCACCACAGGGAGTATTGGCCATTAATGAAAATAAAGGCTGGTATGTCCAGCTGCAGCTTTTGATTCCCACAGGCAAACAATTGTATGTAAGAGTTGTTCCACAAAATAAAATATATCCATACTGCTAGGAGAGGGGGTTGTAGTTGTTATTTTAATGTTTTGTTCATTTGTTTGAGAAAAGTCATTAATTAATATATCTCAGAATAAGCTTGTGTGAGTTCACGGTATTATGGAAGAGGGACTGAGCTTGTTGGAAGTGTTATGAACAACGTAGTAGTCTAACTGGTTGTCAGACATGCACATAGATAGGACAAAGGCCACCTGGCCTTCATTTTATTTTTTTATGTTTTCCTCATCTCTTCCTTTTTCTTTATTTTCTGCTCCCTAGTTATTGTTCAGAGTTCTGCCCACCTTCATGATGTGGAGTTATTTATCAATATATATGGGAATTTCACCTGCCAAGCCAATTCCTGCTTCTGGACTACATGGAAAGCTTAACTGAAGAGCGGAGCAATGCCTCCAGTCACTCTTCTAGCCAGCTCTCCTGAATGAGGCATTCCTAGTATCCATTGTAGTCTGAACTGACAAGAAGAAATCATAATTTACCACTTGACTAATAGAAAAAAATGCAGCATCTGGTCTATGAGTCTTTTCTTGTTTCCATCTTGTCCCGTGACTTCCATATGTACAGTTCAGCATCTGGTCTAATGGGATAACTTTTGCATTGTCGAATTCAAGATCAGACTTCAAGAACAGCCTCTACATAGGGAAACATCTGTTGCTGTTATGTAAAGCCTTACTGATTATGAAAGAATTTCAGGATCTACACCAATCATACGCTTTAAATAATGCTCAGGTACGCAGATTTGGTTAACCTGATTCCAAAGAGTTGCCATTTACCTCAGGTCTTGAAGTCCATAATTGCAGACACCACATTATAACACTTCTTTTACCTAGCACCTTATACTACAGCAGAAGGATATTGAGCAGCATTGAACACCACAGAAATGGTTTTGAAAAAGAATTCATCTGAGGTAGACACAAACTCATTTTTTCTAATTGACTACACAACTCACACAATATTAGAGCTAATTTCAGATGTGTTTGCAATTCTATTTATTAAAGGCAGAAGATCTTCCCCTCTGTAGATTGGTATTGCATATTCTATTCCAGTGGGTCTCTGTGCCAAGAAAAGAGAAGAATGGGATTAGGGAATATTTATCTCTTGCCTCCATTGCCTTGTGTTCTGGCAGGGCACTTCCATATTAGTCAAGGCCGAGACAGTTTGCAATCTCAAACGTAGTCCTGATGGATTGTAACGCTGCAGGATATGTTACATTACCGATAATGGTTCCTGTAAAAGATTTGAGGATTTTCAGTTTCAAACATCAAAACAAATTATGCTGAAGTTAGGTGTCATTTTATATATTATATTCAGAGCCACTAGATGGTGGTACGCACTAGACCTGAGGAAAAGCACACAAAAGGACTGATTAATGTGTTCCTCCGCTGCTTGAACAGGATTTTTTTCATTCTTCACTTTACTGTTTTCTTCTGGCTAACCTTTTTCCTATCAAACTTTTATTTAGAAGGTTGATTGTGACAATTATAAATTTCAATTGAGGTTTTTCCCAGCTTATTGACTGAGTTTGCATGACAATAAGACCTAATTTTTAGATAAATCTGAAGAGTCAAGAAGATGATAAAAGGTCAGAGATTTACATGCATGCAATGAAAAAAAAAAAATATGAGCAGCTTGGCTTATGATATCTACAAAAAATTTCATAACTGTCATTAGATGTAAATCTTTTCTACATTTTTAATATTGAAAACTATCTCTGAAGTTCAGATGATCCAGGGACCAGTCTCATTTAATTACTAGGGTAGAAGCAATATACTGAACATGTATAGCATGTGTACAACTTTCTTGTATATCAAGTTTAACTTGCCTGTTTCTTCATACTAAGTTAAAAGACAGACAAAGCTGTATATAACTGGCTAATATACCTACCATTTGAGACATGGATTTTGGTCATCCCTCCCCCCCAGTCTGAATTGTAAGGGAGAAGTTAAAAAGAAAATCTGGGATTCTTTTCCACCAACATACGGTTGGAGTTTAACACATTCACACAGCAAACCAATGGTAGAATAAGAAATTACAGGACTCTGAATCCCCAGCTATCAGGTCTACATGGTGACCTTATGTTTCTTCAGTCCTGATATTTGTCCTCTCCAGCCACCTATTTTTCCTTGTTCCATCTTTGTTTCTTTCAACCTCCATGTAGCTCATTTGGACCCACTATGTGGCTCTGCCAACCCATGTAGCAATTCTATACAGCTTAGTAAAAGACAATAAGTTAGAAGTCTGAGCTGCAGAGGAAAGCTGTGTGCTACCACAGCAATATAAGGAAGTGCAGAGATCCATAGTATAAGGTACTTTCAATTTCAGAGAGCTATAACACAAAATGAGATGATGAGAAAAATTAAAGAAATCATCATTCTATTTTTAGAAAATCCAGTGACTGATAATACATTGAAGCCCATTTAGACAAATGTCTTGTAACAGTAAACCTGTTAAAGAATAAGTGTCATTTATGCCACTATTTTTTATTATTATTTTTGATCTTAGATGAATTATTTCAAATGAACAAGACACAAATCAATTGTTGTGAATGACATTTGAAAAATGAGGAGCAAACCTTAATGGGAATGAAAAGTTTTTATATTAATATAATGATATTTAAGACACTTAACTTATTCCACGCTAGTTCTTAGACAAAAAGCATGTTTGGCATTCAGCCCCAAACGTGACTTGATTGTGCGTGACATACTGCCTGCTCATTAGAAAATGGAAGGGAGAAGAAAGCTCAACATGGGGACAAAGAAAACACTTTAATGATGCTGTTGAAGTATAAGCAATGAACTCACACCTTTGTTACTGGGATTTTCTTTAATTCTGTGGGATAGATTTCTTTGCCCAGCCCTCCATCTTAATGATGTGCACTGCCTAGCTACATTACTGTATTTTGACAGCTATTGACTTCTAGGAAACCCTGATGCAGTGTTGTAACAACAAGGTAGCAAAGCTCAATAAGTAATATTGTAGCGAGAGAGGATAATTTCATTTTGAAACAAAACTGATTTCATTAAATAGCATTCACACTTTTATACCCACATACTTCCAGCACTACACACGTGCATGCAAATAGCCTGTCCAGCAATCATGAAACCAAGAAGATTGGATACAATTGATCTATACAGCATTTCTTGTGATAGAACAGACAGCAAGGGATGTCAGCCAGTAAGACTTTACAATCTCTCCTGCTTTTTTTAGATTGCTGTTCAAGTGCATCTAGGGATTACTCCATAATTATGGGGTGATTAGTCTCTCCGTCCTGTCTACTGCTGTGAGTCATCAGTGTTTAGTCCCTTTCTCTTCTTTCCCCTCTGCAGGACCTTGATGACCTGCTAGTGTTGCTACCATCAACACCTGCTGTTCTCCTTAGCTTCTCCCTTCCACCACTTTCTTCAGGGCCTTCCACACCCATTTTTTTCCATTCTTTGTTCATACTTACCCTAACGCTTGCATTACAAATGTCTGCAGACCAACAGGCCAGGGAACGGCCAACTGCCAGGAGGCTGAAAGAAAACAGTGACAAAGAGCGTCAATAACACACTACAGTGTTAAGGCTGATGGAAAGTTCTTCTTAACGGACATCAGTCCATCCTAAACTTCATGAGAACAACTGTTTTATCTAGATGAATCAGAAAACTAGGACACAGTGAGGCATATTGTGGCAGAGCTACTAGGTTTGGTGCAACCTCTTGCAATCTCAAGAGTGCAACCTCTTACGGTCTCAAGATGGGAGTTGAATGTGCTCTTACCACTCATACAATAGGTACAGGTAACTTCAGTGGAATGGTGTAAAAAACATTTTTTACAATAAATGTGTTTGGACAGTTTCGGTGTATAAGTCCTCTGCAGTTTTATATGAGTGCAATTTACAATGGTACCACAACAAGACTTCCCATTTCTTTTCAGATTTCCTTAGTGGGCAAAGAAATAGTTGGATTGTCAATGAATGGTTGTATTCCTCTTACATTGTTCCTCTATATGAAGCCTTATTCCACATGTGAATACAACAAGCATTCACTGTTTTTCTGTCCTGTAAATCCCTACTGAATTCATAGTTGTTTCAAATGACATAAAAATATAGTTTCCAGTTATGTTTTTTCCTTGAAGTGTCAAAATATACTGTAAGGAGCAAAAATGAATCTACTCTTTCTCTTCTCCTGCATCATGCTTGACATCACATGATTAACCCAGTATATAATGAGGAACAAACAGTCAGTCAGGACACGTCAATCACCTCTATTTCCAGTACCAGAATATTATACGTGGTAGACTAGTAATCTCAGACCTTTACCATGTTTCCCTTGTTCAAGACAAACAATGACATAACTGTAATGCCAGTTGGGAACAGCATGACATTGTGTATTTAATACTAAAAGACAATCAGTGTTGTTCAGTAGTCAAAACAGGGCAATTAGGACTGAGTTTAGCAAGGTTGTTACCTAACAATTTTTTTTCTGTACCTATAAAATAGAGAGAGTAGATCTTTAGGTTTTTGTTATGGGAAAACGTGGCTAAGGTAGTGCATATATTTTGCATATTGATGATGATTAGACTCAGATGACAGGTGGTTTCACTCTCTCTTTGCATTTATTTATATGAGTACACAAATACAAATAGAGGCTTAAGGAAATAAAAAAGTTATATTCTTCAACTGAGTGTGAATCAAGGGGGAAACAGTGAAACTTTGAAGTATGTACTGGGACAATTCACAAAGAAAATTACAGCTCTAATCAATTACAGAAGTTACAGTTGGAAGTTAGCTTGAATGGTTAATAAATCAAAAGATTATTTCTGAGATGAGGATGCACTCATCCTCAAAGCATTAATTCTGTTGACCCACACAGAAAGCTGAAATATCTGGAAAGCTCAAAGTGTACATTTAGGAGGCTTTTGTGAAACACTTTGTAACCATCCCTGCTTCCTCATCACAACTACTGGCACAGAGGAATGGCATGAATTATTAATTTGGAACTTGGTTTGCTAAGTAATTGTGTTGTGCTTTTTTGTTTTTATCTCATTTTGTAAATGTTTCCCTAGAGTCCTTATCTGGGGGCTGTATTTTTGAAAGACTTTTATGCTCAGTCAAGCTGTAGAAAGCATTTTAATTAAATATAAATCACTTTTGCTTGTATGTATTTGTATCAGCTATGTGGACAAAGATCTGTGTGTGTCAAAACAAGTATAGAAATAGCATCATAAAGCAGCATGTTTTGTCCACCTAGCATTCTCTGACAAGGTGATACTCCAATGCCTCTTCAGTGGAAATCTATAAAAGCCTGATTATCTCCTCAAAAGTGTTCACTGCCTGGCAATGTCACAAGGGTAGGAGAGCAATTGCAACAGTAAATGAGCAGCAGTTGAAAACAATGAGCCAACAATTCAGGAACAATGGGAAGCAGAGGACCTGCTAGGAATGGGATTAATATGAAATATTGAAGTCAGCCAGGATGCTACATGTGCATTACAGGGTGGATAGGACAAGACTTTTTGTAAGCTCAGGCTCCAGGAATTCTTGAAAGCACTTGTAGAAATGAGACGTAAACAAATAGATCACATCACCTTATAAATCATAGAATCATAGAATAGTTTGGGTTGGAAGAGACCTTTAAAGCTCATCTAGTCCAACCCCCCTACAACGAGCAGGGACACCTTCAACTAGATCGCGTTCCTCATAGTCCCATCCAACTTGACCTTGAGTGTTTCCAGGAATGGGGCATCTACCACCTCTTTGGCAATCTGTGCCAGTGTTTCACCACTCTTATTGTGAAAAATTTCTTCCTTATATCTAGTCTGAATCTACCCTCTTTTAGTTTAAAACCATTACCCCTTGTCCCATCTTTCTTATAGGTCCCCTATACGTACTGAAAGGCTGCTATATAGTTTTATTTCTGCTACTTTGTCCTGGCTACTTGTGAATGTCTAATACAGGTCCACCACTGCCCCAGGGGACTATTCCACAGTCTAATAAATCTTCACTATTAGCGTGTATTTTCTGATAAAATACACTCTAATTTTTCTTCCCTTTACGTTCAACCCAGTAGTTCAAGCTAATATTCCTGTGTTGATCTCTATTGATGCTCAGTGTTTATCTTTACTTTTATCCAACTTATATGTTAATTTTAGTTCTTCTGCATTGAAAATTGTTCAGGAAGAGGACTGTTTCTGGTGTTATGAAGATACGGACAGCAAAAGTTGCAACCTATCAGTTAGCATCTGCCAGAAATAAAAAGTCTTTGTAACACATAGTGATGGCCCAGATTTCACAGCAAAAAGATTTCTCTCCTTGACCATGCACATATACCTTTTCTAGCTTACCAAAATAACACCAGCCTTTAATTTTGCTTTCAGTTTTCGGGTAAAACACCATAGATTTTGTAACCATGGCACTGAATTCCTAGTAAATGTGATATGGATGATTTACAGAAAGTCATGAGACAAATGCACTGGAAAAATTTGTACTTTCTTGACATTAGGACTGGCAGTTTGAATAGGTGTCCCTTTTAAGCCACTTTTGTCCTTCCTGAATTTTTTACACAAGTTACAGAACTCAGGCAGCTAACCTAAATTGCCGTCATTGCTCCCAGACAACTAAGCTTCAAAGAGATTAAAAAATGTGTTGGTTACATGCGTTTTCAAATCCCATCCCTTAAGTATGAAAGATGTAATGAAAATAACACAGTACACCATACAATCACATCTGCCACCTACACCAGAGCTCATCAATAGAGTAATAACCATTACTCAGGTAATTTAGATAGCAGGTTGACTCTATCTCTATTATGGATACATTATTCATATCCCACCTGTAAATGGCAAAAGACTGGTTAACTTATTACTATTATTTTATTAATTTACTTGAAAGAAAAAATATTGTTTGTTCCTCCTTCAGAGATTTGTTTTCTTTTGATTTTATTTCTCGACTTTTATATTTAGGCACAGTCAGCTTCCCTCTTCCTTTAAATTTCCCTGATCGGTCTATGTATTTCATTTACTTGAGTCACTCCCGTATTCCACAAAGGATCTATACTGCAACTCAGAAATTGGCAGGGTTCATCTTCCATTCTGCTGCTCAGGGAATGGAAAGCTTTTGGCAGTGGGACACGTGTTTCTATGTCTGAAGCAGTTCTCTTTAAACTTCACCTTGCTATTTCTCATTGTGCCTCTCAAATTCTGCTGATTTGAGACACGAAGGAGAAATTCCAGAAGCATTAAGAAGATCTATTCCTACGATAAAGAAGATGTAATCTCTTCTGTTTCTCTCTGTGAAACAGAAAGGAAGGGTAAGAAAGAACATTTTCCTTAAGGGACTGATGAGACAGGGGGAAGAAGAAAAGGGAAAAAGAGAAAAAAAAAGAGAAATTTAGTTAACAATTTATATAAGATCCCCAGCAACCAAATTCAGTGCAATCATCCAAGATCTACTTGCATGTAAATTTTCACTAAATAAAGATGAAATTTATTACATTTGGCTCGTTAAACAAATAAGAGAGGGAAAAATTTCCCTGTAATTTATTGTTACTTATTTTAATTAAAGCATAAACCTTTTCTGAAGATATTTGAAAAAGTGATATCTAGCCGAGAACTAGTTTGGTTTTCCAGCAAATTAATTGCTGGCTTTATTTGGTCACAGTTTTTTGATGCCTGTTAAGAAGACCAGAGTTATCTCACTGAAGGGAAAATTAAGAAAATAAAATGAGACAATGAGAGCCATTAGTTAGATAGTTTTTTCAATGACTGACGCACAGACAAAGGAGTAAGGAGATCTGCTTTTATGCTTGGCTGAGCTAACAGTTTCCTGTAAGCCCTAGAAAATATAATTTAAAGAAGCTTTCTGTTTCTTGGGCATTATGGGATTAAGTTCATCAGGGATTGTAATGCCTTTTGAGATCATCTGATTTATAACTTTGTAAAAGTGAAAAATTTAATCAGAACTTCCAATGATTGTTGAAGTTAAAGTAAAACACCCTTTCTCATACCAAGCCTTTTGGATTTTTTTGCTTTCTATGAATTTGAAATGCTCAGTGTTATGGATGTGGCCTCATCAGGCACTTGCAGGATTAGATTCAATATCACTGTAGTTTAATGGGGATACCTCTTTTTTATGTGGTTCACAGCTCCCTAGGTTATATACGCTGACAATTCCTGCCAGTTAGCAGAGATTGCTTGAAGTGAGGCTGTTCATCCAATTATTCCATTTTCTATTATAAAACATGAGAAAAATAATATTTGCTATAATTACAGTAATGCTCACGTAGCTTGCTCTCAGACAAAGAGTAGATGTATTTTCCCCTACTATAAAATATGTAGCTCATAATTCTGCCTCCAAATAGAAGATAAAATTTTAAAAACAAATTTATATTGCATCTCTGTGGTTTCTGTAAATATACTGGCTTCTATTAAAAGAAAAAATCACCTTGAACTACAACTACAAGTCCAATTCAGAAGCAGTCTTGCTCAAAGCATCCACCCTGTGAAATGCAATGCATTGAGTAATTATGCTGAGAAATATTACTGGAAAGGCTTTACTTAACCTTTTAGTCATACAGTCAATTGCAGCCAAGTTCTCCAGCTTTGCTAATCCCTCAAGTTCTGCTAACATAGTACATTCATATGCTTTGGGTAGTGCCTCTGTGATCTGAAAGTATGCCATCCCTGGCGTGTACAAGTGTGCAAGTGTATTCTGGCTTCTTGTTCTAAACATCTTGGCAAGATCATGCATGTTAATATTGCATGAACAATTGTAGACTTGGAGGCTGATGACTAATACAGGGCAAAACCAGGTGGAATAGGAAAAAGCCTTTGTGTACGCAGCAGGTGATAAATAATAAATGACAATAAAAATCATAGGAATACTTTGTACAGCATTAATGCCTCTTCCTCTTCCTTCTTCCAATTCAACAAGCCCACATGCCAAAAATCAGTCAATTAAGCTTTGTAATGAATCAAAGTCCACTCTGCACACTCCCACAAGTAAAGAATTATCCTTATTACAATAACTTTTATAGCTGGAAAGACTGAAGAGTCTCTGCTCTAACAATGTGCCATTCCCTAACCAAGTTTCCTCTGATGCTTCTGTAAGAAGTTATAGCATACTGCAAAACATAATGGTGAGAGTCAAATTCTGAAAGTTTCAACTTGTTTGAATTTTACAAGAGTATTTATTTACAAAAAAAATGTTTTATTTGGCATGGAAATTTTATACAGCATGTGCAGTTCACTTAAAACATTATCTCCATTTGAACTACCCAAAGCCAGGGCAAGTGAAGCTGTCCCTCACTCAGATGATTTACCATCTTATCCAAAATTTTCTATACATATGCTCCCTGAAAAAATAACCTCAGCTTTTCTTGAAATTGCAATATCCGAAAACTTCTTGGGTTTAAATACATGAAATAATCAAACCAATTATACAAGCATTGCCTGTTTAGCAATTGTTGACATTTGAGAATGTAGTTGTTGACTTCAAGAATCCTTTGTGATGTTTGAATGTAGAGCAGAGCAGTTGCCACATGTAATTGACACAGCTAATTGCCCTAGAGAATGACTTCTAAGAAGAGGAAGGGGTTAAAATATTGCTTTGGGTTCTTCATTTAAAGTTTTCACCTAGAGTCAAATGGCTGTTCACAAACTGAATGAGGCAATAACCTGAGGTAAGCACCTTTACAGAAATAACTAAACATCTACCAGCCTTGGGTTGCTGATCAGATGAATCATGAGAAAGACTAGCTTGAAAGAAACTGCAGGAGAGTCAGAGAGAGAGGGGAAGGCAGGCACCTTGACAAACAGATTTAGGGAAGTACTGTAGTAATTGTGCTGTGCAACTGCCAGGACTCTGACAAAATGGCATTTTTGCTCAGGACCGTTGCTTCTCTGTCCAGATGACTAATAAATACTGCTTTGTGTAAAAATATATTATATTATATTATATATTTGGTATCCAAATGTCCGTGAAGGCTTTGGTTCTCTTTGCAGAGCCTGAAGGGATGACCAAATTAAGGATCTCAGGTCTACCTGTAGAATCAAAGTAGTTGGGGTGCCATGTCCCTACACAGGGGCAATACAAAGTAACTCATGGAGATGTTGAACAGTTTGTAAATAGAATAAAACACTCAGAAGTGCAAGTCTGTGACAGTCTGCAATATGTAGGAGAAACTATTTAGCTCAGGTTTGCCTTTGACTTCAGGATCATTCTTGGATTCTAGGGGTGAACTTCTCAGGAAACTTGGTAATAAATTTAGAACAGCTTCACCTTAGGGTGCTCTTTGTCTGGACACACTGACCTTTTGTGAAGTGAAGCTGGACATTACTTCCATCATTATGGCATGGTGAGGAGAGTCATAAGGGAAATCAGCACCAGTCAGGAAAAAATGCGTTATTACTTAGCCGCAGTTCTATTCCTATGTTTCCTCTTGCCAATTTCTAAAATGTAAATCCAATTTGACTCATTTTCCAGTTAGAGAAAGAAACCAGTACTTTAACCTTTAAGTTAAATATGTTATTTTTAGACAATTCCATACTAATAATATCAATAAAGCAAATGTGTCTGAGCACCTACAGCTCAGTCTTAACCTTAGAGAGAGAGGGTCAAGTAGAATAGTAAAGTGAATCTTACTTTCCCTGTGATAATTTATGCACCTTTCTCAGTAATAATACTCTAGTCATAGCCCAGATGCAGTCTGTCAGAGAACACATGCGTTTCATAAATAAAGTGGTCAATCTTGGGCAAGTGAAAGGAAAGCATGATTTTTAAAAAAACACAACCGTTTAAGACGTAAGATTTCTTTCTCATCACACACTGAAAATTTGGAATTCATGAATCTGTATTAACTTGATAAATGTAATGCACTCCTAGTCCTGGTGTTAGGAAAAACAATGCAGACTGATAAGTTCATTGTAGGTATCTATGATTTATAAATTATGGATTTAAGGATGGGTAGTCACCAAAATGAACATCCCAATTTTTCTTGCACCTCTGACACACAACACCTCTGTGTCTGCAAATTTTAGTTAGGTCTGTAAGGAGCAGATAGATGCACAGTACAAATG
This sequence comes from Fratercula arctica, assembly GCA_947846985.1. Lineage (NCBI taxonomy): Eukaryota > Metazoa > Chordata > Aves > Charadriiformes > Alcidae > Fratercula > Fratercula arctica. The sequence goes on along the minus strand of CANTUZ010000005.1, from coordinate 49,485,045 downwards.
GGAAAGAATAAGACTAACTGAAGGATTTTCCATGTCTTTAACCCTTGCCTTTCTTCCATTTTTAATGTATTGCTAATGTGGGAACACAGATATTGAGATCCTGTGAAAGACGACGTGATCTTATGTTATCATAGAATCATAGAATGGTTTAGGTTAGAAAGGACCTTAAAGATCTAGTTCCAATTCCCCTGCCATGAGCAGGGACACCTCCAACTAGACCAGGCTGCTCAAAGCCCCATTCAGCCTGGCCTTGAACACTTCCAGGGATGGGGCATCCACAGCTTCTCTGGGCAACCTGTTACAGTGCCTCACCACCCTTACAGTAAAGAATTTATTCCTAATACCTAATATCTAATATAAATCTACCCTCTTCCAGTTTGAAGCCACTCCCCCTTGTCCTATCACTACATGCCCTTGTAAAAAGTCCTTCTCCAGATTTCTTGTAGGCCCCCTTTAAGTACTGGAAGGCTGCTATATGACCTCCCTGGAGCCCTCTCTTCTCCAGGCTGAACAACCCCAACTCTCTCAGCCTCTCTTCATAGGAGAAGGGCTCCAGCTCTCTGATCATCTTCATGGCCCTCCTCTGGACCCTCTCCAACAGGTCCATATCTTTCCTGAACTGAGGACTCCAAAGCTGGATGCAGTACTTCAGGTGCAGTCTCACCAGAGGGGAGTAGATGAGCAAATTCACCTCCCTTGACCTGCTGGCCACGCTTCTTTGGATGCAGTCCAAGATACAGTTGGATTTCTGGGCTGCAAGCACACATTGCCGGCTCCTCTTGAGCTTCTCACCGACCAACACCCCCTAGTCCTTCTCCTCACGGCTGCTCTCAATCCATTCTCCACCCAGCCTGTATTTGTGCTTGGGATTGCCCTGACCCATGTACAGGACCTTGCATTTTGCCTGGTTGAACTTCATGAGATTTGCATGGGCCACATCCCTCAAGCCTGTCCAGGTTCCTCTGGATGGCATCCCTTACCTCCAACCTGTCAACCACTGCACAGAGCTTGGTATCCTCAGCAAACTTGCTGAGGGTGCACTCAATCCCACTGTCCATGTCACCAATGCTGCAACCCTGCCACGGAAGCCCACCAAATTTGTCAGGCGTGACTTGCCCTTAGTGAAGCCATATTGGCTGTCACCTATAAGCTCCTTATTTTCCATGTGCCTTAGCAGAGTTTCCAGGAGGATCTGCTCCATGATCTTTCCAGGCACAGAGGTGAGACTGACTGACCTGTAGTTCCCTGGGTCCTCCTTTTTTCCCTTTTTGAAAATGGGGGTTATGTTTCTCCTTTTCCAGTCATCAGGAACTTCACCAGACTGCCACGACTTTTCAAATATAATGGAAAGTGGCTTAGCAACTTCATCTGCCAGTTCCCTCAGAACCCACAGGTGGATTTCATCAGGTCCCATGGACTTGTGTTGTCAGTATTCCTGCTCTGAGTGGATTGTGCTCTGAGTGGGTTGGTGGTAGACTAATGGACCTCTAGAGGCCCCTTTTGACAAGTATTTCCCTGATTCTTTGGTGCAGTTCTATTTCTGTCATTGGCTTTCCAGGATATGTTTTCTTATCTAAGTTATGAGTAAGCAGGCATGGCCTCCAATATATGCATGTAATGGACCTAAATTACTACAGTTTTTGAAAAAGGAAGATCGTAAACAAAAAACTCAGGAATGTATTTTCTCTTCTCACTTCTTGAAATAATTCACCTGTTTCTTTGTCTTCTGTTTAACATTGTTTCAGCTGGGAAGTCCTGGGCAAAAGGACTGAAAGAAATAGCTCATCAGTGTCAGCTAATCATCACCACATGACTGACTGCCAGCAAAAGAGTGCTGTCAAGTGGCCACTTATAAGATGAAAAGAGGAAACAAGGGAACTTCAGCTGAGATGCCCAGTCTCATCAGTGGATATCTTGAAAAACTGATTAAGGCTTAGTTGTAGCAAGGTTTCTCCAAATGTTTTTAAAAGATGACATGCAGTCCAAATATTTCCTAAAAGTTTTTAGAAAGCTGGGGTTAAGTGGTTTTTTTTGGAGTCCAGAAACACCAGGGTGGGTACAGATGCCTGTTTAGTTTGGTCTGCCATTGAGCTGCTTGATGATGGGCTTACACAGAGGCCATCCTTGATGGGTCTGTTAGCTGAGGATGAGTTAGAAGATAAATCTTCTAAAATGACTGGGATCAGAATATTCCCTTTTTCTTGCAGAATGGAGTTCTTGAAGGTCAGAGATGGGTGTGTCAGAACAGGTCTGATTTTGTCACAAGCTGCTGTTTTAGTTCTTGTCATGTCTGACCAAGCTACATTCAGAACAGCTTTAGTCCTCAAACAAAACAATTTCTTTGTTTGTTCACTCAAGTATATTCTTCATTTTTTGGAGTTACTGGTTCTGAGTTTAAAACCTGATAGGCCTGTTTATGAAGTTTAACTGTCATGAGCATGGCCCATGTTTGTCCTCAGAATTATTAGAGGTGGTTCCTATGTCCTATTAATGGTACCTGGGTGAAACTAATCACTGTAGCCCATTCTGGGTATATAGTCACATTCAAAGTTTCAAAGATGTTGTATTGTTATTAAGTTACAGGAATGCAGGAGGGCAGAGTAAGATGAAATGTACTGCTCATATTTGGTCACTGAGTGTATCATCTTTCATTCCACTTTTAATATACCAATTCAGAATATGCCGAGGGGGTTAAATGGAAAAAAAATCCCCAAAACCTTAAAGTGGGAGAAGGAGCATACACGGAATCATAGAATCACAGAATGGTTCGGGTTGGATGGGACCTTAAAGATCATCTAGTTCCAACCCCCCTGCCCTGGGCAGGGACACCTCCCACTAGACCAGGTTGCTCAAAGCCCCATCCAGCCTGGCCTTGAACACTTCCAGGGATGGGGCAGCCACGACTTCCCTGGGCAACCTGTTCCAGTGCCTCACCACCCTTACAGTAAAACATAATTAAAATTAATGTCAACATTTCTATTTATTTTAATATTTAATCATCAGTTCTATCTGAGATTATTCCTTGGATTCACTGGATAACACGTGGAAATAAGCTTCATGGTGGTCTCTTTTATTTTTTCTTAAATTAGAAAATTAATAGTTACAGTACCTGATTTATAAGACTAAAATATCAATTAATACACCTCAAATGTTCTTGAAAACATCAGGTAAAAAAAAATAATGCTTCTGAATAGCCATAAAGAGCACTCAGCAAATTTGCGGGGGTTTTTCTTGTTACACTGCAACTAATTTCCATCTATTTAAACTGTATTTGAGCGTATGAACATACCACCATGAGGCAGATATTCTCTCTATTATTTCTTGAAAGTATCAGGCAGATGGAGAGGACTTCAGACACAGCAACATTTTCAAACGCAGTCAGTAAGTGTAAGCATTTCAGATTTGGGAAATTTAGTTTGAGACATCATTATGCCTAGTTATGCCGTGATTCTAAGATCCTATAGTCCCTAATACTTTAAATCTTCTTTTAGCTTTTTCTCACCAGTTCCCTGTAAGCAAGGTTATGTGAACTGAAGTGCATGAGAAGTCCCCCGAGTACCTCTTCTGGGGGAAGACCTCTACAAAATAATGATTTTGAATCTCTGGGTCAGGTCTTTTCCCACCCTTGCAAAATGCCCTTTGGTATTTCCCAAGATCTAGATTGTCATTAGACCACAGCCCATGGTCAGGATTTATTGAGGTAGAATCTCACTCCCACTTATTCTCAAAGATTCTAAAGAAAATGAAGATTAAGGTGAAGGCTAACTATACTGCTTTCTTAAGAACAACATTACAAAGGATGCAGGACAGTGGACTGACCTATACACCTTTCCCTTTGGTAGAATCAGCCTGTAACATCCCTGAAGCAGCAGAACACGGAATTCTTGGCTACTGTGTAGTGCCATGTGCCATGAAAAGAATGTACAAAATAAATTGCAAATACAGGAACATGAAGTGTTACATGCTGCAGTTTCAAAGAGTTTCTTGCATAGGCGTTTATGCACTTACAAGGCTCTCATCATACTACTATTCAGAACACAAAAATGGAAAGCAATTGAATTATCTATGAAGTTATTTAAATTTATACAAGAAATTACAAAAGATAACAGTGTGGCTATACTTTCATTATTCCATGTTTTGCTAAGATCTCATTCTTACAGCTTTAAGAATATGTGTGACAGCAATTTTGCAAATTCTTACTAACATAGGATCCCTAATTCAGGAATTTCCTCTAGTGTAGGTTTTTTTTTTGTTGTTTGATTTAGTTTTTTGCTGTTCAGATTATCTTCCACTTTGCATGATATCCAGAGGTTATGCCAGGTCCGATTGATTTCTGCGGAAAGGTTTTAATCAGTAAAAGAGCCTAGTTAAGTTGAAGAGTTTCCAAGGTTGCCTTTCACATCTCTTCCCCTCTTCTGTTAGATGCACTTATTGCGTGTGGTGCCTTGTGATCAGTCTCTGCAGAGGTTTTGATTTCCCCAGGTCCCAGGAATGCCCTGACAGCCCTGGTGCGACAGCGTGACTTGCCAGTGCCCACAAAGTAGCAGGGTGCACTGCAGCGAAGTGGCTGCCACAGCTGTGCAAAAAAGTGGTGAGAGAAGTGATAGCAATTGTGTACTTCTGTCTGCCTTTGAGAGGGGGTCTCTGCAAGTGTGAAGTGCGCTAGCTGACTGGAAACGTTTCCCTGTTTGTTTCATGTTAAAGAAGCGATGATGCTGTTGGATAAGGGGTAAGATGAAAGTCCTGAGCACGTCGTTCTTAGGAGAAATAGCTTGTGTCTTTTGTTTCTCTATCCTGTAGGGTTTTACATGGCTTCACAATCATGACTGATTCTTTTTCTGTACAAAAAATATCCAAACTGAGCAAAAAATCAAGGGGATAAAAATATCTTTTTTAAAGCTGTACAGCAAGGCTTGATCATGAAACTTTTATTTATACATGTGTACACACATGAAAAAAGCTCAAAATAGCTCTAGGGTTTATTAATGAAATTTGGGAGGTAGAGTCCCCTTCTCTATAACTTGGCTATTTCCTATGCATGTCTACAGCAAGAAAGTTTTGCAATATGTTGAGGAGTCAAAGCAAGAGCAATAGGAGTCTCACAGGGAAGCACAGACTCCTGCATGGTTCAGAGCTTCACATAAGTTGTAGAAATGCACATTACAAGTTGGAAAAATAATTCTGTAACTTGGTTTGTAGCACTACAAAGACAAAATTTTACTTTTTTTTTTTTTTTTTTCTTTCCAAGCAGAGGTTTCATCTGAGATCAGAAAGCTGCCGGATTAACACCAAGTTTCAGAGCTTTTTGGAAGTTTATTGTCTAGATTTACAATTTCCCACCTCAGTTTGCCACACATTGGAATTTGTAGGTGCTTATCCAGCTCTACAGCATCCATCAGCTTATACAACAGTTATGAATGTTTTGGGCACCTTAAAAGTGGCAGACCAATGTTTTGCATAACCATATCTTGCAGAAAATTAATTATATTATTTGGTTTGTGGCAATTTTTTAATTGCAAATTAATTAGCTCCATCTGGTCTGTAATTTTCCACTTAGCAGGTAATAACTTTTGAAGCATCTGTTGCTTCTGAGACAGATAAGACAGTATTGAGGATAGTAATTCTTATCCCTCAAAGTTATCTGGTTAGACAGTAGGGATTTTTTGAGGCTTAGGTTTTTTTTAAATGAGATCTTCACTGCACTGAGTTCTAAATGTCTTCATTTGCCGTAAGTGCTTCTGGCTCATTACTTGCTGCTCTACTTGCTGCTGATTAATACAAGAAATTTTTAAAGCTGGAGATGTTTGATTGTTGTATTTTTAATTTAAAATTGACTGACTGATAAATATGCTTTATATACGATTTTCCTATTGACGAAGAAGAATATTTGCTACTGTACCTGGTGTCGAGATACAGCTGAGGGGGAAACAGAACTGTATTTCCAAAACATAAATATCCTCATCCACAAAAAGTAAAGTTAAATTTTACAGCAATGTCTCATCAAGGACTTGGTAAAGATCCTGAAGAAATTACGTAAAGAAAGTAGGTTTCTCCTTTGGCTTTAGTAATGTACATGTACTCAAATCTCTGAGACAAATTCAGACCTTCAGTGATCAATTCTTGTCAATTATGTCTGTCAATTCTTTCCAGAAATCACATCTTGGATTTTCTGTGTTTATAGATGTATCTTGCTTTTAAATCTCTTTTGTAAATGGTATTGAGAACCATGCTCTAGTGAAATGGTTGCTGTTTGGGTATATATGACAATGCATCCTTTTGACTGGAAAATTCATAACACGTTATGACTCCGTATTTGTTGTAGGCAAATCTGGCCACTGATGTTGATTAATTTTATAGATTTAGACGCAGTTTTTTGCACAGTTGTTGAGGAGTTCTCTCCAAAGCACACTAGAACTTGAATTTATGGAAGCATATTTTCTACAAATCTAGCAAATATCCCTACTTTATGCTGGCAAATCTATTTCTTAACCTTTGTTTGATCATGTTTTCAAACATACCACAAATTAGTTCATCCTAACAACTGTTCCTATTCACAAAGCTGATTTTTGTATTTTGAGGTCTGTGACACAAGAGTCAAGTGGTTCACCTGATGGCTTCTGCCTTGCAAAGAAAATAACTTTCACAAAATGCCGTTCTTGCCAAGATGAAAGTGTTCTTTCTATTTTTTGAATGTCAGTGGCTGGCATTGTCCTGGCCCTAATGAAATGTATCGTAAAACTGCAGTGCCTCTCCAGTGCCTTTGACATACAACAACGGAGGCATTAATTTACGTCTCTGTTCACTGTGTGGTATTAAGAATCTTGGGAAACCTGACTGACAATTTAGGTGTCAAATAACCAAGTTTCCTATTTACACATGTACAAAACTTAGTTACACGTGTGTATTGGCGCACTGCAATAAAAGGTGCCAACAGGAAAATTCAGACTTTCCTTTATTTCTCTGCCAAATTCCTTTACAGGTGGCTTGATTTCTTCCTTTACCATAGAGTTTTCTTCTGACACCTTATCAGAACTGTAATCAGAAGCAAAACTGTATTTAATCAGACATATTTGAATTGGATCCATGATACAGAGCATATTTTTGTCCCAAGAGAGTGCTTAGTAGTCACTGACACTAGTGATTGCTCCTACCCATTCCATTTTACTTCATCTCATAAATCTAGACAAAAGTGTATTGGATACAAATATCCACACTAGAAACCCCCTTGTCTCAACTGGCATTACTTGGTTCCTCTAACATCATTCACCAGTATGATTTAGGATTAATAATGCATTAAATTCTTTTCATGTCTTGGGAAGTAGTTTCTACCTCTGGGAGGCAAGGCATTTTGGAGAAGCTCATGCTTTAGTTTGTCATACTGTTTGCTTTGACCTTATTAATACTCCTGAAGTAGTTACAGTTCAGCACAGTCAACTGTAGCCCATGTCAGATCCTCAGTTTAGCAGCATTTTAAAGCGATTCGGACATTTTTCTCTAATATACACCACTGCTCTTTCCATCACAAACCTTGAGCTTCCGTAAGACTGCTGACCTTGAGCTAGCGTGCAGTGAGCTGGGTGGTGTCTGTACCAAATACTGCCACCGTCAGCATGAAAATAGCTCTGCTTAGGTATTTGTGATTTTTTCTTAGAGCAGCCTGACTCTTGCAAAGATGATGTGAACTCCTACCAGTAGTGAGAGCTGATGAAAATCTCCTTTTTCCCATTTGGTGAAAACCCTGGAGCAAGAAAGCCAACACTGTTTCCTGTCGGATATGTATTTAATCAACTGGTGGTTGAAATATGTCACACTACTTGCGTGAAATCATGCTTTATGAGAAAAGACTACATAAATGTCACAGAACAAATTATTTCCCTTAAGTAATACAACTTCATTTGTCAACACTGTTCATGCACAACTGAGCAACTGATTTTCAGGAAAAACACATGTGAAATCAGAATCCAAACAGAATCATAAAGTATGAAGCAATTTACGCAAAACTGTAAGAGTGGGGTTTTTTTCTGACAAAAAAAAACCCCATGAAACAACCAACAACAAGACATCACACCTCACTTCAGTCTGTCCAGGAAACATTACATTAGCTAAACAGGGATTTGACTGCAAATATTTCACCTAGGAACTTTCCTGTCCAGGCAGTCACTTTGAATGGACAGCATTCTTGGAGGTCAAAACTGAGACTATACATCATCCCAAACAACTGTAGGAGTCCCTTAGTTTTACTTGAAGTGATACATGGAGCAATACACACTCAGGTAATTCTAAAATGCTCTCCAACCCACTCCCATTTCCCTACTGCGTAGGCAGCTAAAAGTGGATTCATTAAAGACCATTTCCTAACCATAAAAATTACCTACCTGAAGTATGGTGGATGTGACATAAGAAAAGCCCACAGAATGCAAGGCATTTGGACAAAATGTTTATAGACTTGCTTAAAGCTGAAAAAGAGTTTAAAATTGTTCAATAAGCACTTTTTCAATTCAACTACTTGCAACCAGAACAGGCAGAAAAACTAGTATTTGTGAATCATTTGCAAACAACAATGTGAAATGGGAAAGAGCATTTTTGCCGAATCCAGAACAATTTTTAGTTCCTATAGAAATATTCATAAATCAGCCTTTGCCAGGTGAAAACCAATAATCATAGCTTCTGTGGTAACGTAAATGTGGGAAGTACCTGAAATGAAAGGAAATTTGAATTTTGCCTCTCAGGAGATAACTGACTAATGTGTGAAAAAAATCCCACGCGTGGTTTTTTTCTGGGGTATACTGTTTATAGACGCAATGTGTCAGACATTTAGTTATTTTGATGTATTTTTTTAATTTTTAAAGATGACTCTGTTTTGCACATGTCTTCTTTGATAAATCACATTATCTCATGCTTGTAAGCCTTGCTCTTCCTTCCCCAGCTGGCTGCTTTATTGTCTTCTTTTATTTTTGTTGCATGATGTGTGAAAACAGGATACAGACGGTTCCTGGAAGCACAACCAGCTCCTTGGGATTCACTTGGATTTTATCACCTTTCAGAATAAAAACATCCTTCCAGCTGCACTTGCAAACATGGGTTTTGGGTGCTGTTCTGTTGCCTAAAGGTATATAATTTGCTCCAAAAATAGAGCATGTATGTAAGAGTGAATAAAAGCGGAGCTCCCTAAGCAGCAATACTACTTTCTCGCTGTAGAAGCAAGAGGCCTGGCTTTTCACCAGACTGAAACAGGACAACAGGAAAGCAGATCTTAATTTCCATTGATGAACCCAGCTACCACGGAAGTCACCAGTAAACTTGATTATTGGAACTACTTTTCGTTCAATTTAAATCTCCACTTCTATTCCCAGTTAATATTTTTACTGCCTTTATCAATGTTCTTTTCCTTCACCTTTGGAGCCTGCAAAGGCTCCGGTCTCTCCTTTGGAGAGTTTTCATTGTTAACAGAGAGATAACTTTAGAGACTGAAGGATTTTACCTTCTTTTGAAGTTTGCTATCGTCAGCTCTCTCAGTACCTCTGGCTGAATGACTGAGCAGTTTGTATGTCTCATCTAATGACTACACACATTCTGAACACACAGTAACACTGTACTGTGCTCTGAAGCAAGTACAAAAATACAACTAGAAGGCATGTCCTGAATTTCAGGTTGTGATATTCAGTGGTGTTTAAGGCTTATGTATCCATAACTGTTTTCTTTCTGGTGTATATTGGATGTCTGAAGTGTCCTGAGGAATGCAGGGGGCTGCCAGGCCTGAATGTGAGTGAGCTGGGTGACATAATCAGGGTGCAGTTCAGCATGCACCCTCTCAGATGAAGGTAAGTGACTCCAGTTATTACATGAAGCACTCTGTTGCCCTTAGGAAGAAATATCAGTTCAAGCCATAATTAATGGCTAGAAACCCGAAACTTTACAATTAGTGCACTATGTGAGATCAGGATCTCTTTAAAGCACAAATGTATTATCAACAGAACTGAGCACCTTGGCTGGTGGATTTTCTGCTACTAACCAGTCCTCAAAATGCTACAATCCCTAAGGTAGGTTGTAATACTGCACTCCATAAATACTGAAAAGGTTTATTGTGCATGTTTTGGAGTTCAATAAAGCAGCTGTAGCTCTGCTTAAGGGCCAAATTCCTACAGAACCTGAGGACATCTTAGCAGAGGTACACTTTGCTATGCAAGTTTGCTTAAAGCACATGGCAAAATCCTGAGTTCATCCTCTGAGTTTATAAGAAAGTCATAAACTGACTGTCTGTCTCAAAACAGTATATCTCTTTGAAGTCAAAGATGTCTTGAAATAGTCTGAAACACGTATCCATCCAAAGAATTTCCCTGAGCACAGAAATGCTTTGGTCCTGGAAAACTGGCGGAGGTGATAAAGCTGTCTGTTATGCCAGTTTTCCCCTAGATTAGATGAGATGGTCAGCAGAATGCTTCTGTACTTCGATTTTCTGCATGAAAAGGTCTTTTTTTCTGGAATTTAGGCCCTCAGCAGAAGACAAACGCTAGCTGCCTGGCCCTCGGGATATCTGGGGCTAGGACTAGCTCACAACAGTCACCGTTTTGTCTCCTGTCCAGTTAGAGCAAAGGATCGAGGAGCTTTAGCTTCAGAGGTCAATTGAAATGGAATACGCTAAGGGCCATGAGGTGCAGGATTAAACAGTAGACATAAGGAGAAGTTTTTTGAACATCATGGACAGAGCAGCTGTGGTAGCCCAAAGAGACAGAGTGCGCGAATAGGGAAAGATCTTGTGAGTGAAGGCAAAACAACAACAACTCATAATTGGAAAAAAGAGGAGAGTTTGATACAGAGGAAAAGGAGCTAAGGGAAGAATAGAAAAAAAATTTATCTCAGGAGCTGTGTATTGGAGAGACTGGTATTTTTGTCACTGGTATTTGTGTCAAGGAAACAAGCAGGTGAAGAGATGATAGTAAGCTAAGCTGGGGTAAAACATGAAGACGAGCTGGCAAGACAGTGGAACCATTCCATTATCACAAAAATTTAATCTATAACCATTCTTCTTTCTGAGGTCTTCCATATAAGAAATACACTAAATTGTCCTCCCTTCTGATGAAAACGCTCTTTGCTGTCAAAAAAGGTAGTTTTACCCTTCCAGTTCCCAATGTGGAGAACATTTATTGACTGTCCAGTACAGAACAGAACTTGTAATTAAAAAGAAGCACCATTGTTTCCAAGATGAAAGTCTCTTCCATTTAGTAATTTGTTTATTGGGCGATGGGGAGGGAGAACATATTTCAAAAACTAACGAAAACTGTAGGTTTCTTTGAAATCTGCTTTTCACTCCTCCAGCAACTGCGTGCAAGTGAGTCACAAATAAAAAACTGCTCTGAAAATTCCCAGAACCCAAAGGTGACTTAAAGAAATCGACATTCAGTGAGGACAAAACAACCCAGTCGTCCCCTTTGATGACTCTAGCCAGCTGCCCTAGGCGAGTCTGGAGCTGCCACAAAGCTCCCTGGAGACCTCAGCCAATACACCAGATGTCACCCAGAGACAGAAGAGAGAAGACAGATGGGGGGGAGAAAAACTTTCAAGCTGAATTTTTGAGGTTGACATTCTACAGAGGAACATCGGAGGGTATAAAACTCATCATCTTTGCCTGTAGGAACAGAAAGTGAAGGAAGGCGAAAGGGACAAAGCATTCAGAGAGACAGCTGAGAGCCTCAAGAGAAAGACAATTTCTGCGAATAGCTCCTTAATGTTTGGCTTATGTTTAGGTCAGGAGAGCAACCACAAAATGTCACCTTGTTACCATCTGCAGTCATCACAGAAGTTATGAGGGAGTATTTGGACCCACTCACAGTAGCCCTGCTGCCTTCCTGTGCAAGACTTACTGTATTTTTAACTGTCATTTTATTTTCTCTTTCCTGCATCCATTTATTTAATTTCAGTGTCACTGCATTTATTCTCCACCAGCCACTTTCCACACTAATTAATTCCTCATATCCCACTGCCTTGTAGCTACAGCCACAGTGTTTTTAGTTGCAAAACAAAACCAGAGAATTATGAGAAAGATGACATTGCCTATGAAATACAAAAGAAAAAAATGCCTCTAATGTACATGCCTGGGAGACAGGTAGACTCAGAAAAACTGTCACTTTCCCACACTCTTTCCATAGCTCCTTCTTCAAAAAAAGTTTTCATAGTACGTGTCATAATCCTCGAGCAAAAGCAAACTCAAATGTCATGGCTGAAAATGACATTTCAAAGAACTAACACTTGCACTGGAACAATTTCTACCATCCCTAATCTGTCTGATTCAAAGTTTGGGATAATCTATATCTAGAAACTTATGTCAAAGATTGCTAAGTGTAATTACAGATGACAGCTGTATTCAGAACACTATAATTTCCTACAGTTTGTGGCCGAAATCACGTGAAACATGCGGTGTCTCCCCTCCCTACCAAGACCAACCAGAAGGTCCAGGAACTGCTTTTGTAGGTGGGGAAGAAAAGGAGTAAAAGCGGCAAGTCAGGACAAAGACCCTTTATAGTGAGAACAGTCTTCATGCAGGAAGTTCTACAATCCAGCACTTGCTAATTTAGAAGCTATCACAGCTGTCAAACTGGCTCTTGGCAGCCCTGGAATAGGAGAGAATCGAGACTATATCTGTTTCTTTCTCTGGTCTCCACACTAGAATATCCCCCTGATTTTCTCTGTATTCAATACTAGAAATACAGCAATCCTGGACTCCTGAAAAAGAAAGCAAGAGTTGTGAAATACCTCTACTGCTTTAAAAATTCTTCTGTCCAAATAAGGGACTAAGCAGGATTCAGCTTCTGATAAATCCCACTTAGAAAAGCAGAAAAATATTAGAACTTTTCCAGTCCTAAATGGCATCTTTTTGTTATCCAATTGTCAAAAATTTCATGTTTCCACCAGCATGGATTGGTCAAGCCAAAGTTTGTTTTCTAATTTTAGGATCTGACATTTGCAAATGAGAAGATATTGCACAGAAGACATATTTGTCTATCTGGATAAAGCCTTTACCAGTGAATTTCCAGAAAACTTTTGTCAAAGCTATAAACCTGTATCCCACTTCACTGCTGTGCGTGTTGGATTATTTTGCTCTTTCTTATCCTTGCATGTTATTTTAACGGGATAGCAGCAACAGCAGCAGCCACAGCAATGTCTTTTTCAGGAGCAGACTCCTGCTGGCATATTATGTCATCTCAGTGAGTGGGCTATTAGGCTGGCTCATTGTGAAGTGCTGGTACTGCCTATGAGTATGTGTTACTTGCTAATTTCCCCACTTGGGACTCCAACAATGAACAAGAACTCAGATTTCTGCCTCTGATCCCCAATGGCACTGTGTGGATGATGCAGCGTTTAAAAGGACCCTGATGGTGCTAATTGCTAATCCCTCTAGATTTTCTTATTGAACTTGCTACAAAGGGTTTCATACTGATGCTTCATAATTAAAGACAGCACAGGAGAAATCATCTTTTGTTTCCAACCACTGTTTGACTCTGTTCCATCCCCCAAACTGTCATTTTGGTTTAATGGCTTTAGATCTGTGTTTTCATGCTAGCACAAAACAGTGTGTTGCTTGGGTTACATTTTTAAAAAAGTGATGGGACCTATAAAACTGGTCCAATTTCTTCTTACAAAGGATTACTACAGTAGCCTGATGTGACTGGCAATTCATATTGCTAGCCTTATTGCTAAACAGCTAGGGCAAAAGTGAGTCTGTTCCTGGAGTTCCTGTTCCTGTTCACTGGAATCTGCAAGAAGGGATTTATAGAGGGCAGGTAAAAGAAGGAGGGGTGGCAAAGCAGAAAGAGGGAGTAAACTCCTCACTTCTGCAATATTATGGGTTTTCTTAAATAAAGATTCAATTTTAATTGTGCTGACAGACACCACACCTCCTCCTGTGACTCTGCCCCTAAGTTCCTCCTACTGCTCTCAGCTTTTTGCTTTTCTGTAGCTTTTCACTTAGTGGTGTTTCATCAGCCAGCTGTAACTGTTGAATCTAAAATACCTGCAAGCTTCAGCAGAAGCTCAAATTTCTAATGTGGAAGCAGAGCTTGCTGTGGGCAACATGTGCCCAAACAGGCCAACTCTTTCTGGTCACAGATGTAGACTTTCAACAGGCCTGATTTAGACTGAAGCCCACATGGAGTTCCCAAGTCATCAGCTCCTACCCACAGCAAGGGCATATAAATACTGCAAGTATTGATGACTGAGTGGAAAATGAGAGAAAGTTAGAAATGTAGTCATAACTGTTCTGTCCTGGAGTCATTGAATCTTGTTAAAATAGGCTTTCTGGGATTCACTGTGTCGATTTGAATTGAGAAGTGCCCTCTTTCTCTTCTTTATTATGCTATCCATCCTACAGACACTGATGTGTAGTCACATCTTGTAATAGATACTTCCAGCAAGATTTCCCTGTTGTGAACATGGCTTTGTTTTTTCCCTGAAGAACCACAGTAGCTGTACCAGACTGTGTCATTTGTAGCATAATTTACCAGAACGATCTTCAAGGAGGAAAATTCATTTCCACACGGAGCAAAGCTGTCCTAGGCATGACCATAGAATAGGCAACATGTAATTGGTGATTGTGATGAGGGCACCATGAGTGGTCAAGATCATCTATCTTGAAATGAGCCACTTTGTGTTTGTTCTTTACTTTTAATTACACTCATATCAAGAGGGTGTATGTGAACAGTAGAAGGAATTTGGCAATAGTTCCCTGTAAGGAAGTTTATTGCATTCTCTTGACTTTGGAGAAATTGTGATGGAGTATACTTTGAGCAAGAATCTTCATTAGAGACAGTCACATGTAGAACAGATGTGTCTGTACTCTGTAGTTTTTGTGAAGCCCTTTTGTGTGAAATGGACAGAATGACAATACAGATATTAGCTTTCAGATATTCCTTAATCCAAACTGTTCTTTACAGCCACTTCTTGTTTCTTAATTTTTTATTCTGCTTAACTGCCTTCTATTGTCATTTCCTACCACTCTGTTAAAACCCAGGTGTTCATAGAAAATTTAAGAGCGGCATAGCACTATGTCTTCTTTTCTCCCACTCTTTCTCAGTAATCACTCCCTACATGGTGATTTTCCAGTGCCAGGTGGAAAATCAGCTGAGCATTTTGGAGGAGTGAGGTACGTGTGAGAGACTCTTCTAATGATACACTCCACCAAGCCAGCTCCATTCCATCACAGTTGATGTATGAGCTCATACAAGAAAACTAACAGTGAGTTTAAACTTTTTTTCATGAATCTGCAGTTTTCTTTCTAAAAAATAATTTTAAACTAAGAGAGATGGAGAACTCCTCTTTATCTTACACTGCCTCCTTTCAAATGCCAGGACTATATCCCAGACCATCTAGTAACTATTTGTTTTCTTGCTGAAAGAAATGTGATAATAAATAAATCTTTCTCACTTATACACAATCTTCCACCTTGATAGGAAGCCAAAGTGCACCGAAGAAAAACACAGGGACTTCATTTTGGACTAGTGGGAGCATGGCACTTCAGAAAATTAAATATGCACCTCCCCCTCTTGTTCTCAGAGAAAATGTCCCTGTAGCAGACAATGAAAAAGAGAGCTGGAGAGAGTGAGTGGGTGAAACATACGACTGCATCCGCTAATGCAATGCAGCCATTTGAAATGGCAGGCAGAAAGCAGCAGCTGTTTAAGTTCTTGCAACCTTTCTGAACAACTGATAAGGACAGGAAGCGACTAAGAGTAGCGTATCTGGCCAAAGCAAAAAAAGAATATAATTGCCCAACAGTTTGCCCAGATGAGGGTCTAACACTGCTACTTGTGTACAAAATCCTTTGTTGTCTTTAAAGCTTTTGTATAGCAGGAATGTTGGTGTTGCTTTTCATTGACAATCCTGTAAAATGTAAGTGATAGCTTATACGCTGATGCTTGAGCCTCTGCTTTCAGTGAAAAATTGATCATTGCTAAAAGTGGGAAACAGCAATGACTAAGGCAATTGGAGGAATTTACTGAAAAGTTATCTGCATTGCACAGATGTTACAACCTTACACATTGATATTTCAGCCACGATACGTGTGCAGAGATGACTGGGATACTGTTTAATTTACAAGTAAAGTATTTCAGAAGTTGTATATGCTACCGGTAACTACTAGCATTTGTAACGGTCAACATAACATTAGGTGGCACAGTTTATTTTGAATGGTTTTGCTTCCGTGTAAAAGAAATGGCATGAGAAAAAGTTTGAGTCTTTACTTTGGGAATTTTGTACAACTGGGATTTTCTGTTTGAACATTCAGTGCCATTTTTGATACAGAGCTGCGAGAACCAGTAACTAGACAAACACAGGATTCCAAAGTCTGAATTGAAATGACAGGTGCAAAAATTAAACTGTCTCCATCATTTATATAATTTCCCACTTAGTTTCTTATCTCCTCTCTTTGCTAATGGGTACTATTATCTGAAAAAAGAAAAAATTTTAGTCTGACATATGAAAGAGTCTTAAGACTCTCTAGAGTCTTAAATTTACCAGGATTTCACATGCTGTCTACCTGCCTCTTTGCAGGGTCTGCTTCATTTATTGACCATGTGTTCACACACATACACTATATATATTTTCATACATAATTCCATCTTTTGAAAGATATTGCTGACACTAAGAAACAAACAAATGCAAGTTATTTTTGTGCTATAGTTGATAATTAAGACTCAGCATGAGATTGAGCACTAAAAATAGGAAGAATACACAAAATACACAATTAGAGCTAAATTACCTTAAAGTTTTGGACAAGGATCACTCCTTTGTAATATAAATAGGGTTCATATTTGCAGTTAGAATTAACAGAATGAACATTTCATACTTAACAACTATGAGACTTGATGTCAGATCAGAGACATGAAAAGATTGTTTTCCCCTGCTCCTGCTTCTGTTCTAGAGGCAGCTCCCAGCTCAGGACGTGGGGCCTGGAACCACGTCTCAAGGGACTGCTCATACTGTTGTGCTGTGCGTTGTTTCCTAAATATTCTGGAATGAATGTCTGCTGGTCATTCTCTCAGGCAGGATCCTGGTTTAGCCCAGCGTGGCAGCATATACTCTTCTGAAGGATTTGACATCAGTTAGTGCTGAGGTTGAAATAGCAGGGACCATTCGTTTGTTTGACAACACCTACATTATTACCATGGAGGGTGTGAAAGCAAAACAAAATAAATTGCCTTTGTATAAAGGACACTATGACATTCAGTTTACAGCACTGTCTGTTGGCAGAAGGCAGCCTGGAATTACATGTGGAAAACACTACTAAATAATCCTATTTGTTATTCTACTAATACAGTGTTTTTTCTCCAAAGTGTTTCCTCATTGGAATAACCTTATGAGGTACGTCTGCCTGTCACAAAAATGTACTTCTGAGCATTTTTTCTGCTTTGGTTTGCTTTTAAAGCTCCAAGGGATGAGGCTTCTGCTTTTTCCCTTCACAGTCTAGAATGCTTCTCTTTTAAGAAAATTCTGCAACTATTCAGCTTAGATTTTTCTTTACTCAATCCATTATCTGCACTTAGGCACCCAGACTTTTATAACACATTTTCTTTGTTGTTTTTTGTGCTCTTGAAATGTTTGCAGACTGCTGTCTCACAACATAACACAATTTCATAGGGAGTTTATATATACTGAGCAGCCATCTCCTTTCCTATCTCATATTGGGAATGAGATTTCAACAAATTATAAAAATTTCTGTCTCCATGGGAGTGGGGAATGACTAAGTTCAAAGATTAATTTAAAAAGAAAAAAAATAATTCCTCTATTAATTTTGAAGTTCTTAGAATCATAATTAGCTAAGAGTTAAAGTGTTTAAACAGGCATACATGACAGAAGAACACAAGACCCAGAAGGGAACATCAGAAGCAAAAAAGAAAAAAACATCTGGGAACTTTTTCACAGACAAGAGAAGTTCACCAGCAACATAAGATGTTTAGCTTGGTATTCATGTTTTAAGCCTAGGTTTATATAGAATATTTGTCATGCACGGCGCATCAGATAATTCACATCAATAAAACATCAGCGTGTTTTTTTGCATCTTTTCTTTTGCAATCTGTACCTCCCAAACATTTACAGAGTTAAAAGACACAGTGAGGGACTTAAATAACGGCAGAGGAACTGTGACTTTAAAGGCAAGTCATGGAGAAAAAAATGGCCAGACCCTCAGCTGTCATCAGGTGACAGCCTTCAACTGAAGTCCCTGAGAACTTATCCTTATTTCTTTTCAGCTGTGATTAGAAAAAATGAAAGTTGCTAGAAAATTGTTGAAAAGCAAGAATAAAAAGTGATCATGTACCTTAGTAATGAGCAAGGCAGAATAGGCAGAACTGAAAAGATTCTTGCGTGATGGACAAAAAAGTCATATGGAAGATCGGATGAAATCAAATACAACTGAAAAGAGAAACGGGCAGAAATATCATATTAATATTTTCTTTTTTTCTTTTTGCAAGCTCTTTGTTAATGAAGGCATTATTACAGGAGCCAGTTCAGCAAGAAATAAAATTGCAATGTCAAATTATCACCAGTTTGTCCACAGCTGTTGCGCACAGATCTTCTTTGTAACTTTGTATATACACATTACATGCAAACACGCTCGCGCCGGATGGCTTAGCTAGTGTAGGACATATGAGAAGTACAGAGTGGTTTAACACGCTCGCGCCGGATGGCTTAGCTAGTGCAGGAGATATGAGAAGTACAGAGTGGTTTATGCTAAATTCAGACCGCCTTTGCTGATCTTGCCAGAAAGCGAGCTCTTGGACTGAGGCTGGTTGGTACTCACAGAGTGAGTAGATTGCCCACATCCACACAGCGTGACACTCGGCCCTGGAGACTCTGGGCCCTATATAAAGCATCCTCATGGCCCTGAGGCAGAAAAATTACCATCTGTGTGTTTGTGTGTGTTTCCGTTGCCAAGTGCCAGAAATAAAGAGAAGGTTTAGTTGCAGCCATCAGAGTGGTATTTTTAAAACATGCTGAGACTGTGTTCTGTGCAAGTGGGATGACACTGGAAGACAGTCCTACATAGAGGTAGGTAAAGTCAATATAATCCATGTTTGTACAATCTATCTGGACTCAACACTGGAGAAAACAGTCCTGTGAGTTGTTGCATACTCTTCTTGAGCAGGTTGCCTCCAGAAGAAACCCAGGAGCCGTCTGGTATATATGCAGAAGACACAATATGGGCACTAAGGCTCTGGACTGAGAAGGGAGGAGAAATACATTGACACCTCAAACACACCCTTTCCACTTTCCATTGTGCTCATCACTGTACCATCTGAGTTAAACATTAATTCTAAAGCAAGCTGAAGACCAACAGCCAATTACCTATATCCAGCTTGCAACTTCATTCATTCATTCATTTATACGCTGTAGCCTCACAGTTCACAGGCTGACACACCATTGCACACGCACACTATAATAAGCCTGACCTGTTTTCCATTTTTCTACTACTCAGAAAATGCTGGTTTTTTGGGGGGTTTTGTTTGCTTGTTTGTTTGTTTGTTTTGAACCACCAACAAATGAACAAACAAACAAAAAACCCCCACTTCATTTTGGGTGATATTTTCAAATAAATGCAACAGTCATGCAGAAGTGCCTTTACAGCAAATGCCTCAGCATCACTGTGGCCAGCTTGTAACTCAACACTGATATGTTCATGTTTCTCAGGATACAGAACTTTCCTACTAACCTGGTGTCTGAATGAATTTGTCATGAGACACTGAAAAAGAATCATTAATGTTCAGTGGAGCAAAAAGACAACAGTTTGTGGTTATAAAACAAAAACGTTCCACTAATGAACTGGAATCCTGAACACCTCCAGAGTACCTGGAACAAACCCGGAACAAACCCGGAACAAAAGTTCCTGGGAGAAACAAGTATCAGATGAAAAGCTAGGATGTATGGCCACTTAGCTAGGCTGAAGTCTGAGACACTTCAGTTGACCAGCTTGAGGATACTTTGCAATTTTTTCCCACTATCTTAAGGCTTATTTCAATAAACAATCAATTTCAGTTTTTAAGTCCGTCAGCACATAGTTCCTTTTGCTACCAATGAAATGCACGTAGTGATTTTCAAACTATTCTTGCAAAGAGTTTGGGAGCTCACAGGCCTAAGTGTCTCTCTATCAAATGAAAACACAATCCTGAAGTTATAAGTTATATTCTTACAGTGTCAGGTGGAGTCTTTATTAGTACCAGAAAAAGTCATTTTTACAAACCAGTTTGAAAGCACTTATCCCTGTAGTTTACTGCTGGTAAAACGGCAAACAAGGTGTTAATTTATATGCCTTCTAACTGTACAATGTAAATACAGGATATATTTATGTATTACATAAATATTTTTTTCCTTCAAGTAAGTATCCTTTTTCTTTCTTTAATCTGTTATCCCTGTTGCACAAAAAAATTCATTAGAAGGAGGGTTCCAAACTAATCTGAATTTGCAGAGACAATGGTTACAGTTAAATAAGGTTGATAGCAATGGCAGCAGGTAACACTTCTGCAGTAAGAAATTTCACAGAGGGCAATTCTGGAGCCAAGTATGGCTCTGTAGAAACTCTTTACGCTAAACAAGGCCATGCAGTGTCTTACTTTATATTTCAACTACGATTAAACCTTGTGCATTCCTGTAAATAATCCTCTGACTAAAATAACCATACCAGGTATTAGAAGACTTTGCTTTTCTTTCTTTTACTAATGCTCCATTAACCTCCAACATCTGTTCTCTCTGTGCACAGTCAGCAGCTCCACTAATCTCTGCCTTCTCTTCTCTTCTAGCAAGAGCAGTCATCTTTAATAAAGCTGTTCTCCTCTCTCCAATACTCTCTCTACTCTATACCACCATTCTGGTCTATTAGTGCACGCCATGCCACCGGGAATCTGTAGTGCTGCCTAGGCATTGATTTTGCTTTGTTTCAGCACTTCTCGACCCTGAAGCAGTGTGTTCACAGGTCCATTAGAAACTTTTTATGTGAACTGATACCTCCAGTACTCCGTGTGAAAAGCTTTAGCAATCTTGAGATGCAGCCTAAGGCCATGGTCATGAATATTTGGCAGAATTTGTGACTAAGTGGTAGTAGCAGCCAGGGACTTAGAAGCTCTTAAAGTACTTTGTCTCATACCTTGCATATTTTTTTTCCCGATGGTTCCTAGGCTGCTGACAAAGCTCTGTAAAACTATTACTTCATCTGCTACCTAACTCATTTTTCTTTGAAGCTGAAAGCAACAGTTAGCGGTTCACAGCACCACAGTGCCCTGTTAGAGGAATTGAAGGACATAATGCAGTATGTACATTGGCAAATCACACAGACATATAGCATTCTGTGTGCGAAAAAAGAGGCCTGACTGGGCTATTTTGCATGCTATAGCATTGCTACCTCTAGATCTGTATACTGTGTTGGTGGTTTTAATTGCCTGTACTACTGTATTGATGACTACTACTAATGATATAGTTTCTTTTTTTCTGTTCATGACAGCCCCCACGGCAGACACGTTCTTGAATGTTGCATCTTCTTCAATTCAGAGGTAGCCCATTCCTGAAGGACAGAAACATGAAACACTCTGAAGAAGAAATTCTTACTTTCTGGTAAAATTTGACATCATGTCCTTGCTGTCCTGTGCTCATGAACTTCCATAAAAAAGGAATATTACCTACAAGAAGTTGGGATTGTCTTTTAACATCTCATCTAATATCACTGAGGGGAACACAGACCTGAAAAGACTTTCCTAGGACTCTGTTCATCCCAGTGCCTTTTTTTCCTCATGATTTTATACAAACATCTTCAGTTAATTGTTTGGATGGTTGTCTATTAGCTATAAACTAGATTTCTGCAACTGTTGGCCACAGATACATCCAATTGCCTATACTCTCTGAATGACTCAGAGAGAAGAGGAGACACCAGTATGGGATTTTCTGAAGAGGTAATAAAAGAGAAATTAATCTGCCAGATGAAAATAACTCTTTGTGGACGGCATGTCTCTGGACTAATAGATTAGATGTATGCTGAATTCTGAACAGAAAACATGTTTACACAGTGCTGTGATTAATGGCTACAGCAGCGCTATGTGCAGTAGTCCAGTACCCCTAATATTTCTAAAGGACTTTAATAACCCTAGGCAGTCCTGAGTTCAAGTCTGAGGTTGAAACTTTGCTGTCCTTTGAGATCCATATGCAAACCAGACCCATATTCTTACAAAGTCTGCTCTTGTTATAAGAGATTTAAAAAAGTATGTATGTGTGATCTTGTAGGTAAAGCTCAGTACTCTGAGTCTGGACACCTGGATTTTATTTCTGTTTCCACTACAAAATTTCTGGATTACCCAGGGCAAATAATTTCTATGTTTCAGTTCCCTACCAGTTAAAATAAGAAAATAACAGCTCTATTTAATAGATGTCTTGTGAGAAACTGTATTAATACACATGCTGTATGCAGTTGTTACGTGGGACAGCAGTTACTGTCATTGGATTCAGCCTCACTCCAGGTGCACACTGAGGATAAGGCTTTGGCCAGCCTGTTAGCACCCAGTTGTTGGGCAAGGAAGGTCCGAGCAGCTCGCTGTGATGCTGGAGACATCACTTCAGGGAGGGCTGTTGCCTAGAAACACCCACGTGCCTTAACTGCTGTGTGAGATCTACACACTGATCCTGTTCAGGGCAGATCTTAGAACAGCGTTAATTGCTCCATGGATAATTCCCCTAAAGCTAGCTGCTTGACACTAAAACAAGGACCAGTTCAAAATATACCTTGTAGTTCTAATATAACCTTAGTGTTAAGTCACATATTCACAAAGTGAAGATGCATTGACTGGGAGTCTTTTCAAGTAAAAGACAGGAAGGTGAACAGCAGCAGTATATGTGAGGGCTGGCAATGAGCCAGGAAGTGTTTAGCCTCTGATGAACCAGTCCAAGTGCAACCACTGGTGTGGACAGAGGACAAACAAGATTTTTGATGTGTCTTCAGTACTGGATACAGTACTCACATTTTTTTAATTTATCTGTCTCTGAACTTCTTCCTTTTAAAGCTGTGAAAATATTTAACTGGGAAGGAGCTGATGTTACTCAAAACAGACTAAATGGGAGGATGCTTTTTTGCCAGATGGGGGACTGGTACTGCTCTGACTTGCTGAGATCCTTATCAGGTCTGCACTGCACATAGCCAGTGGAGAGCATTAATGTAAATCTGGACCATGCTTTCCACAGTAAGTGCTGTAGCGGCTTTGTTCGTCTTTACAGACTACTCCTCATGCCTCTTCGCATTGAAGGAGCCAGAAGAAAAAAGCCCCCAGCCATGCATTGCACACTGGAAAACAGTAAGACTATGAGGAGTTTCTAAGTTAATTTTGCGACAGTTTCCAAATTAGTAAAAAAATGATTCTAAATTCTGTTCTACATAATCAGGATACTCTGAAAACTTTATATTCTTCATAGTTGTTCACTATTGATTTAACGTTCAATCACCATCTTTTTAGGTCTAAATGAAGTGCATAATGAAGCACACTTGATACAAAGAACCAGTTATTGATAACTGTTGTTTACTGAAACCAAATAAAGTTCACTCTGCACAAATTGAATCACTTCTCTTTTTCCTCTCCTCCCTAGTCATCCCATGATTATAACTAGCTGTTCTGTGACCGGGTGCCCATGTCTTGTCACATCAGTGCCTGAAACATAGATCTATAAGCAGTATCAGCTTACACATGGCTTGTAGCTCAACATCTAGATTAAGCACTCCAATAGCCATCGCCAAAGCCCAGGCTGGAAAAGACAGAGTTTGTTCCTTAGTCCTAAACTGTGACTTTGACAATGGGAGTCCAAAAGACAGCAATCAACTCCCTTGTACACACATCTGAGGGCTGCCTGCCCATCCTAAGCACAGGGCTGCTCTCACCATTCACTCCCCACACCTGATGTGGCCACCACCGCAGGCCACCTCTTGGGCACGTGGTCATCTTAGCTGAGCTGTGCCACGAAACGCTTTCAATTGCAGCTGAAGAATGGTAACGTCCACAATCCACCTTTGGGCACTGAGAGAGCAGACAGGGAATTGAGTTTCACAGCTTTGTCAAAAAACCTTCAGGGATGGTCTTAGTGTTATACTGAACCACCACTTTTTTTAGGATTTATTAAGAATTATTAGGATTTTTTATGTTCAGTCAGAAAAGTACGGTTTGGAACTGCTTTTCAGGATAAGAGATGTGAAAATTGATTTTTTAGTTCAGCAGACAAACTTAAAAAAAAAAAAAATCAAAACCCCACAACTTCTGATCTGAACCAAATGTAGCATCTTTTCTTTTCTTATTTCTCTTAGACAGCTTCTGCCCCCCCTGCTGTTAGGAACTCCAGCCAATTAAAAATAAAAATGTTTTATCTTTAGTGTTGGCAAAACAACCAAAAACCCAAACACTTTCTATTTTGTGACTTTATCCTCCTTTAGCATTATTTGATAACCAGATCAAATGACATGGGGAATTGATTTTGACATTGCAAATAGTCTGGGGATGCTGATTCCAGCAAGTTTACCATTACCAAAAAAAAAAAAAAAAAAAAAAAAAAAAAAAAAAAATAAAACAACCCCCCAGATCACTTAGCTCTTTTTAGAGTAGAATCTGTGAAATATCTCTGCTGTACAGTGGAGAAAAAGAAAGAAGCTGCCAAGAAGTATCAGGGATGAGCCTATGTGTCTATCCTGTGTGCTCTTATCAAAATGCTGATTGTATGGTCCAGATATGCATCCTTTTCCTTCACAAGAAAACAAGCTCTGAAGACAAAGAACAGATCTGCTTCATCAGGGGAAAGTATATGTGTGATGGGAAAAGGGGGAGGAGTGAATAAACCAGCTTTATAAAGTTTTCTCTGTCTCATCTCAGCAGCATTTTTAGGTCAGAAAAACAGTCAGAAGAAAATCTCGCAGTGCTTTTAATAAAGCTTCCCCAAGCAACCAGCTTGTTTTCAAAGAACTTGGCAAAGCAAAAGCAGTGATGGAAATTGGCTCCAGCAGTCTAACATATCATGGTTCCTTTAGCTTGTTCAGAATGAAGGAATGGAAAAGGCACTAACAGCAGAATCCTGCTTTCCTTTCCCAATTCTTGGAAATGGCTCTGCTCTTCCAGCTGTAACAGTCAGTGTTTTCTCCCTATCGCTTGCAGAGAATACTCTGACACGAGGCTCTTGTCAGTGATGTTTGGGGGATAGAGTTGACCAAGTGTCATTGTAGTTGCTGTGGGGTCAGAGTGTGCGATGCAGATCAGAAGCAACGGTGAGCTACAACCTAGCAGCATGACTGGACACCAAGGGTCTAATTCTGCTTTGGCCTTAAATTAGCCTATTAAAATAATTTGAACTGATGAGTGTATAATTTTCTAACATTTTCATAATACTACAGACTTTCTCAGTTATAAGATATTGATAGTCTTATGAAGACTTCTTATGAAAGAAAATCACCTAGCCCTTCTGAATTTATGTAAAGAAAAAAGTCAACAGTCTTCTCAATTGACTGTTTTTCTGTGAAAAAAGTGCATTTCCATTATATCACAAATTTTTAGATGACCTCAGAGAAAAATACACATCTCTCTATCCTTTTCCCCAATATTGTCTGTGGTGAAAATTTTTATTTTGGAAAGCTGGAACAGTAAGCATGGCAAATCCATGTGCTTCAGAATCTTTCCTCCTTGAGAAAGAGCAGCTTTCCAGAATATGGAAATTACTCTGTTGATTAACATCCTTCATTGCAAAATGTCTTTTTATTGGTATGTGACCATACAACTCATTAATTACTCTGTTATCATGAAAAAAAATATATTTCTGCTAATCAAGCTCTTTCCTTATGCCCTGAAAACAGCTGTCGTAGCCGAGTTGCACACAACTGACAGGTGAACAAGCAGAATGTAGGAATAAAGGCTGATTCATCATTTTCCATAAGAGATTTCAGTTCTTTCTTAAGTTCCTTAGAAATGAAGTGAGTGGCTGGACTCTGGGAAGTTATAAATATCTTCTAGGAAGAACTGCTTATTCAAACAAATAGCTAATCTGCTTCAGAATAAACAGCTGAATTGTTTTATTGATTGTGCATTTATTAGGGGAACGACATGGGAAACATTCATAGCCAAAACCAGAAACATTCTGTAGCATACAGCAGGGAGCAGGGAAAATCAACTGTCCTGCAAACATGGTGATCCAACACGATGTAACACTGACTTTAGAGAATGAGTATGTAATTCAGTTATATACAGATCCAAAGACAAATCACTTAAATCACTTGCCTGCTCCTTCATTTCCCAACGTACGATGAAGAATAACTACTTTTGCTTATAAGAAGATTACCTTTTTCAGGCATTACTACTAGTAATCATTAAAAAAAAACACTAAAAGTTTCCAACAGAATTGACGCTATCATTCTTCAGACAAACGAAACTGTTCAACATCTTCATCAATGACATAGACAGTGGGATCAAGTCCACCCTCAGCAAGTTTACTGACGACAGTAAGCTGAGTGGTGAGGTCAATGAACCAGAGAGATGGGATATTATCCAGAGGGACCTGGACAACCTAGAGGGGTGGGCCTGAGCAAACCTCATGAAGTTCAACAAGGCCAAGTGCAAGGTGCTGCACTTGGGTTGGGACAGTCTTCATTATCAATACAGGCTGGGCAATGACGTGATAGAGAGCAGCCCTGTGGAAAAGGACTTGTGGGTACTGGTGGATGAAAAGCTGGACATGAGCCAACAATGTGCACTTGCAGCCCAGAAGGCCAATCGCATCCTGGGCTGCATCAAAAGAACCGTGGCCAGCAGATCCAGAGAGGTGATTCTGCCCCTCTACTCTGCTCTTGTGAGATCCCACCTGGAGTACTGTGTCCAGCTCTGGAGCCCTCAGCACAAGAAGGGCATGGACCTGTTGGAGAGGGTCCAGAGGAGGGCCACGAAAATGATCAAAGGGCTGGAGCACCTCTCCTATGAGGACAGGCTGAGAGAATTGGGGTTGTTCAGCCTGGAGAAGAGAAGGCTCTGGGGAGACCTTATAGCAGCCTTCCAGTACCTGAAGGGGGCCTACAAGGAAGCTGGGGAGGGTCTGTTTGCAAGGGCATGTAGCAATCAGACTTGGGGCAATGGTTTTAAACTAGAGCAGGGTAGGTTTAGGTTACGTATTAGGAAGAAGTTCTTTGCAATGAGGGTGGTGAGACACTGGAACAGGTTGCCCAGAGAGGTGGTGGAGGCCCCATCCCTGCAGACATTCAAGGCCAGTCTTGATGAGGCTCTGAGCAATCTGATCTAGTCAAAGATGTCCCTGCTTATTGCCAGGTGGTTGGACTAGATGACCTTTAAAGGCCCCTTCCAACCCAACCCATTTTATGATTCTATGGTTCTATGATTCCTTACTGAGAGGCACCGAAGCACGTCTTTGCCATCCAGACAATTTCTCTCGAGAAGTTTGCTGCCCACCAGCAGCTCACACTTGGGACATCACTGAGAGGCTGCCAGGCCTGGTGAACCCTGCAGGTTATCACCCACTCCTACTATGCAATGTAGGGTCTAACAATACTGTGATGAGGCAAATTGGAACTATCCAAGGAGACTGTATGTTCCTCGGAGCGATGTTCGAAGGATGAGGAGCAGAGATGGTGCTCCAGTCAGAGGAAGGGGTTCAGGAAGGAGGAGGCGAACTGAAGAGGTGAATGCCTGGCTGCACAGCTGCTACTCAAGGTTTTGGCTTCTGTGATGGTGGGTCGACCTTGGAGAAGCCGCGTCTCTTGGGACCTGATGGCATTCACCTGACCTCATACTGCAGGGAAAAAGAGGGGAGAATGTGGGACATGGAAAGGAAAGGGAAATGCCCACGCAGCAGCCCTCTGCCAAGAGCAGCCAGCGTACCCCTCGCAATGGCCTCCCCAGCGCAGTAGCCGGTGAAGACCGTGCCAGCTACATAATGACTTTCGCACTGCTTTCCCTTCACACTGTCATGACCATGGTGGCAATTTGACATTAGCTGAGAAACTCCGTGGCAGCTCTGGCTGGGCAGGGACCAAGCGAGAGGCGCCACTGAGGTGCCTCTGTGTGTTCACTGGGGTCCGGGTGGAGCGTCTGCCCATCCCAGACACTCCTCAGGGAGTCGGTACCGCAGAACGGAACGTGCTGCACATGGAGAAGCCGGTGCTGTGTCGTCAGGGGGAGTTGCCCACGGGGAAATCTCCACCCGCAACCCCAACATCACCCTTGGGAAATGTCTCTTTGGAAGCAATGTCCTCTCGCAGTGGCACAGCTGGAACAGAGATCCTGCCATGGACAGGACCCACCCCACCACCAGGATATACACCACCACCCACCCATTGGTGTCATGAAGGCACCGAGAGCACACCCACCACCACAAGCTCAGAGGGCAGCACCAAGGCAGCCGATTCCATCTCACGGGATGGGATCTCAAGGTACAAGCAAAGCATCCACGGGCCACAATGCCCCACTTTATGTCTGCTAAGGGTTTGGGGGCGCTTCTGTGACGGTGTGCTCCCTGCCAGGCACCAACCTGACCTTTATAGCCCGTAACCCTGCCCAAGCGATAACCAGCCGGGGTGGTCACAATGGGGGCACCTGGTCATCATGGCGGCATCCGGGGCTCAAAGGTGCTTTCAGGGAGTCCGATAACAACAGAATAGCCAAGGGCAAACTTGAGCAATGCTGGTACTGTAGTCAATATGCAAATAGGACTAGAGGGCAACCAGCTTACCCCCGTAAGCAGTCAACAGCCCAGGAGCCCTTGGAGCTCTCCTGCATGGCAGCGGGCTACCTTGAGTAGGGACGCCTCTCAAGATTACTTCTCGACATCCAGAGGTTCCTTGCCACAACCGATCCTGGGTAAGTGACTAATAGCATGCTAAACTTCGAAATCGTAGCTAAGTCATGGAAAGGATTTATTGCGCAGGTATCATCCTGTAGACATAAAGCCTTCAGCAAGTCTGGGACTAGGATTGGATGCAGCTGCCCCTGGATTCCTCTCTGAGAAGGAGTTTGGAAAGCAAGGGCATCCTCTCTGAACCTCATGACTCAACGGGAGGCTCTCCCTCACAGTTCTGACTGACCCTGTCCTCCATGCAGTAAATGATCGATTGCACCTCGCCATCGAATCTTGTCAAAACACACCACATTTACTACAAAATGCTGTTGCTGAGCTGGGGTGGGGGGGGTCCAAGGGTGGGGCTGGTTGCCGGCCGTGCCCGTGATGCGCTCTGTCGCCTGGGACACCACAGGGAACGCATCACAATGCAGGGGGCCGCTATACAGGGTAAAAGAAAAAAAATTTTGTTTTAATATAATTGAGAAAATATTTCACTTTCATTATTTTTTAAAACTGCCAAAACATAAGTTTTAAAAAGTTGCCTTTGAATAATTTTTAAAGACATTTATAGAAATCATATAGATTTTTCCTAACATTTTTCCACTTGAAATGTGTTTTTGTGATGAATTAGTATTTGGATAAATAAACGATTCTTTTTCCTTTCCCTGATCTTCAGCTGGTAAAAAATTACCTAATTAGAGTAAGGTCAGATTATACTTGCCCACAGATCTTTCCACAGTCTTGTTAAATGTAACTACGAGCATGTCTGTGATGTATGCATCAGGAGGGAAATAGAGGCACTTCAACCACTCACAGCATGAGAATAACAGTGTCCTCTCAAAGTGTACTCCTGGACTACTTCTAGAAAAAGTGAGGAAACAGGGAACAGAAAAATTTGTTTAGCTATTTCACATTTAATTAAAACTGATGTAATTTGTCTTTTGGTCGACTGTTCAGACAAATTCCTGCTTCCCAAACCCTCTCACCCATTCACAGCAGATTAATTACTGGCCTTGGTCCACATGGGGCCCTCTAAAGTCAGCGTCAGGCTCTCTTTTCACTGCAGTGGGTTTTCTTATATATCCCTATAGGAAGCTGATGTGTTAGAATCTTTGAAGGCTGCTATTCTTTGCATGGCAAAATATGAATGTCACCACACGAACAACCTCCCTCATTTCTAAAATGAGAGACTGGTAATATATGCTTCAAAAGATGCCTGGCGGTAAGACATCTAAGAATGGGCATAAAGTCAGGGAAGATTTTGTTTTCATTCCTTTTGTTTATTCTTGAGGGGACAGAAAGAAATCCTGCAGCATTTGAAAAGATCAGGGGAGAGTGATGGATCGAGGTAATACTTCCTGCATTTGAAAAACAACGGCTGAACAGTTCTGTGGAGGATGTATTGTAAATTCTCAAAATTAAGCACTTCTTTGAAGAATTATCTTAAAATTTTATCTTCATGTTTCTTTCTTTCTTCTCATAATCTACCGTCTACTTTTCACACTTCTACTGAACCCTGAGGGCTTACCATACGTATTCAGCTCACAGGAAATCTCATTATCTTTCAGTGCTGGGCATCCCATCCCATTGTTGTGCCAGCAACACAGGTTGCTTCTGTAAGATTCTGTATAGTGTGTTGGATGTACATGAATCATTCAAAGAGGAGATGTCGTGCTTTGGCCTCAGACGGCAACAAAGAACCACGTGTCGCTCGCTCGCTTCCCAGTACGGGAAGAATCAGAAGAAAAAGGCAAAACTCGTGGGTTGAGACAAAGGCAGTTTAACAGAACAGCAAAGGGAACAAGAAAAACAACAATAATAACGCGGATAAAGGAATATACAAACACGGTTACGGAACCGCCGCTCCCCGGCCGGACCCGGGACGCCCCAGCCCGCTCCCAGCGGCGGCTTCCCGCCCCCTCCCCCGGCCGCTGCGGGCGGGCACGGCTCACACGGCGCGGAACACCCCTCTCCTGGGGAGAATTAACCCTCTCCCCGCCGCAACCAGCACAGGAGAATGTAGCAGTTCCTCCTGCGGGCCATTTATTTACAGAAGACAAAGTTTTGTATACCAGCAACACAGCATATTATGTGCCTGGGAAAAATCTTGGCAGAAGCAAAGAATTACAAAAAGCATCCAAACCAGGGAAGTTTCTGTTCAGCACTTTGAAATGTGAACTCTCTGTGATCTATTCAATTTGTTCCAAGACTGAAATGCTTTCAAATGAAAAAAAACTGTAAATGGAGCTCCAATCACCATAAGTGGCAGCAGAGAATCATTAAGAATGACAAGTGGAGTATTTTTATAGTATATTTAGAGGATTCTTGAACATGCACAATACTTTTCAGTCTTTATCCCCCATATAACTGCCAAGTCTTACTGATGAGATTGCACGCTTTGCTATTCCTTTCCTAGGGCAGTACTTTGAATGAAAAGGAAACAGCTTGAAGCTTCTTCTACTCTAAATGTTGCCTTGGGCTTGAGTGGAGCAGCAGCAGGGCTGTGTCTACTGGCCAGTGACCAAACACTAAAAGGGCACTTAGCTTGATGCTGGAGTTACCTGCTCAGTAAATGGGCCACGTATGTCAGTACTATATTACCACAATTAGATTAAAGAGGGATCCCTTGGGATATTCACAGAATAACTAAGCAGATAGGCAGCAATGAGTAAGCTCCAGTGAACCTTGGAACTGTGCGGTGAACTACAGTGCTGTGCAATAAACCTCACAAACTACATGTTAAGGTATGACCTGATGTAACACAAGGAAACTGAGAAAGTTGCAGTAAAATGCACACCAGCCAAAAAATCAGACTGTAGGACTGCTGGGCAGTAGCACTTGGAAAGGTGCTCAGAGTACAGCATTGTAGTTTACCATTGTAAATCCATGTGAAAAGCAAATAGTTATGTGAGTGAGCTACATTTACTTAAAAAAAAAAAAAAAGAGAGAGAAAGAAAAAGGGAGCATCTGTTAGCATAACTTCTCTCATAATTTGCTAATCTGTGTAACATTCTGTAGATGGCAGTGTGGGTAAACCATCTCTGAATTCATAATGCAGTGCTTGGCTTCTTTGCATATATAAGACAGCAATAGCTAAGCTAGCACAGACAGACCTTGTCAGTAAGAAAACGCAGGGCATTTTTGGAAACAGAAATCAACTGAATATTCATATGGTGAATAACTCCTGAGACATATCTGCTTTCTAAACTGCAGCTAGGTTAGATCCCAGTTCTCACTTCTCCTTTTATTTATTATGACAAATTTAATTTTGAGTCATCTGGGACACACCTAATATTAATACTTGTACGTATATAGTGGCTTACAGCTGCACAGTGCATGTTAGGAATAACTGTAGAACAGTTTCAGATAGCTGCTGCTCCCTTCCCACTGCTTGGGATCAAATCCAAGGCACAGATCTGGAGCTAAAAGTCTCTACATTTCTGATTTGGGGAATTTTCAGTGCCAGTTTGTGGCTGGAGATCAGGTCCTCTCTTAGCTGCTGATCTGGGATTTCCAGACACAACATGGGATTCATCGCCATACAGCTGGCATGTCAGCCTAGCCCTGACCAATTTCAGTAGAAAAATACTAACTAGTTTTTGTCAGGTTTCTTTTGAGAACTATTCCCAGATCCTAAAGTGATGCCCCACACCACTTTCACTGCTGTACTGGGATTAAAATTGACATGACAAAATGAAAAAATCCGAGGCATATTGTATTTCCAACAGGAATCTGAAGTGAATGCTTTAAAGTCCTTTTTGCAATGTACCTATATGTCTTAGTAAACCTAAGTGTTTTGAAATGTTTAGAGACATTTAAAACCTATAGCCAAAATATGTATTGAGATGGAGAAAAAAGGCTCTGTCTTAATTTCTTTCCTTTGCCAAATAAGAGTCCTCTTATTTTTGGGGAACAGTTCTGTTTGTCTTAATCTTTAAAGAGTATGATAATCTCAGATTAGTTTTGGGGTCCAGCCTAGCAGCCCAACGGTGAGGCAGTGGGAGCAATAGCTCCGTTGGGACCCAGCACTAGACCCCTGGCCTAGAGCAGTTCCCATGGGATGGTGGTTGGCCCTGGCCCAGGCCTCCCCGCAGCGCTGCCGGGGACTCTCACCCCACGGCCACCAGCGGGAAGGGGGGGCAGCTCTCGTTGGTTTGAGTTCTTTGTTTAGTCCTTCCTCCAGTAAGCAGGATGCTAGAGAGTTGCATCCAAGTTTTTATTTGAACTCTGAACAGTTCAAGGATGAATGAGGTATGTCTGGCTCCTTGTTCCCTAGTTTGGCTCATCCTTACAATGTTTGAGATTAATGCTGACCTGAAACTGATTTGTCAATGAGAACAGTGGTTCTGCTCTACCAAGCCAGCATTGATGGAACTCAAATAGTGCAAAACATCCACTTTTGCAATATAAACACAGGCCATCAAATCCTTTTAACGGAGAACCCATTCATAACATGCAGAATGTGTGCCTGAAATGAATTGATCTATAATATTTAGTGATGATGATTGATTTCTACCCAGAGGCAGGAGACAATTCACCAGTCTCTGTATCACCTTGTGTGTAGCATCCCCATCCTATTCATGTCAAATTGTCAGGCAGAATAAAAAGGAGAACTTTTGATGCTTGAAAGATAGAAATGTTTTTCATTGCCAGCATGATGTTTTCTTTTCCTTACAAATTCTAAATGTTAAAATGGGCAAGTTCATATATTTAAAATAAAAAGGTAAGCTGGGGATTTTGAGCTTTAGCAAGTGGAATAGCTACTAGTATTGGTATATTCTACCTATTGAAAGTAGGATATGGGTTGCCCCAAAAGAGATTTAACCTGAGACACGAAGCTTATGCTCTTTCCTCATCTTGTGAAAAATATTTAAGTGACTTCACACAATCCAGGGTTTGGCTTTCCATTTTAATTTAAAGTTGGTATACTTGTCAACCCAATGCACCTTGTGCATTAATCCCTTATTGACATTCATTTAAGGGAATGATACATTTCATGAAACTCAATCCAGATCCACCAACGTGATATTGCTTTTCCCACAAAACATCTGCATCCAAAGCTGACCTCAGTTACAGTGTTCTTGGGAGATGAGACTTGCTGCTCTTGTGGGGAATGGACACAGCGTTCCCCTGTACTAGTGTTGTCTTTGAATTTAGCTGCTATGTTTCTACTGTTTATTGAGTTAAAACTCACAAATATCACAGACATTTCTTTCATTGTTGTTGTTGTTTTATTTTTGTGGAAAATATTAATCTAATCCAATAAACAGAAAACTGAAGTGCAGAAGAGAAAAAGGTTAAAATTTTGTCTCAAGTTATTTATTACTCTTTAACATTCAGCAGGAAAGGTTTTAAAGTATCTTTAGGTATAACTCACAGAACACAAGAAGTCTAATCAGTAGGATATTTTAAAATAGAAGAGGAATAGATTTCTTTAAAATAAAGAAATGTGGGCATGGTTGTGTAAGCAACCCTTTCCTGCTAGGCATTCGTTGTATGAAATATTTATCAGAAAGTCCATTCCTTCTCCTATATGATTTGCCCGTAAATCACCTACCTGCTCTTCTTCCTCCAGCAAACTTCCTAGTCCTGTTCCACCTTTAAAAAAAAAATTTCTGATTTACCTATACATTTATTTGGTTACTGGATTTCTAGTTGCTCACTCCTTCATATCTCCCTGACCACAGGGAGTTTTGCAGAGGGAAAGTACCAGAGCGGAGACTTGCTGGAGAGAGGGCCCGCTGATACCTTTGGTTGGTTATGTCATGAAATAGTGTCTCCTTCTCTCACTTCAACTCATGCCAGACTGGTCAGAGGCATATTTGTACTCACGTTGCTTTGTTTTCAGCTGAGGTTACCTCATGATAGTCAAAATTCAAAGTAGTTTTGCTCTTCAGCACTCAGCTGTTCAGAGGTAAGCTGTGTGATGGTATGAATCCCTAACACTGGGAAACATTTTGGCTAAAACGTTATGTTTGTGATGCCTCTGTCCACTTAAAAAGTAAGTCTACATCAGAAATACAATTAATTTTGCAGGATTGTGCTCACAACTTAAGTCAGAAGGAAAACATAGACATTTTAGTAAACTATTTTTGTTCCTTCTGACAGCCAAATCTGTATCTCCGTAGTTAGCACAGCATTTGTGTTTGCTGAGCTTTAACTGACACCCCGCGCACCACCCCTGGAGCTGGCTCCTGGTAACTATTTTTTCAAAAATTAAACCAGGCATTTTTTCTGTATTCAGATAAGTTTTTTAATCTTGGTGTCCTTCATTTTCTAATAGCCGCCTGCTCACATTGCTTCTTAATGAAGTTGCTGGGTCCATCATAAATACGAGAAACATTGTTTTTTTAAAATACCCAAAGTATATAAGATATTTGTATATTGCCAGTGGAATAAGATTTGCACAGACCTCCTCTTAATTTCCTGTACAGAAAGGAATTTTAATGACACCTGCCAAGGGTATCTGCCAGAGTTGATCAATAATAAATATACAAATAAAAAATAGAAGCAGGCCCTAAAAGTTAACATGTGACTGTGCAAAGCAAACAGAAGATTTAGCTCCCTATTTTAAAACTTAAAGTTAATGTCTGACTATGCTGATTTTTAAGGACTGTGGATTATGTCCAATGAGTTCTCCAGATTCCCATGGAAAACCTAAAATCAATGTTATTTTTGATGAGATATAAATAATAATTTTGTAAAGTAATATTATGAGTTTTTTGCCAAGATAAACAACAGAATTTATCTGAGCAAAACTTCCTTCCTTCCAGTGGCATTCCTTTTATACTCAAACATTTGTGCCAACTGCCCTGAAGTTTTATAGACTTTGAGAAGGACGGGAGTGGGGATGTGGTCTTACTGTCTTTTATTAGGTTTACTTGTATTTCGTTGTGGTTTTTAGCAAAGTTACTGAAAGATTGGTTGTAATTAAAATAATGATGCACACAGAATGCACACATTTTAAAAACAGACCTTTTTTTCTTCACAGTTAAGATTTTATTGCCATTTGAAACATGGCAATGATAGGATATATAAAACTAAACATGCAGTTGCAAATATGCCTGACTGAAGTTTATTTCTAGTTATTTACACTAACAGTTTTGCGTTAGCTTAGGTGCCTTTTCTTATTTAGGTTTGGAGAAAGCAGGTTTTTTTGTTTGGTTGTGGATTTTTTCTCATATGTTTGAAAGCGTCTGGTAAATTATGTATTAAATTTTTATGACTGCAGTAAAAAATCTGAGTCCTACTCATATTTCTCCTGATTGACTTCCAGGAAAAATACAGCCGAGATGCATTATCAGTTAGTCATCTGCACGCTCTGTCTTTGTAAATTTTTCATTAATACATGAATACTGTCCCCAGCTAGGTTGAAAACCATTCTGAACTGACTTCTGTTGACGAATAGTTCCCCTACTTTCTTCCATACTCTGTACATAGTTCTTTCATATTGACAAAGACTTTATGACTAATTTTGATAAACCATTAAATCAAGAACATTCATAGAGAGTAGTCTTGTGATAAAATCAATAGATTTACTCAGCAGGACTTCAGATTTTTAATCGGGAAGCAGGTTCTCCATAAACTTGTGAACAGGTGAAAAATCAGTACATCGGTCTTGCATACAAACTGGGAATTAGTTCTAAAATATAATCACTTGTCTTGTAGAGTCTTGTATTGTTTTGGAAGCAGTAAGTATGGAAAAACATCTAAGTACTACTAGTGACCATACAAGTCAAGGCTCAGGACCAGCCTGACCTGATTTTCACACGTCAAAGTGTCAATAGATGACTAATGTTCAAACACTCCAGCAAATGACCGAATGAGTTGTTGTTCTGTGGTAAAGCTAGGATAAACTCCACAATACTTTTCACATAGGAAAAAAATCTTTATCTTCCAAAATGATGTCAGCCAAGCCACACTGAACAATTTAATTTGTCACCCACAGCAAGCTGTATCTGGTGGGTATTATAAAAGACATATGTTCCACACAGTCATTTGCTCTGGTTCAATCTTCTGTTACCTTTTAGTCCAGAATGTTAACGAGTTATTTACATCAACTAGGAGAAATTTACCTATTATCCATATAGAGTATACCTATTACCTATGCAGGGCTGGCCTTTCTTGAGTTAGTCTTACTTGCCATTTATATCATGTTCTGGTTTTGTTTCACAAATAACATCTTCCATCAAACTGACAAGTCCTTTTCTTTAACTTGCTTCCATAATAAATATCCCACCTCTGAAATCTGTTCTCATTAGCAAAGACATGGGCAAGGCAGAAAGGGCTTCTATGTGGGCAGAAGACACTTTAATTTTCTGTAGCTACTGTTGAATGTTTTTATTTGTGTTTTTGCATCACTTCAGCATAATGCATTTTATTATGACTGACAGGTCTGTAATGGGATTTTTTGGTATTGTCATCAGGTTTCAGAAAAAAGAGACAAGTTTTACCAGTTTTGACCTGTAAACATTTGTCAACATTGGACTTATAAATTATTGTATCTTTCAGTTACCGATTTGTTGCCAGACATAAGCAACAACCCAGTAACTGATCCATATTGTTCACTTTTTCTGAAATTATTTTCTCTGTGCAGATCTTTAGTGAAATTTCTGCTCATCTGTCTTGAGACCAGAGACACAATTTCCACTTCCACAAGGAGTATGGTGTAAGGGGTTTTTTTAACTACCTCCAGGATTTGCTTACTTTTTGATTCCATGGAGATGATCTATCTTCTAACTTATCATGTCTTTAAACAGAAAAGAATGTATTAAGTGTTATACAAAGGTGCTTTTAAATTTTATATCAAATTAATAGAGATGAAAAAACAATGAAAAAATAACAACAAAACCAGTTTTGTTGGACCAAAATGATGATCAATCATCTTGCGTTTTGAAGATGAAAAATATTCAGATGTTTGTTTAAGCATTTTTGATTGGAGTTTTCTATCAAAAACTCCCAGAAAAATATATTCTTTGCTCATATGTTTTGCAAATCAGAAGGCTTTGGTTTTGATTATGAAAAATGCTTTGGAAATTTGGGTTAGTTTAGATTAGAATTAATCTGAATATTACAGTAATATTATTGTTCACTATGTTGAAAAAAGTTGCTGGATTTGGAACAATTTCCAAGGAAAAGGCATTATATCAGTAGAAAATCCTTTTCCGAATAACATGTGGTGGTTAATGTACGTTAGTGATTTCAGCAGGCTAGCAAAGGACCAGAAGACAAAATCAGAGAAGAAATTACTTTCACCAGCGGAGGCATTCTCTCCCAAGCAGGTTGAAGCTATGCTGGGAGAGAAGGGGAAATTCATAGAGTTGCCATTTATGATTAAACAGTTGTGTTGTTAAACAAAGTACTTTGATTGCAGATCTATCATTTTTTTTAATGCTCCTTGAAGCTAAATGGATTTTTTAAATCAAGTTTAAAATCCCAAGAGTTATGACAAGAGTATCCGGGTGCTTGATGCTTGCCCCACACTGCTGCAAAAACAAACTCAGGTGAGAAAAGCCCGGTTCCATCTCCATTGTGTGTTTTGTCTCCTAGGTTGTATTTCAATCAACATTGCCCTTTGCTTTAAACAGAGTAATTAAAAGTTAATTACCTGACAAATAGTAAGTGATATAGAATAGTAATCCATCAAATGGGAAAGCACAATATCCAGTTATTAGGAAGCTGTTAACTCTGTTAGATAATCATCATCACCAAATAAGCCAACAAGTGATCAATTAAGTGCTTCATCTAAAAAAGCAAAAGGTCTGGAATGAACAGAAGAGCTAGTGCATTGTGTTTATGTTGCTCCATTTCCAAAGTTAAAAAAACAACCAACCAACCAACAACAACAAAACAACTAACCAAAAACCACACACACAGGTTAATTTCAGACACTATCAAAATACTACTTTTTTCAGACCGGAGAGAAAAAACTAGTTGACATAATCTGCACTGAAGGATGCCATGGTAAATGCACAAGCAGCGGTCTATATTACTGTACAGTGCATTTCAGGAGAGTAGAAGGGAAATCAGCTTGGGAAAGAGCTGAGTACATAATGTATTTCCAAAAAGATGAAAATATCAGAATTCTTGCGTTTTAGTCAAAAGTGACGGGGGGCGGGGGGGGGGGGGGGGGCGGAAATCAACTTGTTTTCTTTTAAACAGCTACTAGAGAAAGATAAAGCAGAGAACCTTAGTTTCTTCCATCAGAAGATGGGCAGACAATACTAGACAGTTAGCAGCTGCACAAGTGAAGTGGCTAGTTGTTCATCAATACCTGAAAATACCTGTGTGAGCCATGTGATACCAATCACAAATTTGAGTGACGCTTAAGTATAGCGATGTCTGTAACGTGAGTTGTAAATATACGTGAGCATGATGCTATTGTACACGTTTTACTGCGCTATAACCCTTCTACTCGGTTTTGAATTAGATTTTGCCAGGTAGGTATATGTCAAAAGAAGAATGCGGAAGCACTTGAGAAGCTTTGCATGTAAAAGAAACAAGATTTCTTAGCATCGACTATTTGGCCAATGTTTTATAAGTCAGGCTGCTCCAGTGCTCCGAAAAGAAGTGAATCGCTACCCGTCATCAAGACTTGGTGTTGTAGTGTAGTGGGCTGAGAAGCTGCCGAGACCCTGTCCCTGTTACAGAGACATTGCTAAGGGGCAGGGAAGAAAGGGGGGAAGTACAACTGCAACCCACCCTCCCTTTCTCCCCCTATAAATCTATATGTACTGTTGTGTATCGGTCTGCGTGCCCATTTTCAGGCACCAAGGACTTACGAAACAAAGCTAAGATTTTCCATATGGTTGATACTTGTATTTTTGTTTCAGGGGAAACCAAACCTTTTTAAAGACACCTTGACCCACCTCAGAATTCACTAGGCAATTGGTTTAGATGCGTATATTTATCTGAGAGAGTAAGGCTTTGGAAACATGTTCAATTTTTTACTTGTATATTGTAACGTAAATGGTTTGTATATGCTCGTTCTTATAAAAATATGCTCATATAAGTGGTTGTTCCTTACTTTTGCCAATGGCTAAATACATCATCCCCACAAAGACTTTATTTAGGCAACTTTATATGCACAAGGCAGACTTTGAGGTGGCTGACACAGACAGTGGAAGATTCCTGCAACTTAAAGAACACATCAGCGCAAGTATAACCATAGGATTCAAAAGGTTTCCCTCATAATCATTAGATTAGAAAAGTCACAGATTTTAAAATAAACTAGAATATTAAGGTTGCCAGTCTCCACAATAAATAAATAAATAAATAAATAAAATCTCCAGTACACGCATCCTTCCCATCCCATCTCACTCCCAGTTCATTCCAGTTCAAATGAATTTCTGGAGAAATTTGCTGAACTGGTGGCTTCAGCTGGCTATATTTAAAACCTCAAAGATGAATACAGATGCTATGAATATAGAAGATAAAACCTCAGTTCATGGTATATTTCTAGTATTTTGGAAGTCACGGTTAAACAAGCAGCATGTGGCCTTATCTGGGGGAAGCCATGATTAACATTCAGATTTAACGCTGTGAAATGACAAGTGTTTGTCTCCTGCAGTTTTCCTTCAACTCAAAAGTTTTTACCGCTCATGTAACATTCAATTAAACATCAAAACCAAAATATCATAGATAAACCAGTGCAAGAGGAAAGGATTAAGATTTACAAGTGCAGGGTCTAAGACTGATGTCTCTTACACTAGATTTCCAATACTGATTTTTTAAAAAAAATTATGAGCTGCAAATTCATAACACATCTTTCATCTGATAATCTATTTCTTCCTAGATCAATCAGTCACCCCCAAAAATCATATTTTCAAAAATTATTTCAAATTTATTAATTTGATATTTCTGGAATTCATTGAATTTTTTATTTATTTAAAGTTCGAAGAAGGATTCAGACTTATGGAAACTTAAAAAACCATATAGGCAGAATGCTGCATTTGTATTCAGTGATCCTACATGGAAAGAAAACCTAGGAGAAATCTGCCCTTGATGTATGATTTACTTGAAAAAAAAGAGAAAGTCTAGATTCTGAACACCATCAGAGCTTTAAGAACAGTTTTTATAATTTGATTCTTCCTCTTCTTACGCTCAAACAATGTTGATCCCATGGTCTTTCCAAAAAGGTTCATCTAGGAAAATGCTGAAATATCTCTGTTGCCTATTCTTTATAGTTTCTTCCTTTCTTGACAATTCTATGATGCCTGTCACTGTGTTTGAGTTTCTATAATGTTTGGTAGAGCTGAGTGTTAACACTTTGAGGAAACCACATGGCATTAGAATGTATACTTCTACTTACAGCAATTACATATTCTGCAAAACAGAATCAGTGAGGTAAACATTTTGCTCTGGAGTAGAGCCATTCTGACAGGTCATCTTGGATTTTGAAATCACTTATTTCAAATACCTTGATATTGTATTATGTCATATGATGGTGCAAAGGGCCTAAAATACATTGGTCAGGAAGAACAGATTTTTTTTTCTTTTTGACAGAAAAAATTGAAATGTACAGATTTAACTTTCACACATGATGAACTATGAATCTGAAAGGGACATGTCTGCTGGACACGTGGAATGGAATTTCATCCGCTCACAATTTTTATCCCATGAATGTTGGATCCAACGTGTGGTATTTTAGCATGTGTTGTTCCTTCTGACTGGTTAGCTTTTTAAAAGCTCAGAACTATAAATTTTTCTTTTGCTGATATGCTAAACTTAATTCCCTAGAAGAAATCATTGTTTGCTTAGTTGCCTTGTGTACATACACATATATAATTTTTTGCTTTTTTGCCTTATAGAGACAAATAAAGTATATTAGAGAATACTGAGTTATCTCCTTATAGGTGGTAACTATTTGGCTTTGGTATCAATTCTGATTAGGAACACATGGCGTGAGTTTGTATCAGATGGCAATTTACTAACTACCCTGACAAATAAGAAGAAATTCAATGAACCAACTATTTCAACACTTTCCCCATGGTTTACAACATTTGATTCCCATTTACTAGGCCATCAAGCTCAATTAGGATCCTTCATAACAACCTGTCAGTCAATCTCTTGAAACCCCCGTATCTGTCAAAGCAGCCTCCTCGGTGTCTTTTCAGTCTCTTCCCTACGATATGTGAATAGGTTTCAAAGCATTAGTGTTGATATTTGCTGATGTTAATGGTTTTTTCTTCTTCATCACCCACAATAATGCTTGGCTTCTTTCTTCTGAAGTCCAGTTGTGTTCTCTCCGCTATTTGGTGCGCTTTGCCTCAGTTATCAGATTCAAAAGGAAACGTGTGAGTAGAAGCATTGCATGAAAAAAAAATAATCAGAGTCTTCTTTATCTAGTTTATGTATAACAAAGCATCAATCTGGTACTCCCAACAGGAGCCAGCCTATCTGCAGTCGATTCACTAACAAATAAGATATCCTGAAATTAAGAGCAGTGTTGCACTTAAGTTCAGAAGTGCATCTGTACAGCTAGACTCCGTACTAGACTGATACCACTTTGTACGTGTACACGCAATGGCAATGAAATGAGGCAAAGGAATCCAACATAATGATGTGTGGAAAAAAGTCATATCCCAAAAATAGATGGTAGTTAGAGGAAGAGATTGCCTAAGGAAATGAGATAACTTTATAGAAGTACAGTTAATTGATTCAATTTTTAACATATACAGATTTGAAACATAACAATAGAAGTGAGAAGTGAAGGGTAATTGTGCAAGTACAGTATCAGCAATACCAAAACATGTATTTTACTTTAAAATACATTACTTGATGTAAAATATATTAATTGATTTAAATACATTATTGATGTAAACCAATTGAAAAATATCAACCTACAGGAAGTGAATGGAAGCATATAGACAGTGTAAGACTTATAAGATACTGATAAAATTAGTAAGGTTACCTGGAGTTGTATGAATAAAAAGAATATTAAGTCACAGAAATATTACTGAATATTTCTGGGATAATTAAGTACTTTACAAGTGTGTGAAATCTGTACTGGTATACAAACTTGATTATGACAAAATTGGGAAAATATGGAAAAAAGTAGTTAGACCACTGTGACATAAGAAGGCATCAGTGGGAAGCACTATAGACAAAACATTACGAAGCCTAATTGTTGGAGAAGAATGGGAAACTATGAAGCAGAGAGTTGCAGGAAGTAAAAAAAAATAATCTCAGTTTAAGATTTTATTGCAGCACTTTAAAAGGAAATTAAGCAGAAATTTTTAGTTCAGTCAGAAATCTGAAGACATATATGGAAATGCAACAATACTACAAGCAAACAAGTAGTTAGAAAATGAGGAGGTACTTTTTCAGAAAGTTGGAGCATAAGGATGAGAAAAATATAATGACAAACAAATAATGTTTGACTGATTTTTTGGAAAGAACTGTGATAAAAAGGCACCATGTAGTCCTTTAGCAACATGGATTGACAAAAATGAAGTTTGAGTCTAGTATGAAGCTTAAAGCGAAGCAATTGGAAATGTACATGGAAATATACAAGCAAGACTGAGAAAAAATACCTAACTGAAAAGCATGAGAAAATAACAGAATTCACAATTAATGATTAAAGCATTTAGCAAGCTTTCATTCTCATCTCAGAATTGACAAAAATGGTAGAATATTGTGGTGGGTTGAGCCTGGCTGGATGTCAGGTGCCCACCAAAGCTGCTCTCTCACTCCCCCTCTCAGCTGGACAAGGGAGAGAAAATATAATCGAAGACTCCTGGGTCAAGGTAAGGACAGAGAGAGATTATTCACCAATTATCATTACGGGCAAAACAGACTCAACTTGGAGAAAATTAGTTTAATTTATTACCAACCCAATCAGAGTAGGGTAATGAGAAATAAAAACTAAATTTTAAAATAACTTTCCCCTCACCCCTCCCTTCTTCCTGGGCTCAACTTCACTCCCAATTTTCTCTACCTCCTCTTCACCAGTGGTGCAGGGAGAAGGGGAATGGGGGTTGCGCTCAGTTCATCACACATTGTCTCTGCCGCCCCTTCCTCCTCAAGGGAGGACTCCTCACACTCTTCCCCTGCTCAAGCGCAGGGTCCCTCCCACAGGAGACAGTTCTCCATGAAATTCTCCAATGTGAATCCTTCCATGGGGTAAAGTCCTTCAGGAACAGACTGCTCCAGGGTGGGTCCCCTGCAGAGTCACAAGCCCTGCCAGCAAATCTGCTGCAGCCTGGGCTCCTCTCTCCACGGGGCTACACGTCCTGCCAGGAGCCTGCTCCAGCACAGGCTTCCCACAGTCACAGCCTCCTTCAGGCATCCACCTACTCCAACATGGGGTCCTCCATGGGCTGCAGGTGGATATCTGCACCACCTTTAACCTCCATAGGCTGCAGGGGGAGAGCCTGCTTCACCATGGCCTTCACCATGGGCTGCCACTGCAGGGGAATCTCTGCTCTGGCACCTGGAGGACCTCCTCCCTCCGCTCCTATTTCTCTGAACTTGGTGTCTGCAGAGTTGTTGCTCTCACATCTTCTCACTCCTCTCCCTGTCTGCTGCCACACTGGTTTTTTTTTCCCCCTGCTTCTTAAATATGTTATCAAGGAGGTGCTACCACCATTTGTGATTGGGTCAGCCTTAGCCAGTGGTGGACCTGTCTTGGAGATGGCTGGCATTGACTCTATTGGACGTAGGGGAAGCTTCTAGCAGCTTCTTGCAGAAGCCACCCCTGTAGCACCCCCACCCCACCCCCTCCCTTACCAAAACCTTGCCACACAAACTCGATACAAATATGTATCCAACTGGATGGTAGATGCTAATTAAAAGAGCATAGGAAAGAAAGCAACTGAGAAAACCCCCAGACTTACTTGCTTATGATCTAGAAGCTCTTAGTGGAATTATTGATGCAACAGGTATTATTCAAAAAGCATGAAAGACATTACAGCAATGAAGTATTTACTGTCTCTGGGATTGTGACTGTAATCCCTACTGGTCTCATATTT
This sequence comes from Fratercula arctica, assembly GCA_947846985.1. Classification (NCBI taxonomy): domain Eukaryota; kingdom Metazoa; phylum Chordata; class Aves; order Charadriiformes; family Alcidae; genus Fratercula; species Fratercula arctica. Next base: position 49,440,244 of record CANTUZ010000005.1, on the reverse strand, counting down.
GTTGGAGAAAGAAGGAGGAACCAAGGGTTCCAGTCACAGTCCTTGGTCAGGATTGGAAGGAAGCAGCAATACACAATTCTGAGAGGCACAACGTGAGTGGTTTTAGAAGCCAGACTACAGCCCTGAAAGCCAAGGGATCAATATTTATCAAGTCCAAGAAGCAAAGCAGGAACCAAACGGAAAGCCAATGGGTCAGAATGCTGAAAAACCCAAACAGAAGTATCCAAGAATGGAAGCAGTTGCACAATACTAATTATTTTTGTTATGTTAGGATCTTCCAATGGGAATACTGCACTGACACTGCATAAATCGAAAATTCATTCTGTTGTAAGATAAATGCTCCTTCACTAAAGAACCTTTACAGTGACATCTAACATACTGAGGAGGAGAAGAACTTTGTAAGATCATTCTTAGGTGAAGATGGCGTTAGAGGTTCTACTACAGATTTCCTCCTCCCTCAGATCCTGGTTGAAGAGAAGCAGTAAGAACATTCCTTTAGCGTTTACTTTATTTATTTATTTACTTTATATAGAAATTATTCACACTTTGGTAATTATGGTAATTATTTTCATGCAGATGTTAGGTTGCTACATAACAATTACTTCATACAAACAATCTTACTTGCAAAAAGATACATAATTATTTCTGCCAACTCCGTAGAACAAGATTAGCAATTACTTTTTATCTATAGTGATCCACAGAAACATGAAAATTAATGATTTTATATTTTGATATTTACTCTGAAAAACTCTATGAGATTGCAATGTCTTTGCAAAGATTACAGGATATTTTTGCTCTCTAACAGAATCTGAAATCTGCCTTACCCAAGGACCACTCACTGTTTCTGTTTAATCCAGGATGGGAAGAATCAAAACATCACAAATAATTTTTTGTTCTTTTTTTTACAAAAGCACTTGACTCACATTCTTGATGTAATCGGATGCTTTTAACTTGCTTTATATTGCAATTATGTCATTGCTTTTATCATAACAAATGCTTACCAGTATATTGGAGACAGCTCTCCAAGTTTTAGCAAACAAGCTGCCAGCTGCAGCATCCGTGGTTCTGACTGATAACCAGGTCCCTACATTTCCCTGAGCCAGATGCAGGCAACGATAAACAGGTGGAGCAAGTGACCACCAGAGAGAGGGAAATCGGGGACTTGTTTTGGTATCTGTTCTGGAACTCTGCTGTGAAATTCTTTTGGGACACCTAACAGAAAGGGTCTGTTTTGTCAGTTCCTAGAAGGTGGGTGTGCACCTGCGTGTGCCCATACCTAAGATGGAATGGTAGACTGCAAGAAGGGAACTTGACTGACATTTCACTTGGGAAAGCTAACATGTGGCACTTGTGCTATGATAGCTGTTGGCTACGATAGCAAGCTCTGAGAACTCCAGGATGTCACTTAGAGGGTTGCCATTACTAGAATAATTGCAATTACTGGCATGCACAACAAAGCTTTCAGAAAAGAAGCAGAAAAATGTAAGTGCTTTGCTGAAGGCAAATCTACTGAAAGATGATGGCAGGTCTTGGGCAGCTGTGGAGAAACTTGCTACAGATGAATATGGCTACAATGCCTTTATCTGGTCAGGGATTTTTTGATTGTGCCTTTTTTTTTAAAAAAAAAACAATGCTTTTTATTTACATAAATTCTGCATTAACAGATGAAAGACCAGTTAACAAAAGGATAAGATGTACTATTGCATTTTTACCTTCTCTGTTTCACAGATGGGGACCCTGCAGCACAAGGGATTGAAAGGAAAATTCTCAAAGATACCTAACAGGAATGTCTACAGCATGAGCTGAGCATGAACCAGAGAGTCTACGCTGGTGCCAAATGAGCTGGCCTAGGAACTAGTATCATAGGGCTCAAAAACACCCTACCAGGAGGCAGAGCTAATTAACATGGAGCTATGCTGCTTCAAGGATGCCGGGCAGTTTGTCTGTATGACCCCATGTTGTGGCTTGTTTCACGCTGCCTGTCCCACAGATAGTCCAGGTGACCCTAGTACGGCATTGCGATATGTGGACATATTTCAGGATACATCTTTTGAGGCTAGGTTCATCAACAACAGAAAAAAATAAGTCAGGAACCTCTGTGCAAGAGGAAATGAGGTTTTCAGTTCTCTAGGAAAATTTGTGATTTTGGTGCACTTTGCAGTATTCCTTTAAATGTTATTTGAAATGCACTGAATTTTAGACCTAAGTCCATAAGGAATTTTAGATTACTTGTTGCTTATCAAAATCTACTAGCCACATGAGAAAAGAAACCACATAATGTTATTCCCTCACAAAATGGAATGGAAAATGGAAAAATCTCTTTAATATTCACAAATAATGATAGTTACCAGTTCTCTGATCAAAGTCTTACCTGCAAACCTGTACTTACATACAGCTCCCTCAGTATACACTCACAGATTCAGACACACGACTAAGTAGCATTAGAAAAATATCAATCCTAAGCATGTAACTGCAATGTGCACATTGTCTCCATGATGCATCTTATTGGAGGTTTTACTGTGTTGCGCCTGGCTCTGTCTACATACATCTAGATGTACATACATTTGCAGCAATACTGTTCTCCTTAGGGCTTCTAACTGCCTAAAACAAATGTGTTTGACAAGTCATGTGTCCAAAAAAGAACAGGAGGGAGCATATGTTCTCTTGTAAATAATTAATGTATTTTTTTCCTTCTGTTCTTCAGCTAATTTGGAGTTGTTTGGAGAATCCCGCCCTCCCCCCATTTAAAATGTACAAATGCCTCACAAATCATCTCAGATGTTACACTATCTGGAATCATGCCAAAGGATCACAAACCAAAGTTCATCTGCTTGCTGATTCAATAATCTTGGGATATAGCTGATAAAGGATTACACATAATAGTCTTTTGGCATCTTGACTTGCTCAGGGATATCAGCTAATGGGCTGAGATGCTAAATTCCATAGCACACAGAGTCTGTGATGTGGTGGATAAAGTTGGAAGCAGCTAATTACTGTGGGAGATCATATCGAGAGCTCACAGTCACTGATTTTTCATGGCAAGAGCTCAAGGGATCCTCCACATTGCTTCTTGCACTTGCTGTTCATCATATAAATCCATCAGTCCCCATAAAGGACTAAAAGCAAGAAAGGTGCTAAGCCAGTATTTGTATTTTGTTTTGAACACTACACACTTGATGACTTTGACTACTGAAAAGTTGCAGCTTACTAAAGACTCGATTTTGCCTAGAAATCTATTTTAACACCTCAGAGCAGTAGTTACCAGAAGCAAAATAAGAATGAGCATTCTCATTGCCAATACTTTAAAAACTTATTGTGAATTTTTCCTAGATACAAGAATGATTTATATTAATGGAAAGACTTAAGGGAAGCTACCAAATAAAAAAGTCTCTGAAGCTTATCATATGCTATGGACCGTGGACTTTGAGGGAGGACATGCAGCAGTGCAGCTCTGGCACTTGTGATTGCTTTCAGGACTGTTTGGACAATGCTACATGAGAGGTAGGATGCAAGTGGCTGTTCTGTATGCTGTGGGTGTAGTAACAGTAGTGGAAGCCTACACTTTATAGTTGTGGTTGTTACCATTACACTGAAAATACCATGTTAAGTTCAGAAAAACAGGAAAACACCCTAAGAACTTACAGTTGAAGTTCTAATTGCATATGAGAATGCATTCAAGATATGTTACATGGATGCTTACATCAGGCCTCTGTTTTGAAACACAGAGACGTTTAGGTTACAAAGGCTGTTTGGAGGCCCTGTGGTCTCCAGTTAGCTCAGATAACAGAAAAACCTAATATAGATTCCCTGGACATTCTGAAAAACAAACACAACCTAGTGCCCTTACCCCTTCCTTTTGTGGCCATCATCAGCTTGTTAATCAAGTTACGGTTTACAGCTCCTATAAGAACCACCCGTATGTTACAGCTATACAGACTGTTCTTCAGCTTATTCTGAAGTGCTGTACAGGGCAACTGGATGCATTGCCAAATGCCACATTGAAGAAGCTCAACCTCGGTGGAAAGTGTAATTTGTGAAGGAACCTGTGCATGTTGTGGACCTCCATGCAAAACATGAAATAGTAGATCTACAGGGGAAGAAAAGCTGACTTGACTTTTGGAACACTTCATTTGGTGCACTGAGCTTTTAGTACCTTAGAGGCACAACTCAAAACTCAAAGGTTTTAAACATATCCAGGAATTTTTTGGTTTCAGGAGTGCTAATGTGGACCAAGCTTCTCATCTTAAATATTCCCCCAACAAATAAGTTAAAACAGAATTATAAAAGTTGTGGTAGCACAAAAGTGTTATTACCCAGTAGCAGTTAGCTTGTCTTTTAGTTATTAACTGCTTAATTTTTGGCTAGTAATATAGGAACTTTCTGTTCAGAGTAGAAAACTGCACATACATTATAATATGGCATTCCCAAAGGACTTTAACAGCGTATTTAAGTGTGCATATCATTTAGGAGTTTAGAAGGAGCAAGTGATAAATATTCTCACTTTCTCTCCTGCCAAAATCTCATCTGTACCAGGAAAACCAATCAGCCATCCAGTAAATGGAATTTACAGAACCTCAAACATATACATCCTGACTTGTATCAGGAATAGCGTGGCCAGCAGGACTAGGGAAGTGATCATCCCCCTGTACTCGGCACTGGTGAAGCCTTACCTCAAATGCTGCGTTCAGTTTTGGGCCCCTCACTACAAGAAAGACATTGAGGTTCTGGGGGTGTCCAGAGAAGGACAATGAAGCTGGTGAGGGATCTAGAGAACATGTCTTATGAGGAGCAGCTGAGGGAACTGGGGTTGTTTAGCCTGGAGAAAAGGAGGCTGAGGGGGGACCTTATCACTCTCTCTGCAACTACCTGAAAGGAGGCTGTAGAGAGGTGGGGGTTGGTCTCTTCTCCCAAGTAACAGGTGATAGAACAAGAGAAAACGGTCTCAAGTTGTGCTAGGGGAGGTTTAGATTGGATGTTAGGAAAATTTTCTTCACTGAAAAGATTATCAAGCATTGGAACAGGCTGCCCAGGGAAGTGGTTAAGTCCCTGGAGGTATTTAAAAGACAGGTAGATGTGGCATTTAGGGACATGGTTTAGTGGTGGGCTTGGCAGTGCTAGGTTTGTGGTTGGACTCGATGATCTTAAAGGTCTTTTCCAATCTAAATGATTCTATGATTTGCTGGATAATTTTTTATTTTTTTATTTTTTATTTTACAAATAACATAAGAGCAATGCAAATTTAAGAATAAAAACAAGAAGCACTGGAATCAGAAGAGAAATCCATTGTACAGAGCAGTGAAAGAAATGAAAATCATTATGTATTTTAATTGGGAAGAACAGGAGCAAAGCTGGCTGCTGACACCAATAGTAACTGGTAAACAAACAAGTAGAGTCCCCAAAGCTTAAAGGGGCATGTAAGGAAAAGCCTTCTTATCCCAGAAAAGAAAATTTCAGGCCATGCAAATGAATTAAGAAATTAATGAGAAAGCAAATAAGTTTTCAGGAATTCAACAGAGCTCCAATAAGACGAAATGCTTAATTGAACAAAGGTTGCCTCTGCATCTCAGCTCCTGAAATGGTTCCTGTGTTCAGCTTACTGTGAGTTCGCACTATGTGTGCTGGCCCCAAGGTCTGTGAAGGCACTGCAAACTGAGAGGCAGAGCTGCACTTGGTATAGCGAAAAGACAGGTCTTCAACAGAGGAGGGGATAGTAGGAGATGTAACCCCCAGTGTATAAATATTGATAGCACATCAGTGGCTCTGAATTTTCCTGCATTCCCTGCAAGAATTTCACTACTAAGGTTGGATCTGAAGTGCTTACCAAGTCCTTCATGAGGCAGGAGCTGGAAAAATTTTGCAACCACTGGGAAAAGAAGCAAGATTCTTCATGCTTGAATAGCGTGGTCAGCATGGCATGAATGCCACCATGGGGCTGTCATTTTACTACAGCAGAAACAACACAAGAAGTAGGGGTCATTATGAGTTACAGTGGTAAGTCTAAACCCTGATCCCTCCAAAACACATAATCTAACCCTGCATAATCTGTATACTTAGGTTTTACCTATTCGGTTAAGGAGGAAAATAACATTTGCTTAATACATAGAGCCACTGAAACTAAAGGGTAGAGTCGAGATACTTTATTTCAACATATTTTGCCTTTTAAAGTAGTGTCCAAGGGGAGACTATTCCAACTAATTAATCTTCCACTCCCTGAACTCTGGTGAAAGGGGGCCCAGCCCGCCTTGTCTCATTACTTCTGCTTCAGCCCTCAGAGCCACCTCAAGGTGATTATGACTGCTCTGCAATACATCACGAGAAATGGTTCCATGCCCTCACTGGGCTCTGTAAAAGCCATGTTAGAACAGACAGTCACATCTTGAGATGCCTAAGGTAGCTGTCCCTGCTCTAACAAAAGTGAAATAAACTAGCAAGAGTTTTCTCTCTCTGATGTTCAGCAGCTTTAATTGTTTTAATTAATTAAATTATTGTTTTATTTAGATTTCCCCAGATGCTGGCTTACCATTCCAATTAACCTGCCTCAACTTTTAATTATAGTGTCATATGACAGAATGTAAAACCCTAGTTATGAAGTTTTCAGCTTGCTTAAAACCTTGGGGGTGAGTAAAAAAACACAAGCTTTTCTGTCCCTTGATGGCTCCATTTCTCTCCCTAGCAAGAGAAATTTAGCAAATTTAAATTACAGTCCATTATACCATAAGCAGCACCGTTCCAGGGCTCAAAATACCATTCCTGGAGCACCGATGAGAAAGACTTGCTGAACCCATCCACCAGCTGGTGACGTTTAGAGTCATTCCTCTTTCAAATGTTAGAATCTGCACTGTTCTTCTCTACCTCCTCTTGGACTGAATTTCATTGATTTTGTTCAGTTCCTGGCTCTAATCTTTGTATGTCCACATATTTTAATGATATGCCAAAGAGTTCCCAGCGGGATATGGACCTGTGCCTCCTTATGGAGCTTTCAATCAAGTTTTGATCTGTAAAGAAACTCCAAGGTAAATGTAGAAAAAGAAGACAGTAAGGATAAGATTTAGGCTCTTTACAAGACAAATACACAATAAAGCTGTTTATATCTCATATCCACTAAGCATCTTATCAACTCTATTAGTAGATGGCTTATATTCTTGCTAATCTTTTACTTTGAAATGATGGGATTTCTCAAAGCTAAATATTTAAAAAAAAATATGTTTCTCTCCTTGACATTTCTAGTCAAGGACTTCTTTTATAGATAGATGTCCCAGCACTCCAGACCTACTGCCTTATGCTCTGTGGAAGGGGGAAGAACAAATAAGATAGTTGTTTGTACTCATTGTTGTAACATTAAATTCTACTGTGCATATTAGGGTTCTTTCAAGATGCCAATATCCTGGATCAGGGTCTGTTCAACAGGGAGGTCACAAGCTGTTATATTGGCAGCTGTGGTCAGATCCTCTTTAGTGAGAACATAGAAAAGAACATAGTTTCTTCAAGGTATGTATAAATCCTATTAGCATGGTCAGTTGGCCACACTGATGTTAAATTGGTGATTAAGGCTGACAAAACAATAACAGTAACTGTTTTGTCAAGGCAGTCCTTTTAATGAAAGAAAGAAGCTATATGCATGGCCTGAATTTTGTTAAAGTGGAATGTTATTTGTTAAGGACAACCTGACAGACCAGAAAATCCAAAATTATTCTGCTACACTTTTGTTGGCTTCTTGTAAAGTCAGTAGAAATGGTTGCTTGCCCACATAAGTCTTTCAGTGATGAAAACAAAATATAGGTTACAATGGAAAGAAACGTTTAAGTGCCTAGAATGGCTGCACGTGTTGTCACCTTAATCCATTCAGAGGAGCTAACTTTGCATATAGGGAGCTAAGATAAGAACTTGCAGCTATTTCACACCCAGCTGATGCATACTCATTCCTGTGACCATGGCAGCCTTCGGGCTTCTCTAACAGTCATACCCTCTGGCACAGAGCAGCACTGGAATTAGAACTGTGAAACAGTGCTAAAAGCAACTATTTGCACATGTCTTGAGTTACCGTACCCCGAAGTTCTGGCCAATTCCATAGTGAAATGGCATTAACTTCCAGTGTAAGAAAAGTTCTCATGTGTTTTAAGTTCCAAAAGTAATATAATGAAGATGGCTGCAACTGGGAGGCATTTACAAAGCTGATCTATCAGTTTGTGAGCCACACTGTGTTTAAACCATCCACACTTGCAAGCATTTTTTTGTCATGGTTGCATAGATATGACAGAATTTACAAAATCCATTTATACACCATTTGTCCTGCAATGTGTTCTTTACACCTTGTTTTGACTGACAGTTAAAAAGAAAAAAAAGTACATCATTGTGGAACAAGAGAGTAGGAAAATCTTTTCATTAAATGAATGAATAACGTGACCTAGTTTCTAAGTGTATAAAAATGGGGAGATTAACATCCTCCTACCTTCCTGAGATGTTCTCAGGCTTTATAAATCAAGAACGTGCTATGGAAATGTCAAAAATTATGTGGGATGCTGCAAGCTAGATAAAGCCACCCTGCTGGTTATGTATACCTGCAGGCTAGCTCATACGTTTCTTTATCTGAAAGTTTCTGAGATTTCAGTATCTGAAGCCAAAATCCATCAACATAGGACTTCTACAAAGCCAGTGAGCCCCTTCAGAAGTTAATGAGCTATTCCTGAAGATTTTCTTTAGCAAATGCAAAGCTTTGTTACTTTAAAAAGTAGGTTGTTTTGGTTTGATTTTGTTTTGTTTTTTTTTTTTTAACCTCTGGAACTGACATATGTGAGGTAAAAACACAGTAAAGACAATACACTTCAGTTTTGCCAGAAAGTAAAATCACAAAGGTCAATCCCTAGATAGGAGAAAAAATAATATACTATATTAACAGAAAAGATAAGCTCTAAGCCTCTTATTTGTCAAAATTTTACACTGGAGAGTAGTGCCATTGAAAATAGCTTCATCATGACCTTGAAGAGTCAATGATTGTATTATTTAGAGATGTTGACTGACTGTTCAGCTATGTACATCCAGAAGCTAATGCCCAGAAGTCACAGGTGCATACAAAATATCTATTTAAAAATCAAGCTCATTTTAGCTACAGAAAATCCAGAAAGACCAAATGCAATAATTAGTTTTTAAAACAATCCTATTTATGCCTGAAGATCAACTTAGTGGTAATAGAAAGCAACTTGAGGGGAAAAAAAACTTACTCTGAGCCAATTACTGCTGTTATCATTAAATTTTCTGAGGAAACATTGACAGGTTTGAGTAGTCTTCACATAACTGTCAAATGAGGTCCTTTATTAACATGTGTTTTTTCCTTGAAAAATTTTAGGGAGCACTTGTAAGTCCTGGCTTGTTACTGAAATATACTGACAGAATCTGTGCAGTCACTAGTTTCCTTTCCAGGTAATTGATCTACAGGTAATTCCAGGTAATTGACTACATCAAGTCTCCTGAATTCCTCATAGACCAAAGACCTTGGAGACTCCATTTAAGTATTGTACATATTTTATGTTTCTTAATCTATTGACCAGCATAGTAGCATTAATTTGCCTCTGCAGTCTTCTGTTGACTTGATTCACACCTACCTTGTAGTTCCTGAATAAAAGGGCCTTTTTTTATGAAGAGAAGGCATCAGCACTTTTCTAAAGAGCAGAGCTAAGTTCTTCTGAGATCCTCTTTTTTATTTTCTGTACCAGCACCCTCTTAGAGAACTAACTCTTCCAGGACTGATCTATAGTAATCTCCTTAGTACACCTTAATTCAGAGAACTTTCTGGCTGTGTCCAAAGAACTAAATCAAAACCAAGGGCTCGGCTGTGCTTTAGCATCATAGAAGTACAAACAAAACCCAAATCCTACTTTTAGTTCTCAGCCTATTTAGGTTATTTTCTTTTCCCTTCCCCTTAAACGTTCCAGACCTTACAAAATCAGCTAGGAATACTACTAGGAGAAAAGGAGGAAAGGAAGAAAGCTTTGTGACCTCTCTCTCGGCCCAAAGGGTTTGATCATTTTTAAAGTATAAAAAAATAAAAGCTCCCCAAATCTCGATGCTATTTGTGCAGCAACTCTAATGCTTCTTTTACCTAATACTGTATTGTTAGTTATCAGTCTTCAGTGTGGCACCTCAAAGGGCAAGTCTAATAGTTTTGCTTTATAGTATCCTTTGAAAGACTAAAAGGGTAACAGCACAGGCATTTTATGAAGACTTATTAGGCCTTATTAGGCAACCTGCAACAGATAACAGAAGTAGAACAATTAGCTACATTCATCAAGATCACCTGAACAAGGAACAGCATGTCAGACACATTTGTATCCACATCAACAGAGAATATAAATCTCAATATGTAAGTTTAGAAAACTTGTTAGACTTCCGTGCTTTGACAGTGTTATATTTTCCTTTCATTCTACACTGTGATGAGTTGCTGGCATGGAGTTATTTCTTTCAGTTTTGGAATCTAGCCAGGTTTTTTTGCAGTTAGGTGTCTGTAGTGTTCTAGCAAGGGGGAAAAAATGCAAGTACACTGGAGAGAAACAGATGCAATCAGGACCTGACAGATCTGGGATCAGTTAAGAAAGTCTGTTATTCATTAATTTTGCAAGTTTCCAGATTTTCCTCCCTTTCTGAAACACAAGGTTTAGGAACAGAAAATCAGTATCAGCATTTCCAAGCTACAGCTCTCCCTGCAGCAATTAAAAACTTGATCACTTTTGCAGCACACCCAATTAAAGGTAGACTAATAAATGGAAATACATCTAATGGTAGTGGCAATATTTTAAGGGCACCTGCACTTACTGATGCGAGACACCGAGGGAAGAAAAGTATTAGGCAATCTATGTTGAAGTCCTTGTTCACGACAGACTTCCTGTAAGACTGAGAAAACCACTTTGAACTTCAGTTGCCTGTCTGCAAAGTGAGGACGTGGAAGGCTAGTGAGAAATGAGAAATCCCAGTATTCTAGTTGCGGTCATGCCAGTTAAAAGCTTCCATGGTCATTCAGAATAAGTTTTAGAATGCTAGGTTTAAGTTATTTTTCCCAAACATGTCTGATTCATCACAATTCTTAAGTGTCCTGGAACAAATACTAAATTTATCTTTGAAGTAAACTTAACTATTAACAGGTCTGTAGTACGTACTGACAGACTAATAATACATCTACCTTGCCAACTCTGACTGACAGTTTCCATGAAAAGCCTATTAAGCTCATGACACCTTCCATCATATTTGCCTCTGAAACAGCAATATAGTAAATATTAAAATTATGAAGATGAAACTGGCTATTCCAAAGTAGCTCATCACCTCAGTAACCTCACTGCAAAAGCATTTTAATAAGGAAGTTTATTTTTACAACTGAGTAGCTGGAAAGCAGCACCAAAGCATTGTTTCTAGTAGTGTTTATTTTATAAGGTAGCAAGCTTATAGCAGGATGCTCAACTATCTTTACTATGATTTGTAAAAAAATGCGTAAACATCTTAAAATTCCATCTCAGTAGCTTTTTTAAGGAATATTGAATATCCAAAATTATTAATTCAAGTAGCAATTACTTGTCACTGTCTTGCACAGATCACATAGCAAACTGGTGTCAGAAATGAGAAAACAGGTCAAAGTTCACTGATCTCATCAGTCTGGTGATACTCCATATAACAGAGTATGCTGCACAAGTAAAGGCAGGCACAAATATCTTCCTTATCAAAAGGGAGAGATAGCTGCACAAGAAATATCAACATCTGAAATAAACAAAGCAACATGGAGACATTAATGTGTGACAATTACTTTAATTAGTAGATGGCTATCTGCTGTTCTAACAGAAAAGACACTTCAACAAAGTAGAATGAACCTGCATGACTCTCTTGGCAACTGCAGAGCAGCATAACTTTCTTATTAAAAAGGATATAAAGCTCAGCATAAAGAAGGCAAAGACAAAAAGCATAAGAAATGGACCCTCAACAAGATGTTCAAGTAAACCACAAGGTGGATACTGTACAAATATAATTTGAGAATACGGACACTTTCCCCACATTAACAGCTCCACAAGAATCAAAGCTGAGAAGTGCTTGATAATGTTGCAGCAGGTGACATCCCTTTAATTAAATATTTTTTCAGATGGTTTTTAATTTTTTAAACAGCAAAGAACTCTCATAAAAGAAAAAGTGTTCTACATGCTAAGAACTTTGGGTAATTGTACTGGGGATGTAATTTAAGAATTCTTGGTTTATTATCTTTATTCTCAGTATCTTTCCTTATGATTTTGTCATACTGGAAACATCATACTGCTTGGGAAAGTACAGCTAGACACATGTACTAAACAGCTCCAGTTCCAGAAGGCAGAGACTAGCCACAGCTCGCTGACTTCATTTCAGTATGGAACTTGCCGGCCACCATAAGGCACACCAATTTTAAGACTTTGGCCTTGCCTTTTCTGCCTCCAGCATCACATCATGAGAAGTGCTTACTCACTTGCTTTTTGAACTTCACACTGTGAAAGTAGGTGCATTACTTACTTACACATTCTGCTTTTAGTCTTTGCTCTTCTCAGTCTTGGAGTTAAGTAAGAACTCCAGTGTTTCAATTTACATTTCTGTAGGGAATGTTAATAATCTTTCCCCTTTTTTCTTGTTTGGATGTCTTTTAAACCATAAACATTTACTACAATATGAATTACTTCTCATGTTATCCACAATAGATTCTGTTTGTGCTTGGAGTAAAACAATGAAATTAGGACTGTTATCTCCCTACAGTGAGTAGTCCAAATGTTCAGCTTTCAAAGAGATGGCTGTAGTCGTCTGTTTGATGTGGGCTCTTGAACTTCATCCAGGAACTGCAAAGGGGAGAGATGAGCAGAGAGGTTGATGGGGGCAGTCCCTGGAGTCACTGGAGAAGCTCTTTATTGAGTTACATGATTTACTTATAGTACACATAGGTATCCCTGTCAGTACGATCAGAGAGCTCTGAGACAGCACCTGGGAAGGCTCTGTCAGGATAAACTAAAAAAAAAAAACTTAAGAAAAAAGTTGGCTTTCAGGTTGACTCATGCAATTTTCCAAATCTTAAGCAAGACTGAAACACTGAGTAGATCTAGTGGAACTGAAAACAAATAGGTGCAATTGCATTTCTTCTTTTAAAATGCAGAAATTCATACCTAGTTCCAGAGGAAATAAGAGAATGTAATGATGCCTTAGTGGCAAAAGGCCCCCAAAAGTGTTATCACAGCAGGGATATGGGGGGGGGGGGGGGGGGGGCGGGAATCAATTGACTTAATCTGACATTAATTAATTCTATAATGAGCATATCATTTCACCCTCCTGCAGTACAGAACATATTAATTATCACTACAAGAACAAAAACAATAAAATTAAAGCAAAATTAGAACTGTAATTTCCTTTCCTTCATGTGCTAAATGGAGAAGGAAAAATCAGGCAGTAGCTCACAGCTCTCTAGCTGATGCTTGATTAAAAAGGACCCATACAAAAGTCCTGACATAATTAGCTAAGCATACAGCACATTAAATTTTTCTAATTTAAACCTTTTCAAGTTGCTTTGGGTTTTTTTGGACACAGATTGCATTGTCTCAAAAAATCTCACAATCCAGCCCTAGCTGAAAATGTCAGTCTTGCTTCACGGCAAACAAAGTAATGAGATGCAAAGGGGCTGTACACATACAGAGAAATTGAAGAGGAGATATTACGGGATGAAAAGATTTTACAAGTGTTTATTAGTTTGGTACAGTTTAAAAGACCAGAGAATTGACTTGGCTAATTGAATATTCTCACGAGTCATCAGGATCTAGAGAAGAGTCTTGAAGCATCTTATTCTTGTTGAATTTCTTAAACCCAGATTGTTAACAAAGATCAAAAATAGGCACTTTTTCCAGACAACTAGTGTGGCCAGTTACATCAGTCTCTTGTATTAAGATAACATCTGTCCAGATGTCATAGGATACTTCCTCCTTTGCCCACCCATTGGCTATGGTCAACAACGTACTTTTTTGCTCAGCTTCTTCCCCTTTAGATATAAACAAGTATGCCTAATTTCTGGATAATGTAGTAAATGTGGATTCCATCGGAATGGATCACTGATTCTGCTGTGCAGTTCTATGAATATTTTCCCGCAGATGGTATTTCCTGTATAAATGCATTGTATTATTACTTAACTAATAAATGTCACCTGAAATATCACCAAGGAAGCAGAAAACCTTCTTTGCACAAAGTCGTCTGTCAGCCTGCACAATATTGTGACAAAGCTCTGGTCACCTAAGTAGCTACTCACATCTCTGCAGTAACAACTAGAACAGAAATGAACTTTCCCAAACTAGTTTACCCATGTCAATGCTAACACCTGCCACATCATTACTATTTTTACCCCAGCACAATTCTCCTCCTTCACAATTCCCCACAAGTAAAGAGACTCTCTCCTAATTTTCATTGAAACAGATTTATGATGGGCAGCACCACACTCCAGTTCAGCAAAAAAGAAGCAGAATACACACACGCTTGCCAATTTGTCCCAACTTTCAGCAGTGGATGCCTGAATGACTTTTCACACACCCCCATTAATCTCACATGTGCGACCCTACAATCTCCATGAAGATTAAAAAGCTGTTTATGCTAGCAACAGTGACAACAAATATTAAGAAAATACTGAAAGAAGCTAAATCAAAAGTTATATAAACACTCATCACAAGTTTTTATTTCCTGAAAGTGACAAATCTCTTTGGAGCTTTCACTTTGCCATTACGTAAAGGAAGGGAATACCACTTTCCTCACAGTTACACTGCTTTGCTTTTGAGCTAAGGAAATTATGTTCTCAAGAACTGACAGTACTTTGCCTCTTCTCTATCTGGAGAGTGGAAAAGGGAAAGAAATAAAAAGTGTGCATAAAAGCAAAAGAAGGAGAACTAGCTAGAAAAACTCTGAAATAGGAGGTAAGACACATAGATTAATGCACCTGCAAGACTTGTCTTGCTAGTGTGCAAAGATTTGATTCTCTTTGCTGGGTTGTGGTAAGGGAGGAGGTGAAGCTATGCTTGGTTTTTTTGAACATTTACCACACAACAGCAGACACTCCTGTCACCTAGTATGGGATATATTGAATCCAAGTGACACAGCTGACAAAAAGAGTTATGTAGCTCCATGAGCTTGTGTACTTTATTGCTTACTTTGGCTCCCGGGAAAGAAAAAAAGGGATCTCAATGGGCTGTAAATCTTCACTGACACTCCTCATGACATTGTCTCCTTGTATTATGGAAAGTGAAGGTGACATGTGGTACCTGCCTATGATGAGTATGGCCAGCATGAGATGTTTCTGATGCTCAGCTGTCTCACACCTCTCATAGCAGACAGACAGAATCCAAGCATGGACTGAAGAGAACAAAATTGCTGGTACACCATCTCAGAGACAATTTTTACTTCTATCCACATGGCTGTAGGAAGTTTAAGGCAAAGGTTTTAAATTCTTTGCCGATTCATACTAAAACAAAGGGCTTGGACTGAAAAAAAAAATCAAAGTATAGACCTCATTGTCCTTCTCTTTGATAAAGCAACTTGTAAAGGTCCCTGGCAAAACCTTACAAACTAGCTCTATTCAATTTGCCTTACAGTGGCAGACCTAACAGCTGCCAAGTCACAACACTGCTTCCTACCAATTGTCATGCTGTCAATGTCAACTTGTGGCAAGTTAGCAGGGACAAAAATACTGCTGTTTTTAAGCCTGATGAGTCAGAATTAACAGACTGCATTGAGATGGTTTGGACTTTTTCTGCTTTCCTTTGGTATTCCTGCAGTCTGATGCCATCATTCCCAGCTGACTGCAAAACTGATGCAGATCAAAAAAGCCAACAAGAATTAAGTAAAAAAAAGCACATTTCACCACTAATAAGTTTCTGACAATTACCTGTCGGTAGCCAGTGTCTCTGATGGCACATAAGATACTTTTGCCTCTATATCCACATCTGACAGACTATTAAAATTCTGTTTGTGGTCTTACGTGTCCTGGCTTAAAGTGAGTTATTTTAGAATCATAGAATAGTTTAGGTTGGAAGGGACCTTAAAGGTCATTTAGTTCCAATCCCCCTGCCATGGGCAGGGACACCTTCCACTAGACCAGGTTGCTCAAAGCCCCATCCAGAATGACTCAAACTGTGTAACTGTGGTATTACCCAAACTCCTTTTCACAGCTACCAAGGTCAGCATCTTCTTTTTATCTTGCAGGTCTGGAGGGAATAAGACTTTCTCTTCCTTGCTTAAGAAGAGGCCTCAAGACATGTCTAGCTTCTTATGATGCACCCTTTTACTGGTAAAACCTAGAAAAGCAGAAAATTAAGAGGGTGAAAATTGTGGAGCCCTGTTGTGTCATCTTAGCAATTTTGTTATTTCCACTTCAGGGCTGTTTGACTCCTGCGTTACTAATGCCATTAGCTCTGCTGCTGGAGCATAGTCATGCATGCCATAAAGTTTCATACACGTATGGCATTACAAGCATGATAATTTGACATCTGCTCAATTTAAAGCATATTTACAAGAGATTATACAAGCCAGGACAGTTTATCCATCTTTCTTTCAGATATTAGATTTGCTAGGCAAAGCCAAGAACAAATGTATCCTACGCATAGGAAAAGGCTGTCACTTGTTTCAAAAAGTCAACATAGAGTTGTTTCCTGACAGCACTGTCTGCTTAAGCTACGGCTGTGTAAGACTGATGAAAACAAACCAGCTAATCACGATCTATGTGCAATACAGAGTTCTTATCTAGAAGATACAGTATCAAAGCAAAAGCAGATTTGTATTTCTGCTTATTGTAGTAGACTGAGATAATAGCAAGATTTCAAGACTTCCTAGCTCTGTTTATTACTGTTCAAAGTAATTTGTAAAGTCATTCCCATTGTTCCCCTTTCTGCAGTGTTGAAACTGAGGCACAGAAAGGTCATCTTTAGTAGGATTATTGATACAAAAAAGCATAGGTTATCTCCTTAGACCCAGTGTAGCCATTCAGTATTACTTTTCCAGTACTCAGCGTACATTGGTTGACAAACCTCAGGCTTCAAAGTTCAAAGAATATCAGAATATGAGCATCAGGACAGTTAACTAAAACATGGACAAACCTTGTGGTTTCAGGAAAAATTGTGTTACTCTCCAAGAATAACAGAGCTTCTGCAATGCCTTATACTTGGACCTTCTAGCTACAAGTCTATCCTGTTTCTGAATGCTATCAGAAAAGTGCATCGAGAGTAATTTCATTATCACTATCTTGTGTGATTCATTTCATGTAACCTGTATTTCAGACATTTTAAATGGTATAGACTGAGTGTTAAAACAATCAGATGAAATAGATGTTAAAAAGAGACAAGCTGCAAAGCAATGTAATTGTTCATGTCATGCTTAGATAGCTCCTATTAATGAAGTATACAACCACCCCAAAGATGTTAATGAATTTTGCAATTCTATTACAAGATAAAGAAATATTATCATCCCTATTTTACAGACATGATTCCACACCCGGAAGATTAGATACTTGCAAATGTTTATCCAGGACATTTGAGGCAGACCAAGTAATAGCTGACCTAAAGACTCTGTGCTATGCTTGGAGATGAGTTTTAGAAATACAAATCAGGGATCACAAAACAGGTTTCCAGAGCACACTAACCTCCCATAACTGCCATTCACATTGTAGTCTTTGGATGTGGCCTCTCTTGTTTCCACTCCTTCCGGCTTTCTGAGTACGTTCTTATAGAAATTGATGGCCTCAACATATTTCTTGCACTAGAGTGGAAAAGGAGATCCTGAATGAAGCTAGCAATAGCATTCTGTGCATATGGAAGTCTGGAGAGCTAGGGTTTTGAAGACGAAAGGGAGATGCAGTAATGAAGCCAAGAGGGAGTAAAGGAAATGAGAGTGTTCACAGTGCAAACTCCAAACATGGGACAAATTAAAAAAAAAAGAGGTAAAATAGCATAAAAATGCAATGTATATGTCATTTTCTTAAACCAGTTTTTTTGTCTCAGTGACTAACATTACCTGCCTGCCAACAATGATTGGTGGGTATTTGACAGTCCAGATAAACTTGTGTTTTACCATTTTTTGTTACAATGCTTGACATAAAAAAAATGGACATGATAATAAGGCTAAGGTGGGCAGCGCACAATATTCCTTTGCTCCTTCCATACTAGGTCAACCGAGTTCTCCTCAAGACACAGTTGAATACACCACATCATTATACCTCTCACCACAGCTTGGAGCACTCAGTCATTTTCAGGAAAATCCTTACCATGGAATACACAGAGCTAAGGATGCTTTATGCTTGATCTGAGATTTGGGATATTACAGAACATATTCTAGGCATGCTTTCAACAGACTCATCCAGGCTTTGCTTTGTACAGTTACTGCATGTATATTTTATGTATATAGAGATGTATAGTGGTGAATAATTCAAAGAGCAGGATACACTTACTACAAGGGAGACGTGATGTACTCATTTGATCTGCTTTAGTAAAATTATTTTCCATCACAAAATTTTCAGCAATGATGCCCATTTTAAATATTTAATCCTATGCAGAGACATCAGCATGTATTTTCCTTTGAAAAATACTTAATTATATCAGTTTAAAATGATGACACTAAAGAAAAATTGTTTAAATTAAGTTTAACATGGGCTAGGAAGTTTTTGCAAAAGTTAACCCATTTTTCAGCATCCTGTGTACACTGTATACTCTATGCACATTTAGGTGCAAGCCCAGTTATAAAACCTGGTTAATAAAAAGAACATTATGAAGCTCTATTTCCCCATTGATTCTGTGTGCAGTTTGGCTGAATTTAGAAATCAGAAGATGTGCACAGACATGCACATATACACAAACACTATAACTAACTGTGCTGCAAATTCTATATAATCACTTTGTTCTTTCTTCTTCTATCCTCCTTTCCCCCTTCAGCAAAATAACAGCAAAATGAAACTCTGCTCACAACTCATGAAACAGGAGGTGAAACAGCTGAGTGTCTAACATTAATCGTTACCTTTATTCAGTAATCTGATGGTACTTTTAAGGGCAGCTAAAGAGAGAGGGCTTGTAAGGTATGTGTGCAGATGTGAATTCTTTCTACTTGCATTTCCAGTTGTCTAATGCGAGCCAACTCTGGTTCAGAAGCCATATACAGCCATATTATCAGAACATTGTGGCCAGAATATGCATTTTCTCTGCTGTATTCCAGCAGGGTTCTTAAAGCTTGTAAATAAGATATATTTGCTCAGACGCTGTACTACATATGACTCCTGGTTGAGAGTTAGGTTACACATATCCACGTTGAATTCTGAGCAGAACAAACTAATTGCAAGTGTATTTGTCGATGTAAATCTGCACGCAGTTTCATAGGGCCCAACCTTAAAGTTTTCCACAACTTAAAAATTCCTATAGGAATTGGGAAGGTTCCTTGGTATACAGGCTAGATCTTTATCCTAAATCTCTATTACTGCTAGAAAAACATCATTAAACCACAATAGATAATTCTTCATCTACTTTGGTGTACAAAGTGTTTGTATGTGGCTTACCTTTTAAACAGTCCATTTTTTATAGTCTCTTTTTATCTCTGTTCCATGATCTCATGCTACCATTCCACATTTTCTATACAACACTGACAGAAGAGACCATAAATTAAAAGAATTTCCATTAATGCAGTTGCCATGTGGTTTAAGTGCATGGTCTTCCTCAGCAAATATAAAAAAACTACCCTTTTCTGTCACTATAGTCCATTTTCCATTCAAGACTTCCAAAAACATTGCTCTTTACTGAAGAACAATAGGAAATCGTATCAAGAAAATAAGTTCTTTATGGGATGCTTCTCCTTTGCCTCATAATTAATTCCACTGGGCTTCCATCCTTCGTTGAAATTACTGTCCCAAACAAATATTAAACCTTTATGCTTGGCTTAAAAAGACCCCAAACAAGCCAAAACCCCCCGGTATCTTGCTTTGTTCTTCAAAAAGTGCAGACAACATGTTTTTGCAAATTGACACTCACTGTCAAACACCATTCTCCTGAGGCAAGATTAAAACAATACAGCTAGATATACGTACCTGAGCTGCAAATAGAGTTTGTGTGTCCAGGCACTATATAAGTAGAGAAAGTAATCACTAAGTAGCAGAATGCCATATTAAACCTTGGAAATCATTACAGTTTATCCCTTCCCCTCCAGGGGAAAAAAAAAAAAAAAAAAAAAAGAAAAAAGTATTGTCTCGAAACGTTAAAATATCGAGTGTTGCTGGAACATGTTTTTTTTCTCTCCAAGAGTAGTACTGTAAAATCAGCATAACCAAGCCACTTGGTTAAGGAAACAAGAAGAGCTACCAAATGAAAATAGAATAATAGAATCACAGAATGGTAGGGGTTGGAAGAGACCTTTGGAAATCATCTAGTCAAACCCCCCTGCGAATGCAGGTTCACCTAGAGCAGGTTGCACAATCACATCAAGGCAGGTTTTGAATATCTCCAGAGAAGGAGACTCCACAACTTCTCTGGCCAGCCTGTTCCAGTGCTCTGTCACCCTCAAAGTAAAAACGTTTTTCTTCATGTTCAGATGGAATATCCTGTGTTCCTGTTTGTGCCCATTGCCCCTTGTCCTGTCACTGGGCACCACGGAAGAGTCTGACCCCATCCTCTTGACACCCGCCCTTTAGATATTTATAAGTATTGATGAGGTCCCTCTCAGTCTTCTCTTCCCCTGGCTGAACAGACACAGGTCTCTCAGTCTTTCTTCATAAAAGAGATGCTCCATTCCCTTGATCATCTTCAGAGCCCTCTGCTGGACTCTCTCCAGTAGTTCCCTGTCTTTATTGAACTGGACACAGTACTCCAGATGAGGGCCCACCAGGGCAGCCTAAAGCCTTGATTCCTTCTGCTCCTCCCTTGGACACTGTGCATTGCCCTCTACAAGCCACTTGCGAGGCCTGGTGCCCCCCCCCTGCTCAAGTGGAGGCATCCCATGATATCCGGGGGGGGGAGGGCTGGCCCGGCCCTGCCACCTCTTAACCTCTCTTGCCCCATATGCTCAGGGCATCCTCAAGTGCTGGCCCCCTCCCACTGCACCACTCCCCCCTGCTCAGCCACCACTGCCCTAGGAGACATCATAGTGCCCTGGGCAGAGCGTAATGGGTCTGCAGGGCTGTTTTAAAGACAATTAGTGCCCCCGGGACCCCAGCACCTTCCTTAGGTTGTTTCTATCCCAGCCAGCTCTCCTGTTCAGTAGACATAATTAAACAGCCTCAGAACCATGGAAAAAAACAGCTCAATAACTTTAATTTTTACATTCCACTTCAATAAGTTGCTGTCATTAATTAGGAAAACAAAAATTATCACTACTCTGTTGTACAGTAATAAACACTAAGGTGAAATTCCCTGCCTCATGCTGCTGTTTCTTATAGTACTAGACATTTTCATTTCTCCCTCCAAGCATATCTAATTGAGCCACTTCTGGTGGGAAAGGCTGGAAATCATCCAGCAAAGAGCAGAATTTTCCACAAGTAGAGAAAGACCAACTAGGTCAAAAGCAGTTGGAGAGGATCCCACTAGCTCTTGTCCAAAAAGAAAAAAAAAAAAAAGAAAAAAGAAAAAAACGTTCAAAACCAGACGCTGGGTTTTGCTGCTATAATCTGCCTGAGCTGTCACTTGCTTCAGTCTTCCATCACCATTCTGGTAGGCTGAAGACCTTAAATGTCTTCTTTTCTCTACATTTAACATTACAGGTGAAGAAAATCAGCTGTATGAGCAAAAAATGACTGCACAAAGTTAATTAACGTCTCGTCTTTGATTGCTCTGTGTGTCTTAAGACATTTGTAGATGATGAAGTTGTCTATTGTTAAAACTGCCCATGTGAATGAACATTATGGTAGAAAGTTACTTCTTGTAGCTTCTGTTGCTTGTGACTGTATGACACATTTCTTAAGGCTGCTAGTGGTACTGTGTAATAACAGAAAGACTCTTCTAGAACGATCACACAGGATATGGTCAGCTACTCTCTCAAT
Organism: Fratercula arctica; assembly: GCA_947846985.1. Lineage (NCBI taxonomy): Eukaryota > Metazoa > Chordata > Aves > Charadriiformes > Alcidae > Fratercula > Fratercula arctica. The sequence continues at coordinate 49,418,226 of CANTUZ010000005.1, read as the reverse complement.
AAACCTGTGGGAGAACATATATCCATTATTTATGCCCCATAAAGCTGCACACAATTTATTTTGTAGAAATGTGGTAATTATGCTTCGTAAATCCTGGTCTTGAGGTCAGTCCTTTCCCAATTTCACAATGCACGGACTGCACAACAATCTGCATGTCCGTATCACAAGCTATGTTAACAGCTGGAAAACTGGACAAAGATCTATGCTCCCTTTCCAGACCATTAATGAGACCTCTGTCCTGGCCTTGCATAATGTTGCTGGAAATATAATTGTATATGTAGTGATTTCAAGAGCCTCAAACTGTGCAGAAAGATTGGAAAGATTCCAGTCAGTTGGAATAGCAAATGTAGTGGGAGTGAAAGATGCTACATCAGATCCTCACAATGTGACAGGGTCAATTTTCATATTTCATTTTTCATTTATCCAGGTGAAGCAAATGTTACCCTGTGGGAGCTGTGTAGTTAAATAAGTTACATTAAGTAAAAATTTTAAAAGTACCAGATGGAGAAGGACCAGAAGGTACCAGTCACTCAACAGTACCACAGAATGAGGACATAGCTTGTACTAAACTGCCCCTCTAACAGTTTTATTCCTAAGGTGACTCAGGCAACTCCACAGGAAATGAGAGGATGGAAGCTTTTTTCTAATATGCTTGGTTTGGCAGGCGAAAGGCTGCCGCTTTAAAATTCAAGAAAAATGTAGTGGTGGGTTTATTTTATTATTTTAACAGAATATTATGAGGAAATAAGGCAGCCAAGCCGGAAAGAAGATTTTGATGCCCAGTGAAAGAAACAGCTGATGGAGAACACTGGGCATCAGGGAACCATTCCATAACTGAGGCTTCCATCCCTGTAAGAGAAAAATCTGGCATCGGACATGAACACATCAACTGACAAACAGAGGTAGGGAGTACCAGATGAATTTTTTTCCCAGGCTCCATCACCAAGTTTACATGTCTGTGCACAAGAGAGTACTCTGGAGAGTACGGGCAAAAAAGGAAGCAGGAACAATTCATTTTTAAAGACCTATTTACCAATGGCAAGAAAAAAGCAACAAGTACAGGTACCTTGGCCATGGAAGAACTCACAGCTACAGTACATTTCTTTCTAGTGAGAGGTAACAAAGAAGGATAATTAAACCTCAGAGGCATTTTTTTGTCTCATGCAATTTTTCTTTGAGTAGAAAACAAGCTTTGAGGCTGCCCCAAGACACTTTTAGGTTTGTTATAGCCACAAATGCAAAGGCAGCAAATGAAGACACTGCGTTGATCTGCTCCTCTGTTTTATGAGAGAAGGCACCTTAATATTCACTGGGGACAAAGCACTGACAAAAAAAAGAAAAGAAAAAGAAAATAAAAACCTGCCATTTCTATACTTAATGCAATAAGAGAGAATATTTTCAGGAAATGCAAGGTTTTATTTCAAATCATCAGCGGAAACAGCCTGTCTTGCCTAGGAATATGTGTATTTGCATGAATAACAGCTGGCTGCTAGCTTTCATGTGGGGAAAAATTCCTAGGGGTGTTCAGAGAAATTGATTCAAAAGAGCTAAACCAGAAGCCAAGTAAGTTATGTGTAAATTACTTTTTAAATGCTGTAAACGCTTCGTTCTGAAATCAGCAGCAATGCAACAGAAGTATTTGCTTTTATAGTGTTAATTTCCATGCGTTTGGGATGCTCACCACACCTCACAGTTTAAAAGGCCTTCCAAGGAACTGAGGTAAAACAACTTTCACAATATTTAAGTCTCACATCGTAAAGCCTTTGCTGTTACACAAAATTTCTTCTATATCCAAGAATCATATAACCAGTTAAGGAGACACACACACTTCTTTCCTGGAGGGTAGCAACTGTTAAACTGCACATAACCTCACAATGTTTTACCCTGGTAGCTGGTACCTTCTACAACTGATATAAAACATTGTCCCCATTTAGGGCAATGCAGTGTTGAGCGTTGTAGTGCTGTGGCCTTTGGGGACTGGGATTTCATACTCTGAATCACTCCAAGTACACGACAGTCTTTCCATTTGCAGAGTTTCTGTGGGTGCTTCATGGCAAGGCAGTCTGGGATCATGCCTCAGCCACTTCCTAAATTTTTGTTAGAAGGGAACTAAGAAATATGCCATTTTCCTCTTTCATTGTGCCCTGGTTTCTATGAAAGGAATTCCAGGGCCAGAGACTGCATAGACAAGCAGGAGACAGAGGTCACAGACTGCAAAGCCTTGCATAGAATGTCCTTGCACACAAGATAATTGCATCCCTTAGGAATTTTAACGTGCCTTGAATCAGATCCTTTCTTTGAGGATGCCTTTGGGCATGAACCTTGTGCTTTTTCCTTTAACAGGTGTTTGAACATTTAAGAAAATGCTGATAATATTGGTCTTGAAGTCAAGACAAATGACAGATTTTAAAAGGTACCTCTCTTTAGAGTACAAAAAGGGGTTTTATACAAAATATTTTTGATTTTCAAAGATATCAAGCAAACAAAAAAAACTGCATTCAGTAAGAGCCATATGGATTCAGAATTTCAGGAAAGCAGGCTTTATGTTATTTGAATGATAAGCCCTGAATTTTGAAGTGCTCTTCATGGACATCTTCAGGGATTTAGTGTAATTATACACAGGATAGAATCTGTGGGACAGTATTCTCCATTTGTGACTCTCTTGTAACCTTCAAGCTGTCTTTTTTGCTTTTGCTACAGCCAAATGAATACAGTAATTATTTACTTCTGTTTCTGTTGCATATTTTGTTTAATGGTATTTATTTATTTGTTTATTTATTTAATCCAGGAAACAGTTTACCAACTTTTAGAAGTACAGAGATAGCCGTGGGGGTTCTTTCAGCTGTGCACAGCCCCAGCATCAAAAGGATATTATCACAGAATAAAGTTGCCAGGAGGCAAATACTATTTACAGACCCTCTGGTCCTATAATGCTGTAATGGTAAGAAATGTCACTGTGGCATATTGTGCTGAATAATAAGCATTCCTTACGTACCTAATTTAAAAGTGCAAGGAGCTGGTTATCATTAGAACGGAAAACGATATTTTGCCATTTCTTCTTGGAAATGCACTGAAAGCCTTCCTGTTAATTATATCTGTGGTGGAGCAAAGAGTGGAAAGTTCTGAGAATACCTACACTATGCACATGAAATATAGTTTGCCTGTTTTAATTAAATAAGTTCTAAATATAACCCACTTTAATTCCAGAAACTAATTGAAAATGTAATTAGTTAACATAGCTGCGTGACATCATTAACTAAATTGTTCATGTAAAAATGCAAAAAGCCCTATAGAAAACTTGGTGTGTTTACTGGGATCCTTCTATAATGTTAATGATGAACACTACAATGGTGTTCTGCATGCAAATAAGTATACTCACTGGAAAACGTTTTGGCATTTTCAGGATGGTATTGCCTATATAAACAGTTACAACAATATAAGGTAGGGGGTAGCAGAGCCCTTGGGTCATCTTGATAAAACTCTTGCTTCTTCTAGTATGTCTTTTTTTCCCAGTTTAGCATGTGTTACTTTGGGAGCACCCTAAGCTAAACTAAACTGAAGTGCCTACACAGAGGATAAAATAGCTATGAATGACTTGCTGATACTACAGTGGAGTCACGATTCTGAGCACATACAATATGAAATTACACCAAAGTTAATACTTGCTGATATCATCCCACCAGTCACCGCATCACACATGTAAGACTTGCAGCTGTAATCAAAGTCTTGTGCTATGGTCTTGTAAATCTTTTATGAATTTGCTAGTTCCTGCCTTTCTTCATTGATCTGGATTGTAACTGCACCTCTCTCCCTTACCTGTGTTTCTGTCCCAAGCTATCATCTGCCTAACGCTTCTACTTTAGCAGTGCTTCTCTCCCTGCACAGAAAACAGCTGGTGGATTTGAAGAGGGTAACGGGTTGATGAAGGACCTAATTTGGCGGACAGAGAAGGAGACATTCCAATGACACCTTGCATTGGGGTTGGATCGAGGTCCCCACATGCAGTTGAGTCCAGCAGATAAAAACCAGTCAAGGTGTTGTTTAATTTCCTATCTGCAATTATGCCAGTTTAGCATCTCATAAATACAAACCCTGGCTTCAGTTGCTGTCAGTATCCATTTTTTTCTATTGTTTTTTTCTCGTTTGCCTTTTTACATTTGTCCAAAGACAGCACCACAGAACAAGAATTCCTTATTAGCATTACTCATACAAATTCATTTTTCTACCAACATCATATGAAAGTAACAGAACACAGACAAATAGGAATTCAATAAGGTGTATATATACACCCACTCTCATTAAAACAAAGATATGTTCATTGCTCTTTGTAATATGTTGGCTTTTTCTGCTCAGAGATTATACAAGCATTTGTACAAGCAGTACTCCCACAGTCAATGCGGTCGTCTGCTTCTGTACGTTGTCATATGCACAACTTGGAAATTAACATTACTTCAGTTCAATTACACAAATGTATGTGGAAGTGAGCTCAGGAGGAGAAGGCACATGAATATATGAATCCATTTGAAAATATGAATGAAAATTTGTGGGAAATTTACATGCATTATTGTCTCAGCTCTATTTCAGCACAGAAGTAATTCTTGAATACTTCTAATCACTGGTTCATGAAGAGAATTAATTTTTTTAACTAAAATAATACCCTGCTTGATATCATGTCCTATTTTATGCTTTTGCATTTATTTAGGTAATACATATGAAGCAAACTAGAGAGAATGCTAAGAACAATTGTGATTTGGGGGACAGGAAAGGTGATTTTTCTGAAGAAATTTTTTACAAGAACAAGGCCAAATTCTGAGCCCTAATGTTGCTTGATGTTAGTCATCTTAGTTAAACAGAGAGAATATTATCTGAAGTGGTCAGCTGAAAGTACTTCTAAATGAAGTGTTATGAAGTTCTCCAGCTGGATGTCACGCTGAATGTCTTCCTGGATACATTGGGATGCTGGGAATGACACATCAAAAGCATCTGAGAGAAGGGAATGTAACTTCAAACTGTCCCGTCACCCCCCCCCCCCCGCCCCCCCGAAAAATATTGCAATTCATAGGATGAAATTGAGGAATGGGGATATTATTGAGAAAATCATCATAACTGTATGAGGAAGTATAAAGAAGAGTCTCCCAGAGGAAGTATGAGTGGTTCATCATTTTGGTGATGAAAATAGATGTAATAAACATTAAATGAAAAAAAACATTAGAATTCTCTTAAAGGGATGGGGAATAGAATACACCTAAGAATAGAAATAAAAGTAGAGAAAACTAAGAACCTTGCACAGACAAAAAATAACCAAGAAACAAGTATTTTTAAGGGAAAACATCATTGCTTAGAGAGTTATGCTGTCTGGAAACAAATTTGTTTCCTGAGTATTTGATTCCTGAATGGACATGAGCAGATGATCTCAAGAGGTCCCTTCCAACCTGAATGATTCTGTGATTCTATGACTTTAATCCTTCTCTGTGGACATGCATTCACTTCAGAGATTCAGTAGGACATGCCACTGTATCTGGAGAATAAGTTGTATTATGATCATACAATCACATGGAGAATTAAACACTGACATATATCTCTATCTAACTGCTCATGCATGAAAGAAAACTGTAAATAGCCACCACTGAATTAAAATGGAAACTTAGGTGAATCTTAAGCAATACTTAAATTTATTACAGAAGATAAAGTCACAGTAGCTCATTTTTTTTCCCCTCATTTCTAGGGATAAATATATGGATGAAGCATGGGAAGGTGCTGATTTAGGGTTATTGCCCATCAAACTATGTTTTGGCATGACATTTGAGATGGTCTTTGTCAAAGCCCTGAGAGCATCAACAGGTTTAATTGTCCCGACCAGGCTGTAGCCACCTTCTTCTTCAGTCTTCCTGTGCAACTCCTCCCCTCTCCCATCACAGTCCTTGAGGTCTGCCCTGCTACAGTGCACCTTGAACCAGGCTTCTGTGAAAAGAGCTAAGCTGTAAGAAAAAACAGAGGAACGTCACCTTGAGCCTCCATCTGTCCACCCTACACCCTTTGGCTTCAGAACAGCACCTGAGCTCATGCCCTGGACCCTGGTCCTTGCCTGAGCTACACTGCAGGTATGCCGTGACCAGCCATATACCTTGCCAGTCCTGGCCTTGCCTTGTTGACCTGACTCCCTGACTTGACCCTGGACCCCCATGGGATGGTGTCCTTGTCAGAGAGATGCCTGTGCTGCCTTGCTGTCAGCTCACCTTCCCCTGTGGGGCAGCACCCTTCCTGCTCCCCTGGTAGTTTTGTGTTGAGAGCAGAAAAGGCAAAAGAAATCTAGATCTAGACACCTGTCTGTTAAATAGGGGCATTTCCATAACAGTTAAATTTCTTTACAGTCAATATGTTGTCCAAAATTAGATGCTTCAATTCCAAAATTTTTGGCCAACAATTTCAAATGAAGGGAGATTACTTTCTCCATTCCTGTTCTAGACTATAACCTGTGCTCTTACTAGTTAAACAAAAGGTATTTTATGTTTTCACAAGTTCTAATTAGGGGCTAAAACAACTTGTTCATGGAAACTAAATATAGACCTTTAATGTCCATAGAACCACAAAGGAATCATATAAGTGGACTGTGTGTCATCATCACAGCCATTAAAAAACTATGTAGAAGGTTTACAGACTCATCTACTTTTTCAGGAAACCCAAAGCCATTCCTACTTAATTTGATTGACTATTTTAACTATGTATTACTCTGAGGGGTTTTATTGGTTTTGATGTATTTTAACTGCATGGTTGGGAGTTAATTAGAAGGTTTTGTTGAACAGCACCATAAAAATTAAAAGCATTCTTATTAAACTGTTATCTCTAGTGCTATCTACTGAAAGCTTGATGGGATATTTCATGAATTTCCCTGCAGGTTTCCAATTGGCAATGAATCATGGTGCTGTTTCCTCAGTTAAAAGATACCTGCAAACTTCCACTGTTTGGCAGTAGATATTATTGTATCACATTCATCTGAATAGACCCCCGGCTTTAGAAAATAACAATACTTTGTTGTATCATATCTTTCATGCCATATATTAAGAGTACCACTCACGGTGTTTCTTTTTCACTAATCAGTTCTCAAGTTTCATTGTCACCAGGGTTTTTTTTACTGTAAAATAAGTCACAAACAGCATATAGGCATACCGTAGGCACAATCAGGAACTGAGTTCAATGATCATTTTCCCTATATAGTTCAAAAGAGCTAAGAAAAAAAACCCACCTTTACAGGTATATGATTTTTGCTGACACTTCTTTAAGTAAAAGTTTAATGTATGAAACACACAGTTTCAAATATTTCAGTATTTAGAAATACTTCCCAAGTATGAGGAACTCCTAATAATTTTATCTTCTGAGATACAGAAGGGGGGCTTTAAGAACAGTAAATAATTTTTCCTCTGAGATAGACTATCTCCCAGGAACAAAATCTTCACATAATTTCTCTGTTGGCGTTTCTTCCTGCCATTCTGTCAGCAAGGCAAAGTTTCCTTTCTCCCAAGGAAATAGCTATGAGATTGATCCACCACACATCTTTCAGCTCCTTACAGGTAGATCCTGTCAATATGTGTACAAGTCTTTTGCCTTTCCGTGTTGCCTGTTTCCACACTTGCTTGTGTTTGCTGCCTTTGAAGTCTTTTGTCAGTTCTCTGTCTTTTTTCACATTGATTCTTCCTACATTGCAAATGACCGCAAGAGCTGAGTGAATTGCAGAACATTTGCTGGTCCATTTTGTTTCACATCAGCATATGAAAGAAAAGTTCTTCTGTAATGTCTTGCCTGCATATCATTTTATTGCAGACAACATAGCACTGCTACAGATTCTTGGCACCTGTGGGCTAAATAAATGGTATTCATATGCTACTCATAAGTAAAGTTACACACTTGCTAAAGAGCAAAGTATATTTTGTGTTTTTAATTACCCACAATTAAGATAGCAAATGTGAATGCGCAGACTTTTTTGGTACTAGGAAAAAAACAAATTAAGGAATTGTCTGTTCTGTTTATGGACAGAGTTTTAATCAGACTGGTTCCATAGAGAAAGTACATCCTTATATGCATATGCATACTATCTGCTTTCCTATGGTCACCTGCAGAGGAAGAGTCAGATTTGTCCTCTGAAGCCCTGTCCTCTGAAGCAAAGGTAGAAAGCATTTGGACCTGATGTGCCTCCTACATTGTACACAATACAGCATGTGGATAAATAAATCCCAAACATGATGTAAACCATTTGACTAACAAAAATAAAATAAGCTAACGGCAAGGGAAATAGATCTACTGGAAATGTAGTTGATCCAGGTTTTCTGGGTGTAACACTAACTAGATAACAAGGTTCCTCAGGCCTGGTAAATCATAGCATAGCCTGGAATGCTTATTGCTGGCCACAGGGTAACTGTATAACGATACATTAAATTGTAATGTTTTCAGATCTAATAATTCCTCCTAATCTGTTGTCCTCTCCCCTCTGCTGTGTGTAAAGATCCTGTTACTATGTCTCTTCTGGAAGAGTGAGTCTCTAGATATTAGCATATGAAAGCACACTCTGATTGATTCTACCTGTTGCAGGAAAATGAAATTGCTTTATTAAGGGGATTTATGGATTTGGCCAAGTTTAGCTTCTTTGCTGCACATATCTGACACAGTGGTGATCACCATCATCCTCCCCTTCCTTCCTTTGCTTCAGTGCAAGATGGATGGAAATGATATAGAAAAGGTAATCCCTCAGATGAAAGGAAAAAGATTCCAGGGGACCACTGAAAGATGAAATTTGTACCTACAAAGATTCACTCTGCTACTTATTCCTTGAAATAGTGCTAGGAGTCATTCAATGAGATTTCATTTTTATAGTAAGAAATCTTGCCATGCAGCAAATAATCAGTTGTGCTCACTAGAATATACAGATATTTTCATACCTTTCATAGAAGCTGTATGGCCTCTGAATCCTCTGTACTTTTTCATTTGAACCTTTCTGATACACTTTAAGCAAACATTATGCTTAACCTAAGCAGGGTTTTTTGTTTGTTTCTTTCCTTAGAGGACCAAAACACTGAAAATTATCTGTATGAAGGAAATCTGATCCCCATGTTGTCAGACTAAATCTGAACCTGAATTCATCCTCAAATATTCATAAATGTAGTGCAATGGGCTTACTCGTGATGTTGTACAAGCAGTATTTAGCTCAGGTCTAGGATATCAGATTCAAAAAGTTTAAATAAAAGCAGGTGTGTTATAAATACAGTTTTAGAAATAAAGAAACATAAACAAAGAGAGCTGTGATCACCTATCTGTGTGGTGAAAGCAGAACTCAGGTTTCCTGAGCAGAGCTAGTTGGATGGTTGTCTGCCCCGTAAGAAAATTCTACCTTCTAGTGTTAATCACCTGAAATTTATTGTGTCATAGATATCCCTAGACATTAACTCAATAGGATTTCTTGACCTTGCATATTTCTGTAGGAATTTATGGAATGCCCTTGGTACATAAACTGGTACATAACTATCAGTCAAAGTTTGGTTCTGTTTACTTCAGTAACACTTGAGGATTGATGAGAGTCAGCTTTTATTCTTTACAAAAAAAAAAAAAAGGTGCAATTTTTTACTTTTGTGTCAGCAATCAACTCTAACTCCATATTACCAGAAGGCTCTCAGTGAGGTAATCTGTGGCACCAGCAGCTACACTTCAGTGCAAGATGAAAAGAATTATCAAAAACTATCCTGATTTTGAGTACTGAGATAATGACTACATAGATCCTGCCCTCCATCTTTACCAAGCAGTTGTGTTGTTTTCAGACATATTTGATGAAGACAGACTAAAGTTTGAGAAAACATGTTGCAAAATTGCATTCACACTACATGAAGTGAGGATGGTATCAGCTAAAGAGAAGGAGTCACATGATTTATAGCTGGAGTTAAGCCTGTCCTGAAAATAAGCGAGAGAGTGGAGGACGGAAATAAATATGATCAGGGCCTTTGTGATCTTGGACATTCTAATGGCATATTTGCCTGCTCTACAGTTGATACTTAACTCAGCACTTTGTATAGCATCTTGCTATCATTTTTTGTCCTGCTTTGATTGTAATTTCATTTTAGGACTTTTTGCTTCTGTTCATTAGTTTCCTACGTATTCTGAAAGAGAACTGTGCTCAAGCCCAGCCCCAAACACACAGAACTTGAGGGAGGTTCAAATCCACAGCTAAACTCTGAGATTTCTCTCTCTGTCCCCTCACCTACCTCCTTTTCTTCCTTCACTTAACACTGTTTTGGGATCTTATTAAGTATGGTAGAAAAATGGTCTGGGGTAGAGGACAGCATTGGCAAGGCCTTGGCCATCTTAAAGGGTAGTACATGCAGCACACTACGTAACTCTCCTAAAATTGAAGGAGCACTGCCTAGAGACAAAGGGGTACACAGAGACACAGGAGACCTCCAGGAGCAGAGGCTTTATTTGTAAAAATTACTCAAGATGGAGTATCAACACATGATTAAAATGGTCACGTATTTTCAGAAATCCTGGGATAGGCTTAAAATTTAGAGCTAAAACTTTTTTTGATGGCTTGTATCTTGATTTCAAATGTTTAGAAGTCAACCATGCCATGCAATCTACCCATGCACTCAAACTGTTCTTTAAAATCAAGAGAGTAAGTAAGTAAGTAAGGTCTTTTTGCTTTAAGCAAATACTGCTTTCTTTTTAAATGATTAAGTTTTCATATATTCAGTTGACTGAACATTGAAGAGCCGAAACATTAATATCATAATAAACAACAAAGATCATAATAAAATGGCAAGACTTGAAAGTATAGAGATTATTTTGACTCAGAAGTCTCTGTTCTGATTTGGATTGGAAGATGATGGAGTTAGGAGAGAAGTCCTTGAATTTAATTTATTTTTTCTTTTCCCTAGTGATAGAAGCTCATTTAAAAAAAAAAAAAATCCCATCACTGATAGTTTTCCAGAGGGGAAATATAACGGCTCATACTTACTTTTTATTCACAGTACAAAGGAATGGTGCCTAATGTTTATATGCAGCAAATGACATAATCAAAAATATCTTTCTCTTCATCTGCATCTTTTTCAACATTAACGGTAATAGTGTAGTAGCATTTGATTATTCTTATTTTTGGGAGTTTGTTTTGTTTTGTTTTGTGTTGCTAACCAGAAGCCTTTTCATACTATAGTGGTTAGGGAACTGATGCAGAATGCACATATCCACATTCAAGTCCATTCTGCACCTGGCCCACAGTGGCCTTAGATGAAAGTCTTTGTACCAGCTGTAAAGGAATAGGAACCTTGGTTTCCTGCTGTATATACCAATGCCTTAGCTAGTAAATGACATATGCATCTTTTTGACAAACTTTGGTTCTGAATAGATGTGTTAGCATAATCCTGCTTTTTGCAAACATTCTCAAAAGCTTTCTTTTCAGTTCTGCTGTGGAACAAAGAAAGTAAAAATTGAAGACATTGTCACAAAATGGAATTGTCAGCTTTGGTTAGCAGATGCATATTTCATCTCCTTGTGCCCTTTGTTAGTAGTTCTTTGTAGGAGGAGATAATGAGCCACTATTCATATGGCACTTTGGAAAGTGTATAAATGTTATCTTTTATGGGAATAAAAAAAGTTTCTGAGTCCAGTTCAAAATGAACATGCTATTGTAATGAAAAAGGATTTCAGTAGTGAGGACATAATGACTGTAAGTCTGGAACAAATTTGTCATTATGAAAAAATGCACCCACTTTTCCCAATAATTCTCTTTCATTAAGGCAATCTTTGGCATAATGCTGTTTTACCTTGGCAAATCTACCTAGGTTTCCCACCTTCACAAATCTTGTTCCCCTGAGACAGCTCTGTAATGAGAGTGAAGTGTTTTTATTATTGCTTTTGTTAATCATGCTTCCTGCATCCTGCAAAGTGCTTCTTATTCTGAACTGTGCCAGAATTATTGGGGAATTAATCAATACTTGTTACCAATCATGATCACAGCTGTTAATCACAGTTGTAATTACCAATTGATTAATTAGTGCAGCCCTGTTCAAAAGTCAGGAGCCATTAAATTTCCAGTACACGTAACTTTAAATTCAGCCCAATATCCACAAAGCTCTACAATTACATTTCAACCTACCATAATTTATTACACACTGCTTTTTATTAATAACTTTTATTTATTATAGTATTTTCCAGTAACCCAAACTGGATTCCGAGTCTATATATAGTTTCTCATTGTATACCTACTCTAAATATAATAATTCATTACAATTCCTAATAATAAACGATGATAAGGTCAATGAAAACCCAAACTATACATGTTTAGGGACCTTGCTTTGAATTATTCTTCCAGTGTGATAAATGCCTTAGCTAAAGAACAACATTTGGGTGTATTCCAGAGGCTGATACACTGAAGTTACTTACTTTCTTCTGCTAGTGAATGCAATTTATATTAGCAAAGCAGCATTTCATTCTATTAACTTAGGTACTGGCTTATTTTTACAGGACAGCGCATACCATCTAACTACTAATTCATTGACCTTTTTTCTCTATAGTTCCAAGTAGAAGAATCTGAGTCTGTTGCTTGACGTTTTAACTGAGTGAAAGGAGCTAAGTTACCAGTTACAAGATAAACATATTTTCTTTATGCCTTCTTATTACTTACAAGATTTATAAAACTTCCTGGTAAAATCACCAGTCTGCCTTCTGCCCTCACAACTCCATTAAAATCACTCATATTAAAATTCAAAGGTCAATCGTAAGGTCTTGTTCCTTGTTTCTGCTGCTACACCTTACTTTTTTCCCCCTTTTGAGCTAATTTTGGCTGTGTCACATTGCCATTGTTAAGAGGAAGGACATAATGGCACAGCTTCTGTCAGACGATCCTTTCATTATTCCATCTTTCTCCTGTGACTTGTGTAACTGGTCTATGCAAGCAGCAGATTACTATGCCACTGGTGTGAGCTTAGTCACTGTGGGAAGCAAAGTTAAGACTTCACCGATCCCTCCACCAGCCCCCATCAGTCTGGGTTTCCTTTATACAGAGGGTTCATGTGGGACCTGCTGTGTCCATATATAACCGTACAGTCTCTCTATAAACTGGGATTTGCTTTCATGGCATCACCTGAATTAGATTGTTTCCTCAGTCTGTCACTGACTTAGCGTTCGACTTTGAATAAGACCTTTAAAGTTTAGTATTTTAAGTCCTTATTCAAGTGACTAGTCCTTTACCTGTGTGCAGCTACTCATAATAGAAATGATCTGTGCTTGAGTGCCTCAGAATAATTTGCGAAAACTATTTAAAACCTGTAACAGGCTGCTGCAGCCCATGTGGAGCTCCTGAAACGGGATGGTCAGTAGGCCTCTGTGTTTGATTCTCTTACCTGGGAAAGTTTGATCCCAGTCATTGCCAATTTCTAGTTCACACATCCCCACAATACCTCCTTGGCACAGAGGTTTTGTATGATGTCCTGTCAGGAAGTCAAATCCTGCTGCCTTGTGCTGCTCTTTGTGCTAACATAGGTGATCCCCAAAAGCTTCTGCAAACATGCCTCTTCCGGGAGCAACATCCATGAGGAACTTGGGTTGGCATTAACACTTCAGAGACTTAAGAGTGTCAGGGCCCTGGATAAATCCCTCTTCTCCTCGGGGTTTAGCTGCGAGGTCTCAGGGCCAACACAGAGTTTGGGCAGCTGGTGGCCTTGAAAGAAAGAGGTAGAAGATGCCTCAGCCAAGACTGACTCCCATTCCCAATGGAGCTGCTTAAGCTGAGGCTCCCACCTTGGCCTCTGCACAGCGAGGCCTCTGCTTGGCCTGTACCCCCAGCCTGGGGGCACGACTTGCCGGCCTGTGCTCAAACCTGCCTTGTCACTGCAGAGTGGCCAGCTGATCAGGGCTCCAGCTGGCCCTTGGCTACCATCAGCAGCTGCTCTGCTCTTGGTGCTCTGGCGGGGAGGGAGGGTGCCCTCTGCCACCACATGGCCGCTCTGTTCACCCTGCGCCTTCTCACAGGGGCCGCTGCCATTGCTGCTGCCCGACAGTGTTTTCAAATGAAAATGCTCATTGGTTTAAAACACACGCTGTTCTTCATTTGAGACAGTACAAACCACAGGCGGCTATAAAAATACTAAACACAGTCTCACTCATTTTAAAATGGATTAAATAGAGCCAGAAAAAACATATTTAACATTTTATTTCATATGCTATATATTTTCCATATGCTAAATACTATTTCACCATCTAATGAACACCCATATGAAATAAATTTACTTTATATATATTAGTAATACTTAAGTATTTTAGATAATGCAAAATATTTCGTGTTTTACATTGATTTAAAGATATTTAGCCATAGCTAGTCTTTATATTTCTATATGCATCTGCTCATATAAAGATATAGCTACTAACTGAGACATTGTACCACTATTCGAGAGCTTTTTTTGTTCCAGGTGTAGCTACATCATTATCACACAGCGTTTTTTTCTCTTACCTTTAACTGGATAAAGCACAGTAGTGAAAACAGAATGTGTAACGGCTGGATCACTTGGATTTCTGGATAGTGTTAGATATTATATCCATATTAAAAGCAAATAGCCTTAGCATGGATAATGGTGTCTTAGAAAGAACACCCAAGGAATTAGGGGCTATTAGCCTCTGCAATATCTCTGTGAGTTCTGACGCTGGGCTATTTCTGCTGTTCTCACTGGATCTCTGTTGCTGCCACTGATGTCCATCCTAAGTGCTGTCATTACAGCTTGCAACTTGCTAAGCTGTACAAATTTCAATGCTCCTGGGAGAAAAATAATAAAGGTTATGCATTGTTAAACATGTCGCTAATTCAGCTCCCATTTCCCTCAGTACAATTTTATAGTGGATGTCCATTCAGCCTCACAGGGACAAATAAAAGGGGGTGTTTTCAAACAATATCCATCTAAAGGATGAGGTGTCACGGTCTCTTGGCAAGTGACTACTTCAATGGCAGAGCAGTTTGATTTGCAACAGTTATAAACCAGCTATTTCTGACCCTAGAGCACAGCAGAGTTAATTACGGTAGTAAGCAGTTTGGAGCAACTGTAAGAAAGAGGAGATTTGTCAAAATATACTAAGACAGGTCCCCCAAACCCTACTTTATTTTCTAACCCAACAGTAAAAGTCTTCTTGCTTTGTAACGACAGAGACAAAATATAATCAAGGGAAGACGCGTCCTACTTCATCTATATATACTTACCCTTAGGCCGTATTTCAGTTCCAAAGAGTGTTAGCTGACAGGCCAAACATGTTGTGCAGAGTCTTGCAGAAAAAGAAAAAAAAATATTGTTATTTTTCACAAGAACTGCAAGGTATAGAATGATGGCCTTTTGGCAAGGCTGGAGAAGACTTACAAGGCTGTGTATTAAATGAAGCACCCTGTCTTTCACCTGCTGCTTACTTTAGCTCTTGTCATCAGTAGGTAGAAGTACTAGTGACTTAAGACAGATTTTCATCATTCTCAAGTTGGCAACCCCTTTGAATTGTTAAGTAAGAATGAAACGTCATTGACAAGAGTGCACAATTCATGTGTCCATGCTTCAAAATGGGTTATCAGAGAACATCTAGTCCTGAAGGGCAGAGCAGAACAATAGATAATAGGTTCCAGCAAAATTTTCAGCAACTAACATTCACCAGCCCTGACTGCATTTCACAGTTCCCACAGTAGTTGCTACCCACAAGTTGAGAGAATTAACCTGAGCTATAATAAGACATCATCAAGCTGAATCTGTGTTTAGCGTTTAATAGGACTTTATTTGTCTGGAAGTTTCCACTTTGCACCTTCAGCTAAACTCCTGTTTTGTGTTACAGTTCATCAAATTCTGCATACATAACTGAAATATCTGAGCCTCTCTATTTAAAATGCTCAGTGTGACACTGAGTTTGAATTTGGATGGATCATTATCTGTTGTCTGTATCTTCATTTAGTACCCATCTGACAGATGAGGAAAGAAAAATATTCAGGACTGTGACATGAACATTTGTTTTTATCAGGTCACACCCATGAGACTAGATACCTGAAAATGTGAGATGGCAAAAATGTGTCAGTTCCTACTCACTTTGTTACCATTTCAATTCTGGTTTTGTCCTCTGTATGCTAACTATCCCACTCTCCTCCCTGTTTTGCCACAGGTCTGGAAGCACTCATAGTACTATGTTGCATATGATAATGGTTCTAAGAAGCGGAGCGGCACTTAACTGCACATACATCATCAAGATATCTCAAGGCACCATGCAATTTTTGCCAGTGAATAAAACATGATAAACTTCAGTTTATGAACCAAGCCTCTCTATTGGTCTTGGTTGATGTCTGCCTAGTGGAGTAAGAGTTATGGGAGGGAAAAACAACCTTTCTCATTTTCCTGCTTAATAGCTATTCTGTTTCAGAGCAGTGGAATACCGATAAAAAGCTAAGCTACTTTACCACTGTCATTTACCAGACCATAGCACTTTATGCTTTGCTAATCTGTATGACTCAGTTTTGACAGAGCTTATCAGCTCTATTTTATAAACAAGATGGACAATATCACACATTTAATACAAGAGAACAGAGGATCCAGATTCCAAATTCTTGAGTACAGTTGGTGGAACAAAAATTACATCATTAATAGACAAAAACTAGCGCACAGATTTTGTCTCCATTTGAGAACACACAGTCTAAGCAATGTATGTTCAGATTTAACATAGGTCTGAGCATATTCCTTTCACATTGATTCCAAATAATTAGTAGAATCTGTGAAATAGGCAAAAGGTCACCTCTCTAGCAGCTGAGCTCTCAAAGTCACTAACTAATTTGATAAATGTGGGCACTGAGGACTTTCTGAGGCTGTCTTAATCCATAAGGTATTCTTATGAATATGTAAAAATTCACATATTTTCAAATATTATATTTGTAGTATTGTCCATTACTACAAGCAGGAGGATGTAAACAGAATGAGAAAGAAAGGTTTTAGAACTAAAGCTTCATAATTTGATATCAGGGGAGATTTTTCATGTGAGATTTTTAAATCGGAGGGGCTGAGGAAGGTTTGTATGCAAGAATCTACAATTTTGAAACACGTGATTTGGCTGCCCAAAGGTGAGAAGAGGAAGTTTTTCTTGTATGTTGCAGTATCACAAAGTAAATGTGACAGTCCTATAAAAGTAAAAGACATACAGTAGTTAGACTTGGAATAAATGCTGGAATACATAGTTAATAAAATTATGCTCTGACAACTGCTGCAATATCTGTACTGACAGAGCTCTGGGTCTGTGAGCACGTGCTTGGTATTCACACTACTGTAATTTATCTTACAGGAATAAAAATTGTATTGCTTGATTCCTGGAAGATGACTTCCAGTAGAACAGTGATCTTTAGAAGCAAAATAATCAGACAAATGCGGTCAGTGTACCATAAGCATAACTTCTTAGAGTCTGATTAAAGAAATAGACCAAACCACTCCCATAAAACCCCCATGAGGATTAAATCATGACCAGGTAAGGAAACCAAGCCATAATTCTGTTATCATTGTCCCTTAGTAAGGTCTGAAAATAAGATCAGACCTCCTTAGGAGCCTTCCCAACACAGACTCTCTAAGGCACGGCGAGAGGGCTCAGTGAATGCACTTATTCTCACTCTAATGGTAAAAACTAACTGTTTCCAGGCCACAGGTATGGAAAACTGAGCATTATGTGTGCCTTGGTATGGTGCCATACTATCCTCCAGAAGGATTCCCTAACACATGGCTCTGTACAATTGCTTTCTGACAGAAGACACTTGGGCAGAGAGGACAGATATTCTGTATGGGTTTTAACTTACAGAAAGCAAAAAAAAATTATAGTGCAATGTCTATAACCATCTTCCCAGGCTACTCCAAGACTCTATATAATTTCTGTGTACAAAACCTCCCTTTTCTCTTTCCTTCATGGCATATGAAGGAATAAAGGTTGGCATCATTTCTACAAGGTGTGCTTCCTTCTCAGCAGCTTCTGCACTCTTCTCCATGCACATGCTGTCATGCCAAAGCATGGCCAGTTACTGCTTTTGGGAGAGAGGGAGGGGACTTTTACAACTTACTGAAATGGAGTCTTTTCCATAAAAAATTGGCAAGTACAGCTGTCCTAAGGGAGATCCAGCTGGCACCTAAAGGCTTGTAATAGCTATCAAAGCAGACTGTTGCAAGTGTGTAAGGGACATGTCATTATTAAATGAGACTGAAGAAGCCAATGACCTATGTGCTTCTACGCATGACATAGCTGTCAAGACCTTACATTTCTTAGAAATTTTCCTAGATATTCTGTGAAACTCCCTGTGGGAGAACCAAGTACTGTGTCTGCCACAGAGATTTGACTTGCTGCAATAAAAAAGGAGGCAAAGTAGAATTTGGGAAGCAAGTAAGTTTTCTTTTAAAGTCTCAAAGCATGGTTTCTGCAACAGATGCAATCAAAACTTACTAGTATCAAGTTAAATCTGAACTCTGTCAAGTAATAACAAACTTCTGTGAGTACTTAATACCTCCCAGTGAAAATGAAGTATTGGCAATATATCTCTCTATCAGCGCAGAAAATGTGTTATCATTCCAATATTTATTTCCTGCATCTATGTAGCTATACTGTCAAGAAGAATATGACCTCACTATGTTAATTTACACAGTTTTGATCCAGGTAACAAATTCTATTCCCTGTTGTCTTTGTTGTGCCTTCTGTAAGTGCTGGCCACTGGAACTGTGGAAACCTGAGCAGGTGAATATGGAACTGTGGAAACCTGAGCAGGTGAATATGTCATACCTGATAAAATAAATTTCAGTAAGGTAAAAAATTGGAGTCTCTCATACTTCACTGTCTTCCTGCAGTACAGTTAACTTGCAGACAGTGGAGAAAACTAAGGGAACTGCAACCTCCCTCACCTGAATTTTCCAGGATTAGCTAGTGTTAACAAAGTAATTTGTAACCTTTGTGGTTTGTAGTCCCTCTTGTGACAAGTCTATGAAATTTCCTGGGTAATTCTGAGTAATGCTATCTCTATAGGCCAGTACTGTACAGTTCCTAAAAGAGCCTATGTCACTCAGTTGAACTGCATTTTGCTATTCTTTGGATACTCCAGGGAGATGTATTAGGATGACAGTCTACTAATGTTCCAGTGAACAATGATACCTGCAAGAAAGGAGTGACTAAAGAAAGTAACAGAATTTATTGAAAAAGGGAAAAAAAAAAAAAAGAATAGACAGTATATTACAACATTTTATCAGGACATGGACACCAGAAAAGGAAAAAAAAAACATGTTTAATCTTCTTCAAAGTTGAAGTATAAAAAGGGTCATACGAAACATTCTTCCTCTGCATGCTGCCCAGCAAAGTGCTACAAGCTGACCCACTAGAAAAGCCTTGCAGCTTGCTTACCGTGTGAACATGTTTTCTGGAACTTTGCCATTAAGTGCTGCCCAGGTTATTTTCTGACAAATTGCCATTCTGTACAAAGAAAACAACAATCCCCAATAACAAGCAGCAAACAATTAACGCTTCTTTTGTTATTTACTGTCACACCATTAATCAGAATGAAAATTCCTTTGACATTGTTCATGTTCAGTAACCAATATTTACTCCTATGGGCAAGAGCTTGGTGACACTTACTATTAATAACACAATGTGGATTTTTTAAGGTTCCTCCCCAAAAGCACCTCAGATGTAGTCTGCCTATTTAAGGAGAGAGGAAGAGATGCTAGTACAGAAAATCTTAAGGCAGGTGTTGATCCCATTTTCAAAAGTAGTTTCTCATTCTCACTTGTCCATCTTAAGAAACCTTGAGTCAAATGAAGAGAAATGCTCAACACTTAGAGATGCTAAACATTTTTCTCTACTAATGTCATCCTGATATCTCCGTTTGCTCACCTGTAGAACAGACACAATGAGCTGCCAGCTGTACTGTGGTCAGTGGGACTGATGAGCTACCTATCTGAATGATAGTGGGTTTGCTATTCCACAGCACTGTTTAATGACATCTAGCCTACCTGAAAGAAATGACAAGACAATAAGGCTAAGCAAGTCACCTAGGGCATATTCTATGTCTTTACATAATTCTTTATATCTGCATGCACATATACTTAGCAGTTAGATCCTCTGCTGCTTAAAGAAGATGTTTTATTAAGTTTTAATGCAGCTTTAAACATAGCTCTTTCCTAAGAAAGTATAAGAAGATTAGAAAGAAATTTACACTAAGGCTCTCAATATGTTGTCATTTACTCTCCTACAATGTGACTGTAAGTATATACAAGAAATACTATTGTTCTGATTTGGTGGCATTATGCTGTCCCTTTGCATTGGTGTGAAGTAGCACAGAACTAGACAATATTGGATCCAGGTTATCAAAGACAACATTCTGACAGATATGGTGAGTGGAAACATTATTTTTAAGGGAGATAACTTTCTAGTGCCTAACATCCAGAAAACAGAATGAATCTGCATCAGGATTCCCTGATTCCTTGTTGTTTCCCCGATTCCCTTGTTTCCCTGTCATTTTCCAAAGATAACTTAAACTCAAGCTGTAGCGAAAGAGCTTGTAAGCAACTTTATTTTTTATAAAAGAAAATTCCAAAATTCAGGAAAGAACCACTGGCAATTAAGCACCACAACTCAAGTGTCCCTCTCCATAGGCAGGTCAGAGAAGCATGCAGGCTGCCACAGCTGGCAGAGAGCCTTCTGTCATGTTTTTTTCTCTTTTTTGTGAGACAGCTTCTGGTATTGCCTTGGTACTGATGGAATCATTATAATTCCATGTGTTCGATTTCTCCAATGATTCTTTTTCTTTGGACAAAAGACAAAAGATTTCTTTGGACAAAAGGAATCAATCTCTGAAGCATCTAGAGCATCACCTCATCAATAAAACTATTTCAATAACATGCCATAACTAGTCTTCAGATTCACAACTCTTGAATTTTGCAAATCTGGATCTAGCTTTAAGTCCAGCTGGCTGCTCAGGCCATCATCTTTTGAAAAAAAAAAAATGCCTGGAGACAGAAGCTTGGCTGTCAGAGCGGCTTGCTTTGTTATGTGTTTAGCAACACTGTGAAAAATTTGCAGTTTCAGTCAACTTCTCAGTCCCAAATAGACTCAGGGTACCCCCAGGGAAGCTGTTGAGTTTGTTAATATTATAGCATTGACAAAGACAGATAAACCTCTTTCATTCATTTCTATTTTTGGCAACTAAGTTAGATCTCCATCTTCCAACCCTATGAATCATGCCTTCACATATACTGGTGACTATTTTTTTTAAAAGTCACTGATGTCAAAGAATTTTATTTCTGACAGTCAAATGAAACAGTGCAGAGGATGTCACAAACCCACCGTTTTCAGAAATTTGGCTAAAGATGCATGTTCTCTGTTCACAAGAAATCCGACACTGTTTAATGCCACTGTTTAAATAACCTGACCTAAATAGAACAGTAAAGCAGAAGAGTCAGCAAACTTATAGTTGCACAAGGCTCAGTCAGGCAAAAGCCTGGAGCACATCTTTTATTAAACAAGGAAACGTAGAACCATTTTACTGTGTTCTGACTGTTCAGACACATGCTACAAGTGTTACAAGGCGCGTTGCAAATTACTATTTCAACATTCATATCATCTCCTATTATCTCTGCTCAGTCACTGTGAGGCAGCCTCATCTATTCCTCACCGTACAAACCATTTTATTCTAACTACTAAATAGCATTTCCCATTTGGATTCTGATATCCAGCAATAGGGTCATTCGTCTAAAGACAGTTTCTGCATACCTGTACTAAAAAATGTCATTTTACAGCCAGGGAATTTAAATACTTTCCCACCTGGAAGATTAACCCATTGGCTCTGTGTGTGTATGTACTTATATATACATAAAATTGTTATTTAAGGCAATGGCATAAGCGACAATCACCAAGTATTGCAGAGAATGTATGATTAGTTGTCATGATAATGACTTTAAGACTCTGTTTACTGCTGAATTACTAATAAAAATCCATTTATGAGACTGAAGTTGCAAAGCACTTAGCTGCTTATGTAAAGCAGTTATGTATTCAGTGGGACTGATCTAGAACTAACCTAGTTTTACATTAGTATTAGATACTGGCTAGTTAGTGATGACTACCACATTTTTCCCTCTTATGAGGCTATAAAGAATAATGTGAGGACACGTGGAAAATCGTCTGTGAAAAAAAAGGTCCAAATATCATTTGTAGTAATGAAGTGAATGAATACAGACTGTCTTATTTCTTATTACCACACCTATTATGCACTGAGGCTTATTGAAAACTTCTTTTGAACTTGCAGTTGTTATTTAATTTGTCCTTGTTCATCATCTTTCATTGACATCCAACTTTGCACCTCACTTTCAAACAAGTCTGCAGCCTATTTCAGTACTCGTAAATCAGCACATAGCAGACTACCTGAATATACACCTGTAGGCTTATGAACAAACTAGTAAGGTGATCATATATAAATGATGACTTCTTCAGGTCAGAACTGATATTTGTTATAAGTAATGGACAGTTTTCCATGACAATGATGATTTCATGGAAAATGTAGGCCTCCACAAGATAACATTTCCAGCAAAATGTGCAAACTGATCACTTCTCTATCAGGAATAATAAACGATAATGTTTGTTTTGGGGTCAGTCTACCTTCAGACTCTTTATTGACCTAAGTAGTCACAGTTCCTCTGGGGAATGTCTCTATTTCTGATCCCATGTCTGTGCACCACTGAAGGAAGACTTCCAGTTAGATTAACACAGCAAGTCAGATAGCTTAATGTTATGGGAAAAGGAGATATACCAACATTACCAATTCAAAATATGTATAAACCCTTTTGTTTCACAAGAAATTCTGGTATTTCAGCTTGATTTTTGATGAAAACAAATGTGGAAATATCAAAATTTCCCATGTGAGAGAGAGATAATTTTTATTTTTTATTTCTTAGCAGTCCTTAAAGACTTAAACATGAACTGAAGGGAACACTTGGAAACGTGATTTAGGAATAAGTTCTGTGCTGGCCAGAAAATGAGTACCTACTTTAACACTGGGCACGCTGAGCCTATAACTCATAGGTTATATGAGTTATGGGAGGTTATGGGAGGTTATAGGAGGTCAACTAGGTCTACTTACCTGGCCCTCCATCTGCTCTTGAATGCCATTTTGCTTGGGATGGCCTTCTGGCAGCAGACTTTAGGCTAGACAAATTATTCTGATGGTGACAACATGCTCCAGGCTGCCTTTTCCATCATTCTGACCTGCATTTCTCATGTGCTACATACTTTCAAGTGCTCAGATAAGTCTCTGAGAAGAAATGGTGGCCAAGAACAGACCACTTGTCACTGCCAGAACCGTGAATCCATGAGCAGCTCCTTCTGCTTGTGCTTCAAATTGCCTGTAGGTCAGAGAACTGGTTTGCTGGAAGAGCAAACCATCCCTGTTGGAGGAAGACACCAGTCATCTTTTTTCCTAGAGCAGTAACATGGCTATTTGTGCTCCAGCCTTAAGTACCAGCTGTTCTTAAACCTAATATTTTGGTTAAACTGAGTCCTCAAGAGATTTAACTTGAAAAATTTACTGCACATATTGCAAGATAAGACTTTATGCAGCTAAAATGACTAACAGAATGTGGAAATGTTAAGGCTTCATTAGTGGGGCTATATAGTATTTTTCAGCAAATGAATCTATTTCCAGGTAACTGAAGCCTAAAGGGAAGCTATTTATGAGTTTCTAATTTTGTCCATTTGTACAAGAAATTAAAAAGCATTACAAACACATTGTTGGTAAAATGCGTGTGTCATGTAGGTGGCACCTTGCCATCAGATACATACCTGAATCCAGGAGCGCAAACCTTTTCAAGCAAGAAGTCAACAGATGTTGTAGCAAAATGTCATCTAGTATCAGATGTCACTTAGAGCTGGGGACATGGGAATACTTATCTCATATTGTATCAGTGGTTTTCCTGGCAAAAATCTTGAAAACAGAACTGATAACATACACCTTTTCATTTTTTTACATGCAGTCTTGTTTAGATGTTATTAAAGGTATGGTAAGTTCACCACCAAAAGCTAAATCATTAATTTCAAGCTATTATTTGGTCTTCACAGACAGATCTTACTTATGCAGAACTGTTTAGTTTGAGAGATAGGTTGTTAATGACGGGTATGGGCCTTCATTTACATTGGCCATAAACAATTCTATAATAGTAACAGAGCAAACAGAAGCTGCTTCTTGGTTTTATGATTAAAACTGTTTTCAAGTCTTTAATGGTAGATCACCTCCCCAAGGGTGCATTGCCTTTATTTTTATTTCTTTTTGATTAGTAGAGAGTGAAAGAACTGATGTAATCTCCCAAGAAGCGAGACTTTCTGGGCAAATGTTCTATTTGTGTAGGGAAGCTGATTTGCAGAAAGGAACGATCTACCTAAAACTCCTTCAGTTTGAAATTTATCTTAAAATATTTATCACCAAAGAAAGTGTAGAATGTTTTGTTTTTAACTGTACTTCAATATTTCGTTAGTTTTCCAGCTTGACAGGATTTCGTGTTAATAATGTGTCCCAGATACTCTATTTCCTCTAAAAGGACTTTGCTTCTGACATTTTGGGCCTTGTTTGTAAACTCAAGAACAAAAGAGAAGCCGAGTTGACAAAATGATAAACACAAACAATGACACTCAAATGACTATCTTTAAGGCATCAGTTACCAGTTCTCAGGGATGAAGGGAATAAGTACATGCCATTGCACAGGTCAGATTGATGAGACTCAGGCATACTGCATTGTCAGGCTTACTTTCTGAGGGTTTAGCATGCAATCCAGATGCACACTGGTCTTGACCTTTATTAGCAAATGAACGGAAGCATATTCTAGTAAAACATGAGACTGAATTATGTGAAAAAAATAGTAATTTGCCATTCCAAAAACAGGGAAAGGGAAGCCTGATGGGGTATAGATAAAATTGTGCTTCAGTTTAGGGGTGAACTTCTGATGTATTGGTTGTGTGAAGGAAGAAAAAGAGCTACTTTTTTTTTTTTTCTTTTCCCCCACAAAGTGACCTTTCTGTAAGAAAAATGGAATTATTTTTGAAAGCCACAAGGGGACAGAGCCACTTTTTGCAGTGCTACAGTGATAAGTTCATTAGAACACATGTTCTTATGAGCACTGGACAGGGACACAGCTGGCTTGCTTTATTTCAGAGCAGTGCAATGTCACAAGATGCTAACGTAGCACCGTGACAAGCGCCTCATTTTTATTTGTCGTGTGCTGGAACATGAATCACTGGATTCATCTTGGATTCCTCAGAGCTGAACATGAGAATTTCAGACACTGATTCATGCTCTTACCTGAAAGCATTGAAACTGCAATTTCATGTCAGCTTGAGTCCCAAGAGGGACAGAGGTTCAGCAAAAGCACATAAGATCCAGTCAAAACACTGCAGAAAGAAATAGCAAAGAAAAAGGCAAGCAGCACTCATGCCTCCCAGGGCTTAGAAAAGGTAGTTTCAAGGACTTTTATGCCTCTTAAAACACTTATCTTTCATTCAAGTGAAGAAAATCTAAGCAATCAGAGGAAAAGTTATTAGTGACACATTTTTTAAAAAATGTAAAAAAGAAAGTGTTGCATTTCCTTTGGTAAATGCAATGTTTAAAAATAGTTTGAAACAGCTGGTTCAAGTGGAAATGAATAATTTTGTCTACGTCACAAAGTGACAGTAAATGTTTGTTGCATGCATACATAAAGGAAAGATCAGAGACATAAACATAGCAGAACAATTTATCTGTCTCATAGACTCATGAATATTTGAATTGAGCATTTTTGACTGAGAAAGCAGTCTGAAATCTCAATTTCCTGTTATTTCCTCCAGTAATTGTGGAGTATTGATGCTTACCTCCACAAGGAAGTAAATCTGTTAAGAATTTTATCCTTATATGAAAAAATGTATCCACTTACTGGGCAGAAGAGTTGAAGGAGAGTTTGGATCTTATCCTGAACAATTTGAGGTAAGAACTTTTGGTAATGCAGGAGACAGAACTGTGAGACAAGATCTACAAATGTGGAGTGCTCTTGTATTTGAAGTGCCATTGGGTTGTTCTCGTATACCACGAATACTTTAAGCTGCTTACCTGTTGCCATAACAAAAGTGAATGGAAGAGAGACAGAGAGAGAGCAAGAAAGAAAGGCAGGAAGACGGGAAGGAAACAGATGTTATATATACTAATGGCAATGGAAAGTAATCTAATGTATGGGGTGCTTCTCTGAATGAACTATGAGCGCTCGGCATTAAATAGTTTATTAATTTCCATGACATATTGAGAGTTGCAGGCTTCACCACAGTGATTTATAATATATTCTGGATAAGAAATGAATTGTATCATATGCACAATGCAACCCATGAAATTATAAATATATCTGCATAAATATTGGATAAATGAATGGGGTTTTTTCTCTATTGCTAGTAGCGTTTCTGCATAGAGCAATCTGATTCCGAGTTAGAAGTTCATTTTGAAGATATGTGAGGTGCTAGGTTGTATTTTCTTAAATGAAAATGAGAAGAGATGGACTACAGAAATACATAAACAAATGGTCTTATAGAGTTCATTATAACAGCTATTTATAAAATTTAAAAGGAAATAAGACTAGTCTGATGCTTTTTGTTATCACTGAACTTATGAGGATTAAATTATTCCTTTAGTTGAACATAAGATCCTCCTGCATTTTAACCTCATCCTCTTACTTTTAGTCTGCATTTTTCAGAGTTCCAACATGGAGGTAATTGCCTGTCACTGCTGAGTAGAGTAAAATACAGAAACAAAAAATAGGTCCCACAAGCTTCAGCAATTTCAGCTCTTCACTCTTCAGGCACTGTGATGAGCTACCATTGATAAACTGCACTAACATTCCTAATGCAGTGATCCTTTTTAAACAAAACCTACAAACAGAAGCTTTGAAACTTACATTTGGGTACACTTCATCTCATTTACCTCCAGCCTGATTAACAATGGGCTGCAATCTGTGTTAATTATCTTGGTTTCATCTATAGTCTCTAGTAAGGCAAGAACTACTCTTTTAGGTTATAGAGGGAGAGTGGATGACTAGATACCTCATAATAGCTAAATAATAAAAAAAAAATACTACCCTTAACCCTTTGTCTCCCTTTCTCTTTATTACTGCAGCATTCACACTTTCATTCACACTTTTACTGCAGTATTTCCTAGGATCAAGAGTCACTGCATATAAGACAGCCATGTAAATGTCCTTGCCCGAGACACTTTGCAAGCCAAATATCAGATAAAAGACAGCAAATGGTACACGGAGTGAGCAAGGACGATTTTGGCAGGGAAAGTAACAGTGCCGTGATTGAACAATTCAATAATTATTTGTTAGGCTTCAAAGTTAGCACCCTGCTGAGGCATTTATAGTTCTCTGGGCACCTGCACAGAGAGAAAGACATTGCTACAGCAGATTATAACTGGCTTACAAAAAGAAATTTTTTTCTTTTGCAGTCTGTGGCCTTGAGATTTCATTGTTGTAACCAAACAACCAAAAGCCACCCTGAACATTAAATTCTGCACCATAAGACAGCCTTTAAAACCATCCGGTTCATCGGACTCTCTTTCACCAGCCTATTTTGATGAACACAGACAGATTTTTAAAAAAGAGAAAAAAAGAAGGTGCTTTGATCTTTCAGAATGTAGGGCAGTGGAGAAATAAAAGCGTACTCAACACAAATATTTACTGCAGCTGAGATTTTGCTAGAATTGGACAACTTTATGAGAGGTAACAGCACTGATAGGACAGTAATACGAGTTGCCAGATCTCGTGATTTAGATCACAAATTATAATTTATTTATTATTATTTATTTATTATCATTATTAATTATTATTATATTATTATTAATTTATTATTATTTATTTATAACTATAATTTATTTTCCCTTTGCTGAAACACCCAGTATTGTTCAGTGTCACAGTCTTAATACTTGACGGGAAAACATCTTATGGTAACCACATTATGTATACAATCTGCAACACATACCATAGAAGACTTCAGCAATACCTTTGGAAATACTGAAAACTTCTGCACAGGGGGTTCTCCAGACCTGCAGCTGGTTAATTAGCACCATGTTAATTAGTGATGCTCTGAGCAGGACAAATCTATGCCACAGATGAACATCGCTGCTGAACTCTTTGACTGCAGAAGTCCTCATATTTCTCCTATTCCAAATGATAATTTTATTACCACATTCTCCATAAGGCAAAGTCATGCACTGTTGTGCTTGAAAAGCCATTAATGAGGTTCTTCAAAAATCTTGCAAAGCTATAAATATGAGTGTAGAGTTAGAAAGTGCTAACACCAATGAGGAAGTACTCAGATGATCAGAAGGCCAGTTTTCTTCACATTCACATGTTTTAATAAGGGATTCAAAGAAACAGATGAGTTTCTCCTAATTTCTCTTTTTTTGACTTACACACTTTGATCCTGTTCTGAAATCATGCTAAAACGTAGCAATAATCAAGAAGATAAAAATAATAATCTCTTTTTCTGTCCACAAAAAATGCAATTTTGGGTTCTAATCACACAATTGAAAATGCAGACATCTACCTTCTTGATCTTGATCATGAGTTCATGATCCCATCATTAAAGGGATAGAGTGGCTCAATAAAGCATGTAGCAGAATCCAACAAAACAGCTACTGAACAGAATAAAAATAATTAACCCACTTTTTTTCCAACTGCTCAGCAAATGGAAACAGATTTTCTGAAGAAACTGAATACCTTCTGGTGTACCAGAGTTGATTAGGGGGCAGGAAGGGAAGTTCAAATCTAAATGAAGTCTACATGCCTCCAGTGGATCAACAATAAATTAAAAAAAAAAAAGCAATATGAATTGTCTTTGTGTAAATGACATTGAACAAATATAGTCTCTTAGTACAAAAACTTGTTGACAGTATACTGTAAAAATAATTAGTTGAAATGTCAGTTGCCATGAAATACATAATGGCTTCCAGTCTTCCTTCTACTGTTTGCACTGGTTATTCTCTCTGGCTATTTTACCAACTTTGCTATTTTACAAACTGGAGAACTACACTTCCTGGGGTTCTAGTTTAGTTTTGTTCCACATGATTAATTTTAGAATGGATGTTCTGGTACAAGACTGAGCAATGCGTTAAATAGAAGATTTGTACTGTTTCCAAGCAAGATTTTCAGATGAGTTACTCCCAATTTTTTTAATTTCAAACTGAGATTTGGAAATCTACATTTATAAGTATTTTTCTCTGTCTTCGTGTTCCCGCCCTACTTGGATGCATTTGGATCATACTTGAATTTTTCAGGCTGCAAGGATTACAAATTTTTAATATTTGTATACATCGTTGAAGATTTTAGGGAAGTGCTAAACATATTCCTTTGCAATGAACTAAAATTTCATATGGCAGAGCTAAATGCATTTTAGCACAGAAACCCTGATTAAATCCTAATTTTTAACATTAACCTTTGGTAAGGGTGTCTGAATGGGCTGACAGGAGCTACCTATGTCGTGCAGATGTTTTCACCAGAACAGATTCTTCTAGGGATGCATTAAAAATGGAAAGGGAGGAATTTGTCCTAAGCAGATCCTTTCTGTTCTAGTGTGTATTCAGCCCATAGAAAGACAGTTCTCTCTATCCTCTTCGTCTCCATCAGGCTTCCCTTTCTTTGCTTTTGGACCAGCAACTTTGTGTTTATGGATTTATGACAGCCCAATAACTCAAGGAAGCACAGTAACTGCTTTCTAGGGGAAACAGAACTTCAGCACAATTTATTAAGGGGCCTATCTGCACAGGCAATCTATGAAAAAAAGAGGATCTGAACCCTACCTGAATATCCCAAACCACCAACTGGACCACTGTCGGCCACTGTCACAATGCTGCTTTCATTGCAAAGCAAGATCTTCTAAAAAAATTATACTAGTAGGTGGTACCAATGCTGAAGCAATGCATAAAAACTGCCAGTGCAAAATATTTTACATGGTATTTGTTGTATAATTATAATTGAATAACACTCACTGATTAGCAAAGCAGACTCATATTAGGCACCATTCAGTTTGAATGAAGTAAGTTATCTTTAGTTTACTCGTATTGACAGCAGTCAGGTTTTGATAATAAAGCCTACTTGTTTTCTCCCCATTCAAAATACATCTCAGAAGTTTTAGTCTGGTTTTCTTTTTCTTTTTACAAAGCTCTTAACAGTGAAGGTATTTAGTGGAAACCTGCAGCTTGCTCTCAAGAGGGCTGGTCAGTCTTCTTGTATTTGTACAATTCATTTACATCCATTCTGGCATATTTTAAAACTACAGACAGAAAAAAACACAGAATTTCGTTTTAAAGTGGAGCTACAAGAAATTATTGCACATTATTTTACCTATAATCATTCTAGTTGAGATTTTCCTTTTTTTTTTTTGATGAGAGAAAATAAACAAAAGATATTGCAACATATTTCAAACTGCAAGCTTTTAAAAAGCATCATTATCTTTTTTTCTCTCCAGTCACAGGACCAGAACAGCCCACAGGTGCTGTGTCGGGTATTTTGCAGCCTCATTTATTTAGAAATTAATCTCACCTGGCAAAGTAAAAACTATTTACTATTCCCAACAGTGATGACCTAAAAAGTCAGCATTAAACAGTATTTGTTAGACATTTTATAATGTAATCAGGCTGCTTTATTGATGGTTGCTGCCGACAAGGGCAGAAAGGTTCTCCCACAGAAAGTAGTGGAAACTCAGTTTCAGCAAATAACTTAAGCAGGTGCTTATTTAAATATGTGATCCAATTTAAGCAGGTGCTTATTTTCCATCAGAGTAAACTGATCTCAAAAATGTACCTCAGTGCTGTGCTAAAGCTGGGATAGCACCCCGATTAAAGCCTGAATTTAGAAACACACACTTCTGGCATTTCTTTCAAGATCTTCGAGAATTTCAGAGCCCCTGCTTATGTGTTAACATATCTGCAATGAATGAGAACATTTGCTTCCACCATATGAAAACTCAATGGCTGATGAAGAAAATATAGCTCAACATTTAAAAAGATAAATCAGAAGTAAAGTCTCATCTCTTCCATATTAAAAAATGCTAAGTCAAAATGAGCTTTCATTCCTCTAGCAAGGTGAATAACCATGCTTGTAATGAAGACCAGTTGTGCAGAAGTGTAACATTCATGCAGGCACTCGGATTCTTACCACTGAGTCACAGCTGAGCCTGAAAATAGATGCTCTCCCTTCTTGGGACTAGTAAAGGCCCCTCGGCCTTTTCATAAGAGCATGTGTCTGAGTCACAGCACCCTGCCCAGATGTCACTGTTAGTAACCACGTTCAGCCTGACAAAATAGCCTGTTTCTCGTCAGTCATTTCAATCTATAAAAATAGCTTATTTATATATGTTCCTAACCTCTGTGCTGGCTCAGAGTTACCAAATGAAATTCTGTTTACCAGATTCCCAGTTCTAAACGTCTCAGATAAACTGATGGGAGTTATCCCTGAGTGGTAATGGTACAATTAATATCGGAAAAAAGTGTAACAAATATGTATAGTAAGCCATGCCGTTGCTACAAGGAGTTTTGTATATTTACATGTGAATAACTGGGTAAAGGAAACCAACATTTATGAGAGAAATACACAGATGGAGGAAGAAAAAAGAAATACCGTTACAAAGTACAATGTTTTGAATCTTTTTTGTCAATTAATAAATACTCGGGGTTTTGGAGATGTGGTTTGCACGCTTGGTTTTATTCCTGATGTCCAAATGATTTTTTCTGTTTGAGTAACCTCCAGAAATTGATGTGGGCTTCTACATAAAGATTTAATTTGGCTGGGATAAAGTTAATTTTCTTCGTAGTAGCTGGTATGTGCTATGTTTTGGATTTGTGCTGGAAACAGTGTTGATGACAGAGAGATGGTTTAGTTACTGCTGAGCAGTGCTTACACAGAGTCAAGGCCTTTTTTCCTTCTCACCCCACCCCACCCTGAGTCCCACGAGAAGCTGGGAGGGAATACAGACAGGAGAGCTGACCCCAGCTGACCAAAGGGATATTCCATACCATGTGACATCATGCTCAGCATATAAAGCTGGGGGAAGAAGGAAAAGGGGGGGATGATGCATTCAGGGTTATGGTGTTTGTATTCCCAAGTAACCATTATGCGTGATGGAGCCCTGCTTTCCTGGAGATGGCTGAACACCTGCATACTGACGGGAAGTAGTGAAGGAATTCCTTGTTTTGCTTTGCTTGTGTGTGCGGCTTTTGCTTTACCTGTTAAACTGTCTTTATCTCAACCCATGAGTTTTCTCACTTTTCCAATTCTCTCCCCCATCCCGCTGTGAGGGGAGCGAGCCAGCAGGTGCGTGGTGTTTAGTTGCCAGCTGGGCTTAAGCCATGACAAGACTACATTATCATCAGACATATAGATGATAAAAAAGCTATAGTCCTTCTGCCTCCAACCTCCTTCGTCAAGGATTTACATATACCAGGAAAGATCAGATTTCTCATTTGTAGAGTATTTCGGGATTTTTGGAGATGAAAGGCACCATTCAAGTGTTAGCTATTACCATTGCAGAAGGCAATCTTTACTATCACAGTATGGGTAAGTGCTATAATTACTGCCAGATAGCTTTGTTACCGTTATTCATTTATATTACTGACAGTTCTGAAATTATCTTGCGGGGAAAAGCAGAAATTATTTGAGAACCTATTCCTGATTCTGATCCCTAATTAATTGAGTGTATAATCCCTTAGAGACTTATACTCTTTTACCTGAAATACTACAGTAGTTACTGTTAGCATGGATGCCAGTATATTGTTCTTTATGTGCAGTGGGACACTGAATATGACATTGTAGGATTTTATACTTTTACTTTCCTTTAAACATCCAGGTTCAAGCTGCTACTACCTGATCCAAAAATGTGTTTCTGATCTGCCAAGCAAGGTTCATTTATGTTGCAGTCATAATTGATGCAACATAATTGAGAGGCTTGAACACGTTTAAGAACATTTCACAAACAGTTTACTTTTTCATCTCTTTTTTGGAAACACTGGTGTATATGGCTTTTGTACTTGAATATTAATCTTGACATTATAATATTTATTCACCTGCAAGCAATTTCAATTTACAATATGCAATTTATTTTAATACCAGAAATGCTCACCCTGACCAAGGAAAATTTCACTTGTCCAGTACTAAAGAACTGAAAAATCTTCAATATGACATAGGCAACCAGTAGTAGAACTGCATCAAAGTCAGCATAAGTGGCAACTTGTGGCTTTAACATCTTTGTAGAGAACATTCAACACATTTTGTCTAACTGGTGATTCATGAGAAGGGTGTCTAATTCAGTAAATAAATTATTTACTGTGAAAATGGCTTTTACAGTTTACTATTTGTGATAACATGTAATACTAAAATACAGTGGATGCTTTCTTTTTTCTTGACCCTATAGCATTGACAGCAGTTAAACCATTTCGTTAGCAGCTCAATAACAGGTATTTATGATTTGTAAGAAATGGCTAGTTTTGAATGCTCACCTTTATAATTTCTATACTTGAAGACTAACTAGCTTCTCAAACTGATATGGGTTGGGCTGAAATATTCATAGAATCATTTGGTTGGAAGAGACCTTTAAGATCAAGCCCAACCATTAACCTAGCATTGCCAAGTTACCACTAAACCATGTCTCTCAGCACTGTATCTGCACGCCTTCTAAATATCTCCAGGGATGGTGACTCAACCACTTCCCTGGGCAGCCTGTTCCAATGCTTGACAAACCTTTCAGTGAAGAAATTTTTACTAATACTCCTGGTAATCCTGAACATCCCCTGGTGCAACTTGAGGCCATTTCATTTGCTCTTGTTCTATCACCTATTACCTGGCAAAAGAGACCAACCCCCAACCTTCTACAACCTCCTTTCAGGTAGTTGCAGAGAGAGCAATAAGGTCTCCCCTGAGCCTCCTTTTCTCCAGACTAAACAACCCCAGTTCCCTCAGCTGCTCCTCATAAGACATGTTCTCTAGACCTCTCACCAGCTTTGTTGCCCTTCTCTGAACACACTCCAGTACCTAAATGTCCCTCCTGTAGTGAGGGACCCAAAACTGAACACAGTATTCGAGGTGTGCCTTCAACAGTGCCAAGTACAGCAGGAAAATCACTTCCCTAGTTCTGCCACACCATTTCTCATACACGCCAGGATGCTGTTGGCCTTCTAGGCCACCTGGGCACACTGCTGGCTCATATTCAGCCATCAGTCTACTAAGACTTCCAGATCCTTTCCTGTCAGGCAGCTCTCCAGCCACTCTTCCCCAAGCTTGTAGCTTTGCATGGGGTTGTTGTGACCCAAGTGCAGGACCCAGCATTTGGCCTTGTTGAACCTCATGCCATTGGCCTCGGCCCATCAATCCAGCCTGTCCAGATCCCTCTGTAGAGCCTTCCTGCCCTCTAGCAGATCAATACTCCCACCCAACTTGGTGTCATCTGCAAACTTACTGAAGGTGCACTCAATCCCCTCATCCAGATCATTGATGAAGATATTAAACAGAACCAGCCCCAATACTGAGCCCTGGGGAACACCACTTGTAACTGGCTGCCAGCTGGATTTAACTCTATTCACCACAGCTCTCTGGGCCCAGCCATCGAGCCAGTTTTTCATACAGCAAAGCATACGCCATCCAAGCCATGACCACCCAGTTTCCCTAGGAGAATGCTGTGGGAAATGGTGTCAAAAGCTTTACTGAAGTCTAGGTAGACAACATCCACAGCCTTTCCTTCATCCACTAAGTGGGTCACCTTGTCATAGCAGAAGGAGTCCTCATAAGGTCAGGACCTGCCTTTCATAAACCCATGCTGACTGGGCCTGATCACTTGGTTGTCCTCTATGTGCTGCATGATGGCACTCAAGACGATCTGCTCCATAACCTTCCCTGGCACCAAGGTCAGACTGACAGGCCTGTATCTCCCCAGATTCTCCTTCCAACCCTTCTTATAGATGGGCATCACATTTGCTAATGTCAACTGGGACCTCCCTGGTTAGCCAGGACTGCTGATAAATGATGGAAAATGGCTCAGTGAGCAGTTCTGTCAGCTCCCTCAGTACCCTTGGGTGGATCCCATCTGGCCCCTTAGACTTGTGTGTGTCTAAGTGATGTAGCAGATCACTAACCATTTCCTCTTGGATTATGGGGGGTTCATTCTGCTCCCCATCCCTGTTGTCCAGCTCAGTGCACTGGATACCCAGAGAACAACTGTTCTTACTATTAAAGACTGAGGAAAGAAGGCATTAAGTACTTCAGCCTTTTCCTCCTCCCTGGTCACTATGTTTCCCCCTGCATCCAATAAAGGATGGAGATACTCCTTAGTCCTCCTTTTGTTGTTAATGTATTTATAGAAACATTTTTTGTTGTCTTTTACAGCAATAGCCAGATTAAGTTCCAGTTAGGCTTTGTCCCTTCTAATTTTCTCCCTGCATAGCCTCATTAAATCTTTGTAGTCCTCCTGAGTGGCCTACCCCTTCTTCCATAGGCCATAAACTTTCCTGTTTTTCCTGAGTTCCAGCCAAAGCTCTTGATTTAGCCAGGCTCATCTTCTTCCCCGCCAGCTTGTCTTATGGCACGCGGGGACAGTCAGCTCCTGCACCTTTAAGACTTCCTTCTTGAAGAACATCCAGCCTTCCTGGACTCCTTTGCCCTTCAGGACTGCCTCCCAAGCGACTCTGTCAACCGGGCTCCTAAATAGGTCAAAGTCTGCCCTCCAGGAGTCCAAGGTGACAGTTCTACTAACCCCGCTCCTTACTTCTCCAAGAATCGAAAACTCTGTCCATGATTGCTATGCCCAAGACAGCCTCCAATCTGTCCATCACCCGTAAGTCCTCTGTTCATGAAAAAAAGGTCTAGCAGGACACCTTCCCTAGTTGGCTTGCTCACCAGCTGTGTCAGGAAGTTATATTCCACACACTCCAGGAACCTTCTAGACTGTTTCCTCTCTGCTGTATTGTATTTCAAGCAGACATCTGGTAGGTTGAAGTCCCCCATGAGAACTAGTCTTAGTGATTGTGAGACTTCTCCCAGCTGCTTATAGAATATTTCCTCTGCCTCTTGATCCTGGTTGATGAGTCTATAACAGACTGCCATCATGATATCTGCCTTGTTGTCCTTTACCCTGATTCTTATCCATAAACACTCAACCCTATCATCACTATCGTTAAGACAATCAAAACATTCCCTAACATGCAAGGCCACCCCACCTCTCCTTCCTGGCGTATCCCTTCTGAATTTATAGCCATTCAATGCAGCACTCCAGTTAACATTTATCATCCCACCGTGCTTCTGTGATAATGACTATATCATAGTTTTCCTGCTGCACAATGGCTTGCAGCTCCTCCTGTTTGTTGCCCATACTGCATGCATTGGTGTAGATGCACTTCAGTTGGCTATTGATCCCATCACCTTTTCTGGGGGAGAAGCCCTCATTCCTACCTGACCATTCCCAGGTGCTTCCGTGATTTCTAGCCCATCAATATCCTTTGCGTCTTTGCTATCACATGGCACTCCATCCCCTACCCCCACTGGGATGGCAGACTGAAGGACCTCACTAACACACTGTCCCACGAACATTGATGTGCTGCCCCCGGGCTCGTCTCTAGCGAGCCTGATTTTATCCCTTTCCCCCTTCAAATCTAGTTTAAAGCACACTTAATGAGCCCTGCTGACTCCTGTGCGATAATCTTTTTCCTCCTTTAAGACAGGTGTACCCCGCCTGTCGCCTGCTGCCCTGGTGTCATGTAAACTGACCCATGATCAAAAAACCTGCAGTCCTGCTGGGGACACCGGGCTCGGAGTCAGGTATTGATCTGTTGGGTCCTCCTGTTTCTTCCTTTGTCATTCCCTGCAACTGGAAGGACAGAGGAGAACACTACTTGTGCTCCTGATCCCTTAACCAGTCATCCCAAGGCCTTGAAGTCTCTCTTGATTGCCCTCAGACTTCTTGTTCAGCTTCATTGCTCCCTACCTGAAAAATCAATAATGGATAGTAATCTGAGGGCTGTAACAGGGTAGGAAGCTTTCTCCTCACATCTTTAATCCAGGCCCCAGGGAGGCAGCAGGCTTCCCTAAGAAGTGGGTCTGGTCTGCGTATCAAGCCACCTGTTCCCTTCAAAAGGGAGTCTTCTATGACAATGACCCGCCTCTTTTTCTTTATGGAAGCAGTTTTGATGTAGGGTGTAGGCTGACTTAACCTCAGTGCCATTTCCAAGTTAGATGAACCATCAACCTCATTACTCTTGGGTTCCACTTGCAAAGCCTCATACCTGTTATGCAAGAGGACTTGGGAAGGTGGGGTTGTAGCTGAGGAGAGACGCTTACTGCACTGGTCAGGAACATGTTGCTATTGCTCCCTGTTCTTCAGGTTACTGTGTTCAGACAGGTGGAGAGAGGGTAGGGAATCCGGGCAGGGAATCCTCTGTGTTATGCATCTTGTCTTCCTGTTGGGCCTGTCTCAGGGAAGTTAGGAGGAGATCCCAGTGGTTGATCTCTCTCTCCCACTCCCTGATGCTCCTCAACCTACTCACCTCCTACCAGAGCTCTGCCACTAAGTGGAGGAGTTCCTCTACCTGGACACAACTCCCACAGCTGTGCTCACTGCTGCCGTCCTGTGCTGGTGTAAGAGCAGGGCACACCCTGCAGCCTGGCATCTGGGTGGCAGCATGTTCCCAACAGAGCACTGTCTGGGAAGCCGTGTCGGTTGTGGTGCGTGCAGAGCTTAGAGAGGCCACAGCTTTCCGCCAGGTGGACACTGTCGCTCCCTGGTCAAGCTGGCAGAGCTTTCAGTGCTCTTCCTGCATGTCCTTCCACGCACATTGCCTTGCCACCTCCTGTTCACAGCTCTCTTGGTCACTCATGTGCTCTAGGGACATTTAAATTCCCTGTGCTTGCTCCCAGCAATGCCCAGGCCACATCAGCCTCACTCGCGAGAGCTGCCGGCTCCTGGTGGGGCTCTCTGCTCTTTCTTGGGTTTCTCTGGCTCCGGGAACCCCCCTGTCCACCTCAATCTAGTGCTCATCCACAGAACTTACTGTCGCTGCTGCTGCACTCCTCACCAACATTGGAATTCATAGCACTGGATTTATAGATTGGAAGGGATGTAGGTATATCCTTTCTCTTAAAACCAACCAGAGTACTTGTGAAGACATTGTTCATATTTCCTGAGGGTTTCCATACTGACTTTTCTGTGCAACATGTGAATCAGTATTCTGCATAGCATGCATTGGCAGCACAGATCTAAACCGAAGGAAAATGTTAGTTGAATCTTTCCTGTGAAATATGTGACTATTTCCTCTTGACAAATCATTTAAACTGCTTTGATACTTGTCGTACAGTATTTTAAGATATCATCATTTATTTCAGTCTAATGAAAACTGAAAATACAAATGTATGCATGGCTTGTTTTAGTGAAGTTTTAAAAAAACATGCTTTATCGTTAATATGTTTATCATACCAGATAGATACTTTGTATTGATGGATATAAATACTGATAATATTTATCAAAGCTGGGGAAGTTGTGTAAATCCATCTTAATCTACTGAGCTATCTTTACAATTTGAGGGACTGTTGCTTTCAAACTCTTGATTATTTTGACATGTTTTATTTTTACTATGCCAGATGATATGACTTTGCTGTTTTCTAATGAGACATGTTTTCCCAGGTAAAGAAATCTCTATTGTCAAGGCCTTAGACCATATACCCATACAGAAACACCCAAATTAACCATCATTCTTAACACTTCTGTGACTGAAACAGAGACTTGCCATTTGTCATTTAAAAGTGTTATAGAAATTTACCTATAATTTTTAGATTTCTGTCATAGATAAGACTCCGTGAACTTTTTGCTTGCTTGCTTGCTTGTTTTTGTGCTTCTGCAAATTCCCTAAAACAATTTACTTAACTTATAACTCTGTATTCTGGTTATGACAATATCCAAGAATCATATCCTTTTTTCCAAATAATTTACTTCAACGTGACTCTGATGGATACACATATTGAAGGTATGAAGCTCTTCTGGCACCTCAACAGATACATATCTGCCATGTTAGAAGGTACATATATATGTGCAGCCCAAAATACATTGGAAATCTATCTGTATTGCATTGTAAAATAATTTTCAACAGCCTTTTCTATCACTCTCTAGAGTTTAAGGTTCCTGCTTCTCAGGCTTCTCTCCAATTGAAGACACATTTTTGGATGCCTTTCATACACATGTTTGTGTTTATGTATGTCTCAGGAATTCCTAAACCTCAGTTAATTGTGCAGGGAAGATAGGAAAATTGTAGCACATACATTTTCCCAGATTGATTCTAAATTAAATTTCTGTTCCTATTCCTAGTCTTTTCAGGTGCCTTAATATTCTTTGAGAGTGTTTGCAATTTCACAAAGTCATCATCATCAGCAAATTTCATTAATAAAAACGTTATCCCTTTGGTTCAGATTATTAATAAGGACATTTAATAAGAACAGGCACAAGTTCCTGCACTAACTTATTATTAATAACATAGATATATTTATTTAATACTTGGAAACTACTCTGCTTTTTTATGACATACTATATCTTCTCTATTAGACTGCTGCTGTTCTGTTGTGCAGCAAGCAATCCAATTTGGTACTGCATATTTTGATTTGTGCTAACACTCCTATATACCAATCTTACTAATATCCCTTACATTTATTTATGTCATAAATCAAGCTGCCCTGCATTCTTGTGTTCTTACTTTTCTGCAACATATGTTCATGTTGCATTGTTTCCGTATCATGAGTGGAGATTAATTTTGGGTTGACTTCACTGCTGGTTTGGAAAAATTATATTTTTTCAACGTACTGTAAACATTTCCTTTCATGACATATCCATTATGACAAATGTTAAAAACACTTTGCTATGAAGTATATCTCATTTTTTAAGTGCACTTTATTTCAATTTTATTACATGTTGTAACACTCTATAACACTGTACCACTTTAAAGTATCCAGTAAGTTCTGTAACAGCCAGTCTAATATCCATATAGACAGCCAAAGATGCTTTTCTTTGCATTTAATGTTGCACCTTCAGTTTATGTCAGAGCTGTGTGTGATTATTGGAACACTTAAATATGCTTGATTTTCATCATTAGCATGGGAGTAAACTGAAGCTCAAAGATATTAGCTGATGTGCCAAGAATCCCGTAGTGAGTTAGTAGTAAATTAGTTAAAATAACTCAGAAATCTTCCCAGATACGTGCTGTATCTTCTGATCATGAAATCTCTTAGATTCTTAGTCTGTTACAATGTTATTCCCGCTATTACTATTCATCCAACAAAACCTCTTGTCTGTATATGACACATTTAAGCATATTATATTATCATATTCTAATTATTCATTATTATTAGATGTTTTTAATTTTACAAGTATTTATTTCGTGCAGTTAGTCGACCCAGTTGCTCAGTAATGAAATGTCCTTAGATTTACCTATGGAGGCTATGATTTACCACAAGGTATAGCAATAGTTAATGTGCTCTGTCTAGCCATGTGTTTATACTGTAGCATTGACGTGAGCAAAAAGAAAGTAAAAAAACCCAAAGGAATACATTTACTTTTGTCATTTTGCGTAGCTGACTTCAGCCACTTTTTGAAAGAAGTTTATTTTCTCTCTGTATTAGTAATACTGAGCACTGTGTGTGTGGTAGTGCTTATGCGATGCAGCAAAGGTCACAGGATTGCTTCTGCTCTCGAGATGCTGGGCTCATCAGCTCATCCAAAAAGGCCCAGAGTCAGGTGTAGCAGAGATGTTAAGGACATGTTTCCAAAAGTGGCTAGCAAGGCACGACTATGAGCATGCTGTGCAATGACCTCTTCCTACTGCTCTACCAAGAGCTGGGCCTGACACGGTGTCATGGTTTGGCCTCAGATGGCAACAAAGGACCACGCGGCCGCTCTCTCAACTCCCCTCCCCGCAACCCCCCCCCCCCCCCCGCCCCCGGCACACACCATGGGTGAATCAGAAGAAAAAGGCAAAACTCGTGGGTTAAGACAAAGGTAGTTTAACAGAACAGCAAAGGGAACAAGAAAGCAACAACAATAACACGGATAGAGGAATGTACAAACACGATTACGGTACCACCACTCACCGACTGGACCCAGGAAGCCCAAACCTGCTCCCAAGCAGTGATTCCCACTCCCTCCCCTGGCAGCTCAGAGTGGGCATGGCTCACATGTGGTGGAATACCTGGGTCCCTGCTGGAGCCTGGCGAGAATTAAACCTATCCCCGCCAGAACCAGGACACCTGGGAAGCTCTGCCAGCTCACCCAATGGGTGGTTCAGGCTCAATGTGTGTCTGCTGTTGGGATCTGGTCTGCAATTCTCTGCCTTTTTAGGTATTGGCAACAGTTTTCTGTCTTACCAGAACTGAAGAGGCCGATCAGCTACTCATTTGAAAGATGACATGCTGCTAGCTATTTACTTGCAGAGTGCTGAAGCATTTGGAGCTGACTGCAAGGATATATCACTCCTTTAAAGTGCCAAAGAGTTTAGCTGTCACATACTGCAAAATCTGAATACCCCATGTAGGCTAGAGACCACCTTGGCATTAGTACAGGACAGGTTTACTTGTTCATGCTAAAGAACAGTGTTAAGTATTTTGTTGCAACTTTGTATGTGAAAAACTGTAATGGCAACCAAATGAAAATATGTTTAAGTAACACCATTAGACTTGTACCTACTACATCTGGCTTGACATCTATCAATACCGATCTACATTTCAAATTGTAAGACTTTATGCTATTCTCAGTGTTAAATGTTTGTGGAGGTCAGTATTAGTTTTACTGAGCAACTAGATGGCATCTTTCTTAATGAGTCTGAAATATCTGAAATATCTCTGCTTGTCAGAGATTTGAAAAATAATAGCCCTCTATATCAGTCTCTCAAAAAGTCAATACCCTACGTTTAAGAAAACTTGAGCTCACATGCAACAAAACCCAGGTGGAAATGTTATGTGTAACATTGATTAAATATTTCCTTGCATCATTATAGCATATTAATGTTAAAAGTGATCAGTTTAACTTCCACATACTGAATATTCATTAAGTGGTTCTAATCCATGTGGGAAATCTAGAAATCAGTATGACAACTGAGTGATCCAACAGAAATTTCATCTTCTAACATGTATAAAATCAGAATAGCTAATAAGAGCTGTGTTCTAGAATAAGACACTGCATTTGCAGAAAAAAAAGAGGCCTTAGACATGTCTAAGATTATACCTTCCAATAGGAGAGATTATTCCTCTGCAACCAATACCAAACTCAGTTAATTCCCCAACACTTCCCCATCACAAAAATAGAAATTAATCAGTATCTTGTCTTCATAATGTTGAATCTCAACCTTTTAAAAATAAAAACAAGATGCAACTTTCCAAAACCAAAATCTGGCTTATTACAAAACATCGTAAGCCTGTTTCTGAAGCAACTCAAAACAGAGAAAAAAAATCAAAAAATGCCATGTAACACTTTAAAGATTGGTTGAAAGGGCAATCATTCCTCCCTCTGCATGAGAACGACTAACATTGACAAAGGTTTTGTTCCTTTCAAGGTCAAGGCTTTGCTTTCTCTGAGATTTTCAACTATTTTGTGAAGTGGTTACAGAGCGAAGTACTCTCCCAGTTTCTTTTTCTAGTGTTGCTTTGTTGATGTAATGTTGAGGTTCAGTTTCACGGCTGAGTGGGATCGGTGAACACCAGCCTTCTGAGAGGCGCTTTAGGAACATCCTGCAAACTGAGTGGCAGATGGGAAAACAGTTTTTGGCAGCACTGGCTTTCTAATTACTGCAAGAAGAACCCAGCATTATGCCTCCACCCCAAGCAGATGTACTTTAATTTACAATGGAAAAAATCCAATCAGATCTGTCTTTTCCCTCTCTTCATTTAATCCTTCCTTATTTTTTTTTTTTTATAATGTGATCGTATTATTTATTTGGTTTGATATTTTAAACTAAGTTTCTCTGGTTTTTTTTCTAAGGACTGACTGCCAAGAATTCCACTGTGATGGGATTACTTGGAGATAAGACACTGCCAAGAACTTTCCTTAAATACGATGGGATTATTTAGGGAACAAACTGTTGTCACATTC
The DNA here is from genome assembly GCA_947846985.1 of Fratercula arctica. Taxonomy (NCBI): domain Eukaryota; kingdom Metazoa; phylum Chordata; class Aves; order Charadriiformes; family Alcidae; genus Fratercula; species Fratercula arctica. The sequence goes on along the minus strand of CANTUZ010000005.1, from coordinate 49,375,077 downwards.
CATCATCGAGATTTGGGATTCCAGGGGCAGGCCAAGCTGTTCAAGCTGCAAAGTCACAAGTGTTCCAGGGAAGGCTCAAAATGAAGGAAAGAAGCAAGAAACTGATGTTTCAGGGTAGTCAGAATGTAAAAGTATCTACTCTCTACGCAGAAAGCATGAAGCTTCCCAATTTCTCATTTCGGATGTAAATTAATGAACATATAAAAGGAACCAGAAGACTTAGGTCTAGGGCAGATAGACATGCTGATGATTCTATTCCCCAGTTCTAGCAACCACAAGGGTTCCCCTTACCTTAATTTGATTTCTTTCAGACATACTATGCAGTCAGATAAGGCAGTTACGCTCACACTGTCGCCATGCATCCTAGAACATTTCTTGCAAAAGAAATGGTCCTTAGCATTTTCGTATGTTAATGGTGTGTATTACTACCTTCCTCAGGATGGAAGATTGCTTAACTGTGTTTTATGGGCTCCCCATGGCTACCAGCTAGTCATATATACATTAGTGCTTTTGGAAAAGAACCATGAGAGTTTTCTTTAGTTACTGCAGCAAAATATTGAGGTGTTATGTGTAAAGTGACAATCATAACAGCACGTTAAGCACCAATTTTTTTTTAGTTTATTACATTGCAGAAGTAGGATTTGTTTTGTAGACTCAATGTCTTTATCAGTTACTACATTCTACATGGATTCACAAAAGGCCAGATTCTACGTGCACATGGCCTGCATAAACAAGCCCAGCAGACCTGATGTAAATGCTCACATAAATCTCAACTTAAAAGTCATTTTGTCTTAGAAAAAGTGTCAATTTACATCTCAACATGGTCTCAAGGAGCTTTATTAGTTCACAAGGGGGCAGCTCGCAACACATCAGCTTTGTCTTCACAAAATCTATTTTCTACTTGAAAAATGGGCTCAAAATGAAAAAAGAAGTATCATGGTAAATCAATTTTCTGCCTTTGCCCTACAGAACAGCCTGCAGTTTAACTTTTAATTAGCTAGGTGGCATTTGTATACATTTGCTATTGCCTTTTCTTTTTAAAAAAATCGTGGAACTACAGCACTTTTAAGGCAGTGGAGAAAGCAGCCAGAGGACCCCCATTACCAGAATAAACTCTACTTTCCTAGCCCTTGCACCAAACTGATTTCTATTAAAATACAATATTTCATAAACAAGTTTATATACACCATTTTTGGATTTAGGACAGCAGCAATCTCAGTGTTGAAGATCCTAATCTATCTAGGGCTTGACTGTCTTCTGTTATTCCAATATCTAGGTATTTTGGAAATGAAGGTTCACCCATTCTGATGTGTACATATTAAGTAGACCTCTAAAGGCACTGATTGGAAGATAGTAAGTATTTCACATATTAATTTTTTAATAAGCAGTTTATATGAATGGAACAAAAAGCATTTTTAGGGCTTATATCTTAAAATAAAAGTGAGACTTTTTATTTTAAACTGGAGATAGAGATTTTATTTAAACTTGTCACTGATTTTGGACCACTTCATCCACTATTATTGTCTTATTTTACAAAACAGAAACTGACTTAATGAAAGACAAAGCCAGGGTACAATTAAAATCTACAGCAGAGCTGAAATTTGGAGTCCTGAAATATATATTGAAGAGTAGGATAAAAACAGACTGAAGCGTCCAAACAAATCCAAGCCAAGTCAGAGCTCATGGACTAATTCAACTCAGTACAAACAATAAGAGAGCTGAATTCTCATCACCATTCCTAAATCCTTATTTGTTCTTCTCTACCTCAGATAAATTGCTAACTGGAGTGGCCAAGTGACAGATTATATTTTTTCCCCAGAAAAATGTGTTTCCTAACAGGGAGCATCGTAAGAATCACGAGGAGACATGTTCTGAGTAACCGGAAGTTAAGACAATTCATATTCTGGCATCAACATAATTTTGCTGTATCAGAACCCATTAGGAAATTATTTTATCTAATTAATTCCATTTCAAAAAACGATGGTTGATGTCAACAACATCGCTTTTGTTGTTAAAACATAACTAATGTATTTGAAAGCATATTCTGACAAGACAGTACAAAAAAAAAAAGTTATTTATAGTACCATAATGCCCTTCCAGCTATAAGAAAAAAGATTAACACTGCATTATAATTTTTTTCCATCTCTTTGCTTGATGAACTTTCAACCAAGGCCCTCCTGCCCTGTCATGGGAACGATGAACCCTGATAGAATAGATGGGGAGTAAGGATTTATTTTTTTCTAAGTGTGTGTGCAGACAAAAGGAAAAGTTACAAGGAATATGGGAAATTTCTTAACGTGACATAAAAATATCAGGTAAGAAATATTATTTTTTCAGCAGTGGTTTCCTGGTGATTTTAATGTTTCCATTGGCCTCTTAATAGGCCATATTAAGTCTTAGATGGCAAAAGCTACTGGAATGGAGTCCTTCCTTAAACTCTCTTATATAATTAAGCTACCCAAGAAGTTACATAAGTAACTAGTAATTCACAGCCTGGGAAGAAAAATACATGATTTTTCTCCAGGCATTTTTCCATCTTCTGTTACCCTGTTCCTTTTTCATTTTATGTCAGATATTCACTTGTGAATAAATGCTTTGGAATCTATTTCTGATTCAAATCTCTGCTTTGTAATGTTACTCTAGTTAGGAAGCATTTGTGGGAAGGAAAGGGAAAGAGTGGCTCAGAATAACTTTAGATTAAATATCAGACAATGATATAAAAATAAATTATACTCAAGATAAACTGTGGTAAATCTCTAGGAAATCTAATAACTACTTTGAGTTATTATCTGTTAGAAGCAGAAAGTATGTAAGGCAGTAAATGTATATTTAAAAATATCTATCATTCTAAAGACTTGGAAACACATGCTATATATTCAAAGTCAAAACAAGAAAAAAGAAAAACAAAACTCTAAAGTCAGACTTAATTATTACTTGCTAAGCACAGCACCCAGAACCTCAGAAATAATGCAGCTAAGGTTTCCTATATAATCTTAAATTTGATATTTGTAAATATATGCATATATTATTAGTATTAATATATTAATTATCAAATCTCAAACTCTTTCATGGGAATTTGATCCGTACCCTGAGCCATCCTCAGTCAAGAAGACCCATGGTGAGTTCTCCTTTCTATCTTTTTTATCAGTGTATGGAGCCACTGTTTTTATTAGAAACTGGGCAGTAATTAAGGTCTGCTTATAAATCCAAACCATTATCAATGCCATCTTTACAAAATGATACCTGCAAACAAATATTGTGGAATTCATAATTTGTAGATCCTTTACATACATGTTAGTGCGAAGTCTATCTTTAAAATATATTATAGGTATCAATATGCATAATATCCCATGTATGAAAGTTCTATCTTATTCATCAACTTTCAAAAATAAGATTAATCTTTAAAACAGTAATATGAGTACCTCTGGCTTCAAGACTATTGACATCTTTATTTCAGCTGGTACCCAGAAAATATAGAGGCTTTAGTGTGCAAAAAGGAGTTACTGTTGCAGCAGACTGTCATACCTTGTTGTGGTTAGGCTAAAAAACCCCCAATTTACCTGAAGATCTTCCACTATCTAATATTAGCAGAACATACCACTGAGATATGTTTTGTTTTCCTGCTCAATCCCAATGAATATCATTATTCAGCATTTTCGTGATGCTATGACTCCATAAATTTGCTTAGGGAAAGGATGAGTATTCTTGGCAAAAAATGATTGATGAACATTTGCTGAAGCAATTCAATTTTGTTTTGCACAGTCATGCCAAGGTCGTTGGTGAATATTACTTATAGACAAAGAGAAATAGAGTATTTCTTGGAAAAGGAATCCTTTATTATTTCCCAAAATTTGTAAATGATACCTTATTATAGTGACATCCTTCTGGGTGCTCTGATGGAGTTTCCCTTCAGGCTGATGTAGTGCAAGATTGCTTAATGAATGTAAAACTTTTCCTTTCTATCAAGTGGGAAAATCACTTTGATTCATCCATCTGTAAATTGCAGCACATCTATGATGCAGCTGTCTATTTCATCACAATATATGTTGAAATTTAGTGTCAAATATGATGACAGAAGTAGTTTCAAGTGAAATTATGGGGGGAAGAGGAAATACTACTTAGAATTAACTCCTGTTTTGCCAAGACACAGGTCTGGTCTCTGCTGTTCATGAAAATGCAGCCAAAGCATTTTTACAATCAGAGGGGTTGGGCTTCTGGTTGTTCATTAGATGACATTGTTACTGATCACATGTTGTTTATCTAGTTTAATGCTCTCTTGAGAAAGACAATCACTATATTTACCACAATAACCTTCTCTGGATTTTTCTATTAGCTGTTGACTACGCTCTGTTCTTCAGGTCTATAACTACTTTTTCTACTTTGAATACAGCCAAATAGTCCCATGTAAAATGCTAAACTGACTGTTTGAAATTGATAAAAACCTTACACTCTTTAAAATAATCTCTTTTAGAATGAAGCGTCCTGCATAATTTAAAATGCAAGAATTTCTAAATGTAGTTATGCTTCTTTTTGAGTAGGTAATAGAAACTCTATCATGATGTCTACTGTGTTATCCTCTTGCTCTTTTCTTTGTCTCTGCTGAATTCTTACGGTAATATTTGATGACTCCTACAATGTTTATTTTTAGGTATAATTAAAAACCCTGTCCAAAGTCGAAGCAGATCTGTTTAGAGTTAAACCATATTAGAGGATAGGAAGGAAAGGTTGGAGGTGTACTATTCATAACTCTACAGTGTTTTAAAGCTTACCTAACGCAGCACGAATGGTTCAATAGGTGAAACCTTTCTTTTTTATTGTCTTTAAAGACAAAATGTGATCAATATCATCACTGATTGCGTGACCTGACAGGCATTTGCCTGTAGGGGTGGCAGCAGGGGAAAGGAGTTTTCCATTTACATTTTTCTTTGTAATAGACATTACACTGACATTGTTTCTGCTTCCTCTTTGTTGGTGCTATATCACTGCAAATAAGAAACATTAAACCTGCTCTCTTTTCTTAGAGGAACAAATTGCTAAGGAGTCAGAAGTCTCTTGTTATTTAGCTTTTTTAAGTATTTTGTAAATACATCAAACTTAAGAGGAAAAAATAATCCAGATTTTTGGCATTTCTTAGGACACAAAGACTGGCTATCAAAGCCAAAGCATTGCAATATTTCATTCTGGTGTGTGAGCACTGATGAATAGCACTGCTAGGAGAGGATATAATTCACATCACAATATTAATAGCTAGTTGACATCATTGTACAGTTAGGTCTTCATTTGCAAAGGTCAAGATTTATCTCCAAAACCTGGCCCAAATGCTCCAGCCAAAACTGTTTGAACTCTGCCTCTACGGTTGTTACCAAGCAAGATGTGTAGGACTGCACAAGAAGTGAGAATAGTGAGAGGCATTGCTTCTGCTAATGTCTGATAATAAACTTGCAAAGCAGAAAACAACCTTCACAGGTCCTCTAATTCATTCACTGCTGGAATAATCAATGTGCCTATATCATTCTTCTGAAGTGCTTTTCTAACCTATTCTTGATAGCATTTGATGAGGAAGACTCCATGATCTCTCCAGACCATTTATTGCAGGTATTGCTTTCCTCGGAGTTAGAAAAAAAAAAAAATCATCTACCTTGAAATACTTGCTATAGTTTAAGCTCATTACTTGCTGCGGAAAGCAGATTGTTCTTTTCTTCTGTAGCAATGCCTGACAGTAATATCTTCACTCTTTCTTTTTTCTTCTAGACTGTCTGAGGACTTGAGACCTTTACATGAGGTCTCATTTTCTAGATCTTTGATCATTCTTATTGCTGCCTCCTTGACAGAAATACAAGTGTACCTGCCTATATTTATTAACTTTCTCTTTCTGACAGTCCCTAATTTATGTGAATCATTTTCACTGTACTCCTTTTCTGTAGTTCTTGCCTGTAGTATTTGCCTGTAGTTCTTCCCAGGACTTGGTGTCAGTTAGAAGTTCATAACTACTGTCTTAACATGGTATATAAGAAATGAAAATATTTTTCTTTCAGAGCAAGTCAACATTTAGAGGCTCTAATTAGATTATAAATACTACTAAAGATAACTGTTCTGGAAAATGAAGACTAGAAGATAAGAAAGGTGAACAAGATAGTAGAAAAAAATGTACACAGGAAAACAGAATTGTGTGATAATAAACTTGGAACTTGTTCCTTAACAGTATTTGACAAATGCTCTCCCCTTCCTTTAAATCTTTTCTAAAAATCAACTTGACCAAAACCTCAAATTTGCTACATCAATGTTATCTAATTACACCTAGATGATAAAGCTTTCAGATTCCATTTTACTTTGATGTTAATTTTTGCTTGGTCCCTAGGAGGCATGGCATAGAGATAAATCATTATATGAAGAACAATTTTCTATTTTTCCTAAGAGACAGTTTCTGATTTCAAATAATACTCTGCATGATTATATTTTATATATACATATGTGTGTATATATATATAAACTCCTTAAAATAGTCATCATTCTTTGCTGTCTATAAAACATCTGGTACTCCTCTGGTGCTATATACAATGAGGAGGGAAGGAAGGTATTCCCAGATGACAGAACAAGTTCATGAAGAAATTCAGCACCTTCATTGCTAAATAATGTTAAGGATAGAAAATAACACTTACGTCTTTTATCTAGATTCCCCAGAATTAGGCTCATTCCTCACCTGGATTGTTCTGTTTAGGATTCTAATTACTCATTAGGTAGTGAAGGGGCTTAAATCTTGTGGAGACTGGTAAATTTAGATATTTATCTTCTTTTGAAATAGACACACACTTCTGCCTGTATCCTAATGCAAACATAGTCAAGAATATGAAAATCCAAACAGAAGGACTTTGCTTGAATAATGGGTAAAAACTGAGTGTGACTGAAACATTATCTCTGGATGAGCAGGGGAAGAAGCACATAGAAACAAAGAATATATGACCTTGTAGGGAAGATAAAGAAAAACCCAACCAACAAAACAAACAAACAAACAAAACAAAACAAAACAAACCACAATAAAAAAACATTAAAACATAAAGAAAACCCCTGGGAATGGATTTTGGGTCAGGATGCTGACATTTTAGTCCTGTAAGCCAAGGGAACTACTCATGACTTTTTGATTCCTCTTCTGCTAAATAGCACTTAAATACAAGATATCCAGCCCTGAATTATTCTCTAAAGTGGAAATATCAAGAACATCCCATGATAACTACCTCAGTCTAAGAATAGTTAAAGACCAGTTCATAACTGAAATTCACTGGACTTCGTTATAAACATCCGTTAAAGAATGCAGAGTACTTCTGTTATGCAAACTATATGGAGAAGAAAGTTGGAGAAGAAAGTTTAAGAGGAAAACCACACGTGGGCAAGGTTCATTGCTGGGGACTACAAGCATATGAGAAACAAAAGCGGAGGAAAGGCTCAATATCAGGAATACTATGACAGTCAGATAGCAGGCAATCTGCTGAGTTCAGACAAATATGTCAGCTTAAACTGACAGTAGAGATAAGGATGGCCAGAGTCTGGACTAACGGATGAAGATGAGTTAATGCAGTTTAAGAAATTTTATCTGTCCAAGCTTGAGTCTTCTCAAGTGCATGTCTTTTTGAATCTTCTAGAGTGCATGTTTTCATTTACTCAAGTGAGCCACCAGTGACGGGGGCATTACAGGATACAGTTTAACACAGCTGTACAGATCTCCTTTGATCTTAAGAAATGGAAGGAAATTCGAGTTATAGGATCGCTTTATATCAGAAGTAACATATATAATGAAGGACTGATTTTTCTGTAATCTACTTGATTACATTTCATTTCAGATGTACATCTGCCCTGCAAAATTATCTCAGAAGTTGTTCAATTTACTTGCTACAACACGTATGTCAAATACTGAATGTTCATGGGCAACAATTACAAATAAATTGCAGCTGGCAAAGTTTTTTGAGTAGGCCAATGGCTGCAATCAATTGGCAAATTGGTTTCTACTCAAAAGACAAAAGTTTATGTTTGAAAGATGAGCTTGGTATTTTATGCTGCTGAATTTATTCTGCTGAAAAACAGGTATTTAACATTACATAATTAGAAAGTCAGCTGAGTAGTATCTGCTAGACCACACTGGTTCTATAGTCAACACAATATGAAATGAGTTGGTGGGTACCTTGGCAGCAATGGTGGCATACAAACCCCGTTGTTGTTGTCTCTGTGAAACGTCCTTTCAGTATGTTTTCATCAGAGAGACAGTGAATGTAAACCATAGTCCAGGAATTGATAGGAAAAATCTACAAACCACGTTCTCAGTGCTCACAAGTGTTGTGATGCTGATAGCTGTTTTCCCTTCTATTCCTTTCCAATGCAAACAAGCTGGTATGTCACAGATGCTTGAAATTAGATGAAGGAATTTCTAAATACAGAAGAGGAAAATCAAAATAATACACATAATTATAATAATTACAATACAAATTAGTACAATAATAATAATTGTGTCACTTAACAGCTGAACTCCCAGGTGACAGAAGAAAGTGTTACCCAAACTCTCATTATAGAATAATCTAAATCTCAGCACAGTTCCTACATGATATTGCTGTTCTATCACCAATGTCCATGGTGTGTGTGAAGTAATGCCACTGATGTTGTTTTTATACTTCGCTTTGTTTTTTCAGAAGCGCTTTAAAAATGAACATTTTCAATGACAGTACTTATGAAAGGTATTAAAATATACACTTAAAGAAACAGCTAACAAAATGCTAACAAATAGCAACAGATTAAGTGAAGCAGGACACATAACCTATTGAAAACAAATTACACAATGTCTTAAAAATACATTTTAAGTGGAATACAAAACACTGGAGTAGATATCTTATAGAATCTTATGCTTACAATGGATCTTGGAGAATGTAAAATATTGATTTGTGTACTGTCTTCTTTCATATTAGCAAAGCATCTCAGTATTTCTGCTAAAATGACAGACTGTGAGCAGTAAAATATTTTTGCTTACATTCTCATTAGGCTTCAGAGTTAACATCTCAATTATATAACACCAGCCATTCACAAGGTCACAAAGTCCTTCAGATATTTCCACAAACTCAAGAGGGAATGAAATTAAATAAAGGATAAATTTTTGCAATGGCAAGTCTTTGCTTTTTAAATTCCCATATAGCTAACAAAGTGACTATAAATAAATAAATCTATAAATAAATCTCTAATTGTTAACTAGTGTAAATATTATTAGAAATATGCTTCAAATGCAAAAGAAAATAGGTCAGATTAAATACAGGGTGTAGAAAGCCTTTTTCACATAGATATTCTTCTGACCAGAATGGGATTTAAAAATACCCATTTACAATATGTCTGTATTTAAAATTAACCAAGCATCATCATCTTGAAAACTTAGTGTGCATACTGGCTTTCTTTAACACATTCTTTTTGACATGACACTTAAGCTAGGATGGTATCATATAGGGTTTCTGGCTTCACCATAATAAAATCCTTAATGAATTCAGAGGGTATCTATCTCAGTTGGTTTAACTGTCATTTTAGTGCCTTTTTTTCTGTCATAATTGCATCTTCTATAACTTATTTTTCCCAAATGTATCCATATTCTTGCAGTCGCATTGCAATACTTCCACTTGTATTGTGTAGAAGCAGAAATGTTCCATGTCAGCTTGTTAACAGCCTTCATATCTGGAGGCTATTGCCGTATACATGTTCCTAAAATACTTGCGAATTTGTTGCTTAGCTAAGGATAGAAAAAAAACTGGTATGTTTTTCTTTTCTTCAAAGTAAACTGACTTAATTAGTCAAGTGAACAGCAGGGTTGAAGCCAAAATATTATTTAAATGTCCTGATTCCATCCTTTCCTCATTTTGTGTTAAGACTGTAAAACATACAGTTCCCTGGGGCAAGAGCCATGTCTCTGTTTATTCTGTAAAATGCTTAGTACAGGAGCAACTTAATTTTTTTTTTTTTTCCCAAGCTACAATTCATCTCAAGCATTTCCTTCTTAGTGTTTATACTGACATTTTAAGACTACTTAATTCTATCGCTCTTGGAGATTTCCAGTAATTCACATAGCAAAGAAACAGATGCACGCAAATGCAGTGAGAGCCTGGGACAGAGCGGCGCTTGAACCTATGCAGAAAAAAGTGCCTTGAATTTTCAGAAGCCTGACTATTCCCTGTATAGTTAGAGAGCCGTACAACATTAATGCAGAAACAGCTTTAGGCGTTAAGCAACTGAAAACACATGCTTAGGATGGCAAATAACAAGACTGTAAAGTCAGTTCCAGGTCCTTACGGGAAGCTGACAGGGAGCACGGCTGTGTGGCAGGAGCCTGCCTTAGGCAGTTGTGACTGAAAACCACTCTCTGTCGATCCTGGGTCAGGTCTGCAAGACTCCTGCTCTGTCTGAGTCCTTAGAGCAGCAAAAGCTACTTTTGCATATACTGCTGGGATGTGTTGTCCTCCATTTACATAGGAAACAAATGATATTATAGACCTGAATATTCACAGTTCCCTTGACAACAATCTTGCATAAACACGTGGAACTCACATAAGTGGAACAGGGTGAATTTCTTAAGAATCACTTGTCTTCTGGAACTGAAATTATTCGTCTCCTAACTCTGACATAACCTTCTTTAACAACCTTGGTTGCCTTTTTCTGTATCAGTTTTATTCACGCAAACAGCTGTTATTTCTGTTCATCCACAAAAAAAAAAAAAAAAAAAAAAGGACTCAACAATCTTGAGAAAACCTTTTCATGTGTAACACGTACAGTCCAAGATTACAAAGACAAAAAGAATTGGAAAAACATCCAAAACTTTTTGGTGCTTATCTTGCATGAATCCCTCAATTTCTGTATCACTGAATTCAAATTGCTTTTGTTACTTTGCGCTGCACTGGGATGTCTACAGATACAGATGATAAAGCATCAAGCGGGGAATGATAGGTCATGGAGATTCTACAGCTGTAGGCATTGGAAATATTAACTACCCAATTTAGTTCTTACAGGAGGCAATAGAACTTTTTTCTTTTATAGTGACCACAAGTGTAAAACAGGTATCACAAAGCTATAATAGCTACATTATAGCTATTTCCTATCCTTCAGTAAGAGAAAAACCGCTGGAAAGTGCTAACGTTAACAGAGACCCTGGTGACTTGCAAATTGTTAACACAAGTCACCTTTCTAAAAATATGGTATTAAACTTTAGACAATATGCAACAGGAAAGAACAAGGGAAACTCCTTTGACAAGTGAGTGGCTGTGCCAGCTGACTTCTATTCTCCCAGCAGCACGTGCAAACCAGAAACCCTTCCCTGTTCTCTATGGGTAGGATGTACAATGTCTTACATTTCCTAGTTGACCACACAGTTCTCAGAGTTTCAGTGAACAGTTTGACATAAAAGCATATTTTAAACAGGGCAAGACCATTGATAATGAAGCAGAAGAATCTTTCATTGATCTTTTGCAAAACAGGGTGTCAGTTTTGGAAGTCCAGCAGAGAAAGAAGCTTTTTGTGTGCATACGTCTGTCTTTCTGCTCTTTTTATCTGCTTTCAAAGGTAACAAAACTCACATTAGAGGAATGTGTAAGAATCTTTAAAAATAACTGTCAAATATGTGAGTTCTTTCTATATTTGGTTACAATGCTTGAGGGCAAGTTTTACAAGTTTCATAGACTTGACCTATACTGTCAACACCTCTTGTAGCCTATTGTTTCAGAGCTATGTAAGCATGGTATGGAAACTGTTGCATCCACTTCCTTAAACCTCGTGGTGGCACACAGTGATTATATCATTCAGGCAGAAGAAATGAAGAATCCAGTAGCATTTGATTTTTTTTATATGGTTTTGAAGCAAATAGAAGGAAAAAAGAGATCAAAAAAGTTCAATTATACACTTTGTGGAAAAAAAAAAAAAAGAACAAAAAAACCCCTTAAGCAATAATATTAATTTGAAGGACTCCTTTTAATGCTTGTGTTGTTCACATCTGAAGTGGCAAAATCTTACACGTATAGGATCTTTGCCTGTAGTAACCCATTTTTTCAATTTTTTACTTGAAATCTTTCTTATAAAAAGAATACAGATAGCAACAAAATTTGGGAGGTATTAGAAGGAAAAAGGCTGAATTATATACAGGTACATACCAGTCCCTATCCATAGTCCCTAGGAAAATAAGTCATTTTCTCTTTTAGTCCCTGTGCCATTGTTGTAAAAGAAGCTTGCTTCTTCTTAGTTGGCATATGTGCATCTCCTGCTTCCTAGTTCTATAAATAGCTTTAAAAGCAAAGAAGTACTTTTAACTTCAATTCAGTAAGAACTGAGGTATAAGACCTTTTTCAAGGTTGTATTGGGTTTATGTGACAAGGTTTTGGTAGCAGGGGTGTAGGGGGGGCTGCAGGAGTTGCTACTGTGTTGCCCCATGTCAGACAGAGTGAATTCCCTCATTTGGGTCTCCAAAGCTAAGCCCATCAGCGATGTTGGTGGCACCTCTATGATAACACATTTAAGAAAGGATAAAAAATGATGCAGAGCAGCTGTGAGAGAAAGCAGTGAGAAAAATGGGAAAGAAACAGCCCTGCGGACACCGAGGTCAGTGAAGAAGGAGGGGGAGGAGATGCTCCAGGTGCCTTAGCAGAGATTCCCCTGCAACCTGTGGAGAAGACCATGGTGACACAGGCTGTCCCCCTGCAGCTCACGGAGGGCCACTGTGGAGCAGATATCCACACTGCAGCCCATGGAGGATGTCACACTGCAGCAGGTGGACATGCTCTGAATTTCCTACAGCCTGTGGAAAGCCCATGCTGGAGCAGGCTTCTAGCATGAACTACAGCCTATGAAGGGGACCCCACACAGGAGGATGTTTGCTAGCAGTAACTGTGGCCCACGGGGGACGCATGCTGGAGCATTCCATTCCTGATGGACTGTACCCCATGGAAAGACCCATGCTGGAACAGCTCTTGAAGAAGATCCACATTGAGCAGTTTGTGAAGGACTGCATCCTATGGGAGGTACCCCATGCTGGAGCAGGGGAAGAGCTGGAAGGAGAAGGAAGGAGAGGCATAGGCAAAGTGTTATGAACTGACTGCAGCTCCCATTCCCCATCCCGCTGCACCACTTGGGGCAGGAGAAGGTAGAAGAGTCAGGAATGAAGGAGTGAAGTTGAGCCTAGGAAGAAAATGGCAGTAAATAAAATTAATTTTCCCCAAATTGAGTCTGTCTGGCCTGTGGTTGGCAATTGATCTCCCTGTTTTTATTGTGACCCATGAGCTTTTTCATCTTATTTTCTCCCCCTGTCCTGTTGAGGGGGAGTGAGAGAGTGGCTTACTGGGTGTCTGGCATCCAGCCAAGCTTAATCCACCACAAAGACAGAAAATTTAACTTAGTTTTCCCAAATTAGGGTTTGGGGCTGTAAAAACTGTTCCTAGTTCCTTTTTTTTGTTTAGGCTAATTCATCCCTCATCTGCCTCCCATTTATTACCACTGCTTACATTTATTTAGTCTAAATAGACTATGCCTAGACCACGGACTTATTCCATCCATCCCATGCCTTTTCTGCTGTAGCCTCAGAGGAGACAGAGAATGACTATTAAAGCAGCACATTACACTGACAGCCAAATAAATACTTGTCATTGTAACAGTGCATAGCTAGCAACAGCCTTTGCACTGCTCTTCCCTTTGACTCAGTCCCCATTTTATCCACACTGCTCATGAAAAAGATCTAAAAAATGGTGTCCAGACTCAGCCAGGAGAAAGATTTAACAGCATGCCTGAGAGGAATAGCTTCTGCTTAACAAGAGTCTTCTCTGTCAATGACTTGTCATTCTCAGTAGGCTGGTGCAAAAAATCAAGGAAGGAATTATAAAACCTGTGCATTTAGGAAATCACCTTTACTTTTGAGCTCAGGAATGTTTGGAAGATGATAACATTAAAAATATCCCAAGATGAGCAGCAACAATGATAAGCTGCTGCAAAGACCAACACAAGTGTTGACAAATCTCACATTCCTATCAGAAGCCTTGCAATAGTCTTTAAGAAAGACTCCGCAATAAAATGATCAAATGAGTATCCTAGTTTTCTTTTTAAGATCCAGAGTAATTGTCTAGTTCAAAAAAGAAAGGGAAAAATGCTATTTTATTTTTCATAATCAATATAATTTTAAAATTATATTGTAATTTTTGAATATTGTTATAGACAGTACTGGATATTGCATGAGGAAACGGTGAAAAAATGAATTCTATGATTTGACAAGACATTGAAGGAAATTCAAAGTAGCATATAACTTGAAGCCCATTGTTTATAAGAACAGAGTAGTTTTAGTAAGCTGGATGCAGTCAGTGACACCTAGTCCAAATATCTTAAGGAAAAAACCCAACAACAGTGGTATCTGTGATGTTCTAACACAAGTGGAAAGCTGTTTTCCTGGCACATATTTAACTTGATAGGGTTTTCTCCCCCCTGTGCTTCATACCCCATACAGTCACTGGCTAACCATCCAGTTTCTCATTTCTGTATTTCTGTGTTTTGTACAAAGTATCCTTAAAATCAGCTACTCTTGAATGAGCTCTTAGTTTTTTCCTCAATACAGTAATTGCCTTTGTCCGACCTCCTTAATTTATGTTTCAATTAATCTCTTCTGAGTACTCGCAGTCCTTCCTGTCCCATGTATTTACCATTCTGGGCTTTGGCAGATAAACCGTAACTGCAATCATGTTTATCATTACTGACTGCAAGAAAAAGTGATTGACAACCATGGAATCAAGCCAGCAAGGGAAAGGAGTCCCAAACTGGTAACTGGGACACAGCATGTAAGAAAGCTGATGATCTCTCACACTGATAGTATGCAACACTGAAAAATGTCTTTTCTACAGTTATAGTTTCCTCTGCTAGGAAGAAGGCTAAATATAAGTAGGGAGTGATGAAGATAGCTCATCACAGGAGGCCTGACGCCCTCCTATCATTTGTATATATAGGAGATACCTATCATTTCAGCTCTTAATTTAGCAACTTGAAAACTCAATGCCTTTATGTAAAATTGTTTTTAAAGTACAACCTTACGAGTTCCATATTTCTTCAAATTGTACAGTGCTTCTGTACAGATAGTGCAGAAGGTTCTCTTTATATTCCCACCACTTTTGTACAAAAAACACAACCAAAGTACAGTTTGAAGAAATTAGTTAACTCCCAAAGCTGAATTTTTTTCTGAAAGCCAAATAAATCCTTTAGAGATGGATCAACTACAAGGATTTAGCAATTAAACCTTGACTAGTTATAGTAAGGAAAACAATTTAATGTTTTTTTCTTAGCATAAACATTACCAAGGTCCTCACTGAAGGGCAAATAGATAACGTTCTTTTTGCAGTTGCCAATGCTATTCTGAAAACAGAAGTGTATGACACATTCTATAGCATATTTCAATTACTGTTATAGCAGAGTAACTAGGTGAGCAGCAATTCTGTATAAAACAATATAAGGATTATACTGGTTCAGAAGTGGGATATGGGCCAACGATATCGCGCCGCTACAAAGACCGATAAGCATACTAGGAAGTATACCTAGTATGAGATATAATCTTGCCTGTATATGAAGTAATGATTTGGAACCCTCTCTACCCTTGTAAAGCTGCTCTTTCCAAGAGTCCTGCCTAGTTTTGCACGACAGATTTTAAGAAGGAAGCAGACATGTGGAGAAAACAAAGGTCAGTGAAAATAATCAGAGATACAGTAACTGAATTCTGTGATGAGAGAAATGGAATATGAGCCTACCACAGACTGTAAGGAGACTGTATATAAACTAACAGCAAAACAACAAGGGAAATTATGTCAGTGCTAGATGTTCCAATGGCAAGAATAACAAGCACTAGTTTAGTCTGCTTGGAGACTACAAGAGATTTTAAAGAACAAGTCAAAGAATGTCTGTCAAGCGTGATATAGGCCCTACATTCTGCCAGTGAGGAGAGACAATGACTTCCAAGGTGCTTGCCATCTCTTTTCTATGATTTCTCTCATTTTCATAGAATGAGTTGTTAATTTATTAATGCATTCAGTTATTAACCTGTTTACTACACTGTTTTCCTCCACATTCTAAAGAATGTATTGGGTCTCTGCAGCAATGCCTAGTTTGTTCCCCATGGCAGACAAGTGTCGGTATGTTAGTACTCTTCTGACAGATGTTAAGCCACACTCTGCTGAACTTCCTAAATGATTTGGTGAAGCAACTGAAGTGCAGCTGTGGACTTTGAAAAAAAATGTAGTCATCTTCTAAGAATGCCCAGGAGAGGATAAATCTATTATCAATAGACTGTCGGCAATTAAAATTCTTTGATATATCTGTCTGTACTTTTAACCAAATAGTTCAGGGTTTCAGGAGAATATGAGTAGTACTAAAAAGGTTTGACCACCTCAACCGAGTCTGCATCCTTGGGCCACTGATCCTTTCAATATCAGCAAGCCTGTACATGAGTGTGAGATATTAATGTCCTGTCAGCTAGCACATTGATGAACAAAACTGCTGGAATAATGAGGAAAGAAAACCAAATAAGGAAAGAAATCCAAACCTGGATTTTCTATGAAGCTGGATAGCTCAATATTTTAGTACTTCATAGAGATTTTAGAATCATAGAATCATAGAATCTTCATGGTTGGAAAGGACCTTTGAGATCATCGAGTCCAACCATACACACACAAAAAAACCCTACAATCTCTGCCACTAGAGCATGCCCTGAAGTGCCAAATCTACAGGTTTCTTAAATACCTCTAGGGATGGTGACTCAACCACCTCCCTGGGCAGGCTGTTCCAGTGCCCGACCACTCTTTCAGTAAAGTAATTCTTCCTAATATCTGATCTAAACCTCCCCTGCTGCAGCTTCAGACCATTTCCTCTGGTCCTGTCATTATTCACCTGGGAGAAGAGGCCAACAGCCACCTCTCTACAACCTCCTTTCAGGTAGTTGCAGAGGGCAATGAGGTCTCCCCTCAGCCTCCTCTTCTCCAAACTAAACATGCCCAGCTCCCTCAGCCTCTCCTCATGTGGCTTCGTCTCCAGACCCCTCACCAGCTTGGTAGCTCTCCTCTGGACACGCTCCAGCACTTCAATGTCCCTCTTGTACAGAGGGGTCCAGAACTGAACACGGCACTCGAGGTGAGACCTCACCAGTGCCGAGTACAGAGGCACGATCACTTCCCTACTCCTGCTGGCCACGCTATTCCTGATACAAGCCAGAATGCTGTTGGCCTTCTTGGCCACCTGGGCACACTGCTGACTCATGTTAAGCTGGCCGTCCACCAGCACCCCCAGGTCCTTTTCTGAGTGGCAGCTTTCCAGCCACTCTTCCCCAAGCCTGTAGCGTTGCTTGGGGTTGCTGTGACTGAAATGCAGGACCCAGCACTTGGCCTTATTAAACCTCATGCAATTGGTCTTGGCCCATCGATCCAGCCTGTCCAGATCCCTCTGTAGAGCCTTCCTGCCCTCAAGCAGATCAACACTCCCACCTAGTTTGGTGTCATCTGCAAACTTACTGAGGGTGCACTCAATCCCCTCATCCAGATCATTGATAAAGATATTAAACAAAACTGGCCCCAAAACTGAGCCCTGAGGGACACCACTGGTGACCGGCCACCAAGAGGATTTCACCCCATTAATCACAACTCTCTGGGCATGGCCATCCAGCCAGTTTTTAATCCAGCGAAGAGTACACTTGTCTATGCCGTGATTCGCCAGCTTCTCCAGGAGAATGCTGTGGGGGACGGTGTCAAAGGCCTTACCAAAGTCCAGATAGACAACATCCATAGCCTTCCCCGCATCCAGAAGGCAGGTCATATGGTCATAGAAGGAGATCAGGTTGGTTAAGCAGGACCTCCCTTTCCTAAACCCATGCTGGCTGGCCCTGATCCCTTGGCTGCCCTGCACTTGCCGTGAGAACTCACTCAAGATGATCCTCTCCATGATCTTTCCTGGTATCGAGGTCAGACTGACAGGCCTGTAGTTCCCCAGGTCCTCCTTCTGACCCTTTTTGTAGTTGGGCATCACATTAGCCACCCTCCAGTCATTTGGTACCTCCCCTGTTGACCAAGATTGTTAATAAATGATGGAGAGAGGCTTGGTGAGCTCTCCTGCCAGCTCCCTGAGTACCCTTGGGTGAATCCCATCCGGCCCCATAGACTTATGTGCGTCTAGGTGCAGAAGCAGATCAGTGACTACTTTCTCCTGAATTATGGGTGGGTTGTTGTACTCTCCATCCTTATCTTCCAGCTCAGGAGGCTGAACACCCTGGGGACAGCTGGCCTGACTGTTGAAGACGGAGGCAAAGAAGGCATTAAGTATCTCAGCCTTCTCCTCGTCCTTGGTTGCAACTTTCCCCCCCACATCCAGTAAGGCATGGAGATTTTCCCTGGCTCTCTTTTTGTTGATGTATTTATAAAAACTTTTTTTGTTGTCCTTAGTGGCCAAGTTGAGCTCCAGCAGGGCTTTTGCCTTCCTAATTTTCTCTCCGTATAACCTAACAAGATCTCTGTACTCCTCCTGAGTTGCCTGTCCCTTCTTCCAAAGGTGGTAAACCCTTCTTTTATTCCTAAGTCCCATCAGAAGTTCCTTATTCATCCAGACTGGCCATTTTCCCTGCCCTTTAAACTTGCAACACTTGGGGACAGCCTGCTCCTGGGCCTTTAAGATCTCCTTCTTGAAGAGTGTCCAGCCTTCCTGGACCCCTTTGCTCTTCAGGACTATCTTCCAAGGGCCTCTCTCGACCAGTGTTCTGAACAAGCCAAAGTCCACCCTCCAGAAGTCCAAGGTGGAAGTTTTGCTAACCCCCCTCCTTACATCACTACGAATTGAAAACTTGACCATTTCATGATCACTAAACCCAAGATGACCTCCGACCAACACATCTCCCACTAGTTCTTCACTGTTTGTGAACAGTAGGTCTACCGAGGCACTTCCCCTGGTAGGCTCACCTACCAGTTGTGTCAGGAAGTTATCTTCCATGCACTCGAGGAACCTCCTAGCCTGCCTGCTCTGTGCTGTGTTATATTTCCAGCAGATACCCGGCAGGTTGAAGTCCCCAACCAGAACAAGGGCTGGCAATTGCGAGACTTCAGCCAGCCACTTATAGAATACTTCATCTCTCTCCTCATCCTGGTTGGGTGGTCTATAGCATACTCCCAGCACAAGATCTCCCTTAGTTGTCTTCCCCTTCATCCTTACCCATAAACACTTGACTTAATCATCACTGGAATCTAGCTCTATACAATCAAAGCACTCCCTAATGTACAGAGCCACACCCCCACCTCTCCTTCCTTGCCTATCCCTTCTGAAGAGCTTATAGCCATTCATTGCAGCATTCCAGTCATGACAGTCATCCCACCACGTTTCCGTGATGGCGACTACATCATAGTTGTCCTGCTGCACAATGGCTTCCAGCTCATCCCATTTCTGTTCTGTACAGCCTGTACAGCCTGTATCTGTTCTGTACATATCTGTTCTGTACAGGCACCTGGGGAGGCATGGGAGGTCTGCAGGGGCCTCTCCTGCTGCCCTGAGCAGGTACCTGCTTCCGTTCCCCCCCATCCTCTCCTAGTTCCCCTCCTTCTGTCTGGTGACAAGAGGGCAAGGGATCCTCTACCTCTTGTGGACCCTCCGCCTGCTGCTTTTTCCCTAAGGATGGCAGGGTGTGGCACCACCAATCAATCTCCCTTTCACACTCCCAAAAGGTCCTCAGTCTTTCCACTTCCTCCTTAAGCTCAGTCACCAGGCTGAGTAGATAATTTACCTGGTCACAGTGCACACAGGCACTGTCTTTGCTGCCCTCCTTTACAGGTCAAGATTAGCAGGCAGACAGACATGGATGCAGTTGTAGTGAGTATCTGCTACAGATGTCCTAATCAGGAAAAACAAAAAAAGAAAAAGATAAATGCCTGTTAAAAAGTTCTCCAGCTGAGTATTTGTTTGTGACTCATCAAAATATTGACTGTTTCTCTGGGCAGTTCCCACTGGAAATGTGGTCAGTAGACCAGCTGGATCAAAAATTAAGTTTAGTCAATTTAATTTTTAAGCAGTCAGCATGGGTATATCATAGACTCACAGAATGTGTTGGGTTGGAAGGGACCTTTAAAGGCCATCTAGTCCAACCACCTGGCAATAAGCAGGGACATCTTTAACTAGATCAGATTGCTCAGAGCCTCATCAAGACTGGCCTTGAATGTCTGCAGGGATGGGGCCTCCACCACCTCTCTGGGCAACCTGTTCCAGTGTCTCACCACCCCCATTGCAAAGAACTTCTTCCTAATGTCTAATCTAAACCTACCCTGCTCTAGTTTAAAACCATTGCCCCAAATCTGATCGCTACATGCCCTTGCAAACAGCCCCTCCCCAGCTTCCTTGTAGGCCCCCTTCAGGTACTGGAAGGCTGCTATAAGGTCTCCCCAGAGCCTTCTCTTCTCCAGGCTGAACAACCCCAACTCTCTCAGCCTGTCTTCATAGGAGAGGTGCTCCAGCCCTTTGATCATCTTCATGGCCCTCCTCTGGACCCGCTCCAACAGGTCCGTGCCCTTCTTGTGCTGAGGGCTCCAGAGCTGGACACGGTACTCCAGGTGGGGTCTCACGAGAGTAGAGTAGAGGGGGAGAATCACCTCTCTGGATCTGCTGGCCACGGTTCTTTTGATGCAGCCCAGGATGCGATTGGCCTTCTGGGCTGCAAGTGCACATTGTTGGCTCATGTCCAGCTTTTCATCCACCAGTACCCACAAATCCTTTTCCGCAGGGCTGCTCTCTCTCATGTCATTGCCCAGTCTGTATTGATAATGAGGATTGTCCCAACCCAAGTGCAGCACCTTGCACTTGGCCTTGTTGAACTTCATGAGGTTTGCACGGGCCCACCTCTCTAGCTTGTCCTGGTCCCTCTGCATGACATCCCATCCCTCTGGCATGTGGACCATACCACTCAGCTTGGTGTCATCTGCAAGCTTGTGGAGGGTGGACTTGATCCCACTATCTATATCATTGATGAAGATATTAAAGAACACCGGTCACAGTGCGGATCCCTGAGGGACACCGCTTGTCATCCCTCTCCATCTGGACATTGAGCCATTGACCACCACCCTTTGGATGTGACCATCTAGACAGTTCCTTCTCCACCGAAGAGTCCACCCATCAAATCTGTATCTCTCCAACTTAGAGAGAAGGATGTTGTGGGGGACTGTGTCAAAGGCCTTGCAGTAGTCCAGATAGATGATACCCATTGCTCTTCCCTTGTCCACTGATGCAGTCACTCCACTGTCGAAAGCCACTAGGTGTCAGGCAGGACTTGCCCTTAGTAAAGCCATGCTGGCTGTCTCAAATCTCCAGTTGCTAACACCTTACGTGCTTTCCTAATGCAGGTGTGTGGGTGGCTCAACTTTGCCTGCTTGACTTTTCCTGGATGCCGTCTGTTACTCCCCCTGCTCTGGATTCTCCAGTCCTGGACTTTCATGTCTGCATCCTAGCCCCTCTAACACCTCTGAAACTCTCACCTTGTCTGGCATTAGAGAGAAGGAGCTGCAGCCAGACCTACCCCAGGGTGGCTCAGACCAAGACAGAAGCAGATGGATGGTGATGGCTGCAGAATTAGAGCTGCTTTATAAATTGTAGTCTGTGTGTGTTAAGCAGGGATTGGTCAAATCATGTTGTACCTGACCGCCAGAGAAAGGTAGAAGGACCTTGTGTAAAACTGCTTCTCATAAGCCTGGCATGGACTGTGCAAGTGCATGCCTTGAATTGGAGGCATCTAAAAAGCTTTCTTTAACCTTGCTGCATGTGTTAAGTTTCCTGTGTTAAGGTGGTGGGAACATGAGCTTGAGGTGACGAGAGGGTGTGGAGCATGAGTCTCATGCTCGTACAGGAGCCAGAGCAGCCAGAGCCCCGCCCTGCAGTCGTGGCACTTGTCCCCTGGGCAAAGGGCTCCCCATTCGGACTGCGTCATTCCCACGTCACTGGGGTCGCCCAAGGGCAATGCTGTGGTGCTCCCAGGGCTTGCTTTGTGTATGGCTCCCAAGAAAGCCACGTCAGGCTCCCTCCCTGCGGAGTCACACAGGCAATGTGCCCAGCTGTGAAGGGTGACAAATTATTCCCATTGCCCCAGCGCAGGAGTGGGAGCCTTAGCTAGAGAATCAGTGAAACCAGAGCCCACCCCATCAGCTCTTCAGCAAATGCTCCCCGACTCTGGGGCAGCTGAGCAGTCAGCACCCTGTGCCCGCATTCCCCAAAAAACTGATGCAAACTCACTCAGAGATGCAGCTGTTGTTCAAACACACTGTTTATTGACAACTTTGTACAAAATAAAGTTCCCAGAAGGAAGGGATGTTCTTGAAGAGGTGCGGGCAGTCTAGGGGACATGAACACAGTTCTGTCTGTGAAGACCTTTCAGACTCCAAAGATCAGCAGTTTTGTGAACCGATCTTGCAGTTCCTCAAACTCCTGCAGTGCCTTGGCGTGGACAGCTGGATCCTGCACCAGGCACTGGAAGAGGTTGACGGGCTCAGCCACTTGGAAGGCTGCGGGCAAGATGATGTCCCCAGGCATGTTCTTATTCCCGAAGAAGAAGTGGTCCAGGCATTTCTCCTCCAAGCAGCCATGCAGGTACCACATAATATCCTGTAGCCGCATCATGAAGTCCCACCTGCTCCAGCTTGATGGGGGTATGGTGTTGAGGAGGTGCATGACAACCGTCTTCCAAGTATAGGAGGAAAAGCTTGTGCTCACAAGGATACTGGCACAGAGCTGCAGACAGTTGAGGTAGAGGGTGCCATGCGAGGCCTGCCTGGCCATATGCCTGAAGAACTTCACCTCTGCCACAGCGTAGGTCTCTGTCCAAGTTGTGCTTGGGACGAAGATGGTCTCTGTAGCCAGGCTGCTCAGGAAAATGTCCGAGTCGCCTTGCTGCACTCCAAACACCATCTCAACCACGAGGGATCTCCCAGAGGCATTCGTCAGCTGCAGCTTGCAGGAGCGGCTGGAAGGCAGCACCTTCATACTGTAGTGACGTGAGTGAGTCGTCTCCCTCCAGGCTGAGATCACCAAGTTCTGAAACCAGCGGGCAATTTTCTGCACATCTAGGTAGGAGCCGGTGCAGAGGGTGCTTAGGAGGCTGGAATCCTGATTTCTCCACAGCGCTTCCTCAGCGTGGTGGAGGAAGCACAGCATGTTCTCTGCACGTTGGTCCCTTATACAGGTGCACTCCTGCTCCACACGGATGCAGTGCTTTGCCGGCACCTGCCCCGCAGTGCCCAGCTCCACGTGGAAAGCATGGCCACGGGGGGGCTTCAGGGGCACAAGCAGGTGGTAGACAGCATCATGACCATGGGGACTCCAACCTTCAAAGGCGCTGCCCACTCCGATCGCTGGCTGCAGCACCGGGAAGAAACTATTTGACAAGCGTTCTTGCAAGACAACAAGGTCACCCACCAGCTCTTCCACCACCTGTCTCCTGTAGGCCATGCCCTTCACTGACCACCAGATGCGCTTTGCAAAAATCCTTGTAATCAGAGGATGACCCTCGTCATCAGAATCTCGTCCATTTTCTTCCTCGTCCAGCTCTGTGCTGCTGCTGGAGCTCTCCCCTTCATCACTGCTGTCTGGCTGTCGGCTCCTTTTCCTGAGCCACCAGCAGAGCCCAAAGAATAGCTCTAGCACGCCAGAAATCACCCAGAACTTCCACTGCTGCAGGGCAGCAAAGACCAGGGCTCCCCAGTCCAAGCTGCTCTGCTTGCTCTCATGCAGCAGCCGAGTCGTCTCTAGGCTCAGCTGCTCCACATGCTGCTGTACGCGCTCGTGCTTGCCGTCACCCAGCTCATGGACGACCATCAGCAGGAGCTGGAAGATGCTTAGCACAAGTAAGGCGAGGACCCATTTTGCAGCCATGGCCTGTAGGAGTAGGGAGAGAAGGGGTTCAGCAGGGCTGGGAAGGAGGGAGCTGGCATCGGGGGGAGTGGGGACGGGAGCCGCAGGGAGCCGGGGGCAGGTAGGGGAGGGGACAAGGCAGCGGGGAGGCAGCAAGGCCTGTGCCCAGCCCAGAGGCCAGCGGCTGGGCCCTTGATGCCGGGTGAGAACCCACCCCCCGGGGGCCAGCGTTTCTGCCCCGGCCCTGGTCCAGCCCAGCCTCCCCCCACCACCCCACTCACTGCTAGCCCAGGCCGTACTGGGGCAGCACTGCTGCTGCTGCCCTTTATAGCGGCCCCCTGCATTGTGATGCGTTCCCTGTGGTGTCCCAGGCGACAGAGCGCATCACGGGCACAGCCGGCAACCAGCCCCACCCTTGGACCCCCCCCACCCCAGCTCAGCAACAGCATTTTGTAGTAAATGTGGTGTGTTTTGACAAGATTCGATGGCGAGGTGCAATCGATCATTTACTGCATGGAGGACAGGGTCAGTCAGAACTGTGAGGGAGAGCCTCCCGTTGAGTCATGAGGTTCAGAGAGGATGCCCTTGCTTTCCAAACTCCTTCTCAGAGAGGAATCCAGGGGCGGCTGCATCCAATCCTAGTCCCAGACTTGCTGAAGGCTTTATGTCTACAGGATGATACCTGCGCAATAAATCCTTTCCATGACTTAGCTACGATTTCGAAGTTTAGCATGCTATTAGTCACTTACCCAGGATCGGTTGTGGCAAGGAATCTCTGGATGTCGAGAAGTAATCTTGAGAGGCGTCCCTACTCAAGGTAGCCCGCTGCCATGCAGGAGAGCTCCAAGGGCTCCTGGGCTGTTGACTGCTTACGGGGGTAAGCTGGTTGCCCTCTAGTCCTATTTGCATATTGACTACAGTACCAGCATTGCTCAAGTTTGCCCTCGGCTATTCTGTTGTTATCAGACTCCCTGAAAGCACCTTTGAGCCCCAGATGCCGCCACGATGACCAGGTGCCCCCATTGTGACCACCCCGGCTGGTTATCGCTTGGGCAGGGTTACGGGCTATAAAGGTCAGGTTGGTGCCTGGCAGGGAGCACACCGTCACAGAAGTGCCCCCAAACCCTTAGCAGACATAAAGTGGGGCATTGTGGCCCGTGGATGCTTTGCTTGTACCTTGAGATCCCATCCCGTGAGATGGAATCGGCTGCCTTGGTGCTGCCCTCTGAGCTTGTGGTGGTGGGTGTGCTCTCGGTGCCTTCATGACACCAATGGGTGGGTGGTGGTGTATATCCTGGTGGTGGGGTGGGGCCTGTCCATGGCAGGATCTCTGTTCCGTCTGTGCCACTGCGAGAGGACATTGCTTCCAAAGAGACATTTCCCAAGGGTGATGTTGGGGTTGCGGGTGGAGATTTCACCGTGGGCAACTCCCCCTGACGACACAGCACCGGCTTCTCCATGTGCAGCACGTTCTGTTCTGCGGTACCGACTCCCTGAGGAGTGTCTGGGATGGGCAGATGCTCCACCCGGACCCCAGTGAACACACAGAGGCACCTCAGTGGCGCCTCTCGCTTGGTCCCTGCCCAGCCAGAGCTGCCACGGAGTTTCTCAGCTAATGTCAAATTGCCACCATGGTCATGACAGTGTGAAGGGAAAGCAGTGCGAAAGTCATTATGTAGCTGGCACGGTCTTCACCGGCTACTGCGCTGGGGAGGCCATTGCGAGGGGTACGCTGGCTGCTCTTGGCAGAGGGCTGCTGCGTGGGCATTTCCCTTTCCTTTCCATGTCCCACATTCTCCCCTCTTTTTCCCTGCAGTATGAGGTCAGGTGAATGCCATCAGGTCCCAAGAGACGCGACTTCTCCAAGGTCGACCCACCATCACAGAAGCCAAAACCTTGAGTAGCAGCTGTGCAGCCAGGCATTCACCTCTTCAGTTCGCCTCCTCCTTCCTGAACCCCTTCCTCTGACTGGAGCACCATCTCTGCTCCTCATCCTTCCAACATCGCTCCAAGGAACGTACAGTCTCCTTGGATAGTTCCAATTTGCCTCATCACAGTATCATTAGACCCTACATCGCATAGTAGGAGTGGGTGATAACCTGCAGGGTTCACCAGGCCTGGCAGCCTCTCAGTGATGTCCCAAGTGTGAGCTGCTGGTGGGCAGCAAACTTCTCGAGAGAAATTGTCTGGATGGCAAAGACGTGCTTCGGTGCCTCTCAGTAAGGAATCATAGAACCATAGAATCATAAAATGTGTTGGGTTGGAAGGGGCCTTTAAAGGTCATCTAGTCCAACCACCTGGCAATAAGCAGGGACATCTTTGACTAGATCAGATTGCTCAGAGCCTCATCAAGACTGGCCTTGAATGTCTGCAGGGATGGGGCCTCCACTACCTCTCTGGGCAACCTGTTCCAGTGTCTCACCACCCTCATTGCAAAGAACTTCTTCCTAATGTCTAACCTAAACCTACCCTGCTCTAGTTTAAAACCATTGCCCCAAGTCTGATTGCTACATTGCCTTGCAAACAGACCCTCCCCGTCCTTCCTGTAGGCCCCCTTCATGTGCTGGAGGGATATGAAGGGTTATTCATGCTTAACCAACATGGTAGCCTTCTACAGTCAGTTGACTAGGTTGAGGGATGAGTGGAGAGTAGTGGATGTTGTTTATCTTGACAGATCTTTTGCACATAAAGCACCAAATTTCAAGGAATTTTCTCTGTTCAATAAGCATCTTATTGTGCCTTGGAAGAAAGTAAGGTTTCCCACTTGTGTATTGCTCTCCGCAAGCTCCAACCATGAGAGTATTTTTCTGGAAAAATGTATGATCACACTATTTGATATGAAGGTAGAACAAAATATGACAAAGATGGTATGGGAATGGAAATTTTTGCTTTGGGTTTACTCCAGACATGAGAGAGGAAAATACTGTGAGTAAAATAAAAATACTGAGTCCCAAACAGGTAAAACACAATCAGTGAATGGGGGCAAGAAGTTTTCTGCATCAGATTACTTTCTAAATACACAAAATCTCTTCAGCTTGATCAAGTCAATAATCTGTGTGTTAAAGTCATAGTGTTTCTAATTCATATCAGCAAGCCTTTGCCAGTGCCTACAACAGTGTAGAAAGTTAATGTTCCATAGACTGTTGGAGTATCTCAAACATATCCATTGAGCTTTTACTTTTAAAAAGAAAATCTGCATTATATCTTCTCAAAACTTTACTTGCAGAAAAAGCATAAATTATCTCTTCTGTGTTACACTCAATTGCTTTTTTGGATCTCAGCTGGAGCACTCAAGTTTTGTATCAATCTAATTGGAAAACCTGTGGCAAATGTGCAAAGCAACAATTTTAGGTAGAGCAGAAGCTGCAGTTTCAATTTTCTTTATTTAAAAGATACTGATTTTATCAATACAAGATCAGATGCGTTAAAAAAAGTGATGATAAAAATATTTATTGAAACAAAAATGATTTTTAAAAGCTGATTCATATTTTATTGTTTATATCATACCAGGATGAGTAAAGCAGATGTTCAGTGAGATGAAACTGGTCAAATACACTGTCTATACTCTGTTTCATTTTTGGGCAAGTTTGTAGGACTACTGAAATTAGATTCAAAGTGAAGCAGGAAATTTAAACACATTAAAAATCTCCCTACTTTAAATTTATTCCTGGTTCAAGGAAAATGGGAAACATTTCAATTTATAATGGATTTTGTGAGCAATAACCCACATCTTCATTTATTTTTTAACATTAGTCAGAATTTTGGTGGTTAAGTTTCTTGACAGAGTTCTTTTAAAGATTCATGCATTTTAGTGCACTGAGAATTCTGTAGCTAAATCAGTGTCCTGCCTTGAATACTCAAAAATTAGTAAATGGCTTGTATATTACAAGAATGTATTGGTAATTTTTAGCGTGGAGCTGGTACAGTGATGTCCTTCTAGGTAACATGATTCTGCCTTTGCTAGTATATTCAAATCCATACAAGTTGCCAATGCCGCTGCCGTCAGAGATCTTTTCAGCAGTTTACATGAAATAAACTAGTTCCCCAGGCAGTCTCATAAACATTGCTACCGAAAGTGACATTCTTGTGAATGTGCACCACTACTACTTAGAGCAGTTCCCTGGAGGCTGAAAGCTGAAACAAGGGGTGATGCAGTTCAAATGAAGCCTTCAGTAATTCTGCCTGTTCTGTGCTGTTCAGCAAAGGACTGCTTAGAGCTCAGAGTCTTTAAGGTCAGTTTGGCACCTTTAAGGCAGAGGCGAAAAAAGTCATCCTATATACATAAGCAGTCACAATTGTAATGTCCTGTAGGTATGGTAAATGTTCTCAGTACCCTTGAGTGTTTTAAAATCTTTATAAAATATATATTAAAAATTTTTCTTGCATTATTTCAAGTAAGGAGGAGATGAATATCACCTGACGTACACAAAGTTATTTGATATCATCTTAGTGTCTTTGAGGTTTATAGGGTGCCCAAGAACATATACATACATGATCTACTACCCTCACCTGATGCATTTTAATATCCTCTTACTGAAAGCGTCATCTTATTTAGAATGTGATAGCTGTAGAATTATGCTTGGTTCCTAACTGGCACAGACTTTGTTTCTTTGCTAAGAGCTTGTGCACTAATAAAAAATGTTAGGTATTACAGACTGTGCTTTGAAAGCAGATAATTATTTGATCTGATTTGCAGTGTTTTTTGCAAGAGTGATAAAAATTTAACACAAATGCCACATGGTGTTACTGACTTGCCTTCCAAGAGATAATGACAATTATTTTTTTATCTTATCTTATCTTATCTTATCTTATCTTATCTTATCTTATCTTATCTTATCTTATCTTATCTTATCTTATCTTATCTTATCTTATTTTATTTTATAATGGACTTGAAATTATGGCTTCAGGCAGGCATTGTGTAGGCAAGAGTTAGACACATTTTTCTCTCAGGCACATTTGCAATGAACGTGGTCCATTAGAACCCCTTGCCTGTAAACAAGTTACAAAAGTCATCTTACTGCATATCAACTACAACCTGGCACCTTATCTGTTATTTCTGGTTCTGAATTCCCTCCACAGCTTGACTACTGCTCTTTGGACTTAATTGTCATCATGCCTTGATATATCACAGACATTTGAAAGAGTTGGCTGGTCATTCCCTTGACCAGTAGTGGTAACTGGTAACAGGGGAGTGATAGGATGGATCAAAGATAATTTTCAGTAAAAGAAAGGGAGCGACCACCAACATTTCACTGACTAGTTGTGGAGGTGGTGGTTTTAAGACCTTCAGGGACGGCCTTAGAAAATATCACACCATACAAGTATCTATGACACAATGAACAAAAATTATTTAAGCATTCTTTCGTCACACTGAAGTATAAAAGGAAGACTGTGTGTGCACGTGCCTGAGGGGGTAAACTCGTAGGACTTACACTTGTGGAGCAAAAAGGAAAACAAACTTATAAAGCAAAAGAAGAGTAGTATTGTTTGCTTCCAAGCAAATCTGTTGAAGGCATGAGCGAAGAAGGCTCTATAATTTAGAGTGATATTTGTGCACTCCTTATTTGAGTACTAAATTAATTCTTATGTGGTTGATGCTGTCCTGGCTGGGATGCAAGCTTACAGTGAAATAAAGAATCACTGACCTACCTAGCCACTCCTGCTTAGTAAAGATCATGTGTCCTTTTCTTTACTACATGTATATTTACTAATGTAGGGTGAGTAGAAAAATCAGGTGTAAAACTACAGTAAATTTTCTTTGCAGTTTGAATTTTGCACAAGTTAATTTCTCTCCTTGTCTGAAATTATGATGCAACATTGCTGTGCTATTTAAACACTAAATAACAGTCATATTACATACTAGAAATGGCTAAATTTCCATGAGAACTAGTATCAGTTATTCACACCATGTGGTTTCCTAACACTGTCTTCCAGGATTTTAGCAAACACTATACATACAAAGATTAGTAGCAGTCTAATCTAGTAACAATGTTACAAGGAAAGTTTCATGCCTGTTTACCAACAGTTTCTTTCAAAACTTTTTTTACTCCTTGATTAACACTTATTCGTATAAACACTGCAGCAATATTACTCATGTAAATAAAGTATCAAAAAAGGTGCGTAGTATGTGTCTAGAATTGCAATTCAGGCTGCTGGATTTCGGATCATCAGTTTAAAAGCTTCATATAAAATGTTTCTTTTTTTCATTCTAGTGGCAGGTTAATTTATACTGGAGTTATAATCTCTCTAATTTATTTCCCCAACTGTAAATCTTAGTGTGTCCCATGATCTTAAAAAAAAAAAAAAAGATTAAAACATCACCAAAAAAATAATGCACCTCTAAGTCTATTGCCAAGCATCTGTCTGCTCTGTAATTGCCCTCTGCTATTTTTGCAGTTGCTGCAGACCAAATTAAAAGTAGCTGGCCACAAAGGGCAAATCACAGGGAGACCTGGTGCCATTAGTAATCAGAGGTAATGATTAGTGAAAATGGCAGAGGAGACATTAAACTGTGCTAAGTGATTAAGGAGAGACACACAGACACTGAAATGTGGGTAATGTGGGAAAGAAAAAAAAAGCAAAGCCCAAGTGATAATAAAAATATCTTCACCTGTAACATCTGTATGTGAAGACCATCTAGTGAGTAACAATCTGGCAGGTAAGTAGTACATTGGAATTCTTCTCATCATTTCAAGTGCTTTCTTCTCCCATTCCCATTATTTTCCAAAATATCTTTACAATAGGCACAGCAGTGGCAGTAACTGAAGAAAATTTCTCCTTGCCAGCCTCTTCCATCTGTGTTGCAGACAAATCAAATTTCTTAGAAAGTAAGAAAGTTTCACTCCATTGGTCTAGCTAATCCTTCCATAGCTAAGGAAGGCAGAGTATTTGCTGTAAATATGGCAATAACTAGCATTTTCTGGTTTCAGTTAGAATAAAAACTATATATCAAGAGATATCAAGGTGACAGAGGCAGTCAGTGAAGAATGAGACTAAATGTATGCAAGCAACTGTCATCCCTCTAAATTAAAAAGTGATCTTCAGCCTTGTCATGAATGTAGTGTAAAACCTGATGTGTGCCTTTGGAGCATGGCAAGATATTCTATGATGAGAGTAGTCCTTATTAATATTGGTAGACTGTTCATCCTGCAATGTTTTGGTGCAGGTTGGTGAATGTAAACTATGTACAAATTAAGATCCTTTTGTATTTTGATTTATTTTTTTCTAATCTTATAGAAAATCCCATATTAGTGGCTATTACCTGAACACATTAAAAGACAGTACAACAATAGCAGTTTATGTTATTGTATCCAACTCTAGCTGTCATCTGTGATATACATAAACTATAATAGCATGAACACTTCCAGAGAATCTCTTTGAGCTCTTCTGGGAAAAGAGTTGCTTCTCTATAGCAGAATACCCAGATTTATAACTTCTATCAGTAAACAATAACACTGTAAAATCATTCACAGTATAAATATGGTGCTCATCTAAATTACAGATAGCTGGAAGGACTTTGTGAGTCACAAAATCAACACATGCCCAATACATAGAATAGATCTCTTCTTGCCACCTTCTTGGACCTTAAAGACTATGAAATACACAGTATTTTTAAGAAGATACCCATCTTAAGGCATGAAGATAAAGATCATGACATAAAATATATTGCAATATTTAAAAAAAAAAAAATTTTTTTCATGGCTAGGCCTTCAGAAGATAGACAAACAAGAAAGGAATCTAGATTTATGAACCTCAGGTATGAACTCTGTATTGGGAGTTTCCTAGGAGAAACTGCCTCATCCACCAGAATCTTAATTTCAAAAACTTGCCATAATCAGTGGGTGGACAGAGATATTCTGTTATAGCTTGTTTTATATGTTATCTGCTTTGCATTGCTTCATTTATCTTCTCTTCGCCATTTGCTTTGGTTCTTTTCATGCCCCTAACAAAAAGTCATTTTTTTTTTCCTTCGATCTGATATTGATCTCCCTCTCCCACACACACCAGCCTTTGCAATAAGCATTGTAGACACACTGAAATATGTCCAAACAAGCCTCCTCCCAAGTGACATAGAAAGCTCAAAACACCACCTGCCATTTTAGGTAAGATTATTAGATGCAAGCAATATGCATCATTTAAAATCATTAGCATAAAATCAATAGCTCTAGGAAATAATTACAGTTTTCACCATGACCTTGTCCCTCAAGGTACTTCATCCTCAAGGGTTATTTAATTAAGGCATAAGAAGGATAGTTTTGCTTAGTGATTCTGCATTAAATTTAACTGACACATAGATATTGAAGGACTCCCTCTCCATTCTGGAAAGCCCTTTACTTCCTTAACTTTGATCTCAGCTAAAGGCCCTTAGAAACCTGACAGTGTGACTGTGATTACAAATAGCTTCAACTTGTGGTAAGTAATATTTAGGAAACCTTCCCAATTATAACAGTAGTGAAGCACTAGAATAAAAAGCTTACCAGAAGGATTAGAAAGGATGTGAAATTTCCTTTGCTAGCTACCTTTAAGAACAAATTTGACTGTTGTTTATATTCCACCTTGAGATAGTGCAGGCTTATCTAATCTGCATTGTTCAAGATGGGTGAACTGAATGACATCCTGAAGTGTCTTCCAGCCCTATCTTTGAACAATTTCTCTTTAATAAATAAATAACTTTCTCTAATCATCTAATACAACTCTACTTTAGTTCATTCCCAGTGTCCATCCAAAATGTGTGAAAATCAAAAGCTGTTCTTTTTTGATTGCCAGATTTATAAACTTCCCTTATGATAGCAAATGCAGGCATTTTCCTCTATTCCTGGACACCAACACTGACAAAAAGCTCTCGGAATTAAGATCTTAGCTCAGACTTGATGACCATTTATTTACTGTTTGAATTCAAAAATTCTCACTGATATGGCTTTCTAAGGCCCTCTACTCAGAACAGATGGGTTAGAACTAAGGTTTAATACATAAGGCTAAGACCTGCACGTCTATTCCTAGTCCTAAAACTAGGACAGACTCATTCTGTGTCCTTGAGAAAGTCACTTAAGCTTTCTCAGTTCCTCAGTTTCCCCAGAAAATGCAATTGACTGTTTCTATTGCATGGACATATTAGAGCAGACTGCTGACAGAAAGAACAGAACTTTTCCAGGAGTATCTGAGCTCTCACAAAGGATTTGTTCTTACCAGATTTCTAGCATAAGTTTGTGAATTTCAGACACTTGAAAACTTTAAGGAACTCAAGAGCTTTATCAAAGTGTAGGTACTATGAGATATCTAGAACTTAAGAACAAAATTGCTGGGATTGATACCAATTTCAAGAGGACATGTTTGAATGCCACCAGAAATTCAAAATTATAAAAATGGAATGACATTTTGAACGGGAAATTGTAGGCAATAGTGGACTCAAAAGAAGAAATCTTTAAAGACCATGGCTGCCCCTCTACATCTGCAATTGTAAATCAGTTGAGGTGGGATGAAGCAGCTTGAGCTGGCAGAATTTAAGGACGTAGTAACTATTCCATTACTGCTACATCATGGCATTTTTACAGTAGCATCATCTAAGAGCCACTGATGGAAAAAACTGACCAAGACTTGCTCAAGGGAGTAATCTTTGAAGGGAGGAAGAGAAGAAACCTTCAGCGTCGGTGTATAGAGGCCAAAAAAAAAAGAAAAAAAAAAAAAAAAAGAAAAAAAAAGGAAAAAAAAAATCACATAGATCAGTTTTATTTCTTATGGCTCTCCTGAGATGAAAGCCGTGGAGGCAGAGCACTGCTGTGTTCCCCAGAGCACTAAGTCTGTAACTGCAGTAGACAATGACTGCAGAAATGTTTTTCAGAAAAATTTCTCATTCTTCTTTTAACTGACCTTTGGGTCTTTCTATCAAAGTGGTCTGATTCCATAATCTCTCAGAGGGAAGAGATAGAAGTTGGGCTGGAAAATATGAGGTTCAAATTCGGGCAACGTAATAAAAAAGATGCAATTGTGTACCGGATTTCAATTTCCAGCAACTATGATGCCATTGTTTTAGAGATCACCCAAAATTGTTCAGCAGCATTTAAATTAAGACCTAGTCCTAAATGCCAAATACAGTATAAGGCTGGCTACTAGCTCTTTTTATTAATGCAGACTGTCACCAGTGAGGCTGATTTCCCTGCCTTGCTCTGTCTTTACAATGAGGCTTAATAAATACTGACAGCGATTACACAGAAATAAGATTTTAAACAGGCCCAATTCAATCCTCAGAATGGATAAGATGCCTAATAAATATGCTACAGCCCTTACAGAGAAGGCTGATTCTGAAATATGGCCTGTCTCAGGTGAAAGCTGTGACACTCTGGATACTTTCAATACTGTGACGTAAGAGATTCTTGTCTGAAATTCTCTTCCTTGCCTGAACCCAAATTACAGCCTTTAAATTCTGGTTCATGAGAGCTGATATGTCCTCTGCTGAGAGCTGCAGTCTCTTTATGCTCCCTGTGGATTCCTCCATTTCCAGGAAATTCACAGTCGGACAATTACCTTTCTAGACACTTTTTACCACCAGAGACACGGATCTCATACAAGATCCAGGGAAATCTTCACAGGAAAGAGGGAAGGTACTTCAGTTTTCTTTACTGTGATTTTTTTACCACTTGGATGTTATACTTATTTTGTTACTAGTCTTTTAAATGGTATTCTTTGTCATGGTGAGGATACTTGTAATAGTCATGAAAAAATATTTCTCTCATTCACCAGAAGCACTGTTTTCAGGAACTGTTTATATAATGGCATGTGTAAATAGTGTTGCACACCTTTTTTGAAAAACAGCTGCAGTTGTACATGCAAATGACATCACTGTGCATGTATAATAGAGAATTATGTATATGATGGGCAATTTTCACATACACTTCTATCCAATTCCTTGTATCTACATCTTAGAGCATTTGAATTAGGTACAAAATTGTGCACTCATTCTCTGAATTATCATATCTTTCTTATACATAAAAAATATTATTAGTAATATAGGAACAAGATTTAATTGCTAATCCTTAAGTACATTTGATGGCTAGCAGGAAACCTACAAACTGAGGAAAGCGAAGCCTGGGAAACTGTTGGAGGCTAAGTTATCATTAAGCAGTACACATTATAGTGCAAATATTAAGTAATAAACCCAGCTGACCTTCAGTTTACTGATAATTCAATCTGACAGGAATTTCCTGGTATGGCTGGCAAGGTGACAGTGATTTATTTTAGCAACAAAACCTGAACTCCTGATTTAGGGCTGTATTGAATTCAGGTTTTATAATATCAAACAGAGGGAGTAGGGAGGAGTAAGAACTCACTTTTATAGTTAACTGAGACACATCTGACATTGCTTAAAACCATGAATTATAGAAGTCATTAAAAAAAAAACAGTGGGAGGCTTATTGCTTGAATGCTCAAGCAACTCAAATAACAAAAATTGATAGCAAAGATAAAATAGCAACTAAACAAAGAAACCGAAAATAATGAGGAATGTCAGAAATAGGAGAAATTTTCCACTGGAAAGAGGCTGAAATCAAGAAATCCTCATTTAGGAAAGCAGAAAAGTAAGAAACGCTAGCACTAAACCTGAACAAATACCCACAAAACTTTCTGAAGTCCTATGTCTGTGAGTGCATAAATTGCTTTCTCTGTAATTTCAATGTTTGAGTGACTAATTTTGCTGAGCTTTTAGCAAATGAATTAGACATCCTAGAAGGTAGGCAAATTTCACTGAGGAAAACAAGCTATTCCTCATGCAATGTACATCCAAGCAAGAAAGAAAATCCAGTCAAAATTGTTAAGTGGAAATATTCACAAGGAGAAATATCTGTTCAAAGGTGATGTTTAGAATAAGATTAATACTTTTTGATCTATATTTTCTGAAAACAACTTTAAATTTTTGAAGTAGAATTCTTAGAATACCTTTCACTTGTAACAAAGTATTTCTTATAACAGAATTTTTAAATATAAAGTTCTGATGTATGACTGCATCTATTTTTCAGAGCCTACTTTTCATACTCTTGATTTCATTATTCTGACTGCAGTGGTGTTTTTCCTTTATTACATCAGTTACCTGTGAAGAAAGTAAAGCCCTGTATGGGACTGAAACTGTGTGTCAATGTACACAGGTTTCATAAAACTTAAGCAATATCTGCACAGGTACCTGTGTGTGTATGTAACTATATCTCACACAGTTTTGCATTACTTCTATACACGTTTCACTGTTCCATTCTGTCCCTTTACTGCATAAACAAGAGTTAGGCATATGCATACACCTGAATTTTACCAGTGTTATTTGCCCAGATCCCTGTCCAGAATGGAATGAAGTGCCTCGGCATCTGTACTTTTTTATTGCACCAGTAGACGCCTCACCAACATGTATTTTGAGACAGTCCCTCCACACAGCCTGTCCTAATCATCTAAAAGCCTAAATCCAAGCAGCCAAAGGGATTTGTGTAGTATGTTAAACCTTTAATACAAGCCAAATGCTGTGTCAGCACCAATTCTAGTTATTCTCTTTGGTGCTCTTAGATACACATGGTGAGACTTCATTCCCATCATGTTTATAGTTTCAGCATTGCCTAAGGGGATTATAAAAACTAGTCGTGCTTGTGTAATTCTTGTGGCACGGCTAAAAGAATAGCCCTGAACTCTGAGAATGATCTCTGGATGTAAAGCAATAATGGGCTATCATTCATTCCTTTCTTTTCTGGCTACATTAAATAACACTTTGATATTTAGACATAATTCAAAATACACAGATGCTGAGTGAGAAAGAAAGAGGGAAGTTCACTCAGTGTGATTGGAAATTCAAAAACAAAGATAAGGATACAAAAAATACCATCCTACACCCTGCTCCTCCCTGATTTGTAATTTGTTGAAATTGCCAAACCTCAAAAACTGCATAGCTTCTCTCAGAGATGGTAGCCCCTGAGAGGTGGGCAGATTAATTTCTGAACATGAAGGTGTCATATATATTTCATTGAGATAGAAAAAGAAGATCAAATGAGAGTTTAGGATGACTTGGAGTTGGCAAGGTGGTACAAGACAGGATTTTATACTGCTTTTTCAGTTTTACAGTGTAGCTCTTCAATAACTGCCATTGACAAAAGGTACTATTTAATGTGAATAACTGTTTATACTGTAACATAGAAACAACACCATTTAGTGGCATTTAAACAATCCAACTGACCATTTAATTTTTTGTCATAAGAGATGGAGCATGGAGATGGAGAAGGAACGGTCTGGTAACTGGGGCAGATGTCTTCTGATTTTGAAGACATCTACTTCAGACTTTACCAAAGACTTTGCGGTTATATCTAGCAGTGGTTATATGTCATAGTTGGTACACTGTCCTAGTCACCAAATTACTCATGAAGTCCCTTGCACACTTGTGTTCTTCCAGTGGAAACTTGCAGCTCCCATGACAGCTGGTGGTCAGCAGGGTGAACACTTAACTGGACCAGGGACTCTGAAACATTCCCAGATACACTAGTTCAGGTTTAGTTCAATGTTCCAACACCTCATTTCCCTCTCCCCAATTCTGTATCTCAAATGTAAGAATAACAATTCTGTTCTCCTTTATGTCAGAGTGGTAAGGATACATTAATTAAGATTGATAAAATAACAAGCAGGTGGTCCTTCTTTACCCAAACCAGAATAAATGAGTAACAGTATATTAGGTAAGTATAGCCCGAAGACAGTCTCTAAGACAAGTCTCTTCTTGTGTAATTAATATGGTCAGCTGCTTTCTTAGGAGTGACTTAGGGTTACCTATGACAAACTTCTCTTTCTTCTGTCCCTATTCAGGAAACACATAAGCACATGTCTGTATTTTTAACTACATACTCAAACACACACTTCACCTAAAGCATACGCTTAAGCCTATGAATTTTTTTAGAAATGCACCTCGTACTGCAAAGCTGATGAATAAAAAACAATTGGCTTTTGATGTCAGGGCATGGGGAGGGCCAGCTGCTCCCTGAGGAGCAGGGCAAGGGCCTCACCAGCCAGGGCCCAGCCCCACCATGTCTGTGCAAGGTGACCAGGGCAGACGCAGAGACGGTGGCCAGGTTCAACCAGGCATCCAAATCACCAGGCAGGGTCACAGTGATGAGGACGGGCCAAAGCCAGGCCAGGATGCCAGGCCACAGGTAGGGCCAGGATCAGGCCTGCTGAGGGAAACGCATGTCAGACAGCCATGGCCAGGCTGGGCCATGGAGGTGGGGATGTGCTCAGGCCAGGCTGGGGTGTCAGCCCACAGGTTGGGCCCATCTCAGCAGGCCCCATGTCTAGGACGGGCAGGGCTGTGGTGGAGCTGGAGATCCACCCTACTGCAGCATCGCTCGGGCAAGGAGTCATGGTCCTGAGCTGAGCTGACATGGGACTCCTGGTCCCGTGATGAGGGGCTGGGGGAGGCTGCAGGGGAGGCTGGTGGGGCTGGTGGGGGCTGTTGTTGCCCTCAGGGCCCTGACACGACTTGAGAAGTCCCTATCCTGTCATTGTGCTGTGAAAATTAAAGAAAACCCTAAAAGCTAGGCAGGATTTTTTAAAAATATAAAGTAACAGCTTGTTTTCTTTTAATTGAAGTCCCGTAAATGTTTTGACATCTCTTTCTGAGTTTCTCTATTTGGAAAATAGTGATTACAGAGATACTTTTAAATTTTTGCAATATGACATGGAAAATTTGAGGGGACCTTCTTTTTGATTATGGCTTCTGAGTAAGGGAAATCAGGAATTAGTTCCAATGATTTTGTTTTAGTATATAATTTTACTATATGGGCAAAATGCATACTTACACAATACTTAGTGATTTACAACTTTAATCATTATAGTGATAGCTAAAGGTTGCCAAAAGATAAACATTATGATGCATTTATTTCATCCCAGTATACCGTTAGAACTCAAGCACTTTTCACACACAGGACATGTAAGGTAATTTTTTACTTCAGTTTAACACTTGAGATTTTAAAAAAATATTTACATTGAAACATAACTGGAACAGCTGATAGTGGATCTTAAAAATGACAGTATTCTCCTTGAAAAAAAAAAATCCTGTCTTTTTTATTTCTTGACATTGTACATGAAAGACTCATGTCTAGATCTAATATCTTATAAGACAAAAAGGACCATTCTCATTAGATGCCATATTAATGACTATTTTGCATTCTAACAAATCTGTGGCCCCCTAGGATTTCACAGCTGTCACTCTGCAGAACTTCATGGTTACCTGGAACTTCATTAACAGGAATGAGACCCTTGTGCTCTAAAATCACAAATAGTTGTTACTGAATATAAAGAAACAACATTATTACTGTTACAAGTAAAGGAGCAAGAAAACAATGACAAATCTGAGTTCTGTGTGCATCTAATCATGCCTAGTGAGTATCTACACTAGCTAGATTCATTATTGAATGAAATAGAACTGTATATACTAAGAATAATATTGTAACAGACAGAGTTTGAGATCTTAAGATGTCATTTAAAAGGAGGATTTGTTTTGCTTTTTGTAATCCTCAGGCCCACAAAAAGGATTTGAATGGATTTTATTAAACGCATTTACATCTTTCAGCCCAAATTTATATTGTTGCATAGTCAGGACGTGATTTAAATCCTCTGGCAGAGGAAATCAACCATGGCAAAAAATCTTGATTTACCATTGCTTGGCTGGGCAGGACACCCCCACAAAATGACTGACAGTGAAAAAACTTCAAATTATCAAATACAAATTTGTTTTGCAAATCAATTTTGGAATGCCTAGTTAGAGCTGTGGTAAGCAATTATTGCTTTAAACTATTTAATTTTAAATAATTTATGTTTACATGCAAATCAAAACTGAATTAGCTGGTTGTTCATAGATAATTTTCTTCTCTACTCATACAAATGGTGATCAGAAAGTGAGAAAGAAAAAAGAATGAGACAAGACATAAGACATATTATACTTGCTTTCAAAGTAATAAACACCTTGGAAGAAATTAAAAGTTCAGCCTTTTTTAATCATTTACTATGTATTTTCTGTACTAGCCACACTTACCCTCACTTCTATATAACTTAATAAAACCCTCAGAATGAAGAAGTGGTGGTCACTCCAAATGACTGTGTGTATGAAACAGGCACAAAAAGGCAAAACTGATTACACAATAGAGGACGTGGCAGATTTTGGATGGATGGAAGTTTTAAGTTCACATGAAAAAACCCCATAACTAGCCTCTTTGTGCCTATACTGGAATTCATATTTCATATATGTAGGAGAGAGAGAATAAAACAGGAAGCCCTTTGACTTGTCAGAACTATTCTCCAATTTCTATATTTCATTTATTTTTCTTGAAGAGTCTTTTCTGTTCTGATCTTGAACAGTCATGGTTATTTTTTGTGCAGTGCACGTTGAACAACTTGACCTAATCAAATCACAGTGTATCAAAACCCAGTGTCTAAATGAATGCTACCAAATTCACTAACCCACCTTGTAGATGAGGAACAGATTCTAAATCTTTTTATTTAAATTATTTTCTAAGAGTGTCATTGTCCCAACAGGGACAGCCTACAGCTCAAAATTGTAAACACTTATAATTGTTTCTTGTGCTTCTGAAATGACAGTCCTGAACAATGGATTGTCTGTACAAAACCCAGCATCACTACAAGCTTTTCTCCTAAGTAGCTACTTATGAAGTGCCATGGTCTAAAAATGCCACTTCTGCAGGGTATAGAATCATTGATTTTATAAGCTATTTCCACCCCCAGTCTTTTGCCTGACTATGCTAAAGTGAGTAACAATCAGTTTTGGTTACCCTGGTGTGGTCTGAAAGTCAAACATTATTTCCTTAGCAACTGTTTTCAAAACTATCAAATCCTGTCCTAAAGCAACCATCTGGGGGTATCTTTCTGCTTCTTTCTGATCTGAGCTGATTTAAATTGATGATCAAGCTGAAACCTGTTTCACATTCCTTACAGCAGATATAAAGGAACAGGATGATTTTTATTTTATTGAATTTTTTATTACTGCAGTGTGTCGGATTTTCACACACGTGTGATAAATTAATGTTGTATCTAACCACAGCTATGGCAGCACCTAGATACATTCCCACTCGAACTAAAATTTCCCATGATTGTATAGAATAAGTTAAAGGAAAGTCTGTCTTTCTCTTCTATTTTCCTACTGCTTGTATCACTATTTGATAATATGTGTAAGGTTCTCTGCACCTAGAGGCGATACTAAAAACCAGATAACAAGTTTTACCAAACATGAATTTCAATGCAACATCTTAGCACTGACCTCATATGCTGTTGTATTAGTTACATCAATAAGCAGAACATCTCAGAGTCAAGTGTTTTATACATTTTGGTTTTCTGCGTTTTTTTTCTGGATAAAAAGTTATCATCTGTCCTTTATGCTGCATTCTAAGAATCAGCATTTTTTAAAAAAAAGTCCATGAAAACATGGGTCCTAAGGTATGTCTTGTTTCTTCCAAGAAAAACACCAAAAAGTGGAGAACCTGACGATACATTTTAAGAGCTTTTTCAAACTAAAGCATTATCCAGACAAGACAAATGGGTGTATTTGCACTTATAGACTAGGAGATGCATGAAAGAATCATAATACAACATAATTATACCTTTGTCCATAATAGCTTTGCAAATGCATTTCTTTCCTGACTGTCATTGCCCTCTGTTATTCTGCACCCAGGCAGCTGTGTACATTAATGCTAACTTACTGAATTTACCTTCAAAGCAAAAACTACCATTCATACTGAACTCTGCACAACAAAGGATAGTAGTTGGAAAGGTCACAAAATTCATTTTCTCTAAAGACCTAAGCATGTATCCAAATATGAGAGACTACTGCATTTGATTTTCTCCTCAGGTATTTTTTTCCATCAAAAGGGCTAAATAACCACATCTCTAACCATTCATTCTGACAGGCCTTTAATAAATGCATACAGATGAGGGAACAAATGGCAAAGAAGAGATTTAAGAAAATACTTTTTGAAGGAGTACTATTTATTTCATAGTCTTTGAAGAGCATTTGACAGCAATCCGCAACACATGGCAAGCCTAACTAGCAGAGTATAAAGAGAGCAAAGTGGTCCTGAAAATATGACTGGAAAGGAACAACTGTAAACTTATGAAGGTTGACCTT
The DNA here is from genome assembly GCA_947846985.1 of Fratercula arctica. Taxonomy (NCBI): domain Eukaryota; kingdom Metazoa; phylum Chordata; class Aves; order Charadriiformes; family Alcidae; genus Fratercula; species Fratercula arctica. The sequence goes on along the minus strand of CANTUZ010000005.1, from coordinate 49,333,058 downwards.
TAGCCAGTAGATTCAGTCCTGGTGGCAAAGAATAGTTATTCTTTAGAAGGAACTGGGTAAAAATGGTTCATACATTTCTTCACAAAAGTATGTAAATATATTTGTAATTACAATGAGAAGTGAAGAAACTTGAGGGCTTTGATTATAAATAAACCACAACAAAGAAGTCTCTTAAAAAGTACAGATCACATTTCAGATGGACTAAGATGTGTGGAACACATACCACAATACCGAAGCTAATTCTCAGTTCTTGTCCACAAATGGCAAAGTTCTAAATAGCTATCTTTCTGAATAGCCTTATTTTGTATCTGCTTCTCCTTAGGTTAGGTTATAAATCAAATATAATACATGCAAGAATCTTTCATCTCCTCTCCCCCAGACTTCTATCATCCTTCTTGTTCTATCAGAGAATGTTGGGGTTTTTTTAATACAGAAACACAACATTGCATGATAGTCAGCCTACTGGACAGTAAAACCTCTAGGAACTTCTATAAGGGTTTATTGTTGCCATAGTGAAGATGCTGTGCATTACCTGAAAAACTAAAGAAGTTAAAACTCCTTTTGCTTATAACACATAAGGTGAAAGAAGACAGGCTGCATTCGAAAGCAGTCAGTCTTCCCATTGTCACATTGACCCTTCAGTCTATAGTTTTTACTAAGTCCTGCAAATTGCTTCAGTTCTGCATTGGTGTCAAAAATCAGCTCCTTAAAGGGAGGCAGGGAGATTGAAGAAACACGCTTAAAAAAAAAATTAGGAACTGCTTATTCCCATAGCCAGTAAATCACCAGCTTCCAGTCTCTGTTTTCACACGCACAGACACACCCTGCAGGCAAGAGGCAGGCAGCGGTTGTCGGTTGGTGATGGATTGTGATTTGGAAGCATATTGTTTTCCAACCTTTAAGTTTAAGTCCGTAATAACAACAGCTTTTAATTCCTGCCTTATTACAAGTGGCAGTGTGTTGTATCACTCATTGGGTTTAGACCCTTTAGCACTGCTGCGAGATTTGCTGAGTGAGTTGGGGTTTTATGCTGCTTACTAGGTGTCTCTCAAGTCATCAGCCAGATACTTCCTGGCACTATTCCCTCAACAGGGCTAATGAATCATGACAGTTCATCTCAAATTGCCCAGCTCAAACATTTAAATGTCCACCACGATCTACCAATGAACCCATCTGACTGCCATTGGGGATCAGTGGGAAATTTATTAATACACATAAGATTTGTCAGCATGTCAGGCTTAATATATCACAACAGCTGAGACAATACACTTGTGCTTTCCCCCCCGCTATCCTGCGGTGAGAGAAGAGCACCAGCAATGTAATATCACCAGGGAGTGCAGCGGTACCATCGGTTTTGGTGCATCTCACTCTGTATTCATCCACTTCCTTATGTGGTATTTTGAAGAGAAGTTTCTTTCAGCAGAGAAGTTTGAAGCTTTGCAAGAAGTGAAATAAATTTTTTAAAAAGTATCTTTCAGAAGTATTTAGGAAATTTATAGCATCCTAATTAATAAACACAATACTCATCTGCTTCCCTCTTCTATACTTGAACCATGATAGAACAACATGAACTATTAACAAGTCTTTAGCTCAATTTGCTAATGCATTTTTTTTCAGTCAGAGAATCTAAGTATTACTAACTTGAAGTGGCTGAAGGACAAAATGAAATGGCCTAATATGTAGCTCCATGTGGCTACATTTTTTCCCCCCGAAGCTTCCAGAAGTAATTTGGGATAAAGACCTTTTCATGTTGGAAGCGCATTACTTTGGTGCAATCTATATATAGTCAAATAGTCTGTACTACGAACTATTACTAATAATTGAAGACACACGCTTTATTTCCAATAGAAATGAAAAAATCAGTTTCCTCAGGAGAATCTACTGTTACCAAATGAAAATCACTTTTTTTCTCTTAAAGTAGGGGCAATAAGCAGTAGAGAGAAACTTTTTGATAACAGAAATGTCTCTGGAGACACATAATGGGAAAGAAGGCATGTTACAGCTCATTTACTTATAGCAGTTATGTGTGAAATTGTAGATGACTAAAATAGAATATAATTCTTTGAAAAAGGCAGCAGCAAAAGGATTTGGAAATCTATCCCAACAGAATTGCTCTTTGAGTTAATATTTTATGGCTCAATATTAAAATAATTATCCACATTATTGATCCTGCCGATGTGGTACGTGCATCCAAACAGCACCAAGTAATATTCTTAGTCTTCTCCAGAAGAGTAAACCTTGGAGTAGATTTCTTTAACATGTGAAGGGTTATGATGAGGATTTCTTCAACCAGCTTGCAATTCATTTTCCCTTATGTCAGCAATAGCACAAAAGCTGGAAAAACATTGTCAAAATGAGAAAATGATTGTGTAAGATTTGTTTGCTGTTATCAGCCCCTTCTTTCAGTCACTCCTTCAACAAACTGTCACAAGTTTTATATTCAGAGAAAGTGCCTTCCTGTGCAGTGATAGTGTGCTTTTGAAGTACAACCCTCACTTAATGCAGTTTACCTTGTATTGGTTCACTTTGCAGAGAAATTCAGATACTTTTGGTAGGGAGCTAAACCAGAATCTCTGATTTGAGTACGCACCAAATATTCTCCAGCCCTTCCCAGGGACAGCAGGGTCACAATCAAAGACTGGTCTTTTGGATAGTTTCAATCCATATGCATGGTGAGGATGACTGATCCAGCAGAAAAGAATAAATCTAGACCCAGGTAAGATTCCTAAACAACCCGTAATGTTGGTGTAGGGGCCTCAACACTTTCTATTTTGTCTACTGTTTTACTGCTACTGCACCAAATTACTAGCTAATACAGATTACATCACCGCGAGTTACTTTTTTGGAACTCATAACAATGTATCGTGAACACCTGCTGTCATCTCAGAATGTGTCAGAAGACATTCATTTTCATCCTCAGTTCCAGCTGCTCCTAAGGAAAGTTATCTTTCTCCCATGGAAGAAGGTAGCTCTGTTAGGAGGGCAAAGGTAGCAGTAATGAAAGAATTCCCAGCCTAGACTTGTATTTGCAATCATTTGAAAGCTTATTTCAAAACATGGGAAACTTCACTACCTTACTGAGCTTTAGAATTCATTTATATCCTTTTCCTTTACTTTTTTCCTCTCATTTCTCTTAGTTATCCCCAGAAAGCACTATTTTCTCAAACAGCAGGACCCTCCTGCCTGTTTCTCCTTGATGGGTAAAGCCCTCCTTTTCCCCCTCACCACAAGTGTGATCCTACAGAGCGCACTCCATAGCTGAATCAATGTATTAACTGAAAAATTTACACATTGCCTTGAAGAGTCAGTGATCTAACAGTTTTTGTCTCTAACCTAGTCCGAGAGACAGTACATTCCTGAATGTGCGTTAACATTATTCAGCTTCTTTTCTTGTAAGAGAGTTGGTCTGATTTCACATTGCATCAACACTAAAAGTCAGTGCAACTGGACGTGCCCTGTAGGAGGTACTTGCTAGGTATTGGAGACCGTTCTTGGTAGATAAGTGATTTTTAGTTCTAGAGAAACTAGTTTAGATTGGTTTAGTTTGGTGAAAAGTGCTGGATCTGCATTCATGTGTAATTAACTATTTCTTCCTCTGCTAAATTTACAGCACAATGATAAAATGATCCTAGCCACTATTCCAATGGGCTCGTTTACAATAGTGAGACCCTAAAGTCAACAAGCATATCTTTAAATCCTTTTAAAGCCAAAAGAAATATTTTTTTAACAAAAAATTGGTATATTTTCATCAATTTGACCCCTAACCAATGCCAACTAAGTAGTTACACATTTTTTAAGGAAGGCAGATTTTGTTATCAATTACTATTGAGAACAATGGAAGGGAATATATGAAAAGTAATTAGTAGCTATGTTTCCATGAAAGTAGCAGTCAGGCAGAGAAGACAGTTGTCTCGGCACAATCAAAACATGAAGAAAGAAAGTAATAGAGATTACTGTGTGAGACTAAACTAAATTAAAATCTACGGAAAGAAAGATGAAAGTACATGTAACTCCATGTATAAAGGACAAAGATGTGAGGAGTTGCAAAGCTGGGATTCTCCTCAACAAATTAACTGACAAAAGATCAAAATCTATATACATCAACACTCATGCAGAACACTGACCAATTCAGCTACAAGATGGGCACAATGCACTAGATTTAGTGTATTAGCTATTAATGAATAAAGTAGCTCACGAGGAGGAAAACCTGAATTAGGTAAGTATTCCACGCAAACTAAGCATATATATCATATACATACACATGTATGTACACATCTGTATACATACATATCCCTCTCAATGGAAGAAATTATTTGTCTTTCAGAATACAATCCCATGGATTATTTTCTTCTTGCTATTATAAATAAATCTGCATATTCTCAAGTCTTGATTATCAGTAGGGTATTGCTTCAAAACCCTTCACATAGGTGTTAGCTCAAATTATGTCCACATCTTGTCAGAAACTCAATCATTTCTACAGCTCCGTTAAAAATTTGGTGATCTACTTCATGCAAAACAGTTAGATTGCCTTTTCTACTAAAGCTAATACATCATATGAAGTTATCAATGACATTTTAAATGTCTGGCTTCTCTATCTGCAGTTCCTTGCTGTAAAAATTGTGGTACCTCCTGTCCTTTCCAGGCACTGGACCCAGTATGGGTTCTGATTCTTCTTACTGCTGTAGGACTGCTGCGTTCACTCTGGAACTGCCTGTCTCTTTTCCAGATCCATAAGTAAGCCCTTGTACCTGTCACTGCAGCTACAGCACCACATCAGAATGGCTACATTCATTGGTGAAAGTTATGAGCCACAACTACTTATAAATTCATACATACAGAAAAAACCAGAACCATGATTTCCAAAAACATGAGTGATAAATGGTTCCTCTAAAAAAAAAAAAAAAAAAAAAAAAAAAAAAAAAAAAAAAAAGAAAAAAGAAATAGAAGACCTTCTGTGGTCTCAGCCTGTTATGTGTTAAGTTATAAGGAGAACAAGCTCATGCTGGTTTTCACTTCATTCTAGTACTTATATATCTCACTGATATTGGCTGTTTACCATTCTGACAAGACATTCTTACCTGTCCATTCAGGAAGAACTCTATTTTCATATCTCAACTATGAAAGCTCAAAAATATTTAATTCAATTCTCCACTGAAGCCAGTATCAGAGAAAAGTTTGAATAATGTATGTGCCTTTAATCGATGGCCCCATTGCTTCTTCAGTCCTGTCTCTACCTTGCTTTTGTTTTCCTGTAGTATTTTGAATCAGAATGGATTATGCATAAGGGACCTTTATACAGTGCAAGCTATTTGAGAATTTAAACAAATTCCTCTAGCTTAATTAGCCTTCTCCTGAGGTGATAAATGCCATTTTTGATGTTGCAAAGGAGGTTTATGACCATACTAATGACTGACATTTAACCATATTTTTCCTGACTTGCAGTGGTAAACATATAATTTCCCTGACTTCACTAATATAACTAAGTGGTAACTCATTACAGACCCTGCAGGAAAGGTTATGAGAGGAATAGCAGCTTTGCTACATTTGCATACCCGAGACACACAGCTACTGACTGTGCGTGTTAAAGCTTGTTACAGCTTCTTCAAGACTCTAAACAGGGAAAATCCTTAATTGATAGAACACCTAAGAAATTCTTAACACTGCTACTCTGCTTGGGTGGAAATCTATCATGAGAAAGCAATTTTAAAAGTATGGAGCAGATGAATAATTCAGTAAAAAGATGTCAGTAACTTAACAGACAATGCAAGAATTTACTGGGTTTTTTGTTATTTTTTACAGATTTTCAGAAAAACTGCTACTGTCAATGAAAAAATTCTTAATCTGTATGGATACAGGCATTAAAGTTCAAACGTACTGCACATTTCACTCTAAGAACAAGTTCTATATTGTCCTCAATGTGATCAGTGTTTTTGAAACGTTGTCATCTTTCTGAGAGGACAGGTCTACCTGTCCCTCTGCTGACAGTATGCTGTTTTAGCACTGAAGTGCTGCAAACTGAAAGATCATACGAGGCAGGTCTTTTTTCAGAACAAATGCATTCATAACATGGGCGTGGCAGTTAAAGATGATTGTGCTTTTGTTTATTTCTGGTCAAATTCCTTACAACATTAGAATCTACAAGTTGTTAATATGGTTTCTTGCTATAAAATGCTAGTGAAAATACTTGTATTGTGGATTAATTTCTTGGTTTTTTCATTGTGATACTTCATTTTGGTAAATTCTACCAGTAACTTTAGTAAATCTGCATTTACAAGAGATGCTTGATAATCAAATATGGTATAGCAAGCCTTATTAGAACATTCTTCATTCCACTTCTGTCCTTGCTATTTTGCTGTCCCTTTTGATGTGAAGAACCACATCTATTTCTGTAGCATTTGCAAGGTTCGGCCAACCTTGCAAATGGTGATTGAGACTGATCAGCTGATCAAATCCGGATCAAGACTGATCAGAAACTTTCTTAGGGTTTTCAACTCAGATATAACTTCCATATGTGTGTGTCCCTCTATTCCCTACCACTATCCTTTTTCAGGACAGTAACATTTTAAGGAAAAAGACACTGCGATTAAGGAGTTATATTCCTTTTGCTTTATTCCCCAGTTTCATTGCCTTTGAAGAGTCCCCTCTTTCTCAGGAAGATGAAGGGTTTTTCCTGATAATGAGGAACACTTACTTCAGGAGCTGGAAAAGAGTCTTAAAATCAACTCTAGACCTTAACTGCTTCAGGAAGCATTTGCTGCCAAAACTTTTTGTTATGAAACCACTTGATCTTTGAGTATTGTGATACTTGCATGTTTCAATTTTTGGATGTTAAGAGGCAATCCAAAATCACACATTTCTATGCTGAAAGTAGAGTTTGTTCATAAGGCTTGGTACCACTCTAAAATTAGAAATATTTTTACCTTTCAGAGCAGCAGCAAATTTTGTGTTTGGTATATAAGATGTATTTGTAAGAATATTACAAGCAATTTTTAAAGATTGCTTGCCTAAAGCATTTTAAAAGAACTAGAAAATGAATGATCAAGTTAATGCTTGGATGCAGAATACATTTTTGTAGTGAATTATTTAAGGAAGTAAATGGTCCTTTAATTGAAGTACAAGTTTTGCAATTCCTTTTGGCTAGTAACTTCTGTTATTGAATCTTTATTAGCAGGCTGATTTACACATTTAATTAATCAAATTTTATTAATGTTATATGAATCTACACCATTGGCTGTCAATTCTCAGGCAAGTGTTCTATGTGCATACCTTAGTTTCATGTATTGCAGTGAGATAATACAGGGAACTGAGGAGCTCAAGCTTAAATGGAGTATTCACTAGATTCCTTTGAAAATGAAAGCTGAAAAATGTAATAAGGATTCTTACAAATTCCTCTCACTAGGACATTAAAGAAATACATAAGGTACTGTCACAGGTGGGAAAATGCCAGAGACAAAGAAAAAGTTAGTAATACATTGATAGCTTTGTGATATCTCGATGTTAGCCTTTAATAATTAAGTTTTCATATTTTACCTTTTTTGTATTTGTTATTGATTAATAATTTTGAAAAAATTCTGAAATATTAAATGAGACAAAATGTGAACATGTATTATAAATATTATAGTACCATTCTTTAATACAGGTATTTTTGGCTAGAATGCGTTTAGATCCCATTAGAAATTAAAAAAAAAAAAACCAAACCAACCAACAAACCAGCAAACCAAAACAAAAAAAAAAACCTCAAACCTGAGATGGATGTAGTTACCTAAAAATAAATACATAGTAATGGAGAAATTTAGGTGACAAGGATAATTAGAATGCCAGAAAAACCTCTTATGTGACGGGAAAATTAAAAGCTTGGTGTTATAGTCTTGTGAAGAGTCAAAGAGGAGGGAGCCCAGTATTTCTGAAGAATGTTACAGAGCAGATAGTGCAGACTGAGCACACGCCCACCATAGCACAATGTTAAGGTGATGTTTAAAGCAAGAAATTCAAAGCTGATGTATAAATAAGGGCTTTTTGTTTTCGTTTTTGCTTTTCCACAAAGTCTACATTAATCCATTATCAGAATACCAGCTGTTGTCAGAAAGGTCCTTTTTCCCTTCTTTTTTAGCAGAAAATGGAAAGAATTAGAGGAAGCTTAAAAAATTCTTTTAATCACTTTTCGTAACAGTGAAAATCTCTTCTACTTAACATGGCTTAAAGCTACTTTATAATTCACCTGGGCTTCACACCCTCCCTCACAAAAAAAGAAAACAAACCCCAATTGTTTGTTGCAAGTTTTTTATGGCTCATTATACAAATTTTTGTAAATCAATTCTTTGATTTAGTTTTGGAATTTATGTGTTTCAGAGGCTTCTAAATTCTTGGGGAAAACAGTCTCTGCCTTTGTTTTTCTACCCAGCTGAACTCAGTGTATGAGCAACATGTCATTTCAGTTTCAAGAGATTTTAGAATTGGAGCCTCAGTGCACTATTTAGTACAATTCTTTGTGCCGTCAGATTACATAGCTATATGAATTTAGTCTGGATCAAGTGCAGACATGCAGCAGCATTTCTACCAAATTTCCAGAACACAGGGTGTGGACTTGATTCCAGTTTTTAGGTTGACTTTATGACTGAAAGAATAAAGTGTTGTATCCATGAACTGTATACCAGTTCTATACAAAGCTTGTCACACGAGGTTAATCTACTAATACTTTAAAAAAAAAAAAAAAATCTGAACTGTCAGATGGAGTTTATATTGAAGTAATAGATTTTTTTTTCCTCATTGTGTCAGTTGTGCATTTGATCTAACACCGAGAATTTGAAGGCTGGTTGTTTCATTAGGCTGTGGCTAGTGTTATAACCTGAATAGAATTCGGCTTATTCTGCCACTCCTGTGGTAGCTTTGGTTTGTATCTGTCACAGTTCTTAGAACAGTGCCTGGGAATTCTGAGGAAGAATGCTCGAGCTGAGGAACTTGTGGGTTCAGATAAAGACAGTTTAATAACTAAAGCAAAAACCGTACATGCAAACAAAGCAAAATAAGGAATTTTCTCACCACTTCCCACTGGCAGGCAGGTGTTCAGCCATCTTCAGGAAAGCAGTGGTCTATCATAGAATCATAGAATCATTTAGGTTGGAAAAGACCCTTGGGATCATCGAGTCCAACCACCAATCCCACTCTACAAAGTTCTCCCCTACACCATATCCCCTAACACCACATCTAAATGACACTTAAACACATTCAAGGATGGTGACTCCACCACCTCCCTGGGCAGCCTATTCCAGTGTCTGGCCACTCTTTCTGTGAAGAATTTTTTCCTAATGCCCAGCCTAAACCTACCCTGATGCAGCTTGAACCCATTCCCTCTTGTTCTATCGCTAATTACCTGTGAGAAGGGACCAGCACCAACCTCTCTACAATGTCCTTTCAAGTAGTTGTAGAGAGTGATGAGGTCTCCCCTCAGCCTCCCTTTCCTCAAACTAAACAGTCCCAGCTCCTTCAATCGCTCCTCATAAGATTTATTCTGCCGGCCCTTCATCAGCTTCATTGCCCTCCTCTGCGCTCGCTCCAGCACCTCGATATCTCTCTCATATTGAGGTGCCCAAAACTGGACACCATACTCAAGGTGTGGCCTCACCAGTGACAAGTACAGGGGGACAATCAACTCCCTACTTCTGCTGGTCACACTATTTCTAATACAAGCCAGGATGCCATTGGCTTTCTTGGCCACCTGGGCACACTGCTGGCTCATATTCAGCCGCTTGTCAATTAGAACCCCAGGTCCTTTTCTGCCAGGCAGCTCTCCAGCTACACTTCCCCAAGCCTGTAGCGATGCATGAGGTTGTTGTGGCCCAAGTGCAGGGCCCGGCGCTTGGCCTTGTTGAAGCTCATTCCATTAGCGTTGGCCTATCGGACCAATCTATCCAAGTCTCTCTGTATCACACGTAAAGGTTACTTGGGACAACAGATGCCATCATTCTGAATATCCCCCCTCCTTCTTTCTTTTCCCCCAGCTGTATATACTGAGCATATGGTATGAAATATCCCTTTGGTCAGCTGAGGTCAGCTGTCCCAGCTGTGTCACCTCCCAACTTCTTGTGTACCCCCGAGCCTACTCGCTGATGGGGTAGCGTGAGAAGCAGAAAAGGCCTTGACTGTAAGCACTGCTCATCAGTAACTAAAACATCCTTGCATTATCAACACTGTTTTCAGCACCAATCCAAACCAGCCCCACAGCAGCTACTATAAAGAAAATAAACTCTATCCCGGACCAAACCATGACATTCTCTACCCCTTATTCAATACCATTTATGTCATGTTCAGGTCCCACGCTATTCAATACGTCCTCATTAAACACCACCACTTCTTCCCATCCTTTGATATAATACAAGGATATCATTCCCTTAGTCTAAATAAAACATTCCTGTATTATCAACACTGTTTTCAGCACAAATTCCAAACGTAGCCCCATAGTAGCTACTGTAAAGAAAACTAACACTGTCCCAGCCAAAACCAGAACAGTGCCTCAGTATTCTGAGCCAGATACTCTAGATAGAGCGTCTGGTTTTTCTTTGCAAGTGTGGGTTGTTTTTTTGTTTGTTTTGTTTTGTTTTACCTATGTTAGTACTCTGTTAGCTAGCTTTATCTCAACTCACCCTTTTCAGCATTCAGACTTCTGTAGTCTTCTTTCGTGTTTTCGTTTGGGTGCTTTACTTTGATCTGGTTTTGTTTTGTTCCAGAGGCCTCTGAAACAAAATCTTGTGGATTCTTAAGACTTCCTTTGATCTTTTTCTTTATGTTTTTGTTCCCATTTCTCCAATGGTCAAATGGCATGCTCCAGTTTGCTCATTCTGTCTTTTATACAAACAGCTAATTTGGCAACAGACGGGTGTATTTATGCTTAATGTTTGTATAGATTGTACGTTTCTCTTGATGTAACTTCTAGTTAACCTGCAGAAGTCTAAACAGAATTCTTATTTTCTTCAGTACTCAGCAGCAACGTAGTGATGAGACCATTGAGTCAGGAAGCACTCAACACATCAGCCCTTGCCTGCTTGAGTCTTGAACCTTTCAATGCGGGTCATCTTCTTTTGCTCTGGGGCTGCCTTGGAGCTCCAAAAGCTGTTTTCTGTACTTTGCTTCAAGCTGACTTGAATGCCCTGTCTGTCATGCTATGAGTGAGCATGACAGTCACAAGATGTACTTTTCAATTATGCAGATCTCAGTTTCCAGAGGGTATGGTTAATACATTTTTTTTTTTTTTTTTGAGTCCCTGAACTGATGATGTTCTCTGCTTATTGAAGGAGTTGTAATACTGTGGAATAGTCCCTTGGGATCTTGTCCTCTGCTCTAAGAAGATTTTTTTTCTTTATGAATACTAGTTTGGCCCTGACATTCAGACAATTGTCTAGCTGTGTCCTCCTAGCTGAAGATGTCTTCGGCCAAGTATTAAAACACGGTTTGTTTCTCAGATGCGGATCTTTGGGTGCATGTGATAAAATAATGTAGGCGTTCACCCCCCAGGTGTTGGGAAACACCCTTTGGTTGCCTTTTTGGATGTGTTCAGAAAAATGAACGGAGGGATGTATGAAAAGCTTTAGATTGGCTTATGTCAGGATGGAGGGCTAGGAATTTCTGAAAATTTTTTTTGGCTTTTGGTTTTTATCACACTATTTTTCTTTTAAATAACATGTACTGGAAAAAATAATCAAAGAGGAAAAATAGTTGTGTTAAAAGAAAGTGGAATCATGAAAAGTTTATTATTTTATGGCTTTTGTCTCAAAAGTTAGTATTTCAAGTGAATATTTGAACAAAATGAGGCCTATAGCTATTTTGAACTCAGAATTTTACCACAAAAAAACAGTCACAGCACATGTATTTTAATAAATACAGTTTAATAATATGCCACTGGGCTGTTTAATTTTTATGCCTCAGGGTAGCACTGAGCACTTTCTACTTTTAGAAGCTTCCTCTCATTAGTGTAGTACATTCGCTTATATAGCACTTGTTTTAAACTTCAAATCCAATTCTACAAATGTAAAACCTGACTTTTGAAATATTTGCTTTTTTGAACACTCTTCTTTGAAGGACCTATCAGGATCTCTCCCCAAAATTATAGAAGCTTGAACAATCTTGCATGACCTCATGTTGACCTCAAAGGTAAATCACTAACAGGGAACAATTTTACATGCCTGTGAAAGAAGCTTAGTTTTGAACATAATCAAGACAATAACTTCAGTATGTAGAATAAAATTAAATTTACAACTCTGTCTGTCTCTCTGCCTTTCTCTTTCTCTCTCTTGTTTCTCTCCAAGTCTCTTCTTGAGACAGTGTTATTTTTTTTTATCTACATGTGTGTTGTGAAAGAAAATTACTTTTCTAGAGGTCATAGTAAGTTCCTAAATATGGGTAACCCAAAGGATCTTGTATACAATTTAGTCTAATCGTACATCTTACAATGAAATGCTCTTTTTAATGGAAAGGTTTAATTTGTTGTCTAGAGTTGCAGCCTTCAGAATGTGTGTCTATATTACCTTGGGGAATCTTGGGTAGTTCTGAAATGTATAGATCATTTAGAGTTATGGGAAAGTTTTTAAAATACCAATATGTTAATTTTTGTGTGCTTATCTTAGACTGCCACTCATTATGTGATGCATCTCTACATATGATGGAATATGATTTAGCTAGCAGTTCTGAGCTGTTTGGAGAAGAATACTGCCAGCATCTTGGAACTTTTAGCAATATCTGTCCCATATGATTTATGTAATATAATTGTTTGACATGAATTTTATTTTCTTTTTTTTTTCTAGAATGAGAGAGCATATTCCTTCTGTGGAACAATAGAATACATGGCTGCAGATATTGTAAAAGGAGGAGATACAGGACATGATAGGGTATGTTCTATCTAAGTTTATCACTGAAAAGAAATTATTTCTTTAGGCAACACCGTTGTTCATCTTGAGGGGCTTTTGTAAAATGTGATAGTGTCTTATTTAAACATACCTTATTTCAGGTTGTCCTGAAATAGATTATTGCCTATATTTAAAAACATCAATATGATGTATTTTCAGTTTTCAATCTTAAGTAAAAGGCATATTTATAAAGGTCTTGAGGCTCATTTGTGTTCTATTCAAAATTTGTACTAAATGTGCAGTGGGACAAAAAAACTTAGCTGACACTTACTTCCTTTTAATTAAAAAACTAATTAGCTCAAAGTGAAAAAAATTACTGTTTTGTGGCTAATTCTGATATATTTTTTTAAATTGTACATCAGGGAAATCTATTGTCTTTCTTGAAGTCTGGAGTGGGTTATTAATGTTATTAATATTATAAATGTTCTCAGATTGTAAAAATTAATCCTTTTTAGTTCGAGGCCTTAGTTTTATTAAAAATTAAAATGTTAGTAATTGACGGGAAAGATCAAGACAAACATAATTCACTGATGATATTTGAAACAAAAAAACCCTACCTACTCACCAAGAGAATTCCACAATATTCCTAGATAAATTATTCCGATTGCTCACTATACTGAGAAGTTTTGAAGAATATTTAGTCTCTGGGTTTTTTTGCTGTAGATTGAGTTGACTTGTCTTTCTGTTGGGGATCATGGAATATAGTTGATCACAGCTCCTCTTGGAACAGCCTTTTTAAGCACTGGAAAATGTTACGTCACCTTCCATCTCCTTTTTTCTAGACTAACTGAGTCTGTCTGACTTTGCCCGAGAAGGTTCTTTCTTCTCCTTCTCTATGCATTCTGCTTCTCTCTTGGTCTGAGTTTGCCTATATATTTCTTCAGGTAGGGAGCACTGTAACAGGCACAGTGTTTCAGCTAAAAGTTGGCAGTTCGAAGTACAGCAGAATGATTACCTCCCTGATTCTTGTATTAAACAACATGGAATGTGTTTTGTCTTTTCATTTAGTCATTGTCTCACATCTACTTTGTATTCCACTGCAACCTCTGCATCTTTTTCTACTGCTTGCCTAGTCATTACTAAAAATGGAATTTTACAAACTTATGAATTGAAGCTCTTTCCTGCACTCTATTTCTTAGTTTAGTCTTCCAGTTTCAGAGCATCTCTCCAATGCATCAGGCACTTTGAATTGTGATTCTGTCTTCTCAAGTGCTTATAATTTCAGTATTGTTGCTAATTTAAAGGTGAATCTCTGTTCTGTTATCTTTCATTGGTTCTATCTGATACTTTCATTATATGTAGTGCAGAGCCAGAAGTATTCTATAAGAAATAGCTTCACAGTTTGATATCAAATGTTAGCTGATAAATAAGGGTAATTTTTCAGTTACCTGTGTTGTAATTACCTGTAATTGTTTACACCACACACTCTTTGCCTCACCATTGGCAATGTTGTGTGATGCAGTGTTAGAAGGTTTTTAGTTTATTTACTACATATCTAGCAGCTTAAAGGTCTTATTTAAAAAAGAGGAAATGCAATTGCTTTAGTATGCTATGCTCTCATTAATGTTTTTGATTTGTAATCTCTTCTAGATAGCTGTATTGTATTCTGCAGATCCTCCTTTTCCTTTGGAAAAACACATGCCAACAAAAAAATTCTTCTGGGATTTTCTCTGATCACTGTGTATTTGCAAAGATAATTACTAACAGTACAGAGACTTCTGCAGCTAGTTCTTCTAGACACTCTTGGCTGAATATGTGAAACATTAGATTTTTTTGTGTCTTGAAACAAAAAACAATAAAATATGAAGCCAAATTGTTATCATTTCACTGTCTTCCTGAGCGTTGACAGCATAAGCAAAGCAGAACTTTTTTCGTTGATTTGCAAATTTTATAGAAGCAAAACTGAGGAATTCAAACACCTGTAAATAAATTAACTTCGTTGAAATGACTAAACTGCTTCCTTTATTATTCATACTAGCATCTTTTTTTTTTTTTTGAAAGAGAGAAATACTTTGTAAGTTATGAGATATCAGAGATATGAATAATACGATTAGTATATGGGAAGCCAAAGATAACATGTGTTACCAGGGAATATAAGATAAAATTCCATAGTATTTTCAGGTGCCCTGATAACTGTGACCTGTACTCTTAAATCATTCTTTTTGAAAGTTCCTTAGTTTCATTCTCAAGCTCCTAAAAACTCAGGTTACACTACTTAGCAAGGCTTAGGCTCCTCTGTTATTTTGAATATGTTTTAGAATTTTTACCACTTCACAATGATAAAAATAAAAATGAATTCTGGGGGGTGAAAAAAAAAGAACTTTAGTAGTTAGTTGAAAGAGTTCAACTTGAGAAACTAGTTGAAGAAGCTTAGTAGAGAGACTTCAAAATAAAATTAATTTACCATAGAAAATACCTCCAATCGGTACTGCAGTTGTTTATGCTTTATTGTATACATGTTTGCCTTCATATTGATAGGTGGGCTCTCTCTTTGCTGGTTGCTTTCTGGGTGCATTCTTTTGTTCCTTCTTTTGTTAACAATTTTACTTCAATGTATCATAACATATATAATTATTGTTGTTCTATAGGCTGTTGATTGGTGGAGTGTTGGTGTTATGTATGAATTATTAACTGGAGCATCAGCACTTACAGTTGACAGAGAGAAGAATTCCCAAGCAGAGATTTCTAGGGAAGATTCAAAAGAGTAAAGTACACATGCTTGCTCACAAAGTGATGCTTATGCCATATTATATGTTTTGCGAGAGTTTTAATTGAAAATTAAAAGAAAGTGCTATGAGGGTAACATTTTAGGTCCTTCAGTTCTGTTTCATACAATGACATCTGGCAGCAGATAGGTTTTATTAACCTCAGCAGGTTATTGAAATAATAGAACTGACTTTTACAAAAGACCAGTTTCGTTTATTACAGTGGAGCCACAGCTTTGTAGGTACTGAACGCTGTTGCATGTTTACTGTTGAAAAGGAACTCAAATGAAATATGAAACTAGTATGTAAATAGAATTATCACATTCAGAATCTTAATACATAATAAAACATATATTTAGCTAGAGAGATTTTTGTCAGCCGCTGCTAGATCAGTCCATCAGGCTACAGGTTTAAAGAGTCAGGTTTAAAGACCCCTCTACGCTTTTCTATTTCCGACCCTCCAGCGGGGAATATAACAAAGTTAGCTGACCTTGGTTGTTACAGCAAGAAGTATAAGCAAGAGCCTCTCTGTGTACCATTCCTTGGATTTAACCATAAACATAGGTCTTACCACTCTGAGAATGAACATTTTTCTGCACAGTATGCTGTTAATTTCAGAGAGTTAGAAGAGGCCTAGCTAAGAAGTAAGAGTACTGAACAGAAAGTTGGTTCTGTTGACCTCAAACCAGGACATTTGTTAAATTTAGAAATTCTTGTTACCATATTCATGGCTTTTCAGAAATACCCTCCTCATATTTATCTCTAGCGTGAGTACACTGAGGTCTTTCAAGAAATAACAGCTGAATTTTCAGTACCTGCCTTTATCCTAAGCCTGCTGTCCTAGAAGCTATGATCTATATTTCCTTTTTCCTTTGATAATTTTGTCACTGAGGATACATTTGAAGTTTACACTTAATGTCCTTTTAAAAAAAAAAAAATTGTTAATTCTTTTGGTTATGTCTACAGTCTTTATAGAAAAGTTTTCTGTTGAATTGGGATGTAGACTGTAGATAATTTTACACCTATAATTAGATAGGTTCCAAATTCTCCCAGTGACTATCTTTGATCTTTCTAGTTTCATTTCCTCTCTAAACTGATGAAAAACTGCATTGCAGATAACTTCATCAGATATTTACAGTTGCCAGTGGTAATGAAATCACTAGCACTGACACAGAGATATGAGTTAATACAAACTTTTTTCTAGATGGCAAAGTTATTCTAAACAGAAATTGTAGTCGGGAACATAAATATGTTTTAACTTGCCAATTGCAGCAGACTTAGATAATTCAGTTTCCTCTTACTCAGTCACAAGCCCTGAAAGCATAGTTTCCATGGCCTTTGATTTTTCTTAGTTTAAGGAAAAAAGTAATCTTCTAAATGAATCTGTGGGTCTGTACTTTGTGGGGTTGGAGTTCCTCTGCTGGGGCAGCTCAGGAAAATCAAACCAATCAACAAGTGGATGAGGCTACTAAAATTTTCCAGAAAGATTTAGACTGGGAACATAAGGGTGAACTGTTCTTAGCTTGGTGGGCCCATGACACCTGAGGTCATGCTGGAAGGGATGCAACATATAAATGGACTCATCACCGAAGGGTGGATTTAACTATGGATGCTACTGCACAGGTTATCCACGGCTGTGAAACATGTGCCGAAATCAAGCAAGCTAAATGGTTAAAACCTTGTGGTATGGGGGACGATGGTTGAAATATAAGAATGGGGAGGCCTGTCGAATTTTCTGTATCACAGTCTGTCAAACCCACCAGGGTAAGAGCTATGTGCTTACAATGGTAGAAGCAAGTGCCGGACGGTTGGAAACCTATGCTGTGCCCTGTGCCACCACCTGGAATACCATCCTGAGCCTTGAAAAGCAAGTCTTGTGGTGACATGGCACTCCAGAAAGAATTGAGCTGGACAATGGGATTAATATTTAAAAACAATATCTTATAAGTAACTGGGCCAAAGAACATGGTGTTAAGTAGGTATATCATATCCCTTATCATGCACCAGCTGCCAGGAAAATGGAAGGACATAACAGGCTGTTAAGAACTACTCTGAAAGCAATGCGGGGTGGATCTTTTAAAAATTGGGACAAGCATTTAGCACGAGCTACCTGAATGAACAGAGGTCACATAAGCCTTACACAAAATAACAGTTTTAGTTAAATTAAAATGGGAACCCTTTTGACATAGCATCAGAATACAAGGGCAATACGTTTTATAATGACAAAATAAAAATCTTTTTTGTACAATAGTTATCCTGTGGAGATTTGGGCTACAAAGATTGTTGAGATAAAAGGTTAACAGGCCTAAAAATATATATAAATCAGACTTACACAGCAACTGTTAAATAGAGGATTATGTTAAGTTAACTTCACTTTATATAAGTAAATGAAACTACCCAGGCTAAGTTAAGTGTGTGTGTGCGTGCAGATCTACATGCATATGTATGGTGGAATGAGAGAAGGGGAAGACAATGTAATCAATGGGATATTCATCACGATTTTGACCACTGTGTTCTGTTCCTTTATCTCATTTTTCAAATATTCTGCAATATGAAATCAAGGGGTTTTTTTTGTTTAGGCATTATAACTCTTTGGAATACAAAATACATTTTCTTAATGTAAAATTTCACAACAGACTTCTCCTACAAAAGAAATAGGATAAAAATATTTCCAATGGTTCTCCCTTGTGGCTTTACTTCTGATTCTGCCTCCTCTGACCTTTTCCAGATAGTTTGTCTTCCATCTTTGGGAATGTATCTTTCTAATATTTAGGGGTGAGATGGGCCTGCAGAAAGAGGATGTATTACTAGTTCTAGGAGAAGTGAAAAACATTCTGGTGATATTGCTGCTGCCAAAATCCCTTAATAAATGTAAGTGTTATTTTTACTTTTCCAGGGAATATTTAATGAACATCAAATATTCATAGAGGATAGATAATATTTAAAAGACATCTTTAAATGATTAAAAATATGCAACTCTCTGATAGTGATTACTACATTAAGGCCTACAATACATTTTCATTAGGCACAAACTGTCTCCAAGGTGATATCAAGAAAAAAAGATTTCAGAGCTCTTTTTGCTATTTGTAAGGAAGTTCACATCCAAGCCTCTGTCTTCTGGATGAAAAATTGGTGTTCGGGTCAGTAGTAGGTAAGATGATAGATAAAATCAATAAAATCAATAAAATGGTAAGGTAAAGAAAGTAAAGGTCCACTCAGTCCATCATTTACCACAGTCTGTGTTCCATTTGGCTAGCCTTGATGTTAGCCTCTTCCTCTGTATTTAAACAGCAGGTATTCTCATTCTCAGTTATGATTCTATCAATCAGAATCATAGAATCATTTTGGTTGGAAGACACCTACAAGATCATCAAGTCCAACTGTTAACCTAGCACTGCCAAGTTACTGCTAAATCATGTCCCTAAGCACCACGTCTACCCGTCTTTTAAATACCTCCAAGGATGGTGACTCAACCACTTCCCTGAGCAGCCTGTTCCAATGCTTGACAACCCTTTCGGCGAAGAAATTTTTCCTAATATCCAATCTAAACCTCCCCTGGTGCAACTTGGGGTCATTTCCTCTTTTCCTATCACTGGTTACTTGGGAGAAGTGACCAACAACCACCTTGCTAAAACCTCCTTTCAGGTATTTGTAGATGATATATTCCAACAGGCCAAATACCATTTGAACACAAGACCACAGGTAATGGTACTGGCGATCTAATACAAATTGAGTATTTATATAATGTTTTAAGATGATGTTAAGATAATACCACTCTGATTAAGGTATCTTTGCAAAAAAACATAATGCTGTGGATTTACTTGTAGAAAAATATTTTGGAAATCACGTCAACAACAAGCACATTAATTTTCCTCTTCTTTTTTATTCTCCTGTTTCTGTCAGATTGATGCTTTGAATAGCTCTGGAATGCTATTGTGTATGCTATGAAAGAACTACCATTTTTCCAAGTACGCTAAGTGCTTGAAGGTACAGCTAGGAAAATCAGAAGTCTAGGGGATGTAAGCTGCAGTACAAAGAAATACGAGCATGCTTGTTTGTAGGATATAAATCTCAATAATTGATACTAACTGCTGAAGGATGCCATTGTAAATGACTAAATAGTGAATTAATTAGAATCATGAATAAATGCAATGAAAGTTAATATTTCAAAAAATTACTTCTTTGTTTAATTTGAAAATTGGAGTTAATCTCAATTTATACTTCTTCCTGTGTTACCAGATTTAATGCTATTTAAGTAAAAAAAAAGGAATGTAAAAAGAAATTCCAATTGGGGTAAAATAATCTCTACTAAAGTTATGATTGAGAAATAAGAAGAAAATTAGATTATTAAAATAATAGATTAGCAAAACCAAACCAGGTTTACAAATTGCCAGCTTCCCAAATATCCAATAAATATCTTCTCTGTATTGAAGTTAAAGTTTCTAACAAGCTTCCTACAAAGTTCAGGGGTTTTTTTTTCCCTGTTTCTTTCTTATAGATCTAAAATAGAGGAAGCACAGAGTTTCATAACACCTAATCCTGACTTTGTCTTGCTTAACTAGTGCTCATTCAAATTATTCTAGCTCCTCCTTTATCATGTCTTTGTATTCCTAAAGTAAGGATAGAAACTGTTGATATTTTTAATGGGAGAAGAGAATGTCAGGTGTACTCAACTCATTTTATCTGCTTCATTTAAAAGAGAAGTTCGGACTAGGGAAGTGATCGTCCCCCTGTACTCGGCACCAATGAGGACCCACCTTGAGTACTGTGTCAAGTTTTGGGCCCCTCACCTCAAAAAAGACATTGAGGTGCTGGAGTGGGTCCAGAGAAGGGCAATGAAGCTGGTGAGGGGTCTGGAGCACAAGTCTTATGAGGAGCAGCTGAGGGAGCTGGGGTTGTTTAGCCTGGAGAAAAGGGTGCTGAGGGGAGACCCTACCACTCTTTACAGCTACCTGAAAGGAGCTTGTAGCAGGGGGGGGCGGGTCAGTCTCTTCTCCCAAGTAACAGGCGATAGGACAAGAGGAAGTGGCCTCAAGTTGCACCAGGGGAGGTTTAGACTGGGTATTAGGAAAAATTTTTACACTGAAAGGGTTATCAAGCATTGGAACAGGCTGCCCTGGAGATATTTAGAAGATGGGTAGACATGGTGCTTAGAGATATGGTTTAGTGATGGGTTTTGTCAGAGTTAGATTGATGGTTGAACTAGATGATCTGGAAGGTCCCTTCCAACCTAGGCAATTCTATGATTCTATGATTCTATTTAGTCAACTGTTTTATTAATTATTGGAGCACAGGGGAGAGATAATCTGGCTTTCTTAGAAGTGTTTACTTTCATTGCTTAGTAAGCAGCACCATTATCACATGGATATTTTTCTCCTACATTGTTTTGCAGTATATGATAGAATTCTAGCAGAATAAATCCATCCTGGAGACTTTCCAGGGACAGAAAATCTCCTGGGAATATAAGATATGGAAGTAATGGCTGCTCATATTGTCCAGTCTACATGGGTACTACAGCCAGCTGGCACAGACAAGAGTGTGGAGCAAGCCTGCCAAAAAACCGATTCTGCAGCTGAGATGCTAAAACACACCCTTTGTTGGGAGGCATGGAGTTAGAGGAAGCCCTGCTTGATAAGCAGGGCTAATCAAGCTGAATGTGCTACTTCATACTTTCACAGATACTGTCCCTCTTACCTAAACCATGAGCCAGTTCTAGCCACAGATAAGAGTTAAAAAGCAATACTTGCCTCTATCAGTTTGCTCACTTTTTTTGAGATTATATCTGTGGCAGAGGTGGTATTTTAGCTTGGGTGTTTTTGAAGAATGTGTTTGATTACCCTTGGGATACAGCATTTTCTATTTCAAAAAATCCCAGATTTCACTGCAGCAATCTTATCTATAAATTGTGCTATTTAGCTCAAACATTTGAAATTGGGCAAATTTGTTATTGCTACACAGTGCCCAAATGCAGGTGAAAAAGGAGGCTTTTGCTGTTTTATTAGTGTTAAAAATGCTTTAGACCTACCTCTCTCATTCATTGACCTCACCTCATAAATGATTGCAGAGAAAAATGTTACCTAAAATGACTGCATAACTTGTGAGTGTAATGGAGACAAGGAATGGATTTCTCTAATTCTTCTGGATATACCCAAGGGTTTAATCAAATCACTTGAACAGCTCACTCAGGAATAATGTGAAGGCCAGTGGCGATACTCTGCATCTATAGGTCTAGTCTGCTAATCTCTGCTCATCTGTTTTGTATTTCTGTTCATATTGGCATTACTGACAAGTTGCTAAAGCCAGAATCATCTGTTATGACACGAGAGAATGTGTGTGCCTCTGACATAGCCATTATAGACTGTTACAATATAATACGGATCCCAGAAGATCTCAACACCTTCAGCAGCACAGTTCAGAGTGAAAACATTAATGTTTATCATCCAGCCTATTAGTGTCAAACTCTGCCTCTAGCTATGCAAGTATCAGGACAGTTCAGCAGCATTTACATCAGGTAATTTTGTGAGTTCTTTGTGTGTGTCCTCAAGCAATGCAGTATATAAAGAAAGGTTGATGATGCTAGGGGGTATCTGTGTGTGCTTGTACAATATAAAAGAAATAAATAAGATCAAGTACGCGTACTGATATCTTCTCAAAGAAAATCTTCTTTTAAAGAAGCTTTCTAAAAATAAGAGATGTACATTAGGTTTTAGTTCAGAAACTAGCTAGTCCTGGGTTGCAGGACTAGTTTCTTTAGTCCTTTTGAATGTCTTAGCTCTTCAATACTTGTTGCTTTCATTGATTAATTTGCATTGATGCTGCAGAAACTTTGAAAAATTATGTCCTTTACATAGACAACTTACAACTTCAGTATGATACCAGGTATCGTTACAAAATTGTCTTCACCTACTGAGTGGAAGCCCAAGAAGTAGGGCTATCTTTCGTCTGTTTCTCTCCCTGATTCTTCTACTCTCAGTAAACTAATATCCAGTGACAGAGAGAAATACTTAACTTCAGAGATGTTGCAAAATGATTTGGCAAGAGTCCTAACCTAGCTGCTAAATATCCTTCTCTGCTATTCATGAAGTACCTCTCATTTAAAACAGATAGCTGTTACATGTCCATGCCTTTGGATTTGGCAATGGGTAGAAAGCTGAGAGCTCACCATTGTGAGAGGCAAAAAACCCTGTTCTTCTGAGTAGCAGATGTAGTCCCCAAAATGTGTAGTTACCTGCCTGAGAAGAAACATTCAAATATCCAGCAGGAATTAGTGTACTGTTTAAATAATTGAAATGGTTTAATTTCTTGTGCTGCAGAAAAGCCCTCTTGTCCTTACTCCCATCCGCAGCGTAGGTATGCAGACAATGAGAAAATCAAATTATCATTGATATTAATACTGTCTCTTTATCCCGATTTCTAGTTGCATATCAAATAGCTGATAGAAACACATCTGCAAATGCTCTGCTGTTCCAGCTTTTTTAATCTCTTGAGACAGACAGCTACTTCTCAGAGAAAACTTTCTGAGAGATTTGGTGGCTGCTAATATAGAGGATCATACCCCTATATTAATCCTGACGTGAATTTTAGCTTGCTATTTCACTGGCAAATATAAAAAACATCCGCCTTTGGCTCCATTATAAATGTCATTGTTTTTCACAGGTCACACTGTTGATCTTGAGTAAGGCATACGTTCTGTGTTCGTGTCGTGTAATGAACTGACTTACATTCTGTGAGAGGCAAGGTCACAGGGATTTTAGTTGATAAATGCTCTGTTTGATGCTTTGGGTGCTTAACTCTGGTGCTTTGTCTCTAATCCACTTTTGAATCCTGGCTGCTAGGGAAAAATGCTGCTATCTGTGTACTAGGAAGGTCAGACAAATGGATTAGCATGAGAAAAAATATCAGTAATCTGTTGATTTTTCCATTTTCCAATTTATCATGTAACTGGGGAAATATTACAACTAATCATCTAACAGGAAGGAAAATGCAAGTAGTTGAGATGAAACACTTACTCAGAGGGGCTATCACATACTTTTTTTTTTTTTTTTTTTTTTTTTTTTCCCCAAGGAAGTGTTTAATGATTACATCTGGTGCAACTTTGCATTCGGTGGATCAAGTCCTGCATATTTGAACAAGCGCATTAGTTAAGAAATCTTTACAGCCAAATTCCTGTATGACAATTTTCCACTCTGTCCATTTTAAAGCACTTTGGCACCATAGTTCTTCTGACTGCTTCTGTGTGCTGGCAATTACCGTGATTAAAAACCCATTTGAGAGCTTCTAAGGTGACAGCTTAAAGCTTTAGTGCTCCCTGCGATTTGCAAGAAGGAGTGCACACTGTTCTCAAAACACATGAGCAGTTATTTAATAATGTGGCCAGTCCGAGTATCAAAATATAAGAATGCAAAAGAAGGAACTTGTGCTTTCCAAATATTTGTGACAAAAAGAGAATGTTTAAAGTCAGTAAAGAAATGTCACTGTTGTCATGTTCACAGTAGCAAAATTATGAGTAGAAACAAAAAACTGGATAGACACAGACACTGAAGTTTCTGTATTCTTTTTATCCCTGACACCTGAATGATGTAAAAACACAGAATGACAAGAAAAATCAGATTATATTTATGTTGTTCAAATTCTGGCAGGCTTAGACCTGCAGGAGTCACTTCTGTACATTAGAATAGACTGAAGGTTTCCTATAATTTTGTGGTAGATTTATAGTAATCTAGAGGATGTCTGGAAGGTAGAATTTCAATACAGCACATATTATGAAAATATTCCCTCCCATCTCTGTCATCCCTGAGCCCAGTCTCAGTCTTGTCTCTCAGTATGCCCCACTCTGGGGTGCCTGAGTTCTCCTGTAGTAAGGAAATCCCTAACACCCATGTTTGCCCCTTCAGTTTCTGGTGGTTTAAAGGTAGCATATGCTGCTAAAATGATAAAAGGAAAATATCTTTCATTGCTTAACTACTGAGAATATGCCAAGGTTATCTGTTCATGCTGAGTGTTGAAATCAAGCTGGGAAACTTGAAAGAAAGTGTGACAACAAAGTAGTTTAACTGAAGTGGGATGAAGTGCATCTTGGGAGACAATGTTTTCTGATGTGTCTCCAGCAGTTGAATCACTTTCTTTTGTGTTTTTTCAAACAGATTCTATTATTTAGAGAATAGTCTTATACTAATTAGGGAATAAACTGCCTAATAAGAAGAGATATTAAATTAAGGGAAGCAAAAAAACAAATTGCAAAGTTATAGTGCCATAGAAATATAATGGAGTACTGGAAAGCCAAGAAAGATGACAACCTCCCAACCCGATTCTATTCCTTAACTTTCTTTCATGTCTTTTTTTCTCCAGAACAAGAGATTGAAATAAATCAGGATATCTATCCAAATGGAGTACACTGGTCACCTTTGAGAACTCTTTTGCATTAGGTAGCCAACCCAAATTTGCAGATGGTAGAGACCAATCAATAAGATATAAACAAATAATGTTTCTGCAGATAAACTGCCACAGATTCTTATTTTCCTGTAATCCTTCTTACCTCTATCTCATTCAGAGAAAGCAGAACAAACATCATCTTTAAATTTCTCTGATTATTTTGTCCACAGAGACTTAATATTCACTGTTATTTTTGTTCTAGTGTTTCCTTTTCACTATTTTCCTTCTTTTATTTGCTTGCCATAATAAACTCTTTTGTGACATGAGATTAAGGGCTTCATTAACTGCAAAAAAAAGCAACCTTAAATATTGGATGCATTTTTTTTTTTACTTTTTTTTTTAACCAGAGCTGTCCAAGAACTCTTCCTATTATTGCTCAAACTCTACCTAAAATAATTTTTAAATGTCAAAAGTTGTTAACTTTGTCTACTCTCATTCTCCACAATTATGTCAAAATATGAGTTTTAGCAGCATTTATAATAAAATCAAAGATTTCAAGTGCTCCGTTCATATGTTTATTCCTGTATTTACCAATGCTCTGATCACTTTTCACACCACACCTCCAATCTGCTGAGATTCTGGCCTAGTCTTGAACACCTATTAAGTGGTTAGCTTCTTCTTTGTGTGTAATGCTCTTTTGTCGAAGTTGGTCACATGTCTATAACAATTCATAGGTATGTGATTAGCAGACTCAGAATGGAACACTAGCAATAACGGATTAGGGACAGCAGTTGGCATGAAAGCCAAAAGAAGTCGCTTTTGAGAGGACGCTCCTGTCCTTCCTTGTTAGCCTGAGTTAAATGTTATTAACAAACATGTTTGTTTACGTCAAGTTTCAACTTGGAGTTTGCAGGTAGTGCAAACTTCGTGATAGTCATTTCCTGACACAATCTCTTTTCGACTCATGAAGAGGACTGCTATGGCACTTGGAGATGAAGTATGTAAATTCATTCTCCTTACATGCCAATGGGAAAAATAAATAAATAAATAGGTAGCCATCTACATAAGGTTGAGGGAAGGCAGGAGAAGGGAATCGCAATTTGCCAAGCC
Source organism: Fratercula arctica (assembly GCA_947846985.1). NCBI lineage: Eukaryota > Metazoa > Chordata > Aves > Charadriiformes > Alcidae > Fratercula > Fratercula arctica. Next base: position 49,306,975 of record CANTUZ010000005.1, on the reverse strand, counting down.
AGTGACTAATAACAAGCACGAAGCATTTGCCAAAACAGTGACTAATAACAAGCATGAAGCATTTTAGAAGACTAATGTATTTTCTAAAGAATAGTCTACAAGTGAATGCATCAGAAAGCTACACTTCAGGAAAGGAAGCCCACCTTTTGCTGTGTAGATAGGGAATATGTAACCATTAATATGTTTATATAACATAGATCAGTCCTCAGCAATATAAACTTCTGCCACTTGTACTACCTGCAGTCCTCTAAAAATTAATTGCTTGCTATGATTAACTATTCAAATTTAAAGTATTGAATCTTTATTAGACATACAATAAATGTTTGTGTAAGCATAGATTTTGGTTGTATCCAACCATACTCATCCATATAAAGGGCAGGTCCATGCAGCTCCATCAGAAAATTACTTCTGTGTAAAAATCAGTTGTACCTTACTGAATGTTGTCTAAATGATGTAGAGCAAATAGGAGAGAGAATTTTCCCTGCTGGTTTCACTGTGGTCATCTCCAAAATAATATTTAGCAAATAATAGCCATAGAAGTTAACACTCAACATGTGAAAATTAATGAAATGAATGAAAAAGGAACTATGGAAACTTCAAGTCAAGTTTGGACAAATCTTATTTCTGACCTTAAAAATTTTTTGCGTGGCAAAATGGAGAAGGAAATTTCATTCTTAGATGCTGGTAAGAGAAAAGGGGTATTATAGTTTTCATTTAGGATGCAGTTAGGTGGAAATAAATCTAATTTCAGAGGCAGTCTCTAGGTTTTTCCATATTAGCTGTTTCTCAGATTCAAATACACAGAGAAATACATAGACAAAGTTGCTAAACAGTTTCCAGAAAAAACACAAGCACAAATGAAGACAGGAAACACAGGGTAAAAGAATGAAAGGGATAATCCAGAGAGATGCATAATGGACCACATGACCTTATAGAGTTTAGGTCACCTCTCCTACTAAGCCACGTGGTACGCTTTCTGTCTTTATGCACTAGACTTTGTGTCTCTCAAAACTCTAACTATAAATGCCAGCATTAACCATACTCCTAAAGGACAGGTAGGTTTGAAAAAGAATTGTCCCCCAAGATATTTTCCCTCTGAGCTGTAGTTGGGAGTTATTGGGTTAGGCTCAGCCAACAGGCACTAACAACGGGTTAGGATTAGGACAAGGGCTGAGACGGAGACAAAGACTGGTGCTGTAATTTCAGCGGGGTGGCGAGAAGGCTCTCAAGGGAAGGTGTGTGCTGAAAATGAAATGACAGATGAGAATTTGTTCCTCTGCGCCATGGGCTTGTCGCCATCCTGATAAATGACATAAAACTAGGGCCTGGCTTTGACTTAGTGTATCTCAAGGACCCACAGCCATGGAAAAAGGCCTCAGGGGACAATTTTTTGGCAGCCTGTGAATTCCTATTGAAGTCGATTTACAACCCAAGTACAACTGTCGCTCTATACTTTGTCTCTCTCCCAACCCTAAATGTAGATATAACATTTGGCTGTATGAAATCAAGGTACCCCTAGCCAAGGCCCAGGGGAAAAAGTTCTCCAGGGTTTAATCATTTGGCAGCCTGTTTCTCTTGTCAACCCCTTACGTTTAACCAAAGGATCACAAAAACCTTTATTCAGAAACAAGTTTCATTCTCCAATGTCACCCAAATTTATTCCAGCTATCCTGACACTTTTAGAGTGCATAGGAAACCTACAGTCTGAAAATGGCATTTGAAATGCTGTTTAATCTTATAGTTCTAAACTAAATATAAACCAGAAATCTCAGAAGATGTAAGATCCTCAGAGAATTTATTCTGATAAAACAAAAAAAACAACTGAGGCTTATCCAAAAGTAATTCCCAAATGCAATTTCATCTGCCCATTTTTACAAACAACTTAGCAGATATCCAATAACAGATGAATTTTCATTCCTTTAATATCTTTATCCATAGTGCCTATCTGATATTTAGTCTTTGTACTTAAATGAACAATAATTGTTTTAGTAGCATGAGAAATTTTTGCCCCACTGATTTCCCATAGCACTGAAATTTCATATTAGCTCAAGGTGAAGAAGCTAATAGGATAAGAATAAGAATCAGAAAAATAATGGAGGAATTATGCACCCAATTGCATATAAGAGGTTGCAATTTTATCTTTGGGTTCTTGTGCTATTATAAACCTTAAGAGCAAAACAAAAATGGTTGTTAACATCAAAGACAAAACATCATTGACAAAATCAACATCCTTAAACGTTTTACTGTATGAAACAATTAGGAATGAACGAAACTATTGTTTACTAACACTGGTTGAACATCCTAATGCTCTGCATGGTATTTTTCTTCCAGTGTTGCTATTCTTCCCTCCTAGAGACAATTGCACATGGGTGGGTGGGAAAAGTGGTGTGTCTTGATATTTCACAGACAAGAATATCCTGAATCAGAGCATCTATCTGTCATGGCTACGGCCTGCCTTTGACAGTGTCTAAAATGAAAGGTAAAAGCTTTCATATTCATAATGCATCTATTAACAATGAAGTGGTTTTTTGGGACATAATTCCAGTTTTATATTTATGGTTTAAAGCATGAGTTCAGCAATGTAAAAGCAATCTTGTTACTGGTTATAAAGAATGCACCCTTGCTATCATGTTAACTCATAGCCAATCTCGCACAGATGTCTGTATTATCCAATTATTTGCACTGCAATATCAGCTTGAAAACTGGCTTAAATTTAGGAGAGCCTGGACATTGGTAAAGAACTGTCAAAATCCAAACTTCTGGAGCCTAGTAGGTAAACTCTAGTCAGCAACCTCCATCTTGACTGATAGTTAGTGGTCACATGCTGGTGTTCCTACAGTGAGGGCAACATTTTGCAGAGCTGAAAGTTCTAACAAGAAAGTTTTCCAACAGGTGAGTCAATATGGACAGTCACAAGGATCAGTCAGATAGTTAATGCACCTGAACTCATCTGTTCAAAAGTGCAAAATAGAAAACTGTTGTATTATACAGTGTGTGCCTAGTTTGGAGATGGATTTATGAACTCTAAGGTGAAAGTAACATTAATCAGACAGCATGCACATGGACAGAATTTCTACTAGCTATTTAAAAATGAGTTTCAGTATTCTTCATTACATTACTAACTACTGTAGGGACTTCTGCCTACACTTCCCTTGATTGCTCGTTGAAGTTAATTTAAATAATTCTGAATGTGAATTAATCTAAATATCCAAACACAACTTTACAAATATGGGGAAGTACTGGGACAAATCAAAGCATTGTCTAATTATGTGTCCTGTCCTCCATGGTAGCCAAAAAGACACTTAGGGAGAAGTGTAAAAACAGGACAATCAGAGTTTTATTTCCTATATTACGCACACAGTATTGAAGAAGTTAAAACATGTTTTGTTCTCTTTTTCTTTTCTAATAATTTCTAACATTTGGTTGCTTTTTCACAATTCCTAAATACTAAACTGATGCTTTTATGGAGCTGTGGGTCATAAACCCATGATCTCACCGCTGAGGGGTAATGGTCAGCTCTGAACCCATCATTTTACATATGAAGATAAGTCTTATTTTTGTTTGATGTTATTTGATATCTATCTACACTAAACTTAATTTTTCATTTTATTACCCACTGAGTTTCATGAAGTCCTTGCCACTTCAAATGATGCATTGAAATAATAAATCCTTTGTAGTTTTCCTTAGTGCAAATCCAAACTGTTTTTTTGAGACTTAAGTTAAACCATTATTTATGCTGTCTTGTTCCAGTGGAAGGCATTTGTTTCAATACTTTGTGTTTTGATAGTATGTCTATATGTTTCAGAATAAGGAAAATAGTTCTTGTTATAGTATAATTTGACACCATATAGACATTCACTGATTGTAAGAATCCTAGCCAGTCAATATTCAGCTCCAGTACATGTGTTAGGTAATATGAAAGAGCATGGCACATAGGCATACACGTGGGTAATCACTGTATAAGGAATTTCGGTTCAATAAGCTAACCACAGAAATTCAGAAAGAGCATATGAAACACCAGCATTTTTTCTTTTAGCTTCTAGTGGCTTCAAGAGTGATCAAAACAACATGCAAATGGCTGTAAATACTAGGGTAAATAGAAGGTAGGAATGATTGCACCTGACTTGAGAAACTAGAGAAATGTTAAACAACTCACATGAGTTCACAGGCTTTAACACTGTAGCTGAATTCTGCTGTCTGGTTCTATGCTCATGTGATTCTGTCATGCTTTCTGTAATTACTATTTATTGTCACTCTGTCAGAAAAAAAACAAAAGCATTGAACATGGATAAATTTGTGAACTTTGTTGGTTGATTACCTTTTACTACGAATTATAGCTTCCAAAGTGAAGGAACTGGGTGTGATTTTGCTGAAATCCTGACAAAAAGGTGTCTTAGGAACCCTTGATATGTGCTCTGTTCTTAGGCATCCTGGAGTATTCACTTAGTTAAAGGGAAATAAATGAGAAATAATACTGAAATGGACTCAACTGACTTTGGTGACATGCACACTAATGGCTCTGAGAGTGGAGAGCAAGGCAGGCTACTTAATCCTCAGCGTCAGAAAGCAATTAAATCTGCTAATTACCAAATTATGTGTGCAAATGCTCAAAGGCAAGCAAAAGCATTAATGATAAACCATTTTGCAAGGAAATTCTTCCCCCCCCCCCCCGCCCTTCTCTCTCCATTTGTTCCTGGGTATTCCCAAAATATAACATTTTCACACAGGAGAAACTTCAGCTAACTTAATGTCACACAAATTACAATGATAGCCTTTACTTTCTGCTTGGAGACGGCAGATTTAGTGATCCTCATGTGGCAGGCTGCAAGACTGGACACTGTGTTTAACACAGTCATAGCCACTATGGTAAGGAAATTTAGATCAGTTAATTTACCATAGGAACTACCACTGGGGAATGGAGAGGTAGAGCAAATTCTAAAGTCTTGCTTTTAAAAGGTGCAGAGGGGAAAAGAAAGAAAGAAAAAAAAAAAATGTTGAAAAAAATTTTCCTGGTTTAACTATTATTTCCTGGTTAACTAAATAAACTAGTAAAATCTTGGGATATTACAAGAGAAAAGGACCCTACAGTGTTAGACTAAATGTTTGTGGTTTTCCACCTTCAAAGAGGAGATGTGTTTTGCCAGAAAGTTTTTGCCATATTCTATACAAAAACAAATAAAGAACAAAAATGCTCCTTAAGAGTCTTTTCTGATGTATTTCCCTGAGCTCTAGGAACCCAAAGGCTACTGAATCAAGCACATGAAGAGGTTATTGTAAAAGTCCAGTGCACAAGACAAAAACACAGATGAATTAAATGAAAGTTAATATGTAAGTGTCAATAAATGGTCAATACAAAATCACCAGAACAAACTTAGCTGCATTCTTTCCAAGTAATGCTGTTCCCTAGCATATTTGTTATCCTCTAATACATCGCACCAACATGCTGCTGGAATGAGGCAGAGAAAGGTCTGCCCTAGGAACACGCTTATGAGCACTTAATTAACTGCTACTTTGCTCTTTGAGCATCCGTGTAGTCAGTGACATTGCATAAAGAAAGAACACAAAGAAACACAACTGAGTAATAGTCCCTGCACATGTGTCAGCCTGCCACTTGGCTCGCAGATGCTCTTGAAGTTGAAGCCTATGCATTTTGGGGTTAAAATGAAGTAAAATCATATTTCCTAATTTTTACCAAATTTCTCCAATTTTTTGGCAACTCAAAATGCTAATAAGTTTTTTAATAATTAAGGGTCCAACCAGCTTAAATAATTGTGCAAGTTAAGAATGCTAAACTACTGTGGTTTGACTACCACATTTAAATTTGTGTCCTGAATTCCTCGTGTCTGGTAGTTCAGCAAGCATGTTAGGGACTACTGGACTTTCTGAGTCATGATATGCAGTTGAGTGAAGCTTTGCTATATGAAGCATAATTTTAAAAGAAATCCTTTCTATCTATACTGAGAAATACCCTGTCTGTTTTAGCACTTTTTTGTTTGTTTGTTTGTTTGTTTCAAGATTTTTGGAACAGTGATTTTTAACATTCTCTGCAGATTTACTGGATGTAGAAAAAGACTCCAGTGAAGTATCATTTTTCATGACACTTAAGACTCTATCAGTCTCTGGGGTCCACCACAGTTGGGAACCAGCACACATCTGTTCTCCGCAGCATGTTTTGGTAGTGCAGTTGGAAACACAAAGTAAGTTCAAGGGAATATGTTATGCTATCTCTGGTGTTTCAAAGATACATAGATATGTATTACACTTATGAGTATGCATCATTAATCCTTTGAGCCAAGACGGTAAAAGCTAGAATATCTTCCACAGGAATTTATGCTTCCTTTTTTTCCACCTATCCCCTTTTTCTTCTTCAGGCATTTTTTCGAAGTTTGTGGCAGGGAGAAGGACAGAGTGTGTTGACTCTAAATGGACCTTCAAAGGCTTTAAAGAGTCCTAGGTGCTTGTGATCATAAAGACTGCATGAAAAATATAACTTCATGACATCATTGTTTCCTGATTTTTAATACGAGTGCTTGATTGCTTTTCCAAAAATATGGCTACAATCATCACTGCTAGGAGCACATCTATATGCAGTGAATCATGCATGTGAAGCTAATAGCATGTAATACGTGGTAGAGCCATATGTAAAAGAAGTTGTGTTTCATTTCTATATCTTGCAAACGGTTCTCTGCCAACTGTAAGTTTCTACAGGACGACTTACTCCTCTAACATTCAAGTCTTGGGAAACTTCTAACTCTTCAGTGTCACAAAAAGTATCTTCTGTCTCTTCTTCACATGCATGATGGAGTTTCCTGCAATAGTAACAGATGGGAAGACCCAAGATTCATTAATATTATCTGTACTTAAAAATGATGTAGCTTTATTGACTATTTCATAATCTTAGTAGTGTTAGGGAAATAATATTTTTTTGCCGTTCCAAATAATGGTACCTTATTGCGCCATAAAGCATCACTTTAAAGAAGGCTAGGAAACTCTGGAATACAACATTACTATTAAAAATAATTTATGAAAACCAATTTTTAATTCAGCCTTTAAAATTTAACATACTTTGAGGATTTAATGGCTTTGTTTAAATATCCAAGTTTATGGTGGAAGATGCTCAATTTGCAAGTGGGCCATCACAGAAATGATCCCTATAGAATACTTAATATCTCTTAACATTTTTTCTGGTCATATATCAGTGATCTTTATTTTTAAATTCTGTTAAGACTGTCAAGACACATGTAGGTAATTTTGGAACTGCCTTACTTGATCAATTATTTTTTCTAAATTTTAACAATAAAAAGTAAATTTTCAACTTCTTGACTTCCTCAAGTTCTCACTTGCTAAATAACTGATTTTACTAACTCATATGGACTACTGTTGTAGCAAGATAATATTCAGTGACAGGAGTTAATAAATGGTCCCTAAATAAGAAACAACTAGTAGCATACCTGGAATAAATAACAGGTGGATTGTCATCACTAGCAACATAAGAGTTCATCTGTGACTTTACCGTTTTTGTGTAATAAAGTTAAGAATTTTGTCTATCTTTCATAAATTCATCCACATATATGTCACAGTGACTCCTCTTTTGCCCTTGTTGAACCATTTCCAGATTTCTGCTCTAGTTTCCCCATTTCTCAAATTGTAATTTAAAATGTCTCTAGGTTTCACAGAATGTGGGAGAATTAGCTAGTATTTTAACAGTATCTGGATACAAATTCTTGGATACAATGTCTGGCTACCTTGTTTCTGCACTGAAACACAGACCCGATTGACACAGTTCTCTGTAGCATTAAGAACCTGAAATACAAGGAGCAAAAGTACCTTTCAAAAAAAAAAACCCAACCCTTTCGTTTCTGAGACTCTAATGTCACTTATGATGCTCCTGCAAAAACGGTTAGCATGATCAGTGGATTGAAAACTTGTAAAATTGTCTGGAAATGTCATATAATCCTGTTCCCAATTTAATGGAAAATGGAAACACGAAAGAGATTGTCCAGACTGAATTCAATGAAGGTCTTTCACAGCAAGAGAGGGAATCCTCAGCAACAGACTGCATTTCTCAAAAAGAGAGAAAGAAAATGGGTTGTCATTCTCTGAATTATTAGATGATAAAGAAATTCAGTATATTTGTAATTAGTTCCTGTTTTGCCCTGTTAGCCAATAGAACTCCATAGAATTTTTTGTTTTTACACAGTGGGGGGCCATAACAATATATATTGTCTGTCAGTTTCGTAAGTGTTTTTTCTCTCAATGTGAAATAATACGGGACAGCAGTTGCCTCATTTTATCTGGGCTACCCTGCAGTTGCCTTCTGATCCTCGTTTTATTGGCTGTGCAGAGAAGATGCCATTTAAAACTTTAATTGCCAGAGAGGGTTGTGAAATATTCACTGAGATTTACTTCTTTCCCTTTGTGATGTACCTTCACAGCAAAGTGACCCTGGTGGTTAGGAAGCATATTGTATAAATGGCAATTTAATGAGGGCTTGGAGACTATGAGGTCTCCAAAGAACACTTCATTTTGAAATTTTCTTGTTATGAAGTATTTTATGAAAAAATCCTGCCAGGAATTCCAATGAAGATAACCTGGATCTTTAGCCAGAGACATTGGCAAAAATGGAACAACATTCTTACATAATATTTTAAACACTGGTAAACTACAGATCGATGAAGTCCAATCTTGCAGTTTAACTGAACTGATGAAGAGGGGCACTGAAAGGAAAAAGGATCTCTATTTGCAAGATGTAAACAGGCCTGCATATTTTTCAAGTTGTTGGCAAGACACTTAATCACAGTATTAATAGTTCACAGTAAGAATAATAGTTCGGAGCATAGCAAGTATGTTGATAGCTCTCCTGTTTTGAAGAATACCTGCCTAATGCATAGTAGATGCATTACGTACTTTAATACATAGATTTTTTAAATTCAAATTCTGCTGATAATCTACTGCAGTCTCTGCAAGAGAGAGTTAAATTGCCTCATTTGTTTTATGGCTTGTTAACTTTGAAACATAAAAATGACCATTTATATGTGAATATTAAGTATTTCACTACTGATGATTTTTTAGGAAGAACTTGCTTTAGTATACTCAGATCCAGTCTTGCATTGATTCCACAGTTTACTGAGGTGTTAAACTCCTGTGCTCCTTTTAAAACAACTCCTGTTGTGGGTTAACCCTAGGAGGCAGCTGAGCACCACACAGCCACTTGGTCACTCACCACAGTGGGACAGGGAAGAGAACTGGAAGGGTAAAAGTGAGAAAACTTGTAGGTTGAGATAAAGATGGTTTAACAGGTAAAGCAAAATCAGCACGAGTAAGCAAAGCAAAATAAGGGATTATTCACTACTTCCCATCAGTAGGCAGATGTTTAGCCATTTCCAAGAAGGCAGGGCTTCATCAATGTGTAACAGTTACTTGGGAAGACAAATGCCGTAACTCTGAATGTCCCTGCCTTCCTCCTTCTTTCCCCCAGCTTTTATTGCTGAGAATGTCATACGGTATGGAATATCCCTTTGGTCAGCTGGGGCCAGCTGTCCCAGCTGTGTTCCCTCCCAACTTCTTGTGCACCCCCAGCATACTGGCTGATGGAGCACTGTGAGAAATGGAAAAGGCCTTGACTCTTTGTAGGTACTGCTCAGCAATAGCTAAAATGTCAGTGTGTTATCGACACCATTTTCATCACAAACCCAAACATAGCATCATACAAGCTACTATGAATAAAATTAACTCCACCCCAACACAAATCAGTACAGGTCCGCACTCTACAGAGGTGCTGTACTTCTGTACTCCTTTTAAAATATCTTGGTTCCTCTTTCTTTCTATCTGACCATTCTGGAGATGTTCTTTTGTGCTATCAAGAGAAATAGCATCAGCATTAATAAAGGATGGATAATTAAGAAAATTGGACAAATCAGAAAAAAAGTGGATAATTAAGATAAATAAAATGGATATAAGGATAGATAAATAAGAACTGTGCTGCTAACATAACATTTCAATAGTTTTGTGACAAGAACATACACCAAAGAAAGATATTTTTTTAACTCAAGCAAGCTTTTATAAATTAAACCTACTGTATTTACCAGTATAGAATCAATAAACTTTTTTAAAATGGACACAGGGAGGGCTACATGATGTTTTGCGAATTGAGAGAATGATGTTATACTAATTCAATATATATGGAGATGTACCCTGAATATAGTAAAGCCTGTAATAGCACTGTCACTCATACCATATGATCATTAATGTCACAGAAACTGCTTTAAAAACTCTGTCAGAGACTGAAATGAGAACATAATTTGTAAGGTTAAATGACAAAGTTATATCCGAAATGGAATATATTGTGTATGAAAACAAGATAGTTGTTACAAAGAAGCTTTTGGCCTTTGACACTGTTATTGACCACGACCTGAGAGAAGAGGTGTCCCTTTCAGCTGCTGACAAATGCTCAGACTAAGTCAGGTCACAGCCCTTTCACTTTGTTCTCAAGATGGTGATGATTGAGGATTCGAGCAAGCATCACCAGAGGTGAGAACCTAATTGGGCACCGCAGATCAGAATTCTGCCAGCAAAATGAAAGTGTGCAATGTCGAAAAACACAAAAATAGCTGTTATCCCTGTCTCTGTAAGATGCTGAACAACAAACACTCACAGGTAAGACCAATGAGCACCTAGACCCTTCTATCTAAAAATGAAATCCTTTGCTGGAATGGATGTATAAAATTTAAACTGGCAGGTCCAATAACAGAATAATCATCATTTCATAAGGGCAGCTACCAGTGAAGTAAATAAATGACTTTTCAAAATGTCATTGCATGGAGTGACAAAACAGAATTTTTTCCCCCCTATCCTCTCTTGCAATCTCAGAATCAACATGCACAAGCACCAGGAAAAAAGCCCGGCTGGTCTTACACATTCCTTAGTAAAGCAGCAATTATACACCCCCACCCAAGAAAACTTCTCACATCTTTTCCTTCTTTCTGCCTTGTAGTTCCCTTGTTCTAGCATCTCTGTGATTCCACAGAGTGGCACAAAAATCTTTCCCCAGAAAATCTAAGAAGATGCCACGCAGGGTAGCAGGCGTGTGGCACACAAGGGGCAGGAACCGGTACCTGCTGCCCCTCACAAGCCCATCTACAGTAGCCTTCCTTCTCCATACCTCTCTCACCACAGTCTGTACCTCGTGTGAGTCTGGCTCCCAAGGGATTTGCATAGCCAGTATTGAAGGCAACACACCTCAGCAGCTGTTGGAAGCTCCCTTGTGAGGCTCCTCCATGCTGCCCCCGGGTCCTATGGCCACTTAGGAACTGGGTGGGCAGGCATCCACCCACGGGAGAGGAAAGGCATGGGCAGCTGCCAGCAGCGAAGGGGTAGGCTTGGGAGACAAGACCTGGATGCTGTTGGCAGGGACACCGGTTGTGGGGCAGCCTGGGGCTGGGCAGAAAACATGGTGCATTAGGGAGGCAGGTGGCATTGCTGTTGGGGTTCGTGTGGCGGGGCAAGGTCCATATGGGGCACCATTACATCATTGCTGTCCCTAAGACTGACCTTGGTCACTAAGGTTGACCTTGGTTATAGGAGGACAAGACTGACCCAGTGGCAGACCTGACAAGATGGTAATACATGTCACACAGGGAATGCAGCAGTGGCAGCTGGAAGTGCAGCCTGTTGTCTCCAGGACCTCTGAGCAGAGTTTGGCTCCATATGGCTCTCTTCAAAGCTTGATGGCGCAGGCATGTGGCACATGAGGGCAGACAGATGGCTAGTGTGGCATGCCGAAGGGTGTTTGCATTAAGTGGGCACAGTAGCTTCCGGAATGTGTTCTCAGCCAGCGAGACTCCAAGTGCTATGCAGTGTAGATGTAGCAAATCAGTTTTAGAAGGGGCTTGCCATGAATAGAGTGGATGCACACCGCTCCATATTAATTGGCTGGGGGAAGCAGTAATTATTCCCTGAAGCAGAGCACAACAGTATAGATGTAGCCTAAAGGATGAAAAACTGTTTCATTTATCTGTGGCCCAAGCTGTGATTGATTATTCCCTCGTTTGTGTTATATAAAAATTAAAACGACTATGTTGAAATTTCACAGTTTTTCTATGTCATTATGATGTTGTTACACTATATGTATGTGGTTATTTTTAATTTTTTTTTTTCATTGCTTCTTTAAGTCTTATAAAAATGCCTTTACATTTTCTGGAAGAGCCTACTTTGACCCAAACTCCAGATTGGATCTATTTTTCATCCCTTTTTCCATTTTGGGTAAAAATATATTAGCATCAATATTAAAAAAGTCAGCCTGACTTGAATTTCTCCTTTCCCAGTATATTGGCAGATGATCAAAGCTTTTAAAATAACCTCACATTGAATTTCAGTGATATGTTTAATACAGATTGAAATTAAAATTAATTTTGGATTATATACTATCATTTTCAGAAATAAATAAATTCTATTTGGGGGCTTTATTTCATGTCCCAGAATGTCATCTGAAGACGCAAGAAACATGATCTGTATAAAACAAAATGTTATTAACTGAGAAGAATTAATGTATTTAATAATCATCTTAATATTTAGTAAATGCACTGAAGAGAGTACCAATGCTAAGAAGGGAAAGGAAAGGTAGAATGGGAAGTTTCCCCTGACCAGTGATAATATCTTGAGATTATTCTCTTAAGAAAGCACCATCAGAGCGACCAGTTCAAATTTAATAAAAGGAGCCCTGAATTATTTTTTTTCAGTATGTAGTGTAATTATTTGTGTTCATTTAGATAAAATGCCTTTTTGGCCCTGGGGAAATAGCTCAAGAGAGACAGACTCTCACTGAATAGGGGTTTTTACTGAAAATTTTTCTCCTATTTGCCTGGGCTTTAGAAATCAATGCAGCAGCTCCTTGTTGGGTACCTGTAGTTGAAGAAGAAAGATGTTGATTATCAATGTCATCTTTTTTTTGGAATTTTTTTAATCAACTCAGTGCATCTGGTAAGTGCGGGGTAAGAGACCTGGAGAATATCATGTCCTTAGTTTCACTGAAAAATTTCCACCAAGGAACTTGTTTCAATAGTAGATTCTGTTTTTTCAAGTGGTTGAAAATTACCTGCTTTTTTAAAAAAAAGGTTGGTTTTTTTTCAATTTTTACTGAGAAAACATTAAAAAAGCCAAAAGCTGCAGGGGAAAAAAGATTTTTAATTTGCAACTGTGTGAGTCAAAAATGATTTTCAACTTCTAGAAAATTATAAATGTACTATTTGTTTCAGATTTATAAATATATTATTTGTTTCAGATTTCTAGGTTTCATAGAATATTAGAAAAACAGATATTGTGATGTAAATTAAAAAATTATGCATTTTTTCCATTTTGAGGGAGAGAACAGAGGATATTTGACTAGATGTTGGAACTACCAAATGGAAACCACTATTGAAAACCTTGATATCTTTAAAGATTGTTAGCCTAATTCAAACTCCAAATGCCGTGTATCAGGTACAATGAAATCTTTATAAACAATTATTTTTCAAAATCCAGTCACTGAAGTAAAGCATCACAATCAAGAGATACAAGTGAGGCAAAGGTCACCCAAAATGAAATTCAGACTAACTTTGTCACTCCAGAAGAATAACCAGTGTAGATTTATCAAGAACGAAGAATAATTCTATTTTAGGGTGTTCTTTGGTATCTTTGGATGATCAGGGAACTCTACAGTTCTATTTTTCTTTTGCTTTGTAAGCGTGCATCAGAATATTGTCTCAATACATAGGCTTTATGTCCAAGTTAGAAACAATGCTGATGGATTTATATATTATTAGCAGTACCAAAGGAACTTACTTTTTTCCTATATTTTGAAAGGTAAGAGGATATATAAATCAAACTGGCCACATATTACTCAATGTTGTCAGCAATATTTTATCTTAGCTGGAAAACATACTGCATTCAACCAGATTGCAGAATCATGTGAATAAAGCAAGAATAAATTACATAAAATTAATGTATTTTGACTTAAAAGACTGGGAAGACTATGCAATTCTGAAACAATGAATCAACCTCAGAACCATAAAGCTTCAGCATAAAGAGCCTTGGTGATCATGGTCATTTTTAATTAAGTCAGTCAGAGAAAAAAATTCATGCATAAAAACTTGTATATTACATATGTAAGATGAGAACTAGTTGAAACTGTTAAAAAGCATAGAATAGGGAAAATAACATTGAACATCTTAGTTCAATTTTCCAAGGCAAATTGTAGCAACAGATGCTTTCCACACTCCTGGTCTCCGTATTGCTGCCATCTGCAGTATGGCACACACATTTTATCTCAAAGTCCTCAACTTGTTAGCTTTTTCAGATTTTGAGTATTGTTGCATGGTGTTAATTTCTTTACATTTTAATATCTTAATAATATTTTTTCTCTATGTGAAAATAAATGAATTCCCTTCTGTGCTTTTTGTTCTTTCTTCCTCTTCCCCCCTTGCAGGTAAATAAATCAATATTGACTATGTAAAACATGCTAGTCTTGGCAATGGGAATATCTGTATTAACTGGCCAAGGAAACCTGAAATGTATTAGCTAAAGTAATAATCATGTGCTATTGTATTAAACTTGACAGATAGATTTATGTCTCTAGATTTTCTTTAACAGACTATAATTTCAAAAGGAACTCAGCTATTTCTCATGGGTAAATGTTGTTTTGACTGTAATAAAATCAAACTGTGAGGAATCACAGAATGACTGAATGATAGGGGTTGGAAGGGACCTCTAGAGATTATCTAGTCCAAACCCCTGCCAAAGCAGCTTCACCTACTGCAGGTTGCACAGGATCACATCCAGGTGGGTTTTCAATATCTCCAGAGAAGGGGACTCCACCACCTCTCTGGGCAGCCTGTTCCAGTGCTCTGTCACCCTCGAAATAAAGAAGTTTTTCCTCATGTTCAGGTGGAATTTCCTATGTTCCAGTTTGTGCCCGTTGCCCCTTGTCCTGTCACTGGGCACCACTGAGAAGAGTCTGACCCCATCCTCTTGACACCCGCCCTTTACATATTTATAAGCATCGATGAGATCCTCTCTCAGTCTTCTCTTCTCCAGGCTAAACAGACCCAGGTCCTCATAAGAGAGATGCTCCATTCTTTGATCATCTTCATAGCCCTCCACTGGACTCTCTCCAGTAGTTCCTTGTTTTTCTTGAACTGGGGAGCCCAGAACTGGGCACAGTACTCCAGATATGGCCTCACCAGGGCAGAGTAGAGGACGAAGATGACCTCCCTTAACCTGTTGGCCACACCCTTTTTAATGCACCCCAGGAAACCATTGGCCTTCTTGGCCACAAGGCCACATTGCTGGCTCACAGTCAACTTGTTGTCCACCAGGACTCCCTGGTCCTTCTCCGCAGAGCTAATGAATTTCTCATTCTCTTTGGTATCATGAGTATGTGGTGACTATTTAATATCACTTAGAATCTGACTTTGAAGCATTAAACTAGCAGCAACATGTATTTTATGCCATCTATTTCCATATTCTATTCCAGAAACAGTAACAGTTCTTTGGAGAAGTACTAATTTACAAATTCTATACATTTGGGAGATATTTTTTTTCCTCTGGATTCTGCCATAGGTAACTGAACACGTCATAATATTAATTTTCAAAATTGCATCTATCCACCTTTCTTTGCAGTGATATATGACCAAGGACGTAGAAACAGTTGTGTGTTCTATGACAGCTGTGATCCAAACTTCTATCCAAATTATAAGGCTATTTTATGATGGAGTCTTCAGCTTTCCTGCCCCAAACTGAAGTAACCTTCCAAAAGCTATGAGTCTTTTAAGACATCCACCATAGTGGATTTCAAAGTAAGAGCTAAAGTCATTAGATAAAACACATTTTTAACATCCTGGACTATGACCTTTCTTGAAATTATTGAGGTTTTTGTCATACCTGGAAAAACAGAATGGAAAATTGAGCCCATTCTTGTGTTTTGGAATGAAAAGCAAATACTACTGAAGAACTTTATTTTATTTTCAAGAATTTTGAAAGATTGTTTCACCATTAGCTATACAAACCAGGTTATGATTTAAAATCAGATTTCTGGCCCCTCTTAGTCTATTTTTTACCTTAAAATTGTCCTCTGGTCTATAACAGACATACTATACCCTGTTGATTGCAAAGTAATACTGTTGCATGACCTTTGAAACATGAGAACATAAGCAGATGAGAATAACTCATGTAATATGTTGTGCTTTAGGATGGGTAGTCTGCGCACTTCAAAACAAAGACCTTGCTTATTAAAAGTCTTTATTCTTAGGTAAGTTTCTTAGTATAGAGCTTTTGAATTAGATAGTATATTTTATGTCTTGTTTTGTTAAGATACTTCTTAAGTACTGCTTTAGAAATTAAAACAGTCATGCTTTCTTCTGCTTGCATGTAAGGACTTTTTTATCACCCATGCAGTGCATTTTAGAGAGCGTAGACTTCACAGATTTTGTGACAGGGATGATATTCAGCCCACTAAGAAGCCTTTCTATTTAAGGAGTTTATTTAAAATAAGAAGAAATAAAGTTTCAAGACTAAAAAGATGCTTTGCACTTGATTTGGTTCCCTGTTTCAGTCTGTCCTCTGACTTGTAATGTCTTAAACTCTCTCTGTGCCTGTCAAATGCTATAGGATATTACATGGAAAAGCTAATATAACTGTTACTGTAGCTCCTCTTGAGTTCTTTCTGAAACTGGATCCTTCTATGAGTGCACATCATAATGGTTCACCTCCCTCAGGGCTTTAGACATCAATTTGTCTGTGAAATCTCTTATGATTTAGAAACCAGCATATAGATTTCTATTCCACTTTAAAAACTATGACTGGGTAGAAATCTATGGGAAACATACATATGTGTATGTATGCACAAATACGTGGATACATTTTGGCAAATGAATCCACTGAGACTTAATGACATTTAGTTCAGTTCTAGTTTCTCCCTGTGTCTCTGGAGAAGAAATTAAAACATATGGTTATATAATTCTCAGTTATGTAAGAAGATTGAACTTCTATTTGCTTTTTATTAATTTATAAGAACTTCCAGTATGCCCAGTACTACTTACAGAAATATGAAGACCACTCTTCTAAAATTCTTGTGATCCAGAAACACACGATGGAGGTAACCACAGAAGAGGAAAAGAAAGGGAACAAAATTGGAATAGTGTTATTTTATTTAATATGAAAAGAATTGGATGGGAAAGCAAGTTAACCAATAAAGAGCCATGTCGCCGACAGACAAACAGAAGCCTTTCTCCAGTTTGACTCAGATGTGTTCCAAGGAGAATCATTCTTACAGTTTTCAGAGTGTATTGCATATGTAAAAGATTGAGGGAAACACAAGGTTAAATGTAGGAATTCTGTAGATGGCACTACATGGAAGAAAAAATATTAAACGATGTTCGGGCTTCCATTCTAGTGATGTACAAAGATGTGAGAAGACTTAATCGGAGCAGAATGCATAATATAGGTAGGGACACTGAATCTTGATATTGCTGCTTATGAAGAGGCCATGGAGGTGTTGGCCCAGAAAAGGCATGGTATTGCAAGTCATGGGAGAAAAACCACTGAAGAGGGACTTTGAACTTTGCACTTCTGTTGTACTTTTAGCTTTCATCAAAAAATACATCTATGGTTCTCATAGCTTAACCACAGATACAAATAAAATACTTTAAAATGCTTCCTAAAAACTCTCCCACAATATTTTCCTTCTGTGTTGTAGGTTTCTTAAAATCTCTCTGATTTTAAAAATTGTTTTACTATCCAACACAAATTTTTACTGCAGTTTTTCAATGCATTTAGCAAAACCTCATTTTAAAGATGAAAATGTACTTCACAATAAGCAAACCATTCCAACACAAACATTTTTGGTGACATTTGTTCCCCAAAGTTTTAGTCTGTTGCCACTCAGCATGAAACATGTATTGATTCTGGCCTCAGGAACTGCATTCCATTCTTCCCCCATTTTAACAGGTGATCAATCAAAGGTGACACAGCAAAAGTGAACAAGAAGTGGGACTCTAGGGAGGGGGGTAAGGTAGTCCCTTCCAGGTGGCTGGAAAAAACAGCTTCCAACAACTAAATCTTAGACTTAAGAAAATTATTCAGTGTTCAGAAGAAGTTTACAAGGTTGATGTTTTCTAGTTGTCATATCTTCTTAGGAAAAGAGTTTGTTTATGAAAAGTGTGAGTGTTCTTTTTTATTATTTACTTATTTCTGTTTGATAGTCTTTCCATTGACTCTTTGAACAGCTTCTTTTTGTTATCTGCAGCTTTTTATTATAGTGCTGTAATAAAGATGTGGAAATGACTTCTTAAATGAGTCTAACTTTTGCCTCTGTCTTCTACTGGACTTCTAAGGAGTTGCCAATCAGAAGTCCAAAGGTGCCTTTTTTATCCCTGGGCAAAGCGAATAAGAGGTAAATAAGTGGCCACAACCCTTAGTTTATTTTGAAGAACAAAAGCAATGATTTATTTACTTCAAAAACACTTATATTTGCTCTGAGAACTAAAAGAAATAAAAAGTAGGCACCAAATATGCTTGTACTAGTTAATCAGATAATCATATGAGCTGCACAGCACAATGGCTTAGAACAGAAGAGAAAAGGTAGGGAGAAAGGGAGAGAAAATATATTTGAAAATTATTAAATACAATTTATCTTCATCTGCCATCCATGGCATGTATTCTCTTGGCCAGTAATTCATACACTTCAAGTCATTACTAGGTTGAGCAGTTGACTGAAGGGGCTGTGCTGGGAGGTTGCTCCTGCTGTTTTAGTCAATATAACATACGAAAACAAGCAAGAAGCCCAGCACATCCTTGAACAGTTGATGCACTGTTTACCTTAGGTCCTGCAATGAAAATAAAATGAAGTCAATCAGAGTCTGTGAACTGCTGTAGCTTTACAAAAGGGCAATGTAAGAAATTCTGCTTAGGTCCAAGGCATGGTAAGTTTGAAAAGAGGCATTCCTTTTGCCACTGAAACAATTCTGTGACAGTAGACTGGGAAAAGAGACTGCATACTCACAGTGGGAGATGGCTTCTTAAGCAGAAGGTATTGCCTATGCCAAGCAGGTGGAATCTAATACTTATGCCCTATTTGTCCTTTACATTTTGCCTTCTTTCTTATTCTGAAGTGGCTCAATTGCCACTGTAACACACTGCTACCTCAAGAACAACAACTTCTTCGGTTTTTCTTTCTCAGATATATCCTCTTCTCCAGGCTCTCTCTGCTGTCACAAATCTTCCCGAAATATCCTATCTCCAAAAACAATCATCCATTTTCCTCCAAACTTTCATCTTCTGTTCTCACTGGTTTATGTCTTTTCGCCAGCATCCCCACAGTTCAGTGTCACAATTAACCACATGTCTTTGAGTGTCTTCCTTTTTGAAGGTTCCAGGCATAAGTTTCAGGTCTTTAACTTTCTATGGAAGAAACGCCCACTTAACTTTCTTTGGATGGGGTGTTTAGTTGCACACCCTAGAAGACTTGACTTCATTTCAACTTGTGCAAAGGGCTAATGCGTTCTTTTCAAGCTAATGAAAAGACTAGTTCATAGCTGAACAAGTTTCATAAAGTGAAGTGGTGCTTATCTAGAATAAAGGTGTTTTAGAGAAAAGTCACCATCTGCTTGCCTT
Source organism: Fratercula arctica (assembly GCA_947846985.1). Lineage (NCBI taxonomy): Eukaryota > Metazoa > Chordata > Aves > Charadriiformes > Alcidae > Fratercula > Fratercula arctica. Next base: position 49,287,331 of record CANTUZ010000005.1, on the reverse strand, counting down.
AATCCTTCTACATGGGGACCTTGCAAAAGCTAAAATATTTTAGACTTTCTCTGAGGAGCTGTATTTTTTCAGCATAATTTTTGGCCTATCAGTTTTCAAATATCTTCCAAGTCAAGGATGTTATTTTACGTCATTCATTAAAGAACTTCAGTGATTGTAAATCAGCCTTTTTACTTCCCTCCAAGTATCCCAGAATAAGTAAAATTTCAAAGTACTTGTGGTCTGCCTTTCCCTTTTACCTTCTTATAATTCCTAATTTCCTACTTTTTTTCTTATTAACTCTAGGGGACTATGTATACCTCATGACACCTTTGGTTGTATTTTCAAATTTACCACTCTTTTACTCTATCTGTGCTTAATCCTGCATATCCGCCTAACTAATTAACCCTCATGGGCTTTTTGCCATTATCAGTTATTAAATTATTGTATAACGGGATACTTTTTTTTTTTACTTACATATTTTAACAAGACCTGGTGGAAGTCCATAACATGAAGAGACTAAATATCTTTGTTAAATGTTGTTTTCAGTGATCTGTTTTGTGATTGGTAGGGATTAGTAGAAAAAGTTTAAACAAATTTTAAGATTGAGGAGTTTCTTGTCTGTGAAAAGCAGGAAAGCTTCTTCCTGCTCTGATCTTGGCTGTGATTAGAAAGAGACAGCACTAAGCATTTATTCTTTGAGGTTCCTAGATTATTAAGGGATTAGACAGCTTTCAAATAAATTTCACCGAGTACTTAATGTAAAATGAGTGACTGCCTTTGCATGTTGCTACCATCATTGACTATGGGCAAGAAAAGGAGGATTCAAGATTTGGCAAAGATTTATTATATTATATTTATATTTTTCTTAAATATTTTTTCTTGTCAAAGATTTAGATACTTATTCCTGCTTTTGAACAGGCTATTTTATATTGTACCTTTATAATGAACACTGGTAAACAAAACATTGCCCTTGAACTCAAGAGAGATGGCTTCTCTTTCTGGCTTTGCCACTTGATGTTACTGCCAAGCTTGGGAATTAATTTTACAAGTCTGTGCCTCAGTTTCCTCAAGAGAAAAACAGGGCTGTTTTTTTGGAAAATAGTTTGAGTTCTACTGATTAGGAGTACTTGGTGTTATTTGTGTTTTATTTTAAAAGAACATATTAGATATTACTTATATTAGTAGATGACTGAGGGGGGACCTTATCAACACTTATAAATACTTAAAGGGTGGGTGTCAGGAATATGGGGCCAGGCTCTTTTCAGTGGTGCCTGGCAACAGGACAAGAGGTAATGGGCACAAACTTGAGCATAGGAAGTTCCACCTAAACATGAGGAGAAACTTTTTTACTTTGAGGGTGGCAGAGCACTGGAACAGGCTGCCCAGAGAGGTGGTGGAGTCTCCATCTCTGGAAATATTCAAAACCCGCCTGGACGTGTTCCTGTGCAATCTGCTCCAGGGGACCCTGCTCAGGCAGGAGGGTTGGACTAGATGATCTCCAGAGGTCCCTTCCAACCCTATGGTTCTATGATTCTATACAAAATAAAGCTTTACTCATAACTGGAAAGCAGCTGCTAATCAAGTGAAGGATGATAACTGTGCAACAGCACATAGTAACGACATGAATGCTTCAAACTAGGAAGTGAGAAATTAAAACTGCAGAGGGAACTTACGGAGACAAAATAGAATTACTTGTTTGTAGTTTAACTTTCTAATTATGGTTAAGAAAGCAAATCCAACTTCTAATCTATGAGATGATTTTGACTTGGGAACAGGGGAAAAATGCTCGCAGCTGCAGCTGTGCTGCACTAGTATCAGTAGTTCTATTCAAACAGTGGGGAGAGATTTTTTAAACAATGAGCTAAATAGGGTTTACTGATAATAACAGAACATTACTCTGCAATGGGTGGTCCAGACTTCCTGAAGATCCCCTTGACGCCTTTATACTGTTACTTCCTAGATCTGGTATGAACTCATGCACAATGCTAGAGGGTATCAAATTGTAAGATCCGAGATCTGACTTCTCTGCCATGCGAGAAATTCTTTCAGCTTTTCTGTATTGCTTTTTTGCGTGGAATATTAGAAGGAATTAATACAGAATTAATAAAAATTTTATCTCCTGAAGCATATAACTTAGCTTGTGGTCAATAGCTGACTCTTTTAGTACTACTATCCATCTGGAATTTACAGACACATGCTTTCTTTCTGCTTTGAATTTTTGTAAAAAGAAGAAGACAAAATTTAGCATTTCTCTGAGATGTCTCCATGCCAGGCAGTTAAGCCAAGGCAGAGCTTTGACTAAGTTACCTGTCCTTCAGAAATCAAAGTACAGATCTACTGTGCACACACCGAACCAACAGTCAGCACATTGTGATCTGAGGTGTTGGTCTTCTTATGTGAATAGTACATATTTTGTCCAGCTATCTGTCTGCTCTGAAATTTTAGGAGAGAAACATAGAGCCCTAATCTTCTAAACTATGGCAAGGTCTTAAAAATGCTCTCAGGAATGGAATTCTCTTTCTGTTGCCTATAGAAAGAAATTAATTGGCTTTAGTAGGTAAATCTGGTTGTAAGTGTGTCCCTGAACCTTAAATTTATGAGATTTTTTTTTTTTTTCAACTGGTAAGTAATTATAAAATGGATACATTTTTTATATCAGTAATTGCAGCTAATTCATGTAACAGGGAGGTTAATTACAGAAGTGAGTTCTTCATCATTAGCCTATGAGTTTCATACTCAGTACATGGCAGTGTCATTATTCTGAACTAACATGTTTTGCTATTTGTACTGACTACACACTCCTGTAGTCATAAGGTTGATTGACTGGTTTACAATTTTTAACATCACTGTAATTGCAGAGTAATTACACTGTGTTCAGTAGACTAACAATAAATTTTACAGTTAACACAAATAAAAGTTTAGGATAATTGAAGTCTCATAAAATCAGCTGTCCTGAAGAAATAACTACAATCTTGGAATAGCGATTTGGGAATTGAGATGGAGTATTTTTCAAATCCAGTCCACTCCCTTATTTTTGTTTAAAAGACCCAAATCCTGTCATACGTATATCCTTCTCAAGTCATATTTAGCATTCTTTTTCAAGATAGTGTTGCCTTTTTTGGGGTATCTGTTGTAAAGTAACATGGAAACAGTACGGCCCAGTCTCTCTCTAATAAATGTTGCCTAGGGAGCTCTTTTCCCTACAAACCGAAAGAGACTAGTGTACCAACTGGAATACAGATGACATAATTTTTTCCTTGACAGAAGTAAAGCAAAGCTTACCTAGAAATGTTCCTGACTTAGGAACTGCATCCAGCTCTTCTTACATAAACTAAGGCAGATGTAATATAAAGAACTTTCCTTAAGGAAGAGGAATTAGGGATAAAAGGAGTGGAAAATGAGTGGGACATTAGCATCCCTCACAAAACTATCATCACATGCCAGATGTTAATTTCCTTTTTAAAATTAACACAAATATCATTTTGTTAAAGTGAGATTCACAGCCTCCCCACCCTCATATTATGTCATTGATCTGAAGCTTCTCAAGTGAATTCCCAGTACTCCGGTATCATTGACCCATGTATTTATTTGTTCTCTGTGTGTTTGTACATATCTGGCAGCTGCTAAACAGGTTCAGCACTTTTTACCCACAAGCACTGGAGGAAAGTTGAACCCTTCATTGATTGGCATAATGACAATTACAAGAGTGTTGCTTTTGTGAAGGAAACAGATAGTTTGATTTAAAGACCATTAAAGCCCTATGTGAGCGGGGGTCCATCCTCCTCTATATTCATTATTTAGATGGTAAGTTGTCAATAATTATTGTCTTTAGCAGAATAAGGACAATGAGAAAAGAAACCACCTGTGCAGCAGAAAGGAAGTGTTTCAGTGGAGCTTGAGGAAGTAGTAGAGTAATCTGGACAGTAGAATCACTACTGATTACAGAAACAAACGGTGTCAATTAAAGTGGCATGTCAACCTTCATTAATTCCAATGCACTATCAATATGTTAACTACCAAATACTTTATCCTGAGGAATGATCCTGATGGATCATAAAGCCTTTGTCTTCCTGGCATTGTGTTTCTATACAAAGCCCTCCAGCTGAAGACAGGCACATTCTCACAGATGGATAAGGCACACATTAACAGAGAGAGATTTCATCCATTACTGACTGAATCTTCTTTCCAAAGCTGGTTGCAACTGTGTGGTGTGGTTGTTTTATTTACTATACTTTTACAGGTTTTGTAGCTTTTTTTTTCCAGAAAGGCACTGTTTCAGAAGAATCAAGAAGAATTTCAATAGTTCATTCACACAGAGAAAACAGATTGATTCATTTTGTCTAATTCTGAAGCTACTTGAACTTAGTGGATGAGGTAGCTTGATTTCAATTTGTAGAGCTTGTGTTCCACCTAGTAGAATCAGATGATGGGATGGGAAATGAACACAAAGGAGAAAATGAAGAGGTAAAACCCAAGCATCTAAAGGAATAAAAGATGGAAAATTAATTTGAAGTAGGAGATAATGCAGAAAAGAAATCAAATAATAAGTAGAGTGGATGGTATACATCAGTTAGTCTCTACTTTTAGGTGTAATACAGCTATATCAAAGTCAGGACAAAACTGCTTAGGTAACTTTAATATATAGTCAACCCACTCAAGCTCTACTTTCTCTGTAGGGATTAAACTGCCTTAATGTCCCTTTCACCAGAAGAATGCAGCACAGAAGGAGCCTCTAATACTGAATTCTTTTAGAAAACTGTTTAAATATGCTCGCTTGCGGTGCCCGGGGCTGCTACTCAGTCTTCCTAGCTTCCTACAAAATCCTGCAGATATGTATAAAATACTCTGGGTCAACTTCTCATCCCACTTTCAGTGACTGCTGCAAAATTAGGTAAGCATCTACCATAAATGAAAGAGTCCCTTGGCAGAGGGACAGTCTTTCATAGTTTAAAGCCACAATAACCAAAATAATCTGAGAAGGCAGCAGAGTAACCTGTCGTTTTTAACATGTGCCAGGTCATATGGCTTCTATAGGGATCAGAATCAATTCAGACATAAAAACAGGTGTCACAGTATTGTTTCCATTGCCACTTTCCTTTTTGGCATAATAGCTCACTGTAAAATTTCTGACCAACTATTAATTAGGAGTCTGATTCTGCACAAGTGACATTTTAAACTGATGACAAGACATTGGAGAACAGGTTTCAGAATGAGGAGCCAAACTGCAGGATTAGGTAGATAAAAAAAACCCACTTGTGAATAAACAATAATGGGATAATAACAATGTAAAAAGGGATCACACCTAAAATGAGAACAGTACAAGGCTGTGATGACAGCACTAGGGAGCCCTACAAATTAGACCTTCTTCCTTCCACTCTTTCCCATAGATAAAAAGACACTGAAGAAACAACTAAGAAGAAGGAAAATTGGGCAAGGATTGCATAAAGGAGGCATGGAGTTTGAGACAGAACAAAGCCATTGAGATTTGACCAAAGACAATGAACTAAAGCCCTATAAAAGGGTAGTGAAAAGTAGATCAGTAGTAGTAACCCTTGCAGATGACTTTTTGAAAATGAAGAGTAGAGAATGTGACAACAATCCAGTTTGTAAAGAGAGAACAAATATGGATTCTTAGAATAAATTATTTTCTGTGCTTGCCACTACTTCAATTGTACAGCTCCAAATATTATAAGAACCTGCTGCTAAAATCCGGTTTCTATATTTAGAAGTCATATCAAAATAGACCCCCTACTGGCACGTTTTCCCCTCTCCAGTCTTACCTTGTTCTGCCATTCCTTTTCTGCAATCCATTCGTGGGGAAAAAAAAAAAAAAAAAATCTGTTTTTTGCAATTTATATTTTACTTATATCAGAGGCACCTACCATGATGTTTTTTGGGTGTATTTTTAAGAAATTATAATGCTTCACTAAGTAAGCATATATATATAAATGTGTCAAGTATACTTTACACCAGTGTCTCAAGCACTATTTTCATTTCAGAAATTAAAAAGAGAAAATTGTAACCACTGCAGTTCCATTATTGTGATTATTTTATAATGAATACAGTGGGGCTGAATCTTCCATTTGGAACCATCTTTAATACTCCTGTGGGGACAGACAGAACTAGATTTTCAGCTCCTTTGTCTTTCCACAATCCTGCAGCTAGTTTCTCTTTCCCTAATATAATTTAATATACAATGAGATCACGGTATGTTTTCAGTACAGCTGGTTGCAGTTTTGACTCAGATGATATATTTATTTCTATTGCTAGAAAGAGAAGTTACTGATTTAGAGCTTCTTACATAATTTCTAGTGGGACAGAAAGAAGGCCAGCCCTGTTAAACAACAGCTTTGTTGTTCGGGCATTCAGTCACAACACTGAGACCTGTTAAAGTCCCAGTTTGAAAATCCTGAACTCTTCTCCTCTCCCATGTGTATGACTCAGAGTAGTGAGTCAGTTTCTTGCCCCAGTAAGCGCTAAATTATTTAACACCACTGAAACAGCCCCAACAGGAGAGACTGAGAATAATAAAACATTTGCCTCCTGAAACCAAAAGGTCTGAGTTGGATGTGCAGAACTTGGGTTTCAAGGTCGTGCTTTGAATTCCTTAAACAGCATTCCTGTAGTGCTGCAGCCACTGGGCTGTTTGTTAGTAGGCTTTTTTGTGTTTTCCCGCTTTCTTTTGTATAGAGATGAGGTTGTGCATTAGAATTAAACAGACCTCAAATTTCCAAATTTTTTTCATGAAACATAATTCTCCTGCTCTGGCCAGCCCTGTCTTCCAGGTTGCTATGGCTAACAGAGACCGTTACGTTCTCAAGGCTGATATAAGACAACAGAAGGGAGAAACATAAAGCCAGCATAGGTTATATGGGGATGTGGCTTTAGGAGCCTGTTGAGAACTTGCAGTAGGAATAAATTCTGATATAAAGTATACCTTTATCAACCTTTGTAAATCTGTGCTTCCCAAAATGTGACTAACTTGTCAAATGAAGTGACTCAATATGTCCTGATCATAGACATCTTTGAAGAAACCAACCAGCCATCAGGCTGGGATGCCCAAAGCTGCCTCCTAGCAGTTTTGGACAGGAGTGGTTAGGGGCATGGAGTTATCCTCCAGTAAGAAACTGAAGCAGTTAATGCCAGATGCTTCGGCTCTAGTGCACCTAAGCTTATTTTGGTAGCTTCCACTCGTATATCTATGTGTAAAATACTGTGATCTCATTTGCCATTGAGGTGATATCAGAGGACCAAGGATCTTTCCAAGATATTCCCTGATACGTTCTGTGTCAATGGCAAATGAGAGGTATTCTAAAAAAGGCAGGATAAATAAGTACGTCGTATTGACTTTTGTCCTGTAATGTTTTCTAAAATTTTCCCTCAGGCCTCTTTCTGAGTGTGTAACTCAGCAGTGTTAATACAAAGAAACTTCAGTTATGAATGCGTATAATCAAAATGCCATATAGACATTGACATAGATTTTGTTGGAAGCTCAGAATTGTTCCAGATACCTATTTGAGTAGACGGGTAACATGGGTAAATCAAAGATAAACTAGGGACACTTTTTTGTTTTCATAGCGTGTTAAAGCACTGTCATTAAGCACAACCAACAGGAAGTTCTCTGAAGGTTATATGGGATAAATTAGGGTATGGGCTTTGCAGCTTCCTTGAACCAATTGACTACCCACACTAGTGGGTGTCAAATATGCTGCATACTCTCCCAGTGTATCTTTTTATCATTGAGAAGGCCACTGCTGCAGACACACCTTGCCCTCAGAGATGAATGCTTCTTCTTTTAAAGCACTTGGTGGATATATGACTTGTGTGTCTCCTTTTACGGGATGTTATCTAAGAAGGACAATTTCACGTCCCACATTCTGCTCAAATCTGTTTCACGCTGAACATACTTAGTTCCCCTTGGAAGTAACACATTTGCTTATTATTGTCCAAATTGACTTTGAACTGAGATCTGGATTTGTCCCTGTAATCCTATTAGTATTTCTCTAAAACAGTCATCTCACATCACTGCATTAAGATGGAAGCATACGTCCATTCCAAGCCACCTCTAGTGAATACCTTCCTATTAATTCCAATGTTACCATTTGCCTCTGCCTCACAGAAAATGAGCCACCACTAAAAGCCGATTTAAAAAAACCACATTCCCTCAATTCAAAACCTTAAAGGCTTTCAACAGCAGGGCTGTAGTTTCCGTAAAATCCTAATTATAGTGAATTAAATGACTAAAATGCTACTAATTACTTTTTAATTTCAAGAGAGATGTTTACAAAGCACAGTATAATGAGTAATACAGTACTTCAAATGATTACTAATGTTGCCATTTTGTCTGACTTAATCTCAATTAGTATAAATCACAATGTCATCATTGCTAATTGCCATTCCTTTTGAGCAAAATGCTAATTTCTCTTTACAATGATACAATTGCTGTTTGTTTTCCCTTAAATTATTCCATTTAAGAGGCCCTGATAAAAGGAGTGTTCAGAATGTTTTATTTTCTAGAGCTCAAGAAGAGGAAATCATGGACTGAGGTTTTTTGGGTTTATTTTTCAGTAGTTTTATCTTTTAAGTTCATTTTTCCTATAATAAAAAAGAAGTTTTAGTCTCTCAAATCATCAAGCAAGACGCAAATTCCTATCAAACTGTATTTTCAAGAGATTTTGCTTAGTTCACTGTCAGAAATTGTCTCTATTATCCATATCTGAAAGGAAGTTTTGTATTTTTTCCATGAAGGAAAAGAATGCTGTACACTTAACTGTAGCTCTGTTCTTACAAGGTTCTCACTGTACCTGTGGAAAGTTAAATATCAGTAGAGAAAGTTAAAACAGTTTGTCCAAGGTCAAAGAATGTAAAAAGGGAGCGGCAGAGCTGAAATCAAGCATGGAGCTCCTTATCTTACTTGTGTGCTAAGTAGTAGCCTGTGCTCCTGCCCTCTAAAAGGCTCACAGAAGCCGATGTCTCTTTATTATATCATAATATCTTTTATGTCTCTTTAATTTCTTTATCAATGATCTGGATGAAGGGATCGAGTGCACCCTCAGTAAGTTTGCAGACGACACCAAGTTAGGTGGGAGTGTCAACCTGCTTGAGGGTGAAAACGCATTGCAGAGGGATCTGGACAGGCTGGATCGATGGCCCGAGGCCAATGGTGTGAGGTTCAACAAGGCCAAGAGCCGGGTCCTGCACTTGGGTCACAACAACCTCATGCAGCGCTACAGGCTTGGGGAAGAGTGACTGGAAAGTTGCCCAGCAGAAAAGGACCTGGGGCTGTTGGCCGACAGCTGGCTGAATATGAGCCAGCAGTGTGCCCGGGTGGCCAAGATGGTCGACAGCATCCCGGCCTGTATCAGGGACAATGTGGCCAGCAGGACTAGGGAAGTGCTTGTCCCCCTGTACTTGTCACTGGTGAGGCCCCACCTCGAGTACTATGCCCATTTTTGGATCGCTCACTACAAGAAAGACATCGAGATTCTGGAGCGAGTCCAGAGAAGGGCAATGAAGCTGGTGAGGGGTCTGGAGAACAAGTCTTATAAGGAGCAGCTGAGGGAGCTGGGATTGTTTAGCCTGGAGAAAAGGAGGCTGAGGGGAGACCTTATCGCTCTCTACAGCTACCTGAAAGGAGGTTGTAGCGGGGTGGGGATCGATCTCTTCTCCCAAGTAACATCTCATAGGACAAGAGGAAACAGCCTCAGGTTGTGCCAGGGGACATTTAGATTGGATATTAGGAGAAATTTCTTCACTGAAAGGGTTGTCAAGCATTGGAACAGGCTGCCCAGGGAAGTGGTTGAGTCACCGTCCCTGGAGGTATTTAAAAGACAGGTAGACATGGTGCTTAGAGATATGGTTTAGTGATGGGTTTTGTCAGACTTAGACTGATGGTTGGACTAGATGATCTGAAAGGTCCCTTCCAACCTAGGCAATTCTATGATTCTATGATTCTGTGTTGAATGCTTGGGTCCTTTGAGCAGGATATGCATTACAATGCCAATGTATTTCTATTCTGGTGTTATATAAATGAATGGGGACAGGACAAAGGACTTCAGTACTTCTGTCTTCACCATTGTTCACTGAGATCAAGTCCAAACTTTGAGCCATCAAAAATTATTAAATCTCCATTTGTGTGCTGTGTCAGCTCACCTAAGGCATTGGTATCTCTCTTCAAAACCCCTGGTGGGATCAGACACAGTCATGTCATGGCACTACCTTCTCTTTCTCTCTCTTTATCATTATGGGAATATTTTCATCAGCAAGGCCTATTAAACTGAATGAAGCTGGGAAGAGGCATAGAGAGTGCCAGAGCATGCTACTGCCTACTGTAAACCATCTTCATGCTTTTAAAGCAAAATTAATACTCCAGGACCTATCCCACTTTGCTACACTTAACATTAGGAATACATATGAAAGACAATGAGAAAAATCCATCCCTCTGTGCTGAGAGATGATGGAGCAGAATAGATCTAATAAACCTTTCAACCGTCTTTCATTGAGAGATCTATGAAAGGAGTCCTCTGTGCCCTTTCGCTCCTGGTTTACACTTAAGCAGTCCTCTGAAAAGCTGGTTATTGTGCAGAGGCTCAGTATTTCTCTTTCATTAAGTCCTTTTTCTCTCCCTAGTCCAGCCATAGTGTTTCTGCTGCTTGGAATGGATGCTTAGAGGTCATAATCTTTAACGCACCGTACAGGTTACAACTCCTGTAACTCTGTCTTACAGGAATGAGGAAAGGATTAATTTCTTATTTACTCCATACTTATGTTTCAGATAGAAAACACGTCAGTGAAAATGCAAGTAGTATATTTTCCCAACAGGAACTAAGTTATATTCTATTAATTCCATAGTTGAATTTTAAGTATCACTTGACGGTTTGCTTCTTGTCTTTCTTTGCATAGGTATTGCCAATACTGTTGCAAGAAGTTTACTAGTTCAAAGTCCTGTCTTGAGAGGAATAACAGGTCTGGAAAGTAGATCGTCCTTATAGCATCTTTAAGCATTCATTTCCCAGTCAGTCCAAAGAGGAAACTTAAAGGGATGAAAAGAACTTTAGTTACCTCTGTTTACTAACTGCTGAATAAAGTCCTAAATCACCAGCGTTGGTAGGATTTCCAAGGCAAATAATGAGAATTTGAAACTGGTTTCCAGATAGGAGTGCATTTGTTTGCCTTATTATTCTGGATATGGCTTAGCTAGCTGCCTTCAAAAATATATCCATGCAGGATTCCTACTTTGTAAAAAAGATACTGAGAGTCAAAACCAAGTATAGCTAGATGATCCTTAGGTGTAAGGGGAAAACACAGCTCCAGATTAAGTCAGCATAAGTACTCCTGCACCTGTGAAAATCAAATTGGGCAAAATTTAAGAAGGTAGTCCGCAGTATTTTAGGTAGCTACTTCAGAGAAATTCCAGTCTCAGATACACAGCTTACACATTTCCTGCATATTCCCAATGACACTCACTACTCAGCATTCTGAGTAGCAAGTCATTCAGTGTCAGCAGTTTTTTGGATCTGTGTGAGCTCATGCTGAAATACCATGAAGTTAATCAGAGTTTTGCCACTCTCTTCAGTTTGAGCAGGCTGGGACCCAGTGGGAGTTGTAGTTGATCTACTTAGCAATATTCTGTGCATTAAGCAACCTTTTTTCCTCGTGTAGAACTTTCTTTGTAAACTTTCTGAGTCACTGTGAAAGTAAAAGGCTTTATTCTTTTCCCAGCCCTCATTATAATGCCGTCAAATTGCCCTTCAAGATCTTTTTTCCATGCTGGTGGCTGAACTTTACCTTTCATACTAGTACAGACAATATCAAGAGGCCTATGCCACAGTTGATGTAAAGAATGGGATTAAAAAAAATTGTCTAATCATTTTGCATTTTCCAAGCTTGCAAAATAAATAGACTAATCAATCTTCTAAGAAAACATGCCCTGGGAAGAACAACTGCATTACACATTAAATAACACAGGTTTTATTAGCCTTGTATTCTAGTTACGTACCACCTATCTGTAGCAAATAGCTGAAGGCCACATGCAGAGCAGCAGAAGTGACTAGTCACCCTCTTGAGATTCTTTGCCTAAGTTGTTGTTAGATATTTTTTTCTCATGTATTTTCCCAGTTTTGGGGGGTAAGTACACATCAAGGGATTAGAGGGAGAACTGCATATTATTTTCACTTTATTTTGCAAAATGCTTCCCTCTCTTTCTGTTTTATTTTAAGCTTAAACCAAGTAGGTAAACCTGGTGCATTCCTGTGACAGGTAATACTGTCTGGTTGTGTAAGTATTAGCAAAATAGTCTTTTTTATATTTCTGTTTTCTCACTGGAAAATCTAAGTGTCATGCAAAATTCAATTTTTATGTTTTATTTATCTTTTCATTTAAATAAAGAACTGGAATTGTTGGATTGCAGCACAGGTGTCCTGTTGCTGTTGAATACTAAAATGAAAAAGTCATTTGTGAAGATCAGCTCAGGACTAAGATCTGTATTCTTCTAAACTGTGAGTTTGTTTTGAATCTGGGTGTAGTGCTCATGTTGAGCTCCAGCATAAGACATTCACCTATAAGACTTTGCTTTTTACAAATGCCTGGAGACTGTGGAAGAATTAATGGGTTTACAAGATACCGAAATATCTCTTTGGAAAGCAAAGAAAGAGCAAGTAACCACTGAATATCTGCAAAAGGAACTTGTCTCTGTGGAACAAGCAGAGGAAACCTTTGTGAAACCAAACGCACTGTGAATTAAGCAAATGCAATTATCCCGCAAGTCTTTAATTAGAATGCTTTTCTATCTATGCAGGGATAGAAAGCAAATCCATCAGAGTTAGGAGGCATGCAGAGTCTTAAGAACAGAGTATTACTTTCTATGAACAGTGCTCCCACCTCAGTGATCCTGAAGACCTCAATACTGTACCTGTAAGAATTTCAATGTAGACAGCATCTTCAGTTAATAAAGGCAGCAAATCTGTCAAATATAGTCATTACATGGTTGCTGGTGATAACAAGGATCAGATATGATAAGCAAACAAATCTGCCTTTTTCTTATGTCCCTAAATAGCAGATATTGCCTCTTCCATTTTGAGAATTCCCTGAAGGTTGGACTGGCCTTGAAAATGTCCAAGACTAGTACCTGGTCAAGAAAGTCCCATCAGAACCTTACATTTTGCCAATTTTATACTACCAAACACTAAGAAGGAAAGTACACTTTCACAGAATCATAGAATCATAGAATGATTGGAGTTGCAGGGGACTTTAAAGATGATCTTGTTCCAACCCCCATGCCATAGGCAGGGACACCTCCCACTAGACCAGGCTGCTCAAAGCCTCATCCAGCCTGGCCTTGAACGCTTCCAGGGATGGGGCATCCAAACCTTCTCTGGGCAACCTGTTCCAGTGTTTCACCACCCTCACAGTAAAGAATTTCTTCCTAATATCTACTCTAAATCTACCCTTTTTCAGTTTAAAACCCTTACCCCTAGTCCTATTGCTACACTCCCTGATAAAGAGTCCCTCCCCATCTCTCCTGTAGGCCCGCTTTAGGTACGGGAGGGCCGTTATAAGGTCTCCTTGGAGTCTTCTCTTCTCCAGGCTGAATAACCCCAGCTCTCTCAGCCTGTCTTCATAGGAGAGGTGCTCCACCCCTCTGATCATTTTTGTGACTCTCCTCTGGACTTGCTCCAACAGATCCATGTCCTTCTTATGTTGGGGCCCCAAAGCTGGACGAAGGACTCCACGTGGGGTCTCACCAGAACAGAGTAGGAGAGTAGAATCATCTCCCTCAACCTGTTGGCCACACTTCTTTTAATGCAACCCAGGATATTGTTGGCTTTTTGGGCTGCAAGTGCGCATTGCCTGCTCATGTTGAGCTTCTCATCCACCAACACCCCCAAGTCCTTCTCCTCAGGGCTGCTCTCAATCCATTCTCTGCCCAACCTAGAGAATCATAGAATGAATCATAGAATGCATTGGGTTGTAAGGGACCTTTAAAGGTCATCTAGTCCAATCCCCCTGCAGTAAGCAGGAACATCTTTAACTAGATCAGATTGCTCGGAGCCTCATCAAGCCTGTATTTGTGCTTGGGATTGCCCTGACCCACGTGCAGGATCTTGCACTTGGCCTAGTTGAACTTCATAAGGTTTGCACGGGCCCACCTCTCAAGCTTGTCGAGGTACCTCTGGATGACATCCTTCCCCTCCAGCATGTTGACTGCACCACAAAACTTGGTGTCATCAGCAAACTTACTGAGGGTGCACTCAATCCCACTGTCCATGTCACTGACAAAGATGTTAAAGAGCACCAGTCCCAGTACTGACCCCTGAAGAATGCCTCTTGTCACTGCTCACCACCTGGACATTGACCCATTGATTGCAACATTTTGAATGCATCTATCCAGCCAGTTCCTTATCCACTGAGTGGTCCATCCGCCAAATTCATCTCTCCAATTTAGAGACAAGGATGTCATGCAGGACAGTGTTAAATGCCTTGCACAAGTCCAGAAAGAAGATGTCAGTTGCTCTTCCCTTATCCACCAACACTGTAACACTGCCATAAAAGGCCACCAGATTTGTCAGGCACAATTTGCCTTTGGTGAAGGCACGTTGGCTGTCACCAATTGCCTCTTTATTTTCCATGTAACTTAGCAAAGTTTCCAGGAGAATCTGCTCATGGTCTTGCTGGGCACAGAGGTGAGACTGAACATCCTGTAGTTCCCTGGGTCTTCCTTTTTTCCCGTTTTAAAAAAGAGGATTATGTTTCTCCTTTTCCAGTCAGCAGAACTTCACCACACTGCCACGACTTCCCAGATATGATGGATAGTGGCTTAGCAACTTCATCCACCAGTTCCCTCTGGACCTGCGGATGAATCTCATCAGGTCCCAGGGACTTGTACAGCTTCAGGTTCCTTAGATGACCTTGAACCTGGTCTCCTCCTACAGTGGGCAGTTCTTCATTCTCCCAGTCCCTGCCTTTGTCTTCAGCAACTTAGATGGTGTGACTAGAGCACTTGCTAATGAAGACCAAGGCAAAATAGTCATTGAGTACTTCAGTCTTCTCCATATCCCAAGTGAGCAAGTCTTCTATTTCCTTCTGGAGGGGGCCCACATTTTCCCTAGTCTTCCTTTTATCACCAACATACCTATAAAAGCTTTTCTTGTTGCCCTTGACATCTCTGGCCATATTTAATTCTATCTGGGCTTTAGCTTTCCTAACCTGATCCCTGGCTACTCAGACAATTTCTCTGTCTTCCTCCCATGCTACCTCTCCTTGCTTCCCCTTCTGTAGGCTTACTTTTTGAGTATGAGTTTCTCCAGGAGTTCCTTGTTCATCCATGCAGGCCTCCTGGTGTTTGTACCCGACTTCTACTTTGTTGGGATGCATCTGTCCTGAGCTTGGAGGAGGTGATTCTTGAATATAAACCAGCTTGCTTGGGCACCTCTTCCCTCCAGGGCTTTATCCCATGGTACTCTACCAAGCAGATCCCTGAAGAGGCCAAAGTCTGCTCTCCTGAAGTCCAAGGTTGCAAGCTTACTGTGCACCCTTCTCAATGGCCTAAGGATCTTGAACTCCACCATCTCATGGTCACTACAGCCAAGGCTGCCCTTGAGCTTCACATTCCCCACCAGTCCCTCCTTGCTGGTGAGAACAAGGTCCAGCATGGTACCTCTCCTCCTTTGCTCCTCCATCACTTGGAGAGGGAAGTTATCATCAACGCATTCCAGGAACCTCCTGGATTGCTTGTGCCCTGCTGTGTTGTCCCACCAACCATCCCATGATGGTGGGTGAAGTCTCCCATGAGGACCAGGGTTTGTGAATGTGAGGCTGCTCCTATCTGTCTATAGAGAACCTCATCCAGTTGGTCTTCCTGGTCAGGTGGCCTGTAGCAGACCCCTACTGTTACATCACTGGTCCCTGCCCTCTCTTTAATCCTAACCCATAAACTCTCAGTTGGCTCCTCATCCATCCCCAGGCAGAGCTCCATGCACTCCAGCTGTTCATTGACATAGAGGGAGACACCCCCTCCTCCTCTCTGCTGCCCCATTAAAATTTCATAATTGTAGTGTTATGAAAATGAAAGACTTGTAGAAAGTCTGTTTGGAAGTGACCTCTGAGAGGTTATATAGTCCAATTTACCAGGTAAAGCAGGACTATTTTCAACATGAGATCAGGTTAGCCATGTCTTTGTCCAGCAGGATCTTGAAAATTGCAAGGATGGAGATTCCACAACCTCTCTGTGTAATTTCTCACAGTGCAATTCAGCTTCCTGGTGATTTTTTGCCCCCAGTGTCCAGCCTGAACATACATACACAACTGGTGGCTTTTGCCCCTTTTTATACTGGCTTTAATAAGAAGAGTTGGGCTTCATTATCTTTGTAACTGCAGTGCAAATAGTTACACGTTGCTATTAGATTGCTCCTTAGCTTCCTCTTCATCAGACTAAATAAACACAGTTTTCTCAACCTTTCCTCATAAGTTATGTGCTCTAGGCTCCTCACCATCTTCTCAGCCTTCCACTGGAACCTCTCCAGTATCTCCACATCTGGCCAAAACTAGCGACAGTATTTCAGGTGTGGCATCACCGATGTTGAGTAGAGGGGTCTAATAATTTCCCCTGGTGTGCCTGCCACACTTCCCCTGTATATTATGGGCATATAGTTCCTAATGGTTTCCTATAGTCCCCTAGTCCCCTATAGTCCCCTGATCCCCTGTAGTCCCCTCATCCTCCATCATCTAGTATGTGACTTCCTTTACTCACAGTGAGACTGCTGTGTTGGTTGATATTTAACCCCATGTCCACCATCAGGCCCAGGTTCTTTTACAGCAGTGACAGTTGGTTCCCAGCCCACAGAGATGCAGATGGTTACCCTGAATACAGAATTTTGCACTTTTCCCTGTTGAACTTCAAGAGATTTCTATTCGCACCATCCACAAATTTTACAAGGAATTACGGATTGATTCTCTGCTTGTTATGTCAGCTACTTCCCCTACCAGCTGGTAGTTCATTACTATTGGCATTCCTCATGGGATTGTACTGGAGCTGATAGTATTTATCATCTTTTTTACTCAGCTTGATGATGAGGTGGATGTACCTTCAGCAAGTCCATGAATTGTGGACAGCTGTTGATACACTGGAGTGTAGGGCTGCTATTCAGAGACCTCAACAGACTGGAGACATGGGCTGACACAAGCCACAAAAAGTTCAAAAAAGGCAAATTCAGAGTCCTGTACCTCAGATGTAATAACCCCAAGCAACAAAACAGGCTACATGCCAAGTAGCTAGAAAGTAGCTGTGCAGAAACGGGCAGGGGGGTCCTCATGAAGAACAAGTTGAGCGTGAGTTAGGAATGATTTAGACAAGGAAGGCCAGCCACATAACAAGCATTGTTAGCAAGACTGTAGTTTGAGGGAAGTGATTATTCCCTTCTATTCAGCACATGTGAGACCACACTTGCAGTCCTGTGTCCAGTTTTTCTCTATATTTAGTGGATGCAATGTGCACAGGGATTTTCCACATCACATGAGATTAACTGTTCCAGTCTGTTGAAGCAATGGAAAAACTAGCAAGGCAGAACATCCAGATCAGCCTGCTAAACACATTTACACCCACTTTAACCCTGACTCTCTCTCCGCTGCTGATTTCCCAAAACAGCAGAAAGATCCCTCCAGACAGAGCCAAGGGCTTGGTTTTGACATTGAATAGCATGTTGTCAAGATGAATCTATTACTGTTACTGGAAATTGCTCCTCAGTCAATATTAGGAGACGTCAGTGTCATATCTCATCAGATAGTATAGTTTCAGAAGGAGAGGGAGACTCAGATGTTACATTTCAAAACTTTATTTTAGTTCTGTCCCTCAGCAGGTGCCAGTGCTGATTTCTATAGACACAAATGTTCTGCATTCTGTTTTCTAGCCTAGATAATAGTTGAGCCTTGAAGAATATTTTGCTATCCATTCTGACAAAACAAGGCAGATGACCATATAAGTTCCTGTCTCTTGTGGGGTCCATTAACTGAGTGAACACAAAGACAATATCATTATTTCAATTATCAGAATTGAAAATTCATCCATAGGAAACAGGAAAAATCATCACTGTCACACTCTAACACCAAAACTCTCTTACTCTGTAGTGCTTCATCCTTTCCTATTGCAGCTTTCATTTTTATTCCAAAAGAAAATAGTAGTTGTATTTTAAGACTGATGGTTGAATTAGAAGGAGTATCACAATCACAAACATGACATACTTACAGAGTGAGTCTTATTATTTCATGGTTCTTGTTGGCTTTTTTGCTTGTTTCTTTCTTTGTTTTCTTGCTGTGATAAAGGGATGGTATAAATGAAATGAAATCTTATGCAGGTACAACTGAATAGATAACAAAGACTCTTGATTTGCTTCTTCATTTTCCCGGTCACACTGGCTAAGCTTGGCATACTATGAAAAGATCTAAGTGCTTTAATGAACTCTTGAAATATATAATTTCTTGTACCTTATCATGACATTGAACTATCAAGTCTTGTTTCTGTCATTGACAGTCTATCTGATGTTCTAATGCAAGGTCAGTTAGCTTCACCTGACTAACCACTCTTTACCTCTTTACCTGTAAATATACACTGATACGTAAGATTTTATCGCCCTGTTTAGGTGTTCTGGTTATAAATGGTAGAATTATTAATGTCTGTAAAATCAGGACTTCCCTTTAAAATATAACTGCAGTAAAAGAATTAAAGAATTGCTGTGTTGGATTTGACGTTTTACTGACCTTTACTCAGGTTTCTTACCCCCAGTACCTATCATGCCTAGATGTTTCCAACACTGTTGCCATAAATTATGCAAGTCCAAATAGCTGTACACTGCCGGCTCATATTCAGCCAGCTGTCAACCAACAACTCCAAACACCCTTACAAGCATGAAGTTTTTCTTCCTTCCAAAAATCTTTTTTAGTAACATAATTAGGTGGATTGCACATGTTCTGAGCAGTGGTAAAACCGAGTGCCACTCTTCCATATAGCATTGATACTCATAAAGGTCTGTGCGGTAATTAGATGAAAAAAAATCTTTGTTATCTAAAGGTAACTACTATAGCATATGAGCTATGCTTTGTCCAGAACAGGGGGTTAGCAACATATTTCTCAAGCAGTGTGCTAAGAGCTTTACGGCTGTGACTAAAATGTCAACCATTGATCCAGTGGTAATATTATCTGAGATTCAATTACAGTGGATCAATGTTGGCTTTTTAACAATAACCTTTGTAACATGCTGGGCAGCGCTGGAAATATATCTTACTCCACATACCTAGTATCAATTGACAGCAGCAGTACTGTTAACTTATACAAATGGGAGAAGAACAAACCATTAAAGAATCAAATTCCAAATGTTTAAGAAAATTTGAACACTAACTCTGTGCCAAAGGAACAAAGGAAAAAAAAAGCTGTATGAAGTAGACTTTGAGAAATTCTCAAATATTTTTTCCAAATATTTTCCTTTCCATACATACATTCACCCACCCACCCACTGAATTTCTAAATGGAAAAGCACTCTTTGATTTCAGAGGGTCCTTGATGTTACACTGAATTTTTTTTTTCTAGCAGTTCCCTCAGAAGAAGTCCGATTATTCCAAGTAACAAATGTACTATTTTCAGGCCTTTATTTGCAAGTTTATTTCATTCTTTATCCGACCCGAAAAATGAATCACAGCGCTAAGACTTACATTCAGTTTCTGTTGTTGGGTTCATGACTGATGACAGATAAATTAATTCTTTTCTGTCAAAGAGGAATAATAACAGGGTTTTTTTTCCCCAGTCTTTTATTTTAACCTGTGGTTTTGGGCACAGACTGTATGTTACCAATGGCCAGTTCTGTGAACAAAGTCCTTATTTCAACTCCCAGGCATTTAAGTAACATTGTGATGCAGAAAAAAAATTTTAAAATTCTCCCAGTTTCAGAGGAAAATTCACACAGGTTTAAAACAGTAATACCACAGCAGATTGTTTTTTCCTGATTTGTGGTTTTTCACAAAGCCTTTATGTGTCCGTTAATTTTGTTATTTATTTTTATATGGGAGAGTTTCCTGCAGTACATAAATAGGCTGGGAAAATGTACTGTTCTTTCTATTCTCATGTCCAGCTGCACTCATCCTTGGATAGTTGTGGAAGATAGGAAATAGGAAAATTAGAAGAAGAGAAGTAAGTATTTGTCATGAGAACCTCCCATATATTTTGGATTACTTAATTGTGGAATTAAAAGGTGAGAGTGTTAAAATGTTTTATTTTATATATATATATATATGTATATGTATATGTGCTATACTATACTGTCTAAGGCAAGTCTGAAATTTTTCAATACTCGAGCCTTCTTCCCCATTAACTATTACTCTTTGTGATTAATACTGGTGTAACGTAGTTATAGAAATAGTAATGCAATGCCATAGTCCCTTTTTGCAATAAGCTTTAGATGCCACAGACGAAGATGATTAAAAGCTTTCCAAACCTTTTCAAATCAGGGATCTCTCTTTCTATCACCTCCTATGGCTGTTTAAAATAAAAACCACCAAAACTATGCTGTTCTATTTGTCTTAAATGACTCAAAAATAAAAAATAGCAGTTCAATATATCTGTCAAGCTGTACCTGGGCATCCCTATAATACCTGAGATATATTACAGGCAATCTAAAATGAGGACTAGGTTAATATTGATGGTGGTAAAAGGAACAATGCAGTGAATACAGGGATTTTCAGGAAACATGTTTCACACAAATTTAGTGGTAGACCGAGGCAAACAAGGTAAATTACCCTTAGCCTGTCATTCAAGTAGGCCTTCATTTCCAGCAAGGAGGTATGAAAGGCTTTTTTTCTTACATTATGTCAGTGCAGTATCTAGCCTTTCTACTGCGTGTAGTCATCAATACAGCTTTAAAATTGTCTTACTTGCCAAAGGAGTATCCAAGGACTACCTGCAAATCAAGGATAAACTCATATCTTCACATTTCACCCAACTGAAGGGGATAAAAAAGAAGGTACCGAGAGTTTTCAAAGGCCTCCTTTGGAATCTGTTCATCTCTGTGACCATAATCTGGATTCCAGGATGATTTAAAGATGCTTTCAGGTCCCCAGCCACAGAAGCCACAACCAAAAGGCCACGGAAGCCTGGGCTGCCCAACCCTTACCTGTCACATCCTGCATACCTGGAGGGGAGCAAATTTGAACCTCTTCCTCTCCTCAGGCTTCAGGGAACTCTACCTCTTCTTTCCTCACAAACTGTCAGAGTATGCAGAAAGCAACGTTGGATAGGAAAATACTGCAGCGCTATATGAGCACGTCTGAGCCCTCTCCTGACCAATGGAAGAAAGATATGCCTCTGAATCTAAGGGACAAGATCCCCTAAGGATCTTGATCTTAAATCATGCAGGGCACTCTTTGTCAAGAAGTTATGAATTAACCTCTTCACTCCTTCAAGCACTCTAGTGAAGAGGAATCCCTTAATCTGGTGAGAAATCAGCACGTGCTATATCACATTGAAGGAAGTCTGGCTATTGCAAGATAACTGATGACAGTGATGTACTTGAGAATATAGTCTTGATAGAACTAAATACTAAATAATTCAAGTGTACAAGGAGATAATTCTCTCACTAGATTTAGACAGCTGAAATTCCACAAACGGACTTTACTGTGGTATGAAAAATGTTGGAATTGGGCACAGCATCTCTCCTCTCACAAGTAAGCTCACCAGAAAAGTTAGGAATTTGACAGCAAAGTTCAGGATAATCAGTACTCACATTCTAACGTTAATCTGCCATTTAAATCTATCTAGATATCTTCTTTTTTTACTGTACAAGTGAATGGGATGGTTATATCTCTAAATGTCTAGTCTGAGACATATGGCCTCAGCCAAGGTGACTTTTAATTCAAGCATCACACATCACTGACACTGCTCACAGAACGCAGTGGTACGTAGTATATGAAAAAGAGGAGCAGAACAAGCCCTCCACTGTTAGTTAATTCTCTAAACTGAGCTCATCATTAAAAAAAAGAGAAGAGCTGTGCCCTGGAGATTCCTGTAACCTTTAACAAACACACTAAAGACAAGAAAATGACTTCAAAGTAGTCACACTTAAGGCTGCTGTTTGCTTTCAGGTTCTAGATATATGTAGGAATGTTAATCTAATTAACAGTTTGATTTCCCCACTTCCCCTCTGCTCCCTGCACGCACCCCCACCCCCCCCCACCCCCCCCCCAGTCCCCCCAGGAAATTGTTCATTAGGGAGAAGCGTCATCCTAAATTATTACTTTCTGGATAAAATTTGCACTTGGGCTACTTGTAGATGGAGTACTATCTTGTGCTTGAAGAAGCCAAACTTGAAATGGAAAAATCAAAGTTTGCTGCTAGAGGGCTCTTAGATGAACTTGATCAAATCATTAAGCTTTTTTGTAGAAGACATCGAGACAGAAACATCTTCATTACTTGAAATTTAAGCTCTTCTTAGAAACTATTTGCTTTAAAATTTCATACAGGGTTTGTACAGTGCTTCAGTCAACCAGACCTCAGTGAGTACTGTGCTACAAATGTACATCAGGAGTAGGTCTACTTGCTTTTTACTTGTCTATCCAGACTACTTCTTAGTCGTTGGCCGGGGAATGTTTCTTTGCTTAATCACTAATTTGGTGGAGTAATATCCCAGTTAAAAAATATTGTCATAAAAGAGAGATGTTGTAAATGCTTAGTGGGACCGTCTCCATTAATTTTGTAGAAAAACTGTAGACTCTAAAGAATTTTGAGAGGAAAAGAGACATATGCACTGACATCTCAGACTAATATGCGCTGTTCCGACAAGATATATTTAGAACAGATTTCTCTGGCATCTGAGTCACAACTTACTTCCCCTGTCATTTTCACAATGAAAGGAGAATGATGCTTTCTCCAGGCATAGTGGAAAAAGGTGATGCCATTTGTAAAAGGCAGTGTAAAACCAACAGTAATTACTCACCTTTGTGCTATGATACAGCATTCTTCCCAAATACACTTTATTTCAGAACACAGACATAAACAATGCTGTACATATGTCTTAAATCAGAGCTTCTTTATCCAAAACTTACAGAGTATAAACTTCCTCTGGCCATTGGTAGGATATCTTGGGGATTTTCAAAAGCAGCTTAAAAAAGAGAAATTGCATGCACATTTCATTTTATTCACAGCACTTAAGCAGGAGCTTTATTAATTGAAGTACACATTTTCTGCAGTTCCCTTGGGCAGAGAGGTGTGTTTCTGGTGATACTGATGAGGGTTCGACTGTATCTTCGTCAGATGTTCATAAATTACTTTCTCTTGCTTAGTTAAAACTGTGCATTCTTTATTATAGAAATACATGGAGAATTCAAACCTACTACGGCAAATGACAAGAGTCCCAATTTTTTCTTTGGAATGAACCATTAGGAGATCCAAACTTCAGCCACTGCCCCATACGTCCTACCTGTAACTTGAGTGATGAGTTATTTCACTCAAAAAACTCAGCTTGACAATCAAAATATAGTAAGTGGGGTCCAATGTGAGAGCTAAATTCATCAGAAGTTATGTTTATAGCCATTTTTTTTTGCCCTGTTTGCTTATTCTATAAAATGCAGATATTATGTATTCGTCTTATGGGATGGTGTAAACTTCTAAATTTGAGGAAGATGTGGAGTACTAGGTCTGATTACTAATTAACACATTTTTAGATTTAAATATGACTATCTAGTTCCTTGTAGAATTTGCAAACAAATGTAGTTCGGTAATTCTCATCTACAAACTTTCTGTGTAGTCGATAACAATTTATCTAACAAAGTTTGCTTGCTAATGAGCACCAAGGTATTTGTATTTGAATTTCAAGATATGTTTCTACTATTAAATGAGAAATTTTTAATGCCTGGTTTAATGGAAATGAATCAGTCAGTCAGATACATGCAGGATAATAGGAGCGCTGCAATTACAAAGGCTGGCAGAAATGTGGGGTTTTTTAACTTAATCTGGACATTCCTTCCTCAGCACATATTTCCAATTACACTACATTGTTGTTGTTCTATGCCATGTGCTCAAGCTTTATTTCAGTTAATTCTTGCCAATGAAACTTAGCAGCTAGCAGAATTGCCAATTTTGCTATTAAAGGAGCAGTATGTTTACCAATATTTTCTACAAGTTTTGATGGAAGTTTGGTCTTACACCTGCAAGTACAAACTATTAGTTTAAGAAGTTCACTTTTACGAGGCTTAAGAAGAGGAAGAAATGTGACCTTGTGATCATAAGGAGAAGGACTGATGTGTAGAGGACGGGATTTCATAGCATTTATTTAATAGAACTGGGTGTACAAAAAAAGAGAACAGATTTGCAAAAATTTACCTGATAACTTTTTCTCCACTAGATTTCATTGAAATATTGATGCATTTTCAATGTGGAAAACAATCAGCCAACAGTATTGCACTGGTTGACTGTCAGTGACTTCAACCTCTACAGGTAATTAGACATATATTATACTTAAACACATCAAACTGGGAAGAAAGTGCTAAGAAAACTAATAGAATCAATGGCATTTTCCTTGGAAACACACACTGGAGTAGACTTAGACACAATTCAGTCACTTGTAGTTGCATCTTACAAATCAAGAAAGCCACTGCTCATTTATATTACTCCTGAAAATCATTTGTTCTGTTTTTCAGTAAATTGACTTTGTTTAATCTTAGAAAGATGTAAGTAGTAAATTCAGCTATTTGGGGTGTTCCTTTTGTTTGATATGAGACATTATGTCAGGCTTTGCTGGCAGAGGACAGGCTGCAAACACTTTTTAGAATACAAGGTTAAAGACTAGGAATTGATGACATTTTTGCACAAACAGTAAAATGAAGTCCTGATGCCCTAAACCCTGCAAAGTTCAGGTTAACTTTAGTGAATATTTTCAGCTCAAATAAATGGGGAAAATACGTTAAAAATGTGGAAATACACATTTATTTTTAGGATTGCTGAAATGCTTTCATGGGCATTTGAAAATAATTTTTTTCATCAATTCTTTTGTTGCAAAAAATAATTTTTAGAATTCTTTAAAATACAAACATACAAGCTATTTTGTTTTGGATAAAGGAAATATCAGGGAAGTGATGCAAAGAGATTTCTTCTGCTTTCTTTTGTGTTTTGTTTTTTTTCTCCAAATATTTCCATTGTCTACATTTTTCTTTAGATTCAACATGAAGTGAATATTTTCTGAGGTTTCCAATTTGTCTCTTGCACCAAGTGCCATTATAGGCTGGCCACTGCAGTGTTCTCCTCCTGTGTTTGGAAGAGACCTGTAAGAACACAGCCAAAGTTGATGCTCCAAGGACAAACACAGTACCATTTCACCCAGAGCTACTTTTTAACATATCTGAGACAAAAAAAGTCACAGCACTTGGATTTCAGTTTCAGCTGCCCTTGGATTCTGTTCTCAAACTTTTCTTCAGAATCACAAAAACTAATCAGTGTTGCGCTGTGTTTTAGTACAGAAGAGACAGTTAAGCATCTACGTGATCTATGTAAATTCTTAACATTTAATTAAAACTCCTCCATACCTGAATACAACACGAATAAAGGAATTGCTCTTATCTCTTTTAATACTAAGACACACTCAGTATTTTCCAAACTTTTTGGCTTTTACTGCTCTCTCTTTATTGGTGTTTCCTCTTTCATTTCTAGCATACTGACACAACCTGATCTAGTGGGAGATGTCCCTGCCCATGGCAGGGGGGTTGGAACTAGATGATCTTTAAGGTCCCTTCCAACCCGAACCATTCTATGATTCTATGATTCTATGTTCAGATACCTCTACATTTACCATAGTCACATTTGTTACACTAGGCTAAAAGATGTTAGTTTTGCTGTTTTCAGCAATTATTGAAAACTTAATATTTTCCTCATTTTAGGATGAATAAAAGTCTGGCTTATGACCACTAATTTCTATTAATAATTAGCCATGTTAGTACAAATGTTTTTTAGAAAAAAAACCTAAGCAACTAGATAAAATATTATGTTAAAAATGGATAGACAACCCTTTATAAGAAGAGTTGGTATGGAGCTATTTCCTCTTATTTGTGGAAAGTTGATCTGAAACTATTTCCTTTTATGCATTCTGAAAGGTTTTTTGCTAACCTTTCAGCTGCAAAATACAATAGCCAAAACTAATTTTCAGTTGAATACTACTGTAAACCAAACATAGTTTAGGCAATAAATCAACAGGTGCTGGAGTTTTCAGATGTTTTGGTTTGTTTTGGTTTTTTTTTTAAAGTTTTTTTGACTGAAAATCTGAGGCAGGCATCACTCAACAATACAATTTTTCATCTAAAAGTTTTACCAGCAAGTCTGTGACCAAGTATAAGTTTAATGGTTACACTGTTGATAAACTCTCTTTTTGAAAGTAAAACATGAATGTGTTCTTTCAAAAAGGTCAGAAGGCTGCAAGCAAGTTCTGAAGGCAAGTTCTCTTCATTGCATCCTTTTGTTATACAAGCGCACTAATAACCAGTAATAAATTTCCTAAAGAAGAATTCCCATAGTATTTTAGGAGAATCAGGAAAGAAGCTAAATGTGTGTTTCACCTCTGAAACTCTTAAACTGCCTCCAGATTCAAGCAGGAAGTTCATGACTTGCTCTTACCTCTTCTCAGGACCATGCCAGTGTCTGAAATGCAACACCAATAAACACCAGGAGCTCCTGAGACAGAACTTTTTCTATCCTTACTAATGCCGAAAGGGAAAACAGTGTATGTAATTAAGATGAAAAGACAGGGAGAGGAAGAGAGAAAAAGAAGCACATACAACCCCAATGCACAGCTTCTCAAGGACGCATGGGGTCTGTTCACTTCATCTGGGGAAATCTATAGATTTTTAATCTGAGATGTAAAATATTATAATACTAGTTCAGATTTTCACTTGTTCCTCTCCACTCACATTTGCAACGTATTGGTTCTATTTTCTTGGATTACAGTGCATTCTAATCACTATATTTTTTATTATGAGGTTTTCCCCTTTCAAGAATTTCAATACAACAAAGAGGATCAATATGAGGGAAGGTGATTTGGACACTCTAATACACCATTTCTGTTCTTCTAATAGTAAAGTCCTAAGAGCCAAGGTAGAACTTCAGAAAAAAGAAGTATCTGAGTGAACAGCTTTGCCTTTGAGCGAGTCTTTTGGTTTCTGTGAGCTGTTAGATGTTGTGCCAAGCCCTTTTCCCTGCAGGATACCAGACTAAGAAGGATTACTCAATCACCAAAACCCCCCTGGCTCAGCTCATGACACA
This sequence comes from Fratercula arctica, assembly GCA_947846985.1. Taxonomy (NCBI): domain Eukaryota; kingdom Metazoa; phylum Chordata; class Aves; order Charadriiformes; family Alcidae; genus Fratercula; species Fratercula arctica. Next base: position 49,260,069 of record CANTUZ010000005.1, on the reverse strand, counting down.
GAATCCTCTAACTTCACTGGGGAAGTAGATGCATCTGCTGTGCTTCAGGTGCAGTTTTTCTATCTCTTGGTATTTTAGTTGGAAAAAACGGTTTCAAAGGTGAGCCCTACAACAAAAGGGGGAGTGGAAATATGAGCTGTTGCCAGAAGCTGATTTCCCCAGCAGCCAGAAATTGTAGTTAGGCTAATTACACGATGGAATATAAATACCACAGATCTCTTTTCTCACGTAGGAGTCTCTACACTACTGAGTGTTTCTCACAGTCAAGCAGCAGAGTGATGGGCTCTTCTTCGCATAAGAAGCAGCAGCATTGGTCTGTGATTTGAGTGAAACTCAAGATTTCTGTTTCTGAAATTGTAAAACCAGAGATAATCATACTTATTAACCAAATAGGAGTCTATTGGCCACTAACACTTTTGAAGTGATATTTTTCAAAACAGGAAAAAAGTATTTTTTTTTTTAAATTGCTGAATTCTCAGATGTTGATTTCTGCTTTAATGCAGTTTGAGATAATTTCAGCTTCTATCTCTGTTCTAGTGTTAAATGCTGGATCTGCAACAGAATTAGCACTGTTTTTAAAAGAGATAGTCCTCTCATATTAGTGGGAAAATCAGAGAATCATAGAATCATAAAATCATAGAATGGTTTGGGTTGGAAAGGACTTTAAAGATCATCTAGTTCCAACCCCCGCTGCCATGGGCAGGGACACCTGGAGGGCTGTTATAAGGTCTCCCTGGAGCCTTTTCTTCTCTAGGCTGAATAACTCCAACTCTCTCAGCCTGTCTTCATAGGAGAGGTGCTCCACCCCTCTGATCATTGTCGTGGCCCTGCTCTGGACTTGCTCCAACAGATCCATGTCCTTCTCACACTGGGACCTCCAGAGCTGGATGCAGTACTCCAGGTGGGGTCTTACCAGAGCAGAGGGGTAGAATCACCTCCCTCAACCTGCTGGCCACACTTCTTTTGATGTAGCCCAGGATGTGGTTGGCTTTCTGGGCTGTGAATGCACATTGCCAGCTCATGTTGATCTTCCCATCCACCAACACCCCCAAGTCCTTCTCCTCAGGGCTGCTCTCAATCCATTCTCCACCCAGCCTGTATTTGTGCTTGGGATTGCCCTGACCCACGTGCAGGATCTTGCACTTGGCCTAGTTGAACTTCATGAAGCTTGCACAGGCCCACCTCTCAAGCCTCTCTAGGTACCGCTAGATGGCATCCCTTCCCTCCAGCATGTTGACTGCACCACAAAACTTGGTATCATCAGTGAACTTACTGAGGGTGCACACAATCCCACTGCCCATGTCACTGATAAAGATGTTAAACAGCACCAGTCCCAGTACTGATGCCTGAGGAATGTCACTCCTCACTGGTTTCCACTTGGACATCAAGCTGTTGACCACAACCCTTTGAGTGCAGCTAGTTTCTTATCCACTGAGTGGTCTGTCCATTGAATCCATGTCTCTCCAATTTAGAGACCAGGATGTCATGCAGAACAGTGTTAAACGCTTTGCATGAGTCCAGGTAAATGACGTCTGTTGCTCTCCCTTTATCTACCAATATTCTAACCCTGTCATAGAAGGCCACCAAAGCTGTCAGGCATTACTTACCCTTAGTGAAGCCCTGTTGGCTGTCATCAATCACCTCCTTATTTACCATGTGCCTTAGCAGAATTTCCTGAGACTGAACACCCTATAGTTTCCCGGGTCTTCCTTTTTTCCCTTTTTGAAAATGGGGGTTATGTTTCCCCTTTTCCAGTCAGTGGAAACTCCACCAGACTGCCATAACAGAAAGAGGCTTAGCAACTTCATGCACCACTTCCCTCAGGACCCATGGATGGATTTCATCAGGTCCCATGGACTTATGTACCTTCAGGTTCCTTAGATGGTCTCATACTTGATCTTCTCCTACAGTGGGCGGTTCTTCATTCTCACAGCCCCTGTTTTTGCCTTCTGCAATGTGGGCGGTGTGGTTAGAGCCCTTGCTGGTGAAGACCATTGGTAACATGCAATGCTTTCTGATACAGTTCTTATGATTACTTATGTCAGGCCAAAAATTGCTCCCATTTTATATAAACGAGGTCATCTGGAAGTTTCTAGCTGCTTTAGGAACCACTCAGCACTCACACTGGGACTTAAAGGTACTATAACATGTACGGATGAGTGATAAACAAAGCCCGCTCTAGTATATTTGAGTACTAGTTAGAAACGACTGAACTTTGGAAAGGACACATCTCATTTGGAGGGTTTAAGGTAGAAGCACAAATCAGATAATCTGTTCATGAAGTTTGGGATCAAGCCAGCAATTACACTTTCAAACCTGAATCATAGTTCCATGAGAACATCTGTTCTCACCTTTCACACCACACCACGTGTCCACCAGCTTTGTAAACTAGTGAATCTCAAAAGAGTAACCAGAGCATTTGTAAACTGTGCAAGAGATCTGATAGTTTTCTTGCCCTTTTCTTTGTGTCTAGTCAGACATTGGAACCTAAAAAGCACACAGATAATTGATCTGTGATGCACGAGGCCACTGACTGACTGACTAAACACTATGGACTCAGCATGTTTGGTTTTTCTGCCTGGAATACAATCCCTACCTCTTGCATGTATGTAGATGAATGTTATATGAAATGTAATTGAACAATCATATCTGAACCTGAATAGCAGAACTAGTCTGTGTTCAGGCCATGAAGGTGTCTTCCATTATGACAGACGTTTTCCAGGCTACACAAGAAAGACTGATCCCAGAGCACTTAATATTTTGTCTTATCTTAAGGTAAAGATTCATATCTCTAGTGCAGGTGAAAATGGCTGGTATTGTGCTACCATCTGCCACGCTTCTTTTATCTCTGCATGTATGTATTTTTACTGTGAGAGAATCAAGCCAGCTTTCTCTTCCAAGGGTCAGTAAGTGTCAAGAACTGGCAGACCTCAAAAGCACTAATCAACAAAAAGGCAGCCTCATGGATTTAGCTATATAATTGATGTTTCTAGCCTTTTTTTTTTTTTATTCCACATCCTTACACCTATAGACCCTGCCTTTTGGAGAAATAGGCACTATGTGTGTTTTACGAGGCAGGGACCCAAACACAGTGATGTCTCTGGAACACTGCAGTAGAGTTTGTCCTGCAGAAAGGTATTTCACACTAACATTGTTTCTTTATATTCTGTGCAATTTTATTGGAGAGGGGTAGGGTGCAGTGTGTACCACTTAAGAATGTCAGTGAGAAGAGGAGATGGGAAAGTACCTGGATGCTTTGCAAAGTAGCAAGGACCCTGTAAGGTATACAAAGTCTTTCATCAGTGCTGTACAGCCAAGTGAGATATATGCCTACAAGAAGGTGGCCTGAGGCCCCAGTCCAATGTTAGAATAAAGAGATTTTGATATTTATTATTTTATGCTTCACCAGAATAGCTGGGTTTAACTTTTTGGCTGTCAATAGTTACTGCCATTTATCACCTAATAATAACTAGTACCATTTAGTTTTCCTTTAGATTTGTTGAACCAAATGTTAAACAGAGACAGAAATGTGGAATGTAAGACTACATCTCTAGACACACAATAGGAAGAGGCATTTTTTTAGTGGCGACACTAACTGATTGCATTGTAAGATGAATGTAAAGATTTCTTTCCCGCTCAACAGTGATTTCAGGTTCCTTTCTTCTTCCTGCAGTAACTGTTGCCCGATCACTAGACCCTCTAATATTACCGTGATCAATTAATGGAGATGAAGAAAGAAAAAGTTCATGAATTCTAGGTTAGTTGATGGCTACGTTTCCCTACAAACTTTCTGAATTTCATAAAAATGCCACACAATGTCTGTGCCTCACCTAGATTCCTTTTAGCACCTCAAAACAAGATTTGATTGCTTTTTTCTGATCCTCCACATATGGCTGAATTTCATCCCAATGCAGGACTGTTGCTGACAAAACAATCTCCTCTGCTTTGTCCAATTTGGCTGTAAATGACTAAATCAATGTGACCTTCAGAAAAATCTCCTAGATGATTATTCTGTAGCCTTTACTGCCAATATGAAGCGCTTTCCACTTATCAGAACTCTTCACAAAAATTAATTCACTAATTGAACAAATGTGTATTTATTTCAGAGGCGGAGAAACTGAGATAGTTCCTTACACAAGATAACACAGAAAGTAACTTCTGGAATATTGCTAAGAAATTTAATATATTGTTACAGTCATGCTCAGGCTGCCAGGTTCTGCCAGAACATATACTGTGCGAAATCCCATTTTTCTCCTTTGCTGCTATGCCACTCTGCAACTTTATATCCATTTTATTATTCTTAGCCTCTAACTCAGTTATGGCAGAACAGCTTTCCAAAGCTCTGATCTCTTGAAGACCTCAGGCCCAGCCTACAAACATACACATTTGTTTAATTTTTAATGAATAGTTCCACTGCAGGTATGGAGAATCCGGGTATGTTTAACATTACATTTCAAAGAATTTAGTAGGATAAAAATGGATTAATATCCTTAGTGCTACTAGTTACTATAAATTCCAAGCTGTATTCCTCGGGACATAAGCCTATCTTTAGCTAGCCCTGGATTAGAAAAGAACTTGCACTATGCATGTACTACAGCGTACAGTGTTTGAACAAGTATCCTGTGCCTTTCTCTGATGCATCTGCTACAGATCCCTGCTGAAAAGGAGACAGGAAAACTGGAATCTGTCATCTAAACCAGTATTGCAGCTCCTATGTTGCTACTGACTTCAGTGGCAAAGGATGAGGCACCATCCCTGGAAGTATTTAAAAGACACGTAGACGTAGTGCATAGAGATATGGTTTAGTGATGGTTTTTGTCAAGAGTTAGGTTGATGGTTGGACTAGATGATCTGAAAGGTCCCTTGCAACCTAGGCAATCCTATGATTCTATGATATTTTGGGTAGGCTTTATGTTTCAACTCTAAATGACCACTCTGGCTATGAGGAAAGGCAAAAGTAGTTTCAGAGAGACCCACTGCTCCGCAGGACTTAGCTAGACAGGCTTTTTAGGGCAATGAGAAAAAAACACCATTTCCTAGTTTTCCTAAAGTGCTATAAAAGACATTTCATTTCAGATTCTGGTTTCTTGTTCCATTTGCTTTGGTGCCTCATTAAATATGATTTTTAAAGGCAGCTCAGTAGATCAGACATTAGAAGACCCTTACTAATTTCATCCCTTTTATGAATATTTTTCATTTCTCTCCACCTTCTTTTCCTTCCCAACACACTTGTCAAAAGCCATTTTAACTTCTACACAGACACAACATTTTGGTCATTCTTTTTTGATATGCTTTTCCCTACAAGCAGTAACTGACTCCACAGTGTTCTCCTTTCCCCTCTTTTTTCCCCTTTTCCAAACATTTCTAGTCCTTTCTTTATCAAGCCATGTTAGTAGCTTTTCACCCTGGCATTTAGAGCTGAGCAAGTAATTTGCAATGATTAATATCCTCAAGCAAAGCTTTTTTCTGCTTGGGGATTACCTGCAAGAAGATCTTGATCTGAATCTTGTTAGATACTTGAACACTTCTGATATCTTTTAAATTTTGTTAATCTCTGGTTGATCACAGATATTCTTGCTGCCTACTTTGTGACAAATTGAAAAAAGTCATGTAGGACTGATTGCTTCATATGATTTTATATGGCAAAACTGGAGGTCACAGGTGCGGAAAAAGTGAGTTGAAATATGAGTGAAAATATTAATTTGTAAAGCTCAACATATTCACAAGTATATGTTTCTCTCAGTCATTCTAATCTTTCCACACTCTTGTTTGTTAGAACTTTAGCTTATGGTAGCTTTCAGCACTATACTTTCTTGTGATACCATAAGTCTTTCTCCACAGCCATGCATTTGAATCCTTCTACCAGTCATCCTTGTTGAATCTGTTTCTGATTGATTTGGAGAGCAGTAACATTGCAGGAGTCCAGTCAACATTTTTCACAGTCTGCATCAAAGCAAGTTCCAAATGGACAGTTACAGCGAGCTGTTATATTTCCTCTGTTCTCAAGAAGCGAGGCCAGTGCATAAAGTCAAGAGAGAAATAACAACAGTAGCAAAGTACCACTGCACAATTATTGAGTTCTTGATCAACCACAAAATATTTGGCTGCTCTCTTTTTGAATAAAGAACCCTGATATTTGTCACCTTTCCAAAATACTGAAAGCTCAAAGTTTCAAGAATCTGAACTTTCTCCATATTTCACTAATGAAGTTTCTTCCTTTACAGGACTTGCTATGTGAGACTGAAAGGAATAAAGCATCTGGAAAGCCAGTAAGCATGCAAAGAAACAACTGAGGTCTACACACAGACTTTCTTATAAAGGAAGAAATTTTGATCAGGGAAATGTAGTCTTTCCGTCTGGGAAATGTAGTTGATCAGCATTGATCAATGACCGTGTGCATCACTGGGACTTGAGCTAGCATTCTGCCTGCAGCTTTTAGATTTAATTCTACTTGAAAATCAGGTTTTCTAGTGCAGTCTGGTGATTAATCTGGGGAAAGAAGATGAGAAGAAACAAAATGGAGAGTTGAGGAGTCTGTGTCCTAGTCCCTGTTCTGCTACAGAGCTGCTGTGTGACCTTGGACAAGACACTTAACATCCACGTTACTGCTTCCATTGCCAAACTAGATAAGGCTGACCTGACTTTGAGGGGGCTGTGAGCTTCAATTTTTTAACATTTCAGTGCAGAACCACTCAAAACTGCAAAATAGAGGCTTTCATTGTTGTAACTAAAAAATTGAGACTTCAGCTCTGTAAAAATTAAAAATCAGCACTTCTTGTAGCCCTAGGGATGATGACATAGATCCACTTGAGTAAGTGGAAGATTCTGAAGGATGGGAAGACCAACAAATCACAGAATAAACGAATGAACAGAAACATCCGGCACAAGTTTTCCTAGCTGTCCTCACCTCTGCTGCTTTGATTAATAGGGAACAATGAAGTAAACAGTGCTGGAGGACAAACCAAGTAGCAAAGAATTGTAACTGACAGTTTGCTGCTAAAATACATAGTCCCTTGTAAAACCTATTGATTAATGGAGTCTCTCTACTAGCATTAAAAAAATACACACCCAACAGAGGGAAACAAATTCGAGTAAATACTCTCACTAGGAAACTCAGCATCATGCAGCATTTAATCTGTCTGCTATTCAATAACAGCAGCACACATAAGTAACTTTTCTCTTTCGGTATTACTCACATGGAGCTATTAATCATCAAGCAACAAACAGAAGACCAAAAGGAGAGAGGAGGAGGGGTGAGCCTGTTTCTCCCTTGATGCAGCTACTGGGGAGAGCAGTGAACCCAGCGATGGACAGAGGATGTGTGCACTGAGGATGGAAGAGGTGCCTTCTTATCGCGGGAGTAATACAGGGTGCCATCAGCAGGACCGGGAAGTCATCTTCTCTTGCCAGCCCAAGTTTTTAGTACAACACTGCCATCTATCGCCTAAAGTTCCAGATTTGAAGGAGGTTGGATATTACAAGGTGGTCCGTCTTGTAAGATTGTCCCAGATCTGAAACCATATGCGGCACCCCATTAGCCAAATGCTGCAGAAGTTACATCCTAGACCTATCCTTTGACCTTCCAGCCCAAGCATATTATCATGACAGGTTGATGGCTACAGGATGTGTACGAAAGATAAGCTAACCAGGCTGGACATTGGCAGATAAGGCAATATGAAAGAGGAGAGGTGTTCTAACTGTTCTGTTCTGACTAAACCCTGCTGAATTAACCTGCATTAACCTTTTGAATACCACACTGAACTGAGGTTTTATTTGAAAGATGTACAATGGAGGAACCTGAAAAGTTGACTTCAAATGGTTACGGTACTAGAATGATACTAAATAATCCAAAGGTTAAAGGAAGGAGAGGAGTTCTTGTACAAATTACTGTCTTATTAACAGAACACTAAATCACTCTAAAGCAATACTTTAGCTGAGTGTAAACACAGGCAAATGGTCTTCTCAAACAGGCTTTTTGCAAAGTTCACCCACTGCTCGCTATTCAGCCTGGAATGCACATTTCTAAATTCGTTATTGCACACCATTATACAGATAGATAAACATAGATATGTAGAAATAAAACTCAGAGTTTAGGCCATCATTTTTGGATCATGACTGTCATCTTCCCCCCAAAAAAACATTTTGTTTCCTTGATTTGAATTCTGTTACAATGGCCTTTCCCAATTTATATTGCATGCCCAACATTTTTGTCTTTTCATTATATTATTTAAAAAAAAAAAAAAAAAAAGAGAAGGAGGGTAGAGGACAAATAAAAGGAAAAATACCAAAGAAAAAGTGAAAAGAATTAATGGAAACAGACATTTGGTAGTGGCACTAAATAATTAAGCCCAAAACTCGGAATACTTTAATGAAATGTTTAAAGCAGCTGCAATCCCGATGACTGACAGACTTATACCCCAGGTCAACAAAACTTAATGTGAATTTCACCTTCTTCCAGCAAGGCCCAGGATACTACCAAAGTGAGTCTCTATGGGCTCCATTATTGCTAGCAGATTGAAGATTTATCTATTATTTATAAATGTTTGTGATTGAAACTTCTGTATGCTGTTATATATGGGGTTTACTTCATCAATGATACCATAACGCCTTTGTTTGGATTTATTAAGCTTTGATCTGTAGTATTCATCCAGAGCTCTTGTGACTCCAGCTGACGTTTGGTGTGCAGGATCCAGTTGACTCTACAGATGAGCTGTGTTTTTAAGAAAACATCACTACTCTCCCACGTGCCCGCCCAGAAAGGAAGGGTTCTAACAGAACTTTCACTAACCAACCTACATGGACTGTCATGTCTAAAGGAGCTGTTGTGAAACATAAGAGTGTATTAAAGTAAAATAAGATTTTACAGTCTAGCCCAATCAATATTTTCCCCAGATATGGAGGTTTATATTTAAACATTTCAACCACAAAATTTCTCATTGACTTGCCTTGTAAGAAAAGCCTTTTCAGCTTTGCCTGAGCATGTGTTACTGTTTCCAGGTATTCAATCCAATAGCTTCATCCTATCTGAAGTGAAGGAAGGAAGGAAAGAAAAAAGTGACTGAAAAAATTAGATAATGTAAAGCACAAAGAAAGATGTCTTGTAATATTTTTAAAGGTTAGAATGCTTACATGATTAAACCATATGGGGAAAAAAGGGTATGTTCCAGAGGCTTCCAGTTGATTTTGTGAAGGGGACACATATTTCATCCAAGTGCTGCTTCCCAAGTCATCCAAGAAGATAATTATCTTCCTGTTTTCTTCCACCACCGCCCAAGATAAATTTTGATTAGTGTCAATTCATGCATCTTACACAAAACATAAGAATTTTTTGACTGCTGTTCTAAGCATTTGTCTGTAAGCCTGACTGATTTTTTTCAGCCTAAATAGGCCTGGAAGTAGATTCATGTTTGACTTCAGCATTAACTGAAAGCAGGACAACACTACTTTGCCACTAAGTAGCTGCTCCTTAATTTTTGTTGAATTAAACAATAGGAATACTAAAAGCTAGACTAATGGTGCAGCTGGTGCAATAGCCTGTTCCTGACCGTAGCAAATGGAAGACAGCAGGGGAAGAGTACAAGTATAAGGACAAAAATTGATGTGTGCCATTAATGTATTCTCAACATCCCTTGTTCATTGATGTCAGGACACAGCAAGGGTCAGCTGCTGCACATGGGGTAGGAAGCTGGGAACATGATACCACAGCCAGCAGAGCAGAGGCCTCACCAGCCAGGATCCAGCCCCATGGCACCCAAGCAGGAGAGTGCCAGGGAGGGCAGCCAGGGTCAACCAAGAGCCCAGATCAGCAGGAACAGCCACAGCGGGGAGACAGGTCCAAGGACAGGCAGGGTCAGGTGCAATGAGAATGACCAGCATCAGACTCAGCCCGGTGATCACCACGCAGGGCCACAGTGACAAGGCCAGGCTGACAAGGACAAGCCAGGAGTGACAGGATACTAAGCCAGGCACATCTAGGGCTAAACTGGAGACCAGCACTCCTCCATCATACTTCAAGCAAGGTCTGAAGGCCCCAGGCTAAGCTTAAGTACAACCCTGGGTCTGTGTGCTGGAACAGGTATGGGAGAGGCCCCAGGTGAGGCCGGTTCCTCTTATTAAGGCCTGTCAATGCCCTCAGGGACCTCACAGTTGGCTTGAATACTTTTTGAGCCAATGCAGAAGACTTTATTTTTAATAGTCCCTAGGGAATTCTTCTTCCATAGAGTTGTCCAGTTGCTTTTTGATACACTGCGAGCTTAGATGGGCCCAAATCATAGTATCATCTTCAATTTATAAAACTAGATGAGTACCTGGCTGAAAAACCTAACCTCAGCTCTTTCTTCTCTGAAAAAGGGCATATTCAGGTTGATTTTTATCAAGTTGCTACAAGAAAAAAATAATCAGAGCATTGATATTCAAGTTTTCAGTATTAAACGTTGATTTTCCAATTTTAAGTTGATATTTTTTTTCTATTCCAAAGGTGCTTTTTTTCCTAATGCTTTGGAAGCTCAAAACCAAATATATTTAAACATTTCAGTTTTTCATGAAATTCGGGGAAATGTGCTTAGCATTTTGACCAGAGGTATCACTTCCTAATTTTTAAAACCTTCAGACAACCAAAAGGAATGATTTAGTTACAGAGATTCAGCTATTTGCAACACTTCATGTATTTCTGTAGGAACATGTGTATCTGGTTAACGGTGGCTGCAACCTTTGTAAGTTCAGAACTTGTCCAAAAGCTGTCTGCATCTTCAGGCAATCGCTTATCATTAGGTGCAGTAAGCACTGAAATGAAGATGGATTCTCCTTCCCTTTAACACTAGGATGCTAGACACTATTGATTTCCCAGAGAGGAAAACTGAACTTCACAGCCCAGGTGACAATAACATCCCTTGGCTCCAAGTGTTACCTGGGCTCTAGGGAGGCTGTCAGAGGTTTGTTACTTCACCAATGTGCAAGAAGTTCTGTCAAACCTCACGTCAGTGCCTTTAAGTGGCTGTAGTCCTAGTCTGTACCGTGTGTCAGTCAGACTTTATCAGTCTGTAAACAAAACACCATGAGAAAAAGAACACTAAAGTGGTTAGACATGAATCACCATAACTAAATCTATGAGAATTTGTTTCTGAGGAGAAAAAATATCAGACGGGGCATATTCATTGCCTCTACTCCTAATGCCTCTATGGCAATTTTGGCAGCTGGTCATGTAGCATTCATTTCTTCCAAGTCAGCTTGATCTCACATTCTGGCAGTTTTGATCTGTAGCCTTCTGGATTAATACAGCACAAACAACTTCAATTATCACAGTTCACATCAAAAGACGTTAGAATAAAGATAATTGAATCAAACTGTGCCACTGAGAGAGATATACACAGTGCCATCAGAGTGTGGTATTTGAAAGTCTCCCAAAAATCACAAGAGATTACTAAAACCCACAACAAATTTACTTTTTAAAGATGTTCAGCCCGGTAAGGTATGAATTTATGCTTCTTATTCTCCTTAATTATTCTAGCTCAATGGAAAAGCTGTAGACTTTTTAACGTAAATTCAGACAGAAAAGAAAGGGGGGGTTTTAAATGCATTTGGAACAAAGTTCTATTCCAGTAAAAATACATGTTCTGTGAAATACAAAGCTCATTTTGCAAAGATAAGAACTCCAAAGTCCATCTGCAACAAGTAGTGAGAAAAGATCTGCACCCAGAGGATAACTATCTGCAGAACAATATGTCTCCTTTAATTATATACTTTTAAAATTCTGCTTGAAATAATAATAATTCTGGAAATCTTAAGAATATTTCACATTACCAGAATTTTTCAGTACGTAGAACAGCAAAACAACAAAATATTATCCATTGATTTCTAGGATTAAATTGTGAGCTCTGTAACTCAGAAGATCACTGTGCAAATGGAGGCAATAGAAAAATGACTGGGCTATGAAACTCATAGTCAATCCAGCTAATCTTAGAGAATTAAACACATTTTGTGATGCATTTGGTTTTTCTCATTGTGTAGCTCCACATAAATTCAGTGGAATACGTTATATAACAAATGCGGTAAGGGCCAAGGCAACAGCATAGCAAAAACAAATGACAAAAAAGGAGCATTAAAGAGATGTTGTGTTGTGTCTGAACCTGTTTCATGTAAGTAACGTCACACTGAAGCTAGCAACCAACATCAACGAACAACACAATCGAGTTGCTGACAGATACCAACAGCTGCAGCACTTAGGCTGGGAAAAACACACTGGCATATACATAAGTAGCCTGTTGGCCCCTTAAACCCCATCTGCAGAGACTCAAGCCTGTTCCAGTTTCTGCTACTAAACTGTGTCTGTAGTTCAATCTGCAGAGGGTCAGATGTCTCTGAAGACTGACTCCAGGTTCAGTCTCAATGAGCTGACCAAAACAGGAGCTGTCATGCCCAGGGCAGAAGTACCTGTCAGGATAGCTTTTTATGTCAAGCTGCCAAGTGCTATATTATGCACAGTTAATTCGTTAATTCACAGCCTTGAAGTAGATCCCTGAATCTGAAATGTCAAAGGTGAAAGAAAGGTGTTTATCTGGGCTTCTGCAAGGCTACTGATCTGCACGAAGAACATCCCTTTTTTATCAGACAGGAACTCTCCCAATGGGATCTACGCCTTTCATATGGCCTGCACTGTCTTAACTGTTGCTGTTTTTATTTTGCCTAATGATCTTTTCCACTCTTGAAGGAAAAAAAAAACAAGCTCTGATCCCCTTTATAGTGATGAAAGTTCAAACAGGAAGAGAAGCAGAGTGGCCATTGTGTGACAGTGCTGCAATATGTCATGATAGTACATAAAAGTACATCCACCTAGTTTATCAGGATAATCTATATAGTTCCAAACAAGAGTGAAAAGGAATACAGAATGTTTATACAGTGAAATTTTATGAGCTAAGACGCTTACTAATTTAGAAGATATTATTTTCTACTGTGTCCATGGGAACTACATAATGATGGGATAATCAAGAGGCATTTTCAATGCAGTTTACAAAAAAATATCTCTAATATTGGCTTTCAATAGAAAGAGGACTGCACTGTCTCCTGCCTTCAGTGGAAATACTACAGAGAGAGGTCATCAGCAATGCAGCTAGTCTATTATATATAGCACATTTCAAAGGTGTAGACAATAGCCTGGATTGCAGTCTGCTTTAGTTTACAGCAAAAGAGAATTAGAACTTCTTACTAAATATTCAGGGGCAAAATTATGGCTAACTCAAGGACCCCAGCACACCTGCTTCTATGACATTCCAGTTCTCTGCACGCGTTCATGTCCATTGCTTGTGCTACTGGCATACACGGCAAAGTTTATACATTTTCAAACACTCCGATAATCTGAGTTGTCGGTAGCATTTGATGTGCTACTGTAACTGCTACACTGGGACAGAACATAAAAAGCATGGCTATGAGTGCTTGCCCAGAAATGCCAATGTTTCTCCAGGGGGTCATAGCAGATCTGAACCATTAAATGTGTGCCTTCAGAAGCACTAGAATTAAAGAGAAGCATCAGACTTCCTCTGTCTACCTGATCAGCATGCAGCTGATGGCATTTTCTGTCTCATTCTATTTCTGTCTGTCTCAGATATATGGCAAAATATCCACAGACATCAATACATTAGGTCATCTCCCGTCACTCAGCAGCAAGAGCCATGTCAGACAGAAGAGGCCTTGAGAGTTTTCTTACTTCTTCTGTGCTTTCTAGAATCTATCACTTGGTCACATTCCCTTTATGATCCAGATGTCAGATATGTTTTTTTATAGAGAGTTATGTCTTTGCTCCTTTAACAAGACTCTAATCTCTGCAGTGTTTCTTATGCCATTGACAGTGTACCTCTGCTGAGCATGGTTTGCAGTTTGGAACCATAGCATCTAATTCAATTCTGCTGTGCAGTACAGCACCCATTATTTCTTCAGGCTTTTCCTTTCTTGTCTGTTAAGTGGAAGTAATCTTAAATCATAAGGTATATGACTATGGAACAATTTCAGATTCAAACTTCATAGTATTTTCCTTTTCAGAAAAGAATCTTCAGGCAGGAAAGCATCTCCAAAATGGTAAGAGAACACCTCACATCAGTGACTGACAAACTGTGTAAGAAAGCTGGGAATAAAATGTAATAGCCTCTCTTCTCCTACATCATAAAAACTCAGGCATCCTTCATTTTGCTATTCAGTTTAGGAAATTTTTATCCTTGAAGAGAAGCCAGCTCACACTTCAGCTCCTAGCTGATTGTAGGGAACTGGATGGTTGCTGAGATCAAGAACTGAAAGGGTAGCTTCTACTTACAGGAATGAAATTGCCATGTGTGCTTTAGGATGTGAACGGCTCTATAATCTCAGATTACCAGCCTAGCATTCTGCTAGTTAAAGGCCACAGGTACCCAGGAAAAGTGAGGAGGAGGCTTAAGAGTTTAAAGAATTGCCCTTTCAGGAAAAAAAAATTGCCTTACTTTATGCACTTTGCCCAGCTGTGATTCTGAGCTCTGAAGGATTTGTCAAGCAAATAGGTTAGGGGTTTCTCTCCTTTCTAGCTATGCTACATAGGAGCTTTTCTGCTTGTGTCACACATTCACCAAGAAATACAATTCTTTTTCTTTAGCTCTTCTCAGTAATGGGGTTTGAACTGGGATATGCTACACCAATGTCTTAGATCTCTCCTCAGTGAGTGCTAGAACTATTAGTTTTCTTTTGGGCTAAATTGCCTCAGTCTAGCAACTAATTGTGCTGGGACCATTTATACATGTTGGATTTATTATCTGTGGTTACGTGGTTGGATCATTTTTCTGCATGCTGAAACGGAGCATAATTGGGCTATTTTTCATAACAAATGGAGTGTGCCTGTACAGAAGGAAGCTGGCCCACATTAGGTTTTGCCTCACTATTTTTTAATAGCTCCAGCAGGGAAGGGGTTTCAGTTCTCTGTCGGAGTCTTTCCAGACAAATGTTTCTCTGTTTGTTTAATGCCACAGAAGTTGGTCTCTGTCATATAGTTATGACTGATACAGTGTAAATCCTGGTCATTTTTGCATTGCTTTTTTGGAAATAAGGTGAACAAACAAAGTCCAGAAAGAAGTATTACTACAAGTATTTGAATTCTCTGTGCTAACGAGACACTGGTGGCCCGGACCAGTGAGTTGCTTTCAAGAATAGATGGATTTTTTTTATTTTAACACAAAATGGAAACATAATGCTTGGGAGGCATTCCGGCCTGGCAGTCCTTTATTGTCAGTCTTGCAATCTATTAATGCCTGATTTAAAGTGGACATCTCCAGCAAAAAAAGGTCACTAATGCATTGTGGTCTATGAATAAATTCAGTATAGCAAGAGTACTGTTTTAGCACTATCAATGAAACAGTTACCTGACCTGTGATGCCTGAGTTTTTTCTTTGCTTATTATGTGGTATAGGTCACAGGCATGCTCCAGCAGAAAAGAAACATTTAGAACATTTCATGAAAATCAATCAGACTTTTCCTCTTTGAGCATCTGCTTTTGTTTGGGTTATGTTTTGCTGGTGACTCTTTGAATCACAGCTCAGGAATAGCCAGACACACAGGGAGAACATCAGGCACTGTCTTTATTCCTTTATGCCTTTAGTCTCAAATAAGCTACTGGGTAGAGACGAGAGACACAGCAGGGTAGTAGCAATCAAATCTGCTTTCCAGCACATTCCTGTGGTAGGCATTTGTGTCTGTGCCTGTGCGCCCACTTGTGTGTATATGTTACAGTGTATTCAGGATCTTCATACAGTGGGTATGTAAAGCCTACCTGGTAGGCTTTATCTTGGTCAGTTATGCCTTTCATTCAGATTGATTTCTTTAATTGTGGGGAGCACGAAGCACAAAGACAACTCCCCCTTCTCTCTCTCTAACTCTGTAGTTCTGAAAGTCTGCTGTATAAAATGGCATTGAGCAAGCTTCAAGGGGGTTAA
Organism: Fratercula arctica; assembly: GCA_947846985.1. Lineage (NCBI taxonomy): Eukaryota > Metazoa > Chordata > Aves > Charadriiformes > Alcidae > Fratercula > Fratercula arctica. The sequence continues at coordinate 49,244,128 of CANTUZ010000005.1, read as the reverse complement.
AACTGTGCAAAAACTTACAGTGAAGCTATATTTCATCTGCATGACTCTGGCATTAATTTCAGGTCACTACCTTCCTTTCCAAAGTATCCCTGAGTGTGGTGCTCACACCTTCCATAGAATAGCCTTCCATAGAATAACTAAACCTTGATGTCAGTGTATTTTAGTAATTTGCACAACAGAGCATTTTGCTGAGGACTGAGAAAGGAAAAGAATGTATTTCTTATTTCATTTATTTATTTGGATGTATATCAACACTAATTGTAAACCAAAGATCTAGAGCTCAAAGCAATGTTGTCATCTATTAGAAATGTGTGCACTAATGTGAACAAAACTCAATACATCTTCTTCCAAAAATGGTCTGAACGAACCAAAGGTCTCATCGACCTCAGTCTTATCAATTGGCATACATACAAACACTAGCTTCTATCAGAATTGTTTTTGTTGCAGTAATGTGCATAGACCTGATCCAAAATCAGGGCTTCACTCCATTTGTATAATGCTCCCACAGGGAAGAGACTATGCTATTGTATCAAACCATTGTAACTAATTGAGTTCTGTTAGAATATGAGAAGACACAGAGAGAAGTACAGCTTTCATACAAGAAAAAGACAAGGATATTCAGTTAAGAGAAAGAGATAAGGGGAAATAAAATGTAAGTCTATTAAATCATGAAAGTAAAGGAGATGTTAAAAGATAACAATTACTTACGCTTCATATTAAGAAAAAACTACAGGAGACCCAAGGAAATTATTAGGCAGGAAATTTAAAACAAATAAAAGGCAGTACTGTTTCTAACAACACGTCCTAACATATACTGTGTTTTTCTTCCTCAGACCATACTGGAAGACAAAAGCAGGAATGTTTCCAAAAAGGGATCACAGAACTGCGTTGAGGGTAAGTCAAACGGCAAAAAACCAAAACTGCCTGGATACAGACTCTGGCACTCGAAGTCTTTGAACGATGACTGTCAGAAGCTGGGAGGATGTATCATGGAAAGTGCATCAGACCAGTTGTTTATTGGAGTAGTCCAACATGGATATCAAATCTTATAAACTCAGTCTGTACCCCAGTTGCCCCTTGCTGTGGAAGATTTATATTTGGAGGAGCATATACTTCAAGGAGATTGTATCGGGGCAGAAGAATATGAAGGTTCAGTCAACGAATGACAGACTTCTCTAAGTAGTGTCTGTGTGTGTTTCCCATCACTGTTTTTGTTGTAGCAACTCTAAAACTAAAAATAACAGTTGTAGATGGTCAAGTCATTGGCCTTAGTTGTATAGGCAAATGATAAGAAGGGAAACTGAGGCACAAGGAAGGAAAATGACTTCTCCAGCCTGTATGTCAGTGGCAGAACTAGACAAACAATTGGGTTTCTTTAAGTTTCCTAGTCTCTTACCTCCCTTTACCGTCTCCATTTGCTGTACCCCAGTGGCATCTAGTGCATGTCAGAAAAGATGGGTTGCAGTTTGTCCTGAAGATCAATGGATTGGTAGCTGAGAGTCAGGATGCCTCCCTGAGGACTCATTGATGGAAGATCCTTTAAAACAAGGGTGCTTTAGCATGTTTGCTGATTGCAGCTGTGACGTTATTGCAAAGTTCTGCTGGTCTTCAGATCAAAACCAATCATTTCTATTGCACTTGGAAAACAGCACCCATGTTTCAGCTGAGTTCCTCCTGCATCAACTCTGCCTCTTATGAGATTTATGCTTTATTTCCACGTACAATGTACTGCAGCAATCCAATTCCCAAGTAACTCAGGAATGGATGGTAGCAGCAGTGGCCTAGCATCTGAAAGAAGTGGTTGCAGTCTACCAGCCAGGACCAAATGCACAAGATCTAAGAAGATCTAAATGAAGCTAAGGATTTTACAGCCCTTCTTCTTCAGTCCTATGTCAGATAAAGAAAATATTGCGCACAACACCGTTGAACGGAGGGATTGCTAAAATCAGAGAAATGTACTACATATTGATAATTTACTTCCCTAACAGTACAAGGAATGCATGACCGGGAAACAGAGGTTAATAATTGCATATTTCAAGTGCTACTGAAACTTGAATTTTGAAAATTGTTTCTCCCTTACCTAAAACAATTAAAGTTGTAATTAATTGCACCAAGAACAAATTTAAGAGACGTATAACTTCCCAGAGATGCAGCAGAGTTAGATTACCTCTTTCCACTAATGCTGTCTAATAAATAGGTTTCAGGAACACACATTAGTTAACATTAGAAAATCTTTCAAAAATTAATCTAGCCCCAAATTTGCTTGTTCCAGCTGATCTGGTTTAATAATACTTAAATAAGCACAGCATGCTTATATTTGCCTTGCATTATTTTAGTGGAAACAGTTCATAGAAAACATCTTAAAAAGTGATTCTTTTACAAGAAAAACAACTTTGCATTCTTAGGATGAGATCCATTCTTACTTTACATCTGTTTACACTTCGCTGATTTTAACAATGCTTCCCCTTATTTTCACCAGTCTAGGGGAGTCCTGAACCAGGTCTTAAATTTGTATTCATTTATATGAATGTATCGATAAATCTAATGTAGACTAACAGAATCTGGCACACCAACCATCATATATTTCTTACAGACAGTTTCTTGCTCTTGCATTTTTATTACAAGCCCTGTAATTTGGGGTGGTTTTTTTTTTCTTGAAATCCCAGTTTACAGAGTTATATTATTTTACAAGAAATTCAACTTTCAGTTTTCTTTTCAGAAAGCAAGCTTCAAGTTCTTATGGCCGCTAAGAGACATTTGGAAAGGTTAATCTGAAAGGATCAAACACTAGAAGGCAAATAATATAAAGATCCCAAGGGATGTTACTTTTAAAATCTTATGATTTTTAAACCAGTTTTATGAGATTAAATTGCAGCAGGGGAGACTGAGGTTAAACATTAAGAAAACCTTCCACTGTAAGGATAGTTAAGTAGTAGGACAGTTTGCCTAGAGAGTTTACCTCCACCAGTGGAGGATTTTAAGAGCAAACTGGACAGATTTCTATCCAGGAATGTTTAAGCTCTCATTGATTCTGTCTTAAGAGGTGGAATAGTAATATAAGGTCATGTAGTGAGGTCATCTCTTACCCCATTTTCAATAGTAATGATTTCTGTAGCCTGATAATACCATTTTGAACATGTTGGGTTAACAATGACAAATGCAAAATTTCTTCCCCTAAACCACAGCAATCACTGCTTGCGATTAATTTTTTTATCAATATAGCTTAGAAAAATCTATATAAAATTCAATGTTAGTAGAAAAAGAAGGAATGGATCCGTTTTAAAAAGTTGGGGTTTTCCCCAAAGTCCTTTCTGTAGGGTCTAAGGGATCTCTATTCAGGATATATCTTCAGCCCCAAGTAATCCCAAACAGACAGGTTTTTGTTTCATTTTCCTACTGTCTTCTAATTACTTATTTTGTTCTTATCCTGCTATGATTTTATTTCTAGCATGCTCATATTTTTAAAATTTTATTGTATCATGGCTTTACAAGTTCAGTTGCACAGTGTCCCAGTTGACATTTAAGGTGGCAGCTTTCTTATATTAAAATAAGACAAGGTTACCTTGTTTGCAACTGGAAAAATCAGGTCAAACAAATACTTTGGCAATGACTTTTGAGCTAATTTGCTGTGTGTGGTATCTCTCAGCTGTTAGCAAAGAATGAATGCAGTGCACAGCATGTATAACATGGGTCCTTGATATAAGAAATCCTCAGAAATAGCTAGAATTGTAGAAGAGAACAGAAAGGTCTAGAGGAGCCAAGATATTGTTTCCTGCCCTGCAGCATAAGATCAGAGCACACAGCTGAAAGCCTTGGAATGCAGCAGATACTCCCTCCACAGTAGACATCCCAGTAACTATTTATCTCTCATGTATCTGATATGATATGCAGAAAAGCTACATGAGGAACATTTTGTTCCAGCTGATAAATCAAGAATTCATATGGAGGAAAATGTCGGAAGTATGGTTCCTTGCGTAACACTGAATCTGTAACTTTCTGCACTCATTTTGGATATTGAATTAGGCAAAGGTCCTATATAGAAAAAAATATATATCAAAGCTTCTGCTATAATGCATACTTATAACACAAAGAAAAGTTGAATTAAAGTTTTCCCAAGTTAATCAAGTATTATTTAGCTTTGCCATGTTTCATGCTAAAGCCTAAATAATATTACTCTGAAGGCTTTTTCAAGAAAAAAAATAAATGCACAACTCTTAACATCCTCCTCCCAACATTGTCAATAGGATTTTATTATCAGTCTTCAAAATAGACCTTTGCCCTTGGAGATTATTTGTTATTTATTTAATTGGGAGGAGTTTTTCTATTGATGTATTTATTGTTATTATTTCTTAATTGGCAGAAAGTTATTTACAGTTGGTCTAGCATGCCTGAGGGAGCATGGTGAAACCATCTTATCTTTCTGCATCTCAGAAGTTGATGGATTACTAAACTTCATGTTGCGTGCTCTGTAGGCAGTAAAAGCACCTACCCTGACCCAAGAAGTGGTTAGAAGAACTCCTAGAGATGGTCTTCTGAGGCCTGGTGCTGACTCCGAGCATTGCCAGTCACTTCCATTCTTTCTATGCCTGCTAATACTATTGCCTCAGCAGATCCTACAAATTTCTAATGCAGTGCTGTGCTGCTGGTGCTTTCAGTTGGGCACAAGTTTATGGTATAAACAAATAAACAAAAAAGCAAGTCTTAAACTGCAAATGCAACATGGTCTGTCTCAGCCTTAAATAACAGAGAAGTTGTGAGTCTTGGCTTTTAAATAAAAGGGAAGTTATAATCAATTTCTTGCACTTGTCTTCCTACCTTAAGAGTCCCAAAGCAGGCACTGAAGAATCCAAAAGCATCTGCTTTATAATGTGGGCATGACCATACTATTAATTCAATTGCAGTTTGTCAGTTCAGGTCAAGACGACTGCTTCCTGGTACTCCATTCACTAAAGAGTGGAGTCAAGTACTCCACTCACTAGTATTCATAAAATCCATTCTTTGTTTTAGTTTTACTATTTCTTGCATCCAAACCAGTGTCCCCCAACCATCCCCAATCTACTGTGCACATTTATCCATATCCATCCCTCCAGCTCCACTTTATGGAAAATAAACAAGCAATGCATATTCTTGCACCAACTGTAGTTCAAAGTTTGCTATTAATAAAAGAATCTGGCTACCTCAGGAACTCTTATGCACTTTTTATTCCTAGAGGGTGAAAAAGTTAGTGAAAATCAATAGAATTTCTTTTTCTTTTGCAATATCAAATCTAATGCTGTTCAATGGAAAAGACTCAGCCTTTCAGAAATTTCTTTTTCAACATCTCTACTCTGAAACTTCACACACTCTCTTGACAATTGTAAAAATTCAGCCTAAATATAAATAAAGAAATATGTAACATTCTTAGGAAGGGTTATAAAAATGAATGAAGGCAATATGGCTCTTGTTCCTTCAGCAAATACACAAAAAATGCAGTAGACATTTCCTAGTAAAAAATGTAATTTTTTAGATACACAAAAGAAGACAAAGAGCTAAAACTTGCTGCCAGTTAAACCTATCTAAATCCGAAGTAAAAATTTTGTCATCCCAAACCCTCCACCTCAGATCTATAGTGGTGTAATTCAGACAAGATATTTGTCTCAAAAGATAGGTTAAGCAGTTCTTGTGCCTTTCTCTGATTTTGAACGAAAATAAAGTCTGTAGTTTGCAACTCTCCCTTTCCCTACAATTTAAATTTCTAGTGGTGCCATTGAAGTTAGTGGATTTACTGTGAATATAGTATAACCCATAAATTTAACTTGCTCATCTCCAAATGGATTTAACATAAGAATAAAGTCTAATTACATTTCAGGGGGAGAAAGGAAATCTATTTCTGAGCATCTCATTTAGTTTTAAGGTAAAATAGAAGAATTAGTTCACTGTAAATAAATCTTTGTAACATTCATTGTTGATTAGCCTTAGTGGGGGTGGATTAGGAGTGTGAACAGAGTAGAAGAGCCAAGAGTTGATGCAGAGCTGAAATAAGGAATCAAGGCAAAAGCCGGGCTTAAGTAGAGACTAGACCAAGAAAGAAAGTTCATAAAAAAGCAAAAAAACAGTAAGGACCCTCAAGCAGGCATCTTGCTGCACCCAGAGCTGAAAGATAAAAGACAGAAGGGTCCATCTCCAAAAGGTCAAACAAGCCCCTTTCAGGAGCATCCCTCTGATGTAATGATATTGTGGGAACAACAATGGCTATTGCTCATAGACATTGCTCATCTCCATAATACCACTGTGACCCTCATGTCTCACCACGAGTTCTTGTGATGATGTCATTGTTCAACTCCTGGCAGAGAAGTATGCAGTAGTGCTTTTTTTTTTTTGGAAGTCTTAATGTCATATGCTATTAGTGGCCTGATTCCAATCTGACTCTCTTCAAAAATACCAAATTATCAATAATCTGTGTTTTGTATTGTTGTTGGTGTGCATGTGCAGGGTCAGGTTGGAATGCAAGCTCAGTCCACTCCCCATTTCAGTTCTAGAATTGTCTGAAGGTGATGGAATAGCATTAACATCTTCTTTGCTGAAGTGATTAATTGATTAATAATGGTAGCTGAGTGCACATAGTGATGTATTTGACAAGCCAATTAATCATCCAGGTATTGTAGCACAGGATTAGGAGCACAGACTTCAGAGAAGGGTCAAAGTTAGAGGTCAGGAAGGCATTTAGCAACCATAGGAGACATTTTATATTAAGCACTGCATTGTGTCTGAAGCAAATAAATTGTAAAGAGAATTATACTGAATGGAAAAATCAGCTGTTAAATTTTTTAGGGCTGAATCTGTCTGAAATACAGTGGCAAGAGAGACAAACCTGTATCAACAAACAATGGGTTTTGGAAGCAGATTATATAAATTCTGACATGAGCAAGTTCATGTAGTATGTGAAACTTTTTCCTGTTGCTCCAGAAAAGAAGCTGTGATCAGGAGTAGTATTTAAGGAGTATTTATTTCAGTATTTATTCACTCCTTTATTTAAGGAGTATTGATTTCATAAAAATTAAGCTGGCAAGAGGTTTTGAACCTAAAGACATACCCATTACGTAGCCAGCAACAAGATGGTGCTGAAAGAACCCAAATGTAGGAAATAAAAAGTAAAACTTAGGTCACACGGGCCAGCTTACCCGTGTTAAGCAATAAGCACACAGCATAGAGTTCAGTTGTGTACAGTTGAGGAGGAGTTGGAGGTCGGCTTCCAGAGAACAAAGACGCACTTAATGGAATAAAGAATAAAGCTGGAAGAGCACAACCAATCTAGAATTTGTGTCCTGGGTTTCCTTTGCTTGAATGTTGAGCATCAAGAGAAACTAAATAGGTTTCTTGACTTGTAAATAGAGGAACCAGCACAAAAGACACATTAGATTAATGCAACAGAAGAAACCAACAGAAGAAACTAACATAATGCTTTGCTTGTACAGAGACTCAAAAGCATTGAATAAAGATGTAGAAAAGAAAAAATATTTCAATAACCAACCAAGGAGGAAAATTTGGGCCATATGGTTGATGCCAAACAACTATCTAAAATAGATGCTGCAGCCTGTGCCCTTATACCATCAGTGTACATGTTCACATTATTTAACACTCCTTTAGGGAATTACTGAAGACTGTTATTTGGATTTGTTTTGGGCCATGAGCTGTTTGTTTGGAATATAAAACATCTTTTATGGTATTGAGATTAAAAAGATTTAGTGACATTTTTATGTGGGAGAAAGCCAACATCTAGACAGTCCTGGAAGGTCTTGGGGGAGAAGGAGAGCTGTTGGGCTAAGGGCTAAAAACCAAACAACCCCAAACCACAGAAAAGTCTAGGAAAAAGTATACATCGGAGTTAATACAGAGAGGTATGCTGACAAATCCTGATAATTTTGAGATCATCAATACTGTTCTTAAAACCAAGAAAAAGAAACAGAGGTGAGGAATTCATACTTAACTGGAAATAGCAATGTGAAAAGAGGCTGGTTTGCACTGTGACTTGCAAAACAACAGGTCAGGTTAAAAATCTTCAGGAAATAATTTAAGCTATTAGCACAGATCGGTTGGTCATTTCCCAAATCAAAGCCCCAGCCTCAGGTGATATGTTACGTTGATCGTGACACATTACTTATAGGAGCAACATAAAGAAAAAAGATCTTGAAGGTCATTGAGGGACTAAAAATCTAAAAAAAGTACAGAAAATTTTTACGAATAATAACACCAAGAATACTGGCTTGGCATGTTGCAAATGCCAAAAAAACAGCAGAAAAGCTATGCTGGTCTCACATGAAAAAATTGCCCCCTGAAGCAAAGGAGGCATAGATTTGTTTGTGTCAACTACAAAACTTGGTACTCATTCTAGATCATTTTTCTTACTTCCCCAAGAGACTGCAACTAGATAATATAATATACAGGCATTTGTTCAAATCTGCGGTTTTTGCTAGACGTTATGCACCTGATATTGGGAGCAATTTAGAAGCATATATAATTCAGGAAGTTTTCAGTGAACTTTTCACCAATGGACTGGGAGTAATATAAATGGCAATAAAAAGACAGAAGTCAGATTCCTTTAGCTGGCTACAGTGGCTACACAACAGAACCAATGAAACCTTGTTTATCATCCATAGAACTGGAAATTTGTAATCTTAGAAACTCATCACTAATATCTCAGGATATTTGGACGTAGACAACTCAGGAGGGACAAGACAAAATATTCAATATGAATTTAGTATGGAAGTCACTAACCAACAAAATACACACTAGATACAAAGACTTAGTTCAGTAAACCAGAGGCTACTGCTGGCTGGAAGACAGAATTGCTGTAGTTTTGCCTTGTTCTTGTGCACTTTCTTAGATATTTACCACTGGCTGCTTTCAGAGAAAGGACAGTGGCTATGCAGTTCTTCACTATATATTTGATCTATCCTGACATGGAATTTCCTATGCAGTGGACGGCAAAGACAACATAAAGTGGTGGTGTTGTATGATGTTTCCCCGTTGTCTTTGGAGATTCTCTCTCTGGATAGGCCTGTAATGAAAAGGAGAAAGACACAGGCTATCCAGTCTCTGGAGGGGGCAAGGAAATGGATACAAAGTTGGCCCTTTTGCTGAGAATTCCTTAATGAGGCGAGAGCCACAAAAAGCAATGGCAGCCCAGGTTCAAAACATACAAGCATATTCTTCATATATATGATAAATTTGTTTTACTGGTTCTTGAAACAATAATACAAATATCTCAAAGGAGCTGCACAAACCTAAGCAGCAGATGAAGGATAACAACTTGCAGATGAAGGATGCCACTACCTAGTTTATTCAATAGGTTTACATAAATATTTGTTACATAAATTTTTTCTATTAAGTTTTGACCGAGAAGTGAGAACGTGGTTTGGCTATGCCACAGATATGAAGTGGTGACTATTCACATTAAAGGGAGAATTCACTCAGAGGCATCCCCTTTTCAGCCCTTACAGCCACTGTATCCACAGTGTCTTCTGGGTGCCAGGCCCAGGAGCAGGCTGGGATCTCCCTGACCACACCATTGCTCGTGGCTGTTGGTGTCTGCACTGCAGAAGGGCATTCTGAGCCCACTCAGGCAGCACATGGTCTCTGCAGACTGTCTGACTGGACTGCCACTCACATGGTATTGTCACCAAGTCAGGCTGGGACACTGAAGTGGCTCTGACTGCAACAGCCCATGCAGACTGATGCAGACTGTGTTGTAGTTCAAAGTTTTTCTTACCAGCACACCACCACCAGCAGTGCATGAAACTTGCCCCTTGCCCTCCAGGGGCAAGCACAGATCCACCCACAGAAGATGTGGGGCAGAGGCAGAAGGACACCTATTTCTGTAATTGTGACAGCTCTGAATGTTTCCTTGGGGTTTCTGAAATAAAACTTGGCTTGGGCTCCTGCTGTGATCTAACTTGTTTCCAGCAGACAGCAACTTAATGTAAAACTAGCAAGAATAAAGTGAGGATTTTGACAAGGTGTCATCAGAAAGATTTTTCCAAACACATAAGGAGGCTGTTAGAGCTTTTTCAGTATAATTCCTATATGACAGGAACTAAAGCTGAACCCTTGGTCATTCATTTTAAATTTAAACCTTCCTGGGTCACTATGCCAAAACCACTCAAGGTGATTTTTAATGCAGAAGTCAAAGAAGGAATTTATGCAATTTAATTTGAACAGTCCGGGTGTAAAATTAAGCATCAGTTCTGAGAGGTGGACAGCATTGCACTGTCCTCTGATGAACACTGCAGATGTCATATTGTGGATGAGGGTTTTCTTTTACAACAAGTGGAACATGTTATAAATACTCACCCTATTTTCCCAAGTAATTGGAGATGGATTTGTCATGTTGAAAACATAAAGTGATGTTGTAAACGTCATTTTAATAAACTAGTACACATTTCACAAACTGCTTTAGGATGCCAAATTGAACTGACTTACAGCACATCAAGTACTTTGGAACATAAATTCAATTTTCTAATCACCACTGTTTTGTATTCTCTGTATTATTATAGGTCTAGCTAATTTAGCTAGAAGTTAGTTAGAAGAGACCTAGGTATTTCAGTGGATAGTATTACCATCGTGGTTATGTGAAATAGACGTATTCATCTTTTGCCTCAGGGCATAAACTTCAGCTGTGTGAATTACCCTTTTTCATGGAACAGATTTAATTTTGCACCGCAGTTCCCATCTGATGATAATACCAGTTTCAGGGGGACTTGTCCTCTGCTTGATGCAGTGAAATCCTTCTTTTCTCACTGTCATTCTCAGGAGACAGTGATATAACAGGCATAGGCTTTTGTCTTTGCAGGAATTTGGGAAACAAGATGTAGTCTCTTTTTTCATCCTAGGACTTTACTGCTCTCTTCCTCTAGCTGACACTAATACTTCTCTCTGGCTGCAATCACAAGCAAACCAGTATGTTATATGGAAGACACAGGTGCAATTTTCCTTGAGATCATGCACTTTTAGGAATGCTGAAGAAATTTTACAAATATATCAATATATTTAATGCACTGACCTATCAAAAGTACAGCTGAAGATGAAAAAATTCTTCTAACACATGATATGGAACAACTTCCAGATGGAAATCGTCTTTTACTTAGCAGAGTAGAGACAGAAAAAAAGGGTAGTAAGGAGCCAATTCTGCTGATAAGACTGTTGACCCAAGTTAAATACTTCATAGTTATAGAGAAATTAAACAAAAATAATAGGCTCAGTAGTCTTCCAGAATATGATATTCTGTCTTCAACTGAGACTAATGTCGAAAACATACGGGAGATTCCCAATTACAAATTCAGTGAACCCAACTTGAGTACCAAAATGACACAGATATAATGTAGTATTTATGAGCCAATGAAGTCTTACTCCTGTGCAATATTATGCATAATGAACCATCTAAAAGTGAAGAAAGGATTAATGTTTTATAATAAAGTAATTTCAAAATGATATAAAATCAAAAAGACAATTATGAAAGTCATCAACAATTTAAATTCTGTTCTAAGTAATTTTCTTGTGTGAAGGTCATTGTAGCTTCTAGGTACTGATTTTCTTTTTTGTCATCTTTGCCACAAGGAGAAGAAAGGTAAGCAAAATGAGACTCAGCTTTTACTCAAAAATAGACCTGGGAGCATCCAAAAGCAAATCAGTTGCCCAGAAACAGGATTTTTATGGCATTGTGACACACAATATTCATGTAATCTCATTTATGCCAAACTACACTTTCATCAAGTCAAATCCCTTGATTTGAGATTTGTTGTATGCATCCAGGCAGTGATGACACTGTTAAAATGGGTAAAAGATTCCATTGCATGTTCTTCAAATGTCAGCTTACTGTAGAAAATAGCAAATATAGTTTGGAATTTAGAAAATTATAGATGCATTGACCCATCTTTTTTTTTTTTTTTTAAAACTCTTTTTCGTGTCTGCTTTTCATAAGGCATAGGAGGCTCTGCATGATGATTTTATTGTGATATACATCACAATAAACAGCGCAGTTCAGAAATGCACAGCATTATAATGGTGTGGATGAGGGCAGGTCTTCAGGCACTATGACCATGTACAGCATCCTCTCAGGGAAGGTGGGAAAAAGTCCACAAGGAGAAGCTTGTTAATTCAGATGTCCAAATGGGTCTGGTCCTCACATTTTCCAATGGAGTTCACTGATATATTTATTATGCCACAGGGGCTAAACTGCTTTGTCTAAGAAATACAGGCACACACATACAGTTGACGTGCCTCTTTCAGACTCATTATTCATTATTATTGGCCATTGAAATAATTGGTTCATAAAAGCAATAATGTCCAAAATGTGTAAGCATGAAATTATATGTATTTACTGCAGAATTGACATCTGAACCAACTAAAGATTTTACTAATATGTTTAAAGTATCTGTTGGGCATGGATCCAGCCTTGGTAATACCATTCAGCAGTGCTGTTTTGACCACAGCTTGAAACATAAAGAGTTTGCGTGTAGTGTTACCAGTGATCTGTCTCTGGACATGCCTCTAAACTCCATCACTGAGTCTGTATCATAGCATCTGAGAGGTACTTACTGTCTGTGATTCCCTGCTCAGTTAAATGAATTGAAGCTGATGGTGGAGAATATTCTCTATTCTTTTCAAGGCTGAATTATTACCTGGGAATTACAGATTGGGACTGTGGGATGCAGCCTGTTTGGATTCAGTTTGTTGAGGGACAAAGTATGTGGCAAGTTTGTGTAGAGCATAAACATTACCCAAACTGAAATTTTTCATGCAGGATCCCCCTTAAATTTGGAATGGATTTCAATATCCTTTTTGATATTTTCTTAGGGTCTTTACTGAAGCAACTTTATATTGGTTGACTAATTTCCTTCTTCTCTCATTTGTTACCAGTAGACCATTCATCTGTAAATCTGTCACTTACTTATACAGCAGGTTGGAAGACACCATTTCCATTTCACAGGAAATTCCAACAGTTCTATTTTTTTCTAACTCAGTGTCAGGACTAAAAGCTAACATTTCAAAAACATTTGTAGTAAAATTGAAGTAATTAAATCTTCTCACTTCATCACTTTGTTGAAACATTTTACAAGAAAATAAGTACAATATATAATTTAACTTACATATTATATCATATTATAACATTCAGATAAATCTTTTAATATAATTTAAAAGTCTAAAGGACCAATATCTAAACCATGACATTAAAACTAAGCTCTGCACATTACTGACATAAATTTTTTAAAACTATTTTAGTAGTGTAAAACTAGAATGAAATCTGAAATGGTCTTCTACTTTCTCACTCAAAAATATGACAAAAATCTATTTGTTTCTAAAAACTTTTGAATTTAATAAGATGGCATTTTCAAAGAAAACCAGCTTCCTTTTTTTAATCAGTTATTATGTAATTTGATTCCGTTATACTCCTGGAAAAGCAAGGCCCTTCAAAATCTGGAAGTGTTCCTCTACTGTTTAAGATGTTCCTCTTGGCCCATGACTGTAATGAGCCAAAGTGTAGATATACAACACAAGGATGGGTATAGTCCCAGCAATAATTAATGAGCATTTGGCCTATACACCAGTTGATGCTCCAGGGTTGCTTAGACACTGCGGACATATTTCCTTACAGCAGATCACAAGAATAGGATATCCTTATATGAGGCTTCAAAAGCCAGGCAGAAGGTACCTGATACTAACGTGCAATATGGTAGATCTATTCAGCCGTCTCACCTTTCACTGATGTACCTGCAGCTGTAGGCACACTTGTGCACATCTCTGAGCATGCTTACATACAAACAGTATAGGCAGACAAAAAACTAGAAGAAACTAATCATTTTTTCAACCACAGATAAGTATTTGGTCCTGTCGGCAAAGACTGTAACTGAAGGTAAACAGCAGTTCTACTGAATATGCAATTTATCCTACAACATGTTGGTAAAAATAACAAAGAACTTTTTGCTATAAGTAATACTCTTTCAGAATTTCATAACTTCAGCAATGCTGTCAAAAGTATGTAAGGCAAAATGCCCTGTAATATCAGTATTTCATATGTCACATTGACACCCTCCACAGCTTTTCCTTTAGGCTTGAATGGTTAGAGTGAAGATGGGGGAAGTGGCGTTAACTAGCTCGAGTGCTTTACTGCAGGCTCTCATTCTGATGCGCTTGTTCAGGGACAGCCCGAATCTTTATGACTTAACATTGCACAGTAGCCCACCCTCATCTCTAGCTGTTGTGAGTACCGATGGGCACAAAATAATTCACACTTGATTTTGAAAAAGTTATTTTGGAGCAACTTTTAATTAGCAACTAATCACGAGTCTCTAGAGCAAAAGGGCTTATGTCTACCAGACAGATTCCAAATAGTCACATTAGAATGAATGAGAAATAGGACTTTCATGTTCATACCTTCTTCACCTCGTCATTGAATGATAGCAATAGGATGACCAAGGCACAGTGCCTTTGTGCACTTACATTCCTAATACTGTAGAGTATTGTAACACATCTCCCTAGCAACACAGGCTACTGAAAGCACATCAAATTTGTCCTCTGCTCAGTAAAATTGCTTAGTATAAAATACTGAATTGAGTTCAAGGTCACAGTTTCCTCTAAAAGCATCCAATTGTCTGGGTCTGGCATATCTGAAGTTTGAGCAGAAATGACAGCTTGGACCTTGAACACTTTTTAGTGATGGGAAAGCTCATATGTGCAGATGGAACTGCCTTAGAAATCAGCATAAAGCTGCTATTGAGCTCTCCCAGGAAAAAATGACCATCACTAATCTTGCTGTTTCCAGCCCAAATGCAATGTTTAATTCTTTGATTTATCTTTGCTAATGTATTTATCTTCTCTAACAGATATGTTAAAGAAAAGTAATGTACCATTCAAAATAAGACATTCCAGGCTTCCTTCTACAGGAGGAGGGCAAGGGAACAAGCTACATATTACAGCTGGCAATTTATTGCCTAATGCTCTTAATTTATTAGTGCAAGTGATATCGAAGGCCACTTCTAGGGCAGCTGATCCACATGAACTTCCACACCCTTCTCAGGTCCCTTGGGGGTTCTCTTGGGTTAGACAGAAAGGTAGAAGGCTCAAGACAAAGTGCAAGCGTGAAAAAATGCTTCTGTTCATCGGAAAGGTAGATTTTCAACACAGCACTGCTGCATGCTCTGTAACTGCATGCAGCAGCAGCAGCTGTTTGCTCTGTGCTTAAAAGCAACAGCTCTTCTGACAACATAAATTCCATTAAAGAATTTTAGTTATTTAAAAGGTGATTAGATTGTAGTAATCTATTCTAGTTTTATTACAATGTTTTTTCCTAAGGGATCCTAAAAGGTTGTTACTGTTTCTCATAAAGCGCTTTTACTCCTAATAATCAATATCGATTTTACTATATCACATTATTGCTTAGATTTATTTTCTTGTTTTGTGTGGGATTTAGGTTTTAATATCATTTAAAAGAAGTTAGATAGAGTGCTTTGCTTCAAAATTTCACATTAAAAATAATTAGCTTTTCATCTCATTTCCAGATAATACAGAAGCATTTACACTGAACTAGAGTTTTTATATTTAATATTTGTCTTCTGTTCTTCTGAGTTAAAGATTTTAAATAAATAAGGGGATAACACGGTCTTTCTTTCGGCAACATACACGGAAAAACAAAGCTTCCTCTCTCCTCAGTGGGAATGTAGATGAGGTGAGAATTACGCCTCTCAGAAATTTGAGGAGATATATAATTCATTTCCAGTGTATTATCAAGTGTTAATCTAAACCAGTTACATATTTCAGGTGATAAAGCTTTGACCAAACCAATTTTCTTTGTGAGAACCCTTATGCATTCCATCCCATATAATTAAGAATCTTGGTTTAATTTGTTGATCCTAAATGTTTGTTAACTCAGTTCT
The DNA here is from genome assembly GCA_947846985.1 of Fratercula arctica. NCBI lineage: Eukaryota > Metazoa > Chordata > Aves > Charadriiformes > Alcidae > Fratercula > Fratercula arctica. The sequence continues at coordinate 49,228,220 of CANTUZ010000005.1, read as the reverse complement.
GTCCCATATCTCCCACTTACATTTATCTGCCCCAGACAGTTTCTACCACAGTCTGCACGCAAAAAAAATCCCCAAGGAGCAGAGTTTCCTCCAGAGTTCTTTGTAGGCTCTTCTTTGCTGTGCTCTGCAGGGATATATTTTACATATCAGAAATGTGATGGCAAAGAAAGAAGCATTTTTCAAAAAGAAATTCAACCTTTTACTTTCCATGCATTCCAAGGCAAGTAATTTTTCTACAGAAGCAGATTTCTTTTTAAAACAAGAATTAAAGGAAATTTAGTGCCCTATCCTCTGCAACTAGCTGATCTGATCCATATTTACTGCAGAGACATCAGAAGCAATCAGACTGAAAGAAGCAGAGATTTATTTCTCTGCCTTGGATGCAGTGGTGTGTGCTTCAGCATGACTTGCCTTTGAGGTTTTTTTAAAGCTATATACTAGCACATTATGAACTTGCTTCCATATTGTGAATGGGTACCTACGCCAGGCCAGTGTTGCAATTCAACCCACTTTACACCTTTATTTTATAAATTAACTGAAAAGCATCTCCAAAATAAACAAATTGTAGTGATGTCAGATTTATACAATGCCTGCAGATGGATTTCCAAGGAATTTTCAAACCATACGCCCAGAAATTACTTTAGCAGTCATTTCAGGTGTGCTATATGGACAACATTAAGTGGTATGAACAGTACTAGATATCAAGTGAAGACAAGGAGCACAAAATAATACCAAGCACTTCTACGCTGCATAAAAAAATGGGGTCTAGTTCTGAGGTGAGGTGACGCCCCTAAGGCACTCTTACAGTCACAATAAATGGCAACAGTTACAACATCCTCTTATAGAATTGTAAGAAGAGTGAACAAATGTATGAGAATTTTCTCTTCATGAAATTATATGGTAGATTTTACAAGAATTCCCTTTCTAATCACATATCAGAGTATATAGTAAAGGTATTACGTAATAGAAGCAGGCTGATGCTCTTGAAACACTCCTGACTACAAGCCAAAATGTTAATGAAGGACCAAAGTACTTGGAAACATGATCTTCCAGGTGATTTCCAATCTAAGCACTAACAGACCTGATCCTTATTTGCAGAGAACTCAAGTACATATTGCATGTTTTCCTGGTTGTTTTGTGAAGGGAGAGAAGGATGTGTTATCACAAGGTCTTCAGTAATTAAGGAGAAATGAAATCAGAATCTTTTCAGTCTGCTCATAGTCTGAATTTTCCAGGAACAGGAGGTTCCAAATTTTTTTCAGTATGGTATAAACATATTCCCTCACTTCACTGAGGCTTAAATAATTTCTAAAGTAGGAGGGAGTAGGTTGTATTTATCTCAAGCAGAATTTGTTTTATGGCAGCAAATTACCTTCTCAGAACAGACTTCCAAGCCACAAATGAACATCACATGCCAATTTGCCATGGATTTTTCACATAAATTCCCATATATTCTATGGGAAGGCATGACAGAGGAAGTATCATAGAGGAATCATATCTCAACATACGTTATACTCTTAGCAGTTTTGCAGCCAAGCTTTGCTCTGGGGTCTTTGGGTGTTCTTTCCAGGGGTGACAATAGAATAGAGCCTACGCTTGCAGTTCTTTGTAGATGATTCTCAATACAAAAGGTCTCTGAACTGTCCAAATCACCACTTTACCCTATTCTCACTAGAGTTTACGGACCAAAATTTATTATCATTCTCTTGTATGTCATTACAAAATCAATGGAAAGTATATGGAAAATTACCAAAGCAAAACTCCAGTACTTCAGCAAACAAGAGGGTAGGATATTTATTCAATTGATACAAAGCCAAACAGGCCAACTCACTGCTTAGAACTATGGCTTAAAATAATACATTGTATTTCCAACTGGAGGACTTAACTGGCTACAACCCCGCTATTCCTCTCTATAAGTTGCTTTTGGTATCCATTAATAATTTATTAATTGTTAAGGAATTATGCAAAAATGGGCATCTAATACAGAATTTGACATCCTACTTAAAATATCGTTCTGTACAGTCCCTTTATAATTATCAGACAAATAATCTAGCTAGCTAACTTGTAACGTGACAGCATCTCAGAGAACAGAATGGTACCAATCTACAGTAAGTTTATCTTCTGGTTACCCACTAGACTATGGGTCTGCAACAAAATCACTTGTCTTTTCAACTCTGACTTCATTGTAGCAGGTGCTAGCAATTCATCTACATTCTGTAATATTCCAACCATGCTATTGATTTGCAATAAATAATAGTTGCAAGAGCACACCTCATGGTACTGCTACAGGCCCTAATTCATCGTACACTCTTTACCAGTCCTGTATGGTTCCATTTTCCACGGCTTGTGTGGGTCACCACATAATTCCCAGCATCATCAGCGCATTTCATGGCTCATCCTTTGAAATTATCTCAGTCACATTGCAGCTAATGAAGATAGTCCAGCACTAAAAAAAAGAGAAAATATCCACTGAAAAAACATCACTGAGCAATAGAAAGAAAACTTTATTCATCCCTCCAAGGAGAGCTACAGGCAACCCAGGCCATTCAGAAGTAGCTTCAGTATAGTAGTGCCTCAAATCTGTGATTTTCTGTCTTTCTTTTCTTGTACTTTGCTTTTTACCTGAATTGGTACTTTCTAAAATGCAGTCTTTCTTCGTTTAGGCTGTAGTAGTGGCAAAACAAGCAGGGAACGTAATAATGACAGTCGACTGTAAACACTAAGAAAGTCCCCAGTGGGTCTGATGTTTTGCTCCATCTGCTACAACCTACAGTTCCACAAGTTAGTAAAGGAACAGAACTCAAATATGAGACCTATCCCCTGTTCCAACAAGGGCAAGATTGTTTATCTAGGGTTGTATATCCTTTATGTTTATAAACGTAGAATCCCTATACTTGGGCCCAGTACATGTTAGTCAGGGTAATTTTTTTCCCTCCAAAGGCCACCATAACGCCCATTGACACAAAGGGATATTTGCTACACAGAAAATGAGCTCTTTTCTAAGGTGCTTTTATATGAAGGTAGAAACCTCAGTGTAGATACCATTTCTGGTCTAATAACTAATTGATCTAATTAGCTATTACATCAGAACTTCTTTTTCTTTTTTTTTTTTTTTTTTTTTTTTTAGGGGGGAAGTTCTGTTTCTAATTTAATGATGATTTCTGTTGCAGCTTTGCTATATCCACACATACATCAAATCAAATCACTAACCCATGTGAATTCCAGCTCCCATAGCTGTTCAAAAACATTTGCCTTCTGAATATTCACTTTTTGTAGGTTTTGGTGAAACTCATGACAAATGGAAGGCAACAGCACAAGACCTGGGAGAAATATTTGGCTGATAATTTGCTTATAAATATATAATGCTTTTGGGATGCATGAAAATTTTTGGTAGTGAAATGCAATTTGTCTGAATGGTAAAGGGTATAACATATAATCTGACCCAATGAATAACAGCTGAGTAAACTTGTCACATTTATCTTGGACAATGTTTGTGATTCATCCTGCCTGTCTAGGCACTATGAAGACACTGAAATAAACAATTTATTTTCTTTCTATTTGGACAATGCAAATTTTTTCCCAGAGGTGGTGAAAACTTCCCACAGGCTTTTGGAAGCTGAAAAGTGTTTGACCCAGATGGATGAACTGGAATGCATGGCTGGTAGCATTGTTCCTTCTTGCTTTTTTTACAGTGTTAGAGTGGTGGGGCTCTGACTCCTACATGTCAAGGTAAAAACACATTACTTCTTTACTCTCTTGAGATTTGCTTATGTTGTCCCAATTTTCAAGAAGGGTAAGAAGGAAGACCCTGGTAGTTACAGGCCTGTCAGTCTCATTTCAGTGCCTAGTAAGATTATGGAGAAGGTTATACTAGCAATTATTGAAAAATACTTGAGAGACAATGCACTTATTGGTCATAACCAACACAGGTTCACAAAAGGAAAGTCCTGTCTAATTAACTTAATTTCCTTTTACGACAAGGTCACCCAGGTCACAAAGGGTAGCCAGCAGATGTGTTTTTTTTTAATTTTAGCAAAGCTTTTGATACTGTCTCTCAGAGTATCCTTCTGGACAAAATGTCCAGCATACAGCTAGACAAGTCCATAATACACTGGGTGAACAACTGGCTGATGGGTCAGGCTCAAACAGTTGTAGAGTTATAGTAAACAGGGTTACATCTGGCTGGCAGCCAGTCACCCAGCAGGGTTCCCCAGGGCTCAGTTTTAGGGCCAGTCCTCTTTAATGTTTTTATAAATTCAATTTCTGTGTGAATACAGGAATTGAATGTACATTAAGCATGTTTGCCAATGATACTAAACTAGGAGGAGCCGTGAAATCCTTTGAGTATAGAGAGGCCTTACAGAGACATCTGGATAGACTAGAGAGCTGGGCAATCACCAACTGTATGAAATGTAACAGAAGCAAGTGCTGGATTCTCCACCTGTGACAGGGTTAATCCTGGTTATATGTACAAATTAGGAGATGAGAGGCTAGGGAGCAGCCCCATGGAAAGAAATGGCAAGTTGAATATGAGTCAGCAGTATGACCTGGCAGCCAAAAGGGCCAACCACTTCCTGGGGTGCATCAAGCACAGCATAGCTAGCCAGTTGAGGTAGGTGATTGTCCCACTCTACACTGCACTGGTGTGGCCCCATCTCAAGTAGTGTGTGCAGTTTCGGGCACCTCAATGTCCAAAGAAGGACATCAAACTATTGGAGTGTGTTCAGAGGAGGGCAACCAAGATGGTGAAAGGTCTCGAGGGCAAGACTTATGAGGAGTGGCTGAGGTCACTTTGTTTGTTCAGACTGGAGAAGAGAGGGCTGAGGGGTAACCTCATCGCAGTCTACAACTTCATCAAGGTGGGCAGTGGAGGGGGAGATGCTGATCTCCTCTCTCTAATAAAGGATCTTAGATTCTGTTTTCACAGTTACTATGAGAGATTATGCTCCAGCAACCATCCTCTAATAGGCAGGAAAAAACACAGTTTTTATTGTGTATTTTATTCATATTCATATGAATAAAACAAATGATACCTCAGACACATCAACTGGTTGGTTATTCTTTAGTACTTCTCATCACAGCTAAGGATTATACTGTCACAGAGTAAAATTACCAGCAGGAAATTTTCCTTCCACTCTTGAACATGGACACCTAAAAGAAGTGAGAATGAACTTCAGAAAATTAAATTATAAAAAGCAATGGCATGGCCATAAATCTTTGTTGCGATCTAGGCCATATATAGACCTTTTTTCATGTCATTTTTTCCACACATGGAGTTAAGCCTCACTGAAGGAAGAGGAATGCAAAACAAAATGAAAAATACAGTAAAGTAGGGTCTTTGATGGTGTTGCATTGGAGACATGCTCTTCTTTTAATGTGTTAGCATTTGCTGTTGTTCCCAAAGACTGGAACACTTGTGGGTTAAACAAGATATTGAACAGTGGAATTGATTTTTAAAAAAGGTAACAAGAGCCTTTTGCTTTGTAGATGGATTTTTTTTAATCAGGCCTATGCTGTCCATGGCCAGAGTGGCCACCATCTGACAGCTTTATAGATGAATACCAGTGAACAGGCTGGTGATTTGACCATGCCATAAATTTAGTATGATGCATCTGTCATTCACTGTCTTCCTATATGTGGATTACAGCTAAGAGTCTGTGCCTAAATTGGGATTGGAAATGAAATGCTTTTTCACATTAGTTGCAATTCTCCTTCAGATTGACAGACAGAAATATGAGGAAGTTTGGTCTTGATTTAACTGAATAAATCCAGGTTGATCGAAGGATGTTTTTTAATAGCCCTCGGTGTTGTACAAAGAGAAGTGATTTTTTTTCTGGTAGCAGATGAAACAACTCCATGCGACAGTGGTCTGGTGCTGGTTTTGCTTTCCATTAAGGACATGACTGAGGAGCAAACAGTGCTCATCTCAGTAGAGGTGTACGGTACATTGGAACAAAATAAACCCATCTGTCTATACTTTACAAATCATTTCCCCCATCTATTCCAAAATAATTTTATATTTGTATTTTCTAAGCGTCCAAATCTTTATTAGACTCCTTATGGACAACCTGGCAAATTGAAGGTTGCATAAAATCCACAGAACAATAGTCAGGCAAAAAACTCAAAACACAAAGTTATTTTAATTTTTTTTAACAATAAGGCTTTTTAGTAGCTTTGTTATTTACTGAGGAATAAACTACTACCAGGTTACGTTCCCCATTTATTTAATCCCCTGATAAAATAAATTTGGGGCGAAAATACTGTTTACAGGTTAGATCAACTCAGATGAAGCTGCTACACTACTGTAATATCTATGTTTTCCATTAGAACTCACTTCTGCTGCCTGGGAAGCAGAAGTGGGTGAGAAGACACAAATTACATCAGAGATTACAAACTATTTCCAGTCATAGAAGAATTTCTCTGCTTCTTTCCTTGAACAGTCCATCCCTTGTGAGAGCTGTACGTGCATGCAGAAGGTACACATTTAAAAAGAGTGCAAGTCTGGCAGTTTTATGAAAATCTATCATTTCAGAACTGGTACAATGTCTAAGGAGTAGGCATAATTCTTTTTGCTTAAGTCAGAGTCCAAGTAGCATAATGTGGATAACTACAGGGACTAGTCTTACCATAAGATCATGGAAAGCTATTGAAGCAAATACTGAAGGAAAACTAATTAAGATCATTAAATGAAAATGGAATAACATGCACCACTGATTCACTAAAGCTAGCTCATTTCAAACTATTTCCACAGTTCTTTTTGGTAAGACCTCTGATTTTGATTGTATCAACCTTGCAAAGTGTGCATTCACCACAGTTCACCCCCCAAAAAACACACCAGACTTCTGTGTTACAAGGAAGAGACATTCATAATAATTTCCCATTCAGCATAAATAAATTCCCATTCAGATAAGTCTTCCCATCTCCTCTTACATTTCATATACTGTCATACCTTCCTCTTAAATCTGGTTGTGCATGATTTCGTCAGGGTTTAAAACAGCTTTTTCTCTGGTAACAGAGGTAGCAATGATTGGTAAATGTTGAATTATAAAGAGTTCTTCTCTAGCATTTAGAATAATTAAAGAAATGACTGCTTATACAGTGAAGTCATTAATACAATATATGTTAATTAGATCATCTAAACAGTGGAGGCAATGCATTGCCCGTCAAAAGAAATAATATTGCAAGTAAACGTGCAAATTTCTTACCTAAAATAATGAAGAATATGGAACAACTGACTGTGTAGTTTTTAAGAATCTGCTCCCATGTGTATCTTTAGCCTAAAAGAAAGATACAGTGGTGGTGATTTTCAAGTTCTGTATAAGCTCAGTTAAAGCCTGTGGTGGCTGACAGCAAATCAAACTAATTTAAACAAATCTTTTTGTATCAATAACTAATTACATCCTTGTTCTGCCTCAGTAACACAGATTGATAGTTCCATTATAGTGTTTAATTAGAATTGTTTTTAATTTATCCTTAAGAACTGGTCTAATTGGTAAAGGAACAGATGTTACAGGCCACGTGGCACCAGGATGACTGTGCTGGTGCAAAATGGCCAACTGGGCTGTGAATGCCTCCCAGAATCTTCCCAGAATTGAAGAGAGAAGGGGGAGTCCGCAGCGTGTCTGGTTTCATTTGGGGTTTTAGCAATTTTGCAGATGTTACCTGCAAAATCTGTGAAGCGCAATCCCCTGCTAGGATGAACTCTACATGGCTCCTAGGCAGAAAAAGGCTCAAACAGCAGCGCTGATAGCATCTCTTTTTATCAAGATCATGGTTTGTGTCTCAACTACAGTCTTGTGCTGCTGACAAAAAGCAAACATACTGACTGGGGGCAAGAGCCAATAACTATATTTTTTGTTATCATTTCTTTGACAGCTAGTAAATACAACAGATTCAGGACAGTGCAAACAGTACTCTATTTAGGCCTCTATGTAGTGTTGCTTTCTGTCCTAAGAATGGGACAGACAAAGAATAATACCTTTCTTATTTTTTTTTTAATATCATCCTCTATTAACACTGATTCATGAGAGAGACACAGCACTATGTATTTGACAGAACCCATGGCTTGCAAGTATGATTTCAGGGAGATGAAGTGACATTTACTTTTGGAATAGCCTTTACACCAAACCCCTGACCTTCTGAATGTTGAGGCTGAATGCTGAATTGCTCAACACAGCTTTGAAACTGCCTCTAAATTGAACTAAAAAGGAATGAGAGCTTTGCATTTTTAAATTTCAAATCAGGAAGACCAAGAATTTCAAAGCAACATAAAAATCCTCCAAATTATGTTCCCACAGAGGAAACAACTATGGAGAGGTTCAACACATAGGAAAAACAGTCATTGGCACTGATAATTTCTATCTATTTTATAGTCATTTTTATTAAAAGCAAAATGTAACTAGAAAAGTATTGGTAGATAATGGTAAGGGATGCAGCATATAATGAAATGGTCAAAAGACAGGACACTTCTGACTCAAATATCCCAGTAGTGAAAGCTCAGATTTATACTGTCACTGTCATCCCAAAAGACATCAATTGCTCACTATGAAGTAAATGATGTATGTAGGGGTCTGACCTAACTGCTGAACAAACACTGTTGAAAAGCAGCTGCTGCAGTGTGCAATGCAGCAGCTATTGAGCAGTGTCTGCCAATCAACTCTTCCAAAAAAAAAGGAAAAAAAACCCAGAATTCTGAATGCAGCAGAAACATTGGGAGAGTTTATGTCAACCAGTGTAATTACTCTGGTGATTGCAGAAAACAGCATTACTCTATGCTCTCAAAGGCAGAAGAGGTATGTCTCATTCAAAAAGATGCCGGGCCACTATTAGTTAGAATGGGGATTTGATCTGATATATGGTGCTTTTTTCTCAACATACATCACACTGTTATTCCACTAACCTCCTAGCTGTTGAATTTGATGGTGGCAGAGTGGGAGACTACATGTCCCTGAGATTTGTGCATGACTGCCTAAGACCTCACCAGCCAAAGACGCTGTCTCATATGGTGTAAGCATGTCTCTCCCAGGACCCTAATCCTGACTGGGAAACATGCACTCAGTGTCAGGTTTTTGCCAAAAGTCAGCTCATTTGCCAGGATCCTCCCCGAGTCCTAAAGACTACGTGAGGGGTTTTCACTCCTTACAGATGGGTAAATTGTCCCTGAACCTAATCTGCAAATGCTGTTGTACCACAAATAATTCTTTATTTGAAACGACTCATTAATATCCCTCTAACCATGAACTGTTTCATATATTAATAATATTTGCATATTTAACTGAAGCATGACATTCAACAGTAAGAAATGAAGCAGAAATCAAACACATAGGCTGATATCTCTGGCATCTATCTTACAAATACTTATGAGACTACCCATTTGCTGTATACATGCAATTAGATGATATTTTCAGAACTGAAGCTTTAATCTCCCACTGAACTCAGAGAAAGCTTAGCCTAATTAAGACCCAAATATCTGAAGTAGTACTTCAGTATTTTGTCCAATTATCTGCATGAAACAGAAAAGCATTGTAATTTCTTTTTCGCATTGTAAGTGTTCCAATGAAGTTGGACTTAAAATTGTCATTTTCAACTAGGAAATGCAAAGTTTACCCGTAAGGACGATTATTTTTTTAGAAGTACTTTAATATATTCTGAGATTACTGAAAGCAATTGCATTTGACATCTATTAAGCAGTATATGTTGTCTCACAGAGATTTTATAAGATAAAGTTTGCTGGAGAGGAAAGAACAATGGAGATCCTTGCCTTAATGCATATAAACCTTCCACCTCATTACCTGCAGTTGACTCCCACTTGCAGTATATAATGACGTGTATGCTTCCTCATTAAAACGAGATACACTTCCATTTTTTAAGATGCTTAACTCTATCTCTGTTTAGCATGACCATAATACCACAATATTCTATTAGTAGGGCATGTGTAACTGTCTTTTAATAACTCCAGATTTACAGAGGTGGAAATAGTATATAACTGGTTTTTTCCAGGAAAGAAAGAAGACTAGATGAGTGGATCGTGGGGTCCACCACAGCAGCTACACAATAATCAAGGACTTTACTGATGAACAAAAAGAGCGCTGCTGGAATTTTATTCATTTTTCGCTAGCTGATGTGAGCTAATTGTACTGGAGAACCAGGGAAGGTGTGAGCGTTGACCAATTTGATTGATTTAACATGCATAGGAAACAACATAGGATGGTAGCAACTCAGCCTCAAAAAAGCTATTTCTTGACATCTTTCACTCAGAAAAATATTTATCATCTCAGTAAGGTGTAGTACCAATACTGCCAAAAAGATTAATGCAAGTGCAGAGAGGTCCGTGTGCTATCCATTGTAGTATTTATCCATGAATAGCTGAGTGCCTTGGTTGAAGAGACACATCTCTCGCTGGCACTCTGATGAACAGAGAAAGGTGAAATTAAAACGCTGTTTTGCCACACAAAGAATTGTCACAATTAACTAGCAAATCATTTTACTGTAGTACTGTGCTCTCAGTTTTGATCTCAAATGCTCATACATCACTTTTGTTGACTTAGCAACTGGAAGTAGTCCTGACAGTTGATGATGTTCTTTGTCTAGATTATTTACATCAAATATCTAATGCTAGATGTAGCATAACATGCATAGAAGTCATTCCTGTCCAAGTTTGTATATCTCCAGTATAGGGAGTGTCCTGACTACTTACTTACAACTTTGTCTTTTTGTCTCTGAATTCTACATTAAATCTCATATATCCTGCCCTTTTTCTGCAGTTGACTTCATTGCAGAGCAATGCATTTCAAACATTTATACCTCCACATTACAAAAATAAGATGATAATGAATATTCCTGTCATTTTAACTGTCACTTAGAAAGCATCATGTAATTATTTCTAGATCATTAATGTAGTGACAAGCTTCTGTGGAACTTGTGATCTTGTACAACACTGAGACCTAATAAGTGCCTGCAAGTAGCATGAAACTTTTTGTAAAATATTCTTATTTGTAAAATATTTCATTCTTACAGGTTTTGTCATTCAGTTTTACAGACCCATGAAGGAGCAGGGGCTTAGAAAAACTGAAGATATGGGGGGAAATATTCCAATGGTTTGCTTCCTTCCCTGCCTTCTCCCTCTGCTATGCCCTTCCAATCCAATACAAAATGAATTGGTCCTTTTAGCATAAACTTAAATTCGGGAGAAATGTTTTAATTTCAGTTGTGTTATAATTAATAAAATTGGATTCATTTCATAGTCTACCAGACAAGATATTCTTCATTTCAGAGATGACAAAATTAGATGATAAAATTTCAGGAAGGATTTGGGCCTCACTTTCCTACACGGTTTATGACATATCTATCCCAGTACAGCCCTTCCACGAGGGCCTGATTGAGTGATATTTTCTTTAGACTCTGGATTAACAGCTCACCTGTGTTTTAGAGAGGACTAAGTATAAACAGTAATTATACTTGTTTCATTAATATAAGAGCAGGGGCACAGAAGCCTCTTTTTATGGAACACAAAGAGTCAGAATTGGCTGCTAGTCTTGTTATCTCTAGTAAAATATTTCCTTCTAGGGGGTTCCAGTCACCTCTCAAATAGCTCCTAAACTACTCCTGGTAACTGTCTATTTTGCTGTGGCAATGAGCTTTATCTCTAATTCTTTCTCTGATAATTAGACACAGTTTTTTTCCCCCCTCTCATATACCTTTGTGTGTAATAGGAGCAACACATTTCTCCTTATGGCTGTGCTAAGGAAGACTGTGATGATGCAATGAGGAAAATTGTGTTAAGCCGGTTTGCGCTTGGATGAGTACCCTATTCCAGCTGTCTAGCTTCAACAACAGCTTGAGATGTACAGAATATTGTTTGTGTGCATGTTTGAGGGGGAGAAGGGGGGAAGAGTGTATCTTAGCAGTAATTAAGTTTCCCAGAAACAACGCTTCCTGCTTCATCTGCAAAGTACCAGGCAGGTAGATTACGGTTTAATGAATTACACCGAAGGGCTGTCTCTAACCTTCAAATGTGCTACCATATTATTTCATTTTCAGACAGTTTAATACAGTTCCTGATCATTAATATGATTTTAATATCTGACAGTGCAAAAGGGTAATAATGTTGTGGGGCTAAGAAAGTAGAAAAGAATAAAATAGCCGTCACCAACAGTGATTCACTGCTGGCATGTCATCCCTAGAAAATATATTTTATTGCCCCGGTATGTCTGCACAGCTCAGGGAAAGAATCAGTCATTCAGCTCCCAGACCTGTAAAAATGATTTTAATTCCATTTCTATTTGTTCCCACTCTTACCTCTTCCCTGAGCACTGTGCCAGATACCATCTGTGACCAGCAGGTCCCACTCAGCCTCACATTTGCAGACATCTCTCACCAGCTGCAAGCTTTCCTCAGGAGTGTGACTGACAGCTACAGCACGTGCCTCAGGTGATCAGGGTTGAGGGGCAGTGACTGATAACAAACCAACTCCATGCTTTGCTCAAGATGTTCAAGAGCATGACTCAAAACCATCTTGCTGGGGATATTTCTTGGTTGTTTTGTAATTTGCTTCCTAATTTGCCCCGTGTTTTCTTTTTCATTTTAGATTTTTACTGAGATTTAAATACATACTTGTGGGTCTTAAGTGGTTGCACCGGTTTCCAGAGATGGGGATCTTTGCCTTCAGTTCTCCCAAGTCCTGTCTGATTTACATGTAGTGGAAATTGGTCCAGGGGTCCTGTGGCTAGCATGGACCACCATCTAATGCTATATAACCATGTCACAGTGACATTGCACCTTCACCAATAAAATTCAGCTGATAGGCGGAACTGGTTGGGCTACATGCAATGACACATTAATGTTTTCAGAACTGAAGATAACATCTTACGAGTTAGCTCAGGAAACTGTCTTGCACAATATAGGCCCAACATCAGACTTGCAAGGTCTCTGAGGGAAAATCTGTCTTCTTTCTTGAGTTGTAATTGCCAAAGAGCACAAGGCATGGCAAAGACTCCATTGGGTCACCTCCCTCCATTACAAACACTGACCGTTCCTTCCCATCATTTTCTGTCTTTGAATCAGTTAATTAACCGTGTGATGACCTTTGCTTTTATCTATGGCTGGTTAATTTAAGAAACCATGACAAAGGAACTTGTTCAATTACTTTCGAGAAACCATTATAGCAGAAAAATCAGTATACCAAATGATTCTTCCATGCCCACAGCCAATGACTCCTTCAGAGAACGCAAATTGAGCTGTAAGCTCTGACTTTATTTGGTGTGTTTTTTGAAAAGCGATGCACCATATTTAATTAGGGGCTAGTTATATACTTAAAATAATCTCTATCCATTTTGTTGGTATAATCTTATGGTTTATCCGTCTTCCATGAAAGCCTTTAAATTCAGTGTAGCTAAGAAATCCATGATTTTAATTGTGGTAAGGCGGCCTTCTAAGAAAAGGATCTCCAGGAACGTCTGCTGTGTAGCAGCAACTTACAGCCCTGTCCAATATGCAGCCCTTTAAGAAGCAGTCTCTGCCTTCTGACACATTCTGTGCCAGTCTCACCTATCATGGCACTAGTCCATATACAAAAAGACTTTCCTACAGACCTGGGTCCTGCATACAGCTTGCAGTTAGGCCTGCAACTCTGGCTCACTTGATTGCCTCAGTCATCTCAACTCACATTGCTTTCCTGTTTGGTAGTAATAAATCAGATAATCATTACAAGCAAGAGGATTATGAAGATAATTAACAAATGAGGTTGTTGAAGGATTTATTGCTCTGGCCTGATCCTTCACTAGTTTACCTGAGAAAAAGCATCATCTAGTTCGCATTTGCCAGTAATTAGCTTTGTCTTTATTGCATTGTAAATACTGCTATAATTACTGCACTATTTAGCTCAGGAGATGAGACTTAATTGCAGTAACTTAAGTGGGATTCTTGTGCTACCAATTTTTTTCTTCCCTTAATTCATTTTATTCTTAACTCCTTTTAAGATAAACACACAACACAGATTGGCGAAGACATCTGGATGTGTTTTCATGATTAAAACCTTAAACAGGGCTTCTCTAAGGGGGGATGAACTCAGTTGTTAGACAAAAAGTACACTCCTTCAGGTGACTGCCATAACGGACCTGTGCTGGGATACAGTCATTTTCTATTATTCCACTAGCATAAAGTGGCAAACACTCAGCCACAGAACACTAGGAGAAAATTTTCTTGGCTTACAGCAGTTCCTATTGCTGTATATGCTTCGTACTACTCCCTGTGTCTCTATCCATCCAAACTCAACGACAAGATGTAATTTCAGTCTAGCAGATGTCACCAACATGAAATTCAGATGAGCTTTTGCTGTGTTTCATCCAGTCAAGGATAAGCAAAGACAAGGTTAAGCTAAGGAAGAAATTGCAGGAGAGAAGTGATGATGTTCCTCACTCCTAACTCAGACTTTTGTCGATGCAGAATTCACATGGGAACTCAACTCAGTGGAGCAATAAATTGTGGTCTCCTGACACTGGGGAATATAAACTCCCCAACAGTTCTAACTGCCTGTATCATACAGGATCTAGTGACAGACATGGTCTGCCCTAATTCATCTGTCCCTGTATCTTATTAAGCTTACTGAAAGCTCTCTGACTAAAAGAGAATGGTTGTATGCCCCCCATAAGAACTGTTAGGAGTTAAGCCTATTTTGTTGGTAAAGTAAATACTGCTTCCTCCTGCCCCTCTATGCAAGGGATCAAAATAATTTTCAGAGTGCAAAGAAGCACATCTATTTATCAGATGTTCAAAGATAGACAGATAAAAACACTCCACTTCTCTTTTCCTGGCTTTGTCAACAGATGGGAGCTATACAATTTTAGCTAGACTAGGAAATACTGCCTATTGGAGATATCTATTAGGTTCTGATTATCTCCAAGAAGAAATGTGTGGAACCTCATTACTTCAGTTGTTTAAAACTAGACTAGACAAAGCCCTGAATTTGCCATCATGGAAGACACCACTAGGAAAAGTCCTTCAGCCTCTATTAGAGTTCATATTGTTAAGTCATGTGGGGCCAGTTGTGTTTAGTGTTTGTAGTGATCCAGAAGTATTAATCAGCAAATTTTCTTTAGAGCCTAGAAATGACAGTGATTTGGAAACATGTGAAGAAGTAATTGTAATTGGATTGGAATTGTAGACAGCTTTTGTATAATACTGCTCAGTTGTTGTGGGGTGAGCAGTGGACATTGGGTATTGTCTATATGGATTTCTCCAAGGCTTTCAGTATGGTTCTCCACAGCCTCCTCCTAGAGAAAGTGATGCATTACGGTCTACACAAGTGGTCTGTGCGGTGGGTGGGGAACTGGCCACACCCAGAGCATGGTGGGAAATGGCTCCTTTTTAAACTGGCAACCTGTCACAAGTGGGGTCCCCCAGGGATTGACACTAGGCCCAATGCTGTTTAATGTCTTCATAATATCTTCATCTTCATCTCGCTGTTAATATCATCATACCCTGATGAAGTTTGCTGATGATACCAAACTGAGTGTGGAAGTGGACACTTCAGAAGGGAGAGACACCCTGCAGGGAGACCTGGACAGGCTGGAAGAGTGGGCTAACAAGAACCTTATGAAGTGCAACAAGAACAAGTGTAAGGTCTTGCACCTGGAAAAACATAACCCAGGAGTACAGCACAGACTGGGATCTGGAAAGCAGCTCTGTGGAAAGGGACCTGGGGGCCTTGGTGGACAATAAGCTCAATATGAGTGAACAGTGTGCTGCTGGGGCAAAGAAAGCAGAAAGAAAGCTTACAACAGGATACTGGGTTGCATCAACAATGGCATTACCGGCAGAGAGAAAGAAGTCATTATCCCACTCTACTCAGTGCTTGTCAGACCTCACCTGGAATACTGTGTTCTGTTTTAGTCCCCACTATACAAGAAAGACATGGACAGGCTGGAGAAGGTTCCAGAGAAGGGCCACCAAGATGATCAAAGGATTGGGAAGCCTGCCATATGAGGAAAGGATGAGGGAACTGGGTTTATTCAGCCTTGAGAAAAGAAGGCTTAGGGGAGACCTTGTCACCATGTTCCAGTACTTAAAGGGTGTCGACAAAGAAGATGGAGACTCCCTTTTTACAAGGAGTCACATGGAAAAAACGAGGGGTAATGGGTACAGGTTACTCCTGGGGAGATTCCGATAGGACACAAGAGGAAACCAGCAGGGAAGTGGTGGATTCCCCAACATTGGACACTTTTAAGATTCAGCTGGACAGGGTGCTGGGCCATCTTGTCTAGATTGTGCTTTTGCCAAGAGAGGTTGGACCACATGATCCTCGAAGTCCCTTCCAACCTGGGATTCTATGATCTTTTAAAAGATCAAAGTTTACAAATTAAGTAGGATTAGTTAATAGGAAACTCAAAAACATTAGGAAGATTGAGACAGAATAATTTATAGTTGCATTTTTGTATTATGTCAGCCCTGCCTGTGAAACTGTGCAGGCTACTTAATCCTTTTCCTTAAAAAGGAAAGAGAAGGATGTTACTAAACCATGCAAATTAATTTCCAATAACTATTTGCATTCTGCCCACTACTTTCTCCTGCAGATGACAGTATGCCTTCACTTCTAGTCCTAAACTGCTGCTACTTTTGTTCTTTACACAACAATCTGAAGGAACCACTCTAGTCAGTACCAAGTTTATTTACTAAAAACATGTGTGAATGGGACCTGAAAAGTACTATGTTCACTCTAACTGGCTCTGATGGCTCTTACAGTAAGGAGCACAATAAACACTGCTAAAGGGTCCCCAAATTCCTCATTGTTGGAAGAGGATACCCCTGTATCTCCACATACCCCTCTACAAAACATCTGCAGAGTTTTTCTCTGGGAGTGGCTATGCTTCAGCTATGACAGAAGGAGCCCTCATTTATAGCAAATCCATTTAATTATTTTGAGAACTTCAGATCAAAGCCACTCTATAAAATTGTGGCCCTATCATGAAAGATAAATGAGCCTTCTTATAAAGCAGGCCTGCCAGATTGAATATATTTGACTGAACGCTTCATACAGGATACTGTGCCATAGTTTGGGTAGGGAACATCTATGATTTAATCCTCCCAAACTCCATTAGAGGCTTTGTGCCACATACTCTATATTACCCTCCCTCTCTATGCCCCCATTCCTCTTCCATCAAATGGATTTACCGTCCCAGCAACAGAAGGCTGGAGGTGGATAAAAAATGTGCCTGCACAGCTAGGAGTGCTCTGATGCCATTGTAATGTGGGCATAAAATCAAGGAACATATGTAGAGGCAGCTGCTCGCAGTTGTGAAGGCATGTAAAAAATATGGGACTGTTGAAAAACTTTGATAGATTTTATAACTGGGGAACTATATATTTTTATCGTATACTATACAAACCCACAAAAAGTGATGCTTTCCTTTAGTACATTTATTCATTGCTCATTTACAACAGAGTAATTCCATCATGCAACAAACTGGAAGGTTTATGCCTAGTCTCTTCACCGACAGTTATAAGTTCATTGCACTAAATCTGTCTGATGGAGAAACCAGACAGTGACAAGGACTAGGGGCATTACAAAGAAGGCTGAAAGGAGCTCGCTCTTATGGTGAATCCCTGGCCATATTTCAGTTCCATGCACAGCTTCTTAAAGGAACTAGCGAAAACTTTTCTTTGGTGTCTGGAGTTGGGATCCTAGGGTGGATTTGTTAAGGGAAGGCTAGAATCCAAGTTTGAAGTTCTCCTCTGAAACAGCAAGTTTCAGTGAGTATACATCTAGTCCTCCTGGATTATCTTTCCAATACCATCCTCATCTTTATCTTTGTTCAGAGAAGACGCATATACTCAGCAGATCTTCAGATGAGTGTCCTCCTCATTTAGTAGATGAGATTGCTGTCTTTGAATGAGAGTTAGATGTGACTGTTACAGCAGAGAAGACAAGGTACAGAATATTGCTGGATTTACCATACTTTGGACCTTTCCCTTTTCATAGAATCATAGAATCATTTAGGTTGGAAAAGACCCTTGGGATCATCGAGTCCAACCATCAACCCCACTCTACAAAGTTCTCCCCTACACCATATCCCCTAACACCACATCTAAACGACCCTTAAACACATTCAGGGATGGTGACTCCACCACCTCCCTGGGCAGCCTATTCCAGTGTCTGGCCACTCTTTCTGTGAAGAATTTTTTCCTAATGTCCAGTCTAAACCTACCCTGTTGCAGCTTGAACCCATTCCCTCTTGTTCCATCGCTAATTACCTGTGAGAAGGGACCAGCACCAACCTCTCTACAATGTCCTTTCAAGTAGTTGTAGAGAGTGATGAGGTCTCCCCTCAGCCTCCCTTTCCTCAAACTAAACAGTCCCAGCTCCTTCAATCACTCCTCATAAGATTTATTCTGCAGGCCCTTCCCCAGCTTCATTGCCCTACTCTGCACTCGCTCCAGCACCTTGATATCTCTCTCATATTGAGGTGCCCAAAACTGGACACAATACTCAAGGGTGGCCTCACCAGTGCTGAGTACAGGAGGACAATCACCTCCCTACTTCTGCTCGTCACAGTATTTCTAATACAAGCCAGGATGCCATTGGCTTTCTTGGCCACCTGGGCACACTGCTGGCTCATATTCAGCCGCTTGTCAATTAGAACCCCCAGGTCCTTTTCTGCCAGGCAGCTCTCCAGTCACACTTCCCCAAGCAATTTAAATTTTAAAGCAATCCAGGAGCTTTAACTGGAGAAAGGTAGAGGTAACCAAAGTAGAGGACTAGCAAAGGAGAAACTACACACAAGAGTGAAAAACTATATACAGAAACACTGCAAAACTTTCTTGAAAAGGCAAGGATTACACATTTTTGAGTCAACCTTACATTGTAATGCCACTGGCCCTATCCCAGAAATTTGACTATTAAGTTTAGCATGGGTAGCATAAAGCCTCCAATGCATAATCATACCACTACAGACTACGTATCACTTACCCTCACCTTGTGTGAGGCCATGAGAAAGACACCCAATATTGGCAGTCTCTCGAGGTGCAAAATGAGTAAACAAAGTGAAATTGCTACCTTGTAGATATACCAGGAGGATCGTCTAGCTAGCATGATCAACGCGCTTTTAAAGTGTATGCACTTTCATTACAAACTAATTGAGTCCTTCCAGAGAGAAGGAAAATAGGATGTAATTATTATTTCTATGTCTGTCACTCATGTTCTAATTTGTTAATTGACATAAAATACCAGATGGAGAAACTGAGCAGTCTGATGAGAAGAGGTAGCTTTGCAGTAGCTGTATGCAATACTCTGGTTTTAGTGACAAAGCAGATGAGAGTCCAGGCAAGGAAAGATATGACAGTAGGAATCCTAGAAGTTTATGGCAATGGGTCTCCATCAGACTTTTACAGCAGTAGCATCATCACTAAAAATCACAATTAGTATGGATTAGCTTGACCCAGAAGACTGATAGTTTGCAGAATCTGTCAAGGAACAGTTTCTTTGTACTCAAGTGGACAGATGCAAATCTCTGCTTTTGACATAAAATTTAACTTATTGGAAAGTTTATATGTGCCTGCAAATACAGGTAACAGTCTTAAAACAGAAGGACTAGTCACTAAGAGAAGCCATATCCATGGTGTGGGTAATCAACTAGCAAGCAAATCTTCCCTACTAACACTGTTATCTGCTACCACCTGTAACAATACAAAATAGCATAAATAGATGGGCACAAAATTTTACTTCCTGATTATTGATGTGGAATTCAGACCAGATTAAGTCAAAAGGAAAGCAGGCACCATCTTAAATATTTCTGATGAACTATGCAAACTGTTTAGACAGTCTCAATCTAATCTCAAGCCACTGTCATTGATAGTTTCATAAGAAACAAAAAATTAATAAGCAATATATATTACTTCTAAGAAAAACACACAAGGGAAAGTTAATTGTTAGTAATGCATGGTACGATTCTATGCCATATTCTCCTGTGGATAATCAGAGGTCTTCAGTGACCAAGAACAGAATTACAAGCACTTTTATCAATGTTAAAAGTCCTTTGGCTTCTTTTTCAAAAAGTACTCTCTATAAGGGTATGGTAGAAATTATGTTAGATTTCTTTCTCACCCTTCTTCCTCCAGATCCTATCATCCAGAACTAACCTGAAAGACTGACAGACTTTTCTTATCAGTGTTATGTTTTACCTGGTTATTTGCCGTCTTTGAGACTAAATCAGAAAAACATGCGGCACATTTAGCCACTGCTGCTGATATAATTCTGATCTTTCTAATCTTTCTCTCTTTCTTGCTATGAAAATGCTACTGATTAATTTATGTCCAAAAAGCATCGTGAAGATGTAAAACCCAATACAAGTGCTAAGTATTTGAAGCAGCCAGAGTCAGTATAATTAAGCATTGCACTCTATATTGCAATTATGCTGCTGAAATGGAGCTTGCAAGTGCCTTCTCTCCCTACACTCCAAAAAGGCTAATGACAAGTTTCTGCCCTCCAGAATCCTCATAATCCAATATCTAGTATTTTTGGTGAAATCCCTACTTATCTTCAAAGTCAGGAGGCTGTTGTCTTCCTCACCACATGGTCAGTCTCTCAAATTCCCCATATTTCTAACTACACAAAGGAAAAATCCTGGCTTTTCATAACATTGAGAATAAAATTTCATTTGAGAATATTAATAACTCCTAATTCAGGGAAATCAAGACCTGAGACTTAGAATCTGTCAGTATCTTACCTTTCAGTGTCACTCGTTAGCCCTTTTCTCAGCCAGAAAGGTAGAGGTAGCACAAGGCTCCTTGAAACTGGGTGGAGCCAGAGAGGTAGCACAAGGCTGTACCTACTGGTTGAAAGTGGGTATGTGCAGTCCTCATCAGAACAGACAGCAGGAGGGCTAGGTTTTCTTGATTCTATTACTACTTGCGGGAGCAGCAAGGGCTAGCTGCCCATGAAAAGGGGATCAAGCCAAGGTGAGCCCCGCACAGGCTGTGCGCTCACCAAGCAGTATTGTCCTGCAGGGGCTGAGTCAGGCAGAGACAGGGCTCTGCAACAGCCCCAGGCACGGCAAAGGGACGAGGCCTTGCTTCCTCTGGGCAGTCACAACAAAGCCTGCAGAAGACAGAGCTGTGGTGTGAGGCTGTGGGGCCCAGAGCTCCTGGTCCTATGGGCAGCAGGTGAGGGGGATGGATAGAGTTCTCAGGGGAGGCTGTTCAGGGATGTTCAGACCTGTGAGCACCCTCGGGGACCTGACACTGGTGCTGTCCTTACCTCATCTTAGAACTTGGGAAAATCAGTGATGCTTTCAAAAGTATCCACTGACCCTCAGGAAACAAATTTAAGGATTGTGCAGTTTTGCATGAGTGCTCAAAGATCTGCATTATTCATCTGGCTCTCATCACTATACTGAGCTCTAGGGAAACTTTACCATACTGTCAAAATGTATTACTTACTGTATCTGTATGTTTTATAGGTCAAACCATTGTCCCTGTTTTACAGGTAGGATTTCAAGGTTCAGGCAGCCTGCTGGCGTGTCTGCACAGTGCAATGGAGTATGAAACATACCTCCTTGAGACAGCAATATTCATTGCTGCTTCAGAACCAGAAGCAGCACAGTTTCAGCACAGCCTCTGAACAAATAAGCTGTAATGATGAAAGACTGAACTTGCAAGGTCTGGCACAACAATGTTAAATGCGGCCAGACTGCTTTCAGATCTCGTGATTCTCTGCTCCTTACTAAGCAAGGCCATGTGAATGCATCAGCCTGGAATCTCCATGCTGTACTTCACTGTATGTTGCAGGCATGCCTCAAGTGATTCGTCCACAAGCATTAAGGGAGTTTATGGCAGAACAGGAAATTTTTTTTCTTAGGTTTCTTCCTACAGCCCTGACTAATCATGAAGTCACTGAAAGACCATGAGAACTGCAGATGTTTTAGAGGTGGACAAGAGTTGAAACATTTTTTATGAATAATTGTATAGACCCTTGTGTTTGGTTTGAAACACAGAAACATCTCCTAACTTATTCAGATAAGAAAGGAAAAAAAAAAGAATCTATCATCTCCTTCACAGAGCTTACCAACAGCATTACAGCCTGTGCTGCAGTCTCAGCATTTTCTTTCAGTTTATTTTATTAACTGAAAGAAATGATAAGAATAATCTGCATAGAGTAAAAAGCAGTTGAGCACATTCTGCTCCATACAGCGTGGTAGCTAAATTTCAGAGTTAACTCAATTTCAGCAGGTTCTGTTCTGCTGTTTTGCAAACTTTTCCTTTCCCCTTCTCCTTCCCTTTCCCCTTTCCTTTCTCCTTCCCCTTCCCCTTAGCTGTCCTTTAGGCCCTGGTGAGAAATGTTTCTATAATATTTGTAAATTGGTAAAGTTGTCAGGAGACCTGGAGATGCGCAAGTGTTACTTGTGCTGGCTTTACAGTGGTGTGTTTGAGATTCACTGAATACACTCCTTTACTTAGCATAAAGTACTTTGATGAGCAAATCATCTTGGAAAGGAAAAAATGAGGTAATGATCTCATTTTTTCCTGTTAATTTTACAGACTGTAGGGCAGTGACATTGTGCAGCATTCATAACATAACATTCCAGTAGAGTTATTTTGTCCTGGAGGACATAAACAAAGAAAAAGCCCCTGAGTAAGGTTTAGCCTTTAGTATGAGGACTCTGTTCTTCTTGGGTAAATTACAAACCTAAGAACCTTAAGGCCTCAAGCACAAAAGAGCAGTCTTACATTTCTAGAAGAATTTTTCATTAACCTCTTTTCCCAATATTTTAATCTATTACTAGACTTCAGAGTAGTGTGAAGTGATGAATGATTTTGTAATGAAATGCATGACATCTGACTGTTCTTTGATTTGTATTGGAAGCCTGTCAACGTTAACATAAAATGCACAGGTCAATAAATTGCTATAAATCAGCATTAAATCTATGACAGTCAATGCATTTACACTAGAAGGAACAAAATCAGTAGTTGCCCCCTATATTAAAAAAGGCTTTACTTTCCTTAGATTATTAGCAAATCAAATCCTGCTTATAATATATATTATCTATATAATATATATTTATGCAGAGTGGAAATCTCAGTTTTCACTTATCTTGCATGTTTTAGTGCCTGATTTGGATTGACTTTGAGGAACTCATCAAATGAAAGTAATAGAATGGCAAAGAGATTCCTAAGCATTCATTGCTGAGATTTTGTTTTTGAACACACTATACAAAAATCTGAATTTGGAGCCAAAGTCCCTTGCAACTTCCAGATGGTGTGACATTTAGCCTTGCTGTTTTCCCCAACTGTGCTCACTGACACTGCAGGCACGAATCTAGAAACAACATTGTTTATTGTACAGTATGTTAGCAAAAATAGAAATAAATGTCATTTAGTTTTAAATGGCATGGCAATTTTTTAACAGAATTTTACTTGCCTCATGGTCTGTTTTATTTTCTGTTTCATGCTTTTTCTGAAAAGTAGTCTGGGAGCGTATTAAACTGCTGCAATTCAAGATGTGTCATTTTTCATTCTGCTAAAGGCTTGTTTTTACCACAAGAATCCCTAGAGGTCATCTTCTGAGCTTTGTTTGAATGTAGTTTTATATGTCCTTGGAGCAAAGCACTGCAAATGGAATGACATAGTTGTGATTAATATGCTGTGTATAGGGGCATCTGAAATAGAACGTTGTTTTCAGATTTGCCTCTGCAAGAGAATCCAAAATGCACCGATTGGTGACTGCAGAGGTATTTTAAGATGAGATAGGCTTTGTTTTCGGGGTTTGTTTGTTTTTTAAGAAAGACAGAGAGAAAATTTCCTGGGTACTAAAAAGTAATTATAGCAGCTTGGATAATACAAAATAACCTGATAGCATACATAATGCTTCAAGCTGTTCATTATAGGATGCGAGAGTCCTTTCACTATCAATAGCTTTTCAAAACTAGTTCTTGTCGCTTAGGCAAGTGTGTTGTCCCTGTACCATCATGTCTTGGTATCTTCTAAAAACAGGAGTAGCGTCAAAAATAAAAATGTGCATCTTCCATGTAACTAACCCTAGCGATTTATGTCTATAGCTGCCTGTATTCTGCATGCAATTCATGGAAGGCTGTCCCATGTATAAAGAATGCCTACTACAGACTCCTGCCTTTTCACATAGCCAGTACATTGGCACAGAAAAATACTACCTATATATGCCTGTGCCTGGGACATGCCAGCACTATGGAAAATTCTGGCACTATCAAAAATACACAACAGTGGCAGGTGAAAGACCAATGAACTAGAATTTAAATATCTGCACTCCTTTTAAGCAGAGTACTGATGGGGAGGTAGAGGGCTTAAAGAGGGAGTAGTGTTGGCCTCAGTGGTCTTGTTCAGGAGAATATTTCAGCAGTATTTCAGCCAACAGAAAATAAACTGAAATTATGGCAGACCAGAATTAAGCTCTTTCTATATTTCTGTTACTTGTAAGTCACCAGCCATTAGACTTCAAATTCAGATTTTTCTATTTACTACCTGAAAACTATCCAATTTATTTTTAACACACTTCTAAAAGTCACAGAGGTATCTGAGGTTAGGGCTTTTGTGGACACCTAGCTATATTAAGTAGACATTACATTAACTGATTCCAAAGAGTTAGCATTCCTAAAAGATGCACCTCAAGGAGATATCTCTTCATTACACAGTGTGGCCATGTACTCTAACGTTCTATGCATTGTCCTATACTGACGATTCTCCACTGACTTTAGCAAGAGCCTAGGATGACTGGTTTAGATTAGACACTGAAATGTAGAAATTTGCACCTGGCTTTGTTAAATTGCATTCTGTTATTTCAAACCATTCCCCCAGTATGTCAGGAAAGTTTTGAATTCTCATCCTATCATCATCATGCACTATTATGTACGAATTTAAATAAGGATTTTCTCTACTCAGTCATTCAGGTATAACATACTGGACAAGACAGACTACGTTCACACACTACTTCCTACTATTTTGACAGAAAATATTAATAATGACTGTGGGGGCCCTGAGGGCACTAATAGGCCTAGCAGCACTGCTCAGAGAGACCAGCCTCACCCGTGGCCTCCTCATATCCCCTCCTGCCCTTAGGCCCAGGGGCTCTATTTAACCTCAGCCCGGGGCTTTTATGCCTTGTCTGAGCTATGGTGGAGGGTTGTTGCCCTCTAGCTAAGTTATGGCTGTGTCTGGTAAAGCATCCTGCTGATCCTGACACGTGGCCTGACTTTTTGGCCCTGCATGGTGATCAGTGGGCTGAGTCTGATCCTGGTGGCTCTCATTGCACCTGACCTGTGGGTTGACTCCCTGGCTTGGCTGGGGACTTGGACTCCAAGACCTGGTTTGGCCTTGGACCTGTCTCCCCGCTGTGGATGTTCCTGCTGATCTGGGCTCTTGGCTGAACCTGGCTGCCCTCCCTGGCGCTCTCCTGCTCCTGGCTGGTGAGGCCGCTGCCCTGCTGGTTGTGGTACCATGCTTGACTCCCTTTCCCTTGGGGAGCAGCTAGTTCTAGTGATGACTCTCTAGCTACGTTACTCTAATCAGGTATACACCCATACAACAGTTCACTATGAAACATGTTTTTTGCAGCCTATCTAGGAGCCATATAGGATGGTCAGAGCTTTCACTGAAGTCTAGCTGTGTAAATTCTGGTACTTTTCTCTTACCATTAAAGCCTATTATCTTGTTACAGAACATGCATAAGTAGGTGTGATTAAATGTATTCGTGACATGCTTACTAGCTGTCATTCATCTTCTGACTAAAATTCCAATGTTCATAAATACTATTTTTTGATTATTCACGCAAGTACTTTGGGAGCTTGAGAGTAAGCTGCTGGCTGCATCCCAAGGCTTTCATTTTTCTTGCTCAAAGAGTTGTCCTTTCTAGGCTTCTGGTGCCTTATCTGTCTTGCATGAGTTATCAAAGATAGTACTTAAAAATTTGAGGTTGTTTCAGCCCACTCCAAGTTATTTACTGTAAAATTCAACAGGATGAGTAACTTAAACTTCTGAAGATAAAATGGAATTTTATGTTTGGTGTTTTTCTATTGCCTTTATATTACCTTTCATTTAGCTTTCACTCGAGGTGGTGCAGACCCACACTGAGTTTCTCAAAGTTCATTGTTTTATTTTGTTTTCCCCTTGTGGCTGGGAAATGCTGTCACTTTGGCTTTTTCATGCTGGCTTATTTCCACCTTCATATATCCCTTTCTTTATCAACAAACAGTGATTAGAACAGTTTAAGAACTTGTTGAATCATTTGCATAGGAGAAAGCTGGACAAAGCAATAAGAATATCCCTCACTCAGATGTTCTGAATAGCCTTGGGGAGAAGTCTGTTATTAACTTAGGGTAAATGGCCTACCTCTGTCCTGCAATTCTTCTTTCCCAGCATATATCTGTGTACTTGAAATTCCTTTTTATCAGATAGTCTTGTGCTATAGATGACCTGTTGGGTACTTGCAAAAGGCCTCATCTATACTACTATCTTGGTTTATTGATCTATAGGATCACATTGTGGCAAGGCCCTTTTGTTTTTATCTCCTAAAGACATTTATCATGTCTCAAGTAAGCAACCTTGACGTACAAGGCAAAATTCCTTCCTTTTCTGTATCCACCCCTTACTAATCAGTCATTATTTTTGCATTAATCTTGCAGTTTGCCAATTATTCTGTCAAATATCTTCTTTCTAAAGGAAGTGGTAGCATTGATCATATCTTAAGAATACAAGCTCTTCTTTGTCCCTCATATCTTTTGAAGACATCTTTGACTGAGTCATAATTTCTCCTGCTGTTTTATGATTTGTTATCAGCAACTGCACCCCTCTTTCTCAGTCTTCCTTAAACACAGATTTTAAATTTCTGTCAAGGTCATTTATGGGCATCTATCACAAACCTTTTTTAATATTACTTTAGAGTCATTTTTAGTTGAGGAACAATTCTTTTTTAAATCCAAATTTCAGTATGCATTTTTCAAATTTTTCTCTATATGTAATGGAATTTAGATTTAAAACATGCCTATGGGTAAAGTATCTACTTAACACCATTTACATCCTTAGAAACAAAGGATGATTTACGCCAGGTTTCACTGGGGTCTGGCTTTACTCTTGGTTATGGCCCCTATAGGGGCATATTTTGTTTGTAAATTGTGATGGTGGTAAATTGTGAATAAGTGTTGAAATAAATAGATTTTATTTGCATCCACAGGCTGAAATGTATAAAATACTACATTAATTTCAATCTGCTAGCTTCATAATCATGCTAGTAAACAGGAGATCAAATATGGAAGGGAAAGCTGGTGGTGCTGACAATATAGCCAAGATCTCTTGGTACAAAATCTCTTTCTAAATGCAGATTTTCTCTTACTGAAAATAGGTAAGGTGAAGTGATTCTTTCTAATCAAATAGAACTATGTCTTTTAAAAATATGTACACAAATATATGCACTGTATGGAAAGAGTTTGGCCCCTTACTGTTTAAACTTAGCTAGCTTTCCTTTATCTGAATGCATAGTCCTTTAATTCTCGAAGGGTTGCTGCTTAATAGGTCTTTACTGTCCTTCTGAAGAGTAGGATCATGATGTCCCAAAGGTGTTATGTAAGGAAATTGGGAAGAAGACCTCATATTAGATAAAACCATTGAGACAATTATTCACATTCATCAAAATCACCATGAACTCCACTGAGGTATGCAATAGATAAAATTTGTATTCATGGTAGTGAAAGATGTATAAACCTTGCTAAATGCAAAACTTCATTCCATTTCTTCTGATTTTTCTTTTTTAAAAAAAAGTAGACTGCTTATATCTGATGTATTTTTCCTGCATGATGAAAACAAAAGCTTCTTTTTCTTCCCTCCAATCATGTTCCTCCCCAAGGATTTAGGTTTGGAGTTTTCTTTCTCTCTAAGAATGGAACAATGACTGTAAACATAATTCACTCTAGGGATTCTTCAGCCGTTGAAGAAACAACTTGCCAATTGTCAAAGGTAGAAATGAAACAGATTTATTTGCATTGTCAAATAGCCTGATATAAGTGGAAGGGAACAGTGATATCACATGCAGATCTATTTTATGGCATTAAGTAGGTTCTTTTACTTCTTGGTGTAAATTCATAATAAATAAGAATCCATTTTTTAACAGTGCAAACACCTGGTTTGAGGTGAAACAGAACGAAATTTCTTTTCAGTAATTTTACTTTTCAGTTAAGCCTCCTCTAACTCTCTGAAATTAATGGCATATTCTTCAGACAATATCTGCTATCAAAAAGATAAAGCCCAATGTTTATAGTCAATACCAAGGGATGGTACACAGAGAGGCTCCTGTGTATAGTTACTGCTATAACAACCAAGGTCAGCTCACTTTGTTGTCTGCCACGTAGAGGGAGGGAGCATAGAGGGGTCACACATGTGGGGAGGAGTGGACAGGACAGGTGATCCAAAACTGACCAACAGGGGTATTCCATCCCATCTGCATCACGCTCAGTATAAAAGTTGAGGGATCAAAGGGGCCAGCCTCTTTCTTCAATGGCCAGTGTCTGAGGAGGACTCTGTCTGCTCATCTGACTCTGATCCTGATCTGTGCATTACTGAATCCAGATCCAGAATCCAGTTCCCATCCATTGCTAAGTCCAGTTTGGTTTTGTATATGTTGTATATATTTCATTATTTTATTTTTTTATATTATTATCTTTTCTTTTTATTATTAATATTTCAGTAAAGTAGTTTTATTTTTCTTTTCAATCCATAAGTCTCTCTCCCTTCTTTTCTCTCCCTTCTCTGGGAATGGAGAGAGAGAGAGAGGTAAAGAGAGCATCTATCATTCGTTTAGTGGCCAGCCCAGCCCAAACCACAACAGTGTTAGTAATCAAAGTCAGAGAAAGACTGAGCAGGAAACATAGCAGAATTTTACCCACATACATTGTTTGAAGGAGATTCTGAAAGAGCAACCAATACAAAAGAACATAGACTTCTTCCAATTATTTGAGAATGTCAAGGTGGTTTATAAGCTGTTTAGTAGCAAGGTACCACAAAAGAAAGATGTAGGCTTTATCTTTGAAGAAACAGATGAGTATTAGCTGTCAAATGAAATGATTTGAGTAGTCTTACTATAGTTCAAAGCATGAGTCTAGTGGGACTGCCTTTTTGAGAAAAGTTAGTAGACTTCACCCTGTACCTGCATCTCTTCCTGTTTCTTTTCTGTAAAGTAAAATACAGAACATGTCTATTTATAAAACAGGTTTGCCATTTCTGTAGGTCTTTGATAATAGAGGAAAGGATATACCTTTGGGGCTCTAAGTTCGTTGAATTCCTGATCCACATGTCATTAATACCATTGTCTAAAAGTTGCAGCTGATAGCAAAAGTGAGTGGAGTTAAGTATCCAAAAGCAATGGAACTGTACCGAGGGGGAGAGGGAAAAGGGTTTTCATTGTGCCATTTTCTTTAATTCATTTTAATAATACAAAAAGAAGAGATACCAATTTTACCAATTTACTCAGCAAAATCAACACTTAGAGGACAAATGAAAGTAGTACCAATGCTTCAAACAGTTTTTGCAAGAAACCAATTTAGATTCATACAGAGTGTCAGTGACTTGCTGGAGATAAGGAAAGAAAGCTAGTTTAGTTATTAGAGCCTCTAGTCAGTGGCCATGTGGGAAACAAGTGTATTTTGGCTGGCTTTGCTTTCATAGTATATGACTTTGAAAGCAGTACTGACTGCATTTACTGGAGTATCTTTCTCTACTGTCACTTGTTAAAGGGTCTTCTGACCACCTCCTTGCATTTCCCTAGACAGCACCAAGAGCATAATCTGATGCCACATCATTTTTCCAGTCATGTCTGGAAAACTTAATTCACCATGATATGGCACTTACTCACTGGACAAAGCTGCTTAACGCAGAGTAGATCATACAGTTCTGTTAATTCACAGCTGGGAATTTCATACTTGTAGCTTTAATCTAAAATAGATATCAGATCAAAACTATGATCTGCTCTGAGAAGCCACTAATACCCATATTTCCAGCATCTTCAGGATGGTAATCCTCACTTTGGTGGGCAGTCTACAGAAAACGGATTGTGCTGTGCTGCAGACAATAAAGAATGCTGACATCAAAACATAATTATCTTTCAGTAATTCCTGGCTCCTGGATCAGGGCTTGTTTTTCTTTATCAGGATTGCCCAGTAAATTTCAGTAGATGTACAAATTAAAATAAATAGCACACTGACAGTGCAAAATTTGCTCTGAATCTCTCAATTAGAAGCACAAAAGTTGATCCCTCTCTCCTCAGAAAAGAGAAGGAAAAAAGCATTGATTTCTTCAAATTGTATCCAACCCATCTTCCTTCCAGTTCAGAACAGCAGTCCCATCTGAAGATTGAATTCAAACACTTATCCTTGGAGAAGCTGTCTTCCTATGGGTGTAATCTCTATAGGACTTTGTGGTGGGTTGATGCCGGCTGGACACCAGGTGCCCACCAAAGCTGATCTATCACTCCCCTTCCTCAGCTGCACAGGGGGAGAAAAATATAATGAAAGGCTCCTGGGTCAAGATAAAGATCAGTCACCAATTATCATTACGGGCAAACCAGACTCGACTTGGGGAAATTAGTTTAATTTATTATCAACCAAATCAGAGTAGGACACTGAGAAATAAAACTAAATCTTAAAACACCTTCCCCCGACTCCTCCCTCCTTCCCAGGCTTCACTTTACTCACAAGTTCTCTACCTCCTCCCCCCAGCAGTGCAGGGGGAACGGAATGGGGGTTGTGGTCAGTTCATCACACGTTGTCTCTGCTGCCCCTTCCTCCTCAGGAGGTGGACTCCCCATGCTCCTCCCCTGCTCCAGCTTGGGGTCCCTCCCACAGAACACAGTCCTTCACAAACTTCTCCAACATGAGCCCTTCCCATAGGTTTCAGTTCTTCATGAGCTGCTCCAATGTGAGTCCCTTCCATGGCATGCAGTCCTTCAGGAACAGACTGCTCCAGCACAGGTCCTCCCGCAGGGTCAAAAGTCCTGCTAGTGAACCTGCTCTAGTGTGGGCTCCTCTCTTGACGGGTCCACAGGTCCTGCCAGGAGCCTGCTCCAGTGCAGGCTTCCCACGGGGTCACAGCCTCCTTCAGGCATCCACCTGCTCCAACATGGGGTCCTCCATGGGCTGTAGGTGGGTATCTGCTCCACCATTAACCTCCATGGGCTGCAGGGGGAGAGCCTGCTTCACCATGGCCTTCACCACGGGCTGCGGAGGAATCTCTATGCCAGTGCCTGGAGCACCTCCTCCTGCTCCTTCTTCACTGACCTTGGTTTCTAGAGTTGTGTCTCTCACATCTGCTCTCTCCTGGCTGCTGATGCATGGGTTTTTTTCCCCTTCTTTAAATGTGTTATCATAGAGGTGCTACCACCATCACTGATGGGCTCGGTCTTAGCCAGTGGCGGGTCCGTCGTGCAGCCAGCTGGCATTGGCTCTACCAGACATAGAGGAAGCTTCTAGCAGCTTCTCACAGAAGCCACCCCTGTAGCCCCCCTGCTATCAAAACCTTGCCACGCAAAGGCAATACAGACTTTACTGGAGTACGGAACTTAATGAGTATCCAATCTGATATATGGAAGAAATGCCGCTTAGTGACAATCCAGCAACGCGGCATCAGGGTTAGCTTTGCAAATGTTTAGCTATTGCTCAGTTACAGGTTGTGCAAATTGAAAGTGAATCAGAAAGCCAAATTAGTGAATGCATTAGTAGCACATTAAGGATAGTAAAACTATAGGAACTTACATAAAAGGTTGAGACCTAATAATTGAGACGAAAAACAAAAAGTGGACACTACAGAAAAAGTCATTACTTTGTTTTCCTGCTTCTGCGTCATGTGAGATTTATTTATTCCCCCTCTTTACCATCACTGCAGATTTCCTCCTTTTTTTATTTCATGTGGTCCTTTCAGTTTGAGTCTGTGGACCATCTTTCAGGTGAATATTTATTGCTGGAAGTCAGCAAATTATGGCAGCTGCACTGACAGTCTTTCAGCTCATGTCTGTCATCTCAATTTACAGGAGCAAGAATTAGGTTGAGAATGGAAAAAAAGTGATTATATTTTCCCTGAAGGAAATGTACCCACAGCTTCTCTAACAGCTAGGTGCTTTGCACTGATAAAAGCCTTTGGAAGTAATTACACATAGGACACAGTCCACAGCATTTTACTTTCATATGCTATAAATAAGCCAGGATCAATTGTAAGTCATAATAAAAAAGACAGCATGTATTAATTTTACATCATATAATATATTTCAGGAGATGTGCAAGCTGATAACAAACTCATTGGTCTGCGGGGGGGGAAAGCATCTTGCAACAGTGACTCATGAGTCATACAATATCCTAGGAAGTGGCATTCTCTGTGCATATGTCAAAGGTGCTTCCCTCGTGGTTTCTCTCCTCACAGAAATTGCTGGGTTTAATTGTGCATCTTTGGAAAGAAATCTTGACCTTCATTTCCAGCTGCCTCATGATCTAATCCTCCCTCTTACTCAGAGGCCCACTGAATCTCAGTAGTAAGTCCCAACTGTTAGATAACTGATCCAATCTACAAATGCCCAAATATCTGATGCAGAAAAGCAAGGCTCCTCATTCTTGCCTTTTACAGATGAGGAGGCAGAGGCCTAGATAAATTAAATACCACCAGACCTCATCATCAAGTAATTCAAAAGACCAAACGAATATTCTAAGCCTAAATTAAGAAGACTGAAATGGGTTTTGTTTTAAACTAGCTGTGTCTTTTGTGAAAGAGTACTGCTTCAGCATATGAAAGCTGCACTGAAGATCCTGTAGATACTACAGCTTCCTCAATGTACGCATACACGCATACATACATCAGGGACACACACAACACCCTTTATTTATACGATGACCTCCAAGTTGAATCATGGTCTATATTTAAAGCATTGGTAAACAGTTATCCTGAGGTCATCAAGCCACTCTGATAAGATTAATAACTAAAATGTTAGGAATGGGGGAGGGAATTTTGATTCATTTAATCTTGAAATTCATTCAAGGTCTTTTGAAAAAATCCCTAGGGAAGTAGAAATAGAAACTGCCAGAACTCTCTATCTAGGGGAACTCAAGGCTATGCTTCATTAAAATAGGATAGCAATGTAAGGAAGAGGAAGGGTTTGTAAAGGATAAAGAGCCTGAGGTCCAAATGAGAAAAGAGGATTTATCAACAATATGTCTGTATTTACACACACTTTTCAATGATCTCATGCCTGAGAAATGCATGCCCTTGTCCCTGGATTCAGATTTAACTCCCTTCAGCTGAGTATTCATTCCTTCCCCCCGCCCCCCGACCCTGGGTTAACTGCTGTAGATCCCTCACAGACCTTAAAAGTCCACCAGGGCCACCTACTCAGTTATCAAAACAGGACAGAAAAACTTCCTCACTGGTTTCACTGGACACATGAAGCAAAGTTTTCCCCCTCCAAATCTCTGCCCTGCCAGATTGCTTTCATAAGCCACTACCTCCCCAGACATAGCAAAATCGTTCTTCAGTGACTGGGCCATGAAGTTCACCCTCTGAAAAGATCAGAGTGATCACAAGTGTTGGTCTGGCTGAACTGCAACGCGTTTCTTGGACTGTGACCTTTTACAAATCACCCCCAGAGCTGCTTAGCAGTGGAAAAAGAGGGGAAGGAATTGTCTTTATGCCAATGCACTGTAACTGAAATTGTCACAGGACCAGTGTCCTGTTATCACTTCAGAAGTTGTTAAGACAGCCTCTTTGCAGCTGAAGTAACGCGCAGAAGCCTTACTTGTATCTATGTTACCTCTAATATATACGCATTTCCAAATCTCAGTTAAAAGGGCATACTTTCTATTTTAAATAGAGTCTCTTATTTTTTCTTCTACAAATATTCTGAACCATGTGATTTTAGTTCATTGTTTGGGATTAATTGTACAGGACCAAGAAAGGCTATCGACAATGGTGAATCCAGTAAGAAACAAAGTATTTCAGGAACAGGGAAAGTCAGGAAGAGGCTCCAGAAAACATGAACTGTGAGAGTCAGTAGTTTCATACCAGCATGGATGTGAAGGTGGGAAAGGCCAGAGCACACTATACTTGCTGTACTGAGGAACAGTGAACTATTAAATTCACAGGAGAACACTTGTGGATGTAGTAAGGGATAAAAATACTTTGCATCATACAAGCAGACGTATTTATATGTCAATAAAAGCATTATTTTACCACCACATAGCTTCTCTCAGGTACTTCCTTCTTATTAACTGTTTGCCCAGGTACCCCAAAGATATTTGCTGGGTTTTTCCGACAGCCCCTAAAATCTGTATCAACTGGAGGAAACGGCTCATGTCAGAAATGGAGGCTGAAACTTCCGAAGGATACGTAATTGCAAGGCCCTCACTCATGGTTTAGGCAGTAAACTTCACGGGTTTGTAAGGACAATGAGACATCCTTTCAAAAGAAAATAAACACCATCTTGCCGTGTTTGAAAAAGCATTAGAAAGTGGGTTCGCCTCTTGTTTCTCTGTCTAAGGAACTAGTCCATCAAACTGGCTGACAAATACTAAGGTGAAGCATCTCAATCGGTGCTCGTTTATGTCTGTCTCCGCTTAGAAAAGCTCCAGACACCGACTGACCGGCAGCAGCGAGGGCACCGCCGGGGAGCGGGGCGGGATGGGCCCAGCCGCGGCCTCGGGCGTCGCTAAGTAACGGGGCGGGATGGGCCCGGCCGCGGCCTCAGGCACCGCCGGTGAAGGGGGCGGGCCAGGGCCCCGGCAGGGCAGCAGCGCGGGGCCGGGGCAGGCGGCCGGGAGCGGGGCCGCAGGCGGAGTGGGTGGGGTGCGGGGGATTCCCCTCCACATGGACGGAACCGGGTAGGCCTCATTTCAGTTATTTATTCGGTTTACCTAAATCCTGTCTACGCTCTGTTGGCGTGTGTTCTGGGTTACTTCAGGAGAAATGCAGCCGTCTGCAGAAGGCCAGAAGGTGGCCTGGCACCCCGCGCTGGGAATGTCAGGTGCAGGTTGGCTTTGTGCCCCCTGCAAACACAAGATGAATTTCACCTTCCTGTCCAAAGCTGTAAAGTAATGGTTTTGTACATTCTTATTGTTAGTCACACTCCAGTGAGAGGTAAAATTATTCCTTTTATACAGTGTGAAAACTTGCTTAGTATATTTAGGTATTTCTGGAGTGAATGGGTTTTATCTATATAAGATGACCACCATCTTCCCTGCTCAGATTTCGAGCCTTTGTAGCTTTTTGTGGCTATTTCAGAGACTCGGGCTAAGTTTGAAGGGGTTCATACTTCTGCCACCTACCTCACCAGAAATAAGAGCATAAGGAATCATTGCTGCTGCAGTATTTGAGTTGGCAGATTATCAGACAATACTATGTTGCTTCGTTGCTTCTATAATATCATTAATTTCAATGCAGATATGCTGGCATGAAACTGGATTAATACATTGGTGAATCAGGTGCAGAAACTGTAGGTCCCTTAGCTGGAGGGAAAAGTAATTACACATAATAGGAGTTATGGCTTCTAAATGGAGATATATAGCACTTTCAATAAGAATGGCTTGTAATGATTCAGTAGCAAGGCTTTCCACTATACTCCACTATTGGTTTAGCTATATTGATTTTTTTGCAATTTACAAGTTTCCATTTCTCTTAGTATTTCCTTATGTTTCCTAAGTCAGTAGAAAACTTATCTGTGGTATTGTTGATATTGAAAGTGTATCAATGCAGGGAGTCCCATCTACCTACAGAGAGTCCTCAAATCAGCTTGTTGGAAGTGTATCTTCATTCCATATTTTCCCATTTATCAGAGTTTTAAAAATATAAACAAAATATTAATAACAGCTTTTGTACCAAATATGCATATTCATAGGAAGGGCAGTACCCACTTCAATATGTTAGAGAATTTGTATGTGGGAGAGTACTTCGATTCAGGGGAGCATTACAGTATGTGATTGACTTTTAAGTTCTGTGATCTAAACGGAAGTTAGGCATGTGCTTACTTTCCTCTCCTGAGTGGAGAAGCAGCCATAAGCCAATGGCAACAAGGTTCAGTGGCCTTTGATGAAAATGAAGAACAGATTTTTTTGTGTCCAGCAGCTCTTAACATCTTCTCCTCAATAAACTAAGGAAGCCTTTTTGTTGCTTTAAAAAAAAAAAAAAAAAAAAGCAACACCAAAGCCAAAGAAGACAATCATAGTTCACTGAATAAGCATCTCCCTGAGTAGCAAAGCGTATAGTGTAGCCTAGGAGGATGGGAGCAAGTGAGCCTGGGCAGAGCTGAAAGAAGAAAAAATGCGATGGAGTTCCTTTTGCTATTCAGAAGGAAACTTTGCTTTCACTGTCTCATGTCAGTTGTTAGATTGTCACTGGGTGGCACTCAGTTGCAAATTCATTGATTTGTACAAATAAATGAACAGTAACAATTAATTACACACTCCATGAGTACAACTCAGTGGGAAGGCAGAAGCTGCACAGACTTGCATAGCCCCCCCCCCCCCCATCCCTGCTGTGTGATCAGGATCCATATTAATGTGCCAGGCAATCTTTGGTGATTCCTGCTAGGTATTTTTCCTTACTCTTTTGATCATGAACACAGGGCCTGGCTGAGTTCAGTGGAGCCATCCAGCAGCATGAATGCATGTCACCTTTGGGGAAAAAAGTTACTAGTGCCATTATATATGCTCTGTAGGAAATTCCTGCATTTTATATTTTCTGTATAAATTGTTTCTCATCTTCATCAGTGGACGTGATGGTAGCTATGGTGTATGGCAAGTGCTAGTCTGATCTCTAAAGTGCAGCTCTCGGCTGCTACGTGAAAGAAATTGAAAAGGTTAGGTCAGGCATTTAGACAAGAACTTTCAAAGCTGTTGACATACCTCGTCAACCCTCAGACTCAAAGGACAGTGTCTGCTTTCCGTCTAGGTAATTTTTAAAGGAAGACTACACCTGTGACCTGTATGGTCAAAGAAAAGGGCTTGCAGGTGTCATGAAATATATAGGTGACTAGGTGGGAGTTCTGTAAGATGCTACAGATTCATAGAGTTTGAGAGCTGAGAATTAGGCATATCATACGTAGTTCTTTGGGAAAAGGCCTGAGGGAGCTCTGCTGCTTGCTCTGCTGCTTTCTCTGCTGCTGCTGCTGGCTCCACAGGCAGCTGGAAATGGGCATCAGAAAAAGCAGACAAGAAGGTCTTAAGGAGAGGCCAGACTCAAAAAAAGCAGGGTGTTGGGATAATTTTATATATCAAAAAGGCTGGCCTTTTTGATATATAGAAGAGCAGAAGCTATGCGTTAGGGAGAAGCTGGTTGGGGTCAGAAGCTTATGAAGACAATAGGAGTAGCGGGTGCCACCACTTGACTTCTTCTTGCCCTTACCATTAGGCACTTGCATTTGTATCCAGCCACGTTAGTTCCTGGCGGCACTACTTAGAGGCGCAGTTCGTCTGACTGGGTTTTGGAAACTGTGGCTTTATTTGAAGCCGTGATGAATATTCTGATGATCTTCCCAGTATTCCAAGCTGAACACTCAGAATCATGAGCTGCAATTAATCTCTTTAATTCTAATTATATTCCCCACCTAAATTAGAAAAACTATAGTATAACATCATTTTGAGCACTTTGCTTCACGATTTAAGTTCAGTGACAGGGCAGATTACTGTAACATACCTTCTTCTTTGTTGGGCATGGTATTCATCTTCTACCTGAGCCTGTCAAAAGTAGCATGAAAAAATCAAGTGCAATAACTGGCTGAATTCACTCCCTTCTGAATGGTGGTATTTTCCCATCTGATGAATGATTTTGTTTGTATTCCGTTCATTGTTTGTTATCTCTGATATCTTTTACCTGCAGTGTTTGTTGTGCCTAAGGCACATGCGGAATGTTCATGAAAATATTCAGCTATAACTCTATTCAGTCAATAGAGGTGTTTTTCCTTCCCATTACCTACCACAGTGCTGACATTTTATTGCTTGCTGAGATAGGAGACAACAAGGGGGAAAATTGAGTCATTTTATTCCCATATCTAAAAATAAAGCCCCCAAGAATGCTTTGCAAAAGAAAAGGTAATTGCTGCAGAATTCACAAGCTCTGTTGTTCATTGAAGGGAGAATATTCTGGAGATGAAATATTTGGAACTGAATAACTGTGTGTAATGTTATAGGTCTGTTGAAATGCTAAGACTTACATAAGCCCTTTCTTTCAATGGATGTCTTTACCTGATGTCAGTTAGATAGGTATATGAATGTATTGTGACATTTTAAGTGCTTTTATCACTGTAGTTGTAGAAAGCTTCACATATATTAACAAGTCTAGCTTTCCAGCAACCTGAAAGGTAGGCAAGTGTCTCCCATTGCAAATAGGGATGACGGAGTGGTAGATTAAACAGGTTGGTCAAGGTTACACAGCAAGTTTGTGGCAAAACAGATGAACCCAATTTTCTTGATCACTCAAAGAACAAAAATAATCTTTTCTCCATAAAACAAGACAAAATTACAAACTTGGACAAGCCTGAAGGCTTAAGTATGCAATGCAAAGATCATTGTTCTCTGAAACACACAGATTTCTACTACACTTCCAGTCAGCCTTACTATGTTTTGAAAAGAAAGCTGTAAAGGCACATGTTCTGCAGCCACCAGTTGCCATGGTGAGTAAGGAAAAAAGGTTGTCTTACTGCTTCTAAAAATATGTTTGCAATGGGCAGGCAGAAATCTGGAAAAGTAAAAAAGCAGAGACAAAGAAAAGGGCTGTTAACTATTATTGGTGTAAACCTTAGGGCCTCCTCAGGAATCTCAAGCTACTAGAAGTTAAAAATACTAAGTTCCTCTTCTATATTCAATCTCTAATGGGAATACAGCATCTGAAAGTCAGTTTTGTTTTTCGATTTTAGTGACATTTATGCAGACCCTGTCAAAGTTACGAGCAGTCTTGGGGTGTCTCTAAAATCTGGGAGCTGTTAGCAGCCCTGTTAACAGCTCTGTGTAAATGGGAGGTTGCTGGATAAGAGGTGGGTTAAAGAGCTGCCCAATGAAAACCATTTGAAATGCAAGAGTTTGTTAACCTAACAAAACCTGGGATTTTGCTGCACAGTCTTGAGCACCATCTACCGGACCTTTATTTTCTGACTCATTATTGCCTCTATGCCAACAGAGAACAATATCAGGACTATTTCTGTTTCAGACTTTGCCCTGCCATCAAGGTGTCACTTAAATTAGTCGGTTGAATAAGTAAGTGCTGAAGAACTACTTTTGCTGCACAGGCAAGATGCAAGCAGCATCTTTTCTCTTGAGTCACTGAGGTGAAACAAAGGTAGCGTGGTGGAATCCAGGATCTGTCCCACAGTGTAGTAATGAGCTCTTCATGGGCTTTTAATTCTGAACTTCTTGTTGTTTATTCTCTTCACCATATGTAAAAATGTCAGGCAGGACAGACAGAACAAGCTGCATTCTCAGAGTTTTTGTCAAGGCAAAAGAACTGTTGCAGAACAAAATTTTTTTGCAAGATTGTAAACTTACATGGATTGGGATTCAGGGTTTGACTGTGATTTGGTTGAAAGTTCAGCTGGTTTTTGTGGTCGGTTTTTTGGTTTTTTTTTTTCTCCCCAAGGTAGGTTATGGACATAAAATAATCTGTTCATCTAATTTTTTTTTTTAATCATTGAAAATATGACCCTCATTTGCTAGGAAACAAAGTCAAATTTTCAGTAGACACTGAGAAATCCTGAGTCTGCAGTTTGATCATGCATCCAGCCATGTGCTTATATATAAATGACTTTTTTACTTAGCATTTTTCTTACAAGCTCAGTAAAAATCTTCCCTGTAGAAAATTGACTACTGTTTTGGAAAATGCAGGTATCAGTGCAGACATCCAGTTTAAGAACTTGTGTAACCTCACAAGTTACCTTATAAGTAAGTGACAACACAATATCCTGGGTGCTGCCTCCAAAAGGTTTAATCCTTAGTCAGAATCTGAAGGAAGATAATTTCTTCTCCCTCCATTTCAAGGAATAGTTCCATCAAATGGAAGGAAGTGCAGACAGGATTCCTTTCTTCAGGAAGAACTTAAGAAGTGGAGCATTGGACTCCTCTTTCAACGTACTGGTTGCGTTACCTCTTCAGTCCACTGAAGTGCTCTTAAAAGGTGGTTTTCTGGTGGCAATGGGAAGTGACTAGAGTAGGAGATTGGTAATGGATCTGGCCCAAATGAATACAGCTCCTTGGTCCCAGGAATAGCCATCATTATTCGTGTGAGTTTTAATTCCTGCTCCTGGATCACTGTGACATTTTCTCCTGTATTTAAAGCAGCTGCTTGCTGCTCCACACCCCCGGTCAAAGGAGAAGCTTGGCATCTGGAAAAGAAACCAATGGAAGGCAGTCTGTCTAAAGAAAAGGCATCGTGAGTTATCTCCTTACTACTTTGAAATACCTTGTTATAGGTCGCTGCTTCTGCATGTGAATCACACGCGGGAGCAGTATGCTCTAGGATGTCAAGATCTATACAGTTTTAGGCTACTGTCTCCATTTACTTGTTGCTTTAGAGCAGGGATAAGAGGAGTTATTATCTTGCCAAATGGGAGGCACAGACTGCAATTTAGCAGAGATAATAAAAAATAAAGCTTCAACCAGAAATAAGGAGATTTCTGTCTTTCCATTAATCCCTAATCATTTTGCCACTTATCGGTTATTTAACCAATGAATTTATGTTCCAGGTTTGAGCAGCTGCAGGGAGCAAGGACTGGGAAGGCGAGCGTTTGAAAGTGGCATCTGTCTGTTAGCAGTAATTAAACCGAAATATGCAAAGTTTCAGAGTTCTAACTGCTCCCGTTAAGCTGTTGATGAGCAGTAAAATCTCTGATTAAATTTTAAGCAGAGGGAAGTGGGCCAGCCTCCTGATATGGGGAGGCTGATGGAGTGGAGCACAGGCAATTACGCGTGCTGCGTGCCTGGGCTGGAGGGGAGACAATGTGTCCAGGCGCTGACTACCCAAGCCAGCACCAGCTCACCACCGCTTCCCTGCAGAAGTGGGTCCTGGGCTCCATTCTGTGCTGCCTGCCAGCCCCCAAAATATCAGCAGTTCACAGTATGGTGAAGACACGTGCACAGCCTTATTTTTCCAATATACATACACAACAAAACCAGGAAGATTTTCTTTTTTTCTTTCTTGCTGTCTCAAAGCATGTGGATTCCTTGGGCAAATCACAGTGTGGTAGTGGATATTTCCCTATCTCAGAATGGTAATTGTGAAGGTTAATTAATGTTTTTATAGCACTCTGAAAGCTCCAAAACACTGTGTAAAGGTAGTTAATTGTTATCCCAGTAAATATCAGTATTAATTATCTAAGCCCTCCTCCTCCACTGCTACTGTCTGTCTCCTGTCCTTTTTTTCCTAACCATTTGGCAGGCCACCTCCTGGAATGAACCAGAGGCATCATTCCCTAGCATGTGAAGTGTCATGGAGCTCTATGAGTAATGAATGAGCCCAT
Organism: Fratercula arctica; assembly: GCA_947846985.1. Lineage (NCBI taxonomy): Eukaryota > Metazoa > Chordata > Aves > Charadriiformes > Alcidae > Fratercula > Fratercula arctica. The sequence goes on along the minus strand of CANTUZ010000005.1, from coordinate 49,186,744 downwards.
TACAACTTTACAGTAGAGGAAACAGGTTAATCCTTTGTCAGATCAGTGCACACAGTGTCCTCCTTCCTTGTTCCAATTACTCCAGGGGTGTCGGCAGTTTCTCATCCACAGCCTTTCAGGTAGCCACTGATGCATATTTAGGACAGAGATAGGTACGACACTGCACACAGGCCTTCAGATCCTGTCACGGGGGAACAAAGCTGACAGAAGCTGACAGCAGTGACTAATGCTCTGAGCTAACTTTCTTTGAAACAACCCTTTAGGAAAAACAAAAAACAAAACCAAAACAAACAACAGTGGAAAAAAAAAAACCCAACTGTTTCAAGTTCTGAAGGATTCATTTAATTAAGTATAAAGCCCTTAAACGTCCAAAACCCAGTGCTTTAAGAGACGGTTCTCTGTAGTGAGACTAATGTACATTTGTACAATCTTTCATCCTGCGGATTCCCGGAGTTCATTACAGGGTCTTGATATGAAGAATAGCCACCTCAAAAGGTGAAAAATGACAGCTTTTTATTACAGCAGAGAATATATAACCACACCATAGTGGAGGGTAGGAAACAGAGTATTGTGTTGAACAGACACATCATTCAGATGTGTCAGATCAGAGCATTATCAGTTTTGTGTTTGTTAACAGAGGACCCATAACTGATTAAGACCTTGGATTCCTTCTTCCAGAAAGCGTATATTATGGGCTTTGAGACACTACATACCAGGTGAAAAAAGAAAAATCAAATTTTAATCCTGCTTTTGTATTCCTCACTTCCATTGAGGGTAGAGGAAAAATGGACAGCTGTGCTTTGAGAGGGATACAAGAATTGGCTTTTTTAGGAGATGAGTTTCCTTGCAGAAGTCTCAGCAACCAGGATTGGTTTGGATCATGTGCTACGGAGTTGGTGACCAGCTGGAATAATTTCTAGTTGGCCATTTTTAACAAGAGCTGTAGTCCAGGCAAGTGCAGGCTGTGCTTAATTCCTTGCATTATTTCAAGTGGATGGATGGAATTGTGTTTTTTAACTACAGGGAATTATGGGGCTATGAGCCTTATATGGGCTTTCTAGTTATATACTTGTGCACCAGGGACAGGTGCACCAAAGAGACAATATTCCTGTATGGGTGAGTAGCAGTGGGGAGAAGACAAGTGCTTTATATAAAGACTGCTAAAAAGTAAGAACCCTACTAGGAAGAAGCAGAAACAGGTCAGTGCAAAGCTCCCTTCACTGAAACTTAATGACTGCTAAAGGAACAGAAAGCTTCTTTAGGAGACATATGTTGTTGCTATATCCATTCTTCTGGAATTTCTGTGGCTACCAAATCATGCAGGTTGTGCAGACAGGATTTCACATGCTCAGCACACAGTGGGTGGTTGTTATAATAAACATTAGCAGTGTTTGAGGACAGTAGAAAAGCATCCAGACTTTGGTTTGTTCTTATAAACAGCTTTTATCTGGATGTTAATTAAAGACTCAGTAGAGCTCCTTATCTTAATAGTATGAAGATAGGCTTAGCTAACTCTGTCACAGGCTTAGCAGCACCTTAGTGTTTTGGTGGTCCTGCAAGATGTCATCCAAGAGGAGTGCTTGGATGTTCTCTCTCGGTTTGTTAGGGGAACTATGTAGTAACACTAGCCTGAAGAGCATGGGATTTGTAGATCGGTCCCAGATTCCAATGGTCCAGTCCTATATGACAAGAGGTACTCCCCATTCCTGGGGGAAAATGAAGAGTGAATCACATAGCACCCAAAGGGATCAATCGCCATGATCAATTATATCACTTATGAATGTTTTTCTTCTGGGTTTTGTTGTATTTGGAAGATGATTTCTGCCCTCTTGTGCAACTACATTTGGGCTTGAGAACTCACCAGCTTTTAAAAGCTTTAAACCCAAACAGTGGTAAAAGCTCTTCTTGCTGCCCTCCTTTTAGTTTGTCCTCAGTTCTTTCTCCTTTTTGCACTGGAGCACTCTTTGAAGCCTAGTTGCATGTTAGCATCTTGGTCAGCTTTACAGACACCGTGACAACAAACCAAATGATCTGGCACTGATCTTTGCCACAAGTTAGTGCAAAGAACACACTACTGTATGTTTGTAGCTATGAGAAAATTAAAATGTACCCAGAGTCCTGGGAAATGTGGAGTTGGACTCCTAATCAGATTCCTGTCACAATTCCTTCCAAAGGATTTTGTAGAAATCTTTATGTCTCTCACATAGGAAAATACAGTGTTTTATAGCTTCCAATGCAGTTGGCTCTATCTTCAAATAGTGATTAAAATGAATTCTTGTGAGCTGGAAGTGAAATGCACTGTTCAGGCACAGACTTGGGTAAATCCTCTGACATCCTTTACAGGATGTTGCCGAAGAGCTTCTTTTCTAAATGAGACAAAATTAAAGAGGTTGATCTTGTATGGGACTAGTGCTGTCTGGAGAATTCTGCTCTCTTGGCTTTCAAGTGTATTCAGGGACTTTAGACTGACAAAACTGGGACACTGACTGTGGAAGAATGTTATTTATTTTGAAAGTGGCTCATATGCTTTCTGTATTATAAAGTGCACTTTCCTAGATAATCACACATGTGCAGTGTGATGCTGCAAGGTAGCATGAGGAAAACACCACCTGTTAGTTCTGTTAGACCAGACCTCAGATGCTTAGGAAGGGAGAAGGTCAAGCAGAGGAAGAAGAGGTCTCCTAAGCTTTGGGATTTCCTCTTTGACTCTCCTAGGCAAATACCTTTTAGTCCAACAGAACCTAAATATGCTGTGCAGTAGGGTATCTATCGTGTCTGTCTCATCTGTTTTCTAGTCCTTGTATTTAACATGAATCTTCAGGAGTACTGGTTTGGTGAATAAGAAGGGTTACTATCTGATCAGATACTTTGCATTTTGGCCACTGAGTTGATCTGTTGAGCAAGCTATCGCCACCTGAATTTCTGAGCCTTTGTTTTTGTGTACTAGAAAGCTTTCCAAAAGATCCTGGAGCTCTGAAGCTCTTGGGAACAGAAGATTTACGAGAATGTATAAAAGAAAAAAAAAATAGAAAAAAAAGGAATAATGCATCTGGAACTGTTCCCGGTATTGTTACAGAGAAAAAATAAAAGCAAAACAGCAGGCTGAAAGGATGTGATCTGCTTTTTTAAAAATGAAATATCTTTAAGAAAAGACCCAGCCAAACAGTGTAAAGAAAGACAAATTTGACACACCCATTCTGACACGTACATTCTGTTCCAAAGTGTTCTCCTGATCTGCTTTGGCCACCTTTTAACTTACTTGTTCTCTGGATCAGAATGCACTTAATTTTATGGAGAATGAAATATAAAGAATTTAATTGTAAAGATGGAACAATGCGAATCCTCATCATCAGCTACTACTGTAAATAATCAATACAAAGTAAAACAACATATTAAAGAAAATCTGACAATGGTTTAATCTACTTTTTATAAATAAATAAGTGGCTGCCCCAGGCATTATTGTTTAAAGGCCTGATGAATCTTTGAGTTCCAGCCCCACATCTGACACTTATTTGATTGCCTTGGAGAAGTCATGTCCACACATTATGTTTCATCCCCTTAATCTGTAAATTCAGTATGAAAATATTTACTCCCTAGGCTGTTGTGGAAATTAATTAACATTTCCATAGTTCTTTAAAGATGTAAAGTGCCAAGTAGTATTATGGTTATGCTGCCTCGGTCTATGATTTTGTCAGATGTCACAAATAACATGGGTCAGTAGTTGGATGCAGACTTCCAGTGAAATTTAAGGGGTTTGCATGATGTACTTCTGCAGTATTAAATAATAATAATTTTCACTCCAAGTTAATAATAAAAAAGTCTTCAGCATTTGATATGAGACATTATGCTGCCAGATATGTCATTTTTCAATTTGAAAGTAAAATCAAGAAAAAAATCCTAATATTCAGTGGTTATTAAATACTAATGGAACTTTTCCCATAGACTAACAGATGCTATTAATGTGTTTTACATAAGTTTCATGATGGGATGCTGTATTTCGTTTCCATTAATTCCCACTTTTCATGGCAGAAGGCATTCTTCACTGGCTCTGCCATCATTCTCCTGTTTGCCGCTTGACAACTTCAGCGTTCTTCCTTAGAAGTGGCTGCAATTTTGTGAAAAGTGATGTCATTTTCTCTCCCTGTTTCTCTCTCTCCCTGCTTTCTTAAATGGCTTCGATGCCCTTCAGGATGAAAGGCAGTATAGCAGTGTAAGCCATTACTATAAATTACTCAAAGGTGCGTAGTGAGGTGAGGTTTGAAACTGCTGGTTCTCTTTCTTCTCACACATACCATAACATATGCACTAAGTACCATTATCTTGCAAAATGGAATGGACTTGTTGAAAATGGGCTTAATTGAAAATGATCCAGTAAAAGCATAATTTAGTGAGATAATGGCTGTGCTGATTCTTATTCTTGCAAATAGAGGAAGTTTTAAATTACTATCTGCTGAGTTAGTTGAAACTGATGAACTATCCAGGGAAATACTTTATTGACATAGTTGCAGCTTATAAGCGTCTATCAGTTCTCCTTAGCGGTGAGGATAGTTTGCAGGTAACAGGTTTTTAGCCTCTTTCTCTCATCCAGAAGTCACGTTAGAATTTCTTTTCATGTCCACGTGATTGTGGCTTCAGTTCACTGTGCCAGGTGACTCAGCTTGCTTGCATGAGTTGGAGTTCAAGCCTCCAGGCTGGAGTTCAAGCTTTGCCTCATCCCCAGCCTGCCAACCCATCTGACTTCCTCCAGACGTGAGCTGGCATAGAAGCCCTAGGGAATCTCGACTTGAGGCACAGCTTGTGTTACTAAGACAGTGCAGCTATGCTATGAGAGGTTTACACACCTTTCCAACTGCAGAGTTTGTTTGCTCTTGAGAACTGGTTACCAAGAAACACTGTGTTTGCAAACCTAGATCTGTTGTTTGCTTTGATTTATTAATTAGCTAGATTTGCATGCTATCATTCCCTCTAGGTAAGACAAAAGCTTGCTAAAAGTTCATTCTATACCATCGATATGCCTGTCACTTTTTATAAAGTAGTAAATAGTCAATTTAAGAATAAATTAAGGGAAATCAAGGATCATTCAAAAGATGATTTCCGTCAGCAGTGGTTTGGAGCTTGTTTGGCTTTTGGAACCCAAAAAGATTATTTAAAATTCACAATTGAACATAATACTGCTGAGTATGCAACAGAAAATTATCCTACAGTACCAAGGGAATTAATTAGACAACAGGTCCTGTCCTGATAGGGCAACGTTTTGAACTTTACACTTGCTTTGCACAGATTTAACTGGGTACACAGGTTACCAAACCTCATAGAATAAAAATTGTCTTTGTCTATAAACAAGAGACCTCAGCCAAGTCCAGAACCAGGCCTGAAGTTTTGTAGAGATCTACAGCTCCTGAGTCTCTCTTGCATCTTTTTTTTTCAATTCCAGTGTATAATCTCTGTTTTCTAGCTAAATCCAGATGCTTCTAACAAAAAGCAGATATGTTAGCATTGCCATGATCCTGCCCTTAGTCCCAGCTCTGTGCTCCTGTCTCCAGACAAGCACTCTTATTCCATCTCTTGGGCCAGCCCAAGTGCTCAGCTCATATCACAAAATGAGTAAATTCAGGGAACTGGTGGAAAGCTACTCAATGTTTTTTTCCTGTAAGGATGGTTTTCTGCCAATTTCACTCCTTGAACAGATTTACCACAGGGTCAGATGAGCATCAGAGCTGGAACAAAAGAGAAGGAGGAAATAATTAACCAGGGATTTCAGTTTAGCCCAATTTAAATTGTCAAAGAATTATAGCCCCTGGTAAAAGCCTTGATAGCTAGAGATTTCTTCTATGGTCAGTGAAAAGGGAAAAGTAGCCTAAATCACTTTATATATTACTTATATAGGATTTGATTTTTCTTTACTGGTTGTAGAGAGGTCTTGGAGATACAACCTGCTTAACCTAGCCACTACAGTTGTGTTACGGACTAAGCCAAAGAAGTAAACTTTGGAATAATTTAGTTTTCCAGTCCAGATTTTGTAAGTGCAGATGTTACATTTCCCAGTTTCTGCTTCTTCCCAGACCCAATAGTCCTATAACAGAAACATAACTGTGCTCAGGGATACATGTGGCAATATCTATGTTTCTCATAACCAAAAGTGACCAATATTTCAACTTGCATTGCATTCTGGGTATGATAATGTGATGAATAAATACATATATTATCATGCTTTTCTGTGTATACTCAAATATTAATATAATCTTACGTGTGGTTCATTCATTGTACAGAGAAAAGCCCAACAAACTTTCTAATCTCAGGTTATCTTGGACATGAGTATGCCATTATGTAGGGGAAAGGACCATTATGTAGTCCTTTTTATTCAAAGACTTGTGGTGCTTTGCAAAGGAAAATTCAGCACAGTCACAGATGGAGATGCTGAGATGTTGTAAGGTTAAATGACTTGCCATTTGCCACTCTGTAACGTAGCATCAGAGACAAACATAATTCAGGTACACTTATTCCACTCACTCTGGTTACTGTCTTGCATGGGAGTCACTTTGTGCGTATGATAGCACAGTATGTGTCCAGGATACTGTTACGGATGCTGTCATGGTACTGAAGTAGTCTGTCCTGCCTGTGTGATCTGGCCAGGCTGCACCAGTTTAAACCCTACAGATTACCAGTGTTTTTTTCTAGAAGTGCCAATGAGCTCCATATCCGCTGGGGTTCTCTCTCAGCATTCTGTAAACAGCAGTAGGATTCACTGATGCAGTCATGGGCAAATTTATGTTTCCTAAATGCACACAGCACTTAAAGGCATAGATTTCAAATAATCAGGAAGGCTGGTAGGTGTATGGTCGTGCCCACATCCAGGGGGTCTGAACCCGATGCTTCAGCTGTGGCATGCCTGTACCTTTCTTACCCAGTTCTCTCTGCTGCCCCTTCTGCCCCGTCAGCCTGATCTGTTGGGGAACCAGCACACAGATTCCTCTACCCCTCTGTAACACAGACATGTTACAGTCTCAGATCTCAGATTCTCCGTGCTATTAAAAGTAAACAGAGGCTGAAGAGCCCATTTTTCAAGGCCTGAGTACACCTGACCAGGTGATGTTTGAGGGATTTCCTTTTCCAGGACATTACCTTCCTCTCCTGAAAGCATCCTTTCAACAATCAGTTTTGCTTTAGCTTCACAGTTTTGCTTTAGCCTCACAGGAAAGAACACAGAGACATATGCATAGTCTTCATATAAATTAGTAATGCATAGTCTTCATATAAATCAGTATGTCCAACACTTCATCAGAAAGATGTATTACAAATTGACCTGTATGTTTAATACTAGTTGCTGTTTTAATCAGAAATCTAATTTACCCTGGTTTCTTACATGACATTAGGATAGCTTTTACACCAGAGATAGTATTAACCTGTGACATTTTATATGAGAGCCATGGTGGTTTGTGCAAAACCAGCTCAAAGTGATAAAGTCTCTATATAAATCAATGCCCCTCAATTTTACTATCTCATCTAAATGGTGGTCTTGCATACTGCTTATGGAAAAGCATCCTAACCACAGCATTTTATCCATTTTTTTTCTCTTAGAAATTAATAGGACCATGTAGATTCTAATGCTCAAGTCTAAGATATCTGTGCTTTCTAATCACCTGGAAATACATCATAGACTCACTCGAGGTCTAAGCACATCTCTCCCTGTGGTTATTGTCATGTGGCCTCATATGACCAACTCTTAATCATATTTGTAAACCATTTTTCTACAGTTTATTTATGTATGCTACAGGTATCATCATAAGTAACTGCAACTCTGAAATGAAATGGAGACGTATTCTGTTCACTTCGTTTGCTTGCTTTCTTAGTAATGCATAGGCAACAGTGCTTCCTATTCATTCTCAGATTCATATCTCAGAGTTTCTGTTGTAATAGGGGAGGAGATGAAGTTATAGTATGACTGAATTGGTGCCTCCTTGTCATAGTCAAGAAGATGGTCTTGACTGTGGTCTGATAAAGATGAAGAGGTGGGGATTCGGGATCTTTGTGCCACGATGCTGGTGGGAGTAGCCCTAAACAACACATGACTGAACTTGGCTTTTTGGGAGTGTAATTTAGAGTAGCCCTCAGGATGTTCTAAACCGGCACCGTCAAGCTGGTGGCCTGCAGGCCAAATCTCACCTCTAGCATACCCCATCCAGCCTCCTGCCTTTTCCTCAGAGGAGGAAGGGAAGAGCTGTGTGTCTAACAGATGAATATTTCCTCCTGTGATAACCAACATTTCTGCATCACTCTGAATTGAGAGAGAGCTTCCAATGTCAAGGTCCGGCCCCTCTGGCTGTCAGCCTTGGCCCACCTTGTCAGTAGAAGATATTTTAGAGCTCAGCAGTAGTCCAGTATCAGGACAACATAAAGGCCGCATTTCCCTGCCTGGCTGTAGCTGAGGAAATAGGCACAGTCTTTAGCACTGGCACACAATTTCACAGACCAATTACGTGGTGCCTCAAGGGAATATGACTAGTGAGTGTGATGTTTGCTATTTGGCGTATCTGTCAAAGTCCTATAGATATTTCTTGGCATTTGTCCAGTTGCCTCCTTAATGTCTTATGACATGTGTTCCCGAAGAGGCTGGATTTTGTGTTTATGTATCTCTGGCCAGAAAATGAGCACCAAAGCAGATATTCCAAACCTGAGTTTATTAAGCAGTGCAAGCCAAAAATACTTCAGAAATAATTTCATTTCCATGCCTTATTTTCTCTACAGTTTCTCTTTTATGACAAACAGTGGTTACTTTAAGCAGGTGCAGAACTGCCAAGGGACCGAGAGGGCTGCAGTCCCTCGTTAACACACCCAGTGCATCAGACACTTTAGCTACATCTATGGTAATGAATGTAATGTGCGCAGGAATGTTCTGAGATACTGATGCCAGCTGGCAAAGAATGTCCTATGCCTATGCTGGTTTATTCTGTTAGCTTCCAAAACAGGGTGCTGCATGCAAACTGCTTATTGAGAATAAGCAAAGCCTAGGAATAATTTGGGAAAGTGCTGCGTGGCGTGGGCCAAATGCCAGATGCCATTCTAGCAATTGAGTTTCAGTGCCCTTGGAATTTACCAAGTACCTTGGGATTTATTAGTGGAGACAAAGTTTTCAGGGAAGAGTTTGCAATGTTTCACAGCTTGTCATCTTCACCATCCCAATGGTGCTGCCTCCAGCTCTACCAGTAAAAGCTGATCTCAATTAAAGGTCAGTGCTGTGGCCATGTAAATCCACAGACCTGCACTGCATAAAGCACTTTGCGTTCCCGTATTATCTCTATTCTTCAGAATCTCCAAACAATATCAATCTAGAAACAGGAAGTCCCTGCTTGTGGTTTGTCCTACATTACATGAGGGATAAGTGTTCTTAATGCACAAGTGACAGCATTATCAGCATCAAGTTTAGTTTACCTTAACATGCTCATAGTCACAGACTTTTTCCATGAGAAAAACTTATATTAAGCAAGTATGCCTTGGTCACAAGAGTCAGTCTGGTTTGTGTATTTTGAAGATACAAGTGTGTGTTGCAAACATACAAAGTAGTTGCTTTCATGCAGATAAATTGATTCAATTCCCTTGAAAGGGCTTTTCAGTCTTCATGTTAAGTGAGCTCCGTGCATAAGGAGTCCCTTTGAATGAATAGCTAGAGTCAGAAAATCAAAATGAGGTTATTATGGCTTCATTAACAGGATGTTTTTGATTGTCTGTGCCGAGGGTATTTTCTGAACAAGTGGGTGCGTTCTAGGCCCATGTGTTAAGCAGACCTACCTGCTTTCTATTCTGATTCCATCAGCGTAGTTACAGTTTAAGAGGCCATTGTACAAAGCAAGGGAATTAAAGAGGTTGCAGGCCATTTTAACCATTTTATTATTCCTTCAAATACAGGAAGCAAGCACTTCAGTTAGTACAATTTGATTTATCTCTTTCATGTTCCTGCCAAACTGCATTGAAACTCTTTTATGACTTCTGCACCCCAGAGCCCAATGGGTGTAAGACTTGCAAGTCTAAGGTCTTATTTCCTAACACAGGGTCTTGGGTCAGATTCATTTTAGCATAAAAGCATTCTTCAGCATTTTTAATTGGCTAAAGCAAGGTACTGTCCGCCAAGCCGATCACATGCTGTTCCTGACCATTGCTAATTCACTGGGTAGCTGTGGATCTATCGCACAAGGACTGATGAGCCCAAGACCATAGCCATCAGCAAAGTAGGCTGTGGGTGAGGGCAGCAGACCATTGAGAGCAGAAAATAGTGACATTCCAGACATTTACTTTGCAATGCCTTTTGCCAGCCCCAGAAAGTCAGGTTAATTCCTGATGCCAGCAGTAGGATCAGATGATGTTTAACGTACTGATGCTGCATGGAGTACGCCTTCCCAACAGCACCTGTAATTACTGTCCTCCCTCTCTAGAGTCCATTCCTCCACCAGCTGTAGGAGCAGCTCACTCACTACAGCTCCCAGGCCTAACTCCGCACAGCCCACTCTCTCCCCCTCCCATGCCTGCAGCAACCCTACTGCTCACTCTTGAAGCAACAAAACTAGAATCATAGAATGGTTTGGGTTGGAAGGGACCTTAAAGATCATCTAGTTCCAACCCCCCTGCCATGGGCAGCGACACCTCCCACTAGACCAGGTTGCTCAAAGCCTCATCCAGCCTGGCCTTGAACACTTCCAGGGAAGGGGCATCCACAACCTCCCTGGGCAACCTGTTCCAGTGCCTCACCACCCTCACAGTAAAGAATTTCTTCCTGATATCCAATCTAAATCTACCTTCCTTCAGTTTGAAACTGTTACCCTGTGTCCTATCACTACACTCCCTGATCAAGAGTTCCCCCCATCCTTCCTGTAGGCCCCCTTTAGGTACTGGAAGGCTGCTATAAGGTCTCCTCAGAGCCTTCTCTTCTCCAGGCTGAACAACCCCAGCTCTCTCAGCCTGTCCTCATAGCATAGGTGCTCCAGCCCTTCGATCATCTTTGTGATAAAATAGAAAATAATAAAATAATAAATAAAAAAGTAAATAAAAATAATAAAATAAATAATGGCATTCTTAAGTCCTGCCAATGGAAGTAATGGCATTTCTGAGAAACTGCCTCCCTGCCAGGAGGCAACAATACATGCATGCTCCTTGCCATGTAATGGCAAAGCAACCACTTAGTAGTTGCTTTCATATCCATTTCACTGTTTCACACTGCCCTGTATTTGGATGTTTACAGACTTATTCTTCAAAAAATACTTAAGAAACACAGGGATCACTCGTTTTGTACATTGTATATTATGAGTGCTGTGGCCAGTTTTACTATTTGCGCAAGGGAAACCAAACGACGGTGCTGTTGTTCCACCTTGCTGTATTGAAGGTGACTAGATGGAGCTACTGAGTCTCATTCTCAGCATCTCATCTTATTCCTCTTTTCTGGCATACTTCCTCCTGTGATTGCCAATTTCTTACCCTCCTAATATGAAGGGATTAAAAAGAAAAATTATTAACAGTGATGGTTTCCCGGAATGTTTGATTAATAACTATCTTTGTATAAAAGAAAACACTGTGACAAAAAATAAAACAGAGACACTGTAGCTTTTTATATCCTATCACTTTGCGGGTAGTTTGGGATGAGTTTCAGATCCATGCTCTGAGCACTGAAACAGTTAAATGCCTAAAATGGTACAAGTCGGTTTCAGGTTGTTCAGACTGAATTTAGTCTGCAGTGATTATTAGGTATGCTTGCCAAAAACCTTGCTTTGCCCTCCAAACTCATGCATCCCATTATACCTGCAGTCTGTAACTACTCTTTCTAAAGCCAGGAAGGTAGAAATTGCCCCTGACAAATGGTGACAGATCGTCCCCATGAGGTGATCAAGAACTCCGACTGGTATCGGTCTTTCACAGCACTGAGAGGCAAAAATTGTTCACAGCTCCCGAGCCCTGTCTCAGCTCCCCTGGACAAAAGGAACTGCAGGATGAAGTGTGCTTTTTTGCATTTATCTATTGTTTCAATTTACAAGAAAAGTCCCTTTTCACTGCTCAGGCCATTTCCACAAAAACTGAAAATGACGCTTTATCAAGATAGATCTGTCAAGCAGAAAAAATGCAGTGTAATAACAGACAGCAAGAACTACATTTAATTACATAGACATATCATAATCTGAAGCAAAAATCAAAGCTGCCTAGTGAAGAAGTCTAACTGCTTTGCTTACTAAAGACTGAAAAATGTCCATAAGATATTAAATAGGATCTTGATGGCTTTTCTGAAATAGACAACGGTCCACAGAGAACAGAATTATAACTACCAGGCTCACTGTACATCAAAATTTAGTGACAGTCTGGGGGCAATGATTTTTTTGAAGGCAGTGACTGGGATCTGTGGTGAAGTGGTGATGACTCAGGGTTTTTTCAAATCCTGCCTGCTATCAGGTGGGTAATAAACAATCACCTTTTCTTTTGGTTAGTAGGAAAAATATTTCCAGTCAGTAAGTAGATGGGGTTTTTGGAGGATGGATGATAAAGCACATACAGAGCAGAAAGCTTTCAAGAAAATGGGAAGTTACTATCCAAGGAAGAAGTAGAAAATGAGAAGAAACTATTTTTAATCCATATGAAACCAAGAGGCTTTTGTATGCCTGAGTTATTATTGAAATCTGGCTGGATGTGATTACAGGGAGCTGTTGTTTCATGAATGATTTTTAATCTTGTTGGCAGAGTCAGACAGGGTGTAAATTTGCAAGTCAATTTGTATGCAGATCACCCTCCTGCCTTGGTATTGATTTGAAAGATGCAGGATGAACATTCCCCGCTTTATAAGGAAAGCATCTGAAAAGGAAAAAAGATGCTCCGAGTCCCAAGAGCTTTTGTTAAACGCTGCTGGATGGCACTATCAGCAGTGTCACAGGAGACATTGGATGTCATTCACAGAACTGGAAGAAACTGTATGCAGCATGCTTCACCTTAAAAGTAGAGGTGCCGACATGTGGTATGATGGTTATGGATTTACAGAGTAAGGACACTAGACTAACCCGTTTGTTTTTCACCTTTGAGGGCACTGGTTTGTCCCACAGTGCCTGTCACACTGTTATGACCCAAACAAATCCTCTTTCTGAGATCCCTTTTAGCCACTTCATCTAGCACCTCCTCTTTTAAAACCTCTGCATAATCTCACACAAATATAGCCTCTCAATGACTCAGAGTGCAATGACAGAGGCGGAGTTTGCTGGCAAAGCCAAAATGCACTGGCTGATCTCATCGAACCAACAATATCGGAGCAGTAGAACTGGGTAGTTCAGGGCAGGAATATAGCTCGTGGGAGAAGCGTCAGGGAGATGGTGACTTTCCTGATGGCTACCCTCAACCAGATTTTAATAACCCTTTACTTTTGTAAACAGTATAATTGTCACAGATGTTCTGTAAAAAATGGGAAGTAAAGAAGAACTGTAGTTCTGGTAAATTTGCCGTGCTCACATCCAGGTTCTGCTGTTTTACTCCCCATTTCCAAGGCTGCTGCATAGTGTGCATGGCAGTGGGACCTTGCATCAGTTTAAGAGCTCAGGTCTCCACAGTGCTACTCCACCAAAGCAAATGGAGCTGTACAGGTGCAAACAACTCAGTATCTGAACTACATTTCTGCATAACCAATTTCCAAACATATATCACTAAATTCAGAATATCTTGATCCCTACTCCAAACCGGGACAGGTTAATCCTGTCTACAAGTTTAATAAAATGACTAAAAATATAGAAACTGGGGATTTTGCCATCTGTGTAACCAGGCCAAAGGCACAATGAACATCAAACTAACACAAAGGACTAAAGTAAAATAATGGAAACTGCAAGTATACATTTCATGCAAAATGCACATTTTATGCATGAGGTGCCAAAGAAAACTCTAGTGGAGAGGCAAATATTAAGTTCTCATGCAATGAACTGGGTAAAGGAGGCCAGTCCACTGGCTCTAGTTATTTTTTGTCACAGCTTCACAAAAAGAAATAAACCTAGTGAAAATTCAGATGGCACATTTAAAAGAGGTATAAGAACTTTAGTTTTAACCCAGAACACAAGGGGAAGTCACAGGCACTGAATATTATTCCAGTTGTGTAGTATTCAAAAAGAATCAGATATTTACGCAAACAGTAAAGTCATCATCTCTTACATTAGATTAGATATGATATGATAAGGAATACTAATGCTTTCACTGCTGAAGATCCAGATTCACTACTACAGATCCAGTAAATTTAAGCTGCTGAGTTTACGGCAGAATGCAAGGATGGTAGTCTATACCCTCTCAGCCCTTTTGGAGCAGAATAAATCATAGTAGAGGTTGCAAGACAGCTGCCAATAAACAACTGCTTGAACTGAGAAAGGAAATTAAGATAATGTGTGAGCACCTTTTTTAACGTCCTTATCACTGAATCATTTTATCCCTTGAGTGAATCTTTCATGCCAAAGTAAACTCTGAAGAAGCTCACATGTCTACCAGTGTGTCCTATCAGATACTTTTAAGGATATATCATACAGACTTGCTAAAATCAAGGAGAGTTCTTTCCCTCCACTTTGGATTTGAGATTTGAGAGTGAAAGTGCACAATTGTCTGCACTGTTGATGGACAGGATGATTACTTTTTCTGCTGATGCAGCTAGAACACGTGTCCTTTAGCACACCCCACACTTTAGCCCAGTCCAGCTCGCCTACTGGTCTCTCACAAAGCGCTGGGTTCTCAGGCTCTCCATGCACAATGCAGGTGCAAGACTCGAAGTATTAACAAACTGTTCTACCTTACCAGCAGATACAGTATTGAAGCAGGTGGATAATTGGTCTTTCTGAATCTGGTAGTAAAACAAAACCCAGGCTGTTCTCAGGTGGCAGGAGGGAGGACTTCTAGTTAGACATTTATCAGGATCGACAGGACAGTTGTTAGATCCTTAGCGATCCTGATGCACCTCATTATGCCAAGAATAATCTGCTGCTCTTTCCCGCACAATGAATTTTGGGTAGTTACTTTTTTAAGTTTATTGTTCAACTGGGAAGAGACGATTAGTTGTGCTTATCCTCAGAAAATTGTCCTTTTAAATGAGCCTATTGACTCCACAATTATCTCTGGAAGGCCAAGCACTCACCCTCCATATATAATTTTCAAGATATTCAATGGCAATAGAAATTCTTTGCATGAAGCTGTGACTGACTCTAGAGATTTGTCTCAGTCACTGAAGCTGATTCATTGATCTACCATCTGATATGCAATGTAAAATGAAGAAATAATGCCATTTTAATGGTTTTTAAACCATTAAAAATATGTGGTGGGGGTTTCTCCACTACCTCTCTCCCAACAATTTGCAAAAGCTTTCTGTGATTTCGGGGCCCCTAAATGTTTCGGCTCTAAACTGTTCCTTCTCAGCTGCAAATCTGCTTGGAATATTTAACAGACACTGAGGTAGGAACTTTAGGGATATTGATAGTACCTCTAGAAATTATCCTTGACTTTACACATGCTCCCCTCAGAGATACATTGTTTGACATGGATACAGGCTTCCATAATTCAATATGACACACCAAATCAATCCACGTAGCCTTCACAGTCACATTAACATTCTAATTCTCAACAGTGCTAACAAGTCACCTTTAGGGGTGCCAATTAATTAAACTCTTTTAAACTTTCCCCCCTCACTATTTCCACGGGTAAAATTCAGTTCTTTCAATAGATGTTATCCTTCAGATGACCCAAACCATGGGTGACAGTCAGTCTCATTCTCTGTACAAATTGTATGAAGCCTCATACAAAAGCTTAGATTTGATACAGAGACTGGCAGAAAAGGGTTTGGGTTATAACAGCAATGAAAGCAAGCGAGAGAAAAAAAGTAAAGAAGCAAGAAAAATTTCTCCAAGCAAGATCTTTTGAAGTTTGTTTTCAAATAAATAAACATTATTAAAGGGGAGACAGAAAAATGTAGAATCTTGCTTAGTAGAATAACATACTATGACTATATATTGTATATGGTTAAGAGTCAAATCCTAGTATTCTTACCCATGCTAAATACTGTTTCTCTCAAAGGTGTGCCTTGGAAATCGTGACAAGTAAGAGTGGCTGGTCCTGGCCTTTAATTGTATTCATGTGCTGTGAGCGCATTAGAGGGAAAAAATGTACAGTCTTGCTGTTCTGTGGTTCTGTGCTCCCTTTCCCGTGAAAGGTTTGGTCCAGATGGTCCCATCCTGGGCTGTTCTATGTTCTATGCTTCCATGGTTCTATGATTCTGTTCCTTTTTCCTTCATTCTCTTTTGCTACAGAAAAAGTAGTTCTTGCGCACAAGTTATGAATCCATTATGCTTCAAAACAGTTTGTTTGAACACGTTAGAAATACTATCATGAATCTGCTATAAATGGGAGAGATGCAGCTAGTTTCTCATATTCTGTGAGGGTCAGGAGCTTTCATTCATCCATGCCCATCTCTCTCCCCAACCCACATACCTCAGGAGTGAGCACCATTGTTTAAACACTAATGTTTTACATTCCCAGCATAGTTGTTCTGCCATGAGGCAGCCAGTGGTAAGTAAATGTATATTTAAATAAATGCTTTTAAGACAGAAGACAAGACAGAAGACCACTTGGGAAGAATATAAATCTTTCTCCCAAGCATTGTAAATTCACATACATGTCAATATTTCTAATGAAGAAAATGGAAAGAACCTAGCATATACTTGAACTACTACAGGCCTACTCTGTTCTCACAAATCAGCCCTGATCTGAGTCTGGGATTGTTCTGTGCGTGCTTAAGTAGCTATTTTCCATGTGGATTACATTAGAATCGTTAAGTTAGCAGTAGATATGTAAGTCAAAACCTTGCCTCCATTCCTACTAGGTGAAGAAATAGACTGGGATTTTTTGGAAGGATAGAATGAGCATGGGTCATGAGAAAATATGGACTTTATCTTTCACAAGTGTTAAATTATACTAGGGTTCATAGCTCATGGGTTAGACTTCACTGTCTTCTAGATGACTATGGGTTGAGCAGTCTCATGGGATTTGCATAAGGATTGGCTTAATATCCCGAGAGCATAAAGCTGTTTGTCTGTTCACGGGCAATTATTTCTTTATATGCAGATTTGCCATAGTTCCTTCACTCAAATACTTACCTGCTATCAATTTTGAAGTCCTTAACTCTTCTACTGAGACTGCCAACAAGGCAGATGCATAGAGTGGTTTTGTAATGTTGATGTTCACTGAAACCAGTTCATCAGTAAGATCTTGTAACCAGCACAGGTCACCAAGTCACAGAAATCTGTGCAGTTTCACCAAAAATCTTCTATTAGTGAGTAGGTTTTTGCACCTCTCTTTGCACCTTAAATTTTCCTCTGTGTAAAATGAGGGGTTTCAATTTTTTGGGTTCTGAGCTCATTAACACTGGAAAAATGTTAATTTTATTAATACATCTCTTTCCCTTTCACCTTTACTAATTCATATGTCAGACCTCAGGAAAATAAGTCACAAAAATATCAAACATAGAGAAAAACATCCTCATGGACCACTTGCAAAAAACATTTGGTGAAAGCCATCTTATTGTGTCAATAGTCCTGTATTGATTTTAAGTTAGACAGGAAGAAAAAGAATCAGGTGAGTGTATGAAAATAAAGCACATCCTGACCTAATGGAATTACTTTCCCAGTTCCATTTTTCAGGATTCCTTGTTGTCTGTACAACTGTTTGTATGAGCTTCATATGTAGTTCATCATTTATCCCAATAATTCTGTTCTGCTGTGTATGTTTTCCTCCTTTTCACTCACCAGCACTCATCTTCTTTCCAAACACAAGCAAATGATACATTGAGACGTAGCAACAAATTGAACTTAATCATTTTAGCTGTGTCCTGTAAACCATGATCCAGCAAAATTAAGTCAGTCATTTTCAGGTAGAATATTATACCTCTGTGAAGTGATGCATCAGCAAAATCTCAATCAGCCTTGAAAACAGTTACCAAAGCAAAAGCTATTCTAGTAGCAAAAAGATGAAGCAATTATTAATTTTATCTGTCCCTAATTTGTTTTAATGACTGCATTAGAGTCACATTAAAAGCTCAGACTTCAGACTATCATAACCAGACAATGCAGATAGAAGTTTGTGATAAATGTCATATGGGTAATTAAGTTTATGCATGAATAATTTGTTATGTTATCTGGGGGCAATGTGACATTTTTTGGATGACATGTAAAATTAAGTCCTGGACATCTCACAGTTCTACTCAAATATAGTTAGATGTGGTCTTTAGGCAAGCTTCTGACAGTTCCTTCCCTCATGGCTTCCTAAGCTTTTTTGGTAATTTCGTCTGGCTGCAGAATTGTTCTGCAGATTCCAGCCATCACCTTCCATGACTGCGTGGTGCTGAAAACAGAGCAGAAGGTCCTTTTGCAGATAAGTGAGTATTTTGGGGGGTGGGTGGTGTTTTTCTGTGGGTGTTTTATGCAGGGCTTCTTTTTGATCTCAGGTGTTCCAGCTTTAACTCTTCTGGCTAGAGAAGAATATCTTGTCCTATCCACTTTCCCAAGCGAGATCAGACACCTAATTTGTAAAGTGTTTAAGTATTATCTTTGTAAATGAAATGTAAATGTAAACGATGTGTTTGTCTGAGGCTGAATGACTCTCAGGCTAGTTTTGTCTTAATGACTAGTGATATTCTTTGTTTTACTTAATGAGCTACACTGGAGAGTTTCATTCAGTATGACTAAAGGTAGCTGAGTCATGTCCTCACTCTGCATGCATGTTCAGCAGACAGATAGATATACAGTAGCTGTTTGTGATTCCACAGCTTGTATCACTGTGTTAAAATTCCTATTTAACGGAAAGAAAATTGATATCGACCTGTATTAGCTTGATTGCATGTCAGGTTCTGCACTCAGTTTGAATTATTAGGAAATAGCCAAGGAAAATTGATTGTATTTTAAAGGTCCTGTGAAAAGTTTGAGAGCTGTGCATTAGGAAATGGTGTTAAGCAAATGAGAACTAATTGTTTTCAGCACCCCTTCAAAGCGCATTAATTTTCTCTGAATGGGAACAATAAACAAAAGTTTCAAAGTGCTGTTTGCTGCTGTGTAGGATTCACAGCAAGACACAATACAGTATTTCCAGCACTCAGAGATTCATCTTTGCTACACTGCAGATCTCAGGACCAAAGATACTGGTAGTGATGTATCACAAAGCTAGTCATGAGCCAGACATGAGCACACCCACCAACTTTGGGTTTTAATACTGAAAAAGTCACAGTTGGAAAGTCAATGTGGGAGTCTCCAGTTGTGAATTACAAAAGAACAAAACCCTTCTGCCACCCTCCAGCACTGAGCCCTGGGTGTCCTGGCAGAGCCAGGCAAATGCCGAGCCTTGCCGCAGCTGCGGGTGCTGGAGGACCTGAAGGCTGCCATGCACCACTCTAGTGCTGGGAGGACATGTTCCAGGCTGGTAGCAGTGCACTGGGCCAGCACTGGCGCTCCCTCAATGAAGAAAAAAAAAAAACACCAGGCAGAGTACCATAGCGGCACCAAGAATGGGAATTTTTAATTTACCTGAGCCTGAAATGGGTGACTGATGAGGTTCCTGTCTACATTTTCCAGAGGCAGTCCTGTAATTCCATCAACTCTATCCAGTTACAGTGACCAGCTTCTGACATGGGGCTTGTGCACAAGTTGGCCTTTGATTAGGGAAGCGCCTGCCTTGGATTTCACTTCTAACATCAGCATTAACACTCATGTTCATATAAAGACTTGGCATCATTTCTAATGATGATATGTCCCAGAATCAAAATTTCTCAAAATGCTGTTACCAGGTTAGCCAAGTGTTTGGCGTTATGGAAGCTCACTTCCAGAACTGCCACCTTTTGGAGGGAATGTGAGCTCGTTACATGTGCAGCTCTGCACTGAAAGGGGTATGAAGAAAATCTGTGCAAGAGAGCTGCCGACAAGCTACCAGTGTGAGCTAAAATACTTTCTGGAGCTGCTCCATGTATAGAAGACATTTTGTGCTTTGCAGTGCCTCTGTGAGAATACCACACATGAGAACATAGCGGAGGTGAAGATTACATTCATTTTAGTGGGATCGTTAGTAGAATTTTGAAATTTCTAAGATGTTAAGGCAAAGAGAAGGAAAGCTACAAAGTAGTCATCCAAAATAGGCATGTTTCCCCAGCCTTGTCATGGTTAGTCTTTTTCTCTACCGTTGTATTTTCATCCTGCCTTTGCACAAGGTTGAAGTTTCTTTCTTGTCCCACACAGGAATCTGTACAGAGACCTGTGCTGCTGAAAGTATTTCTAAATGATCTAATAAAGAAGGTAAATAGTGAGGAGACAAAGTCTGCAGAAAATACAAAATTATTCAAGAGGAGGCCAGACAATGAAGATTGTAGAAGGGTCTTGTGATACTAAGCAACTGGATTATAAAACAGCAAATTGAATTAAATGTAAGAAAATGCAAAGTAATGTGTAAGGAGAAATGAATGCACAATGTCCATCTCTAAATTATCATTTTTCTTAACACTTAAGAAAGAGAAACTGGAGGTTTTGTGGATAGACCTCTGAAAATATCAGCTTCATGCCCAGCAACAGTTTAAAATAACGTTATGAAATAGAATTAAATATAAAAAATTGAATAGAATATTATGACTTATGTATTAAGAAAGCATAGAGAGAAGAAATTAATATTGTTACACCAGTGTGTAAATCCATTTACACCCACGCCTTGAGTGCACTTTTGATCACCATATCTTGAATAGGCTGTAACACAGCTAAAACAGTACAGAGAACAGCAAGGATGCCTGGAGTTATTGAAAGGCTTGCATATATTTAATAATAGAACTCCTCACCTTGGAGAACAGATGACACAAAAATGGCAAGATCAGAAGGTGAAATATTGTTCTGTACTGGCTACACTCTCATACTCATTCCTCACTTCAGGTTCCACTGTTGGCCATTTTCAGGGGCAGTGAGCTTAGTGAGCTGGTAAGACTTTGCCCTGTCCTGGTATTAAGTTCTTATGGTCTCTTATTATTTTACCCTTTTCCCTGTCTCAAGACTAATTAAAATTGGCTATAACAGCTTACAGCTCCTGGCAAACTGGGGCAGATTCTTAAGTATTCGGAGGCATCCAAATTCTGGATATTTCTGTAAATGCCATCATGTTTTCCTCTCCCACATGCAAGAAAAAGAAGTAAGTCCTTCTTGGTTTTTGTTCTGTCTACGTTGCTATTCATGCCAAGAGACAAAAACTTGTCTGGTCAGAAAAACTGTCCCTCAAACTACAGCTAGATGTCATTCACCAAAACCTTGAGGAATATCTCATATTCATTCGGAGGTATATATCAGAGGAATGCAAATTTCTTATCACTGTTTCCTTGCATTTGCCAAGAGGCAGCATGTCAAATAAATTATTTAGACTGGCTGAGGCACCGCAGGAAAACAAAGCCATCAGTCATCTCAGCTACATTATTGATCACCAATAGCAAGATACTTGCTGAGACAAATGGTTCTGTTATTATACTAGTGAATTTTAGTCTACCCTGACTAAATAAATCGTATTGAACTGTTTGTTGTTTTAAGATGTCCAAACATTTCTGTAATAATTTTTACCTTTCATTCTGTCACGCCATCTATAGAATCTCTCTATATATGTGTTTTTTGTTTGCCTACAGTCTTTCTCTAAGTACAGCTATGTACTTACTTAACTTAAAAAGTTGGGTAAGGAATTTCATGTCTGTATGCATATTTTTTATATCCAGATCTTCTTATTCATTTGGATGCAGAGGAAAATGTGAACAAGGTGATTATGTAAGTGGAGCATTCCATCAGCTCTCAATACAAATGTTTTTCTGCTATCTTATAGTAATGGAGCTTGTCGGTTTCTTGTGTCTGGTGTTATGATATTATTATTTTTACATATGGCTTGTTCTCCATTATCAACATGTAATTATTATAACAGCAGTGCCCAGAGGTTCTCAGTAGACCTATTTCATAGAAATGCTTCAGTATCTCAGAAATATCCTCCTTCCTCTCACATTCCTTGCAGTATCTCAGAATTTGACAGACCTATGCAGACTGCTGTGTGCTCCTCTGTCAGCTGCCTGGGTCATGCTCTGGGGGAAGACACCTCTCCACAGTGAATCTAACCAGTTCTAAAGATACGGGGAGGAACACTTGATCCTGAGCCTCTGAAGTGTCAAATGCTGTTTGCAAGATGCTGTGCTGTCACAGTAATCAAGAGACAATTTCTCAGCACCTTGTGGATGTGTGGAAGAAAAATTTGCAGCGAAAGCATGGGCTGAGAATGGCTCTCGTGAATCCAAAACCCCTGAGCTTCCCACATGATTTTTTTTCCAAGACTTTTATAAACTGTGGGACTGATCTTCACCAGAATTTTTTATTTCATGTTAAATCTTGCCAGTTAACTTGGGGTAAATAAGTATTTTAAAGGATTAATTTAGGCATTCTACAGACATTTCATCAAAACTAAAGACATATGTGGGCTAATTTTAAAGTATGGACAGTAAGTTTCAAATAACACATTCCTAGGAGGAAAGTGATCTAAGAATGGAAGTGAATATAAGTGACATAAGAAAATATGCTGGGTGGAAGACAAGAACAACAAAAACATTTCTAGAATGACAGTTTGCAAAATGTGAAGGTGGTTGAAGAAATGCTGATTCTATAGCTGAAAGCATCATCTGTGACTTGCTGACTTTTTATTGAACAGAAAACTGAAAACAAGATTTCCCTTACAGGTAGAAATACATGCCAGAGTCTTTGGAGCTTTACAGAAGTATAGACAGACAGTGAAGGCAACCAAAAAACCCCTCAGTATTGTTTGGGGTCTTGAAAGCTGCGATCACCTCAGGGACATGCTGTTGTGCACCTTGCTGGTGGGAACGAGTAGTCACAAATAGTACAGGTGTCACAAGAATCCACACTGTAATCAAATGAGATTGCCACCTTGGGTGGCCATATATAAATGGCAAAACTAGAAGCACTGGGTCCAAAATCCCTAGCAGTGAAAAACAGAAGTGGATTACAGCCAGTAAAGACTGGGAACACCAAGCCCCAGGACATGGCACAACCACAATTAAGGGTCTTACAACCATCTGACGCCATAACACTTGCTGCTTTGGGGGACGCTCCCTGAGCATTTCTGAGCCTAATTATATATTGTAGTTTAGAAGGTTTAACTATATGCCTGACATTCCATGTCGTGCTTATAATCACTGTTTTGTTAAACTTGGCTGAAGAAGGAAGATGTAGAGGTCTGAAGGCCTCTTGTAGGAGCCAGCTGCCATATAACTTAGGAACTCACCGTAGCAATGCTAATCAATCACAGTTTGGGCTCTTGATAAAGCAGGTGCTGTTCAAAACTACGGTTTCTAAGAACGGAAAGCTGATGTTAGGATCTTTTTTTCATTAAATCCCGTATGCAGCAAAACTTAGCTACGTGGTGGTCTGAATTGGTAGGAAATGCCATAATCAAGAGTTTTTTGCCCTCTCAACTGATTATACATATATCAGCCTGGATTGTTACTATTGAGAGTCAGTAGCTGTCAATCATGGTGGTTTTGTGGAGCTAGAAGTGTAAAAACAGCTGAAAACATATTTGTTCGAAACTCAGGAGATGAGTCTCTGAAACTAGAAATACAAGGCGAATACTAATACAAAGCACATTTTAGACCTTGAAAGACTTCAGAAAGGTAATGAATGCTATTGTGATGTTAAAAACTGGTTTCTGTACATTTTAACAGAATTTTGAGTTTTCTTAGGACTCTAAATTCTCTTTTACATATCAAAATGAAGGAGCACAGCTATAGCTGTTATCTGATTTTAATTTGTTCAAAACAGATTATACACTCTTATCCTGTAGGTGACACAGCTTGAGCAGTTCCTTCTTCTTTCTCCTCATTAGAAATCCCTATGGAAAGCAGTGACATTGCTACAAACAAAAGAAAACCCTTGCCTGAAAATCTCTCCAGGTTTCCTTTCAAGAGCTAACATTTCTCCGTCTAAAACATCCTCAGTGGCCTTTTAGCACTCTTGAATTCAATGACTAAATTCCCATTGATTTCAGTGAACCTAGTGCTGCTAATTGATATTACTGAAAGATGTGTCCTGTATCTGGAACACTGGTTCTTGTTCCTGCTATTATTGCTTGTAACATTCACTTTCAAATAACTTAAAGAAAAAAAATCCTTTTTAATGAAACTGAAAACAAACACAGAACTAAAAAAAGCAACAATAAGGTTTCTGATTAAAGGGCTATGTTCAAATGTGACTAACATAAGGAGTTACCAACTTCCACATGGGAGTCTCAGACTCCTGTGTGGGTTTGTTATCATTCTTGTTACTATACCCATCCTACAGACGACACTAAAATAGATTGGGGATCTGACTGGCATCCATCAGGCAGCTCTTTGAACAGAGCTTAGACTTTATGGTTTTCCTGTTCTGGGTATTTGCTATCCTATGCGAAAACCAGGCTCAGTTGTTATCTCTAGACCTAACCAAGCTAATGAATCATTAACCTTTTCTAAAGCTTTCTGTTCTTTGTCTTGGCCAAGCCCTCACACACATCCACCCCTCTTTTCAAGATTTGGGAAAACATAGTTGTCATATTTTCTTCTCTGTTTCTTTATCTCCATACATCTCTACACTTACAAAACAAGAATTCAGAGAGTGAAATTATCTTGACAGTTTCAAGCAACTATTTTGACCCACCTTGATGAAGTAGGTAAAAAACATGAATAGGTAGGTACTATGATCAATAGCTACCTCAGGCAAAGACGTAACAAACTATGATACCTGTTCTAATAAGAGCTCAAATGAGTAGGTGTTAAGTGCAAGCTGCAAATCCACAGATTCCCCCCTCAGATTCTTCAAAGAAGTATACACTTTCGTCTTAACCAAAAAAAATTATGCAGTCCTCCCGCCTTTTTGAACAGATTAATTTTCTATGCCATACAGCCTTATGAATTCTCAGGCTGACTAACACCCAATCTGCGAAGGATGGACATTGAAGACATTCTAGTGGACGCATTTTACAACTGGAGGGGCTTGCTGAGAACCTTCTGCCAAATCACCAGCCCAAGTGATACTGCCTACTAGCTGGCTTCCACTTTCTTCCAGAAGCAGGTAAACTGCTTCAGTATTACATGGAAACAGGCTTTGAATTGCTTTGAGAACTTCTGGGATACAGAAAGGTGACCAACATTTGAAATTGTATTAGTATAGGTTACCTAATTTACAGATGATAGACAATGGATAAATCTAATCTAAACATCGATTTGGGAAGCTGACCTATGTTGTCCTTTTATAGATAAACCTCCAGGGATGAAGGGACACTCTTTTCAAATTGTATTAGCATAAACAGATATACTACTTTATGTTTCTCATCACCCTGGAGCAGAGCTGCATTCTGCTCCTAGCATTGCTCTCCTAAAGGACATGAAAATTATCAGAAGAAGTGGTTTATGTCTACAGAAATCAACCATAATAATGCCCATAGAGTCACATTCATCCCCATTTCCTTATTTATATTTGCTAGCACCTTTCAAAAAGTGATGGACAAATTGGCTTAGCAATCACCATCCCTGCTTGGTGTGTCATGATGGAGGCTGACAGCTGAAGTGATTTAGCTTTTGTTACAGCATAAAGACATTCCTTTTTTCCCTTTTCCTTCCAGGGAATAATAGACCTTGTCATAAGCTATTACAAACGCTGCTTAAAAAGCAAACAAAAAAAATAGCTCCCCCTCTCCCTTCTCCTTTGGCACAAACACAAACCAATATTTACAGGTCACACACATCTTGGAGGGCATTTCTTCTGCATCTCACAAGCTCATACAGACAATAATTAAGCTCTCTGATGTAAATCTAGCACCCAGGAAAAGAAAGCATGATGCTGTCAGGTGGGATCTTTTTCAGAGAAAACCAAACTTGTCTGATTTTGCTGTGATTGTACTGCTTTCTCCCTGTTTATCCTCAGTAAGACAGACAAGACAGATTGGCCATGGGTAATTTTTTTTTATTATTATTTATTTATTACTTCAGAAACTTGTGTGGCTTCCTCTCTTGTCTGTATCACTCTTTTATCTACACCTTTTCTACTTTCTGAGCCAGCCACCAGTCAACACTCTTATGTACTTTTAACTTTTATTTTTGGAATTTAATTTCCCCCTGAATTGAAAAGGGAGACCATATATTTTCTAAGGATCAGAAATGGTAAACAGTTCTCCGGTCATTTAGTCCATTACCTTCCCTAGACTGTGCTACTGCAATTTGTAAAATACTTCTCATAGGAAAATTTGGGTTGGCATCTTATGCTGCAGTTCAGGGAATTACAGGCTTCTGTGCTGAAGGGGCTTCAGGAACCCATGGACTAGGTGTTGCTACAGCTATTGCTGGATATCTAAGAACTGGATGCATCCTATTTGTTTTTAACCATACCTCCTCAAATCCTCTGTCCAATACGCTTGTTTATCCCGCTTGTTTGGTGTATTTTGTAAGTTTCTTATGTCTTTATTACTACATGAAGGCAATTACCATACTGAGATCCTGATCTGTACAATATCTAGGGTGTTCTTTACATACTATTATTAACAGTATTTTAATGCAATCAATAGAGAATAGTATTCTTAACATTGTATTCTCTCCTCTTGGTCTTATTAAATGGTATGACGATTCCAGCTTCAAATTACAAATTTACCTTGTGAAAGGAAAAGAGTTATAAAAATACAATAAAAGAAAGCTAACTCCTGAATTAATTTAAAAAAACTGCAGTAAAACCTTAGTGTTCGAAAGGAAAAGCTGGTCTGTATGTATGCACTATGACTTGTTCATAAATTCTGAGATCGTAGGTTACCTGAACCATACCTGTACAGTACTCAGCTAAGGTTGCAGAAATTGTGCTATGTATCCTCAGAAAGACAATTAAGCACTATTTGGAACTGGCTTAAACAGTTGTCATGGTACATTAGTAATTACGTACATTCTGATAGTGGAGTAGGCAGAGACAAGGTTGAGTTGTTCAGTTTTATGTTACACTTAGTCTGGTGTTGAGATGTGATATGCCATCACTAAGTAGCCTTTGCTACAGGTGTGCAATAGAACATTAACTCTCTTTAATGACCCACATCTAATAATCTTACGTGTCTACTTGACAACTTCAGTAAGAGAAAATAAAAAATCCACACAGGAATGTTCTAATGTTCTCATCTTTCATTGCAATCTTGTGATCATCATAAGAACAGACTAACACTTTACCTTTTGACCCTTGTTAGAGTCTTTGATATGAAAGCTTTTATTACAGAATTTTAGTGAAAGGTACTTTCTGCCTTCCCAGAGCAGAGCCACTGTTCATTGACAAATCTACTGACAGTCAAAACCTAGTCCTTTATATATGCATCTGTTTTCATGAAGAATCATATAATGAGTACACAGAAGCATCAAATTAATGTATACCATTGACAGTAGTGCTCAGAGCTCTTCTTCCTACCTGGTAAAGGATGGTCATGGAAAAAAAGTGGTACATGACTGGCATTTTTCTCTCCTCTATATTGCCTCTGCTTGTGAGAACTAAAATAAAAAGTAACTCACTATAATAGTTTACAATGTGCCACCAGTTTTGCAGATTTTTCCAAATGTCCCTGAAAGGGCTATTCCTATGGATGACAGTGTAGACTGTTTCCCAGTGTGTCTTGTGTATACTTGATCAACGTGAAGCACGCATTTGGCAAAATTGCCAGTTGGGAGATTAAGATACAGCTATGTTGGCAAATAGTATGGTACATTAGGAGTGGATATTGAAACAGTTGGTGCTAAAGACCTGGAATCCACACTATTCACTTCTCAGTGGTTCCATTTCAGGCTAGCTCTATCTAGTCTTGACCGTTAGCATGAGTACCCATCAGCAGCTGGAGCACAGTAGGTATTCTTCTAGAGCACATTGTCTGGTTTACCTCAGTCTGAAAGGAAGACATTTAATGAACTCTAAGATATAAACAAAAATGCACTAAGTGGAGACACCCAGGAGACATCAAAGCCTTATCCTGACCAGAACTAAAGAAACAACTTTGAGACACCCCTGGTTCTTCAATTAATACTGTCACAGTTTGTGCTTTTAACAATTACATTAATTTCCTAGAAACAATTAAAATTATGTCCTAATAGCATGGCAACTGCTTAACTCTAAATGTTGTCCCCCTTCTTGGCTTCTGGGAAAATTGCATTCTGGATAAACCCCAGTCTCTTCCAAGTCAGTTCTCATAAAGTAAGCACGACCAGGCCAAAGCAGTCTTAGAAGACAACTTGTCCATTCAGTAAGCAGTGCCCTTCCTTCAGATTTAATACAAAACAGATGCTCCTTCCAAGGCAAAGACCATTCAAACATGACAGAAAGCAAATAGCTGGAAGACATAAGTGGAATCTTACAGTATTTCACCCAAGAGTATTTTTTATTTTTCCTTGAAAGGCTGACCAATTGTAAACAGCCTATTAAAGATAGCTTCATAATAAAGATGAGCATTTGGTGAAGAACACGAATAGCTACCTCAAAGCATGATTTCTGTATTTGCGTTTTGAGGGTTTGTCTCAATATGCACCAGGGTTGACTCCAGCTCTTTTGCAGATCCTTATACAATCCCAGGTCTTGTTCACACACACGAAACTGCTGAGGTAAGTTAAGTAGTGCTTAACATTTGGTTTTCTTTGCTGAACTCATGTCAGCTAATGCCCATTATCAAAACTTTAGTGACCTCCAAGTTTTTAATAAAGCAGGTGAGCTTTCCTTGTTTTCTAGAGAGCTGCCTAGTTGAAATAGAAGTAACTGAGAAGAGAACGTGCACTGCATCCTAGCAGCACTGATACGTAAAAAGATTAAATGAAAAGAAAATGTAAACCTTGAGTCTACCAAGTACTAAGTTTGCATTTTCTCTCAAGACAAGAAGTGAAAGTCTCATTTTGCCATGGTAAACAACGCTGCACTTGTCACCGAGGGATTGCACAACCTTATATTTTCCCTGTAACCAAGAATGGCATGGTACTGTGTGATATGTAACTAAAAATTTGGGCGCAAAACTGCTTTGCTTCCATGCTAGTTAATGTTGAAGTGATACCCTGTAGTGTTCTCAGAGTTCAACGGTTCCAAATATTTTCAAGCTATCATTTTGTAGTTGTAATTGTCTTCAGTGATGGACACTTTGGGAAATCCAATTGAGATAACGGGAACATTTCTGTATTGCCTTCACTTCAGACTGTCATTTCTATTTCTCCTCTCAGATTCCTTGAGGTGATTCTTGCTCAAGAAGTTTTGCAAACTGAATTGTCTATGCTTATTTTTGAGAGCATACACATATGCTTTGTGCTTGTTTTACTTTGACCCACACACAAAAATTAGATCACAAATGATCCCTGGCATTCTAAACAAATTACTTATTGATCTATGAGTTGTTGTGTATGATTTCAGCCATTCCAACAAGCTTCAGAATAAGAAGAAAAATAATAAATTAGTGTCAGTGGTGTATAAACTGAGAAAGATGAGTTAAAGGGATTGTACTGATACTGGCTAAAACAGGAATTTAGTTTTTAGTCTAAGATACCACCACAACTTGATGATGAAGGATGAAATTACCTTGTTAAAGGAAGAGAGAAAAGGTGCAGAATGCATAGTATTGCACACCTTTAGGTGGAGTAGGAAGACAATTCCATGCAAAACCATGATGCTGAATAATTTACTAGCAGTAAAATTGTCAGAATGTTCTTAATTTCAGTTGCAGAACGTAGACTTTAACCCTGTTGTGGCTGCGCAGGTGATCAGGAATATTAACTTGTTGAGTTCTGTCTCCCTTGCTTGTCATTCCAACTTTATGTCTTGCATCGTATTGATTTACTAGTGACCTCAGCTACATCTGTGCGTTAAAACTTATCCTAATTCTGATTTCATTTTTACTGTCTCTGTGCCATTCTAACTGTAGTGGAATTCCTCAATTAAAAAAGCAACACACGGATAAGCTAGGTATTTTCAGACTTACTTTTTAGGCAGAAAATCTGAGTCCAAAATAAAGTCATTTACTTATGGTTGCAGCAAGTCAGCCTTGGAGCTAGACGATCAGCTCTATCTAGAAACAGACCAAATGGATGAGTGAGCTAGAAATGGGATTTATGGGACAGATCCTCAGCTGCAGTCAGTGGAGTTGTGACAGTTCATACAGGCTGAAAAGTGTGTGAATTTCTGCTTCTGCCACTAAACATTGCCTTGTAAATAATGAACATTCTCATGACACTAAGTCAAGTTTTAATAGAAGTTTTAATGAAAAAAACCTGCCAGGGGTATAAGTTTTTGATTCGGCTGAAGAACAGAAATAAGTCCTATACATACAAATAAACAATGAAAGTGATAGTAGGTTTGTCAGCACACTTCCCCGTGGGAGAAACATTGTGCCTGAAAAACAAAGAGAAGAGACAAAAGCAAGTACTCTTGCAAAGATATTTGCATGTTGTTATTAAACAGCCAACCTTTACATAATGAAGGGCATATTTACAGTGCTGCTCAAATTGATTGCTCTAAGGCTGCTTTATGATATTAAAATATTTATAAATAGGCTTTAATTCAGCTTCACCTCTGTCGGAAAACTCAATGGAAATCCTAATTGCCATTTCTCTGCACAGATGAAAGGCAATCATGTGTGCATATTGACATTCAACTAACACTATTCCCTAAAAGGTTCAATTGTTTAGCATGACTGCCAAATCATTAAATAAGGGCATAGGCTGATTTTATAAACAATGCTGACTGTAGTCAGAGTGTTATAGGAGACGCTTGAGTCATACTATCTAGATAGATGAAATTGCCTATACCCTCTCTAGCACAGCCAGGCTTGAGATCAAATGGAATGATAGAAATGAATTTTTAGGCCTGTCATCCAAGGTGTATTTCACAAGCCTTAGCTTCAGTAAATATAAATACGTTTGTAATTTAAACACAGTATACCCTGATGCTATTGATTAAGATGTGTTTTTGAAACATGGTTCAGGCTCAGGTCTTTCTCTTTAATTCATTGAAGCATTCTCTGCACTTACTGTAGAAAATGAATAATCATAGCTTGAGACTGATGGGCAAAGGGACACACTGACACATTCCATTTCCTCATGTGCCCAACCTTCTGTCTCTGCTGGGTATGTTTAATTTTGCCATGTTTGCTATCAAAGAACCTTTTCGTGTTTGCTACTGGGCCTGCATTTTATGGGAAGAAAAAAAGACACAGTGGAGAATTATCATAAACTACCTTTTGGGATCCAGGCAGCCAGAGAAGAAAAAAGAAATGCTGCTGTCCCCTGTGTTCTTACAAAAGGTGCATTGCCTCAGGCCAGTAATCTCTTGGGTACTCAGGGCTCCCCCAAAATTCACTTGCTAAGCTTTTTACAAAACAAACACAATATAAGCTGTTACTAGTTCTTGAGGTGATCTGTACAACAATCTTTTCTTTGTTTTATTGTGCTCTTTAAGCAGATTGATATAATTCAAAGAGATTGAAACTGTAGGATTTTGATCATTATTCAAATCAGTAAGTAGAAAATTTGCTTTAAACTTTTTAAATTCTGTTATTATTGGTGCATTCCAGCTGATTTTCTAAAGGAAGGACATTTCTTGTATATGGCATTTGTTTTTACTGGCTCAGGAGGACATGCTCAATGTACAGGCATTGATGTAAATAATTTAGAAAGCTTAATCTATAGCCATACAATTCCTTAATTATCATGTTTAATTTGTTAGAAAATTATTAATTCTACATTATTACTTATTACATAATTATTATCTTACAATTTATACCAAGCTGCATTTGAAAGGAAATTGAAATGCCGTCAAAGTCATGTTTTTATTTTTCATTTTGTTCTAAACTTAAGCAAAGCTGCTCTAGGCCTGACTTCATGCAAGTCTTTCCAAATTACCAAGAAAGGTCTCTTAGTGAAGGAAGAAAACAGCACCTGCTATTAGTGAATTGAAGAGATTCTTTTTAATCACCAGATCCTTTATCTTTCTAAAACTATTTGGTCTTCTCCTTTTTATACCCAGACTTTATTCGTGGTCTGGAAGAGGAAACATAATTTTTACCTTTGATCAAGTCTTTCCAAATTTCTCCCCTTACATGGAATCAGTAATTGAAATAAACTTTTTTTAATAATGACTTCTTCTTGGTACCACAGGTAGAGACTACAGCCATTTTGACTGAGTAAGGAAGTCAATGAAGTGGGTTTTTGGAATTTGACAATTTAGTTTTGCCAGCTCAGTGGCAGATATGTGTTAACACTCTGATAACAAACATACTACATTTTATATTAGTATTTAATATGTATGCTTTTAGTACAGCAATACATTAAGTCTTTATATAAGTTTTCATAACTTCATGATTAAATAGCAATTATTTTGATATATTTTTTAAATCTGAAAGCTTTTTAATAATTCCCTTTTACTCAGTCTGTCTTGAAGTGCTACCTTTTTTTTTTTGGCAGTAAAATCCATAGAGCTCTGGGAATAATTCATACAAAGGATGACACAGGTTTGATGTCACAGAGATATTTATCAGGTTCAATAGAGAAAAAATATCTCCTTTCACTTTCCTTGTAAAGACAATGCAAACATAGGAGAGCAAATGTTTTTTCTTTCATGTTTCTTCCATTCTCACATGTCATCATTTAGCAACATATGAGAGGGAAGTAACATACAAGGGATTTGGAATCTAGCCTGGCTGTGAAGATCTGACAGAAAAAATATTCTGTCTCCTGAAGTGAGCCAATTTGTTCTGACCTCCTTGACAGAGAGCAGATTTGGTACCCCACAGTCTCACTTTGAGTGTTACCTTCCAAGCATACCCACCCATAAGTTTACACTGACATCAGTTTTGAAATATGGTGCCCTGAGAACCATTTACAGTATTTGACAGGGTGCCACAAGCCATCTTTGCCTCTTTTTAAATTTGCAGTTCAGAGCGAGTGAGTTCTTACCACTGTCACCAAGCTGTAAAAGCCTTGCTTTGAATGACAAAAGCCTGTCACAACAGCCCATGAGTAATGTGGAAATATTCTTCCAGCTCTTACAGTACAGAAAAGAACTGGGGGTCTCAGAGCTGAGAGGGCAGCCTGTGACCCGGACAACATCTGAGGGCACTTCCGAGAAGCACCTGAAAATTCAGAGGATTAGAGATTCTTTGGAGCTTTGGAGTCTGGGTTAAAACACTTCCCTTTTTGCTAAACCTTTTTTCTCTTTTCAAGAGCGTTAGCCTTTCAAAGGCTTAAGGAAGAAGAATATTAAAATTTGCTAAGCAAGAAATTCTTTTAACATTTTCAGAGGGGAGAGTTATTTACTGATCCAAACTACTTTGAAGTCTGAAAAGATAAGCTTGAAATCTTGGTGAAGTGGCTCATGCCTGCAGTAATTGGGTGTTTCTTCCTGACTGTATCCCAGAGTTACAGAGCTACCTTGAAAACAAGTAGGAAAGAAAGTTAGCATACATATTTCAGAATATAAAGATCAGATTTGTGCCAAGGACAGGGCAAGGGCTCAGGCAGATCCTTTGCTTTTCAAGGGATAGGAGAGCGTTGGCATAATAGTGCAGCAGTAGTGAAAAAACTCTCAGTGGTAGCAGTCTGTGGCACATGGAAGGAGAAACTAGAGAATCCAGCAAAAAGGGAAAGTGTTTGTCTAAATGAAGCAGAACCACAGCATTAAACAAATGTAATCATACTTTAAAGTTGTATCCCAACAGGTACTTCTGTGTCAGGTCATAGTTGAAGGGAACAGAAGGTAACTGCTTGGTACACACCAAACTGAGTAATTACAAAAATCTGAGGGTTTTTTTCTGGTTCTTCCACTGATTCAGTCTGAGATACTAGACAAATTTTTTATTTAAGTACAGACCATTCACAGAAAGGGGCAATAGTATTGTATTTAGCTGCTACACTGGACTCTCCTGATTAACTCACAGCTTATAAAGCACTTTGAGATGGCACTCAGTTGAAAAATGTTTCAGGGAAGAAAAGGGTAAAATACATAAGACTTCAGTGTGTTTGCCCTAGATTTTCAGTAATTAAAGTTGGCAGTGTATTTACTATATAAGCATTGATAGAATTGCTCCAGCATATAATTAAAAAGAAAGGAGAAGCAACTTTGCCTGACAAATGCCTTAATAAGTCATGATTTCATTCCACACTGTGTCTGCTTTGTAATGCTTATCATTACAATGTAAGTAACTAATTGGTATCTGTGCAGAGATGTCTCTATTGGCACATTAGACATCTAGAAGAAAATATCTTATTTGCAAACAACAATAAAAATACCAATGGAAAGACTTGTTTTTAATACCATACTGAATGCAGCCTGAACAAATGAAGAGTCTTGATGTGATTTAGTGTAATGCCAACAGTGAACACAACTGTAAATTATTTTTGCAAGCTGCTCTCAGAGTCCCAAATTGCCTTTTTACTGTCTGCATTCCTAATGATGGTTGATATATCCCAGGGAAAATAAAATACTGATCTCTTTTATCTTGATTTAGTTACTGGGCTGGATTCTTTTATATATTCAAGAGCAACAAGAACAAAAAAAATATTCTGCTTTTGCAATGTAATAATGTAAATACATTCTAAGAAAAGTAGAAATCACTGTTCATGAGTAGAAAGCTTTTATAGTGGTAATTTAACCTGGCTATTATTTACACTGTAAAACTGTCCCTATGTCTGAAGCTGTGTTTACTAGAAAGATCATACAAGTTTTCTTGCCATTTTAGCTGGCTTTAAGGAAAGCAAACTGACAGAGTCACGAACTATGCTGCGCATGGAACAGAAATGGTAAAGTTTTTAGAATAGTTGTGAATTGGTAATGTTTAGGGTATTCCTTTCTGTTTCTAAACTTAGGACTTTGAAGAAATAACTGGTATCATTGAAATGGAGGCTAGAACAACCGTCGTCTGTCTGTTGATTTGCTGACCTAAAATTTTGTTCATTTACATAATGATCAGCTTCACAATATGCTGTGCCAATTGTACCTTGCAGATATATATCATAGTGTCCTAAATGTCTGGGGTGGGAGGAATGTAATGAACCTAAAATTTGCACATCATAATGTGTAGGTTTCTAGAATTTGGACTGGAATTTAATAGTAACAGCTGTGAGACTTCGGTACTGCAAACAATTTTTTTTTAAATTTATTGGTTTGCTCACATAATACAACACAATCTTGAGCTAAGATACAAGGTCTGAAGTACCAGTAGTATATCAGCACACTACTACACTGAAGCTACTTAGCCTTTCTTCTTAGTTGGTATAACTCGTGTGAATCCATTGCTGAAACAACACAGGCATACTGCCATTCAGGTCTATCTCTAGCACGTTTAGATGGTGATACGTTGCCTGATGTTGACTTGCCTTCACTACAGGTGAATGTCCCAGGAGATGTGAACGAGATGTGGATCGCACTGCATACTTACTCCTACCTGTAGGCAAGTCCTAAATATATGGCACTGTATAGCTTCATCTGCATACAGCTTCACAAATCTGACTTTGAGATTTGCTTTGAGTTGAGTGCTTGCTGGCAAGGGCTGACTTCTGGACATGGAAAAGCATAACTGTAAAACCAATAGGACCCAATCCCAAATGATGCAATAATACAGACATGACTATTCATATTAGGAATCCACTTCCACGTTTTACATAGCAGAAGCCTATCAGGTCAGTCCTGCAGCTGACCTGAACCTTTGGGTAAAGCAGAACCAGTTATAGATCACCCTCAGGCTGGGCTGCGATACCAAATAACTATCATCTTCAGATTACCTTCAGAGAACCTCTGCAAGGACCATGTGAGAAAACATGTCAGTCATCCTAAGCAAAATCTTCCTTGACTTGGAGCCCTTACTTAAAAGAAATAGACCTTTCAGATTCTATCAGGCCTTTTCTTCTTCTCTGCTAAAACAAGATCATTCTTGTTCATATATTTTCCAGTGCCTGCTCCTAAAATTTCCTAAGTAATGGGGCTTTTCACCAGAAAGAAACTTTTCTTTTAACAGATGTACTTACACAATGCACTGTGTCCCTCTTACATCTTATTGTTATTCTGACAATGTTCAGAATGTCTGCTAAGGGGATGTCACTCTCCTTTGTGATTTCAAAGGTATTTTACCATTCACTGGTGCCCTTGGCAATAAAAATCCTCCCCTCAGAAGCTGTGAGTGCAGCAGAAGTTTAGTATAAAGGAATGCAAGTATAATATATATTACATGACTCCTGAAAAAGACATTAAAAAAACCCATCAAGTTTGCAAAGTCTAACACTCCAAAGTTAGGAAATGCCAGAATTAAGGTTTCCAGTGCAATCTTTATTTAGATCCCCTCGGCATACGCCTTCATGATAGTCTTTAATTACAAGATCAAATGTTTCCCATAGGTCCCCTGCCTCATTTAGTGCCCTGATTGCATAGTACTTGCTGAATGGTAGCTATTCAATGGTGCTTTTCATCTTCACCATTTATTGCATAGTCTCCCATACTTTATTTGCTAAATGCCATCCAATACCTTCACTGAATATAGAATTAAAGGCCACTCTACTGTATTGATAATGCTGTGTCTTAGTTCTTAGCAAATACATTAATATTTATATCAGCTGTGTGAAGTATCACTGCTCCATTTTACACATGGGAAGCAAAGGCACAGGTGTGCTATTCTGAATTAGCCTTGGGTGTTCAACCTGAGAAACAAAGTGGTATTCCAGAGTATTTAATGTTTGACATCAATTTGTCTGCCACTGACATCTGCTATATTTGCTAGTAATCTGCACTTCAGCAAATCAGTCACCAAGTATTAAATTAGGTACCCTTAAAATAAGGAAGCGTCTGGAAGAGAGGGTAACTTACTTTAAGGAATAAAGGGTCAAGCCCACCTGTTAATAATCAAGTCTCCTTCCCTGTTGGAGGTAATGATCACAATCAAATGTCAGACAGTCCATGTGGATAAATTATGCCAAGAGCAGGGAAAGAAGCTTTTGCAGGAGGGAGAAAGGGAAGGAAAAGTAGGTAGAAACTCTGTACGAAGATCTTCAAGCCTATAGTGGGACAAAAAGGAGTGTTATAATAGGGATGCAATTTATGATAAAGAATCAGTAATCTTGTAAAAGTACATAAAATTATTTTTGTGTAGTGTGCATACGATGAGTAAAAGTGCAGACATATGTGCATGAGGAGCTACTGATTTTCTTCTAAAGTATTTTGGCAAAATAACATACTAGTAGCTTCAAAGAGGGAGGAGAAGAAGAGGTGCTAAAAAGCTGAGACCTCAGAAAGAAAATCAGAGCGATAAATATGATAGTGAATTGAGGATTAGTTTTTAAAACATCATTGAAATGTGTAATTGAAGAGAGGGGATAAAATGTCCTTGTTTTACATACAGTCACAGTTCAAGGATGAAGCTTGTCTGAGTTCCCGCTGGCTCAAAAAGGGGAAACGTAACCCTCATTTTTAAAAAGGGAAAAAAGGAAGACCCAGGGAACTACAGGCTGATCAGTCTCACCTCTGTGCCTGGCAAGATCGTGGAGCAGATCCTGCTGGAAACTCTGCTAAGGCACATGGAAAATAAAGAGGTGATTGGTGACAGCCAACATGGCTTCACTAAGGGCAAATGGTGCCTGACAAACTTGGTGGCCTTCTACAACGAGGCTACAGCGTTCGTGGATAAGGGAAGAGCAACTGACATCATCTATTGGGACTTGTGCAAGGCATTTGACACTGTCCTGCACAACTTCCTTGTCTCCAAATTGGAGAGACATCGATTTGATGGATGGCCAAGGAATTGGCTGGATGGCCACACTCAAAGACTTGCAATCAATGGCTCGGTGTCTAAGTGGCAGTGACAATGGCAACCAGTGACAAGTGGTGTTCCTCAGGGATTGGTACTGGGACTGGTGGTGTTTAACATCTTTGTTGGCGACATGAACAGTGAGATTGAGTGCACCTGAAATGGGACCTGAAATGTGCAGTGAATGGTGTGATCTCAGGATGCTATTTTTATAAATTTATTGGCTAATCTTAATAGCAAGTTCAAAGCATAACAGGGGATTCAGCATCACAAAGGGATCTATTTGTTCATCTGTCTTGTGATGTATCACCCAATGTTTAGTGATTATAAAACGAACTTTTACTTCCTCGCAATCTCTGTTTCTCTCTGTCTCTCTTCTTGATACAACTCTAAAATTCTGGTGCTCAGTTTTCATTTGTGGAGTCTCCCTTTCTTTGGCTACGTGCCAGATTGTAAATCTCAGTGAGATCAAAGTAAAACTTCAAAGCAGCCAACAGCTGAATATTTTTCAAGTATTGGTAAGTGAGACTGTACGATATCTTTCACTATGTAGCCTGTTTGCCACAGGTCTAACTGGATTTACAATTCTCTGTGATCATAGAGAAGTCAGTGTGACATCAAAATGTGCCAACACACCACTATGGGCATCTTGTATCCTTTTCATTCGTAGATATATTATACTTGAGTTATTGGTCTCAAAAGCCAGAGACAAAATTAACAGCTAATCTAAACATTTGCACTGTTTTTGTATATGGGATGCTGTGAAAGATGAGGGCCAGCAAATTTTACTCTCCGCTTGTAAACTATTCAATTTAGCACTGAGTCCATTGCCCCTGGAGGAAATGTTCCCTTAACTACATTGTATGGTTTTCTCTAAAATGCTGGTGACAGCTACAGAGAACATCACACAACTTGCTGTGGAATCAGCTCCTAAAGTAGGGTGCCAAATTAAATGTGATCTGCTTGTGCCCTAGTGTAGGAATTGCCACTTTCTATATTCTTGGACAACATTTGGCTTCTTTGCCAAAATTTGGGTGAGATATGAACCATGGTGGTCACTGTCAAGGGGACTGGCAAGCAGTAGGTAGGTGTTAACAGGAAGGTGTAAGTGAATTATGGACACTAGTCTTAGGTTCTATAATTCTCCCATAGGAGAGACCCAGTCATTTGTGTGAACTTCAACAAGCATGCAAGCCTTAAGAACCCAACAGAGCCATATTTTCACATTGGGCTTCACATCTCAAAACTTAAGTGAAGCTTCGCTTCTTGTTCCAATTTAAGTGAATGTTGACACCTTTCAGGGACAGCAAAAAAGCAGCATTTTCTAGTTTTTAAAGATACAAGACTTAGTTTTACTTTATTTCTGAGGAAGTTGCCATCTTTGCATTGCTGGTATACTTCTAAATTACTTCCACATGCTTGCCAAGTTTCCTAAATCTGTTGCTTCTTTTAGATTGTCATGGAGTGTATCTACTTTTAGCTGGTTTTAGTCTCAGTGACTGCACTGGTAAAAAATGGAGTAAAAAAAGATCAGATACGGACAAAAGGAAATGCAAATGGCAAGACGAAGTGAAGTACACTCAAAGTGCCATCTAGGAGCTAGTTACAATATGTACTTGATGTGTAAGCTTCCCCACATTTTTATCAGGTCTTTTATTGCCTAGTCACTTCTGGATAAATTACAAAAGCTACGTCTTGCATTTACCTGAGTAAAATGGTAGTATTCACTATAAAAGTTCGCACATGCCTAATGATTTAGTGTTCTTTAGATTTCAAAACTGAGCATTTTCATAGACATACTTTCAAAAAACCTTTATTTTGCAGGCGAGAATACCAAATACTTTCTAAAATTCAAGCCCCTTGAAAGAATTTCAGATGCACCCCAAAGCTTGAAACAGTGCTAGTACCTACCTACTTTGCAAATGCAGGACAAAGTACATATCTTTCCAATGCAGCATGAATCAATTAATGTTTGTTAAGTGCTCAGAGAATATATTTTCCTGTTCTCTTATCTACAAAGCTGATTTGTTCCCAAGACTGAATAAAGTACATCATTGTACTTTGGTGTACATGAAGTGCACTCCCAAGGCACGAGTACATCATTTCAGCAGCATCCGGTTTTTATTCAAAAAATGGAATGAGATTGAATTATGCAGTCAGATCCCAGGGTCGTTGGTAACTTTTCTCTTAGAAATGCTTTCTCTTATTCAAATTCTTGTCTTTTCATGATTAAATTATACACTCATTTGTAGCCATAGGATGCCTGTCTCCAGGGACACTGCAGAATAGATAGACTTTCACCAGCTAGCAAACCTAAATACATCTGTGCCAGGGAAAAAATACTGCACACTTGAGCTATGACAGACAGAACAAATGCTCCCTAATTTTCTGTTGGAGGATTTGCAGTTTTCCACTTGAGTTGATGGTGCTGAAATGAGGATTTACACTTTTTGAATATGACATAATTTATGAGGAAGACATGCAGTAAATAATTCAGTCAGAGTAGGTTTAAAATTAGCCCAAGCTCAAAAGGTTTTAAAAGTAACTTCTGTCTTTCCGGAAATTAATTAAGCTGTGTGGGTTTGGATGGGTCACTGATGACTGAATGACCACCTTGGGAAAGGGCTTTGCTTGGGAAGAGCATACTATTTCTCCTGATTAGAAAGAGGCCCTTCCCTTCCCTTCCCTTCCCTTCCCTTCCCTTCCCTTCCCTTCCCTTCCCTTCCCTTCCCTTCCCTTCCCTTCCCTTCCCTTCCCTTCCCTTCCCTTCCCTTCCCTTCCCTTCCCTTCCCTTCCCTTCCCTTCCCTTCCCTTCCCTTCCCTTCCCTTCCCTTCCCTTCCCTTCCCTTCCCTTCCCTTCCCTTCCCTTCCCTTCCCTTCCCTTCCCTTCCCGTGCTCTGTCTCTCCCTGTCTCTCTCATTTATATTGTTCCATCTGCCATTGTTATTATTACACCTTCAGCCTTTTATTTCTTTCCAAGCACCCCTCCCTGAGACATTAGGTCTGAAACACAATGGAAGATTTCATGGCACCAGCAGGACTCTGCTTATATGTGTTCCCTTATGACACAATTGTGCTTTTGTTGACTGGGTTTTTTGGGTTCTTTTTGGACAGTGAGAGAAAGACCAGAAGGAAATACTGCTGGATATTATAGTAGGATATGAGGCTTTCTGTCTGCACTTGCGCGTTCAAATCTGACGTTGGTTATAGTGTGACCACCAAAGGGCAATTTGTCAGGAACATGCAGGATTAACCGGCTAGGATCATTTCTTATCAACCAAATGTGTACATTCCCTTCAGTGTCGTTGCAGGTTAGTTTTTTTCATAGCAGAACTCTATACCACAAAGACCAATGACAAGGAGTTCAATCTCACTTAGAATCCCTGTAGCTGTTTACCTAAGTTCAGTCTAATGACCACCAGGACTGTACCTGTTGTACTGAGGACATAGCTAAAATTACCTCAGTTTCCTGGGAAAAAAAATCATATATTTTACAGACAACAGATGAAAAGATTAGTTGTTATGGGGGTTTTTTGTTTTCCCCTTAGAGATATCCACTGACATTGTGTTATCTCCAGCAGCAGGGAAGGGATGACCTTAGCAAAGGAGTAGGCAACATATCACAAGTGACTCATTGATTTCATGAAGCATTTCACTTCACAGCTGTGATCCATTGGCATAGGAGCTTTAAAAAAAAAAAAAAAAAAAAGTAACTAATTTGTCAAGACAGAGTTGGATGTCAGAAAACTCCCTACCTCTCTTGTTAACATGTGATGTATTCTACAACCCATTTAGAATATCACACAACATTCAAGATGTGGTTAGTGATTTTTTCTTTTATATTAAACAAAAAGAGTTAAAACTTGTGTTAAGTGAAATGCAGAGTCATCAGATACCATGACAATGACTGTGTAAAACTGAGAAAGGGAGTATAAGGGTTACCAGAAGATTAGGTAGAGCATTCTCTAAGGAAAATGTTTAATGAAACTGAAGAGTCTCTCAGTAGTTATGGCTTTCATAAGGGATACTACATCTAGTAACCAACATGTTTAGCCATATAGCCTCATCTTTCATAATAACCTTTCTGGACCTGTAGGCACTCCAGAAGAGTCACAAACTATGTCTTTTTCTGAAAAATGTGAGCTAACTTCATTAATGCTATGGGAGGAGATCTTCCTTTGGTCTTCCTTACCCCACTAGTATATTGATAACATATTTACCCCACTAGTATATTGTTCACATATATATTGGTGTAAACTGGATATTACTATGTCCCTAAACATATAAGCTGGTAGCTAGCAGCACATATTTTTATAAATTAACAGATATTGTGGCAAAGACTGTAAGTAAATTCTGTGCATGAACATATACTCTCTACCCCAGAACAAAGGACTGACCCAAACAGGACAGAAACCATAACTGCAAGGATATAATATATCCTGGATGACTGTAATGTCTGTGAAAGATGTTCTTTGTGCATTTTCCCCTTTAGTCAAGTGATTTTCCCACTCCTGGAGAAGGCCCTACCCACGGTTTCTCATATGCCAAGTATTTCAACACTTCTCACTTAAGTTTGGGGAATGCAATTCTCCTTTCAGGAGACATTGACTGGGCAGGGACTGGTTCGACCCTAGGACAGTGACCATAGGGAGCAGACAACCCACTGAAAGCTAGGTATTATTTACTTCTGAGACATTTGTGAAAACTTGCCTTTAAAATGCTAAACCAACCTGAAGGTTTGCATATCTGCCCTAAAGTTTATCATCTCCTAGATCTGAGAAAAGTCTCTCTGTGGATCAATCCCATTTCTTCCTGATAGCACATGCCAAATAACTCTTCTGATTCTTTCAATAAAGACTTTTAATTCCCTGCAAGTTGCTTGAGACTTAATATAAGACTGTTGAAGCTCTCAGCTGGCCCAATTTTGTGTACATTTTTGTACTGGGTTTGTGTACCTTTTTTACCAGTTTTGTAGCTACTCTTATGTCAATTACATTGTTCTGCTTTTCCATAAACCTCCTCTAGGCTGAACCAATGTGTTCCTACAGAACAACTTCATAAGCAAAGGTACAGTAACTTCTCCATACTGACTGCATCTTTGCTAGCATTCAGAATATCATAATATCCTGGCATTCTTAAATGAAGAGTTATCTGTCACTGCCTATTCTCGTGCTGTCATAGACAAGTCACGCACTGGCTTTAGAAAGCTGTGACACATTTGAAAGTACTGGTGGGATTCTGCTATAACACCATTTCTGCAAGGGCTCTGTTCCAAGTCAGTGCTTTCATCCTCCAGTGTTGCCTAGCATCAGTGCAGGAATCCTTCTGCCTGCCTGCAAGGTAGCAGGCAGATTTTTGTAATTCTTTTTATTATTCTTTTGCATCTGAAACAAATAATAGATGTGCTCTTTCCATTCCGGGGATCAGAGCGCAGGTAACTGTGGTTATAAGCTTCCAGCATGTGATGTTTAAAAGCCATTTGGATACATTATTCATCTTTGAAGGCAGTGGGCCAGCCATCTAAAATTCACTCATGGTTGTATGTGTTTTGGGGGAGGAGAATCCTTTTTTTCTTATGCTAAATAGAAAGATACTAAAGTTACGGTACAGTTAAATCCTCATTATATATGGTATTAATAAATGTGCCACTAGGACAGTCTGTTCTGTTAAGTAACTTCGCTAATCTGAGCACATTATGCTGGATTTATGCTGTAGAGGTAAATCTCTGGGGAAAGCAATGAAACAACCTGATGCAGAGCATCCAGATGTATTGTTGTCTCTGCTTTTGTGTCACAGAGAGAGGGAGAAGAAAATGTAAACGAAGAGAATTTGCATCAGAGTGACTGCAGTATGTTCTATCATTGGTAATGCAGATGATCCTTTCTGGATTCTTCCAGGATCCTCATGTTTCAAAACCATCCTTATTTCATCATAGTTTCAAAATGATTCCCCCATGATAAAAAGGCTCATTTCTAAATGTCAGTAAATATGCATTGACATTCCAGGAGTATAAGGAGAGCTTTGGTGCTGCAGGTCACACGCTTTCCCTTTCAATCATCCCTTAAAAATCCCTGGAATACCCCTGAATTCCTCCAGGTGTCTCTCAGGAAGCAGAGCAAGGACTGCTAAAAGGTCTTTGCAGGGAGGTCCTACAAAATGCAGGGTGGTTCTCAGAAGAGAACAGGTGATGTACAGATTGAAACTCCTGGATATACTGGGACTTGCATTTGGCATTAAAAAGTGCACTTCTATCAACATGTAATATTAAAGTTTGTCTTTCCCAGGCATTCATGTGAAACAGAGAGAAATTTCTTACTCTGCTTTTACTGTATATGCAGCCCCTGTACACTCAGACAGGATCAGCTCTGTACATTCACGTACTCCCAGGTCGGATCTGTTCAGATTACACGTTACAGCTGAATCATTCAGTAGGCACCCATACAAAACATTAGTAG
Source organism: Fratercula arctica (assembly GCA_947846985.1). Classification (NCBI taxonomy): domain Eukaryota; kingdom Metazoa; phylum Chordata; class Aves; order Charadriiformes; family Alcidae; genus Fratercula; species Fratercula arctica. The sequence goes on along the minus strand of CANTUZ010000005.1, from coordinate 49,142,450 downwards.
CTGGCCACTTAAGCATCCTATCTGTCACCGGATCACAAAGCTCTACCACTTCAGCCAAGACAAAATGTCTTTTATAGTTGTTGCTTCCTGTAGTTAAAACTTCTGTATAGATTTCCAGATATCAGCAAGTTCGACTAATGCCAGGGCCTGTCAGACAGCTTAGATGCAGCAAAGAACGCATGGCTTCAAATTGTTCAAATCGTTACATTTCAGTAACTGTGAGAACCCAAATGCAAATATTCACACACTGAACTAAGAGAAGAAAGCAGTTTTTGTCTTGTTACTGCCTCTTCTCTGTTCCTTTTCTGATTTGTCTCTCCATTTCCTATTTCCAGCCTTGCATCAAACACTGAAACCTGTCCTCCAAGAGATTCAGATGTCGGCATGATGCATAACTTGCACTTCTGTAATAAAGAGGTTTTCTCTCTGCAATCAGCGTGACAGTGCTGAAGTTCTTTGTAAACATCCATGTGCACCTAGGGACATCAAGACCAAGCACATTGGAGTGAAAAGCAAGTGGGGGGGGGAAGAATATTTAAATAATTAGAAACTCAAGAGGTATAGATTTGACAGGATGATCCAATTTCATGCTATGTTAGTATAAGCAGGTCTAATTTGACACACATTTGTATTAGCATGATCGTTTATTCTTCAGGATCAAATTTCAGTATCTCGTGGATATTTAAACAAAATATCCTTGCTTGGACTTTAACCAAAATCTTTTTGGGGCGATGGGAGACAGTATCTCAAGCAAGGCTATTGGTTCTACTTCCATGTAACAGGGAAATACTGTTGTATTTGTTTCTCTGCTGCCTCCTTCAGCACAAAAATAATGCTATTTAAAGATTTGTATCTGTCATCCTCCGTTGACTGAAGAACCTCCAAAGTGTTTAGTTCTCTCAATAGGAAGAAGAGTGGAGACCTCTTGTTAGCTTTGACCTCTAGAAACTAGTCTTTAGTCCAAAACCTTACTGTCTTTTCTCTTGTTAAAACTTAACCCAGTGTGGCACACATGAAGTAGCTAACAGTGCACAACAGTAAACTTGCTTGATCCCTTTCTTGAGTTTCTTCTTTTGATATTACCTGTTTAGTGATGTGTAGGCTGAGAGCACTTTGAAACGTCCCATGGGTACAGATTGTGTAGAAGAAAATCAGGTTACGTGTGCACAGCCATGGACATTGCATTAGTCACAAAATTAGAGTTGCGCATGAATGGCATTATCTGTTTTATTAAAAGTGATTTTCTAATTGAGGCTTTAATGTATTTCATACCTTTCAGTAGAAAATGACAATATTTGAACTGAATTTTTCAATTCATCAGAAAAAAAGTACAATACTCTTGGTCATTTACAACTCTGTGTCTCAGCAGCTTCCAGGTGTACATGAACTATCCTGGAGTCACATGTTAGGAAAAAAGGGAGGATCAAGCATCCCAAACTTGAGAGAAATCTGTTGCGATTTTGCTTCTCATACTTACTATCTACTTAATGGATAAATTCTCTGGGATACGAGCTCTCTCTTTCTATTTATAAAGACACCTAGGAGCATGTAGCTCCCAGTTTGCTACATCCAATAAGTGTGATTATTATACAAACAGTGGTAAGAAGAAAATAAATGTGGAAACATTATGTACTTGAACTTCAAAAGGACTCTCCTTGTCAATCTTATGGAGAGGCCATAATTTGATATCAACTCTGCTTCTGTTCTGAGTCTTCTCACTTATGATTACCAGTCAAAAGAGGATTCAGAACTTTCAGACACTATGAAGAAGCTCAGTAATGAGTTTAATGATCTTAACAAAATGAGATCTTAGGACAGATATTTAATCTGTTTTAGTAGAAACTGATATTTTGGTTTGGTTTGGTTTTTCATTTAAAATTTTAGCAAAGTAGAGCAAGATTTCATCACTGTCAGACAGTCTCATAGCTTCTATATTAGTTGTACAGATCCCTAAGAGCTGATAATTTTTCTGATCTCCGGATTCTTCACGCACAAAGTATATCCAGTTGCTATTTTTAAAAAAAACCCTCATTCTTTGTTCTTCCCATTCCTCCTCTCTGCTGCAACTGTTTCTACTTTTCTATTCTTCAGATAACTTCACCATTACACCTTCCATTCCATCAGTCCTAGACATTTTAGAAATTTAGAAATCCATCTTTTCCATCTGTAAGGTTTTAGCAAGTTGTCTGTGACAACAACTCAAGAAGTTTTGACTGACCAAAAAACATGCTTTCCTGAATCAAGCAACCGAGCCCTTTATAGATTATTATTTTATTAAGAACCCAATCCTGATATCCTCTTTCTTATAGCAACAGAAATCTTAAGTACTTAGACTAGCCATAACTGTTTCTTGGGGAAAGCATCGTAGGCTTTGAGAAAGGATAGAAGTAGATACTCTAACTTAACACCAACATCTCTCCTTACAATTTTTGACCAGTTTTCCCATTTTTGTTTCCATGCGAGCTTAGCCATCTCAGTGATCACATATTGCTGAAACTCTGTGGCACCAAAACGCATTGAAAATGGCCTTTTGCGTAGTCCTTTCTTTCATCCATTTCCTACTAGTCTCTTAGACTCTGAACTAAACTCTTGAGAAAGAACAAAGTGCCCTCTTCTCTCTTCATACCTGTTTAGGTCATCCAGAGTCTTGGGTTTGCCCTTGTTAAACTCTTTTCTGTCCATCAGACGTATGTTCTTTGTAAAAGTGAGTTTAATGCCAGCTTGAGTGGGAGACAGACAACCCAGGAGACTGATGTCCCTTCTTTATGTTCAGAACAGGCTGAGCACGTGCGCTACTGCAAACGTTTCTCCGTGTAGCCCGTCATCACCTCTGATGTGGAGAGACCACTTCCAGACAGAAAGAGCTCTGGTGTCTATGGCTATTCAGTGGCTGGCATTGAAGGCACATTGGCAGGATGACGTGAATGAAGCTTTTTTGCAAAGGAGTTCAATACTCAGGGCTGCCAGGCAGGTTCCTTTTGGCTCCTGATAAATACACCTCTGAATTCAAAAGTGAAAAAAGAAGGATAATAATGTGACCTTGTCTTTATTGTGTAGTGTGAACAGCAACGTATTCAATAGCAACAACTTCAGCCTTGTACCAGTATACCGAAACTATGTTCTACTGGTTTATTGTTGAACTACTAGCATTGCAAACACATCCAGGTGTTATAGAATAAGCAGCTTTTTCAGCTTTGGAAGCTATCTAATTCCTACAGCTCGGGAGATTTTACCATAGACCTCAAATACCTTTTTGACTTCGCTAAATTACAGAGAAGGCATAAAATACACCAGTGTTTGTTACTCATTTCAGACATTGCTGTTTCTACTCAAACAGCCTGTGTCACAGGTCAGACAATGAAAACCCTCTTTTTAATGACTTAGGCAATTCCTAGTATAAACTATTGCTTTGTAAATTAATACTGGAACTGCAGTGGATGAAAAGGTGCCCTGTCAGCTGGCATCTTGATTAGCAGAGGGCAACCCATTGCTCATCATTCAGCCTACCAGAGTATTTCCAACACTGTCTTCTCTGACACTGAAGGGAACACAGCCTAGCATGTCTCCACTCACTTTCCGTACACACCAAGCCTTACAGCCCGTGTAAAGAAATACAGGGTGACAGCAAATGTATGGATAAGTCATAGGACTGGAATTCTGAAGATCTGGATTCTTTACCTGGCTCTTCTCTAGATTTCCTGTGTCATACTGGATGCATCATTTTTAGGTCTGTACACCTTATTGCTATAGCCAAGTTAAATTTGTCAAGTACCTTAAGGTATGTAGGTTAAATCCAAGAGTGCCTATAATTCTTACATGGAGGTTCTTTGCATTTATAAAGTATTGATTTTCTTTTATCCATTTATGTTGTGGGAATGTTATATGTACATATCTTTTAATACATCATGAAATAAAAGCTTTCTAACATCTGTTTTTTGGTGATGGACTACTAAAAATTTAAAAATTACACGTATCATTTCTTTGTGGCTAATAATCTGATTTATGAGATTGGCAGAGATGGAGAATTCCATTTCATGGATAATGCTTTGAAATATGGTTTGGGGTTGATTCAAGACAAAAATACCACTTGTTTAAATTCTCTGGGAAAGGGGCTAGAGCCCTGACCCCAATGGTCTTCACAGCACAGATTCCCTGAGACATGCAGCCCATGGAAGTGCTCTGTTCGTTTGGCTGTCCCAGAAGCTGGAAGTGCTCGGAGCCCAGGCTGATAAGCAGCTGAAGGTGCATGGATGCCAGGCTGCTTGTGCTCCCAGCTCCGATAAGCCCATCGGATAGGATGCTGAGGAGCCAGGGGTCCCAGGGCACCAGACTGGAGATCTGACAGAATCATGGTCACATAACAACTCTGTCAAAATCAAATCACTTCTCTTGAATGTTTCAATTTCAGAAAACTGGCCAATTCTGCCAAAATTATGTTTTATTGAAAACTTCACAGCTGCCTCTAGCTTCTGTGTTATACATATCGGTCATGTCCTTGCTTGTTCTCTCGTGCATAGTTGTATAGAAGTTGCAATGATAAATAAGAGGGAACTGAAAGAAGGATACTGTGGAAAGGCACTTTACAATTCGTATTTGTATGTTAAAGCAACTTCCTTTTGCTCATAAGGGTGTTACTCAGCAGGGACGTAAAGGTGGACAGAAAGAAGATGGTTGTGACAGTGGTTGATTTAGTAGAAAAAGTCATTTCTCTCTACTTAAACTGGCTAAGGCATTAGAAAGACATCAGACAATTTGGGTCCGTCATCATTTGTGGCCAGTTTTTGGCTGGAAAATTTTGTCTTCTCCTGCTGGCAAGGCAGTTACTCGCCTTGGCTGCCTGGCAGCCCATCTCCGGGGCTGGGGGCACCCAGCTCGTCCGCTGCAGGAGTTGTGGGACAGCTAGAAACCACACCTCACCAGTCTAACAAACTAGCACAAACACTGGAGAGTGGAAGCAATGTGAGTGTAGAAAACATGGGGACTGAGTTTTCTGTGAATGAACTTTATGCTTGATGTGTGTAAAAAAGCGTGTGGGTGGTTTTTTTTTTTTTTAAAAAGCATAATCAGGCCTTACCAAAGGAGAAGATTTGTATATTAATCCCAAATTTATGAGGGCTGGCTTCCTCCTGGGCTGTTGGGGCTCTTGAAATATCCGGCAACAGACTGAATATATTCATCTTGAAAAAATAACTTTAATTTTTAAATATTGGTGACATACATTAGATTTTATAGAAATAAAATATACTTGTTAATTCAATGTGCAATGATTGATCCTCAGCTGGTAACACTCAGGATAACCTTATTGGAGGCTACATGAAAGTCTGGCTTTCAAAACAGGAGCTTCCAAGCCACAACACTCAGTTATTGCATACAGATGTCTCTCTATAGAAATTCAGAAAATCTGATTTGGATAGAGGTAGAGGTACATTCCAGAAATTGTTTGTATTTGCAATGTTGTTGTTGATGTGTTTTGCCAGATCAGAGGCTGAAGTAACTCAGTAAGAAGTCAGGGCTCCTGATCTCTAACCCTGGTTTACTCATAGTGTGATTTCTTATATTGAAGAGCTACTTTAAAATATTTGTGCCTTGTTTCTCTGTGTAAAAAGAAGTTATAAGAATAATCACCATACTGGAATGTTTGTTATATGACTGTCTGAGATTAGGACATCTGAAACTGAATTTTCTAGAAACAGGGATTGCCATTGAAAAGCAAAATATTTTCAGAGGAAAATTAGAATATACTGATTCTGTTAGCTGTTGAAAAAAAAAAGAAAGCCCAGATACACTGGAACAGCAGGTAGTGGGAGTATGAGCATAAGAAAACCATTGGAAGAAGCATATTTTGTTCTTGCAAGGTGGCTCCTTTGATTTATATTATCACAACGAGGTCATGACATGACAAATGTCGCTGCTTCTAAGCTCAATAACGTGCGCAGGACTATTCAGGCCAGGGAGTGAGCTGGCACAGGAGCAGCGGAGATAGGGCTGGGCCAGCAGTCACCTCATCTGCAGATTGCTCGCAGGGGAAGCAGACTATGATTCTATGAAACTGCTGAGGCTTTGGGGTTTGTTTTAGATGTGTACACTCCAAGCCACCCTAAATCTGCATGCACATTACTCAGCGAATTGCTTCTTGTTATTTTATTATATTAGGCAGCAGACTAGCTCCTGCTTAAATTAGGAGATTAATTCCCCTACAATCTTTTTCAGGGTTTATGGATTTGTCATCAAGATTTCATGGCTGCTGGGATGAATTGCCATTAAGACATCATCCTCAAAAGAATCAAGAAGGGCTTTCATCCCTGAGCAATTCTGAAAACAAAAGGAGAATTTAAGTAAGTGAAATGACTGATAGAAGAATATTGCTTACTGTGTCCAGAGATACTTCTTTTTGCTAAAAAATTTAAAGCATGACTTCCCCTTTGACACAGAAATTAAGATATTACTCTGCATGTAATGCACGCGACATCACAGCCTTCAGTCACAGAGACCAGGGTACTCCTCCTATACAGGTCCCAGGCCTGAGGCAACATTATATTTAAAAACAAGAACAGGTCTCTAAGGGTGAATCTTTTGCAATCTAGCCCCAGCTTGAACATTTATTCCTTTTTGTGGTTTTGGTCTATTCACCACCATTTGTTATGGCACACTTTCCTCAGCTATAAACAGGACTCTACAACTGATGGGTTGTATGACAGGATTAGTTAATGTCTGAATAGACAATGTTGTTTGAATCAGCATTACACCTTGTTCTTCATACCAGCATTACAACTTCACTGTACAAAAAGCAGCTAGATCGTGAAGGAGCAGGTTCGTAATAGTCTGGTGGGTTGACCCTGGCTGGATGCCAGGTGCCCACCAAAGCCACTCTATCACTCCCCCTCCTCAGCTGGACAGGGGAGAGAAAATATAATGAAAAGCTTATGGATTGAGATAAAGACAGAGAGAAATCATTCACTAATTACCATCACAGACAAAACAGACTCAACTTGGGGAAATTAATTCAATTTATTACCAATCAAATCAGAGTAGGATAATGAGAAATAAAAACTGAATCTTAAAACCCTTTCCCCCCACCCCTCCCTTCTTTCTGGACTCAGTTTTACTCCCGATTTTTTCTACCTCCTCCCTGCAGTGGTGCAGGGGGACGGGGAATGGGGGTTGTGGTCAGTTCATCACACCTTGTGTCCGCCACCCCTTCCTCCTCAGGAGGAGGACCCCTCACACTCCTTTCCTGCTCCAGTATGAGGTCCCTCCCACAGGAGACAGTCCTCATGCACTTCTCCAATGTGTGAATTTCTCCCACGGGCTGCAGTTCTTCATGAACTGCTCCAACATGGGTCCCTTCCACAGGTTGCAGTCCTTCAGGAACAAACTGCTCCAGGGTGGGTCCTCTGTGGGGTCACAAATCTTGACAGCAAACCTGCTCCAGCATGGGCTCCTCTCTCTCCACAGTGTCCACAGGTCCTACCAGGAGCCTGCTCCAGTGTGGGCTTTTCACAGGGTCACAGCCTCCTTTGGGCATCCACCTGCTCCAACATGGGGTCCTCCATGGGCTGCAGGTGGATATCTGCTCCACCATTAACCTCCATGGGCTGCAGGGGGAGAGCCTGCTTCACCATGGCCTTCACCATGGGCTGCAGGGGAATCTCTGCTCTGGCACCTGGAGCACCTCCTCCTGCTCCTTCTTCACTGACCTTGGTGTCTGCAGGGTTGTTGCTCTCACACATTCTCACTCCTCTCTCTCCAGCTGCAGTTTCCACAGGTTTTTTTCCCTCTTCTTAACTATGTTATCACAGAGGTGGTACCACTGTCGCTGATGGGCTTGGCCTTGGCCAGCGGCGGGTCCGTCTTGGAGCCGGCTGGCATAGGATCTATCAGACATGGGGGAGCTTCTAGCAGCTTCTTACAGAAACAACCCCTGTAGCGCCCCTGCTACCAAAACCTTGCCATGCAAACCCAATACAAAGAGCTATGGAACTTAGTGAGTATGGTGTGAAACATTATTTTGGTTTTGTGAAGGATGAATGAGTTATTGTTTAACAGTCCAGACTGTCCAGCACTAACCCAAACAAAAAAGTGGGTTAGATCTCTCCTGTGGGAGATCAGTTGGCTTTATAGCTTCCCAAATGTTGCTTTCAGACTTATTTTCAGCAATTTTTTTCCCTTTGTCACTTTCTTGTTTTATACCTTTCGTTGGAAGAGACAAAAAATAATTCTGAGAGGTATAGAATTATAGAACGGGGCAGAACAGGATTATACTGGCATGGAAATACTGCTGCTGGAATTTTCTCTATTTAATGGATCACGTGGGTAGTAGTTATCCATAAATTTCTACTCTGCTTTGGTGAGACGCCACCTGGAGTACTGTATCCAGCTGTGGAGCCCTCAGCACAGGAAGGACATGGACTTGTTGGAGTGGGTCCAGAGGAGGGCCATGAAGATGATCAAAGGGCTGGAGCATGTCTCCTATCAAGACAGGCTGAGAGAGTTGGGGGTTGTTCAGCCTGGAGAAGAGAAGGCTCCGGGAGACCTTATAGCAGCCTTCCAGTACCTGAAGGGGGCCTACAGGAAGGATGGGGAGGGACTATTTATGAGGGAGTGGAGTGATAGGACAAGGGATAATGGTTTGAAACTGAAAGAGAGTAGATTTAGATTAGATATTAGGAAGAAATTCTTTACTGTGAGGGTGATGAGACACTGGAACAGGTTTCCCAGAGAAGGTGTGAATGCCCCATCACTGGAAGTGTTCAAGGCCAGGTTGGATGAGGCTTTGAGCAACCTGGTCTAGTGGGAGGTGTCCCTGCCCATGGCAGGGGGGTTGGAACTAGATGATCTTTAAGGTCCCTTCCAACCCAAACCATTCAATGATTCTATGACAGCATTCCCACTCTAGCTCTGTAGATGAAGCTATGTAGCAATTCTAGCTGAGCCATACTGAGAGAGTCTTTTGTTTTCTAAAAATAGTCAGTTTGTTAAACTGAATCATCTTTGTGATTGCCACAAAATCTCATGTGGAAAAACTTCTCATATTCACAAAAAATTGGGAAGTGATTGTTCTTTATAATATCTATATTCACATCAAACATCAGTAATCACTGGCCATTGTTTTTTTCTCTGATGCATGTTTTTCTTGCGGTGATGTGCCACAGCCAAGAACAAAAAGCAAGAAGTCTAGGTGGCAATCATGTGTCTTGATTACTTATTAGAAGATAATGAAGTCCATGAGCAGCTCCTAAGATGAAAACAATTTGTTCCCACTGACATTTACAAATAGTAGACATATATAGATAAAATCACAGTAGAGACAGTCAGGAATGCTGCGGAACATACAATAGTTTGTTATTGTGGTGCTGCTTTCAGGCATTTGCATGCAAGTGTGTATCCAGGATACTCAGAACTGCTGGGAAAGAGAGTGCATTGATAATATTATTATTACCATATCATTCTTGCTGTAATAATAAGAGGTATAAGTCTGGGTCCAGTTCCACTGTGTTTGTTGTTATCCATACTCAGTCAGGTTTACAATCCAGTAAGGGGTAGATCTGCTTGTTAGATACAGAATTAGATACATCCAGTGATTTAATGTTTTCATATTGCTTTCATTGCTTTTCATATTGTTTTCATATTCAGAGCTTCACACTAATTATTTGCTAGTTGAAGAGCATGCTGTTGATAGCTTAAATGTGGTCACTGGCTTGTTTGTTTAAAAGGATGGTGAGTAAAGCTTTAAAAAAAAGAACACAAAGAATGAAACTAGTTTTATAGTTTTCTAGGGATTCACACTGAAAAATAATAAGAAAAATGTCAGTCAAACAAGAAGACAAAACCAATTTTGTTTACAATGTTTTATTACAAAGTCCTACAGCTTGACACATTTAATTTAATATTCTTTAACTAGGGAAGAGGAAAGATATACATGGAAAGTGTTTTTGCATTACTTTCAAATAATCACTGCTGAGAGGACAAGGGAGGAAGGAGAGAAGACAGTCCAGGCTTTTTACGTTGTTTGTTTTGTTAATATAGTGTTTTGAAACTAGAAAGAGAAAAGAAGAGAAAGAAAACAGACAATTTCTTTGGCTTTCAAGTGAAATATTCAGTAAGAAAAGCCTGAGACTCTGTGTGCTGTGTCACAATAGCTATTATACAGATAGGCTTACCAAATCAAACTCTATGTCAAGGTGGAGAGATTACCTTCACTACTGACGTTGGGAGATAACCATCACCAGGGTGACAGAAGCAAAGAGAGAAAGAGAGCAACTGCAAGGATAATAAGCTATGTGCATGTAGAGGAATTTCATCTTTCTATGTATGGGAAATGAGTTTGCGCTTTCTCTCACAGAGCATTTCTCTGTCTTGTCCAGAGGAGCAATCCTGCATTCCCTCAGCGTGTCTGCAGTATGGCTTACAGAAAGCGTTATGATAACACAGGATGGGAAGCAGCCCGGTGTGCGGACAGAGTCTGAGAGTCACACACACATCTGAATGGGGCAACTGCTCACTGGTACCGTGGATCTCCCCAACTTCTCACCATTATCTTCAGAAACAGTACAGCTGCAAAGACCAATATCATTACCTGTTCTGTTGCAGAAGACTGATAGTGCTCATCTTCCACTTGGTCTCTATTGCATTTTTGTGGCGGAAATCGAATAGCCATTACAGAATTTTTAAATGCATTTGTGTGGTAGATGAATGGAGGATGAGACAGAAGGGAAAAGCAACAAGGAGAGCAGGTGATGGCAGTGGCATATTTTCTGGGTATAAGTAGAGCCAGGAACTCTGCTCTTATCTACCCAGCTTTCCCCTATAAGATTTCTCACCACTGGTAGTCACTGGCAACAAATGAAGGAAAGCTAGGATAGACAAAGCATTATCTCCCAGTGTTTTCTCAGTAGGCCTTAAAACTAGGTCTTCAGAACACCACCACCTAGCAGGACTCTTTTGCCTCCTGGCACTACAAAAGAGAGAGTACTGGTAGGAATTTTAAACTAAAAAAAAGGTTAAAATAGGACATCCAAGAGGAACAGGTCAAATCTTCCCTGCTTTCCAGTAGCAAAATTCCCTTTGAAAACTGATAATTTCACCTCAGTAAAGGTCATATAGCTCGAGGCAGAGAATAATAAAGACGCAGAGACACACAGGCACAGACGTATAGGTGGAAAGCTAGTATGCACATCTGCTTTTCCAAGAATGACAGGTTGTACAGGAGGAAAAAAACATTTCTGTGATGTAGATTTACATTTCTGTCCTGCTAATAAATAGGCCAATGAAACAGCTGACTGCTCCCCTATTGCAGACATGGGAGTTATTTACTTTCTAATCCTTTCCCTTTTAGCCCTGGCTGGACAAGAATGAAAATCCCTGGCATTAGGTATTAGAAGAGATGGAGAAAGCACAGGAACCAATTTACAGGGTTTCACTTGACTAGTTTTCTTCATTTGACTCCTATTAGCTGTGATAATGTACACTCACCATTAATCAGCTAGGGAAAGGGACGATGCCTGGTTTTTCACGTGCGTAGGAGGATGTATGCAGACCACAGCAATCTCACTGGAAAAAGAAGGTCAGTACCTTGAAGCGTCTCCTTCAGGACTTATAAGGTGCAAAGGCACTGACCCTGAGCATTGAGACAGCTGTCAGCAGGCACAGAAGGTTTTGAAAGAATGTCTGAAATAAATATTTGAGTTAGTGGTACCTTCACCATAAACTCTATGGAACAAATCAATCCCTGCTGTAATCCCATAAGAAGCAGTGGGACCAAAGGGACTGTGGAGGCAGCTGATCTTGTTAGGTGGGAATTCCTTCCAAGTTGTGAGATTTCTAGCACAAAACCACAGTCAGAGCAATCTAATAGTTGCTGGGGTCATATCAGCAGCTACTTCTGGAGAACTCATGTTCTGTCTGTTTCTAGCTGCTCCTGAGGAGAAGAAACAGGCTCTGGGCTGAACACCCCCTGAACCTTCATCTCTTGTGTCTTGCAGTATAAAAAACAAATTGTTTCCTCTGATGGCCCTATGCAGATATCAGAGCTTCATCAGTATGGAGCTTGTATAATGTTGCTGCATGTTATGCCAGTCACTAGTCAAGCTTGACAGCTCCTCATTGCTGGATCATTACACAGAAGTGTAAAAAAAATACAAAAGGTGTTGGTCGATTTCCATGAGATTTGATGCAAATGCGTAATCACTAAAGTATTTTAAAAGTGTAGTCAGTACATGGCAGTAGAGTTGGTTTCCATAGCAATGATGTCGACAGCAATGTCATTGAAATTTGAGTTTTTGTCACACAAAAATAACAATGTCCGTAATCAGTCAGAACAACAGTCCAGCCAGCCCAATATCTTATCTCCATCAGTGGCCTAGATGGATGCCTAGGGCAAAATATAAGAGCAGGGAAATTGCAATGTAACGTACACCAGACATATGCTAGCAGTATTCAGGGGTTTGCAGATCAGAAACTTTCTAAGTTAGGGGTGGCGTCTTTGTTCTCAGTGGTCGTTGATGGATTTTTCTTCCGTGAGTTCTGTTGCTTTCTAAGCCTATTTATTTTTCTGCACCAGCTGTTTCTCTGTCTGCCACTTCCCGGCACTTCAAAACTCTTTACCAATATATACGTATCAGGAAAGAGATAGGCAAGCCAAAACACTAGGTGTTCCAAGACTCCTAAGACCAAATTTAAGCTTTTTTCTTGTGTTAGCAGTTAAAAGCTGGTATAAGAGATTTGCCAGAAATTCCTCTCTCTAGTTACTAACTGAACTATGAGCAATCAGGCCTGAGCGAGTGCAGCCCGAAGACTCCCTGAAAATTAAACTAACTCATGGGCATAGTCTGCATTTGTACTATTCCCAGCAGCTCTAAGGCCCTTGAGGAGAAAGAAATAAGGCTTCACGTTGAACTGGACCCTGGCAATGCACAAATCTTCTGGCTTAGGACTGGTTTTTATCTGACCCTAATAGGAGACTGCAAAAGGTTGACACATTCTCTGCTTCATTCCTGCTGGCCCTTAAACCTGAACCAAATTGAAATGAGGTTGTAGCACAGAATCTGGGCCCTGCATCTAATTCAGTGTTTGTTTTCCATCACTCACTAGTCCTCTTTCATTAAGACCCCACGTTTGCTCCCATCTATTTAGAGAAAGAATTGTTTTTTCAACAGCTGTATTTTAACCAGGGGAAGTCCTGACTAACCATGTAAAGGCTATAAGGTGGGATGAAATATCACTGAAAGATCCTAAATTTAAATACTTTCTAATGTGGTAACTGGAAAAAAAAAAAAAAAAGAAAAGAAAAAAGCCACAAAACACAAGCAAACAAAAAAACCCCAACCTAATGTACTCTTCTGCCAAGTGCAGAAATATTTCTTTTTAAGGGAAGGTGTCCCAGCAGCTTGTGAGTCTGGCCCTCGCTCTGCTGGAATGGGCAGCTGAATCTGTGGAGGGGGATGTTGCTTCACTAGATTCTCACTAAAAAAGCATACTCTAAAACTGCAGCATGTTTCCCCAGCAAAGCTGCTTTGGGAATGTGCTCATAGCGAATAATTCAATGTATTCTTCCTGGGCTTTGTTCAGGGCTGTTTCAAAGCAAGTACATAACATCTGTGAATGTCTCCACTAATAGTGACTATTCAGCAAAGGGTCCATAAAACAAACTACAGCCCAAGAGCTATTCCCTGTGAGAATTCACTGCCCGGTGTTTGCAGTGGATTTTACCATCTAAATACCTGGAATGTTAGTTGTTTCTGAATGAGTGGCTGCAACTTTTTTAATGAGTGAATAAATAATAAGTAGTAAATATCAAGTAATGAAAACAAATGTCAGGTATTCTTATTCACTTACACCCATCCTCTCTCATCTAGCAGTTTGGTCCGCATACAAGGAACCATTTCCTAAAATACTCTTATGAACAGTCCTGGGCTGATGCATATACACAAAGAATTTCAGTCTCAGAGAATATTCCATTAAAATATTTATGTGACTGCAGTATGTTAAAACAGAAGCTATTTTACTGCTCCAATATTATGGTTTGAATGGGGATCATAGAATGATCATGGATGGCTGGATAGAACTTTAATTTCAGAGCATCTGAATAGCTAATGTTAGGAAGCCAAGCTCACATAGGTTTGCTCCATTGCTATTCTTTGTTACAGTTAACTCTTGACAGGTGAGTGTCAAAATTCTACTGATGTCAAATAAATCATCCTTACTGAGCCTCAGCATCCAGGCTCTATGTGTCTTCCCTGGCTATTGGAAGGTTGCTGAGAAAACAGGGCAGGCTCTGTAAGATTAGCCACAGTACCAGGGTTTTAATGTGCTCCTCTCCCTCATGAGAGAGAAGATGGCACGATCTGAGGTAATTGTGATTATTCATGAGAAAGAAAGGATTATTCAAAAGTTACTGCACTAGCCTAGGTCTTCAACTACCTGCATTTTCACTCTGACTACCTGCAAATCACGGAACTTCCTGATAGATAAAGCTTCTATTTTCAGTAGCTCTGGGTGAATAAGTATTTTTCAGCTGTTGTGTGCTCAGATGATGTAATAACAAGGCTACACAAATACCCACTCTAAAGAGAGGCAAAGCCTTCTCCCCCTTTCCTCACCCACAATCATTCCTTCCATGTTACTGCAAAGACTGCTCTGATGATTTAGGCTGCATTGCCTATAAGAGATAATGTCTGGGGGGCTCTCTTTTATTTATAACCCTGATTTTTATAACTTTGTCCTTTCAAAGATTCTGAGATTTACTTCAGGTTTTGGAGAGCTTGACTTGCAGCTACAGTCTCATGGGACAAAGGTCATCAGATGACTAATTTCTCCTGGCAATGTCTGTAGACATCTCAAAACTACAAAGCATTCTGCAAGCAAATCAGCTGTTGTTTTTTGTTCCATTCAAAGACAAAAGTCTGAATCAATTTTTTAAAAAAAACAACAAAACAAAACACAGACACATACATGCCACATTGTGAAGTTCAAGCGCGGAAGTCCTGTGATTAGGAGAAGTAGAAACTATTCAATGCTTTGGTCTCAGTCTCCTTGCGAGTAATCAGTAATAAAATAATTCTGCTTTTATGATGCACAGAAAGACACATTAAGGTCTAGAGCAAAAGGCTTTCAATTTTTTTTTCTTTTTTTTTTTTCCTGTTGGATATGAAATTACCACTTAGAGTGATTTAGCCAATTGGAAATGGTGTATGGCTTTAAATATTTATTTCCTGCTATGTCTTTTTCAGTCCTCAAATTCCTGTAAAACTGTTTAGTGAAGGGAGCTGCAAAAACTGAGCTGCGCAAAAAGTACTGAATGCCTTACCTTTGGGTAGCTGGTTTTGCCTCGATACTGATGACTGAAATTAAGGGTTAGGTATACATCTACATTATTCATTCATGCTGAGAATCAGTTGCAGCATCCTAAAATCATCAGATCCTTTGGAGCCCTAGAAGGGGAGAAACTGGGGATTTTTAGTTGAGATTAATAATACTTTGGAAAGTTAAAGTATTTGGGGAGTATTAGGATAGCAGTAATCTGGGGTGAGGTCTGTTACCAAAGTGAATACAACAGGAGCATCTGTGAGTCCTGAGAGCGAGTGCAGCAGTAAGCTGGGACAAAGTCAGTTCTGAAAACACAAGAGAAACAATGCCTGCAAATTAGAACTTAGTTTTATCAGCAGAAAACTGCAAATAATTCTTCACACTGCAGCTATTGCAAGAGACGTTTTTAAAAAAAAAAAAAAAAAAGAGTTGCCAGGAACTTGGGAAAAGTATTTTCAATTCCCACTTTCATTACAGCCTGGTATTCAAGATCTGGTGTTTGGATGCCTGCAAATGCGAATAGATCTCCCATTGTACAACCTGTCTATTTGAATTGTAAACTTCTCAGGGTTGGAATTATGCCTTGTCATATGTTTTTATACTACCTGGCAAAAGCTTTCTAATTTTGATTGAAATCTCCAGGCATTATTGTAATGAAAATAACTGTAATTATCTCCAATGGGACAAAATCCAAGTGTCAAATTGAAATTGAAATGCTAAAATGGACCTAGTGGCAGACAGGTACCTACAGTGCAGTAGAAGCCACTTGTATCACAGACATTGTTAAAACTTCACACTTTCAATCAGCATTTTTCTGAGTTACCCAAATAAATATTTCTACAGCTAAGAGTTAATACATCCTTGCATCAGGTTTTAGGTAATTTCTAAATTGGACTACCCATAATCCATGTATATCCAGAAGTACTTTCTTCTGGCATGCTTCTATACCCCTACCTTACAAACATCCATCCGCCCCCCAGAAAAGCTGGTTCTCTAGAAGTAGGTATCAGGAACAGAAGAGATCAGTGAAAGGCACAGAGTTGTGAAGTGGAATAAAAACCCAAGGCAGTAAATGCCAAAAGCTCTGCCTTCAGCTTAGGCTCTTTTCAGCACCTAGCCTCAGAGCTCCTAACAACAATCCTGTTTATTGCTAAAATATTACTCAAAGTGTTAAAAAGTTTAAGTTTCTATAGTCGGTCAAAGTTGTGCTGGAAGCTAACACGATGAACTACAAAACGATGCAGCTGTGCATTGGTTCTGTACCAGTGCAATCCTCCGTGCCTTCTGCAAGTAACAAAGTAGAGAGGGGGAAAGGGAATGGGAGTCCTCTCCTTGTGTCACTGGGTGGACATGTGAGAGAAAATTCATTTTCAGGAACAGGAAGAACAAAAACCCCCAAAATTTAGATGATCAGTCAAAGTAAGATAACAGTTTTAGCAGATCTGCCCTTCTGTGCAAAGGTTAGTTCTGCTTCTAGAAGAAATGATGCCAAGCAGGACACCAGGACTTATCTGATGCTCACAGAAAGTTTCTGAGCCATATCAAGAAATTTTCCAGGATTTTTTCGCGTTTGTATTTACACTGCCTATTTGTGTCACATCCCTTTACTCTGTCTCCAGCATCTTTGATCACTTTTGTAGATTCCTGTCCTCATCTTCCCATGCTTTCTCCTTATCTTTTGAGGGAAAATAAGGCTTATTAAAGGTGATCTTTCAATAAGGCACACTGAATATTTCCTCAGTTAGATACAACCTGTTACCAAAGTCACATTTGTTTCTTTTCACCATTTTTTGTTTCTGTTCCCATTCTTCCTCAAGGTTCTTGTTTTGTGTTATAAAAGCCAGTGACTCTACTACAATTTTTAATATGCAGTGCTTTCCAAGAAGTGTTAGTTATTACGGTCAATATAACACCCAGGTTCTGTTATCAGGAATTTGAAATTACTTAAATGGCTACAATTATAAAATAAAAATATTTTTTTAATCAGAGTATATAGCAGTTTTCACTTTGGCTTACCTTTGGAGCTTTGGAGGATTGTTGGAGCACTTTAAAAGAGATTTAAGCATTAATATCCCTAACTAAATGGCATGAGAGATGGTAAAAACTTAGGAGAAATGCTTTGGGATAGGAGCTTTGAAAAGCTGACTGATTGGAGTCCACTAGAAACTGGGATAGAAGCACCAAATTTACTGTGTGCAAGTCTGTGCCTAGCTGGTAACAACAGGGGTTTGCTGGAATGAGGACAAACAAGACATGCTAGCCTGGAGAGCCGTGAGGATGTAATGTTCAGAATGAGCATATAGTAAGGCACATGTATTTTCTGAGTGACTTATATCCAAGACCTAAATTGTATTGTAGTTCTGCCTGAGTAATGTAGACAATAGACTGCATTATTACTTTTAATAGAGACCGTGTTTAATTGTATTAAACACAATTATATTTTAGTTCTGCCTAAGCAATGCAGACAATGGAATTCATTATTACATTTAACAGAAAATGTATTTAATTTTCTAGTAAGTAATCGCATTGAAATTGAAATGGTCTACTAAAATATTTTCCAAAAACAAATTACCTTTGGCTGTAATATTTTTGCAAAATAGAGCTGTCCATATTCAATTAAGTTAATTTCCTTTAAAGCCGAACTGCAGGAAAAAAGTGATTTGCTTTTAATTTTATGTGGAATTGTTTCACATTTGATCTAAACATTATCCATGTTTTATGTCCTAGTTACGAGCTTTCTGTATAACAAGAAAAGCAGAAGCACCCGTGTACATGTGTAGATATATTTACAGAAAGGCTTTATCATCCGGTTCAGTAAGTGGGACAGAGAGACCTGTAGGACTGGGTTTCTTTCCCAGGGTAGGAAGGCAACAGAAAAGAAGAAAGTGCACACCAGGTGTCATATGTCTGAACAGGGCCAGAAATCTACCTAGATTCAGAAATCTGGAGGGTCCAGAAATCCTGTAGATTAGACAGTGGCTGCTGAGAGCCATACGTATTTAAAATACATCATAAAAGAAACAGGTTGATAGGTTGATTTAAAGAGAGGCCATTTACAAGCAACAGCTGTTCATGTTCACAGAGGCAACTATGCTCGCTATCATCAAGGTCTGGTCACAACGTCCAGGCAAATTAAGATGCTAATTTGTGACTAGAACAGAGCGTGTCTCAGCCTGTGTTCTTGCGCTGCCGCTGGGCTACGCAGTCACCCTGCCTGTGCAAGACGGACGGCCCACTATTAAAGTAACCTGGGCAAAGAATAGCTTGAAGGTAACATGACCATGACTGGTTTTCCACTCCTGCTCTCAGCAGGAGCTCTTCTGAGTCCTTTCTTCTATTTTTTTCACTCTCTTTCTACCCACACCACTTCTTATTCCACTGCTTCATATTCTTCTTAGGAAGAGAAAGAAAAGGTAAAGGGAATGCATTTTCATTAAAAAGTAACAGCAAAAGCTGAAATCCAAAACCATAATTCCAATAAAAATTTCAGTAAAAACTGATGCATTTGCTCTCAGTAGCTCTCACAGGGCACTTTTAGAATGAATTCAGAACAGCATGTTCATTATGCTTGGATCAAAGAAATCAGAGAAGGAAACACAATGGTTTATAATTATTTTATTTATAGTTTGGTAGGATCAAGGACTTTCTGATGTGGATCAAGACATCATTGTGCTGGACATTGTAAGCACGGAATAAAAAGATGATCTGCACCTCATGGAATTTATTACCGCTGTCAAATTTTGGCAACAGCAAAATGAATCTAGCTTGGAAAAGCAGCTTTTGCTAACTTATGTGCTACATCTTTATTTTCTTAGGAGCTAATGATAACTACCCATTGTGAATCATTACAGCTATTTTTCTTTTTTCCTATTGTGAAAGTAAGCCTCCCGAGTTGGCGTTTTTTTTATGGGCAGCAAAGGTTAGTAGTCAGGTTTGTTGGGGGCCAGAAAAGTGGGGCATTCCTACTTATAATTCACATCTTGCTTGTGCTTGCATTGCAATTCTCAGGACTTCATGTGCTGTCAGATTTATTGTTGAGAAACTAATTTGAACTTGATCTTAATAAAAACCTATTGTAATTATACATAAAAAAAATAAATCCTAAAAAGCTCAGCTTGCTTCTTCCTGCCAGGCAAATTCCAACAAACAACCCATGAAGCAGAAAATTACTTTGGATGGCATCTCATGTTCGGAACCTATTTTTTATATGCATCCTAAACCTTTGAAAAAAAACGGTCATGTGTAGCCATCCTTGACTTCAAGACCTAAGAATATTTCTTTTTGTCACGAGATAAAATCAGGCTGAGATTTTTCCTCTGAAATCAGAAGAAATTTTGCAGGTGACTCTGGAAGGAATGGGGGAAGAGAGCAGGATCAGTAGCATTCCTCCTCCACCGATCAGCTGTGTAAATCCAGTGTCAAAGACTGATAAAGAATTTTCCCAGTAGGTAGGAAATGTCACAGAGAAGAAAACTGGCACGTGAAATTTAAGTAGCCGTGGCAGTCTTAGTAACAGCATCATCAAGGAACACAGTACAGTTAGTACCAGTGGTGCAGTTAGAAAGTCCAGGGCTACTGGACAACGTTTGTCACACTTTATGGTAAATGAGTGCCATCTACTCAGCTGCAGCAGAGAAGAAAAGTGTGAGGCAAGAACTCAAATTCTGAAGCAGCCTTCACTCACACTCTTCTCACATACAGACACCACCATGGTGGCACTTTGCAATGGAGAACCATGGATGTACAATTCAGCAATTACCCTTTATGATGGATAGGCTCTTGGGGCTCCATTCGCCATGTAACCCTGGAGCCTGGGCTGCAACAGTGAAGACTACATCAGTGTGACCCTAAGGACCCAGATCTTTTGACCAGGAGGGTTTGAAATGGTGAGTTTCACTCTGTTGCTAAGCTCTCATCTCAGCAGAGAAGAGATGCATATCAAGTCTACCCATCCACAGTCCTCACTTCCCACTGTACGCTGGTCTGTATATCCAGGTCCTTCATTCCTTCCAACTGTCTGACTATGATAAACATTGCAGTTCGGTCCAGCACCCTTTGAGGGGAAGATGTAGAGCACAAGACAGCTGCTGGCCATACCAGATTATGGGAGACAGAAAAACAAACATCAGAGACTTGCCTACAGTACCTGGACAGGTTACAGCAGCATGGAAAGAGTCCTGAAGTCAGTGGTGCGTTGGAGAAATCCCAGATCTCACTGTCACACACTTTCGTTTGCGGTGAGGCACTGAACCTTATGACAGGTGCAACTCATGCCTCCCAGCGCCTCAGCTTCCTACTTGGCCGAAGAGCCGTCCCTTTTTTAAATGAAAGCTAAACCATTCCGCAAAGCTTTGCAGCAGGGCAGAGGTTCTGAAGCAAATCTAACCTCCACAAAACTGAGAAACACATTTGGGGATGACGAGGCTCTAGGATAGTTTCGGAGCTACATAACCCTTACCACATCCAAAAGCACAGAAGAGAGCAGAAGAACACATGATGCCATGGAAGTAAAAAGGAGTCCAGGAGAGGCACGTGATTCCTGAGTGCCCCATGATATTTCAGTTTCTCTCTTGCTTTGGCAGCACTGTTATCAATAGCAGACTATTCTAGGGTTTCTCTATACAAACCGCAGTCAGTGTGCAGTAAAGGTTTCCAAAGAGTTTCTTGTAACAGAAATAGTTTGCCCTGTTGTCCTTGGCTGTAATTTTCCCCTCTCTATACATTTTCTGCTAGTGCAGCGTTTTAAGTGCTGCAGTTGTATTAACATAGCTTGCGAAGCACTGCGGGACCATTTAGCTTGCGAAGAGCTGTATTAATGTAAAATATTCTTCAATGAGTAAGTTAAACAGTAAACACTATATTGATGCAATGCCTCACAAGGTCTTAGAAGAATTAATTCGGATAGGCTCGGATGTAAGCCTTTGTTGCGTGGACTGAAAACTGGCTGAAAGCTTGTAAACAAATTGCAAAGATTAATGGCACTGCAACTTGCTAGGAGCCTTCTCAAACACATTTTCTGGGTGCCTTGAAACATTAAGTACTTATGCTTACAACACTCTGGAAGTCGGGAGTTACTATGGGAGGTCACCCAATTTTGCAGACTGGAAACAGAGAAGGCTGAAGAATCTTTGCAACACATCAGCCAGGATTTCTGGTAAGAATTCAGATCCAGCCTAATACCCTAGTTGCAAGACCATGCTTTCAGACAAATCTTCCCCACATATCTTTGGAGATACGGGTACTAAATCTGCTTCTATCATTTCTATATCTGTTTTGAATTAACGTATTTCTCAAGCTTTAATAAAAGCTAAACCAAAAATTAGTGGTAGTTTCTCTCCATAACATTGCCATCGCTTTCTCAGCTCTTTTTATTCATACAATATTTAATATTAGGCCATAAAGTGCACCTTATAACACTTGTTTTCCATATTGACATTTTAAAATATTTAGAGGAACATCAGAATAGCAGCACTTGACAGGAACCTCTCTCTCACACTGACCAGAAGAAGATGCTTACGGAAAGATTATGAAAAGAAGGCAAGTGTATGCCTTCCCAGCCCATGGTATAGAGACCAAAGATTAACTCAGTTATTAAATTCACATTTTAGATTAATAGCTCTTGGTGTGCCTATCCTCTATTAGTTTTTTCAGCCACTTTTTAAACTCTGTAATGATTTTGGTCTCTTCATTCTATGACAGTGAATTCAGCAATTTAATTACACATTGAGTATACATTTGCTTTCTTTTATTTCAAGCTTGTTAGGCTATTTCACTTAATAATCTCTGTTCTTGTGTTATAAAAATCAGTGCATAATCATGCCCTATTCACCTTCTTTGAGTCATTTGTGATCTTATGTTTTTCATATACTCTCTCAGTCTGTCTTTTTATGAGACTATGTTCTTTTAAGACCAACAGGCTTTTGGACAAGAGCATCATCAAAAGCTTTTTGGAAATGAAAATGCACTATATCAAGAGGATGACACATGCCCAAAGAGCTCAGCTGGATTTGCAAAGCATAGATTACTGTTTTTTTTAAAGAAAAGCTTTACTGACTCTTCCTGAGAATGTCACATTTATCCACGTCTATTATTTTTATTCTTTATCACGCTTCAGTCAATTTGCTTGATAAGAAAATCAGACTTATTTGTTTGTAGATTTCACAGCTTGCTTATTCCCCACTTGCATGCACCCCACAGGGTCCTTTTAAAAATGGACGTTAGGCTTGCCACCTGCTCTTTCTCTGTTATAAAGACTGATTTATTCAATAGTTCACCCAGAGCAGTTAGTGGTTCAGCAGCAACTTTAAGAATTCTTGGGTTAATACCATCTGTTTCTTATGGTGTTTGTTATTATACATTTTATTGATCTGTTCTAAAACCTCTTCTGCTGGCACTTCACTTTGGGACAGTTCTTCAGACTTGTTCCCTATATGTAAAGGCTTCAGTGCAGCGACCTCTGTAAGCTCCCATGTGGTTAACACTAATGTGAGCAGTTCTTTTAGCCTTTCTGCTACGGTCACAGCATCCTCCAGTGCTTCTTCCATAGCTCAGCCGTCTGTCAGCCCTACAGACTTGGGAAGGATGCTTGGTTTTCATGTGTTTTAGAGGGACTTTATTAACAATTTCCATGCCTTTAACAGCTTGCTTCTCAGAATCAGTTTTGTCGTAGCTTATTATGTTTTTACATTTCACATATTAGAATTTTTATGGATTTTCTGTTTGCACCTTTGGATACAATTTCTGGGTTTTCAAGGATGTTGTTTTACTTATAATTGCTTCTTTCCCTCTGTTGTTTAGCCACATTCCTTCTTTTTGGTCACTTAGATTATTTTTTTGATAGGGATAAACATTTACTTTGAGGATGCAGTATGGTGCTTTTAAATACTCTTGAAGGCATTTTACCCTTTTGAATGGACCCTTTGATGGGTCCATGTCCAAGTGGAGGCCAGTGACAAGTGAAGTCCCTCAAGGATCAGTACTGGGACCGGTCTTGTTTAGCATCTTTGTCAGCGACATGGACAGTGGCACAGAGTGCACCCTCAGCAAGTTTGCCAACGACACCAAGCTGTGTGGGGCAGCTGACACACTGGAGGGAAGGGGTGCCACCCATAGGGACCTTGACAGGCTGGAGAGGTGGGCCCATGCCAACCTCATGAAGTTCAACAAGACCAAGGTGCAAGGTCCTCCATCTGGGTCAGGGCAATCCCAAGCACTGATATAGGCTGGGCAGCGACTGGCTTGAGAGCAGCCCTGAAGAAAAGGACTTGGGGGTGCTGGTGGATGAGAGGCTCAACATGATCCGTCAGTGTGTACTAGTAGCCCAGAAAGCCAATCGTATCCTGGGCTGCATCAAGAGAAGCATGGCCAGCAGGTCGAGGGAGGTGATTCTGCCCCTCTACTCCACTCTCGTGAGACCCCACCTGGAGTACTGCATCCAATTCTGGAGCCCTTATTACAAGAAAGATATGGACCTGCTGGAACATGTCCAGAGAAGGGCCACGAGGATGATCAGAGGGCTGGAGCACCTCTCCTATGAGGACAGACTGAGACAGTTGGGGTTGTTCAGTCTGGAGAAAAGGCGGCTCCGGGGAGACCTTATAGTGGCCTACCAGTATCTTAAGGGGGCCTACAAGAAAGCTGGTGAGGGGCTTTTTAGGATGCCGGGTAATGGTAGGACTAGAGGGAATGGATTAAAACTAGAGATGGGTTGATTCAGACTGGACATTAGGAAGAAGTTCTTCACCATGAGGGTGGTGAGACACTGGAACAGGTTGCCCAGAGAGGTGGTGGAAGCCCCATCCCTGGAGGTTTTTAAGGCCAAGCTGTACGGGGCTCTGAGCAACCTGATCTAGTGGGACGTGTCCCTGCCCATGGCAGGGGAGTTGAAACTAGATGATCCTTAAGGTCCCTTCCAACACAAACCATTCTATGATTCCATGATTCTATGATTACTCCCCTTCATCCTTTAAAATAGTTACCTGGTTACCACCTAGTTCCCATTTTGAAGTTAAATTTTACCGTAGTGATTTTTGTCACTTCTATAAGGTTGCTGAATTTGAATACATGTGGTTACTGTTCTTCCTTTTGAAGATAGTTTCTTCAAGAGACACTCATGAGCGATTTCTAAGAATGTAACTTTTGCGTAGTGCCTTACTTTGACACTTAGCTAACATTCATGGAGAAAGGAAACATTCATTACAGCTGTGTTTTCAGCCCTTGCAGGCTCTCTTATCACTCATCATATTGTGCAGTCATCATTCCCCACCTGATCCTGTAGTCAAGACATCACATCATATTCTCAGTATTTAAACATGAAATTTTAATGTGAAGAATTTCTGTGATGCAAATTTAGAGATCTTATTTTTTAACATTAATTTATATTAGCCACGTACAACAATCATACAGACTTTTTGTCCCTATGCTTTCCTCAGCATAAAACACCAGCATAAACCTCTAATTTGCTCCTTGATTTTCTAGTGTACCACTAATTATTACCCTTTCACCAAGTACTTGAGACCAACTCTCTCATTCATAGCTGAAGTTTTTCCGCATAACCCCACTGTTACTTCTCCCAGTGCTGCTGTTACCTACATGAACATTCACCACTAGCTCCACAACAGTATTCTCTAGGAAATTGTCCAGATGGCTCATGAAATTTGCCACTTCTGCACCTGGCAGAGAAGTCATCATGCATAATATACTTATGTGGGTTTTTTTGTAAAACGTGTAGCTTTAAATATAAATAAATTAGGAAATAAAGCCCTTTTTTTTTTGCTAGATCCTCTTGTTAGAGAAAGTGTTCACATGTTGTTTCCTAAGAGGCATGGAACAGAGAGAGAACAAACTCAAGAATTCTTGCATGAACATTTGAAAAGCTATTTAATTATCTTCAGACAAGTATTTCTTCAAAGCTATTGTTTGCCAATATGTTTATAACTGTTGATAATCATTAGGCTGTTAATGTGTGATCACTTTATACCAAGCTAGCGTGCCAGTGGTTTCTTTGCATTTGACCGCATTAATGTGTGTCCAGTCTCTTGCCGTTGACCTGATAGTCACATTGCAGGTCTTTGGGGCAGAGTAGGAGGGCTTTCTATTTATTCTATATTTCCCGAGTTTCTATTAAAGTACAGTAATAGTCCACAGTTACCAATTCTACATAGGCTGCACATTCATCCCACCTGGTCCAGGTGGACAGCCCCTCTCTGTAACACAGTCAGCGCATATCTGGTCAGACAGTGGAGTAGGCAGGGAGTTCCTATCACATGATTTTACAGAGATAGATACACACACAGACTCCCCTTGTAAGAATTAACTGACGGTTAGTGTGTGACAAATGCACGTAACGTCATCCATACACAGAAGTACTGAACTTGCATGATGCAATGCCAAGTGCCCGGTAGAGACAGCTTTAAAAGTTTCATTAATGCGATACAGTCAGAGAGACTGTAGTCAATAAACAATTCACATTTTCTTCTGGTATAATAAATTCAAACACCTTCCAACTCTAAGATAGAACATTTACGTAGAACTTTATATACATTCCATGTTCTGATTATTATTATTATGGGGATTACTGGTTTTAAGTACAGTATCTGGGTCTTTTTTATGTAGCTGAATGAATAATTTAACAAGTGACCCCAGAAAGAATCTCAGTTGTTGTATTGGCATTGACAGATCTTCTGAGTGGGTTGATCACAACCAGAGGCAAATGCTGCCATAAACAGTTATTTTACAGAGCGCATGGCAGCACACCAGCCACTCATCCAGGCCTGTAGCATTAGTCAAACCTCTTTCACCAGCAGATACAAATGCACCTGAACTCATGCATTTGAAGACTGTAACAAGGGGTTCCAGTCTACGATCCTTTAAACTTTCATTTCTTCTGATTTCTTGCACTTAGTTCAGTGCAGTCTTGGCTTGTGTATTCTTTACTTCATCGTTCTCTGTTCCTGCAGTCCCTGCATCTGAACAACCCCCATGCTTCCTTTGTGGTACTTTTTCTTTCACAGAAGATATGAATTCCTTTTTCTTTGAGTCACTTGCTGTGAGAAAGAGGGATTCCCAGAGCTGACTACAGCCTTGCTCCATCCGATGACATACAGCACTCACACAGAGGATTAAGGAGGGTAACTAATGTCTGGATATATTTATTACTTTACAGAAACCCATTAATTCTATTGAAAAGGTATTGGAAAAGTGGTCGGAAACTCAGTTTTAGAGAAAGATGGCTCATACCATGCCAGCAAGAAAATGACTCCATGGTGACCCAGCATGCTCTGGAAATCATTTCTTATAAGATGTCAGAAGAGACTGCCCGTTCGGGCTATGTTAAAGCCTCTCTTTCCATTTCTGCTAGTTTATCTTCAGGAGCACATGCAGTAAGTATGTAAGTACATGCAGATGAAGGCATTAAAGGTGTTTCTGGATCTTTGTTGTACAATTTAAAGATACAACTGACTGTAGAATTTACAAACAAAAACAGGCCAGGGAGCAATAATGGAGAGAATAATATTGCAAACATATAGAGTCTGGGTCATTCCCTCATTCATCTTCAGCTTGACGGAAGAAGGTCTGCAGTAAGTGAAGGATGGGCCTGCTGTAATGAAGCTGTCGGCAGGAACGAAAGTCGTTTGTGCATGGCCTACCACACTAAATTACTACTGACTGCCTAATACGGAGCTCTCATCAATCCAAACACACCTGCTGGGCAGGGCAATGTGGACCATGGGGTAAGATATCATTATTCTCTCAGGGACACCTCTGCTGGTTCTTCATCATCTCGCATCCCTCCTCTACATGAGTTATCATTGATCAAGTCCTGTTATTCCTTCAGGTACGGTGCCGTGGTACATACGGTAACACCATTACTCTTCCTTGCTATTCACATCCACCTCTGAATTATTTCTTGCCCTTCCAAATGAGTTATTGTCCAACATCTCAACATCTAAGCTCTTCTTTTTTTCCACTTGTGCCCTGAATATCAATGCTGGAAAATAAGAAGGAATACTCCACTTAAATCTGTACTTCCTAGACTTAAGCCATTCACTAGATCTTCTCTAAAACAGGTGACTGGACCACTTCTAACTAGCTTTCCTTAGCCGAGGTTCATGCACAAAGTTTTTGTAGAGCAGGCCCTGACTAAGAAACAAATCCGAATGTTACCTGTCTGAATGCAAGGGCAATCATCAAGGTAAAAACATAAGGTTGGACACGTGTGTAGCAGAAAATTAAATTTCAGCAACATATCCCTTGGCTGTAAATGTCAGGAAAAATCAGTAACTCAGAGAAGTATTTCTTCAAAATTAATTCCCTGGAATTAATTTTTCTGTACAGGAGAGAAGGATGGTATGTTGTTTACATAATCAGCACTCTCTAATTATATTCTTTCTGATGAACTCGTTACACCCTGACATTTATTTTACATCACTTACACTGTATCAGTCTTAAAATTAAACCAATACTGAAATGTTTACCCCTGAATCTGTCTCTTATGGATTTGCCTAGTCCGGGGGAATGTTTCTTCTGTAAATCGGCTGCACAGCATCATGAGAGAATTCACATTTCTTAGCTGTTTGCTATGTAAACTTATGTTCAGTGCTGTTGGAATATCAGCTATCATTTTAGCTCTGTGTACAAAAACTGTCCTCTTAGTATCATCTTCAAGCGATGTATCCTGCAGCCTCTGCTCCCATTCTCAGGCTCTGTGCAGACCCTACATCCTGCCTATAAGCCATATGAGATTCTGGGTTAAAACAATAGCAAATGGATGCTATGTCTGTGCAATCCCTGTTTATTAGTTATATATTCTCCACAGCTTTCTATGCATTTGTTCAGAGCTGCATTCAATGGATAACCCCCATTTGTCAAAACTTAGGCACTTCAGTCTAAGTTTCATACCAAAGTTGCACTTTCTGGTTCTGGTGAAGACCTGAAGTGAACATGACAAAAGACAGCCTGAATACCTGACCTTTAACAGGTATCAGAACTGATCAGAACACCAGTGAGGTAATTTTGGTTGCTCATCTTAAAACTGGTCATAAGTCATTGGCTTTCTTAAGATTTTGGGCAGAGCATGGAGTACCCAGATCTGTTCTAAAGAAAAATTGCATCTTATTTCTGTATCTGTCATACATGCCAAATAACCATTGTCTTCATATACAAATATGATTCACTCTCAACATTCCATGTTGTGTCGTGGCAACACAGTTTTGCAACATCCATCACCCCTAACTTGCAGCATTGTTAGCTCGGTATTTTTAAAATGGCTTTAGTACCTACATCTAATGTGCTTTGAGAGTCCAGCAATAAAAGTTATTAGCATCTTAAAAAAACCTAATCATTTTCATTTGCAAACATAAACCTGGCTCTGTCATAAAAATCAATGAATGGAATACATCAGGGAGAAATACGGGAAACTGCCAGGTTAGTATTTTGGAATATTGGGATGAAAATGTGTCTGGAGAAATGTATTTGGTTACTTAGAAGAATAAGCCGTCTTTTATCTATTACTATTCTTAACTGTTTAGCCTTCCAGATTTATACTCGGGTAGTAAGTCATTAGGCATAACTTCCACATTTACAGTTATGAACTAGGTTGGACACTGGAAAGGAGTAAGAAGAAAGTGGAAAAACAACAGAAAGAGACAGAAACGTGTAAGAGAAAGACCTTGAGTTTTGCTCTAGTTATGCTTGTTTACTGGACAAGATGTGCTCTGTATCTATGACAGAATGTGTATTTCTATATTAATATGTGTTCATCAAAATGAAATTATTGTGCACACAATTTGAAGAATTTTATCAACGTTTCAAGGGCAAGCATTGGCAATTAGGAAATAAGAGAATTTATCTGGGCCTCTGGTTTGTATGCGTTATGATACAGCTGTTAATCCCATGATCACATGCTTTTATTTACAGACAACTGTTGTCTCGTTCAGTGTTTGGAATTGACAGGATGTACTTAATGAACAGCTCTTTAATATTTGATTTTCTTCTTATTGTTCAGTATGTGCTCTCAGTCCTTATTTACTGCATTACATTCAAACCCTGCTCTGAATACAGAACTATTCATTTCCTCATGGACTTTTCTGTGGTGTTCATGACTAATTTCTAAGTGCTTCGCAAACATTAATGAATTGATCTTCTCAAAACCCAGGTGAAG
This sequence comes from Fratercula arctica, assembly GCA_947846985.1. Classification (NCBI taxonomy): domain Eukaryota; kingdom Metazoa; phylum Chordata; class Aves; order Charadriiformes; family Alcidae; genus Fratercula; species Fratercula arctica. The sequence continues at coordinate 49,112,986 of CANTUZ010000005.1, read as the reverse complement.
GCTGTCATTATCTTCTTTTTTGTAGACTGAAAACTGAGCCACAGAGGAGTTAAAAATCAAACATAGCCACTAACATCAAGCACAGTATCTGAGATGTGGAGCACCTAAGTTTTCAGAGTATTTAGCAGTAGATCTCATTTTGTATGCTGTGAGCACATCTCTGATTGACTGCAGCTATAGTTGTGAGCATTTTACACTCCTGCCAATCAGGAAAAAGAGTGTCATGCTGGGCACCCTGGGAACAAGGAACAAACTGCTAATGACCCCGTCTGAAAACCCTGCCTGGGTTTGAAGTTACTTTCTAAGCAGCACATCAGAATTCAACAGAAAAGTTGAGGATAAAACCTAATTCCTCAGTTCAGCGTATGACTGTTTTAACTGTGAGACTTTCCTTTCTCTTCTTAAAATTCCTGCCTCAGAAACAAAGCAACTTCTAAAAATGCATAACAAATGAAGGAACAATCCTATGCAAGTTTCTTGCACTACACCACATGCATTTCCCATTCCTTATGCTTAAAAAAAGCAGGTGAGTTTTCTCTTCGGTCATATTTAAATTACAGGCATCTGGAATTCAATTTAAAACAAGCCCAGGATCTTTTGTCCAGATGTAGTTAGGAAATTATTGCTGTGGAGGGAAAGATAGGTATCATCACAGACAATAAAAGCTGACGGGAGACACTTATTTCATGAGCAGTTTAAGATAGGTTTAGTCTTCTGTTCTTTCTGCACCTGTGACCTCAGAAACACATCCTTGTCTCATGTAACAGATGGAAATGAGCAATATCACATAATATCACCACTTTTATCACAGAATCAAAGAATAAGTTAGGTTGGAAGAGTCTTGAAACTTCAGTCATCAACCTTCGCCATTTTAAGAATGTTCCTAATAGCAATTTTGAACCTTGCTACTAATAATTTCTGATTCTGTTGAGGACGCATCCTCTGGCCTGCTCATTACTGAATGAATAAGCAATATTATCAGCCCATTCTCTACCTAAAGATTCTAAATATATAAATTACCTATCTAGATAAAGATAAAGTCCCAGATAAAGAAACTACACCTACAGCCTTATTGCTCAACACAGAGGACTGGTAAACCTCCAGAGTTAGTTTGAATTAGCAGTAAATTATATGGACTTCTTTTTAATGCTCATAAGGATGTTAACTATGGTTAAATATAAAATATGACATAAAACTAGAACAAGTCTTGATGCAGCTAACAGATGACAAAGGGGGGTTTGGGTGCTATTTATACAAGTCTAATCAAGAACAGTCATCTGAACAAAGCGTCCGCATAGGACATTTGCCAAATGTCCATTTTAATGTCATGTAATAGATTAAAACCAAAGGGGAGCACGCTCAGTTTTGGAAGGATGGATACGAGCAATTTCTAACACTACCTTGACTGCAATTCTTTATTCTAGTGCAATGAGTAGTCAGAGTCAGCATCTGAATTATTATAAACAATATACAAGATAAATCGATAGATTTCTTTATTTATCTTGATCATAATAATACTGTTCAGTAATCGTTGCTGAAGAATGGAGCAAGGTGAACATTGTAAACATGCCCTGGAAAAGCTAAGAGGTGGGGCAGGCTAATGAAATACGGCAGAGACTGAATGATCCTGCCAATAAAATTACCCAAGATATCACCAGTAGTTTTAAACCTGGTTTTTCTTTTAGTTTCTTTCTCTTGCTCTTTATTCTCCAGTTTTGTCATACTCCATCTACTATTCCTTCCTTTTAATGCTAAAATATTTTATTTATTTGGAAAATGTCATTGCAGAAGCCACTGTCCAAGGCAGATACTTCAGTGGAAACTCCTGTTATTTCAGTGACAAGATAAGGTAGTTTCTAGCCTGAAATAGTCACACAAGTCAGTATATAGGTATTTAATAATCATCCAACCATGGCATTCTGTACCTCCTACATCCACTGGATGCATGTGCCCTGGGAACATTGTATTGCAGCGCTATGAGTTTCTTTGGGTTTCCACCATACCCCTATTGTCCTCTCCCTTTCACTATACTGTATTTGTTTTCCCGAAATATTTTGTCCTAAATCTTATTGCTTTCCTAGTCTTCCCATTTATTCTTCCTTCTTTTCCAGTTCCTTTCTCACCTTGGGATTCCTTTTTGCTTTCTTTTTGTCCTGTCTCTTCTTTTAAACCTTTTTTCACTCTGTACTCAATTCTACCCTCCTGTATGCTCAGTGTCTCAAGTCCAAATCCCCATCTCTTTTTCAATGTAACCTTCTTTCTAGACTTACATTCCATTCTTTCTCTTGTAGTTTTCCTTGTCTTTCTTCCCTGTGACCCTACTGACCAGTGGCCAGAGAAACAGGTAAATATCCAGAGCATTCACTGTACCTTCCTTTCCCAAGTAATCCAGATTCTCTTTATTAGTATTATTTGTATTTCAAAAGAAATGAGACACCCTAAGTGATCCCAAAGGCCTTGAGGGCTAGACATAGTACGTGTAGCATAGTACATATAGGAACAGTACGTTAAGAAACAGTGCTCATGCAGAAAAACTTTCAGTCACATAAACAAGACCTACAAAAAGAGGGAAGGGAATATTATCACTATTTTAGAGACATCAAAACTAAGTGATTTGAAAAATTATTTCTGGAAGCCTAGGGGAACACCCTATCAGGTGTTGACTGAACTCAGATGTCCTACATCTTGATCCCAGTACCTTGAGTGTCAGGCCACGTCTGTCTGCCTACTACCATTTGTTCTGTCAGCTTCTCCTTCAGTCTGCCTTGGACTGTTACAGGGAAGAACAGGACCTGTCTGTCAGTCTGTTTTTGCATGTGGCTCTCGCTTCTTCAAAGAATCAATGCGCAAGAAGTTCCCATGAAGAAATCTGCATATAGCCAAAAGAAATAATTTGTTTTCCTGTGTCTGCATTTTAATTGAAACCCAAAAGCAATGAGAATAAAAGAAGCGGCATGTGTAGTTCGTGATTTAGACTTTGCAGCTAACCAAGATAACCCCAGCAAAGCTCAGAGCGGGAGTTCTCTCTGTGGGAATGCCTGACCCTTCAGGTCAAACCCTTTCTTCTAGTCCTTCCTTTCATGGCAGATGAATACGAACTTCAGTGCACAGACACAAGTAAGTGCTGACTAGAGAGAATGGCAATTTGTGATGAGGAATGAAAGACGCTTCTCCTGTGTTCACATAGAAACAGTCAGTGTATTTTTCTTCTCTCTCTCATCAAATGGCAACAAAGCTGCTTCTCTAGCCACCAGTTATACAACACAACTTCACTGGGACAAAGATAAAAGGACTCAAATATGCATACCTCCATCTCTAAGACCCAATAATTAATCACCTCTAACCCACTTAACAGCCCACCCCTAGTCAGCTTGTAATGGTCATTATTTAATGATACAATTGCAACATCAGTACAAGTTGAACTTTCCATTGCTGTCAAAGTACCTGTTACAGAATGGGGCAGAGTTAATCATTTCAAAAATAAAAAAGAAGCAAGATTTTTTTTAAATGTAGTTTTATATTAGCAGAAAAAGAACAAGCTAAGCCACAGACTATAAGCCTCCCTTCTCAGGCAGCTATACCCATTCAAACAAAATGTCCATGCTTTTGCTTTGGGTGCAAATTGCCAGAACTTTCCTTATTTGATGCAGTTCTGCCCTGCAGTACTCTAATGCTGTCTGTATCAGGGCTTTAAATTTTCGCAAGTGATCCTAGCTGCAGGAGCCGCTGCTGTTTTCTGAGACCCTTAATACAACAATTCAGCCTGTGTTCAGAGACTCACTGCAGTTTGAGCTGCAGAGGTATAAGACGCTACTAACCTCAGCTAGTTTGGTACCACGTCTCTGTTGGGGGCTGCCCGCCCCACAGCAGGGCCAGCAGAAGGGAAGGAGCCTGTTCTGTGAGTGATCCCCCTCTACTGCCGTGCAAGGGAAACATTTTAGCTGAAAACACTAGTGAAACCTGTCTAAACTGAGCCAGCTGACTTTGCATGGGAACAGAAGAATAACAATAAGCGTCTGGGAGCCTGTAACGGCTCACATTATGCGCTGGTCTATGCAGATCAGATGATCGCAAAGGGAAGACATGTATGCTGGCTTCTTGTTTTCTCTTTTGGGTTTCATTTTCCCACGACTAAAATGAGAGCTTGTTCCGAATGAAAGTACCCGCGTGCTTTCCATGCATGAGAAATAGAACACGTAGATAACCTTGAATTTGTGTATATACAGACTGCAGTTTGTACTTTATAAATCGCTTTGTAAAGTTTGTTGAGTACATTGGATAAAAAATGTCAATTAGTCTTCTATACTTTTGAAATGCTTTTGTGAGCACTTTGCTGCATCCCTAGGTAATGGAGCTGCTTCTAAAAGACAGTAGCAACCCTGACAGGTTTCCGAGATGTCAGCCTGCCCTCTATGAGAATGCAAGCTAACGTGCAGCCTGTGTTGGACTGGTCAGTGCCACCTGCAGTCAGCCCCAAGACAATGTTTAACAATTAGAAAACGCATAAGCTGAGCTAACAGATGTATCTTGTTTTCTCTTATCCCCTTGCCTACCCTACCTTAACACAATTTAGTCTGCAAAATATCTTCCCTGAAATCACATAGTGAGAGGTTTTGATAAGCTATCACCGTGTTAGACATCTCCCCAAGGAGGATCTGAGGAAAATGTACAGAGACAAGGCCTTGCATTCATGCATATGAATTCAGTAGCGTATCAAGCTGCCTTTCTCCTAGGATGTGAAAATTCAAACAGCGCAGACATGGCTGATGTGACTGGAGCTCACAAATCATATCTGCGCTCCCAAAGCCTTGGCAGCCTTCCTTTTCTAATTGGCGTATGTGATTACTTCTGGGGCAGAGTAGAGTTTTTTTCCCTCTCAGTTCTCCTCATCTAACTTGGAGCACTGGCTGCTGGAGACTGCAGTTGAAAGGTGTCACTGCTGTGATAAAGTCTCCCTGTTATTAATTTCACTGTTTACAAATTATGTTTGCACATTGAAAGAAACATAATTCACAGAAAGATGCATTTTCGTCTATCAATAGTAAAGGGCTGTAAGTAGACAGAAGGAATTATTTAATAAGATTTTTCATTCTGCTGTGCACAGCTGAAGGGAGAGCACATGACTGAGAAGTCCCTTGTCTGGCCATTTCTCAAGGCAATCCAACTAAATCACCTAGTTCCATATTTTTCAAGTGCACTGTCTGCAGGGTAAGATTTGGCACTTGATTTTCCTAAGCAGCTGCATGTTTGCAACTGCCCATGAAATCAGTGTCTGTAGTGTCTTGAAAAAGGTGCCCAAGATTAGAGAATTTTTTGAAAAGCCAGAAAATGACTTCATTTCCTCATGGGATCGGAAGGGAAAGTGAGGACAATGATACAAATACCTCTCAGTTTCTAAAATGAACAGCTTATATCTTAATAAAAAAGCCACGAGCATTTTAGATTAAGTGTAATACAGCAATTAGTAACAGTCGCTGTTCAGGGCCCAGTTTCCTATGTTACCATTGCATTAGCAAATTCACTTCATGTACAATGGACCTTTGTTTTTTCTCTTGGTATTTTCGTAGTGGCACTATTTTGTCACTGGGTAATTCTCAAATGATAGGATGAATAACTAGATATGGATGACACCATCCGATCTATTAAGGCCACTTATTTCCTGTATCTAACATAAGTCATTCTATTTGGCATTTACCACACATTCTGGATCCAAAGCCTCCTGAGATGCAGGCTCAGATGTTATTTTTTGTAGCTTGAAAATCTTGTTCAGAAGGCTTCCTCAAAGAAAATAGAGATATTTAGGGGTAATGCTATCTAAAATGTTAAGTAAACAGTTTGTTCTTCCAATCTGCATACATCAAAAAATATACAGTTTTGAGTTATGTTTATCCTAGAAATTAGCATTGAGGAAGACCCACAAAAATAACAGCATAGGTTAAGGTTTTGTCTTGCATCTGGCCCCACATACCACTGTCATGATTTATGAAGGCACGAATGACCCTTGGTAGATCATTTCTACAGGCAGAAAATGTACCTCAGGAAGAACAGGGCTTAAGCTGCCTCCTTTGTAATTTTGGAGGAGAATCAGGATCAGAGGTGAGAGCAGTTGGCTTTGCAGGCAGAAGTGCAATAGAGATTGTAGCTGTAGCGCAGCAGCTCCGTACCCTTCCCTACAGGTTACACCTTCTGCTGTTAAGTCCAGTCTTCACTGATTGGGGCCTTCAACAAATTCATGTCACTTCTCACAAGAATAGAGATGTAAACCAATCTGGCCAAACTCCTCCAACATACAGAGGAACTTTTTATTGAGTAAACTGCCCTGGACTTTCAGCATTTTTCATCATTACTTGCCTGAAAGGCTGCGTATCTTTGAATGGTGTTGAACTTGCTGTCACATTCAGCACTAGAAGTGGCATCTTAGTTGTTTAAAAAAGCAATTTCACTGAGCTAAGTAATAAAGTGCCAAAACCACCCAAGGGCTTCAATGGAATCAGCATAAAACCTGTGTGAGGCTGAAAAGCAGAGGATAATTTATGAAGGCAGAGCAATTATCAGAGATAGAATTCTGTCAAGGGCATAGGAGCAAAACAACTTGACTCATGTGGGAAATTGCAAGACTACCTTTAATGACCACAAAAGGTTAGGACCTTTGTTCTATATTTCTGGAAATATGGGAACTCTGGCAGAGCAGCAGCTGTTTGGTGCTACATCCACTGGTTAAGATAAAGAATCAGAGCCATCTCTTTGATACAAAGACATTGAAAAGATGGAGAGAAACCATGCACACAAAATAGCTTATGTAAATTACCTCTGGTGATGCTTCAAAATGCAGCCTAGGTGGATTAATCAGTGTTAAAAGAAATAGCCAGCAGAATAAAAATTGCTGTGATGTGTCTAGACTTCTCTTCAGGGAAAGAATATTTTGGTGCTGGGCCATATCTCTTGATTTGTCTATGGAGTTACAGGATCAGCTATCATTAAACACTGTTAGGAGATGAAAAGCTCAGTTTGGAAGCTGGGAGCTTGGATCTGGCAGGAGGAGGAGTGCCAGGTTGCTGGATTTCTGGAGCCAGTTTTCATAAGCATCTGGAGTTTGTCATTAACTGTATCCCATGTGGACAGCTGTTTGCATCAAAGTAATAGTGATGACTATATCCCTGTGGTTTTGTACACCTGATTGAAATATGTTTCTGTTAAGTATTATCTGATAGCAATGAGGACTTAATATTCCTGTGATAAGACTGCTGAAGATGTTGTCCTTTACCCTACTCCGGTTGGAGCCATATGTTTTATGTATCATTTTGATTAATCGATATGTACGAAACAGCAGTTCTGACATGACTGTAATTAAAACAGTAATATTAGCCAGATTCTCATTTGGCATAAGTGGGTGCAGCTCTGTTGACTTCAGAAAAGTCACCCCCTATTCTTTCCAGAGCAGCATCCAATCTCACAGTGAGGTTGGTGTACAAAGCCAGAGCAGGCTGAATCAGCCCTACTATGTTTCAATCCAGAGCTCAACTGTGAAATAGTAACAAAACCCTGAGGACGCATATGTATGGCATCCCTGGAAAGCGTTACATGCTCAGCCGGGTGGCATTAAAGATGATCTGCCATCAGCTAGGAAAAGTATATTTATTATCCAGTTGATACTCCTTTTCTTGTCACTTGTATTATTTGTGTCCTATTTTTCAATAATAAAATTTGATGGAAACAAATATCTCCAAATTAAAGTCATACTATATTATAACTCTGTTACCACTGTAGGTAATAACTCCAGTGCATAAATATTGATTTTTTTTGAGCCTGAAGAAAAGGTAGCTCAGGCCATGGGGAAAATACTATAGAGCCTTTCATCTCATGGTTATGTTACTAGACCAGCACTAAGGTATGTCAGGACTTGCCGTCTGATACATGATTTATAGTCCGCAGAAAATCAGCTGGTGATCTCATTGCGTTTCTACAAATCTAGAGACTGCATCAGAAAAACAGGTGTTAAATGGGTCTCTAACAGGTAGCCTTGCAAGGAATGAGAGCTTATGCAAAGGTTAAACTCTCATGTCACCCTGAGGTCGCGGTGGGGTAAACTGGTCATGGCCTGATTTGGAACAAGTCTGCAGTATTGTACGTATTTATGCTCCACAAGGAAACCAGCTTGAGACAAGCCAGATGACAATGGCTGAAGCAGTTTGTGGGGATGTTAATTTCTCGTTCACATCGCTTATGAAAGTGGAAAGGGTAGTTATAAAGTTCCAGCTCTTCCAGACACAGATAAAATCTTTGTTAAACTTAATCAAAACTCAAAAGCTTGAGAATACCGAATTAAGATTGCAAGGTAAAATACAGTCTCTCTGTGTGTCATGATGTATACATCGGACAAACTGAACTGGGATATCTTGTTCCATTTGCGTTCTCAGACACATTCACATCCGCATCCTCATTTCAAGTCAGTAAAGCAATTCCAACCAAATCTGCCAGGTCTTAGTTTGTGGTCCTTTGACTTGTCTTTGTTGTAGGCTGCTTTGCATTCTGTGGAACAAGCTACATTTGCAGAAAATCAGTTCAATTCCTCTTCAAGTCTTTGTTATTACACAACTTCTAGCTTTGTCCATTTTTTATTATTTAGTTCTGCATCAAGGTCGTAAAAGTAAATCTATGCCATGGTAAGCTTAATTTCATGCTTACAGGTTGTCAGTAAAAAGAAGGTCATCACAGAAGGGAAGGAAAAGTGGGTAAAGGCAGAATCTCTTTCTTCATAACAATGTTACAAAGATGTTATTTTTCATTATGATTTTCCATATGCGACATTTTAAAATGCAAGCAGTTCTGCTGGATGACAATACTGTGAAGAGATTCAAGATGGCAGCTGGAAAAAGAAATCCCTATGTCATGCACCCTCACAACAAATTTGTGTTCGCTTTTTGGTTTTCGCTGATTTTCTTTGATGTAAAGTGAAATTGTTTAGACAGGAAGTACCAGTTGCTTTTTGCACAGAAAACGGAACTGAGGAAATGCACAGTAAGTCTTGCCAAGAAAGTTCAATTTTTAAAAATTATTCCAGACAAGTTTTCAGGGGTATAAAAGTCTCTCTTCTGTAAAATTGTTAGATTATATGTCATATTGCAACTGCAAAAGGTTGAAGCTGTTCATATGTTGCCCACTGCCTATGTCTAGGGACATTCAGAAGGGCATGTCACAGATTTTCTGGATTCATTGTTTATCCTTGAAAAGACTTGACTTGGGGAAATTGGCCAAGTGAAAAATCTAGCCATCCCTGACTTTCCATGGAAGTGTGTCTTAGTCTGTTCTAAAACAAAATCCTAATTAAACAGGAGCTGTTACAAAATTACAGTTGATAGAATCTAGAAGTGGGGCAAAAAAAAAGGAATCAAATCCTGCTAAGTGGTCTGTGAGGAGGCTGATTCAAAACACATTAGAAAAAGTCTCATTCTCTTATACAAGTTTTGCGTTGTTGTTATTGCACCTTAGTAACACTAGACTAAGACTGGTGTCAATAATTAAGAATCAAGTTTCCATCACTTCAAGATGCTCTGGCAAAGTGATGTACTATCATCTATTGCAAGAGGAAGAAAGGAATGGAGGAGTGACAGCATTAATGGTTTAGCTGTGAGAGGATATTATAGAATCATAGAAACATAGAATCATAGAATGGTTTGGGTTGGAAGGGACCTTAAAAATCATCCAGTTCCAACCCCCTTGCCACGGGCAGGGACACCTCCCACTAGACCAAGTTGCTCAAAGCCTCATCCAGCCTGGCCTTGAACACTTCCAGGGATGGGGCATCCACAACTTCCGTGGGCAACCTGTTCCAGTGCCTCACCACCCTCACAGTAAAGAATTTCTTCCTGATATCCGATCTAAATCTACCCTCTTTCAGTTTGAAATTGTTACCCCTCATCCTATCATTACACTCCCTGATAAAGAGTCCCTCCCCATCCTTCCTGTAGGCCCCCTTTAGGTACTGGAAGGCTTCTATAATGTCTTCCCAGAGCGTTCTCTTCTCGAGGCTGAACAACCCCAACTCTCTCAGCCTGTCTTCATAGCAGAGGTGCTCCAGCCCTCTGATCATCTTCGTGGCCCTCCACTGGTCCCGTTCCAACAGGTCCATATCCTTCTTGTGGTGAGACCTCCACAGCTGGACGCAGTACTCCAGGTGGGGTCTCATCAGAGCAGAGCAGAGGGGCAGAATCACCTCCCCCGACCTAGATCTCTGTATGCCTGCATGTTACTGAAGAAACAGTTGTGGAAAAAGGCAGAAATCTTTGAACAGCTCTTGAATGTTATATTAACTCAAGAGAAAAAAACAAAGACATTCATTCTTGTGAAAGGAGGCAGCAGCAGGCCTTTAGGAATGACAGACTAGATTTGCATAGCTTCTACCTTTTGTTTGCAGGTGAATGTCAATCAATGCAAAGAGATGAAAAATCAAGTATTGCTGATGCAGGACTGATTAAACTTCATGACTGAGATCACTGAAATCAACAAAGAAACAAATCTATTCTACAGATATGTTGCTAATTTTTTTCCTGAGAACCCAGAGGTCGTTCTTTTTGTCTCTACTGTGTTCTAAAGGGTAGAGGCGAGACGTTTACAAGAGGGGCTGAACAACTAGAGAGTCTTTTCATGTCCCTCTTTCCATTTTAATATTTCTCATTTTCCAGCAGGGGAGCAAATGTGCTGCACAGGCAAACTGAAAACGAGCATGTGCAGAAGTGTTTGCATTTGACTCGCGAAAAAACTTTCAAAAATGGGAACACACGTACCATGAGACTGGGAATATGGGAGAAGGGAGAGTGAGGAAGGGAAGAAACACCTTATATTGGGACCTTTTATTAAGGAAGGTGTAAAATCAAGACAAGTTGGTTCAACCATTAGACTCATCAAACTCTTTTTGACCCCTGTGTTTTATCAGCTTTGGAAATAATGCTTCAGCAATACCCAACACAGGTGATATTATCAGAACTAGATAAAACCTTCCAAACCCCTCTAAAAAAAGAATTGCAACAAATGTATAGTAAGAATAGGGCTACAGCAAGGATGTAGGCAGCAGGGTTTGCCTACTCGTTCCCCACTCCTGCAGTCTGAGCAGAGGCCGTGGCTGCAGCAGCCAGTGCAACTTGGGCTTATTCACCTTCAGCTGGTGTCCCACTGCAAGGACTGGAAGGACAGGCAGTCTTTTGTCCTTCCTTTGTTAAAGCCATGCCAGAAAGCTGCTCCTGTGCCTCTCAGTTTCTACCTGCTATCTTAGAAAAATGTCATTTAAAGGAAACAGCTTCTTTCTTACCTTCAGCCTCGTTCTTGGGGGGAGAGGTAGATATTCACTGTGCTGTTCTTCTACCTTAAAAAAATGTTTCCCCTGTCTCTTCACATGTCAAAATTGGACTTTTTATCCACTACTGTACATAGAAAAGTAATATTTCTGTTTGCAATTCCAATTTCACAGCTGAGCGGGATCTGCGGAGACAGAGAATTCTAATAAAATTGCAGAAACATTTAATGCAATGACTGGCAGATGGGGAAAGGCTTTGTGGCAGCTCCATTTTTCTGATTATGTTAACAAAACATGGCATGTGCTTTTCTAATGCATAGACAACGGTTTCATTTACAATTTAAATCTCATGACTGAAACACTCATTAGATGACTGTTTTGGAGAATGTGTTTACCACCTGAATGATCTAGTAATACAGAAATAGTTATTTTTCTTTCCTCAAATTAACATTCCAGATCTGAAGTTTAATGAACTTACATGAGGTAATTTCAAAAATTGTCTAAGTGCAACAATACAATTTTGGCAAATTATTTATGCATACTTAATTCAGCAATTAGAAGACAGTAGCCAATTTTGAGCCACACTAGGAAGTCCTTTAAATACAGATAGGTATTTCAGAGCACTAATGAGCTAGAGGGATAGTACTGACAGAGAAGCTGAAGAACCTTTGCAAAGTCAACCATACTCGTTAATGTATAAAGTTTTCAAAATTTGTTCCAAACAGTTTATTTATATGAAATTAGTTTGGAAGTCTGGACACTTGACTGAAACCTGCCTAGCTATCTAATGCCTCTTATCAACCTAGCATCACAGATCCTGGATCAAACATGCCAAGTTTTCTCAATACTTGAACTTAGTTGTCTCAAATCTGACCTGTCTGATGTGTCAGTGCTCGTTTACACGTGTCATCTGGTTTGCTGGAATCGGAACTTGGCATGTATACCCTCTCCAGTTCTGTTACCCAAAACAAATTCCTTCTTTTAAGACAGGATTCTGATTATTAAGTGGGCAAAAGTATCAAATGTCAGTGAGAGAGGAGCTGGAGGAAGCACCGAAAGTCGGGCTGCACTGTCTGGGTCAGAAAATGCAGACCTTGGAGAAAACATATGTGTGTTGCTTTTTGTTTGGTTCTTTTCCTTTGGTTTCTCCAGCTGAATCGAAGCTCATTTCTAATGCAAGTTTAGAAACCAAGTGAAAATTACTTCAGTTGATTTCAGCTGACCCCTGGTGAGCTTCAATCATTTAAGGTTACAGGGGAGTTATCATGTGATTTGCCACGTGATTTATTCCTATAAATTACCATCAGGTCTCCAGATGACTGAAAATGTGAAGATAGTCCTTGAGGTGCAGTTTAATTGGTGGTGCTGGAAGTCTGTGTTACGATGTCTCTCATTTATAATCTCATCCTTTCTCCCTTTTATTCCCAAATAACACCACCGCAGCTGTGGTGAGGCTAGCTAAAGTCTGGGAGCATTATCCTATATCTCTAATTAGTGGCCTTTTAATAATGGCACAGAGGAGGTAAGGGAAATTTGCCTTGCTTTTATTCAATCTGGCCTCATCCTAGGCTTACACACCAGACTTCAGTTGCTAGCGCTGCCAAGCCTTACATGAAAAGCATTTGAAACCATATGGATTGCAGTTACCAAGGAAATGCCGTACTGAAAATAGGTCCTGAAACACTGCAGACCGCTAACGCCATCAAAATAAAAGCAGGAATCATCAGCAGTGATTCACAGGGCCTCATCATCCCTCTCCAAGCCAGGGCTGTTTCACCGCACCCCCGCTCCCTTGGTGTGTCGGCAGGGCCACGCTGGAGTCACAGAGCAATAGATTTATCTTCTGATCCCATCCTTAATCCTCCCCGGCTTTTTCTTTCCTGGTGCGACACTGTCAGGCAACTCTTCGTTTCTCTTCTGTAATCACAGTTCTGTTCCCTTTCCATGCCTGTCTCCCCTCATTATGGAGCAGTCCCCCCACTGTCCTCCCAGCCACCACAGTGCAGCCGACAAGGCTGACTCCTGTGATGCTTCGGTCCCTCACTAGCACAGATGAAGTTGATCCACTCTCTGTCTTTCCTGGCCTCTGCATGTTACCCAGAAAAGTAGCTATCTGAAGATTGCGTCTTCTAATTCAACAAATCTGCTCCCTGTGGAGGAAATTTAGGGGTGTGTTGCAGCAATTTATGCCAGCAGCTGAGGAGGTCAGCTAGCAGAGCTGGCAAAAACTGGCAGCAAAATAGGCTTAAATGCTCTGAGGCAAGAAGCCAACCCTGACTGATGTGGAATCTCTATAACCAGTTTTACGCCTATGCCTCCCCTCCCTGGGAGTCCTTTGTACAGTGTGAAAATCAGCAATTAGAGGAATTAGCATGGTTTGGGTGTTCATATATGCCAACCACGCTCAAACACCAGAAGCTGCACACCCAGGCTACCTAGAGTCATAGGAGCACGGTATTTCCTCCTTCAAGGTCTGTGCGGAGCGCAAGCATGAGGGGAATTGCCTGTTGGGCTGTGAAGTCTTGTCGCCGCGCTGATTTGAGTTTGTTTTTCCACTCCTATTAATCACATGAAGACACGGGAGGAAAGTCAGCTGTGATCTAAGTGGCATCATGCATCCACAGAAAAAAGGGGCAGAGAAATCTAGGCTCTTAGATTACTTGCACTGATTTCAGAGAGATTTATGCCAGTGGGTTTTCTGCGAACGGGGGGAATAAATGCCTACCAGCAGTCAGAAGAAAGCCAGAAAAGCTTCTGGTTTGGGAACTGAGCAATTCTGAGAGAAAGCAGTGATGAAGGAGGGATGTGGTACCAGAGGTGCTATTTCTGGAGTCACTTTCCGGAGCAGAAAAAACTGACATTTAAAACCGACAAAACCTGACTTTAGACTGACATCCAAAGCTTGTAGCTTTGGTGTTTCAGAGAAGATTGCGGGCTTCCACTGTGTGCTGTAAAACAATGAGCTAAATACCAGCAGCGCAGCAGCTCTGTGGGTAAATGTTGCAGCTCACATGTAGCATAGGATGTCTGATCCTGTTTTTTTCTGAAAGAGGGAAATTTTATAGTATCCTTCAGTAAAAAGGAAGTGGGATGCATGAGAGAAATTACATAATACATTATATAATCTTAAAAATACTGCAATCTGATTTTCTAGAACTTCAGACAGGCAAAGTCCAAGACAAATAAAAAATGACTGAAGTACTTTCTGCCACAACCTTTTCTTTTCACCTTTTTTGTGTGCTGTTTTTCTTTCTCTTTGGTCTTTTGGGTTTGTTTTTTGATTGGTTGGGGGTGTGTGTCACTTTTATAGCATTAACAGGACTAGAAATTTTGCTAGACTTTGTTTTTATGAAATTTTCATTGTTGTCAGGCTGACAGTTTAGATATCTCTGGGATCCTCTGAAATTGAACTGAGCTAGACCTTTTGAACTCACTGTATTATCGTGCACAAAGTGGTACAACCACCTCCTGGTTCCAAAGACAGTCATATTTTAAGCCGTGGACTGCCCTGTTAGACTTTTCCCCACCCTTTTTAAGGTAATGCTGAAGTAAGAATACTCTCCTTTGATTTTCATTCTTCTCAGGAGTTTACTTTCTTCCTAGACAATCTGTGTTTCTTATCAGCCTTGCCCGTAGGATGTGATTAGCAAGGCTTCTGAACATACCTATCTAGATGTAGCACTTCTGTAGCATTTACCCTGAGGCAGAGTCTAAAGATGAGTTTTCTCCATCTCAGAAATATTTTATGGCTTTTCTTAAGGGAGGGGGAACATGATTTTGAAATCTATTGTTTTCATCTTATGCAAAGTTCACCCTGACAGTGGGCTGGTAAGGATCAAAGCTTCATATGGCACGTTGAAAGGTCAAAACGTGTATTAAATTGTGCACTGAAAAATCAAAGCTTTGTAATTTACAGGCAATAGCTCAGAAATTCATAGTTGAGGAGCAGGGTCAAAAGAAAACTCTTATCCTTCTTAATTCAGTTGGCAGCAGAGTTCCCTTCTGTGTCATAGCAGTGCCTCCTGCTGCTGCTGCCATGCAGGTCTGTTGATGCTTCTCCTGAAAATTTCAGGGCATGTAAGGCTCCATGCTCTCGGTTTGCCTCCTGCTATGGCACACCTGTTTCAGGACTTAAGAAAAATGTACTTCTTCGAAATGTTTGACAGCAGTTTTTCTGTGTCTCAATATCCTCTTGGTAACATGGATGAAGTACTGTCCTTTACATGAAGTTTGTGAGGATTGTGTTTGCAAATAAGCTGTTGCATTTTTTGAGATCTCTTTGTGAAAGATGCCGATGATACATTTACTTTATCCATGTATGCAATAAATACATTATAAACAATAGAAATTCTAAATTGAAAAACTCATTTCTAAGTAATACTGATTTGCTTCAAAAATCAGCCTCCAATGCTTTTGCCTCACTTGATTGCAAAATTTTGAGAGGATAATGGCTTAATGCAGCCTTACTGACGCAGAAGAGTTACATTGTTTTGGTTACAACCTGGACATGAATATGGATTTAGTTAAATCGCTCCGTATCCCATGTGAATAGGTTTGATTTATAACTGATTTATATGGAATTACCGCCATTCAGTTATTGAATTAACAGGATCTGTAAAGGATTTTTATTACTTTTAACTATGTCAATTTAAAAAATAACCTGAATTAAACTTGTGCAACATACTTATGTAGACAAGGCCTTGGAAGAAGAAAAATGAACTTTTCTTTTACCCTTCTTGGAGCTTTGGTCTTACCCCACTTTCACCTGCTGTCCTGTCCATGAAGGATGGTTTCAGAAAGTTCGTGGAGCCGTAGGGTGAAAGAGGTCAGAATCAGTCTATTCTCTAGGTGATCTCTCTGTTACTGTTGTTTTTAGTGCTAAATGTAGTGCTTATTAATGCAAAGGTTTAGGGGTGGCCTGGTTAGGGATGCACTGGGAAAGACACGTGTTGTCTTCCTTAGCCACCCTCAGCAACGCCGAGGCACTTTAGCACGAGGCCGTTCCCTTGCACCTCGGCCCCACTGGCCCCATCCCCGATTACTCAGGGCTTTCTTTTGTGTCATTGCAGTTCCGTTTCTGTCCTGCCACAACATGGGGATATCTACAAGCTCTTGGTACTCCTGGCAGGGTGTAGACTCTTGGAGAAAAACCAGAGGAAAGCAGTAAAAACAAACAGAGGACTGGAAAAAGTTATCTATGAGCAAAGATTGAGTGCATTGGAGTGATTTAGCCTGAGGAGGAGAAGACTGGGCAAGACCTGCTACTAGTCTTCAGAGACAGAAATGTCTTGTTCTCTAAAGAAAAGGAGGAGCACATTTTCTTTTTTTTCCTGATGGAAGGGATGATGTCCAAGGCCTAACCTGCAGCAAGAAAGATTCTGGTTAGATGATCAGAAAAACCTCCTAATCCTAAGAAAAAGGAAATACTAGAGTAGGTAGCTCAGGGACGCTGCAGCTTCTCCTTCATTAGAAGTCTAAGAACACTGTCCCATGTCAGGAGCATAGAAAATGATACAACAGGGCACTTTCTAAACCAATTTTTCTGATATTCCTGTCTGCTCAAGGCATTGCTTCTCCCCTATTCATGCTTCCAATACACTGGGAAAATGGTTTTCTTCATTCCAAAATGACCAACCACAACTCAGTTCCTGCAGCATTAAGCAGAAGCAAAATTTATTTAAACTTTACTGGAAAGAGAAGAAATAAAATAGAAAGACAGACAACCCCCTTCTTCTATAGAGAAATAGTCATTATTTAAAAGCTACTGTGCTTTGGTTTGAAATGCACAGTAGTATTATCTATAACAGAAGTTCTTTGAGCTAGGAGGAAAGGTTGCAGAGTACCTACTGACTTCACTAATCAGGTTCTTCTCCTTATGTCTCTTGAAATTCTGTTCTTACCACATCTCAGTTCAGTGAATCAAAGCTCGTCCATCCTTCCCTGTTTTCTCCCACTCCAAAATGATTCTGAACTCAAGCACAAGTCCAAAACAGTTTTCTAATCATGAAAGAATCGCTATTCCTCAAAGTCCCATACAGTACGGAGTACTTTTGCCTGTTGCCAATGTGGGGGACAGTCTGCCACCACCCTCCTGCAGTGGGACAAAACCATCGATAATCCCATGCTTGCCAGCTTGGGTCGGGACTGCGCTCGGCGCTGCCTCAGTTACATTGGAGCAGCTGTGAATTTCATAACAACAAATGAAATAAACAGGAGGGACTTCAAGAAGTTTTGAGCAGTCTTGGACCTTTCATCCAGGTCTGGCATGTTACTTGTAGGAAATAAATATGTATCACGTACTTTCTGAGAGACGTCTGGTACTAACCTGCTAGCTGACTTCACCTGCAGCATCATTCCTCCAGAAGGAGACTGGGTACCAGTCACCCTAGAGGTCTGCCTGCTTTACTGACATGTTTCTTTCCCTCTGAAGCACTATGGAGAAGTGATGGGGAAGAATCCATATGCCTACAGCCCCTCTTTGTTGTGTCCAGTGCAGGGTTTGTGTATCCCATCTCATCAACCATGATTACCTGCCGATGTAGTATAGGGGTCTTTGTACTACTCTAAAGGGTGCTCTAAAGCTTATGTATATATACTGCGAGGTTTGATTGTGTCGTCCAGGTCTGAAGAATAAGATCACCCTTTCTATCATTTCAAAATTTCCACGATCTCTCAGGAGGAAAATGCTATGCCACCATGCATGCGGAGATACCCTGTGTTTGCAGGCTACTTGTCATATAGAGTTCCATATAGAACACAGTATTGATTTTCTTTAGATTTACTGTACTGGTCATACTAAGTAGGAAGATACCAACTGGCACAATAAAACACGGAGAAGTTTCATGGACAACATTACTGTCCATGAAAGCACTATTATGTGTTACCCCTTCTGCAAAAGGGGAGGCAGGGAAGGGGGGAAGGAATTCCAGCTAGAGAATGAACAAAACATGAAACAACAACCCTCTAATTTCAGTAATATAAATTCCCCTACTGAAATATCTCAACTAATCAGGGACATAAAAACAAAACTCTCTGAATAATTTAAAAATGCGTAAGTCTAGAGTATAAAGGAGCTATCAAGGCGAGCTACTCCGAGGCTGTCAGGTCTGAGAGTAATTCCTGCACATCTTCACAGCAGCCTCCTAATCTCCCTAAGTTGTTTGTGGGGGCTGTGCAGAGGCAATCTGTCACCGCAGACAGCTCTTACCCCACTTCTGAAGCTATTAACGTTGCTACAGAAAGCTGCAACCAGCATGATATCTCAGGCCTAGGCCGCTCTGTCAGAAAGCAGAAATGCCCCCACAAATCTTTTCTTTTGCCAGCAATGTATTCCACAGGGTGTAATGAATTATTATCAGGCAGTTTGATCTATATAGTCCAATTGCAGAGTGTCTGTTCAGGCAGGCAGTGCTCAGTCACTGCTCAAAGTGGGTGCAGGGCAGGGCAGCGGTTACATCAGGAATCAGGGTCTTCTCCTCATGTGGTTGCTGAATCACCGTGTGGCTTTGAGCTTTGTGAGCTTTGCCCTTGGTTCTTTCTTTGATCCCTCTGTAAATAGTGACAAAGAGACATTTGTGAGCAGAAAGTACTGACAGCTTGACATGCTTGTAGGGAAGCTGACAATGAGCAAAGGACAGCAAAGCCACCAACTTGCATCTCACAATCACAGAATCACAGAATTGTAGGAGTTGGAAGGGACCTCTGGAGATCATCTAGTCCAACCCCCTGCCAGAGCAGGGTCACCTAGAGCAGGTGGCACAGGAACGAATCCAGGCGGGTTTTGAATGTCTCCAGAGACGGAGACTCTACCACCTCTCTGGGCAGCCTGTTCCAGTGCTCTGCCACCCTCAAGGTAGAGAAGTTCCTCCTCATGTTTAGGTGGAACTTCCTATGCTCAAGTTTGTGCCCACTACCCTCTTGTCCTATTGCCAGGCACCACTGAAAAGAGCCTGGCCCCATCCTCCTGACACCCACCCTTTAAGTATTTATAAGTGTTGATAAGATCCCCCCTCAGTCGTCTTTTTTCCAGACTGGAGACCCAAATCCTTCAGTCTTTTTTCATAACAGAGGTGTTCCAATCCCCTAATCATCTTTGTAGTCCTTTGCTGCACCCTCTCCAGCAGTTCCCTGTCCTTCTTGAACCAGGGAGCCCAGAACTGGCCACAGTACTCCAGGTGCGGCCTCACCAAGGCAGAGTAGAGGGGGAGGATGACCTCCCTCGACCTGCTGGCCACACTCTTCTTGATGCACCCCAGGATGCCATTGGCCTTCTTGGCCACGAGGGCACACTGCTGGCTCATGGTCATCCTGTTGTCCACCAGGACTCCCAGGTCTCTTTCCACTTAGATCTCAGTTAAAATTAGTTGCACAGTTGCAGCCAGCTTCATTGAAGACACAGAAGCCTGCAGCTATGCATGACAGAATATTTCCAGCACAATTACTATTGCCGCATGTGCAACCTGTGTGATGCGTGCAGTACGGTTAGGGAGTGTGGGGTGGAAAGAAATGGCGTGCTCACTCAGAAGGGTAATGGTAAATAGCTTTTCTTCATTCATTCTTCCTGACATGAAGAATTTAATTTGCAAGCTAACCTTGACAAACTCTTGATCCCACTTTCTGTTGCTAGTAGGTGAGGAGACCCTTTTGCTCCACTTTGTTCCTTTTCTCCAGATGGAAGAAAATGGGAAGAGAGCGGGGAAAGGCAGAGGAAACAATTATGCCCTGCTGGTGTCCCTACTGTCTCGCTCTCGGTGATACCTGCAGCACACATAAACCAGAAAATGTGTGAATCCTCCTGATCCCTCCTGATCCATCCTCCTGATGTTGTAACTAAACCATACTGCTTTTCCCCTCTTAAGAAATAAACCACTGATCTTTTGCATTGTTGGGAATAGCGGCATTTTCCTTTGTAGTTTGTGGAGCAAGAGAAAGTTTTCAGTTTAATGGCAGAGCATGCAATCGCTACTGTTGAGGGGTGCACTTACTATTCAAGTTCTTGTATATTCATGCAGTAAAATTTCAAGGTGCTTCACTGGATCTGATAGGAAAAGCTATTAGCGGTTTTAGGCACAACAGTATCATTTTAAATTTAATGCCCTGAATGCTCATCCTCACACTGCTCATTGAGATTAATATGCCTTTTATTAAGTATTAAATTCTGAAACAAATTATTGTCTACTGAGGATTTCACAGTTGTTACGAAGCAACTTAGAATCATAGAATCATAGGATAGTTTGGGTTGGAAGGGACTTTTAAAGGTCATCTAGTCCAACCTCCCCTGCAATGAGCAGGGACAATTAACCTCATTGATGAACAGAAAGGCAGCAGGAGAGCACAATCAGGAAAATCGCCTTCTCTATGAACTGTAGAGGGCCCACAGGAAAAACAGATAGACAGTTGTGACTGAATTAGGCAGAAGGGAGTCGTGAATGCAAAGACTAATCCATTTATCATAATATTAAGCTTACATGGTTCCCATATTTGCCCCATTCCTGCAGGAAGAGTGTGCTTTGAGTTGAACACTATGAGACTAGTGGTCACCTGTGGTATTTTGGTGTGGTGTCACAGCAGAGAAGCCAAGTATGGGATGGATGCTCAAATTTGACTTCCCCCCTCATCCCTTCTCTGCTAGATTTAAAACCAACTCACGTGAAAGAAAAGCCTGCATGCTTCTACCTGTACCCTGCCCACCGATAGTTAAACAAAGCTTTATACCACTGAGCTTGTCCAGGCACCATATCGTTTCCAGATAAAGCTCATTTGCAAATACATTGCAAATTTTTTTTCAGAACAAATAGGAGGAGGCGAGGCTCCGAGAACTGTGTAGTAATACCAAGAATGTTTTCCATTAACAGACAGAAATAATGGAGCAGAGGATGGAAGGGATTTGTATATGTAGTAGTCATTTAGAAAATAATTTCAGGGTGCATTCTCCTCAGTGATCTTGGTTTAAATAAGCTCAGGAGCCAAAGGATTTAGCTCAGAGGTGCAGTTAACAAGCATTCCTCGAGATATTGCGCCAGACTGCAGTGCCTGCCAATTAACTATTATCAGTTGAGAAAAGGAAATAAGTTTCTATTTTGTCTAGTGAATGAAATGAGGCGCTGAAACAACCATTTCTATTGCTGTAGTTATATGAATAATATCAACATAAGCCAGTCAAAGTGAAGAAAATTATCTCTCCGTTTTCAATCACCAACCGTACAACGTCCCTGGTTTTTAACATCCGACTCAATCCTGTTTCACTATTGCAAACATGAACTAGATACCAATTGATTTTAGAAATGAATGTGCTATGATTCAACAATAGCTGCAGGGCAGTGAATCAAAACTTGTGACATGCTTGTGACTCTCTGTAGTGGCTGAATCCCTGCAAAGAGGGTATATCAGCTCTAACAATGCACAAATGATCCAGGTTTTGTGTAGTTATCTCTGTCTGTGCATCCCAAACTTACCCTCATCATATCTGAATTCACGTGGTGGACAAAGACTGCAGTTTGGCAGCATTAATAGTTTGCCTGTTTTGATGAACTGTTGTATGAGATCTGTGCATGTAGCCAGGGAGTATTAAAGCTGCAGATCAGGGTAGGAAGATCCTAAAGTCTCCAGAGAGCAGACCAACATCTTTTGGGACAGGAAAAAAACCCTCCAAACATACATTTCTCAACTAATAAGGCAGAAAACTTTGTGTTCTTCATGCCAGAAAAGGCTTTCAGAACAATAAGAGTGGACCTTAAATTATAGGCTTTTTCCTGCTTCTCAGCACAGCATGTCCATGTGCAATTTCTCCTCAGCAGCCCTGTGTCACTTCCTTTAAAATAACAGGCTGGAGCTGTTCTGTGAAATTGTTCAACCTTTCAGAAAAGTGAAGGTACCGACTGCTGCTTCTCCCCTCTCCTGGGTGAACCTGCCCCGCTCTGCCTCTTCCCGTCTCAACAAGCACTGTGGGACCAGGTCTCCAGCAGTTTCACTGGGAACTGGCCTAAAGTCATCTGCATGCAGCATGAAATAAATTGGATGGGGAAGATTTTATAGCTGCATTTTCTTTTTCTTTTCCAAAGGAGCCGGAAAGAATAGCTACTGTGTTTCTTTCAACAGTCAAAATTCAGTTCCGAATCCACCAGAGTTACTCCCCTTGTGACAGGACTGAATTTAGCCCAAAACATACTTGCTTCTTACTTTGCATTCAATCAGATGTATTATGACTTAACACTTCCATATAAAAATGAATTATACTTGTTTGACTTTTTGTTAATTCACATACTCCACACAAATATAATGAAAAGAAACCTAACATCCATTTCTATGCTTTCTGTGTGTGGCTCTTTAGCTCCACACTCTGGTGGTGATTTAAAATTTTATACAGAAATGTAAAATCATTTATTTTCTGATCTAAGTAAGATGTCACTGTTATGCTCCACAAGACAGGGGATATTTAAGGGTCCTGGATGATGCAGTTGGCTGTCAGATATAGTAGGTGAAAAAGGCATATTGATGTTCAATGCTTGTTTGCCCTTGAATTAGGAGTGTTTAGTATTTTACTGGTTATATTAATTAGAAAATATCTCAAGATATAGAACTCAGATTTATTACTTCCAGGGTTCTTGTGTATTATGAATCAAAATCTTGGATTGCTCCATTTAAGGACAGGAACATCCTGAAACTTAAGAAGAGACGCCCTTTAAGTATTTCCTTGGCCTGCCTTTCCTTCTCTGTTCTTCAGAGAATTGTCATGAGCCCCTAAATAAACAGTTTGCAAGAAATAATTGCATCCATTCTGTTCCCTTTTCCATTCTCCTGTTGTTAAGCTCCTTTTGATAAGGCTATGATATTTTTGGAGTGCTTGCCCTAAGCAAGTGCCAATCTGTATGCTGGGAGGGAGGGAAGGGGGACAGGCAGCAGAGGAAGAAAGGTTTTAACTTTCTTCTATAGAGACAGTACTCAAGATATCGTGGCAAGGACCCTGGTACACACAGTTAGTTGGGCAGGCAGACAGAAATTAACTGAGTAAGCGCACAGCCAGGTGTCCTGAGAAACACATTTTCTTTCAGACCAGCACTGCTGACTTTGAAAGAAGTACTAGGCAGCTACACAGTCTTACTGCAGAAAAGACCAAGTACATTCAAAGCCAAAGCCTGCCCTGTTGACTTTCTTCTATCAGAGGACCTTATGAAAAGGTCTGAGTTTGATTCACATGCACTCAGTATAACAGCTTCAATCCGCAGACATTGCAAAAACGTCATCTGCCCTCTCACAGCACTTGCCAATGGGGTCTTCAGGATCTGCAGAGGGCACCTGGGCTTCTCAAACCAAGCCCTCGGTTCATCCGAAACCTGAGGAATGTAGAGTAACATTTTTAAAATGTTTTCTAAAAAGAAAATAAAAGGCAAATATGTAACAGAGCACGTGATTTCACCCCTTGTATCTTTGTCAGCCCCCTGCTCCTGTACCTCTCTTCCCATCTCCTTGGCTCATGAGCTTTTTTTACCCTAAGTCTAAATACATTGGAAGACTTCAGTTGGATGACGCAGGCATCTCTTCCTATGCCTGTTTACCACTTTTGCGATAGTTCAATAAAAAGAGAAGTATTATACTTTGAGAGGAAACAAACTAAATGTGTAAATACTAGAGAAACTAAATTAAATGTGACACAGAGGCCACCTACGCATTAAAATAATTGGAAGTAATGCCCCTTGTCTTTTCATAGGCAGTCTTCCTGGACTTAGATGTAGTAAGGTAAATACAAGGATTTTTTCTTTAATTGTGGGCCAACAGGAACAGTTTTCAAAACCAGTCTTCTCTAATAAAAGAACTTACATGGGGATAATAGTTCTTTTCTTTCTTAGCAGAATAGTCTATTCTTAGATCAGCAGCCACATATTTATAAATAAGCATTTCAGTCTGACATGTTGTACCTGTAGGGCTGATTATTCACACACCTTTTCATTAGATGCGCACAAAATTATTCCATTGTTCATTGCATAACTGCAGGCTTGCTGTAATCTGTAAAATAGCTCCTTCGCCTTCACGTTTGACAATTAGTTTAACTGTGGGCTTTGGTGTGGAGTGTGGGCTCCTCTGTGCAACATGTCTCACCTCTCATTAGTGCATTTCTTGAATGTCCAGGTCTCCAGTTCTCAGTCCCTCCTACCACCAACCACCTTTCTCTCTTTTGAAGGCCCACAGCTGCCTATTGATAAGAAACAGGTTTGATTTTTCTAACATCAGACGCAGCCCACAGGTTCTCCTCCTCCACGCTGCCGCCTTCCTGTGCTTCTCCCCAAGCCTGGGGTGGCCGCGGCTTCTGCAGCTGTTTGGGCTCTCTGTGCATGCCCATGTCCTGTGCTTGCCTGGAAGGCACTGCTGTGCCCCCAGCATCGGGCTGTGTTTCCATCCACCACCTTGCACCTCCCAAGCCAGGCAGGGTGTGCACAAAATGCCTGTTGCTCCTCTCTCTCCTGCTTCTCTTCCAGACTTTTCTCCTTTTTCAACTCTAAAGCCCAAAGAGAAAGGCTATGCAAACACCATGCCAAATGTTCATGAATGTATTTCTGTGATAGCTCAGGAGTTACTTGCTTTTACGCATACATCATTTCCAAACAAAAGGACAAACAAGCTAGGGAACCTGAAGACACTTATCTATGCCCTTAAAAATAACCCAGTTGAGCACAGTGTTTACACATCATTTTTCTGAGCTGTCTTCTTAGATCTGCCTGAAGTCAGGAGCTCAAGGGTTAAGCTGGGAATGCATTTTCCCCCGTCCCTGGAGGTGTTCAGGACCAGGCTGGATGGGGCTTTGAGCAACCTGGTCTAGTGGGAGGCGTCCCTGCCCGTGGCAGGGGGGTTGGAACTAGATGATCTTTAAGGTCCCTTCCAACCCAAACCATTCTATGATTCAACCTTGTAGCTCTGATCTGTTCGTAGGTCATTTTAAAATTTCAGCACTGAGATACTGCTAACTTATTACAACTGATCTTAAACAGCCTAGTGCTTCTCAGTTTTAAAACGAGTTTTACAGTTCACCTACAAAATATGTATTTTTTCCCAACAGATGGATAATAAGCACATGGGAAAAATAGCTTTTATAACTGACTGGTTGGACTTGAAAGTGTATGTTTTGTATGCATAAAAATGTGTACAGGCCAGCAGTGTCAAAGGCTTAAAAGGAAAGATCATTATAGCTTCTGCTAAATGCAGCTCCGCTGCTAAATTGCCTGTGATCCGAGAGAGCAAAATCTTGCAAGAATAATCTATGGTTTCCCCGTCTGTTGTAAAAGTCAGGTTCCTTTGAACACAGTCTTCCGTCAGTGTAGCACTCCCGACTCCATTACTTTACATGCAGTTTTTCAAATATTAAAGCACTTTTTCAAACAGCTTTGTTGCCACACAAAGGACAACTCTGGAATCTGTGTAAAATATTTACAAGGAAAATGCAAGACAAACTAAAAGGAAATGCAAACCAGAAAATATTCTAGTCATGCAGGCCATGTCAAGCAGCACCAGACTCCCACAAATTAAGTTTTATTATACAAGCAAGTCTTGAGAAAGTCTTGAGACATTCCAGCTACGTTGTGTTGAGAGTTGTTAGGCTGAACTACTGTGTGGAAGATACGGTCTGTTCCCCGACTACAGTCTGGGCTTTCCTGCTTTCCTTTCACATCTGTATAAGGCAACTTCATCTGAAATAGGACAAGGGGCCTTCCACCCTTCTGTCATCAAATCATATCTATGGAGGATCATAGAGATCACATCATATCAAATGGAGGATTTGATGATTTGAACCATCTGACGGTTGCCTAATTGTTGTTTTGCAACAGGAACTGGTGGGATTTGGCCCATTATATCAGGATGTAAGTGTCCACCACTCCAAAGCTACTTTGCCAGTCTCTCTTAGGAAAGCCACTGAAATTCTTATGAGGACAGAATGAATTCCTCTTTCATCCTGTAGGCTTGTCAAGGTTAATGTTAAGCCAATACCACATAACATCAAGTCTGACTTTTGTTGTCAGACTGACTCCCTCAGTTCTGTGGCACCCAGCTGTACTTTTTATCCTGGCATTTAATAATCAGCTTATGCCTTCTTCTAAGCATGAAGGCAGCCTCTGCTCAGATGTCACCAACCTCAGCACAACTGCCAGGTACCAGCTAAGTGCGAGGTTTACCTGTTGTGAGCTCCTGGAGTCCCCCACTTTCCAAGCTAGCAGGTGTCTCCAAAACTTTTATCCATTTCTCCTACTCTCAAATGAGACTTGATGTACATTCATTTAGCACCAACCATGGTTACCTGGTCCTGAAAACCGTTTTTCTCCTGACAGCCTGATTGGTGCCATCGAGTTACTATTTATGAAATAGACTATTGTTTTAGAACATGGGTGTCCATTGAGAACAGCCATTCAAAAACTAAGAGTCTACGCATAACCATTCATCTTCCATTTGGGTGTCATGTCTAACCATTGTGCAGGCAAAGTCAGTGTTTCAGGTTATTGGTGACATAATCTATTCCCTTGATTTACAAATCAGGATATTAAGAATATAGCTCTGTGATATGCTCGCTTTGGTGGCAAAACGATTCAGGTGTTTAAAACAATCTTCTGCTACCTAACTTTTTTTTTTAAACTCAGAACATTTTTGTGATGAGGTTTATGGAGTGCCCCAAAATAACAGTTTTACCATCATAATGAGGGGAGGAAAAGCAACACACTGCTGCGACAGGGCAAGAATGACTAGGTAAGGGCGGAAAAGCCTGACCAACTTTTCCATGGTAGGAAACCCCTGTTTTGAACCGGATTTACAAATCAGGGTCACTGACTTTCTATCTTGTTCTGGGAGTT
The DNA here is from genome assembly GCA_947846985.1 of Fratercula arctica. Classification (NCBI taxonomy): domain Eukaryota; kingdom Metazoa; phylum Chordata; class Aves; order Charadriiformes; family Alcidae; genus Fratercula; species Fratercula arctica. The sequence continues at coordinate 49,085,866 of CANTUZ010000005.1, read as the reverse complement.
GTTATTCAAAGACAGTCAAAACCAAATGCTATTACAAGTTTATTTGATGAACTGGAAAGTAGATGGATGCCACTGACAGGAGTATGATGGATGAATTTGGGAAAAGAAAATGAAAATAACAAAGTCCAATATATTGCTTGCTTCCTAGAAGACAGATGCTTGTAGTTGTTTATATTCTACAAGATTCACAAGCAGCAAATACCCTTAACTATTTACATGAATTTTTGTGTATTTTAAGCTTGCAGGCAAGATCTGTATTAGAGAATGACCCAAATATTAGATTCAGATAAGAATTTTTACAATACTCAAGGACTGAGCTGCATAGGAAAGAATCCTACTTAGTCAAACAAGAGGCTGCTTCAGTTTTTTTAATCTGTCCTTATGAGATTTTCTAAGTCACAAAGTTTTAAACAAAGCTAGAATCTGTTATTTCAAAATTCTAACATACCATATAAATGTAAATTACACTGCAATCAGAGGAATGAATTCATCATAAACAGCATCTTTATGGAAAATGTTGAGGAGGAACACTGCAGATATAGGAATAAAATCTCATTACGCCATTGTGAGAGTGGGTGATTGTAATAGTTCTTGACATCAGCCAGCTATATATCTTCTGGAAAACCACAGGGGGGGTAAACACAGAATCTTTCATCCGAAACAAATTGGTACTTAAAACTCTTTCAAGAAGGACCCTGAACATGTCTCCTGAAGATGCTCTTGGGGAAGCGTTGGAGAGGAGCCTGCAATGTTCTAGAGGCAGGAACCAGACAGGGGACATGTTTGCATGTCATCACTTGACTTCCTCTGGGGTACCAGAGCCCCCAGAGGTAGACCGTCAGCCTCCTGCCTCCATTACAGTTATGCTGCCAAGCACGCTCCGATTTTCCTCTCTTCCTCGCACAGAGAGGAAGAGCCAAAATGATACAGAAGAGAAATTGTACATTCCCACAACAATGGGAGAGATTTTGTGCCCTATCCTTCATATTCAGGGCCAATGCTGTGCCTTGAAAGGCCAGAAGATACTTCCCCTATCCCAGCTGTGTTACAGGTGAGACCACCCTGCCTCAGTGGGTCACCTCATGAGGACAGCAGGTGACCTGAGCACAAGGTGCACGAGATGTGCCTAAGTTTCCTCTCAGACCAAACTATTTATCCAAGACGAGGAGAGAACATGTAAGGCACGAATCTTGATGAGGTAAAAGCAAATCACGAAGAGACCAGCAGCCTTCCCAGTTTATCAGGAACACGCAAGATGGTGGAAATTCCAATTTTGAGGTATCTTCTGAGAAGAACAACCGTTAGTGACGCTGGAGAAGGCCAGTTTGATGTTTTGTTTGCCAGAATCACTTTGAGCTTTGTTTTATTTTCATTTTTTTTCTTCTTGACAGACTTGTTGAGTTGCTACCACTTCTAGGAAAACAAATTGAGTGCTGGAAAGATTTGTATTCAATGAAACATGGTGAGAGATAAAACTCAAGATTACGGAAAGATCTGTGCTTCCACCTGGGTTATTCATAACACCTTCAGCTCTTAAAAAAGACAAGATCTTACACATCTAACATTTTCCTCAACACCTCTGTTTGTGTCCCAAAGCCAGAAAGATAAGTTCCTGTTCTGTTCTTCCTGTTTTCTCCTCACCTTGTAGCAACCCACCCATAAATGGGCTGCGTGCTTTAGGCTATCCATATGTTAAAGAATATGTGTAGGAGTTATGTCACTGTCCACAGTGTTTTCCTTGAATATCTCAGGATTTCCAGACCACAATAATATTCATCAACCTACCAACTGTTGTGGAACATATAATAGTCATTATATGATGTATAATGGTGTTTAAAATGGAAACCTTCGGCCATTGTCTATCCAGCTGTTGAGCGGATAACCAATCTAGTTTATAACACAGGGCAATTCCAACTCTTGTTCATTAACTGAGATTTCCCTCCCTGAAGGACCCTCCTGCATGTTTTTATTTGGAACAGTAAAAAAAAAAAAAACAAACCAAAAAAAAAAAAAAAACCAAACCAAAAACCAAAAAGCTACAGAAAGCCACCAAAACAACTGTGCTAATGCATTTATAAATATCAAGTAGAAACAAAAATTGGCTATTATTATATTGAACACCTGGAATGAAAACATTTCTCGGGCTTCTGCCGAAAATGATTAGCTCCTAAATAAATCTTGCTGGGATGTATTTGAAGACACCATTTGCAATTCACATCTGATTTACTTTCTAATTAAACAGTGCTTACAAAAGTACTAATAATTAAATGCATGTAAAATCATCTAGTACAAATACCCAGAGTGATACATGTCTTCACATTTCCTACTTACATCCAGAGCATTTATGAAATCCTGAGTCTCCAGCAGCTTTTCTCATATTGTATTCAGCTGGGGGGTAAGCGGGTGGGAGGGTGGTGTGTGTGCGCGGGGTGGGGGGGGTGGTGCGAAACGATGACTTTGCTTTAAAGGGACCGTGTGAAATTCTTTAAGTAGATATGTTTCGTTGTTTAAAATAGGCAAAGTTCAGGAGCAAAATAAACTTTATTAGAAAAGTTTTCCTGGAGAGCCATGCAGTAAATTTCTAGTACAGAAAATACCTCTTTAAATGTCATATACACCTGCCAGAAACCCACTCTTCAAGCACTTGTCCAGAACTTACCCTGCTGATACTGCACACAACACATAGGATAAAAAGTACGGCATTCATTTTAGGAACAGAACCTCAGAAAGCTGGAAGATCTGACTTTGTTGGGATTTGGGATTTTAATGTGCTCTGAAGAAGCTGTATCATCCACAGGGCCTTTGCACGCCAGTTGGTAAAAGTTCAGTAGAATTTGGTTATCTTTTATACTAATCACAAAGCTCAAGTGTTAATTATTACAAAGGTTTATATATTAAGTTCAAATGTCTTTTCTGATTTGCGGACCGTATATGAATAGAATATGCTGAACAGACAGACGAGGCAGACAAAAAGTGCTTGGACACATTATTTGAATAAAATCTATGAATTCTCTTTCGTATGATTTATGGACTACTTGTATAGGATTTATGAACTACTTGTATAGCTTTTTTATGCTCACAAAAACATTTATAGAAAGAAAGGATCATGGGTATACACGTGAACACATCTTTATCGCATTTATGCAACTGGCTTGAAAATGCTTTGTGGAAATAAACAGCCAACATCTGTGACTGACACCCGTGAGTAACCAAGAGACTAAACTACGTTCAAATAAACCACTGCATTTGTTTCAAGGCATAGCAAAGCAGAAAGCCAGTTCAGAGCTGAAATGATATTCAAAACAATGAGAATTCTAGTTGGATTCAGACGTGTTCATATATAATACTCATAAAGCCGTGGAGGTAATCTAGGTAGCAATGTCAAAACACTTACTTCAGGTAAGTACTTGGCCTGCTGTGACCCTTCAAGGTGCTTTGTCCATCCAGTCAGGTGAAGAGCAGCAAAAGTATTTGACGGCTACTCAGGTTCAAAATTGAAAACTCATTGGAAACCCAGCTTATTTCATTATGCTCCTTTAAACTGTATTCACTTGTAATATTAGCTGTATATTTTAAAGCACAAATATATTCCCCGAACCAGGTCAAGGACACTGCTGAGAGAACCTGGGGTTTGGCAAATTCTGTTTGACCAACACTGCAAATTCGAACAAATCAAAGCCTGTGCACGAATAATCTGTAAATACAGAAGGAGGCTAAATTTGTCAAACAAATTCTTAACTCTACAGTGTTTGCCCAAAGCTACTCCCTACTCAAAATGCCCCTTGGTCTCAGCTAGTGTTCTTTATGTACTCAGTATAGGAAAAAGTCCATCCTGGGAATAACTGAGGTGTTATGAATTTCAAAGAAAATAAGTTTGCTCCAAGCTTCTGTGCGTGTATACATGGATTTGACTCTGCTAAATTGCTGGTGCTTCTGCTATCTATCGCTTTTATGCAACAGATGCAGTTTAACTTAACAAAGGAAAGTCTCTCTGAAACAGAAAGCGGAGCTCAGCCCCTCTGGCCCAGCAAGCCTGGGACTGTTTCATTATGTCTGACCCTCAGACCCAAAGGGTCAGGGACCCAAGTCCCTCTCCATATTCTGATATGTGCTGGCATGTCCCACAGGCATGTAAGTGTGCAGTGAAAGCCACCCATGTTTCAAATTGACTTCTCCATTTACTGTCTTATGATGGAAAGCACGTATTCCCAGCTATCAGCTAAGGCAGGGAAACAGACCATGGGCACCGTCTGAGTTCATCCCCACAGTAGGTGAAACAAAATATATCACACTCAATATTCTAGTTTCCTTTTGTTCAGATTTTTTTTTTTTTTTTTTTTTATTTGCAGCTATGGAGCTCCTCAATACAATAGAAGCTCCAATTTTAAGCTGGAAATGCTCCAACTTTAGCAATGAAAATAGAATCCATGTCTTCTTTCTCTTACTTTGCTTCTGTGAATTTAGTTGGGATGTGACTCTCATCTCAGGGTAGTATCCTTGCCTTCTGTGATCCCTGGTTAATGTCTTTAATTTGGGTATTAGGCTGATCTAGTTAATTAATCATAGCATACCCTAAAAGTCTCGCTAAAACTATCATGGACTTCTTATACTGCACTTGCATAGCTGTTCAACTGGCATTAACAAGTCTTACCTTCTCTCCCCAGAGGCGGATAATCTAGCCTCTAAATCTAGGAAAACTTGCAGCAACTATTGAAAAACTACATAGGATGCCATAAGATCCACAAGCAAGCTTTTCCCTGCTAGTTTTCAGTTACTGATTGAGCCTTGTTTTCTATTTCTTTTTCAGTAACAAATGGTGACTGATTAAAGCTTTTCAGTGCAAATCAAAAGCATTCATCTTGTTTTCTGTAAAAATTGGGGTAGTGACAAATCCAGAAATGCTTTGCCTGAATCTGTTCTTTGGAAGAACTCTGGCTTGGCCCAAGGTATGTGTTTGATCACTGTAATATCTTTTACCCAGTGCATGAAACTAAAAGCAATTACTGGAAGAAGTTTAGCCTAGTGGTTAAGGAGAACACTAGACCCCTGCTTTCTCTGGTTTGGCTCTGCCACTGAGGTTTACATTTTCAAAGGCAGTTTACAATTTTGGAGGGGTTCACTGTCTAAAACATCAAGGACGTTTGGCAAGTAGAGAATAAAACGCACATGCAATTAAAGAGCGAATTTTAAGGCTGCTCTAAAGGTCCTTCAAAGCATTGCCACTGATTTCAGTAATCTTTGGGTCAATTGCTCAGGCCTTTACTTCTGTGTCTATCAGTTGGTAGCAGGAGACAGGTGAGATGAATGCTCTGGACAGGCAGCACAGTTAAGTGGAGCTGCAGGTCAGAAAATTTATGTTCTGACCCTGCATCTGCTGCCGATGCCAGCCTAGACAAATCATTACATCCCTCTCCATCTCGGTGGTAAAATGGGATACTTAGCCACCTTTTAAGGCATTGCACTTCATGCTCCACCAGTGGTAATCATTCTATGACTAGGAGGCTTAATTATTTGAAACACTTTGAGATGTAAGATGCCCTGAAAGTATGAAGTGTTATCATTAATAATAATAATGAAAACGCAAAAAGAATAATCTCCACTAAATTAACACGGAACCACAGATCAGTTCCAATCTTGTGGGTTTAAGCGTAACATTTCTTCCCAAGGGCTACAGTAGGATCTTTCCTCCTTCATTCATTTCAGCCAACACTTAGGTTCAGATTGCCTTTTAAATATTTAATAACTGCTTGGGACATTTTATTCTACGGTAATTCCACATCATGCATCCCTGGGCGTCTAAATTCAGCGCCAGGTTTTAGAACAACCAAAGCCAGTTAATTCCTCTGTGTGTAGAGCACACGACCCTCCCTTAGAGTTTTCTGAAGGTCAAGTGAAACATCCAAAGGCGTTTTTTTCATTTTTCACACCCTTCTTTCCACCCACCATCAAATCAAGCAAAGCTTCTCTTAATCATTATCAGGGAGACAAAAAGTTATAGTGCAGAGCAATGGACCAGAATTTCACACTCCATTTGCACAATAACTCTGAGGGCTGCTAATGTGCTGTTTGCTTTTTAGCAGGCATCTCTGCAGCCATCACTGAAATGCATTTTGGCGCTGCTCCCAGGGCAACTTAACTATTTATGACAGCTTGTCTTGAAGTGCCTACATGAACATTAGGATGTCCACGGCAATCTGCAAATTGACCCATCCACATGGCATTTGAGATCAGATGGAAAGAGCTTTAATAATGTAATGAAGGTTAGGATAGATGTCATTTTTAATTTATCTTTTTTGCTCATGCTCCGGCAGCAGCTCCAATTTTCCATCCCATCTTCTGGCCAGGGTATGGCAAATTGTGAAATCCTCCCATATTAACAGATGCTAATGACCTGACTCAGACTTGGACTGTCTTTTATTACACATTCAGTCAGACAATAAATGGGAAATATAAACTCCCACCCTGCATAAACCATTTTCCTCCAGAGAGTGAACCAGCTACACCAGACCCAGCTGTTTGCTTATTGTCCAAGATGAGTGATGGATGAGTAATTTAAAAGACAGACATTCTTCATGACAGCTTTCATTTCCATGCTGCTCCAAGGTTCAGAGCTGGATTTTATTCTTCAACCTTTATTTCAACTTTTTATTCTCTCTCTTAGAAGCAAAGCTGCCTAATAAAACGACGTTTTCAGACACACATAATAACAGGGAAGAGGAAAACAAACTTCAGCTGAGATCCAACTTCAGCCCCCAGCAAGAGTGAGGAGTTTTGTCAGGGAGAGTCATGAGGGCGAGAGAGATCAAGGCTCCTAACTCTGTTGCTGATTTATTCACAGGGCAGCCGGAGTTAAGCTACCTCACCTCATTAGGCCACACTTTCTCTGTTTAAGAATTGATGTGCATCAGGAGCTGAGAGAGAAGCAATTTGTTACAGAAAGTTACAGCGGAGGAAGATACAGAACAACAGAAAAACATCTTTGCACCTTTGTTTCCCTTCACCTGGTTTGACTACAAATATTTTGTGTAGCTATTAGTTTTAAATATGTGGCTGTATAGTACATATTGCAATTTTCCCCATAACCCATCTCCTTAGGTGATAATTATCTTTCTCTCTCTTTCTCCCCCACAGGGCTAACAATATTCTCACCTCTCTCTTTGCTAACGTCTTCCCTTCCGTGGATACCAGTCACCTTTTTGCTCCGACTCTCAAACTGATTAGCATAATTAAATTACGTTAGAGTTGCTGATCCCAGTTTGCACTCAGTTTGAAGTTTGTTGCTTCTGTTCTAACAAGCGGAGGGTTTTGAGTGTTGCAAATTTGTTCATTTTTCTAACTATCGGTGGATTCTAACAAAAGACATTCCCTCTCTAACTCTTTCTAATCGTAAGCCACAAACCTACACATATAGGTCTGTGTGAATATATATATATATATATTTTTTTTTTTAAAGGGTCTGCATAACACCCAGCAGAATGTGACCTCAGCTTCATTAAGACCACCAGATAGAATGCAGACTTCATGGTAACAAAAATGTTTACTCAAAGAAATGCATGGGCTTTGCTCTTCAGAGACAAACAGTTTAATTTTATTTGCTGTGGAAAGTTTAATTTATTCCCGATCGCAAGTGCATCACAAAAGACTAAGCAATAAACAGCTCTTCATGCTTGAAGAAAGATGGCAGGAATTCGGGAGGGAATCCCTCAACTGAAGCAGGCTGAGGCGACAAGAGCAAGAACAGGGCAGAGCCCCTTGCTGCCACCCTCCACAGGGTGGAATCGTCTCTGGTCAGCACTTTGCCACTTTGCACAACTAAAGATGCTCTTACACAACTGCTAAAAAAAAGTTCCTTTTTTTTGAACAATAAAATTTCAGTCTCTTCAGCCTTGCCTTAGAATGGGCTAATAGCAACTGCCATTACATATTAATTTGACACAGATTTCTTGCATGAAGTTTCTCTGCATAAAGTTTCACTGTATTCAATATCCTAGAAGAAGGCACCTGTGAATTACAGTAGCAGTCTAGAGAAGATTGTCCTGGAAATGTATTTTATTTTGCTTCATTTTTATTTGGTTTTGCTTGCTTGTTTGTTTAAAGACAGATGAACAAAGAACAAGCAACAGGGTTAAGAAAGGGAAAATGCCATTGCCTTAATCTCAGACTTTTGACAAGTGGTAACATTTCCTGTGATTTAGTATGGTGGATGGAATAGTATCTTCTGAGAGAGATTATGGATTACAAAACATTCCTTCCTTCTGGTTGCAGACATTAGTCAGCGCCAGCTTACTCAAGACAGCGGCGGGGATTCATTCCACAACTGTAATCATTCACAAAATAAAATGTTTGTTGTTTTTTTTTTTTTCCCAAGGACCTGATCTAGTGTCAGTAGACAGTAAAGCTGTCATTGCATCAGGAGTGGTGTCTGAAGCAATGACTACGAAGAATTCGTCCCATTCTGTCCTTCCTTGATCAAAAAATTTGAGATCAATTGTATCTGAGCACCATTCTTGAGCTTAGCACCAATGTGAGGTGCATTGGTTAGTCAATTTGCTTTGATTGCTTTCAGTCCATTTTAAAGGGAAGTGTTGCGTGACAGTCTTTGGAGTTTTTGTGTTGTTTTTTACTAGTGAGGTCTTGCCACCCCAGAGGAATCACTCCAGCAGGCTAATGGGGAGCTGTCAGCTCACTGCCCAGTCTTTTAGATAATGTCCAAAGTCACGGAGTGGATAAAGGTAGAAGTAGTAAGGAAGATACTGTTTCTCACATGTTTTAGTATCTGCAGCACCCTAGGGAAGGAGTTCCAGAGTTTACATCTACAGCACATGAAGAATCACTTCCAGTGGAAAGTTTGGAGATTGCCACCTGGTAGGTCCTTTAGACAATCTTAGATCACCTCTTGGAAGACACAGCAAAAAACTGGCCTGTGTTCACCCTCTCTGTGACACTCACGGTTTTATAGACCTCTGCCACATTCCGTCTCGTCATACCTTTTCCAGGCTCGAAGAGTCCCAGGACTCATAGTCACTCCTCCTGTGGAAACCATTCCAGACCTTTTTATGAATCTTTTCCAATTCTATTATACCTTTTTCGAGATGAGGGGAATAGGGCAGCACACCACACAACTGCAGCATGGATGTCTATAGTGCCATAATGATGCTCTGTGTTTCATTCTCCGTATCTTTCTTAAATGTTCCTAACAGCTAGATTGCTTTTTAGACTGTAGCTCAGTCTAAAAATCTTCCTGAAACTTTTTATTATGACTCAAACATCTCATATTCTTGCGTGGTCCCAATAAGCTCAAAGCCCATCATTTTGTGTAAATCAATATCAACCATATAAATAATTCATTGTTTTATACGATGAAAGGAACTATATAAATGGGAAACTCTGTCACCTCTTTGAAGTGTATTCACAACTTCAGCTCCAACATGCTCCAACGTGTTCTCATGTTGTGATCTAGTATTTGAAGGTCATTCTCACGGGATGGAAAATACACAAGTGGGTAAATAAATAATAAATAAATACTTTAAGAATTCATTTTTAAGCTCATATAACATTGGTGGAGAACAAGGGCCAGGCAAAGATAAAGACTACTACTTAGAGAATGGCAGCAGAGCAAGCCTTCCTTACACAGCCTGCCTCAACCAGAGCTGACTGGATATTTCAAAAGTATTTTAGGTTCCACTCCTGCCTTCTCATCTGTGGAAAAAGGACCTGATACCTGTCAAGAATCTTCATAACATCTCTGGGGCATCAAGCTAACTCAAAGGTCTGCTGGTTGGTTGGGCAAGTATTGAAAAAGGTGAAAAGAATATTGTCTCTTTTTTCATTTCTGTATTCAGACGTTCATTAGGAAGCTATGGTTATCAGCAAGCTCAAGTTCTTGTTATTGTCACTGTGAAATTAGAAAAATAAAATACTTCTGGAGCCAACTCCATTCCATCTGCACATGTCATCAAAGTTGGGAGTAGCCAGCTGTAACGCTGATTTTCCTACCTCACAACATTTGTGAGTCCCCCTATACACATCCACAGCATTTTGCCTATCTTTGCTCCATCCCTCTGTGCATATCCCCAAACATATATTATACATCAGGCTTCCCTCACAGGTAGTTTGAATCATAGAATCATAGAATTATAGGAGGGTTTGTGTTGGAAGGGAACTTAAAGATCACCTAGTTCCAACCCCCTGCCCTGGGCAGGGACATCTCCCACTAGACCAGGTTGCTCAAAACCCCATCCAGCCTGGCCTTGAACACTTCCAGGGATGGGACATTCACAACTTCCCTGGGAAACTTGTTCCAGTGCCTCATCACCTTCACAGTAAAGAATTTCTTCCTAATATCTAATCTAAATTACTTCTCTTTCAGTTTAAAACCATTATCACTCGTCCTATCACTACACTCCCTGATAAAGAGGCCCTCCCCATCTCTCCTATAGGCTCCCTTTAGGTACTGAAAGGCTTCTATAATGTCTTCCCCGAGCCTTCTCTTCTCCAGGCTGAACAACCCCAACTCTCTCAGCCTGTCTTCATAGCAGAGGTGCTCCAGCCCTTTGATCATCTTCGTGGCCCCTCCTCTGGACTTGCTCCAACAAGTTCATGTCCTTCTTATGCTGGGGACTCCAAAGCTGGACACAGTACTCCAGGTGGAGTCTCACCAGAGCAGAGTAGAGGGGCAGAAAGAAGGAAGAAAAACACACTATTAGGGTGTGAACGATTCCCACGGCCGGCTGTCAATCTCCATCCACAGCTCTCAAGTCGCCAAGGGAAGCCAAGACATGTCCCAGCACTGAGTCCTCACAGCAAAGCCCTTACCCAGTACTGCCCCCTTGGAACTCAGTGATTTCTGAGAAGACAGGGCTGCCTGCTTCTACATACTGCTTCGAAATCCCTTGCAAACCTGAAGGCAGCAATGAAGTTCATAAAATTCTCTCTGGGGTTTTTTTCGAGTCCAGGTAAACAAATTACTTCATTGTGTGGGTGTGCACTTACTGGGATCTGCAGAATTTGCCAATTTAAAATTTTTATAAAAGCTATATTTTCTGGTTTTTGAAATTGACAATGTCACAATTTGCATTATGACCACTATGAAGCCTACAAATATATATATATATATATATGGAACTGAATATAGAAACAGCCATGAAAAATATATGAGTATAAATGTTAAATAAACTCTTACAAATCCCAATTTCACAGTACAGTTTTGACAACAAACATTTCATCCTTCCGCAATTAATGAAAAAAAACTCTTGCATTTTATAATCTAAAATCCAAAAGATGATACCTCACTTAAAAAAAAAAAAATCAGAAAAAAACCCAACAAAATACCCCACCAAATGTAAATGCTCTACTTAATTCAAAGTATTACAAACCATATTGTTTCAGCTGCTGACAAGCCTCTGCAGACAAACAGTGCGGGGACATGAGGAGGGATTAAGCACTGAAAGAAACCGAGATGCCAAAAGAAACATACAACTCATATGGGGATCGGGGACTCTCTTCTCAGTAACGTGTTCATAAATTTTATCCTGAGTGTATATAGTGAGCAGAAAGTCAAGGATTTAATATTGGTGGCAGGACACCAGCAGCACGTTGGGAAGGTTTTATATGAACTCCCCACACACCACTCTGTTGGTGCACCTGGAAGTGATCTGCAGAGCCCATTGCTATGTCCATTCCGGCTCCCCCATGCACAGACCTATTGGCACGTCTCGGAGGAGGCTTATACAACACCTCGCTACTGCGGCCCAAAAGGTCACCAGCAATTCTGCCATACGTGCCGTAATTCTGAGTTTCTTCTGAAACTCCCTGCAGCCTCTTTTGCTAAAGCACAGCTCCTTCATGCCAACTCCCAGTGACTTTTTGACTTTTCATCCCTGTCGCTTTCACAGCAGATAATCCTGATCCTTACTTGTCAAAGGAAGATCTTTGGAAACCACTCACGCGGGCTGAATTTGAATCATCAGCCAGCTCTATATCCTGTTTAGAGTCACTTGAGCCATTCAGCCTGTAAGAACTATTAATCTCACTCTACTTGGAATTTCCATGAATTCTCTAGCCAAGAAGTTAGTCATTAATTGAATACTGAATGCGTATTATATTTTAGAGTACTGGAATGCTAAAGGGATGCAGGCCATATAAGCAATTTGCAGATCTAGAGGGAACGCTAGTTAATGTGAGTATGAAAGCTGAGTAGTATAATACGTTCTGTCAAAGCTGAGCTTGGAAGTTGCTTTGTTACATTTATTCTGAACATTTCCTTAACCACAGGAATATCATTTACATGAAAGTGCCAGATTCAGACACTCCAAGACTGACAAATATCTTACCTTGCACTTAGTTACAATGACTTCAAGTGAGGCATAGACCATGATTTGGGTTTCTGAACCATGGTGAATTCTACTGTCTGCTCAGTGAGACAGAACATACAGCATAAAAAGGACAGGAATTTCCAGTGAAAATAACTTGCAGCCAGTGACACGATCCTCCCTGCACTGCGAACTAACTTTTTTTTCATTGGAGCCCCATCAGACATCACCCATTGAGGCACGGAGAGATGGGAGTAAATGTGCTTACATCAGTATCAGTCCTGATTTCCAGGTCACCCAGGTTAAGGTGCAGCCTCATTACGTAGGGGATTGTCTTCCCAAAGATGGCTGGGCCAGAGCAGCTCGAAGGCATCAAAGCCAGCTCCCTGCCTTAGGACATGGTTTCCTGCCACATGGTCACTCTGGTGGTTATGTTTATCAAAGCCAAACAGAATAAGTCCAGGCAGAAATTACAGCATTTGAAGTGAAAGTCCTGCTGAGTGGTGCTGTTTTGTTATAAGGAACGCTCCAACTTTTTATTTGGGAAGTGAAGGAAGCACCTTCTGAGTTTGAGAATAACAATATACGAAAATAGAAAAGAAGACAAACACTTGCCATGACAATGTAAAGATTTTCCAAAGGAAAAGACACCAGTAAGTTTTTCACAGTCCACATCGAAGTAAAGGTTTGTTTCAGTATTTTAGCTTGGAAATAAGCATAAAACTATACACCTTCTTTATAATGCTTTCATATGAAGTTTTAATAACAAGCCCATTCTTCCTGCCTTTCCTTGCCAGAAAAGCCTGTCTTTGGCCAATTCATGTCTTATTATTATGAAAAAAGCAATTAGCTAATTAGATGGGAGTGCTGATCTCAACTGTCAGAGGGGAATGGGAACCAAACTTCCTTCTTACAAGCAAGCTTTTCAGAAAGTCTGAACACTAAAACTTTAGCTGGAGGTAGGAGGATCTAGCCTCCACGCACTAGCAGTTTTTGCCACCTGGATTTCCGTTTTCCACTCATCTTGTCTTCATTCGGCCTCTTTCAAAATCGTTTCTTAGTTCCACGGAGCACCAGTCCCAGAAACATGAACTCTCGTTATTCATCCTCAGGAGATGGCTCAGCTACTTCTTTACGAATCAAAGAGTGGAAACAGATTCTGCATGAATCAGGTTCCCAAAGCTTCTTATTATTTTATGATATAATCATCTGGTGTGCGCATTTGTATATGCATATATATACACCAGTGTATATAATGTGTGTGTACTTGTAACCACAGGAAAACAATGCCTTTTAATGAACAATATCAGAACAATGCAAGACTTTTGTCACCTTCCTTAATAGCTGGAGATTCTCCTTTAACTTGCCATTTCAATTGAATCAGTTCTTTCAGAGCTAGGTTCACACCGCCAGTGTCTACACAGTGCCTATGTTGTATTCACAAACCTAACACAATATAAAATGGTGCACACGCTTAAGATTATTTTGTTCACCACAGCAAAGCCACTACTGGAGGATGCCCCTAGGAACACGAATGGCAGCTGGAAAGCCTCCTAGAAAAGGAAGCAAAGAAGAACACTGAAAACACCAAAGAAAGCTGAAAAGACTCAACTGAATTACTTAAAGTGACATTTTTGCATGGTGCGCGTAGCCCCCCACAAATTGAGCACAGTGTCTGTAATCAGCACACTTGTAGACCTTGCTGAAGTACGTCTTTTCTACCACACAGCTCGTTCTGTGTCAGAAGAAAAATGCCACCTACAGATTTCTAACATCCATTCAGCCGTAAATGTTCTTTCTGGGTGTCCTCAGTCAAATACTGACTGCCTGGACCTGGTTATCTTACAAGATCTGATGAACGTATGGTGCAAGATAGTACTGCTTAAGAAAAAAATGTTCTTGATACTGTTACAAATGCTTCCAAGGTTGTGAGTTTTCCCAAAAGAGAAACTGTCTTTACAGTAACTATTGTAAAAAATCCTGACACATTAAGGTTTTTGTATTGTATCTTATTCCACAGTATCATTCAATCTCTTTAAAATTCCCCACTTGCCTGCTTGCAATCTATTTTCCAGCCAGCTCCATGAAAGCACTGTCACTTTCTCTTCTGCCTTTCTCCTTAAGGATGCTAGTAACCCTTACTATGAAGGAAGGGATGTGGAAATTAATTATGTATACATTTTTCTGTGATACAGTTGTCAGCAGGCACTACCTCAATACACAAGATTTCTCGTTTTTATAGAGCGACCACAGTGAGATCAAAGATCCGTGTTCATTTCTCCTCACACACCATGCTAATTCAATCAGCTCTGTTCTGTTAACTAACTGTTATGCTGGGGGAATAAGAAAAAAGCAATACTGAATTTGATAAAGTGGTGTGGTGTACGTCAAGTGTAGACTGGGAACAAAGCCTTTGTAAGCCCCATCCTAAGACTTGCAGCGTGCTGTGCCATACCACCCCAAAAAAAAAGCACCACCAATGAATCATACCAGTGCAGAAGGATCCTTACAAAATGATGTAATTCTTCATCCCAGTGACATTATTGATTACCTTTAAGAAGATGCTTAGCAGGATGAATTACTTGTTGTTATCTGCAAACCAGACTTCTCACATTCTTGCGTCCCAAATAGCTGCTCTTAGATTTGTTGGTTATTTCAAGATCAATATACATAGCCTCATAATAGCAGAAAATTAGTTCATCAATAGGAATTGACCAGTGCATAATCCCAAAATTGCAGTTATGCAGATTAAAAGCAGCTACCTTTTGTGTCTGTGCATGAGTGCGTGGGTTGGTTTGTATAGGTTTAAGGAGACTCCCTCCCTGATGTGCCTGATCATGAAATTAGAAATTTTCCATTCCAGTAGAGACCAAACCTAGGATTACTAAATCTGGTAGAACTGACGAAATCAAAGTCTGAGACAACACAGCCAGAGGCTTTGAAACTACATCGTATTTTCCAGATCTCTACTGCACTGGAAAACCAAACATATGACAATGGAATTTTCTTGGGACCTTTTTCCATTCTTTTAATGTTCCAAAAACACTCCCTTGGGAAGGATCATCCCTTTGCACAGAGCATATGCATTGCTATGTGGAGTAGACAGAGAGGAAAAGGAAAGAAGGAGAGAAGCAGTATGAAGAAGAGGAGCACAGTTTCCCAGAGAAGACTGTAAACATTACCTGTGAACCCCTCTGTGCACCACTAGCTTGGATAATTACTTATTTCCAGTGTGACTGCTTTAGAGCTTTACGTGAACGTGGCATGCGAATGACAGAGAGCCATCCCTAGAAAAGAACATTATGCAGACTTTTCCTTTTCATAATTCATTCATTATATACATCTTTCAATTAGCTATCAACTTTTGTACCCTGTTTTAAACACAACAAACAATCGTTCTAACTGTATGTGAAAAACTAGAATCCCCTTATTAAATGCAGGATAACCTGAACATCTGTAAACAGTGTGGGTGATTACCATGTCTTCTGTAAACCATAAAACAACTAGAAAAACAATTATTCAACTTAGTGGTTCAAGAACCATGAAAAGCAGGATTTAGATCTGGGTTCTTATTTGGAGTTTGTCTCAGTAATTTTATTCGCTTAAGCCTATCACAATGGGTCAAGAAACCTTCTGGAAGAAAGGGTTTGCAAAATGTCTGGGACTTGTTCCTTCTGCATGAACACTCTGCACTGGGGCCCCAGGAACAGATGCCAAGTTTGGCCAGGAAAAAAGGAAGGAGGAAAATCCTTAGAGCATTTTCAACATTCATAATATATCAGGATGGAGTCCTGGTTGGGATTGAGTTGTAAATGAAAGTTCAAGATAGTTCAGCTTTGAGCATTAGCAAGCTGAAAAAGAAAGTTCAGGTTGGAGGAATTCATAGGAGTCTTGTTTCAAAGGTTCAAGGGATGCATCTTATTATGCCCAAATCAGTGTATTCCAGATGAGATCTCTGAAGTAAAACATTCAAAGCACCTAAGGACTTTCTGAAAAATGTACCTCTTGTGAACTCAATTTCCATTTCCTTCTAAATACAGAACTATAATCTAGGAAATGCTTAAATTCAGGAGCAAAGTTAATTACCTGCCGTTTTCTGCCCTATTGTTTACGACTACGTACATGAAATGTGCTGGAAACGTTTTTTTCAGCAAAAAAGAGTTTCACTAAATAAAGACACAGGCAGAGGTCATCCTCCCAACATGGAAACCATTTCAGTACCAGCTTTGCAAAACCCAGAAGCTGGTAGTGTCTTCACTCTGAACAGTGGATTAAGACTCAGAAGAATTTGTTTTTCTGAAGCTGTTCCATAATCAAACACCCATCGGCAGAGATGCAGCTGCTCGAATGGCTCACATCTGAGGGGAATGTCCTAATCACCCGTGCCATACCCTTGACTTGGTGTCTAGTCAAATCTTTTCCAGAGTGTGGAATCCCTCCAAAAGAAGGACGTTCTATTTTTTTTACCTTATTTGAGGACACTCCCCTAAGAAATTATATTCCCCTTTTTCCTCACTCTGTGTTGATCCAATTTGATAAACAAGCAAGCGAACTGGTTTTCTTTTCTCACTGCTGCTGGCCTGCCTGATTTTTTTCCCCCGGTTCAGCAGGCAAACCAAGAAGTCAATTATTTGCACAGCCCCATGTGAAGTTTTTCACACCAGGAATAGTGCTCCCATTTCGCTGTCTTACTTGTCCTCACAGTTCTTCCTTTTGGGAATCAGATTATGGCCTCATAAAACTGTAGGATGCTACTGAAATGGTTTAAATACAGTAACTATTTAAAAAAGTTGGAGCACTAATTGAATTGCCTCTTCTAAGGGATTTTTTCATTAAGAAAGGTAAATGTTACAGTCTGCTTGTAACTATGTCTGCCAATGTATGCATAATGTGCTTTTAGCCAAATTCAGTAGTCCTTCTTTCTGTACACGTAATTGTTCATCTTGCAATTCATGTTTATAGGCATGCGTAAAAGGTTTTTATGAAGTACCGAACAGTATCAGCATCCGTAGATGTCACCCTCCAAAACTAGGAGTGAATAACAGGTTTCTATATGCCAAATATTATTCACCCTACTGCAATGGGCAGCCACCAGCTGGAGCAACCCTCGTCAGACCAGACACTGTCACTCCAGCTCTTCCCAGAGCTGGTTCACGTGAGCCCTCAGGGACGACAGGATCAACTGACCTGTGAGGGTATCTGATGGGTCCAGCCTTGGTCACCTCCCCCAGGGGCCTGCAGCACAGTGCTCTCAACTCAGTGCTGTGCAAAGCCCATCAGCCTGAACCAATTTGCGGCTCCTCTGGGTGGTTCTGAGCACCTCTGTCTGCTCTCCACTGCTCTTGAGAACGCTCTCTGCAGGAGCAGAAGCCCGTGGAGGACCCCAGAAGCCGTTAATCCTTGCCATTTAGGGGTAGAGGAGGTGGATTGCCAGGATTATGTTCTGTCATTTCTGCATGTGTTAAACTCTGAGCAAGTACTGAGAGTAACTGTATTAAACCAATGAGAACAAGAAAATATTGAACAATAATGAATTCCTAAAAATGATGTTTCTTTTTGCATTGAGGGCAAAAAGGCAAAAACTGAAGTTAACCTGCCGAATCCTGCAGTCTCCCCAAAAGCTAAGTAAAATGTAGATTTCTGAAAAACAGGAAGGGAAAAGTTAAATCAACTTTCTTCTTCCCGTTCAGCAATTCATGCGTACTGTGCGGGCTTGCACTCGGGCCTTGAACTTGCAGAATAGCAATCATCTCCACCAGCCCTACACTCAAAACCAGAAAGGAAATCACATCTGTCAAATGCTACAGCCCTTTCACCTCTTTTTGCAGCCTTTCACATGTATGTAGATGATGCCAGCTAACATGACCCTCTGTCTTGCTCATCACTAAACGCCAGGGTAGCTGCTGACAGCCCTTGCAGCAAGGAGATCTCTATGTCCCAGTATTGATATAGAAATGAAAGCAAAGTACACGCATTTTTTTCCTTTGATGACAGAAATGGCTATCAGCAGGACCTCACGCCCCCTTGTAGTAGAAGTCTAGAATTCCCCACAATGAAGCCCAGTCTGCCCAGGAGGCTCCAGCTGGAGCAAGAATTATGTCTATAACTGGAACAACAAACAGAGATAATTCTTGTTGGCTGTTACTGCCTGCTCCAAGGAAGCAAGTTAGAGCTGCCTGGACATATACGTTACAGCTGTATTTCTGAAATTCAAGGAATTGAGATAAAACACTTAACTCTTTGTTTCCCTATTTTCAGAAGTTTTACCAGATTCACTGTCCTGAATGGTCTCAGGATGCCATTGGGTCACCTTAGCTCTGTGTAAACAAACAGTTTTGCCACCCAGGCCCTCAGCAAGAGAACTCTCCTGCTGCTTTGAGCCCATAAAGCTTCCTTATTCACCTCACAGCTGTTAGAAAAAGGAATCCCTTTTCTCTCTGCATGTCTCAGTTGCAGCAGACTGCAACTCACTACATGAAATTGTTTACCACATCAGCGGGTGCTAATATGCAGATAGGAATTAAAGCCCCCATAACCTCACTACTCATTCCCCATTAATCTGTGCCATTATTTGTGCTCAGATCTCCATTATTAGGGGTGATTTATGCAACTTTTTGAATTTGAAGACTTGTCGTAGAAAGACTGATCAAGCCAAATGCATGATTCTGCACTTTCTCTAAATGCATGTTCTGCAGATACTGACTTTAATTTATAGCAGAATTCTCTTCATTCTTGCTCAAAAACATTTAAATTGTGCACATCATGGCCCTCGAACCATCTGATCTTATTACTGCCTTTGTTGCCCTTTGCTCTTCTACCATTTGTTATTTATTTATTGCATCTTGCCAGATGCTAACAGGCAAACTTTTCAGAACAAAGACTGTGCCTTCTTGGGTACCTCCGCAATCGGAGCCTTCAGGTGCTGCTCCGGTATAGGCAGTAATCCAGAGTGTTTTCAGCAAGTGAGATCAGATATCCAACATTGCCGGCTCCTGGCTGTGTGTCCTGGGGCGTGCAGCGTGCAGGCTCCCAGTCCGTGTTCAGTTGCAGGTGAAGTGGGTTCGGTTCACACCCAGAATGGTTCAAAACTTAGTTCCATAACCGTAAAACAGTCAAGCAGTGTTCACGAGAAAATAATATTTTTAAAAGTGTCCTGGTTTGAAGTAAAACAGAACCAATTTTCTGATTTGTAATTTTACTTTTTAGCTGGGCCTCTTCTAACTAACTAAAGTCTGAAATTAACAGCATATTGTTCAGAAAATGCTCACTCTCAGACTGATAAGACCCGATTATACCAAGGAATGGTACACACAGAGGCTCTTGCTTATACTTATTGCTATAACAACGGAGGTCAGCTAACTTCGCTGTTTGCCCCATTAGAGGGTCAGAAGCAGAGAAGCATAGAGGGGTCCCACCTGCAGGGAGGAGCGGACGAGACAGGTGACCCAAAACTGACCAACAGGGTATCCATCCCATCTGCCCCGTGCTCAGTATAAAAGCCAAGGGATGAAAGGGGCAAGGCTGCTCTGGCTTGTCTTTTCTTCAATGGCAGACGTCTGAGGAGGACCCTGTCTGTTTGTCTGCCTTTGATCCTGATCTGAGCATTCCTGACTCTCGTTCCGGAATTCAGCTCCTGTCGGTCGCTGACTCCAGTCTGGGACTTTCCCTGTGTCTGCTGGTGACGCGATCGTCATCCTGGGAGCTGGATACGGTTTTGTATATATTGTATACTTTTTTCTTTCCCCCTCTCTTATTATTTACTATTTTCTTATTTATTATTATTTTCATTAAAGTAGTTTAGTTCTATTTCTAAACTCGTAAATCTCTTTATCTCTTCCTCTCCTCTCTGAGGAGAGAGGTGGGGGAGGGCCATCTGTTGTTCTGATTGGCCAATCCAGCCAAAACCACGACAAAAAGGAAAAGCTTGTGTGACAAATTTGTATCAGGCAAGTCCCTGGTAAGGGATGCCTATAGTCACATTGCTATTCTGAACTAGTAATCAGAGATGTTTGATTTTCTTTAGTGCTGTGTGGGTTCAACAAAGGCTTCACGCTAACAGTTCAAATTCATTCCATTTTCAGAAAAAATAATGGTATCAACTATCTCAATCTTGGATTCAATGGGACTGCTTTTGGTGCTCTATCCACTGCCCTACAGAGTCACCAAACCTGTTGTGGAGGATACAGAAGAGTAGAACAAATGTAAGGGAAAGATTTTGTGTGAAACTGTTCCTATTTCATAAAACTTTGTTTTGGTTTGGTTCTCGTCTCAAAAGCAGATGCACGTAGATAAGTCAATGACTGTTCTGACCAGTGAACTCACGCAGTCTGCCTCTGTCTCTGCACGCGCTTACAACTCCGCACCATGGAGGTCGCCTCTTTCCCTTAGGGAACTGGGAACACACGATGTTTAGAAAGCAATAGAGGGGAAGCTCCTACCCACAGTGCACTGAAGCGTAACGAATGAAATCTCATTAGCCGCATCTGTCTTCAGGACAGCTCCAATAGTAGGAGGAGGTTTCACACAGTATCTGCCTTCTTCATCTGGGTATTGGAGTAAAATCAGCAGGACCATCTCTCCCCTAAGCAAATTCAGATGTCTTAGACAAAACAATTTCTTGTACATGTCCCCCTCTATCCCTGCCTGGCACCCTTACCCTGCAGACAAGGACAGAATTAATTTTCCATTCTCCATTCACAGCAAATAAAGAATACAATGTTCGCTCTGCATCATTTTCATCTTTCATCTTAATTATCACTGCGAAGACTACAGAAATCATTATCTTTATGATGATGAACGTCCAATTAGCATTTCCCATATAAATTTCAGATCATGAAGGAGGCCGTAATGGATAATGCAAATTCCTAATGGTCTTTTTTTTTTCCTAGCTGAAAAATTGAGGTGCTTAACAAAATGAAATTTAATCTGAGCCATTTTGAAACAAGTCAAGAACTTTAATTACTTGACAGGGAGGGGGGAAAGAAGAGACTGAAACTAAATCTTAAAAACGGGCATATTTTAAAGGACCTTGCTTTTCCAGCTCATTGCTCAAGCTTTCTCATCCAGATAGCTAAACACTTGTCTAGTTGTGCTCAATAAGTTTTAAACTATTGTGAAAGCTGGTAGAAGCAATTTCTTTCATTAATTATACTATTTCGTAAATCGAAAAAATAATCCAAGTAAACATTCTGTTGTCTCTAATATAGCATTTTAATTGATTCCCATCCACAGTACTTTTATGTAGAGTGAAATTGCCAATAATGACATCATTGCCATTGCAAGGCAGTAAGAGACACAACACATCCCTGGTGCTGGTCAAGGTGCAGAGGTGTGTGTAGAGATATGCCAGTTGGATTCATTCCCCCTGGATAGTTTTGGTTTGGGGGAAAATTAATTCAGCTGGCAATTTTAGAATCATCTGAAGTATTATTTGCACATAGGAGCTGCAATTACAAATGAGTCATGGGGTCCATATAGTCTAGTTTGTCATTGAATATAAATGGTAACTATTTCCTCAAGCCAGGAGAAAAAACAGACTTTTGCCCTTGTCCTTCTGTCGAAGCCTGAAGATAATTGTAGCAACATGAAGTAAAAAATCTACCTGCTCCAAAAATAAAGTAGGAACCAGCTGTCTAGTCCTTTTTGCCTTTTTCTCCCCTCTTTCCCTCTTTTTTTCCAGAAAAATTGTACCCCTTCTTATAGCCCATGTGACCTGCGAGTAGATCTTCACACTTTCCAGGAGGCTTTCCCTGTGGCATAACTGGACACACATACATACTCACACACATACTCTCTCTCCCCCTTCCTCTTCCCCCACTTTCCCATCCTTCATAAATAGGTTCCAGGATACGGTTTTCAGGTTCAATATCTTGTTGATGAGATATGCAAGTAGAGGTGCTGCACTGGATCTATGAATTGCAGTGAAAGACTTTGGCAGCCTTGGGATGGTCTCCTTCAGAAAATGTCAACATTTCAGTGGGGAGCCAGAGTAAAATGTGTTGCTAGGAGGTAATGCCTTACGGCATAAACTTTCCATTTTATAGCAAAATACTCTGTTAATTACCAAGCAAATTGTTGCTCTAGGAAGGTATTTTGTCCTGAGAAGAAGCCGTGTGGCTATGTGTGATGTGACTTTCTGTAGTCCCTTCAACCTTTAATCTACTCAGGACATGAAACAGACCTCTAACTTTGACACTGCATTCACGACATGAAGCAGTTGCAGAAATTTTTACTTGGCATTGATACTGGTACAGCCTGGTCCCAAATCTTCTTGTTGCCTGTAACATTTTTTTCTGTAGGCTTACTATTGATAATTCTTTTTAGGCCTTCTAAGGTCCATTAAGTGAATAATTCTGAGTGACATTTGAGTGTTGTTCTGTTACTGTATATAGTATGATATAGATGTAAGTTTAATTTTAGAATATGTTATAGATACATGACATTGAATTACAAGAACCTAATAAGCCCTGGCTACTGTGACTTCAAACTGTGTGTTTATTATTCATATAAGTATCTAACCTATTTCTGAATCCTTCTTTAAACTTCATCTCAATCATGTCTAACAGTACCAGCAATCATTATTCAAGTTGCACCAGGGGAGGTTTAGATTGGATATTAGGAAAAATTTTTACACTGAAAGGGTTATTAAGCATTGGAACCGGCTGCCCAGGGAAGTGGTTGAGGCACCATCCCTGGAGGTATTTAAAAGACGGGTAGACATAGTACTTAGTGATGTGGTTTAGTGATGGGTTTTGTCAGAGTTAGGTTGATGGTTGGACTAGATGATCTGAAAGGTCCCTTCCAACCTAGGTGATTCTATGATCTTAAAAAGCATTTATTCCCATCTATTTGCATAATAATTCTCACTGGTTTCCATTTGTTTTTCTTCATGAGAAAATAACAGGGAGGATTATCTGATTGACTGTCATCTGCTTTCATTATTTTATATTTTCTTTTCCTTTTCTGTAAGTGTTGAATAGGCTCCATGTCTCCTTCATGAGGAGATTTTTGTGTTTCTAATATTTTTTTATGCCCTTTTCCCCACGCTTTTTATACGCATTTGGATGTTGAGAAGCAGAGTCCATCTTTTAGGTGATTATGAATTACCTCACTCTCAGGTCACATCTCCACTGTGCCGTAATTTCACAGCACAACTGTGTCTTTCCTTCAGCTTATGTATTCCTCACAGAAAGGAGATCTGTGTTTGGGATGCACAGTGACAGGTCTACAAAAGCCTGAACAGCACTTAGACCAGAATCGTACATATGATATAGTTAACTGAGATCTACAGAAACTAATTGATTGATTTCACACCTTTAAAAATTAGCCATAAGGAATGCAAGTAAAAATAGTGAAGTTTAATATATAATTTTCATTTCTTTTTAAACTGCTTTCCAAGGACACTGTGCAACTTTGCTCTACGCTCTTTTGCCCACTATTCTATTTCAATAAAGTTGACAGAGAAGTAGAATTATCACAGATTTAGATTTTGCTAAGTTTCATGAAAATAATTAGTGAGGTATCTTAAAGAAACCCTATTAGTGCCATTTGAGAGGGGAAAATTGTACTCCCCAGACATCAGGGAATGCATGTAGGAAATACCTTAAACACAGAGAAAGAACCACACAGGAAAAAAAAAAAAAAAAACCCTTGGCTGAGTAGTGAATTCCCTGGTGTCAACTTAAGAGCTCATTCCAGTTGAAACTTTGTTCACATTTTTCACATTTCACATTTTTTCACATTCATTACATCATCACTTCACTCCAGGGTTAAATATAGGTTATAATCATACTTTGCCTTTAGTCACTGAAATGAATTAGTTTTCTGAATAAGGCCCCCGTCTCTATGGTAAGGTTTTATTAACATAAGCCAGAACAACATGCATAGATGGGTATAACAGAAAGGACGTGTTTGAGATCTACAAACAAGAAAGAATATATAACATCAATTTAGGGTCTGCTTATCAAATAATGAAGGAAGAGGGCTTTATAGCTCTATAATTCAAAATGATGCTCTCTTAAAAGCCCATCAGAATATATGAGAAGTTGGGACAGTTTTACTACCCTAACAGATAAATAACCATACAGTCAAAGTTCCTGATGGAAAGTGCAGAAGCAAATTGATGGATGGGCATCTGCAGCACAGTGGCTGATTTTTCAAGCTAAACTCATTAAGAAACCTTAATGGTGATTGACAAGTTCCTTGAAACATAAAGGCAAATAGGTGAACAGGAATCTGCTTAAGAAGCTGCCATGTCGTTGATTAGGAGTGAAAGCCATGTCTAATACATTTTCTAGTAATTCTGCTTGTTGACTAAACAAATTTAGCTCTTTCACACAGCAAAAATAAACATGCTCCAATGAAACCAGGTGTTACCTGGAACATACAAGAGTCTCAGCCTAAGCAGCCCTGGGCTGTGTGTGAGACAGTTTTGAAGTGCTTTGAGTCTACAAAAGAAACCCAAAACTTGCTCAGAGCTAAGGGAAAGAGCTAAGGCTCCTTGGGTCTGTTTACGTCTCAGTCCCCACTCTTCTCGCTTGACGTTTTGCTGTTCAAGCTTGTCCCACTGTGAAAAACAGCCTTACTGATAAAGACATGCCTGTATTTTGATGGGAAGTTGCAAGATTTAACCAGTCAGAGCCTGTTTCTACGCAACTGAAGCTAATGGAAATTCATTATTGACTTTAGTGGATGCAGGAACAGAACTTTAAGGGTTTTAAAGTCCTTTCATCCAAAATACATAAGTATATGTAAATAAAAAGCAGACCACGGTGAAAGCTGTTTTGCCAAGCACATGGGTTCAGCTCCATATTCAGCATTTGGATGCTCGAAGAAAAGTTTTCAATGGCCTTATAAGCCATTTGTTTGCAGAAGCTATATTTTAATCATGGAAAATTGTCTGCCTACTGACAAATATTTTGCTGCTTTTTTCCCATCAGAATAATAGTCTTAAAAACAACAAAATACCTTTGTCTCAGTAACACTTTACATCTTTCCTGGGCAACTCTGTACCATTCAAACATTCATATTTGTAAAAGAAGCAAACAAAATTTTACTGTGGAGACAGGGAAGATAGTATAAACCTGGAAAAGCTAATGACAGGGAAAATGTAAGAAGTCTAGTTCTTAACAACTGTGGGACAATTTTGAAATAAGGTGTCTCTGAAGAAATTCTCTTCCTAACTCCATCAGCTAGTGGTTGATTCGTGATGGAGTGTAAGGATTGTAGATGGCTTTTAATTTTTTTAGTCAATCGAATGCACCTGTGGATGTTCTCATTATCCACATTTTAATTGTGGCAAATTGTTGGCCCATTGACAAACATTTTGCTGCTTTATTCCCATCAGAATAATAGAGTCCAATAACTTAAATTTATTTAACAGTTTTCTCTCTCATGAAGTGCCAATAGAATTTACACGTTTTGGAAACTACATATTTATAGGAATGCAACATGCTGGCTGTTTAACAACACTTAGCAATAACCTGTAACAGAAAATGGTGTCTACTGTGTCAGTGTGGGAGGGCATGCACATTAGCAGATGGTAATTAGATCATCTTCCAGTAATTTGATAATTAAGATACAGTGTGTGATGAAAGGGACTTACACTACAGTTTGGAGAAAGAATTTCTGTCCTCTGAAAAGCATCACGAGCTTTGTAATGAATGCAAGCAGTCTGGTCTTTCAATTTATATTTCATCTGAAAGCTCATACCTCTCTCAGACCCCTCACTCTTCGCTTCCCCACATAAATCACACATTTCTGAGGCACAGGATCAGCCTAGCTTTCAGAAATTCTTGCCAGGTGTCATTTTACTTTGTCACTCAAGAACATAAACAATCTGGTGTATGCCAGGCAGACTTTTTTTTTTTCTTTCTGTCCACAAAAAAAATCTTGTATTGCAGAAATATCCCTGTTTCACAAAATTATATGAATGAAAACCTATTCCATTTAACATAAAGCAGCTTCTAAGAATACTATCAATTTTAAAAAAATCTATAACTTACCCATCATGAGGCAGGTGGTGGAATCTCGAGCAGAATATTTTTCTTGCTAGGAAATCCCATTTGCTAAACCTGCAATTTTCTACAAGAAATATCAGACAAATTTTCAGACATAAGATCTAAGCAAAATATTTTGTGAACGTCAGCCTGAATCTCAATATTGTATCCTCATGTTCATGTTGTTTAAAATTATTTGGGAAGCATTCCTCTTTAACAGTCCAGAGCTAGAAATATATATGACCACATTTCAGGAAATGTATGGATATTTTGAAGAGTTCTGTAGTTGTCCCTAGACCAGGATATTGAAGAATTAATATAATTTCAGTCATATGACAGAAACAGAAAGGTACAGTGGATTCTAAGTTATAGTCGCAGCTCAAGTTAACCATTCATTAATAACTGTAATTTGTTCTCATAATATCTCAATGCCCAGTTGCCACAGATTATGTGGCAACCTTGGTATTATATTCCCCTCTGAAACAGGAAGCTCAAAACATTGTGCAATAGCAACTAGATTATATTTCCTATCACAGCCATTGAAATCAGTCAAGTCAAGTGGCTGGAACCTGATATTTCAATATTAAGCGAACACCAATAAGACTACAGACGAGTCATCAACATGACTAACAGGCTGACAACCTTTACTTCAGAATGAAATATCATGCTGGCAACACTCACAGCCAGTGATCCATTGCTTCTTGCTTTGGATTGGCAACTTTGGCACCTCTTTCAGTGAATCCAGGAGTGAGTTTGATCCTTTCCCCATTAGACCTTTTGCCCATTAGACCTGTCTTAGCCCATATGAAAAACTTGTAATAAGAGAGCTCAGCATCACTAGTAACTTGGTCAGCTGTTAAGTGCTTGGTGAATTATGTTTGTTTTAAGACTTATTCAGCGCTGTAAAATCACTTCCTAGAAAAAACGCTAATTACAATAATAATGACCACAGCAATAATATATCCACCTTTATATAGTTCAAATATGTAGAAATCAGGGTACTTTACAGCAAAAAATAGTAGCTTGATAGCTGTTATTTTGTGTTTTGAAATAACCATCCCAATGCACCTGCTGAGACAGACTATTTTCTTAAAGGCAACAAAATAGAATCCAAGATGCAAATATTTATTCCATAAATAATATACATAAATATACCACTGCTGCCGTGTAGGGAGAGATCAGAAAATATGGAACATGAGAAACCTGAAACCCAGCCGACGAAGCAGAATTTTCACTCAGAATATGATTGTTAAGTGAGGCTTCTTAGGCATGACCTAGTTTTATTCTTTTTTTATATTCAGTCTGTTTGCTCAGTTGATTTTTTTGATGAAGAGAAGATCCAGCAATGTGAAGTCACAGCAAGAAAGAATGGTTTTATGGTTTTGACAAATCCAGGAATTTCAAGATAGCTCACAAGGAAGTTTAATTTCACTACAAGGTCAAAGTAGTAAAAATTCTGGAAGACAAATTGCTCATCTTCTTACACCTTACAGTTCTAACTAAGGGAAAACACTTATTTTGCTGGTCTACATCAGCTGTGTTTCTTGGCTTTCAAATCTCTTCAGAAAGCACCGAAACTTCACTGAACATTGTCTAGACCTTAGAGGTATATCCAAATCCATATTCTTCCTCTCTTTCTTCTGTTTTCTTTTCTATCTTCCCTAACCACCATGTAAAATACTAAATTCAACCGTAATCCTAGTCAATAAACAAATAATGAATTTTTATATATATATGTTTCTCATAAAGTTCTGATTGTAAATGGAAACTAGAATCTCTGCCCTAGCAAACCTTATGTTACCACTGGGTAAATAGTTATCACACACTTTAAAATCTGGTATAGGTCATAAAGGCTTGGCCATTCCCATTAATATGAGCACTTCCTGAGGATTCTAAGAAAATCTTGAAAACATCCCATCCTGGACAGTATACACAAGTGTACAAACTTTGCAGAAAATTTATTGCAACCTGTAAAGAAGAACTTGCACTGCATATGATTAGCACAGAGTTCTCAAAATTGGTTTCCTTAGGTGAGCAATGAGAAACACAGGTTTCTCTTTGTCTCATTATTGTCAGTTTCAGTGCTGATAAATCACAGAGCTTCAGTGTGTTACTGCCACGGAAACCTACAACTAATACTGTACAACTTATCTTTCTGAACATATTACACTGTTTCTGTCCTTGTTCAGTTCAGGAAGTTCAAGAAAAGTGATAAGAGAAATATCTCCAGATCAGTCCTAATATGGAATCACATTCAGACTCACTTCTTAAAAGGGTCAGATTCTGGTTTTCTGGACACCCACCCAAAATGCATTTTTTGTTTCTGAGCCATATCTATCACTAGAGCTTTAGTTTAACCCTGACATTTTATCTGCATATCTTTCAGGATGCTTCAAGAGGGGAATAAGTTATTGCATGTCGATTCTGCCTAATTTGTTATCATTTGCTACATCCAAATCTATTCCTGCCTTATTTGTCATCACCTTTAGTTACTGTCCACAGTCATAATGTTTTGCAGCCCTAGAGGGATCAGATGGAATATAAATGTGGTGCTGCTACACCCTCATTTCTATTAGATAACGTGCACATGGTTGTTCTATACCAATAAGCAACCTGCTGTGTCCACAAATTTGCTATGCTTCAGTCTGCTAAACTTTTATTGGGCACAGTATGGAAACTCAATTAATACTGGGAATTACATTGCCTAATGTCACCCAAGTTACATCCAATTATTTTTTCTTAATATCTTTGGTTCAGTCCCAGGCTAACCTAAGAGAGTGGGGCCAGTGCCCTTCCCCTACCAATAGCTCTTTGGTAGGAAGGCAGGGATCTGCTGGAGAGTCTCAGCATGGAGGCCACTGGCATGGTCAGAGCTGTAACCCTTTCACTTTTTCCCACAGCAGGCCTGTTGCTGTGATGGAAACTAATGAATATGGAAATTTGGCTGTTCAATAGATTTTGCTTCGTAGCAGCCCCATTGAAATTACTCCTCTTTATGTCTTTAATTGGTTTTTATGTTGTGATTTTTTTATTAATTTTTCCTATGCTCTGGGTACCTGTGATCTCACAAACAGAAAATGCCATCGTGCTAAGAAAAACCACTCCAGGCAGCATCTGCCCTTCACTTCATAACTATGGAATACAGTGGAATAATATACTAAAGAAGACCTCAAAACTCAAACACAACCTTCCCCCAACCTTACCCTCCTTCAGAGCTTGACTGACTAGATCACCTTAATACAATTCTATTCATAAATCTGTGCAGGTCATTAACTTCCAGCTATCACAGGGAGAGTAAACACAATACTGCCATCACCTCTGCCTGATGGAATGGTTAGCAGAGTACAATTCACCACTGAGCTTTCAACCAAATATCCAAAATGGGTTCATTTCTGCCTGTCTTATACACAGAACTTTCTGCATCCTGACAAAAAGAGGTTAAAATGCAAGGAATGAGTAGCACTTTAGTCTCCATAGAGTATACCATGAATTTAGTCTCAGAGAATTGTTCCCTGTGAACAATTAGCAGAATTTTGAATTGGTTGAAACTACCTCTTTATCACCATTGGAACATAGTATTTGGGGTAGGTAGTTAGGGAAACTAACAATAACTTTTTCAGACACACTAACAAAACTTGTGTGATACTTATTAAGCCCAGGTGAAGACTTGATTCCATGGGATGTGCAGTGCTTCAAGGGAATAAGAGCATTATTGAAATATACTGTAGCTTACATGTCTGTCATATGTATAAGGTCTGAGGTACCTGGAACACGTAGAATTTGTCTTTGATATATATTTGTCATTGATATAAAGCTCTCCCTGATTGTTGCCCTACCAGCCTGTTATCAGTTCAGCTTTATGCTGTTCATTCCTTACCAGAAGCTTATTGATTTCAGCAGCAGCTGAAAGTGTAAGACTCTTCTCAGGCTTTTTGATTGAGAGCTGATGACTGTTAAAAAAACTCCGTAGGAAATGAAAAAGCACTCCAAGTGTGTAAAATCTGTGCATTTATTCTGAGATTCTTAATACTTCAGGTAGAATTCTCAGTCTAATTAGAGCTCTAAAATGTCACCAAATAACGCCTTTTTATAATAATTATTTGCTGCATGCCATAAAATGTGCAGTACAGCTATTAGCAATTTTGGTCCTGAGATTCTTCCCAACAGGGTTGGGAAAAACAGAATGAAACCTGCCCTGTTGGCCCTATCCTCCTTCTGAACTCTCAGAAGTTATTTAGGTATCTCTAAAAGCTTAAGCATTATTTATTTCCAACATAAAATAACATGATTGTAGAAACTTTCTGCTGAATCCTTGTCTCATGATTTAAGATACTGCTCCGTGTCTTTTTTATGTGATTTATATTTGTGTACACAATTTATATAAAAATGCATACATATTAAACACATCCGTGTAGCTTCACAGAGGTGTGGTAGAAACTTCAACAAAAGTGGGGTTTCTTACTGTTGATGATTCTAAAAATGAACTGAAATTTTCACCACACCAATCAGTTCTTAGCACTTCCTAATTCTGATTGGCAGGAAAGATTGCAAAACCTAGTCTTACATGTGCAGGGCTTCCAAAGACAAAGCATCAGCCAGACACGCAAATAAACCCCAAAACTCCGACAGCTGCCATTGCAGCTGCTACTGCAGCCATCCAAAGAGACGGACTGCGGGTCCATCTACCCATCTGTGTCAGGGTGGTGTTGGGCTGTCTTCAGGCACTTTTGCACTTGGGCCAGCCTGTCCCATCTCCATCCTTCACATAAGGACTCTCCTCACTCCCTTCCAGCTGGTGGAAGAAGAAGGAGATAGCAGAGAGAGTGTGAGGTAGCAGTGGCTCAGAGGAGCCTGAGGGCAGGCTTAAATGCCCAGGAGAGGTACTTGCAACTGTTTAGTCTGAAAGGCTATGTGCCAAAGTGACATAGACTCTAATTTCCCAGGGTGATGGCTTTGGCTGAGACTTCACTTCTAAGAACTGCTGCTCATTCTCCTCCTTGCCCTGACATCCCATTGGGCCACTCAGGTACCCTGACATACCTTTTGGGGTGCCTGCACTGTAAAGCAGATCAGCAAAACCCATCTGTAATATAATCCTCTGGGACAGCATCATAAGGTTGCTTATGATGGAGCTCCTGGAAGGCTCCTAAAAGCTCGTCTGTAGTGATTCCAGCTAAACCACCTCTGTTCAGAGCCCTGTACCCAGAAGGTAGGATCAGGAAGAAGTAATCAAGCAGCAAGAGCTCCTTCTAAAATTTCTAGGCAAGATTAGAGAGGGTAATTTAGCTGGGAAATTGGTCCAGGAAAATAGTCCCTTGGTTGCCCTCACCTTGGGTTTCTGTACAGAAAAAACTTAGCGCAATTGAAAGGACTTTTTTGGAGCAACACTGAGCCTCAGAATGGGGATTTTTTTTACAATTTTTCAAATTATATTCAAGCTAAATGTTCATATTGTATCTTTTTTCATCACCTCATAATACAAAAAGCGATCTTACATAAACAATTGGAGCAGCTATGACATAGGAACAACTGATGATGTGTTATGCTCATGTCACATAATGTACAGGCCCATACACACAAGTCTGAAATTTTAACAACTCCTTAACACTACTTTCTTTCTTACCTCTGCAGCCTTCTTTTTTATTTTTAAAGTAACCTTTGCCTTTTTACCAATTTTGCCAGCTTAAACTTTTCTGATGATGTAAAATGTAGTTAATAAAGTGATAGGGAGAAGCTATTGAGTAATCTGCCCAAGGCATTTAGCAATAATTTGCTTGTTCTATAACCTAATAACCATTTTAGCTTCAGGGTACAATAAAACAGAAGTGCTAATTCAGTAATGTTAAAGGAAGACTAATTATACTGGGGACACATCCTCTTCTAAGCTTAGTCACTTGTGACCTATTGTGAAGCTACCAGAGAAGAGCCAGGCACTCTCCTGTGCTGAATTATTCATGGCCTTATCTGCTTAAAGGGGCTGATAGAAGCATTGTTCACGCAGTTTTACTCAGCAGACTCTGGCTGTACTCTTCTCGGCACAATTTAAGAAGAAGTATTCAAGTCATGAACATTCAGATAGGGAAACACAGATTCATGTTCTATGTCGTGTTCATCTGATTTTCAAACAAGTCAGAACATTGCCCTGTGAATGAGACAGAATGTGTGAGAAAACAATGAGAGAGAAAGTCTCATGAGCCAGTGCGTCCATGGGTTATAATCATGGACTGCACTAAGATGAAACAAGCTGTTCAGCTACAAGGGGAGCCCAAAAGCTCCCCTAACTCCATCACCTACAGGTGTGTAACAGTCCCTTTATTTCATGAGCCATTTACTGTCATCATTACAGGAAGCAAAGGACTGTACAAACCAAACAAATGTCTTTTGAAATTGGGTTTCTGTATTAGAAAACCCCAAAATGTACATTGCCAACATTCAAGTAGAAAGCCTATCAATTGTGTCAGCAGCAAAACAGGATTCCTTCACATACCACTACCTCCAGTGCGCCGCAGGTCTTACTTGAGACATGAGAAGGAAATTCAGTCTCTGTGTACATTCAGTTCTTCACTCAAAAGCTGAACCTCATTTTAAGAGATGTGAGTGCCCATAAAAATTATTTCAGATGGTACCAAAGAGCCATAATACAATAACACATTTAATTACTATTAGCCTTGGATGAAGCCAAAACAGAAATGATGACGAGGAACGCTCTGTTGTACTGCACTGCATTTAAGCCACCCAGACTCAACTATGCAACTTTATTCCCTGTAAAAATTGAAGAAGAAAAAAAAAAAAAAAGAAATCTTTATTCCCTTATGTATCATAAATCACTGTGCAGGGCTTTCGGTTTTGGACCAACTGGTATTTAATGCCTTGACCTTAAATTAAAATTAAATTAAAACTAGTGAGTTGCTTCATTTTTTACACACACTTGAATTTGAACAGGATGAAAAGTGCTGGGCATGTGCAAATTTTACATTCTAAACCTGCTAACACATTGCATGCAAGCAATTTATTAGTGCTGCCATCTCAGGCATCACAGTCTTTAGTTCAATCAATTCTTACCACAGACAACCTGAAAGGAGGGCCAGGCAGGAGGAATGGTCTGCTCCTTTCAAACCTTGCATGCTGCCTACAGCTGTTACAATGAAGGAGCTGTATTTTTAAAACACGCACAATTCTTTGTAAAAATGTGCCAGCTCAGGTCAAGAGACTAAAGCTACAGAGTCAGCCTGAAGAGAGCTCCAAAGTGAATGAAAAAACAGCAAACTTCACTCTACTAGACCTGTTTTCTACCTCAGATAAACTGAATTTTCCAGGTGGAATTGGAAATGCAGAGGAGGAGGACTCTGATACTCTCCTATAATTACCTAGCCCCAGTGGCTGCATATGCCTCTACATATAGATACAAGTTTTATATCACAATACCAGATTTATCAACACATTGTCTGGATTGGGCTGATATGTTCTAAAACATCTCTCATTTTTAAAAATGAGCTAAATTCTTCAGCGGTTGTAATCATACAAATGCAACTGTCTGAGTCCAAATACAAGCATTTGTATTCATTAGAGTTTAGATAAAAAACTCAAAACCCAAGGAATTTCTGCTAGGCGTTGATGTGACCAAATAGGCACCAATCCAGAAAGTCAGTACATGCCAGTTTTACATATCTCTCTAACAGAGCTGACCTGCACTTCACTGTGAAAGCATTAAAACTCTTTCTCATTGATTTGTTTGTTTAGTTTTGAATTTTTCCTATTAACAGATTCTCTGTCAGCCTCATAATGGAACAAGGCTCTCATTAAGAGAACCAGTGGAGAGTTTCTCTGTGAATTTGTCAGGGCAATGGAAAGGGTGGTATTGCACGAGAGAGCTGCTTTCAAATGGAGAGAGGATAGCATGTGCTTCCTTAGGCACATAACTCATGAACAAAGGCAATGGTATTTTATCAGGAGATCAATAAAGGACCTGCAGCACAGAATAAAGCAGGCAATGGAGACCTCATTGTTCATATGCTTTTATCCACCATGAGTGACAAAATGCCATCTCCATTCTGAGACATTCATGTCAGGGTAATAAACCAGTGTTTTGTCTTTCTATCTTGATGCCACACTATTACAAATACACACATCATAAATGTGAATACTATTGCATCGCACCATGTACTGCTCAGTGAGACTTACACAGCTGAGGCTCTGCCATTACCACAAAGATGGGACTAAGGAAATATGAGGGTGAGAACAGAAACGCAAAGATGCATTGTTCATGGCTCAGTGACTGAATTAATATCCCCTTCCTTCAAAGCATACAGTGTTGGATTTTGCCAGGTACAGTTTTACCTGAGAGGACAGACCATAGAGAGGTTACTGTCCCATCTGTATGCAGCAGTACAGCAGATGCTCACATGTTGCATGATGCTGTCTCAGCTCTGAAGTCCCCTGCTTAAATCAGAGATGTGTGTGTTAGGAAGAAAACGTGATGGACAGAAGCCTGAATGGACAAGATAAAGTCTGTCCTAGTTCAACCTCTTTTAGTACAGGATCTCTTGAAAAACTAGTCAGCACCAATATTTGCCCTTATTATGAAAATCCTAATGAAGATTCTTAAGGAAATCATCTATATACAAGGATGATATTAAAGCTTCAAATCAATTATTCTTGTGTGTGGGAACAGATCCCTGAGATCTACCTTGCAATCCAAAGGGTTCTATGATTAGAAATCTTCTGTAGTCTTATTTGATCTGTATATGAATTTGCGTCCCTTTCATCTTTTCCCCTAGATGAGTGGTCTGCAGTTGGAAGCTTATCTATCCATCTGTTTCAGTAAACACAGAATTGACTTTATGGCCAAAAAGTGCCAAGCACTGCACAATTAGTGCAAAGGTAATGAAAGGCACACTAATGCTGCCACTGTCCACAGTGGACATTTAACTGCCACTGTCACAACTCATCTGTTTCTTGTCATGTTGTCTCCCACAGACTTACAATTGGGATGTTGTTCCTACTTCCAGCATTGAACCTATATTTGGCTATTATGGGTACATCCAGCATCATATTGGTACCTTGGCTGACTCTTCATTTTGCTGTGTTGTAGTACTTTATAGTAGGCCACTTCTGAATATTTGGGCAAATAGCCTGTCTTGGCCCTAGATTCCAGTTGTTTCTGCCACCACTTTTCTCCATCGTATCTTCATCCTAATGACTGCATTGGCATTTTAGAATAGGTTGCTATGTGGTCTCTGTGTCCAGACAAAGGATCTTGTTGGAGTACACTGACGAGCCTTCCCAGTCCTTGCATGTGAGTTTCCCTGCAAGGAAACAAGGGCCCGTGGTGAGCTGGAATGCCCCCATGTCCCCTCCTGGCAGGCAGGTAGGCCATAATTGCAGTGCACACTAGGGACCAGATCAGGGCCATGCTGCAGAGAGCATCACAGTGTAGGTAACCTCTTCTTCTACCATTAAGGCTCATATTCAGCTCCCTGCACACCTCAGAGGTAGCTCAATCTCTGCTGGTACATGTACCTCCTGTGCACCCCTATGCATCTCCTTAGAAAGCACCTCTCCGTGACTTTGCTGTCCCTTTTGTGTCACAGTCCCACCGCATGTTCAGTCCTGCAAATGCACAGCAAAGTGAGCTGTGAGGACATGTGAGTTGCTCTGATCATGTTTTCAGCTTCACTCCTGTGAAGATTTGAACAGCTGAATTTTGTTTGCTTTGTTAGGAGCTTATATTTTTCCAAATATAGAAAAATTTTCATGAAGGAAATTTTTTTAAAAGCTGCAGATGCATAAAAATTTATTGTTCTGGACAACTCATAGAAAATAGAAACCATATCAAATAGTCAACCAGTCAGGCAATGGAAATTGTGAGCTCTCTGTAGTGATTACTCTAAGGAATGCTTGTTATGAACAACCTAAGCAGCTCACCAGCTGAATTATATCCATTAAGACAACTCCTCCTCAAAAAGAACAGCTGAAAAAAAACCAAAAGCCAATCAGTGAAGAAAAAACATCTGGCTATCTGCAATTAAAAAAAAAAAAAAAAAAAAAAAAACACAACGAAGAACAAAACTAGCATCTCAGTTCTCCACTTCCTTCCCTGACTTTAACATTCTGCCAGTCAAAGCCTGTTCATGGACTTCATTCCTTGAGCCTTGACTTGCTGATCTGGGCTGCAGCTAAACAGAAAACATTTATACAATACATGCAAATAGACAAACATTATCATCATTATCATTATCATTATCATCATCATTATCATTATCATTATCATCACTATTAGCAGCAATATCATTATTATTAAAGAAACTACTATTTATTTTGTAGCTCTTTCAGGAGCTACAGCCATGGGTCAGGACTACACTGTACTAGCTTTATGCAGTCAAGCAAAGTCCATAGTGATAATCTTCTTAGTTTATGGCCCTATTTACACCTGTGTCCAGCTCTGCAGGAGTGGGATGTCAGTGGATGTCTGCCTTCCACACTTGTTCCCTGGGGAAACAATAATTTTGTATTTGACCTAAAAGTCAGGGGGACTCTAAATATTGGTGAATGGATCTGGAATGATTTTCACATGAAAATCTCACTGTAAATCTTTCACAGTGATGAACAGACCAGTATTTTAAAATGTCCGTGCTAATGGCAACCTTTAATAAATTACAAAACAGCTGAACTACGCAGAGCTGCCACTGCCAACCTGCACACTTGCAGCAGAAAGTGTTTTATTGCCAGAGAAATGCTTATGTGGTTGTATTTGTGTGAGGAGACCATGGCACCCTGTGAGAGGTAAATCACCCATGTCTATACCACTCCCTTCTCCATCTTCTCCAAAAAGAAGTCTCAGGGTACCAAGCACAGTGTCAGCCCCTTCTAAACTAAGAAGTGCTTGGGGTTACCCAGCACCAAAATAAACAGAGTAAGTCACTATTATACAAGAAAACTACACAGATGAAGCCTCTTCCAAGAGGTCCTTCATCTCATGCCATCAATGAGATCTTGGTCTAGGCCCAAGCACAAGTCTTTCCCTGAGGTTCCAGCGTGAAACAAGGGAGACAGTTGCTACTAGTCTCCTTGGAGATGTCCTTCACATACCTCTTGGTAGCTTATGTTTTCACTGCTGATGATTACCCAGCAAATAAAGACTGACAAACCTAGGAACCCATCAGTGAAACCGCTTACGTTCAATTCCTTTGTGATTACAGTGGCGGTTCCTGTTGCAAATGCCAGGTCTTGGGGATCAACAGATTAAAATGTGAGCTTCTTGTCCATGTTTCCCAAAGGCGCCTTAGCCATTCTGCTCAATTTTGAACTAAAGGACATGAGTAAATGAAGCAGTCAGCACATGACAGAGTGTGGCATAGTTCTACGGTTAGTAATACGCTAAAGGGTAAGCAACTTCAAAGTACCTCACGTCTACTTCAGGATTAGGCACACATGTGGACAGTTTCTGGATAAAAGCTTGCACAGTTCTGTAAATTGTCAATCTGTGTCATAAAACTGTAGACTGATACAGTAGTTCAAGCTGGAAGAGACCTCTGGAAGTTTCTAGTCCTCCACCTGCTCAAAGGAGCGTTGGCTCTGGGGTTGGACCAGACTGCTCAGTCAGGTCTTGAAAATCTCAAGAAATTTTCCCATATTATATATTGCTATGCAATTCTGCTGTTACTGCGAGGCTGCGTATTGACAGCACGTGGCAAAGATCTATAGCCAAAGAAGCTGAGAGTACCAATCAGTAGAGGCAGAACATCATTCTTGTCATCCTGAATCCTGTCACAAGGTGGGACAGCAATTATAACGGCTGCAGCCAGGAACACACTCAGCATATTATTGTTCTTCAGAGCAGGAAAATTAAAGGAATTGTGAGCCTTATAACCAGGAACTCTCACTGCATGGCCCCATGACCTCCCTGAGCATCACTTGCCTCCAGTGTATCATCAGCCTGACACTTTACTACTTCATATGTTAAGCTGTAATAAATGCTTAGTGTGTTCATAGCCTTAAATGAAAGCACCACAGAAATGCAGTACTACTGATACACTTTGGGGCAAAGACTAATTTCACTATGAAATAAAAACATAGCTGTAATATCGAGAAAAACCTGAATGAAAGCAGAGAGGGAAATAGACACATTCTTCAGCCTTGGTGGCCTGGCCTGTCTTCATTTGCAAGTCACATAACTTAGCAGACATGTATTTGACTCCACTTTATAGGATATGCACTACCAACAAAATAATTTTCTTTATTAAATGATGAGAATTTATGTTTCTCTACCAAATGCTTCAATAATATAAACCACCAGCTCAGAGAATATGTGACCAGGATACATAACACCTTCCTCTTTCATCTTTATAATAACTTTAATGCTCTCTCCTGCAGCTCTTGACGAAGTAGAAAAGGGCCATATGGCTTTTCCCCTAATTTCTTTAGCATTTCTCAGTGGATATTTATGAAGATTACAAATAGACAACTGGGAGGCAGCTGGTGTATTTGAAACATGCCACACTTTTCTACCACAAGAGAGAAACAGCCAGGGTATCCAGAACAAAAACCTTTCTTTCTCTTCCTTCTGTGTTCAGACCATTAGGCAAGTAGTCCGGTACCAGCCTGACATATGTCACAAAAAAACAGCTGGGCAGCAGTGAGTGTTTAGAAGAGTCAACTGGTGACAAGGTGCAGAGGTGAAATTGCCTACTTTACTCAAGAAAGTCTGCCTTTGAGAAGACATTTCACTTCTTGCATTTCAGGGTTCCTGCTGGACATTTTCAGCTATCAGTGATTTAGTTTTTATGATGTCTTTCACCCCAAAAGATCTTCAAGGCACATGCAGCTGCACAAATACCTTCATCTTTGCTTGGTATGAGGTGCTGCAACTTTTAAATGATATGTACAAATGATGTGACTGCTCAAGGCGGGAAGTGGTATCCTGTAATAATTACTACTGGAATTTGATCAGGCAGTTTAATTTTTCGTCAAAAGTTTAGATATTCTCTTTTCAGTGTCTTCAAAAGGAGCTTCTGACTGTTGCCTTATTAGCAGAGTAACCAATCAAGCTCCTTCTTCTGCCTTTGACTTTTACATGTTTGAAGTAGGTCCTAGATGGACAGTAAACATGGATTTAAGTCTTTTTACTAATGTAGATTTCTCTAACCCAGTTAAACAGCTGGTCAGACAAAAAGGCACCATGTCCAGCATTTATTCTCTTGTAGGAGAACCCAGTTTCTGTCTGGATCTCAATTCAGAGACCTCAATGCCTGTCCAGCCAGGTGGATCAGACAGCTCCGAGTGTCCAAATGATAGCTAATACCTCCAGTATCTCTGAGATAAGCCAGCTAGGCGTCTCATACCATGTTATTTGCCCAGTTGATACTTGTGTGATCAAGCTCTGTATTACTGCTTGGGAGGTAGTATCTTTTTCTAGTAACTTGGTAATCAAGCATTTTACCTATATATCTCCTGATTGCATGTACGTATATATCTTATGTGTCTTTTTTAAAATCATATTGATAAGATTCTGCTGTTTCTGAAAAGCCCAGCTAGCCCTCCTGAACATCTTTAGTCAAGTAGAGACATTTAAACATCTGTATAACAGCACACTGAGATACCAAAAACAGGTAGAAAGGATTTAACAATGTTCCTAAAACTTATTCCACATTGCATTTTTTCAAACTTAAATTCTGATAATCAGAACATTTGCTGTCATCATGTAAATACTTTAATGAATATTCATTGGCATGCAAATTAGGACATACATCATTTGCATTACAGTCCTACATTTCTGCACTTCTAACATGGATATGTATCATTTTGATGCTTTTGCAAACCAAAACCGTTTGTTACATTTTATTCGTGGTAATCATGCAGGACTAAAAAGTTTGTGCGGAAGGTAGCGCATAGATCATCAATAATACTACTGTACTCAAAAAGTAGAGTTTTTCCAGTTAGTAGCATGCAGGCAAGCACCAGTCTATCAGATCTAAGACTTAGTATTAAAGTAAAGCATTTTTTGTATTTGTCATCTGAGCAGATTTAATTTGGAAATACAGAAAGGTAATAAATATAGAACTCCAAGACATTTTATGAGATTTTTTTCGCTAATGTATGCTGATTTTCTAAGCACTTGATGTATCATAATATTTCTCATTTTACTGACTTATAGAGAAATGGCAAACATTTTACTGTTTAGAAAAGTATTAGTCTTGGGCATCCCTAGCAATGTTTTCTTCATCTGATTTAAGAAGAGTTCCTACACTCAGAATGTTACTCATAGGTTCTAAGTTGCAATTCCCAAAACAATAAACAAAGCAGAGCCAGAAATACCAAATGTTACACTGTGAACCCACAGGTCATCAGTTTTCACCCAAGGCACTCAAAAGTCAAACTTTTCTGTTCTGTTAGGGACTATGAAGAAAAAGAGTAAATCTGCAACAGAGACCAGAAGTATTTGCAATAGGCTCCCCAAAACATGGGTAATTGTGTTAGGTACATAATTATACTTTTAAAGGTTATACAGTAATTGCATCTCTAATTTTGTTTGAACGTAGATTCATTCACTCTGCTGAGTTCCATGAGAAGAGAGAGATCCCTGGAGTTCCTTAAGACCTATTGGAAGAATTTTAATTGCAAAAGATCATGCGGAGATGTTTCTTCCTACAGAATAAATTAAATAATGAAAAGTTACTAGAATTTTTCATGCTTGTTTAGAAGGATATCAAATGTTTGCTCCAAGAGAGCCACTTTGGTGAGTATTAATGCAAAAGAAGATACAAGTTTTTCTAAGCAGGTTGTACTGGGGGCATGGAAAGCCAAAAATACCAGTCTCAAATATCCTAATAAACAAGATGGAGATACCGGGGGGAAAAAAAGAAAGAATCCATTTTCACGAGCAGTACAACTCAAACGTGCACACTTGAGAAGTTAAAATGGTAATCCAGATTAGGTAGTCGCATCTTTAAAGTGACTATATCCATAATTACCAGTTGTCTCAGTATTTCAGTAAATTAGAATAAATATTTCATCTTAGATACATCTGTCTCTAGCAGTGAAGTCTATAACATTTAACCATGAAAAGTAAGAAGTAAAAAAAAAAATTTTTCCAGTAACACAGTTAACCTCCAGTGTAGTTTTTAATGATTTTCACAGAGACCAAAAATATTGTAAGGAGAGAAAACTAGTCAACACGTATTTCATTTTTTAAATTAAATTAATTGTTTTCTTTCTTAAATTAATCTGGGAAATCCCCGAAAGATAAATCAGACTCTTTGACGGCACATTGTTAAAGGCCTCAGCTGTTTCATTTGAAGACCACTGTGTTGCAAGTAATCAGATCTCCAATATGTAGGGTACAGTTCGAGCAGCAAAAGAATTTCCAAAGCCTCGTACAGAATGTTAACTTGCGTGGGTTAAGTGAGAAAAAATTTGTCTGTTGATTTATTAAGTTAGTTGCTTTTTCCTTGTGCTTTTTTCTAGGTGGCCTGCCAGGACAATGATCACACAAAGCTGTTCCTGTCCTGCACAGGGGAAGAATGACAGGTAGGTCTTCTCTATTACAGAAGAAGAAAATTGTTTCCCTCTACAGTGGCAAGTACCTTCCTTCTCCTTTTTAAAAAAAAAAAAAAAAAAAAAAAGAGTTGACCAGGATTTCCCATGCATGCGAGTGTGAAAAAGGGAGTCGCTATTTCTCAAGTGTATCAAGTAGTTCTTCAGAAATCCAAGAAACAAAAAAGATGCTCAATCTGTTAATAATCTTGTTCTAATCAGATACTCAATTTGCAACACTGGAGTGGCACAAAACATGTATAAATGAAAGAGCAATTAACCTTTAGTTCTGAGCATTTTTTTTTCTTCTACCCGACCTGGGTCAGTTACCATAGAGATCATACCAATGTGATCTGCAGATGTGACTCAAAAACAGCTGGAGTCTCCATCTCAGCCACATCTCAGTATGACACAAGGATAATTAAAAATCTGCTCAAAAAGAAATGAAAGTTCATCTGAAACACTAAGAAAAAATTAAAAAACACAGCTAAAAGGAAAATTGCTGTGGGCAAAAGGACTTTGAAACTTTGGGAAAAAAAGACTGCTTTCATCAAGACAAGATGTCCCGGCCAGACCCCAAGAGTCTCCTCTGGAGGTCAACGCTCTGTGAACATTTGGTGTCTTGTATAGTTCAGAGCCCAGCACAGAGCAGGGCCTGGTCCACTCACCAACTGAACTCAAAATATTTCGTGCTTTATAGCTGAACCACACACCAACAGCATATGCTTACACCATAGAGCAATTGATTCCAGATGCCTCTGTGTATAGCTCTCTGTAACTGTCCAAGGAGTACACTGAAACACTAAAATAACTGTTCTAGTCAATGTCTTATGAAGAATATATCAAAATTAGTTGGCAGGAGAGATCATCCTTTCCTGATGAGATTTTCACCAGGGCTTTTCACCAGCTTCCAGAAAAGCCTGAAAAAGAGCAAAATATTGTGGGACTGCGCTGTAAGGAATCAAAGAAGGCTTCAGGGTTTTTGATTAGCCTCCTAATTTTAGGTAGGATTGCATTTTGGTTACTGTTCCAAAATTATCTCTATAAGCATTCATATGACACGCTTGCCACAGAATTTTTTCAACGCCTTCTAAATGGAATAGCTTTGTGCAGAGTTTTGGGCATCATCTGACAGGCTTTGTTAAAAGTTCTTTCTGCAATGTGTTCAAAAGGAAATTTGGCTGCACAAGTGTTCACCTGTATGGCATGAATATTTCATTGAGATAAGTCGCTTGGGTTTCAGAGTGAAGAGTGCCCAGAGTGAAGAGTGCCCAGAGTGCTTGGGAAACACACGTGGTCTTTTCCTCTGTAAAAGAAAGGAAATGAAAAGTAGTGTCTGTGTCCCACAGACTGGCCCATGTAGTGCATTGCCACATTTTTATTGAAATCATTGTCATAAACTTCATGTAGCATCGCTCATGTTAACATATCACAAAAAGCTTTACAGACTGAAGAACATCTAGAGAATTAAACAAATCACACTAGCAGTAACAGAAGCAAGTCAGTCAAATATTTATGGAGCCCTATAGAAAAGCTGTATGAGTGGATAATGCTACTCTACATGAAGAGTGTCTTTTGCCTGACCATTGCAGCTTTGCATGGACTGGGAAATTGCGGCAAGGATGCCTTATTCCTTTCACTCCAAAATAACTCAGTCAGAAACACAATCCATGTTACCTGATACAGACAGTGCTTCTAAACAATGTATTGCATTGCCTTGAAGTTAAAGCAGAAGAGAGAAGGAACAAAACAAAACACAACCAAAAAAAAAAAAAAAGAGCTGAAGAGATAAAAGCATAGAAAAAGCAGGGGATTTTCATCTGATATATGAACAAAGATATTGAATCAATTAGGTAGAGGGGCACAAAGCAGTCTTGGACAAAAAGCCTGATGTATTTGTCTTTCTTGGGGAGAAGATGAAAAAACAGTGTACCAGAATCCCAGAACTCTAGAAATATTAATTGGTGTCTTGAGGAGCAGGAGTCAGTGGGGCATCTCTGCAACAACCTGGAACTACTCAGGTGATTCGCTTTGAACCAGTAGTTACAGCCACCCAGAAAGCAGAATGGAAAGGACTGATTACATGGAGCCTAATGCATCCTTCCTGGGTTTTATTTCTGACATTATGGCTATACAAATTATTATGAATTACTGTTTGTACAGTACTTGGGCAATGTAAATCACTGTTTCTTTATACATCCCATGCATTACTAATGGTATCATCCTCATGAAACTAAACATCTTTATTCTACTGGGCAAAGTGTGTAGCAATTAATAACCAAAATAGAGTAGCATTTCTGTAACAGAACAAGGCGGTTCTTCTTCTCTTTGAAATGAGGCCAGGAAGTAATCCCAGATGGAGCTGAAGTACATGACATGGGAGGCTGAATATCGTTTATGCTACCATGCTATGTCTGTGTGCAAGAGAGGCAGAAAGTGCCATTACCTCCACTTGTGCATGAAATCCTATTCAGAATGTTTCGGTGATATGGATAGGAAGGGTAAACCTGCCACCTGGGATTGCTTAATGAACATTGTAATTAGCAGCACCGATTAACTAATTGTTAACCTATCAGGAGATAGCACAGAAGCAGCCAGCCTGCCTACCCATGTTGTCCAAAATGCTGTTTTAAAGCCGGGGAGTCTTGCAGCATATTAGGGCTCCTTTACCTCACAGTTTGAAACTGCTGGCTCGGTATTTTCCCTAATACAGCTATCGTAAATGAAATACCAGCACTAACTTGAAAAATTTCCAACCCCGACAACACTTCTGATCTAGGTAGTGTTTTTTCTTCCTACCTCCTACTTCCCCCAGGGAAAAAAACCAAACCGAAACAAAACAAAACTTGGAGGAAATTTAGATCCTATGGGTCAAAGCTTTAAATGAGGAGATTTTAGAAAGACCAGTCCAGGCAGAGGGTCAGAGAAGTTCTGTACCCTAAAAGTAATGATCGGTTTTAG
Source organism: Fratercula arctica (assembly GCA_947846985.1). Lineage (NCBI taxonomy): Eukaryota > Metazoa > Chordata > Aves > Charadriiformes > Alcidae > Fratercula > Fratercula arctica. Next base: position 49,041,066 of record CANTUZ010000005.1, on the reverse strand, counting down.
GAGTAACAAAATGAAAGACAGTTCCAGACCATGAAACTGTAAGGAACAGTGAAATAATGAAATTATAATCCTGCCCTAGGTGCACAGGAAGAAGCGCTGATGCACAGGGGAAGAGCCTGCAGTCTCTGACTCCACCAGGAGCAGCCTAACTGCAGGGTGGCACTGAGCACCCGCTGCTGCCCCACCACTGAGCCCAGCCTGCCCCTGGGTCTGGGGGAATCTCCTAGGCCCTCTGATCTTGGTTGCTTCTTAGACCAAAGTCCAAATTTTATAAATGTATTGTAAATGTAAATGCTTGTCAGCATTCTTGTAACAGATGGGTTTACTTTAACTAGTGCTAAACAACTGCCATAATATGTAGTAATCTGGACCTTTGTCATGAAGAAATTAAAGGAAATGGCACTTTATAAGAAAATCATTTGGGCTTCCACCTTACTTCCTACAGATTTTTAGCAAAACACAGATTTATTTCTAAATGAATAAATCATAAAATGCTGGTTGAAACAAGGAAACACAGTAATACTAGCTAGAATTAAATACTTTCTCATCTCTCTTCAGTCCCTAAGAATTTCTTCCTTAAATTTTACTTGGGCACACACAAGTCAATGAATGAGCGGAACTGTGCTCCCCCACAATTTGTCTTTTTAGTCCACAGCCACCCCCACTGCTCTCCTAATCTCTTCACAGCAGCCTCCGGTGCTCCGGGCACCACATATCTCCCAGAGTGCTGTCAGCTTTTGCAGTCCGGATGGCTCTGTCTAGAAGCGTTGCATTTGTTTTCATGTCAATAGTCCCTCGGCGCTTCTATGAGGTATTCCAATGGTTTTGGAATCCCTATGTTCATGTCACACAAAAAAATGCAGGTTCTCTCCAAAAACACTTGCAAGCAGGAAGATGTATAACATTGAGAAGCAAAGAAAAATCAAAATGCAGTCTATAATGTTAATTACAGTCTCTCAAACAGCTTATTTAGATTATTTCTAACTTACTAACACTATACAATGGAATAGACTACCATTAAGTTTAAATTTGGCAGACATTCAGTGGTACAGAGGACTAAAATCACCATTCCAGAATGTTCGATATATTTTGATATGCTGAATCTAGTTTTAATTATGTGGCAGGGATATTTTTAGTTTGCAGAATTCAGTGTAGCATGAAGAAACCTGAGCTGGCTTTAAAAAAGCTACCTTAGGTACCAAAAATAGTTTAGCTATGGCAACACAGGTCTCCATTTAGGTTAATTTACACACCAGGCAATCCTTGCTACAATAGGATCACTCTTTCTGACACAGCAAACTTAAGGGGCAGGGGGGGAGGGGGAAACAAAAAAACTTAAAATTTGCACTCTCAGAAATGAAGAAAATAGGGCCAGAAAGAGCTAGAACAAAATGCACGTTGGAGAGTCACAACTAGGACTAGGATTTTGTCTCTACGGTGATGGAGGCACAGGCTATTGGTGAGGAGTCACCCTTTATTACCCTCAACAGTAGGAGCCACCAGCTCCAGCCCAGCTCCAGCAGCAGCAGCCTGCCTGTTTTCCAGGGCTCTTTGCCATTGCAAAGTATGCAATATGGTACAGGGCCTATCCCACTGCCCCTCTTGCTCACCTTACCTTCTGGTTCCTGCATCTATTTAAAACTATTCCAGATTCTTTGTGCTAAACACAGTCTGACCGTCGTGTAGTCTTATGGGAAGTTTGACTTGGTGTGCTTCTGGCTCATCCAGCACCAGATGTTCCTGTTGTTACTGCCAATAAGCCTTCCTCTGAACATACATGATGTTCGCATTGAATCATCAAAACAAGCTGACACTAGCCAATTCCCTTTCTGGCAGTTGCACTGGAGATTTCTGCTTCTGAAGGGGCCATATGGCATGAACAGCCCCTCTCCTTTAGCAGGGGCTCTTCTAGGCACCCTGGCAGGCTACTTCCTCTGACTGCTTCAAGCTCTACTGTACCAACACTGATAAACTGAGAATTTGAGTCTTCAGGGATATCAAAACAGCTAGCACCTTCAATTAGCATCAAATTTTCTCAAAGTACTATATATAGATGCCTTTTGTTTGACTTGTTCTTAGGCATAAGATGAGCTTTACAGAGTTTACAGTTATCTTATCTACCCTTCAGTATAACTATATGTCCTATATTAAAAATTTCTATTAGGGAATGCACATCATGATGTTATCTGATTTTTACCCCACAATAATAATAATAATAAAAAAATCCAGACCACCAGTGTGCCAAGAGCACATCATTACTTATCTTTTCTATTTTTCAGTGTAAGATTGAGATTCTTTCATTGCCTAAAGTACTTTTTGCAGCTTATCTAGCATCAGCTGTGCTTTGAAATACAAAGCTAGGCTTTCACAATAATGACTCTTTCACATCTTCTGATGACTTTTGGGAAATCAAAACTGAAAAGCATATTTGAATGGTAACTTCAGGTCATGTGACCATGCAGGTGAATTCTTAGCTGGGGCTTCAGGTGGTATGAACGGCACAGGAAAGACAGAGGAGCTGCTACTTATTGTAAGATGTACTTGGAGAACAAGTAGGAAATGCCATAATGCAATGATTCAAGGGTAAATCATTTGATAAGAAAGAGGCTGTAGGAAGGAGAAGCAGCGAAGCTTAATACAACAGCTTATGAAGGGACAGAATTTTTAAAAGTTTTTCTTTTCATTCTCATCTCAGATGAACAGATTACAAGGTATCATGTCAGACAATGGAAATTTTGATTCCTCATTCATACTTAGAAATGGCCAGCAGACACATTTCATTTGTCCAGGATTGCACAACTAATGACAAAGGTAGAAGAAGAACCCAGCAAAGAATACACAGCAAAGTCACCGAGTGTGAGTACGCTAGGGGGCAGAATTTCCTGATTTCAAATCTAATGATGTATTCACTAGGTCTCTTTCCATTTGTTTCAAAACCTCTTCCATTTCCTGAAAACATCAGCTGCTCGTTGGGAAGCAGCAAAAAGTAAACTTGAGATAATTGAGATGAGTTTCATTTTGTGAGCTTCATACAATTACAGTAGGATTCTTCTGAAAATATTTCTAAATAATCTAAGTGCAAGTTGTCACAGCTCAGATAACAGATGATGAGTGTTGGTGAAATAAAATGGATATGTAAGTACTGAACAACTTCAGGTATCCAGCCCTTAAACTTCCATTCATAGCATGAATGCAAAAAAAATTAGGATTTGTAAGTGGAAAAATGAATGGCACCCTTTATAACTAACCTCCTCATTAAGTTTTCCTCTTTCTTCCTTTGGACTTCTCGGTACACTCGATTACACTAAGCTTACAGTGCAGCATAGTTGAACAGTCTGTATTTTCATCTTTTTCCCTAGGAACTGTCAAGGTCAATCTACTAATCAGTTCATTTTTCTCAGAGATTCACAAGGGTTGATTACCCCAAGGGCATCACTAATTAATATTCTGGGTTGAAATAGAAGACGGTTAAGCTTGATGCTAATTAAAGCTGGAGACTTTCATCCCCAGAAGCCCACAATGAAGTCAGTTTTAGTGTTAGAATGTGTTTTGCAGCACCTATTTTTTTCCCCTTTTACCATTTCAGAAATTTCTTCCAGAATCAAATATGCCAGACTTTTTCTCTGTAGAGTTTAATGGTCTGAGACACATTTGGTTAGCTATAAAAATCTCTGCTACTATTTCAAAGGTCATCAGGCACCTTACACATCTTTTTCTCCACACAATCTGGAGGGACATTTGAGAAAATCCACCAAACTCTACATCTTAAAGCATTCACAATATACACAGTCTGCTTCCTCTTGCAGCTCGTTCACAGGAGATCTTAGTGAGCATGAATGAGTCTGGACAACCGGAGACATTTTCTTTGGCCTCACCCAAGCAAAGCTGGTTCTGATATCCCTGGTACATATATAAAGTTCACTGAAGACTTCTTCTAAACCCTGTAAAATCAGTGGGAAGACTGCCACCTATTTAAATGAACTTCAGATCACACCTTACAAAGACATGAAAAGTGGAAGTTCTATATGTCTCTAACGTATATTCATATTTTCAGATGTCTTTACCTTATGGAGTTCCTGCCATTCCTCATTTACCCCCAGATACATAGAATAATTACTCTCGATACACTTGAGGAACTATCAGTAGCCTATTAACTTGTCATTTCCAGATCTACACACAAGGCGCTGCATCACCCTCCATGTCACTGACATTTGATGTCCTGCTATTTGCTTTTCTTGATAGGGCCAGGGTCTCTGAGGAACAAAAGATTGGAAGTAATGAGCTGCACCCATTAAAATTAATTGCATGCAAACATTAGAAACCAGCCACCCATTTCAGTCATGAAATATGGATAAGGATTCGCTGAAAACCATTTATATTAAATTACTTTTATGATAATATTTAACTTTCTGGTATTAAATATTTAGTGCCCTTTTGCTTCCCCAGTGTGATGAACCTTCAAGCTCCCATATTTTTGACAGAACTGCAGAAAGTGGCTCAATAGTACCTTGAACCTACAAGGTGATTCTTAAAAGCAGGAACAGACAAATAAGCCAGCGCCATGAGCATGATGCAGCACTGACCTAGGTGCCAAACAGTTCGGTTTCTGATAGGACATACATTTTTTGTATGCGCTGCATCCTTCCTCAGAAGACCTCAAAAGACATCACTAACTTGTAGTAAGTTACCCCCCACAGCCGACATAAAAGGTAGCTCCTATCTCCCATATCTGTGATGGTAGGCCTTTGTCACCAAATGAACCCTTTCCTGATAGTGAGTCAGCAACGGACAGGCACAGTGCCCAGTCCTACCCACCCCAGGTCCGCTCTCAGTCCCAGGGGAGGGCTGCAGCACATCCACAGTCACTCTCAGTCCAGGGGTCTTGCCAAGAGCTCACGGAAGGATCTGCAGTCCTTTGGGGCATCAGAGAAATACGTGGCCATAATGCAGAACATCAAACATCAGAGATCGGGTCCAGTCTCACTTCCATGTTACAGCCAAGAAGCCAAGAATAGGGCTTGGTGCTAATAACAGCAGCACCATTGAGCTCAACTGCGAGGTCTTAGTATAGCAGAGACAGGATTGCTTCCCCCCCCCCCCGCCCCCTTAAAAAAGAAACTTTTCCCTCATTGCTTTTTTCCTATATGTTCCACATTAATTCAAAGGGGAAAAAACCATCAAAAGCAATCCTGTATCTTGACTCCACTTCTCTTCCCGATTTAAGCAAACTTGGTGTTGACTTGAACTTCCCAATTAGTTAACATGGAAGTTCTCTGTGTACCAGCTGCCTCTGCTAATAGAACGATCAAAACCAATAGCTCAGATTATGTTTCACTAACAGCAAAAGAGATGCTTCAGCTGCTCATAAGGGAAAGGCAAGAGTGGGATCAGCATTTATGATGTTGAAATATTGGCCTCTGAACAGCCTGGAGCGATAATATGATACACAGAAAAGCACCCAGCTGCTGGTTGTGAACAGAATCTCAAGTGAAAGACCATGCAAATAAACCCCAGCTTATCACTGGCAGTATCAAAGATTATAGAAGGCACATTCACTGTGCTACACAAAGCTGCTCAGTGCTGGGATGCAGAGGAATTAACCACAGGAATATTAACTGACTGGGGAAGCTGATGGTACTTGCCCTCTTGCTAAAGTATATTTGACTAGGTGGCTGAAAAGCTGGCCAGAGCAGTTTAATCATGCCTGTGGCAAATATTTCATATCATTCCTAGACATCTATGCTTAGTTCACATTTAATTTCACTTACATGAGAAACTTCTGTACAGTGTTGAAATACTAAATTAATATTTATGGGTGTTTACTTAGCATTAACAGCAAGCAACTGTGTGGAGTATGTGTTATGTGAATATAATCTGGGGCTACAAAATTAGGGGCAAAATCAGACTCAGCCTGGGCAAATCCAGGTTAGAGCAGGGTCCATCTATTTTGTGTCTTTCTGTCAAGTAAAGACAGAACACCTCCAGCCATATAGCACAAGCAGGCTTAAAGCTCCCCTTCAGTCTCAAAAAGAAGCCACCTCCACTGCTTGAATCAGAATAATTATTTTCTCTGGCATCTGCTCACACTAAAATGAACTGCCAGGTTTCTTTCTCTTCTCTCCAAAGATAAGGAAAAGCTGGGTATAGCTCTAATGAGCGCTGCAGTACCTTTTTTGGAAGCATCCAGCATGTTTCTTCATTTGCTGAAGTGCTTCAAGGAGAGTTTAGACTACACATAAAGATCAGTCACTGTCAGGAACAATCAAAGGAGCGGCTCTGTTTCTCTTTGCCTTACTTGACCAAAACTCATGGATAAAAAACAGGTGCTTGAAGTTGAATTCAAGCAAGTTAGGCCAACTGGCAGAGTGTGCTGCTCATGGAGTTTGCAGTTATGGTGCAGGCACCTTAGGCTACTGATATAAAAGCCCATTTGGTCAATGCTGTGCATAGATAAAAAGAGTTCCTCAGTCTCTGGTGGCAAATTCTCACAGTGCTTCATAGGAAAATCTGGCTAGCGAAGAAAGCTACAGTACATTAGCTGAGCTACAGGGGTTATGGCAAATGCACCTACCAGTCTTCAGCTACGTACACGAGCTTCCCAGAGGACATGGAATTAAGTTCTTAGTCTCAGTCTCTATCCTCAACATGTTCAATGGCTTCAGGCCAAAATAAGCCAGAAGTTAGGCACCCAGAAAATGAGAAACACACACAGGTTGTGTTTGAAAAAATTGGTTTAAATGACTTGCCAACTTCATAATAGAAATCTCCTATGAAGATTTTTTTTCACAATCGATGAAGAAGTGGAGAAGCAAGTATAACATCCACTTCTGTAATATGTCAGGCCAATGCATAGAATCATAGAATGACAGAATGGTTAGAGTTGGAAGGGAACTTAAAGATCACCTAGTTCTAACCCCCCTGCCATGGGCAGGGACACCTTCCAACTTCCACCAGGTTGCTCAAAGTCCCATCCAACCTGGTCTTGAACACCTTGAGGGACTGGGCATCCATAACGTCTCTGGGCAACCTGTTCCACTGCCTCACCACTCTCACAGTAAAGAATTTCTTCCTAGTATCTAACTAAATCTACCCTCTTTCAATTTAAAACTGTTACCCCTCATCCTATCACTACACTCCCTGATAAAGAGTCCCTCCCCATCTTTCCTGTAGGCCCCCTTTAGGCACTGGAAGGCTTCTATAAGGTCTCCCTGGAGCCTTCTCATCTCTAGGCTGAACAACCCCAATTCTCTCAGCCTGTCCTCACAGGAGAGGTGCTCCAGCCCTCTGATCATCGTCGTGGCCCTTCTCTGTACTCAAACCAACAGGTACATTCCCTTCTTATGCTGGGGCCTTCAGAGCTGGATGCAGTACTCCAGGTGGGGTCTCACAAGAGCAGAGGGGCAAATTCACTTCCCTTGACCTGCTGGACACACTTCTTTTGATGCAGCCCAGGATGCGGTTGTCTTTGTGGGCTGCAAGCACACATTGCCGGCTCATGTTGAGCTTCTCATCAACCAACATTGATGAGAAGCCTTCTCCTCAGGGCTGCTCTCTGTTCTCCGCCCAGCCTGTATTTATGCTTGGGTTTGCCCTGACCGACGTGCAGGACCTTGCACTTGGCCTGGTTGAACTTAATGAGGTTTGCACAGCCCACCTCTCAAGCTTGTCCAGGTCCCTCTGGATGGCATCCCTCCCCTCCAGCATGTCAACTACTCCACACAGCTTGGTGTCATTGGCAAACTTGCTGAGGGTGCACTCAATCCCCCTGTCCATGTCGCTGACAAAGATGTTAAACAGCACCAGTCCCAGTACCGACCTCTGAGGAACGCCACTCATCACTGGTCTCCATTTAGACATCAAGTCATTGACCGCAACTCTTTGAGTGCAGCCATCCAGCAAGTTCCTTATCCACTGAGGGGTCCATCTGTCAAATCCATGTCTTTCCAATTTAGAGACCAGGATATCATGCAGGACAGTGTCAAATGCCTTGCACAAGTCCCGGTAGATTATGTCAGTTGCTTTTCCCTTATCCACCAATGCTGTAACCCCATCATAGAAGGCCACCAAATTTGTCAGGCACGATTTGCCCCTAGTGAAGCCATGTTGGCTGTCATCAATCACCTCCTTATTTACCATGTGCCTTAGCAGAGTTTCCAGGAGGATCTGCTCCATGATCTTGCCAGGCACAGAGGTGAGACTGACCGGCCTGTAGTTCCCTGGGTCTTCCTTTTTTCCCTTTTTAAAAATGGGAGTTAAGTTTCCCTTTTTCCAGTCAGCAGAAAGTCCATCACACTGCCACAGTTTTTCAAATCTAATGGAAAGCGCCTTAGCAACTTCATCCTCACGTTGCCTCAGAACCTGTGGATGGATTTCATCAGGTTCCATGGACTTGTGCACCTTCAGGTTCCTCAGAGCTGCCCTTGAGATTCACATTCCCCACCTCCTTGTTGGAGAGCAAGGTCCAGTATGGCACCTCTCTTTGTTGGCTCCTCTGTCACTTGGAGAAGGAAGTTATCATTGACACATTCTAGGAACCTCCTAGATTGCTTATGCCCTGCTGTGCTGTCCCACCAACCACCCCATCATGGTGGTTAAAGTCTCCCATGAGGACTGAGGCTTGTGAACATGAGGCTGCTCCTATCTGTCTATAGAGGGCCTCATCTGCTCAGTCTTCCTGGTCGGGTGGCCTGTAGCAGACCCACACTGTAACATCACCTGTTCCTGCCCTCCCTTTAATCCTGACCCATAAACTCTCGTTCGGCTCCTCATCCATCTCCAAGCAGAGCTCCATGCACTCCAGCTGGTCACTGATATACAGGACAACAACTCCTCCTCGTCTCCCCTGCCTGTCCTTTCTGAAGAGCCTGTATCCTTCCATTCCAACATTCCAGTCATAGGAGCCATCCCACCATGTCTCCATGATGCCAATAAGGTCATGGCTCTGCAGGCATGCACACGTCTCTAACTCCTCTTGTTTATTGCCCATGCTACATGCGTTTGTATAGAGGCATTTAAGTTGGGCCCCTGATGAAGCTGACTTACTGGGTGGAGTGGCTAGGAATTCCTTTGTGCTGTGCTCCAGGTGCTGTTGTGCTGTCCTGCAACCCTTCTCCAGGCTCTGGGCATCTATTACTGGCACTGGCATCATACTGGTAGGAGTGCTTGGATTGAGGTTCCCCTCTCCCAGCAGCTCTAGTTTAAAGCCCTCTTCACGAGCTTTGCAAGCCTCTGACAGAAGATGCTCTTCCCTTTTTCTGACAGATAGATCCCATCAGCCCCCAGCAGACGTGGTTTCTCAAAGTGAGTCTACGTTACCAAACCCCTGGCTGTGGCACCAGTTGATTCACCTGATTCAACTGGTCCTTTCAAACCTCTTTCCTTTGACCAGGAGGATTGATGAAAGAAACATTTGCGTCCCAGAGTCCCTGACCGCTGCTCTCAGGGCTCTGTAATACTTCTTGATACTCCTCAGCCTGCTCCTGGCAGTATCACTGGTGCCCACATGAAACAACAGCAGCAAATAATAATCAGAGGACTGTATGAGGCTTGGTAGTCTCTCGGTGACATGCCTGATACAAACCCCTGGTAAGCAGCACAGGGGACCTCAGAAGTATCTTTCTCCTGCTGTCCTTGCAGTCACAAGCTTCCGTTCTTCCACATTACAGGTCCCATTCCCTGCCAGTGTGGGAGTTTTTGACTGGCTGTGGGCCACTGCAGACTGCACTCGGAACCAGTTACCTACTTCTCAGCCTCTCTGATGTTATGCAGCCTTCTCACCACCTCCTGCAGCTGAGCCACTTGCTGCAGGAGGTCCTCCACCTGGACACACCTTTTGCAGGCAGGTCTGCTGACTATCCTACCCCAGGAGAAAGCTCTAGGCATCTCCTGCAGTCTGAGGTCTGCACTGCAGCCTGTCCCTTCAGCATCTGCATATGGGTGGAGGCATTGGCCATTGCTGGGGTAGATGGTGCAGCCCGAGCTGCAGCTTTTGCTCTCAGACAAGTGTCCACCATTTTGCATTGAGGGTAGGATGAGTGCCCTTGATCTGTGCAGATGGTCACAGAACAGTGCCCAGTGCTCCACAGTGGAATGCTCCTCCTTCGAAGAGGCACCCTTCTCACGTGCCCTCTGTAAGGGACGGACTGTAAAAAAATGAGGGGCAGAAGGCCCTCCAAGCCTTCACTGGAATGCCTCAAACACTCACAAGGAAATAAATAATGCAGGCCTGGCCTTCAAAGAACTGATAAGGCTAACACTTCTGGTGCCTGAAAGTGTGGGAGAACTGTCTTGTGAAGACAGGATAGTTCTGCCACTTGTGCGATGAGCTTGCTAGTTCTCAGTTCTAGAGGCCATTGTGTCCAAGTGACCTTTGCTTCATTATCCGCGAAATGCATATGAAAGTGCACACCCCTGCATATGCTAACGAAGATTACAGAGATCATGCTAAACATGTATGACTATGGCACTCGTCTCTCCACCCAAATCATGCTACATGTGACCTGGGAGAAGGGAGAAACCTGAGACAAGACTGTCCTCAGCAAGGGGGGTGGACCATGCCAATTCAGCAAACATAAAAGGGGAAAATAAGTGCCCCTCGGGGGGAACTAAGAAGAAACAAAAGAAGAAGATTGTGCCTGGGAAGATTCTTCCCAAGAAAGAAGACCATGCCTGGGAAGATTTTTCCAAGAAAGAGGAAGATTATGCCTGGGATGATTCCCTGAAAAAGATGCTGGAACCAGGACAGGTGATCTCTTTATCTCTGTCTTTTTTTCTCTGTCTTTTCCTTTCTCTATCCCTCAGTTTCTCTTTTCTCTCAGAACTGTTAAGTAACAGTTAGAGTTGTTAAGTAACGACCTTAAGTATGACCTTAAGTACCACTTGCCATAAACTGTCCTATACCTGTTGTTAAGTAACACAACGTATACCCCACTACTTGCCATAATTTGTTATATACCTAACCAATTATCATGGACTTAAATAATACATAAATACTAACCATTTTGGGAAACTAATAAATGTTTCTATATGGACCTTGAGATTTATCTCACCTTAGTCTGCGCCATTGAGAATTTACAAATCTGAAGTCACTTAACCCCCCTCTTTCCTGAGAGTGGGACTTGACACCCTCCCGCTCCAACAGCCAAAATTCATAAGAACTTTCTTTTCTTCCTGACATTCCTTGTCTTTTTGGCTGCACATTGTTTAACATCTCCAAAATAGAACAAAGGCATCTCATATGAAATGATTTCATGCCCTGTGTAAGCCTGACGAAGCAGGGCCCGTGCTGTGCTGTGAAGGAGACTCCATGAGAAAAGGTATGCCATTGCATCATCAAAGAGTACACTGTGAAGCATAAAAGGACAGCTAAGATTTCAAGGGCAAGTTTGGTCACACCAACATTTCTTGTTGAGGCTAAGACCCCGTTATCCAAGCTGTCCTACTTATATTGCCAGATGGTGTAATGACTTAAAGTGAAAAGGTGAGCAAACACAACACAAAATGGAAATCGACTATAGTTTGGGCTTGAGTGCCACCTAGGCCCCCGAGCTAATATAAAAACATAACCTTTCTTATTACGTCACTTACTGTTCTTTGGCTTGTGGAATTCGCAGGCTTAATGTTCTTCCTGTTTTGTGTAAAGTCTCAAGCTTTTCTCAAAACCCGTTACCCAAGAGTGTCAGCTGAAGGGCAAGTTCTCACTGATTTCTGTGGAGGCAAGGCCAGATCCTACGTGAGAACGATGATCCATCAAGCCTGCCAATCTGCTCCTAAGGACCTCGACCCAATCCATAAAATCATTACTCTCTTTTCCTGCTTGAAGGGGTACCTCTTCAAGCATCACTTTGCACAGAGCTGTAAAAAAACTAGTTTTTCGAATTGTTTAAAAATTGCCTTTGAGGTTATGAACTCTGCATGCTGCTGGTGGGCAGGAACAGAGGCTACAGTTCCTCCTGTCCTCCATCCCCTGTGTTTTCCTTTGTACCTTCTCTGGGGTATGTCAGTGCGTTCAGAGGGCAGAAAATGGTGTAGGGCCTCAGGGGTTTACAAATTCTTGTCATAGAAATAGTAGGTGCCTCTGCACTCACGAGAGCCACTAAGTCCAGAGGGATTTATCCACAGAGTAAGAAGGTAGTACTCTGCCTGGCCACGTAAAGAGTTTTTTGTTACAGTGACAGCACACTAAAAATATTTAGGAGAGGCTGTTTGTACAAAATTAGGGTATATCATGAGCATCTTCTTTCCTTCCAGTGGTGTGGGCCTGGGTGTTGAGTTGCCTTTCAGCTTGCTGCTGGTGAGACATGGCAAACCTCCTGCCCTAGGCCTCATCCTCAGAACCTTTCATTTTATGGCCAGCTGGCCTGACCAGGATCTGCCAGATCCTAGCAGCTTCTTAACTCTGCTACTGCATATTATTTCCTCACTGGATGAGTGCAAGGGTGCTGTAATTTCCCAGTCCTAGCCTACTTATGGCCAATGTCAGGCTGAGAGCAAATGATCCAGTGTATGCCCTCGCAAAAGCACAACCTTAGCTTGTAACGTAGCAAAGTCACTTTGGCGGTAAGTGGCATGTCTTGGCAGAGTAAACACCAGTCATTGGAGGCTAGTGACATTTTGCCTGCCACTATGTGCAGATGCTCACTTGTTATAAGTACATGTTGCACTTGTCTCACGCTTTGTAGCAATCAGCCCTTTGCTTGGATTTTAGGCGAAATGGTCTGAAAAGGGACAAAGATTCATGGTGTGGGAGCAGCAGCTTAAGAAGTGGTTTTGATATCTGCCCAAACAGCCATTAGAGGCAAAAGAAATGCCAATCTGGAGCTGGCAGAGTGTTTTGAGTGCTTTGAGTGCACACAACTGCATGATGGAAGTAACAATCAGATGGTGCCCCAATCATCTTTTCTCATTGGAAAAAGCGTAAATGCACAGTCATTCTCTAAGAGATAAAATTATTATCAGGAAAAAGGTTTTGTTTGAGGGTTTGAGGGGGCTACTGAACAAGCCGAAACATATTTTAAAGAAATTGTTCATAACCAGTGCTTCTATTAGAAATTTCTAGGGGGAAATGAAGCGTATCAGGAAAAGTGGAAGGCACTAAAAGCATAGACACAAGTTTAAGCCTCTACTGGGAGAATAAAACAATCTTTTGAAGAGCTTCACACCTGATATAATTCTGTCTTTTCATGAAATCCAACCCCTAAATTATTTTGGTTATTCCAGTCTCCAGAAATGGACAATAAAGAAAGAATTTTAATTCTCAAAATAAAATTATGCTTTCTAATCAGCCTACAAAACTTTCAGATGCTAATGTTCCAAATACTGCCATTTTAATTTTTCTAGAAAAATTCATAATTTGACTTGATTATCCCAAATGACTGTTTCTTGAGATAATCTCATGAAACCAGGGCCTTCTTAAACTATTTCAGTTTTTCTGTTGACTCTGGCAAGGTGTTTCTGGAACTGCTGCCATCTCCACCGAGCTCGTCCAGTTGTCACTGTGGGGCTCTCTCCAGCATATGGCAAAGGAACAGATGCCACACACGTTCTTTATCTGTCTGCAGGAAGAGCTATGCTGCTACAGGCACAGCTGTGGATGGAGCATACAGCAGGGATGGGCATGTTCTGACTTGATTTAATACTGCATTTTGCCAGGCAGAAAAATATCCTGGTATAAAAATGTCTTTGGCTGAACCTCAATCTGCCATGTCGATCCTCCCTTCCATCCCCCTGCATCTCAAACAGCTGTGGTGCACTCTCCAGTGTTACTCTAATGCCAAAATTTTTGCTCATATCACAGAAATTTTAGGGATACAAGCAAGTGCACGTGTGAGGATTTTTGGAATATCTCCCCCGCTGTCGGTGGAAAGGCACCAGGATGGTAAGGATCCAGAATGCCTGCAAGAACTGGTGAATTAGTCACCTTTAAAGAAAAAAGTACCTGCCAGAAATTATCTTTAACACTCCACAGACATCTTCCTATCCCATGTCAGCAAAATGTGCTTAATGGATCATACTGAACCTTTGCAGAATAGCAGCTGCTCATTTTACAGATTTAATAAATTAAAGGCCAGTTTCAATGGGCTATGGATCTGCTACTGCCAGACATGAATTGCTCCAAAAGCACATGCTAGATCTGGACTGTTCTGTGGTCTTCGTTTTCCCAGACTACAGGCCAAGAACTCAAGTTAAACAGCCAGCCATGGCAGTAGTGAAATTAGAGCTTGTCAAAATCAACAGAGAAAGTGCCACACTTGTGAGCTGAGCTCAATAATACACATGTTATGGTTCCAAGCAAGAGCCCAGTTTAGAAAAAAAAGTCTGCATTTATTCAACAAAGGACTTGTAGTATTATTGCTAGTGGATTTTGAAAAAAATAAACATTGTTGAAGAATTGCCTGAGCCTCTCCAGTTATCCACTGCTGAGCTGGGTTCTTAGCCATATAAGTCAAGGTGAAGTATTAATGATCTTCATCCAAGGAAGCACTCAATCACATCCCTAACTTTGGTATTATAACTAGTCCCATTGGAACCTATTGCACAGCACTAAGTACTTTCCTGCCTAAATCCTTCAGCTGAAGAGCTAATATTTATAAACAGGAGACAAGCTGAATAAAAACAGAAAGTGATCCAGACCAGGCAAAAATGAAGACTAGTAAATGTGATTGCAAAGTGTTTCCAGTCAAGGAAGTAGAGAGAGAATAAAGGGATGCAAGAAAAAGCTCTAGATGTAGACGCTAGACGTTGTACAAAACTTGCACTACTGAGTATAATGCAGGAAAAAGACAGCTTTCCCCAAATGCTTGAACACAATATTGCCACTGAGGAAATTAATTGAATTAGATTAATAAGAATATGAAAGTCCCCTTTGCAGACATAACTGCTCACATACACACAAATGCAATTATTTTGTGTTTAACTGACAGAAGAAATTTGTGTGTGAAATTAGCAAGGAGAAGAACTATTGAAAACGAACAACGAGCATGGGAAAGTGCTAACTGCACAGTCAATGCGGCAAAGATCCTGTGTTCTGTCTATGACTCAAGGAATAAAATAGAAAAGTTAAGAGCTCACACCATGAGCTCCCAGCAGCGTGACTGTTTATGTGCAACAAAAGGACTAAATAAATACAAGGAAATGGTGAGAAAAAAGTTCCATCAGCAATTTTTAACCATATGTTTTCCAAAGAAATAGCCTCTCATGGAGCTTTAGCTCCACTTACTGGCTGTAAATTAAAGTCCTTATATACACTCAAATGACAGGTCTCAACTAATTTTTACTGCCTTCAGTCCGATCTGCTGCACTCTCCAGCTAAGCTACCCCAACTGACCTTGGTGCAGTGTAAATCAGAAGCACAGCAGTCCATAGAAGTTGATGAGGTCCACCTGACCAGCCACACCAGCATTCACCACATTCGTGGTGCTCCGAGCTCCCCTAGGCTACCTACTGCTGCCAAGTGGGTCCCCACCTGGCAAGGCAAAGAGCGTAGCTGGGTATGTAACACAGCAAAGGCAAGGCAGGGTGAATGCAACTGTGATTCATGAGGCAGAGAGATCATGTAAGAGTTCTCATACAGTTGGAAGACATGAGTATTTATTTACACGAAACAGTGGCCCTGCCACCTCAGCACAACCAATGTCTTTTTAAATGTACTACTAAAATGTGTATGCCTCATATCACAGAATCATAGAATCACAGAATGGTTCGGGTTGGAAGGGACCTTAAAGATCACCTAGTTCCATCCGCCCTGCCATGGGCAGGGACACCTCCCACTAGACCAGGCTGCTCAAAGCCTCATCCAGCCTGGCCTTGAACACTTCCAGGGATGGGGCATCATGACTTCCCTGGGCAACCTGTTCCAGTGCTTCACCACTCTTACAGTAAAGAGTTTCTTCCTGATATTCAATCTAAATCTACCCTCTTTCAGTTTGAAACTGTTACCCTGTGTCTTATCATTACACTCCCTGATCAAGAGTCCCTCCCCATCCTTCCTGTAGGCCCCCTTTAGGTACTGGAAGGCTGCTTCTCCAGGCTGAACAACCCCAACTCTCTCAGCCTGTCCTCATAGCAGAGGTGCTCCAGCCCTTTGATCATCTTCGTGGGCCTCTGCTGGACCCGCTCCAACAGGTCCATATCCTTCTTGTGGTGAGGACTCCAGAGCTGGACACAGTACTCCAGGTGGGGTCTCACCAGAGCAGAGTAGAGGGGGAGAATCACCTCCCTCGCTGTGCTTATCTAGCTTGGCTCCTTCTCAGCATTGCAACTGGATTTGCAGACTGAATTACTTTAATCCTCCTCAGTCTTACCGTGGAGCACCTATGTAGCATGTCAGCGCAGACACTTACGAAGAACCAGAAATGTCAGGCACAAGATGAGCTACAGTGGCCAAAAGTGGGTAAGAAAACAGCTGGCAGTCAGAGTTACCCATGCACGAAGGCCAATGGTGGACCCTTAGTAGGAATAGGTACAACAGTACCTATAGATAGTTGAATAGAGAAGAGCAGGGTAGCCTGAACTTATGGAATGTCCTATGAGGAGCAGGTAAGGACTTTGGGCTTGTCTAGTCTAGAGGAAAAGAGGTTGAGGGGCGACCTTATTTGCTCTCTACAGCTTCTTGAGGGGAAGAAGTGGAGAGGGAGGTGCTGGTCTCTTCTCCCTGGGATCCAGTGACAGGACGCCTGGAAATGGTTCAAAGCTGCATCAGGGGAAGATCAGACTGGACATGAGGAAGCATTTCTTTACCGAGAGGGTGGTCAAACACTGGAACAGGCTTCCTAGAGAGGTGGTCAATGTCCCAAGCCTGTCAGTCTTTAAGAGGCATTTGGACAATGCCCTTAATAACATGCTTTAACTTTTGGTCAGCCCTGAATTGGTCAGGCAGTTGAACTAGATGATCATTGTATGTCCCTTCCAACTGAAATATTCTGTTCTGTTCTGTTCTGTTCTGTTCTGTTCTGTTCTGTTCTATTCTATTCTATTCTATTCTATTCCCACAATACTCTATTTTATACCAGCAATATTCAAGGGAACCCAGCAGTTACCCATTCAGGCACAGGGAAGCACAGGTGATCCAAAGAGCTAGAGAGGAGCCCACCAGCAGAAAGAAGACAAATCTCTTCCAAACTAGGGAGAAGCACACGTGCTGTCAGTGGTCCACGTAAGGGCATTGCACTACCCTAATTAAGCCTGAACAGCAAATGGCAAAAATCTCCTTACAGAGCTAGAAAGCAATAAAAGGTGGACTCAGAAAACTATGAGACAACTGTCTGCCAAAAAAATCCACACTCTTACGATACCTGTATGGAAACAATGTGCTTAGTCAACCTCCTGTTCTTCAGTACATGTATTCTGGACATGTGTATAGCTTTACAGTTGCTAATTTTCACAAACCTTTTCTGACCTCCAGCAGGGTGAAACAGGCTGGGGATTTCCCTACAGATTTCCTAGCTGTGCTCCAGTTGTCGTGGGAGGAATCTAGTGTGAATTAACCGCCTGCTGTTCCTGCTCACAGTCACATACTTCACGGAAGCGCCTGGCGCCCGTCGCAATCTGACAGGCTGTGGTGGTACGTGCAGGCGGTGGGTAAGGCGGAAGCACAGGTGGTAGAAAACACTGTTGCTGTGATCACTCTGAGTCTGCAGGGAGTCAAGGCTACCTCTTGACCTGCTCATTTGAGGTAAAAAAACATCGTCGCACAACTATACTAGCAAAGCAGTCATCTTTAGGTCAGAGTTAACTGAACCCAATGCGACCTCACTTTGCTTATTTTTCTAGTGCAGAAAAGCTCAAAGGCATAATGCAGTCACATGTATTAAAAGGGACTACCTTAGAAAGGTTAGCTCTTCGTTTAATCATACATTTCAGTTATTGCTCAATTAACATACCTCATGCATTTTCATCCCTCTGTTACAGCTGCAGTATCTTTAGACTTGCGGCTGTACGGCTCTGTGCCAGGCATTTACTGTTATCTGCTCAGATAGGTAAATGACTTTCTTCAGTACAGACTGTCAGCATGTATCCTTTCAAAGCAGAGGATAATTTCTGTGGTTTTTTATGAGGAGGTATGTGAGGTATGTAATACAGTGAGAGGACCCTTGTTTCTCCTCACCTCCCTATCTGCACTAGGGTTAGAGGTAGGGCAGGTTGTGTGCAGGTTCAGGACCCAAGATGACAGCACAGGATTCCCATCTCTAAAAGTCTCCTGCTCATCAGGAGCTTTGGTCTCTATATACTAGCTAGGACCTAGCTTCTCTTTCATGTCCATGAATAAAACATCCAGTACAATACTTCACAAGTTTGGAATGAGTGATCACGAATTTCACAAGGAGATTGTCTCTATTAAAGATCAAATTATCTCTAAGATAATGATGAAAGATTTTATTCATTTATACAACAGCTTGTCATCATGACTGTATAGTACCATACATTAGAGTGCACACACACAAAGAGCTCCACAGGCAGTACAGTCCGACACAGGTCCAGAGAGAGTTAGCTACAACTCGTACAGGGCTTCTTGCTAAGCTGATCATGCTGCTTTCAGGACAAAAGCCAGTGTCTGCAGGCAGACCTACTGCCCTGCCTATATGTACCAGCCTACTTAGTGGTCACGCAGAGGCCTCAGTCCTGTGCTCCATTGCAGTGTAGATGAGCTTTCTGTTGCTCATGATCTCAATGAAAAGCATTTGTAAGCATTGCAAGTGAGTCACAGTTTTTGTCCAAAGTGAACTCTGGAAGCACAGACTGTTTTTACTGCGTCTCTGTTTTGCTTCTCCCAATGAAGCCCATCCTTCACTTCACATTCAAACTTTACTAGTTTATGTGCAGTACAACTACTGCCCTACCTGCTTGTCACTGTAAGTGGCTGAATCTTAAAAGCAATGTTATAGAAAATAAAAACCGGTTTCAAAACAGGAATACTGTGTGTCCATCCTTCGGGACATGACCTTCCAAATCCGTAGGGAAGAAACTGCATATTAAATAATGGATGCACACTGGTGTAAAACTACTTTGCACAAGCAACTACCACGTTCAAGCTTAATAGGCTGTTTGAATCAGATGATAAAGTTGAGATGTTGCTGTTCTGGTGAATGGGAGTGTGAGTTCATGCTCCCATGGCTCCATATGCAGAGCTCAAGGTCTATCTGACTTCATTTTCCAGTATGGAGCACAGAGGTTTTATGCTAGCTATCTCCACAGGGAAGAATCGTTCCCAACAAAAGCCAGGAGAAAAAATGCAATCACAAAAGCCCTTCTAATAGAAATACATAGCCATAAAGGACGACTTTGAAACTGAAGAAGGCTTTGCTTGCCCAGAAATGTTCACCCATTTAATATAAAGCCTCAGGAAGGAAATGCAATAATCTACAATATTATCACTGAATTGCTGAATTATCTAAAATATACATTTATACATTAAAAAGTCACCCTGCTGTGAGACAAAATATCATTAACTTCCTGATCTTTAGAGCAGCCAAGTCCTTCAAGGGATACTTAATATCAAAGCATAGCATATCTCCCTTCTTTCAGTTGAAACGGCTAGGTACAAAGAATAAAAGAAACACAGATCTTACTTCTATTAAGCATGAAAGCTGAAGACTACAACAGAATTTTTTGATCCTCCCATACCTCTGAAATGGAATAATTACACAGAAGAACAAATTCATCAAGAAATTGTCCATCAGTTTTCAGCTGGAATATGATTTTTGTTTTTCCTTTTTTCCACTTCCTTCTCTATACATTCCTTCTGGTGTTTCAGATAAAGTTAACAGTGATGAAAATACACCTACTAGCTAGAAAAGCCTCAGCAATAAATGGATATGGGGTTCCCTAAGTGAAAATGAGTGGAATAGATTGCAGGATACATAGTTCGCAACTTATGCAATTATTGAGAGTGGGATTCTTGTTCAGAAATGGAGCTCAATGTCTCTCTATTGCTTAAGTCCTACAAAGAGTATTAAAATGGTGTAGAGGCATTGAGCTGGCCAAGTGTACAGTTTTTCATACTATACGTTCATATGTTATACTTATGGCAAATTCAGATGAAATAGGTACGGATTAAGGGATTAAAAAGCAATCTAACATTTAAATGTAGATTTTTAAAGTAATTCTTACCAGGTCCTGAGTCTGATATTCTTGAAAGACAGTGGGGGAATAGTAGGGCCACTGTCAGGAGTCACAATCCATTTCTACTTGCTGAGCATGGAAAAAAAAAAATGCCTACTGCAAAATAGCGTCAGCAGTATTGGAATATCTCTTCGAGAACATGTAAAGATCAAGAGATTATGGGAGAAGGTCTACATCTCATCTTCTCTCCAACAGATGTATTTCCTTACAGGTGGAAATGAGTGGACAGACTTCTGAGTCCACCTTCTCCTCACCATGGGATTTGTCACCTGCTCCCCCATCGTGGGTAGCACCCGTGCTTTACCCACCAGACACGCTTCTCCTGTGAAACAAGGTGCTGCACATAAATAGAAGGGAAGAAATACAATCTAGTATGAATTTGGGGTCACTGTTCCACGAGGATTGCTCAAAAATATCATGTTTTATAAAAGGATACTAGTTTTGTCTTGATTACTATTACTAATGTGGAAAAGATAGTGGGATGTAGAGAAAATGGCCCAGAACAGGGAAGGGAGAAGTCTGGACATGTAACTTCACTACACCTTTAAAAAAGGTCCTTAAAAACTCTAGGTGTGCAGACAATTTGGACTTCCAAGAAATAAAATGCCAGTATAGGGTGCTGTTGTACATTGGCTCATTTTAAGATCTGGATACCTGTAAATATCTCCTTGTGTTTAAGGGAGCTTAACTAACACAATATTTAGACACCTGAGAGGTCTATAAATCAAAAGCACATAAAGTAATCCCCTAGCATGCATGTCATATGGTCCCTGTTATAAACTGACTGAAACCTTAGATCAAATTTGCAAACATATCACTGTTTTCACGGGCTGCCCCTCTCCAGCATGATATTAAGTGATATTCATTAAAACCAGTGATGCAGTTTGAGTGAAGGGAATAATCCAGAGGTAGTTCAAAAGGAAGACACAAATAGCTCAGAAGCCGGCATAAAGCACGAAAGGACCATCTTTTATCCCACTTGACAATGCAGTTTGCGGCAGTCTTCTCACAGCCACCCTGCAGCACCAGGAGTGGTGTCAGCTAAATGCGAAGGCGCTTTTCTTTCTCAATTCTTAGTCATGCTCACAGTTACTGTGTAGCTCTCGCTCCTGCGGGCTGCGATCTGACAGCAAAAAAATAGGGCTATTGGATGAATTTCACTTGTCTCTCTGCTTAAGTCTCAGCTAATTCTTCAGCTGTGTCAATTGGGACTTGAGTGATACATAAAGCTTGCAGTGGCTCTCTGCAAAAGAATAAATTTCACTCTTTGGTACTGTATAGTTTACAGTGGCTGATTTTACCATTCATCTGAGAAATTTTTAACGGAAATATTAATACTGGAAATATAAATGTTGGTATGAATGAGATATGAATTGAAACATGGGTATATGAAAGCATCAGGAAAAAATGTCAGAACAAGGGTCAAAGGGCTGGTGTGCATTAATTGCTATAGAACACCACACCTGTGATTCTATGCAAATGACAAAAAAAAGGAAGAAAAAATTCATTTAAATATAAGGTGAAGGTAGAGAACAGTGCTGGAGCCGTAAAATACTCAGATAAGAAAAAAGTGAAATTCATGAATTTTATCTAAAACCTGTATGGGGCAAGAAAAAACACAAGGCAACAGGTCCAAACATCACAAAATCCACATAAAGGCATATGTATTTCTTACACCCTTCATTTTTAACAATGATAACATACTACTGCAGAAAATTTTCAGAATGAGTCTATATATTTACTTCCTTCTTTATAAATAAGTAATTTTCTCTGTCCCTTTATTGTCTGGTCTCATTCTAGTTTATCGGCGTCCTCTCTTTGTAGGATGTCAAACAGTGAAAGAAATATTTCCAGAGTTCCTTTTGTGTACACCCTATTCCAAAATTGTGCCTTCTGATCTCCTTGGACCTGTTTGTTGCGTGAGTCTGGTAACAAGCAGGTAAGCAGTTTGCAGCACATAGGGCAGAGGTCTTTGTTTGCAGGTCTGATGTTTCTTTTTTAAAAAGGTGTTAAAAGAGTCAATAGGTCCTTGCAGCTGCTTATGGCATGCTGCATAGCCTCTGGAGTGATGGGCATTTCTTCACTAGAAACATTTTGACACCAGAGACAGACCTAGGACCGCTACTGCTCTTTGCAGCATTTAGTCCAATAGCAGAAGCAGGAGACTTTGGCTCCTGCTATGGGAGTATTTATGGGTGCTCTCCCTGGCCCTGCCACAACTCACTGCGAGGGTTTAGGTGAGCTGCTGACATGATCAAAGCACAGAGCAGACACCTGTCCTAAGGACAGACTCTGATAGCACTGCCTGCAATAAAGCCCAACTCAGCCTCACCAGAATAAAATGTGTGATGTACAACTTCTACCTGTGGCAAGTTTGGAATAACCACTGTTGGCCCCAGAAGAGCTATACATACGTCCAAATTCCAAGTTACAGCTGAGTGAAAGAGGAAGAACTCCACGTGATAGGTGGGTTATGCTGATGAGCTGGCGGAGACAGTTTGTTATCATGCCTCTTGTGACTGCAGTAGCAGCAAACAGGTCATTCTCGCTTCAGCTTGATCTCATCAACAGGCTAGCAGCCAGCTGCCAAGAAGGTGGAGGCAGGAGAAGCACACTGTTTCCCAGCCTCATGCTCACTGGGAGATGAAACAGTTGAAGTATGCAGGAATAAAGGTGTGCACATTGCACGTGGGCAATTCTCAGCCCGTCCTTCGCTGTCTCTGTCTAGCACTGGTGCAGTTAAAGAATTAGGTCAAGTAATAGAACAGTCAAGTAACAGAAGACATTCTCTAAGTTTCTCTTAAAGATGTAATTGAAGACAGAGTGGGTTTGGCTGCCACATGAAACAAGATTCATGTAGGAAAGGAACTACTTACCCCATGAAACGTCACATTATTCTGGTCCGTGAAGGAGGCCACTTACCAACTTAACAAAAGAACATGAGGAAAGCAATGGGTTAGGAGCAAGATAGAGCATGAAGGGAAAAGGAGAGATTAAATAGAATGAGGAAGTACAACTGAGCTCTCTTAAGTCCACTGCCACATAACATAACATACTCAAACTGATCGATTGAACATAATGTCGCGATGCTAATGCAGAAACAAGAGAGGTAACTTGGCCATTTCACTATCTGCGGCTAATGCAGTTAATCAAGTTTCGACATTGTGGTTTTCTTTCCTTTTTGTTCTGCCCCAGACTGAACCAACGCAGAGACAGGATGTTCCTGCAAAGCAGCAGGGGCCAAAGAAGCAGATGGGGACAGGCCTGTTCCTCGCTGGTCCTGGTACACTCTTCACAACATCGTTTCCTGTGCTGTGCCTTGTGCTGTTAAAATTCCTGCAGGCAAGGGAGAGGGGATGGCTTGTAACACAAGCACAGCATGTGAGCTGTGACTTTCGTCTTTATTTCTTGTCCAGGTTCCTGAGTCATAGAATATGTGTTAATTCTCAAAGCAAGAAGATATTCCTCAACTGCTTCAACAGTCACATTTTTAAAAAAATAAATCTTCTGTTTCTTCTAGCAGCTCACAACTTCAGTTTCTGTTTAGATTTCTGTATTATTCTTACTATTGTTCAAATCAAGGCAGCAAATTTACTGGCACCATAAACTGGAAGACTGACAGCGAGACTTGCACACAGTACGCATTTCATATGTTCCACCATGCCTGGGCTGGACTGACTGCATCCTCCCAGAAGAAAGAGCTGTTTTTCTTGCTTTTGTCAGACCTTTTCCAGTGCGAGGTTATACAAAGTTATATGCACCAGCCCATTGGAGCAGCTCTCATGAGGAAAGCCCTTACTGAACACCGTGGCATGCTTTCTGCAGCAATTACCTGGCTGGTGCTGTTTCCACATCTCTGCAGATTTTTGATGACACTAACAGAATGGTAAATCAAACAGAACTACCTTCATTTCTGATGCATGAGAAACATGGTCGTTGTGCCGCCTAAGCTCGCTCTTTTTGTGCACTTGAAGACAGATTCTCCTATTTTATTCTGAGTTATGCAACAGAAGGGAGAACACCAGATGATTTGCCAAATGGAGAGGAATTAAACTGTGCCAAGTGCTATCTGGAGTTTACTCACAGACACATACGCCCATATCACAAACTGTCTCACTGCAATATCTTTCCACTAAAACTAAAAAATGGTGCAAGATGCATTATTGTGTATGTCTTCACGGATCACAAGCATCCTACATACTCCAACACCTTTGTATCGGTAATATGTGCCCTGCGGGTTTTGAAATGCTGTTGGTATGTCAGAAGCTGGCTGCTATCTGTCAGCAGTGAAAGTGTTAATGCGTCAGATACAATAAAGCGTCATGAAAAATAGCACCCCCACCAACTAAAGCTTATTCCTTGGGAGGCAGATAATGCCTTTCTTATCATTTTGACTAAACTGCTATGAGTTCTCTTACAGTTCTGCTGATTTTTTCCACCACACCCCAGCACCAGCTGTTCACATGCAGTGGGCACCCCTGTGTCCTGCAAACGAAGAGCATTTGCAGGTCTGTAAGTATATTAGAAATGGCTGGGCTTTCAAAGCTGGGCTTGCTCAAATACATAGTCCATCTTGTAATTGACTGTCAGCCTGATTTACAATGGCAGTTGTGATAGGTTTGGAGATTTCAATCCAAAAGGTTCTCTGAAATAAATGAGGGGTAAAGTCAATCCAGTGAGGCAACTCGATTTGTTAATATCATCAAAGAACAGGGAATGGTTGAGGCAACACATCAGCCCCAAACAAAATGCACTCAGGACAGAAGCAGCCCAGATACAGGCAGTTTATAAAACAAATCACAACAGCTGTAGAAATTACAGAAGCAGATGGAGGAATGAAGGTCAGAAAGGGAAAATAAAAAACCCCATCTATTCAGAAGCAAAGCAAGGAATGAGCAAAAACATTTAAGTTCTGAAGATTTTGACCTTTCAAATGCTTTATGTCATTTGTGGAAAAAGCTTCAAAGTATCCAAATCGTATATTATGGGCTTGAATTGATGGCACTGTGAATCTTCCAGTCGACTACAGTTTGCTTCAGAAATATTGTGCCTGACCATTTAATTTTTGTAAAATCCTGAAACTCTGGTTAAACATTCGGAAGGGAGGTATAGGGGAAGGGTAGAAGATGCTGATGGAGACCTCCATGTTCCTTGGTTCGTCTCTGGAACAACAGACCCTCATCCTCACTCCCAAGGATGTACCTCTGAACACCTCACATTTTGCAGCCATTGCCTTTCCATTTTTAAAGGGAATAGAGACACCCTAGATGCAGTAAGGTTATGCAAAACTGAGAGGATTAAGAGAAAACCTATTTTGCACCTCTTGTGAGAGCTTGTCAGCAGGTGGAAAATGTCAACATCTTGTTTTCCAGCGACTATTTTGTCAAGTCTCACTCCTGTGCTTAAGCTAATTTTCTTTTTTTAGACTAACACACATGAGATTTTTGCTGAACTAGAATCATTCATGGAAATTTTTGGGTTTGTTCAGATATAATAAACAGCAATAACAAGTAAAGCAAAGCTGACTTCAAAATCTATCACGTTTTATACAGAAACTTATATATTAAAATACGACAGTTTTTGAAAGAGACCAAACAAATTAATATATGAATTATGATCTTGATTCTTCATGTAGACCCAACTGACTGATTTGGATAGTTTATTACTTTGCCACAGGGACCTTCCCATCTCCTGCTTCTGATTGCTGTGCTTTGCTGTTAGACTACAAGAACTCCGTAAGTCAAACAATTAGCCACATCAGCAAGCAGCTGCTCGGTAATAGTACTTTATGCATGCCAGTTTTGAACTTGACATTGCAAACTGGAAGCGCTGTGGTCTGTCTCTAGGTTAGTACTAATGCTGTTGGTCAGGCAGGTTAACCCCTTTGGTAACTAACTCATGCACAGGCAGACATTTGGTTCAAAATCAAAAGTTTCTCCAAAGTGAACTACAGAACAAGTCTCCATTTATTAGCACCGCAGCAAAGTCACCTCTGTCCTCTTGCCATTGAAGAACAAGGACTTCTGAATGCCTGATTCCAGTCAGCAAGGGGACCATATACATATGCCCAATATCCAGTCCAAAGTCACATTCCTAGTGCTCCAATTTTTCTCTTCCCTTGCATAGCTTCTTCACTTCTTAAGAAGTTTTAATTATTTCTGGATTTAGAACCCTTTTTCTCCGTTGGGAAATTATGTCCATATTGTTTTCAGTGACAATGTTTACAAAAAAGTTCTTTTTGCAGCTAGAAAGGAGTAAGTTTTTTAAAGAATATCATTCTGTTCCAATTTCTGTTGAAAAATATTTTACCTTAGAAAATCAGAGGAAAACATAAACCAAAAACTTGTGAAAATGTGTTTCAATTAAACTGATATACGAAAAAACAGATGGTGCTTTTCATCAACCTTAATTCTCCTTCTTTACATCAACTTCACTCCTGTTCTCCTCATCTTCAGAACTTAGTGCAAGTTTGTTCAAGACACATCACCATTCTCCTTCCACGACTTCCTGTCTTCTTGGCCTCATCACTGAAAACTCTCTTACCTTTCCTTTCACATGCATCTCCTAATCTCATATTGTTATGTCTTTCCCATTTCGCGCTACTGCCAGAGTGCCTTTCAATCCAGACAAAAAGCAATGTTCTTGCCTTAAGCTCTACCACAGTTTCTCAAAATATATTAAGCTATAACTGTGCTCCCTGTTACACAAAACCAGATCCATTAACTAGACGTTTTTTTATGATTCCCTTGACTTAAGTGATTGAATTTTTTCTTTGGATATTATCACTTACCTGGCAAAAACCTATGGGATCTCATTAAAATGCTTTCTTTTGCCCTTCTCCCAGAAGACAATGTAGGACAACCATATTAATTAAAATACAGATAGATCCCAAAGTCTCAACAACACTCCTCATGAGGATCATGCTCATAAAATTCTATCTGTTGACATTCCCCAGGATCTGGGTTTATTTTTTTGGCTGTCTGTAGCCCTCCTGGGATTGTTGGCTGGGGACTCTGGGGGAAGGGAGGAACTGCTGCAGCTGCATAATGCTACTGAGATAAATCATTTAGCACATTTCCATATACAAATGGCTTTATTAAAGTCATTTAAATACGGCCTGAGATGCTGAGGTTCGAAATCTCCAGAGAGATTAAAAATAAAACCAAGATGAATACCGGATTTGGGATTTGACAACAGCAGTCTTCAGGACACTATTACAGAAAGGGACAATGCAAAGGAGATTCAAACATGGCATTTTGGGATGGTAGAGAAACAATGGAAATAAAGTATAAAGGAAAAGAATAGGAAAGAAGATACGCCTAAAACAGAAGTTTCTCAAAATATTGGAAGTCTTTGAAAACAACCCAAAATGAGCATACATCAAACGTGGTATCATCAGTGTGTTGTGATCAGGGAGTTGACTTAAACTAGATTAAAACATGAAGAAGCAGATGCTTCCTCCAAACCAATTGTTCTCTGAAATAATTAAAAAAAAAAATTTAAAAAAAAAGAGGAAAAAAAAAGAAAAGAAAGAAAAAAAAAAAAGATGAGAAAGGATAAAACATAAAATAACTGGAGTTCCCCGCGAGATGAGATGCGGCTTTCTCTGGGAAAGCTTTCTTTACAGGTTTCTGAAGAGTCACTGCTTTTTAACACAGACATCCACTCCCCAGGAAACCACTCCTCAGGACTGTCAAACCCACAGCCTGGCTAGCAAAGTGCAGTTGCTTGGAAAGTAAGTTTCACTCTAATTCGGAAAGAAGTGGCAATTGTTTCTGCCTTGTCTATGCTCTGTTCAAAAATGCGAAGACGATATCTTAGACTGAGAAAAGCTCCTGTGAAACAGTGAAGGGTTTCAAAGGATAGCAAGGGAAGACAACGTAAGAAGGAAGGGCGGGCAAAAGCCTGCTTTCTGCAGGATACTGGAAGCCTTTGAAATAAACTTGGAAAGAACATTCACCAAGTTCGGTAGCATTTGTATGCTAACATCTGTATAGAAAAAATCAGATTTTCAGTTCTGTATCTCCTTTGGATCCATCAGCTTCTTGACTGCTACATCTAAGTTCTACTTTGAAGCTGGTATTTTACATGCTGAAAGGAAGATGAAAAGAGAGATAGACATTAATGCACATGCTCAGTAGAAGGTTCCTGCGAAGATAAAGGAGGGAGGACTGAGAGACAGAGACTAGCTCAGTGTTCAAGAACAAATCCAAAATTATGCCATTGACATCAGAATGCCTATTCCGGTTTTTGCTGCTATAACTGAGACCAGAATCCAGCTTTATTTAGCGCTGGTCAAAATTTCTTCATTGTAAAGGTATGTGCCAATTCTGGGTGGTCCAGCATCTTCAGAGAGAGTCTTTACGTGCACTGCGGGATTCCTGTTCTTGGGACAGAAAACTAAATATAATCTGAGGTTTCTGAAGCATCAGTGTTCATACGCTATCCCTCTACAGGAGCCATTGCTCTCCAGCTGAGGTCAGACTTCCTGTTTCACAAATAAATGTGAGCCAGCACCCTGTTTTCTCACCTTCTGCTCAACCTTCTTCTGCTAATCCATGTAAAGTACAGTAGGAAATCTAAAATTAGAGGGCAATACTACAAACAGACTAAAAAAACCAAAGTTCTCCAATGGAGGCCTTGAAAGTAAGCACCAGGAAACTGGAACATAGCCAGGATGTACTGGATACCTCACTCCAGAGCCTGATTCACTCTAAAACGTGGAGCTCCCCAGCCAGATGTCCCATAGCACAGCCCTGTCAGCGTGTACGTGCTGCTCTGCTACCCCATTGTCTACCACGAGAGGATTTCTGGAACATATGGGAGATGCATATCTGGAGCATCCTCTGGGTAGGAAGCTGTTGGAGAGAGCAGGGGAAAGACATTTGTATCTGCCACTCAGAAACACCTTACCAGATGCTTGCTTGATTTCAGAGCTAGCGTAAGATTTCTTTTTTTTTTTTTCTTTTGGCCTCCTGCTGAAAACATTCTTATTTCTCTTACAAAAGAGAGCAGGGCTTATTCATCTCTCGTGAAAATCCATTGACTCATGTTAGAGATAAATTTGCCCCTCAGGACTCAAAAGTAAGCAGTCAAAGCATTCTGGCATGCAAGGAATCGCACCTGCTCCTAAAATCCTTCCTGGGGTAGAGCATATTCTTCCTCTCACCCACGCAACCAGCAAGCTCTGCTATCTGGTACAGAGTAGGAAGCAGAACAATATCTCTGCGTCTTCTCCCTCTCACCTTGCATTTTTCTAATCACTATTCCACCTGACTGTGCAAGAGCTGCATGCTGAGTGCTGCTCAGCCCTTCCCAGACAGGGAAAGCAGGAAAGCAGTCTCCTGTCCTTCCCTCCCACGCTTCTCTCAGCCTGTTACTTGCCTGAATACCACCAGACCAAAACTTACCCAGAGACTGTAAAATCTTAGAGGTCCTCCCAGCTGACAGGGGCCATAGAAACATAACATGAATCTTAATGGCCTCCTATTGGAAGTGTCTGGGATCATCCTTGCCTGCCCGCAGGCATTTATTGAGGCCAGTAAAACTACTCTGACATTTATGTGTTGTTTGCAGAAGAAAAGGGGTGGGTAAAAACCTTATATTGGAGGCTGAGTCTCCATTTTATCAGGAGCTATTTGAAGAGTGCTATTTGAAGAGTCAGACTAGATTTAGCAAGGTGGTTCAGGAGGGATCAACGGAGCTTTATTTCATATAGTCCCAACTTGAAGAGCAAGATTGCTTTACCTGAAATTGGTCTCGAGCTTTTTCTGAGCGGAATACATGTGGATTTTATGCAACTTGCCACCATCTTCTGTCCTTAAAACCCTTTAGCTGATGTCTCAAAATTTCAGCCTTTGAGGATGCATTATTTGATTTTTACAAGACAACCTCTTTGAAGCACCAGGGTACACACAGAAGCCTGATAGTTTCAAAAAGGCCCAAAGCAACGGTATTAAGTAAGCACAAAAGCCAGGGTTTTCTTTGACATATAAACAAAAACTACAAAATTTCCAGGGAGAAGTTCCCATCTTTATTTGTCTCCCAAGCAGTCCAGGCAATGGCAGCCTTTATCAGCTCACCAATAATGGGGATAACACTGCCATTTTGGACCGTCACTGGAGAGTAGAGCAACCAGGTCATCAGACAGGAGCACCTGGTTCAGCCATGGCAGCAGCAGCTCTGCCAGGCTGCTCTGCAGCTCGCTGAAGCCCAGGTGCCTCACAGAGTAAGCCCCCTCCAACTCTTCTGTTTGTCCATTTGAACACATCAGAGGGGCTATGCCAAACTAGCCTGGCCTTCTCACCTCATTGGTGAGGTTCAGCAGTTTTCCTTAGCCCAAAACAAGGAAAAGGAGGCAAACAAGGTGTCTGCTGAGAAATCACATTTACTTCATCCCTCCTTCCCAAAGCCCCAGAGTGCAGGAATTGGGATCTAAGACCTAGGTCCTCTGCTCTGGTGCGCACAAGTTCTTTGAAAGTTATGGATGGGTTTTTATCAAGGACCTGAAAAAGTCTTTTAACTAACACAAGGCTTAAAAGATTAACTCATTGCTGAGACCAGACTGCGATTCTCCTGATTCAGCAGTACTCACTCAATGTGCCTGAGTGTGCTTATACATTTCATCACTCTCAGCCTACGTAGATGACAGATGGAGACAGACAAAGTGCTGATGGCAGGGGTCGAGGGTGCAGTGTGTCTTTTCCTTTTTTGTTCCTTAGTCAAACAAATGGCCAAATAACACCCTCCAAACTCCCCCATCTCTGCAAGTTAATGGCAGCTACAAGATGCAACATTCATTAGTTCAATGGTTTGCAATGTAACTCAAGGCTCAGCTGGCATTTTTCATGTGGAATTAGGCAAGAAAATATAATTGGAAGGCTTCTTATTTCTCTGATTGTACTTGGGAGTTAAGTGAGAAATTATGCATTGAAAAAAATATTATGTCATAGTAACAACCCAATAAACCTGACTGTGGAGCTTTTAAGAAGCAGAAAGCAATGAACTCTTACTACTCACTTGTAGGAGTATTTCAAGTGGTCTTTTTAATTAGCTTTTATCCTTGACCATTTTTTCCAATAAATTAATTTTGCACTGGTAAAAAATAAGAGAGCAAGAATCTTGGAACCTAAAGTCCTCTAACCAAAGAATAACTGTAGCACATGCAGCAGCAATACAGTCTCTCCGTCTTTCATCATTATTGCCATCTTCTTTCTCTTGGTGCCAAAGAAGCAGCAAAGCAACCTGTATCCTTTATTTCTACAACCTTTCTATCCTATATATCTTCATCCAGGTCTTTGGGTGTGAAGCAGGAAATGCCAGGCTTGCTTCTAGGTTACCTCTCTGTAATGCACTGGTTTTAATCCGTGGTCCAGCTCTGCTGGCCTGTTGTCTACATTCTCTTTATCCTTTGTGCCAAAAACACTTGCTGTAGGCGCCTGAAAGAGTTCCATATGTCTTTTTTTCCTGTTCTTCTTGGTTGTTAGATTCTTCCAGCTTCTTCCTCTGCATCTACACATCTATTATCATTGACCCTGTCATTTTCTACATTTCATTCACTGTGAACACATCCATCATACAGTTATAGCAATTGTGTCTCTTCATATCCAACAGCTGCATCTCACCCCAGCAATGTCTGCATTTTGCAATCTGCATCTATGAAAATGCAAAAGTAATGGACTATAGCAAAGATTCTGTTGCTACCATAGTGGTTCTCATTTTCTGACCTTCAACGGGTTTTTTGCTCCTGCAGAAATTATTTTCTTTGCCAACTTGGAAGCTAAAACTTTGCTATTTTTTATGGTGGTTTTTTGCTTAGCTCAGTAATGGTCTGTTGTTATTGTCCAGAAGGGAGCCCCAGGTGGGATCTAGGCCTGAGACATCAGCTGTTTAAACAAGTGGAACGGCTGTCATTAATCTTTGCTTCTGGAGCTCATAACAGGAAAACAGAGCAAGCAGGGAATTGGTTCTCAATAAAAGAAGCGTCCTTCAGCTTCACACAGTTTCATGTCCAGCCACTAATCAATATATATTGTTCCCATAGATCACAGTAGCAGCAGGTGAGAAATTGCTTGGACTAGAGGCTTGTGTAGAGTGGACATGGGAGGATTTCCCATGCACACTACAGACAAATCAATCTTCTAGAATAAGACTTGAAAGCAGTATCAGAAAAAGGCAAGAAATGATACCAAGAATGTTTGGGAGCACACCTTTTGAGGGGGATGCTTAAGACAGGAAGAAAGTCTGGTTCTTGTCTTAAGGGTTTTCTTGTACTTCAAAGATCAATACAAATATGTTAGAAGATATGTCTTTGCAAAAATACTGGTAGCTGAGAGATAACTGAAAAGTGTCACCCACCTGCACACCAGGCCCTCCTTGTCTTAATGACTCATTCTTGCTGGTGTGTCAAACACCTGCATCCTCCGGTCCACACAGGCCACGTTTCTCTGTATTGCTTCTTTGACCTGCCCACCTCACTCTTGCCCCTTTCTCCTCTCTCTACTGAATCTCTCTTTGCCACACAGAGGCTGTATTCATCAGTAAAAAGTGATTCTTCCTATCTACTCAGGAAAATTCCTGAGTGCTCTTAAGCCAATCCAGCCTCCCTTCTGCACTCTTGAACCGGCAAAGCAGTTGCTACAGCAGCCCGTGAGAGTGGCGCCAAGACACGAGAGACTGATACTGCTTAGATATAGGGATGTAATCTTCAGATTGTTGCTGTCTGAGCCCACAGAGCTGAGTTCAGTCTGGCTGAGGCACCACACTGAAATTTGACAGGGCAATGTGTTAATACAGGTTCTGTGTTAACAGAAACCAAAACTCCGCAGTTTCAGAACTACACTTCTCACTACAAGAAGGCTTTAGCTACAAGCAAATCAATTTTTCTTCAGGAACAAAGTAAAATACTAGCAACATTTAACAGGACCTGGTGATCAAACT
The DNA here is from genome assembly GCA_947846985.1 of Fratercula arctica. Lineage (NCBI taxonomy): Eukaryota > Metazoa > Chordata > Aves > Charadriiformes > Alcidae > Fratercula > Fratercula arctica. Next base: position 49,008,009 of record CANTUZ010000005.1, on the reverse strand, counting down.
CTGTGCAAAGGCTGCTATTTCATGGCCCATCACAATCTTTTATCTCTTTCCACTGCTGAACAGTAGGGCATGTTAGTTCTGACATACACTGGACTGCACAACTCTGAAGAAATGGTTTAATGGGCCCAACAACTGCCTTTCCTGTTAAGAACAGAGGGTACCTTAAAGTGGGCCATGAAGGAGAATAGAAAGATTTTAATGGCTGAGAATTTGTCCAGTAGGTAATACAGCCCCTGTGATTTCAGCTGCTGTGCGGGAGAGGTTACAGCAAGAGGCATTTCAATTCCCAGAAGGAAGAAAGCACTTCTGGTTATATTACCAAGACAAATAGTGCAGTGAAATCAGTTCTGAGAGACAAGAATTGGTCCCGAAAGATTGACTGAGTAAATTTTCAATACAATTCAATTCATATGCTCCTTTGGTACTTTCTATTTTTTCCTCATAGGCAGCTGGCAGGCAGTGCAGAATGTGGCAAGCTTTTTTATATGATTGATGGTTTAGACTCTTCAATTAAAAGCATGTTCACAGGTTTCAGCAAATCTCTGTGATGAGGGAGAAGGAAAAGCTCCGTGTGTGTAAAGTAGAAAGTCCTATTTTGCGTGTCTATTAGCACCTTTGCTCCTGTTTTAATTCTGTCATCATTTGACCAAGGGGATAAGGCACCAGAGCACGTTGCTGTTGGCTGGAATTGTGATACACAGCTCCTCTCCAGCACAGAGTCTACACCACCCTGCCAAGGACATGGGGAAATCGAGCGTGAGCTGGGAGTTTTGCCATTGCTGGTTGAGATTGGGTGCCATTGTCACACAAGGATAGAACATGCTGTTGTTCTTGATGCCTTTTGTCACCCATCTTATCGTTCTCTAAGGGCCTGGCTAGAGAGGGATAAACTCTGGGAAGTTGTGTGTCACTACGAGCCTGAACATTTTAAAAAAAGTGAAAAAAAGAAAGCGATTATTTCTGCTCTGGGATTCTGCCCCTCTAGTCTGCTCTCATGAGACCCCACCTGGAATCCTGTGTCCAGCTCTGGAGCCCCCAACATAAGAAGGACACGGACCTGTTGGAGTGGGTCCAGAGAAGGGCCGTGAAGATGATCAGAGGGCTGGAGCACCTTTCCTGTGAAGACAGGCTGAGAGATTCGGGGTTTCTCAGTCTGGAGGAGAGAAGGGTACACCTTATAGCAGCTTTCCAGTATTTGAAGGGCACCTACAAAAAAGCTGGAGAGGGACTTTTTACAAGGGCATGTAGTGATAGGATGAGGGGTAATGGCTTCAAACTGGAAGAGGGCAGATTTAGATTAGATGTTAGGAAGAAATTTTTTACTATGAGTGTGGTGAGGGACTGGAATAGGTTGCCCAGGGAAGTTGTGATGCCCCATCCCTGGAAGTGTTCAAGGCCAGGCTGGATGGGGCTTTGGGCAACCTGGTCTAGTGGGAGGTGCCCCTGCCTATGGCAGGGGGCTTGGAACTAGATGATCTTTAAGGTCTCCTCCAACCCAAACCATTCTATGATTCTATGATTTTATGATTATCATCCAGTTCCCATTTTCTCCTTGAGACCACTGGAAATGCCCACTGCTGGTGTACCTCCTCTTCCAAGCTGAGGAATGCACCACTTTGGTTTGGCAGATCTGGGGTCACAACCCACTCCCAATGTCCCTGCTGCTGGGGCTGCACGTGTGGGCTAAGCAGATACTGCCGGGCTGCTTCGGAGCGCTGGGACATCACGCACATGCTGCTTTGTTTTTACAGACTTTCTAATACGCGCTGAGACCAGACACCTTGGATTACTGTGCTGCTAAAGGGAGCCTGGCTCCTGACAGTAGGTTTGAAAAGGACGTTTCACCTGTTTTTGCTGAATGAAAATAAATCATTGAGGACAACATGCAGTGAATATTCAGATTCCCTGCAATTCTTAAGAGAACTAAACTTGCATAACCTATAAATGGTAGCCTGTAACATGTCCCTAGCAAATTTTTATTATGGGATTCAGTGTCCTTGGTACTTGGCTATTTCTTTTTCTCTCTCAGAAATGAGATTTTGATTGATTCATTTTACAAATGGACTTTTATTATGGTCATGATTGCTGAGAGTGATCATAAGCAAGTTTTTTCTTTTGTTTTCACTAATATATTGCAAATAAGACTAAGGAGCATCTTATTGAATGGCCAATATCTTCACTGCCTAAACAGTCCTGGGATGAAAAATGCCTGCTGTCTGCTGGCTGCGAGAAAAGCAGACTTTTGTAACCACGTTGCTATTAGCTGTATTCCGAGATGGGAATTCACTGACAGTTATTTGCAAGGTACCGAAACAACATTGTAAACTGGCTTGGCTCCAGCTGTACTTTGGAAGGAGTGCATAAACAGTGTATATCATTCAAACCTGCCACATTTCCAAGATGTGCTTTTGTTGTAAATTTGGGATACAAAGCCATGTTAATGCATCTATATGGCTTCGGGACTCCAGGTGTTGTTACTTCAGTTAGCTGTCATGTTCTGTTAATCTAAGGGATGTTCCTACAAAACTGCATCTCACTAGCTAAATCTGAGTTATCCTCTGGAGGTGCCTCTTTCTTTCCCTTGATTATAGATACTTGAGTATATCTTGATCCCCAGTGGAAGTACCTGACTTAAACATCTCAGACTAGATGTAATGAAGAGGGTTGCATGCATCCCCACTGAGAGCCATGGAAATTGATGCAATCCTGCTATGGTCAGAGAGATTAAGACTGTGCAATTTTTAGCAAGTGGGCAGCTTTTAGCTGAAGTGGGCAGCATACATCGGGCTGGATCCACAATTTGGGATGCTGAAAATATTCCCATTGGCACAAACATTATCTCTGGTTCAGAGGTGGCTTGGCCCCCCTGTATTCACTTCAAATATATTTAGAGAACAAATCAGGTGAGCAGCCCTTTGTATGGACTTCTGTGGTATGAGGCAGGAAGGTGTTTTAATCAACAGAGGCTATCACGGAGTATAAGCCACATTGTTGTATCATCTCCACTAGCCCTTGCAGTTTGATGGATTGCTTCTCAGAAGGGTTTCTCATGGCCATAGGCTGTGTTCCGGGGTGATAAGCCTGGCCTTTCCCTCTTCTGTTGTCTGCACTGACTTAGGTCTGAAATGTACATGCCCAAACCTTACTCAAGTTTCCCTTTATGGCAGCAAAGATAAAACCTGAGACATGCAGCAAGGACGTAGCATTAAATTATTTTGACAGAGCTAAGATTACTTACCCAGAATGTCAGTCAGGAGAAAGCAAGAAGACAGCATGAGAAGTACACTGATAAGGCAGCCAAGACTGGAGTTCAGCGAAGCATCTTTTGAGGTGGAAATGCAGCAGCCTGGGCACAGAGCTTTTTAGAAGAGGGAAACCTGGTAGCATCTGCAATACTATGCCTTGAATCCTGCAAGACTCTGAGAGCACCTGCCCTTTGAATGTCTATGGCTGTTGAAGATAAGCAGGACATGAGCAATGGTAATTAGCATCTCCCTATCTTTTGTATGCAGTCACACAGTTCCCAGTACCATGGTACATACACCTTAAAACATTACTGTTTAAGAATGACTAAATCAATTTCTATCTGAATTTCCATCCATTTGTTATAAATATTCATGTATTTAGTTTCACAACACAGCTATATTTCTATGTTGTGAACAAGGAGCGTTTCAGGAGATGCAATTTTATGCCTGCAGTTTAGATCACATAGATGTCTGACTCCCTTATTGCTCCTTCAAAACAGGGATTTAAGCACCTGAATGACCTAGGCTGATGCAAGCACGAAGTATTACTCCTCTGAAGGGACAGGCTAATGCCCCAAAATCTCACCCTAAGTGATGGTCCACATCAACTCAGAAACATATGCAGTGTGGAAAAGGGGGCTTGCATGATCTTAACTTCTTGTGCCATTTCTTAGCCAAAAGATGATCTTTTCTGTGTATTGTTGTTCCAGTATAAACTACGAGACTGTATCTTACTTTTTTTAAATGGAAATAAGTCTTAAAAGCGTGTAGTGAAGTAGCAAGTGAAAAAGTTCCACTTAGTATGTATGGTTTAAGCTCTACCTGCATAACTTCATTAAATCTTTTCAAAAAAAGGGGACGTGGGACAGATATCAGGGGTTTTATGCAAACAACCTCGCCAAGCGGAGGGTCCTTACTACAGCCTGTGAAATTATTAGCTGCTCACAACACTCATCATAACTCTGGGCACAGCATCATAGCCAGCCATGGCTTCTGACTGTTCACTTGCAAAATCTACGTCATGCCTTCAGTACCTTGGTGATCAGTAGTTTCTTTGCCCTTCCCTGGATGGATGAAGGTGTGGAACTAAAGGGCTATGAATGTTTTTCACCTGTTCTTAAAGTTAGAATTCTCATTCATAGCATTGCCACTAGAATAATTGCTTATTAGCTTTGTCATTAATTCTAGTTCTTTTTAATGCATTAGCATAGAAACTCAAAGAACCAAGGGAACAGAAACATTGGAAGCTACTTCTCACACATGAGTGAAATAATAAAACACTATGAACTGAAAGAGGAACATGAGCTTAAAAGAACAAATTGCATCTGGAAATTTTATTTATGTATCAAAACTAATTATTGCAAGTTCCACCTCGATAACACTTGAGGATTTCATTACAAAATCTAATTGGACTTATATGTGCTGTAAAAGTTTTTTATCTTTTAATTGGGAGCAGAAATCAAAGCAATGAGAATGAGAGACAAACTTGGTATTTGTTCCATAAACTCATCTGGCTTCATTTGCGTTTACATGGTTCTTTGGAGCTACTCACAGCACAGGCTTGTATTAGCATGCCAAAAAGAGAATCTGCTCCTGGTCCTTCAGTTCAGTGCTTCAGAAATTCGTCATTCAGCCAGTCAGATCTTAATTACCAGAGGATGCTACTTCAAGTCAGTCCTGAGTATCCTGCCCCTCCTCAAGCTTCTCTGGAACACGTTTGGAAAAAAGAAAAGTAGCAGCTGTTGTGCCATTTTACTGCACTGTCCATGATGGAGCTGCAAGCCTATTTTTCCAAGGATGAGTGAGTCCTTGAAATAGCTCATCTGGATTAAGTTCGCAGGTCTGGACCACAACCCTTTTAAACTTCACACAACCTGGCAGCATGAATATTTTTGGTTGATTCTGCCTGAAACGTAGCCAGGCTGAAACAGCTCCTTCAGAGCCCACGGATGTTAGGAATGAGAGTGACTGCATTCTGTCCGCACTGCCCAGTGCTCTTTTGTGCATTGACCCCCACTAATGCCCACACAGCAGGCACCAAACCAGAAGCACTATAGACGTTCTGTCTAACTGCCCTGAGTTAAAAATTAAAGATATGTAAAAATATACAAAAATGAAAAGCCTGTAAGAACTCCGTCCCCACCACCACTTTTCACAGTACCATACAACAGTCACTGGAGCTGAAACCACTATGAATGAGGGTAAGTGAACTACGTCTTGAACTGGTGTGGAGACACTTCTAGAGTCAGTGATGAGGAGATGGATTCCTCCAGTTCAGTGAATCAGTAATAGCTGAATTCATTAATACTGAGGTAGCAGTAGCAGCAACAGGGGGATATAACCCACCAACACCTTGGGACTGTGATGTGCAAAAGCTGGATAGATGCTTGTGCTACTGACACACAGCACAGCAAGACAAACAGTGGGTAGAGGTGGCCTACATGGAGGTGGAGATGGTAACTGCTCCAAGGTTGGAGGTAGTAATGAAATGGGGGCTTTAGGGCCCCAGTGGTCAGACCAGCAAGAGACCGCAGGTTGGTGACACCAAAAAGTCAGGCAGCATTCCTCCTCTGAGCTCAAGGTGAACTGGCCTGGGTGCATCCCTGTACCTTATGTTATAATATCTGATATCAAGCTGTAAGTGGACACAGCAGCAAGAAGGGGAAAAGTGGTATAAAAAGGCCTTTGAATGTTGAGCATTTATGCTGGCAAGTTGGGAGGCTGAACAAACAACAGCTCCCAAAGAGACTGAAGGGGTTTTGTTGTACTTATCATTCACATATTCTTTACTTGATTTGTTGTATTTTACCAAAGATTAGCTGTGTCCTTTCTTCCTTTCTGCTTTTATTTTATAGGAAAACTCAATGTTTATGAAGGAAGTATTGCCTGTCAAAGTTCTCATTGGGAGGTATTTAATCTTCCCAATTTTCTGTTTGAGCTGTGTATCAGATCTTTAAGAAGCCTACACTGGTACTAGCGACCCAGCCTGGGAGAAAAGTTAGAAGTGTCAGAAGTGACACCTCCCAGCCTCTCCATTTGCAACTGTGAAAGTTGCCAGTCCACCTTTCTGGTTCTCCAGCAAAAACAGGGTAGATTTTTTCTAAATTTGCAAATACAAATAACTGGCAAGCTGCATTCACACCACAGACGGAAGCAGAGAGCATGCAGGAACATTTTTTTCAGAGTCTGTTGATCTCTTTGCTGTCACCTTGCTCTGTCACCTTGCAGTGCTTCACTTTGCCAGGTAGAAAAAGGAGACCACAACATTTACATACAGATTTCCAGAGGGCAGAAGACCAAACTGTCGTTGTTCAGTTGCTTTGTGAACCTTCAGACAAAAGTGACTCAGGAAAGACAAAATGTGATGCTGACCCCCATGGCACCATTATTTTCTCTCTGTATGTTCCTGGGATATGTCCTCCACTGAAGAAACATTTTGCTTCCCATGGTGTTTGGGTATAAAATGAGTATAAAATAGGAAGTCTTTCAGGAAGCTGCTTTATTTCTTTTTCTCCAGTTAATTCTAACTCTCACCCTCTCCTTGAAATGGCCCAAGGGCTTCAATAGTAGATCCTTCCCTTTCTTTTCCAGATATTAATTAAAGAGCTCAATCTTCAATGCATTTATTATAATAAAATAGCCATGCAGTGTAAAGCAATCTAATTTTCCCTGCTCCACAGAGGCCAACAAAATGCTCACTTTGGGGCCTTAATATAATGAAAGACCTGAAGAGTTATTTAGAACCATGCTGAAGATTCACGTGTTTGAGTGGGTCACGGGTGCTTTATTACACCCTTCTCATTACAAAAAAATGCTTATTCTGTGATGAGTTTCAGGGTGACAGGAAGCAGGCACAGCGTGCTTTATAAAAGCACTTGTAAGAGAAGCCAACATTTCATAGAAAGTACGTGCAGTCCTGTCTCTAAATTTTTAACTTCTCCCAACGAAACAGCTGCAGAGCTGGTTGTGGCCCGTGATACAGATGGGCTACATAGCAGCACATTTCTTCCTGAATCAAGCAGTAGTGCACTGTACCAGGCCATATAAAGGGACAGATGGGAGGAAAGGCTACAGCTTCTTTCTCACAGTTAGTAAGCCCCAGTGGCAATGCTGGGAAGTAAATTTTGCTCTTACCTGGTATTTTTTCTATCTGAGAAAATGAGGATTTTTGAGATATGATCACCCTCACTCAGCATTAGATATTCCACATGACAAAAGCTGTTTGAAATGTCTCACCTGCAGTTTGTACATTACCAGATACAAAAACCACAATATGTTACCACAATACACAAAACCATAGGAAACCAGACTTCATTAGCTCATTTGCTCTCAGAACTACGTGTCTATTTACAATGGTAATTCTCTTGCAAAGAAGATCTCCATTGCGTGAAAGTTCTCCTGCATTTATAATCCTCTGCCTGGAACATCCTAATCCTCTGTTTGCAGAGGGGTGTCTATACTTTGAAGTGTTAAATCGTTGAAAGAGGACACTTCACAGATCAACAGCGCAAAAATGGCTTTGGAGCTTTGGTGTATCAAAATATATATGGGGGACTGATTTCCCCTGTCTAGGTAATCATTTTACATCTGTGCAAAATGAACTTCAAGCTTTTCCATTCTGATTCAGTTGAGTTCTGACACCCTTTATGGGTTAGTTTAAATGACAGCATAAGCGGCAAGACAACAAAAAATTAAAGTGCTGTGATATGGATATGCCAGCTCAAAATGGATAAAGCAATAATAAAAAAGATTAGCATTGTGGCTTTCATGCCAGCAATCCTAATATAATTTACATGCTCTATAGGAATCACAGAAAAATAGGGATATAGGATTGGCAGGGACTGCCTAGGTCATTGAGTCCAGTCCTCTGCTATCACAGGCAACAATGTCATATAATCCCTTTCATAAATCCTTTGACTTGCCAATGAAATGCAGCAAACACTGGGGAGAACACTGCAGCTGTTCAGAAGAGCACAGAAAAACCCACAGCCTGTTTACAATTAAAAATGCAATTGAAGTTCTACACACTTTTAACAGGGATGAACCAAAAAGTTTGGTTTAGCTCATCTCTGACTCTAAACTTTTCTGACATCCAGATGGGAAAGGGTTACATGCGAATATCTGATGCAAAAGATTCCCATTCCTCTTTCACATATAAAGAGGGACTATAAGAACTGAGATTTGATTTGAGCACCAGCATGGTCAAAAGGTGCCCATGGATCTTGAATAATCAAGACTGGTTGAAAATTCCCCTTTATATATCACTTGAAGTATATTCAAGATGACATTTTACTAGGTTGCCTGTTGGCTCCAGAAGACGCTAAACAAATCCAGAAGAGAGAACAGACCAGCTTAATTCCTGTTTTGCATGGGATATCAGAGGCATTCATCTATGACATGGAGAGTTCTGAGAAAACCACAGGTGTTTCCCAGAAACTTGAAAGTCTCTGTTCTATTTGCGATTCGGACATTTAATTTTGTCTTGCTCCTTTACGAGTTACCTATAAATAACCCACTGCTAGTTGAGTTGGCTGCCAGAAGGGCCAAATTCAATGGCAACAGAAAGGGATTAGCTGGAATGGCTCGCTGGGACTGATAAGACTAATGAGGAAACAATCTGTATTGTATACTTCTATAGAGTGCATGTTAAGCAGTTTAACCTTTTTCTGTTTCCTTCCCAGCGTCTGAGATTTCTGTCTGTATCTTAATAGGGGAAGCACAGGTCTCTCTTTCAGAGCTCTTCGTGCTCCAGACTGTATTATTAGCCAAACTATAAGCAGTAAATAATCAAGACATTTGAACCCATGCCAGAAGCAGAAGACTGGACTGCTTCCTAAGCTAAAGAGGGCTGCTCCCTACTTGCTCCCTACAGGAGGCGATTCTCAGTGCCGCACTGACCAACTGAGGAAGAGATCCACAGCTGCAAAGGATCTTCTCATCAAGCTTGTTCGTCTGGACCAAGAAATGGCTGTTTTAGTCAGCACTAGGTAAAAGCTGAGAAGGTGTTTCAGTGGCTCCCTGTTGTCACAAACTCAGAGTGGTAAAGGAAAAAGTTTAGCCAGTTTACAAACTTTGCCACAAACTTTACTCTTTACACAAACTAGTCACTGCTTCACACGTTTTGAAAAAGACGAAGTGGGAATTGAGGCCAAGACACCTGTGCCTCTCCCAAACTGTCGTGAGATAACGTGATGCCTGTAACATTGTTCTAACGTGAATATTGCACTTTTGCTGTGTATTATACTCTGTTTTCCATAGCAAGTGTAAGATTGTATTGTAATTGCAGATTTTCGTTATGAAATGATATAATTATACTAGAGACCCAGTTGCTTGAGATTCTCTAAAGAATGTAGAGACAAAAGAGGCATTACATCAAGGAGCTGATGCTCATTTGGAATATATTACAGATGAGATGCTGGGGAGAGAGGAAAATGGCCAGTTTATAGAGTTTATAGAGTTCTGTCAAAGATGTTAAAGATAACAAGAGAGTGTACATAATGAGCTCCTCTGGCCTCTGAGCTTTGGAAAAGAGATGAGAGAAACAAAGAAAGAATGTGAGAAGTAAATTAAGAGTTAAAGCACTGGCAGAAAATGATAAGTGAACAACTTCTAGCCTGGTTTCAGCAGCTTTTACAGAGCAGATATGCCAAGGAAAATTATGGAACTGAAAATCTAGGGGAATAAAAGAAGTAAGAAGAGTGAAGTTTAGTGCTAAATTTATCTGGAGTGTTCCAGTAATGGCTTGACTTACCAGGAAATTCCTCTTATACTTACTTTGCTCAAAATACAGTGTTGGCATTTCTCTGTATGTGTATGACAATAATTTCTTGATATTTATACTCAGCAGACTAACCTTTCTGCAACATTCCTGTCTACTTCTGAAACTTAAATTTTAGTGTTTTTTCTCATAGGAATGAACTGACCTATAGATAGGTAACTGTTCCCTTGCATGTTTCCATGGCCCACACAAAATTAACCCAAACCAGTCATGCACAGAGAGCATATGCTTTTAAGGGAGCTCAAGAAATTTAGAGGTGAAAAGCACACAGGCAAGTAAGTCTCAAGAAAAACAGCCTGTGTTTTGTCAAACTGACTGCAGAAAGAATACCTGAGTGCAAATGCACATGGCAAACTTAGGAAAAGCTTTGTCAGCAGGTAAACTTATTAAATACTCGCATTTCTTTAAGAAATCCTTAAAATACGTCTTGGCAAGAGGTGGCAAGGCTGATATTTCCTGAGATTAAAGGCAGGGAAGGGAAAATTTCTAACAAGAGCAACAACAAGTAACAAACCAAAACAAGGTGAGAAAGGAAAGAGAAAATGAGATAAGGCAAGGAGGTCTTCTAAAGGAGGTCCAAGCCCAAGAAGCATAAGTAAGCAAACCAAAGCAGGGAGAAAAGGACCAGGTACATTCACCCTTATTCATAATACTAGGAAAATTGCTCAATGCTGCCACATGTTGGAGAACAGAGAGAATAAAAGAATAAGGGGTAAAGGAAACTAACTAATTATGATCTACTTCATGCCTCTCCTAGTAGCTATAACTGCAGCAGCAGCTAACTTGCTTCTCTTCCTCTGTCGGGACAGAGGAATACCAATGATAAAATGCACTCTGGTAGTGAATGGTCCCCAGTACCTTTCCTGCAGACTAGCACTGTCTATCCATGGAAAAAACACCTCCCACATCAGTTATACCAAAGACACACTGTGCTGTTCTGGAGGGAATGAGGCGTCACTCTGGTCTCTGGCCATCAGCTTCCCTGTTCAGTGCACTGGTTGATACTAATAGGAATGGACCGAGGAGAGAAAGGACTTGTTTCTTTCCCAACTTCCAGCCGGTGCAGCAATGCTCACCTGGGTACATGACACATAAGTGCAGTCTGATGGTCGTTGTCTCAAGTCTACCTCCTGCTGGGCAGAGTTCATTTCTATCTGAAGTACAAGAGCAGAGCATATTGCAACTGTGGAAATGTCACCAAATTACAGCAAGGTGAGCATTTGCAAGGGAAAAAAGGCAGGCTAGCCAGCAAGCCTTTTCAAAGCATGTTAACAAATCCAGCTTATCTCACATGCCAGCTCTCCCCCGCCCCATTCTCATTCCCACTGAATAGACACTAATTGAAAATTATGTTTTCAATGTGAAGCCTTTTTCTAATTTGGTCTTGTTTAGAAGCATTTAAGGATCCTATGGTTTGTTGTATTTCAAAGTGATTTGCATGAACTCCCTGGGGAAGCCAACAAAGGGCACTGTCAACATTTTGCTGGCAGACAGCAAGGGTTTCTACTCAGCACAGAATATTCATGTGCTCCAAGGAGCACAGATTCTTGGGGTAGAGGAGACAGCTGCAGAGCTCCAGTGCAAAACATCTAGGAAAATGCTGTAATATCTGTTCCTTTCCAGGGTTTTTTACAGTCCTTTGGCAATCCTAACTTCCCTGGTAGGCACAGGAGAGCTCTATTGAGTATTTAAATAATTAAAAAATATTTTTAATGGAAAAGGTAGAATTGCCAATGCAGTATAGTTAGTTAGATGTGCTCACAAAGATGCTTTCCAGGCTTTAAGTCACATGTATGCATGACATTGCATACTCTAAAATCTTTTCATGGAATTCTGTATGCTTCCACACATTTATGACGCGTGGGTATACAAAGTAGAAAACATTTTGCAATTTACCCAACAATATATGTAATCATGTACCCAGGCTTGCATTACACACGTGCCTATATATATGGCACATGCATGACACCAGACATTTTGTATATACACATATGTGTGCATTACATTATACATGAGTGTCTTTGCAGACCATACAAGGCACAGGAACAGCCTGCACCTTACAACATGTACCTACAGGATCTGCACGCAGCCAGCCGTGCCAATAAAGTTCAGATTGCTTATAACTGTGTGCATTAACAAAACCTGCGTGGTTTACTACATCTTCCAATCTGTATGTACACAATACATGCCTGTACATTCATTTACTTAATACGGTATAGTATTGAGGAGAAAAACATTAAGGAGTACAGGGAAGACTTCAGAAGAAAATTCATTAAGCACAAAGACCAGTTCCTATTTTTATGAGTTTTTCAGGTTAGTGTAAGACCTGATCTACATACAAAAGTTTAGCTGGCACAGCTAGGTTAAGAACATAACAAACTGACTACCCTATTAATTGACATCCCCATGACAACAAAAGTCTTAGAGCTATGCCAGAAAAAAAACTCTTTGGCAGTCTAATTTCTCTAGTTCAAGAAACAGGAAAAGCTAAAAGAATATTTTGCTTCTTTTTTAGTGTAGCTGGAGATAGAAATTACCATCAAACTTTTTCCACTGATAAAGGCCTAAATCTATTTAGGATGATTTTTCTCAGTAGAGTGGCTCAGAGTGTTAGAGGGTTATTATTTAATTCAAATCTAGCCAAGTTCCAAGGAAAGAAAGGGATCGCATACTCAGAGATCCTATTTCGAACTATGATTTGGGGCACAGTAAGTGCTGCAGACTGTGGTTTCTCTTGCCAGGTTTACGCAGCCTGATACAGCCCACAGTATTTCATCCAAGTGGCAAGGACCTTTTATTATTAAGTGCTACTTTGATCATATATTCCAAGTATTCCAGGTATTCCACCCCCACTGATGGGATTTTTCTGAAGTGCCTCTGGAGAACATTGTCAAAACCAGCTAAAACCAAAACCCCCAGATCTTCATGGTTCTTCTCTCTCTTTTGTCACCGTCTAGCTCCTTCTGCATAGCCGGTGTCATTTTCACACTCTTCTCAGCCAACATAGATGAAAACACTGCTCCGTGCCATCGCAAATGCCACTGCAGATAAACAGAAGCTGTGGAGAAGTTTTCACAGCTTGTTGCCATGTGGCTTTAGCACTGCCAATCTGCCGCTGTGCTGTGGAGCCGCTCTCACACAGTTTTGGAAGCGGTGGCAACAGCTGTCTCACCAGCAGCAGCCTCAGGAGCCCTGGAAGGCACAGGACGCCAGGATGCTCAGTGTGGGAGCTGGGTCAGCATCCATGGCTGAAATGCTGGTTCTGAATTTATGAAGCAAGAGGCAAGTGGTGGAGAGGGTCCTGGGACAACCATCAGCATCTGCTGAGTTTCCAGGTAAGACAGACCAAATTTTTGGATGTTTGGGCAGGGTTCAGCTCAAAGTCACTGCTGCCTGCCCAAGCACCAGAGCTTCTGTGGGTAAGCGTGCCGTCCTTGTTTGCCCCGGCTCAGTGTGGTGCAGACAGATTGGACTTCTGTGCTGGAGGTGGGCAGTGGCATTAAAAAGGCAGTATCAACAGGTGTTCAGAGCTTGTTGAGGGCTTTGTATACGCATGGTTGGGCACCTGAAAAAAGAAATGTTGGATATCTATTCTCTGTTTCTCCTGCACAAGGTGTCAGAGGCTGTTAGTAGAAATGGGTCCCATTGCCTGGGGCTGCAATACCTGGATGAGCACAGTAGCAGACTTACTGATATGAATGCAAATGGTCTAGAAACAGTCCTGACTCTGATAATGCCAGGGACTCTCAAACTCATATTCAACAGAACTGCTGATTTGTTCCTATCACCATAAAAGACATTAATGTTGTTGATATTCTCCCTGTAATCCTGGAGAGACTTCTCACACTTTATGTGTGATTAAATCTTTTACTTGATAACATGCATGCTAGAAAGAAGTTGTTTAATTATTTGTAGCTAAAGAATAACATTACAAAGCAACCGAGTGTCAAAAGGGGAAATGTTGCTGCCTCGTAGTAAATGAAAATGCTGTGGAGCACGTGTGGCTGTGTTGCTTTCCTTCTGTAATATTCCATGAATATTGCTATGAATTTCAAGACTTCAACAAGATATTGAGAGCGAATACTTCATGGATGGTAGCATAAATATTTTATGTAGTTATTTGAAATATTTCACAAAACATTAGATGAGTATTTTGTACGGTCTGATTTGTGTGACTCCAGAGTTACATCCTATTCAAGTTGTGGAAATACTTCCTTGGAATGGCAGGGAATATTTCATGAAATATGCCATGAATATTCATATGAAATTGCATTAAAAGTTTCACGTCCAGCCATACTCCAATGTTTGGAAAGTATGTTTTATGGAACTTTCCTTTTGAAAGTTTCCTAAAAATACCACTACCACTTTTCAATTTTGCTCATGTTTAATTCAAAACATTTTTGAAAACAGTAACTTTCTTTTTTAATGGTTGTGTAGAAGTGAAAGGGGTTTTTGACAAATATGAAAAGCAAACCCAATCATTCCTTTAGTGACACAGGCTAGAATGACAGGACAGAAAATCCCATCGCGAATCATAGTAGTTATTGGCACTGATGTATAATCACGTGAATAGCAGCGATTAAAAGAAAGACAAGTACAGAAAGGGGTTCCCTCCTTGGCAGTCACACGGGAGCTCGTACTTCAGCATTGCAAGCACACTACCCCTTAATCTCTGTCCCTTGTACCTGGGTGACCAAGACCTCTTCCTTGTCGCTATGCCAGTCAGTCCTTGAGCTCCCGGTGTTTCATTGCCCTTCCAGCGGGTTTCCTATAAACTGTTGCAATTTCCATATCCTTACTCTTCAACCTCCCCTTGACCATTTCATTACAACTTTCTAAATATCCTCCTCCCAGTCTGCCTTCCAAGGGCCTCTGAACCTCCTCCTTGCCCAGAGTCTAGAAACTGGCTGAAAGTAAACAGTGGGTGCTGTTGGGCTACTGCCTGGAGTCAGAATTCAGAGATGAAACCCGCCTGAGTGAGCCCAGAGAAGCAGCACGCTCAAGTTTAAATGTCCCAGGAGGCAGGAGGGATCATGGCATGGCAACTCGATGACAACCATGCTAGTAGAGAGGCACAATGCATCTGAAGTTCAGCCTGTAGAAAATTAACATACCAATCATTTTATATCTTTTAAAAAGGAAAATGGCATACTCATTATCTGTACTATTAATGTGCTCTAATCAGCTTTTCAACAAAAGTAGAATAAACTCAGTATAGACCCTTCCATATAAATGCTCTGTCCCCCTTCCATAAATGCTTTGACCGCAACAATTTGTAGATACTACACCAATTTTTAAGCCTTTTTTGCCAAATATGATATTTCACAGTCACATTTTTCTACCCTTCAAGGTCTTTCCTCTCTATCACTGCTGCATGAATATTCCACACGAACAAGAGAATCAAAATGACTCTGGCAAGGGCTGAGTTTTCAATCTTTATACAACCTTGCCTGTGTGGAAAGACACACAACATTCTGGGCTCCAAATAATAGTGCCAATTAACTACAGTTAACATGCAAGGCATAAATGCTTTGTCAGGGCTATGGCAGCTTCTGAACTACGGAACAGAGTGACCATTACTAACAGGCTCACAAGTCATTTAAAAGGACACTCTAAAATTTCTACGCACCGTAGCAGGGTAAACAATATCACAGAATCACATGGAATCACAGAATGATAGGGCTGGAAGGGACCTCTGGAGATCATCTAGTCCAACGCCCCTGCCAGAGCAGGGTCACTTGGAGCAGGCTGGACAGGAACGCGTCCAGGCAGGTTTTGAATGTCTCCAGAGACAGAGATTCCACCACCTCTCTGGGCAGCCTGTTCCAGTGCTCTGTCACCCTCAAAGTAAAGAAGTTCCTCCTCATGTTGAGATGGAACTTCCTATGTTCAAGTTTGTGCCCATTACCTCTTGTCCTGTCACTGGGCACCACTAATGGGCTGTAATTTCCTGTTACTGCCCAATTCAAGATACGAGCTTAAACCAAGCTGTTGAAAGCAAACCCTCTCAAACTCTGAGATGTCTGAAAATATAAGAAATCAATTTCACTGTGGATGCTTATAAGGAATCAACAGAAATATGGCTGGGAGATTTTTTCTTTAGATATTCCAAACAGCCTGGTAGGGTCCTGTCATAATAGCTATTTCTACCCCCAAATATGATGGGTACAATCAGACTGCTATTACACATACAAAGGTAGAAACCTGGGGGAAAAAAGAAAAAAAAAATTAAAGAAAATAAAAAACAACTTTATTTCTCCAATCTCATTTTCCAGCTGAATTTGGAGATGTTACTTGGAAGAGCCTAGGTGTAACCTTTTTTTTTCAGACAGCAATGCAACGCAGTTCCCAATACTGCACCGAAATCATTTAATAACGGCTCAACATTGTTCTGTTTATGGGAGCAGACACCACTTGATGAGACACGCTCCCCTCTCTGCAGAGCGGGAACCTGGCAGCGGCGACGGCAGCCGCGGCGGGAGCGCCCGGCCGCATCCGCGGGGGCAGAGCGCCGCCTGCTGCCGCTAAGGCTGCGGGCCTGGGCTAGGGGGCCTGGGCTGCGGGGCCTGCACTGCGGGCCTGGACAGAGGGCCTGGGATAAGGGGCCTGGGCTGCGGGTGCTGCGCTGTGGGGGCCTGGGGTGCGGGTGCTAGACTGCGGGGCCTGGGCTGCAGGACTGAGCTGTGGGGCCTGGGATGTGGGCCTGGGCTGCGGAGCCTTGGGTGAGGGTCCTGGGCTGCTGGGCCTGGGCTGGGCACCTGTGCCGTGGGGCCTGGGCTGCGGCTGCTACACTGCAGGTCTGGGATGTGGGGCCTGCACTGCAGGCCTGGGCAGGGGGGCCTTGGCTAAGGGTCCTGGGCTGTGGGGCCTGCACAGCAGGGCCTGCACAGCGGGGCCTGCGCTGTGGGTGCTGTGCTGTGGGGCCTGGGCTGCGGGCCCCAGGATGCAGGGCCTGGAAGGCAGACCTGCACTGTGGGGCCTTGTCTAAGGGTCCTGGGCTGCTGGGCCTGGGCTAGGGCGGCTGTACCGTGGGGCCTGGGCTGCGGGTGCTACGCTGCAGGTCTGGGATGCGGGGCCTGCACTGCGGGCTTGGGCAGGGGGGCCTTGGCTAAGGGTCCTGGGCTGGGGCGCCTGCGCTGTGGGGCCTGGGCTGCGAGTCTGGGATGGGGGGCCTGGGCTGCAGAGCCTTGGCTAAGGGTCCTGGGCTGCTGGGCCTGAGCTGGGGCGCCTGGGCTGTGGGTGCTACGCTGTGGGCCTGGGATGCAGGGCCTGCGCTGTGGGGCCTGGGATGCAGGTGCTACGCGGTGGGGCCTGGACTGTGGGTCTGGACTGCGGGTCCTGGGCTGCCAGGCCTGGTCTGCAGGGCCAGGGCTGCTCGTCCTCGCAGCAGGCTCAGGAGCTGCCGTTCCTATGGGAAAAATAAGTGGGCAGTCTTGCCGGGGAGAAATTTTGAAAGAAAATCAGATTACGCTAGAAGGAATCTTGGGGAAATCTGTGCATGGCTAAGACAGCAGTTAGACACTTCTAACCATACCTTTAATGTGGGCCAATAAAAGGCTTTAAAAGGTTTTACATCTCTGAACATTTTTATGCATTCACTGCGTTCCCTCATGGAACACCTTTTCTTGAGAAACACTAAGAATTTAAGATGGATGGGGGATAATTGCTGTATCCTATCATTTGTAAAACTGAGCTCTATTAGTGATTCAAGGCCAATTCTACAGAGTGAGAAACAGAAAATTAGAAGAATTCAGGACTGATTGCTCACCTGGTATAAACTGACAAATGGACTCAATTTCAGACACTTTAATAACCACTGGGGATCTCGTCCACAGAAACCTTCCAGGTTCGGTACCTGCGGATTCATGTGATTAAACCACTGTTCCAAAGCGAAACTTTGATTAAACATGCTTTGTCCTTCTGTCATGGTCGTAACAGAAGTCTGTTATTGCCCCTGTCTGTGGCTTTGTCTGAAGTCTGTCGACCAGAGACCAGGGCAGTTGTGGGACCAGAATAATTTTTTCCTCTGAGGAGAAAAGCAAATTTTAATGATTTCATGAGTAAACTATTTTTGCTGTGGAGAATCTGCTGAAAATTGTGCGGGGATCTGCAATGAAACCTGGATTAGTGGGTAGTGCACAGGAATGGAAGTCAAATTTATAATGATAAGACTTCGTTATCAAAAGAGTCTGTAACTTATCATAGAGTGCTTATCCACTGGCATGAGGAGACTGAAAAGAAAGGAGAGGGAAATCCTGACTGATGGTCAGATTAATCATGTTCCGTGAAACTAGGAGGCTTGCACTGCAGAGTCTAAAAAACCCATGTTGCCATCCTCAAATGTACATTTCAAGCTTTTGAGTTTCTGAAGATACATTTCCAACTTTAACATATCTCAACTTCAACAGGCCAGGAGATCCCTGACTAACTTTGAAAAATAATTTCAAACCGTGTCTCCTGGACTTGTAACACTGTCAGCTCTTCATTCATGTTCCTTCTGTATTAATGCTAAAGACTAATGGTGACTAATTTTAAACAGGTTCACTATAAAAAATATTTCATATATGAGTAAGGTAAAAACTAGAGACTGGAAAATGGAAATTGCTGTAAGGAGAGTAAAAACAGAGACAAGAATGATGTAAAGCAACAAGGAAACAGGTGAGAGAAAACCAAAAAGACACGGAAGGAGGACAAAGTATTATGATACAGTATCTATTATAATACAATATATATAAATGTGATTAAAATATTACATATACACTTAGATATAACAAATATATATGATGGTATTACAGTATTTTGAAATTGCTTACCATCCCACCCCACCCATTAATCTCCCTGTGGTGCAGCCAGAGGCCAACAGCAGAGTTCCCCTTCCTTTTCCATCACTCTCTGGTACCTCAGACACCTGTTCGGCTCCACCGCCGAGTGCCAGTCCTTCCGGGAAGCCACACGGCCCCTCCACTCCCGCTTTCATTCATGCCTGCTTCTCTCTTTTTTCTCCACTTCTTTTCTCCACAGCTCTCATACAGTAACGTATAAATGCTACATATTTATCTGATTATCAATGTTTGCTATAGAATGTAATCACAGTTTAATAACATGCTGTTGAGGAAACAAGCAAGAAAAGCAGATAACGAGGCACCTGCATCTATGTAAACATTACTGGGGGTGTAAAAAGCAATTAAATGGGAGGTTCATCTTTCCTCCTTCCTGGCCAAGTTGTAAAAGCTTGCCATGGCAGTGCTGATAAAGGTGATTATAAAGCTTTTTAAAATCTGCATTCAGAGGAGATGCTGCCTGGAAGATGTTGGAGGGCAAGAGATTGATATCTCTTAATATCTGCAGGCTGCCTGAGGAAGCCGCTCCTTCCCAGAAAATGAAAGGTTCAGGTAAGCTAATCGTGCATGTAGCTCTGTGGATGCATTAAAAATATTTTTCTCTCGTGCTAGGTTTTGTTCCCACTGCTAAGATTAGCCAGCATATTCTTTTAAGCAGATTACTTTGGGAAAATGCGGTGGTCGGAAGCACACCAAGGGTCTGGATCTGAGAGCAGCCACGAGCCTCCGCACCCTCAGACCCCCTCAGAGCACACAAGAACCACACAAATCCACCTGGTAATGGCACTGGGACACAATTCAAAGAGGGGGGAGAAAGGTGTGTCACTGCCACATCACTGCCACCGATGTGGTCACTGCTGCCACTCGCTGAAACGCTGCGAGAGCAGAGGAACAAGGGAAGGAAGGGAAATGATTGATGCCGCTGTGCATCCCTCCTGCCTGCGGTCTGCCTGCACAGGCTCTGGGGAGAGACCGGGGCTTCAAACGCCTCCGAAAGCGCCCTTCATCCTGCTGGAAAATATATGAGAGAGAAAAGCCCAGTGTTTTGCTTAGCTTGGCCTCAGGCTGACGTGAGGGGAATCCTCTTTCATCTTAAGTGCCTGTGAAATCAGCAGGATGCTAAAGCATCTTGAGATGAGGGGAAGACATGGCTACAGCCTTTTAACTTTTGCCACAATTTCTATTTAGGTCATTTGAGAATAATCCCGCGTGCGTGCTGCCTCCATTGACATTAATTGCAGACACATCAGTTTCTATACGCTGGAATTAGCGGGCATTTTCCTCTGCAGGAAAAGATGAAAGTCACCAAACCACACAAAACCATCTCCTTACACCAGGAGCTCCGTGTATGACAGGCACTTCCCATATGTTTTTCGTAGGATTTGCATACAAGAGACAAAAAGGGATACAGAAATGGGTAGCTGGGGGAAGCGAGCACTCAGGGAAATAATGAGGAGTGTGAGGAAAAGCCCACGGAAAAAAAAAAAAGGAAGGTTGCATAGGGAAAAGGACATGGCACATCCCTGAGCAAACACACACCTCCCGTATCGCTCCCCTGACAGCAGGGAAAGCCGCTGCGTGCCATGACTCAAGACTGAGAGCCAGGAGGACAAAAACCATCTAATTTTGAAACATTTTTAACAGCAGGCGTTTGTGAGGGTCCGTTATGTTTTGCGCCCCGGTTACAAAAAGCCTGGACACGAGCCCACACGCAGGAGCCGGAACGCTCCTGTTTAGATTGAATTGCCGTTTAATATTATAATATCACCTAAACTCCATTGGTACATAACACATTGGGGGGCCGGGGAGCGTGGTCTCCCTACCCCCGCCTTTACCGCGTCCCGGCAGCTCCACCGCCAGCCGCCTGAGGGCGCTGCGCAGGCGCCAGTAAAGAGCCGCTCTAGGGCTTCCGCGTCGTTGGTGCTGACGGCGGCGGCCTGAGCGGTAACGGCGGCCTGAAAGGCGGCGGCGTCAGTGGCGGTCTTGGTTGCAGCGGCGGCTTCTGCCCCTTCCCCGCCGCACCATGCCCACTGTGGAGGAGCTCTACCGCAACTACGGGATCCTGGCGGACGCCACCGAGACGGCGGGCCAGGTGCGGCGTGGCTGCGGCCTGCGAGGCCTCGCTAGGCCTCGGGCTCGAGTAGCGCCGCTGCGGGGAGTTCTGGGCTGGGAGGGCTGAGGCGGCGGGGGAGGGGGGGGATGTCGGTGGGCAAGCGGGGCGGCGTGCCCCGGCGGACAACCGGCTAGTGTCCGGGGCTGTTCTCAGTGTAGGTTTACTCACGACCCGGGGCGCGGAGGGGGGGGGGAGGGGGCGGGTAGAGATGAGCTTCGCGCCTGCGGTTCTGCAAGGACGGTAGCAGCTCTCGTCAGTTTTGTAGCATCCTCCTTCTTCCGTCCTGTCGGGACAGGAGCTCTCCTTTTAAATGTGGCGTCACGGATACTAACTAGTTGTTAGCTAGAGCAGATTGCTGTTTGCGTGGGGACGGGGAGTTTCGCCTGGCGAATTCAGGCCTTAAAGAAGACATCGGTGGTCATCCTGATCTGATACAGTTCCAGAGAACTTCTAGCAGGTTTTCTTGCTAAAAGGCTTGTTGGAGGAAGGTGAAGTCTTATTATGGTTTGAGAGCTGCTTATAGCCTTTTTTTTTTTTACTTAAAGCAAGAATGGAAGGTCAATCCTCACAGCTAAAGGAGATTTTTGCCTGTAAAATCCTGGCAAGATGTGCCATTTGTTTATACCATTACTGAATTAGTCAC
The DNA here is from genome assembly GCA_947846985.1 of Fratercula arctica. Lineage (NCBI taxonomy): Eukaryota > Metazoa > Chordata > Aves > Charadriiformes > Alcidae > Fratercula > Fratercula arctica. Next base: position 48,986,390 of record CANTUZ010000005.1, on the reverse strand, counting down.
AAAAAGAGGATGGCTTAGTATATTACCAGTACAAAATATTATGGTTAGTTAAAGTTAGTTTTTGAATTGCATGAGACTTTCATGTTGCTACTACATGGCTACCCGAAAAAGTAGCAGATCTTTTTTTTTTTTTTTGGTCATAACATACGTAAGTAGTTGCACATACCTGTCACTGGACTTTAAACGAGATATTACTGTGCAAGGTCATTTGGAAAGTTCTTTAAGAGAACAAATAATATGGTCGTTGTTTAGTTTTTTTAGTTTTTTTTTTATTCAAGTCTGTTCAGTTTGCTTGTGTAATTATGCCCTAGTGAAACAAAGCACCGTTGCAGACAGTCCAACAAAAACATCATCTCAGAGTCAAGCAAAAAATGCAGCTAAAGTGTTGGGCACAATGTGGAGAGATGCAGAATAAAAGAGAGGCTATTACTGTCCCATCTTACAAATACATAGTCCATGATGGCTTTGACTATTGTGAGTTGCTTTTGTAAGATAGGAATGGCCATCTTAGGTAGAACAAACTCCAGCGTAGTTAAGAAGTGCAGCCTGTGAGGGTCAGTATGGAATGATGATTCCTGATACCCTGTCACAGCTTTGCAGATACAGCTGTGGGCTTCCAGAGCCAGAGGTAATGTCTTTGTAATTAGTATATCTTGCTAGATTGTTCTTTAGCGAACTTTTCTGATGCTTTTTTTAACTTACTATATTTCTGGCATGCGAATGTTCTGTGGCAAGATGTTCCATTAATTCATTAACCTTTGTGAAGGCGTTATCTCCTTTGAACTTGTCATTTCATAATCTTATTTGATGTCTCCGATTTTTATATTCTGAAAGCCATGAGTAATTGTTCCTTATTCATCCGCTTTATCTCACTTATTGCTTTATTATCTCTTAACAACCTCATGAACGTGATCTCTGACTACATAGTTGCCCTATCTCAAAAAAAGAAACTTTGAACATGAGAAGAAGAGCAAGGGGATAACCAGAAGTAGGACGCTAAGGGGAGTAATTTAAAAAACCATAAGCATTCAGCTTGTAAAAGAGTGTTTCAGTTGAGAAGGGGGCTCAGGTATGATGAGTCTACCTCATGAGTGGCATGAAAGTGAGAACTTGAAAAAAATTATTAGGAAGCAGGCTTAAAATAAAGAGGAAGACAAACTTTTCTCTATAACACATTGTGAAACTTGTCACAGGACATTATAGGGTATGAATGAGTTCAAGAACTAATCCAGAGAAATTAGTGGATGATTAGTCAATTGACAGTTATTAAAAATAAAGGTCTGGACTGTCTCTCTGGCTTAGGATGTTCCTCTGTTACAGACTGGGAGGAAATGTGCAAAACTAAAGGATCGCACTGCTTCTGCAGTTGCCTGCTTTTCGCTTGAGCATTCAGTGCTGCCAGGTACAGCGTAAAACAAACTTCTGCCTGAACTGTATTTTGCCTGAATGACAGGAGTAGTTAGCATGCAGTAGTACAAATTCATGGAACACAAGCTACTCTATTTCATTGCTGTATGAATGCCTTTTTAATATGTATTAAGTAATTTGTTCTACAAAAAAGTTGTTTTTAACATGCAGTCTGAGAACCTGTGACTATAATAATGGGTATTTCATCGTTCGTTTGTGCTGGCTCATTCCTGCCTCTGCTGTTGAGTGCACTGCGTTGGCACGACTACAGAGGAAACCAGATGGGGATGTGGATCAGCTGAAAAGCAATGATTTTTTTTCCCCCTGGTTATTTTTCTTCCATATCAGTGTCTCAGTCCAGTTCAGAATCTGGCAACATGGAGACCTATCAACAAGGTATAGGGAGTGTTTAAGGAGCATTGGTACTGTGTTAGAATACAGCTTACTTAGAGGGAATTAACGCAGCATACTGCTTTGTAAATTAGTATCTCTGTTTGCTATGGGTGAGCTTCTGTGTGGAGTAGGGGTGGTGATACATGTGGCTCTGGGAAATTTAATGTAAATAAACAAAGTGTCCTATGCTGTTGACGTTGCTGTTCTAAGTAGGATAAGTTGTCTATAAAGCATTCTTTTCACAACCATGAGGAAAATTAATGATAGAAGGTTATGATTTCTGCTAACATCCTAATAATGCAGACTTTTATTTTGCAAGCACATAGCGAACCACAACAAAGACTTTGATTTATTCTAAAGTTTCGGTCCTGTGGGCACAAAATCAGAAATGCCCGTGTGATTCTAGTTCAAGCAGCTAGAGAATGTTCTACTCTGGTGATTAAGTGTTTTAACCGGAGATTTAATTTTTTTTATCTAGTCTATGTTAACAGCTCTTCTAAGAACTATGTTTTATCTCAGATGAAGTTAACCACTTGAATAGATGCCAAAGATGTTTTAGTGCAATATACATTAAAAAAATCATTCATGATCCATTCCAGTGGCACAGTTGTTGGGAGAGGTAACCTCTACTTGAGAGGCAATAAACAATCAGACAGAAGGCAGAAACTCCTTCAAAAACTGCCCAAGTTCATTGAAGGTGATCAAGCATTTCCTTGAGTCTGCATTAATCTAATCACAAGTGCTATGCAAAAGCTGTTAGCCTTAGGGCTGGCAATTTGAACAGACAGAGGAACTAGAATAACAGTAAAAAACAGTCAACAGAGGCAAATTTTACTAAATTGGCATGGTTATATTGGTCTAAGAGATAACTTTATTCTTTTGTTTGAAGCTTGTATAATATAGTTTACTTACATAGCTGAAGTGAATGGGAGAGAAAAAAAGCCTTTCCTTTCCTTGAGAATATCCCAAGATTTTTCTGTTTCTGTATTCTGTTTTTCCCCTTTCAGCATAAGGATGCATACCAGGTGATCTTGGATGGTGTGAAAGGAGGTGCCAAGGAGAAGAGACTTGCAGCCCAGTTTATTCCTAAATTCTTCAAGCATTTTCCTGAGCTAGCTGACTCTGCTATCAATGCCCAGTTGGATCTCTGTGAGGATGAAGATGTTTCTGTAAGAATAAGGACCTTGTAGCAACAAGTTAATGTGTTGAATTTATATTCTGTTACTCTTTTTTTTTTTTTATAGGCTATGTCTTTTGGGAGGGGAGGGTTGGCCTTTAGAAAACTTAGGAATACTTAGTTGTATTCCTGCAATAGAAGAATCTATTGTGTGATAGTGTGGGAAGATACATCAGTTTTCAGTTGTCTCTTTCATTCCCATCACTGATCAAAGGAATAGCTCTGTAGAGAGAAATTTAAGATATGGTTATTTGAATAGCTATTACATTTTTTTCCTTCCAAAAAGCACTTTTTGGTAATTGATGCTAATACATCCTGCTGTGAGGCAAGAAAATTTTGTTCACACCTGAGAACCATGTGGATGTGTTAATGTATTATTCCTGCAGAGTCTTGCTTGGTGCTGCTTCTGTGGTGGTGTTAGAAGCTGTACCTGTGAAGCATCTTTGGATATCAGATCTTAAATCATTTGGGCAGATCATTCAAGGACTTTTGTCAGTGCTGGGAACAAAACCTAGAGGTTATCTCTGCCCTATCACACCTGTAAAACTGTGCTTCCTATTAGCAAATGGGACTCAATAATAGGACAGATTCCAGCCCTTTGTTTTGTTGATCAGATGAATGATTTTGTGAACAGAGGTGTTGTTTGAATTTGTTTTTTTCTCCAGTGCTGCTTAGGTCTAAGAAAAATATATTATTTTCTTCATAAATACATCATAATAATTTCATAACAAATATGAAATTTGGACTGCCATTGAAACTTGAACATAGATTTCTCAATATGATACTCATATTAAAAGATGTTGTCATTTTATCAGATTTGGCTGATTTTTCTGCCAAACTTTGGTAGTTGAATTGCCTGATTTTTTTTATTTTTTTAATTGCTTTAACTTTTTAAATTTTTTATTTGCCTTATACTAACAATTTTGACAGATCCGGCGACAAGCAATCAAGGAATTGCCTCAGTTTGCCACTGGAGATAATCTTCCTCGGGTAGCAGACATACTGACCCAGCTTCTACAGTCAGGTAAGAGACTTTGATAGTTTCCTGGCTGATCTCCTTGTGGCCTACCTAAAAATGTATACAATTTTGTTCTGTAAAACATTTTCTGTTGATTCACAGTTTGTTACAAAGTAGTCTGTCACGGTGCCGTTTATGTCCGGCTTCTGCTCTTTCTCCCCTCCTTCAATATTTATGGTACAGTTATGCTGCTGCTTTGGCTGAAAGGTCGCTAATTATCCTAATCTAAACTGAAAATCTTTCTTTTTAAATATAACAGATTTTTTTTCATTCAAGTTCTCTGACAGTATCTGTAGAAAAAGCTGGGGGCGGGGGGGGGATGAAAGCCCTGTTTTGGACTGCAGCAAATTGCCTTCTGAAAAGAATTATTTGATTTCTAATTCAGGTATTCGGGAACTTTAAAAATCCTGAAGGCATTTTCTTCCATAAAACGTGGTTTTGGTACAAAATACTTAATTCAGAATTTAACATACAATATGTTGGGGGTTTTTAATGTCAGTAAGTTATACAGTGCTAAATGTTAGATGTTCAAACTTGTATTAGAAATGCATCTCTAGGCTTCTCAGAAGAGACTTTTTTTTTTTTGGATACTTGCACATTTCTCCATTTAGTTTAGGTCAAGAGGAAAATTTTCTCCCGTCTATAGGTACTGTAGACTACTTAAAAGTTTATAATGACTTATTTCACCTTAATTTAGTAAAGGCCAGCTTGTTTATTCAACTGTTCCTTAAAATTACTAGATATGTGGATTAATCACTTCCCTTCAAGTTTTCAGTCCTACCAAGTTTGTGGTATTAAAAGTTTTGGCAGAGAGGCTGAAGGAGGAAATAGCTTTTTGTTTTTCTTCCAGCTTTCGTAGTCGTGGGTTTCTACATCCTCAGTCTAGTAGTCGTTAAAAATACAAGTTATATTGTTTAGAATTAAATGCTAAGGATAGAATACTTTTTGTGTGATGTCCGAAATCTTTGTTTATCTGCTCTTATGTTTGCTTTTTAAGGATATGCATTTCAAGTTTTTTTTTCTCTCTTCAGATGATTCTGCAGAATTCAATTTGGTGAACAATGCTTTGCTCAGTATATTTAAGATGGATGCTAAAGGTAAAGGACGCATTTTTCTATAAATCTCTTTTACTAATACTTTGCAGTCTCTAGCAGGATGAGAACGGGACTCAATTTGTATCTTCTTAGTACAAGGCAAAAGTTAGAGAGACACTCATTGATTGGTTTTACAAATGATACTGAACTTTTTGAGAATTGTGGGTCTGAATTATACAGACCAATGAAAGAACGTGGATTCTTATGTCAAGCTACATGAAAATTGTGTTTTTTCTTAAAAGTTAGTATAGCAGTTATTTTTAAAATGTGTCATGGAGTCTTAGAGGTGGAAATGTCTCTTTGCATAGAAGGTTCAGCTCTTAACTTCTAAAATAATTTGCGTTACCTGATTTATTCTCCATTCAGGGACTTTGGGAGGCTTATTCAGTCAAATTCTTCAGGGAGAGGATATTGTGAGAGAGCGAGCCATCAAGTTCCTCTCCACAAAACTGAAAACCCTGCCTGAGGAGGTGATGACAAAGGAGGTAGAAGAATTCATATTGACTGAATCAAAGAAAGTGAGTGTCCTATTTCTGTACAAACTTAAGTATTATTTGAACCACTCCTTACCACTGGCATTGCTTTGGAGGTCTGTTTGTTTAAACCACATGTAGAGTTAAGCATTGTACAAATGCGGTCTTCTAGTTATCCTATTCTGCTACAATCCAAACTTGGCAGTATTTTTTTATGGGAATGTTAGAACAGTGCTATGCTCCTCTCATTTACTGAGAGTGACTTTTATTAGAGTCATAGAAACATTCACGTTGGAAAGGGACTTTGGGAGATCACCTCAGTGAATCATGCTCAGAGCTGAATTGAGATCAGATTTCTTGGTACTTTGTCCAGTTGGGTTTTGAAAACCTCTAAGGATTTCCTGTACTGTCTAGGCAACCAGTCTCAATGTTTAATTATCCTCAACATGATTTTTTTTTTTTTTTTATCCCGTTGGAACCTCCTGTTTCAGTTTTGTATCATTGTCTTATTCTCACCCTGTCCACCTTGGTAAAGAACCTGGCTCCTACTCTTGGTGACTTGCTCTTAAGTATTGGAAGATTAGTGTTAGGTCACCTCACCCCCTTTTGAGTTTTTTTGTTTAGGCTGAAAAAGACCAGTTTCCTTAGGTTCTCCTCACAGGTCGTGTTCTCTAGACACTGATCACCTTGTTGGATGGGCTTTTTAAAGCTTATCAACAACTTCCTCATACAGGAGGGCCCGACACTAGGTGCAGTATTCCAGATTTGCTCTAATGAGGGCCTAGCAAAGAAGAATCCTCGATCCCTTTGCTTCCCTCAGTCTACTGACTATGCTCTTGTCACAGCCCAGGACACTGTTCATCACCCAAGGAATGCTGCTGACACTTAAGTTTGGCCTGCTGTCCCCCAGAACCCTCAGAGTCTTCAGCAGAGCAGTTCCCCCACCAGTCAGTCCCCAACACGTGCTATGCAGGGAAGTTAGTTCATCTCAGGTGCAGGACTTTGCGTTTGTCTTTGTTGAATTTCATGAGATTCCTGTGCATTCCCCAAGCTGAGAAAAATACAAAAGTATTGAAACAACCAATAATGAGTAGATATTCATTTAGCGTTTATTCTGCCTGAAGCATACAATTTTTTTAGATAAGAAATTTGTTCTTAAGGTTAGAGTTCAAGAAAAATGATGCTTCCTATGCACAACTTGATGTCAGTTACTTTAATTTGGAGGTGCATACAACTATGCTGCGTATTTTCATGTGTTCCTTTAAACTTGTGTTTTTTAATAACTAGAAGCTAAATATTTGCCTATTTTACCTTTTCAAATCAAGTAGGTTTGACTTGAAGGTTTGCAAACTACCACCATAGAAATATGTTTTCTGGTGTTCTGTTTAGGTGCTGGAAGATGTGACGGGCGAGGAATTTGTTCTATTCATGAAAATATTGTCTGGATTAAAAAGCTTACAGACAGTAAGCGGGAGGCAACAACTAGTGGAGCTGGTAGCTGAACAAGCTGACCTGGAACAAACATTCAATCCATCTGATCCGGATTGTGTGGACAGACTTCTGCAGTGTACTCGGCAGGCAGTGCCACTCTTCTCGGTATGCATTTATTTGCTTTGCATGAGGAATATTGTGGAAAGTTAACAGTTGTAGCTTCTCTTTGGTGTTCTTAGCAATTATGTTGGAAGGACAGCATATCAGTACTTCTCCACCTTCAGCTTCTAATGTATTAAAATGTTGGAAAACACGCTTAAAGCCTCCAAACACAAAGAGCTTTTGGATTATTCTTCGCTCTTCAACATTTAAGATGTTACAGTGAATTTTGACAAGATTCTCACATTAGGTTCATACATATATGAGTTTGATTATTTCAAGTCTAGGGCCACGACATTTCAGCACTTAAAGGCATATTCTTGGGTTATAGGCAATCTTTTCAGCCCCGGTTGCAGATCCTTTGAGTTTAAGCTACGTGGAAGAGTGTCTGTGTTTTAGGAGTTAGAGGGAAATTTAATAAAGCTATATAAGGGTGGCAGAGTAATGGGGGAAAAACATTTTATTCAGGCTACTCTTTGAGTTTGAAGGGATTATGTGTGGTGTTTTTTGCAGAAAAACGTTCATTCCACGAAATTTGTTACTTACTTCTGCGAGCATGTTCTGCCAAACCTCAGTGCTTTGACCACTCCAGTGGAGGGTCTTGATATCCAGTTAGAGGTAAGCAAAAGCTAAAATATCTTTCAAATCATAAAAAATAAGCATCTTAGGCAAAGACAGCTATTTTAAAAATTACAGTTGTCTGTCTTAAGTGTTTTTCAGTTCTTGACTTGGAAGAAAACTAGCTACACTAGAAAAAAAAAGTTTGCCATATTGAGGCATGACTGAGCATTGCCTTTTAAAGCATGTGTCATTTGTCCCAAGCTTTTGAGGCAAGGCTAGCATAAGTAGATCACTGTAATAATTTTTATATTACTGTCAATTGTTTTAAGCAGATACCATTTACTGAAATGATTGTTGCATGGCTTGTGCTAACTTATCCTCCTAAGGGAGTGGCCTCATTTCTGTAATTTTGCTTACGTTAATCAGTGCTGTAGCTTCAGCTAGATCTCTGTGAATCTCACTTTGAAGCTGAGCTGCACTGCAGACATGAGGGATGAAGGTTTTGTTTACTTGTTGACTAATTATGCTTGTTGGGATTAGACACGCAAACCTGTGTTTCTGAGGACATGAAAAACAGACTAGGCATGTTCCTCCTTGTATTCTTTCCTGATGTTTGGGAGGGGTTTAATTGTAATAGCTGACCTCTACTGGGCCAGCCATAGCGATGTGATAATCGCTTTTAGGTTGAAAGTTAAGTCTTTGTGCTTTTCAGTTAACACACAAAAACCCATCTATCCTCACGTGTAGGTTTTGAAGCTTCTTGCTGAAATGAGTTCATTTTGTGGCGATATGGAAAAGCTTGAATCAAATTTGAAGAAGCTGTTTGATAAATTACTGGTAAGACTAATTCAATTTTTACTCATGTGAAAAAAAGCACTTTAAAAAAGTTTTTGTCAAAACAACTTTTTATTATTTATTAATCTATTTATCCTTTTTCTAAAGTGGCTATTTCAAAGATAGCTCTGTCCGTGGTGTAAGATCAAATATCATTTTGCAATTCAAAGCCTTTGTAGAAATAGAGAGCTGTCATCTGCGTAATGCTTTTAATCCAGTAAACTCATGTGGTTTTATTCTTCTTAAATTTTATAGTCATGAGAGACTCACGTTGATCTCATTAAAGGCTGTATCTGTGCTGACAATTTTAAGCAAATTCAGCACTGTTTCAGAAGCACTAGTGGTAGTACATTGTTGGTTCCTGTGGTAGCAGTGCAACCATAATATTTCCTTTGAGTCAGAGGTATCTAGTCATGTAAGTGTAGGCAAACCACCTACACCAGGACTTCATGCAGCAGTTCATCACGTTAATATAGGGATGGGGGATACTTCTTAGATTGTCAGCATAAATAAACCCTCCAGTTCAAATGCTGCAAAAGAACAGTCAGTCTGCATAAATGCGTCCCATGCATTAGTTTTTCCTTTCTGTTCATTAGGAGTATATGCCTCTTCCTCCAGAGGAAGCAGAGAATGGGGAGAATGCTGGCAATGAAGAGCCCAAGTTGCAATTCAGTTATGTGGAGTGTTTATTGTATAGCTTCCATCAGCTAGGTCGTAAACTCCCAGACTTCCTCACAGCCAAGCTGAACGCGGAGAAATTGAAAGACTTTAAAATCAGGTAATCATTTAGAGGCAAGTGATAGACTTCTGTTAGAAAGTGTGAACTATTATTTTCTGGATGCTAAAGAAGCACAAATCAGGTTGATAGAAGACTTATTTCAAGCATTTTTCCTAAGGCGGGTTGGGGGGGCGAGATTTCAGCTTTGCTTTGCTTACGTTTTTATTTTATGGGAATATGTAAAATTTATTAACAGATTACTTTTAAATTTTTTAGGCTACAGTATTTTGCTCGAGGGTTGCAGGTGTATATTCGACAGCTTCGTCTAGCACTTCAAGGAAAAACAGGAGAAGCCTTGAAAACAGAGGAGGTAGGTATTGTTCAGGAATTCTGATCTTTCTAATTGAGCCTACAGAAATAACCATTCGCACACATTAGTGGGCTGTAGTCTGTAAGTGTGCGAATAGATTGAGGGAATAGTACTGCTAACATCTATCACAACTGCATCTTACCTGATGGTGCATTTTGTAAGCTAAGATGATCTTTTAGTTTCTACTGTTAGTTACTCTCTGCATCCAGATGTATTTGGTGTAAGTGCTCTGTGTTTTGTTTCGAAGGGGAAACTTTCATATATTGGGGGGGAAAAAATACAGGGGGAAGTACACTGGAACATTAAAAGCAACCAGTTAGTGTAAAACTGCAAGAAGCCTAAAAATAGTTGTAATGAAAACTCAGAAGTGTGCATGCTGTTACTATTGCTATAGCAATTCACTAGGAAGAGCAGTCAGTTTAATGTTACGACTTCATCAAATGCAGTTGGCATAATTAAAAGGTACTAGAATAGATGTTCAGTGGTGTTTCTTTTTTTACAGAACAAGATTAAAGTGGTTGCCTTGAAAATAACCAATAACATTAATGTTTTAATCAAGGTAAGTCCTCACATTACAGAGGAGTAAATTCACACAATAGAGTAATCTGTGCAGAAAAAAGGAATAGATTTGAACTAAGCTGTATTGTGTTATTAAGTTAGTCAGTGTTAGCCAGCTCAGGGTTGCTGCCCTCTTTACTGTTTCTGAGGAGACATAGACCTGCTGTTTATGCAAGGTGCTTAGCCGCTGCTGTTGGGATAGGGGGTTGAGGCCCTTTTTTTTTTGCAGCACTAGTTGCCCACAGGAGAAAAAGACCTTGCTTTAGGGATCTCTGGATTCTGGATGAGCCTTTTTCCTTGTCATTTCCCTTTCCTGCAGTGGCAGGGAGGGGTAAAGAATAGTTTAAAGAGGTGCAAGGAAATGTAAAGGAGGGAGGAGGAATAGCAAGCTGCTATACACAACTTTTTTCTCCAAAGAGTCTAGGAGAGATGAGCTGCAGAAAATTACTTTCATCCAGAGCCCTTGAAACCATTCTGATTTCTTCTAGCCACCTTTTGTCTCTTCCCTTACTTCTCATCTCTCACCCTCAATCACCGTGATAAACCAAAAACTTTGCCCACAGTATTGAGAAGTGTATCTTTTACCATCATAGCAGGGATATCAAATGTCTCCCTGCAGGAGCCATTGTAGTTCATTATAAGATGCTTAAAGTGTATAGGGGGAGAGAAAGCATATTATGTCGGTATAAGACACTATTCTGTTAATATAAATCTCAATTGAATTTCTTAGTATGGGCTATGGCAGCCAGATAAGGTAGTTAGTTACTGCTGCCTTCTCCCTCTGCCATGGGACTTCAAAAAAGACTTAAGACTGTTGGAAAGTAACTGTTACTCTGGAGTCTGAATAAGTAGCTAAAATTTTGAAGTGCAATTGACATGAATTTAACCGTAGAATAAGCTGTCCGATTTTTGCCTCCATAGGATCTCTTCCACATTCCTCCTTCTTATAAAAGTACAGTTACGCTGTCCTGGAAACCGGTACAGAAGGCAGATGCAAGGTAAGAGGTTTTCATAAAAAAAAAAGAAAATGGCAGTGTTAATTTTTGTTGCTTACAATATAAAGATCCCAAGCTGTGTGTATATAATATATGTATTATAGCTAAAAGTTTCACAACCAAAAATAACACCCATCTTGGAAGGAATTAAGGCTGTGGTGTGATAATCTTAGTCTTGCTTTAGGGATACAATAGGCTGAATCAACTGGAGACTAGTTTACTACTTCTTTTGAAGTATTATTCAGGGCATCTCCATTAGCTGCTGCTAGCTTCCAGTGGTTAATCTTAGGCTGAACTGCTATTTCTGTACTTGTCACCACAGGGATGTAATGATCTGTTTTTGTTTTCTTCTGCCAGTCAAAAAAGAGCAAATGAAGATACAACCTCAAGTTCACCCCCAAAGAAGGCTTCGGCAGGACCAAAAAGGGATGCCAGGCAAATATATAACCCTCCCAGTGGAAAATACAGCAGTAATTTGGGTAGTTTTTCTTACGGTAAGTTAGGCAGCTTGGAAAAACTTTGTCTAGTGACGGTTGCGCCTTGGGGCAAGGGGAACAAACAAATTAAGCCAACTTACAATCACATTCTCAGAAGATCAGATCGTGCTGTCACCAATTCTTACGTGTAACGGTCTCTTTGTAGCTGTTGATCTATTACAGTGTTTGAGTGTTACCAGCCTATAAACTATACGTCATTTGCAAGTTAGTTTTAGTAGTGTTTTAATACATAGAGTTAGTAATTGAACTATTACATTCTCTATTATGACACGCAGCACTCACACCCCAAATTTCCCATTGGACAGATCAGTTTCTGCAAGTGGCAGAGCTGGGCCACCTCCTGTCACACAACTGGACCTGTGCTGAATTCCTATTACAGCCACTGCTGATGTTGCAGACCTGATCCAGAACTCCCAGGAATTGCCAGGTTCACTGTGCATACGGAAAGTTATGTCCTAATGCTCCCAGTCAGAGCGATTCTGTCTCTCTGCAAGTCATATTTCTGGGTAAAACGTGAGAGCAGTTGCAGACTGGATGAATAGGCCCAACAGTGGCAGCAACCCATCCTTGTCTTCCCTGTAGGCCTGTTGGTCCTACCTCTGTCAAGTAAACAGCCTGCTATGACAAATTACAGCCATGCCCGTAGGTTGAAAAAATGATACAAAGCACTGTCTTATATATAAAAAAAGGACAAAAGATAAAATCTTCTGCAAATTTCTTACTGCAGACTTCAAGTGATACACCTGTGTCTTTTAAGATAAGCTTTTAGTCCTGTGGTTCTAAAAATTAGGAACTTTTCAACCAAAAACGTTTTATTGCTTGCTGCTGTTTCTTGTTAGTGAGATGCTTAGGCCTCTCATCAGATTTTGAAGGAGAATTAGTTTGATATATTTTCAAACGCATCCAGTGAAACTTTTAACAAAATATTTTGTGGGTTTTTTTGCTGTAACCAGATTTGTTCTTAACAAAGGGAAAGGAAGCATTTTCTGCGGTTTGTGTGGTATCTGTCTACGTCGAAGACTTTTTTAATTGGATATAGTTAAGATACCAGCCCAGCAAAAATACTTAAGTATGCTGGTGATAACTTATTGCAAAGGATAAAAAAGGACAGATAGACTGGCAAAGTTGTGGTTTTCTGTCATTTTATAAAATCACTAGGAGCAAGTCAGACAAGCACCTCGAGATCAACACGGTGTTACTGGACAGAAGGATGAGCTAGGTAGCCTAATGAAGTTCTTTACAGACCAGTTTTCAATTTTGTGATAAAGGATTGCCCCAAATGTAGTTCTAAATTAATGTGACAGTTACATATCATAGTATTAGTATGCAGAAAGACTACATTTAGTTTAGACAGGCTAGTTCTCCTGACCTTTTACAATTAGTAGGGTCCGTTGTCCATCACAGTGTAACTCTGAGATCTTATGGTATGTAAGCAGGATTAGCCTCAGGCACTTCAGTCAGACTTCAATACCTCCAGTTATTGCTATTTAATTTTAATCCATATCCAGCATAAACTCTGTATGAGAAGTTTTGACTTTTATTTCAGAGCAAAGAGGTGGTTTCCGGGGTGGAAGAGGAAGAGGCTGGGGAGGACGTGGTAATCGTAGCCGAGGAAGAATCTACTGAGTAAACCACTAAATCTTCCATGGCCCTGAAGGGCTAAAGTGAAAGTGCTACTCAGCAAGTTTGCTTGGAGTATTGTTTCCTTCAAGGACTGCCTTCCACTAAGACTGACTTAAATGTTCTTTATACCTTTGTATGTATGATCTACTTTTCTAACGGACTGCAACTTGTCCATAGTGAAACTACAATTGTATTTTTGGATGCTTATGGTCAGCAGTTTTGGGTTCTTATTTTTGAAGTGTCTTCAGGATTTATTCAAAAATGGAAAAGAGCATAGATGTTTTACCAAAAGCTACATCTTGACAGTTTGTATATTAACCTAAAAATCAGCTACTGCATAACTAAAACTATATAATTGAGTTTATGTATTAAGTAATGGACAGGAAAGGCATGACAACAGAGATAAGTGTCAGATAAGGCTTAGCAGCTGAAGTAGTCCTTTCCTCATCTGTAACCGTATTTTGCAATATGTGGAGAAGAGTACCATTGTTAAATTTGCTTTGATTTACTTTTTTAAATGGAATTGAATGAGATACATGCTGGTTTGGTTTTTTTTTTAAGTTTGCAATATGGATGGAAATTTATTTTGCTTATAGCATGAAGTAGTCCTTTTACTTAGAGATGTGGAGAATGTGGTGTTTCTTGGTTTGCACATCTTACTCTTCTCCGTGCATTGTAATGCAAAAGTGATGTTTTGCAAATGAATTTTTAATGTTCAATATGAATATGTGCATATAGCTATGCCATGAAATTTCAGTAAATGAACAGGAAAAACAAAACAATAAATGACTAAAATTATTCCAGGAATGGGTAAAGACTGATGCAGTGATTAAGCTTCGTAGGCTGGAGCTGGACCATGGCAGTACCTGGCTCTTTTCTATGTTTTGCAGATTTCTGGATTAGTTGGCACTTGAGGGTTGGTTGTGGTTTGGTTTTTTTTTTTCTGTGATTTTTTTTTTGTTTTTTTGTTTTTTTTTTTTTTACCAATACAGTTACATTTTAAAATATATAAATAAAATTGTATTTTGTGTAACATTGAAAAATACCAGCTATGTAGTTCAATTTAGGTGGAAAAGGTAACAATTCCATGCTATTTTTTTCCATAGCAACTTGGGATTCTTATTTACTGGTGTACACCCAGAAAATACAATGTAAGAGCACAATGCTTTTTTTTTTTTTTTTATTATTCTCACCAATCAAAATTTTTACTTCTCAGGTCATTCAACATTGTAAAGGAATTAGCAGATAGCAAAAAGAAGTGGAGACAGAGGAAAAGAATTTTGATAAGTGTTCCAGGGCGTGTTGATGTAGAATAGTTTAGGCTTTAGATGAATGAAGATTATTTCTTATCCTCCTTTTTTCTTTGTCCAGCCATTTGATATCCACAGACACAGACAAATGCCTGACAGTGATGTTTCCCCACCTAGTTCCATTTGTATTTGTTTGTGAATCAGGTGTCTTCATTAACACTCTTTGATATTTATCACTACCATCAGAAGGTCAGAATACTGAAACTATGTCAAAGTTAAAGACATTGTCAATGCTAAATTAGAAATCTGTTTTTGCTTAACTCTGGAGCAGTAGGCAGACCACTTTGGACATTCCAGGACATGGGAGCTGACTTTGTATTTCTGATTACATGCCAGCTGCAGAAGTCAGATTTGTCACTAAAAACAACAAACTTGGCAAAGAGCTTTCACGGACAAATTCATGAGATCAAAACATCACTCTGAAAATAGGCACTAGATGGGTAATAAGCTTCCACTGGGGGGAAAAAATAGACATTTTGCACTAGTGGCTATAATTTAAAAATGTAATCTCAAAGCCTAAACATAGCTTATATTTAGACTAATAACTAGGTCCTAGCAGCTTATTTTCTCACTGAATTTTGAGTGAGTTTTCTTTATGCGACTCCTGTTTTTCAGAGGTGATGTGCAAAGTTCTTGTGCCCTCAGAAGTAGTTAGATTTCCCCACCCACCCGCAGTTTCATATTTAATTTTAATGCAGTGAGTTCTTGTGGAGGAGACACCTGTTTGCTATGTTGATGAATTGTAAATGTTCCCTTGCGCTTTTGGAATAAATTCATTTTGTAATTTTGTTTGGCTCATTGTTTCCCAGTTACTCTGCAACATTTTGTGTTGGCTTAGTAAAAAAGTACCGTGGTACCTTTTTGTTTTTAGTGACTTAGTCCTTAGATTGCTATAGATGCATTGAGCAGTTTGCCACTAACGAATAGATCTTAGCAAGACTGCATTAACTGTTTCAACTTTTAAGAAATTCAACTTTTAAATGCAAATTTTTGGATAGGAATTTAAATATTCAACAAAAGTTGCATGTCATACATCTTACTTGGGAATTATTGTGTGTAAAGGATTCATTAATTGTAGGTGTCGACAGTGCAATAAAATTTGTCTTATGGTAGAGCAAGAGTGGCTTGGAGCAGCAGCCTGGGGTTTTTTTGGTGAAATATCTAATAAGCCTGATGGGGAAAACTCTGGCAGCACCAAGAACTGTCATAGTTGTGGGAATATGTTCTTTGTCCTGAGAGAAACTAATCCCTTGCATTAGTTTAACCCTTCTCACACCATTTGTAAACTTTTTTTCTTGTTTCTACTTAATGGGTTTGAGTTACAGGCCAAAGTTTACTGTTTAACAGGCTCTGGGAACTCTGGCATCCCTGAGAAACTGAACTCTTGCAGTTTGCTTGCAAACTTAGAAAGGTTGAACAGACCCATGTTTGAATTTGGCAGCTTTTAGGTCTTGCTGAGGAGCAGGAGACAGGCAGATGCTGCTGGGTTGGTATTTACCATTAACTGGCAGAGGAAAGGAAAAGCTTAAGATTTTTCTGTGTCACCAAAAACCATGAGAAGGAAAAAGGGCTGTTGTGTTTTTCAGGGCTACCTTCAACCGGCTCCTCGGTGAACTGGCAATAGCTGCGGCCAGCTGCAGCTACGGATTGGTTTGATTTGGGCAGAAAGCCGTTTCCTCGAGCTGTCCTGGCAAACGTTTCACCGTGCACTCGGTAGACATTAATATTTTTTAATAAAGGCGTTCTGCGCGGCGCCACCCCATGCTTGTCGGCGTTTAAAGTCAGCCTTGTGCTCCGGGCAGCGGCTCTGCCGGTACCGGTGCCCGCCTGACGCGCTCAGCGAGCCGGGCTCGGCGCCCCGGGCCGGGCTAGGTGCCTGTGGGGCAGCCGATACGCGGTGGCCGCAACACGGAGCCCTCGGCTCTGGAGCGGCAGTTCCGGCCTCCTTCGCCTGTGGCTGCCACAGGGTGGGGCGGGCTGCCGGCGCCGTCTGAGGTAGCCACCTGGGGCCACCCGGTTCGCGGGCGGAGCAGCCGGAGCCGCCCCGGGGCCTGCCCCGGCCCCTCCGAGGAGCGGCACCGTCCTGCCGCGCCAGACACCGCCCGCTCGGGACCTCCCCCTCCCAAAATGGCGGCGGGGGTGGTTCCGGTTCCGGGTGGTGCGGGCAGGCCGGGATTGGGGAAGATGGCGGCGGCAGGAGCGTCCGGGCGCGGCGGGCTGGGTCGGGCGTGGGTCTTCTCTGGCTGGGCCCTGGGCCTGTGCTCGCTGCTGGCCTCGGGGACGCGTCCCGCCGCTGCCACCACCCACTGGGTGGTCACCGAGGACGGGAAGATCCAGCAGCAGGTGAGGGGCCCGGCGGGCGCGGGGAGCTGCCACCGCCGCCTGCCCCGGCAGTCGTGGCCCGCTGAGGCGGTGGGGAGAGCCTGCGGCGCCGCTCACCCGCAGCCCCTCTCACCCGCTGCCCTGAGCTGTGCGGTGGGGGGATGGGACGCGTTGGTCCCTGCCGGTCCGAAAGCCGCTGCAGCTGGGCGGGCGGCGGTGCTCACCTGCAGCCTCCCTGGCGCCTCCGGCTCGCTAGGCCGTGCCGCGGGGTCCTGCGGTGGTCGCGGAAGCGGCCGGGCCCCGACCCTGTCCCGTAACGCGGGGCTGTGACCTTCCCGTGGAGCGGGAAGCCCTTCGCCGTGCGGCCGGTGCCCTCCCCGGAGCGCCCCGCCGGCTCCTTCGCCGCCGCCCGAGTTACCCGTGAGTTTGCGATTTCTCACATCCCCCCCCGCCCCGGGTCCCTCTGGAAGTAAGGAAGAGGAGCGGTGGGGTGTCCGCGGGGTGCAGCAGCACCACGGCCTTCTGCGGTGATTCTGTGGGTTCAGTCAAAGCGTCTGACTTTGTTACCGGGCCGTGCTGAAAGAGCCGACGTGCATTTCATGTTTGGGCTTTTTCTTATATGCTTTGCTCTCTTGTTGTCGCAAGGAGAACAGCACCATAAATCCACTCTTGTCTCAGATCTGCTTTGCTCTTAAGCAGAACTGCCAGCTCAGTTTCCCTCTGGAGCGGAAGAGTTAATCAATTGCTGTAGCAAGCAGTGTGACCTCCCCCCGTAAAAAAAGAGCGTGGAGAGATGCGTGTCTGCTAACACCACCTGCCTTTGGTGAGAATTTTTCGTGGCGTCTCCCATCAGAAAGTATCAGGGTCCTCAAGACAGGTGGAACTGGCTTTCTCTGCAGGAAGCCCCTGCTGTCATTATGAGTCTCAGGCACTTCAGCTGTCTGCATGGATCCAGGCACTCTCACCCTCGTTAATCATGAATTGATGAATGACAATGCTTGTGGTGCTATCTTGCCTCCTTTTCCCACTTTATTGTAGTATGGAAGTGGTGAGAGTATATGATAACAGTCTAGAAGTGTCTGTGTATGTATACTAATTGTACGTTATCAAATTTGGGTGAAGTGTTGATTTTGATTATTGCATGCAAAACAGCTGCGACTTGAAAAAAATGTAATTAGCTAAAATGACTTGAAAATCTGATTAGCTGAATTCAGCACTGATTTTTAGAAATGGCTTTTTATGATGTCAGTTAAGTGATGGTACAGGTAGAAGCTTCCACTGTACCGTGGCTGTGCAGTAAGCTGTTCTATTACAGTTACCAATGCTGTCTGAGCAGGGGCGTTCCCGTGTTCCGTGTATAAAGTTCTAAAGGTCTATAGCTGAGGTGATAAAATAATATCTGTGGAATAACTTCTCTTACCTGCACAGTTAAAATTAATCCATCCATTTCCAGCACAGAAACTCAAACTATAAATATGGTGTTAGTTAGAATATGAGGAGCTGGATTCTTCAGTAGTGGGCTATAGTGCTGCGAAATGTCCAGTGAGTTTTTTTGTATCAAGATGTATTTCAGCACCTGTTACTGTCATATCCCTGGCTCTTGTGCAAATGATACTTAAATTTGTGGTCATTGCCATTGCCATCCCTGCAGAGCACCTCTGAATTTCATTTTTTGCACTTATTTGTATTTTGGGGAATGAGAAAAGTGGGTATTTTCTAGAGTGAACTTGAATGGTGTTTTAAATGCCAAAATGTAATTGTCGTTCAGTAGTTAGCAGCAAAACCATCAGATAATCTCCATTGTCCAGCAATAGGAAGGAATTGTTGTTGTCTCACTCTGAGCTCGTGCAGCCTCACCTTGAGGGCACCTCAGTATAAGAAGGACATCGAACTATGATGCCCAGAGGAGGGTGACCAAGATGGTAAGACTTAAGAGAAACAGCTGAGGTCACTTGGCTTGTTCACCTTGGAGAGGAGAAGGCTGAGGGGTGACCTCATGGCAGTCTACAACTTCCTAAAGGGTGGCAGCGGAGGGGGGGTGCTGATCTCGCTCTGGTGACCAGCGACAGGACACAAGGAAATGGAATGAAGCTGCATCAGGGGAAGTTAGGAAAGGGTTCTTCACTGAGAGGGTGGTCAGTCACTCGAACAGGCTCCCCAGGGAAGTGGTTGTGGCACTAAGCCTGTCAGAATTCAAGGAGCATCTGGACAATGCACTTAGTCATACGGTTTAGTTTTAGGTAGTCCTGCAAGGAGCAGGGAGTTGGACTCGACGATCCTTATGGGTCCCTTCCAACTTGAGATATTCTATGATTCATGGGCAATGGGATGCTTCATAATTGATTTATTAATTCATTAGTAGAACCACAATATTCCAAAACATTTGAGCTATCCTTCTGCTAATACTAAGATGTAAGTACTTATTAATAGGACATAAACCTAAAATGTCCTTGCAGAGCATCCCTTTGTTCTAATTTTTCAGAATGTTTTAAGAATACTGTTTGTTAAGTTATCGTGAGAACATTTAGCCATTCAGTCCTTCTCTGCAGCTATTTTTACTTTGTGCATTTTCAGTGCGGCTTTTGTCCACGTTTGTCTCATAAACTCTTTGGCTGTGCAGCTTCTTGTGTTTCTCTGTGGTGTGGTGTTTCAGATTCTCAGCGTACATAGAGCATTGCCTATCATCTTATTGGCTTTTCTACTAGTTCTAATTAATGTACTCTTGTTTTGTAGTAAAATATTGTCGCATCAGGTTTTTCTGTAGTACTCTAGACTCCTCCTTTGAATGTCCAAGTATTGATCCTTTGTGCTAGTTCTTGCTACTTGCACAGCATCCCATGTTTGAATTTTGAAGCACCTTACCTACTAGAAGACAGCTGTCTGAGTCAAGACTTGGATTTGGAATAAGCTTCAGCTGCTGCTGGTTCAGATACAATAGCCTAAATAGGGTCACAGAGTAACGCCACCTGCCCTACAGCTCAAGCCAGGGTCAGCTAGATCTGGTCGCTGAGGGTCCTGCCTGGACGAATTTTGCATCCAGGGGTGGGGTTTTGATGACCTTACTGGGCACCTGGTCCAGTGGTCGACTGCTACAGTGTGAATTTTTTTTTCAATCTTTTCTGATCAGGATTTCCCATGTAGCAACAGATGTATGATGCCTCTCACTGTCACATCTCAATAAGACTCTGGCTCTGTCTTCTCTGTACCCTGCCTTTAGGAAGCTGAAAACAGTAGCAGCATCCCCCTGCAGCTGAGCCGGCCTGCTTCTCTCAGCTGCTCTGTGGGTTACGTGCTCCAGGCCCTGCACCACCTCGAATGGGCTTTGCTGTCCTTGAAACCAGGGACAGAGAGCTGAAGCAGGTGCGTTCTCACGGATGCCTTGTGGAGGAGGATAATCACTCCCCTCACCCTGCTGGCTCCAGCCTTGCTGCTGTAGCCAGTTGACTGCCTCAGCTGCAAGGGCACACCTGGGGGCTCATCGCCAACTTTATCCCCACCAGACCCCAAATGCCCTTTTCTGCAAAGCTGTCTTCTGTTCAGCCCCAGACTTTCCTGCTGCACGGAGCTATTGCCTCCCAGGCACTGGGTTTGCGCTTGCTGTTGTTGACTTCACGAAGTCCCTCTGAGCCTGTTTCTCCGGCTTGCTCTCTAACCGCAGCCCTGCCCTCCACCGTGGCCACCCCTGCCCCACGTTTGCAGAGGACACCAAGCTTGCTGAGGCTCTTTTTTCCCCTGGTATTGATTCCAGAGGGACACTGCTGGTGACTAGCCGCTGTTGGACTTTGCACTGCTGATTGCAACCCTTCCAGCACCGCAGTCTCTAACTGTAAGTGGCTAGTACTGTCTGGTGGCTACAAGTGGTTGTATTAATTAGCATTTATATTATTTAATTTTAGAAATATTAGCATTCTCAGTCTGAAACACATTTTTAAAGATTGTCACCTTTATACAGAGAGACAGGCTTAGTCTTTACTTGGACTACCTCGGTTTATTTGAATGAAGCCCATATGATTGATTAAGATGTGGGCAAAACTTAAGTGGTAGTAAGGCCCAGATATTTACCCTGCTAAATGTGCCACTAGCTGTGGATGTCCAGATAAGCACCGATGACAAGTGAATTTCACCGCAGCTTTTAGTTTGCTACTGTGAACTAGTAGCAAACTGTTTCACTGGTTCGTTCTTGTTACCAAAGTGCGCTATGAGTGAGGAGCTGAAAGCAGAGATTACAGATCCCAGCCCATATACAAAATATAATAGCCAGAATCTGTTTGAGGGAATAAGTGTGAGAATATTTTATATTACTGCCCTAAAATCTCTGCTAGCTGTTTCTCCGTGTAGTGCAGCAAGGGTATAAGCCTTTAATATGAGACTATATTCAAGTGAGACTGATCTTCCTGTGGCATAAGGCAACTAGCAGTACCCTGACTGAGACTTGAGCTGGAGTTCTTAGTGGTATAACAACCAGGCAGGGGTAGCAAAATTAAGGCAAACCAAACAATTTTCTGTATGTCAGCAAGATCTTCTCTAGTAAATGGGAGTGCTTGCTAAGTAGGCCCTACTCTTACAGTTTCTAGTGAGCATTGGTGAATGAAGAAACAAATTAATTCCCAGCACTGCGTGTAGCATTTCATTGTCTCGGTAAGCTGTCAATAGAAAAGCCATCAAGCTGTATCTGTTGCTGTAGTGGTCTGTTTTCAGGTCAAATACATCATTCTCTGGATCGGTTCATATTCTTCTTTTGGTCTCAGTCCACCTTCAAACATGTGTTCCTGCAAAGCCAGGGACTGAGCAATCATCTCTCTTTAATGAGATTATATCTGCTCAGTGCACATGTTTATAAGTCTTCTTATTTCACAACTCGCAGTATAAAGTTCAGGCTAATATATAACTGATTTTAGACGGTGCTTGTCTGCCAGTAGGGAAACTAGTCACTCTATAGAAGTGCTAGTGTACTTCAAGAGAAGGGAGAAACTTGGCGTAAAGAGAGGACAAACAAGTGACAGATTAGATGTAATGCAGGAAGCAGTTTCAGTAGTCGTTCATGGCTTTACTTGTGGGGACCAGCTGCTATCATCTCTGAGACCTGATGTATCAGAGCTGAGGTAGGGTCTTTCTAAAGATCCCTTGGTGGAGGCGATTAAATTGAGCAAACTGGCAGGGACTCAAAGGACTGTCTTTACATGGACTACGATAAACACTGAAAAAGTTAGTTTTGAGTAACTAAACTGAAAGAAGCAAAGTAGTTTTGCGTAACTGAACTAAAAGAAGCAAAGAAACCTACCAGGCAGATGGTCCAAAGCAAGACTGGGGAAGTGTTGCCAGGAGCAGAGAGCCTCTGGCAAGGAATCTGAGTTGGCAAAAAGTTGTTTTGTTTTTAATGCACTGTTGTGTGTTTTGAAGCGTGTTAGAGAAGATCTGGAGAAGAGAGTGAACGAGCAATGCTGGTTAGTCTGTTTGGGGCTAAGAAGATTAGCTGCTCAATAAACGTGACATCTGAATTCCGTGCAGTGCAGTAGAGGGCTTAATTCTGGCTTAGTACAAGTAATGAGGGGAGACATTACCTAACAGTTGTTTGTTTGGTTGCGGATTTGAATGCAAGTGTGCCTCAAGTTGCAGCAAGGCAAGATAATTAATGGATGGCTTTACAGTTGGTTAACGCATTACTGATGTCTGTCATCTGACTGCACACGTGTGCTAACAGGTTGAGATGAGAACAGTGGTCCATGCAAGACCACACCAAGACAAGAGGAAAAGCAACCATCCAAAACCAAGGAAAGCTGAAAATCTAGTGCAGCCAAATAAAAAGCTATTTGTTGCTTAAAAAAGCATTTTCTGCAATATATTAAGCAGTCACTCAGTCCTGTCTTGAAAATGACAGGTGGATGTTTGCTTTGCTCTTCCTCTAAAGGTTAGTTTGCTTGGCTGTATGACCTCTTTCTTGACTGCATTTCTTATTCTTCCAAGTCTGTTGTGTGCTAAACAAAACAATCATTTTTACTGAAGCATGTAATGTAGCATGCCTTCCCCAAAACAGTTGCCAGTAAATGTGCCTCTTGATGAGTCTGTGCAAAGAGACCTAGGCTGGAGGTTGGTGTCAGTCTACCACAGTTCATGAGATGTCTTCTAGCCCCAGGGTGATAAGCTGAAGCATGATGATTTTGAAGCATAGGTCAGCTTATCCTCAGGAAAAGGGAAACTTGTTCTGTTTTAAAACTTCTCTCTTGATCAACAAAAACTGTGGGATTTAGGCCTTCGTTTAGTGTGAAAAATAATAATTAAGAAAAGCCCCAAACTTATCTTTAAATTTTCTGCCTTTTCATAAGTATATTCGAAAAGTTTGAACCTAAACACTTTGGTGTAGTGAATGGCTGAGACACTTAACGTCCTTGTCCCCGATGGGGCGCTACTGACCTAGAACTGCACCAGTGCTGCCTGCTTGTGAGGGAGCACAGCCTTGTCTTTCTGTGTCGCTGTGAAGGTCACAGCTAGATCAAAATTTGATAAAAATAGGCCTTGTGGTAGCCTGTATGTGGAGCGCAGTCAGAAATGCAAATTTTTTGTTCTTTGGGGCAGTCGTAGAGAAGTCGCTTTCACTATTCTCAGCTCAGCAGTAAAAGATTTGCATCTGAGGTGGAGGAGCTGAGAGGCACATCCGAAGGGATGCTGAAATACATCTGTCGGTGCCCATGCTCCTCAGGCCTGACACAGTCTAGCAGGTAAACTTGTGCCAGATTTTGACTGCTGACAGAAAAGCTTTAATACAAAAATGTCTGGATTTAGCCCAGCATAATAATATATGCCCAGGTGGTTCAGTTTGTAAGTCCAGAAGGCCCCTGCAGTGGCTCCGACCATGTGTAGGCACCATGTCCTGCTCACTCCTCCACTCCTGGTGTTTCTGTACAGCCTTTGTCCTCTGGGCACAGGGTGGCTCCCAGGTCCCATTTCTCTTATTATCCTCACACTTCACTGTCCTGGCCTCTCATCCTGTTTTCCATCACTTTTAAAATAAGGGTAGGACAAACTGACAATATGATACAAATCGGCTGTTTAGAACTGATTATTCTGTGGTGAAAGCTGTGCTTGGTGCCTGGCATGCCTTCCCCATATTGTAGTGAGGTGGGGATCGCTCTCTTCTCCCAAGTAACAAGTGATAGGATGAGAGGAAATGGCCTCAAGTTGTGCCAGGGGAGGTTTAGATTGAATATTAGGAAAAAATTCTTCACCGAAAGGGTTATTACACATTGGAACAGGCTGCCCAGGGAAGTGGTGGAATCGCCATCCCTGGAGGTATTTAAAAGACATGTAGACCTAGTGCAAAGGGACATGGTTCAGTGGTGGTTTTGGCAGTGTTAGGTTGATGGTTGGACTCAATGGTTTTAAAAGGTCTCTTCCAACCTAGAGGATTCTGTGATTCCGTATTGTGAGCTTCACAGCAAAAGGATAGCCTGGAAGCGGCCCAAGCACATGTTTGCATGAAGGCCCCATCAAAGCCCAAAAGAGCAAAGGCAGCAGGACTGTGAAATCCACTGTTATTTCATGTAGTTGAAGTCTTCTATTTATTTTTTTTTTAAAACATTTAAAGCTGAATCCCTACCTGTTACTAACCAGTTAAGAAATGAGAACCGTGGTATAAATTACGTGCCCAAAAAATACATCACTGGATAAAGTAATTTCCCTTAAACTTTAACCAGAAAAATTAATGGGTTGTCTGCTGTTCATTTGCTGAAAGAATTACTGCTCAGCGTTAACCTTTTTTTGGTATCTTGTGAGTCTAATTAGTATTTTTTCCTTTTCTGTAGTTTCAGCATTACAACACTTAATCTTTTTAGGATTTTGCAGTGAGCAAGCAGCAGGAACCAGTCTGCCTTTATGAAAACAAATACTTGTTCAGTACAGATGGATATGAGTGATCTCTCCATCTCTTGTTTTGATTCAACTGAGCGTATGGCTGGCATCTGTTTGGCTAGTGTAGAAAATAAATCTTAGCTAGAATATAGACATGGGAAACTTGTTTTTTACCTTCAAGTGGTGCTACAAGTAAAGTCTTGTTTTCCTTTGATGTATTTGGATCTGTTATCTACAATACTCATAGCTGGTGCGCTCCCTGGAAGTGATCTCAGTTGAGCAGATCTATTCAGTAATACTGCAACTTTGTTAATTTTAATGTTTGCAGTGCTACAAGTGTTTAAAATTTACCATTTCCCTGTAACGCAGCTACTCTTAATACTGTCCAACACCTAATGCTGTTTGTTAACAGATTCTGCAGCTGTAAGCTTTTAAATGGCTCGATTCTTATGATAAAAACTTAATTCAACACTTTTTCTGTGTGACTTTTTTGGTGACATGCCTTGGAACAGCTATCTTCAGACAGTCCCTGCTCATCATTTGGATGAGCATTGTTTGGATAAGCCACAGCATATATTTTCCAGTTTTGTAGCTTGTCTTGCACTAAAACCTATGCAGATTTTTTTTGCAGCTTTTTCAGAAATGCCATGGTAACATCATGTTGGGAGTGTAGAGTATCTCAAGACAGCAAGAATATACCAAAAGGCAAGCATCAGTTTTTAGATCCTTTGCTGCCACTTGAAACTGCAAGGAGTTCCAGCCTATATGAGTGGGAATTGCCTTCATTTAGCAAGTACAGTGACAAAAGGTCTACTATCTATAAAACAAGTACAAGGAGTCTATTTAGCTGTACGCCATTGTTTGGTGTAGTACCTTTTCCAGCTTCTTTGTGTCATAATCTGCCTTCTGCATGCAGCAGAAAGCTTCTAGGACAGCAGAGGCACTAACAGCTGTTCCGATTTTGGCGTTCCTGTGCCTCAGTGAGCAGTGGGATTTCCACATTACTTTAAAAAAAGCATTACCTAAAAATAGTTGACTGAGGCATTCATTGACCCTCATCTTAAAAAATTTACTTCCTGGTGCAATATATCTGGATTGTGGGGAAGAAATATACTGGAAGGTTTGGCAAAACTTCCAAGTGTGATTATTCAGAGACTTCAATATATGCAGGTAACATAAGAGACACTCTAAAGCTTCAGGGTTTGATTCAACTCCGATGTCTATTTTTGTTACACAAATTCTGTGTGTTTCTTGCTGAATCAGGTTCTTGGTGTACTTTGTGACAGTGAATAAATTTGAACTGTGCTTTATAAAGAAACTTTCACCTTTGGGCAGAGTTGAACAGAGAGCATTTATTCTGAAAGGGGTTTACTGGCAGGCTTTCTGCAGGGTAGCTATAGTAGCCACCAGTTTCAAGGAAAGCTCTTCAGCACTATTTTTTGCCTGTTTACTGTGTTTGAATTGAAGTCAGATTCTTGTGTTTCAAGCCCTTCATCTCGAGTGCCACAGTTTTATCACTTTGGAGGAGGAGTAAATGAATGTGGTGCTCTGCCATCAGCCTAATGCTTTGAGTTAAAAATGAGTAAGTTGGAAGAAAGGTATGTTCTGGTGCAGGAGCTCTCCTCACCATGAGGCTGTAGGTGCTCTATAGGTTGACGTCTGCTCCGTTTCAGTGTCTTGTGGGGAGTTGCTTACATTTTGCAAAAGATGATCTAAATCATAATATCTGTCTGTTTTTTCACTCTTTTCACACCAGTAATCAGATGATGAGGCACAACAGACTTTGCATGAAGGGGTGAAGGATCTGTAGTATTAGCAGACCACTGTCCTATTATTGCATAAAAGCAAAGCTACCATTTCTAATGCAATTTGAATTTATGGTAATGTCCTCAGCTCCTGTCTTAAATGTGACAGGAAGCATCAAATCTGAAGTGGTTTTTAACGCTGGGCGGGGGGAGGAGGGGTGGATATATGCAACTTTCTGTGTGGTAGGGGAGAGTGTGTAACACACTAAGGTGTGACCAAGTCCTGCCTGGCAATAGATTCAATCCTAAGGTAAAAAGAAGTGTCTGAGAACACCTGGGTATTTGATTGCAGCTGTCCCAGTGTTGAAATAAAACATGACAGCTTTTGAAATAACACCTGCCCTCTATTAAGGTTTTAACTGTTGAAGTCAGACCTATGCTGGTTTCCAGAGCAAAGTTTTGTTCCATTTTCCTTACTAGTTAGTTGTTTAAAAAATTAAATGCAAACACTGTACCACACACATCTTCAGCAGTGCTCAGAACAAACACAAACTTTTATTCATTCCAGGGGTCCCAGAACTGTATCATTAGCAAGTCTGGTGAAGCTTAGTAAGATGGGGGCCACATATGCCCTTTATTTCAGAGCAGGAGGCTTTCAACACACAATTATTTGCAAATACCTGAGCTATCATAGGAGAGGGGAGCCACGGGTATGAGCTAGTAAATACATACTGTTTGTACCATAAGGTCATATGCATTTGTGGATATAATGTGCTCTTTCCTCAGAATGATCCAGTACCATTCATGTTGCTTATTGTTTTCTGTCTAAAGAAATATTTTCTCTAATGGATGCCATGAAGATGTAGTTCAACTGTGCAAAAGTAACAGACATAAAGAAAGGAAAACTTAAGTTGATATTTTATGCAGAATTTCTCTTGTGGAACCAGCGTTTTCTTGTTTTGTTTTAGATACTTCCTTGAGACTGGAGGCATTTCCACAACCAGATCAGTCTCTGGGTGATTATTAAATGGAGGCAGCAAGTGTCTGTAAGAGCACAGGGATGACATGAGACTGAATGAAATCAGTATCTTCTAAATCTACCTAGAGTCTTTAGAGTATTTTTCTTGTAGCAAGGAAGGGGTGTAATCCAGAACAGTCTCCATGTATCCATTAAATAAATTTCATTTGTACTGTAGTATTTCTGACTAAAGAATTATTTGACAAGTGGGTGAACATCTGAGGGCTTTTCCAAATCTTTGGGGTGTGTTGTCATTTAAATTTTTCTAAGCAGCAGCCCACAGGAAAGTTCTGGCATGTCTTATGTTTTTATTCAGGGTATAATTTTCTGGGGTTTGGAATATGGCTGCACCTGGAAAGCAGGCAGATGCTAGGTGGTACTCGAGCATGGGCAGTATCAGCAGCAAGGATGGAGCAAAGTATGAGCGCCTGGAAGGTGAGCCCTGCAGGGCTCCAAGTGTTCATTCTCAATTTCAGCACGTGCTGCTGCCCACACGTCTTTGCTGCTGCTGCTGCTCTTACCTCTGCTGTGTAGATTATGTGGATGTTATATCTTTGTTTGCTACTTACTCACTGGGCTAAATTCTTCATGAGACGGCATTACTGCCCTTGATGGCAAATGCAGTATTGGTGCTTTTCACGGCTGAGTAGGTCAGCTTTGTCTTTTTCCAGGCGTAGAAACTGCTGGCACTGTGAAATAAAATGTTTGATCTGGGGGGAGTGG
The DNA here is from genome assembly GCA_947846985.1 of Fratercula arctica. NCBI lineage: Eukaryota > Metazoa > Chordata > Aves > Charadriiformes > Alcidae > Fratercula > Fratercula arctica. The sequence goes on along the minus strand of CANTUZ010000005.1, from coordinate 48,958,119 downwards.
GAGATTGCAAAAAGGTGGATAATGAACCAGAAATCTTGACAGTATTGCTGGCTGGATCTGAGAGGAACAGGTTGCAGTTCAAGAGCCATGTGGCTGTCGCTATGGAGAGGAGGATGATGAAGTGCTCACCTGAGGCTGATTCAGACTAGCCTGCTGATGTGGCTGAAAACTAATTGTTTAATCTTTCAAGTTATTTTTCAGCTGAATTGGCTGGCCTGTTTCTCAGTGAAGCTACAAGATTACAGGTAGTAAGAAAAGGGATGGATCCCCTACTTGGCAGCGGGGTGATTTTTTGCATCAGTCTAAGCAAGATTGTGATATTGCACTTTAAATTCTATGAAATTCTTAAGTTTGAGCACCATCATCCTCCAAACTGATGCCTGTTGAAGACCAAGTTGGCATTATTTTCTTCATTTGCAGGCATGATATCATAAGGTCTCCTGTGGGTTTCAGTTAAGAGTCTGTTTTCCTTTGTGTCATATAAAATTTTTTTTGTAGATCTGAATGCTTTTTATTTCCTCAATTACTGTTTTGTAATGCCTTATACTGTAAATGTATAAACTGAAGAGTATAAGGACTGATAGAGTATATTCGGCTCACTTTTACAAGCTGCCAAAAGTGCTCTGAATGCATTGGATGTGCTGGCTCAAGTTTCCTGTGCAAACCTTGTATTATTGCCCAGTGTAGCTGCTAAATTTTTCCATTCAAATTCTTTCTCAGAAATTATTGCACCTAAATTGGATTTTTATTTTTAGGAGCTAATAATAGTCTTTGGTAATTTCTTGCAATGGAAGTCTTGAACTTTCAGAATCAGAAATTATTAAATGTAAATAAGTGTAAGGTTGGATTTACTACTGAAGTTTTGGTTTTAGAGCTTTATGCTTACACACTGCATTGGTCTTAGGTAATGACTGCTAAGGTTATTTAATAATATTAACTTTCTACTAGGTTGAAGGGTTTTGCTATTATTAGAAAGTGCTCATTATCTCGTGACAATCAGAGGTCAGATTCTGGAAGTGTAAATTTGAAGACTAAAAAAAAATATGCACGCTGCTTAACTTGAGATTATTTCCTGGTGGATTGACATAACTTCATGAATTAATTCAGCAACATTACTGTTCGGCTGTTGTTGTCACTTTGATTTCTGCTGCCAGGTAATAGTTGATAGGAATTTGGTACTTTTTGCATTGCTTCTGTCAGCCCATGCACGCTGGTTTGGTAACATAACTCTTGAAATTCCCAAACACTAAATTCAGACCTAACTCTCATGAGACTGTTTTATTGAAAATTAAAAACAGAAGCTGTACCTGAATAGGGTTCTGTTTCTGGATGAATGATAAGTTGAGATCCTTCATCTTCCAGAGTAAGACTTTCTAAATGGTGGTGCCTGTGTAACTTTCTGCAAAAAATCGCTCCCCAGGTGCAGTTTGTCATTGAAAGTGGAGCTGATAGTTGACTTTGCTCTCAGTGTCCATGTAGTATCATGCAAGCAGCCTTTAGTTGTCAGAGGAACAGTGCTGTTTTGGAATGGGCAATTAAATGCTTTAAACACAGTAAAACTTTGCCTTATTGTCTTTGCAAATTCATCTCTCATTCGCTTGCACATACCACAGTAGTTTCTTTAGCAAATGAGGCATGAACAAGTCCTACGTTTAGTACGTAACTCGTTTTGTATGCAATCAGTTCAAAGTGAGGTGGGGCCTGTAGGAGGAAATGAGAAATATGACTGTAAGTAAAATGCTGTAGACTTTCATACTTCAACTAACAACATCATTAGGTTTTTTGATATGGTATTTTCTGTGGTTCTCTGAATCATTGTGGATACCCTTTATTGGCAACAGTTAAATCCATAATTTCCAAATTCATAGTGTAAAAATTAGCTGGTGTCAGTAGCATCTATTATTTTCTATTTATCTGATGATCTAAGGCAATTAATTTCTTAAGGCAGAAAATTAGTTACGTGTAAGTATCTGGACTGTGTAGGTAGCCATCCACGAAAACAGCTCCATGCTAAAAGAAGTAGTTCAGCTTTTGATTTAGAAAGGAATACTTCACCCGATTTATCCAAAACCACCTTTAGGGTTGGTTTTGTTTGGGTTTTTTTTTTTTTTTTTTTTTGAGGTAGTGGGGAACAGATGTTTGTGTCTTAGAGGATAGGATCCTTACTCAACAGGATCAGTAGCCTCCCTCAGTAGGGAGGCTTGCAAGGAATCTAGACTTCACAGTCCGTAGTCCAAAGAAAGTAGATTTGAGCTTCTTATCTGACTTGCAGCCAAGAGAACATAGCCCAAGGCTTAATCTGTTGACAGGACACATTAAAATGACCAGGAAGTTTGCTGTTTTCCTACTGGAGGTGCAGTTTTCTACAATAAGAGAGAGTCCCAGAAGCGTGTCCAAGTTGTTCATCAAGGTGACAAAAAATTAAGAGCTGGAGCTCAGGAGGTTCTCCTGCACGTGTGTATATGGCAGACTTTTCCATTAAATTGTAATGTCACCAAGTTTGCACAGATTTCATGGGGGTGGACAGCCCATGTGGAGGTATCAGCGCTAGCACATAGATACTGCTTACATCTTTATGCAGTAGCTAGTTCTGTATTCTGAAAGCTTGAATGGAAACTGAGCAGATCCAGGAACAACTTGGTGTAGATTGTCTACCATAACAGTCATTGCGTTAAAAATGGGAGATCTTGCTGTCCTTGTCACCCTTCTTCCTCTCATCCTTGTCATCATATACTCCTGTCCATTTCCTTGCTTCTTTTCTCATACTCATTGAATCCTCCATGAGCTAATTTAATTTACTAGTTCAGATAAAGTAACTGATAGGGGATTGTGTCCTGTTCAACTATTGAGTTTGGGTTAGCTCACAAGAGAGCCTGGTGGGTGCCAGAGCTGGCACGCAGGACTAGCTGGTGTCACACTGACAGAGTGGAGGAAATGGGGCTGGAACCCTGGAGGTGAGCCTTCCGATCAGCTCAGCTGCTCACACACCACCTTCTCGACTGTAATGACTTTCCCACACCCACTCAGGCAGGAGAATTGATTTGGTGTGAGGACGAGGCCGGGGTATTTCAGCTGCAGAGTGAAGTGCCATAGCTCACTGAGCCCAGTTACGGACCAGTAAAGGTCTGGCCTGTAACCGCTTTTGTCTGTGACTTACCCATAATGTCACTCTTCATTGAGCTGCTAACTCCTGTGCATGGCTATGGAAGCTGTAGCACTGTGTTCTATAACAGAGTTTTCAGTCTTTGTCTGCTTACCTCTTGATTTTGTTCATTTACTTAATCCTGAAGGCAATAGATCTTAACTCTAGGCCCGTGTGTTAAATTGGTTGCATGGAGGAGTTGACTTGAAGCTGAAGTACTTTATGCCTATTGAGGGACATGATAGAGGAATTTTAAAGCTATAAAAGAAAAAAGGTAAATTGCGATTGCAATATAAGGTATCTAGTATTTCAGCAGTCAGTACTCTTAGTAATTTTTTTTGTGATAAATTTACTTGCCTCTTATGCTTAGAATTTGTGTGCCTGAATAAACTAAAATAGGTTTAAAATTAAAGCATCGTTTGAATTGGATTCTCAAATCACAATGTTGTTTGAAATACAGATTTAAAATATGGAGATTATATGAATGCTGAGTGGCCAGAAAACCTCTGAACAGGCAAACTGTAGTTGAACAAACATAACTTGTTACCTTGTAAAATTGCTCTAATTGGGAGAATGTCTTACCTTATGAACTGTTGAAATGTCTTGCAGGTGGATTCACCAATGAACTTGAGGAACCCACATGATTTGGTAATATTAATGAGACAAGAAACAACAGTTAACTACCTCAAAGAACTGGAGGTAAAGTATGAGATTTTTAGTGATAGATTTAGATGGGGAACAGAAATCATGGTTGGCATAATTATGCTTCAGTGAAGGGATGAAGAATTCTTCAGATCTCAAGAATTTTGTGCCTTACGTTTACTCAATTGGTTATCATTGTCCCCAGCTACATCATTCGCTGTTGTTATCTATAAATCCTAACATTTTTAAGTAAAGTCATTTAGGTACTGGATTCTGTAGCTGACTGCTATATTCCAAAACTGTTTGTAGAAGTGTTGTCTTAGATTTGTTATAGCTGCTATTTAGAGTATTGCCTGTAGGCTGTGAATTTCCCTGTGCTCCTCTCTGTGTTTCTAGGGCCTTTCTTTCCACTGCTCTTTCTAGGACACATCAGAGAGCAGGTCACCTCTAGTATTTTCAAACCCATTTATTTTTGAAAAAGGCTCTGAAAACACCCTTCTGAAAATGGCTGTAATGAACCATGAGGTTTTACAGTGGAGGAAAAGGGTCCAAATATGGAAAAGTTGACACACTGTTAACAACTATTTTTTCTTTTTCTGAATGGCCTACCATGAATTTGGAATGCTATTAGCCCTCTTTTTAGGTACAGCAGGAGAAATAAGGGCCTGTTAAAGTCGTATTATCTCTAATGAAAGTGTTTATATTCCATCTAAATAAAAAAATGTCCTACAGTGTTTTAGATTTCCTTCAAATGGACTTTGTTTTAAGGAAAAAGTTGGACTGTTCAGCTCCTAGCAACTATAGTGTTTGCTTTCATCAGTATACATTCTTCTGTTTCCTTTTTTTTTATTCCTACAGAAACAGTTAGTTGCTCAAAAGATTCATATAGAGGAAAATGAGGACAGAGACACAGGGCTGGAACAAAGGCATAATAAAGAGGATCCGGACTGCATTAAAGCAAAGGTGCCCTTGGGGGACCTAGATCTATACGATGGCACATACATCACCTTAGAGAGCAAAGATATCCGGTAATGAGATGCTTTATATTTTAAGATTTTTACTGAATGAAAAAAAATCAACAAAACCTCTAAATGCAATTAAAAAGAAAAATACATTCACTGACTGTTCTTTATATGTCAGTTGTTTTATTTTGTGTTAGTGTGAAAGAAAATTGAAACAACCTTTGCCACTAATTACAAAAGGTTACAACACAGAAATGCTGTCTCCCCCAAACTGTCCATGCCCTATCCTGAAACTTCTCCATTCTGTTCCCAGCCTCCTAGTCAGTTCTGCCACTGTAACTCTGTACTGATATGACCAGACACGTGAATTAAACTGCAGTGCAACATGTAGAAGGGGGTTGAATTTGCATGAGCATGCTTTGGGTATTTTGAGATAGATACACTTCTCATAGTGGGAGCTGTCTTGACTTAAATTTGAATGAAATTCTGTTGATTACCAAGCTGTTGAACCTTCTGGTCATGCACATATTGCTGTGTTTAGCAAATAAAGGATGTGTGGACAGTCTGCTCGACATTCAGCCTTCATTGGTAATTTATCTTCAGGATGGACTGTTTTGTTTTTCTAGTTTTATTTTTTTAATGTAATCAGATGAGTACTTGAAGTGGGAAAAAGATTAATTTTATCCTCAGATACGTTCATTTGGGCTTCTCACTAATACTTGGGATTTGTTTGTTTGTTTCAGTTGAAGAGTCTTCTAATCCGCATGCATTGCCATTTGCCTGGCAGATAGATCATTAATCATAGTAGTGATACACTAGGTTGACGCTGATACGTTTTGGAGGCTGTCCAAATGTTGATGTTTTCTCTAAAGCAGACAGAAATGTATTTACTTTATCCTCCAGTGATGACATCCTGATACAACTGAAATCTGTGAAGACATCAGAAATGGTCTAACATGCTCAAAAACAGAATTTTTGTAACAATCAAATCAGAATACTGTGTCTGTCAGCTACAATACTGTCTCTTATGAACTGTAGCAGTATTTTAATCTGGAGCCTGCTGTGTTATGTTGTTATGTCCTCAGTCCTGAAGACTATATAGACACAAAGTCACCAGTGCCTCCAGACCTGCAGCAGCCTGACTGTACAAAAGTTCTAGATCTTCCATACAGCATTCATGCTTTTCAGCACTTACGGGTAAGCAAGCAAATCCAAATATGTTTGGGGGTTTTTTTCCCCCTCAGGAAGAGAAAACTCTTACTGGCAGTTCTCAGTCAAGGTTGAAAAGTATTGTAATCTTTCAAGACTGTTTCAGACTCTTTTTTAAACCACAACCATGCCCCGCTTAAAGTACCTGCTTATAGGAGGGCAGTTCCATCAGTTACACAGATCCTGTTTCTCTTTTGTTGTTTTAGAGAGAATTTTTTTTTTCTCTTTTCTCACTGCCTTATTGCAGAGAGCAGTGTTAGGAAAATGGAGTATTTTGTTTTCATAACATGTTTCATTAGTAAAATAGTGGCTTTCATTGGAAATTATTCTAACTTGTGAATTGTTTCAGTTGAAAATTGGAGGGTGCTGAACAGGGTCATTAAACTGTATGAAGATCCAGGGTCAGAAAATTGTTTGCAGACTTCTCAATAGTTCCTAACATACTTGACTGTCTCTTTGGTATCTGAATGCCAAGCTCTAACCCAGAGGATGAGATAATCGTTCTTTACTAGTACAAAGTTCATCTGCTTTAGAAAGGTTCCAGTGGAAGCGTGATGCAAAAATTATTTTTTTCAAGAGTATTGTATGAGCAAATTTTCTAACACAGACACGGCTTTAGTGCTTGTATCTTGATACTTATTTTATTACAAGTCTCTAAAGTAACTTTTCATCTACAAATAAGTATTTTTCATACAAACAAAACAGGAACCGAAGTTCTCTAGCTCTGTTCCTGGGTCTGGATGTACTTTTGAAAGGAGTATGTGTTTTGTTGGGGAAGGAAGAAAGAGAAGAGGAGATATAGGGATACTTTCATAGTGTGCATGTAACTTGACAAACATGAGTTAAGTGCTTCAGTGGTCATTAATGAAATCAATAGCTGCCAGGTATGCAGTGCTACCAGAAATGAATTTTTCTCCTATCGCATTCATAAGCAGAGGCTGCTTTTGGCTGTTTCTAGTGTTTGCCTATCTATAATAATATATTATTCATCTATATAATAATCTATAATAATCTATAATAATAATATATTATTCATCTGTCAAAGGTGACATTATCCTGTTAAGTCTCTAAGATCTTGATATAAAAGGATAATAGGAATGTAAAATAATCAAGCTGTAAGTTTTCCTGGGAGTCATGCTCTTGTCTATGTTTCTCTACTTCTAGTTAAAGTGTCAGCAAATACCTATATTCAATTTTTGTTTCAGGGTGTCCAAGAAAGAGTTAATCTTTCTGCACCCTTGTTACCTAAAGAAGATCCAATCTTCACATACTTATCACGGAGGCTGGGAAGAAGTATAGAGGAAATAGGTCATCGTATTTATGATGGGCTAATGAAGGTATGAAACTGTAATCTTACTGTACGCACAAAAAGAGTGATAGAAAGGTCTCACAAGATTAGATATGCCTGTTCATGCAATCAGATCCAGTACTAGTTTTGCACATATGTTTTTGGTTTACATTTCAGTTACAAAAGGCAGACTAAAAACATTTTCTGCTAGGTAAGCAGAGGTAGGAGAAGGCATCAGCAAAGCCAGTAAATAGATACTTACTGTCATCTTTAATGACTGTTGTATTTGTGTGGTCTGGCAAGCCACGTTCGTTGCTCTGTCAAGGTAATAAGAGCTTTTAAACAAAAATGCAGGTACTTAAAGAACAAAGATGAAATAATAGTATTGAAATGTATATATTTTTATGAAATGCCTTCCTGCAAAATGTAGAAACTCTCATTAAACTCCGGCTAAGCTGCTGATGCTTAAGCTACTGTCACTTCTCATTTAATTTCATTTTGAATTTTTACCTGTCTGAAAGGCAGAAGTTCTGGTTCTTTAATAAGTTCGTTCTTCCTGAACATTCACAACTATTGCGAAATGGCAGCTTTCCAGAGGAGGAGAATAACTTAGCTTAGACAACAGCTCAGCTTTCCATCCCATAGTAATTAAAGCCCTGGTTAACCTTTTAGTTCATGTCATAGTAGTTAGTACAGTTCATTTGTTTCTCTTTACTGCAGAACTCTTCTTCCTGGGTACTCTATAATATGGCTTCTTTTTACTGGCGAATAAAGAATGAGCCATACCAAGTAGTAGAATGTGCCATGCGTGCCCTTCATTTTTCTTCAAGGTAAGAATTGCTAATACAGATTTCTTTTCAGATGACATTTCTAGTTATCCTAGTTAGTAAATAGGTTTTAGTTTCTAAGGCTGTTTCCTAAGGAATAATCCATGTTACTTGTTCTTAGTCTTTATGTGCTATACTAGGCATATGTATAGTTTAGGCATTTTCCTATCAAATTACATATTTACTGTGTGACTGAAGAATGAATATATCCTTGTACGTGATTCTTACACAGTCTGACCTTCTTTTAATGTCTGTTTTTTCTTCTTTTCCTTTCTTCTTTTAGGCAAAATAAAGATATTGCACTGGTAAATTTGGCAAATATTCTGCACCGGGCTCACTTCTCCGCAGATGCAGCTATTGTGGTCCATGCAGCTCTGGATTACAGTGACTTCTTTACCAGCTATTACACTTTGGGAAATATTTATGCAGTAAATACTATCTTTATTTTCCAAGGCTTGTAGAAAACCGAATACTATTTCATCTTTCTGGCTTTACTTGTAATGCTTTACTCTTTTACAATGTATCTGGTGTTCCACATGCATTTCACACTTAATGTTTAAGATTCTGTCAAGATATTGTCATCCAAAAGTCTGTCTTTTAGCCAAGATTTTTATCTGTGCTTAGAAATAAATCACAGGGAAATTCTGCAGTCTTTCTTTAGCAGATATAGTGGCTTGAGTTTCAGAAACAACAGGCTGCTTGTTACCACAAATTAAAATTTGAGTTAATGACTTCTTTAAAAATGGAATATTTTTTATTAAATATTACTGAACAAAGGCTAATTCTCTCTCTCGGTCATTCTTCAGATGCTTGGAGAGTACAACCACTCGGTCCTGTGTTACGATCATGCTCTACAGGCCAAGCCAGGGTTTGAGCAAGCTGTAAAAAGGAAGCATGCTGTCCTGTGTCAGCAAAAACTTGAGCAAAAATTGGAAGCCCAGCATAGGTAACTAAAGAAGCATCCTAGTGGCAATTCATACAATCTCACTTCTATTGTTCTGTTGCAGCAATTATTTACATTTCAAATAGAATAATGGTTTTCAACTTTCTGTATTTCTTTGACTATGCAATAAAATTATTCATAAGAATACTTTAATAAACCCAAAGTTGATATTGTGCAACACTGTAGGAAAAAGCTGATATTTTTAAAAGCATTCAAAGTAAATCTTTTCTACTGTTGAATTTTCAAGATCACTTCAGCGAACATTAAATGAATTGAAGGAATATCAAAAGCAACATGACCATTACCTTAGGCAACAAGATGTTTTAGACAAGTACAAGCTCATCCAGGAGGAACAAATCTTGAGGAACATCATTCACGAGACACAGATGGCAAAAGAAGCTCAATTAGGTACAACTTTTTAGACTTCATGCTCTTTATGGCAATGAAGAATTGCATGTATTCAGATTAATGTGGGGATGTAACTTCTTTATATAGTAAGGTGGCCCTGAATGGCTGTTGTGCTTTGCTTATTAAAGCAAGGGATTGCCATATGTTCTTGAACAGGGTTGGTTTTGAGTCTTTTGAAGACAGAATTTTCTCTGTGCTGATTAAATAAATAAAAAGGATTGACCAAATTGAGGGTGGGGGGTTGACTGCATGCTGTCTCTGTCTCCTCGGAATCCTGACTTACATAGCAGAAAAATGTTTTGTGCTCTGCAGGGAACCATCAGATTTGTAGACTGGGCAATCAGCAGCATAGCTTGCACTGCCAGTGGGACCAGCCTGTTCGTTATCACCGTGGAGACATTTTTGAAAATGTGGAATATGTTCAGGTTTGTCTGTGAATTAATACCACTCCTTTAAGTTGCATCACATTTGCCTTATTAGCAAAATAGTTCAATTTTTTTTGAGGCTTGACAAAGGGGGTACGGTTTGGGTGTGGTAATTATAGTGAGAATTCATTTAGTCTGCTTTCCAGAGAGTGGAATATTTAATGCTAGTTTCTTTTGCTAGAAATACAAGCCGAGATTGACTGTGGATTATAGAAACTTCGAGGGTTTATTGTATAAGACTTTGTTTTACTTAGAAAAGAGAACCATTAGAGTTATTTGAGTTGAAAAACTTTATTTTAGTCCAAAGTCTTAGTTTCCTGTGAGATACCAGCTACTTCTATATTGACTCCTTTGCTTTTTCAGCCTGCGTAGAACAGCCATGTATTTCTTTCTAAGAAGTACAAGAATCCTCACTTGAGGAATTACAGCTTTCTCTTACATAAAGATACTACTACATTTCAGGCATGCTAGCAGGAGCGTAACATGTTTAATTTTCCAGTTTAGTTTCCTTTAGAGAGGACAAGAAAAAGCATTAGGCAGCTAATGTTAATGAAGAGGCAAAGGTTTTCTAAGGTTTTACGCACTCTTGTGCATGTGGTATATGGAACAAGTGTTATTCTTTAGCGGAAAGAATACTCCAATATAACAGCTTAAAAGTGTTTTTAAAATAATATTGTATCAATCATTTAGTTCTACTACATAAAATGGATCATAATATTTTTTTGTTTATTACACTGTTGTATGACTCAAGCCAGGCAATTTTTGCATGCTCCTCCCAATTTAATCTCTTTTTCCTACCAGAAGGGAGCACAAAACTGCCATAAGCAATTAACAAATGGGAGTGCAGAGCTCAGTGGTGTTGAATCTAGTGAGTGCTTTTGCAGCCCAAAAATTAGCCTGGTTTTGTGAGTATTTGCTGATTGCATATCTTGAATTACACAGTGTACCAAGGAAATCTGATACAGCAATATTGAGAAGTTTTGGAAGCAGGGTGTATACTAATACTGAAAATCCATAACGAAAGCCACCCAGGCAACACTGCTGCTGTGTTAGAACTACAGATAAAGATTATGGTTTAATTTATTTTGCTATGTGGAATGTGTTCTGGAGTTTCCCCTTAACTAGTTTAAGAAACAGGAATAATTATTTTAATTATGCTGTTTTTTCTTCTTAGATGTTCTTCCTGTTATAGTAATTATAAATTCAGATTATCAAGATAATTTTGCAAGCCATGAGTCTTAGTAACTCTGACTTGAACTACAGCTGTGCAGTTTAGATACGTAGATGTTGTTTGTGGTGTGTTAGGAATGTTTGCTTGGTAGCTTTAACATCTTTTTGGTGATTTGCACTTGTGTTTTCATTGTTGACTGACTTACAACATGAATATTACTTTTCTGTGGAGTGGATCAAGAGGCTTAAATTTACATTTTTTTCCTGCTACCCAAATTTCAGCTCATCAGTGAGGCTTAACATAACGTAAATGGTGAAGGGGGGAAAATAACGTGCAGAAATTCAGCCAGTAATATACTATACATTTTCCTTATTAAATATTGGGTTTCTGTCATTTCTAGTTTGGTGAAGACTCTTCAACATCTAGTATGACATCGGTGAATTTGGATCTTCATGCAAACCAAAGCGACCACAGCCAGTCCTTGCAGTCTTCCCCTGTTGCTCGTTCTGTCGTTTCAGTGTGGAGTGTAGAATCCAATAGAGTGAGTGAAGAGGAGCTGTGGAAGAGTGAACCTTCTCCTTATTTATGTGAAACTTCTTAGCATTTGGGCTGCAGGTTTGATGTATGGCAGCACTTCAGAATGTAGCGAATTTCTTCAACACATAAGCATTTCTGTAGTTTCTCTGTACCAGTTCCCCATCATTTGAAACTCTGCTACAGTGCAGAGGGGGTTGTTCTTAGGTACCTTTGCAAACCTCTGCTGCAAATAAAGCAGTACAGCTGAGTAAAGATAGAAAATGGAACTGCTTTTACTCCAGAAAAGATAATAGTTTAATAGATCTCTGCTCTTTTTTTACTCCAGGCTGTTCCTTATGTTCTTATTAGCTTGTTAATTAGAATATTTAAAATGTTGAGAAAATAATAAAAAATAATTACTTTTCCCTTTAGGAAAAACAGCATATTCTTTGGCCTCATCGATCAGACTGCATGAAATCTTTCCCCAAAATTCCTGATCCAGAAGAACTGCCAACTTATTTCCTGCCTCCAGAAAATAGGGGATTCAGGCAAGTGTTGATTTCTTTTTTTTTTTTTTTTTCAATTATATTTGTAAATTTTCACACTAAAGTCTTAATGAGCATTTTCTTTCTGGAGAGGATGGATGTAACTAGTAATCAACAGCACAGATGTGTTTGGACCTCTTTCTCTGGCTGTTCCACAGAAGGGAGGGTGTTTTCCTTTATTATTGTCTTTACTGTAACAGTCAGATACAGTCAGATAAGAATCACCATGAAATTGTTAGTACGAGGTGAATACATTAAATATCTACGGTATTGCTAAAAGAATGAGGATTTAAGCACAAGCCTGAATGTCTTCTAGAGCATATTAAAAAAAAAAAAAAAAAAAAAAGACCTTGAGAGAGAGAGAATGAGGTGTCTATTTAATAACTACAGTTAACTGTTGTACATAGTGTACATCCTCTTAGCTTTAGTTATGATAACAGAAAATTGTGAAGACCAGAAAATGTTAAAAAATGATTCTGAGTGGAAAGCCCCGGATCGTTCCTTTGGGACAGAGGTAGAAAACCAGCTTAGTTGTAGAATCGTCAGTAATACTTGCTATTACGTAGGATAAAATAAATGTGTCTGTGCTGCAATAGCTACCTTACATAGATCAATGCAATTTCATAATATCCTGCTCACTTAACAACATAAGCTTTCTCCTCCTAGTCAGTATAATTCTAGTATTGAGCAGGAGTTAAAGCGAAGATTCCCACCCACCGATGTCCTGAAGCTTCCTTTGAAAAGAAAACAATGTTCAGCTTAAAATGTTTCTCGCAAATAATGTAGCTACCCCATTATGTTTTTGAAATCAAACTTCAGTGTAAAACGTTAGCATTTTCTTTTTTACTTACCTATTTAGTTCTAAACTTCATACAGTTCTTATAAGCATAATATGAGAATCTTCTGTGTCTTATCTCTACTGCACTGTCCGTTATTTACAGGTATTTTGTGCTTAAAAATGGAAAGTAAAGACCTTATTTATTGATGACTTTTCAAGGGAAGAGTTGTCCTTGAACTTTACTGGTTTGCAGCTCATATCTTGTGTCAGTCTACAGTGTGAGATTTGTCAATTGATAATGTAGCTGATTCTTATGTTTATGTATTAGTGACATGCAGCAGATGCTATTAATGTGTCTTGGTTCTCCTTATTGCTAGAGTCCAGCCAATCGTGAGTATCCCAAGAGATACCGTTGGGCATGGAGAAACCCAGGCAGCAGACTGTTCTTCCATTACTGATGCTCGTAACAATGAATCTCTAAACATACTGATCAAGGAACTAGACAGTAATCTAGATTTGAAATCCAAGATGCCGGATGATCAAGCAAGACAAGTAAGAGACATTTTCCCATTGATTCTCTTCTATTTTAAAGTTCTCCTCTCTATTGCCTTAAAAATCTTACTCAGAACCTTTCATGTTCTGATATTTAAAAGATTACTTGATATCACAAGCCAACTGGTACTTCCAAAAAAGGGAAGCAAGTGCTTTCTAATAGAGCTGGAGAAAGGGAGAACTTGTCACTCAGCGTAAGACTTGTTATCAGACTTCTTTCAAATGCTGCCCAAAAGTACACAGAGTGGGAAAGTTAATTTACTATTTAAAATTACTATTTTCTTTTAAAACTTCTAACAGTCCTTTGACATCATTCAACTTCTTGGGGTTTCCAATAACTACTGTATTCTACCAAGTTGGTAACTTTAGGCTGAGGTTATTCCTTCGTACTGCTTTCTGGAGATCAGCTGCTTTAATCGTTACATGTTCACATCATCTATTTAGAACAATTTTTATTTTTTTTTTCCCCCCCTGTACTGAAGAAATACTTAGGGAAGTAATACCTGAATGACCAACGTAGATATATACTGTAAAATTTCTTCAGTTGTTTAAAAAAAAAAATTAAAATCTTTTTTGTCCAGGTTTTGCATTCTCGTATCAACAATCAATCTATTACGCAGGTGAAGATAGGAGAGTTTCTAGATCATGCCATGAAAAAGGTATGTAAAATCTGTAGCATGAGATAAAGCTTCAAATAAGAATTCTGAATTTTTTCTATACTTTCAAAGAAGTCAGTCAGTGATGTGCAAGACATAAGCTTATTTGCTGCCTGTAACTGAGATGAAACCACCTTAAAAATCCATGTTTATAAGTACAGCACAAACCTAGAGAGAAGTATCCATTTAATTTAGCTTAGTGTGGACCAAACAGACCTGTAGTTATAGTTCTTGTTGTGACTGCAGGATGTGGAGCTGCAATATATTAGCTAATCCTGGTACCTATTTGCTTAACTGAGAGAAATAGCGTGGAATTACTTCTCCATCTTTCACCCCTTCCTGCATGCCTGCCTTTTGCTCTTCCTCCTCCCCACTACCCTGCGTCTTCCCCCACCCCACTCTCCAAAGAAACCAACCCTCTGTCAATCTTTTGTCAAGATAATTAGCACTCTGGGGCAAAGAATATACATCTGTATAACACTTTGTGGAATGCCACCTCCATCTTGCACAGTGCCTTTGAGGGTCATCACAAGTCAAATGACAGGAGGCATTGAGATAGAGGTTGACACGTTTTGACGAGTCAAGCTCATATTTCTGAAATTCTCTCTTGTACAAGTTGTGGCAAGGCAGCGTGTGTATGTATTGCTTTTAGTCTAAAATCAGTACCATTTACTATGTGCATCTGTCTTACCCAGAAGAAAAATTAACAGTAGCAGTTGATTCTTGTTATGCTGCTCAGAACAGTCCTATGCACGTCTAATGTCTTAACTGCTGCAGCGCATCGGTCTTCTGTTTTTAACTGTAGTATTCTGTTGCCTCCATGCTAAAAGTCTGAACTTCTCGGTCATTTAGATGCTAATGTAAGAACGCTGTTGTGTCGGCATGCCTGTTCTGCTAATGATAAACTTTGTAGAGCAGGAGTGCCACAGTTGGTATTTTTGTATTGGGAAAGACAAAGTGCCAATAACTTGCTGATGATTTAGTTAAAGGTCATTGAGGCCTGCATATGGAGTGTAATTCAGTGAGGAGTTTAGCATGAAAAACATGCAAGTAACGTTACGTATGTGCATTGCAAAATAGGGGTGATAAATACTCTTACAATTACAGATTGTGTAAGGTATTCCAAACAAAGAAGTAATATATCCTATCGCTATCTTGCAGTTCATCTTGAACCATAGGTAGAACCCCAGTGTGAGGTTGTTTTTAAAATCTGGAAGAAAATCTTTGTACTGATTAACTTTTCCAACACAATATTACTGCAATGCCAGTTGTATTGTGTTAATACAGTACTACTGTGAAGATCCTTATTTGTTCCGCTTCTTTAGTCCTAGCTGCATGTTTTTTACTCATGCATGCGTTTGGGCTTCAAATATGTAGGTTGGATTGGACATTAATTTCAGTTGTTGCCTTTATGCTTTAAACACTTTGTAGAATTGGATAACATGGAATGCTGAAAATACTAAAAACGAGAATGTAAGTGTTTCTAAACCATTTCAAACTGCTCTATCTGAAAGTGGATGTTTTACATAGCTCTGTCCACCTGTCAGTATTTTAAAGTTTTGCTATTTTTCCTGTAGGATGTTTGTTTTTTCTGTTATAGGTGAAAGAGAAGGAAGGAATGTTCAAGGTGCATTTGACACTTTGTCCATTCTTCCACCTGCCCTCACTTGTTGCTTGCTGGTTTATAATCTTTAAACAGTATCTAATGCATGACACTTGTCAACTTTCATAAGACAAATAGATAACTAAATCTAAGAAAAAACAATTCTGAAACCTTAAATTGACAGGAAATCTTGATGGTGGATATAGGGCCTGGAAGCACATCTAACTACAATTTAAAAGCTGCCTGGCCTTCAAATTGTAATTTCTGCGTAGACCTGTATTAATGTAATTTTAAGACTCTGATGTGGCTCACAAATGTCGCTTCCTGAAGCGAGCTAACCGTTATCACTTGTGTATTTTAAGTGACTTTGTGCTGATAATATAAGGCAGTCATATGGGTAGAGTGTGAGACGCAGCTGCTACTGAATTACAATTCAGACTGTAAATAGGGTCAATTTGAGTAGGGTAGAGCAGATTGAATAATCTGCTAGCAGTCACAGCAAAGTGTAATTTGTATCTACTTAATAAGGTAGTATGCAAGAGTGAGTTTTGTATGTTTCTTACCAAAGAGCAGGCAAGTCTGTCTTCCTGAGACACCTCTTTGTGGGTATTTTCATCCTTTTCCCTGACTCTCCTATAGCCGGAAGATCCTCTGTGGCTTGTGCTTAATGAAGCTGGATTGTACTGGCGTGCAGTTGGAAATAGCACCTTTGCTATCACTTGCTTGCAAAAAGCATTTAATTTGGCTCCACATGAGTATCAGGACATCCCTCTGGTCAATCTTGCTAACCTCTTGATTCATTATGGTCTTCATTTGGATGCCAGCAGGCTCCTGCTGAAGGCTTTGGCCATCAATGCCTCTGAGGTAAGATGATGGGATTTGTGTTCGTTCAGCAGTGAATGTTCTTTCCTTTATTATTTTCTAAATACATGTTACTTGTGCTTGCTTACCTGTGCATGCAGTTCAGCTTCCACCTTGTGATTTGCAACAGATGTTAATTTTCATTTAATTTATTGATCACACTGGGGATGATGCTGGTTGCTGAGAATATAAACATCTAGAGCAGAAGTTCTTCTAAAATAAATGGCAGGCTCTTTGCCTCCCCAAACCTGTATTACCAGCAGTGGCTCCAAGGAATCTAATCCTGGTGTTTTGGCAATGTTTTCATCTAAAATAGAGATCCATAATGCTGTCAGCATTGTGTCTCGATTTTTTTTAAAACCCTTACAGTAGCACATATGTCACCAAGATCTTTGGCTGTATAGACATCTTTCCGTGCCACTTGACTTTTTATCTATACTGTTTTATTTGTGCCTAGTTTTTATCTATATACCTAGAGGAAAAACTGTGTTCTAGTTGGTTTTATGACTTGACTTCCAATCATAGATTCAAAACCGGTTTTTTTTATTTCTGAATGGTAACATTATAAACATTCTGTAGGTTGTCACTTATGTCACATAAAAAGTTGCTGTATAATTTATGTAAACTACTGGACTGGCCAGAACAATTGTGAAAAGGAAGGGGAGGGAGGTGTTGTGGGGGACACCTTTTCTCTGGCGAGTAATTTTGGTCTTACATTCAAGATACTTCAGTATGAAGTTCAAGTGACTTTTTCCTGTGCGTCTACCTCTGTAGTTAGATAAACAGAGAGCTTAAACCTGCCAGGCCACCAGTCATCTAGCATGTAAAAAAAAAAAAAAAAAACGGAATAACCTTTTTCAGTATTGCATCCAGGAACAATTTTGCAATTGTTGGAAAGGGATCTGACCGACCTGGGTGGCAGGTAAGAGTGCAAAAAGGAACTACAGAAAGAACTGTGCTTGAATGATGTGTCTTAAGAAGAACACTTGAAAGCACAACCTTGGAGGGGAGGGGCCTAGGGATCCTTAGGACCACGCTGTGTGAGTAGGGTTTTTCTTCAAAAGTATTGGCAAGTCCTACCTCATTACAATAATGCCTCGTCCTATTTTTTTTCAGGCATTCTCAGTCCTGTGATACCTATCGTATCAAAAAATCTGGCAGGAGAATTTGTACTTGAATAGTATTTCCTGGAATATGATGGAAAGTAAATACAAATTAAAATGAATTACAGCTACAGGGAGTGAATGATGTGTTACATTAAAAAAAGCTTTAAAAAAAAATAAAAATCCTGTTACTCAGCTTGCACCTTTCTCGGAATGATGTTTAATAATACAAGCTAAGATCAGTTTGAAAAATTCTCAAGCTCAGTTTTCACATTTTCAGGGGATAATGTAAAATTGTTTCAGTGGAAAAAATGACTGCTAAGCTACAATATTACAGTCATTATTATAGCATTATACTGTTAATTGCCGCAAATTACTCTGTGTAAGTGAAAGAATTTTCAGTCAACAAACAAAATATAATGCTTTACTATATGCCTGTATTAAAGTGCTAATTAAATTCTACCCAGTGAAAAAGGTGTTTATAATTTGTACTTTAAGAAAAAAATACTTAATTTAGGGAGACTAGCCAAAAGCAGTTGAAAAAAATCTTAAGTTTTATAAGGAATTGAAAGTAAACGTAAATGTATACCCCTAAGCTAGCGTGACATTGGTGTTGTCAGTAACCTAGTTCCGCTCAAGGAAATCCTGAACGCTCTTGACAAATGAAATGCATCCATCCTACTAGAACTCTAGTAATATTTTTATGTTTTTGCTGACTTTTAATCATTTTAAAATGTCTTTAAGCATTTCAGTTTAGTTCTTTGCTAATTTGTGCAGAAAGCATTATGTTTATGATGGGTTATAAGTAAGTATTTAATGCTTCATTTCAGCTTGTGTGTATTTAACATCTGTTTTTCATTGTAGGAAGATGAAATCCTGAACAGAACTTTATGTCAAAACAGCTTTTGTTTAGCACCAGTCCATCAAGCTGGTAGTTCTCCATTCTAAGAATAAGCAGTCCTTATTTAAGAAGTTTTCTAAATTCTTTTCAGCCAAATTGGAGAGGGTGTGGATTGACAGGGGTTTTCCTGGATGGCTTCAATTTTAAACAGTGAACATACTTATGCCAGTGTATGTTGCTTTTCTCTTTGCAGCCCCTGACTTTTTTGAGCCTAGGAAATGCGTATCTGGCTCTGAACAACATTAGTGGAGCCCTGCAGGCCTTCAGACATGCATTGGATTTGACGACCAAGTGCTCGGAGTGTGAAAGCAGCCTGAAGATGATCCGCTGTTTGCAGTTTTATCCTTTTCTATACAACATCACCTCTTCTATGTGCAGCGGTAAGCAACTGCTGAAAGATGGACCACAAGTGAAATAGTGTCTGTTTGTCTTGGGTGTTGCACCTGAAATTCATGATTACTCTACTTTTTTCCCAAGGATCTTCCCTTTTGCTTTATAGTGCTTTCTCCCTGTAAGGACCAAGGTTGAGGCACTGCTTTTAATGGAAAAGTTACAGTCCATTAAGAAGTGCTTGAGGATGACTTGAATATCTAGAGGGCTGCCACTGAGGGCAAATTACTTCCCGAGGGTGTCAGTAATACCTTAGCAGCCTCACCAATATTTCTTACTGGTAAATGAGGAATGCTGGATTCACTATTTATGGAAGTGCACAGCTACTGCTGCTAGGCTACTCAACAGCCCCTTTGTACATCCTTTCAAATTTTGCAGTCAGATGGATATATTTTCCTAAAGGTGAAGAATTTGGTGAAGAGCAGCTTAGTTTTAATTCGTATCTTTTCAGTGTGTTCAGTACTTTGGATGTCATTTTCTAGTGTTCAGTCTTTGCAGAATAGACTATGTTGTGTCTACATTTTTTTTTTTATATAGGTCTGTGGTCACTGCTTTTAACCTTCCAAAAATCTGTGAGAATAATGACTTTGAACACAATTTCTCCACAAAAAAAAAAAAAAAAAAAAAAAAAAACTTTAAAAAATTTGAGATAGAATGCTTTGTTGGCCTTAGTGGCTACTTGTATTAAAAAAACCCAAACAACCCAATAATAGCTTTTGGAGATGGATTCTTTCATTTCAGTGAATTCCACTGGCATATTTCAAGTATTTTGTCTATACTTGTATATGGCTAATGTGCTGCTCATGAGCAATCCTGAAGAGCGTTTATGAATATATTTTGTAATCCCTTCTCTCTCAAATTGTTACTAAGGTATCTTTCCATCTAGTCTTTCCTTTGTTTTTAAATGAAAACCTCACATGAGAGAAATACTTCTGATTTTTAGTGTTGTTGGGACTTTCTCAGAATTATTTTTAATTCCCTCTCCAGTGGAAAGACGCAGAGAAGCCTCCTCTGACTTAACATCTAGAATTACACTTTGTAAACATAGGCTAGAGGCCATCGTATCTCCTGGTACAGCATGGAGGATGCCATTGTAGGTGAAACTCCCAAGAATATGCTATTAGAGTAATACTATCTTTTATGGCCTTATACATTTTTGCTCTGACAGCACATCAGTTGTGCAGAGAAATGAATGCTGTTTGGCAAAATGTAGTGTAGTTAGTGGTATTATGGCCCAACTGGTGGGTCTCTAGCTGACTTCCATAATGTCAACTCTTACACTGTTATCTTTCATTGAATCTCTTCATACCAGATCGCCCTTCTCTTAAAAATCCCTACAGATACTGTAATCAGTAGTGGGACTTGCAAATGTCATCACAAGAGACACTTTCACTGTTCTGGGGAAAAAAAATTCAATGTTTGCTTGCTTTTTATTAAGATCTTCTTTAAAAATGGCTGTAACTCACAAGGTTAAAGTTGTTCCAGTCAAACCTTAATGAGAACCACTTGATTTTGAAGTTAAGCAGAAAGTAATTTAAAAGTATATTCACAGAACTGAGATGGTAATAAGCAACGGCTGTATTTTACATCTTTATTTTCTTCTGTTCGCTTTTCTTCCTTAAACTTGTTGTAATACTTAAAAATATGCTCCTCTGGTTAATTCTTGGCTGCTCTTTGCATTGATTCCTGATCCAGGATGTTTGTTTTGAGGTCAGCTATTACTGCATATGCTGTTTAGGAAGTTTGTGTTTCTTGAATGCGAGGAGAGACCAATATCAAAAGTGCTTATGAGAAAAGTGTTATCTTTCCTTTTCTGCTAGCTTGGCTGCAGGTTAACAAAGTGAGGGTGAATGTATTCATCTGGTACATTTGGGTTGGCTTTGTTTGTTAAAGAATCTGTGAAGCTGCTAAATCAGGAGAGCGATGAATAAGCCTTAGCATGTTAATTTGCTCATTAAATTTCAGTATTGCAGTATTTAAGTATTTCACTCGATATTTATATCTTTGCCTTTTCCTGTCTTAATATTTCTTTCTTTTTCATTTCTATTTATAATATCCTTTAGGTCGTCTTTTGTCTGAGTGCAAGAAACCTGAAAGTATGAACCTGACAAAGAGTGTAAATGTTCGTTGTACATTCTTGTGCAGAGTGTAAAATAAACATATTAGTCAATTCAACCTTGATCGTGATTTGTGATCTAAGTCGAAACTCAGAATTCAGAAATGGAAAGGTAGATTTGCCTGTCTTATTTTTATAAGGTTGGGGGAAATTTTGTTTCCCCACTGTAAACTACAACTGACTCAAGAGGAACCTTGACAGGCTGTATGAAAGCGAGGTTAAGTCTCCAAAAACAGCATTATTTCAAGAATGCGTGCCCAGAAATCACACTTCACACTTGGAAGTATCCTGAAATTTTGGGAGTCTTCTGTTCATCCTTCAGTCCAAAGAAAACAATTGAAAAGAGATTTTAAGTTTGAATTTTGACCTTCCATATGTAATGCAATAGTATATATAATTATTCAACTACTACATAAAACCTAAAAAATGCAAACTGTATTTAGATGCTAATATTTAACATTTACCTGTTGCACTTACAGCATTTGTTAAAATGTTAATATCATATAGACTTAAAAGATTCATAAAGCAACATAATCTGCTCTTGTTTGGCTCCATGACAGACTGAAAGGTATGTTTTGATGACAAGATGCAAACTTAACACTTATTTTCACACACCTGTCTGAATGCAACTTTAGGTAATAGAGCTTATGCATGTTTTAAATACATGGATCAAACGTATGCTTGACAATCCCAGTATTGATGGATTGTTACTTCAGGAGATTTTCACAGCCGTATCATGTGTGTTTGCTTGGGGACACCTGATACTGAATTTAGTTTGTCCTCTCATTATTATACACTTGATGGCATGTCATAACTACTTGTATCCATCTCCTTTGAGATGGATGTGTTATGCTGAAAAACTTACCAAGAAATTGGAATGTCAAATGTTGTTTTGGTAAGCAATCATTTAGTATTTCTGAAAGTAATAGCAGGAGGGTTGCCTGTGCTTTGGGTTGTAGGCCCATGTGATAGCTGTGGTTTTGCTTCGCCTGTCAAAAGCTTCTGTTCACAAGAACTGAACTAACTAGTGAAACATGGAGTTCCTTGCTGTGCTGCCATGAGCCATCGGCAGAATCCAACAAATGGTCAGTGGGAGTTATGTGCTAGCATGGGATGGAATATGGGATCAAAAATCTGAATTTATAGTCTGATTTTTGATTACAGTATGTGTCTGGTGTAAATTTCAAGTAAGTGAAATAGGAATTTTCTCAAGCATGTTGGGTCATTTGCTGTTAGCAGAGGACTTTGGAAGTGTGATACACTAACGCTGACTTGGATGCTTGCTTATATGCTCCTGTCTGTACTGCTGCCCTGTACTTTTTTTTCTGAACTTACCTCTACTCAAGATAGAAATTTATATTTCAAACCCAAGTCACTTCCTGCATATGAGAAGAGGAATTAAAAACCTCAGACCAACTATTTTCTATTTAACTTCTGCCTCCTGTGTTGAAGTTTATATAAATGTCTGTCTTCATTATAAAAGGATTTCCAAATCTGCAAGGGTTTTTGGTGGGTTTTTTCTTATGGAGGAGGGGGGTGTGAAGTGTCCAAAGCAGCTATATCATGTATGACATATTTTAGGCAACTTGCAGTTGCCTAAGTTGCAACTGACATGGATCCTATACAGCAACAGTGCTGCAGTACTACATCTTCCTCTGTTACTTGGACCAACAGCCCACATACTGCCTTATTCCCAAATAATTGAGAAAATGGTCGTAAGACTTCATTGTTATGGGAGAATCCTGTGGTGGTCCTTCCAGAGGGGACTTGGCAATCTTTAAGGATGTTGCTCTACTGAGTGATCAACTGTTATGTTACTGGCAAGTCAATTCCTGAAGGATATTAAGTAGAAGAAACTTTATGTTGCTTGACATATACCTAAGCAGCCATACTGACACACAAATAACAGAACCAAGAGACTTGCATAATGAGTGTAAAAAAACTTAATGTGAAAGATATGGTCAGCTCTCAGAGCTGCAGAAATGGCATACTTTGGCTTTGTGCTGCTTCTTAAGCCAGTAGAAAAAGCCATCATTATTGTTATCTGATATTGAAATGGTGCATTGCAAAGATTGGTTTTGCACACCTTTATGGCTTAAAAATTGCAAGTAGCTTTTATCATGTGATAAGGTCTGTAGAGGAATATCCAACTAACGCCTAAAGGATTGTTCCTGTGGCACTTCATTGGCTGATGGGAACATTCAGATGTTGTCAAGCCTTATTAAAAGGTTACAATATACTAAGCATATTTTTAGTGTGATGGTCAGCTGGCCGTTGAAATGTGCTGATTTGTTAATCATGCTGTTGCATAAGACTTCTCCTCGTGTGTAAACAGAATTGCTGCTTGGAGGAGCAGAAGTCATTTGTACCCGAAATATTTTTATCTGACTGTTAGCATCTACCTCTGACAGTTGCATTCATTTTGAGCTTATGCCCTTCACATTCTTTTAGACAAGATCAAAATTGGAAATCTTAAACTTTATTATTGGAGTGAGTTTTCTTGCTACTGGGTTTCATGGGGGTTGGGCTAGATGATCTTTAAAGGTCCCTTCCAACCCAAACCATTCTATGATTCTATTCAAAACCTGAAGCACAACTTGTTTCAAGCTTCTTTAGTCTCACTGCCTTTCATTACTTGGCAGGATAGTTCTTTTACAAAAAGCTGTGCTGCTCTCCTGGAAGTAGTGGCAGTGTGAGTACGTTACGAATGTATGTATGTGCCATGAAGATATCTGAAGTCTTTTATGTAGTGAGCGCGTACGTTTGAAAGCAATGCGTACTTCCTTACTTTATGGCTTAGTTGTGTAACGTATACAGCAGTAACTTATCACTTTAAGTATGGTTTTAGCGCCCTCTTGTGGTACAAATACCCTACACCGCATGAAATCGAAAGTCTTTGGTTTTTTCATCTACTTTCTCTTAAAATAAAACATGGGGAAAAGGTATTTGACCTTTTAAGTGTATAGATTTTCCTTTGTCTCCCAGCACTTAAGTTCTTACAAAGTTAATAAGCTCAGACCTTTAAGCAAATTGACCTGAAGAGGGGAGGTTGACTGGAAAGGAGAATCTCTGCTTGAAACTGACAGTGAGTTTATGGACAGATTAAATAACTTGCTTAAATCAACATCACAGTTTAAACCTCTGACTATTAACAGATACAATCACTTAGAGTTCCCTATAGTGATTTCAGATATACAAACACTAAGCAAAAGCATCATATACATTTTCTTTACAATAGTGTGTTAAGATATAAAATGTGAAATAATTGGCATTTTTAAATGCACCTTTCACTTGCTCGGTGATCCCCTACAAGTTGTGACTGATCTGGTAGTCCCAGCAAGGGGCTGCTAAATTTTGTTTCCATTTGCTATAGCATGAGGTCCTTTTAGACATTTTTATCATACTAGCATTTTAGTTTCCTCCTCCTCAAGCTGCTGTATCTTTTTTCCTCTGAGGAATGCTCATCACTTACAGTATTAATAGGTGGAAAGAGGGGATGTCTACTCTTGGGGCAAAGGGTGTTAAGTTTAGCTCAGAATTTAATCTTGTTTTAGTTGAAGCAAAAGGACAGAATCTATACCAGTTGTATGGGATTCTGAACTGAACACTACTGTATGTTTAAAATTCAACGTTTTCTTTCTTTGACTTGCATATAATGTGAAGGCAGAATTCTTGAGTGCTCCCAAGCCTTGTTTAGGCTCCACAAATGTTAGTACTCTCATATGTTAGTACTCCTATTTATCTGATTATATTAATGAAAGGGATGGGATCTGTGACCATTCATTTATCTGTCACTTTTACACTCTCTCCATTGTCTTATGGGAAAGTTCATCTGTATAATCAGAATAGTTGACGCCAGGAGGGTTGTTTAAACAAGCAGAATTCTATGAAGCACGTGAGCAACTTGTCAGAGCAATCAGAAACACATCATGGCAAATGTTTGCATTGTCATTTAGTAGTAGCATAGGGAAAGTGGGTCCTGTCTTAAACAGCAGCAGTACTAGAATCAATGTTATCATTTGAAGTGAAGTACTCAATTGCTTATTTCTACCCCCTACACGCTCATGTGTGCAGCCGCATGCCTACTGTTCACCCTGCAAGTTCCACCAGCAATCTGAAAATCAAGCTGGATTCTTTCTCCCTTGAGCATCTCTGTCAAGGGATGCCATACAGCGTCAGTCCGTCTGAAAGAACTGTTGCTGCTCCGCAAATGGAATCTAGGCCACCATATATGGGCTCTTAGGAGTAAGAGGAGGTTAAATTGTACTTGTGTAGAATGAAGACATCTTATTTGAATGCAGGCAGGTGGGAGATACGGAGAATGAGGACTGCTTTTTGTCCTGTTGGAGGCAGATATCCCTAGAGGGTGGGGGTGTCGGGAAATGTCAGACATGCCTCTGACTGTGAGATCCTGGAGAAATCTTATGTGAGAATGTGCTCTGTGGGAGTAACGTGACCCAGTTATTCTTTCAGTTTTGTGATACCATTTCTGCAGCACCAGCCCAGCAAGGAGCAAAACAGTTCCTACCATCCAGCTTTGCTGCAGTAATCACAGCTTTCCTAGAATTTTAGTACTGTGATCTGGAAGATAGTTGACCAAACGCAGTCTTTTTGATACTTTTTACTATTTGATTTAGTGCCTGCTGTATAAATCAGATCTTTACCTGAAAAGTCTTTGTCTAGTGTATCTTGAGTAGCAGAAAGTGAAGGACCATGCCAAGCTCACTTCGAAACCTGTCTTTCTTTTACAAGCTCCATGTATTTTTATTCTCAAAACTATGCAGGGATGTCTCGATTGAGATTCTTAAATTTAAAAATCAAAGAATGTGGTGCTATGTTAAACAGCATTTTTAGCTACACCAGTATCCAAAGGCTGTATACCCACTGCGCATGCAAGTTGCTTCCAAGCTACTGCTTGCTGGAAAGCTGTTACGCGTCTTCAGAGTTTCTGAAACCAGCAAACAAAGCGTGCTGTCTTTAAGTATATCTCTATTGCTCGAATATCTTTTTTTTTTGCATTTCTTAAATGTGCTAATAGGTGAATTTGGTCTGCAGCTTCTTTTTATGCTGACGTTAGGTGATTTCTTTACATCGTGCAAAGTCTGTCTCACCAGCTTATGTACTTATTCTGCTTATTTACAGCATGGCAGTGTACCTAACAACTTCTCCCAACAGTCATCAGTCTCACTTTGCATCATGCTCTGTTAAGAATGGTATGCCTGCAATATTTAGTGTTCTGTATTCATTCTGTCTTTTCCCAGGATCAGAAGGCCATGGGCTAGCAGAGGAGGGAGAAGAAAGTCATGGCCTCAGCTGCAGGAGTAACTGAGGAAATGGGGATAGCACAATGGAACAGAACGTAGAATTGTAGGAGAGTTCAGTGAGAGTTTACTGATGCAAAACTATTAATTCATGAAGGAAAAGCAATACAGTACTAAACTAAATATAATATGACATTTCCCATTTTCATCTGCCTTTATAATGCAAATAGTTCTTCATGATAAGTTATCTGGATCCTTCAGTTACTTTGGCATAACTATGTGTTCATGTAGTAGGAGGGGGATCGTCAGGGGTTAGAGTGGAAGGGAAAAGGTTTTCTTTCCAACTAAATATTTCAAAACTGATAGATTCCGTTATCAGATGTATAACCTTTCTCTACAATGTTTTTGGTGCTTTTTTGTGATAGGAACTTAGACAAAATGAGACATTTGCTACTATCTGTATTGTCTTCTCTTTTTAGGAAGGTGCTTTTGCCAGTGGTGGTTTCTTGCATGTAGCTGCTAAAAATTCTTATTGAACCTGAATAGTGTGCACTACCTGGAGCTGGACCTTTTTAAAAAGGTCCAACAAATGCATATGTTCAACAGCCTTTTTAGGAGGAATAGTAATTCCCCAGCTACATCTCCAGGAAGATGTAGTTGCACAAACAACTTCATAGTAAAGCTGTACAGACTGAACTAGTGAGTTGGTTAAAGCATGTTTGGAAGAGAAAGAACATGTGGTCCCCATGTATGGGAGAACTGACAATGCATAGTTTAGTGTCGTTAACAAATTGCCAAGACCTTGAAGGCTGCATTCACTTGGCTTAAATCTGAGAACTTGTAAAGTGGTGATGTGTAGCCTCAGACTGTAATGAGTCATGTTGAGATTGTCTCAAAGCAGCATGCAATGCCATGTGCTCGGATTAAAATGAGTGCTGCATGCTGAGCCGTGGAGTGCCAGGCACTTAACTACCCCTCATCTGTCTACTTTATTGATTTGTTTTTTCCTTTTAAGGTTGGTTGTCTGGTTCATGTGAGTTTGTGTTGTGCTCTGATTGTCCTCAAAGCTTTAAATCTATCATCTGTTCTGACTACTAGTGACTGAAACTAGGACAATTCGAAGTTTCCCTAAAGGAAGAGATTGATGCTTCTTGTATGTAGCAGTTTTGAGGAGAAGGGACATTCTTCCAAAAATTCCTAGTCTTTCTGCAGGCACTGTTCTATAGCTTTATACTATTCCAGCAGTGTGAGGAGAGTGTTTTCCTGTTGAATCCTAAACTGAGGTGGTTGGCAGTATTCTTGTCAAACAGCCTTCTGCAGGTATTCCTTACCTGGACTCAAGAAAAGGCTAATCCAATTCTTGTTCATCACTCCCTCAAAACCAGGACTGATTTTTTTTTTTTTTTTCCTTCTTATTTACAGCAACAACTCTGCTTCTTCATGGAATTGTGTAAAAGCATTGCCTGTCAGACAAACTGCTAAGCACTTAAAATCTATCTTAGGTTAATAAGGGGAATACCTACCTGACAAGTTAACACATTGTTTGAGTGTGTCTGCTTTAGTCTTCAGTTAGGAGGAAGATTGCATGGGTATCTGTGCCAAGCAAATCTGTAAATTGTCATGGATCAAGTACAACCTAGTGAAGAGATACGCAGATAAACATAATACAGCCTATGAAAAATATTTTCGTAAAATAAAAAATGTGAAATTGGGTCCCTGTGGAATACTGTTTAAATTCCAACATATGGTGCAAACCTTACAGACAGAGTGGTAGACAAAAGACACACACATAAGGCCATTACTTGGCTTTATAATGTCATCCCAGTGTGTTGAGAGAAGTGGAAAGCTATGATAACTCATAATGGGGTTAGTTAACTGTTGTGGAGTTCAACTACATGATGCCACTTCTCCTGCGTGGGTTACTGTTGTACTTAAGCCCCTTTTAAACTTGAGTTTGTAGGTGCTGTAGGATCTAACAGGATCTAAAAAAATATTTAATGTTTAGCATAAGAAGAGGTATGTAGCTTATGATGGAGGAAAGATTAGAAAGAGAGCAAAGCAAATGCAGGCCAGTGTTACCTTTGCTTATGCTAGGGATCCATACACTAAGAATTTCCATGGCTTAATCAGAAACAGATTTCAGAAGTGGGTTGTGTGCAGGGAACTAAATGTTAGTCATTCAATATTCATAGCATACATCATACTGTGATCTAATGTAGGTGAGGTTTTTTTAATTAATTTTTTTCCGTGTTTTATTTATCACTTCTTTGTATTTCATAAGGAGAATTTGTGTGTCTTCATCAGGGACTGGTCTGTTACGCAATGGTGAGATATTTTTCTCACTTAGTGTGAACAAGAAATCTGGTTATGTATTGTTGGCAATTGTTTATGTTTTGAAAGGTTTAATCAGAACTGCTGTAATAAAACAAACAGATAATCTTTAAATCTATAGCTAAGCCAGTTTAGAGGCATCTTTTGGCTACCAATCATATTTAAAAACTATTTCCCTACGAGTGAGAACAGTTTTTTTACTGTATAATCCTATTAATTGAAAACCTGTTGTTGGAATAAATAATTAAAAAAAAAGAACTTCTGTATGCTTCATTTTGTGTGCTTGAGTCTAAATTTTGACCACATAAATCATCCTGTTGTTTGCTATGCATCAAACCAATGCTCGTTATGTAGTGCACTTTTCTCACTACTGATTTTGAGCATGCCTGTCATCATCTTTGAAGGGCCACTGACCCCTTATCTAAGGGAGGAATTTAGAGAAGAGGTAGAAATTTATGAAAATCAACTTTTAAAGTACTTCATATTGCTTTTCCTAATTTGTTCTCTGCACTTAGCGTTTATTTTTCAGTTAGCAGTATGTACTGTCCTTTGAAAATGTTTATTTTTGTCCTGTAACTTCCAGTTTTGCAAAGGAGGGTTTATGTTAAAGGGAAGAGCTAAAAATGAGCAGTGTTTCTCTGTGGGGAGTAAATACACCAAAAGCTTAGTCTAAATTTTGGGCACTACGCTCGCCATTCCCTGCCAGTACCCACACTGATACTTAACTTGAAATACTTGATCAGCAGTGTGCCCGGGTGGCCAAGAAGGCCAACTGCATCCTGACCTACCTCAGAAATAGTGTGGCCAGCAGGACTAGGGCAGTGATCGTCCCCCTGTACTCGGCACTGGTGAGGCCCCACCTCAAATACTGTGTCCAGTTTTGGGCCCCTCACCACAAGAAAGACATTGAGGTGCTGGAGCGAGTCCAGAGAAGGGCAATGAAGCTGGTGAGGAGTGTGGAGCACAAGTCTTATGAGGAGCGGCTGAGGGAACTGGGATTGTTTAGCCTGGAGAAAAGGGGGCTGAGGGGAGACCTTATCGCTCTGTACAAGTACCTGAAAGGAGGCTGTAGTGGGGTGGATGTCAGTCTCTTCTCCCAAGTAACAAGTGACAGGACAAGAGGAAATGGCCTCAAGTTGTGCCAGGGGAGGTTTAGGCTGGATATTAGGAAAAATTTTTACACTGCAAGGGTTGTCAAGCATTGGAACAGTCTGCCCAGGGAAGTGGTGGAGTCACCATCCCTGGAGGTATTTAAAAGATGGGTAGGTGTGGTTTGAAGCGGCATGGTTTAGTGGTGGTTTTGTCAGTGTTAGGTTGATGGTTGGACTCGATGATCTTAACCTTTCCAACCTAGACAAAATTCTACAATTCTATGACCAGAGGGGGAACTTATTACAATCTGTCCTTCGTTATTCCAGAATAGCAGCTATGGTAAGTCGGTAGTAGATACGTTGGTTTTAGTGATTTATCCAGTATGTTACAGCTGTAAAAGGTACTGGTGGTACACTTGTGTTACTGGTGTGGAGCGTAGTGATGCCTTGTTGAAGGAAGCATGATACCGTCAGGTTCAGAAAGAGCACGACTGACTGCTGAGTGGGCTGTTCTTGAGTCTGCAACAAGACTTCAAACAATTTAATGCTTTTGCATACGTAGATTGCCTGTCTGCTTTATATCTTTCCTGGTCCTGTAGTGCACAGTGAATATGTAGGAGGACTTGTGTGTTTCTCTTCAGTTAAATATAGACCTATCAAACATTCACAGGTCAGTATTGCATAGTCAGGCAATTGTAATTAAGAGCTTCTACTTCTCTTCTCCCTTTATTTCCCTGCTCCATTTGTCACTTTGTTGATCGTTTTTCACTAAAAATAAACTGAGAAATCTTTGGTGTTTTTTTTTTTTTGTTTGAGTTTGTTTTGTGGGGTGTTTTTACGTGCTTCTATGTGTGGAAAGCACCAAATTTTCTTTGCTTCTGGAGCGCAGTCTATCTTGTAGTTCAGCAATTATGGCTCGTGACCTTTCTGTAATGTTTTTAATGACACTCCTGTTTAGTCATAAGTGGTTTGCAGTTTCTGCTTTCAAAGCTCAATCATGGGACTTGTTTTGAACTGTAAATACTTATTTTTTCAGGAAGACAGTAAGAAAAGGAATGCATGAATTTTAGAGCAAAATCTTAATAGAACTATGTTAATTTATAATTAAGGTGAGCAGAGCAGCAATAGCTGCTAAAGATAGGTCTCTTCTCTAGTTACTGCGCATCCTGTTGCTTGTAGAACTCAAAACAACTGGTGTGGATTTTTTCCATTAACAAATGTTTTGCAATCAAATATCTGTTCATATGTGACTGGAATAACACGGTTGCTGTTAATAGCTCACGAGATCTTTAGGAAATGATCGTGTTCACCTTGAAACTTAAAGGTAATTTGAGTATGCAGTGTGTTAATCATCAGTGTTAACATTGCCATGGAAGTCAAAGCTCGTGTTTTATATGAAGGATGGTCTCTCAAACAGCACTTCCCCCTAACGCTACCCTGGCTTGTTAATGTCACATTGCAGTGACATCACCATGGTGCAAAAAGGTTCTTCAGGTGCTAGTTTGGCCCAAAATTTGATGACTGAGAACCCAGTAGTTTTCGATGCATGAAAGGGACCTGATAGGTGAGTTTGTTCATTCCAGAATATTTTTGTAAACTCTGGTAGACTATATTGCCTGTGATATGAAGCACCGAACAGGACTTGTTAGCACCCCTAAAGTTTTCACGTAACCTAAGAGCAGCATTAATTCTTATGCATTTTCATATGTAAAGTGGAAATATGCAATCCCCTTTGACTTGTGTCTCTCTTCATCTGTGTAAACAGTGACTAGCAAAAGTAAAAAGGCGGCTGCTTATTGATGCACTGCTCCTGAAATGTCTGAAGATGAGACTATTCATCTGCATGCAGGGATTAAAACCTATTTCCACTAAGCTCAGCGATACGTCATTCCTGCTATTAAAAAGGAGAACTATCTTTACTAAATTTCACTGTGAGGAATACTAGTTTTCAACGGGCATCACAAAATAAGCGTGGAGTTAATAATCCCTCTAGCAGCTTGGTTTCAGTTTGTTCTGTACTCTGACAACTCAGGTATTAGGCTGACTTACATCTGTATTAAGTACAGTTCTCTCTTTGTACTGTTCTAATGTAAAGGGGCACATCATTTAAGTGACACTTATCTCCAGATAACTTGCATTTTGCATAACCTAATGCAAGTCACTGACTACAGCAATAGTCACTCGGCTCTTGTAATCATTCAAGAGATAATCCAGCTCTGCTTATTCCACGTGGTAGGAAAAAAATCAGTACCTAACATTTCAAATTACTTGACTTTTAGTTTTAAAGCATTGTTCTGCCATCATAGCTTCTAAATATAATTTAAGGAAATGAGTTTGTCCCACCCCGTGAAGTTAGGGATTTAAATTTTTTTAAACCTAGTCTGTTGGAATATAGGTGGTGAAGTTCAGGAATACCATATTTTGCAAGCTCTACACTGACAATCAAACAAAGAATAAACAGTCACTAAAAACTCTGTGCTGACCAAAGACACTTGGAGATAATTTTACTTTTTATTTCCAGTGCTGTTGATGACACCAAATCATCTATCTTAAGTTGCTATATAGGAATCAGATGGTGAAAATATTTATTGAGGCCTTGTTCTCTCTGCCAGGTGTACCACAATGCACAAACAGCTACAGTGGCAGTTAATTTAGGTTTTTAAAACAATCAGTGTTCTCTTTAATGGCAAAGTTTGATTACTTTTGAGACCACCTTCAAGGTGCAGCACTTCCATGTGATACACTGGGGGCACGGTTTGTTCTTCTTTCCTCTTTCCGTACTTTTCACTTTTCTTTCCTTGCTCTTTAGGTAAGTGGCTTTCAGTCAGAGGGTCTGGAGTCACCTAAATTGACAGAAGTTCGCTCTTCAACAAACAAAAAAAAACCCCTACGTAGTACTAAAAAAGTTTGTATGTAATGAGGGAAGTTCATAATTGTTTCCAAGTGTGACTTTTCTGAGAAATGTGGCAATATGAAGTATGGTTCAGAATAAACATTTGTTATTCCCTTATAGGTAGGA
This sequence comes from Fratercula arctica, assembly GCA_947846985.1. NCBI lineage: Eukaryota > Metazoa > Chordata > Aves > Charadriiformes > Alcidae > Fratercula > Fratercula arctica. The sequence goes on along the minus strand of CANTUZ010000005.1, from coordinate 48,925,379 downwards.
CAGATCTTCAATGTCAGTTGCTGTATCGCTTCTCCATCCTACAATTTCTCCTTCCTTGTTACAGATGTCAACACTCTGGGTGTTTCTTTCCTTAAACTAAGTGTTGTTCAACTTAAAAGTTTGGAATCATCCAATTCCTAAACAAGAACTTAAGTCTCACTTTTTGTTTGGGTTTTTTTTAGCTCTACCAACTGTAGTAGGTATCGCATCTTCGGTGGGCGTTCAAGAGGGGTCCTGAAAATCAAGCAGGTCGTTAATATTAGATGGGAGGGATGATCTAGCAGATATTTTTTATATTTAAAACGTGTGTAGTGCTAGTGCTAAGTACATTCACATTGGCCACAAAAATTACAGACTAGAACAATACGAGAAAGAGGCCTTTAATATATACCACTGTGTTACGCTTTTAATCTCCAAGGTCTCCATGATTCACTTTAGAGTTTGTATTTGCTTTTTCTATCCAATAGATTGCTTTATAATTTAGGAACTAATCTCCTTCTTTTTTCCTCCCAATTTCTACATTGACCTGGCACAATCAGGCTATTTATTTGTATTATTTCCACCCCTTAAATAAAGCCCCAGACACACACTTTGTGTCATCCTATAGCATTTTTGTTTCACTGCCTGGAACATAGTACAGGTTTCATAATACACAAGGTAGGACAGACTCTGATCCACTTTCCTCTGTGCTTTCTTGGCTCTGTAGAATCAGTAGGAAAAGTGGCAACAACTGCTCTCGGAAAATAAATGAGCAGGAAAGTGATCCTTCTCTGTAGTAAAGTTTTCAGGATGGAGTAAGCTGAATTGATCAAGTACTATGGGGTAGTTTTAGATTTCCAAGTTTTGTAGCTGTGTCAGGACTTCACGCGTAAAATTCACATGTGCATATTTAGACAACCAGAATATATGTGAAGTGTTAATTAACATAGCTGAGCAGTTGTAGGGTGACGGTCACCGTTGTCCTTCACACAGCTACGGTGTTGTAAGTATTGCAGTGGTACAGCTCATGTTCTGCACCCAGTGCGTGTGCCTGGAGTTTGGGGCTGCGTTGTTTCCTTGCTGGTCTCACGCTCCTACGTGGTGGGTCTTCCCTGTTGGTCTTCAGGCTGATAACAAGCTGTAAAGTTGTGACTTGCAGTGTTTCAGTACCACCAGCTTCATGGTGCCCTCATCAGAAATCTTGAATTTCCATTGGTTTTTCAGCTGGCATTTTTTTCCTCCTGTGATGTCAGACAACTGAAAGCAGCAATTTGAAAAAATTAGGCGGCTCAGGTTTCTATATATAGCAGTTCTCAAATCCCAAGAAAGCCAGTACTCTCATCTAGTCTGTTTTTAGCTGTCAGTGTTTGTAGATTAATATTAACGGAGTTGGTTTTAAGTAGAATTTTAAGTGCCTTCATGGCTGGTTTTTTTTCCTTCTGCTTGCTATTTCCAGCTTTTTTCTCTTTTGGGCATTTTTATTTCAATTAAAATCAGATGTCTGTTTTTCAGACCTTTTGCTTTTTTCCTTTATGCTAATGATGGGTTGACCTTCAGCAAAGGGAATTGTGGTCATCACATTACGGAGAAGCACCTGACTTGCATCAGAATCAGCCTGGTTTGATGTCAGGCAGGGGGACTAGTTTCAGCTTTAGGTTTCTGTGCATGCCATTTCTCATAAATTAAAGAGGATCTCTGTGTATTGAAGTGATATTTTTTTTTTTTTTTTAATGATGCCAAATTTTTATTGACAACATGGGGGAGGTGGTGAGGGGATTAAAGAAAGAGTCAATGACTGTTAGAGTAGGAAAGGCAGACTATAACTGTGTGGCACGTGTTAGAAGAGTTTATGAAGTTAACTGCTTCTGCTTTATGTATTTACTCATAAAATACCATTGTTTGACTTCCTTTATATACAGCAGAAAAGATAGGGCAAGAAATAGTTTTCACTGAGAGTTTATGAATACTTTTTGATTTGTTTGATTTTGGTAACACACCCACATATGCATGCACACACACAGTGCTGGTCTGTTTCTCCTCGAAAGATGCCACCTGAGTGTTCACAGATGTGAAAGTTGAGAGTGTACAGCAAAAAGCTATAGTTTGGTTTTGCTGAGCAGTGGTGGAACAGGTTACCCTTACACAAGAGTTACAGCCATCCCCTCGTCCTGCTGGCTTGATAAGAGTGAGACCTAACAATATTCTTTTGTAACACAGGATCATTGCATGTAGACAAAGGGAGTCATTGATCTACTTTCTTCACATTTTTCATATTATATGCTGCCAGTTGAAAAAAATAATGCTTTCGAAATGCATGGAGCAATACAATTCACATTCATGAGGGTAGAATGGGGAACATACTTGAGAATCTTTAATTTAAGCTTTCTTTGATTCGCTATGTGCTTCTTAATTCATTTGTATATGTATGCTATTTTCACTCACAAGTGACTGAAATCAAGGAAGGAGGGGTTTGAGAGCAGCAGCTTTGTGCATGGGATCTGTTTTTCTCGTTGGTAAAAGGCTTCCTGTGTGATGAGAGGCAAGTGCCCTGGTCGGTGTCTCGGCCCCGTAGCTGTGCAGTGGGGCGTGGGGCAGGTCCCAGCCTCTTGTGCGTCTGGAGAATCCCGTCTCTACTTGTGCGGCTCTGGGGGTCGGCCAGGGGAGCAGCTCTCTAAACACCTCTTGCTGTGGAACACTGGCAAGTAATTACTGTTAGAAAATCTGAGGTCTGTAGTTAAAAGGCATGTGAAATCAAAAATATTGCTACGAATTGCAGGTGGCTACCCTATAAACTCGCTGGAAGCTTAACAGTGTCTCACTGAAGGATGCTTAAAAGCTAGTGTTGCAAGTTTGTTTGTTTTTTTTTTTTAACCTGCTCATTACTGGCTACATTTGGATTTTTCCAATGTTATTTCTAAATCTTTGCCTTTGGTGGAATGTGAGCCTGTAACCTGACCACAGAATTATAGACGCTATATTTTCAGCTGAATAAACTTCTGATTTTTGTCACAGATTAATACTTGTAGCTTTTGTCTGTCTATTTAATGAGCTAGTCCTGCCTACGTACTGTCTGTTGCTGGCACAGAAGATCAGAGCCTGGCAATCCCATGTCAGTCTGCCTTGGCCCTTTTTCTCTTGCACGTAAGCATGGTGAGCATTATGGTGCCTAAGTGAAGTTCATACAGCAGGCAACCCCCATGTGTGGTGCGTTGTCACTAAAAATATGTCTTGGGAATGCTCATTGGAGTGGCTACCAGCACGCAGTAATTTCCTACATACTCTGCAACCTTCCCTCAAGAGAGAACTGATTTTTCTTTCATTAGTAGTTCACAGCATATCCCTAATAACATACTTTCCTGTAACTGTTTTAGGTGATCTTCCTTGTCAAGAGGCAGATCAGCTTTTTAATCACTGAATGAAGTCTTTGATACCTTGTGGAATTATTCTGTCAATCCTTATGTAGAAAACTAGAAGACTGTAGCTTTTGCACTACGGCTTCTGCGCTTATATCCAGGAGGAGCGGTCTTACGTGATGTATCATTAAATCTCTCTCTTTCAGGCCACTGTCATGAGAAAAATCCAGATGGCAGTCATGACAAGGAGAAATACTTCCATGACCACCATGAGTCAGTTACAACAGTGACAGAAGAACACTCTGAGGGAGGTACAGAAGATCCAGAAGTCCTTACTCAGAGTTTAGCAAGGGATCCCTCCTTCTTGAGACTGGAAAGTAAGTCAACCTTACAAAATCAATTCTGGTAAATGAATCAGTTCTAGATTCTTCAGAAGAGCTGTCTCCCTTCCTCCAAGAAGCTGTGTTTTCACCCCCTCTGAAAAGTGACAAGTAACCCTTAAAACCGGTTTCATTCAGTTCACTGTTCTTCTTCTCCAAGTGTAGTATCAAAATGTATTCAATAAAAAAAAATTAGATCAAGGTTTAGACATTTTCCAAAGTAAAGGATGTAGTTTCTTGCAAGAGTCTACAAACACGTTGACTGTACCTCAGTGAATTCTGTATCAACTGTGCCAGACAGAAGGGAAGAAAAACAGTGTCTATGGTTAAGGAACAGAGAGCTTTATTCAGTGTTTAATGCACATATATAGAGAAAAGACACCAACTATTTACTCCCTCAAACAGGCAGAATTCTGGTTTGGAAAGGAAAATTATGAAAGTGGTCTAGAGTTGTTGATTTTTGAAGCAACAGTTCATGCTTATTTGCAGTGGGGAAGTCTGCATTCTCCATTCCCCTTCTCCATTTGCAGCATGCAGTGAGTAGTCAGTGATGTTTGGTTTGTGCAAGTTGGAAAAGTCAGGTCACAGAAAAAAGATTCTTTTTATACAATTTGTGGAAGCACTAGGAAAAGAATATTTGAAGTTTTTATGGTATTCCCTCTCAGACACAGTCACTGCAGAAAGCAATGGTTCAGAAGGAATGGAGGATTTAGAAGAAGATCAGATGTCTGAAGAGATGCTGGCTTTGGTGGATGAGTTTGAAAACTCTTGGCCTCAGGAAGCTTTTGAAGGGGCGCTGGAGGTAAAAGGTCGTCGGATGGACTTGCAGGGAATCCGGGTCCTAAAGAAGGGATCTCAGGATGGACTGGCTAGCTCCTGTTTTGGGGACTGTGGTGATGACGATGAAGCCGAGTGGGTAAGTTTGGATGAGTTTACTTAAGTCTTGTACCAACTTACTATTGTGGAGGAGGGAAAGATGAGGACAGTTCAGGGGGTTTAACACTGGAATATATAGAGGAACATCCCCTGTGGGCCTAAAAGCTGGTTCATGGCTTGTGTGGAATGAACAAGTAGTTTAAATTGATCTTCTAACAGAAAGGCCTCTGCATCACTAAAAACGACATCATACGTCTTGATTATTAGCGGCAAGAGCTTAGGTGTTGAATGATGCTGGGTGCCTTCAAACTTCTTGGTTACAGTTACAAAGGAGAAAGGTTTCTAACCAAAAGTTCCAGTTAGCATGAAACATTGAAGTATCTGGTGTCATCATGTTACAAACAAAATATGTAATGAAAAATGCCTGTCAGTTCCCCAGCAGTTAAATTGGTTTTCTCCTATGTTGGAGACTGAAGTTGTGTACTTTGTTTGCATGGTGTGATGCAGTGAAAGTGACTAGGCTTAGAGAATGAGTTGAGATGGGGAGGGAGGGAGAGAGAGAAAGATGTCATCTGTAACATCTTTGAAATTGAATCTTTGGGCTAAAACCAGTAGTGTATTGGAGCTGATAATGCTCATGGTGGTTCTTACTATTAACCTTGCTAATACTGTTCTTTTGGTAGATCACTTTTCAGGTCAAACGTTTAAAGAAACCAAAAGCTGAAAGCTTGGATCTCCAGGAGCCGGTTGGGAGGAATGGGGAAGAAGGGACTAATGGAGAAAATGAAAACTTTTACCAAACTGCCCTGGAGATCAGTGGACCAAAGATACCTTCTCCTGGACCAACAGGTAACCTGCTGCTTCTAGAGAAAGCAAGTCGTTTGCAGCTTTTACATGATGTTGGTTTGCTACCATAAATATGTGTCACAGAGACTACGTAGTAAAATATGCCTTCTAGATGAGTACGAGGAAAAATTAGAAATCTCTTCTCTCTGCACCTTCTTCATGAAGTGCAGTGTAACTTTATCTGCTGAGTGAAAGCTTTCTAGTTAATTCCCAGAACTTACGGGGGTGAGGTGGTAAGAGGGGAGAATGAAAGAGATAGATATTGTGAGTAGAGGTAATAGAAGAGAGAAGGGCGTTTAATGATCTTTTTCTTTAAAACTGAGTGGGCAGAGAAGTTAGTTTACTAGATGAGAGACACCCCTTTGGGGACAAAGGCAGGATGAGAGCTTGAATTGATTACTGACTAAATGTAAGACACACAACTCAAAAACAAAAAGCAGAAAGCTTGGTCTAATAAAAACAAAACCAATTTAAAACTGTAAGTGTTCTGCTGTAAATTGGTTTGGTAATACTATGAGAGAAAACTTAGAGACTGTCTTCCAGAATACGGGAGCTACAGAAGAGCAGAGTTTTGCGCCAACATAGATGAGGAGGTTCGGAGAGAGAGGTGGAGTTTTTGCTAGCTGAGTAACAGGAATTGGAGAGTGGTCTATTAATATGGTCCAAGCTAGTTCCACTGGTGCATTCAGGTGGGCAGAAACCATCAGCACGTGATTGCTTTGGGATCAAATTTAGAGCTGCTGGAACATAATGATGCCAAAGAAGAGACAAAAAAGAATGGAGGCTGATTACTTTGGTCTTACCTTGATTTCAGTGGAGCTAAAATATTAATGTTATAAGCAAAGGTGTGTTCTCCAATACATTTTAGTCCTTGACGATTTGATGACCTGAAAAGTGATTTCACATTTTGAAGGCTTTTACATTAAATCTTTAATGAGCTCCTTTTTTGGCAACTGACAAATGTAAGTTATTGAATTAAATATTTAAATAGGGGGGAGGGATTACATGAAAACAGACTATCATTTGTGAGCACACGTTTGTCTTTTCCTCGATATATCTTCTCTCCCCTTGAGCTACTTTTGTGGCTTTATTACATAGCATCCCTTTATTGTAAAGTAACCTTCCTAATGCTCCTGTGAGGGCAGGGTCTGTTGACATCCTTTTTGCAGGAATTAAATCATCAAAAGTTTAAGGAACATATTGGAGGTCACCTGGGGAGTTCCTGGTAGAATGGGGAAATCACAGTAGCTGTCCTGTGTTTGACTACGTCTCAGACTACTGATCTAGCTCTGTAGTGTTTCCATACCTCTCTCTATCTTTTGCCATTCATGCAAAGAAGAACTCATAATCAGATAGTTCACAGTGGTGGTGATGAGAACTGATCAGTCCCCTCTGAAGTTTCCCAGTGTTTCTCGAAGTTAATTTTCCTTTGATCAGAATACTTTACAAAAGACATTACAGACTTCATCGTTATTTTGCAAAACTATGGTGAAGCAGTTTACTATACCTTGGATGGGAAATAGGATTTACATCCAAGTGGGCAAAATTTCAGGCAACTAAAAATAAATACTGAAATGCTGCCTATGTAGCTGTTGCAGTAGACTGGCACGTTGTTAAACTTGGCTTCCCACTATGTAAATTTACAGTTACAATGAATTTTTCTTATGTTCCAAACAGTTTGGATGTTTCTGATATGAGAGGAAATATTTTCCTCTCATATCAGAACACAAGTTAACAGTGTAAACTTGTTAACACAAGCTGGATTCCTAGGACTTGGTGCAGTATCCATCAAATGTAAGGGAAAGATTTCAGTTAGCCTTTGGTTCAAACATGAAGATCAGGTTCTTGTTTCTCGCAGTGATCTATTTGTTAACATAAGGCAAGTTATTTAACCTTTCCCTGCCTCTACTAACTTTTCTGCAAAATGGGAGGGCTGAAGTATAATTACTTAATAGTTTCAGAAATGTTCTCTTCTTGAGTGTAAGAATGCGATAAAAGCCACTGTATGTCTTAATATTCATTGAAAAGAAACAGCAGTATTTTTCACCCTGGATTGTCAGAAGATGGAGCAATCAACTTTTATGAGTTTTTACTGTAGCTGTAGAACATAAATGATGAGTCACTTACGAACTTTCTTTAAGGACATTTAAGTAGAGACATTACCTGTAAACAAGAGTGGTGATTGTTCTTAATCTGTAGCTATTGAAAAAGTGTAATGGAACAGGTTTTAAAACTCCACCTCCTAATCTGTCCTGCATAGGATCCAGTTCTGTCTTTGGACCCCACAAGTTCCATTCAGTCCGTTTAGGGTCAGGAATGTTCTTAAAGAAATATGGCTGCAGGACCATGACTTCTGCAACATAGGGAATGTAGCTGCTGGTATAAGGTATTTTGTAAATCATTGTGCTGAACTAGAATGTCTTTCTGCTTCCAGATAGCTTCTTCTATATTTTTTTTCTCCTTTCTCAAGGGAAAAGGCGTGACTATCGTAGCCTTGGCTGGCCAAGTCCTGACGAATGCCTGAAACTCCGTAGGGTAGAGCTTACAACTGTAGCCAGCACATGGCTTGCTGTTTCTGCTAAAAACATTGAGTAAGTATCTTGTTATATGAACCTTAAGTAAGTTACACAAAGCAAGGCAGTTACGTAGCCCTCAGTATGCATAAACTGAGGATTTTAGTATTCTTTAAAGTAAGAAAGAACTGCCAGGATTTCAAAGAAGTTTGAAAACATTATATGGTGTTTCATCTGTAGACTTGCAAAGAAAAGTGCAAGTACAGATGGAAGATCTGGTTTCTTTTGCTTCTTGAGCTGCTCAAATGAGGTTCTGCCAGGTCCTGGGCAGTTTACATTCACTTGAGAACTTTGTAATGACTCTTCTGTTTTCTTCTCCTGACTGATTCGACTTGTTCTATGACCTTTGTAGCATTACAGAACACATTGATTTTGCCACGCAGCTGCAAGAACCAGCCATGGAGCCCCTTTGTAACTCAAACCTACCAGCCAGCATGCATACTTTGGACCATCTGCAAGGTGTCTCTAGCCGGGCCAGCTTGCATTACACTGGAGAAAGTCAACTGAAAGAGGTATGCCAGAGTTGAAGGCTGTCACGCAAAAATGGCCAGATTCAAGGCGCATTTAGCTCGGTGCCCATCTCCAGAAGTGACCTTCAGCAAGTGAATGCCAGCATAAAACTGTAAGAACGATGCAAGCTGAAAGCAGTATTTTACCAGAATGTTTTCCTAGCCATCTACAATCTGGACGAGGGAAATCCTAAAACACCGTTAGTGTGTTTGTATTTATAGCTCTTGATGGATGAATTAGTGGAAGAAAAGTCCAACTGAGCATACATAAATTTCTAGCATTCTTAGTATTCAGTGCCATGGAGTTATAGCACTGTGTGATGATAAAGACAGTATTAACTCAAGATAGGCAGTGATGTTTAGGTTGGAATAGGTTACAGCATTTGTAAAAGGCTGGCGACAAAAGCAACCAACAAGTGAGGGACAACTCTTATAAGGTTCCAGCATCTAAGCACTTGTTCTTCCTCTTCCGCAGGTGCTACAGAATCTTGGCAAAGACCAGTACTCACCACAGTCATTAGAACAAGTTGGTACTCGAATAGCCAAAGCTTTGGAAAAGGTATGTGCAAATGAGAAAAATGAGAAGTCTGGGCTTACCGCTCGTGACTGACGTAGTGGTCAATCCGGTCTTGAACCGTTTGTCTGAAATCACAGTCAAGGAATGTATTAATAAGTGGACTAGGGATTTGTGTCTATTCGGCGTCTGTAATGCCCTCACAGGTATTTTGTTGAGCTATATCTTGTGCTTAACGCTGTCAAGTGTCTTGCATATCTCTTTACTAAAACTTAAGCTCGTCAAATTTCCCAATGTTTCCAGCCTTGTAGTGAGCAGTATTGCTGGTTGTTGATATATATTAAACTATTTCAACGGTTCTCAGCCCTCCGCTTTCTTTTTGTGCTACATTGTCTTGGAGCTTATGGAAAGTTGAGTTATGCCATGGCTCAGCTCTCCAGTTACGGTCCTGGCATGCAGCGGTCAGACAGCTGACAGGCTGGGGCTTCCTCTCTTCCCTGCCTGCTTCCTTTTACCTTATGCAGTGTTGGGCTGAAGTGTCCGATGAGCTCAGGCAGAGGTATGTATGGCACCATGTGCAAGGCCACACTTCCCATTCTCTCCAGAGAAAGCCAAGTGTCCTAGCTAGGTTAAGGCTGTTTAGGACCTCAGCTGAGGCCCTTAGGAGAGGATGATTAGGGACATAGTTTTACCAGGATCTACAGGGTGCATAAGGATGCAGGCATTATTGTTATAGGTTTACAGCTAGTGGGGAGGATATCCCAGACTACTATAAAAAAGAGGGTGCCCCTAGCCTATTGTACCAAAAGCCATCTGAGGAACTTAATATGCTTTGAAACTGAAACCAGTATAGCTTGTCACTCCCAGAAAGTAAAGATGTTACTCTTGTGCTCGTGTTACAAGACTTAGTTTCTTTTCACTTTGGATGTATACTAACTTGTTCTCTTACATGCTACAGTTACCCCTGCAGACAGCAGGCTTTATCCGAATAAGCTGCAAATTTAGTGCTGAGACTGGAAAGAGAATTCTCAGTAAGGCTAGCTGTGTTGAAGATAAAATGCAGTTCTTCTGTCTCCAGGCTCATTCAGTATTCACAAGAGCTAATCAAACAAATCAAGATGGCTACTTATGTAATTGCATATGTGAGCATAAACATTCATTTACTGTATCTGAGTCCACAGAATTCAAGCACATAGTATTTTCCTTTCTAACACGTGATGTGGGAGTCAGCCAGCTAGAGGCACCAAGCTTAATCAGCTAGGCTTGTCAGGCTTCTACTCTGAGCTGCATCCCAGAGCATCCTTTCTCTTTCCAGTGACTACAGAGAGCCTACGAGTCCAATCAACTAACTTAGCTAAATTTTTTGCTTTGTGTTGGGTAATGTTTATACACATCTAGATGCTCAGCATCAGACACCTGGTTAGAAGCTGTTGTGGCTGCTGAAACTGTTGTTGCTTTTTAAAGCTATTTAGCTGCTATTCCTTTCTTAAGAAAATGATGTTGCATTTGGAATTTGTGTTTCATTTGGCAGTCTCACTTACCTGGCTGTTGCTTATGTGTTGTTAGATAAGAAACTTTTTGCTGCTTTGAAATAGTTTAATGCTATTTTTAACTGGTAACACCCTGTACCTCAATATGTCAAATAAATTGGAAGAGTGAAAGACAGGAAGACTGTTCACTACAGGTGTTTACATGACTGGTTTTTGTGTTCTTCTTTTGCCAGAATCAGACTTCATGGGTCCTCTCTAGCATGGCAGCTCTTTACTGGAGGGTGAAAGGCCAAGGAAAGAAGGCAATTGATTGCTTACGGCAAGCATTGCACTATGCACCCCATCACATGAAGGTATGTACACGTGCCCACTACTCAGATGAAATAATGTTTTGCTTGTCACAATAGAGCTTTCACAGACTATTGTTAAGGCCAACACTGTGTGTATCAAGTGTCTGTAATGTACTAGATATTAGCCAGTTGTGGTGACACCTCAAGACTTCCACCACGTATTTAGTGTGGACTGTCTCTCTTTCTTAAAAAAGAAAAATATTAAAAAAAGACAACTGCAAAAGGGGTTCAGTGGCATTTCCTGCAGTTCAGTGGGTTTGATACCTTTCTGGGCAGTGTGGGCTTGAGCTTCTTCCTGTTATGTAGGACTTTGAATCTTCATCAGCCTTTGTCTGGACAAGTCTTCTAACCTAAGATGTGGGGAATATATTTTCTGACTGTGCTTTTAAAGAGGGAAGGAAGCAATATCTAAAGGAATAACATGAATGCTTACATCTTACGTGTTTGGGCTGTCAGTCTCAGCTGGGCACTAGTGCCTGGCTTTGTGCAGCAGTTCTGTGCTTTACTCCAAAAAAGGCAGTACTTCAGACAAATTCTTCAGTGTTTCAGTTCAGACTAAAGTGTCTTGTACCCTTCACCTTCCCACGTGGTATACTGAGCATTATAATGTCTATTCTCACACACCAAGATCCCCCTTGCAAACTGATAAATGTGATATAGGCTGCTCACTCAACATTGCAGATTTCACTTTGGGTCCTGAGCAACATATTGTGCAGCACTGCACAGTGTATGCTCCTTTTTAAATCTTTGTCTTAAATTCTTCTCTGAAAATCGAGAGACATAGTAGTTTACACTCTGAGGATATTATTAGGAGGATCTAGCCATTAACAGTAGAAATGCCTCAGCCCAGAAATGCACATCCTATGTATCTATGTCCCCTATAATTCTGGTTTTTTGCACTTGTCCTTTTAAAACAAGGTTGGAACCAAGATCTAACGCAACAAGCTCTTGCTTATTTTTCTATCTTTCTATGTAACTGGGAATGATTCCTCAGAAATGGAGCCTTTAGCTGTGTGACTTGTAAGGGTCAGAGTATGGATTGGAAACTACAATTTGGCAAGATTATGGTGTAATAGTGCTGTTTTCTGGAAATGTGATAAAATGTTGTTTGCGACTGGCTGACTCTCTGAATTTGTGCCTTGTTTTTGTCCTCTGTTCTGAAGCTGCCTCCAGAGAAAACTGTGGGTCTTGTTTGTAAAGATACAGCTGCGACTTGAACTCAGTGAGAGTTAACACTGAATTAACAGCTATTTAGTATTTTGTTTTATCCTCCTCTTTGGTTTTATGCACTCTGTCTACTTTCTCTTGCCTTGTCTCTTGCAAATAAAAGGTAATTAATTTTCCTGTGGACTTCTTTTGTGATTCTGACTTCCATAATATCTTCTTTGCAAACATGAATGACTTATCCACCAAAGGTACTCCTTGCCTTGTGGAGGTCAAGGAGGCAGGGATCAAATACATCCAGAATTTTTTATTGTCCTGTTGAAGGCACCAAAGACTTGTTACTAAGCAGTATTTTGTCCTTTGAAGGTGTGAAGCCCAGCTCCCAGAGAGTCTGTTACGGCTGTCAGGGCTCAACAGTTTTGTCAGTCAGACAAGGTCACAGTCTGGAAATCCAGAAAATAAAAACATGTCATCAGTGACCAGCTGAGAAAATTTTATGTATAGCTGTTATCCAGTGTCATATAGGAATTCTTTGGCAGAGGCAGGATAAAAAACAGTGCATCAGTTGCACTAATGGTTAGACCCTTTTTTCACTTCCTTGCAGTCCCCTTTTGTTCATATTTCTTCCCCTTTTATGCAAAAGCTGAAGGAGGATGATCAAACAAAACAGATTCTCTTCAGTCTCTGAGAATGCATCTTATCTTTCAGGAGAAAACTAGTGTAACAGCATCTGAAAAATAAATGTGCATTCTAGGATGCTTAAGTGAGTTAATTTTTGAGTTGTTTGTGCAACAGTAATGTTTGTCACTGTTGTGAGCAGATGTGTGTATGTGAGGTTTTTTGTTTTTAACTCAGGTCCAAATGCCCTTTTATAGTAAAATAGGTCTGGCTAATCACTTTCAAAGTCACCAGATAATGAGGTGGGTAGTAAGCAAGTGAGAGTGGCCAAGTGGTGGAGTCTTCTGTTTTTCTTGCTAATTCTGAGACAGTTTCAATGGAAAGAACCTCACTGTTTATCGCTTCCTCTTCTCTTCCAGGATGTACCACTAATAAGCCTAGCAAACATCTTCCACAATGCAAAACTCTGGAATGATGCCATCATTGTGGCTACCATGGCAGTGGAAATAGCGCCACACTTTGTGGTTAATCATTTCACGCTGGCAAATGTCTATGTAGCAATGGTGAGTGTGCTGTCACCCAGTTATGTCTGCCTTTGGTATACTGTGTGTGTGTAGGTATATATGTGAAAGGAGCAGCATTCAAGAAATTGGGGTAGGATAAACAAGAAAGAATATTTTTTTTTGAATGCCAAAACTCTTATTGCTTATTTTACTCTTATTACTCATTTAGTACTTGAAGGCCAACATTTTTATAAGCTGGCTTCAGAATGCTTTCTGTAAAGTTTTGCTAAGACAGTAGCAAATGATTGGTAATTTGGGTTGGCTGCCCATCTAAACACAGGATATTTTTATAATATTGGAAAATTAATGATAAATTGGGTCTCTATCCTGAAAAGCTGAGCTTAGCGTAATAAATAAAACTCCGTTCACAGTTGTGGTGAACAAACACAAGGGAAGTTTTATTTCAGCATCTGGATTATCAACACCCCAAATAATTTACAGATTAAACTCAAATTTCTTCATACTGTCTTTATATTGTAATGTGCAATTTAGCTTTTAGTGCTTACTCGGAACACAAAATGTTCATTCCTTTTATCTTATTAATGCTGGATTGGTTCTTGTGTGTTTCACCCTTATCTTTAACAGGGCCAGCATATTTGAAGTGTAAAAGAGGCACCATTAAACTGAGACATAGTTGATATACATATATATATGTCTGTGTCAAAAGTATTTTCAATTACACGTTACTATGTATCCCTGTGAGTTTTCATCACTTGTCATAGATTTGTCCTTAATGTTTTGCTCCGGTGGTTGAGGGGATCACAGGGCAAGTTGAGCAGATAATCATGTATTACGACTATCAGGGTTGAGAAGAGCTGAAATGCACAGTGCTGTCAAACACACAATGGAAACAAACTGAAGAAAGGCGTGACTTTGTTCTATTGAGGTACTACTGATGACAGTTGTTTGAAAGAAATGAAGTAGAAGTTTGATGCCTGAGTTGCCAATGTCTTTTTAAAGTTAGCACGGTGCCTAAGGATAACTTCATTCTCCCTGGATCTGAGAGATTTGTCAATGAAGCCCCATATTCATTATAAGAAGTGACTATGTAGCAACAGGACAAAATTCATCTTCTGGATCGAATTATACTAACATAAAGACAATTTAGTTTCTTTACATCATATTTAACCCTGCTGTATTTGAGAGCTGACTCTGACCAACAGAGGGAGGGACGTCTGGAGATCATCTAGTCCAGCCCCCCTGCCAGAGCAGGGTCACCTAGAGCAGGTTGCACAGGAACGCACCCAGGCGGGTTTTGAATGTCTCCAGAGATGGAGACTCCACAGCCTCTCCAGACAGCCTGTTCCAGTGCTCTGCCACCCTCACAGTAAAGAAGTTCCTCCTCATGTTGAGATGGAACATCCTATGTTCAATTTTGTGCCCATTACCTCTTGTCCTGTCGCTGGACACCACTGAAAAGAAAAGATGTCATACTAATTAATAGTGTAGCATTATAGAGTCCAACATTCCTTTATTTGCAAAACTTCTCATTAAGTTGCCTTACAAAAGGGAAACAGTTGGCCGTGTTAAGGACTGAGAACTTTGGATGGATACTATAGAAACTATTGATGTGGGAATCTAAAGGAACATCAAAATAATATCATATCACAGCAAATGTAAATTATTACATCTAAAAATGGAAAAATCTGATTCTTGTTTTCATTGCTGTTTCTCAGTGCTCCTACAAACTAATATGGGATTTGTCTATAATTCCTGCTGAAACTATTAAAATACACTTTTTTTAAAAAATCAAGACTTTACAACCCACATTGATCTAGTTAGTGTTTATAATATGGCTAGAAATTAATATTATCTCTACTGTACAAACAAAGTTACTGAGAAAAGGAACTTAAGAGAACAAAAACAGTGGTGAAAGTGACTGAAAAACCCAGAATGTTTTGGGTCTTTTCCCCTCTTTTTCTTCTAATACACTATTGGATGTTGGCCTGCTTTCCTAGTTAATAAAAAAGCGGGATGGCACAGGTAATTAGATTTCAGCTATATAAAAATAAATGTTATTTCAGCATGAGTGCTTCTTCCTATCATTCTGGAGTCCAGCTTATCAACTGAAACTGTTTAACCTACTGTATGCTCTTTAAGTTTTGGGGTTGTTCTGTTTTGACTTTCTTTATTTTGAGTAATCTTTTAAAAATAGTTTAAAGTCGTTTCTAAAAATGTTAGCTTTTCAGCAAAGTTGACGGTTTTGCATTGTCCAAGATTTTAAAGCTTTGTTCTATGTAAATTCTGACTGAAATCTGTTTTTAAAAGTTACTTTTACAGCAAGAATGCTAAGGTCTACTATTAGCAGGAAAAGGTGAGATCATTGGTCCATAAAGCTCAGCAGTGATTTGACTCCCTTCCATGGATTGTGCAGAATTGGGTCATTAGCCCAAGAAAATATCAGAGTTATTTGCAGGAGAGGGGAAAAAAATCCTAAAGCACAAGGATTGGTTTAGTTACTTTTGTGCATACCATACTACTCAACTACTTATGACAGGAAAGGCATAAAAAATGTGTTTAGTGTTTTTAGAATCTGACTCTTTGCAATCTTCTTTCATTCTTTACAGGAAGAGTTTGAAAAGGCGATGAAATGGTATGAGTCAACACTAAAACTTCAGCCGGAGTTTGCCCCAGCAAAGAATCGAATCCGCACCATTCAGTGTCATTTACTTCTGAAAAAAGAGCGACGGTCTCCTTAGAGATCAGCATCTTTCTCTTTTTTTAAAAATGTCGTTATTCTCTATTCTGCTTTTAAGTGTGCTAAGATAAATTGGTGAATCAATTTTTAACAAGACTTTTAAAAAGACGGGATTTGGATCAAGGGTTCTTTTATTTTTTTTCTCAAATATAGGAGCATTTTTGGAAAATATATTTCACAGACCATAATTTTAAAACATCCGTGTAAATACTAAACAGAGAAACTTCCATGAATCCATGACCACCTGTACCAGGACCCAGGCACTGTTAGTTTTTCCTTAATGCTCAGATTGGCATCAGCATCCAAAATAACTGGCTTCATGTTTTATAATCTAAGTCAATGGAAATGCAAAGCACACGCCCATACCAAATAGTAAGAAGAGATAATCAGCAATTCATCCATGTGAAACTCATGCTTTGTCCAGTCTTGTTCACTCCATACCACATTACCTGCTTTTTTGGAAGGAGAGGGACAGGATTTTAAATGTTTATAAAAAACATTAGGATCATCAAGGATTTTTGGAATTGTTTATTTCTGTTGGGGGCTGAGGAGGAAATGAGGAGGAGGGAACAGCAGGATACTAAAGTCCATGTGGTTTTTAATCTTACTTGCAGAAAAAAAAAAATGGTAGAAATCCCAATAAGATGTTTTATATTGTCTATATATTCATAGCCCTCTGCCTCCCTGAGTGGTTAATTTTACTAATTCTTTGTTCACTGTATTTCTAGCCATTTCGGAAAAAGGTGCAAGTTTATGCTCACTCTGAGCCATACTTTCAGCTGCCGAGGAGGAGGAGGGAGACGGTGTCAAGGTATCATCAGCAAATAAGTCAGGTGGAAGATTTCCAAATCAGTTCTGTCTTTGGTTGGTGGAGGACACGATTCTCCAGACATTGTTGAATCAACAAGGGCACATATTTGAAATAAAACAAATTGTTTATGAACAAATCACAGCTTCTCCTCTAATATGTGTGTCATGCGCCATTTGCAAGGGTCTAGGCTTGGGGAGCTACAGCCTTTCCTCAGGAGCAGACAGAACTGGGAGGCAGGAAAGCTTTTAACACTCCTGATTAGACAATGATTTTCTGCGTATCCATGGAAAATTCCCTGCACCTCTGTGCCTGACTCCTTTTCCATGGCAGAAGGAAATAGGGAAAGTTAACTAAATCAGCTGTCTCTCATATAACCTACCCTCCAGCTATTAATGCTAAACATACTGCTTAGTGATTCTTTTTAAAGAACTAACAATGTTTATGAACTTGCTCTTTTTCATTTCAGTCTCTTTCTTTCGGTGATGGCAGTGTGGAAACCATGACGTCAACGTAATTTTTTTTTCAGTACTGTAGTTTTTTACTTCATAAAAGGATCCCTGAATATTTTTACATATACTTGAAGATGAGCAGTTCTAATGCAAATTTTACCTGGTTTATTGCAAGTAATTTTTGTTCATCTACAAAGCCTGACAGAGGTATGAGCAAGTGCTGCTGTTGGGTAGATTTTTTTTTTATTAAAAACAAATAATACGTTAAATTTTTGTCAACAGAGCCAACAGCGTGTCAGATTTTCTTCCCTTTCCAAGGCTACTTGAAGGCTGGATGTTGTTGACTGGAGACAGGTGTAGCTGTATCTATATAAATTCCGAGAGGAAGATGACTTTCTGGAAGGTCTGATACACCGCCACTAGGATCACGGACTGGGATAATGAATTACAGAGATTTCTCACATAAAGGTGTGGGAAGGGAAAGCAGTAAGACAGGTACAAGTAAGCAGGAAGAAATTCCATTTGAGCTAGAAAAAAGTTAGAGCAAAGGCTTTTTCTTGAACTAAAGCAGTGTACGGAGCGGCTGCTTTCATTCAGTTTCATTAACTGATCTGCTTTACTTTTATATTGGTTGATCAATACTTGAGTGTCACTTAAATATATTTGGTAAATCTTCCATTTCACGTGCTAGCTTTAAAGCATAATATGCAAAAACTTCTCTTGGTACAGAGGATCCACTTTACTGCTTGGTTTCCTAATGTGTCATATGGTCAAATCAAATGATGGCCACATGCTGAGCTCTTATACTGCATCTGTCTTACTGATGATAGGAGATGCTGGGATTTAAGTGAAGAGTAAGGCTGGTCCTTAAGAACCTGAAGCAGCAATATGCGGAGCACAGATGGTCATCCTTGGCTTTGACAACAGATGGAATTAAAATAGACCTTTTCTGGATCACCAAGGATTATTCTCATAGACGGCACTGATGAGCACTTAAAATTAGCCATTAATACTCATGTCAGTTTGCATCTTGCTTACTGCAATATTTATTTATTTTTTATTAAGAAATGCGGTAAGGTGCACTGTATACCGACATCATACAACAGGCAGAAACAGTAAGTTTTGTGTGCGTGACCATATTATAAATGGGTATTGCCACCAAGGAAATAGCAGGCTATTGCTCTTCTTGATCTCTTTGCATTTCTGGAGAACTTGCACGTTATGAATGGTTCTTGAAAACTGCAGTAGTCTGACTTCATATAATTTTTTTCTGAATTTTGGTTTAGTACTTTAAAGGAATGTGTTCTGCCTTACTCTCGTAAAATTTCTATGTACAGCTGTTCATTTGCTACTTGGCTACTGTATGCTGTGTCTGCCGTATGACTAATTTTAAAATAGTCCATGTTTCCCTCTTAACTGTATTGTCAGGAATTTTAGGTAATTTCTCTAAGTGTACTGCCTAAGCAGTATATAAAACTGAAGCAGGGATGCAAAAAAGATCTACTCAAGCATAAACTTGACCTAACACTAGCAACAGAGTGTGTCGTAAAGATTTCACCTATTGATGAATCAACTGGAGAATGATATTGAATGGAAGGCTCTCCTTTCTCATCTCCGTGTCTTTGAGCCTTCTGTATAAATACAAAGAATGGTGGTTTTGAGTGGTTTGGCTGTGTTCAAATGTTAGTCAAATAAAAACTAATTATGCTGATCTTATGAACAGAAGACAAGTTAGGCAGCATGTTGAAAGGGAAGCCCGTGAATTTTTACAGAGCAAAGGTGCAATTCTCTGCAGGATGAGCTAGCTATTTAAGGATGGCATTCATCTCCTTCCATTTAAGCTATTTTAAAATAAGCTAAGGTAGTTGTCTAGGTTCTATCTTCAGTAAGTGGAAAAGATTATTATCTTGAGAGGGTGATCCACCCTCCTTCTTGTACAGCGTGACAAATGGCCCGTTCGAGCTGCCTGTTCCTTTCCATTGACTGTTGAGGTACCTTTGACCAACTGAACTTCAATATGATTTCTAATAATGAGACTACTTAGTAACTCATTTCATATTGACTGGCTCTGCTAAACATAGCACCAAAGCAGTCTAATTTAGGGATGACGTAACCATAGGTAAATGGCAAAATCCTCTCTTCTCCAAAAAGTTTTTTTTCTCAGTTGTTTTCAGAGCATACCCAGAAATTAAGTATAGGTGGGGAAAAACATCTCCATTTGTTTGCAGATAGCATCGTGTTCCTGACATCCAGGGGCTTTTGATGGCAAAAGTTAAGGGAAGAGAATCAGATACTTCTGTCTATGGAGTGGTGGTTTTGATTCACCATTGATGGCATAGTTCTACTGGTCAGGGCTGCATTGATGCCATAGAAAAAAGAAAACCCCAAAATACCATGTTAGCACCCAATGTGACTATAGCATCGCATTCAAGCAACAGTTTTTACAAAGCAGTGGAGGCTGGGATCTCAATTACCATCACCTGTGGACACCTTGCATCACCTATGGTGGCCAATTTTTGTAGCAGAGTGAAAATACTCATCAGGAAAGTTTTCTGATGGAGCTTAGAACCTTTCCCCACTCTCTAACCCTCCCTCCTTCCCTCTTACAGGAAAAAGATTAAAAACAAACAAAAAAAACCCCATAACCTCTCCCTAACAAATGTATGATACAGCCGAAGATGGTATATTAGCTCTGTTTCAGTATTGTGATGCTTTTGCTTCCCGTGATTTTCAGTAGCTGCCGTGAACTTGTCTGGCTACCAATTTAGGGCCTCCTGGGTTTAGATCTGCTTCATGAATAGTAACATTCCTACCCTTGTCACTGTCCTCCTGTATGACTTTAGGCAAGGCATTTCCCCTCCTCGCTGTACCTCTCTTCCTCCCACACGTTGTCTGATGTCTTTTTAGAATGTATGGGGGGTTTTGGAGCTGGAATCATTGCTGTTTACGTCTTTGCATGAGAAACAGTTGTAGTGGCAGAGAATACAAACAGCAGCAACACAAAAACAACTGCGTGGAGACCTATGAAGCAGGGAATAGGAAGAGTTTAAGTCTGTGTATCAGCACTGAAAGAGTGAAAATGCTTTAGAACTTCCCTTGGCATTCGGAAAAATGCAAGCTCCTTCTCCAGAGCTACTGGATGTTGTGTGGCAGGTTCAGGGCAGTCCTCCCATCTCAAGCATTACTTAGAGGTGTCCTTCTGGAGTGCTGCAGGTTGCCTTGATTTCTTAGAGGACTTGTTTGGGTCAACAAGCCTCTCTTTAAAGAAATGTCCCCAAAGAGTAAGCTTTGTGGGGTTACTTTTGTTGATTTATTTTTCCCCTCTTAATTTGCTGAATGTACTCAAGTGTGCGCCAGTATTGATTCAAACAAAGCAAATGGGTCTATGAACACTGAAGCTTATGAAGCTTTCCTATCAATCTGTGGTCTTCTTGCTGAAGTCTGATGGCTGGTCGTCTGTGAGAGCCAACAGAAGGTTGTCCTGCAAATGACTACCAGGAAAGGACAGGCGGTGAGCTTAAAGGCAACTTATTGTTATTTTTAGGGAATCTGCACAAGGGTGGTACAACCTATATTCCATACATATGATGTTAAAAAAGTGAAAGTCTGAATTAAGTGAGAGGGTTCTTGTACTTTAAGCTTTTCTCACTTTTAAGTATTGAAAAGCTCAGGATTGATTAGGAACAGTGCTTTGATAAGGGTGACTGCTTAAAAAAGCAGCCCCTCAAACTTTGCAAGTAGTTGATTTTTTTAACCTTCTAAACTTAATGATCTGCTTCTAGGTTGCAGAGCAAAAATAATAGTAACTGAGTTCAGTAGTCCCAGAGGAGGTGCAATGACAGTGCCACAGAAGGAACAGTTTCAAATACAGGTGAACTAGCTTTGTGGCATTTATAATCTAGGGGGATTGTTTTAAGGCAGGTGTTTTCATTTGCTGAGGTTTTTTTCTTTAATCTAGTTTCAGACTGCTCCTTCCACGTTCAGTCCTTCAGAATCAGGTTATTACTAGTCTAATAGAGTTTTGCTATTTATATTTATTTGTGCCCACGTCATGCCAGGTGTTCCACAGAAGAATCAGTCTCTGCTCTGAAGGATGTACAGCCTCAGACGTTGGCCCACAGTAGACTTCCAGTGGTTACAGACTTTGTGGAGCTCATTCCATGGCCAAGGATCAGACAGCTGTTCAGTCAAGCCTTCTGGCTGCAGTCCTTCCACAGTAACACCACTGCTTAAAATCCAAACAATCCACATTTCTCTGAGAAGACAGTACTCTGCCACATCAAGCAGTCATCGTTCTAGTACAATTTAAGAGAAAACTTTCAAGCTGAATTTTTGACTGTTCTGCTTTTTGATCTAAATCCAATCTTGTCTTCTCTCTACAATTGTCTAATTCTACTGTTGTTTTTTATAAAAACAGATTATTTCCCAGAGCTGCAGGTGTTACAGATTACAGTATGATAGCATGAGTTACCACTATGTTTTATGAGTGCCTTTTGCTGTACCCTGTCTTGTTGAGGAGCAAAGAAGTAATATTTAAAAGTTATTAAGAGACACTAACTTGTGGGCAGATGCAATCCAAATAAAATGAATTGATGGAGGAATCCCAGATGAAGCCAGTTTTATCCAATTGCCATACTAGGAGCTAAGGTAAGAAATCACATTCTCCAGGAACAGGGAAAAGAAACCAGGCTTTAGTGGTGAGACACTCAGAGGAGGAAGAGAAAGCTCCAGGTAAAAGCAAGGAAGCCAAGGGTCCTGCTTTTGTAGCATCAGCGACTGTTTGTTATTGCAGGACCAGAGAAGGTAAAAAGGACAAAGAGGTGGCCTGAGTGAATGGTTCCTTCTGGTTGTCTGGAGTAGTCAGGGAAGAAAGACGTCTGAGAAGCCATGAGTCGATGCTGAAAAACCGCTGCAGACGGTAGGTCACGTAGTCCTCTGCATGTTGAGATGTGCAGTGTGTCCTTGTAGTCTTTGGAGGACGAGAGCTGCTCAGCCTCCCCAGCTGGCACAGGCGCGGGTGCCGAGGGGCAAGCGTAAGCACAGTAACATCCCCCGGACGATGGGACAATAGGTCCCAGAGCACCCTCCCCATGCCAAGGGAAGTCCCCGTGCCTGGGGCAGCATGCCTGCGCTGCTCTGCCCAAAGGGCGGCATCCCTCCCTTTGAACGTGGTTGTGTAATACTGCGGAGTTCTGTCCCATGACTTTGTCAGTTCATTTCCTAAATTGTAGGTATTTTAGCATCCATAGTCACCTATGGCAGGGAGTTCCAGAGTTCAGCTTGGTTTCCAGTGAAGGAGTATCTGTTTGTTTTGAACCTGGCTAGTTTCATGTGATGCTTCCTACTTCTTGTATTAGAAGAGACCACGAAGAGTTGTTTTCCCTCACCTTTTCCATTACATGCTTATCTAAGACAAGCCTTTTTGACTAAACCGAGGCCTGACTAGACTTGGTTTGGCTTTTAGCCTATGACTTGTTTGGGAATGTAAAACATTTACTCAACAGCAAAAAGGAGACCGCAATCTGCTTTTTTTTCTGACTTTTCCACCTGGATTGCAAATACTGCTGGAAAAGTAAGGTCAGGATGTGATTGGGGTAACCGAGGTGTTGACACTGGGGTGGCCAGTCTGCAGTCCACACACCAGATGCATCGTCTGTACCACTGGCTCTCACCCTCTTTCTCGGAGCCCTGCAGGTGCAGCGGGGTGTGTGTCTTGTCCTGCGGCACGGGGACGTGCCTGTGAGTGGGGCCACCTGAGGGAGTTTTCTATGCAAGTGGAGAGCATGATGTCATGTGTGTATGTCCCTACGCATGGACGGATGCACATATTTGCATAACAAAACACACATGACACGTGCCCTAGCTTCCCACGTTACAGAAACAGGACACCTCTTTGCTGGTCATTTGATGATCATGCATCTGGCCATACAAGCTCAGTGGGGTCACAAACAAATGCTTTTTGAAAGACTTTGTACTAGATGGCATGGTCTGCCCTGCCACACCAATATCTTTGTATGCCAGCATATTGAATGCATTGGTGTACCACTATGAGAAAGGACCCTGTGTTTAATTGTGACCACGGGGTATAAAATAAATCACCGATTCATTCATTCAGCCAGTTCTATTAACTATTAGGCTGCCATAAGGAACATTGGTACTAAAACCTTTGTAATCTGTGTGTTACCTGTTGATTATGGTAGTGCCTTATGGCCTTTTTCAGTGAACTGAGAGAGGTGAACTGAGTGATCTTCCAAAGCCTAATTAATTAATTCCTGACTGTCATCACAGGGCAATTTTAATTAATTGGAGCAGCTTGGTCAGCACATCAGGTTGCAAGAGCTCTGCAGGGGTTCTTATCCTCGTCACTGTAGGTTTACGTGGGCCTTCCTTTAAATTTCTATAGCGACAGCCCCCTTCCACCCGTATACAATAGCCATCCTTAGCAGCAGCATCATCACTAAAAGCTCTTAAACAACTGGGTGGCCACAACCTGACTGAAGTCCTCTCCAGCTTCTCCAGCTGAGGCGGAAAAGATAGCATTTCCTCAGGAGTGGAGTGGATCAGATCAGTGCAGCACCGATGCCAGTATCCTGACAAAGAGCCCTGTGTCCCCTTTCATAAACAGGGTATTTTGTGCTTTTAGAAACCCAGAGTGTTTCTTATGAACCACTTTCCCCTAAAATGTTTCAAAGACATTTTGACCAGAGGAACAAACAATTGGGCATATTTTAGTGTAGGCAAGGCTTTTTTTTTCTTTAACTGGAGGACCTGCAAGAGCAAAAAAAGAAAAAAGAAGGGGGGGGGGGGGGGGGGGGGGAATCCTGGGTGGGAGTTTCCTTAGAAACTCTTCAGAAGAGAAGCCAGGTAAAACCCCTTCTGTGCTGCCCGTAGTTTCAACCTTCCTCAGTGCTTGGTGTAGGAGTAGAGCCCGCCCATTAGCTATGTGAATCCAGGGACAGTGCTTTCATATTTCTTTCCATCTTTTTATTTATTGGCTTAGCCCTGAGCTTTTTTTTTTTTTTTTTTTTTTTTGAGCGACTGAGTGGCAGTTGTAGTTCTTTCAGTCTGGATAGCATGTCCTAGCACATCAGGTTACTGTGATTTGTCTGTTCAACACAGAACCCTTCAAGGTAGTGAAGAAGAAGAACAAGACTTTCTAATATTGTCAGCGTGGCACTAGGAAGTTTGAGAGGGGAATGAGAAGTGTCAATGAATTTGTAATTTTAGTTAAATAGATGATGTTTAGTAGAATGAACCACAAAGGGCACAGCGAATAAGATGGAAATTAATTCATCCCTGTGACTCTTTCACTTCAAAGTGCCACGAGCAACCCTCGATTACCATCTTGTACCCTTGCTTCCACACTACTCCTGAGGTCTCCAGAAAAAAAGGATCCTGGCTTGGTTTTGGGGTGATGAGTATTACTCTTTTTTAATTTTATTTTATTTTTAATCCTCCTGGGCTCCTCCCTTACCCACAGGGAAGTGGCTTCTTCTCAGGGATGTGGTGACCATTACCTTTAGCTCCCAGGCACCCACATTTCTCTGTGCCCCACTTCATCCACATCGCACAGCCTGGCCACCCCTGCGAGCACCGCTGCCAGCTCTGAGCAAACGAGGAGGCAGTGAAGGTCGAAGAAAGATGGGGCTCTGGAAAGAAACCAGGCAGTGGCAGCTGTCAGCCTCTAAGTGCTTCCCCTGTTCCTTACCGTCTCCTCCAGCCTCTTAGAGCTGCTGTGTGGGAGGAAAGAGCAGCACTAGCAACTGGAGGGAGGTGGGAGGAGTGGGAGGAAGAAGAGGGAAGAGCACCTTGGGGGCTGAGAGCCAGCCTCGCTGTCTGCTCCCTTTTGCAGCCCCCTCCAGCTGTGGTTTTGTCACCCACGACGTAGCCAAAGGGGCTGAGGAACAGGTAGTGGTGTGAGCAGTGACTCGTGGGGCAATCCCCTCACCTCCCTTACTATGTTTCTGCCTTTCTCCATGCCAGGCAAAAAGGCATTACTGATACTGAACCACTCCAGCACTACCATTGCCTCATTCCCTGTACCTCTAAGTTAGTGAATGGGCAGCTGAAGCAAAGATAAGAAGTGCCCAAGGACAAAATGATTACTGCCTCTTCTCCAGGCATATTTGGACTTGGATCGACGGTCCATCCAACTAGGAGCAGGTAAGAATTGTCCCATCCCCGTACACTGGTCTTATCCCACAGACTGTCCCAGTATCTTCCCCGGGGAATCTGTGTGATGTGAGAGCCTCGCAGCCCTGTGCCAGTCTGGGAGCACCAGATTTCCCGCACTGCAGTCATGACCCCTGTCCCCCTCCTCTGCCACCGCAGTCCTGGTCTCCACTGACTTCTCTTTCTCAGGTCCCAGTTTTTGCCCTGCCTGGCTTTGTGTGACAGCTTTGGCCCTGGGACTCCCCGGCAGGGCAGTTTTGTGCCTACACACCTGCAACGCTGGAGCCTCCTCGGTACCCACCCAGCCCCCTCCCTGCCCGTCCAGGGGGTCCCTGGGCTGAGCCCCTCGCTGCTGATCCACGGCAACTCTCCTTTCCCTGTTGGGCTTTGACAGTGGGACGTTTCCCACTGGGGCGAGGCGGCGACGGTCACGACGACTCCCCAGTACCCCCCACTTCAGGGTAAACTAACACCTTGGGGGGAAGCCTTTCACGCCGGGGAGGTGGGGGGGTGTCATGTCGCAGATGCCCCGCTCCGCGCCCCCTCCGGGGGGGGGCAGAGTACCCGGCACCTCTCGCCGGCAGAGGCAAAAGCTGCTCCTGCCGCAGCTCTGCAGCCCCGGAGGCGGGGGGAGCTCGGGGCAGGGTTGGGGGCTGTGGAGAGGCGGCTTCCCCCCGCACGGCCTGCAGGTGGCAGCCGGAGCCCAGCTTGGCGGCGGCGGCGGGGAAGCCGGGCCGGGAGGGGCAGCGCCCCGCAGCCGGGCACCACGGCACGGCACGGCCGCCCCGTCGCGCCCCCGCTGCCGGGCCCTGCCACCCCCGTGCTCCCCGGGGCGGCGGGACCTCCCCATCTCTGCGGGCTGCTGGGGGAGAGGTGCCCGCCGCCGGGCTCCGGCTCCCGTCGGTTTGTCCCTCTGCCGTGCTCACACACATACACACACCCCCCCGCCCCCGGCACGGAGCGCTTCCCCGAAACGTGACTCGCGGGTCCTCACAGGGTCCCAAATCTCAGCAGCCTCGGCGGCGGGTGACAGGCCGGGTCGCCACAGCACGGCCCGCCCCACGCGTGGGGCACGGCAGGACGGGCCCCACCGGCGCGGTGGGGCTCAGCGCTGCGGCCAGCCGGCTGCCCCCCCCGGCCCAGAGCGGAGCCGGGAGGGGGCTGCCCTCGGAGAGCAGCCCCGGGCGGCCGGGGAGGGCCGCCCCCCGCTCCCCTCCGTGACCGAGGTGCTCGTGGGGTGTCCCCCTCTGCCCAGGTTCGACCCCCTGCGTTTCGGGGTGTGGGCGAGGGGGGGAGTGTGTGTCTGGTGCGTTGTCGGCCCTTTTGGCGATGGAAGACCCCGTGGCACTGCTGTGGGAAAACCAGGCTTTGCTGTGGTGTTTCTGAGACCCGCCCTGCGTGGGGCTGCGCGTCGCCTTCGCTTCGCCCCCCTGCAGGAGCAGCTCCCCGTCCGGTTGAGCAGCTTTAGCCGCTCCGTCAGACCCGGGGGGGCCCGTCTGAGCTACTCGGGGTGCGAACTCCCGCGGCCCCTCTGGCCGGGACGCAGCGGGGCTGCCGGCCGCTCCCCGCCGCCGCGACGGGACGGACGAGGGGCGCGGGGAGGGGGGGGGAGGTGCGGGGCGGCGGTGGCCCGGCAGCCCCAGGCTGGTAGCCCCCGGCTCCGGTGCCAGCTCTGGCTGCAGGGAAACCACTCGCCTCGCCCCCGCCCGGCGCACGGCCCCGGGGGCGGCTGCGGCTTCCCCGGGAGACTGAAGGGGGACCTTCCCCCCCGCCCACACCGTCTGGAAACCGGGGCTCTTTAAAAAGGCGGGGGATGCGGGACCCGGGGTGCCGGGGGTGGAAAGACGGGGGCGGTGCGGTGTTACCGGCGATCGCCTCCCGGGCAGGCGGCGTCCAGCACTGTGTTTCTGAGGGGTTTACCCACTTCAGCTCTAGACAGTGCGAGGGAAAGGTCTGCCCATCAGGAGATGTCTCCTGGCGCCTCACAGCCCACCGAAACGCTCCTTTGTGCCGGCTCACGCCGATCCGCCCTTCGGGCTGCGTTGTGCAATTCCCTCGCCTTTCACTGTAGGTTGTTATTTTGGCCCAAACCTTAGTCACAGCTGGGCTAATCTATATATATTTTATGAATTTCACGATCTTTCTTTTCAAGTTGACCCTCCTCAGCTCCCTTACCAGATCAGTCCCTCACCTCTATGTGCCCTCCAGCTCCTCACACCAGCCTACCTCCCCAGAGCTCAGGGGACAGCCTTTTCGCAGGGAGTTCCCTGCTCACCTTTCCTGCCTCTGGAGGAGGCAGAGGCATTATCCAGCATTGCATCTGTCCTGAAATGTCTGTAATTCAGACCAGAAGCCACCTCAGGCTCTGTCAGCCTCAAACCTTTCGGGCTGGATTCATACTCGGAGAACAATGACACCGCTTTCTTCCAAACTGATTTAAATTCAGTCAAAAATCAAACAGAGGAGTCACGCTCAGGGCTGGGCTTGGCTCAGGACCTGGGAGCGAAACATCGGAGCTTCTCATCTGTTGGTCACCAGTCCTGCTGAGACAAGTAACAGCTGCCTGTTTGGAGACCTAGAGGGGCAGAGCTGGAGAGGTGGTGCAAGCATAACCCACCTCAAGTCCCACCACCATTTAATAGTCCCAGCTCAGACCCCTGGAAGGTGGTGGGAGATGAACTGGGATTTTGCTCCTGCAGGGTGTGGCACTGGCACTAAAAGCTAAAGTACACAAGCCATAGCCACAGTGGGGACTTGTCCTGCCTGTGTCTATGATGTTCTTTAATGTCTTAGGGTGCGTAGGGGACTGCAGTCTGCAGGGCTCTCAGTCTGCCCCCCATTTGCCAGCTTGAAATGCTCTTTAAAATGTATTAAAAAAAAAAAAATTCCAAACACTATTAAATGCAAAGAAATCATGAAAAACAACAAGGAACAAAAGCTCTCAATCCTAGCTGAGCACTGCACAGACAGGAACCTGCTCTGACGTACATGAGCACCCCATAGGGATTAACTCTCTCCTGCCCAACAAAGCCAGCCTTCTAGTTTCTACTTTGCAGCACATTTTGTGTGCTATAAATGTATTTAATCTAGCCAGATAGGGAGATTAAAAGGTACAGGCTTAGTACCTATCTGCAGTTGCCTCCACCCAAAAAAACCTCCACAACCCTGGTCCAGGTTTTTTCTGCCCATATGACAGGTCCAAAGAAATTTCCCTTATGAAGCAGACACAAGAAATAGGCAGTGGAAGTCTAAAGCAAAAATGAAAAGGAGAAGCTCTTGGAGTCATTTTCCCCTTTGCTTTCCTGTAGTAAATATGCAGAAGGGAGGCTGTTGCACATCTACTACCAACCAGTTAATATTTTGCTAGCCTCACCCCTTAACTGAGGTTCCTAAAGCCCTTTGCAGGCACTGCTTTGTTCTGTCTCAGGTACCCCCATCTAGGAGACAGCTGGTGTTATTAACCCCCCTTATACAGAGGGGCAATGAGCCACAAGGGGGGACTTGTGTAAAGCCACCTTACAGGCAGCACCTGGAACAGAAATTAGGAGGTGGGATTCTCAGTTTTGACTTTAACCTTCAAGTCAGGTTTCCTCCCTTTTCCAAACCTGCAGTGCCAGACCACTGCAGTATCAAACGTGCAACAGCATCCTCCATCTTCTTGCCATCTTTGGTACCACGTCGGGGTGGAGGGACATGCAGCCTGCAAGCCTCCAGACTCTCACCTGCCTTTCTAGGAGACTGCCATTTAGAAAACTGGACTAGGAGATTCACACTTTTGGCTATATCTGCATTATCCTTCGTTTCTACAATGGAGCATCATCGCCGAGGAGGGAATTACACAGAAATTACTTGCTTCAGGTATTGTGTCACCGCATCTGTCCCATGTTTAAGCACAGTGAGAAGGTCTGATGTTTTTCCTGATGTACCACATACTCCTATTCCATTTTTTTCCCCTGTATCTGTGGGCAATTCAAAGTCTCACCATGGGACCACCTGCGCAGGGATACAGCCCATAGCAGGTCTCAGCTGTGGCTGCAGCAAGAAAAAATGAGAACAATGTAGAAGAATTTTTCCATTGCCATGACAATTAAGGCATAGCATTGCCTAAATGAGTTTGTCCTTCTCACCCTAATCAGCAAATTTTGAGTTCTCTTTTTCTTACTTTCAGGTCTGACTGGACACAACTAGCGTCTTGGGGTGCCTGACTGGTATCTGCATGGGAGATGTGTAGACATCAGCTCTCTGTTTCTCTGATAACCACTTACCATGCTACAGAATGGGACCTGAGCAAAAGGCTCCATCGCATCTGAGATGGCAGTGAAAACCCCATGACAGAGAGTAGATCCTTGGAGACAGGTAGGTCATAACAGGTATGATGTTTTCCTTGGGAAAGCCAAGTGTAAAATATTTACTAGTTTTCACTTTACTGCACCAAAAGAAAATTACAAAAAAAAGAAACTGAAATTTCTCCCTCAAAAGAAAAGGGGGAAATGGCTTCTTGGGAAGAAGGGATTTATGGTAGGAAATGCCTCACATCTGCACATCTGTTCTAGAAATGGAAAATGTTCACAAGCTGTATCCAATCACTTAATTGAAATCTTTTCCTAAAACACCACCTCTACCTTTTTTGATTTTGAGATGGTACTATTCTGAATCTGTACTTTGAGTTCATTCTAAAATGAGATAACACTAGGTTGAAGACGCCTAGTTAGCATTGCAGGAATGCGGTATGAGACATTCAGGTGTTAAATGGTATGAAAAGTATGGTGGACTGAGACTGAATTCAAAAGCATGCCAGCAAGTTTCTGGCTGATCTTGCTAATCAGTTTGCCTTGTGTTTAATGTGTTTGTGCTCTCCACACGTCAGTGCAGTGTACAAGTGTTGGGGGAAGCACCATACATGACATCCTGGACTCTTCCAAGCCTCTTGTCTTCCTCTTGACTGTGCCTAAGGACCTTGCCCTTTGTGGATATCTATCTAGGAGCAAGTGCGAAGTTTGAAAGAGAAGTCTCTGAGGGTATTGTGGCACGAGATGGGGGAGAAAAGACGGAGAAAGCAGAAGTTGACAATCAGAATCTGAAAAAAACCCACTAGTTTCAGGCTTGTGTTGCTCAAAAGCCACTGTTTGGTGGCATTTGACCAGAAATGAGAACTTCTCAGCTAAGATCAAGCAGACATCAGCGTGGCTCAATGTTTCTTGAACGCTACAGAGGAAGGTTTAAAATCCCTTTAGTGCTCCTAATTGCTTAACATTTATCTACCTCTAGAAAGTCCAACAAAGACTGGTTTTCATATTGGCTTAAGTGTCCCAAAAACTTGGGCTAGAAACCTAAAATCTTCCTCATCCATGGCCCTGCTGTTAGCCATGAGACCACAGCATCACAGATCCTCTTAAGGATCTTAAGTTAAAACCCCTTTCTTCCAGTGCTGCTCTTCATGTCTCCATTTGCTAATTGTGAATATGGAAACCTGATAGCCAGAGACCTCATGCTAGAGCCTTACAGATCTCCAGATTACACAGCCATAATTAAATTGAGGAGAGCAGAGGGAAAGGAATTAATATTATAAAAAAAAAAAAAAAAATAGGAAAGAAAGAAAACAATGACAACCTAACCCCCAGAAATCAAATCCATGACAATGAGTTTAAATGTATGGTATGTGGCCAGTGACATATGAGTCACTTGAGCCTATCTTTATAAGAGTAGCAAAGTATGAATAAAACACCCAGCTGGCATGGTGCCACCGTCCCTGTAGATATATCAGAGCATAACAGCAGCCTGCGTTGTCAGCTAGAGGCTTATTGTCATCAAGGCCAAGAGAAATCTTAGTCCTGGTGCTCGGGTAAGAGTCATCCTACACCTCAGCCTCCTATCGCAGCTCTTCCTTGGAGCTGTCTTCCACAGCTGTATTTCCCTTCATTGCCTTTACATCCCCATTTGATTTTCATGATCCCCAGAGAGTTTTCAAAAGAAGTAATAGTAGATACCTGGGTCTCTTCCTCTTGTAGTTACATTGCCCACAACTCTAACAGCTCTGCAGTGCAGGTTCAACCTACACTTGCCTTAACATTTTTGGGCTAACTGAGAAGCTGGTTGCTGCCGGTCGAGATTAACAATCCAATGCATGGCCATGAAGTCCCTCTTACATGGTGTGACCACAAACCTTGGCCTGGCCCACCCAGGTTCTCCATTTGGGGACATGAACATGGCCAAGGCTGAACCATTGCACTTGCTCTCTGCAGCACAGAGAGGTCCTCTGTGAAACGGAGATTGTGGCATAATGGATATTGGCAAAGCCTTTAAAAAGGTTGAACTGACATCTGTGAAGAATGATGTTGGTTACGGTTGACTCTACTCCAGCTAGCAGCACGGATTAGATAAGCAATACAGGTGCCCTCCAGCTCTGCTGCTCTGTGACAACCCTCTTAGAGCAGTTTCCACCACCATTAGCTTGATGAGCCATCACAACCAAAACATAAAGAGGCAAGAGCCTTTCTCAGTTTGGGAAGAGAGTTTGTAGTAAATTAGTGTACTTCCAAACCTCTGATTGTGTAGATACAGATATGTCACAAATGCAAAAGTTGGTACCCTGCCACAATTGAGACCAGGGTCCATCTCATCTGCTGCCAAGGAGCAGACTAGAAGGAGGTTGCGAGGGCAAGATTAGTTTCCCAGAAATAGCTGGTCTTCCACACTACGCCATTCTTTACTAGTGTGCTGACATGGCAGCCGTGTTGTGCTAAAAGGTCAAACCCATTCAGTTCCCGTGCTGTGGCTCCAGTGCCTGGGGGCTCGCACAGCACATATGCTAACTTACCCCCGCCTCCAGCCCCAGGTGAAGCAGCCCTTTCCCTTGGGAAGGGAAGCCTGGAAGAGGGAAGAGTTTGCATGAGGTGCCAGATGGGCAGTGGGAGCACAAGCCCAATTACATCACTTAAGCCGCACTCCTCAGTCCCTAATCCCCAAAAGATGGGGTCTCTTCTTGGTGGCTCTAAATGGGAGTAACGCGTGAATTCCCAAACGAGTGAGGGAATTATGCAACAGTGAGGCAACTAATCACATGTTCGTAGCACTGGGGAGGTGAGGAGGAGCCCTCCCCCATGTCTTACCCAAGAAGATAGTGAGTGGGGTTTCCTTAATGGGAATCCCTCTGCTGCTTCTCCCCCAAATCCCTAGCTCGTGCGTGTGGGGTGTGCCGTCTGTGCCTCAGATGGGTGGAATGAGGCTGTCGACTTATTTTTCATTCAAAGGTTTAGCTGAAGACAGATTTGAACTCCACACGTATATTTAAAGGGAAATTTTTTCAGCAAGTGTAGTATGCTTAGACTGAAATGCCCACCTCTATCCACCCCTCTCCCTCTGGGGAAAGGAGGCAGCTCGGTTCTGTTGCCTCTCACTATATCTGTTTGTAAGAAAGTTGTGAGGGAAAAGCTCAAATATGTGGGCTGAGCGCTCCAAGATAAAAAATTAAAAAAAAACAAAACAAAAAAAAAAACCAAAAAAAAAAACCACCAAGATCCTCACAAGCGAGCTGACAGCTTGAGGTTCACCCTGATGTTGGTGAAGACCAGTTGAGGAAGGGGAAGGGCTTTGTCCATTCCTAGCGGTGTGGGGGATGTGTGTGTGTGCAGGGCAGGTTAAGAAATCCTCTAGGTGGGAGCTCCCCCACATTCCCAAACTTTTCAGCATCTTCCGTCACCTAAATTTCATTTACTCAGAGTTCGGAAGCGTTCACAAGTCATTGATTAATCTCACCCCATGGCTTCCCCAGCTACTCTTGCTCTGTCCTGCTGGGTAAGGTAGCACGACTTACGCAGGTCAGACCATGGGAGAAGCAAGAGAAAGCCTGAGAAGCACCTGCTCCCAGAGCTTTCCTACCTGTCAGACCACGTCTGTTCTCTCTTCACTTGAGTGTGGGGCAAACGTGGCACCTGAATGGGTTTTGCCAGGAGGTAGGTGTGTATTTGCGTGTGCAGATCTGGTAATTAAGTAACTGCCATAGGTGGTGAAGGCTAGCTCCCTCCTAGGAGGCCACAGAGGAAGATGACCATCCCCGCCTGGTGTGACTGGGGAGCAGGGCTGAGCCCTGACCAGGAGGTGGGGACAGGGGACAGGCCGTGGCCCTTCGGGAGTGGATTTCCCCATTGTCACCAGGACACCCCTCTGGAGGAAGAGCTAGAGCCCCCCACACCAGGTGTCTGAGCCGCCAGGCTGGAGCCTCCTCTGCCATCACCTCCCGGGGGAACAGAGACCCTTGGGCTGGGGCTGACTCAGCTCAGCAGAGGCTGGAAGGGGGAAGACCCCACCGGGCAGCCCCACCAGCACCAGGGCCAGGTGGTAGCGATGTGACAGGCAGGCATCTGCCGCCCTGAGCCCTGGGTGCCCCTGCCTGCTCACCGGGGTGGAGGCAGGGGCTGCCAGAGCCCCACGGCCAGACAGAGTGCAGGAGTAACCATAATTTGGAGGGGCCCGTGTGCCCCCACCATGCTGGGCCTTGGTGCGGGAGGGCAGCTCTGACTGCTATGTCCCTCCACGAGAGAGAGTAATAGGAAAATTTCCGGGATTTCTGCTTCTGTAAACCACCCTGCTTGTGAAATACCTAAGCAGAAACAACTAGGAGGAAAAAAAAATTTGAAGCATCTTCTTGATCACATGGAAGGTGTTGTGCTAAGACGGAAAAGCTGGCTTTGTGTCCCGGCAGTGTCACAGACTCCCTCTATAGCCTTGGGTGCGTCACCCAGCTTTCATTTGCACAGCTATAAAGTAAGTGTAAAGGGTTTTTCCCTTTTGTCTTTAGTATTATTTTTTTTCCTCTTTCTCTTCTTTTCACATGTTAAGCTTCTTGGGCAGCCTCTTAATACTGGGCACGTATAGCTCCTAGCGTGCTATGGTGCAGATCTTATTTGATCGTTTACCTCCTCTCATAACATAAATGAAAATTCACTATTAAAATCCCTGTATGAATACTGAGATTGGGAGAGGTTATTTTGGGAAGGACAGGATGGAGGGGGAAGAAAAAAAAAAAAGGGGATTTTGTTAAAATGCAGACACTGCCCTTCCTAAGCCAGGCTGAGTTAGCATCCCAGAACTGGGTAATAAATGCTACTTTTTTGTGTGTCCATCCCTGCTTTCAGTCACTCTGGGCTGAACCTTTCTGCTGCAGTGTATGTTCTGTCCTCAATTAAAAAAAGGAAAAAACACAAAATAAAATAAACCCCCAATAATATAATTCTTCTCCCACTGCCTGAGTCTCTGCACCAGGGACCTGTGAATAATCTCCCAGCGCAAACAGCCCCCTGTGTAAAAATAGCAACGCAACTGCAAACTTCAGGGTAATCACTGCTTGATTTCAAAATATTTGTTCTGCTTCTGCCCTGTCCTTTATCTCTCAGGCCTCTATATGTCACTAAAGCAACATTCGACAGTTCCTCGCCAGGTCTGCCTCCTCCAACATGCTCCACCATTATTAATGGAAACAATCTCCATCTCGGAGTATTTAAAAATATAACCTTTTCTAAATATAGGCAATCTGCGTGTGCTTAACTACTATAGGGCAGAATGAGAGGGACCAAAATATTGACATGCACTGGGTGTGTATAATTTGTTTTGATTCCTGCTTTCTCTCTCCCTCCCTCGCCCTCCCCCACCCCACCCCATGCCAATCCGTATATTACCCACACACCTTGGTGGAAAATCTGTTATTATTTAGCATGAGGAATGTGGCTGCCGCTTGGAGCCTGGCTCCAACGGAGTTTCCTTTGTTTATTTTTCCATCCTCTGTCCAAACGGTGTCAATGAGAGCAGAGCTTACGGAGCTATTTATAGCTTCTCGCCACACTAGGCTGCACCTTGCCAGCAGCAGCAGCGGCAGCAGCCGCCCCCGGGGGGACAGGAGGGGACAGGACAGGCCATGGGGCAGGGCAGGGCACAGGGCCCCCGGGCAAGGAGAGGAAAGCCTGGAAGGCAAGGAGGGGCAGGGAGCGGAGCAGAGGAGGTATGTGAGGCAGGGGGGGGCATGGTGTGGAGAAGAGCAGCAGATGGACAAGGGGAGCCATCTCAGACACTTGGCAGGGGATAGAAGCTGGAAGCACCGAAAAATTTTTTTGGGAGAGACTGGAGGAGGGAGATGGGAGGCAGCTATTCCCCGGTTAGGATGGGGGCTTTGAATGAAACCGTCTTGGGGCAACCCTTGCCTGGGATCTGGGAGTGCCTGGAGCTGGTCAGAGTGAGACCTGCCTCTTGGGAAGCGGACTGGGGGGATGCAGAAACATCCCATCTCACCCAGTACAGAGAGAGAGAGCTCAAAAAACAGCAGTACTGGAGTTGGTCCCATGGGGAGAGAGTGACTGGTCTAGTGAGAGTTATAACTGGGAGTGGGGGACTCTGGTCTTGTGTGGCCAATTGCTGCAGGGGACTGGGTGCAGGGCGTGCTCCCCATCCCTTCCCCGGCATCTTCCCTGTTTTGGGGTGCCAGGCTCTGCCCTTGGCTGTAGCAGAGGGGCAGAGCCATGGCATGTGTGCAGCAACACCCCCGAGAGGGTCTCGCTGCCTCCTCCCCAGCCCCCTCTGCTCTCCCTGAGCTCAGCCTTTGCTCCCCCCGCCGCGCCTGGCCCCTCTCCCCGGGGGTCCTTGCCTGCCTCCCGCGCCCCACCGGGGACGTTCCCCCTCCCTGCCCGTGGGTGGGTTTGATTCGTGCCTGGCTTTATGTGCAGACGTGTGCTGGTGGCACTTGCCTAAAGAGGGGTGAGGGCAACCTAATCGGTAACAGCAGCAGAGCTCGGGGGCTCGGCTGGCAGCTGTGTTTTGTTGTTTTTAGCGTTAATAAGCTTGCCCTTGGTGCAGTCTGCAGGGCTTGAGGTGCTGACTAAGGAGCAAAAATCTGGGGAAGGGGGGGAGCGGGAAAGGGAGCCCTCATTTGGGAACGCGTATGCATGCTTTTCCCTGAGTAGGTGTCCAGAGTCTAGGGCCACCCTATTTTCCTAATGGGGTGCAGAGAAAAAGCTGCAGTTTCTGCTTGAGGTATTGCTTGAGCTGGCAGGGAGAGCTGGGCTGGCCAGATGGAGGGATGAGAGGGAGGCAGGGAGAGAGAGGCAGGCAGGGATGGGAGGGGGGAGAAGGGAGCTAGACACCTACGCAAACACAGAGTGAGAGGAGATCCTTGGATGCAAACACAGACACAGGCGTCCTCCTCCTCCTCACATGCCCCTGATTCATTTCCACATGCCATACACGTGACATGCTAATTCAGGGCTACTACAGAACTCCAGGGCGAGAGAAGAACAGCAGAGAGAAATAAAGCCCAGTAAGACACCAAACTGCAGATTTTTGGAGGGGATTCAGCGCAGCTTAGCCATACTCCCGCCCTGCACTCCCTCTGGGTGGCCAGAACCCCGGGGGTGGCCCGGGGGAGGCCTCACCGGGCCCCCCCCCTGCTGCCTCAGGCCCCCACACACCCACACACCACCACCTTACAGGAGCGGTTCCACGTGAGCCCCGCGCACAAAACCAGCACGGTGCCAGCGCACATCCCACCCGTCCCTGGGACACGGGGTTCCACCCGCCGCAGGCTCCCCTCCGTGTCCCTGCGGCACTGGGCAGGCTGGGGAGGAGAGAGCCACACTCTGCCGAGCCACAGTCTCTGCCCACCACACTGAAACCGGGGACTTGGCGAGATTGACTCTATATTTAAACACAGGCACATAAGCCCTATGTGCTGGGGGGCAAATAAGCTCCAAACAACCCCGTTACAAACCCCAGAGATCCCCGAGGTAAATGTTATCCAGCAAACCCCAGAGATCCCCGAGGTAAATGTTATCCAGCAGTGGGATAGGAAATTCTCCTCGCTGTAGCCCACATCCCCACCACCGGCCCCAGCACTTGGTGCCCTTGCCTCCCTCCATTCCCAAATTACAAGAGGCCACCTGCACTGGTGACTCCGACAGTCACATCCCCACTGTGCCAAGAAGCTGGAAAGGAGGAGAGGAAAAATCCGAAATACAGCTCCAGGTGTTAGTGGGCTGGTGTAGCTGTGGCAATATGACTGCTCCGACCCCACTGGGGTTTACAGCAGGGTAATGGATGGCACAGTTTTATCCTCCGTCCTTGTACCTTTGTCCAGTTTATGCAGCGCTTGCTTACCATCCGCTCTTCTAATGCTGGGTCTGAAATGAATGAACCACCTGGATTCACCATTTCTATCATGCAGAAATGATGTCACTACCAAGGGCTCTGCAGCCCATCACCAGCCGGCTTCCTCCCACCCCCTGTTTAAGGCTGCATCAATGCGAAGACCTGGAGAGTGTCACCCCTCGGGCGCTACCGGTTGTTCCAGTGACATGGGCAGGGGAAAGCAGAGTTCCTCTTCAAGAGCACCTTTGCCCCAGCGTGAGTGGGCAAGGACTCTCATCTCAGCTGTCCTGGGTGAACAGCACAGAGAGGGGACCGGGTCCCTGGTGCACAATGTCCACACCAGAGCAAACGTGGTGAACAAGAATGAGCAACCCTTCAAACTGCACTTGGGAGCGGTGGTGACCAGCATCGGCAGGGCTGGACTTCTCCTCAGGAAAGAACCAGCGCTGATGGGGGCTTCCAGTGCCCTTGGGGGTCAGCCTTGAACCCCCCCCCAGCTCCCGTTGCAGCAGGTCAGTCTGATGTGGGCTCAGGCCTGGACAGTAGGAAGTTCAGGGGAAAAGATGCTCTTTCCTTCAAAGGGGCAGATTATTGCACTCTGGGCAACAGAAAGGAAAATCCCTAGACCTCTCTCCTACACCCCCACTTCTGTTGGCAAACCAGGCAGGGAGAGGTACCAGCAACATCAGGGAAGAACTGTATCTCAGCGGAGGCATCTTTGTATTAATTTCCTCATTAACTTAGTGGGCATGAGACAAGGGACTTAGAAGAGTTGACTTCTGTAGCATGGAGCACCAAAGAGATTTTGGGCTATACTGGATCCTTAGGGTGCTTTTGCTAACTAGAGTAACCCTCCAGACATCTCTAGCAGGAGCTCCAAATCCAGCAGGGTGAAATCATCTTTGCCTTCTCCTGGGTAGCAGCTTGTGTGTTGTACCTTTGAAAAGCATAGAGGAAAAATTTGGGTTGCAGTCCTAGTAATTTTCTCCTGTGAACAGGTGGTGGTTATGATTTTTTCTCCAAGTGCTGACTCCCCTTCTCTTTTTGGGAGCCAGGGGAGCTGGCCCCTGGCCCCAAGAAAGACATCTTAGCAAGCTGCTTTCTTCTGCTGCATTCCTGAGGAGGAAAGAGAGATGATCTAGTTTACTGGCTGCTCTAGATCTCCCTGTGTGTGAAGGGGCTTTCTCTGCAAGACTGTATATTTTGAACCAAGACCTGTGAAGGAGAATATGCAGCAATCCCAGATTTAGCTGCCATATTTTTTATTAGAGACACTCTGCTCACTCAGAAGAAACCTGTGCCGGTTCATGCAAAGAGCGAGAGGAGAAGGTGGAAAGCATTCAAGCTAAATATTCCACCCGAGTATTTTAAACTGACAGCCACACGAAGTAAAAAATCCCACAAGCTATATAAGACTGTGTAAGGCTTACTGAAAAACAAGGCTTTCTGTCTAAGGCAGAAGAAACAAAGGTCACTCATAACACCCACTACTGTGTGTATTTTTAAACTCTTATTATGTCCGCTCTCGGGGGCCCTAATCATGATCGAGGTCCTTGTGTATACAGCCATAAAGGTAAGGTGCCCATCCCAAAATGCTTTTGGTGATGTACACAGGACAAGTACATTTGCAGGAAGGGGTCGCAATTATACAAATCCGTGAGTGTGTGTATGTATTTTACATCTGGCATCATATCACTTCACAGAGTAGCCCCTGGGCCCCACAGTGCTAGACACTCCCCTCAAAAGTAATGAGGAAATCCCTGACCGCAGAACATGCAACTGCAAGTAAAGGCCTAACCGATCTGAGCGTTTAGTCCGAGCCTAACAAGCTGCCACGCACATGCCGGCATTGCAGCCCAGGAGTCCTGGTTCTCCCTGTCTCCGCTAACCATGAGACTGCACTCCTTCCCACATTTGCAGGAACAAAGGTTTTATTTTTCGTAATTATATTAATACCTGTTCTTCCCTCATGCTAGCAATTTGGCTGATTTCTTGTTTATTGCTTTTCCCCTTCTACCATCAATAATTCAGCCACATAGCCCCCAGGAGGTGGAGAACTAACTACTCATTTTACAGAGACTTGCCTAAGAAAGGAGTGACGTAATAGCTGGGATTGGAGCCCTGGCATTCCTGGTTTCTATCCCCAGCCACAGCCCTGGAGCCGGCAGTCCCACAACCTGTGACACTGGGGCTCTCACTGGCTTTGGGAGGTTTGTTCTGACTTCTGCCTCCTTGGGTTTTGCTGTGAATAACAGCCGCAGGGTGTGACCCTAATCATAAATGAGGTCCATGGGCGGGTTCTGCACTGTCAGTGGTGCCTCTGCTCCTCTGGTGGATGCGCTTTGGTCTTCTGTTTCCCAAATCACAGTGTTGTACCCGGGTCCCCGCAGGAGTCCCTCTCTGGATTAGATCATGGGGTTCATCTTACTTCTCAGTAAAAACTGGTTCTCATAATGAAACTGCTACCATAGCTGACCCCAAAAATCCTATGTTAGGGACTGGAAGGGGTGGGGAGAGAAAAGGCTGTGAAGAATCAGCTCCACTTGTGCTCTCTAGCGAGTGTCTGAGCCATATAGGTCAGGCAGAAGCCATTTGCTGTGCTGTACCTGCTCCATGGATGAATAGGGGACTGCATTCTGCATACGTGTCAGACGCCTTGCTTTTCACTTGGATTCAATTAGCTAAACCCTTCTTAAAACCCTGTAGAAATAAATATCCCGTTACTCCTCAAGCAACTGCTTTTCATTTTCCCTTTCTTTTTTTTTCTTTTCCTTTTCCTTGCATGCTGTCCTTTCAGCTCATCATTCAGACACTCCGGCCATCTCTTTGGGTGCCGTGGGCTGTTTTTAACCCATGTGCAGGTTTCAGCGGAGCCTGTCCTTGCCGGAGAGCCCCCGCCGGGGTGGCGGAGGGGGCTGGCGGCGTGGAGCAGGGAGCCAAGTCAAGCCACAAGGGGGCATGTGCTCTTCTAATTCATAAAATGTGCCTTCATTGACAAAAATGCTGAACAATTGGTGAATGGTGTGTGCATAAGTTAATGCTGCTGGGGAATACACGGGTAGTGACAGGGGAGCGTGGCCGTGGGGCTTGTCTGCAGGGAAAGAGAGGGATGCGGAGGAGCGATGGGGGCCTAAAATGCACCTGTGGCCTCTCTACGGCTTGCTCCTGCAGGGAGCTCTGGTGCGGGGAGAGTCAGAGAGCCTAATTCTGCTCCCAAACTCCACTGAAAGTAATGACAGCGGCAACGCCAAGGCCGGGAGGATGTTAGCGATAGTCACAGGCTGGAGCCTTAGCTGGCTCTGGGGATGCTTTGTTGTTTTTTTTAAGATTTTGTAGCAAATGCGCTCAGCTGCCAAATGTTTTTAATTCCTCTGCTAGGTGAGACGAGAGAGGAGACTAATGGCTAAGAAGAATATTTACACACCGAGTATTTATTTCTCAGCAAACTCGACGTTCGCCTCCGTCTCCCAGCCTGGTGTGACTGAGCCTGTCCTCACGGTGGTAAGTTCCCCAGCTTCTGCTGTCTATTCCTGCCCTACAGCACTGGTGTCAGGGTTTGGGGGGTTACAACAAAGGGCAAGTGGAGTAGAGGGGAAAGAGTGGGACTGAGCACTGAATGGGGAGCCTGGACCCCTGGGGATGCTTTAGCCCAGCTTTGCTATGGCCTCTTCAGGTGCCTGCGGGTGCTCTGATGAAGTAAAGGACCAGGAACTGCTGATGACCACTGCAAAGTCCTGCTTTCAGACAGATCTCTCAATGCAATGGATAAGAGAAAACACGAGATGAGCAGAAGCTTTCCTGGCTGGATGTCTCACAGCAAATATTTCTTTTATTGCCTTTGTAGAGTCCTATCTTCTGGATCCAAAATGGAGCCAGATGTGCTGGGAGTCAGCTTATAACTTCACAGGATATGAGTCAAAACATGCAGCTCACCGCCTGTAACTCCAGTGACTGCAGTGGAGTTCAGCCAAGGACGAATTTGGCAAAGAGGGGTGGTCAGGATGGTCCTAAGCAATATCAGGTATGGGTAAGCAACCCCCATTTCTGCCTGCCATGCGAGCCCCTGCCTGTCTGCCACAGCCCTTCCCTTCTGAGTGTCAGGGCAATGCAGTCGGACCTTCACCTACCGTGAGCTGGGACCAACCGGCGTGTGCCATCAAGGGCCCCTCCTGCAGTCCTTACAGACTGCACTGCAATAAGGGGCAGGGTTGCAGAGGGCTCCCTGTATTTTCCTGCCTCCCTTTCCTCTCTTTGTCAGGGAGGGGGAGGGAAAAAGCCAGGCAGAAAAGAAAAACTACCAGCGCTGTCCCCACAGCGTGCAGAGGGGAGATACTGGATTGCTCCATAGTGACAAGCCGGTGCGTCACAGGGAGCACCTCCTCCAGTAACCACGCAGGGGAGGACCAGGCCTACAGCCACCGTTACTCAGCTTCAACGATTCAGCCTTCAAGCCCCTTCATCTCACTTATAAAAGGCAGAAAGCCCCTGTCACACAGGTCAGAAAGTAACCTTGCCCTCTGTCTCCATCTCTCCCCCTGCACAGGTACGAGCAGGACGTAGGTGCTGCAAGGTTTTATACAAAAAGGAAGAGGGGAAGCAGGCTGGATTTACCTGCGGTATGAAACAGATTTAGCTCTTGAATGAATTTGCCCAAAATGGCCTCTCTGAGACTTTGAGCTACAATGCAGTGGAGGTAGAAATAAACCTGCAAAGGGCTTTCTATCCTGAACGATGCTCTGACGTAGCAGTGATGTGCATGTATGATAAAATTGTTTAAGAGATCAGCGGAAACAAACCCAGCCTGAAGTATGCTAAAGCCTGGGACATCGTATCCAAGGCTGCTGCATAGGGGTCTCCTGTCAGAAACGCTGTTACTATTTCATGATGCTGATGGCAATACCACACCATTCAACATCTTATGCGTGGCATGGACAAAGCTTTGGGAAGTCCAGTTCACCCCTGGGACACATTTGGTTGGGTAGGATGCAGGACAGACGCCTTTCACTGTGTTACCACAGTGTTGCCAGAGCTTTGGTAGTGCCATAGCTGATCATGATTTCGTTTTTGTTAAATTCCAGACAAATCCTCCATCCCTCAGGCTCCCTGCACTCTGTGCAGAATGGAAATTTTACGTTGGACTTCAAGTTGTGAGGGTAGCCTTCCCTTGCATGGGGAAAAAGACATCTTCCTTTGACCTGGGGCTAGGTACAGCCACTTGCTCGTGTGCTCTGATGCCTGTGTGGCCTCTGGCCTCTAACACACCTAAACCCAGGTGCCATGCAGCCTATCCAGACTGCAAATCTGCTGCTTCTTCCAGGACTGAACCTTCTGCAGTAATTCCTAGTAGTCTTTAAACACAGGATGCCAATTTGATTAGAAAGCTGAAAATAGCAAGATGTGTCTGTCCGACCTACAGTTAAATTTGGTAACTTACCTTTTCCATCCTCCCTCCCCCTTTCTAATTGTTTTTCTTTGTATGGTTCCTCATTCAGACTGTAATCTCCTGGTGTACAGGATGCTCTCCTATACTTGACCATAAAGAACTCTGTGCACTGAACTGCCTTCTTTCACCATTATTTAGTGCTCAGAACATTTATTGCTGCACAGTTAGTGTGGTGTCTCCCTGCTCTTCTAGAAAACTCTGATATTCACAGGGCTGCACTGCCTGAGAAGTCAGCAACGAAATGCTAGAAGCAACATCGCTCCCCAACACAATCTTAACTGTGTCCTGCTGTCATTAGCTCCTGGGAATGGCATGGCAAAAAGTGAAGAGGCTAATAAATAGACCTGAGACATTCTCTTTGTGTGTGCTATTATTAGAATCACAGACAACAAATTGGAAATCCAGCATTTATCTGCATCTATTCTGAGTGTATTAACTGTGTTGACTGTAGCTGTATTGATTATCCGTTGGAGCAGCTTGGAAAAGCTGATACCATGATACAGTGCAAGGTCTATGTCGAGAGACGGCGTGTAGGTTATTCGGTTTGTTGACAGAGGTTTGGCCAATGCGCCCATAGTAATCTCTTGCTGTAGGAATCATCCACACCCTGGTGGTGTCCATCAGTGTGATCTCCTGGTCATTGGGAGAGGTAAAGGAGGCCATCTCACAAAAGGAGTCTGTATAGAAAGGGAAAAGTCAAGAGAACTTTTAGTGTGGTGTGCGTAGTCTCAGCACTTGAACGTAGGCCAAGTCTAGCTTGTGCCTGTTTGCTGTGTGACCTTTTCCTGCGTTTTGCCACTGCAAGGGAGATGTTAGTCTTTGTCCAGGAGTCCTCCATCCTTGTTTCCAGCACCTCTGCAACGGCGGGTGAGGGGCGAGGGAGGGTGCTGGTGTGCGGGTGAGGGCCCTGCTGTGGCACAGTGCCCAGAGGGCAGGGTTGAAGTCTTCATTGAAGCATTGCAAACAGTGTGCGCAACACTGTTCTTTGTCTCCTGGGTTTCCATGCTTGCTTTCAGCCACTCTCTGCTCCTCTACTTCCTGAAAGGAAATTAAGGAAATTTATTTCCCTCTAAGCAAAGTTTTGTAACATCCAACCTTCTTCACTTCACACCCAGACACCCCCCACCCCCCCCCCCCAAAAAAGGAACCTTTTCCCTGTCCAGAGCCCAGCTCCCCACGCTGCATTTGGTTCACTGCGTTGCACACTGCTTCCCTCTCCTTTATCCTCCTGTGTTTGCAGGTACCAGCGTGCAGCCCCAGAAGAGCAGCTGGGGAAGGACCAGTCCAGTAGCCTGGAGCCACTGAGAACATTTTGAAAGGTGGAGAGGACAAATGTGAAGGGAGCACGTACAATAAGCAGGAGACCTGAAACAAAGCCCTCCAAAGCCGCATGAGGTATGGATGTTGGTTGTGAAGTTTGTGAAGCCCAACTGCTCAGCTTCTCCCATTCCTCTTCACTGCTTTCATCCACCGTATTCCTTCTGGCTCTTTTTACTCCCCTACAGTACTCCAGCTCCTCTGAAATACCCTCCATTACACCCATGCTTGTCTGACACCCTCCT
Organism: Fratercula arctica; assembly: GCA_947846985.1. Lineage (NCBI taxonomy): Eukaryota > Metazoa > Chordata > Aves > Charadriiformes > Alcidae > Fratercula > Fratercula arctica. The sequence goes on along the minus strand of CANTUZ010000005.1, from coordinate 48,880,900 downwards.
CTTCCTCTCCATGCATGCACTGCTTGCAGCTCTCCTCCCTCTTTTCCTCCCATGGGTCCATCTCAGCTTTACCCTTCTCCTTCCCACCCCACGCTCAGAGGTAATTTGAGAGAGCTGGGGGCAAGCAGGAACACGGCAGTGCTGTGAGGTGTGATCGTACCAGGCTCAGGGGGGCAGGACAGGGAACGAGAGCCAAGGTCCAGCCCCAGACTGCTCCTGGTGCATTGGGAAGGGGTTGACAGCCCTGGAACTTCAGAGATTCATTCTTGGTCGAACAAAAATGCCACATGAAGGAAAACACTCCTCTGAGTGGCTCCAGACAGAGATGGGCTCGGTGCTCAGCAGAAGGGCAGCAAGATGGATGCAGGTTTCCCCCTGACTAACATATTCTGCTCACACAGCAGGAAGGGAGAAAGTTTCTAACTCGCTTTCTTCACTGCCCACCGGGCCTTCATTCTCCACCAGGCCTCTCATCACGCTTCTGGGCGAGGGCCCCAGCACTACTCGTTTGCCTTGGTTTCCTGCCACCTTTTAACCCCCTCCCTCTAGTCCCTTTTGCCCCTCCAGAGCCCTAGCTTCCACTCCAGACCCTTCTCTCTGCATCCGACCAACCCACCCTGCCCCTCTTCAGTCAGCGCACATGCCCCAAAGCCTTCCCTCTGTTCACAACCACCACCGCCCCCGAAACGTAGAAAATTTAGAAAGTCCAGAATGGTTTTGTTAAAGGGGTTTTGCATCGCTGACTTATTGGGGCAGATGACCAAGTTGCTTGTTTTTCTTTGACTGCATTCACTTTCCTTGCTCCAGGTAACCTAATCCTGTTTTTTTAACGGTCTTCTATCTTCCCTCAGTTAGTCGTTACTGATTTTTCCTGACTACTTATGTTTCTAAAACAACACTGGACTGTTTATTTTAGAGAAATCACAAACGTTGTTTTTAAGCCAGAGATAGCGGGGTTTGGACAAAAGGCGCCCTTGTAAAACGCGAGAGGCATGTACATCACTCCTTTCCCGAAAGCTGTCAAGAGAAGAAGTCACCTGCGCAGTGCACGGGTGTAGTTCAGGTTCAGCCAACATGCTGTGTCACCTGAAATCACCCGGTTATTTTACCAACAAGCTGCCTGGAAACCTTCTTGCTTCAACATGTGTCATACTGCCCATGTGCACCTCACTTTCTCTGACTCGATAGTTTGCCCCAAGCTGATGTGGGTACTCGAGCTCAAAGGTCAGTCACTTTTTTGCAGTAGAGTGTCATCAGTGGGTGCTGAGCACCAGCAGAAATGAATACCGAAGAACAGGACCAAACCACCTTTTGCAAAATAATAACAATATCAGCAGTAATACAAAGATGAATGAATGCATGAATGAATGATTCATATAATGGCCGTGCTTTCATTCTTCCCCCTGATTTTGCCCTCAGAACTAAGGGTGGAGCCTCTGCGCACACCGATGCTAAACTTGGGGTAATCAGCAGCCTGCAGATACAGTTGCGGCCATAGTACATGTGTAGCCATTACATATGAAAACGTGACACATGAGATGCCCATCTGAGCCAGGCGGCGCATCCACAACTTCTTGCTCAAATGACGCCAAATTTGCCCCAAGTGGTACTAGCCAGGGCCTCTGGGAGGCTCGTCAGCATCACGAAAATCAGATCAAGCACGCAAACATTGAGGTGTGTTGCATACTTCCTCGTTAAGCAGAATATGATGCTGGTTCTTCACTACAGCAGAGCAATGCACGCTCTCCGGGATGGATCTGAGCATCTACAGTGCTGAAGTATTGCAAGTAATAGATGGTGTACCCAGTAGTGCCTAGCTGCAGTGGTGATTAATCATTTAGGCCCTGATCCTGCAAACATGCATGAGTTTAATGTTACTACTATGAGTAATCCCCTTGATTTCAAATTAGATTAGTCACAGTCTTAACACTTGGCACGTGAATAAATGTTTGCAGGGTGAGAGCCCTATTTATGGCCTGATCTTGCAAATTATTACTGTCTAGCACTGTGCCTCTGTTCCTGAATAGTTTCATCGATGAAAAAAAAAAAAAAAAGCCTCAAACGCTCCCCTGAATTGTGAACATTGCAGGATTAGATCTGCTGTACGGTACGTATGCACAGCTCTGCATAGCGTAGGTCACGGATAGATAGATAGAGCTGTATCTTGCCATGGGTGTGTGCTTAAGGCTCTGATGCAAAGCACTTGGAAGCTGATCGCCGTCTATGTTTTTTTACCGTCCTTTACCACCAGTTCTAAGATTTAGGTCTTCCATTTACAGTGCAAATGGAATTTTTCTCCTATTTCTTTTTAAAGAAAGTGAGAGAGATTAAATCAGTTTTGCTAAGTTAGGGTGAAGACAATAAGGAACCCAATAAGCAGCTTGCAAATTTAAATCACCCGTCTAATCAAATTCCTCTGGGCTGCGGTGTCCTTTCTGTGAAATCAACCTGCATTAAAGCGACTGGGTTGCTGTTTGTGAATGTACCATCTCTGCAAATTACCGCTGCTCCGTTGCATTGTGTTTGTATGAATGGGGGTGACATGTGCTTGCCCACAGGTCCACGTGAGAGAGGTGGGGTGAGGAAGGAAGGATATTTTTAAAATGAATCTAGAGGGAGAAAGTGGAAGCTGCGGCTTCATAGAATGTGAACGGTATCCTAAAATAACCCCTGTCATCTGCCCACCCACCCACCCTCTGCCAAAATCAAGGTGCAGCTCTTTCATTTAAAATTAATTCTTGGCCCCGGCGGGTATCGATAGATCAATATCTTGTGCTTCTGATCTCTTGCGGGCCACCCTTCAATGGCTCATGCAAAGGCTAAAAACAGAAAGATGCAACACAAAAGATACCGCAGTCAGCTCAAGCAGGGGGGATATTTTTAGATCAGAAAAGGGAAAGGAGGGGAGAGAGAGAGAGAAAGGAAAGAGAGAGAGAGGGAGAGAGGCTGGTCTAGGGTTTGCAATCTAATTTGGTCTCTCTCTTCCCACCCCACCCCCCCCTTTCTTTCTTTCTCACTTTTTTTTTTGTTCCATCGGTGGTATTTTCCATACAATCTGATTTCTGCCCGCTTGGCTGGGGGGGGGTGGGGGGGGGGGGAGTTGGGCCGGGGGGGGGGGGGGCAGCACAGCAAAGCCGGGCTGAAGATTCTGGAGTTTTATGGCTCATTCCAGCTAGTGGCTTCTCTCTGCCAGTTGAATTAATTTGATACTATTTTTGAAAGTCAGTGTTTCTAAGGGAGACCTAATGACGCAATGACGTCAATGCAGGTCAATAGCACACACTGGAGGAACTGACTGTGCTACCGGGAGCCAAGGGCTGGGAGCCCGCTCCAACACCCTGCCTCCCGCACACGCACCCCCGCCGCCTCCCCGGCCACCCCCACCCCCCGTGGGTGCGAGCACTACCACCCCCACCACCACCACCACCACCACCCCCTCCCCCATTAAAAAAAAAAATGAAAAAATTAAAAAATAAAAAAAATATATGTGATGAGACGCAGTGCAGTGAAGAAGAAAAAAAAAAACCCCACTCCCCCCGCCCCCCCCACCGCTACCTGCCCAAGGCAGCGTTATTGTGGCGGTGCCCGCGCAGGGCGGGAGGCAGGCAGGGACACGCGTGTGCCCGCCCGGCCCGGCCCGGCCCGGCAGCCGCTGGGCTATAAATAGCGGCGGGGGCGCGTGGCGGCGGGGGTGCGGGGGCTGCGCGAGCCCGCCCCGCGCAGTCACTCCGGAGGTGCCGGGCTTGGCGGTGCGGGGGCGGCGCGTGGGCGGCGGGGACGGGGAGGGGGGGGACGGGGGAGGAGGAGGAGGAGGAGGAGGAGGAGGATGGGAGGAGGGGAGGGAGGGGGCTGCTTCTCCCTGTCTCCAAGTCAGGCTCTGAACACGAACTGGCTTTTTTTTTTTTTTTTTTCCTTTCCTTTTTTTTTCCTTTCCTCTTTTTTTTCTTTCCTTTTTTTTTTCTTTCCTTTTTTTTTTTTTTTTTTCTTTTTTGCCTTTCTCCTGGCAGAGTGCAGGCACACATTACGCGAAACCCACAGCCTTTCGCGATACACAGCTCGAAACGCTCCAGTTTATTTATATAGCCCCTCCACCCTCGGCTCTTCCCACCCGTCCCCAAATTCCCTAGAAATCCAGCTAAGGCGTGGGGAAGAGAGGAAAGCGGTTCTGGAGGTGGGGGGGGGGAGAGGAATTCTTTATTTTTGTTCGGTTTGGGGATTGTTTTGGTTTGGGGTTTTGTTTTGTTGGGTTTTTTTGGTTGGTTTTTTGGTTTTTTTTTTGGTTTTGTTTCTTTTTTCTTTGCATACAAAAATAAGTGAAGAAGATTTTGCAAGGTAGGTTTCTCTGTGTGTGTGTGTGTGTGTGTGTGCGCGCGCGTGTGTGCGTGTGTGTGCGTGCGTGTGCAGGTGTTTGGCTTTTGCTTTTTGCAAAGTTTTCTGATTTCAGTTGTTAGATGCTTTTACAAGAAGTAGACTTTTCTGATTTGTTCTGCTGCCTGCCTTTTGAAAAGACTGGACAACGGTGCGTTCCCCCTCCTTGCGAAGAGTTCTCTAGGCTGTCGTGTCGTGTGTCCTGTGTATTTGATGTTCCTGCAGGAAAGCATGTTAGTTCGCGAGCTCAAACTGCAGCCAGGGAGCTGTGGATTTAAGACACCCCCCACCCCCCCACCCCGACTTTTTGCAGAGGCTGCAACTTTCACTTTGTCACTTTTTCTTTTTTTTTTTTTTTTTTTTTTTTTTGGGGGGGTGGTGGGGAGAGAAGGCAGGCATCGACTCACTCGGGTAATGAGCTTGCAAATTAAATTTTCATTGCAAAAAGAGTCCAAGTCAGCAGCGTTAAAGCTTAAGGAGGGTGGAAGGGAGTTGACATTTCTTGCATAGAGAATTTGCTACCACTGGGAATAGACTGAAAGGCGGGGGGGGGGGGGGGGGGGGGGGGGGGATAGGCAAAATAATAAGAAAGTAAATGATGAGACAAAATACTCATTAAAGTGATGCAAGAAAGTGAGAGGCTGTTACAAGCTGTAACCACCTGTAGAGGGAAATCTTTATACATAGTAATTTCTGATAGCTGATCTATAGAGAAACTGAAGAGAATTACATGTTCTAAACTTTGCTGCCCTGCAATGTGCAAGCCGGGATGCCAAGCTGCTCAGTTAATTCTCGGGGGCTTGCAAACTGCAGAGCCCGTTAGCTCGGGAGAAGCCAGGGTTTAGCAGCTACCGAGTCTTAGTCTCCACCTTGGCTGCAGCCATCTGTGGTGCATGTCCTGGTTTTCTTTAACGCTGCTGCACTCGATGTGGTAATCAACAGATGTCTTGCCTGAGAAGAGTGGGTTTGATTTATTGCTAATTTCAAGCGGGTTTCTTAATCGGGAAAAGTTGGATCGTCTTCACTGTCGGAGGGGAAGGTTTCCAAAGTAGCTGAGGTGAGGACCAACTGCTCTAACCAATGGAAAGCCTTTTCCCCTCAGAGAACCCCGCTCAACTTCTGTGTAACCAAAAGAGTAATAACGAGCACTGCGTGATAACTGCCACAGGGCACCGTGTGAGTAATGCGCCACACCTCGTGCAGTGCCTTTTCTTCTGAGGAACCTCAGGGCGCTCAGTGGAGCGATGAAGCAGCCTGACCTCTGAGGGGACTCAACATGCAACTGCAGGGTGATGGCCAAATGCCTCAGAAGTGTGAGGTGGCACTGGAAGTAAAAGCCGTGGCAGGTGGTGCAAGAAGTCAAAAGTGAGGTGGTTTGGAGGCAGCGTTTTCCCTTCTCGCTTGCTCATGCACTGTGTTCACCCATTGTCATGAAGTGCAGATCTGTCAGGAATGGGCCAGAGGTTACAAAGCCCTCATGTCTTAATTCTCCTGCCTATTGCACCATTGGCCCACCTCCCCTGCAGAAACATGCAGATCTTACGTTAGCTTGGCCTTGAATCACCTCTAATGCCATCTGTTCACCCCTCATCTGTCATTTGCCTATCCAGCTGAGAAAAGGTGGAAATCCTGTGGTTTATTGCTGTGAATCTTGATGCGTACGTCATTGGGGTCATCTGATTAGTGAGAACTGCGGGAGGTGAAACACCATGGGGCAGTGCCACTCTCTTCTTTCCTCTGCACAGCTTTACAACAGCTGGAGTCGATCACCTGGGGGTGCTGTTTTAGGTCCAGCCTGTGCTCTCATAATATGCATTAGTACCTCTGATTTCTGGTTCGAAGACCTGTATCATCTCCTGCCAAGAAAACCAAGTTGTTCCCAACGCTCATTTTCTGAGATTTGGGCTTCATCTGTTTCTTTTCTCTGCTCCTCACCCCCACCCCCAAATCTTTGATCTGGGTATCTGAGTGTTTTGAGATGCCACCAGGTTTAAACAGCTTCAGGAGTTCCTCACTTGCTGCTTAAAGGAAACAGTCTGTGACAGGATGACTCTTTGTGGTGAGTTTTCATTAACTCCTTTCACTTTGCCTTCTCTGGGAACTTCTGAGGTCCTACACATGGTCTTCTCAGTACACACTCTCTTTAACCCAGATATTCTCACATCCACTTCACCTATGAGTCACTGCACTTTCTAGCCTACAATTACATTTGCATAGCTTGTGCAATAGAGGGAATTCTCCAGCTTGCACACAGCTCATCTACCTTCCTGCAACATTCCAGATGCTGTGTCTTTTCATGTCAGGTTTAGAAGGATTGTCTGTGTTCTTTTTCTGCCCTGTCCTTTCTCTTTACTTCCATCTCCTCCTAGTCCAGTAATGAATGGGACTACATCAACACAGGATCTTCCCCTGAAAGTGCTTATCTAGGTTCAGATGCTCGTGCTGAGGGCTATGCCTCATTAAGGCTCCTCCTGCTTTGTATGTTCTTCTGCTATTCTTGATTTTCTCATGTCAAACTATGTCCTGTGGTGCCACTTATCTGAGGAGGCCTCATAAGCTAACTCTAAAATGAAATTTTTATTCAAGATGGTGGTAGCATATGCCACCATGCAACATATTGAGCGTCAGGTGGACAGCCATGGAGATGAAAATCCTGCATTTCTTCTTACCATATCTCTCCAGATTGTCTTAATTGCGCAGTACTATTAGAGATCTAATCTTCTCCATAGAAAATGAGCAGCTAAATGTGCAGTTTCTTACGAAAAACCCCTCAGAGAGGCAAGCCCACGCTACCTTATATACTCTAGGAATAAGAAGCAAAACTCTGTCTTCTACTTGACTATGTATATAGTAGAAGGACTAGACAAAAAAATCAATGCTGGTGAGGTAGAACTATATTTTGTCCTTTCATCAGACATTTTATGCTGTTTTATGACCATTGATCAATCAGGCTTCAATTGTGCTAAATACTGTACTTTATGAGTGGATAACTGGAAGAACAAAACCGTTTATTGCTTGGACTCACCTTTAGTTTATAGAAAAATGAAGAAGAGGGCGTAAGTCCATAAGCTGTCTGGCAGAGGTATTGCCCTCTCCCAATTTCATCGCAGACCTCTCTGAAAGACTCTCCAAACTTCATTGACACCCATGCACAATCTCACTGCCAGGTTAGTTCACCTCTACTTTCTCATTTCAAAAACTAGCATCAAGCCAAGATGAGTGCCTTCACTCATCCACATACTCCATGGAGTATTTTTGATACTCCATGACATTTTTCCCCTTGAAACACCAGAATCACAAATAAGACTGTAAGACTGTCTCACCCCTGTTATTTGCCTTATTGCAATGCATTCTTGCAAATTCTTGGTGTATAGAAGATTTGGTTTCTTCCACTTTTCAAATTTTGTGACCGGCTTCCCGTTGACTTCACAGTGAGATCAACTGTGAGACCATTCATCTTGCTCTTGCCACTTGTGACTTTCCAATCCTCTTGGTTCTACCCAAGGTCTCCTTCCTGTCAACTTGTGTCTGTCTTTTACTGTGATCTTACCGAAATGATCCCCATAGCTGGAATACCTTTCTGCAAATACCCCATTCAGTTTTTCCCTGTGTCTTCCAAAACACAAAACCATGCCAGGACACAAGTCATTTTCTTCTGTTCTTCATTGGATTCTGTCTTCGTTCTGTGCCCTTCCATTTGGTTTGCAACCTCATGGGGCAGGTACTGTCTCTTGTTCCTTATTCTGTACAGTACCCACCACACCATGGGTGGTTAGGTAAAAATTACACAATCTGTCATTACTTTTCCTTTCCTCCTCCCGGCTGCCCGAATAAGGATCAGCTTTATTTTAATGCCCCAACCTCTGTTTTCAGGTGTTGGCTTCCAGCTAGAATGTCCCATGTGGTTACTTTTTGCTTCTGTGTTTGCACAGCATCCCACAGAATGGGAGCTTAATCTGTGATTGCCGATATGTAATAACAAGGTTCGTGTTTGAAAGTTTAACTTGTCACATGTGTTGCTAATGTAAGAAGCAATCAACTGATACAATATTAAAGGGGAAAAAAAATAACATGTTTCTAAATTTAGCTAAGTACTCATTGTCAGTCTTGAACAACAACTCAGGATAGCTTTTATATGCAAACCTTGAACTACTCAGAAAATCGTTACATAGAATATAATTCAGACTTTGTATCTCTGTTCATACAGTCCTACAATAATTGCAGTTACTGCAAAAGCAGTACCAAAATGATGATCTGTGAGGGATTTGCAGAAGTATATGTGTTTCATCAGCTGGCTCTGCAGCAAGCATTTATAGCAGTATGATAATAGCCTGCACTTCTCTCTTGCTCACCCATGGATCTCCAGATATTCTACTAATACTCAGTAAGTTGTGTATGATACTCACTTCCCCATCCAGTTCACATGATGAGCTGGGTAAGTATTAATACGCATCTCTGGATCTTAAGAGAATGCAAATGCAGCCACAGTAAGGAACAGAGACCCAGCTGCTACTTATCCTTTGCTTTGGTGGACCCGCTGGTGAGGGGACAAAATGGAGAAAACCACTATGGTTCCACTACACGCGTTTGGCCATCTGTTGGCTAGTGGGAGTGATGTGATCAGGTGTATGCAATGCAGTGGTGTTTCTGAAGACTATCATCTTAAGGGTCTATACTCTTCCGAGTATTGAAGTGTGTCCCTCTTCCTGTTAAGTTCATGGCACGTCCTGTCTTCTCAGTGACAGCTGTTAGTCCAGTAGCTGTCACAGTTTTCCCTAGGGGAACTGAAGCACGTCTTAGCAGTAAAAACTTGTAGATGTTTCCACTCCCATGCACAGCCATGTGAATTACCTCCTTCCGATTCATGATCAAATAACGCCATGTACCAATAGCTGCAGTCATTGATTTGGCAAAGCAAAAGGCCATGAAGTATTGTAAGTTTCTACAGAGAAGATTCAGCAGCTTGGAAAATAAAAGCCATTGCTGCTTGGCCAGCTGGTCCTCCTGGGACTTCCACAAGTTCTGTACACACTGATGGTTTGCCAGTCACAGTCAGGGAACCAGTGGCTTAATTTGTAAACTCTGCATAGCAAAGACAGCTTGGATCCAAGCAGAAACAGCTTGGATCTTGGTGCCATTTATAGGGTTGAACTTGCTATTAGCATGCAGCGCATAAATGTTAACTGGTGGTAAAAATAGATCTTCAGACAAAAAGTCATATGTGATCTAGATCTTGTGCTTCATTCATGTTTTAATTTTCCCTGATGTTACTGGAAACCACTTCGCCAGATGTTTCTGCCCTACTGAATGTGGATTTCTAGAAGTTTGGGCTCTAGGTAGATAGGAATGCCAGAACTACTGAATGGTGTGAATCTGAGATTTTCTTAACCCAGAAGGTAAGTAGAGAAGTGAGTGGTAAAATTGCCATCCTGTCCTGGATTAAATATCCATTGGATTTTCTGGCTGAGTAGCAACTTTATGTTGTAATTTTTGATAGCTAGATTGAACTGCTTCTTAGGGAAGAACAAATCAGAGGCAACAAACCAGGAAAGAACAGTGTTGCAGGAGCATCATAGGTCAGGATAAGAGCTCACAAGGCCGTGTCTTCATAACCCTAGGCATCGCACCTTGTCTTTCACCTCACCATCTATGAAATGCAGCTAAATGAATGTATTTTTGTTTTCCACCCCACTGTCTTTTTCCTTGAGAGAGCTTGATTATTTTCCTTTGATTGGACCCTTTGGCTTCATGTTCTATTGTATCAATAAATAAATTCTTCCTAAATTCCTTTGATATCACCCCACTCCATACCCCATTCTCTCCCACTGGCTATGATACTGGCTAGCTGACACAGATTTTTGGAATTTCTTCATCACTGCCTTCTCTTTTTTCTACCAGTACAAGATCATGTATAATGCACCTCGAAGTGTTGTCTTATCCTTTTGTTCTTGTTTATAACTCTTTCTTTAAGGTGGTTGCCAGATATGTGTGCACATTATGTTAAAGGTCATGGGCCTTATTCATGAAAAGTTCCATTTTAAAGGCTAATGAAAATCAAACCTTAGTGTAAAGGCTCATCAGATTCATAGCAGGGTTCCTCAAAGGTTATGCTCCATGTATCTGAACTATGATGTCTATTCACCATATTTCTTCCATAGGTTCAACTTTTATTAAAAAGTGGTATGATTTTCTTCTGATATCATCCTCAGTATTGAGACCTTAGTACTCTTTTCCACCAGCTTCATTATGCTAATGTTTTTCTTCTTTTCATCCCTGTTGCACAGAAGTATGTCTCTAGGGTCTGGTTTTGCAGCCATTGGAGGAAGATCCAGTTTCTATCCTTTTACATGTTATAACCATGATATATCTCTATAATGTAAACAGAAAAGCTAAAGATAACAAAGCAACCCAGGTGTACTGGCATTTCAACCCAAAACTGTTAAAAATATTTGTTAACGTAATCTGTGAGAGATGACATTAGCACGTGAGTTGTCTATTTTGTTGGTTTCCTGGTTTATGCATCCAGTTTCTCCAAAAACTCTGTAAACCGAAGCCTTAATAAGTCCTTGATCTTCTGACACAGGTGAGATTTTCTTTGCTAACATACTTCACAGCCTCTCATTCTGCTGTTGGAGGAAAGGCACTCTTTTCCTCCTTATGCTTCCTTGTATGCTGTGGTCTCTCTGATTATTTATAATATTGCTGTCTTCCTACTGATGACTTTTATTGATTATCTCAATGCTATAGATATCCTCAAGAACATCCTGGTTAGGTAAGTAGGTGTTGTCTTATCTTCATTTCATGGGTGGATAAACCAAGCAGAAAGTGATGGGCACTTCACCTGAAATTTGTGGAGAACCTCAAAAATATTCAAGGAAAAAGCCTTTCCATGAGAAATTTCAGATCAATACCTGTTGCAGCAAATTTATGATTAGAAGAGGAATACGTAGATCCCAATCCCCTGCTTTAATAGCAATTACTCTCCTTCAGATCTTTTCACTAGCTTATACTTTGCCACCCATAATAGGCAGTAGATTGTTGAATAGATGTTGCTCTAATTTATTTCTATTTCAATGGGATTGCTCTTTCCTCTGGGTATTATATTTTCCTGTAACAAGAGTTAACTAGTATAAGTTATTGATTGCTCTGATACAAGGTGAATTATATTCAAAAAGCTGAGGGTTTTTGTGAGCTCCTGGTATATCGCAATGGCACTTCACTCTCTTTCTGGTCGTCTTCTGCTCTCCTTAAATTTGGAACATATCACGTGTTGTTCAGCTCTCCAGGTGAACTTGCCAAGAGCAAACTCTGTGGGAGTAAGACTGAGTTAGGAGAATATGTTATGGCGATTATATTAATGAATCAATCCCTGACTCACAGGTCAGCAAAACTCCAAGGCTCTGAGGAGGTAACTCTCGAACTACAGCAAAATGTTGTTAGGCTATTTTCCCCTCGTTTTGCAGTGTTCCCTCTGGCTGATCCTTGTCTTGAAGAGAAGGTGAAAACCATCTTCCAGGGCAAAATAAGAAAGAGGTGGAGCCTTGAACTTGCTGGATCAAAAACCCAAATGAGTATATGTTTGGGTATGAATACCGCTAAAATAGCTTTTACTTGCAAACTAAACTACTTTGTAAGTGGCAGATCATAGTTGTTTTGAGCAGCAATTTTGTGCAGGCTAATGTTTTACTACTACTATTAATAGTAGTATCCCGATGTCTGCTATTGTCCATTAGGGCAGGGTTTGGAAAGGAAATTTCCAAAGGTGAGGACAGTCCAATATGCAGATCCTACATGTTAGAGACTGGGCTGTCCCCTTTGGCGTCTTCAGTAGCTCCGAGTGAAAGGCTGCGTACCCACAGCTGATGGGCACTCCACTGCATCGGCCAGTATCAGCAGTATTACTTTTCAGGGGAGGAAAAAATACAGGATCCATTGCTTTCATTAAGACTTCATTGGTAGGGAGGCTTAATTATTTGGAAACAAGGAGATTGCTGATAACTAAAATATCAAGATAGAAGAGAAAATTTCCTTTTAGTGCTTCTAATGATCAGAAGAAGTGGGAACTGCTGTTTGGTACGCGATCGCCTGCCAAACATTCTTTCCAGTTTGGATGGTTTCCATTTCTTTTTTTTTAAGCCAGAGATTCACTGGGCACTGGACTTTGCTTCCACCAAGCCTTTAGCAGCAGACAGGCAAGACAGGAGATGGTTCTGCTAAGATGGAGGTGACACATTTGGGTGGAGAAGCAGAGGAGAGCAAAGGAGGAGGCAGGCTGGTTTTGTGAAATTGAGCCTGAAAGATGGTACTACAGCTTCCAGAAGAACATGTCAAACGCTTTGGTAGAAAGATTTTGTTCTTTCACTAAGATGGGAGAGTTTAGAAAAGAAAAAAAACAACCCATGCATGGGGCTGCAAGGAGCTGCTCAGGGTGGGAATCAGGAAGGGAATTCCAGGCATCTGCCCAGCTGGGGAGGGCCTGAGGTCCAGGAGCAGCAGGGATTGCCAGCATGCCTGCTCCTGACCTGCCACCAAGATCATCCTTTGTACATGACCTTTTCTTTGCAACAGAGAAGACCTAAAGCTAAACAGCTCTTCTCTGTTCACATGCACAGAGATGAACGCTACAGAGAAATGCAAAGCTCTTAGGGAACGCGAGGGAGGGAAGAGAGGTGACCATCCCCTCCCTCCGCAGTAGGCCATGGGTTGTTTGAACACTCTTGGGTCTGAGTGGCAGAAGATAGTTTAGGTGTGCACACCTGCATCCGTAAGCTCCTGTGTGGCCTAATGTTTTTGTTTGTCCAGGATGAGCTTCATTGCAGCTCTTCGGAGAAGGTATGTTTCATGGCTGGCTCTTTGTCTGGGGTCTTGAGGTCGCAAGATCTGTCCTTGGTATGAGGACTTTCCCTACTGTGGTATTTGTTCATTTCCTGGTTTCTGGGCTACTACTGCTGCAAAGGCTGGCTTTCCAGGCGTATACCATGAAAACATGGTTTAAGCTGGGTCTTTCTTCCAGATCTGAAGCACAACATCTCTCCCAGTCCTGGGAAGATGGGTTTGTGGCTGACGTATGTGGAGATGTGTGAATGGCAATGCGTCTGCTCCCTTCTACCAGAGAGTGCACGTAGTCATTTTAAATGCCTAATCTATCTCCCCAAGCCTGGCAGAGCCTACAATGTGGTCTCGTATAGGTGTGTGATGCCCCCCTCCCCAGGTATCCGTAGCAGTAGTTGGCAATGGCATTGTCTGGCTAAGGGAGAGAGAGCGGGGACAGGGGGTGGGGAGGGGGGAGCGAGCCTTACCTCATTGATTGCATTTTATTGACATTAGGAAATTCATTGTCTGCGAAAGACGTTGGTAATAATTAAGTGAGTTAATAAATAAGGAATGTGTGTATACAGATTAGACAGTAAATAACTTACTGGCTTCTTGATTGCCCCGGCATTTTGCTTCTCTCTTCATACAAGGTGTGAAGTGGGCTGATGGTGGGCAGAGCATGGTAGGGGATTCTCGACACTCACCTGGGGAAGAGATGGTCCCCATGAACCTCGGGTACTGGCGTATGTGTCTGAGCCTGTCCCCGGGGGCGGGGAGGTTGTTTAATGCTTTTAGTGCCATTTTCCAACAAATGAGAGATGCGTTTAAAAATAGCAACAGCCCTTTGCGCTCGCCTTTTTTTAGGCATTTTAAGGAAGAGCTGCGTCCCTTTGTTTGGGAGACGGGGAAGACGACCTGCTCTTCAAGGTCCTCATTAGCTCCTCTGGGACCGTGGAAGGGCTCCTGGTGGCTCCTCTCCTCTCCCCGGCTGCATTTGTTAATTGTCCCCTCTTCACACACTTAGTGGCAAGCGAGGTCGTTTCAGAGATGTGTTTTGCTTAATGGGAGCTGTGAAAGGTGTGGTGCGTAAAGGAAATACCTCTCTTGGCCAGATAAACCCCGCATTTGTCAGCAAGACAATTCTCTTTTGTCTGGTTGCTATTGATGCCTGGGTTTGGGGCAGGGGGCTCGGGGGTGCGAGCCTGTGTCCGCGTGTGCCACTCTGCAAGCTCAGGTTTAGCCATTTGCGTACAGACTATAGCAGCATTATAATTTTTAATTGCAATTTCATTTGTTATTCTCTCCCTTTCCCCCACCCCTCTCTCTGTATAATCTGGATCATTGCTCTCTGTAGCTGATTCCGTGGGAGACCAAGCAGAGTGCGTGGGTGCAGAATATAGAAAGCCAGAGCCATAGAATCTGTTATTTGCGTCATTCTAGGAGACGGGGCTGTTTGCCTGACAAATATACAGAATTAATCCTGGTTTTATCAATATCTGTCTTTTGCTACAGTAGCCAAATACAAGTGTAAGGTGGTAGGGGGACTAGCTGCTGCTGCTGTTAGTCGGACTTGGGGGGGGAACGGGGGGGGGAAAGGGTGAGAAAGAAAGAAAGGATGCTAAAATATATTCAGCTACCCCCATGCTGTTTGCCTTACAAATATTCTAAAACCTGAGATTTTTATCCAAATGGCTTTTTGTTAAAATTGCTAACCACGAGAAGGGGATGGGTGGGGAGGGGGGGGGACGTTCTTGCAAGGTCTGGCTATGCAGATTGCTCTCCCTGCCTGTGTTTCTGCATGGGATATGTGTGTGTTTTTTAAGAAATATCTCCCTATCCCCAGAGCATATCCTTTTTTTTTTTCCCCTGCCTCTCCCCCTCTTACAAATACACATATGCACACCCCTCAGGATTTTTGTGCAACTGTACAGAGAGCTGCACAGCACAAAATATGGGGCTTACTAATTAACTCCTTTGCTCGAATTGAAGTGCCTTACTGCAAGCACAAAGCTCCAGCACAGACATCTTTTATGATGAACTAGAGCCTCTGAAGAGGAGAATCTGAACGTGACGTCAATAGCTGATAACTGACGCAGCCTTGCAAAGGAGTCTCAGGCTGGCTCCTTGCAGCCTGCAAGCCCTAATGATTCTATTTTTTCCCCAGTCCCCCCTCGTAGTGAATTACTAGAACGCAAACACACACACACCCTTTTTTTTCATATATATATTTATAGATCCTTTATTCTCCAAACAAAGGATTTTTTAAGGGGGGAAAGGCACTGGGCGGGGAGGAGAGAATTAAAAAAAAAAAAAAAAAACACAAAAAAACCAAAACAACCCTTCTTTGTACAGGGTGCAATTCACTATATGAAACCATCTCTGTCTCTCGGCAAAGCAAGCATTCCTGCCTGAAATCCACATTTGTGCATGATGGCAAACTGGTGCATGGTGGTTGTTGTGTTTTTTCCAAAGCCCACTTTATAAAGACACTGCAAGAAGACAGACACAATAATGCTTGCAAGGCAACAGGCAGAGAGGCACAGAGACAGACTCAATACAACTGTGGATTAGGGGCTTGTGCAATAGGACAGCATGGAAGGCGGTCAGTTTGGGTTGTTTTTTATTTTTTTTTTTTTAATTCTCTGCAATGATGCACCTAAAAACAACTGGGGATGGTGGTGCAGAAAGAAGCTAGGGTAGGGGGGTACGGGGGGGGGGGGGGGGGGGTGCGTGGTTGGGGGTGGTTGTGTTGTAGGGGCGCAGACTTAATGCACATTTAATGTTTTGGACGTAGCGTTCCAGCGAAATGCCTTTGTGTGTGGATTTTTTTCCCCAGTACCTGCTAAAAATAGCATCAGGGTTTTGATCGCGTTCCAGAAATAGACAGAGGGTTGCACTTGTATAAAAAGCGAGCGCGGGTGGAAGAAAACCTGGACATCACCGCAGTATTTTTTTCCAACTCCTGTCTGGAAATTAATTGTTGGATACCCCCCCCTTCCCTCGCCCCCCCCCCCCCTCCCCCCTCCCTCCCCTAACCGAGGAGTTCCCGTCTGGGTAAGTAGTGATCTTTCCTGTGCATGGTGCAGAGAGTGGCTGTGAGTCTTGTCTTTATTTTATGCATGCCTGGATTAATTTTTTTTCACCCCCTTCCTTTCTACTTTTCTTCTAAAGCGAGAGGGGGTATACTCGTCTACATAATGAATGTGGTGCATGCACGGAGCCCAGAGACAGGGAATTCTTGCAGAAAGGGGAATCACCCTGTCGGTAAATCTCTGAATCAATAGCGAGCTGCAACTCTCTCTCTCTCTCTGTCGGCGCTATTGAGCCCCTCTCCCTGCCCGCCCCCCTCTCTATTTTCGCCTGCCGAGAGGGGGGGGGGGGGGGGCGGCCGGCGGCGGGGCCGGGGGGCGAGGGCCGGGCGCTCCCCGCCGGGAGCTGTCCGCGCCCCGGTGCTGAACCCGCCGCTCCGCTCGGCTCCGCCGCCGCCGCGGGCGGGGGTCGGCGGGGGTCCCCTCCGCCCCGCACCGCACCGCACCGCGCCGCCCGGGAGCGCCTCTCTCCCGCGGAGGCTTCCCCGCCGCCGCCGCCGCGCCTCCGCCCGCCCTTCCCGCCCGTGCGTTTGAAAGAGCCTGTACCTGATGATGGTGCTCCGCAAAATAAGAGGCTATAGGTTGCTTTATTTGGACTCACCCCTTCTCCTCCCACCTCATTTTTCCCCTCTAAGTGCTCACACCTTCTGCAGATCGTGTGTGCGCGAGTGACTGTTTTTATTATTGCCCGTCCTTCGCGTCCTTAGTCATATCCTCACCAGATGAGTTGGTGGAATGACTGAATTAGAGGCGAAGTAGTGGGGGATTGTTGTGGTGTGTACGGAGTAGATCTGTGGGGTTACCTCGGTGCTGCAAACACCCGTCATCCCCTCGCCGCTTCTGGGAGCCGGGGAACTTCTCGCTAGGCTGTGAGCATGCAGGTTCACAGGCATTCCGGCTAGCAAAGACATGTCATCAGATTGCATTAAAAAAGAAACACGGAAACACCGTCCGGCGCTCACACGCACCACCCCGTTATCCCGCACAATGGTATCCCTCCGAAACTGCCGTGGAAGGGGGGCTTAGCCGCAGACTCAGCCCTGCGAGGGGTGGAAAATGCACACGGCAGACAATAGCCAAGGAAGCAGCCTTCCCCTAAGCACGTTTAGCCGTAGCCTTACGGTAAAAGCAAGCTTAGAAAATGGTGCACCTACCACACAAAGCCCAGCAACAATTGCGGATCCTGCAGACAATGGCATGATGCAGCCATGAACATCAGTATAGCACAGCACATTGGGCTGGGAGGTGAGAGCACCTCCTGGTCAAGACCGCATGCAATGGCTCTAATCTAGGCGTACAAAAGACATCATTTCTTGCAATTAATCAAACACCAGCGCCTGAATTCACAGCACGGTACTCCACCCACGGCTGCCCTGAATGTCTAAACCATCCCTTCCCCGAGCTTGCGTGGTCGTATTTACAAGCGGACCCGATATCTAGTTTGTTTGTTTGGTTTTTTTAAGAAAAAAAAAAAAATCCCCTTACAACACGTTTAGCCAATCATTGCAACTCTTAATATATCTCTATAAAACAGTCATTAGAAACAAGAAATGCCCTCCTTCCTCGCCCCCTCCCTCGCCTTCCCAGCCCTCCCCTCCTAGATCGTTGCCTCTCTTGGCACAATGCATAAGATTACCCTTAACTGGATCCTATTAAATAATTCAATGGTGGCGGTGTAATTTTGGTTGGAAACTGCACGGATTTCCAAGTCGTGACTGTAAAAGTGAGTAATGTGCTCTGGCTGCGTCATGGCTCCAGTCACAGATGGTTCCAAACTGAGGAGAAATCGTGACTTCGACTTGAGACGTCCCCTCTCCATGAAAAGACCATCCAATCACAGCGGCGTCGGGGGGCAGCCGGACTCCGCGGAGCTCGCTTTCTCCTTGCTCTCCCGTCCGTGTGTGTGCGCGCCCGTGTGTGTGTGTGTGTGTGTGTGTGTGTGTGTGTGTGTGTGTGTGTGTGTGTGCCTGCGCGCGTGTGTGTATAAAATCCTCAACAAGTTGCAGAAGAGGAAGGGAGAGGAGGGGTTAATCCCGGGGAATCTTCTGCACCTAGTGAGATCGTGACCCTCCCACACAGTACAGTAACTTATATACATACCTGGAGGAAGGGACGCTTTGCTTTTTGGGCTTTCTTAAAAAAAAAAAAAACAAACCAAAAAACAAACCCAAAACCAAAACAACACCAAAACCCAAAACACTGTTGGTGATGGTTGCACCCCGCGCGGGACCCCCCGGAGCGGCCAGGGACGCGCCCCGCTAGGTAAGTGCTGGGGGTTTTCAAACTTCTGCTGCCTGCGCTGCCCCGGCCGCCCTGCCCGCTCCGCTCCGCGCCGCTCCGCTCCGCCGCGCCGCTGCCGCCGGGCTCGCCGGGGGCTCGGGAGGCGCGGGGCGTCGTGCCGCCCGGCGGGCGAGGAGCGTCGGTGCCAGCGAGGGGAGGGAGGGAAGGAGGGAGGGAGCCGCGGCGGTGCGGGGCTGGGGCTCGCACGGAGGTGTCTCGCGTGGGTTTCCTCCCGCCGCCGCGGGGCAGCGGTGGACTTGCAAGTTCTGGAGTTTGGGCCGAGGTGCGGGTCCCCCCTGGGCGTCCGAGCCCCGGCCCGGGCGAGAGCCCGGCGGGCGGGCGGGACGCGACGTGGACGTGGACGTGTGTTTGCCTTGCTCCTGCTGCCGGCGGAGCCGCTGGTTCCCCGCAGGCTTTTGGTAGAAGACCTCTGGAGTTCAGTGACATGTCCTGGAAACTTTTACCGAGCGGGTGTCCCCGCCGGCGGAGGTGGCCGGGTGGCTCCGCGCCCAGGACGGTGTTACGGAGCGAAGGAGCGGAGGGGAGGGAGCGTTCAGCGTCCCCCGCCGACCCCGGTGGGTCGCC
Source organism: Fratercula arctica (assembly GCA_947846985.1). NCBI lineage: Eukaryota > Metazoa > Chordata > Aves > Charadriiformes > Alcidae > Fratercula > Fratercula arctica. The sequence goes on along the minus strand of CANTUZ010000005.1, from coordinate 48,861,764 downwards.
CTTCGGGGCTGGCCGGCTCCCCGCGCTGGGGGAAGGTAAGGGGAGCGGGGGAAGGCAGCGGCGGGTCCCCCATGTCCCCGTCTGCCCGCCGGGAGGTGGCGGGCAACCCGGAGCGCCCCCTCCGGGAGGAGCCGCGGCTCCGCGCCCGGGGACCCCGGCGACGGGGCTGCTCCTTAGCTTAACGGCGCCCCTTTGGCAGCAGCTTCCCGGAGAGGGGCTTGCGGGGGGGGGGGGGGGTCGGCAGGGGATAGGAGGGGTCTGGGTTGCCCCGGCCGCGCTCTCAGACGTGCTCTTGTCGCGGATTTGGTGACTGAGTAGACATGGAGAGGGCTTTTTTTTTTTTTTCCTTTTTATTTTTTCCTTCCCCCCTTCCTTCCTTGCTTGCTTCCCTACCGTTCTCCTCTCCTCTCCCTCTCCCCCTTTCGGGAGGAAAAAAAAAAAAAAAAAGGAAAAAAAAAAGGAAAAAAAAAAAAAAAGCCGAACTAGGCAATGTGAGGCGCCGCCTGATTGGTGGGTGACGATTTTAGCCCGCACCAATGAGCTGCCCGCCTGCTCTCTATTTATTTAGCGCTCAGGGGGGAGAGTTTTCTCTTTACGCAGCGCCCGTGCCCAGCGCCGGAGCTTCTGCACGGAGCGGGGCCGCGGACACGCCGCGCTCCGCCACGCTCCCGCGGCCCCGGGCCGCCGGCCCCGGCCCCGCCGGGATGGGGGGGGGGGGGCGGGAGGGGGTTGGCGGCGGGACCCCCCTCCCCACCCCACCGCCGCCTTGCCCTGGCGGGGTCCCTGGTTTTCGGAGCGGGACTTGATGGGGATGGGGGGTGGGGACCCGGCGTGGCGGGGGATGGCGGAGCCGATCGCCCGTGGGTCCTGTGGATGTTGTGGTGGCAGCCGGATGGATGGATGTAGGAAGCCGCGGGAGACTTTGTCCTTCGCGAATCTTTTTGCGGTCTGGGCTTGCTGTACATAACTACCTACCCGGGAAGCCCTTACCCCAAAAAGCATTCGCGGAGGGCGCATTCGCCGAAGGAGCAGCAGCTGCGATCGCCGAGCCTTGGACTTATCTAGACTCTGTGGGCTTCTATTATTAATTCCTGGCACCTCTCCCTTTCCCCCGTCCAGCTTCCCCCCCCCCCCAACCCCCCCCCATGCTGTGAGTGTATATATGTGTCTCTCTAGATATATATGTAGTGAGAGAAATAAACACCCTTTTCCCCCTTTCCTACTCCGCTTGGTCCCCTAGACGTTGAAATATTCACCGTCGCCTACTAGTCTAACTTTTTAATCGACTTTTGCCTAACGGAGCAGATAACACGTTTATTCGGATAACTGTATGGTGGTTTTTATTTCATTAATGGAAAAATAAAAATAGAAGAAAACTTCCTAAAAGTTCTCCGCCCCTCACCTTTCTCCCCCTCCCCTCCTTCCAGGGCATAGCTGTGTTAAAAAAAAAAAAAAATATGGGTGTCCTAGCTGATCGAGATGAATTCATTAAAAAAAAAAAAATCTTCGGAGCGATTCATTAAATGCTCTGTAATCGGAAGCCTCGGCTTATTTCGAGGTGGGGAGGGTGGGATTTACTGGGATCACCCCATAAATAATAGGGAGGGAGGAGGAGGGGGAGGCGCACGGATCCGCCGCGGTTTGGGGGAGACCCCAGTTAGCAGGAGATGCACCATGGAAGCGCTTGCCAAAGGCGCCTCCCTCCCCCCTGCCCACTTCCAACCTGATTTTAAGCAACTTGCAGTCCGGCGATCTCTCCGATCACTCTTTCCCTAAAAACTAGTGCCCCCGAAAAGGGTAAAAAAGGCAGAATCCGGGGGAAAACCCAGCCGAGGCGATGCTTTTGGACGAGGTGATTGCAAGCGAGCAAAGCAGCATCAGCACCAGCTCTCTGGTTCTGAAACTGCCTTGTGCATGCACACAGCACTGAGAGCGTCTCAGGCAGGAGTTGGGGAAGCTGCATTTTCCCTCTCTTTGCAGTAATTACCAGCCCGGATTCCGTGGGCAAGAAATAAATAGCAAAGAGAAATCCTCCCTGCTTGCCGCCCCCCAAAAGAAGGAGCGATTAAGAGCAGATCTGTCCGTGCAGATCAGCCTCGTGAAAGAGACAAGATCTCAGCAGCAAGTTGGTAGCAGAGTGGCCGCTTGACGCAACACAGGGGCCTATGGTTCGCCCGGCTGTAAAATAAAAAGGGAGGGGGGGGCGATCTAATGTCTCAACTGTTAGAAACTAGAAGGGTTCTCCCCTCTGCTCCCCCGACAGCGGCACGGAGGGAGATCCGGCTGAGAAAGGGCTGATCTTGCATTTCAGGGAAGCCTGCTTTGGAGAGATCGGGCGAGGACTACTGTCGAGGCTAAGAGTTAATATTTCTCAAGAGATAAAAGAGATTTTGAAGACCTGCTTGCACTTTAGAAAAGAGTAAAAGGCCGGCTAAGGGATAGGCGAGGAAAGAAGCCGAAGGAAAAGCACCTCGTTGCTCCCCTCCCTCCTTTCCTTCTTGCTCAGGACACGTAGCTCGAGCACTAGCTGGCTTGATGAAAACAAAGGTGGAAGGGTCACAATATCTTTCAAGTAGACTCGCAATTTCAGAATTATTTATCCTCTTCTATATAGAGAAAAAAAAGGCGTTTGTCCTTTCTGGTCGCCAGCAAACCTCTTTACGGGGGTTTTATTCATGTGAGCATATTTTAAAGGGAGAGGCGAGGTACTGGAGGGAACTTGGAGAAAAAAAAGAGAAGTGGTAAGAGGGATCGGCCAAGTTCAGGCTAAAAAAGCATCCTCTCTCTTCCCTGCCTACCGTCGTCCCTCCAGAGGATTGAAACCGGGAGTGATTTGGGGGGGGGGGGGGGGGGGGCGCAGCTCGGGCGCGAGTGGAAACCGGGCTGGTGCAGCTCCACGTCTCTTTACCTCGCCAGCCAACTTGTTGCTGCCATGCTAAGGGCTGCTGCCGCTGCTGCTGCTGCTGCTGCTGCGGGAACCGCTCCTCTCTCCTCGGGGGGCCACCCCAGCCCGGGTTGCGGAGCCGCTGCGGCTCCACGGGGCGCCTCTCCCCCACCCCGCCCTGCCCCTCTCCCGGCCCTCCGGCCTCACGGGGCTCTAACCGCAGCAGGCAACTTAGACACGTCGGGCGATGCCGGCCCCAGCCCACCAGGCGCCCGCCCGCCCCGGGGGAGGTCCCGGCCCTCTCCTCCTCCCGTCCGGGCCCTCGCCCGGCCGCTCCCCGGCGTGGCCTGGCCTCCCACCGAGGTGCTGGGCCGGGTCCGGGTCGCCCAGTCCCTCTGCTGCGGGCCTGGGGTAGTTTGGGGGGAGCGTCTCCATGCTCTGAGTGTGTGCGTGTGTCCCCACGGGTGAAAGGGACCCCCGGGTGTGGCCGTGGGCAGGTCTCCGCGCCTCCCCGGCTCACCTGGCGCCTTGAGTGGAGCGGAGACACCCCCTTCCCCGCCCTCCCCGTCTAGAGCCGGCAAGCGACACACGGTTAACCCTCCTCTCCCCTCTGCCTTTCCCCTCAGGTGCGGCCGCGCCGTCGAGGGCGGAGGCGCCGCGGGAGCAGCGGGGGCCGCCGGCAGGTGAGAGCAGCGACGCGACGGGCTTCCCCCCCCACACACACAACCGCCGGGGCTCCCTCGGGCTGAGGCGGGGGGATCGGGGACGGACTCCCCGGCTGCTGCCCCCCCCTTCGACCCCGGCGCTGGTTACAGCCAGGCCCGGCCTAAGGCTGTGCTAGGCCGCGGCCGCCCAGGGGCCCACAGCCCCAGGCAGGGCCCAGGCCCCTTCATCCCCCCCGGGTACAGGCAGCCACCCCTCGTCCACACAGGGTAAAAGCCCCCGTTGGCAGCGGGGGAGGTCAGGGCATGGAAAGAAAAATCCATTAAAAGTTAAGTGTAAAAAGGCCATGGCGTCGATTTCCGGCGAAACCTGTCATCGTGAGAAGGTGGGGAAGGGAAAAAGTTAGTGGGCTTTGCCCGAAATCTCTTTCTTTACCTCGTATTTCTGACTTTACCTCGTATTTCCCTCTTTACCTCGTATTTCCTTCTTTATTCACTAGCTAATGCTCTCTCCCACCTCGTAGTTAAATGCATTATCGGACATTTGCAGTTCTCGTAGTTTTCGTCTTGTAGGTTTCTTCTTTTTTTTTCTCTCTCTCTTTTTTTTCCCAAATCCACGATCCTTCAGGCAGTTAGTACAATTTTCTGCCTACCACTGTAATCGTGAGGTAGAAAACTGGGAGGCAAATTAATTAATAGTAAGTGTTTTAAAAGCAAAAGGACCCCCTCCCAGTAAAACAACAAAACGTCTTGTTGTCAGTCATGTCCAGTGATCGTCCAGTGATCGTCCCCTGCTCTGTTTCCAGACCTGGCAATTTTAGAGAAGGAGGAAATACATTCCAGTCATAAAATTAAAAGTTTATAGATCAGTAACTACAGCAAAGTCTCTTTACATTTACTGTATTTTGAATTTTAAATTTAATAATATTATGAGTAAATAAAATACATAGGAAGGCTTTTTTGCAAGAAGTCTGTTTCTGTCCTTTCATTTCGGCATCTAATTTCTCGACGGCCGTTATTGCTCATGAGGATACAGCAAACGTACAATTTGCTGTAAAACAGCAAAAATGTCTTCCTTCAGAAAGCTGCCATTATGGGCAGATGTCTTCAGAGGTTAGGGGCTCACTTGCCATCTGACGTAGGTCAAACACTTTGTTAGGACCCATAAAGCTTAGCATCGCTTTACTGGCGTTAGCTAGCTTACCACCAAAATGGCCAAACTCTGCTTATTTAAAGATAGGAAAGAGAATCAGATCCTCGTAGCCAAAGATGGAAAAGGCCTGTTAGAGCCTCGAGTACACACACCTCCTAGACCAGTATTTAATCTCCCCCAAAAGAGGACGTATCAAATATTAAACTAGTACTACTCTTGAGGTTTTTTAAAAGGTCAAGGTATACATTGCTAGGAGCATGGGGTCAGTGCATGTTAATTTATGTCTGTTACTGTACTTAATACAATTATATAAAGGCTAAGGGCCTATGAATAGAATTGCTGCTTAAGGCCTCTGAGCCTCCTGTATTCCTGTCAGTTAAGGGCTGAGAAATACCTCCAACCATCTGTAAAAAATTGCTTTGTGAATACGGGCCTCATGAAATAATGATTAACACTCTTACCCTCCCCTCCTTCTACCCTCCCTCCCCCCAATTTTTATTAGTATTTGAATCTTTTACAGTTCATCTGCACATCAGTTCTCATTCTTTCTCTTTTAAATCTGTTACCACAAATACAATTGGCTATAATATTTGCATTAGTTGTGGTATGCTGCCATCTCATTTCTGGCTATAGAGATTGCCCTAATAAAGGACATACATAGATTAACTTTTATTTTTATTATTATATTTTCAGGCAAGTTTTGTGGTGGCTGTTGTTTGTGTAGCTTTCAGTAACTGTCAACTCTTGCCAAAATGCTAGAAGTTTTTAAAAATAATTTTGGAGGGGCTTTTTCTAGAAATTAAAATAAATACCTTTTGGCTTTTACACTACTACATACAACCCAAGTTCAGTGGGGGCAGGTTAGTTTGGTTGGTATCATGTCACCTGCCCCCCCCCCCCCCCCCCAAAAAAAAAAAAGGACAAAAAAGTTATTATTTCCTTTTCTTTCTCTGAAATATTTTATGGGGACTACCTAGGGAATGCTAAGTAGGGTTTGTTGACTCGCTGTCAATATCCACACAAGTCTGTTTTGCCAAAATATTCCTACTGTTATTATCACCTGTTTAGCATGACCAGTGGGACTGCTCTGATAACCAGTAATGCAGCTAGCAGTTCTTATAGCATGCTTAGCTGGCACTGCATTTATCTAACGTAGGGAGCGTGAAAGTGAAAACCCTGATGAAGCCTAATTAGCAGTAGAAGTGGTAGGAAAGGTTAGCAGATTTATGGTACTGCAGACGTGATAAGCAGTCTGGGGGAAAATATAGGGTGTAGACTTTTCAGACTTCCGAGAGGAGGACTACAGCAGCCAAACTTAGTTTGAAATGAGACTATGCTGTTTCACTTTAATTTCTGTTTGTAAATATAATCCATTTCTGTTTGTAAATTTAACCAGGAAAGAGATGCATTTGGACATGCAGCAGTGTCCATGGACGTTGTTTGGAGCAGGGAGAAGTAGTTGCACCTTATTTAAATACAAGCAATTTTCCGTATAAGTGACCTAGTATTGTTCAGAACAATACACAGGGGCACACGTGCATGCACACATGCACACAAAATACATATGTACGTGAATATAAAATGGACTTTTTTTCTAGCATTTTGTTTTAATTCTGGATAGTCAAGCTTCCTAATTTGTAGAAGAGAGTTACAAAACTTGTCCCTGTGAAACTCAAAGTTTCCACTTAAGAAATGACACTCACTTAGGCTTTATAGCATATTTGATGCTGTTGTTCGGATGGGTTTGGAAGGACGATAGAAGATGCTTTATTAATTGTTAAATTTGCACGTGGAGAAAAGCATCACGGTAGCAGCATGACATGAGTCTCATTTCTAATACAGCTTTAGTCTCTGTAGAATCTCCTCAGGGTTGGTACACACTGTTCACTCTGCATGGCCATAGTATGGCCTTCGGCACAGCTCAGGTGCTTCCTGTGACTGGTGGTCCTGTCCCTGTGCAAGTAGCCACGGGCTAAGCTACAAATGCAGCGACAAGGACATGCGTTCTGTTACCAGTGGTACCAGTGCTGGTCAACAGGATGCAGCATTAACCTCCGGAGGAGAAAAGGGATGATTCCCTCGAGTCCAGCCAGAGGCAAAGAGTGCTCCCTGTGTTTGTGTAACGTGGCTGAGTTATGGCATTGTGAGTCCTAACGTCTAGGCACCACGTTGTCCCCTTCCAAGCAGGCATAGATGGGAGACATGCATAAGGAGAAGGGAGGTGAATTTGATTTTCCTTTTTTTTATTAGAGGATTCCCCCATCCCCAAAGCTCATCCTCTGAATTTGACAAATCCCTGTTTTCCTCCTGTTCTCCTTGCTCTCCCCTTGCATCAGCGCTGTCTCCCAGGAGGTCGCCAGGCTACCTTCCAAAGGCACCTCCTTTGCTAGCCAGTGGAGGTACTGAAAGGGTTATCGTCAACTTCTTTCCACAGCTGAAGGTGTCCGCTCCACCTAGTTTTTTAAAAAGGGCTTGAAGTAATGTGAGTTTCTAGGCCGAGAATATAGTAAACAGTTTACTAAGAATAAAGTCAGGGTGTGCCCAGGAAAATGTGTTCCATCATCCCTTATTTTCAGTGAGCTGTAAGTAAACAGTATGGGATAATGCCATGCTAAATAACGTAAGCTACGACGGGCTTCTGCCCCAGTGGACAAGGTTCAACAGCCCGGGAAACCCGAACATTTTCAGTTTGCTTGCAAACCTTTCTGAAAAAGGGAATTGCAAAAAAAATTTCTTCTGAGAATTTGATTGTTTTAAATGATGCATTTTCAAAATGAGTGCATGGTTGAAGGAAAAAAATGGAAAGCAGTGGGAAACTGCCATGGAGAAATTACATCTAGTTTTTAAAGGACGCGATTCTTCCATTTTTCCTCCTTGAATTACCTGCCCTCACGTGAACGGTTCTACCAGATCGGTGTGGGAGGCAGAAAGCACTGCCGAATCTGGGGCCCACTGCACTCTTGAGCTTATAGCTTTACTGAAGCAAATAAGGTTATTTTCCAACAGAGGAATTGCGACGAGCACTGAAAAAACATGTTCTGTTGTGCAGCTCATCGTATTACAGTCCCAACCATAGGGATGTAAGTCAGTGCCCACGTTGGTGTCCACCCTCAGTACAAGTGAAAGGAGGAAGCAGCCTAGAAGAGAGCGCGTTTGATCTTGCACTGAGTGAATGGCACATAGTGTCCAGTCCGGAAAAAATGCCAGCATTTCCCGGGAGAGGAGTAAAGATGAAAAAGGCCAGTTAATTAGGAGAAGAGTTGGGGAGAAGTGGCCAGCAGCCATGACACTATCGGCTATTTAACCTCAATATACAGAATATATAGTCAGCAGTATTAATTTAACATAAGTACCGGAGCTGCGAGCATCCAAACAAAGGCACAAAAGCCAACACAGAAATGTATCAATGCCCTTGCCTTTCTCTGTCTGGAAAGCCTGGCTGGGTGACTTGCTAAAATTCTGCATGCCTGGCGTAGCTGACCATGTCCTTAGTGGCAAGCTGATGCCAGGTCTCCATCACTTTCTGGTTTCCCTTCTAAATCTCTTTAATTATGTTGTTATATTTTAGTTAATTTTCAGCTCTGTTCCTATGCTCTGTCACATTAGAAACAGCCAGTGATTTAAGTGAAGAGAAAACCAGTAGGAGTAGGGGCGGGGGGGGGGGAGAGGAGAAATGTACATAAGCTATTTATTTGCTATGAGAACGTGAAGAATCCTGATGTACCTGTTAGAAGTTCCTGTCTGTGCCAATGCGTTTGCCAGTTCTGATGCAAACAGATACTCATCGCTGCTTTGCTGTTTGTTGGTCCATCTCCAGCGCAGGGATGGTGCAGTGAGGGGTTCCCTGCCTGGGCACAGCTCTCAGCCCTTGCTGTAGATCTGCTCGTGTGGCCTCTTGCTCCTCAGAGAGGCTTCAGCCCATGCGTCCCAAACGTAGGGCCAGGCAGAATTCCTGCTTGGAAGAGGAATTGAATTTACTCTCAAGGAGGCAGAAAGAGAGGGACATTTTAAAGTATGGGGAGAGATGACATGGCTTTGGAGGGTGTCATTTTTTGGCAATATGTTTGGTAACTTTCTTTTCCTTCCAAATCAGGATGTAAGAAGCCAAAAAAGGAAATGAATTATCAGAGTGACACATAAGCTTTCAAAAAAATCTGTATACTGTTGGTTCCCAGACTCACCCTCATCAGAGCAGCACCTCTCAGTCTCCTTCCTTACCCTCACGGGAACATCTGCTGGGAAAGTATGATACGGCACAGGTAGAGAAATGACTGAATGCAACTCATGATGTGAATGTGGCAAGACAGTTCCTATTTCTCTTCTTTCAATCCCCTCTCCTTTTTTTTTTTTTTTTTTTTTAATTTCCTGGTTTCCCCTTACTTCTGTTTCATTGTTCCTCCTTCTCTGTCCTGACTCAGGCATACGCACACTGTCTCTCTGTTTTCCTTCCACTGTGTCTCCCAGATTTTCATCCACCTTTATGGACACCCGTTTCTGGAAAGGGCCCTCCCTTTCCAGATTTCCCCTGCTACACTGCTCCTCCCGCCTCGTTTCCTACGATGCATGAGATGAGTGCTCCTGGTGGATGCAGGAGTGGAAAACTGGGAGGCAGGGCAGAAGGCAGAGGAGTGAGCCTGAGTCTGAGGAGCAGACGTGATCACTAGCTGGGTTGGCCACTGACTTCTGGCACTTGGACGATCACAAAGTTCATCACAGAGCAGAGGAAGCAGATGTAAGGGCTTGTCAATGTAAGTGTGAGAAACCTCCCTCTCAGCTGCTGAGTTTGGTCTTAAGGTTCCTCGCCTTAATTGCTTTGTAGGTAAATCAGAGTGGTGTGTGCTGCTGGGCCTGTTGCACAGGGTTGACGTGGACTTTGCGGGCAGCGTGGCTAGATTAGAAATGGATTACCCATCTGCAATACATTGCAGACGACGGTGGAAATTGCAAGGCACAGAGGGGAGCATGTGCTCCCTGTTTTATGATAGTCGAGGCAAGCAAGGGTGGGAAGGAAGCACCTACTACACAAAAATAGGATTTGTTAACGTGTACTCCACATTTTTGTGCAGAGTTTTGTAAATAATTGTGTATGTTCATATGCATACATTTTTATCATGCAATTGTAGCAAAAGACCAACCTAACTGAACCAAACACGAAAAACCGGAGCAAGAAAAAAACCCCAACTTTACGATACTGATTTGTACACTGAACTGTTCTAGTCCATATACTGAGAGGTCACCCACACCTTCGTCTCTAGACTTTATTAAGAGGTTGAAGTACTTGGGTATAGCGTGACATAAAAGAACAGGGTGCCAAGTCACTAAGCAGAAGCGTTTGGAAGCTCTGCTCGGCATGCTTGCAGTATGAGGGATGCTATGTTGAAGTGTGACCCTAAAAGTCATCTTGAAGGACCTATGACAATGACTTCTTAAAGCCCCATGATTTTCTTCTTTAAAAAAAAAAAAATTAAAAAAAAGTATATTTGTGAGAAGGAACAGAAAAAAAACAATTATCTTTTGCTTTTAAATTAAAAGACTTTATATTTAACATCAAAAAGCCAAATGCAACCGATCTGTGTTAGTACATGACAGCAAGAAGGTAAAATGGCTAGCACAGGAAGATAAACAATTGATATTTTAGTGTATTTTTTTTACTGGGCAAACTGAATGAAATACAAGAATAGAGAGCCTATAAAACTGGAATTATTTTTTTTTTAGTTTCTCCAAGTGCTTTCTTGTTTTTCTCTTTAAAATTAGTATCAGAAAGCACGACATTTTTTATGTCATAATTTTAAATTTACGGAATAGTTTTAACTTGTTAGAACGACCATACTAGGTGCATTTTTTAGTTCTTTAGTTTTTCTTACCCAGTATTTGTGAATATACAAATCTTTGTGTGTGCGTGCAGACTATTTTACTGGTGCATGGATGGATGTTTATGTGCATATGTGAACATATGCACAAATACATGCGCATGCAAATCCATAGTAGAAATGCTAAAGGCAAAATGCGATCCTTTTCTTGATATGTATAAGTTTTACAAAAATTGAAAGATTGTTTACTGATTCACAGGTTTCACTGTACACTAAGGAAATTATGGTTTATTTCATAAATATTTACTAACTTTTTTAAGGCTTATTCAGCAGTAATTATGCTGAAATACAGGGCAGACTATTTTATTATATCACAGTTTATGGAGTCGAGGACATTTTAAAAGATAAATTGTTTACTGACCTGTGATTGCCTACATTTCTGCAACTTCCATTCATTTTTTTAACCCCAATTTTAACCATGTAGTCAGGAATACTACATCCTGATCCGGAACGGGCTTCCCTCTTCCAAGCAGTCTTCTAACAGGACTTAGCCTACCACAACAGGGCTCCTCACAGCAGTAAGTGCTGCTCAGAGAAGCAGATGCTTGCAGGGAAAGGCCTTTTGTCTTGCACTACTGCATCTGAGATTTTTTTTCCCTTCCTTTTCACAGTGGGTAAAAATACCTTGATTGTGTTGAAAATCAAGCTTTTGCTGAATTTTGCTTTACTTTTTAATTGTCCAGTTGCAGAAGTGGGATAAAGACCTTACAGCCCTCCCCAAAGGATCCTGGTTTCTGTGAATTTCTATTTATTGTTATTTTGAACAATTTCCATAGGATGTAGTTCTGGCACTCTGTGACTGGTTCTCTGTTCACATGCTTAGTAAACCTATTAGCAATAGATATTCTGGCTTTATTAATTCACTGCCCTGTGCTACATTTACTCTGGGGCAGAGGGACTGTTCAGAGTCTGAGAGGAATATTTGGTTTTCCAGGTCCTCTCTGCTCAGTTTGTCAAAAGATGAGAGTATTTTTTTAATTTTTTTTTTTAACACTAACAATTATTGCCTGGCAACTGAACAGAGACCTTCAAAACTTGTATCACACAAACCATTGGTACCTTGTTTGTTAGCTTGCTTGCTTGTTTCCTTTTCTGAGTATTCATAGTCAAACTAGGCCTTTCTGAGTATAAGGGATTTAAAAAATATATGTATAATGCAGCTGCCAAGCTGAGAATGGAGGTCCTGCAGTTTAGTACTCAGTAAACAAAATGTGACCAAGTACTTCCATGCCAATAGGTTTAAAGATTCCCAAATGAACATGAGTGCTAAAACCCTTGTAACCTGCTATACTGTATCTTTTTGCATAAGACCTTCCTTTACTCTCCTGTATGGTTCCTGAGATTATGGAGTCAGTTCTGTTCCTACAGTGAGGCCATTAGCAAAACTCCTTTAGACTTATATACAAAAAGTACTGGTTCCAGAGTGATAATTTTTTATTCCGAAGTTGTTGTTTGACCTCTTCTTTTGGGGCATATTCATCCCTTTCATTTATTTTGTTCAGTTGATATGTATTTATATACAGTAGAAACATCACGATTTAGCTATTTTATTTGCTGCCCAAATTTAAGCAGATATTACATGCAAGAAAAGCAATCTTGGAAAAAAAATCAGTAAAATCTGATGAGATTGAAATGGAAGAAGACATTGTTCTGCATAAAATAACATTTATTGCATTTCATCTTTATTTTTTCTTTTCACATTAATTTGGGTGTTCTGATCTACAAAAGACCACAGTCCATCCGCCGCCTTCCCCCCCACCCCCAATCATGTAACACCCATTAAACACTGCTGAACTCACTGATACCACATAAGCATGCCCCCCTCGCATTCCCCACACTCCGTATGTGAAATTTTAACTAGCACTGTCCCAATTAAATAATGGTCATTGCTTTTCATTCTTATTAAACTAAATCAGTCTCTTGATTCATTCCTGTTAAAGGAATTTCTTGTATAAATTTGAACTAGTATAGTAGGACGCTGTATGTAAGGGCCTGGGTATATGTGCATATATGTAAGCGTATGTGCATTAAAAAAACGGGAGAAGTATAATAACTGAAAATAATAAATGGAATCAAATGAATCTGTCCTCAGTTCATTTGCTCATACGGCATTTGGGTAGGTTAATAGAATTTTAAGTTTTTCATTAAACTGCAGTATAGTTCTCCTATATAGCGAAACACTTATGCTGGAGAGGGATTTCACAAATTTATTGCTGTTCCAATAGTTGCTTTGAAAATGTCTTTCATTGTATGTGTCTGTAAGGTACCTACTGCTCACCTAGTTTAACTGAATCTGACCCAAACCCCACTGAAATGAAGGGCTATTTTTTCACTGAGTAGGAATTGTATCAGTGCCTTCAGTAGTCTCATTTATTTGAGGGAAACAGCTGCCATGATTTCTGTGTGTGTGTATGTGGGCACGTGTAGCCATGTATATTTTAGCCATCTATCTGTCCATATACAAAACCCATATGTTTTGTGTAGTTCTCACTGTGGCTTTGTGCATTCATTAGGTGGACACGTGTGCCTGGGCTTGTACATGAGAAGAATTGTGTAACAGTGGTCTGCTCTTTCTGTACAAGTATATATTTTTTTTATATCTAGAGGAATAGGCATCATCTAGACTTCAATGGGAAAACCAGGAGATTAATTTTTGCTGCTTTTTTCCATTTTAATTTGTCCTTGAAGGTCAGAATTATTTTGGTGATCACTTCATGTCACGATTTTTATTTGGAAACAGACTGCAATGTCTCTGGCACAGGGACTCAGAAGTCATGAACACATATCTGAAGTGTCTCACACGCCAAAGGAGATTTTTTTTTTTCTCTGTAGTGATAAAGCAACTATGGGCCAAATCCTGCTTACTTTATTATCCAAATTTTCCTAACAAAGTCCACTCACTTAATTACAGAGCTAAAAATACTGGCTGCTTTCATAGGTGGACTTTTGCACCTGTATGTACCATAGACATTACATCAAATAGTTGTTCATTGATTTAAAATGCTTTTATTTATTGGGTCGCCTTTCCCTGCTGGCTAGTTTAGGAGCCTAACCTCAGACAAGCAAATTTGAAATTTTAGGCCATTGTTTTTTAACCTTATGGATAGTCTCGAAACTGTAGAGCCCTTATTTCTGTATCTGCTTTAAGAATAAATGTATATAGAACCTAAAAATTATGAGATACTGCTTTCTGGTATCCAAAAGGTAACCACAGTTAGGTCTAATGGAGTTTCAGGAAAAGATGTACAGAAGGAATCCAGTCAACTTGCTCTCTGACATTTCTAGCAGCCCTGAACAGTATGGAATTTGAATAACATAATTTCAGCGGGGCAAAGAGAAGTTCTTGAATCTAAGGGAGTTCTGAGCAGTGCAAACTGTGCTAATAGAACACAATGAAACGTGCCCGTTTGGTCATCTGTCATGTAGGCATGAGCCTCAGGGGAAGCAGATCAGTGCAGTCAGTCCCCCACCCTCCCAGGCCAGCGGGCACATAGGGCGGTGGCAGCCTGTCCGAGTGGGCAGGAGAGGGGACATGCACCATCCTGCCGAGGCCACCTGCTTGGTTTCATGAGCCCTGCTGAAGCTGTGGCAGCAGGTCAGGCTCTGCCGGTCTACCAACAACACTGGCCCAGCCTGTTAGAACATCTGGGTCAAAATAAAAATGGAATTTAGTTGGTCATGACCTTTAGTCCCAAACAGTTTTTCACTTTAGTGGGCTTTAGTCTTGTAAACCAGGAGGTGCGTAACGTGTGTGAAGTCCCTTGGAGTTGCGGTGGCCGGTACCAGTCAGGGGAGCCAGCAGCCTGCCTCAGTGCCTGCAGCGCCGAGGCTCCAGCTCCTCCAGCTATTGAGGAGGAGCAAAAGTGAAGCAAACTCAATGCTAAAAATGTAAAAAGGAAACTTTTACATTAAAAAGAAAATGCAAAAAAAGATACCAAAAAATACTTGGGGGCTCTTTTTGGAATTAGAAGTTCTGGATGCATGATGAATGCAGGCTTGGCTTCTTATTCGAAGGCATACTTGTAACAGCTTTGTTTTATTTCTTATAAAATTAGTCAGCGTTGTAATGGAGACCTTGAGGATGTTTTAAAATAGTTGTTTAAGAAGCACATTTACCTAGTAGAAGTAAGCCTTAATGAAAGTTTTACTTTGTATATGCTTATTCAAGGGTCTGGTATGTGAGAAAGAGAATGTTTTGTAGGGAAAAAAAAAAAAGAAAAAAGATAAGTATGTTAGTTAGGCATGATACAGATTCCAAGCCCATGTGTGTAAAGGCCAAATGCAGCTCGCTTTACGTACATTATTTACCATAGTCTTGTTTCCAGTAAGTGAAAGTATTTATCTGGGTGGGCAGAGCAGAAACTGGCATTAAAAATTAGCCATGAGTATTATTCCTTTGCATCCCTTGGAAAAAAAAAAATAATACAAATTTATAATGAAGCAGAGACCAAACAAAAACTTAAAACTTTACTCCGTCGTTCTTGCTATAGCTAGTCAGGGGGTTATTGATATAAAGTGCGTAATGACTGCTACAGCTAATTGCATGTTTAGATAACAGTCAAATCCATATTACTCTGTCCTATGAATCCAGTCCTATTGCACATAAGCAGGAACTAGCCCATTGGCTTTATAAGGGCAATTCAGATGCATAAAGAAAGCATATTTTGGCTCAGTCATATGCAAACAAAAGTCTCCCGCCCATTCACAACCAACAAAGCAGGTTTAGGATGAATTTTTTATATGAATGTAACCCAAAGTAGGAAGGAAAAATAATTCCATTGAGGTAGTAGTGGAAGCTAAATGTTAAACAAGCCTGGGTCAGAAAAAAAAAAATTGTCAGAGCAGCGTACTGCCATTTTATCACTCTGTCATCTGGTAATATAAATGTTATTAAATAAATATGAATATTAAAAATAAATGTTAATCCTCTTTCCATATTTACTTCATAGTAACAGTCATCTTTTCCTTTTTTTTTTTAATTTTGACATTAAAAATATTAACAAGTTTTGCTGTTGAGGACAAAGGCTGGAGATTATTTTTTTCTCCATTTAAACCACTGATTAACAATTTATTTACTTGTCACTTATTGTTGACCATCCCAGTCATTGCTTTTATTTGATATTTTACTTGATGTTTCTTTCTGGTTGCTTTTAATTTCTGTATTATTCTAATCCTCTGTTTCTACGTACATTACTAATGTTTTCCTTAGAAATGTCTTGTCTTTCAAATGAGATTTTCCCTCTGTAACTTTACATCTATATTGCAAAACCCTAAATACTCTGTACTGAAGTTTTCTTATTTTGAGCAGTCACTGTTTGGGATAGTCTCTCTTGCAAGCTTGGGGATTCAGGTTTGAGGCTATAAACACTTCTGTACGTATGAGTAAGTCTAATTCTGTGAGTAGTCGAAGCCAGCAGGGCTCCTCAAACAAGTACGTGTTTGCAGGCTTGGGACCTGCAGATATTTGGATGGAGGAGAAGACAGGGAAGGGTTACAGATACTAAGTTTTATTTTTAATTACATGTGCCTGCCAGGATCATCAAGAAATACGACAGTATATTTCATTAAATTGGCTGGATTGTTTGGGACACGTAACACATAAATGAAACTGCTTAATTTGGTACCATTAGATAAAGTTAACTCAAATACCTGGTATCTTAATCGAGTCCAATCATTGTGATTGTTAAAACCTTTGGTCCTGATTTAGTTAAATTTATAGGCAACATTCTAACATCTAGAAATCTTCCCATCCAATGATACCTGGTTGAAAAATTTGCAAAAGCAGGAATCAGTCTCTAAAATTTGTGGGGGGGGGGGTCAAAAGGCTTATTAAAGATGCTATTAGATTAACAGCTTTTTATTTTATATATTTAAGTTGTTATAGTTGCTGTGTTTTTTCACTAAATTTCGTTTTGGTTAGTTAGGCTTTTTTTCCCCTTCACCCCATCCCTTCCACGCTGCAGCCACAAATTAAAAACCAGCTAAGAAAAAGCTACATGCCTGGTTCTTGATACTTCTCCTACAGAATTTAATGGGATCAGTATCAGTTTTAGAGATGAGGGGTATGGTGTAAAAGCAGAAGGACAGCGGTGCATAAAAAGAGTATTTCACAACTCAGAGAATATTTATAAAATAGTCAGAAGCTTGTGCAATGAGAGAAAAGGGATATGAGGACATAGTCAATGGTGAATAAGGAGGCCAGAAAAATCAGTGTTTTAGAAGCCATGCTTGCAAGTATGACAAATGTATCTACCTGGAAAAAGGCAATTAAGTTTTTTAACAATATTATTTTTACAGTAGTGAAAATTAAGGAAAACTATGAGGGTCAAATTCTGCTGTTAGATATACTCATATATTGCCTGTTGACATTGAGAGGGAAGATTTTAACATGCACATCTGACTTGGAACCAAAACAAAAAAACTATTTTCAGATGACTCTGCAGTGACTTCCAGATCAGAGGATCCCAAATTCACCTGCTAATGTATAGAAATATGATTTCACTAGTGAGAGCAGTCTCTCTGGAGTCAAACATGATAGCTATTTAACAGTACGTAGCAATGACAAATGGGAATTTTGGCCTTCACAGGAAAGAGGGAATTTGCTCATATGTAGAACTTCATGCTACAGATGACTGTCTCTCCTAAAAGGAGTGACGGCAGTTCTGGCCGTCATTCCCTCTTCAGACTTCCTCATTAATGGCTCTGCTCTTCCATCCTGTAAATATGACTAGCCCAAATGAATTGCTAGGTTCTGTGGTTCAAATAGAGCATTAATAAGCAGGACTTCCAGATCCTTCTCCAGGCTCCACCAGCTTTTCAGTGTAACCCCAGACAGACATCTGTTTTTCAAATGGTATGTAGCACTTCCATGAAACATGTTTCAGCAAAATGGAGGCTTCAACAAATAGACACAGTTTTGGGTAGGCTGATCCTCGGCAGCTAGGTACTGAATTGTGGAGACTGGCGTACACTCATTTATTCTACTTTGTTCACTTCTTTTATGAGTGTAGCTTGGTGATCCCATATGAATGGCCTGGTTGCTGATAGTTTCTGAAGGTTCCTGTCTGGAATAGTCATTTGCTCCCTCTCCGTTGTTAAAAATTACTGAGAAGATGAAAGGCGGCAGCCTGCTGTCTCAGAAGGCTATGTACAAAGATAGGTAGAAAGGTTTTGGTGGGTCTTCCCAAAACACACTGACCAGAAATTAACTGTCCTTTTTTCTCTGTCAGACCTCAGCAATGCCAACATTATTTTTTCTCAGCTGTTTTCAGAGGACCCAGCTAAGCTGCCTATTTGCCCCTTTGTGGAAGGTGGCGGTCATCAAATCTTTGATTCTCATTTGTCTTGAAAAACATTTTATTTATGTGGCTATTGACATATACAACAGTCTTAAACACCTCCCACGCCGAATTAAAAGTTCTTGTCTTCTTGCTGTCAATCAGGATCGGCTTCCTGAAGACCAGCAATGGGGATGTCCCAGTTAACTTTCACCAGGAAAAACAGGGAAAGGAATGTTGCCTGAATGTCTTACATATGGTAGCACCAGAATTGACAAAGCTGATTTCCTGGGGTTGTTTCATGCTTTGTTGCAAGTTTTGATGGATGCTTCTCCTGCAGTTGGGACATTCATAACTACGCTGTCCTGTGTGGATTCTCTGGTGCCTGATAAGGCATGCACTCACAGTGCAGCCTTTCCCTCCAACCTGGGAAACTTAGAGGTCTCTGTAGTCTTGGTGGCCACCTGCTTCCACAAAACTTGTAGGAACTCAATTATTGTTGAGGCCTGTATCTGAGTGCTGGGTCTGACTACAGACTAGCAATGCATTCAACAGTTACTCACCATTTTGATGGTCACTTTCTGTCTTTTACATGCACACGTACGCACACATACACGTGCACACACACAGCATGATCACAAGCCTTGTTGCCATAGGAAACCAGGCTAAAAACAAGCAAGGTCAGAAGGCATGAGCTCATTGTTTTTCCTTTCTAGCTCCTTTTTAAAACTGCTAGCATGGGCTTTTTTTTATTCATTAGATCAGATGTGTTATTGGACGCTAGGTAACGGAAATCATACTTGCTGCATGCTAGGCTCTGTTCTGTCAGGCATGACACTGTGGTGTCTGTCATGGTTTGTCCGGTTGCCATCTTTGTCAGGCCTTAGCTCATTCCCTAGTCATTCTCTACTTGATTCGGTAGTCATACTTGGTGCCTTGGCGTGCAGGTTTCCTTCCTGGTCCCCTGCTTATTGTTGAGAATATCTTCTGTAATCACTTTGATCTCACTGCAGAGTCTTGCCCGCCTTGAAAAAAGTAGCAGCATCATGGTAACAAGGGGTATTCTCAAATGGATTTCAGTGGGCTGCACTGTTTGCATAACAGCACAAAGTGGGGTCATCAGTGGTTAAATATTAAGGAAATCTCTAGTCTGGTTAGGACTAACTCAACCACTGTCATCTTTGCTTTAGCATAAATATGTATAGTGCGTTATGGCTAAACCTTTATAATAGCGAGGTGCTTACGCTGCCTAGCATTTGTGGGTGTGAGCCACATTCATCCTGTGACCAAGGTGATGGCCAGCCACCCCTCCAAACTGATGTATTGGTGACAGATGGAAAAGCAGTCTCTGCTGTCAGGTAGAGCAGCTGCTCTAAATGCCACCAGCTGGCAAACCCTCCCTTTCCTCACCTCAGACCACATTCTCTACCTTCGAGGGTATTGCAGGCGGCAGAACTAACCCTGGGCAGGATATCAGATGGATACCAGAGGCCCCTTATCTGCAGACATTGATTACCTTTCTGGTCTTTTCATATACAGGTGGGCACTTCTAACTTCTTGCAAGGGTAGGATGACTGTGACCAGAGGAATGTGAGGTTAGTGAAAGCAGAGGCACGCAGCTGCAAAATTTGAAGAACTTCTCTCCATAGGGAAAATGAAAGCGATGCATTTGGTAGCTCTTCATGTATAACACTTCTTCCTTTGGTTCCCCTAGTACAGCAACACAAGTGTCTGCTCTTTTGACCAATGTGGTTACTTGTGGAGACTTATCTTCCTTTTCAGCGTGAATTGTTGCATTCTCTTACACCTTCTTCGTCTAGCAAATATAATTACAACATACAAACCATAAGGAGCAGGAATTCATCTGGGTATGAATGTGTAAAACAACTTAATTAGTGATAAAGTGTAGTACATATCCCTCTATTTATTGCATGCAAACATTAAATTAAGGTGCCTACAAATGGGCACAGTTATTTGGACATATATTTATCATGTTGATAAATTCAACTTCTTGTTTTCCTAGTAACTGTTTTAGAAATTCAGAAAATGTAGACCTATTTGGTTATGACTGCCTGTCCCCGTCACCAGGGTAGGCTTGTTCCTTGCTTATTATTTTCCACACTTTCACCTGTACTTGCTCTTACAGAAGTTATGTTCTTGGGTAAAATCAGAAAAATTTCAGCCTTGGAAAATATTTCCTCTTGTCCTAGATGGATAGTCTAGTCTTGTCTGGGTGGTCTTTCACTTCAGTGGATGGAAATTATATATTAACTGTACATATTGTTTATTAGTGATGCCTTTGCTTTCTAAATCCCTACTTGGGTTGGCTGTCCTTTTGACCTACTGACGATAAATAAATCCCAGTGGCACATAGGTCACCCAGATCCTATCTGCATTTCTACTACATCTCTCCCAGGGTTTGTCAGTGCTGCAGAGACAGAGTACCTGAAATCACTCAGCAGCAGCCTCTAACCACCTCAGATTTTTTGGGCCTTCTAGGGTCAAAAGCTCTTCTCGGCAGGAAGGGTTTATTGGGGAGTGGGAAGCCTGCTAGAGTAATGGTGGGAAATTGTAAAACTTGCAGTATTTCTGGCCACCAACAAGGGCACAGAAAGCCAATTTTCTGAAACTTTCACCACCAGCTTCCCTAGAACCATATTGCTATCTTTACTAGTTGCATACACGCGGTTTGGGCTGTTCCTGGTGCCGAGCCATGAAACTTTTGTAGTCTGGGAGCTGTGTTGATGTTCTGGTTGATGTTATCATGTCCACAGAGAAAGGAACTACTAGAATGCAGTTATTTTCAAGAGCCAAGAGCCATCTAGGAGATGAAAGTTGCCACAGAGTGTGCGCCTATCTCCCTGCATGTCTCTCAAATCCTGGGCACGTAGCTTTAAAATCCTTAAAGAAAAGGGATCTGGCAGCTCACTGAGAGATATCTCAGACCTGGCACCACGTATCTCGAAGGCTCATGTCACTGGCTGTGTCCATGCTAGTAAATTAAACACATCGTGGACCATTCTCTGGCATTGAGGTCTACTGGCACGAAATAGCCAGCATCCATACTATTAAGCTGTCTTGAACTCCAAAACAGGATAGCCATATGCAAAATGCCTATTGAGAACAGTCCCTGGCTCGTGGTAACTCCCAGCCCACACCCAGGAGACGTTTGGGAGAGTGCTGTTTGGCCCTGGCCTCTGCCATGCCAGTGATCTTCAAGAAACTGGAGAAGAGGTGCCAGCGGTAGTGTCCCTGGCACCATTTAGTGCTTCAGAGGAGGTGTAGCCAGCAGTCTTGCAGGTGACTGAGCCTTTGCCACAGCAACAAGATGGAAGTGCTGATCCTTTTCACAAGGGCTGTGATTCCCTTTGTCAATCCCTTTGTTTTCTCTCTCAAACCTGAGATTTTATTCTGAGTAATGCTGGAATAACTTACTATTTTCAGCTATTTAATAGTTTGGTGTTGTGATTGTATTTGATTGTGTTTGAATTTATATCTCCCCAAGGATAGGGAATGGGATTCTATAAATATTATTTGATTTAATTAATAAATGTCAGCTTCTTTTGTAATGCGGTAGGGGAGTGAGGATGTGCACTGGGAGAATGACCAGTAAGGACAGAAAGGCATTTCTGGTTTTATTCCTGTGCCACCTTCGCCATAGTCCCTGTGCCACTGTTGCCGGAAACTCTAATGCCACTGCAAAGGACATTATCTATTAGAAAAAACTTTGCTAAAGCCCCAAGGTATTGAAGGCAGATAATAAATCACGTAATGCCTTCTTGGGTATTTTTTTGTAACTCATAATTTGCTGCCACGATCCGTAGAAACCCCATGGTACACATCCTGCAAGGATGCACTTGGTCAATGCGGTTTTCTTGATTTGGGCATTCAGATTCTTTTGATTCCTTGAAGGCTCTTCAGCAGAAGAAGATCATGATTATTTCGTATCAGTATAATCTTCCAAGGCACATCTTTCTGAAATGTTCTCTCTAGCCTGATGTAAGTCCTGGTTGAATTTGGCCAGGCATGTAGATAGGGCTTCTGTGCACTGAGTCAGACCATTTGTTGGCAGTGGTCTAGGAGGCGTACTGTTAGCCAGGAAGAAGTGGTTTCCCTTTGCTGATTATTTGGTTAACTGAGAGGACTTTAAATTTCTTTTTAATAATATTTTACAAATCTACAGGCAAAAATACAAATTAAAAGATTTTAATCAGATGCTGATACGTCTCGTGGCAAATTAGCAATGATATAGTGTCATACAGATTCGTGGAAGTCTATAAGGTTGCGCTTACATTCTTGAACTGGTGTATGTATTCCTAGAGCTATGTTGGATAAGTAAATAAAAGGTCTTTGGTATTTTTGCTGTTCTGGGGCATTCTGCTTGATAGTTGGGTGAAATATTCTGTGGGCCAAATGCTGTTTGCTTAACTCATGGGAGCTGGTCTCCTTATTTTAACGAGTTAGCAAAGCAAACTGGCTTTTGTTGTTCAGAAACTATTCAGAAAGCTGCACTATATTTTTACTGAGGCTCCTCCACTGATGTGGATGCCACTATATGCTTAAATCAACGGGAAACCTGTGGGAAAGTCAGAAGGTATGGCACTGAGTTTGCAATATTTTAGGATTTTTCAAACAAATCCTCGGAGGAGGGTCGTGCATGGTGCAAATGGAACCAAGGTTCAATATGCTCCGAATGGCATTAAGCAATATCCATGGCTATTTCTTACCCTCTGATGTATATATGGGGCTTCTGTGGATAGAGGAGTCATGAATATACAGCACTGGAATTATTATATTCTAAACTAAGAATTTTAGAGTAGTTTTAACAAATGTTCTATTCATCTGTAAAATCTGGAAATGTATTCTGTCAATGGAGGTTGGTACATAAAGACTGATGACTGTTGAAAAAAAATTGTGAACTTTTGTTTGAATATAACTATTTGTTTTGATGGTAATTGAGGCAATTCCTTCACTTTCCACAAACATTCATTAGAGTGATATTCTGTAGAAAAACTGTCACATGCAATGATGCATTTCTGTATCCGTATGAATGCCTGAACTGGAAGTCTGTGTGCAGCTCTTAGGGAAGCCTTTGATGGGTTGTAAATTTACCAACCAAGGGTAAAAAAATGATGTCAGGTGATTTGGGTGACCAACAACTCCTATAAATACTAATCTGTGAGTAGTGAATTCCTAAAATACACAAAACAGTCATTTTAGTGAATAGCTTGTGAGCAATCTCATGGGCAGAAATATGTTGGCAATTACTCATTCAATAATTTGTGAAAAATATGTCTGCTCATTGACATTTTGTTAAAAAAAAAAAGAAGATAAATCTCATAAATGCATTGCGGGAAATATCTTGCCAGGTAACAACGCAAAAGACATGACTCCACTTAGAAATATTTAACCTTCTGAACTTCTGATATTCCTTATCGGAAGAGGTCTGTCTAGATGAACAGACCCTACTAGTTCCCTGAACAGAAGAAATATAACCTCAGAGTTGCGACACAATTTGAAAAAAAGCCCAAACCTGTATTTGTGGCTTGGTCCCAATCTGAAATTTGCAGCTGACTATTTTTCTTAAAACAAAATTTCAAATTCTTATACTTGGATATATTAAAAAAAATGGATTGCGATTTGAGCTTTGAAACAAAATTCACTTCTAAAGGCTGTTGCACATGCGCGTTAGGGATCCTAGCATATATTTGAAAAAGCATTTGTTGGCAGTCATTAGTTTAAGCACCTCTCCTGACAACATAAGGCATGGAGGTAGATCCAGAACAGTTTATGGCTCATGATCTGTGATCGGCTGCAGCTGTAACATTTATGAAGGCCCATTCCTGCATCATTCCCTTCTCATGGGCCACCAGGAATATCAGTTCTCCCACGCTTCTCCTCTGTGACATGCCGTAGAGGTTCAAAGGAGGTTGATTTTCTGTGGCTCCTTCTTCCTTTTATGTCTTTGCTGAAACTCCCAACAAGGAAGGTAATTTCTAAGAGTATATTTTTGTGACGTGGACATGGGACATGAATTGAGACTGACAGATTCATTTCATGCAGGATACATGAATAGTGCTCGCAACTTGTGGTCCGTATGTGCCTGCACTGATTTCAGATTGGTCTCTTAGCTGGCATAGCTACTTACAATTTCTTTGTTTCAAGGTTATTTGTACCATTTCAGTCTCAGCTCAGTAGTGACTGGACAACAGATCTCATCATGTATAGACATTGACCCTTTCATACATTCTTTTTCTGGTTTGTTTTTTGGTTTTTTTTTTAATATAGTTTGCTGAGACAATTGTTTATCTTCTACAATTTTCTAATTAAAATCCAGTTCCTAAAGCACTCATATTACTAAAGTCGTTTCATACTTTACTAACACTTTTTCTGGTTCTCAAGTATGCAATGACTACCA
This sequence comes from Fratercula arctica, assembly GCA_947846985.1. NCBI lineage: Eukaryota > Metazoa > Chordata > Aves > Charadriiformes > Alcidae > Fratercula > Fratercula arctica. The sequence goes on along the minus strand of CANTUZ010000005.1, from coordinate 48,837,500 downwards.
TAGCACAGTCAAACCAATATCCTCCCATTGTAATCTGATGGTACATCAGTATTAAAATGACTTTGTGTTGTCTGCCCATCTGTCAAAATATTCCAGAAGCAATTTATGATGTTAACAATTTTTGGTTTTATATTTTATACAGTTAAAAGTACGGAAAATTTTGAAACCCTTCGCAATCAAGGCCAGTTAAATGAAAATACAACAAAAACCACATTCTGCAATAGGTACCTCACAAGTAATTTGTCTGTCAGATGCATCTGCCTTGCCATGGAAATAATTGTTAAAAGGGGCAAATGAGTGAAGTTGTTTCTAGTTTTGGATTTTTTTTTAGAAATGAAGCAATTGGAGATGGGTAGAGATATTTCACTGAACTTTTTCCTGAAATATAAAATGCTTTTGTTTATATTTTTGGATTTCATCTTTCCTCTGAATGATTTGCTATCCAGAACCAAAACAGGGCTTTTCTAGTACACAGTAATTAAAAAATGAAAACTAACAAGTACTAGACAGCTAATCTTGTTCATTGTAGATTAGTGACCTGTACTGCAGTGCAGAATGCAAATGATGACCCGAAAGTCAGAGCCTTGAAAAGACTGACAAAAGTTGTTACAAAATGATTTCTGAAATTGCTAAGGAATCTGTGTGTTGAGGCAGCTGTGTGCCTTTAAACCTGTTACAATTTGATTCAACTTCTATTATTTTTTCTTGAAGTGTTCAGTGATGAGACCGAATTAAGCCTTCCCAACACTGGTAACAGTGATGTGGCTGTCTGAAATACCCAACCTTTTGTCCCAGCCCTTCTTCCCACATGGCATGCACTAGTACACCTAGCCCTGTTATCAGCTGTCCCTCTCATTCTGGCCCCATTCTGCTTTCTGTCAATGGGAATTACAGTATAGTTTTTTGTGAGAACAGGGGCCATCCTTCTTTCTCAGGATTTCTTTCCTCAATAAAACAATAACTTTGCACAATGCCTGATTGTTTTGGGGGGTTGTTTATGGTAACTACTTGAGTTCAACAGTGTTTTTGTATTTTCTTTTATTGTTGCTAATTTGAATATATTTTTAAAAGGGGAATTAAATTACCCAGACAGGAAGATGTTGATGCAAATTTCCTAACTGCTAAGATAATAAGATTGAAATTAGGAGCATGTACATATCTTCAAGAAGCATCAAAAATACATAACTACAATTTAGGGACCTTAGAAAGATTTCAGTTTTAACAGAAATGTGATTCCTTGACTTGCTTAGTTCAAGTTTTGTTTTTTTAAATGCCATGACCAAGACTGAAAAGCTCTTTGCTTCCTCAGTGATTCAGCAAGATTGTGTTGAACCCTTCCTGAGAACAACATTCTGCAACAGACTTCTCCTTATTTTCTCCAGATGATCTCAAAGGCTCCCCAAACCAAGCACTGTGAGAATTAGGCTTTACAGTCCATTCCACCATATAATTTCTTTGTCATTTTACCTGGAAATTTTGTGGGGGAATTCAAAAGCAGAACTTATGCTATGGAAGAGTTGTACTACCACACACGCACATGTGTGCAATTATTTTACAGCTCAAGAAGCCTAAAGTCCATGTCCGAGAGTAGCACTTTTTAACCAATCAAATGCAACAAAAATATAGCACAACTATTACTTATTTCTCCTTTTGTGTACAGCTAACAGTGCATATTCAACCCAAAGGATCTCACAGTGCTTTACAAATGATATATGTACAGGAATTCCTTCCACACTGAAATGCCCAGGCTTAGAGGGTGGGCTGCAGCCAAGAAAATAATCAGCTTATACCACACTGCATAATGTGTGTGAGTTGCACAATGTGAGTAAGGATAATTCTGGCCAAGGGCATATCAGACAGTACATCTCACCAGTGCATTCCGCTGGAAAAGACTAATATTTAAAAGCTATTTTAAAAGTAAAAAACCAACAACAACATTGCTCATTGACAGTCAATATGATCCATTACATTTTTTCTTTTTATTTATATGTGTATATATTTTTAATATGCATCCATGCAATTAAAGTGTTGGCTTATCATTGGCATCCCTAAAACTTGTCTGTTTCCACAACTAATTTCCTTTAAGCACCAGGTTTTGATAACTGATGATAAAGGGAACTAGAAGAAACCTGACTTCCACATCTGAGGAAAGTATATATCTGTATTTACTAATGATACTTACAGCTCAAAAGACCAACCCATACCCAGACTGTCTAGTACAAACTGTGAGCTAGACACTGAAATGTGTATGTGCATTTATTTTTGAAATACTACAGCAGCTACTGCCTGGTTCTTGTCACTTACACAGTGCTGCCAGCTTGGAGATCCCCAAACTTTTCACCAACATTATTGAGGAATAATCCCATTGAAATGAAAAAAGAAGGAAAAACCCCCTCCGACAGAAACCTAAAGCTTTTTTCCCCATTTAACAAATGAGAAACCATCAAATAGTTGTATGATATGGCTTTACCAATAAATGCGTGGTGAGCCATGAGTTAATACTTAGTGTCAAAACTGAGTTCCATAACTACACCTGCCAAGCTCTTTCTCTGGCCAGGCTTATCCTTCAGATTGCTTTTGGGGTAGAGGCAGCCAGTTGTTATGAGGCTGTATAACCCTACCAGAGTGGGACTAAATGTGGTTGTCACATAGGCAGTTTTAGTGTTGGCTAGTAATTATAAGAAGGACAGAAATGCTCATAATCACTCCAGTGGTACCAGAGTCTTCTATTACAGAAGTCTTTTCATAGGAGACCTTCAATAAATGCTCCGGTGTCTCAGGGAGAAAAATATGTTGACTACTACCTTGACCTTCCTACCAGCATGAGGAGAAGGGGTATTGTTAACCTTCATCTTCACCATAATTCTTGCTTTCTAGCAAGAAACTAGAAACTTAGCTTCTGTAAGGTGTTTCCTTTGCTTTCCCTTCTCCTTTCATTCTCCCCATCTCCACACTGACTCCCAGGATGCCTCTGTTCTCAAAATGATTACACCAAGTCTCGTTTAATTTTGCTATTCAGGTACTGTCTTTTTCTGCAGATTCCTCAGGACAGATTTCTTCTGCAAGTCCTTTCAGAGGAGATTCTACCAGTGAAATGTCAATGATAACAGGTTGAAAAGGATGATAAAATAAAATGGCAAGGAATATGTGGAACCAAACAGCAACCACTGGTGTCTTCTGCAGAAAACCCTTGCACCATCCAAGCATCCCCACTCTGTTTCTCCCCTTTCCTCATGCCCCCTAAGGTATGTTTTGGATTAATGTAATTTAGAAGATTTTTTTATATTTTTGCCTGTACTGGAATATACATATGTACGGCACCGTATCAATAACAACAGGAAAGGCATCAGCCCAGTTCCTTTAGCTCAAATTTGTGCACACTAACCAAGGGATTAATTATTTCTGCTCCTCCATGCTTTGATTTTCAAGTCAGATCATTCATGACAAGGCTGCAGGTGGAAAGCCATGCTTTGGAATAAACTTGAAGGAGTAGAGTGAAGTGGGGGAAGGAGATCTTTATAAATGTAATCCAAGCAGTTACTATTTAATAGCTGAAATTTTTGCTTCTCTCATCCCACTTGCTGCTGAAGAACACAAGCAGCTCATAAAGAAAGAGGCATACTTGGCGGGGAAAAATAGCTGATTTTTTTTCTGAAAAATAGGGACTTCTCTCTGGAATGTATCTAAGTGGTGGTATGTACACACTAAAGTGTGCCTGCATGTATTGTAATTGGTGTCTTTGAAACATTATGTGTACGCAGGCTCTCTATGCAAGAAAAAAAACAATAAAAAAGATGGTTCAAGCTCAAATAAAATTCGAGACTGATTTGGGCAGGCAGAGATATGAGAATGTGTACACAGGGTGCAAATGCCATCATAATGTGTGTGCTGTCTGAGTGTAACCGTGCACATGTTCTCTCCGTGTGTGTCTGCGCATGTGCACTTAGCTTTTTCAATATTTGTATGTGTTTATGTCAAATAGTTGTTTACGTATTTTTGTATTTATTTTTACGTGTATCTGTCTGGACATACATACAATCTATTTTAAAGGTTCTTCCAAGTCAGTATAAGGCATAAGTATATCCATTTAGCTGTGCCTGTCAATGCTGTAATGAAAAGATGCACATACTTGAGTTCATACTACATGTATTAGTCAGGACCTGTGCTCATCCATAACATATGTATGCACGCACTCATGTAGCCATGGTCAATCTGTTTTTGCTTGATCTGGAGAGCTAGTATATCTCTGTGCAGTAGTGTTTGTGCAAGGGAAGTGTGTTTGTGCTGGTTTGCAGACATTTAATGTATTCTCAATGTACAGAATGCTGACCGCTGAGTGCTTATGACAACATCAGGGTCAGTAATAACTGCTAACGTTAAAGATATTTTAATTTATCAAGTCAATAATATCCATATTCTTGCACAGAAATGACTCAGTTTTCTCTCATCCCCCCAAAAACCTCAGAATTACAACACTCTGAGAGACGTGACCGTTGTTTTTTAAGGAAATGCAGAATATAGCCAAGACTGGTTTTGATAGTTTTTTTTTTAATTTTTGCCTCATGCTTAGAAATATAAATCTTTAGATTTCTGATCCCAGATTTGGAAATTGCATCCCTAGTAAATGTTTTACAGGCTATTTGTAGCTGTCTGGTGAGCCAAAGTGAAGGACTGTATCCATCAGTTGTTCTGTCTAGTTAATTTGTTAAGTGAAGCAACCTTCCCGAAGATCTCCTTGGAAGCATTTCGTACAGTTTGCTAAAGAACCAGGAATTATTTTTTTTCACAGTAACAGAAAAAAAAAGTATTTCAGTCTCCAGCACCTTGAATAAAGACCCGTTTTTTTTTCACTGCTTCATCTAATAATTCAGGCCCATGCAAAGTGAGCGCAAAACAGGTGTAGACACTCTGTTTTGCACTTACTTTTCTTATCTGAGTCTTGAAACATGAGTCCCTTGTATGACACAGAGTACCAGCGTGGTGAAAGAGGTCCACTTTGCTTATGCAGAAGTGAGTATACGAGGGGCAAGACAGCAGAAAATTAGGGCATAGGGGCCTATCCCAATTCCCCTGAAGCAAATGGGAGCTGGATTAAGCCTAAATCTCTAATTACATAGGGGTAATAGTCTATCAGAACTCCCACTGAAGCAAAAGGGAGTTGGATCAAGTCCAAGACTCTAATTGCATTTTTCCTTGCCATTTTTGTTCATATATTTTGTTTACTCTGGCTCACCATTACATTATTTTGTAATTATTATGATGGGATTAGTGGCCATTAAATATCTGATTTCTGAATGGTATGACTTGTTCCTAGTCACTGCTGTCATTGACGTATGTCAGAAAGCTTTGTATATTCTGGTGGATATGGCAAGAGATAGATGAATTTATCTAATGCTTGAAATGGATGGAGGCGTATACATTTCCTACCAGCAATTCAAAGAGCCATACTACTCTCCTGTGTGCAGAAAACAATATAGTGCAAGGCGACACCAGATTTTTTTCTTCCCTTTGTTCATCCTGGTGTTCATACCAACACCTTTGAATTTCCACTGTGAGGACGGGATTTACCTAAGGAATTTGATAAGAACAGAGCACTACTGACTATGTAATAGATAGCTATTATTTGGAGAAAGTTTCCATGATACCTGTCACTTTGGAGCACATTTGTTCAGTTTGTTCAATACCAGGTTTCCTCCTGCTTTTCCAAGCTTAACTCTGCAATGGTGTCAACATGTCATCTACAGTATAGACACTGGGGTTTTTTCCCGCCTTGAATCCCATCCCCAAACATCACAGTTTTAGAGTAAGAAAAGAGTTAGAGCATGTACCAGGCAAAGAGAAGTGTACAGTATATCCTTCCAGCGGTATATTGACTGCATCGTACTGGCAGTATTAAAACTAAAGGACTGTATAGAGGCCCTAGTACATGATGGGAATTCTCACTGACGACAGTAGAAACTGCATGCGTCGATCTAGGCAGGACTCCAGGTAGATGACGTCAATGTGGCTTGGAAAACATCAAAGTAGGAAATATATGCTGGAGCAAGGGGCATTTCTGCAGTCATTCTTCATGACATAATTCTACTTAGTCGTCCATTAATAATGTCCTGAGACAGATGGGCACTGCTTTACTTTGGAGATTTTATTGATTTGTCCTAATTTGTACTTCTAATTTGTGACCCTAAAATATAAGCTCAAAATTAGGGAAGGGCTTTAGCCAACACAGGTGTAGAGTTCTGAAACAACTTTCTTCCAGGAGCAGTGGAAAGAGGCAAGAAAATTAGCTATGGATTTTGATTAATTAATGAAAGGGATCATGTAACAAGGTAGTCTGAAATAGAAGGGCTTTATTCACCAACACAGGAGATCCCATCCACTCTAAGCTCCCCACTATCTGGGGAGCTGCGAAGGAGATAATTATCAATACACTGTGGAAAGACATGGTGAATCATTGATATATCTATTAATTGCTTTCTGGGACTGAAGGAGTTTGACCAATTTGGAGGTATTTTGTTCCCAATTAATATATTTTTGGCTACAGCAGAGGTACAGAAAGTTTGAACCAAATAGTAGAAGACATGTCTGTCAATTAAACTATCCAGGAGATGTATTGGTAAGCGACCTTCAGTTACAGAGATAGAAAGTCTAAGTAACCTCAGTCACTTCACTGGAGTCATTCAAGATTTAAACTGACAGAAAAGAGGAAGGAATGTCTTCCTCATTGCATCCCTTTTATCCCACTTAGAGTAACACAGCCTAACTGCAGTAGGAAATATGGTTTTCTTTCAAACTGAACGGTATTTTGGTGCTTAGCTCACTTGACATAGTCTCTGTCAAAGAAGAACATTTTTTCTTTTTGAACTTACAAGCCTGGTTTGCAATGTTTCCAATATGCGCATTAAAATCAGTAGGGCCACATCCCCTTGTAGCCCTCACACGCCATTGTTAATATTGAGAGGGACATTTGCTTGGGGACAAACAGGGTGAAACAGTTCATGATGAACAACAACAAACTGTTTAAAAGTAGATCTGACTATCTAGCTTAAAACCGATTTGTTTCTTACATTCGTAATGAAGATTAGTTAGAAATGTTTACATGATTTGTAAAAAATAGTATCACAAGGCCATTGTGGCCACTCGCTGCTTGCTGCCCTGGGCTGTGTGGAGCCGGGGAACTCGAGGGGGCAGAGGAGTAAGATGGCCAGTCCAGCTTCACCGTTCAACATGGCCAAAGTGCACTGACAGACAGGTACTACAAGCTGTGAAATGCAAGTGAACGTGTAAAAATTGCGCTCTTGAGCAGTTCAGTGTGCTATAGGTAACAAAGGTAAGGAAGCTATTTAAAATGTAATCTTAACCGAAAGGTTTACCTTAACATTGCTTTTGAAAAAAGCAATATTAAAATACCTGTCAAATCCATTTCAAAAGATAGGTTCTGTTTTGCCATGAGAGAGGAAACCAGGTACTGGATGGGGAGACAGTTTCATCAGTGGGCACTGACATAAAGGTAAGCAGGTCTTGTCTGTATAACTGTAATGACAAGGGTCATACCCCCCCCCATCCCCCCCCGCCCCCGCCCCCCATTACCAACAGATGCTCTGGCAGAATTCTGCTAGAAAGGGGGAAAGTGCAGGTTCTGTAACACAGCTTTTGTAAATAAATACCTAAATTATGTGTAATTCGGCAGCTAAGCATTTCCTTTAACATGAACATGAAGATTCAGGCTAAACAGTAAATAATATGAAAAAATTGTGTTAGTAAAAAACTTCTCTTTCCTAATATAAAAAAAACCCAGAGAAAATACATTGTAACATACATGCAGAATGTTTTTTGCTTTTTTGAAGGAAACAGTGTGTATGAAGAAAACTATTTGAGCTAAGTTTAAGAAAAAGATTTCTGAATGTAGTAATGGCCAAAAAATGACTGTACAAGATTTTGCATACATATCTAGTTCATTGTGACCAGGGAAAAACTGATTCTTATGCAGAGTGCAGACAGACAGACGGCACGCTGCAGGTTTGGGCTGGTGCTCTATGTAAGTGGCATGTTGGCCCTCAGCGCGGAGAGTGATTTCACAGAGTTAGGTGGTAACTTTTTAAATGGGTTATTACCCACGTTTCAGCCCCCAAGAACTGAAACTCAAGGTACATCTTAACGCCTCTCATAATGTTTATTGCAGATCTTTGTGCTCCAGTCGTAGGAGGTCATGATGCTTTACCAGGGAGACTGAAATCCCGCTCTCTGTATCTCATACAGGTTGTTTGGCAGCATTAGAGTGATAAAAGTATGTGCAATGGACCTGAATCCTTGCTGGCATACATGAGAGAAACTGCTAAAATCACTGCAGTTGCAGATGTTCACATCAGTAACCTTGACTTTAGTTTGTCAGTAAAATGTGCAGATCTTTGCTCCTAAAATGTCTGGAAGTTTTCTGCCATGGGTCAGTGCTGTGGACCACGTAACTCTGGTTTAACAGATTGCATTTATATGTAGGGAACTGAATGCATGTGCTAGAAATGGGTAGTTTTTTGCAGTCACTTTTCCGGAAGACACATGCCATAAACTTGCAGCAAAGAGTTAACAGTCCTGGGGGCTAATCACAGAGCAGCTCCTGGCCTCCATAGGTTTCAGCAGATCAGACCCCAAGAAGCTTTTGTGATCAGACCCCAAGAGGACCATGCAGAAGTCATGCACTGGGGGCTCAGTTGTGTTTTTTTTAAAAAAAACCTAGTTAGCAGCTGCTGACTTTAGTGGAAAAAGTGTAATAAAAAGGATATTTGCTGCTTAATGCAGAATGTTTTAACTTTTCAGAAGGTAGTTCTTACTCCTCTTACCCATCTGGTCCTCTGCGCTGGCTGCTTCCATGATAGGCTTTTTCTGCAGCTGCGGACGCAGGAGCACAGCAAAGATGACATAGCTGAGACTGGGGGAGAGCTATGCAAAAGAGCCCTGCAACTGGCAACAGACCAAACTGTGACCATTAGGTTCCAGTTAAGTTATAGACCTTTTAAAAAATAAAACCTGGGATTAAGGTGTTTGGTTAACCCTTTGGAAGTGGGGACTTTTAGAAGGGAGGGTAGTTTGTCTAGGGAAGCACTAGTATATCATGATCTACCATGAAAGGGCTAATAAAGGGTAAAATCAGCTTCTCCATGGGTCATAACACCTGTGAAGAAGGTGCTCTTTTAAAGCAAACTAACTTTTTTCATACCTTGCAATAGTTACCTTCCATGTATAAAAACACCTTTTATAGTTTAAATAATTTTCTTTATTAATGATTAATGAACTCAGAATTTGAACTTGCTTTCTTTGCAATTACATAAATATTCAAAATCACCTGAATAGCACTAATTTCTATTTATTAGTAATGCATTCTTTTATTTTTTAGAAGTTAAAAATAGGACAACTTACGAATTACATTTTAAATAGGTTTCATATCTTGTTTAAAAAAAAAGTTTGTTACAAGTATAGACTGAAAGTTTAGACATCCTGTTTTAATTTAGTGAGACAGGTTTTGGCTCAAAGAAGGGTAATTCTGAACAGAAATGTTATCAAAGCTTTATTTTTGGCAACAGCTTTAAAAAACGACACGAGGTGTAGTCTCCTACACCTTGTGTAGTTTCAAGCTCTTGCTCTGCTGAAAGTGCTCCCGATTTCCTAGGATCAGGCCCATAACTATCTTTGTCACCACAAAGGGAGCCGTCAGTGCCTCTCCATAACAAAAAGCTTGTTAACCCTTCCCTGCCCGGCACCTTCTCAAAGACTAACTTTGATTCCAGCAATCCGAAGAGCCAGCAGTGGAAAGCTTTGCTTATCAGTTTGGTTAGTCTTTGCCGGACCATCCTGATTTAACTCCATTTTTTTTTTGAGAAAGTAAAGGAGTTTTCACCACTTCTACCTCTCCCCTCCCAGTTCAACACGTTCTGTGTTTGCTGGGAAATTTCTTGCCAGTTTGCTTCTTTTTTTGGGGAGACTGGGGAAGCCTATGTCTTAACAACATATAGACGAGAGGCATCAAGGTCACAGGTAAAACAGATGGAAATACTAATTTTTCACAACTATATACTAGCAAGAGTGGGCACCACGAAGGCCGATCCTGACTAAGCTTCTGTGCCTCTCCATTGCCCTCTGTATTTGACACCTGCAGGTTTGTGGTTGGAAGCCGACTTTCATCCCTGCTTTTGGTAGAGCCCCGGGTCCTGAGCCTGCAGGGGACCTGTGTGCCGGCGGGGACCACGCGGGGCTGGGGTCTCGCTGGTGTCTTGCTCTGGCTCTGTACCACCTTCTCCTTCTTGGGTTCAGAGTCACTTTGACATAAGGCTGAACTGCACTGCTTACTGAAGGAGTTTAAAAATCCTGGGGGCTAAATCTAAACAATGATTTCCAAAATTATTTTGTTCTGTTAAAGTAGTTTCTATAAACATCAGAGCTAAAGATGCTTTCTGCTCTTTACTGAAAAAAGTAAGGAATCTCTGCTGGCTATTTGGAGACCAAATCCTACAACCTCTAGTGAATATTCATGCATATTCATGAAAATAATCTCAAGGAAGTCAATAGGAACATTTCTGTGGATCGGGGTTATTCCTAGGAGGGCAGGTTAGCATAATACGGCCCCAGTAGAACCTCCAGTTGATGATGCTGCAGAGCTTCCTCTCATAGTACCTGGCTTTTAGAGCTAAGTTTCGAAAGCAGTAAATCAAAAGTAAAAGTTAAAACTTGTAAGTGCATGTTTCCAAATGCAGTATACAGCGAACAACATTAAATATTTCAAATGAATTAAAAAAACAAGTAATCAAAAAAGGCCTTTAGCTGTAGTTCTGTTTGGGTTTCTTTCCTCGGACATTTGGGATCTGCTATTATCAGTTCTACAAAAATTAAAATCTCCAGGACAAGCAGCTTGAATCTTTAACTATATGAACAAAATGTTACAAAGTCCTAGAATTTTTAAAGGAAAGAAACTGGTGATTGGATTTGTAGCAATGATTTCAATATTTAACTTGGAAACCAGCTTTTTCTTCCAGATGAGGGAGGATCAGAAGTAGCCAGAACATTCAGAAAAGGTAACTATATAAGCTTTCAAAGCTGCTTTGATAACATACTATCTACCACAAACATTATTTTCACATAATCATAAAAAACATATTTTTGATACTAAGAGAAATTTCATACAGGTCTTTTGACCTCCATAGTTAACTAGGTAAAATACCTACAGCCTTTAAATGTACTGCCTGAAATTACTTTTGCCTGGAAAAAAAAAATAAGGGGGGGTGTTTTGAGCTACATATAGCTTTTGTTTATATATATTACATTTTGTGAAAGATTGTCATAAAGAGACAGATTCTCTTAATTATCTAGAATTCAGACTTGAAGGAAATTAAAAATTAGATTAAAATTTAGGGAAAACACTATAGGACTAGAGCCATCAGCCATGTAATTTCAGTGGGCAGCTTTTTTTTAAAGTGAATATTTATACTAAATGGCATCCAGTTGAAAAATCATTTTCAGGGAAGATATTTTCTTATATTATATTCTGGGAAGTTAGACTCGTAATAGCCAAAGTACTACGCAGCATGCAGATAAATATAAAACAAAGTAAGCTCAGTTATCTAATATAGATATAAATACAAGTATTTGTGAAATCTATTTAGAGCAAGGGTGGGGTGTTTTGTACCTTAATATACAGAGGAAAAAGCTGAAATGGGAATGTTGCATACTTTAGCCAAAATATCAGCTAAATATTTTTTTCCTTTTGCTGGATTTATTTCCTAACAGTACTAAAAAAGACTTAAATTATCAAATATGTCCAAAGAGTAAGGATACATAATTGTTATCAAATTCATATAGTAAAAGTTAGGAGACAATTGGATTTTAAATTCCTGTGGACTGATCCTGCTCTCCTGAAATCAGTGGTAAAATTCCCTTTGGCTTCAAAGGGAGCTGAATTTCATGTCAGCTTTTTAAATATAATTTATTAACTCTTCAGTATTTTGCTAAAGAATAAAACTTCACTGTTTCTTTAGTATCAAAGTAATAAAAAATTTAGATTAAAATCTAAGCAAACAGGAGTAGCAAATACGGTAAAAAAAGCTTTTAGGTGGTTGCTATTATTAGTCTACCAGCTGATAATTTGATAAAAATAATTCAGTCTTATTTATCTACTGTTTTTCAGTGGTTTGTAGGACTTAGATGTTTTACATTCTCCATTTAACATATATAGGATCTGAAACAAATAAAGCCCTGCCCTTGCAGAATATGGGCAGAAATATGTTTTGGCAATTAGAACAATTATGTCTAGTTGCTGAATCGAAAACTTAGTTACCTAAGTATAGACATTTTCATGTTAGCAATAGAAAATAAAGCAGAGAGATCTTTGCATCAGAAAAGAACTTATTTTAATAAAATGTAGAAATTTGGTCTTTCAGACATTTAAAAAAATCTGTATTTGTGAGTTTAAATTTGTAGTTTAGTAAATATGTTGTTTAAATAGCAGACAGAGACAACCTTCGAAGAGGGGTAATTGGTAGTATTAAAACTTACAATTTCTACAAAGAGAAAATACTTTGATAAGGCAAACAAAAACCAGAAGTCAGTTTGGGGTTCATTACTATCCTATGGATTCCTGTAGTTCATACTCATTCATATGACTTAAAGACTAAAATATTAGAACCATTATCCATCCTTACTGAATATATTTTTATTAAAAAGTTATGGTTTTTTCCTGTTTTTCAAAAATTGGTATTGACTTTTTTACAGAGAAGCAAAAAAAAAAAAAGTAAATTTGACCATAATTCACAAATGCTCCTTCTCTTGAAGCAGATTTTTTTTACTTTGAAATTACTAATAGGAAATTATTTGAACAGTTTTTTAATGTGAATTTATGTAAGAAGCTTTTTGAAAGTTATAGTATTATCTTACTTTTAACTGACTGCAGCTGGAATACAGTTCTTTTTTAAATTGAATACTGTACATAATAATTAACAAAACATGTGGATGTAGATACAGTTACAATTATTAAGAACATTAATTTGCATTGTTGAATCTTAGTGGGGGGTTTGTTCTTTCTTAAGGCTTTAGGCAGTTAGCAATGAAAATAAATTGAGATTAAAAAAATCTGTTTCAAATCTTGCTTAAAAACTTTAAAAATGTTTCTCAACCTTTAAATGTGGTTTGATATATTTTTCCCTATTATGTATAGGTTATTTATAAATCTTCTTACGATAAAAGATTTCTATTTTTAGATAGTTCTTATCTCATTAAACCGACTGAGCAGACAGGGTTACATCGTACTTGTTTGTAAATTTAACTGAGACTTATTTAATAGAACAATGAGCTATATAAATATTTTACATGGAGTTTTATCCAAATAAAAGCATTTGTAATAATTAATATATGTCAACAGTCCCATATTGATCATGTCTCTGGAAGTTATCTTTTCAGTTTCTGCTTAATATTTTTTGAGGTTTTTCCTTTTATGTCTTCCAGAATAATAAATACAATATCCTTGTTGCTTTTGAAATTTATTTATATTAAAGAATAAATACTGATTTTGTTTTGACATCGAAAGAAATTACTGACAGAAGGAGATACTGAGCAATTTTGCATGAGTAACTTCATGCAAGTGAAGCTTTAAAGTCCTTGAAGTAAGGGAAGGAGTTTAGAAGAACAAAAGCAAACACCCCCACCCCCAATATTTTAATAAAAATGTTTTTAAATATCTGCTGCAATTTTTTTGAGAGGGGAAAACAGCTTCCTCTCTTTGGTAATGTATTCAAATTCACAGAATGCCATTAAAACTCACAATGAGAGTTCTGCCACAGAAATTAGCTTTTCAAAAGACTGGTCAGCTCCTTAAATTTAATTGAAACTACATTAAAAAAATGTTGTTTTCATGTACTAAGTAAACCTAAATGTTTAACTTGGAAAAGAATAACTGCATATATCTGATCGATGCGAGACATGAACACCACAAAAGTGATCTTTTCAAGAAAATGAATTATTTTCACATGATTTTTAAATCAGTGGGCATCTGTTTATGGCCATATTAGCGCTATAATCAGTACAATAAACTAGACTTTACAAACTAAATGGAAGGGAGGTACAGTACGATCTGAAGTGGGAGCGAGCTCAGAATCAGCTCTATGTAGTGGCAGCACAGAAATATAAATGTCAGGAACAAAGTCCAACTTCTTTGACCACAATTTCCACTGAAATACTACCTTAAATTTGAGTTTAATAATTGTATCTGCTTCAATGAAATTGTGTGCTTTTAAAAGACGTATTAATAAGCTTAAATATGATTATGTTATTAAATATTTCATTAATTAGAAAGCTCTCTAAGCCATAGTGTAAGCCCAATATGGGAAACAATTGATGTATTAGTAATACGCTTCATTCTTTATTTATTAATGAACTGTTTTAGAGGTGAATAGTAAATTTTACAGAATAAATTCACAAATGCATACCTCTGTTACTTTTTTGGAAAATGTTTTGTTCTCCTGTCACGCAAATTATGTATTTTTGCTCTCTAGAAATAATGCCAAAGTTGCTGAAAGGGTCAAATATATTACCAGTTTGTTTTAAGTCCCAAAAAAAGTTTTCCAAGATTTTTATATTTCACATTAAAATAAGGCAGATGTGGCAGATGATTTAAAGTAACCCATTCATTTAAAAATTCCCCATGATGAGGATTCAGCTATAAATTATCATTACAGTAAACCTTTATTATGTAATTTGATATTAATTTCTTCTGTAGGACACCGTAAATATAAGATGAAGTCCTGCAGTCAAAACTCCTACTGATGATAGCGTAAGATTAGGCAAGGCAGATACTGCAGGATTTGGAATGCAGTATCCTCGTTTGTGGCTGTAATTTTGTCATCAGAGGAATATTTGTATTAGAGGTTCAAATTTTAATACTTTTTTCTACTACAGCTATCTAGATTTCTATTTACTAATACTAGTACTTTTGCCACAGTTTTCATTGTTAATGTATTTCAAACAAGAGGACCCAATTGCTTGGTCCCTGATCTCTAAAAATCCATCCTGTCAGGATGAGAATTAATTAATATAGCTTTAATTAACTTTAACTTTTCCCTTTCCCTTTTTCTCCCTGGTTAATTTGGGAGAGAGGAAAAATAGGAGTGAGATTAGTATAACTTCCCAACTCTCATCAAATCCTGTGTTACTATAAGACAAATTCATGGTGTAATAATGACATGCTGCTACTAGTATGCATTTTTTGACCTAAAATATACTACCAATTAAATTTATTTCACTGGAAAAAATCCATTTAACTGACCTCAATGTTTATCAGAGGTTGCAAATCATGGTTTTAGTTATTAACGCTTAGTTTCGTCATTACAGTATAGAATGCTATTTAAATAAACAGGCCTCATGCATTTAAGGTTTCAAGCAACCATTCAAATCATCTTCACCACTGTTCTAATAATGCAGCAAGTCGGTACTGCATGACATAGGGATATGAAATGGCACTGTGTGCACAGGGGTGTCTAATGGGGACCAAAAGGAAAGTAACCAGAATACAAGGATATCTGGATTTACATGGGTTAACACCAAACTTCTTTGTCAATTGCTAAACTGAAGATATAAAATTTTAGTTCATATAAAATCGTAGGTGTGAAGATGCAACATTATATAGACTGTCTGATCTATGCAAGTTCAGCCAAAAGCTTGTCCGTGATCCTTGGGCATCACAAAGTGATGGCATGAGTAGTTGCACTGCAGTCCAGCTCCATGCTGAGATGGAGTTTGGAGTCGAGATGCGGGTGAGCTGGAGGTACCAGTTGAGCTTCTCAGCTGGGAGACCCTCGGAGCAGCCCAGCTCTGGGATGGGGACCGCTCCAGGTCCCTGCTGCCCGACTGTTTGCTCAGTCCTCCATGAATTTTGGGTCAGGCCTGTTTTTGTACAAACTATTTGGCTACACCCTAGTGGAGCTGGTTTTAACCAGGTTGTATTTATCAGAATATTTCTGTGTACAGTAGTCTCTGTTTATGGGTTGGACTTTGTAATTATTCTATCTGCTTGCTTAAATGGAAGTGAAGCTTTGGAGACACTATTTTTTTTCCAAAGAAAAAATACTGTTATGTAGAATGGACTCCATGTAAAATAGATGATATGTCACCTAGCTGCTGGTGCGTTTATTCCTTTCCCGTGTGAGATGGAAAGTAACGTGAAGCTAGAAGGTATTAATGGCTGCCTTTAACAACTGTTAAAAAGCAAGTGGATGCTGATAGATTCACTTGCGATCTGTGGGGGCTCCACATGGGCCTCATTTTCCAAATTTAATGAAAAATATATTTTTTCCTGTATATGAAGGTAATTCTCTGGCATTTCAGAGTTCACTGGTTGCCCACAGATGTGCAACAATAGTGCAGTATGGGTCGTACTCTTCAACTTCATGGTATATAAGTGGTATATAAGCGCCGAAGGTTCAAAAGGGGAAAAAAATCTTAGCTAGGTTGTGTCAATTAACAGTGTTCTCCCCGTGTTAAGTTTATTTGAGAAGAGTAAGAGTGCAGTTTGAATTAATCTGCTTGAACCTTCTCTTTTGTTTGACTTTATACTCTGGCAGCTAGCTGGGTCCCTTTACAAAACACAGTAAGACCAGCTTCAATACCATTCTTGTGAGAGAGACAGAACCTGAGCAGAAATATCTTACCTTAACCTATATGAAGTGGCCACTCATACTGCTTTGATCAGGAATAAGTACTCAGACCCACAACCACTGTTTACAGATAGGTCTGTAATTAATTGACAATGTGTGGATAAATATCAGGCCCAAATTTTCTTCTTCTGTGCCTTTGCCTGATTCCTGATTATTTTAACTATGTTTGGGCAGCTGGAGAAGACTAGGTTGGTATTAGCCATGACTAAAAATCCTCCAGTATTTAGACAAATAATGTAAACCTTCTAATGAAATGTTCAACTATTAATATTGAGGGGCTGCCAAATCATATAGGACAGTAAGAAATATCCGTGGGAAAGACTGACAGGGCCTCGTTTTTCATAAAAATCTGTAGGATCGTTGGTGTAATTTTTATAAACCACCTTTTTTTTTTTTTTTTTTTTTCCTGGTGGGAAAAGATCAAAGTTACACCCAGAATATTTCTGAAACCAGAACACTTCATTTTCTTTTTCTGGAAGTCTGTTGTTTTTTGTTTCGTTCCATTTAAATTGTTCTGTCATGCTCAGCATTGCACTATTGGAAGGGCCCTCACTTGTTGGGTGCTAACAAGTGTGTTTTACTGTTTGGGAATGGCTAGACTGGTGTCCAGAAGGAGATGGCTGTATCGTATGTCCTAGTTTAGTTGGACACAGCTTGGTTTACAACCCATGAATATGTGTTCTTGAGGACTAGATGCAGTATGTTTTCGGATGGTCCTCCTGAGGATAAAAATGGATGTTCTGGTCATCCTCTGTTAGTAGATGGTTTCTGACCTTCATTATGATACAACGCAAAAACTTCTGGCCAACCTTTTTTGACCAGAGGGTGTTATTTATTATGCTAGCTTGTTAAGAGAGCAGGAGAAATAAGGGGTATTTAATCTTTTGCAAGCAGTTTAATTTAATATGGTGAGTTGAATGTATGCCATTTGCCTAGGTGCCGTGGAACGTCAAATAAAACGTACAAATAAGTAAAACCTATTATTGTCAGATTTGCTGTAGGAGAAATGGCATACCATCTTCCCCAAGCTACAGTTGGGGAAGGACCTTGGGAGTGTACAAAACTGGTCTAAGCACAAGAAAATAGATGGAATGTTTGGCAATAAGTTGTTTTCATAGCTGAAGCGCTTCAAAAAGGCAGAGGGAAATAGAGCAAGCTCATCAGCTGTCTCCTTACAAGCCAAAATAAATGACAGGTACCAAGGTCACGATACATTTTCAGACAGTCAAAGTCCGCAGGAGTTTTAGACATGCTGAGCACTTCTTCCAGCTGAGACGAGTGGTGTGTGGTTCCTTCCCATTCTTCCACTAATAACTCATTCAGAAGGACTAATGCTTTTGGACTATGAGGATCATGCCCTGCTTTTTAATTGTAGAAGGATACTGAATATTTGGCAAAAAGGTAATCACTAAATGAAGCTCTGTTAATTGATCAAGTCTGATGAGTCTTCTGTCACTCAGCCCATCACTAGGAAAAGTTTTGTGTTTCTTTTTTTTTTAATCTCATAGGGAGCAAGTGCTCCGTACCTGTGGTGCGGTTCCTTTTCCCATTAGCAGGCAGCATGAGTACTTCCTTTTTTTTTTGCGATCTACTATATGCAATGCCATTATGTCCATTAGTGCAGTATTTATCAAACTTTCTGAGTCTGTGACCTCCTCCTTGATTCACCTCTCTCTCTGTTACTGTCTTAAATTCTTCCCTTTTTTGATGATAGAGACTAAGACTCTGTAATCGCTGTCTGACAACTCACGCCCTTTTCCAGGGAGAGTGGACTTGCTGCCAGCAAGCCAAGGTAGTTACGAGCCTAGTGGCTACCCTATGTGCAGGAACTTCTCAGTTCCCTGCTGTCAAAAATTGAACTACTGATGACTAAACTTTTTTATTCTAACACTGTGAATATGGTTATGTCCTTTTGCAACCCATAGTTTGAGAAAGGCTTCTTTAGAAGAGGTGCAGTTCCTGTCTAGTGATGAATTCCCTAGCAGCACAGTTTTAGAAAGTGACAGAAACCGGGTTTGTTGAACCTGGATGCAGCGAAGGTCTGTTGATAGTGGCAGAGGACCTACATAATTCCGTGACAGTGCAAAGTCCGTATGATTATCTGCGTTACAGCCCTCTTGCGTGTGCCTCTTCAAACAAAATTATTCTCGGTAAGGGATATGGGTGATAGAAAGAGTTTTTGATGTTGGTGTATTTGCTTTAAATTTTAGAAAAAAATGAGAGTATTTTTTCTCTATGTTGTGGTACATATTGTTTTAGATCTGTTGATCAGCTGGTCTTCAGTTAGAAGTTGGAAAAAAAATGTACTGGCAGTCTATGGGGCTGCATTACATTGGTTGTTTAAAATAGGGCCAGATGACATAATTAGAATACCCATGTTGTAATATTCACGGTGTCTCTGTCAACCCCCTTGTGCAAACAGTAAGATGCTGTTGGCTCATGGGCACAAGTCGGGGTCCTCAGCACGACGGGGATGCTCTCCCCAGCTGCCCGTCCCCAGCAGCTAGTCTGGCTATTGCTGTTCTCGTCTTGGTCTCTCCCGTGTAAATGCCCCATCAAGTCAGGGTCAGGGCACTGCTTAAGAGATCAGGAAAAAGTAAAGATGGCTGAAGTCTGGTGTATTTGAGACTGAACGAGAGTGACAAAGAGGTGAAAAGTCAGCAGTCCTAGGCTGTGCTCTCTACACCTGTCACAGACACTGCTTGACCTGTTCACATCTCTGTTCCTCAGTTTAACCTACCTGTCATGACAGTTACTCTCCGCTACAATTATTATTAATAATGTGACTATTACATAGCACCAGGGGTTATGCCTGATGCTTTCCAAAACCAAATACATTAATGAGCATTTGTTAATAGTTGCTCCCCTCCTTGTCTCCAGATGGGAAAAGGAAGAGAGGAGCAGGCTACCCCTGTGATAGCCTCTTGTGCTGCAGCAGGACCTGTCAGGAGAGGGCTGCAGACCATTAGGAACCCCAAGGAGAAACTCCAGAGTCCTTCAAGGCTGCTGGCATGGCTAGGCAAGGCACCTCATGGGTAGTTCCCTTCTTTGCACTTCAGGAATTAGTATAACATTAAGTGTCTTTGAAAGAACAGCAACCCTCTTTTCCATCGTCTCTCCCATGTAACTCTCTTCCACCCCTCTGCCACGCTCATAGTATTTCAAAAGGTTCATTGATAATACTTGCTGTGAGGCTTTTCTCCGTAATATCAGAAGACAGAAGATAAATAGCAATCGCACAGTTAAAATTATCTTGTTAGTTAAAGTAACACAAACATGTATAGTAAATATTTGTATAAAAGCCGGGTAAAATACAGGACAGAATGCTGCAGAAGGAAATCATTTCTAGGAGTGTGCCAAGAGCTGCATTTAGTACCAAGCCTAAGTTATAAAACATGGCCTTTAAAGGAACCACTTGAAATAGGCCATTGTATTTCCCTGTAATTATTGCTGTTATTGTTAATGATCCACCAATATTAAGTAATGGATAATTGTTAATTTCACGAGTGTCCACTTAAGCTAAGCTTTGTCGTATCTTAAAGAAACTGATACAGTTCAGGGTCTTTGACCCTAAAAGCCAGTGCAGTGAAAAGTCAGCGGTAGCAGAGGCTTCCTCCCAGAACATTTTATCACCGGGGGAGATGCAGCCCTGGGTGAAAGCTTGATGCAAAATCCATGTGATAACTAACTCCCACCGAAACACCGTTATCAAGAGCTCTGTGGCAAATTAGAATATTAGGGACAAACAAGTCGTAGACATTGCAGTTAGGGAAGAGTGAATTTCAGCATTTAGGAGGAATGTGGCTGCACTGGGACGTAGAAGTAGCACGTTTTGAGTCTGTGAAAGCCAGTGTTGCGATCATGCTTCCCAGTAAACAGTTTTCTGTGACCCAGGTGGTCATAACGGTCTGTTTTGGTATGGCATTGAAGCACCTGAAGGTGCAGATGACCGAGGCAAGTGAATTACCCCACTGAACGCAGGGTGTATTTGCACACTTGAAATCAAGTGTATGTGTAAGTCTCACGTTGAATTGGCCTTGGAAACACAAAAGATGTCTTCTGGGGAAAGGAGAGGAGAGGTGGGGGTAGAGAAGGAAGATGGAGAGAAATTCTTTGAGAGCGCAGTTACCCCTCTTCTGTGTAGTGGCATCTGGGAAAAGAGAAAATGGGAACATGTGCTACGTAGTGCTGTGGAAGCTGCTCGTGTCTCGATGCGTGATGTGATCATATAAGTCAAATATATAGTACTGCAGTTTACTCCCATAGAAAAGTGTGTGTCTGTGAAACAGATGGGTACATGATCACAATGCAATTCCCCATTTTTATTCACGTTTCATATGGTGAAATAAAACAGTAGGGTAAATAAAACTGAGATACAGGTATTCTCACAGGAATTGCATACGTAAGCTTTTAACATTTAACTTTTGGCATGTAAACAGGAAAATAATATCTGTAAGCAGTTAGTGACAGTTTCTGTGTGTGCTTGTGGGACACAGAATTGCTAGGAAAGAAGTTGAAAAAGTGGATGTTGCGCGGCTTCTATAAACCCTTAAGTCTTTCCATTAAGTCTCAATGCCTCAGAAACCTTTACGTCTACAAAGACAGAAACTGCAGTGCTTTAGCAGCTAGGGGAAGATTTCATTGTATGTGTATGTGCTTACCTACACACATGTGCGAGTTCACGGCTGCGTTTTGGAGTCCGTGCCATAGAGAGGGGAAGGTAACACGGAAGGGAAGGTACAGGTTTTGAAAATATAAATGGAAGCCATTTTTTTTTTCCCTGCTGTTGACAGTTCTAGTCTCTGAAGGCATTGTGGTTTATCCTGGAAAAATGAGGGTGACAGAAATATATGCTTTGGGAACTTTGATTAAACACGGTCCTGGTGCAAGACAGTAAACGGTTCTGTATGGGTTGGAGTGTTTCATACAGCTTGTGCTTGGAACAAGAAGGAGAAATAGATATTGCAGCCGGTAGCAGGGACATACAGTGTTTCCCTCCCCATGCAAACCAAGGTGGATAGATGCCCTCTGATTTCCTATGGCCTGTGTCAGGAAGGGTATTTATCACTAATTTAAAAGCATACAGAAAGGTGAATGCAGGGGCTGTTTTTTTCCCTTGAGTTTGCATGGGAAAATAATTGAAGGCAAGCATTGTATGTTATTAGGAATATATTGGTCTGCATATGGTATGCTTTTGTTGCAGATCACAGACCCAGAGGCCTGATCCTGCTGTCAGTGAAGTTAATGGCACATTTCCTATTGATTTCAGGGAAAGAAGGAGCAGATCACAACCTAAACACGTGACAAGTGAAAGCTGCTCCTTTAGAAGGATGCTGCCCATTACATTTAGGCCTCCAAATTATTTTTTCGTAGTGTCCTGGGAAAGAGATGGACATAAATTGTTCATATTATAAGTGTAATGAGGATTGTTTAAAAATCTAAATGTCTTCTTTAACATTGCTGAACTGAAAATATAAAAGATTCTTCCTGTGCATGAAAGTGAAACTGGCTGAGAACAAAAGTGAAACCAACAGGCAACTTTCACTCCTCAGGCTGAGTGAAATGCAGAAAAGTAAATCCTAAACAGGTGATGCTGAACAGTAAATTTGAATTTTAAAATTTTCTTTTATTAGTGTAGAAAAGCATTGCTAGTGATCTAGATAAAAATTTCCCCTAAGATAGGTGTTTTCTCTTGATGGTTTCTCTTTAAAAAGTCAGAATCAGTGAAAAAATGTCTGTTCCTTTTTCTTTATGACGTTGAGGGGCATTTCTACATGTTACCCCCTTTTCCTTTTTCATGCTTTGCATCACAGACTTGCAGGTCATTTACACTTAGTAAATGCTGACAGGAGCATGTTACTAAAGCAGGACAGAGCTCACCTTGCTTTGCAAAAGTATGGGTGACTGTAATCAGCAACTTCCTAGAGAAGGAAAAAAAAAAGTATCTCTAAAAATATATGAAAATTACAGTAGAATGTGTTTAATCTGTAAAACAGTAAAAAATGAGAGACAGTGTAGCAAATGGGAGAGAGAGACATTCAGTTCTTCCTGCCCAGTCTAATAGGATCGGCAGGAGACAAATACACAGAAAAGTGGGCAAAGACCAAACAAAGCAACAGCAGAGGGTAAAAAAAAGCATAGGGTGCCATGGAGAAAAAGAGAGAATGGACGACAGAAATGGTTTAGATAAGTTAACATTGTGCAAAATGCTTCCTTGGTTCGCATTTGTCAACGTCCAGGAAATTGGGTGGAAAAATACATGTGCGGCAACAGTCTGCTAGGATCTAAGCAGTATGAGGAGGGTAAAATATGTGGAAGGAGAAGGGTAAAAGATGGAGAAAAGATTTCAATACAGGCAGACCGTTTTTTTTTAAAAAAAAAAAAAAAAAAAAGGCAGTTTAGTCATAAATACTACACCCTACACTACTGAGGCTTTCTGACCATGACTTACATTGATAATGCTTATTAAATGACAAACTGAAATAAGGGCTTTTTTGGAAATGCAGCACAACGTGAATTTGTACTCATTATCTTAACTTTTTTTCCTCTCACATTTGTTTGAAAATGTGTAGAGGGAAAAGGGGCATAAAAATGGTGTATAGGCAGTGATTTTAGCTGGTATCTTCCTCGCAGGTGAAGAGAGGAGAGAGAAGTCTCAAAACTACAGGCCTGCGTAAATTCTACAGTGTCACAAATAAGTACACAATAACACAAATCACAGAAAAACGGGTAAAGCGAACACCCTATTTATGTGAGAAGGAATTCAGCTTTTAAAACAGGGGAGGGAAAAGTTGCTGTGGGAAGGAATATCTCGGGACTCTGTCCCTCGTGTAAATGGCTTTAAAAAAAAAAAAAGGATTTCAATATATGTAAAAGAAATTATTTTATTTTTTTCTTAATATAAGATCTTGCCATTTGCAGATTAAATGTTGCTAATCGGTTGGAGCATGCAGCAGTATACAGGCCTCTAAGAACTGAAAACCAGGTCTGGAGAATGTGGTACTTCGATTGACCACGTACGGAGCTAATTTTTGACCTGTGTACCTGACTTATCAAAAACAATTGTGAGGGCTCTAATTAGAATGTAAAAGGAGTTTTTAAAATGCTTTTCAGACCAAGAGACATGAAGCCTTGTGAGGGCCAGGTAATTTGAATGTGCAGAAACTGGTCTAAACATATAATAATTTTAATCTCTTCTCTCTTATGTTATAGGGAGCGCGGCACAGCCCGTGTTCTGGACAGAAGGATGGCGAGATGGACAGAAGGGACGCGAGCATCACTTCTCAGGTAACGTGCTGTTACTGATGATTTTTCGACATGGAGAGAAAATAACTTTTCTGTTTGGATTTAATAATACCTGACCTTTTGGCCTTTTCGGTTTTGGAGTTTATTGACATTTCAGACAAACCCAAATGTTTTGGTTTTATTTTGCCAGAGGTGAGGAGGCAAATTGTTGAGAGGGAGAGAAGTTAGTGCCAAGTCCTTCCGAAGTCCGGTCGGTTGCAGGAGAGCAGCAGTGCTGACAGTGGTATTCTGGATTTTCCCATTAAAAGATGCAAATGATAGGATGTTATAGAGAGGCAGATGTATTTGCGAGCTGTGGTGTGCGTTTCAGTTCACCTCATATTAGAATAGCAAATAAATTGGAAGTGGATGCTGTAATTTGTGGTTGGTCAAAGACAGGGCTAAAAAAATTAATTCTTTCTAATTGTACGTGGCTTTTTTTGTGCTGACAAATATATTTGATGTGGTAGCAATTAAAAATAGTCTGTTTTGATTAAGTTGAAGGAATGATACTTGTTTTTAAAGCATGCTGGTTAATTAAGCAAGAGTCAGTAAATGGCATAAAGCTATAGGTAGGATGCTTGTGGAGAAAATGCAGTTCCTTGAGGTCAAATTAGTCAATAAGTAAATTGTTTTGATGAGGACAGAGGCTATATTTCTGAGATATTTTATACTTTGTGTAAGCTTGTTATACACCAATAGAGAGAGGAGCTGTGTTAAAGTGTTGGACTTGCTGTTGTATTACGGTACATCACCTGTTCTTTCTGCTTTGAATTGTTGATTCAACTCTGATAATTTAGACAAGAGAGAAATGTAAATTCCGTTTACCAAATGGGATGTTTGTAGCATTTAAAAAAGAGAGAGATTAAAAATGGTTAGAAGTCTCTAAAATCTATAATGTTGTTCTGTAGCATTTTAAAAGGCATAAATCCAAATAATAATATTTCCACTGACAAAATAATATACCATATCTAGAAACAATATAAACTGTTAGAAGAGCTTTGAAATAAACAGTACGTGAAGATAGGTAGCTAGGATTTTGCACTATTTTTCTTCCCCTAGTCTCCCTCCTTTTTGGCAGGGAAAATGGAAAGATTCCTTTTAAATATAAAAGGAATAAACAAATACAATTGCAGTGAAACATTATGCTTGGTATTTGGTGAAATTTGTTTTCTTAGAAGCATTTTGGTTTTTAAATGTAAGTGCTGTGAAATAGTTCAGATCTCAAAGTTTGTGGGGAGAAAATGTTTCAGCATCTTTGTTCATACCTGAGGAATCCATTTTAGAAGTCCATTTTCCCTGTTTGCAAAATACATTTTTATTAGATCTATGTATTTGGGTTAAGACTTACTTAAAATTACTTAATTAGGTTATACTGAAATTCTAAGTGATTTAAAAAGAAGGATTATGGTAATATGACAAAACATAACACTATTTTCATTGAAATCCTTAAATAAAGCCCTTTTAACATGCCAATTTTAAAAATCTATAAATTTGGGGTGTTAAAATAGTACAAAATATAAAAAGGCCGAACTCATAACGGAATATATAATCCTGTACCAGTGAGCAGGGATTTTGTAGGTACGTCTGGAATATGGGAGGAGGTCATTTACACCTTCAGTTTGTTTTTGAGCATTTCTCTTGTGGTATTGTCCTTTTTAAGACTTTATTATATATATGTAAAATACTTCTAAAATGTTTGTGGTTGATTTGTAAAGAGAAAATGTAGAGAAAGAGGTAACAGTGTAGGTGCGCTAAGCTAGATGGCAATTGATTGTGTTTTCCCAGGAAATTTTGAAAAATATACCAAAGTAAAAATTGGCACAGTAAGGAATAAATTCTAAATAATTGTATTTGTGCCGTTTGGAATAGCGTGGCTGTGAATTGTCTTTAAAAACCTCCTGTAAGGGTCTGAAAAACAGTACAACATAAAAAGGCTTTCCAATTGTGTTTTCTCTAGATAAAGCTATTGGCTTGTAGGCTGATTTAAGGGACAAGCTATTAAAAAATAAACTTTAAAAAAAGAGCTATATGTGTGCTTTTCTTGTCGATAAGTTTTTTTTAAAAAAAGGAAAACGTATATGTGTTTCTTTCCTCTGTGTTGTTTATGGTCTGAAATAAATAATAAATTTGTAGTGATTTATTTTTTAAAAACGAAGTATTTGCATGAAAAAATCTGGCAGTAGGTTTGTTTTACTTGGTGTTTTAATTTTGGAGAAATAGCAGAATGTTTCTGGATATTTGCATTTGTTTCAGAGGTTGGAGCATAAGCCAGATTTCTGTGTAGTCTGTCAGGCAGTTACACGTCTGAGCATGTTACAGTTTGTAGCACGATAAATTAGAGCCATTTGACTTGTGTTTGCTGCACAAGGCTTTCATGAAAAAAAATAGATTTAAAATATGGCAAATAAAACAGATGTATGGGGGACGATTTCGGGGGGCATCTCAGATGCCGCGCTGCGGAGGGGGGCCAGGGGAGACCCCGCTGGATTTGGCTCTGAGGTGCTGCTTCTGCACGAACTTCTGCTCTCTGCCCCTGTCCCTCGATCACTATAAAAATGGATTCTGACTCGCTGGATGGGTTTTTTTCTTGGTTGGCAGTGGGTTAGTTTTGTGCGTGCATTGTTCGCTGCTTATTTTGAGAGGATGTGGGAAAGTGGAGTATGTGTTGGCCGCAGGTGTCCTGGGCAGGTGCAGGAGGGTGCGTGGGAAGGACAGCACAGGACAGCCGGGATGAGCTCTCACATCAGTGTCCCTGCCGGGCAGCCCAGCGTCTCCTGATAACTTTGTCCCAGAGTTTTCTGGGGGTTGTAAGCCTATTTTCCAGTTAATTTACTTACTACAATTTGTCTTTTGAAACAAAAACTAAAAAAAACCCAAACAAATAAACCCTAAACCAAACCCAAACCAAAAAATAGTTGGAAAACGATATTTCACCTGCTTTTCATTAACTGGCAGGGACCGAGCAATTAATACCACGGCCGTCAGTAGCAGACAGCAGTAGTTGGGACCAGACACCACACTGCAGAGCACCGACACCCGCCACAGCACCAGCGGGCCGGGCCCGGGGCCGGCGCCGGGCTGGGCCGCTCGGAGCAAGTACCGCCGGGCCAGGCCGGGCCGGGCCGGGGGCGGCTCTTTCCCGCCGGCCCGTGGAGGAGCGGAGCGGGTCCGGGACGGCCCGGTGGCGGCGGGCTCGCCGCGGGGAAGCGGTGGCGGCGGGGGAGGAAGGGGGGGGGCAGTGGCTGCGGAGGCACCCGGGCGCCGCAGAGGGTTAACGGCGGCGGGGCCGGGCAGGCTGGGAGTTGTAGGCGCGGCGGCATGCCGGGAGCTGTCGTAAACGCCGCCGCGCCCGGCCGGCATGGCGGGCCCCACAGGCGGGAGCGCGGCCCAGTCGGGTGCCCCGGGCCCTGCCTGCCCTCGGCCGCCGCGCTGGGACGGCTCAGGCCCGGCCCGAGCCCGGCCGGCGCCGCTGGAGGAGCGCGGGCTTTACCCTCCGCGCCCTAGGACCGGCCCCGGGGCGCCGGCGCGGCCCAGCCGGGGTGGCCGCCTCAGGCGCCGGCAGGTCGGTGGCAGGTTTGGCCCTTCCCCCGAAGCTGGGCGAGCCCAGGCAGCCCTGGCCTGCCCTGGCGGAGGCGCTGGCCCTGTCCCGCCGGCGGTGGGGGCGGAGGAGCGGGCTAAAAGCCCGCCCCGGGGCGCTCGGGCCGGGCCGGGCCGTCGGGCGGCCGCAGGGCGGCGGGGCAGCGTGGCTGCTCGGGGCACCGGCACCGGCACCGGCGCCGGCCCCGGCCGAGGCGCTGACCCACGGGCCAGCAGCCTGTGCTGGGTCCTGCTTCCACTTCGTGGCGAGCTCCGCATCGAAATGAAGAGCCTTCCCGTGGTCTTCTCCGAGAGTCAGCCTGCTCGGGCAGCACACGCTCAGACGGGGCAGGAGGGGATCTCGGGTTTTATCTACAGATTTGGGTTTGGTGTTTTGTTGTTTTTAAATGTAGAAGGGAAGAATTAAGATGCCTGCAGGTGCTGAAGTGTGCTGAAGTTATGGAGGGGCAAACCCGGGAAGCAAATGAGACTTGGTAGTCTACCTGATAGCAAGGTATTTTCTCTGAGAACAAAGCAGGGAGGGAAGGAAAAGGAGGAAAATATATTACATGTTAATTTAATTTATGCTAACAGTGGGCCACAAGTGCCAAATCTGCTTCTTGTTAAACATTCTGATGTTTTAAAAGAATTTTTTAATTAGCCGGAGGTATCTTCTTGTATGTATGAAAGGAATGGCAAATAATAGTACGTGAAATAAATCAGTCTGAAGTGAATTTGTTAAACTTTGTTGGTTTTTTTTTCCTCCTTACTTTTTGAAGGCAAATGTTGAAAGATAGTGGTGCCACGCATCAGCAGTTAGCTGAACTTAGGGCTGAGTTTGCTTAAACATCTCATGGGTATGGAAGCGGAACGATTCTTGTTAGGTAGTTTCTTTTTCTTGGTAATAGTAATCCTCTTGAAATGCAGAAGAAAACATAATTTATTTGTTAACTCATAAATGAAGATGTGCAAAGACGATAACACTGTTGAGATCAAATGGAAAAGGGAAGTACGCCGTAGTAGGATTGCCTTCCGTTGCACATATTACAGTTCAGTTCTGAGAGAAGATATGAGGGGCTCTGCAAACATTTTTGTGTTTGTGTCTGAAAGCACATCAGATTTTGCCAATGATCATCGCCTCAAATACAGTTGTTAAAGTATATGCAGATGGGTGTAATTTTCGGAAGAAAGGTGGCAAAGCAATGAACTTATTTATTTATTTTTAGGGAAGGTGTTGTTCTATTGGAGGAAAAAACGTTGTTTTGCTTATAAAAGAAATTGTTGGCTAGACACAAAAAAGGGATAAGTGTCTTAAGTGCCTGCTTTATAACCCCTGGAGGTTTGGACTTGCAGAGTTCAGCTGTTGAAGATGACTTGAGATACAAAATGAACAAGTCCAGAACAAAATAGATGTGAGTAATGTGTTTTAAGCTTCTTCACGTATGGGCCGCTCTATTGCCATCTGAAAAGAACCATTGCTTTTCCAGTTCTTCAATAGGGAATTAATTTTACTGGATTGTCTTTTCTTATTTCAGTGGCAACGGAAGTGCATTAGCACAATAAATACAGTATATCCTCTATCCAAAAATGTACAATGTATCTTTAAATACCATAAAAGCAGTGGAAGCTACACATCAGGGGGGCCAAATAGTTGAGGGTACCATATGGAAAGACAAGATTTGTAATGCAGATGATCTAATCTAATAGCCATGGTACACTTAGCTATAGAACAGTTTTTGAAGGGCAAAATAAAAGCCACACAGGAAAATGAAAGATGGGATGAAATGCAATGTAGTTTTAGCAAAACCAGCCTGCGACAGGTTAACTTCTTACCTTATGCTAGGATTTTCTAGACAGAGGAAATACACGAGTTCTAATATGTTTCATTGTCAGGAAAGTATTTGATATTGTACCATGTTAGGAAATTATGTAAAATGGAGAAAACTTGGATTAATGACATTGTCAGGTGACTTGGGGATGCACTGACAGATAATAGGTGGAAAGAGAATGTGCTAATGGAAAGGAGGCTGCAAACTGGATTTTTCAAAGACTATATTGGAAATTATTTCATTTTTTCCTTAGTGACACTAGTGAAAAAGTAGAACTGTGGTGATAAAATCTTACGATACAAAACTGGTGGACTGTATCGATATAGAGGAGGATTGGAATATCCATGTAGCAACAAGATGAATCAAAACTGAGTTAAATAGATGAGATTGCGATGCAAATAGCAGCTAATCACAATTTATTCTAGAAGAACTCATCACTTCAGTGGTGAATTGGTAGTTGGTGTAGTAGTCAGCAGCAGAATGATAACATACTGCTATGTGACGGGTCTGAGAAAATAAAAAGTAGATGGTGTCCTAGAATGTATTAGGAGAGGGAATTCCTGTATGTATAGAAAATATTAATGTCACTGTATATGGCATTAGTGAGAACTTATCTGGAGCCCGACTATCACCCACATTCAGATAAATGGATTCAGACAGATGGGTGGAACAGATGCAGAAAAGGACCACATGGATGTTAAAGAGGAATAGAGAGACTGTTTACGAAAAGACACAAAAGTGACAATTACACAGTTTTTATATAGGGGAGGAAAATAATTATGTGAGCTCAAGATTAGTGTAAACAAGCAAAACAAATGCGTATAAAGGGGATAATGAACACAGTTTGATGGAAATTACAGGAAGAGTTCTAACTATCAGGCCACCAATATTCTGGAGCAGTTTCAAATGAGAAAGAAATTTAAATTTCTTTTTAAATGGAGTTTGATAAATCCAGAAAAGAACATCAATGTTTGGTTCTGCGCAGTAGTGGGGAATTTGATTTGGGAATCCTGGGTATCCCCTCCCTTAATTCTGCATTCTTGTGTATCAGTAAGATGGATTCTGAGATTGGTATGTACATTTACAGTGGGCCCATTTTGAAAGTGCTGCTCGTTTTTGTCATCTTAATTTCCTTTTCCATTGGCAAAATTCTTTTCTTTGGGCCCCTTACTGGAAGCAGGGTAGTTTGGTTATATTTGCTATCAACTGCTTATCACCTGCACACTCTGAATTGTGTCGGCAGAAGAAAAGTGATGTTCTTTACCTCACTGACTTCAGCACTGGGAGGAGACAAACTGTAGGGTTCGGACACCATGGTTGAAGGTGTGCTCACACAGTGCTGCCTGACTTCTTGTCCCTGAATGGGCTGTTCACAGAAGTCTTCATGGAACGTTTTTTAGGAAGGTATTTAAATGAAAAGTCATCTAGGGCAAGACAACATTGCATTCTGAAATGTATGTATAATCAGCTCCCTTGCGATATTACTTGAGACCTTGTATCTCTTTTTATGCTTTTTAGACTGTATAGTTTTTACATACAGCACTTAGTGCAACACTGAAAAATAAACAGAAGAACCATAAAATTAAGGAACATTGCTTTTCAGCAAGGCTGCCATACTCTAGGCAGACGTTTTAGGTTTTTACTTGGTATTTTTGCTATTTGGGAAATCTCTGCAAAGCAGGGAGTTCGGCAATCATTGCTCAGCCATCCATTTTAATTTCATTTTTCAGTACACAACTGTCGCAGGTTATTCAAATAGAAAGAATTTGTTTTAAGGAGGTAACTTCCCATTCGGTGGTCAATAGAAAACTAAGTGATGGAATCAATCGAATCATCAGTGTATAGGTTAAGTGCTACCAGTGTCACTTTCACTAGTTGCTGAAGCAGAGTGAATGGATTATAAGGATTAAACTTCCTTCATCCCCCTAGAGGTGAACAAGTCATGTGAAAATGGAAGGCTCATTTGGCAGGAAACAGTATGAAAGACTTGGAAGACAAAAAAAGAAATATATATTATCTCTAAATGGTTTCTTGCACATTTTTTCTGTAATAGATGGTGAGCTACAGACAGAATCTCGGAGCTTACAGGGCAGAAATGTGACCGTAAAGTGATTCTGAGTATGGAGTGAAACATGCTTGGTTGTTATTTAACCTGGATTCCTGAAAAATATTTTTATCTTCCATCATAAGTCTGATTATTTAAAGAAAAATACTCCTATTCATGACAGATGCTTTCTCTTGTTCTTTTCTTGACCTTTTTGAATTGGAAGGAAGTCATGGACTTGCCCACTGGAATGGTGGGAACACAAGTGTTAGGACAACAGCAAAGGAAAATTTTCTGTCCTGATCTGCCCATGTCATCCTACAAGACTTTCTGCTGCACAAAAAGGCACTTCCACTAGTGTCACCAGTTTTTCATTCCCTTGTGCCATGTTACTCCTGTTGAAATACTGCTGTTTGGAACAGGAAAGTTAGGGAAGTAAGAATGGTTAACCTTCATGTGATAAGGTTAATAATTACATTTGCATGATTCAATAACAAAAGCAAACCAGCTAATATTTTAATATACAAAAATAAGGTGTTAGTGCTGTTATTAACAGTAGGACAAATCCATTCTTTTGCTGGTTTTATATAAAGTCTGGGAGGAATGTGTACACGTGTATACTCACACACTTATGTATCTATACACATACACCTGCTTTGCTGCATATGCTGGCTGATGAGTGAAAATAGCAGAGGATTGATGTATAATAAGTACTGGGAACTTACACACTGAACAGAATCAAAGTAGGCCAGAGCTTAGTTTGGTAGCAGTAGACTGGGAAAGGGATGGTTCCCTGCAGCCTCCAGCGGCATTGTTTGGGTTGTTTTTATTTTTATTGTTGTTTGTTTTTAATTATTATTTGTAGAAATGCTTTGGAGCCAGGTCATTGCTGCTGTAAATCTTCAGATTTTCATTGATGTCATTAGAGGGATAGTGATTTACACCCCCTGAACACATGGCCTTCTGGACGGGGACATAATTATGGTGTCTTTGGCCTGACATCGTTTAATTCCTTTTATTCCCAGAAAGAAAAAACAGTCAAAGGAGAGGTAATGATGAGCTCCTCAATAAGCTCCTCCCATAGGAAAAGGGAAAAAAAAAAAAGCTCAGTACTTCTAAAACGGTCATACAGTTGGTACAAAAGCTGTTGGGTGTTGTTACAGCAGCATCTATAGGAACTGAAATAGCAAGAGGAGAAATAGGAATTTTGGGATTCCCTTGATCTCTCTACAACTTGTAAAAATCCTGGGATGGAAGGAAATGCCATCTTTTGGAGCTACTTATTTTGTTTTCTGCAGTGCCTTCACATACAGAAACTTCTCTCAAAATTTAATCAAAGCAGAGTAACTAGTAAGTAGGATAAAACTATTGTTTCTACTTGTTTTGGGGTGGCAGTGGTCATTTCTGTTTCAAGTGTTATGATTACTACTATTCTTATTGCGGTGTTCAGGTAGATGACAGCTTGGTTTAAATTACAAATGCGAAATGAGTTTTGCTCTCCCACCATCAAGCACAAAGAAGCTTTGAGTTAGAGGTGCCAGACCTCACCTATTTGAGCAAGGCAATACCAGAAGTTCCCCAACATGATACTGACTTTTAATACTACTTTTCCTCTAAACATCCAGAACATCTAGCTGCCCTCTCAGCATCTAAAGGTAAAGATTAGGACATCCAGATCACCTGCTCAGGTGGCACCTAACTGTGAGAGGGCCTCAGTTGCTGCCCCTAGATTTCTCTGCCTGCCAAGGTCCCAGTGACCATAGCGCTGGTGAGCAGTGCATTTGCGCTGGGCTGTACCAGCACGACGCTCCCCCACCAGTGTTAGTGGGGGTCTGTCCTGCCAGGTCTCCAGAAGCAGGTCATCTGCAGTGGGGCCTCACCAAGTGAGACACACTGTGCGTCAGTGGTCTGCCACTTCAAGCGTGTGAGAACCTGAAGTTCAAATCCCATGCCATCCTCAGCAGATATATCTCCTAAGAGCTCATGCTTCATTTCCCCCCAGGACCTCTGAGGTATTTAGAGAAGATGAGTATGAGATGTGTGTGCACGTTGGAAGAACTGTTTGTGCAGGAGAAAGCCATGTTGCTAAAGCTGAGGGTTAGGGCAACCATCTGCAGTGATGGGTAACTTGGGATCCAAATCCTGTTGTAGTAGGGAGCAATGTACAATCCTGGGAATGACTTGGGTCTCTCAGGGTGTTTTTAAAATGCCACCTTTAATGGTTAAAACTTTAGGGGTAGAACTCTTCAGGAAGTCTGGAAGCTGGATATTTTAAAGAGTTACGGAGAATTTGAAGAAAAAAATACAGAAGCATAATTGGGTGTTAAAGATAGGAAATGGAGATTTTTTTTTTTTTTTTTTTTTTTTCCCTCTCAGTTTTTGTGCCTGGTCGTGTCCTAGTTGAACTCTCTGCCCTCGCATTTCCTCACGTGCAAACTAGGAGTGATGCATCATGCTTATTGGGCATTCTGTGAAGCATAATTCATGTTTGTGAAATACTGGGAGTGGCTAAGACAAAGTCTTCTAGAAGTACCAGGTTATGGCAGGGGCACCAGAACTGCTTGGCAAGTGGATCTTTGAAGAGACACTCATAGAATCATAGAACATCAGGTTGGAAGGGACTTCGAGGATCATCTAGTCCAGCCTGTCTTGGCCAAAGCACAGTCTAGACAAAGATGGCCCAGCACCCTGTCCAGCTGAATCTTAAAAGTGTCCACTGTTGGGGAAACTACCACTTCCCTGGAGAGGTTATTGCAAAAGCTGAATGTTCTTATTGTGAAAAATTTTTCTCTTGTGTCCAGTCAGAACTTCCCCAGGAGTAACTTGTACCCATTACCCCTCATCTTTTCCATGGGACCCCTTGTAAAAAGGGAGTTCCCATTTTCTTTGTACCCACCCTTTAAATACTGGAACATGGAGATAAGGCGTCCCCTAAGCCTTCTTTTCTCAAGGCTGAACAAACCCGGTTCTCTCAGCCTTTCCTCATATGGCAGGCTTCCCAGTCCTTTGATCATCTTGGTGGCCCTTCTCTGGACCCTCTCCAGCCTGTCTGCATCTCTTTTGTGTAGTGGGGAGCAAAACAGAATGCAGTATTCCAGGTGTGGCGGGACAAATGCTGAATAGAGTGGGATAATGACTTCTTTCTCTCTGCTGGTGATGCCCTTGTTGATGCAACCCAGCATCCTGTTGGCTTTCTTTTCTGCAGCAGCACACTGTTCACTCATATTGAGCTTGTTGTCCACCCAGGACCACATAGGTCCCTTTCCACGGAGCTGCTTTCCAGCCAGATAGATCCCAGTCTGTGCTGCATTCCTGGATTATGTTTTCCCAGGTGCAAGACCTTACACTTGTCCTTATTGAACTTCACAAGGTTCTTGTTAGCCCACTCCAGGGCTTCCAGCAGGGTGAGTCTCCCTTCCGAAGTGTACACTTCCCCGCTCAGTTTGGTGTCATCAGCAAACTTTGTCAGGGTACACTTGATCCCATCATCCAGATCACTTATGAAGATATTAAACAGCGTTGGGCCCAGTATCAACCCCTGGGGGACCCACTTGTGACAGGTTGCCAGTTTGAAAAGGAGCCATTTACCACCACCCTGTGGCTGTGGCCTGTTGGCCATTTCCCCACACACCCCACAGATCACTTGTCTAGACCATAGCGCGTCACTTTCTCTAGGAGGAGGCTAGGGGGAACCGTGTCAAAAGCCTTGGAGAAATCCAGGCAGGCAGTGTCTACCACTCACTCCACATCAACCAAGCAGGTTACTTGGTCCTAGAAGACGATCAGGTTTGTCAAGCATGATTTGCCCTTGGTGAATCCATGATGGCTTTTCCCAATCATGTGCTTCATTTGACTTGCCCCCAGGAGGATTTGTTCCACAACTTTCCCAGGGACTGAAGTAAGACTGATGGGCCTGTAATTTCCTGGATTCTCCTTTGAGCCCTTCTTGTAGATGGGGCTGACATTAGCTTTCTTCCAGTCTTCTGGGACGTCCCCCAGTCTCCACAACTTCTCAAAGATATGGAGAGCGGCCTCGCAACCGCGCCTTGAGGAAGAAGGATTTTTTTTAAAGGATATGATGGCAAAGCTAGTCCACTGGGATGTGGAAGAGGTGAAGTAGTTACGTAGAAGAGAGGAAATGTCGCATTATTCCTGTCCCACGGATTTGAACCAGTTTGTGCTAGGCAGAGTCTCTCAGGGACAATAGATGCATTGGAGGGGGGTACAGGGAGGGCTGTAGACAGAGTTTCACATTCAATGTACTCGACAAAAGGATGCAGTGAAAGGGCTGAGTGTATATAATACAGCGTGGTGGATGAACAATAGGTTATAGATGAGGAGACAAAGGTTTATTATCAAATGTAGTCCATCATCCGGGTCTGAAAGTGAATGCATCATGCAAGGTGACGCTGAGTGTTGACAGTGGTGTGAGGGACACGCATTCCTGAACTTTGCTCGTTTTATGTGGACGAGTATCTGTATCACTTATCAATGGTTATGAAACTAGGTAGCAGAGACATCAGGGATTAAACAAAGAGAACACGGTATTTTGCTTCTACAGGTGATATTTTCAGCTCAAAATCAATACATTTCAGTAGGCTGTAGGTTTGAAGAAGGTTAATCTGCCACGGCCCATATTATGTCTCTCCCTAAACACATCCTGCACTTGGATTTGCAGCATGTACAACTATTAACATTTTTTTGAAGAAGCACTTGATTTCCAGTGTTGCTGGTGATTAAAAAAAAACAAACACCAAAACTTTATATGTATCTCTACTCAAGCCTTTCCCTGGTTTGCATGAGGAGAGGATCCGGAGCTCCCCATTGTAATCCCTTCTGAGAACTCTAAACAGGAAATAGCTACAAAAAGGGGAAATTTGAGATTTCACAAGAAACTGCAGAGCTCACCTCTTAATCCATAGTAGGTAAAAGTGAAAAATCCCTATGTAAAAAGTACTAGAAGTTTGTAGTGCCATTTGCATTGTTTCCTATTCTTAAGAGGAACTGAATGGACCTTCTCATGAAGAGCAGGGTGCATCTGCGTGGCACGTTAAATTTACAGTCTGTAGACACAACTAGTTGATATGTCAACTGCTGTCTTGCTCTAGGTTCTGTTCAGCTTCCATTGCTACATTTGCCTGGGGTGATTTGTTGTTGAGAAATTTAGGACTTTAATCCCTGAAGCAGGACAGGTTGCTGACGCCCAAGGTTTATTTAAGAAACAAGGAGGAGTGGATAGCTGTTACACAGTGTGGTAACCTAAAATGTCTGGATGACTCAGTTTCAAACCTAAGACTCGTGTTTCAAAGCTGAGTTGTGTTTGCAGGTTCCTGTCCTCGTAGAAACTACAGCCAAAATTGCAGGATAAGAGACACGCAAATCAAAATTTGTACTTGCTTGACTATTTATTGTAGCACTTAACGGTACCAGTTCCATCCCTTTCTCTCAGCCTGCTGCTGTCTGGCTCACCTGCATCTATAAGCTCTGCAGAGCAGGGACGATCGGCTCTTCTGTGGTTGGTCAGTGCCTGGTTGAGTTGGGTGCCCCTTCCTTGTGAGTGCTGAGGCGCCCTGTGTTATGGAGTGAATTATGGGAGTGAATAAGGACTCCCACAGGAGTACTGGAAGGGCTGAGAGCCAGCTGGCTGCCGCTGTCAAGGCTTGAGTCTAAAACATAGATCCGCAAGGCCCTGCTTACTGGGAAGCGCAGCAGGAGTGAGGAGGGTTACGTAAATACCCGCTTCCAGAGTTGCCCAAATCCACCGCTTTAATGCATGCTTAAGATTTATGCGTGGGATGGGGCTGAGAATGTCTGCCCCAGCTCCTCCAGTCCCGCTGGCTTTCCCTCCCGTCATTGCAGCTGCTGGAAAACCAGTTGTTCTGTGTGCTGTGCTACAGCTTCAGCTGAGAGTGCCTCACCCAGCACTCGTCTGTCCCGTGCTGGTGAGGCACTTCGCTGGTGCAAGCCCTTGCAGGCAGAGGATGGAAAACTGTGTTCCTGGGTGGGTGCTAAATAGCGTGTGGGCTTGGAGGGGTACCACAACCTCTTCAAGAGAATGGACTAGGTGCCTAGGAAAAGGCTCAGGAATGGGAATTCCACACAAGATATTTTACCTCACCCCAGTTTTAGGATCCACTGCTGTTTGAGGTGTGGAGAGATTTATTGGCATGTTCCAACTGGTTCCTGTAGAGTTCTTCACTTAACAAGATGGACAGCGTAGATCCCATTCTTGGATATTCTACTTTTTGCCTTCAGTATGCACCGAGGCAGGGGTCTAATTTGGGGCAGTGGATTTAGGCAAAGGCATACTGCAACGCTCAGCACCGCAACAGCCAGGCCCTTGATCGAATCTGGCCTCACTGCAGTAAATGTGAGTAATGTAAGAGAGGCATGAGAGCAGAATGACTGTACAGGAGAGAGAGCTGCACTTTGACTTGACGAAAAACACATTTGTAAAGGGATTAAATTAGCACTGGATACAAGAATGCCATTTAATGAAACAAATGACTACACTTTTTCTCAGTGGGAGGGAAAAAAGTGACACATCAGAGAAAACCAGCAGTTCCCCATCCTCCTCTCAGGGTTGCTGCAGAGCAGGCGGCACTGCTGGCTGGGCTGGCCAGGCTGGGGTGAGGAGTGGATCCCAGCGCCTCGCTGTACGTACGGGGAGCGGCTGACTTCAGTTCTCGTCTGTGGGCTTGGAGTAAGAGGTGTCTTCCTTGGGTAGTGAGGGAGGATGTGTGTGTGAGACATGGGAATGTGGTCTCACTGAGACGCAGGATTGCTCCTGAAGTACTCGTGGCAGCAAAATCACAGAAGAACTTAATAACAAAAATAGTATGTCTCTTCTTATTGGATGCTCTTTTATCCCCTATTCATTGTATTTTATTTCCCTCTCTGCTATGTTTTTGACCTCTTTATCTCTCCTTTTGATGTCTTCCTCCCTGTAGTTCTACATCCTTATTTTGTGTTCTTTTTTATTTACAGTTGCTTTGTTACTCGGGCATGTCTTCGCTCCTTTAGCTTCCCTAAATACTTTCTCTTTTGTCTCTCGTCATCTGCCATACAGTTTGGCCACCTTCCATGCGATGGAGCAATGTAGCTGAGTTGTGGGCTGACTTAGGCTTGCGTCACCACCCTGAACCAGATTGCATCTGCAATCATCTGGAACTGGCTACATGCCTGAACTGATAGAAGATGCTGCTGAGACGTGGATCTCTGGGGCCTTGGCAAGGTATCCTCATACACATGTGTGTGCGTGTTGATGTGTGAGTACATTCAAAATGTCTGTCAGTTCCATCAGCTCAGCTGACTGGGTGCTCCTTTGTGGGAAACGGGAACAGACTCGCAAAACTCATGGGAAGACCAGGATTAACCCTGGAAAGGGGGACATGCCTGTTGCCCAGCAATGTGTGATGACTGTAAGTGAGAGATCCAGAACCCCTCACTTGACCTTTGTATAATTCTTTCCCTTCCAGTGAGTCCCTTTCCCTGCCTGTGACTCATCTTCTTCTAAATGTAGACTGTAAGCTTCTCAGAGGACTGCCTTTCTCTCTGAACAGAGTAGCATAAAAAATAGCAGTGCTGTTGAATAACCAGTATTATTTTTTAACACAAAAAACTTGAGGACTGCCTTGCTCTATGTGTGTTTCTCTGTCAAGGGATTTATCGGTTTCCTGAGAGAACAGCGGAGCAGGGTCTGTCCTGACCCATAACAAGGAGGTTGTTCAGGCAAGAGGTCTCAGGAGCAGCACAGCTGCAGTATAGTGGGCAGTAGACGTTATAATAAAAGATGGGTAGGCTCTGGCAAAGGCCAACGAATCTTTCATAGCATCCACCTACTTCCTTCCCTATTTCTGACCCATTTGTAATTGGCAGCATCCCCCTGGTAACTGCAGCGTGTCTTACGTGAACATCCAATAGGAGGTTGCCTGCTCCCTTCAGCAGGTTGCCCCACACCTGTCTCCTTTCCTCCAGCCTCTACATATGCTGTCCAGCTGCCCAGTCCACTTCTGTTCTCAACACTGGGTGACCCTGGTGATCATACTTTTACCTCCCATCCCTCACTTCAGCTCTTGTTTTGCCTTTGACTTGTAGCAGATCTCTTAAGAGAGCCAAACTGGTTCCTTTTCTCTTTTCAGATGCGTTTGCTGTCTCCTGTCTCTCTATTGCCTGGTCCTGTGGAAGACAAAAGAGTGAGAATCAGCAGTCTGTTGTTATCCTGCAAACAATTTGAGACCTGCTTTGACAGCCAATGGAAGAGTAGTAGACTGCAGGATTTCACCCTAGCAAATCACACTATTCTAAAAATAGTGGCCAGTAAGCAATGGATGGGCTCTTTTGGGGAAAAAAAAAAACCACAAAAGCAAACAAAAACAAAACAGGAAGAAAACTTGGTGAGAACTTATCTTTTGCAGTGTCACCTTTCACAACTGAGTGAGTGACTAACAAACAAAAGAAAAAAAGGTGAGGTAAACCACCGCGAGGATGGTTGCCTCCTGTTGTGGTGTAGAATGAAATCCAGTGACACGCTCCCGCCCATTAGATCTGGTACAACTGCTGTGTGATAAAGATTAATTTCTAAAAATCAACTGTAAACCTGTAGGTCAGACAATAAGACAGTGACTTGACAAATTTTTTCATTGCAAAGTGTATGATAGTTTCATGACTTTAATCTGCACCACTGCAGACAGTGTATTGTTGAATCCAATGAAGTGGAAATCCCACTATGACTTTAATTGTTTTTCACAAGTAGATTATGAACAGCAACCTTTTATTTCTACCAATTATGTATCTTTGAGTGAAAAGCTAGTGTGTGTGTATATATGTATTTAATAACAGTAAATGGAGCAAACATTTATTTTTATGAAACTAATAAACCAGATAAACCTATCAAAGCATGTTTTCATTTAATTTCTTTGGTCTCGTTTCCCTTAATATAAATCCAAGATCATTAAGTGCAATCTCATGTATCTCAGGACACACGGTTCATTGCATCAGGTGGTTGATGTCGTTACGGAAGTGTCTTTTTTCTAAGGAAGAGCTTTGAGGTTGTGATAGTCTTTGTAGCTGCGTCCACATGGCAGCATCGTTGAGACCTCGGGGTGCAACACTGAGGGTGCTACTTACCTGTTATATTTAGGGTAGCACCTCATACAAGATCTTTCCAAGCTCTGAAAAATGTAATCCCTGCATTGAGGAGCTCATATGCTGTGGACAAGCAGGCAAAGGTTAAGGAACATGGAATGGGACAAGGAGAGATAAGTTGTAGACAGCTTGTAAATCCATCCAGTTGACAGTAAGCGGTCTGCAGGAGCGGGATCTGTAAAAGGAAGCTGGATCTGAAGCATGGTGGGGTTTAGCAGATGACCTCCTGGAGGCTGCATCCAGCATCAACGTGGCATGTGGAAAGTAACGCAAAGGAGTGGATGGGGAGAACTGGCAAGTGGCTGCAGCCCAGCAGCAGCGCTTTAGCAGGGGCAAGGAGGGCATGGAAAGCTGCGGTTTCCAGAAAACTGGTGGCAAAGCTACATGTAGCTTTGTTCAACCTATGAACATGAGTGCCACCAGCTTGAGTGGCTATGGGAGCAGTTGGAGAGCCAGCAAGCGAGGGAGGGAAAGCACAACGTAACAAAAATCAGTGGAGAAGGAAGGTTGTGACTGTTTTGGGTTCAGCTGGGATTGTTGGTGGGTATCTGGGAAGGGCGGAGTAGGCTGTCCTAGGTGTCAGAGCAGCACGGAAATGAAGACTGAAGCAGAGTGGTGCTTTGGTAGAGCTTGGAGACCTTCAGCAGTAGTGGCTGGATTTGGCTATGACCTGTTTTCCGAGGCAAGGGAGAAAGGAAAGGCAACACATAAAACTACCCTCTATGCTACCTGTCATTAACAACTCGGGTGGATGTGGATCTCTGAAAAACCTCATCTAGAGAAGGTTTCTTGCTGCTTGTAATGAGGTCATGGTCAAATAAATCACATAAAAGGCTTGCTTTCTAGAAAAAGATTTTGACAGTGAGAGTTGCAAAAGTCCGCCTTTAAAAACAGCGGTCTCCTCCACCTCCACCGCTGCTGGACTTCTCTGGTGTTTTGGTTGACCCGCACATTGCACCAAGGCTGGGGTCCACAAGAAGGAGGGAGAAACCCTGGGCCTGGACGTGGGGTAGGGGTGGCATGGCCCTAGCAGCTGGCTGGAGGTGGGGCAGAAGGCAGTGGAGCTTTGTGCTCTTCTCTGTCTCCATCATTTCGGAGTGTTATGGCTGGAGAAACCCACAACAATTTATTGTTGTTTAGGCAATTATTCTCTCGCTCAATGACCCCTCCCCACCCGGGAAGGAGAATCAGGGAAAAAACAAGGAAACCCAAGGGCTGAAATATAAACAGATTTAATGGAATAAG
The DNA here is from genome assembly GCA_947846985.1 of Fratercula arctica. NCBI lineage: Eukaryota > Metazoa > Chordata > Aves > Charadriiformes > Alcidae > Fratercula > Fratercula arctica. Next base: position 48,795,687 of record CANTUZ010000005.1, on the reverse strand, counting down.
ACTAGATAATTAACATTAAGAAACACTTAGAAACCAACATTGATCCTGACACCAATATAAAATACGCAAGGATTATACTCGGGCAATTCTACCCGCAGGAAGCTGTGCACTCCCAGCAGCAGACAGCAAGCGCTGGGCACCGCGAGCGCTACGGCTTCAGGAAGAAGGGGTAGGACCCCCCTCAGAGGTGCAGCACCGGGGCAAGTTGTCAGGATCACAGCCAGCATAGACGAGGGAGAGAACTTTGCAGCAAATTTCCTAATTTCTGTTGAATGTGACGTTCGTGGTACGAAATAACCCTGTTGCCCAGTTTGGGTCAAGTGCCTGGGTCTTGCCTTCACACCTGGCTAATTCGAAAACACCGCCCTTGAAACCCACACGCCATAGCTGGCTATAAAGTAAGTACTTTCACATACTCAGACACTAGAGTCTTCTGAAAGTGCGATTTTCCCAAGCATTAGAAGAGAAGTTAGTCCTGTGTCACTCAAACCGGGTCACAGAGGTGCCTGTTACACCCGAGGTTCCCAGCCCATCGGCCGCCGGGCTGCGGGAGCGCCACCGCGTCCGACCGGCCGGTGTCGGGCGGTGGGGAGGAGCCAGCCCAGGGTGGCCACCCCCGGGGACATCTCAGGAGGCCGCCGCCGCCCCGTCGGGGCAGAGGGAGTCGGTCGGACGGGCGGGCGCCGCCGGCCCCGCGGTGCGTGTGCTGCACCGACGGCAGGGCTGCGGCGTTCCCCGGGACGGGCTGCCCCCGGTGCTCCCCACTCTGCCCGCGGGGCCACTGCTGCCACTGCTCTCGCTGCCCCGTCCCGTCCCCCCCGCCCTCTTTCCCCGCCGTGCCGATAGCAGCGCGGGGGCGGAGGGGGGGGGACCGAGGGCTGTATTCGGGTACGAGGCGGAGCCTGAGCATTTTATGAATGGGCTCATATGACGTCAGTGGGGGCGGGAAGAGAGGCCCCGTCTCCCACCAATCCTGCGAGAATCCTGGGCGGCGGGGCCAATCGGAGCGCGGCCGCCGGTTGACGGCCACCCCCGTCGACCAATGGTGGTGGGCGAGCTGTGCCGACCACGTGGGGCGCAGGCCGCAAGTAGTACGGGGGCGTGTGGCCGCTCGCTCCCTGCCCCCCTCCCTTCCGGCGTGGCGGGGCCGCGCGGCCCCGGGGCGGGCGGGGCCGGCCGTGTTGCCGGGTTACCGGGTGGTTGAGCGGCCCCTCAGCCAATGGCGGCGGGGCGGAGGCGGGCGCCGTGACGGCTGCGGGCCGCCGGTGGCCGGGAGGGCTCAGTTCGGCCGCCGCCGCCTCCGCAGCATGGTGGCTGCCGCCGCGCTGCCGGCCGCCGGCCTGCTCTACTGGGTGGGCGCGCTGGGCGCCCTCTCCGCCGCGGTGCTGGCCTCCTACCGCCTGCTGGCCGGCCTCCGCGTCTGGGTGCTGGGCAGCGGCGCCGCCGCCGTGGGGCCGGCGCTGGGCGCCTGGGCAGGTGAGTGCGCGTCCCGGCCGGCCGCACCGCCCCCGCCGCGGGTCTTCCACCCCCGGGGGGTGCGCGGCGGCGGGGGGGGAACGGGGTGCGCCTCTCACGGGGGAGAGCGGGGGAGCCGGGGGCGGCACCCCGCGGCCGGGCTGGCGGCAGCCGTGTCCCCGGGCGGACCGGCCGACTGAGGGGCCGGCGGGTGCCGGCGCTGGGCCGGGCGCGCCCCCGCGGCGGCGGGTTGGGGGCCGCCCGCGAAAGTTGCGTGGGCCGAGAGGGCGCCGGTCAGAGCCGTGTGTCGGGAGTTGGGCGCCGGGGGTGGGAGCGGCCGCTTTGAACTTGGGCTGGGGCCGCCCGGGGTCGGTGTCCCCCTGCCAGGCGGGGCGGCGGGGAGCGGTGCCGGCGCCCCCGGGGAGCGGTGCCGGCGCCGTCGGCCGCTGCGCTCCCGCCCCCTCCGTGCCGGCGCTGGCGGGCGGCCCCGCGCGCGCCGGCCTCGCACCTCATCGCTGACGTCACGCCAGCCCCGTCCCCGCCGCCCCCGGAGCAGCGGGCCCGTCCCTCCGCCGGGGGAGGGGGGGGGGAGGGGGGAGGGATGAGCCGCGGGGCTGCGGCTGCCGCGGTACCGAGCCGCCCCGAGCCCGGCGGCGGAGCGGTGCCGTCCCAGCCTGGCCGCCGACAGCCGCTCCGGGGCGCGGGGGCCGCAGGGCGAGGGGACGGGCTGGGATCGCTGGCAGAGCCGCTGTGTGGAAGTCGTGCCCCCTCGCCGCTGCCTCCCGCCCGCAGACCGGACCCTCTTCAGCCCCGGGCCGTGTGTGCCCGCGGCTCAGGGTCCTTCAGGAAGGGGTTGCAGCAGGAGGGGGCGTCCCTGGTGAAAGGGGTGGCGGTGGCCAGGAGGGATGGCCACAGGTCTTAAGTGGCGTCCCAGAAGCGCTGTGGAAGTACAGCGGAGGATATGGCCGGGGGATCGTCACTGCTACGTGATGCTAACTTTTCTCAGTTCTCCCATTCCTAGTCATAAAATCATAGAATTGCCTAGGTTGGAAGAGACTTTTCAGATCATCGAGTCCAACCATCAACCTAACTCTTGACAAAAAACAAAACCAGGCTGGGGAAAGACCGTTTCTTCTGCCTTAGTCTGACACAGTGGCTTTTAAGTAATGATGAGGAATTAGACAGGGCTTCTCTGCCAGTGCAGTGCACCAGGCCAAGAGAATTTTCAAATCCATTCCTGCCAAAGGCAGTGGGAAGGGAAAGTCCTGTGTGTGGTTGGGACTTGATAAGGTGGGCCATAAAAATAACTGCAAACTGTAAGAGCTGTGAGTTTGAGATGAGGCGATACTTTAAAAGGCTGCAGAAGGTACTTCCTTCCCTGGGGGGGAGCAGGAGGGCATTGGGACTCTGCAGCTGCTACTGGGTGACAGACCTGTAGGTACAGCAGCCCCACAACAAGTTGGTTGTGTTGCAGGGCCCATGAATATGGTTCCTCGTAACCTCTGCAAGAGCCAACGCAGAACTCGTGTGAAGACATGGTTGGGTAATTGAACGTCTGCTTGTGCGAGATGCCAGTAAACCAGCAATGCTGCTGGCAGCGTACATAATCCCAGAGCGTGGCATGTAACCTGCATGCGCAGGTTTGAAATACAGCAGCAGTGCTTTGGACAAGTTCTAGCGTTACGTACAAATGATTAAGGCCCATGTCTTCCTCCCAGTTAGGGAAATGGTATGCCTGTTAAAGATACGGTTGGCACAGGAGACCCAAAGCCTCTTTGACTTTCTAATGTTGGTTTTGAATATATTACTACATTATCAGTTACCTACTGACCTGAAGTGCATCACAGAAGTCTCGGTGGCCGCCTTAGCTTGTTCTGCATTGTTTCAAACATGGAAGTTTGCAGTACTTGAGCCAAATGCCAGCTGGAACCATGAACTGTAGACAACAGATCTTTCCTCAGTCACATCCTCGAACATCCCGTGAACAGAAAACTGTGATGCGAATGTCCTCTGCCACGGTTTTGTACAAGTGCAGGCAGCAGCAGGCCATTGTGTGTGGCCAGTGACTGCTCACAAAAATATTTCTTTCTCTCTGCCTTGATCTTCAAGGCATGGAGGAAGAGGAGTGTGGCAGTACAGCTGAACTCCCTGTGTTTATTACTCCCGCTCTGAAGCGGGAGCACTGCTGCAACGTCAAGGAGGATGGAGAAAGAGGATGTTGGTGCCTGCTAACTCGGACCTGAGCTGTCACTGTAGAAAGACATGTGGCCACCATCAGCTAGCTGTTGTACGTCCTCTGCGTGCTACTGATGCAGGCAAGATGCTGCTTTCCTGGTGTGGCTGCTGTAGTCTCCAGCTGGAATGAGGAGAGGTTTCCTCAGTCTGAATAAGCGCTCGGGTGGTTTGCCCTGAAGCGCATTGTGGCATCAGCGATAGGCTGGGGAGGCTCTCTGTTTTCTCTCCTCCTGGAAAGGAGGATGGAGGCACAGCTGCGGACATATTGGGTCACCTTGAGAATTAGTGAATTACCCAGTCATACTGTGGGAAGAAGTGCATTTCCTCTTCTCCTGGTCTTTTAAAAAACAATGGGTTTGATGCTAATTAGCTGCTGTGATTACTGTGACAATGCATTCTTCCTACTGCACAACTAGAAAGCAGCTTTACAAAACCCGGAAAGCCCTTACAAGCCCTTTTGTAAGGGCTCCTTTCTGCCCTTTAACTCTTCTGCACGTCTGAAATTGAGTTGCAAATTCAGTTGCAAATTCTTTCTTTGTTTTCTTAGTGGGTTTTTTTGGTTGCATATATGCAGTTGCTCTGTCTGCTCTGTCTAATTTGCTGGTATTTCGAAGGAGGGGGTGTGAGGAGGAAGAACTGTGTGAACCGATATTGTACTCTGAGAACATTAGGTTTGTACTAATTTAAATAGCAGCCATTTTGACAAAAAGTTACTTTTTCTACTGTCACGCTACGTGGGAAGGTCTGTATGCAGGTTTTCTGTTTTTTCTCTCCCCATAACTCACATCTGGCTCGGTTTTGGCTACTGTGTAGTGGTGGGGGTTGGATGGATGTTGTCTCAATGTGGAATTTCTGGGTGCATCTTGGGAGAGAATACAGTGAAAATTCCTAGGTCGACTGGTCTGTACCTTTAGTGTGCCTCGTAAATTGGTAACAGAAGAGAAGAATAACAGCTCCCTTGCTTGGAAAACAGTTTAGCTAAATAAACCCCAGACTCGACAGGAGCAGAGTGCCAAGGAGTCATTCTGAAATCGCCAAGAATGCTGCAAAGATGTGACTGTTTCCCTGCCTTCCTCTAGACAAGCGGATCTATTGGCAGCGCTGGTAGCTGTGATCCATAGTGGTATTTCCTTAGGTTGGATGAGAGTTGTCCCATTGATGGCGGTGGCAGGCAGCCACCTCGCTTCTCTGCCATTTGACAGTTGAGTGTATTCTGGAGTGCAGAGTGTCTGGAGCAGGGAACAGTCTGCTGCTGCATATCTCCTGCTTGGAGAGATGCTGTATGTCTTATTTTAGGAAGCCACCTCTTTTTCTGGAAAAGAAGAAATCGTTTTTCTGCCCCTTCCCTTCAGTAACTTGGTGAAATGAAGTCAAAATCCAATGGTAATTCAGACTGGGAGGTACCTCAGGAGGCCAACCTTCTGCTCAGAGCAGGGTCAGCTGTGAGATCAGACCAGTTTGCTGTATGCAAATAATCAATGTTGTATATTCAAAATACACTGGCATTACAAGTTGGAGAGATCTGATGCCCTAAAACTTCTGTCTTTGTCATGTTGGATACTTAAACTTTTCTTTCCTTTTTCATGGCTCAAAATTGCAAATATTTTAATGAGAATTTTTTTTTTTTTTCCCCCCAATTTGCTGTAACTGAAGCGATGTGTTAACTGGAAACAAAGTTTATTTTGACTGTGTAATTGGCCATATGACATTCAAAGAAAAGTCCTGTTTTCTGTCAAACCTCTCAGTGGTTTAGAAAAGCGTCCACTTCTTCCCCCAGTGCCTTTGATGCAAGCGCGGTTGAATAATCGCCCATTTAGAGATTACAAAATGTTTGATAGTGATGATGCTTTCTCATGTGGTGAATGCAGCTGTACAGTTGTATTGGGGCCAACAAATATTTGCGAAGATGAGCTTGCCTTAATTAAGCTTCTTGGAGTTTATTCACTAACATGCAAAAATAGCTGAATGTGGGCAATTTGCTCTAGATTTCTTAAAAAAGAATCTGTAAGAGGTCATTAATCAGGATGGTGCTCTCAACTGCCTCTAACTTTCTGTAATTTGGTTTTAGACAAAAAACCCTTATTCAGTCTTAAACCGTTCGTTTCTTCATCAGCAGCAAAGCTGGGTGAAAGCTCTCTGCCTGCTCTTGTTGGATTCTTTGGCTTGTGGGCGACATTTGGCTGTGCAAAGTCCAGCATCTAAAAATAGCGATTTGTGTATCAGGGCCACTAAGGGAGGCATGAAGAATACATATAACTGGGTACATGAGCAGTGGCGTAGATACTTATTTGTGTCTTTAGGGTCAGGTCTTTTAAAAACTAAGAATGTGTGGGGTGATTCCCAAACTCTTATTGACTGGGAAGTTGGGGTAATAACAAGCTCTAAATCAGCCCTTAACAATAATCTTATTAGATTAATAAGATGTGATGCTTTTATGAAGAGGAAGAAGTGACAAGCTGGTTTTTCTGTTTGTAAATAGTTTGAGTTGGATTCCATCTATAAGATTATGCTTCCTGTTGTCCCTGGAAACAGCATCTTATAAAACAGACCCTGATCTTTATGAAGTTCTTGGGACAACCTTGATGAAATAAGTCCGATGATAAATGACTTTAGTGACAATTTAAGAACTCCATACAGAGGACGTTCACTTTAGCGCTGACCAGGCGGTAACTTGTCAATAACTTTGAGTGGCTTTCATCAGCAATGTCATTTTTCAGGCTCCTTAGCATCAAGTGAAATAGTTGTTACTTGAAGGCTTTCTTGTTTTCTGCAAATAAATTTCAATCCCTGTTGCACAAATGAGTGCAATCTTGCTTTGCAGGTGTTTGGCAATGTGCAATGATAGCTGACAGACCACGTCACAAATCACTGCTGCAGATTAAAAGAGCCAACCTCATGCAATGTGTGGTGAGGGGATAGTTAGTGGGGAAACGAAGGGAGCTTCAACCTCTCCTAGCACCGCTCTCTCTGCGGGATGTGAGAGGAGAGAGGCTCCGCGCAACTTCCCCTTTTCCCTGCACCTGAGTGCTTGGCTACTGTGTGCGGAGCTTTGGGGAGAGCTCTCGGTTATCTCTCATTCTTTAGCAGGATCACTTATTCAAGGGTTTATCATCTTCAGCGCTTCAGATTTGTGGTGAGGGTTTTCTGGCCTTGTTCTCAATTCTGGGTGCTACGCAAACACTTCTACCCTTGTATGAAACAAAGCATGGCACCCGTCAACCCAAAAAGTAATGTTAGGAGCATGTGAAAATATGCCAGCTTGTTTGTAACTCTTGATCATGACAGCTTAAGTCAAACTCACAGCCTGTACTTGGAGCATGTATTGTTTTCATGTATGGCTGTTTGCAAAGTGCTTCTGAAGGTTACCACACTGAAGTGCGGCTCTGGGAACGGTCTGGTGCAAGTGTCCTAATCCGGTCTGACCTTCCCAGAAGTGCTGTGCTCCAGTGTGTGTGGCTCTTTCTTTTCCAATTTACCATGTAATGTTTCCCAGTATCCATGCTAAATTTTCTCTGGTAAAAAAAAATTAGCTGTCTTCCTTTACTCATCAGTCCTACTCATAGCTTTTAATTTGGGAGACTTCTGTCAGTGTCTCCCTCCAGCCTGCTCTTTCTCAGCCTAAGCAAGTGCTGCTCTTCCAGAGCAGCCCAGGAGAGGTGGGATCTCTGACCCTGTTGCTGTAGGCTCAGCACTCCCACTATGTGGTACTTCAGTGGGCTCTGACCCCTTTGAGACCTCGCAGCTCTTGGTGAGTCAGGGAGGGTCTCTAGTATTTTTTACGTAGCCCACTGCTACTAACATGTCCTAAAATCAGTTTTGCTTCCTGGACAATATAAAGGAGTGCAGGTTTGCAGATGACACCAAGTTGGGTGGGAGTGTTGATCTGCTCAAGGGCAGGAAGACTCTACAGAGGGATCTGGACAGGCTGGATCGATGGGCCGAGGCCAATGGTGTGAGGTTCAACAAGGCCAAGTGCCAGATCCTGCACTTGGGTCACAACAACCCTAGGCAACGCTACAGACCTGGGGAAGAGTGGCTGGAGAGCTGCCTGGGGGAAAAGGACCTGGGGGTGTTGGCCGACAGCCGGCTGAATACGAGCCAGCAGTGTGCCCGGGTGGCCAAGAAGGCCAGCAGCATCCTGGCCTGTATCAGGGACAGTGTGGCCAGCAGGACTAGGGCAGTGATCGTCCCCCTGTACTCAGCACTGGTGAGGCCCCACCTCGAGTACTGTGTCCAGTTTTGGGCCCCTCACCACAAGAAAGACACTGAGGTGCTGGAGCGAGTCCAGAGAAGGGCAATGAAGCCGGTGAGGGGTGTGGAGCACAAGTCTTATGAGGAGTGGCTGAGGGAGCTGGGGGTGTTTAGCCTGGAGAAAAGGGGGCTGAGGGGGGACCCTATCGCTCTGTACAAGTACCTGAAAGGAGGCTGTAGAGAGGTGGGGGTCTATCTCTTCTCCCAAGTGGCAGTTGATAGAACAAGAGGAAATGGCCTCAGATTGTGCCAGGGGAGGTTTAGACTGGATATTAGGAAAAATTTTTTACACTGAAAAGGTTCTTAAGCATTGGAACAGTCTGCCCAGGGAAGTGGTGGAGTCACCATCCCTGGAGGTATTTAAAAGAAGGGTAGACATAGTGCTTAGAGATATGGTTTAGTGATGGTTTTTGTCAGAGTTAGGTTGATGGTTGGACGAGATGATCTGAAAGGTCCCTTCTGACGTAGGCAATTCTATGATTCTGTGCTCTACTCTGTTTTCCACAGTTTTGCTGTCGTTCTGCTTCTTGATTGCTTCTTTTGGGTGTTCTCCTTTGCACGTGATGTTACTGACTGTTTAAAATGTCTGCTTACTGGGATTGCTCAACACATGTTGCATTAAGTGCTCCTTCTTGCGTGTTCTGGTCAGCAGAGGAGAGGGAGAGCGAATGCTTAGAGCCCAGAAATCCAGAGTCCCACCTCCAGTTCTGCTGCATCCCTGCTGATGGGCTTCAGCACTTCACTTCTGGCTTGTGTCAGCACCTCTTGAGACTAAATGTGTACGTGCGGGCACCACCAACCTCAGCATCAACCAGGCTCATGATCTCCAGCTCTAGAGTGCGATTCAGTGTGAACACTTCGGCTCTCCTGGTTTTTTTTTTTTTTTGAGAGATGCTTTTCATTTTTCAAGTGAAATTCTGGGTGGAAGCATTCAGCAACGCAGAGCTAATGTCGCTGGGGAACTTGAATCGGAATATGAACAGGCTTTGCCACGTTTAACTGCAGGAACAGACATGCATGTGAAAGAGAGTTATAAATGCTGTCGTATGGTCTCTCCACCTGCAAAAAAAACCCCAAACTAATGGTGAGTGGAGGACAGATGCTGTTTGCATGAAGGTGAAAGGAATACCCATCTATGATAAACAGCCTGAGAGGGAAATGCTTGAAAATTTATTAGCCAGGGGGATGAATAGTTGTGTTATTTTAAGCTAGCTCATTCTCTCTGCCTTCTGTCTATATAAAGTAGGAATACTTGGAATGGAAACTGGTTACTTAGAACTAGGGAATTTATGCAAGGAAGTAATCTAGAGTAGTATCTTGCTCTGCTTTCTTTATATTGCTTTTTTGGCCAGCGTACTTCTCTCCTCTTTGGGAAGGCTACCTGTGAAGCACCCAGCTGAAAGCAAGGAGAGGCCTTGTGTAGGAGTGAGGAGCCCAGAGGTGTCTCCAGCAAAGAAGTCCAACTGGAACTGCGCCGGGTGCTAGAGCCAGTTGGGGAAACACACTGCTGTGTAAGGAACACGTGATCTAGCAGGAGGTCCTGAGGGTGTCACGGCAGAGCTGAGAGTGGGGTTTGGGGAAAACTGCAGTGGTTTACCACCTGGGAATTATTTTTTGGTAGGTGGGTGAAACACACTGTTGTTGTTGATTTTAGTAATATTTTCATTCCTAATCCATGGGGTTGGGATGACCATCTCTGCTACAGAAGGGATGATAGTAAGAAAATATCTTTCCTAATTATTCTAACAGAAATGCCAAATGTGATTCTTTAGGCTTGTATATGAACACAAATGTGGGATAAACAGCGTAGCTAGTGGGTAAAGTGTCTCGTGTTGGGCTTGCATGGTATAATTGCTTGCCTAATTAGATTTAGAGTTGCTGCTTGTAACTTCAGACGAGTTCTGTTGCTCACTTATTGGTAGGCTTTAGGAAACCTAGGTTCCTCAAGTAAAGCAAAACATATTGCGGATTGAGTACGTTAATATCAGAAAATGCTAGAGTTACGGCTATTGAGCTTCCTTCCCTTGTAGTATATTTAATTGTACAAAAGGATTCTACCTTAAATCTGCTATTTTTTGACTCCTGATTATTTAACCTTAATGTAGTATTTTTTTCCAAATCTGTGCAACTTCCCAGATTCCTGGAGCTGAACTCTAGAGCAGTACACCATCGCCCACTGGGTGAGTCATTAGCAGAGCTGAAGTCCCGATCCACAATATAAGCTTCTTCAGCTAGCACTGGAAAGGAGCTATATGCAAAATTTCTTACTGAGCTTTTAATTTACTCCCCTGCCCTCAGCAGCAGATGGTGACACTTAAAGTCCTGGGGTTTGGTTGTAGATATTGAAAGAAACTCCTTGTGTAGCAGTTCTTAAAACTGGAGATGAGATGTCCAGAAGCTGAGCCTCAGGGGAAAACGGTGCCGGTCCCTTTATTTCTTGTACTTCTTTATGTCACCCTTCCTGCTTCTTTCTCTCCTGAGGGTTCTCTCTTGTGTTTCTCTCATGACTCAGTTGCTGTCCTGAAGAGGGTGAGAGACAGCTGTGTGGCTCAGTTTGAGGCATGGTCTGTGTATGTGCAGTGCTTACTGTCTAGTTGACTGTACAGGATTTGGTTTTCGTTACTTGTGTGTTTTTTTTTTTTTTCTGCCTCCTTCCTATTTTTTCCTGGTAAGTAATCGTGAGCCGTGGTGTCCTAGGAGGGTGTATTACATCAGTTGTGCCAGAATCCGAGGGACAGCTGCACTTCCCCTTCTTGAGGAGCTCTATACTTGGTGTACAAGGAAGAGCAGGGGTGAGGAACCCAGCTCTAGGGGTATTAATCGCAAAGATTTTCCAGAGGACTTTCAGGTATGTTAGAAGACTACCATTGAAGCAGAAAGGGAGAAAAGCTATAATGAAAGAAAGGGAATGCGAGGTGTGGGATAAGCTCAATGGGGCAAAGGTTTTTGTTGTTGAGGGGAAGAAACTGTTGTGCGGAGACTAAAGAGTCTGTTCTCCTTCCAAAGTCTCTAGTTCCTACTTTTAGATGCAGAGGTTTGTGGATGTGTGCAAGGGTATGTGTAGGTATGGAAAGCAGAAGGCAGAGAACTATCTACAGCGTGACTGCTGCTACCCAACCAGCCAACACTGACTTATGCTTGCATCGCTGCTGTTCTCCATACTAAGCTTCACCACTGGATCCTTGTTTCAACAAGTCCCAGTTTCACGTTCCTCATCTGTGTCCAGCCACTCTGTTCCTCCAAAACCCTTCCCTTGTATCTCTTCTGAAGCCTCTGGTTGATCCACTTCCTTCCTTAGGATTCTTATCCTGCCAGCAAAGGCATTTGATCTATAAACTCATTATTCACTAATAGTTTTCACAATTTTTTTTTTCTCAAAGAGGTATATATGCTCAGTATTCCTGGTGTCTGAGTCCCATCTGCCACAGCAGCTTTCCATCTCGAGTGCCGCTGAGTAGAGGTGATTCAACACAGCTCATGAGTCAGATCTCTAACAGGAGGGAGAAGGATAGGGCAGTAAAGGATCACAGCACTGATCGAAGAAGCTGCTACCCTGTCAGTAGTTGCACAAGGGATTAGAGTTAGGGTTTCTTGGTGTTTTTTCCTGCCCTCGGATGTCCTGCATGTCTAACCCAGTGTTTATCTGGCATGGCAGAAAGGGATACGTGCTCTGATCAACTTCCAGTTACCTGTCCTAATACAAACTCTTTACCTCAGTCTCTTTGCTCTGCTAGTCCCAGTTCTGTCTTCAGATCTATGTCAAAAATTCTGGTGCTCCACATCTTTGTATTGGTTCCTAGATTCTGATGTAAGATCCTCCATTTGCTGGACTGGTTCTTCACCTTTGCTATTTTTTGCCAATTCTAGTCAGGGTCTGGGTGTTTGCTGCAACCTGCAGGGCCTCGTTCATGTTCCTTTGCATGGGAATCAGTTCACGATGAATCTCGTGTGATCTCAGTTTATAAATGAGATATCATTGGTCACAAAACTGAGTGTGTGGTCTTGCATCATGGCTTTCTCATCTAATTGTTTGGTACAGGGAGAGAAGAAGGTAGATGGAGAACTCTTCTGCTTTTTTTCCTCCTGGTGCTGGTGTTTGCCTTACTCTGCAGTGATCTAATTAAGGAGTCTGCCCTGCAGAAAATTAGTCACTTCTGGCTATTTATGCTCCCTAGACTTCTTTGCTGTGGGTCAAATGAGTTCCAGTGCTGGTGCAACAGAAGGGAAACTCAGCAGTATCATGAAACTGTACGTTGAGGATACAGTTAAGCCCAGTGGTCAGCTTGAGTTGCTCCAAGACCAGCCTGCTGCCAAAAGAATTGCTCCTGCTCTCATCGCTGGCTGTGTACTCTCACTGCTTCCCTTATGTCGCCTCTAGTCGATGTGTGGTGGTGGTGTGAATGAGGTCTGCTCACTGGTGTGGCTGACAACTAACTCTGCAAGAAAGACCAGCTGCGAGGCTAGCTGGATCAGCTTGCTGACTTGCCTGAAAAGCAGTTGGTGAACAGATGCTGGGGAAGCAGGTAGGAATGGATGACTGGGTGACATCCTGCAGCTACGCTGGCGTAAACCGAGCCTAAAACTGCAGGAGGAGCCTGTTGTCACTTCTGTTGCTTGGCCCCATCTTGATGGGCTATTCCAAAGTCTTCTTTTGCTCGGTTCCATGTAGGTGAAGGTGGGTGGCATGTACGTAGTCCTCTTATGGGTATGTTGAGGGGCTTGTTTGAGTTGCAGAGCACATTTTTGGAGATCTAAAGACTAGGATAATGGTCTTGTGTTGATTTGCTAGTTATGGAATTAATGTTAAGAAAACTTTAAGCTACTCCTTACACAGTAGTTTTAATACTACATTCTTTCTGTGGGGACTTATCCTTAGGGACAGAGCAGTTGTATTGGGCTATATTTAAAACTTTAATTCTGGGAACTGAAATCTTGATGTTTTGCAGTGTTTGAAAATGTGAGGGGGGTGGGAAATCTGTTCATCCGGAAGTCATTTTTGACAAAACTTTCTTGGCTTACAAAGAAAGAGGTGGATTTTCAAGCTGCCAGCTCTGCAGAATTGTGGTAGGATCTCATCCCAGCTGGATTCCTCACTTCTATGCTGTCGCTGGTTGTGGTTAAAATCAAAGTGTAGAAGTTCTGATATGAAACATTGCCTTGCCAACATATGAAAAGAATGCATTTGTTCAGACAAATGCTAACGTGACGTACCAGTATAGACTAGCTTGTTTTAGTCACTGTTAGTAAGCTTTGGATTGAAACCGTGTCTCTTGTAAACTAACCCAGAATTGGTGTCTTTGCAGCTTTGTCTTCTTTTTTTTCCCCCCTCCCTCTCAAACTTACTTTCAGCACAAATTCTGTACGAGTAGAGGAAGTAGATCTGAGTAAGAATATATATATATATAAGTGCATATTGTTTTAAAATAGTCTTTTCTGTAAAAGTTGATTCATATTTTCATTTTTAAAGCCTTACTTACGTGAGGGAATTAGGAGCATGGTACGCAAGGGATGCTGATCATAACTTTTAATGCTCAGTCCTGTCCTGCATATATTCTTACTAGCCGTGGATTTTCTGCAGTCTGAAGTTTTGCCCTTGCTCTGAAATCTTGGAGCAGTAATGTGGGTGATTTTTTTTCCTTAAGGTCTCGGTAACTGATGCAAGCTACTTCCCCAATGGCCATTTTTAGTGTGAATGGTGTTCCTAAATTCAGTAGTGGATTAGTTTGCAGCTGAGGTGGGCTGCTCTGTCTTGAACAGTGACCTGACCAGACTGTGCTGTGTCCCACTTGGCCCGCATTCAGAGTGCTGATGTCTGTGTGTGTGTACTGTTGCTTTTGGGACAGCAGTATTTTGGCGAGGTGTCACTGTCTGTCTGATCGTGCTGTAGGAAAGATTTGTGAGACCTGAAGGAGAGCAGCAGAAAGCAGAACTGCTGGAACAGTTTCCTCTGGCAGTGGGGGAGCTTTGTGCTGTTTTGAGGGGGTCTCCTGAGAAAGATAATAAAGCTGTTTTGTCAGGCTAGTTCTGGCCAGTGGACCAGGTACCAAGATCAGTCTGTGGTGAGGTGGTAAGAGCAACCTCCTTTGCTCTTCCAACTGTCTGACTTCTAAAGGAGAGTTTTTGCTTGGACCAGAAAGAGAAGCCCAATAGCGGGTCCCCAGTCCCACTCAGAGAGGAGTGAGGGGAGCACTGCTGGGAACCTTTTCTGTTTGTTCCTCTAGTGGAAGCTGTAAAACTTTCTAAATCAAAAAGTCTTTGAGAAGTTGGGATAGGAGAGCTGCAAGGATGGTGTGTCAAAATGGGGGAGAGCAGCAAATGAAAAAGAAGGGATGGGGCAGGAAGCTGATAAAGTCAAACAGGGAACCAGAGGGGTGCAACCTATTGTGGGTGCTGCTTTCCAGAGCATCCAGGCAGTTGGTGGATGCTAGTCTCCCTTTGTAGCACTACATCTCTGGTCAAAGGGTGTTGCTGGAAATTCCTCTGAGCTTCCTTTTTTTTCTGAGCCGTGGCTGGTCAGCTTGCTTGGGACAAGTTGAAGAGTCCTGTCACCACTTACTTGAGTGGAAGACTTTCTAAACGGAACGTGCATTGGGGATATTGCAATGAAGACCTTGGAAGGAGGTTGTGGTGGAGCTTGATGGGGGGGGGGGGGGGGGGAGGGCGTGCTGCATTCTTGCATTCTTGGTGTAAGTATCCATAGAAGTCTCCAACCTCGCCAGGAAGGGTGTATGTGGTGAGGACATGGTGAATAGTGCTGTGTCTGTGCTCCCTGGTGCAGCCAGGGCTCAGTGGGACCTGAGATTGATGTGGAGTGAGAGCTGGCTATGTGACGGGCAGCATGTGGGGCTGTTGGCATCAAGTCAGGGGTGAAGGCTCTGCTGGAGCCTCAGTGAGAGGCAACTGGGGAGACTCATGAGGCAGGGTGGGGAGGTGCAGGAGACACTCTCAGTTGTGTCGCTGCTGCTGCAGCTGAGCATGGTGTGGGCTGGGCTGTGAAGAAATTGCTAGTAGCCCTCAGCTGGTCCTGCTGGAAGCCAGGCTCTCTGGAAGTGCCAGCTGCTGGCCTGGAGCGGGGCTCCAGTGCCTCGGTAATGGTGCAATTTTAGTGCCAGAGTGCTGATCACATTGTCTGCCGTGACATGGACGTACTGGGACGAATGTCTAAGGGCAAAGGGTGCCCCTTGCACCTGTTGGCTGAACCCTGGGCCTCGTGTGGGACTTTCACGCTGAACTCCTGCTTCCTGCTGGCCGCCCCTTTCCCGGCTGAGCGGCACCGACGGGCGCTCCTCCTTCCCGGCCGCCGCCGCGGGACGGCGCGGTGCCCCACGGGCTGGGGCAGGGGCATCACGCGTGGGCGCGGGGAAATGGCCGCACGGCGGGGCCGGGGGTTCGCTCCGTCCGTCCGTCCGTCCGTCCCGCCGCGGCGCCGCAGCGCCCCCTGCCGGCCCCACCCGGCGGCCACGGCGGGCAGGGGAGGGCGCCGGGTGTTCGGCTCGGTCGGTCGGAGCCGGTGCCGCCGCCTCGCTCGGCTGGAGCCGGCCTCGCTCCCCTTTGGCTCCGGTGGGCGGCGGGGGAAGCCCGCCCCGCTCCCGGGGGACCCGCTCCCCGCGGGTGAAGAGGCCGCTCCCGCCCCCGCGAAGGGTTAACGCCGCCTCACCTCAGCCGCCCCGGCCGCGCCGGGGGAGCGGGGGGGGGAGGAGGAGGAGGAGGAGGGAGTGCCGTCACTGCGGCGGCTCCCGCGCCCGTTACCTAACCGGTGACATAACGCGCTCCCTCCGTTCCGCTTACGAAACGCCCGGGGCCAGCGCTGGAGCACGGTCGCAGACCCCGCGGAGAGGTGGCGGGGTCCTTTTGAGCCCGGACACGGTGCGACCGCCGCCCCCCGCCCCCCCCCCCGCCGCCTTCTCCCCGGATTCCCGTTATTCCCGGGGTGCGGAATGCCCCCCGCCCCCGCGGGGCTGCGGGATGCCCGGCCCGTGGGGCGGGCGGCGGCGTTGTTCTCTTCCCGAAGTTTCATTAACAGTTTGCGGGGAGCCGCGTGGGTTGTGAATGGAGGGCGCCCGGCGCTATGAATGGGAAGGGGCGCCATTCATCCATCCGCGGGGCTCTGCAGCCCTGGGACTCCTCAGCCCAGTCCGTGCCTGGATGTGACCGGGCCGGTTTGGGGGGGGGGGGGGGGGGGGGAGAGGTTGAGGGGGGGTCCGCAGCCGCCTCGTGTGACAGGGACACTGGCTGGTCCACGTGCCGCGGGGGGGGGGGGGAAGAGAGGGGGGTCCGGGGGCCGGCGAACGCAGCCTGCGCCAGCCCATGCGGTGCCCAGGGGCGCTTCCTCTGCCTCCCTGCTCTGCCAGGGAGAAGAAAGTGCATCGAATCAATTGCAGCTGAAACATTTAAGGAGGCTTGATGGGAGCCTCGTTTCCATAGGAAAAGCCAGGGAGTTTTCCACCGGGGAAAATACTGCAAGTTTTCAAGGGCTCGCAGTGAAATCCAGAAGGCATCAGTGGCTGCTTCTTTATTTAGAAATGGGAAGGGAAAGGCAGTGTTGCCTGAGCTTTTCCTTCAATCTTTAACGCAAACACCCATTGCAAAACAGTGGCGATACAAATAAAACAGCCAAGGATTTCTAAATCGCTTTAACATAAGAGTCCCCCTAATGCTTGATGGGAATTTATTGAGGGCATTTCTCATGGGACAACTGTAACCTTCCAAATTGATTAACTTGAGTGTGTTAACATCATCCATCTCCCCTCCTCGCAGCACCCCCCCCCCGATGCATAGAAATACTCAATTAAAGCAAATGTAATTAAGAACGTGGGATGGAAGGGACCTCTGTGGAACAATAATTACCAAATATCCTCATTTTAGCTAAAGCTATACATATTTTTAGGGCCAAAAAATACAGAATACTATTCAGATTTGATCTCTTTCTAGCACTGCATCGTTGTCTTTCAGCTCTAAGCGACCCCCTTTTTATGAATGGTAGGTTTTGCTCAATTGAAGAGACTGGTCTGTTCTCTGTTCCTTCTTAAAGTCTGTGGGCTAGAGGGTGCTGCTGAGCACTTGAGTAATCTTCCTGACAATGCGGAGAAGAAAGACTTTTCCGAAAGGTGTGGTTTGAGCTTGTTTGAGCGTCTGTTCGGGAGCTGCAGTGCACAAAAGCAACATAATCAGATGACTTCTAATTTAAACAAAGTCGCGCTTGTGTATTAGTTTCTAGTACATAGGCTAGAATGTAAAATGCAGACTGGTATTGCAGAGTACCTCAGGGTTGTTGTAGGCAGGGTATCTTTTGAAGATAAGTTTGACAGCTTTTCAGCAACTTTAGACTTTGTCTTTTTTTTTTTTTTTGTATGAACCATCTATTTGAATAGATTGCTCCTCATCATAATTAGGTAACTTCCAAAGACTCTAGAAACTTAAATTCTTCTTGTGCCAATTCTCTACCTTTTTAAGAGTTGCCTTTATAACATCTCAGTAGCTGAATAAAGAATTGGCAGCTACAGCAGCTTTGCATCTTTTTAATAGCACATTATCTACTAAATATATTCCTAAAGCCATCTTTGTCTCTGACAACGCAGGAGAAGCTATTTCCACTACGACTGAGAGGGCTCCGCTTTTAACAGAAATAATGGTCTTGTTTAGAGTGAGAGGTTATAGAAGGTTTAGAGCCGTTCCTAGCATAGTGTAAACACGCTCACCAGCTTTTGGTGGATCTTGGAGTGCACGCAATCATGCTTGAACCTGTGAGAGGGGACACCCTGAGGGGTGTTTTCTTCTCTCCCCAGAAGTGCTACTTTAGGCAGTGTTGGTTCAAGCAAGATTGCACAGATACTTCATTTCAAATTAGCGAGGGGGAAGGGAGGAAGAGTCATATTTGATGTTGTTTTGTGTCCTGGGTAGCAACAGGCAGCTTAAACAGTCTAGTCCACCTGTTTTTTTTTTGTACTTGGGAAGTGAAGATTTAGCTGACCTAGAATTTTGGGTCTTTCTGTTTGGTGGGAATAGAAGCATAACCTTTTATTAGAAGATACAATAGTATCAAGATACAATATAAAAAAGAAGATACTGCTTCTCACATAACGTATGCTACTTTAAGAAGCCATCTAGACTAATTAGTGTTCTGAACTCTTCAATTTTATTACCTAACTTAAGTGCTGGGGACTTTCATCCGTAGTGGTCACATTAGTTTCAGACCACTTTCATCCTAGACAAGCTGCACACAGATGTAATAAGGATATGATGGAGGACTGACCTGCTCACTTACAGTTGTGAATGTCCTGCAGTCCCATAGTTCTGCAGCCTCATGTGAGGAGTGGTGGGCTGGGTGAATGGGAGGCTCTTGTGACACGGGTTAATGTTTCTCACCTTTGTCTAGCACGACACATCTTACGTTGCTGCTCTGCTCTTTCTTTGTCTCAGTAAAACCACCAGGAGCTGGCTATGGGAACTGGCCCGGTCTCCTGGCTTGTCATCGCTCCTGTCGCGCAGGACCAAAGCAGACATACGTTTGCACTCTTGCTTCCTGCTGCATGTATGTTAAAGGACTTGCTTTCCACAGTTATCATCCTCTTGTCACCTTCAGAAGGCCTTGTAAAATTCCCTGTGTGATGCTCCCCACACTGCTGTTTCGGGGCTTCAGGTATGGCAGTCTCTGTGCTTCAACTTCCCGACTTTGGAGCAGGTTACGTGGTTTGGGCATGAGTCTCGTTGCCACTTCAGCTGTTCTGCAGAATCCTTATTTTCATACATCTGTGTCCCTAGAGGAAGTGCTAACTTCTCTGTGTACAGCTTGTTTTAATGTTGCTTCTAGCCAAAATGAATAAAATATCATTGGGTGTGTTCCTGCCTCAATTTCTGTTCTACTTCTGAGCAGTCAGGATCTGTAAGAGAGTTTAATTCCCTGTCCTGTATAACGCTTCTGAATGAAATCTCTCCAAGTCTTGCTGCTTTGCAGCTGGATTCCTTTTTCCCCAGATAGGCTGCAGATGTTACAAATTCTACCTACATCGGCTTCCCCATGCTTGTGTTGAAGGGGGAGGAAGTAAATACATTGTATGGGTGGTGGGGAGGCAGAACTGGACTGCTCCAAACAAGAAGTAAAGAGTTGTCAAGCTTTTCTATTTGTTTTTTCTTGTGTGGTACGTGATGTGATGAGAACTCATAAACAGGGGAAGATCTTGGAAATATCCTAAAGGAAAGCAAATGCTTTTGCTGTGCTCAGGTCCTTCTTTACACCTGCTCTCTCCTGATCTGTTATGCACTGTAGGAGCTGAGGTGTGAGACTTGAAACAAATGTTAATGCTGCTAATGCTAACTGCAGGCTTTGCGAACTGGCCTGTCAAGTAAGATGCAAATTGACTCATGTTCAAATTGGGTTTTGTTTTATGTCTGCTTAAAAAAAAAAATAGTAATCTAAGCTTGGAACATAATCAGGATGTTAATGTAAATAGATCATGAGAGCAAAGGTTTGGAAATACAAAACCCAAGCTGAATGTGAGTTGTTATACATCTGTGATATACGCCGGGGAATTCCTCCTGAGCCCTAAATGTTGGCCGTAACTGATAAATGGACGATCTGAAATAGTACGTAAGAGCTGCTATATATACCCTGCATGTGTTAAGCGGAGTCGAACTCTGCATGGCAGCAGAGTGGGCTCATGGATTTATTAATATATTGTGTCCATGACCACACATTCAAAACAGTAACTGTATTTATTTATTTTTTTCTAAATGGCCCTTGCATGTTTTCCTCTCCCATAGCCCCCTGGAGATCAGAAGTCAAACAAAAGTAGTTTCTTTGGTAGTTCTAACTTCAGGAATACCTCTGTTATTTTTGGGGAGGAGGCAGGTGGAATTTGAACTTATAAGGGGTCAGTGGAAAACTGAACAGTAAGTTTGAATCTGTTACATGGAGGTCCACATGGCTATTGCAAAACCTAAAGGGTCCACAGATCCAAAGGGCTGAAAAAGCTCTATTCTGTTTTAAAAAGGGTTTTAAAAATGCCCTAGCATCTCTGGAACTCTTCTCGTTTTTAGAGTTTTTAGCTGTTGAAACAGTCACATAGCAGAAATGTGTCTTAACAGTTGTCAGTTATACACAAGAACTTTTAAAAAGATCTCCAAGAATGGAAATAGCTTTGGGAAGGATTAGATGTTGTATTAGCTCTGTGGGTTTTTCAGTCTTCACAGAAAACCCGTCTGCTTCATATTTCAACAGAAAATCAAGAAGTCAGAAAATCCCTGTACAGTGTTGTGTAACTTTCTTGTTGTATACAGTGCAGGGCAGGTGTATTTGCTGATGGGTGTATGTATGCACTTTTTTTCTCTTCTTGTGTAAAATATCTACTCTTTCTTGGAAGATACAACTTTAAAAAGGGTGACATCTGTGGGTAATGTGCTGGTGCAGAGAATGGGAAGGTGGCAATGCAGGGTTATTGGATATCTTGTAACATGTTTTAATATGGCTTGGGCTTTTAAAGGAAAGGTTCTGGGAGAGCCCTTGCAGCTATTGCATCACTTGCCAAAAATAGCATCTTTACTGCATAAGGCAGCCTGTCTGCAGTGTGGATAGGCTAGAGAAATTACTGCTTCTTGTGAATGATGTTCAGTCATTTTTGCTTCTCTGTTAAGCAGGTTTTTAGTCTAAATTTTGAGGCAGATTGAAGTAAAAGGTTTTATTTTCTGTCTCTGGGGGTGGGGTGGGGTGAGTTTGAAAACAGCAGTGTCCAGTTCTGTCTGCAGCATGATTCTAAAAATACATTTTTAAGCTTACTGAAATTGCAATTTAAAGACACTGATAAATATATTCTTACATTGTAATTGCCTGGGGAAGGGAAGAAAAAAAATTTGCTTTGTGCAGCATGAGGTAGTCTGCTGTTCTCATCAATCACTTAAAATTTAGGAGTGTTTTTTTTTAAATTGCAATTAGATGCTGCAAGCAAAGTATAATTCTAATCTAAATTCTTATTAAAAACAAACCACCACAGAACCCAAATCCCCTCCCTTGAAAACAGAAGATATGTTCAACAGAGGGTTTTTTTTCCCCCCTTCTCTTGTTCTGAAATCTTAGTCAAGATGTACCAGCAAGGGAGTGTGTTTGTATTCCAGTGGTGTTGCTGAACCAGACAGGTCTGCAGCACAGCATTTTATTTTTAGACTCTAGGTTGCCATTTTTATCCTGTAAAAAATATTCATCAGCGTCTGGGTGACAGGCCATCAGTTTTTATAAATGTGTCAGACCACGTTTTCCACCTCTCTTTCTCTCCTTCTCCTTTTATGTCCTGCTGTATACATTTCTTTTTTGGGGGAAAGGGAGAGGGGGAAGTGAGGGTGCAGATTTTAATTCATGCATTAGATTTTTTTTTTTTCAATTCACAGATCTTTAGCGTCACAGGGTTCATTCATCTTCTGTGCTCTGTTGCTTACGCAGCTTTGCTTATTGTCTGCAATGGGTGAACTGTTGTGGTGCCCGGAGCCGAAGGCACGGGAAGGGGCCACATGGGTCTGCTGCTGGGCTCATTGCCTCAGCTGCCCTCTCTCTGCTGGCCCCCAAAATGCCCTGATGTGGCAGTGCTAGTAAGAAATAGTTTAATGTATGGTTTCGGGGTATGCATCAGGTATAAAATTACTTCCCGGAGAAGCTATTGAAGATCTCTTTTCCAATAAATTTATATAGGTCAGCTGACTTCTAAAAATAGAAGTGGGGAGATCCCTTCTGGCCTGGGATGTTGGGAAGTGGCTAGTGCATGGCAGCAGGGGCTCCAAGCAGTTTTAGGGTGGTGAGGCAGTAACTCTCACTAAGCATGAATCTATAGCACAGATCTCTCTTCATGGCAGGAGTGCCACATGTTACAGTTGCTTTCTAGGGTGCTGGACTTCTCTACCTCCATAGTGCAGCTGCCCTGTGTATGTGTGGAAAGCCTGAGGCTTTAATAAAGAGTTGCTCTTTGAGTCTTTGGAGAGCCATCTAGGTTGGCAGGGGACTCGACATAGATGGCTGTCACCAGAGCAATTGGTGCTGCTGCCGGCCCCTTCCTTCTTCTCCTGAACCCAAACATGGGGATCTTGCTGTAGCAGTGATAGGAGCTTGCTTTTGAGTGACTCTTAGCTGCTTTTGCTGGTGTTGAGGAAGAGTTGTTGCTTGTGAGAGGTGGCCACCAGGAGCAGCTTGCTGCCGGAGCTGCATTAGCTCACGGCCTGAGGGGGACCTGCCTAGGAGGGAGATGGGTCCCATAATGGTCTGGCTGTGTACTTAGGTTTTACCCAAATGGTGGCAGAAGTAGCATCTCAAATGCTAAAAGAGAACTGAGAGAAACAAGTGAAAATGGTGCAAATACTCAGTAGCTGAAGGTCTGAGTCAACTCTGTCCTGATTAGTTTTGATTTATTTAGAATTTCAAAAACTTTTGAAGTCTTGGGAGTGCTACTGCCTAAGATGGCTTGTTGGGACAGGGTCACACTTAAGTGTTATGATAAGTAATAGGCGTTCACAAATGTAAGAGCAATAAAATGATTAGGATGGTTGGTTACTGATACTTCTTGGGTTAGAAGTGGAGATTCAGTGCGCTTACACTGTATATACACACATGTTAAGCCTTCTTTAAGGGGGGGAAAAATGGATTGGATTTTGATCTTATTTGGAGAGGCACTGTAGATTGAGACCTTCCTAACAAGGGTCCTCAGGTACAATAGTGCACTTTTTGTGTATGGGAATATAATATACTGAGCATGTGGTGTGACTTAACTAGTAACATCCTGAAGTGTGTATAATTAAAAAGTAGTTTATCAAAGATACACTTTAGCAGTCGTATTTTTGCAGTAGGCGATGATGTAACACTGCACCTTTCTCCGAGTTAAAACTTGTTTTTCCTTCTACCCAGATAGGTAGCTGTCCTGATTTATAATATTCCTTCCTAGAAATGGAACGTTTTCATTCTTGCATATTGGGGTGTTTAAACCCTAGGAAAGTGGCCTTATGCAAAAAAGTACAGTGGTAGGTGATATTCCAGAAGAAATTAAGCAACTGTGTTTTGACTACGACGAGTTTGAAACTGCATTGTAAATAAGAGGTTAAGGATGGAGGCTGGACCTGAAATGGTTTACTGTCATGAAGGTTACTGGTATCCAGGTTGGATAAGTGTTGCAGGAGAAAGCAGGTAAGGCAGAAGTGTACTGTATGAAGTGAGCACAGGCCTGGCCTGGCTGGTCTGAGCCAGAGGGAAAAGGCTTGTCCGCATGGGAGGCTGCTCCTGTGCAGCCTCATGGGTGCCTTCAGCAGGAAGGTGCAACGATGGCCAAGTTCATCTGTGCAGACCGAGGTTAGCTATTAAGCCTTGTTCTGTCCAAAAATATGCTGAGGAGTGCAGTGTGGGTGTGTGGTTCCAAAACAGCCAGCCTGCGCCTAGCTGGGGCATTGGTACCAGTTTGGCAGCAGGTAGGGTGAACCCAGCCTGGCTCATGTTCCTCAGCTCTCCAGGAGGCTGAAAGGCTCCATATGGAGGTACCCAGTGATTCTGTGGGAGATGACTTGGGTGTGGATGGGCTCATGAGCTGAAAGCCGGCAGGTTGCATTATGTGAGAATACACCTGTGAGAATGTCTGCAGCTCCCTTTCTTCAGAGACCATCTACCTGTTTTTCCCAGAGAATGTTTTATCTTGGTCAGTGGTCCTTGTTGCAGACTTAGATGCTGCAAATGTTTATTATCTTTGGCACAAGGCAGGGTGCTGATGAAGGTGGTAAAGAAATGTCTGAGTAGTTCTGCAGCTTGGGGTTCATTGGAGTTGGAAGTTAAGAAGAAAAATCAGTTTCTACAGTCACTTTTCTTAGTCTTTCTGTGCTTCTCAGTTTGTCTGTTTTTGGTGGTTGTTGGCACACTGAAGTTTTACTTCAAGATTAAGATTTTAATTCTGGAGGTAGGGAAGTAGCATGATTTTTCTATTAGATGGAACATATTTAGATCATTTTGGTATTTTAAATGTACTTATTTTTTCTAATTCATTTGCTGTCTGCAACCCTGTAGTCCAAAGAGATTCTGATAGAGACTCTCATTAAAAGGTTGTCTGAATGTCTAATCTTATAAATTTTGTTATATCCGTTAGATCTACGTGTTTAATAAATATATAAAATAACTTGAAAATCCACAGCTTCAATTTAAAGGACAGAGAGAAAGTTAAGCGAAGTGATCAGTGTCATTGCTTACCATGATCAGAAGATGGTGGAAAAAGCACCAAATCCCAAACTAGCAGAGCAGTTTCAAAAAGAAGAGAAGATGATGACACTGTCTCTGCAGGATATTGTTCAGCTGTGTAGCTTCCTGTTATATTCTGATTAGATGCTAAAGGTTTACGTGGATTAAAAAAAAAAAATACTGTAAAAGATCTTGATAGCTTTTTCTCCTGTGAATTAGTCCAAAATCACCAGCTGTAGTCCAACAAATCACAGAGCTGCAAGCTGGAGGCAGGAAGAGTTTCCTGGAGAGGTATCACGGTGTGCCAGAGACCAAGTCTTGGGTTAGCTGGATCTTTGTTCTGAGCTGGAATGTCTATTCTTGTGATAAAACTGTTACACTATGAGAGAGCTTGTCTACACTATGTTGGGGTTTTTTCTCCCCTTGCTTCCAATATAGTTAGTTGGATAGGTGCAAATGGAGGGAACAGGTGAATGATGACAGGATGCTTTTATTCAATTATGTGGGTTTTTTTTCTAATGACCTGATACATCGTGATGTGCCATGCACTATGATTGAAATGTACCCAAATCTTCATTTGAAGGCTTCTTCAGGACTTTGTTTTCTAGAATTCTAAATAGTTCAGGTCCCAGTCATGAAGCTCTGGAAAGTCAACCGATGTTTCAAAGGTGTAGAGAAAAGGTTGTGTTTAGCACTGCATTCTGGGGTCTCTTGGCATGTACAGCAAAAAAATATGGACTTTCATGCCCATGGTCCAATCTTACAAAGCCGTTAGAAGCTGTTGTTGCTTCTTTTCATGCCCCAAACTTTTTTTGAGACTTGTGTCCTCACTTTGAATATGGAGGTGCTTGAGTAAGATGATTTGAGTTATTGCCAGCACAATAGGGAGTTCCAGAAGGAATCCCTTCTTGGTTCAGATCCTCTTCATGAAACCAGAGTCTCTGTTCTGTTAGCACCACTGTGCATTTGTCTCTTGTATCTCTAGCTGCAGCTCGCCTTGCTTTCATGAAGAGATGAGCAGAGACACTCTGGAAGTCAAATTCTGTGTTGAGATGGGGAGGGGGGAAAAAAGGAGAGTTTCTCTGATGCCCTCTGACAATCTGAGGAAGCCTAGAAGCATGTGATTAATAGAATGTATCAAAACCAGTCAACAAATTACAGTCAGACTTATTTTGTTTCTCATTTTCCTTCTGATCCATTAAATGGATAGTAATGAACAAATTTCTTGTTGCAAGGTTGTAGTTCTGTTTCCAGAGTTACTTCTGTCTTGCCCTGCACTATTGTCTTGCATCTCAGGGCTCCTCCAGCAGGTCAGTTTTCTTACCCTCACTGTGCTCTTCAGAGTCAGGAGCATTTTTTTTTTTTTTTTCCCTTTGAGAGATACTAATTTCCAGTCTTGATTGTGACCAACTTTATTTTCTTCCCAATATTAACCTGAGCTTTTCATTTTCTGGTGGTCACACTACATGAGCTTATGAAGAGCAAGCAAAACTTTTCTAAAGTCATCTCCTAAACCAGGTAATTCTTAATCATCTTCACAGCCCTTTTTTTTTTTTGCAGCTGTTCCTGTTTAAAGTACTTAATGTATTATTGCTTTCTATTACTATGGGGAAGCACCTCAGTGGATGCAATCAGATTATATAAGTTGTCTTTATAGCTGCATCAGAATGGCAGTTTATAGTCCATTTTATATTCAGCCACTGCACCCCAGGTACCTTTCTTCCATTGCTTACAATGGTCACCTCAGCTCTCAGCAAAGTTAGTCTTAAGTGCGTGTCTTGACATCTGGTACCACTATGTCACCACGTAATATCTGACAATATTATGTTTTTATTACTCTGGTCTATAAAACCATCTAATTCTTTGCAGTGTGATGCTGTGATCCTTTTCAGTAGCGAGGCTGTCCGTGAAGTTCATAAAGCATTCCCTTCTTTGTGCAGTGGTCACTAATAACAGTGCTGAACAGGATTCGTGCTGAGATCAGTCCCTGGGGATTGTAACCAGTAATTTATTTTTATCCTGATAAAACTCCCTTTTTTTTTTCTTTTTTTTTTTGGTCTGAACCATTGTAGATGCCTCCCCAGTTTGCTCCTAATGATATTCTAAGATTCTTATGTTTGGTCTCAGCCACCTTCGCAGTCATAGTTTCTTATGGGCATCATCTTATGGGCACCATGGCGGGGGGGGTGGAACTAGATGATCTTTAAGGTCCCTTCTAACCCGAACCATTCTATGATCTAAAATTATTTTCTTTTCATCATAGGTCTGGAGCTAAACTGATGACACTTTTAAAAAGTCTGGCACAGTTTGCCTTTTGATTAAAAATGGCTGCATTTTATCCCAATCTCCACTTTTTTTCTGTGTTTGTGATTATTGTGACACCTTGCATAGCTTTGACCTGAAATGAATATGCCCATAGCTTGCCAGGACCACTTGCTTTGATCTTCTCTTCACGGGTGTTGTTTTTTTGTTACCATGTCACTGATGTGAATTTATTTTTCTGCCTACTACAAATATATAGTGAAAGAGGGAAAAAAAAATAAATCTCAAATTTCTTCCATTGGCTTCTTATGTAGAGCCTTCTAGACTATTGGAACTTTGCAGGCTCCAAACCCAGAGGTCCTTCTACTGGCTGCTTAGTTCCTTCTCTGAAAAGCAACTTATCTATGCATCTTTCCAGTGTCAAACACACTAAAAGCCTTCAGATAGTGCCTGTCCCAAGCTACCTGATCTTCTAAATTTTCCTGTTGTATTCATCCTCGCCTAGGGGCAGGAAGAACCAGAAATGATAATTTGAATGACCTCCACGCATGTGATTTCTTGGCCTAGTCGTGCTTGCAGTGACAGTCAGCATCTGTCACGTACACAATGACGAACAAATGAGAGCTTGTTTTTGCCAAATATTAATGCTATGCAGCAACTCTTACGGTAGCGCCTTACTGAGCACAAGGCAGCAATAGCTTTTGCATATGCTTGTCTCCGCTTAAACAGACTTGACGCGATGATCTGAACAACTTCCTCACTATTGCAGAAGTGGAGTTCAGGGCACTCTTGGGTTCACCTGACGTTTTCTGGATGAAAAGCCTTGAAAGCAGCAAAGTTCTGCAATTTGTAACGACGGGGTGTGGGGGCTTCTGAACACAGGAGATGGGACAACAGAGTTCCTCCTCTCCTCTTGGACTCACATATCCATAACGCAGCAGCCCATGACTAACAGGAGTAGAAGACCTCGCAGCAAAGGTTCGAGCGGGTGAAGGCAGCCACCCTGGGATGGGGAGAGATCACAGAGGTGTTTGGACCTGGTGTTGCATAAGTGTTGCCTGTGACTTTCATGAACTCATCCGTATGGTTTTCTTGTTGAGATTTCTAGATTGCTTCTAGTGCTGAAGTCTAAAGAAATCTTGAGAGTGCACTGCCCAAAACCCTTTCATGCCGTATGTAGTTCTGGATAAAATGGGAACTTGTCAGTGCTGCGATATTTATAGAATATTTTTCTACCCACAATCCTAGCTCCTAGACACAAGCTGTTATCAAGTGTTTGGTTCTGGGAATTGAACCTTTTTCTGTAGCCTGTCTTTTCAAAGCCTGATCATTAGATGTTAGCTCCTTTGTGCAGAAAAAAACCCCTTCATATGAAAAAAAAATAATGCACAGAATTTCTAGGATTTCAGCTTGGGTATAGATGATCTTTCTGATGAGGCTTCCTATTTCAGCAAGTTAAATGGAGAGTAGAAGTGAAGTTTGTCTTATTTTTGCACCGAGTTTTCTGTTTTTCTTTAATAAAAATGCAGGGAGTTACTGCTGTCTTATTAACTTGCAGCCAGCATGCTTATCTTCTTTGTTCTTTGTTAAATATGAGCTGGCATGTGTTAGACTGCGTTAGCGTTCACTCTTTGGGACTTCAGTGGTTTCTAAATTTGGCATTGCTAAGCCGGTGCCCTGTTTGCTTGAATCAATTGGGGCTGCTATTTTTAGCAACAAAAAGGAATTGAAATAGCAATTTTCTTTCCATGTAATAGATCCCCAAGAGGAATACTGATGCAAGCTCTCTGTCATCCCATATTCTCCCCCTCCCCAAAAGCACTCAGACGAAAGGCAGCTGTCACGGTTTGCGGCTGTATTAATCTTTAATCAATCGAATGTTTTCTGCATTCAGGTGTTCAGGGAAAAAAGGGTCACGACGAGGATCTGCCTAGAATAACTAAGCACTCGTGCATGGGCTGTGCAGTCAGAATTTGTGGGTAACGGCAGGGATAGACGGAGCAGCTAAAAATAGCGTTTGCTTCCAGTGTTTCTCCAGTCTATTTTTGATGCTTGATTTTGATAAGGTTGATTGGGCTCTTACTAAAAATAGCCATTCCTAGCAAGCTGAGGACAAAAAGTAGAATATTTTTAACCACCACAGACTAATGTATTTTTGTTGGCTGGAGATAATCTAGAAGCTTGGTATTGGTCAAATGCCAGTGATTTATATAAATCTGTAATAAATGAAGCACTGCTTGATGCCAAGCAGGGATAGTCTTTCCTCCCCTTGCCAGCTTTTGTTTTTCCCAGGAGCTGTCATATTCTTAATATAGCCTCCGTGTTTCGTAGCAGAAGAATCTCGAGTCTTCAGTTATTTATGTGTTGTACTTTAAACCCATGCTAAGGTTAGCTGTGCTATGGAGTTTCTCTCAACTGTATTGCTTTAACAAGACACAGTGGGTTCTTAGTTTATTCTTTGTGTTGATGTCTGCTAGAGCTGGGTGCCGTGCCGTGCCAGACCCTCACTCGTATCTGGGTTTAGTCTTGCAGGAGAGGGACGGCTCTTCTGTGTGAATGGAGGATGTAGCTGAGAGACTAGCTCTGCAGTGGCCATTTTGACAACAAATTTGAATACCTCCCCAGGGGATCAGAAATGTAGCTCAGATCTGATCTCCTCGAGATCTGTTTGTTAGCTTAATTTTTCAGCAGGAAGAGTATAGGTATTCCCAAATTGCTGGACCCACATCTTTCTAGGGGGAATAACATTGTTAGGGGCTTGAGTTTTCCTTCCTAGGTGATGACGTGCATGAGTGCATCTGCAGTACTCTGAAAGATTGCCTAAAACCTCACGCTTTTCTGAATGAAAACAGGAAAATGGCTGCACTGAAATGAATGTGTAGCTTGAAGAGGCTAGTAGAGAACATGCGTAATCGCTGTTAGCTTCATTGTGCAGGTAGTCAAAGCAGTGCAAGGAGTGTGCCTGGTGCTGTTCTCTGGCAGCAACGTGGATAAAAGTATTCCATGATTTATCTCCATTAGGCATCTCAAAAGCTTATTTTGCTGTGGAAAACGTGTGTTTGTATCTGAAGGCAGGCTTGATCTCTTTAAGCTTTATCTTCACTGTAGTCTAACCTTGAATTGGGAAGTCACGAATCTATAATCTTGTTTCAGCATGATTGCTCTGCAGAACTGCAGTAGAATTTTCTATGCTTGCTCTTGCTCCCTCTCGCTGTGTCAACGCTGGTCCTTGCTCCTGTCGTGAGACAAGATGATTTCTACATGCTTGCCTCATGCTTTCCTGCATCATTCTTTGCTTTTGTTTTAGGATGCCCATGCTGCATAAGAAGCAGATTAAACTGTTCTTTCTGGGCCTTGAATATTCACTTCATTCACAAAACAGACTGCCGTGGTCAGCTGGGTACTGCTTTTGCCTGGCTGTACAATGGTAGTCTCCTTTTTAACAACAGATAATGTTTATCCAGTAGACCTCCTAGGAGGTGGTGGATGCTTTCTGGGTAACCTCTTATTTGGGAAGGTGGTAGCTGTTACTTCTTACAAGCAGAAAGAGCTTGTGAGCTGCCTGCGCTGTTGGTGGTACCTTGTCCCATGCATGTTTAACCACAGGCTGTGGGATTTCTGAAGGATGCGGGTGCTATTGGAAGCATTTGCGTATTCACCCCTCTGTAAACCTTCTGGAGAAGAGTCTACATTTTTAAACCCTAAAGGCATGTGCCACCGGCCATATTAATCTTCTAAACTGAAGTCAGTGGCTGGTTATACAATGTGTTTCGTAGACTTGGTCTATGGCTTTTTTAACAACAGGGAAGCTGTTCCCTATTAGTGCAAGACCATGCATCTCGCTGACTGCTGAGTCCGTTTAACTTTGCCCTGTCTTTGTCAAGGGTTGCCTTGAATTTGGTACTGGACAGGAAATTATGCCAATGCTTATGAATTGCATCATATATGTTGTATATGTGACAAAAGCTGTGAAAACATACCATGTGAAACATTAGGAAGCAAAGTGGCTAGGTGGTATTAAGGTTTAGAGAATTAATGAGTTGCATCTATCAATAACTAGTCCAGTAGTAGAGGCTATGGTGGATTCCTGTGTAGCTGTATCTTAAATTGAAGAGATCATTGTAAGAGGTCAAAGATGTATAAGTAAACTCAAAGCAGGAGTTGAAAAGTGATTTGTTTACTTATTTATTTTTCTTCCTTCCCCACACCATATAGGAAGCAAAATTCCAGCACAGTCTTTAAGGCAAAGATGCTATACTGTCCTAAAGTGCAGATTTTGGTAATTTATGGAAGTAATTCCATGATGTGTTAAGGATAATACTGTTATTAAAAATTTAACTGTTGATCTGAGTTCTTGTGCAGACATGTACATCTACAATGGCAGTTGAAAGATCTACAGCCTACATATGGCATGATCTCCTCCAGTGGTGTGAGCAGACGATGCCCCACACTGCTTGGTTTGGAGACCTTGGTGCTACGTTGTACGTTTCTCTTTGCACACTTACATTTTAAGGCTGCATCCAAAGCATTGGTGGGTTCAAAGTCACTTACGCTTATGTGGTGTGCACTAATGGTGATTTTAAATGTTTTACCAGGTTTCCCACTTCTCGTCTGCCATTTTGAACAGTATGGGGTCAGTGGAAGGGATAAATAGGATGTGCACAACTGAAATGAAAGTTGGGACTAGAGGGTAAAATCCATGCATACATCTGTAACCCATTATAATAATG
This sequence comes from Fratercula arctica, assembly GCA_947846985.1. Taxonomy (NCBI): domain Eukaryota; kingdom Metazoa; phylum Chordata; class Aves; order Charadriiformes; family Alcidae; genus Fratercula; species Fratercula arctica. Next base: position 48,764,568 of record CANTUZ010000005.1, on the reverse strand, counting down.
ATTATGCCAGTCTTACCCAGTCAAGAAAGTGTCATTACACAGAAGAGCAAGAGATGTTCCTTTCAGTGTGCTGGACTTGCTAGGGCCAGGCTGTGTGGACTGATTTGGAACAGGAGTCTTTGTGAAGGCTTTTCAGAACTGAGGAAAGATGGTGTAGTCTTGCAAATGTTGCCTCTGTACTTATACGTATGCTAGTTTCAAAAAAACATGTACTGAGTTGGGGATCTGTTCAGGATGCAGTCTAATTATTTTGTGAATTCTGCTGCTGCGTTCTGGTTAGTGGTAACTTCCTGGGTTAGAACGTCTCCAACCAACGTGAGTGCATGTATTGGTTTATTAAGAGTGAGCTGTTTTCAGAGTATGTCATGTCACTGGATACCTTTCCTTATTTTTTCTTCCCCTTTTCCTCTACAGCTCCAAAAGTCAGGGGAAGGTGGATATTGACTTCTTTACCTAAAATCAGCCAGTGCTTCAATACAAGCTCCCATTTTATTCGGTGGGCTCACACACGAGCTGCTTGGGCCCTCTTCTTGCTTCTCTTCTGGAGACGGCAGATGGCTGAAGTGGGAAGCTACTACAGTTAGTGTGACTACTGAGTAAATGTGTATAATCACACTTACGAGCTGGTGCAGCTTTCTTGTACAGACAATAACTTATTCCTACTTGCTTTGCCTTCTTTAAGCTCTGCCAACTACAGTCAGTTTAACTTCTGCTGGAACGCCCTCTGTGGAAGAAACAGAATTTAAAAGTTAATCCACACTTGGAGTTAAACTAGCTTCAGCACATTAGGGTGATAGTTAAAATTTAGTTAAACTGGTACAGCTTCTGTACGTAGCTGGGTTGGTTAAAACTGCAATGCTTGGCTCTGGAGTGGAAACTAGCAATTAATGTAATCAATATGAAAAATAGAAGTGTCTTGCTGATGCAGAAGTCTTACCAAAACCTCTGTTTATCGTTCTCCCTTTTCCCTATAGCATATACACTTCAGGTAATCCAAAACATAGAGGAAGATGAGGTGGTTGAATTTTGACTCTTGTGATAATAATTGGTCTAATCAGTCGCTTTTACTCCAAGTCTTTTCCTTGCTTTTACAACATAGGGTGTAAGTATTGCTCTCTGCAGTATGCCTCAGACACCTTCTCTCAGGCAGGTATCTGCCTGGGCAGCCTTCCTGACCTGGCGTACTGCTCACTGGGGTCCCGTAAATAGTTGGTAACCACAGCTCCCTGGCTGAACTGGGTGCTACTGGTCAGCCTCAGGACAGGTCTGCATTAGTGCACGTTTCCCATCTCAGTCCTCTGGTGCTGACCTCGACAGCCTCTGCACCAGTGGAGCCGTTGATGGGAAATTAATTTCCTTAGAATGGGTGAGAGCCGAGCCAGGTGCTTTCTCTTGAAGAGCCTTAGGAAGAAAAGTGTGGCCTGAAAAAACAGTGTTTTCTAGGCTATACATTGGCAAGCAGCCTTTGTACTGTGGCTGCTCTTCAAGGTGCTGTGGGAGCGCAGACCAGGAGACAAAGTTATCCTTCTCAAAGTGGAGCCACCAATAAAATGATGGCATTAGTGCCTTCTTGTGAGGAGAGGATTCTCTTATTGCTAAGAAAAACTAGCTGTGTACTTTATTTGGATGCCTATGCCTTTACCTGCAGCAGAAGCAAAAAACCAATGTGTACAGGTAGGTGCCTGTTGATGTAGGTGATGGCTCAAACACTTTTGTCTTCCTGGTGGGATTTTATAATGTTTTTCATCATTTATCTATATCAGACTTATTTAAATTTCTCAGGTTCTGTTCTGGAGGTACTTTAACCTCTGGACTACAGGTTCTCTTAATTTGAAGTAGGGTCTAAAGAGGGAGGAACCATCCCATTGCTCATACTTCGGTTAGAAATCCCTGATCTTCAGCTTCCTAAGTCTCATGCTCCAGCCAATTCTATTACAATTTACCTAAGCAATGGATTCAATAAATGAGTTAAATATCCTTGACTGAAATTGTACTTGTACTCTTCTAAGCCTTTAAAGTGCTACAGATGCTTTTCTGAGTCCCTGTCGTACGGAGCATACACTCTCAGCTGTAGTTGCTAGAAGCCGAACAACTCACAGTGTCAGAAAACAATATTTTAAAATGCTGAGCTTATTATCTGGGGATAAAACCATTAAGTCCATGAATTTTGAGTCGGGAGGAGGAGAAACGATCTATAAGCCTTAGAGGGAATGGCTGTTCTTTAGGTACCTCACTAACTATAATGAAGGAAATAACCCCTTTCACCATGTCACTGAAGTTGAATGTTTTCCAGATTGGGTTAATTTAGAACATGTCCAACTACTGTTGTAAGCCTAACAGGGCGGGATACCAGTACAGATTTTTGCTCCTGGAAATGTAGTCTTGATTTTTTTTTTTTTTCTCTCTAAGGTCTGCCTTTTTCATTATTTGGACCGTTGCTCAACCTTCCTATATGTGGATTTGTTTCTATAACAAAACCATTACTCATGCTTCCCTAATGGGTGGCTGGATAGGAAGTGGCAAAACGGGGTGACAAGGACACTTGGCTTTCTCAATAAAATTCACTGGGGCTGACAATACAGCAGCTAGAACTCTGTTTACTAGCCCGAGCATCCTGTGTGTACAGTCATGCATATCCTTATCACACTGGAGCTATGGCATCTTGCAAATAAACCTTGAAACCAGGGAAGGGATAAATGTATGTGTGCATACCTTCACCTGTGGTCATCTGTAAATCCAGTTCGAGTCAGGGCCATGACTGGATCTTTCATTCTTAGCCTGTTACTGGACTGTTGGCTGGCCATTCGAGCTCAAATAGGACCTTCACGAACAGCTTCATCATGTGTTATTACGTCCACTTATTTATAGCTAGCAGGCACAGAAACTGAAATGGTTACAGTGTTTCCTAGCTGTTATTACTCAAACAGAAATATTCTGGCTGCTGTTTGCATGCCAACTGTTATGGGTGATCTGCAAGCAGTGACTAATCACATCATCTGCAAACACGTCTCCTTCTGATGCCCTGAAGGGAAGTTATTCTGAGTCCCAGTGCCGGACAACACCTCTGTCTGCTCTTTCACTTAGGCAGAGGTTGACCTGAGAGCTGAACCAACACTGAGCTCAGTTTTCTGAAACATTAAACAAGCCCAATTATTTGAGGCATGCCTACATTCAGGGGTAGGCAGTAGAAGCACAAACCAAGCTGTTCTGATCTGACATGAGGACAAACAGAAAAATCTGGTATATTCTGTAGCCACTTGGAGCGTGAGAGCAGATGAGTAGATGAATAAGTAGAGAGCTAATTGAGAAAGAATGTTGAGGTGTAGACTTTGGGTTTGATGAGAAGGAAGAGCTGAGAGAGAAAGGAAGTGGTGTTGAATGTGCTTGCTTTAAAAAGTAGTTGGAGAAGCAGATTCTTGGATGGAGGAGTTGCTATTTAGTGAGCAAACTGAGATGATCAGCTAGTGGTGTGGTGAGAGCCCTGGAATAATCTGTCAAACTAATGGCATGTTGAGTCACTCAGAGCTTCTCAGCATGTGGAAAAGAATCCTAGAAAGACTTGAGGCTTGACACAGATCCCAGTCACCCATGGGTGAAAAGGTTTAAGCTCTAGAAGCCCAGCTTGTAACTGATGGCTGCATCAGTCACTCGTACTTGCTGCTGATAAGCACAATGGTCAGGGTTATCTGGAACCTACCAGAGAGTCACTAACAGAGACTGTTTGTTTTATTGGATGCTTACAGGCTTTAAGATACTTTTTATTTTACTATAAAAAGAAAAAAAGCTGTTTTAATAGTCATAACTGAGCCTTTTTTAAGTTAAATGACTTGGAAATCTCTCTTAGTCTGCAAAGCTTCAGAAGCAGCATAGTGGGCCAGACGACTGGTGTGAGAGGGGGTGCTGAACGTGATTGTTAACGTAACTGTTAAACTTGTAACTCCTTCTCTTCCCTCTCCTTTCTTACATATGGAAAAAATTTCATGCAAATTCCCTAAGAGATTTGATAAGTTGTACACCTATTCCAGGAACTTCGACATGTTCTCTTGTCTGGAATGAGTACTTTAGCAGTCTACTAATGAACACCCATTGCAGTTATTTCTGTGAAGCAACTAATGTGTATCTGTCTGTCTTTTTCAGTGATCACAGGAGCTACTGATGGGATTGGAAAAGCCTATGCAGAAGAGGTAAGAATTCTCATCACTTGGAAATGTATCTCGATCCGTGGCAAGATGTCATGCTGTTTCAACTCTGTCAAGCAGCACATCGTATCTCCTCGCTTATCTTAACGTAGATATCTGTGGAGAAAGAAGTCTTTTGCCTTGCCTGCCTCAGGTGACCAGACAAAAGTTGTACCCCTCTTTGTTAGTTTTCTTTATTTGTGAATTCTATTTTCAGCCCTTACCTCGCCCTTCAGTTTTTATTTAACTTTTTTAGTGGTTACAATTATTTTAAATTTCTCAGTCCTTGGTGTTTCCTTTTGGTATTTCCAGGCACTGACTAAATGGCATTTCTAGCTGCTTGGAGTATGTTCCAATTATTCCCTATAGTTCATGAAGTCTCTGAAGCTGAGTTTTACTTCTATCTCTTTTACTGTACTTTTCTTCTTGATGGATATGTGGGCTCCAAATACGGTACTGGAATGTATTGCTTAAGACAGAAAGTGCCTGTTAGTATGGGGCAATTTAGCCTATAAGCCTAGAGAACATCATGACAAACAGTGCTGACTACTACAATTTATAGCAAAAATAACTTTTAACTTCAGCATCAGTACCAAAATGATCCTGTCTGTACTCAATTTTGTGTTCTCCGAAACACCAGTGTGACTGTGTGAGGAGATCAGCTGTGAGAGATTCCCTTTTTCTGGAAGCTTTTGTTCTGCGGAGCCCATGGGGAAAGTAGCGTTCATCTTTACGGGTAGTCCTCATCCTTCAGATTGCCCTCGCATCCCTGCGTGCCCTGCCACCCGCACCCCTAGCCCCCAGATTCCTTTCTGCTTTGTAGAAAGTAGCACCTCGTCCTACTGGGTCAAGACAGGGGGAGGTGGCTGCAAAGGGAATTAAGCCTGATGCCAACAGTGCCTGATTCTGGCGTAGAGCTGACAGCTCATACATGACAAATATCCCAGTTAGACGTCACTGAAGCAAATGATGCAACACTTAAATTTAGCTGCCTAGAGCAAGCGGAAGGAGATCATTGTGCCCAGGAGGAAATCCTCTGGTGTGGGAGACGCCCTCTGAAACATCATGGGAGATTAGTTTCAGGATCTGTATGTTAAGTTATCAAGTGAGCTAAACTGCATCTTCGTTTATGTTCTGCTGGCGTCTCTGAGAACCAGGCTGCCTTCAAACACAAATGCGTGCTGCTGGCAGACCCCTGTGTATGAACCCCTATTAGGAAAGCTGATCACAAGTATGAGATCCTGCTGGGAAACACTTGACTGTTTCAGCTTCCCTGCTGTAGGCACAGATCACCCCAAAGGGTACAAATACTAATTCTTGGGCTATAGAATAAAACACATTTTTATTTAAAAAAATATATTATTGTTATTTATTTATTTGGAATAAAACACATATCCACCCTTTCGTAGTTTATGTAGACGAAGAATATTTGGTGAAGTCAAGTGTGAATGCAGGGTGAAATGTGGAATGCCTGAAAAGACTTCTCAGTCTTTCAATTAACTCTCGAGATGTCTCCATAAGACTGACAGTGGAGACTTGACTTTCTACTAGAAGATCCCATCAGGTTGCTAGAAATGACACTGGCATACAGCTGCTTGGACACTGATGGCTGTGATCACAATCATGCAGATTTCTCACAAATTCCTCCAAGGAGAGGGAAGTAATGTACGGTGTGTTGAGAATCACCTCTTTGAAAGCTTGACATGGTCACCAGTAAGTGATGGAAGAATGTTATGAGTTTGTGGATTCTTTGGTTATACTGTGCTCTGTTGGTTACTTTCCTTCTTTTCCAAACAAAGCGGTGCTTTTACACTTTTCACTCTTGTGGTATTAAGTTCTTTATTCCTTGCTCAGCACTGATAGCCTTGTCATCACTAGACCACCACTTCAGGAAAGGTAGAAAGTGCTATAGTAAATGCAAGTTTTCTTCTCTGTCCGGGTGATGCTCACCAGGTCTTTGATTCCAAAGCAGCATACTTCTTTTTCTTTTTTCTTTTTTTAAAGGATATGGTCAGGAGTTGCTATTTGTGGCCTCTCTCTTGCTGTTTGCTGTTCATTTTTGCAAATTCTGAGATTAAATTTAATCTCAGATGGATTTGTATGGTATTGATAAACTAGAGGTTGTGATCCCGTTGCGTACTCTGCTATGCATGTCTCCTTAGTATTGCTTTTTGTAGATCCTCTTGCTACACCTACTCTAAATAGAGCTTCAGCTCTGCAGCTGTGTCTAGCTACCAAAGTGGAAAATGTAGTAGTTACTAACATGGGATTTAAGGAAATCAGGTGCCTACATCCACCAGCTCCATTAGATGGTGACTCTCGCTTGCATCAGTCGTTAGGCTACAAGAGCATCTTCCCAATGCGTACTACTCTGGGTGAGTTTTTGTGGTTAGTTTTAAGGTCTTCTCATTCAGCCTTTTCATAACCCTAGAGACACTGGCCAAAGAACCAAGTATAATGGCAGGTTATCTACAAAGCAAATGGGTCTTATGTATATACAAAATATGTAATATTGTTCCTTATATAAAATTGTAATTGGTTACTGGGATCTCAGAGGATCCTTATTGCTATTTGGACTACTGTGGTTCTTTTCAACCCACTAGGCCTCTACCAGTGAATTCAGAGTGCTCAGCAGAAACTGATCTGGTTTCATCAGACTCAGACTGAACTTGCTGCTGAGCACTTTATCTTTTCCAAGTTTGATTTCTTCTCTTAAGTGATATTTGTTTCTACTTACAGGCTCTTTCCTTGGCCATTTTATATGTTCCATACTCAGAGAATTCCTTTTGTAAATGGGTTTCCATTTCCAGATTTCAGATGCGCCTCTTGGAGTGCGTCTCTTTAGTGTCAACATAGCAGCAGTTTCTCTCAAGCTCACTCTTGCGGTGGAGGTTCTCTAAATGTGCTGAGGTTCCACTATCTTGGTGCGTTGGCATGGCTTTGCTTCCTCGGCTTTTGAAACAAGTACAGCTGGATACTTTTCCATAAAGTTCAGGCATCTACTTAAGCAGTGTGGGAGCGCAGAGGTTATGACTGCTGAAAGCAAACTGCCCATCAATAGTCTGGAGCTTGCATCTGTGAGGAACGTCACTGGGGCTTTTTTGCCCCATGGGACCACAGCTGTTTCAGGCCCTGAGTAGATTTACTGTCAGGTTGTCCTTGGTGTCACAGACTGAGATACTTTCAGGTACGGTATTTGACTTTGCTGCCTTGAACCTGTGGAATAAGAGAATGTTATGTTATTCCCTTCTCCCCGTTGCCCTCCAAGCCTACTGCTTGGCTTTATGAAAAGTTTATTCCAGTGAGCCAGGTGCTTATCCTGGAGGTGGATGTGTTTCATCCCTTTTAGACAGTCATCCCCAACGCTAGATCACTTCTTTGAGCAGAAAGTGTAAGCTACCATAAACCTGAACTCTGTGGCCATTTGTTAGCAGTTCCTAGTGTGAGTGCCTTTAGTTTCATCACACCTTGCTCTAAGCTCATCAGAGATCTGGTATGAGATTTCTTCTGCTTAGAGATCACGCATGGGAGTGAAGCACGGAGTTTGCTGACGAACTTCATCATGCTTCTCTCTGAAAGAAGCTTGCTTGGTTTGCATACTTCTGCTAGAAAAGTAGATGGGGTTAAGTCACTTTAGGTTACTATGCTGTGGTTTTTGGTATTTTTTTTTTTTTTTTAAGATTTCCTTTAAGACCCGTTCTCATCTGCTTCCTAAGGCAGTGAAGGAGTTTTATTAGAGCCGTGAGAACTTACCTGGTTTTTATATGTAGGTGCAAAGTGTCTGAAGGGCAGTGTCACTATGAACTGTGGATATATTGGTTTTACTTTTCACCAGAACAGGGACTTACAGTAGTCACAAAAATTGTTTTCATTGCGGAGTAATTCAGATACGTAGCTGTCTTTCTGCAGACACTTTTAAATGGAGTTGTTATACCCCATTACAAACCTGCAGCGGTAGGGCTGATTTGATGACCAGGATATGCTCCGGCCACAGCTTCCCTGAAAGAACTGCATGAGTAAACTAATCTTTATACCTACGTTTAGCACAAAGTAAGAGCGGAGCCTGACAAAAGGAAGCAAGTATTGAGAGCTGGTGTAATTTTGCAACACGGTTACTCAAGTGACCATGGATATCTTAATTTGGCATTTAAACTTAGTTATGGGTTCTTTGCTCTGACTTGCAGAGGTGTTGTAAAAGTTGTGTGGAGTATCTACTGTTGGCTTTCTATTTTATAAATGTGCCTATACCCCTGTATTGAATGACTGAGAAGATAATAAATTTGTCATAAAGGGAATCAAGTAAGAAGTAGCATGGAGCTGTCTGTCCTAGTTTACCCCTTCATATCTCTATTTAAAACTGTAATTTTTTCCAAACTTGCTGGTCATATATTATTGTGATGTTTGACAAATTATGCAATTCCTTTAATTAGGATACTAACGTGGAAGTGATTTGTGATTGTGCTTATGTCTCCTGCTTTGTTTTGTTGCAGTTAGCAAGACGTGGAATGAAGGTGGCTCTAATCAGTAGGTCAAAAGAAAAACTGGACCAGGTTGCAAGTGAAATACGTGAGTTGAAAACTTCTTCCCTAAACTTCACAAGCATGTTTATAAATAAATGTGATTGCACATGAATTGAAAAAGATTTACTCTGGTGCACAGAGCAAACGTTACAGATGTAAGTGGTAAAGGCCTCGTAGATTAATTTTATAGGTGTTCATATGTAACTTCTGAGAACAATAGAAATCAATTCTGGAATAAGTACTTCTAAAACTGTTAGTCTTCCATAAGAACAGTTTACCAGTCAGACCAAAATGCCACCTATTCCCATAGTAGCTGTCTAAAATCATAATAAGGAGGAAAATGTGTAGCCGTTAATTCATCTGAATATTCCCTCGGCTTGAAGCAAGTTTCATTTCATGGGCTTCAGCCATAAGGGTGGTTTCTTTGTAACTCAAAGATGTAGAAAACACAGTCTTTATGTTACTCATTGTATTACCAAGTATACAAATTTATTGTGGGTAGCTTCCCCTCCTCCCCCTTTTTTTGTTTTGTTTAGGTAAACTACTCAAAGATCAGATTAGAGAGCTGGAAGCTTTTTTTGGGATGACGAGTGTGCATAGTCATAGGAATGTAGGGAATGAGTTAATGTGTTTAAGAACCTGCATGAGGGGTTGTTTCTCCAGTAAGCGTGTAGTAATGCTGCAATGCAAAAATAAGGGAGCAACTGAAGTATTCCAATCACTAATGTAAAATAGATATTTGTATGGGGTCAGTTAGAAAAAAGCTTCAAGTCTCATACTAAGGAATGATTTTCCAATCAAAAGTATAACCATAACTCACAAGAATTCCTCTTGTAATCTATATGTCTTTTATAAAGGCAGATTTCATGCAAGGTTATTAGTTTATGCAGAGTATGTCAAGATAAAGTGAGAAATGTAGCCTTGTGTGTAGAGGTTTTTGATAAGCAGGAGTGGGAGTTGTGTACTATAAAGCAGGTTTCTCAGCTTAATGTTGTTGTGTAAAGAAACCTTTAAGGTTATGCTTCTGTCCTACCCTCCCTGCTCTTGCTTAGACTGTCCTAAAATGATTTTTGTACATAATGCAGATAATTGTAAGATCTGCTCTCTTTCAGAGGTCTTTCACTTGAGTTTGTTTAAAATGTTAATGAATTTATTAGTGACACCACTTTACTGTAAAGCATAACCTGTAAATCAAGCCTCAGCAAACTGTCCTACGCTGAGTTGTAAGGGGCTGCTTGGTGAATGTGAGGATGACTGAAAGACTCAAGGACTTCAGCTTGCTTAATGGTAACTGTTACACTTACTGAGAGACAGAGGGCATACAATTCTGTTGATGCAAATGCCTCTGTCTCTGGTTTTTAGTGTCCAATGTAGAATGACATTTGAAATTGTTTTCTAGACAGAGAAGCCTTCCGTTCTATGTGTGCGTTTAGGAGGTAGAGAGCATTCCTTCTTAGAGCAAAGATGGTATCAAGTCCTCTCTTCTGCTGGTTTGGCAGTAATTGGTATTGTTCATTAGCATCCTGCGTGTACGGATGTTGCTGCAGTGTCTGGACGTACCTGCGATACTCCAGTCAATAGAGTCACGGTGTAAATGAAACAGTACAGGTGTCACGGCTCAGGCAACCTGCGTGAGTACTGAAGCTTATTGCAAATACATAAAGAAGTTACAACAAGGTGGTCTTTTTGGTGCTGCACTGCAATAGCTGGATGGTAGTTTGCTGCATCCGTGGGCGTATGCAGTCACGTTTCTTATGCTCTATAAAGTTGTCTTGCTAAGTAAAAGCGTAACTGGTAGAAGCATCTACAAATATCTTGTTCTGGAATCAAGCACTTGCGCATGAAGCACAAAGCTTCCTGAAAGTGGTCATGGCCCTTTCTTTACCAGTCCGGAAATCTTTTCCTGCTTGGGAATTAAGCACGATGCTGACAAGACAGATAAATCTACTGCTTTGAGCTTTCAGCACTTACATGATAGCTGCTGGGGGAGTTTTTCAGACTTAAAAAATAGGTACATGTAGAGCAGCCTGTAATACATAATTACTCTTAGGCCTCACCCGAACATTTTTCTGCTTTCTTTCCTAAACCATTCTGAAATGAGATGACTCACGTTGGGTTTTCAGAACACTTCTTTTGACAACACTGAGCTACTGAAATGTATACCTTGTTCACTGTGGCATATGCTGAAGGATTGGGATAGTCTGCATAATCAAGCAAGCCTGAGTTGCACTTTCAGATCCTGCTGGGTTTTAGTTTTAGCTGGACAGAATTTTCTTGTGTTCAGGCTCATGTGGTCTCTGCAGTCTGTTATGGTGTCGTATACAAGCGAGTGACTTCTTTAGAGCTACGGCTGTAGCTACTTGAGTGTTTCCCTTGCAGGCTCCTAAGGCAGCTTTAAACTTCTTTATGGTGATTCTGCAATTGTTCTTCAAATACACGTGAGCTTGCTCATCTCGAGTAATGACCCTTAATTACTTTAAGGAAGAATGGCTGTTTGACTAATTCCAGTTCTTTGAATTGTGCATGTTTTCTGTTCCTCCCTCGTTTCCACCGATCAGAGTCCTGCTCATCCTAGTGAATGGTTAAGTGCCCTCTGTTGCAAATAACGAGAGGGGTTTTGAGGATCAGGTGTGTTCATTCTATTCAGAAGAATCTTTTCCTGTGCTCTGAGGATATACTTACATTAGGAGTGATATCTACGTACAAAATGCAAGTTGCATAACCGCTATCATAAGGGAAGTACTGATAGGTCTTTCTGAATGTTGAATGCCAACTGACCTGGATGTGATATTTTTGTGTGTGCACACACGCACATTAAGCCAGCTGTACTGATGTTACAAGAAAGCTAGAGATTCTGAACTTAGGGCTCAGTCTAAGCAACGAAAACAAGTGGATTAATTACAAGTAGTTGAAGACTTCAGAAGACTTTCCAGTGTGTCTTCAAACGTGTTGTAAAGTTGAATTTGCAGAAGAATTAGGTGCCGTAGCATTTGCTGCAAAAGGAAATTCTGCTTTATGTTCCCTAAGAAATAGGGCATAGACCACAGACTGAAGAAGAAAAAAATTTAAATTTCCTCTTAGATGATTATGGACCACGTTTGTATGGAATCTTTTAATCAAGTTTTCATACATAAACACTAACTAGTAGGGTCACTGTCCTTGGTCTAGTGAAGTTCACACTACATTGGTGTTCCAGTATCTTTTTTAAAGTATCAATTCTATTACATTGTTAACCACTCTCAAGGGTTCAGGAAGGCTCAGAAAGAAAACTTTTCTGTGAATGGAGGCAATCCTTTGAACGCCATGTAACATGATGTTTCCCTGATTTACTGTATTTAATAGTAAATATGGTCCAGGACATCTCGGGTGCTCTGTGCCAGCAGTTGATTCAAGAGCTATGGATTTGCAAGCAGAAAAGCTTAACTTTTGGCACTGTTGGTGATAGGATGTTCTGAGCAGACTTGAGAAGAACTTTGCTGTAGGAACTCATTTGCTAGGGGCTGCAGTATGAAGAATGTGGTGAAAACTAGTCAGGCAGGGAAAATGCTTTAAAGAGTGCTTGCCTGTAGGGAAATTGTCAAAAGAAGGACTTGGTGTTGGTGTACATTATTAGCTGGTGGCTTCACAGGACAGGTGGTGCAGTTGTGCATGAGCTGTGGGGGGCAAGAACAAACAGTTGTAGCTAAATAGTGTTCCTACTTGCAAGTGTAAGTACCTACTTACTTGTAGGCAAGTGCATATAAAGGTAACACAGGAGATTTGATCAGTTACTATATAATTCAAAACTTTCTTTTTTTAAGTAAATTCCCATTTCATAGAATCATAGAACCATAGGGTTGGAAGGAACCTCTGGAGATCATCTAGTCCAACCCCCCTGCCAAAGCAGGGTCACCTAGAGCAGGTTGCACAGGAACGCGTCCAGGTGGGTTTTGAATGTCTCCAGAGACAGAGATTCCACCACCTCTCTGGGCAGCCGGTTCCAGTGCTCTGCCACCCTCAAAGTAAAGAAGTTCCTCCTCATGTTGAGATGGAACTTCCTACGCTCAAGTTTGTGCCCATTACCTCTTGTCCTGTTGCTGAACACCATTGAAAAGAGCCTGGCCCCATCCTCCTGACGCCCACCCTTTAAGTATTTATAAGTGTTGATAAGGTGCCCCCTCAGCCATCTTCTTTCCAGACTGAAGAGACCCAAATCCCTCAGCCTTTCTTCATAAGAGAGGTGTTCCAGTCCCCTAATCATCTTTGTAGCCCTTTGCTGCACCCTCTCCAGCAGTTCCCTGGCCTTCTTGAACCGGGGAGCCCAGAACTGGACACAGTACTCCAGGTGCGGCCTCACCAAGGCAGAGTAGAGGGGGAGGATGACCTCCCTCGACCTGCTGGCCACGCTCTTCTTGATGCACCCCAGGATGCCATTGGCCTTCTTGGCCACAAGGGCACATTGCTGGCTCATGGTCATCCTGTTGTCCACCAGGACTCCCAGGTCTCTTTCCACGGAGCTGCTCTCCAGCAGGTCAGCCCCCAAACTGTATTGGTGCATGGGGTTATTCCTCCCCAGGTGCAGCACCCTACACTTGCCTGTGTTGAATTTCATAATGTTCCTCTGTACCCAACTCTCCAGCCTGTCCAGGTCTCTCTGTATGGCAGCACAGCCTTCTGGTGTGTCAGCCACCCCCCCCCCCAGCTTTGTGTTATCAGCAAACTTGCTGAGGGTGCACTCTATCCCCTCATCCAAGTCATTGATGAATATATTGAAGAGGACTGGACCCAGTACTGACCCCTGGGGAACACCAGTCATCACTGACCTCCAACTAGACCCTGTGCCCCTAATCATGACCCTCTGAGCTCTGTCTTTCAGCCAGTTATCTATCCACCTTACTGTCCATTCATCTAGCCCACTCTTCCTAAGCTTCCCTATGAGGATGCTGTGGGGAGACCGTGTCGAACGCCTTGCTTAAGTCAAGGTAGACCACACCTACCGCCCTCCCCTCATCTATCCATCCAGTCATGCCATCATAGAAGGCTATCAGATTAGTCAGACATGGTTTCCCCTTGGTGAATCCATGTTGAGTACTTCTGATAGCTTTCTTTTCCTCCACATGCCTTGAGATGATGCCCAGAATGAGCTGTTCCATCATCTTTCCAGGGATGGAGGTGAGACTGACCGGCCTGTAGTTCCCCGGGTCCTGCTCCTTGCCTCTTTTGAAGACTGGAGTGCTGCTATCTGGTTGGTGGTTGTTAGTGTTACATACACCCAGGTGATAATACTAGCTCCTAAGAAATTGTTTGGATTGAAATAATCAAAACTCTTCAAATGTGTTCTCACCCATGATGTTTTAACTGGAATACGTTGTCTTTTAAGCCTTTAATACTGTTTAAGAACCAGCATTCCAAACTTTAATTTGATTCTGCTGCATGTCTTTCTTTAAGAAAATACAGGTTTTTGCAATTAAAATCTGTGTAGTTGACTCTCTACTTCCAATAAGTTTCCTGAGCTCAGTGTGTAGTATTCCTGAAGTTGCTTGGTTGGTAGTTTCATCTTGAGCTACTCTTTAACCCTAAGATTTCAGGTACATCGTGAACTGACAGCTGTCATGTTTAGACTTGGGATCTATTGTGTTCTCACTCCTCTCTGGCATGATTTGTGAGTACAAGAAAGGAATGGGATGTGGTGCCAAAACCAGAAACATTCCTTTTCCGTTTCTTAGGTGGGTTTTACCACTTTCTTCTGCTTTCTTGGTAAAAAACATAGCAGGAGATATTCTGGAGCAGACCTGATGCTGACCATGGTTCTCATGCCTCAGCTGTTACCGTGACCTACTGCTACAAATGGCCAATGCCCCCCATGGCAAATCTGAGCACTTTGGCCCTTAATCTCTGCCCTGGCATTTGCATTCTTCCCCACCCCCAGCAATACCCCAGTAAATCTTGGAGTTGGCAGGTAGGAAAACTTGCATTTAATAGAGGAGGCTGAAATGAGGACAAACTCTGTGAGTAAGGGGACATCATCTTCTTACTTTTCTTGCACAGAAATGAGCTTAACTTGAAGACTAACTGAATCCGGCAGTTATTTTGACCTTTTGTGATCTATTTCAAGGTAAATTAATGTGTTTGCAGCCTTCCATCATCTGAGCCAGGTTCAGCTTGACATACTTGAAATCCCCCTGTATTTCTTGGACTTGACAAAATGGCTTCAAATATTTTGAACTTGTTTTGATGCACTGAAGTCACCTTTCACATGAAGCTGTAGCATAAGGATCTTTGATCCAAAATGAGCTCTTGGTTTTCATCTCTGAATAAAGTTTCCCTTGGATGAAGTGAAGAAAGTTCCCATGGTTTTGCCTTGAATGGTGTCAGCCACTTACTAAATGAGCAGTTGTCAGACACTGTAGAGACCTGACAGAAGACTCGAGCAAGATTAATTTTTATTAATTTGTCAATAAATGGAATAGATGAACCCCAAATACAATCAACAGAGAATGTAAAAGACATAGAGCAATTGGGAAGGAAGCTTTTTTAACTTTTTTTTTTTCTTTAAGAAGCATCCTGCTTCTGTTGTTTGAGTTTAGTTTCCCCCCCCCCCCCTTAGTCCCTTTTTTATCATCTTCTCTTGCATTTTCTCAGTGAAATTTTGCCTGGATTAATTTGAAGAAACTGAGCAGAATGCTTAGAGAGAAACACTTGACAGATGTCCTGCAAGCTACAGGATGCAGTCCTAGAACTACTTGACCCTTTAGGAGAAATTTAAGGCAGCATCAAGGTAGTACGAGCCACGAGGAAAACATTGTACAGGTGACTAGTGGCATCCTTGCAAAAGGACTCTGTTTACATACCATCTGTTAGCATATGGAGTAACAGACAACTTTGTCCTAGTTGCTTTTAAGGTTGAAAACCAGTTTAAGAAAGTTTAGCCGTCGGTGTCATGGATTACACATAGCAGCAAGCGATCTGGCAAGTTCTAGCCGATGGTGCTTTTTCACAGCTGGCAAGACTGAGTTACCCTCTTCCAGAAAGAAGGATTGGACACATGCTTGCTGTGAACTTCACTGCCAGAGGTCTTCTATGCAGTATTTGTTGTGTTGATAGTTTGTAAACCCATCAAGTCCGGGAGAAGAAATGTGTAAAGGTTATTTAAATGGGAATTAGGTGCTTTGGGTTTCCTCTTCTGCATATAAACTACAGCAGAAGTAGCCCCTTCCACACCGCTGATGCTCTGTATATTGTGTTTATAGGTTCAGGACTAACCCTGGGACCTAATGGTGTCTTGAGTCTTAATGTTTTACACACTAGGTAGCTGGATCAATGAGGCAGATGACTTTCGAAACCCGGGCTGAAGAACCAGGCATTAGGCATCCCTGCAAACATTCAGGGCCACTGCTGCCTCCCCCTGGTAGTGGCTGGGAGGGGGAATAGGTTGCATTTTCTTTAATAGAAACTTAGTGCCTGTCTCTGCTAACAACCTATTTGTAACATAAGCTGTTGTGGATGCCAAAACCAAGAGCCCTTGTGCTAGTCTCTGGGCTATTAAACACCTTCTGTTAACACAAAACCTGCAATATATTGCTTATCGCTTTCAGTGTAAAATAAACTGAATATTACATGAAAAATGGGTATTGGATTGTTTTCGCTGAGTGAAAGTCTGTTTTGCAAATCTGGTTTAAGGCAATTAGTGGAAGCTCTATTGCTGAGAGACCTAAAATTAGACCTTTTAAGAGGCTCTACAGGGAGCGGTGTCTCTCTGGCACGAGGAGAGGACTGGATGATGCAAACAGTGCTGTCCTCCTTATACAACTTCATTCTGTGAATGCATATTTTAGTCTCTTGTCACTTTTTTAGCAGGTTGAGTTCCATTACACCAAGTTCTTTTTATCTGTCAAAGCTGTAAAAATCCCCGATAGACTTCTCTGCTGAGGAAATGGTAATAATCGCTTTTATGTTTTTTCAGGAATATGTTGTGGTGAGGAAAATAATTAATGGTAGTTAGTAGCTCTTCATAGAGAAAGGAAACTCTGGTCTGCTTTTCACAACAAATTCTTTAGGAAAAGAACTCCATGAATGTGAAAAATAAAGAATTTTAAAAATGGTGTAACTAATGGATACAAGTATGCTCGCTGTGTAACTTCTTAAACATGCGCAACCCTTCCAGTGCTGAACTGGGTACTGTACTACTTTGTGCATCATATGTGGACTAATTAACAATGTATTTTCCCCTTACAAGTGACATTTTGGAGAACCCTGAAAACTGTGCTTTTAAGCGTCTGGCTTTTGACTACAGTAAACACTTTTCTGTGGATGCTGAATGCAGATGAAACTATCTGGGACATAAAAAATAACGGTGAATTAGCCTAGAAGCTTGTTTCACTTTTAAAATTTGTTTTAATTCGTGTAGAGTGACTGATTTAAATGTCTTGAAACTGACTTGAGAGTAAGGGCACAATTTTTTGTTAATCCATACTATGATACCTTAAGTGACTCTTAAATTCTTCTTCTCCTGGTCATTCTGGAATTCACTCTGTTTAGCTTAAATCTGAAAAAAAATAATTTTTTTTAATCATTACTGTTCTAGTTAATTATAGAGCTGGAGAATTTAGACTTGTATTTTCAAAATGTGATGAAACATTTGTGTTTACATGTATCATGTGTACACATTGTTGCAGTCGGGCAATAATAATGACGCTAAGGAAAACTAAATGTTAGAGGCAATATTGGAAATAAGTCCATATGCCCTTCGTAAAATGAGTTAGTAAACTAAAAATAGCTTGCTTCATGCTGTGTGAAAACCGCTACCACCAATGAATATGAAAAAAAGCCTTGGTGGAGGGTCACGGGGTTGAAAATAGTGCCAGGAAAGAGGAGAGAAGAAAGGGGAGTTTGGGATGCTGCCTGTCCCACGATACTAACCTTCCCACACCTCATGCTGCCCTTCTCTCTGAAACAGCTGGGGATCGTGTTCTATCAAACTTCGCGCGGCTTCAGCCGTAGCGGATATTTTGAGGTGGCGATGGGGAAAACCACACAAGGGCAAAACAATGCTGTTCTTGGAAGGCAGGGCTCCGCGCCTGCAGGAGTCACCCAGGCAGTGTCTGTGGGGGTCTCTCATGCCCAGCCCTGCTGTGGTGTAGGGGGGATGGGGGTGTGTGGGCAGCATCGAAATCCATGCTTGCCTTACTGCCTGAAATAACGTCAGCATTTGGAAACATTGCCATGACTTGACTGTGCAGCCCCCCTGGCTGTCAGCCTCTGCAGCTGTTTTTTACAGGCTGCTTGATTTTGTGTTTTTAGTTAGCTTTGTAATTAGGACAAGCTTGATTTAGGAAAGCTTACAATGTTGAGCATAATATTTGGGTGAATGGGCTTGTTGATTGATCCTGTGTGTTGCTAAGAATGTTTTTCTGACTTGGTACGCGTATCTTAGAAGCTGTAATATGTTTTGGCGTAATGGGAGTCAGAGAGGAGCAAATGGAGGCAAGTATTAATAAAGCGTGTTTTCTTCCTATGTTTTGTAGTAAAAGTACTGCTTACGCGTGTTAAAAACTTAAATGTCCCCCGCGGCTCAAGGTTTTGTGGACTTTGGCTTGGAGATCCATCTTCTGCTGTGTTGCCTTTGAAAGCTGAGAAGTGACGAATTAGCTCGTGTATGTGTGTATATATTGAAACTTGAAGCTGTTTAACAGAACTGTAACATTTTAAATAAGGTCTGGCGTTTTTTATCCATTCTACACTTAATATATGATTAAATTTTTAAAATATTCACTATTTTAAAGGAAGCTGTATTTGTGAAATTACATCTGCAACTCGTGCAGTGTAAGGAATTCGCTGGCAGAGTTGCATGTGTAGTTGAATGAAAGGAATCTCAACCTATTCTTTAGTGCTTGACCGCATGTGCATACACAAGTGCTCTTAAAAATGTGTTGAAACATAGCAAGTTCTGTTAAATTCTAGGCAGGCGTCTCATTATGCTATGCAGAAACTGGTACAGTATAGCATCCCTACCTGGAGACTGCTTTTGCAAGCCAGGTGCAAGCAGAGCTTTCTTTTAGCTACAACTTCCTTCAACTTCTGTAATTCCTTAGTTTACCAGTACTCTGCTTCAGAGTTTTATAGAGACGTGTTTAACTTGCGTATCGTAATAAAAATCCTACTGCATCTGTTGCTGCGTACCTGCTCCCCTTCTGAAGGCACGTGCTCTCTTGAGTGGGGTCTCTGCTGTGCAGCATCCCTCCGGAGGAGGGTTCAGCGCTGACCCTCCCTTATCTTCCGTGCTGCTCTCCAGGCCCCCCTCTTTCTTGTTTCCTTTTTCCGCAGAAATGAGAAGTGTGATCTGTCGTTTGGGGAAAAGGACTGATACAGCGACACGAATGGGAACTCTCATCCCCTCAGAAAGGCTAGCCTTTTAGGTGTTCAGTTTCTCTATGGACTTGGTAATCAAAACAAATAAAATGCATATGGCAAAAGAGTCCAGAGTTTTTGCTCTAGATCGCCTTTTCTCCTTCTTTTACCAGTGCTACTGGGATCTGATTCCTGAAGGGTTTCTGCTCTTTTCTCCTAATAACTGTCCATATGCTCCTCTGGTAATTCTGTATTTCACTGTGACTGATTTTTGGGGTGGGGAGAGAGGTTTGTATCTCATCTTACATTTCTTTCTCAATATCTTGGACTTCATTGAGCAACTTAGAACTGTAATTAACAGCTGGTCTCTATTCCGCTGAAAGGCAATGCTCATTCCTTGCTTTCTTAAGTCCCTACAAATGATCAGAAAAAGCTAGCTCTTGTTATACCCAGCTGACTTATAACATGCTTCTAGGTGGTGAATACTATCAGTGCGTAATAACAATCTGCCATCACCAGTCTCAAAGCATTTTGTCCTTCTGGAAAACAGATTCCAGCCATACGTGACACTTGGTGTGCTACTTCTGTGAGCTCTGAGAGTCCCAAATTGCATACATTCCCAAAATGGATGGCTCTCCCTTAAAAAAAACAAAACCCACAGACTTTGTAGAGCTATCTGCAGCCACTGTACAGTCTTAAATTCTTCTTCATCTCTGCCCTGCATAGATATAGTACTGAAAAGCAGAAGGTTTTCATGTTTTGCTTTCATCTCTCAGCCAGCCTCTTACACTTTATTGAAAGGTTACAAACTCTCTGGGGCCTGGGTACTGGATCAGGGTGAGTTTTGCTGCTCAGTGTTACTGGAAAGATGCCGTCTTTATTTGTGGATGTAGTTGGATCTCCTTACTTAAACAAATTTTCCCCCTCCTGCATGATGAAGAGCAGAGAGCTATTTTTCCTACTGCTTCGCTTGCATCTCTGGCCATCCGGTAGCTAAAGACCAAGTGAAACTTCTTTAATGTTTTTGCAAGCAGTTGCTTTATACTTTGTCACTGTGGTGGCAATATTTATATGAGGCTTTGAACGTGAAGCGATGACATGCTTCAGTTCTAGCAAGAGGTTTTTAATGTACTTTTCCCTGAGCTTGAAATAACTGTTCCCAATACCTGTGCTTACAGTGTGGGTCTCGTATCCGGAACCTCTCTGTTGCAAAGTTGACTGGATTTGTTTCGACATACTCGGTACAACGGTACAAATTCAAGCTGCTGTAGACAACTGCTTTGAAACAGATGGCACAAGTACTAACGTACTAGTTTTAAAAAAAAAAAAAAAAAAAAAAAAAAAAGTCTAGTTTCCCAGCCACACTTTGTGCCACAGACCCCGTTAACACTGACACAGCTTGGTTTACCTGACAGAAACTGCTTCTCCTGACCACCAGGCTGGTGTCTGTTTGCTTTTGCATCTGAGTACAAA
Organism: Fratercula arctica; assembly: GCA_947846985.1. Lineage (NCBI taxonomy): Eukaryota > Metazoa > Chordata > Aves > Charadriiformes > Alcidae > Fratercula > Fratercula arctica. The sequence continues at coordinate 48,744,071 of CANTUZ010000005.1, read as the reverse complement.
AGGTTACTCCTCTGGGGGAACCTTCTTCCAAACCCAGTTTGTCTGTGTCTGAAAACTTCAATTCCGTAGCTTTTTCTTAGCCTGTCAACCAAGGTTTCAGTTTAGAGGGGCTGCTGCTTTGAATTACTGCTGCTTTGAATTATTTTCAAGCTTTCAAAAAAAAAAAAAAAAAAATTTGAAGATGCTTACCTCCTAGCCACTTTACAATGCTTTATTAGTCTTTATTTAGGATGTAGCTCACTGTAGTTCCTAGCTTTCCATGTTTTTTTTTAAATTCCAGTGGGATCCTTTTTCCTAGTGTTCTGAGTAATGTGGTGCTATTTTGCACCTGAATCTTTTTAGCAGTGAAGGTGTGCCCTAGTTTGCCCGATCACTTAGATTAGTGTTTTCCTTGTATAACAAGACACTGGATACATTCCCTCTAAGTCAGACATCTCTCTGGCCTTTGGAGTTAATTAAGCTTTTGCTTCACCTAGTGAGGTTGTAACTAACCATCTTATAGATGAGAACTCATGAGGTAAGCGTTGCGCCTTTTCGGCTGTTTCTCAGGAGGGTGCTGGCGTGCCTTCTGCTACTGAGTTGTCCTTTCTCTACCTTTCTGTCTTCAGTTCTCTGCTGCCTCGGTCGTGCCTGCTCCCTGCCTGCTGAAGTGTGAGGTTTCCAGCTCCACCAGTCTGTCTCCCTTCAGTATTTCCCCCCCCACCCCATCCACCTCCTCCGCAGTGCTGCAGCATCGCTCACTGGTGATCTTGCTGCCTTCAAACTAACTTCATTTGGCCTCTGGAAGCACGGTTTCCATCCACAGGTAGAACTGGGAGTCTCCTCTGGGCCTCTTGGGCTTAATCTGGTCTTTAGCAGCCTTCATTCTTGCATTTGCAAGTAAACAGTAACTTCACATCTGTGTAAGAGTAGATGTTATTTTCCTGTGAACTCTTGAGGACTTAAATCTTGTATGAATACACGAGTAACCTTTTAATAAACATCCTGAACTTGATAATTTAGTTTCTGATTTTAAAATGAGTCTCAAATGAAGTTTGTTAGCAAGAACTTCCATGAACATTAGACAATGTCTGTGTAAAAATTAAAAAACAGAGTTTAGGAAGACAATTGACATCTGGACATACAGTATGATGCATCATTTCTTTTCAAAGCATGAATGTATTTGAAAGTTTATCATAGTGGAGGCCCCCTGGAAGGAAGGTGTAGGATAGAGGTGGCTTTTGTTTTTGCTGTCTCCATTCCACTTCCCTTGTGCTTGTGAAATTCAATAAGGTAAGATTTGTAAAAGCTGAAAGGGGCAGGTTCAAATTCTGGAATGCCTAGAAGATGCATAGGAGCAGTCCGACATGCATAGGAAACTGAAAAGACAGATATGAAAACAAGTAAATGTTAATATCTTCATGTCCTCTGGCTCAAAATTGAGAAATAATGAAAGTAAGTTACCTCTTCAATGTTAGCAACCAAATGTCGGTGCAGTATCAACAAATACATAGTGGCAGGAATGAGAAAGGGGAAAAAAAAAAAAAAACAAAACCCAAACCCAACCCACATTATTATGAGATACGACTGAGGAAGAGGAGATGGCAGTTCAAAATATCAGACGGAGCAATCGGAATGGATTGAATTGGAAATTTGGTCAGTTCTGCTCTTGGCAGGTTCAAAAGCGAAAAACGTGGCAGCGGTGAGGTGGTGTGGGTGCTGGAAACGTGTAAGGATTTGTAGTGATTGGGCAGACAGCTGCAGGAAGAGTTGGCTGAAGACCATCAGGGTGGACATACTGAGCTTGGGAAGTTTCTGAGCAACAAACTGTTGGAGCTTGCGATAATAAATTGAGGAAACATTATTATGTACCTTTCCTTATTCTTTATACCATTTTCCTCTTTGTCTGCCACAGAATACCAAATACTTGCATAGATGGACCTCTGGACAGACCTGGAATGATGGCTTAAATCTCTTTATGCTTATTTTGAATAGTGGCACCTTAACCAAGTTTGAGACGCTATTTGGAGTCCTCTTCTGAGGATACCAAAGGTAGTGTTTTCTTCAAATGTATCTGTAGGGTCAATATTGATCTTACTTGAGATTTTTAGTAAATGAGATGATTAAAACACTGGTGTGTCAGAGTTGAGAAACATGAAGGAGGTCTGCTGAACTCCCTTTCCTATCCTTGAGACCTTATGGGTAGGTGACGACTGACAGCTGCACAGCTATTGATGATGTGGTGGTGTAATATTCAGTCCCCACAACTATTGGTAATGTGGTGGTGTAACATTCAGTCCCCTGCTAAGAAGCATTTGAAATACCAGTTCCAAAGACAAAACATCAGATTCGGTTTTCAATATATCATCAGGAATGCTGGACACACTGGTAGATAGTATCATCACTTTCAGATCCTCTAGCCTGCTGACTGCAAAAATTGGCTGATACCCTTCTTTTAGCTCCTTGTGCCTCCTGAGTTCCTCACAGTCTGCAAGCCGAAGGCTCCATTAAGGAGGTTCAGATTTTCTCTTCTTGGACAGCAAGAGCCTGCTAGAATCCTGGATTAGGACATAGCACACTTGCTTCTTTCTCTATTACACTACATCTCAGAGTCTTTTTGGCAGATAAAACAAAGGTGTGGGCTACTCTCTCTTCTAGCCCATCTGTTTCAGAACATCTTAATCCTTCTTAAGATCAAGGAAATTCCCTTTTCCGTTGTTCATGCAGAGCACCCCTGTTCTGCACCTTGTGCTCTGACTACTAGGACGACCTTACGCAGAGGTGACTTAATGCTGTTTGCGTCATCGTTTGACGTGGAACCATCTTATCATGTGTATCTCCTAGTCTTCTCTGATGTAGTGGATCATCCCACCTACCGCAGGTTCTGGGAGAGAACATGGGGTACGCAGAAGTTACAGGATACCTGAACACTGGTGTGAAATGGGAAGGGAAGGTTTGGTCAGTGGGTGGCATCTGCTGGGGCAAGACAGTCTGACATGTTTGCAGCGAGCAACCACACAAAGACTGTGTCCTCTGGCCATACCGGTAGGCAGTCTTCTACTTTTCACATGTTTTTATATACTGTACTACCCACCCTATGTCCACGAAGGGTGCTGCATCTTTTCATAGGTGTATTGCTTAACTACTTTAAATGTAATGTCTCTTTGCTAATTTTCTAAAGGTTCGAACAATGGTCTTATATGAACAGTGGTGTGAGGGCTTTTTATTTTTGTTCTATTTATAGTATTAGGTCTTCAGATATTTTTTTCTTACCTCAGTAAGTAGCCCTGCGGTGATTTCAAAAGGCTTCGAAGACAGGTTGGTAACAATCCTAATGAAGAGTGTTTAGTACAAAAAGGCCAGTACCAACTGAGCAAAAGCGTGAGGACACTGTTTGGGTCCTTCAAACAAGTCGCATTTCGTGAGGCATCTGAGTGGCAGTGAAGACAGCTGCAGATCCCACACAACAGTTAAAGATGGCATGTGTGCAGAACCGTGCGACTCGGGCTTTGCCCGCCCAGTCCACTTGCACGTATTTGATGTGCCTCTAACGCTGCCTTTAATTCAGTGTCCTGTAAGCACTTGAAAGTGTATGCTAAATATTAGAACAGCTGTGTTCAAAAATAGACTGTTTCTACCCCCCCCCCCCCCAAATGTTGAACTTGATTTTCTTCTGACGCGATCACAAGACTGCTGCTGCAGTAGGGGCTTAATGCTATTTACGTCGTCATTTGACATAGCAACATCTCTCAGGGGATTTTTAAACAATGCAGCTGTTCAGGAGAGATGAAGAGGTTGAGGGTGGGGTGGGGAGGGGGGAAAAGGAGGAGAAATAATTTCATCTGCCATTAGGGCTATTGTGGGGGGGGAGGGGAGGCAGCCAGCAAACCAGCGAGTTCAGGAGATTCATGATTCTGCATGAATGGACGGCAGGATCATGGGAGTCGCGGCTTTCCCTTGAATGGGAAGGAGCATCATGGGAATCTGGCTGCTTCTAATCTTTTTGTGAATGATTCTTTTCCTTTAACATGGCACTGCGTTTATGAATGGCTCTGGGGGCAAAGTGCTGCAAAATCCTTCTCCAGCTGTATACAGGTTCCTTCAGGAGCACTGGGGTGGGACTCAGGTGCAGCAAAACTGAGATGCTGCGATATTAAGCTACTGTTCTGCTCTTTCGAAGTCTGAGAGGACATTGTGCTGATTTTAATTCAATGTAATTAATTGAGCTTGATTGAAGCAGAATTGCCTTTTATGTGAAGTATTTTTAATACTTGCTTTCTTTTTCTATTTCAAAATGTAGTTGACTGCACGTATTTTTCTTGTTCTGTTAAGGATGGAGATGACAGCATATCAGAACGTTTTTGGGATGATTAAACTTGAAGTTCTGCTCTTCTTGTTCACCCACATGTTCCCTTTTTGATTTATGTTCAAAATACTAAATATTCAAAAAGTTTTCTGGCACCAGAAGTGAGAATGGAAACAGAGGGCAATAAAGAATTGTTTTGCTTGGTCTGAAGCAATTTATTTACTATTTGGCTTAAGCTGGAAAAAAGCATTCTGCTCAAGTTGCACTTGAACACCATTGTGTACGTGTGTTTTCCGATTTCTACATTTTTTTTTTTATTAGGTGCAAACCTGTATAACTTGTTTCCTTGCCATCTTCACTGTCCCTTACAAACAAAATGCTGAATCATTTAAGAATTTACGTTCTCACCAGAAGTACCTTAATGTCGCAAACTTCTTGTGCAGGTTATGGTAAAATTCAAAGATTCCTACTGCAGAGGGTGAAAATGTTAATGTGTGGTATTAGCTACTTACCATAATGTTTTCTTAAAAACATAATGACTGATATATTCTTAATATCTCGTAATTCAACTATTTTAAACTTTAACTTTTAAAAACATTCTTTTTTCTCTAGAGGAGAATTACAAAGTGGAGACAAAAGTCATTGTGGCAGACTTTGGAGAGACAGAAGATATTTACAGTAGAATCAAAGCGGGATTGGAAGGCCTGGAGATCGGTGTTTTAGGTTTGTATCTGATGTAAATCTTTCACAGTGGTGTTTCGCCTTGACATGCCTACTAACTTTTTCCCATATTGAAGTTTATTGAAACCGATTCACAAAAGCTGATGCTTGCCTGACCAAAACTCTGTCGCTGCATGCTCGATATGTTTTTTAACTTCCTGTTGATACGCTACAAGAGGTGGTGCCTGCACGTGTGCTTAGGTTACAGGAATTGTGAAGTTTATTGAAGGTTTTCAATGTGTTAGTCTGCGATTGCGAAATGCTCTTTAGCTTGTAACTGCGTGCACAGTGACTTGACCTAACGCTCCACATACTTAGATTCAGCTTAGCAGTAGAGTCCTGTGGGAGAACCATTAACTTTTAATTATGGAGCTGTTGAAATTTAATCATTAGAATATGGTATCAAGTAACTGGCTCCCGCTTCGAAAGTCTGAAGTGTGTTCTGGTCGTGTTGGTTCTTTTGCTGGTAGCAACACAATATTGCCCGAGTACGGTCTGGGATATTGCAGGAGTGTGGGTGGTGTGGTAGTCCTTGAAAAAACACAGTGATCCATCCAGTTACTTTGTCAATTGTAGAACTAAGGTGGTTTCAAGAAGATGTTTTATCACAAGTTAAGAAGAGTTTAAATGTAACAGCAGTCTACCTGAATCTTTTCTGAACAGTGGTGTAAAGGCAGTTTCTTACCAGTTTTCTGGTTCTTTCCTTGGAAGCACATACACCTGTGCCCATCCTGTACTTCTACAGTTACTCAATATGGGGATGAGAGCCTGTGGTGGTTAAACATAAGGCATGAAACTTTATAAAGTCACACGACTCGGACATCTACTGGTGTATGCCATTTTGATAAACTGCTTCTCAATGCAAACTTAGTTTTACTAACCTGAAGTGCAGTAATTAGAGCTAGAATTTTTTTTTTTAAAAAAGCATATTTCAAAACAAACTCGTTACACACATGATGATATACTGTATGAACTTTGTTGCTAATAGATGGATCTTGTTGTACGATGTCTGCAAATAATCCCCATGAAAATAGTGTACATAAAAACTCAGTTAAAAAATAACATTAAAGGATAAAGCCCAGAATGTTCCCTGATACTTCTCACAGATTTGAGTACATGCAACTTGTGACGTGCAATATTTAATTGCTATGAAAATTCAAATACCTCTGAGTAACTGCAACTGCCAACAATGTGTTTTGTGTAGAGTAGTGGTTGCAAAGCTGTGGATGCCGTGTTTCTTGTTTCTGAAGGAAATAAGTTCCAAAGAAACTTTGAAGATTAAAATTAATGTCTGTTCTAATCTCTCCTGTCAAAATCAACTCAGGGAATGTAAGACTTGCAAGCTGCCTGTCACGTAGCGCTTGCTGCAGAATAGCGTATCACTTCAGTGTCTCAAAACACCATCAGACCTTTTACTGTGTGAGGTGTGTGTCCACACTGCAAGGGGTTCTATTATTTCTTAGGCTGTGATAAGGTTACGGTGATGCACAAAATCATGACAATCTGGCTCTCTATAGTCTTGATCAAAGTGGATGCTAAAGCAGTGAATGTGTCTCAAATTTTGTATAAGCTTATTACAGGAAAACAAGCACGTTCCTCAGACAGAGCCCAGTTCTTGCTTTTATTTGCATGAGCACCTTGACTAAAAACATGGTAAAAATAGCAACTAAATGCTCTGGAGTTGTGTATTCTCTTGCTGAGTTCCTCTGCTTTTTTTTTTTTTCCCTTGCAACCATTGCCAGTGCAGGTTTACAGAAATCTCTCTTCTAACTAATCACTAGCAGTTTTAGTAAATCTCATGCTTGGGCTCATCAGATTACATGATATCTAGGTTTTTTTCTTTTCCCCAGATATAGCTGTATTAATAGAAACCACTTGCCAGTGTAATTTTTCAACACAGATGATGGCTACTCCAGAAAGACCACGTCTTAATTTATTTCTTTTATGTCAATTAATTTCATACTTTAGTGCCTTATATCTCAGTTTCTGTAGCATTTGTTGTAATCTGGAATATAGTTTTGGCTCATCTGCGTTTTTGATGTTTGTGTGAGGGGAAAACATGGGTTTAAATGAGAACAGCCATAACGATTGAATTCTCAGGTTCCAGTATATTTTCTTCTTTCAGGTCTCATCTGGTACGGTAGGCGTGAGAGGCGTTGGTAGCACAGCACAGTTGCCAGTGATCGATGCTGATGATTTTTTAGCCTTATACTTAGAGACACGGGAGTCTCCACATACACAGCTCAAGATAGAGCTTCTGATTATATCGTTGCACAGAGCCTAACTAAAGTACTTACAGATTGAAATCCCTGTAAACTTCTTATTTGGAAGCTTCTTCTCACCCACGTACGAAGGCTAAAAGAGTTTGCATAATGTTTTGCTGTGTGTTCAAAACAGCGTCTGTCAGTGACTTCGAACATGTGCTAGCTACAGCAATATGTTAAACAAGCAGAGGTGGGAAATCTCTCTTTTGCTGTTCTTAAATCGCTGTGGTTCTCGGAAGGCATTTTAGCTGGACGGTCTCTTACCCTGTTGTTTTCCAGATTTTAATAGGTAAAATATGCCTGTACAAAGGGAAAACCAATTTTGTTAATGGTCTCTTCCAAGCTGCAGCAAAGTATGATCTGATAGAAAATGCTGAAAGTGGAAGGGTACAAAGCTGGGGACCCAGTTTGCAGTAAGGGGTGTGAATTTTGTACTGCTGTCTCTGTAGCATGAATCACGTAAATATTCTAAATTTGGAGAGAATAACAAGGTTAGTCCCCAAAAACCCTGCCACAGTTCATAGCCAAAATCCTTTCCAGAGAGGTGGACTGAAAAATTGTTTATTTTAGGATGAAAAAAAAGGAAAAAATCTGGCTTGCTCTCGCAATAGCAAGATTAGACTTTCTTCCTTTTCAAAACTTTTCTCTCTTTCTAAACATAGCAAATGTCTGCTGGGAATTTGCCCAGCTCCCTGTTCTCTTCAATTCCTGTATTTTTAAAGGTTATCTAAAAGTTAAAAATCTGAAACACACAACATGACTAGCGAACAAAGGGTTCCCATAAATACACAGAGATCTGGACTACAAGAGCTGTCATTCAGGGGAATCTCTGAATGAAGTTTGTGCACTTTGCCAGAATCTCTCCTGCATATTTCCTGTGTGTCCTGCATCCCTGTTGATACTTAAATCAGGTTGGATGTTAAAATGATAGCTTTTGGCACAGGTGTAGGGGCTATTTTATTAAAAAAAAAAAAAAAAAAAAAAGGGCATCAGTGCCTTTTGACGGTGTTTCTTCTCCCCTGTAGACTCCTGCCCTGGAGCTGCGCAGTGCCGTTGAGCGTACATAGCACTTTGGGATTCTCTGGGGTGTAAGACACTATATAAATGTAAAATGTTGCCACAGCAACCAAATGTCACACGATTCACTTGCGTAAGATGAACAACAGATACTTAGGAAACGGAGATCCCATTTGCTTGCCTTTTTTTTTTTTTTTTTTTTTCCTCTCTCCATATCAATATGCTTTATTAAGTTTGAAGCAGCCGAGGCTGCAGAGCGGTATTGTTTTCTGACGGTATTATAAGTTTTCCCCTACTTGTGTTGGGGAAAATGGATATTGGTTTCGTGTCTGAGGATAAAACCTTGCTAGTGGGGGGGGGGGGGATAATAAATTGAGTTTAAGTAATTAATACGTTCTCTCGGTTAATTCTAAACGCTGCCACGGGGGAAAGATTTTGCAGATGTAACAAGTCCCTGACTAGGCAGCGACAGCAAAACACAAACCCTTATTCTAAAGGCAGATAATGCCGGTGGAAAGGGGGGGCGCCGGGAGCTCGCCCCGCCGCCGCCGCCGCCGCCGCCCCCCCGCCCCGAGCCCGCCCAGCGCTGCTGCGGGCGCGGCCGCCGCCGCCCGGCCTCTGCCGCCACCTGCCGACGGACCGACACACGCACCGACCGGCGACAGACCGACACACGCACCGACCGACCGACCGACGGACCCCCGCCCCGCTGCTGGCCGCCGGCCCGTCGCTTTTGCGGGGCTGAGGCGGGTCACGGTGCCTGTCCCCAAGCCCAATGGGTGACCCAGCCCTCGGGATGCCCGGGGAAGGGAGCGACTGGCCGGAGAAGTGTTGGGGAGACTTACCAGGACACTCTCTTGTATCTTATTTCACTTATTTAGTTATCCAAAAAAAAAAAAAAAAAAGTTAAAACAGTTTCACTGAATGTGTCCCTGCCGGGCACCGAGAGCGTTTCTTTGGCTTGAAACTCCCTTTCTGCGACTGTGCCTCCCTGTTGCAGCGGTGTTGCTCGTACACTTCTGACATTTCTAAAAGAGGAAACGTTCTCCCCCTGCGCTGTGGAAGACGGGTGCAATGTGCTAAATATGCCAGCTTTTGAACAATTGGAGAATTAACATTTACATGTCTAAAATGCCTTGCGTGTTCACTCTCACGTTCCACTTGTGTGTGCACAAGTATATTTATCATAGAATCACAGAATGGTTCGGGTTGGAAGGGACCTTAAAGATCATCTAGTTCCAACCCCCCTGCCATGGGCAGGGACACCTCCCAGTAGAGGAAATTACAGTTTACAGCTTAATGTTTTAGGGGTTAGAATGTTTTAAATGCAACATTTTAAGAGTATTACTTGAAAATTGTCATTAATCAGAGCATTAGAAATCAGAGGGCATCCAAGCAATCTAATTAAAACTTCATGCTTTCATTTCAGTTAACAACGTGGGAATTTCATACGTTTATCCTGAATATTTTCTTGATGTTCCAGACCTGGATAAAGTAAGTGCTTTTGTAGCACCTTCTAGCATTCTCATTTTTAGCACTAAATGCTTAATGAATATGACAAAAAGTATTTAGGTTTGGTTAAGGTACTCACATAGCAAGGTTTTCTGATTAGAATTAAGGGTTCAAAAAGCGAAGAGATTTACATAAGCAAGGTAACACAATTCAGGTGATTTTTTTTGTGCTGTTTTTGACTTACACTCGTTCCTGCTTCTTCATTTCATGTTTCTATTTCAGACAGATGCCCTGGGGTCAGTATCGGAATTCCACTCCCGTCTGTGGTCTCATCTGGCAGCTCTTCTTGAGCTGCTTTAGCTTGTGGGGAGGAGGTTCTTAAGTGACTGAAGGAAAGGGAGGCAAGCGACTTCATGAATGGAAGCTGCATATTCCATTGCACTGTTACGAAACTTAAATACGATAGTCCTAGATGTTTTGTAACATGGGGACAATCTTGGTTGCATGAGTACTTTGAAAACTCTGACTATGAACACTTCCACCAGCGCATGATTTTGTTTCCAAAACCCCTGTCGCTAACTCTATTGATAAACATATCTGGTTTTTGTTCCACCTTCAATTAAGTGTCATAATATTTCTATCTATTCATGTCTAAAATAGCAGAATTTATTGAAGTTCATAAGCATTGCAAATAGCGTTAGGAAATGCAGTGTCAGTGTGATAAATCTGTGTTGTTCTTTATTGGTATGAGTCCCTAATCAGAGATAAAACGTGAACGAGCAATTTGCAGACTTTGCTTTGAAAGTCTGTCGCTGCTCCTGATACTTAAGCAGGAAGGCAAGGAGTGAAGGTGATGTATAAGTGTAAGATGAATTTACCCTGTCACTTATAGCCCAGAGGGTGTGTAAATATTGACCAAATAACTTGAAACACCAAAACCCAAAACTTTTGTTTTCTTGCAGACCATTGACAAAATGATCAACATTAACACCATGGCTGTTTGTAAGGTAAGTGCCCTGTTACCAACACTTGTTCTTGATGTCTTAATTCAAAACCAGGAAGCAATTAAAATTCAGTTGTCTGAAGCAAGTACTTTCACCTGTTGGGCCACGGGTTCATTCTTTCATCTTGGAGTAACCCAGAGGTTATGACTGTTGTGGTGGTTGTGTGAAATATCACTTGTTGCAAAGATACCTATTAGCTATTTAAAAGAGCAAGGTATGTACACAAAACAACACTTAATGCTTATCATTTTAGTCCTCCTTGTAAATCATTTATTCTTTTCCCCCTGTATCTGTGTTTCTTGGGGTAGGCAACCTTTCTCTCTGTGTACCTAAGGCTTTTTGTACGCTGTAGTGAGAAAGCACTTAAATATTTTCTGCAAAATATGAGCAAGAAGGAAAACCAAGTTCACAGAAGTGTTCACTAACTTCTGAAATAAAGTTATCTTCTCCTTTTGATATTTAGACTGAAGCTTTTACTGGGAAGAAATCAACCTCGGCTTCAGGCTAAAACATATGGCTGCTCCCTTGTTTATTAATATATGAGGCCCATTCAAAAACCAGATTTTCGTCCTGGCATTTCAAAGCTTAAAATGGGCAACAATGACAGCGGTAACATGTGTCTTACATGACACAAATTGCTGATGTGAGTCCTGAAGAAACTCCCTGTGATTATTTACTGCTAAACCTTAACTTTCTCTTCTTACGCATAACAAAACCTGTATCTCCAGTAGCTGAGAGTTAACCTTTTCCCGCAAAGCCAAAATATTAGGTCTTTCAAAGTTGGCTTGAAAGATCTGACTTTCTCGCAGCTGTTCTGATTAGGTTAAGTACTAAATTAATCTAGTACAGTGCTCTCAGGGAGTCTAAACTGTAGGTGTTTTGTTTCCATGTGAGGAGGCACAGAGCATCTTAAAACAATGCTTCTGTAAGATTTTCACACCTTATTAAAACCTAGGCAAACAGTGAAAATGCAACCCTTGCGTGACTGAATGGGATTGGTAACGTCAGCTTCCTGCTGCTAACTCTCACTTTTTTGTGTGTGTTTTATTTGACGTCTTAGAACTGCTTGTTGCAGAGTTAGAAATGCTGCAACAGTGAGTCTTCAGACGTTTTCACCTGGAAAATTACTGCAAACCTGGCAAGCACTGATTTTTAGTTGACCGAGGATTGCGGGCCCATGGTGTCCTGTTGCACTCCTGCAAGATTTTCATCAGGGAAGTCAGTTATTAATGGGCACCTCTGAAAGTTTCTCTTATGGAAGTCATTTAGCAGACTTTTTTTAATGTTAGCATGGCTACAGCGGGTGTAAATGTGAAGAAGTGTTGTAATGCATAGACCTCTTAGCTAGAGATTAGTGTAATCAGTAGAGTGCTTCTGCTGAGGTGTGACATCTGTGCTGTGCCAGCAGAGGGAGTGCACTATTCAGTAATTAAAGAATTTGGGGTGTCAGTCTTCCTAGGAGCATTTTGTTAGAATAGAAAAGTTACAGGTGAACTACTTTAATATGTATTTCTGAAGATGGTTGGTTAGAATAATAGTTGAGGTCTACTTTAACTCGGTATATGCCTAAAAATCCAGAGATGCAGCCAGACTATATTGGTTTCCAGAATAAACTAGGGCTGTTTTGTGGCTTGAGTCTTCGTGTTTATGATCAGCGGTGGTCAACAATTTAACAAAATTCTACAGTTTCTTGTAAACTTTGCATTGTGTCAGCTTCTTCACATTCTAACGTGGTTGTTTTCACACATATAAAAACTTAGTGAACATCTACTTGTTGTGTGTTAATAGTGTTTTTCGTGCCATTTGAAAACTTTTTTCTTGAGTGTGAACGGCTCCTGCTACTGGGTATAATCAGAGTTTGAGCATAAGCTTCCAGGCTTGAAAATGTTTCCTCCTGCATGAGCCTGTTGTGTAATTAAACAGTAGGCATTGCCAGATGCTTACTGTTTCGGGGAGAGGAGTAGATTAGAGAGATGTACCATCTGTAAGTCATTTTTTCAGGAGAACCCATAGAACTAGAGAGTCATGGTAGGAAAAAGTAATTTTAGGAAAAGTCTGTATGTCCTTTCACTTAGGTTTTTGGGACATACTCCCGTGAATATTTACTTCAGCGTTTTAGGTTGGTACCGTCTCTTATCCAGGGCTATAAATGCATTTAAAACAAATAAAATATTATCCCTTCTTGCCTGATTAAAAACATGAAGTATAGGATGGAAGAGAGCGCCAAGTTCTTAAGCAAGGAGGTGAAGGTCTGCTGAAAAAGTGAAGGTACAGGGGAGACAAAGCATGTTTTGCGGGTACCCATTCAGGCTCTGCTCACAGTATCTCCAGATCTTCATCAGAGGTATCGCATAACCTGTCTGCTGTTGTATTCTGGAGTGTCGCCGTCCACTTCCTTGCCTTTGGGACAGAACTTCCTCAGTGCCTAAAAAGTATTTCCTGTCGTCTTCGGTAATCTGAACCTTGTGCCATCAGCAACACCTCTGTTGGACACCATAACTCTTCTGGCACACATGTTAAATAACTTCATTTCAGTTCTGGCTGAAACACTTTTTAGGCTTGAGGTGAGAAAGTCAAAAGATATTCAGCACAGTTTGATTTTGCAGCAACGTTAAGGTGTGTTTTGTTGCCACAAGTGTAGGCATTTTTGAAGGACAACGCTCATCCTTTACCTTTTGACCCATCTCTTTCTTTGGTAGGCAGCTCATGGGATTTCCTAGGGGATATGCAGCATGTAGGAAGGGGTGGTATGCTGAGAGATACTTTTCCCAACCACAAGGGATCTAAGACTGTGAAATTTTCCCTAGTGTTTGAGAACTTGTTTCTCATCAGAGCTTTTAAACATGTTTCTTTCCCAAATCCTATTCCATGCTGCCTATCCCCACCATGTCCTTAGAGCAGTGTTGGGTTAGGTCACCCTTGAACCCCACAGTGATGCAATTTTGGGGCTCAATCAGTCTGGCATGAAGTATTGTAATTACTGTGATCTATCTTCACAGCACCCTGCGCGCCGCTGAAGGCAAGCTACATAAAACTATGTAAAACATGTTGGAAATTTCACATCTTGTAAAACACTGGTTAAAAACCGCAACCAAACACCACCCTGCCCCCCGCCCCGCCCCCACCACAGTACGTTCTTTTTAAGCTCTCTGGAAAACATCACATTTTTATAGTGATGTGCAGTGCAGGAGTTACTCCATTTTTCATATAATATATAAAAGGAGTGCCTTGGGTCTTGATGATGCCATAAATAGAGTGAAGAATTTTTGTGTTTGGTCTTTTCTCAGGAAAGCTTGAGACTTAATGCAGCCATATACAAGGACTGAGTTGACAGATACATGAGGAGGAAGACGGGGTAGTATGCAAAGTTTCATGGTTCCTGTCACAATCTCATCTCAAGCTCCTGGAGCGATTTAAAAAGCAGAACTTTTCTTTAATGATTGTTGGTGGCAGTTTAGGTAACATGAGTTTGCCATTATAATTTTTTGATGTCTCATTGCATTTTGAGACACAAACTTAACATATTTCTGGCATTGAATAAAATAACAGGTCAAAAGTCCTGTTTTTTTTCACTAGCCAGCAAGTGTTGAAGAGCCAAAATTATAATTGCTCTATATAGTTTTCATCTGTAGTTCCTTTGTATCAACTGCATCTTCTTGTGCCAATTCACCTTTGTATGCTGCATCCTTTGACTTCACCTGGAAAAACAGTTAAACTTGATTTGGCTGTTGGATTAACGTACTGAAAGCCAAGGCTGCCAGACTTGCTGTCCAGTGGAAAAAGTGGGTAGGTAATGAGCATAATGAATAGTTTCCCATACTTCAGGGAGCCCTTCTTTCTCCTTTGGAAGCTGCGAGAGATAGATACTTAGTATGTGAGGAAAAGCAAGTCTGTTATTTCTGTTTGCAGCATCGCAATATGCTAATTGCATTGGGAGTGAGGCATAAACTTGTGTTCTCTTGAAAAACGAGTAGGACTAAATAGTTGAGGGAGTGCTGGCTTAGCGGTTGATTAAGCAAGGAGCTGAATTGGTTTGCAAGCTATTATGTTGTGGGGGAATGTAAATTTTAGGCTTGCAGGCCAGGCTTCGGTTGGAAATCGGCATTAACAGAGGAAGGGGGAGAGTAAATTACATATAGGTATATGCCTTGGTGTCTGTGCTAATCTTTGCTGTGATCACCGTACTGATGTTTTCTACTGAGTGTCAAATACAAAGGGATAATAGGCCTACAAGACCAAGATTTTTTTTTTTTAATCATCACTGTATTCGAGAAGGTTAAGTCTTAATTTGCTTAAGACTTCAAAATGCATAAATACTCTGTGTTGAACTGAGAGATCTAGTGTCAGCTGCCCGCTTAATGGAAGAGGAGTGAGAGGTGAATTATACCAGGTTGTGAATCCCAGGCCGGACAAGGGAACAACTACAAAGTCTGAAACTCTAAGTTTAAGGGAAAAAAACAACCCCCAAAAAACTAACAAAACCCACAATAGATATAAAATTGAAAGGGGGAGAAGAAGGTAGAATACTTGAGAAAGCGGGGAAATACTCTTTTGCAGACCTGTGCATAGAAAGAAGAAAAGCCTGGGGAGCAATGATCCTGAAAAGACAGTGGGAAATGACATCTCTGTCTCACATGAGTGTTCAGATGGGCCAGTGCAGCCTAATACCCTGTCTGTAAAGGTACCTTAGCAGAAATCAGATGATAGTTGCTTGTGCCCTGCTAGAACCCTATGTTCATTTTTGTATTTGCTGTGTCTTGGGAGAGGATCACCGTACATGGCACACAATTCTGAGGGTAGTGGCAACACTGACTTGTGAGAGGAGATCACTCTGCGTGCGTGTATTCCAGTCTAGTCAAGAGGTGTCTTTACATTTATGTTCAAAGTCATCATCAAAGGGGGAGGATGACGATTTAGCCAAGTATATAATACAAGTTTGTAGCAGAGAGGGACAGTTGCCAATGCTTGGACGAGGAGCAAGTGTTCTGTGAAGGTGGTCATGAATATCATTCAGATGGTCCAGAGGGAGAAATTAGATGCTGCGTTTTCCCACCTTGCTGACTTTGAACCTGAGAGCACAATACACAGGAAGCTGGAACAAGGGAAATGTGGCTGTGGTAAATACTTTTCAGCAATAATCAGGGAAGCACTTGGGATTTTTCTTCAAAGTACAAGTCACTTGGGGAAACTTAGGAACTCCTGGAGTTCTGTGGCTTTTTGTTGATTTGGGGTTGAGATAAATACATATTCCACATCTTGAAAAGAGAAAGTTCAGCCTTACTTAAGTAGGCTTTTGCCTGTGTAAGGCTGAGGGGGGAGAAGAAGATGCTTACTTTGCGGGCTTTCCCTTGTAAACTGGACTCTGAAAGCTTGTGGCTCTAAATAGGGAAAACTTTCTCTCCTAAAAATGTTGCTCAAAGGAAAGCCACTGACAATGAAGGGGACTCACAGCGTGTTAAAACTGTAGTTCCTTTTGTATGTCCCATGCCCCTTTCTGGTCACTGACCTTGCCACGTGGGTTACTGCATGATTTTCTGTTGAGTTGACATCAGGTTTACTTGCCAATTTTTTTTCAAATATAAATCATACTCGTTCAGTTTGGGCTATGAGCTGCATTAAGAATTTATTTTTTCAAAAGAGGTACATTATAAAAACTTAATCGTAGATGCAGAGAATGGGTTTCATGATCAATTTGAGTGTCAGCGCACGAGTACAATTCCTTAGTTCTTTCAGGGCAAGGTCTGCAGGTGGGAGTTGCACAGGCACAGTGTCAGTTAACTATTTGTTATAGTGCATTTCTGAACTCGTGTGAATCCTCTGCCCAGGCACTATGAATTATCTTAGGGTAGCAATGATGGCTTTTACATGGGTGGGTGCACCACGAAGAATTGCCCGATCGTTAAGAAGTTACGTTCCTTTGGGTCGTTATAATTTCACCCCAGACTTGTGAACGAGAACTGAAGGAAGCTTCTTAGCTGCATAACACAGTAGAAAAGTTGTCTAAGTGCTCTAGCTTCATCCTTTGCTGTACTTGCATAGGCTTAATTACAGATCCATGTACCTTTTGGAAGTGGGAAGAGTGACTTGCAGTCATAACGTCTTACCAAAGAATGATTTATCTCTGAACATACAACTACGGTATTAGGTTTCTGGCTTAGGATAACAATTATGTGGCCCATAATTTGTGAAGGATGACTTGGAATACTTACCTCGGCTTTTCTTACTGTATTTTAGCAGTCTGAGTGAATATCACTATATTAAAAACTTTACAAATTATTATTCTTTCCCTAAGCTCTACTCCTAAGCTACTGCTTGGATTGGAGTGAGAAAGGGCTACAACTCAGTGATCACTAAGAATGAGATATTTTTTTTTTCTAAAAAGGAAGCACTGGAAATACATGGTTTTAACTTCTAACTACTTGTTAGTCCCCTAATATGAACATTTTAGTGTAGCACCTGTTCTAGAACATAAATCTAGCCACATGGGTGCATTTTTGTGCCTGCAAGTAGAAATCTCGGCTTCTTTAGACTAAAGGTGGTGTTCCTGTTCCCAAAATTAAAAGGTAGAAGACAGGTCTGATGAGGAATAGTGGACAATACAACCAGTGCTTGCCAGGCATGTAATAAATGCAGTTGCCGATAAACTGACATCAAGAAATGATAGCTGCCTGTCAAAGGTTAATGAAATGGTCTGTAATGAATCTCTACCTTAAGTTAGGCATTTGCTGTGAACATTCTGGAACTTAGGAGCTGGAGGGTTAGGTGTGAAAAAAAGTTGACTTTAGGAAAAAAAAAAAAAAAAAAAAGCAGCCCTCCAAACCAAAGGAACTATACCCCAAGCTCTGTGGTAGCATTATGCGTATATGTGAAATAATTGTAAAACAAACAAGCAAAAAGCCCTCAACAACTGCTGCTTCGTGGTTGTGTGCTAAGCTGCCAGACTATATAAAATATAAAATTAACAACCTCTGATGGCAAGGAGACTGTCCTGAGCAAATATTTCAGGCACACACACGCGTGCACACGTTCTCACTCTGCTCTAATGCACGCTTTCAGAAAGAAAAAGCAGGGTTTTTTTGAGCTGGCAGTTTTCGCATTGCCCAGTGTCTGGCTACTCTGTCTGAAATTTCCTGAGCCTTCAGAGTCTTGGGAGCATTCACATTTTCAACTGCTGCACTGGCGTTTGTGTGGGAGGTAATATTCATTCCGAAAAAACCGGTTATGTGAAGGAAGCCGAAGTGAGTTCAGTAACCTGTAACTGAAGGCACTCCTCTTAGGGTAGCTGCCAGCCTCTCCTTTAGCTTGCCTGCCACTTTCTTCTTCCTTTCTTAGATTGCCTCCAGAGAAAGAAACACTGTCATGGAGTTCTCTGGCATCCTACATGCTAATTCCTACAGACTCAGACTTTCAAGGTTTTGGCATCTATGGAATACACCCCGTTACAGAACTAGCTGTCTCTAAATAAGACCTAGCTAAAATTTGGATTATTTATCTGGGAGACATTTATCCAATTCTAGATGTTTGTTGCTGAGCTGCCTATTTCATAATGGCATGTCTGAGAACGTAGCCACTGAAGACAAGAGTGTTAACCGGTTTGGCTATTTTGGATAAGGATCATGCAAGCATGTATGAACGCTTATTCGTGTCCATAGAAAACTAATTTTCTGCTATAGATTGTTTTATTAGAGTTAATGCTGGGAATATCTTACGTGTGTGTACCGTGTATAAGTTTGCCAGCCCTGAGTACGGCTGCAGAATGCCCTGCCTGCATTTTTCCAATAGTGCTCTTGCGCTGCTGGAACAGTCTGAGCGTGGACTTGGCTGAGTGAGGTGAGACTGACTCAGAGAGCTGCCTTCTGTTATTTTATTCCTTAAAAAAATGGTATTTTTTCTGTATATAAAGATACTGAATATTCATATAGCTCTCTTTCACACAACACAAGATGTAAAAATATAGATAGGAAAAACAGTTTTGCCCGATTTCATGGATTTTGGAAATTCCCTCAAAATATTGATTTTAATGGAAACAAATGGAAGTGATGTGGAGTATGAAATGCAGTTTTGCCATTAGTGTTTTTCTGTGGAGGGAAAGAAAAACCCTGATTGCCTGTCCAGCTGAACTTTAGAAACAGACTATTTAACACAGCTGGTGGTGAGAGACTTCGTGATTTCTACCTGCATTGTGTACCTATTGTAATATCTCAGCTGTCGATGGCTTCATAGTTTTAAAATTTATGTAAGTGAAACAATTATTGTCATATATTTTTCTGTGCTCTCATTTGGATATCAGTAGTAACCAGCACGTTCGTGATACGCTGTTAGAGCTGCTTGGTGGGTTGCAATTCGGATTTAGACCCTGAATGCATTTGAGTGGATTTATGACCAAGTTTCAAACGTGGGGTCCCCTCTGCATTACCAGTGGGAGAGCCTGTACTGGTTTTTCAGACCATTTATGGGTTGCCTAAGGGAAGGCAATTGCAGTCCATGTCCGTGTGTCAATCTGTGGAGTGATATGCAGCATTACGCTGCCTTTAGAGGCAAGAAACAGTATGCTGCTTTTTGCCAGGGGATCTGTGGGAGAGATCATAAAGCTTGCACCAAGATAAAAGATCTGCTAGTCTTGAACTAGTCTTAAAATCAGCCCAAATCATTCTTTATCCTTTACTATTAAAATAAACAGTTGTTCCCACATCTTTTCTGAAGCATTAGTGTACGAAAGAAAAAGCTCATGTGTACTTAGACTATAAAGTCTAAGTTAGAGGGTTTTTTTTTGAAGTTGCATCTGTTTAGCTTGGTGGTGTTTACCAACTCTGAATATTTAGTTTGACTTCTGGGGCAGTGCTGAGAGTTAAGTAATGTCAACAGCCGACTTCATGAAAGTTAAGGTCTGTTCAACTCCTGCCTGTACAGTCCCTTATCGAAGCTGTCGTGCAGCACAGCTGATGGCAGGATCTATTCTAAGTGACAAATGCCAATAAAATACAAAACACAGTCCTTCCCTACCATTTTCTTTGTGTGTCAACTGAAGTTCTGTTTTCTCTTGTGATTTTTCTCCTTTGTTCCTGAAAGGATATTTTTATAATTAAAAATAAAAACAAACAACCTGCCCCCCCAACCAGATTTAGTCATATGTAAGGACGAACATAGCGGTGATAGTAATATGAATAGCTTGCTACACTAAGATTTGTTTCTTTGTAATAAAAGTGCTTACAGGTGTTTCGCGCTCCTGTATATGCCGATTTCTTTTTTGCCTGTATGTTTCCTCCCATACTACTCAAATGTTTCATGCTTTAAGCTATCAAGGTAACTTGGTATCAGTGGGAGTGCCATTACATTTTGATGCCATTAGTATTTTATTGCCCCCTCCTCACTGGCGTTCTCGAACTTTTTTGGAACACCTTTTAAAGATGTGAAAGGTGCTAACAATTTATATTTCTTGTCTGCTCTGTCTTTGGTGTCACTGACATGACACTTATTACCAGGGTTGGTGGGGGGCAGGGTAGTATTTGGCACAAGCTGAACTTCGACGACGTTATTTCTTAAAGGGAGATATTTTGGATTTAAATCGTATTTTAGGATGGTAGTAATTAGTAGTAGGAAAATTAACTATTTCACGCTAATTAAAAATTTGTCAAAGTTTGGATCAATACTTGATTTGTTTCCCTTGTCAGAGCTACTCTGTCTGTGACTGGGAAGCTTGTTTTAGGATTACTGCTCTGGAGAATCCTTCAACCAGGTTGTAAATAGACTGTTCAGAGTCATAACGAAGGCAGGAGCTTCTGGAGCAGTGGGGAGGTTTGCCAGGCTACTTTCCGCATGGGGGTGTAGGTTTTTCAGGGGGAAAACATCTATGTAATCAGAAAAAAATCTTTTGATGTCTTAAATGTTTTCTGTAGGTAACGTAAGGCAGGAAACTTACCTTCACTAGTTCTTTCCAGCGCTCTTGCTGCTCCACAATTTATTTTTAACTTAAAATCAGCAGTTCAGTAAGCCTAGCTAAAATCCATTGGATATTGTCTTGAGTCTTGGCATGGGTGGTAAATTTAGTCAGTCTTGAGGAAGATAGCTGCTTTCTGTGGGGAAAGATCATACATGTTACCGTAGTACTCTGGTTCTTTAATGTTCTTTAGAGGCCACGGATGCTGCAGAGCGGTGAAGACATTTTTTTATTTACTCTTGTTGTACTTATGCTACTAGCTGGATAGGTTCACCAGATTCAGTGCACACACTACTTGACAGAGCCAAGTTATCCAGGTAGAATAAAAATAAACTGCCTACGCAAAGTATGGTCTCTGCTTCCCTGATCTTTGGTTGAGGTGGAGGGGGTGGCAGCTGCTTCTGGGAGGAAGGGAGGCTTCCCTCGGTCTCTGGCTGTCTGGTGTCTGCGTTCTCAGCCATCACGAATGTTTTCTTTTTGCAGATGACACGATTGGTGCTGCCCGGCATGCTGGAAAGGTGAGTCACGCTAACACTATCCAGACAAAGTCATCATTATTTATAGGGGAGAATCCTTTCTTGAAAAATTCATTACTGTGACTAATCAGCCTAGTCTCCATGTTTTAATGGCAGAGTAATGCCGGGTGAGTCACGCTGATGGTGCATGAATCATCAGACGGTGGAAGCCTTTTCCACTCGATTCCCTTTTTATTTTTCCTCTCCCTTCTCCACTGTTATGGTGATTCCTTTTAGAACAGAATTAAAAAGCCCGTCTGACTCATCAGCACTAACTCAACAACCTGCTATTCTGAGGGGGTGGTTACAGTTCCTGGGAATAACCTTCTTAAGGCTATTTCTCTAAGTCATTGTAAGTAAAATGGATGCAAAGAATATGTTCTCATTATACAGTAGGAGGTATATTGAGGAAAGGCTGTGATCATTTGGAAAAGTAGAATTGGAGACCAACTCTAAAATAAGAGTTAACGCACACCACTGTCGCCGTGGAAGACGTGAACTGACTTCTTAGCTAGCTCCCAGGTGAAACTAAAAGGTGCACCATTTCCATGTAGTCCCTCCAGGCTGTTTTCGAGCTGCTGTTGACTGTCCCAGGCTGTTTGCCATCTCTGTTGCAACACTAACCCTGGCTTGCTGGGGGTTGCCCTAGGTCAGGTCTGAGCTACACTTGCAATACCGAGAAAAGCTGTGTAGAACCATGTGTGGCAGTCACCATGGTATTGCCTTCAAGCAAATATTGTAGGAGGAGCATATATATGGGACAAGAACTTCAAACCCAACAAAGATTAAGAAAAAAAATTGGTATTTCTTGTATCATCCCACTATCTGGGAGTCTTCATCATAGATCGGGATTCAATTTTTCACGTGTTGCATAGATGCACAGCGAGCGTTTCACATCTAAAACAAAGTTTCTTCATGGGTACAAACTATCAGAGCTAGTGGCCAGTATGGGAGTCAGTGTCTAACACATCAGGGTGACGGCGAGCTTAGATTTTTAGTTAAACAACTGGGAGATAAGAATGAGTTATTTCATGTAAAGAAGCTTGAATTAGAAAAGAAGACACAAGACAGAGTTCTGCTTTATTTCCCAATAAAGCCAGAGTAGAGGATGAGGACTATAGTATGTAGTGGTAGCTACTCAGGGTTTGTAAGTCAAAAGTTACTCCTTGCCTATGTACTGTTATTGACAGATAAAGGGACCTGCCTTTTGTGAAACCACCACCCTCTGAAGAAGCCAACGTGACCAAAGCCATTCTGCTTTCGAAGGATTTAATGTTGTTTTGTTATCAGTTTTTGGAACTTTGAAGCTCTAATAGTTTTTTGCCTCAGTTTCTTCTGCGTCTAAAGAAATGTCATAGTTATCTATTTGGCAGAGTTGATCACTTCAGCTTCTCAAGACAGTATGATGTATACTCTACTTACAGAATATCCTCTGTATGCTTTTCCTGTTATGCATTAACCTGGGTAAGATATTCTGAATGAAAAGCAGCAAACCAGGATCCTGCTGACTTGTGGTTCTGACTACCCTTGAGCACACCATGTCGTGTTTCTTCTCGCTTTTCTTAACTACGTGATTACCTCAGGAATCTCAAAGATAAATGTTCAAGAAGCTTGGAAAGGAAAGGTTAACAGCGGTTAAAAAGAAAAAAGTACACATCTTCAACTTCCCTGTGTGTGAGAAGCCACTTTGAATGGCTGCTCAATTTGAATGAAGGCTTTGGTTTCTGTCCCAAGAAAAAATATTTGAAAAAGCTTTCATTTTCTGTTTGGTTTTGTGAAGTCAGTTGGGTTTGCAGCGCACAGAAGCAATGTCTGCAGCTGCCAACTCCTGCATAGTCATAGCTCACAGGCCATTAACACCGCTAAGAGTCTGTAGCCACAGGAGGACATGGCTGTCCAGCAAATCCGAGAGCATGAACGAATGGTAGCTGTACTTGGCTGCTCTTTGGGCCAACCATAAATTTCTCACGTGGGACAGCGGGTTAGGAGAAAGGGCTCCAGGCTCTAAGAATAAAACTAAACTAGAAATCCCATCTGTTATTTCTCAGTTTTTGAAGGAGGAGAGCGTGTTGAGTAGATAGATGTGACGTAGTACACGATAGCATCTTGCAGCTATAGTGTGTACTTTTATGTATTTGAGCATTGGTTTTATGGCAATATATTACAAGACTAATACAGAAATAGGGCAGACTTTACATGCAGGTCTGTAAGGAGAAAACACAACAGGGTCTTGGTGTGTCTGTTACTTTTTATTTATAATAAGCATAACTGCATTAGATGAATGCCACTTCTGGGAATGGCATTTAGATTCTCTGCTGTGTCTCCTCTCCTGTGCTCTGAACACTTAAAGTGACAATTTATAATCTGCGTCTTCCTATTACACCTAAATGAGCAATTCCTCTGTAAATTTTCAGGCTACTATCTAAGGTGGGGAGACTCATAGAACTGAAAATCAAGGCTTGATGTCTTTGGGAACAAAAAAACCACCACCACCAAAAATCAGTTGACTGTTTCTCGACAAATATCAAACTCTGGTATTTATTGCCAGGGAAGTAGCAAGTGCATAATTACATTACAGAGGAAGCTTGCTCTTTCCACTTGGCGTGCAGCTGGAGCGGGCGCTGGTTGCCACAGCAACAGGGAGATGGCTAAATATAGCCTCCCTGTCGCTGGACCGCTTAAGGTAGAATGATGGGGAGGTGTGAGGGTGTGGGTCTGGCTTTCTTCATCTTGACCAACTTTTTTTTTTTTTAAGTGCACAGTTGAGTTGGATGGAGCCAAAACTTCTTTTTGCTGCACTGATGCTTGTGTAGTTCTTCAGATCCCTCCCTGAAAACATTTCTTCTGCAATTTCTCTAAGAAGCAAAATTGCAATTGGAGTAATTGGAAGTGTTCCCCCCATGCGCACACTTCACAGTTTCCTTTTATCTGGAGGTTTTTAAGTTATGAGCTTTTAAGGCTAGGACTGTTTTCTTTACAAAGAAAAAATAGAAACCACAAAACCCACTGTGGCATTGGCTGCTTCAAAGAGACCAATACGTGGAGCTTCTGCAAGGGGCTGCTATTAATTTGTTGTGTTTCCATGAGGGTTTTCTTCACTGGGTCAGACCATTAATTCCCTGCCCTGAGATGGTGGTCACTACTGCTGGAAAGCTGCAGTCTAGCCAGATGCTGGAGACCTGTGCTTTAAAGCCTGAATGCCAACCTCTCTTCCAAAGCTTCAGTTTGTTTTATAAGCATGAGGCTGGTGTTTATCCATATAAATGCTTACCCTTTTTGAATCTTGTTAAGCTTTTTTCTCGATTAAGTTCTGTGGCAAGTACTCCCATAGTCTGAATATGGGAAGAGCGCTTCCTTTTATCGGATCTAAATTTCAGTCTTTCATTTAAATGTCATCTTTCTTTTGTATTCCGAGAGGATAAATCAAGATCTTGATCTTTGTCATTCATTAGTCTGTATACTCTTATCGTGGCTGCTCTTAATAGTCTCTTAAATAGCTAAATGGAACCAATCTTTTCACCTCATCGATGTATCAGGGTTTTTTTTCTCCTTTTCCCCTTTCTTAAACCATCAGGTTCTTAATATTTCTGTCCTATATTGGGAGGGATAAAAGTGTTCTATAGACTTTAATACAAGATTCCAGTGGTGGTGGATCTGTCCCTGCTATTCCCACCATCCTGTTCTTTGGCTGATTTTGGTGACAGCTGCACGAAAGAGAACTCCTTGTGGATTTTGTTCAGGTTTTCCAGGGAGCACATAGTTGATTTAGAGTCCTGCAAGGTTTGTTATTAATTCACGTTATTTTCTTTAGTATCCATTGTTGATTTTGTTAATATTGATTTTTCATCTGCCATTCTGTGGTCTGTTCACATAGCAGTCTGCACTCTTTAAAAAGTTCCTTATAGTATTCTCCAATCTGGTAATCTCTTAAAAACTGCATGAATACTCATTTCACTTCTAATCCCCATTTGAGCTCATGAATAAATATCACAAGCACCACCTGTCTTGGTATGAGAAACTTCTGGCATCCACTGTTAACCTTTTGCTGTCGTGAAAATTCATGATTAATTTGCGGTCTTATTTTCTCCATACTACATATTTTGATCCACACCACTACTTTATTTCACCAACCAAGCCTTGCAGGTAACTCCTGAAACATACAATGAACTTTGGCAAAGGTGTTTGAAGTCCTGAATGACTGAAATGATTATCTCCTGTCACGTTAGCCATCTCGATTCTAGAGGTGAATCAGCAGATTTAATTCACACTTGTATCATGGCAGAAGCCCCATTGGTTTGAATCTATTGTCATGATTTTCAAAGAGTTATATCATTTTAATTTTTAAGGGTCACTTTAACCCAGCTGTTTTTTTTCAAGATGGCTACTTAAATCATTGTGGCAGCAGTGGCATAGGGCGTACCTGGATGAACAAATGTGATGAAAAACTCACGTGTAAATCTGTGGAGTTAAACTGCATGATGCCCTACCTGTGTGAATGTTTGCGCTGCACACAGCAGACTTAGTAGTATGTTCAGGTAAACTGGCTTGCATTTACTACAGGGTAAGAAGAAACAGAGATGCATCTTTCACTGTGTTTGACTGTCTGGTAGCACCTTCTAACAGTGTACTTGCCCTAATTTGCCTGAAGCTTTTAAAACAAATTCTTCTTTCTACCTAGCACTAAATAATATGTCTGGTTTTGCAGGTAAAACTAGTCACAGAAGCAGACGTACTCAAAATCAGTCAGTGGGCTGGGAAATCCAGGAGTCTTACTTTCTGTCCTATCTGCACGTGCTTTAGAGGTGCTTAGCAGAGCAGGTGGTAGCTCATTTCAGACTGGTACCCTTATCTAAATATTATTGTGGAATACTTTGTGTTACTCTAATACAGCTGTAGAACAACTTACTTTCTGTAGTCATCCACTGAATATCTTCCATACTATAGTAAAACACTTCTGTATTTGAGCAGTAGATTCAGGTACTTCCTATCTTGAAGATCCATCATGAAGTAACATACAGAAGATGAAAGGGATTATCAAAGTGTAAACTATACAACACACTTGTATTGCCATTTCTGCCACCTTAGCCTGACATTTAGGGCTTGTGCTAGCTTTGCTCAATCGGATTCGTATAGTTTAGCCCAGTGTATGCGTGTATACATGTATGTATGGAGCTTGATTCTCTTACTGTATTGACCTTGGAGTTGTTCCTGATTTATACTAGATGCTTGAATGCTTATATTGTGCTTAAAGTCATATTGGTAAATTTCAATTTAGGATTTGGTTGGGTTTCATAGAGATTTCTTAATCTCAATTGCATCCTAAAGGGTTTTCTTAGGCTCGCAGTAATTCTATGAAATGTGAAAGACGTTTCCTTTATTTCATGATAATGTGTCTTCACTGCCTTTCAGATCAAAAGGGGTAATCCTGAATATCTCCTCAGCTGCTGGGATGTATCCAACTCCACTGCTGACTCTTTACTCTGCAACCAAGGTAAGTGTTCTTTTCCACACTGAAATCAAGTGTCAAACATAAGCCAACGCTACAGCAATGAAAGTTTTGGTGTCCATCTAGTGGTGCTTTCATGAACTAAAAGTACTGAGTTTCTAACTTAAATTTTTCCAATAATGGAAGCTGGAAGATTGAGAGAAAAATGAGTGCACGGGTTTACTGGCATGGAAACGACTTTTTTATATATTTCATCATACATTCTACTTTAACATGGAAAAGGATGCTAGTGTATCAAGCAAGACTAGTGTGAGGTTAAGAAGGGACATTGACTAAAGTTTAACACACTTTCTTATTTTGACTTTGAAACTTTTTTTCCTAATCTTACTGAAGATGTGTATCTTCAATATGTAATGTATATATATTTATTTAAATAGGACTCTTGTGGTGCTTGTTGGAAGAAAACGTTTGTCCTCCCTTTTTATTAGTTGCCTTAAATTTAACATTTCAGATTAAAAGAAAGGATAGAGCTCTAAGGCCTCACCATTACCAAACAGTCAGCTTCCCTTGATCTGCTGACCATGCATCTTCCTAATGTAGCCCAGTATGTCATTTGATGTTCTTGCAACGTGTGGATTATTGGTTTAGCTTCTCCCTGGAAGCCACCATAAATTCCAGGTTCTTTGCAGCAGGGCTGCTACTTGACCAAAATTAAGGCATGATGATAACCCACTCTGTATGCAGAACTTTGCACTTCACTCTGTGCCAGTCCAGAAATCTCATGATTTTTAACAATAATCAAGTTTATCAGGGTCTCTCCAGACTGAATCTCTGTCATGTCAGCCACTCCGTCTAATGTTGTCATCTGCGAGTTTGCTGAGGGTGTGCTTTGTGTCATCATCTAGGTCACTGATAGGAGATACAGAAGAATATGGGCTTCTCTATTGATTTGTAGGGTTCTCTGCTTGCTATCAGCCAGTTGTCAAGTTATTGATTATGGCCCTTTGAGCCTAGTGGTCCAGCCAGTTTTCAGTTTGGCCAGCAGTCTGGCCTTTCAGCTTGACTTCCAAATGAGAAGATGATGTCAAAAGCTTTACTGAAGTGAAAATGTATCTACACACGCACATGCATGTATATATTAAAAATCTGTTTCCCTCATCTACAAAGCTAGTCCACTCCATTGGAGAAAGCAATTTAGTTGGTCAAACATCATTTGCTGTTGGTAAATCTGTTGACTGTTTCTGATGTATCTTCTTGTCCTTTATATAGTTGGAAATTATTTACAAGAGGAGGGCTCCATGATCTTTCCACAAACTGAGTTAAAGCTGATGGGATTATTCTTGCCTTTTCAAGGAGGGATATGTTAGCCCTCTTCCAGTTGCCAAAGACCTCCCCCAGTTTCCATAATTTTTCAGATACTGTAGGCAGCAGACTTGCATACATACGGACATTCTATCAGCTCTCTTGAGTGAATCCATGATGGCTCCATCAAGCTTCTCTGAGTAGTCCCTAAATTGTTGCTGCCTCTCCCCGTCTCTTCTGTTAAACAAAGCTGGTGCATGCAGAGTCATGTGAGCAGGCTTTGGCTGTGCGAAGGCAAGAGAAATGTTGAATAACTTAATCTTTTTTATCCTTTATCTCTAGTTTGTCTCCCTCATCCATCAACAGGCCCCCATTTCTCTGAAATGCCTCTTGAATCTAGTGTACCTGGAGGATCCTTTACTGATACCCTTGAAGTCTTTGCTAGTCTTTTCCTAGCTTGGATTTTATTCCTAAGTACCCAATAATGTTTTATGTTTCTCTTTTGTTACTTCTCATTGTTTCTGTTTCTCATATGCTCATTTTCAGTTCGTCAAGAAGCTCCCCACTTAGCCAAACATGTCTTCTATGGAATTTTCCTGTCACCTTCCACAATAAGCTGGTTTATTTTACCAGCTCATAAGTTACTACTTTAGATATATATTTCTTGTTAAATTTATCTGCTCTGGTTTCTCTTTGTGTCACTGTGACAGTTTTGTCTTTCTACAGCTTGTCTTTTTTTTTTTTTTTTTTTTTCCCCAAAGATACTTGTAGGGGCTTCTAAAATGTTCACCTAAAAGGTCTCCAGTTAACTCCGTAAAGACAGACTATGGGTACACAGTAGGGAACTGAAGTATATACGATAAAACTAAATGCAAGAGACATTTACACTGGTATTAAAGTAGTATGGCACTACAGCTTTTTCAGGTGCACCTGGTAATTACCTTAAATACTCCAAGGGTTTCAGAGTCTAAGCAGAACCTTGCCAGGATGAAGAAACCATCAGTAGTGTCATTCATGTCAGAACAGGCCTATGTTTCCTTTAGACTCTCGGTAACATGTTCATATTTTCAGAAAGAAATTGATGCACACTATTTTATTCATACTAAAGGAGGGGATATTTAAGTTTAGAAATCATGAAAGCCTGAATTAGTTTTAGCTGATAAAATTTGCTCTTGAAATAGCTGTTTCCTGAGAGCACAGTTCTTTGTTTTAATACGAAAGGTCACTTTCGCTGTGGCAGTGCTTTCAGCTTTATGGAATGAACTGAGTTTCTGATTTTAGTGATAACATGCCTTACACTGCTTTGGTTAGCCTTTTTTCAATGAGAATCTCAAATATTTCCTCCCCTCCCCCTAAGAAACTCAATTACAAGTTAAGTAATCTGCTTATTCTCAGCACTGCTCATCTTCTACCACAGCAAGATTAGTAAGCATGAAAGTGACTCCCCTAATGTAGCTATAGAAAGACTGTATCTGCAATTTCTAGGGTTTTTTTCCTCATCTATATAGAGGGGGTTTAAAGCATAGTATCCTTCAGGTCTAAGTCAATGGCTTTGGCTAATTATCAGGAACAGACGCGGTCCAACTCTTTAACCTTCTCGTGGAGAGTTCCCTATTTTACGACGAAACAAGATACTTTCAAAGGAATCATAGTCACTCCATTGATCCTACTTGGCCCTATTGTTTCACTGAAACAAGAAATCATAGCAGAACCTGATGTTTTTGTCTCACTGGACAGCAGGAAGGAAAACTGGAAAGGTGGTTTAGAAGAAACTCAGAGAGGGGGAATCTGTGCTGGTTTGAATTGCTGAGTGGCCTTGGGTTATTAGGACAATACTTTCTCAGCATGGCTATGGAGGTGGCTATATCAGATGTGAGGGCATCTTGAAGGCAGGTACTGGCACGCACCTTTTAATCCCTTTCACTTCATTCTTTAAGCTTTTAGTCCTGTAATTTCGAAAACTTCCAGAAGTTTGGAAGAGAGTCTGTGGAGGTGGACTTCAGGACTAGGGAGAAGTATTACCATAAAGTGACACTTCTTGAAAGTGTAAAGGCAGAATACAAGATATTTAAAAACTACGTTTTAAAAACCACATACAAGAGAAACCTACTTAAATAACCCTTTAAAAAAAAGTCTAAGGAGATGACATTAAGTAGTGAACAATGTGAAACATACAAAGACTTATTTTCCTTTTTTAACTAGGCTTTATGTAACAAATGTAGTTTCTTTTCCTTCTAAATTAAAAAGGATTTTATTTGCTTAGATTGAGCCTCACTTCTGTAAAAACACGTCATAAGCATTGGGTTTCTATTCAGATGTCATTGTTCTAATATGCAAAGTTTCTTTGAAAACCTAAGATTTTTCACTTTGAAATCAGGAACTATAAATAGTAATTCAAATATGCTTACAAAAACCTGCAAGCTCTGCTTTCCATTTTAACGCGTAGCATGCTGTATGTTTCCCTTCTTTTCTCTCTAGGCTTTTGTGGATTACTTCTCCCGAGGCCTCCATGCAGAATACAAGAGCAAGGGCATCATTGTGCAGGTGAGTAGAGTTTGTTTCATGCAAGTGTGGTTACCACAGCAACATTGGTGCCTTGGTAACAAAAGGGAATCAGCATATTCCCTTATTCATGAATATGTGACGCAGATTAAGGATAAGGATTTCCTTTGATCCCATTAGCAGCTACTCTGAAACTGTGTGTCTTGAAGCAACAAAAAACACAGGG
Organism: Fratercula arctica; assembly: GCA_947846985.1. Taxonomy (NCBI): domain Eukaryota; kingdom Metazoa; phylum Chordata; class Aves; order Charadriiformes; family Alcidae; genus Fratercula; species Fratercula arctica. The sequence goes on along the minus strand of CANTUZ010000005.1, from coordinate 48,713,401 downwards.
TTTTTTTGTTTGTTTGTTATAGCTCATGGTGGTAACTGAACCTTAAAGTATAAAATATTCCGTAAAACTGTGTGCAACTCTGTAGAATACCTCTTTATACCACTTAATCTACTGGAATGCACTTTTGGAGTGCATTTGTACAGAGGTTCAATGGGTAACTGCTCAAAAGACTAGAATTGTAGCAGTCCGTTCCCTGCAGTGTCAGCGAATCAACTGCTAGTGTAAGCACAGTAGCAAGAACAAACAAAAGCCTCAAAGACCCTCTGTATGTAATAGACTGACTGAATTTTCTTTAGTATTGGCTTTCCACATTACTACACATTACTAATGAGTCTCGCTATTTCCCCCCGCATTTGTTTACTTCCATGTTTTTAGTTATTTTTGATGGGGCATAAAAGGAAACCAAGCCAGACTCTCACAACTTCATGTGACTTTGCTTTAATATCACTTCTCACATCCTCTTATAGTTTGCTTCCAAAACGTAGCTGCAATTTCCAGCTTTGGCTGCAAACACTGATTTTTATTTTTTTTTTTATTACTTATTACACCTGCTGCTCTCCAGAGCAGTCAGTTTGATAAAGGTGGTGTAAGATATTACCTGTACTGTTAAGACAGTGGTGTATCTTTTTCAAATTCAGTTAGGGATCTTCTCACAAACAGGATGAGCCTACATCCATGCCTGTCATTCCCCTATTCTGTATGGTGGTTCTCAAACCCATCTGAACTCCGAAAGCCCTATGAGGAGTAAGGCACAAAGTTGCCCACTGTATTTGTGTAGTCGTTAAGCATAACAGCACAACTTTTGTTACTGGCTAAAGCCATAGAGAAGTTGTTACCAACTTAGGGCTATGTTACCTTATTTATGTGATAGATTATTTTTTTTTTTTAAGCACACTTAGCAAAACAAGAATTTATCACCAGGAATGTCCTGCATTTTAATATCCAGATGTTTAGTATAATGTCCTGTCCCAGTTCCTGACAGAGGATTGTGTTAAGAAAAAAGACAATTCCTGGGTGAGTTATTCCCATGCAGTCATTGATGTTTTACTGGGAACCTCATTTAAACTTCTAAACATCTAACATACTAAACATCTAAAGGGATGCTGTTTATTTTGGGGTCTGTTGGCAGCGGAGAGGAAGCTATCAAAGGTGGTCCCTGAAAGCATTTTAATGACTGTTGTTACAGACCACCTTGAGGACAGACTAGATGACATTAGTTTTACACTGGTAACAGATTACAACTTGCTGTAGAGCTCCCAAAGTGTAACTTCTCCTCAGAGCGCTTGATGCTGTGTCCTAGCAGCCTGGGGTGTCCCTTCAGCTAAGCCAATGTGCAGCAATGAAGGATGCATGAAAAGGTCGCACTCCGAACAGGTCCACGTTCAGCGTACAGGGTGGTTTGTGTATGCTCTTAGTTCTTGAAGCGGATTAAGCTGGAGCAACTTTGTTTTATGTCTCCTTGTTACTTTCTCTTCTCACAGACTTTCCAAGACTTTCCCTGGCTTCATCCCCAAACTGTCCAGCAATGGGTCAATTTTACCATACTGCAAGTTCCTTACAGCTTTCTTTTCACTTTCACCCTTCTGTATTACTTCTATCTCCGCAGTGTGGTTCAAGTTGTATTACTTGCAGATTTAGCTTCGTTATCAGACAGCTGTTCTCCTGATCAGTTTCATCTGTATGCAGTGTGGCCTTCTTTTAATCTGTGGTCACAGACTCTGAGACTGAAGGAACTGGAAGAGTATTTCTCTTTTCTACATCAGTAATATGAAGTCTTCCGGTAGGATTTCTTTCCTGCTCAAGCCTACCTGCAAACCGTGAGGCACGGGCTCCTTCAACACACAGCTTCACTGGCAATAGAGCTGGGTGTGATATTTTTTATGTGTGCGTGCGTGCGTTGCGGTATGATATCTAAGTTCCTTCTCTGTTTTATGGTGTTTTCTCAGGTAAAGCTCTGCCGATAGTCATCTCGGTGTGAGAGTGTTTAGAGACAGATGCTTGCAGGAGAAAGAACTGTTACATCTTTGAGATCTGTTGTTCCTACGTGCATTTGTAACCAGGCAGTATCCTCCTCCCCAAATTTTGCTTAAATAGTACTCTGTCAGTTTGAGAGGAAAACATAGAAGGAGCAGGCACTGCTCATTTATGACTATGGAGTACCTATTGAAACTGAAAAGGTAAATAACCTAGTAACTCATGCTTGGCTAAAGGCATTAAACACAGCATGACTGTAGATACTATGGGAAAGATTTTCTAGCTTTTGGATACGGAAAAGCTAGAAAAAAAAAGTTTTCAGTGTCTTACATTTTTAACACTATAAACAAATGATTCTATATCCATAATTATGTTTCCCTGTACAAAACATAACAGGTTGTGGTAAGCTGTCTTTTTGTAACTCCCATGCTGGCAAACGGTGCTGAATTCCTGACAGCACTGCTTTTTTGCCCCTAAACGTAGACAGTGAGTTGCCATTCTGAGTTATGTGGGCCCGATGACCAATAGCTGTCACAGCTTCAATTTATTATGCTAATTTTATTACAGTCCATGTCCTTGTCGTCTTGTTCCAGCCTAAGTCACTGTAAACCACTAATGAATATTACAAGTACCTTTCTGTGAAGACTAGCTGACGTATCTTGTTCAAGCCCTTTGGAAGACTGCATTCCCTTTAGATTCTTTGAAGTTCATCTCTCTGACCTTCAGAAACGTAGCACTTTTAATCCAGATTTGCACTTACAGTTGAGATCACCATTTAAAACAGTTAACTTGTACCATGCCAATATCCGCAGAGTACCACTGCGGCAAAAGCGGAAACACAGTACAGGTGGTATTTTATTTTACCGGTTTCTGAAGTTCAACCTAAGGTATATCAGTTTTGCTCAAGTGGATCACCTTCTCTCTGGAAGCTTAATTTTGATAGTATATAGTGCTTTTATTGCAATGCAGACATCTTTAGATTAAAACTATATTCTTTCTTGGCTGATAGGCCTGCTTAATTTTACAGAAGCAGCACAGTAATAGCGTAGGGTTAAAATTCTGTATGTGTTTACATGCAGAGAAAGAGACAGGCAAAAAGAAAAGGAATGAGGAAGAAGAAAACAAAGGCTTTTCTCAAGGCTCTTTTTGAAAAACCTCTTCCTGAAAGATTTCTGTAGATTCTTCTGGAACTTTTACTCATTGAATATGTCTAAAAATATTGCTTAGTTCTTTACCCCTTTCTTTTATTCACCCTTTTTTTAACTTACGTCAGTATTGGCATTTTCCCCTCTATACTTCATTACCATCCATAGTAAAAGTGTAACAGTGAAAACTTCCACTACCTGTTTTCTTCTACCGTATCCACTATATGAAATATCAGATCACAGAATCATGGAAGGATTTGTTTGAAGGGATCTCTAGGAAGTTTTCTTGTCTAACCTCCTGTTGTTCTAGTGTTAGCAGTGGGATTGCTGCTAACACAAGGTCACGGGCTAGTCATGGCTTTATTCAGCCAAATCTTGGAAGACCTTTAAGGGCAGGGATGCTGTGACCTCTCCGGACAACCTGTTAGTGTTGTTGCACTGCTCTCCTAGTAAACGTTTTTTTTCCTTAGTGTCCAGTGTGAAAGTTCACACCCAAAATGGACAGTTTGACTCCTGTTATTTTATCTGGCACTACCGAGAAGAGTTTGGCTTTCATCTTCATAACTGCCTGTGAAATAACTATAGGCAGGCATTGGATCGCCACCAGCCTCCTCTTCCCCACACTGAACAAGCCTATCTCTGTCTCTGGGTATTCATAAAAGTGTGCTGTCACCAGATCAACGGCATTGCCTTCCTCCAAAGCTGTTTAGCTTTGCTCTGTAGCTTTCTCTACAGGTCACCTTTGGTTGCTGCAGTTCTTCCATTTGCCCTCTATGTCCCCCACCCTCCTTTTCACCACGGAGAAATGGAAAGAGACTTCTTTGGAAACACTCAAGAGTTCAGGTCTTCTTTTTAAAGTAAGGTAAAACAGGTGATAAAATTGTGTAAACAAACTATTCTGACTTTTGGGGGCTTATTTTCATGTGAATGTAGCATAATTAATAGAGGCTTCTGTTCAGGACTTGAGATCAGTTTTTGCATCCATACAACATTCCAGACCCCAATTCTGAGCGCCAGCCGATTTTAATAAGTATCAGAGCTGTAAGTAGTAGCAAATGTTTTAAGAGAGCAAGAGACATGGTACTGACATAAGCTACTTTTAAGGCATGTTTTGGAACTGGAGAGCAGGCTAGGCTTTCTCTGGATAAAGACAAGGAATTTTCTATACAGTTCCTTGCGCACAGGTAGCGTGGCATTATATCTGCCTGAATACAAAATGCTAAAGGGCTTCAGGCAATGAAAGATTTTTTTTTTTTTAATCTGTCATGCTAGTTTTAGATATAGTTCATCAATGTCTGAAATTCTCGTGGGGAGGAAGAAGGGGGGAAAACTAACTTAATGGATTCAACAGGTCTCTTCATAGTTGTTAAAATACAGCACAGTTAATGGGGAGATGGTAAATCTTATGTGTCTTAAATACCTGTTTCTGTTGTCTAGAGAGCATTTGGGAGGAAAAAAATGCTGGAGTGTAATCCTATGCTTCTATGCACCTTGAAGTCTGTGGATCAATAGCTAACCAGCAGTCCTACTGTATGCCTGCTTTTTCAAGTATCCTCATACACAATTGTTTGCCCCTTCATGCTATCCAGTGGCTTAACTGGGTAGTGCAGTTCACTTATGAAGTCTTTTTTGAGCAGAGGAAGACAGAAGATAAATCCTAACTGTAACCATCGTGCCCCTCTGTGTGAGGATATTGCAGATGTAATTTGGTGGTGAATAAGAAGCTTAGAATGCTTTGCTTTTCTTTTCTTTTTTAAACACCAAACTAGAGATTGAGTTTAGAAATTTAATCTGAAAAATGGATGAGGTTCACGTGGGAGCTGAAACTATGCTGTTAACGGTAATAGAATCAGTAGTTTTCTTACCCAAGCATTTGTAGCTTTTGGTGATTTCAAAGATGATGGTAACCGCTTACACTTCTGAAATTCAAGTCTCCATGTTTTTCCTCTCCATTTGAAAGTGAATTCATGCAGTGTATTTTTGAAAGTCCTATTTATAGAGAGAAGTGCACAGTTTTAATATCCTAAGGTGAAGGAATGAGCAGACATAGCAATGTTTCCTGTTTGTAGTGGTCAAATTCCTGTTGAACCGTGCACAGCCGTGGCATGGATAAATAGTCAATGAGAGTTCAAGTGGTCCTTTCCCCCTGTGCTATGCTTTTGAGAGTGTGATAGTAAAGCTAACGTTTCTGAGGTCAAGCATGTGTGGTCATTGTTCTTTAAGAAACTAACATGGGGAAGCAGGTTTCCAAACTGTAACTTGCCCAAATATACTGAATTTTGAAATGGGGTATTCTCATTTTGAGATCCATTAGTGTAGCATAAGTGGACACACACTTCTCAGATATCTGCTGTAAAGGTCCATGAATCATCGCACACACTACTGTGATGGGCAGTAGTGAATTGAATCACTAGATAGCCACAGATGAACTATCAATGTTTTAGGAGGTCCTTGTCAAAGCGGTAAGGTTCCAACCTTTCAAAGCTTGTGAGATCTGGTATGTCAATATCTGATTGAGTGTCTATAGACCAGGGCTTTTTGATTACATTTTTTTTTTTTTAAGAGGCACAGATTGAGGACAAGTTGAAAGCAATGCCAAAACCATGACTATGGGGAAAGAGGGTTGCTTGCTAGTGTGCAAGTATACATGCATTTCCCTTTCCTTCTCCAGTAGCATGAGCTAGGGATAGGTGGAATGTGGTTTTAGATGCATCCCTGAGGTCTTGGGGGATCTTGCCCCACCACGGACATGCCATTGTGGTACCAATGTGCCTTTGTCAACCACATATTCATGCTGCTTCCTCTTGCTTTTCCATTATGCCAGGGCCAATAGTTCTGTGACCCACCATCACTTTTTCTGTTTCTTCCAAACATCGCTGTAAAAACCCATTAACTGTGCTCCACTTCTTGATCCTTCCTTCTGTCCTAGAGGTCTTCCACTCTGCTACCGATGTCTCCTCCTTCCTCTGAGCCCTCCTGTGGAGTGACAAGCTCAACATTCCAAGTCTTCTGACATTCCCTTTCCTTCTTCATCCTGCCTTCGTGTTTCTCTCTGTACAGGTGCCTAACTGAGGAGCTGTTACTCAAGTATAAAACCCCTGTCTTGGATTCTGCTCCTCCTTCCCAAGCAAACATTGGGCATTTACTACAGAGAAGCAACACTGCACCATTTTCTGTTAAACAGCTGGAATGAAGTCTTGCACTCAAAAACTTTAAGAAAAGCTTTTCAGTCATAGGCTTGCACGAGTGGTTTTCCTAGGGCCCCAACTGGGGATGCTGACTGTCAACAGACCACTAAACTATCTATCCTTCACATGCCAAATGTGGCCCACAAGATATCTGATTAAAAATGTTTTTTGGTATTGTACATTCTGATCTTATAGCCAGAATCACAAAGAAGGCTAGCTTAAGCTATAATTCACTATACAAGTTACTGAATTTCCAACCATTTTAGTTTCTTGATGGATCTGTAAGTTAATCTGAAAGCATTCTCTGCTTAACGGGATCTTTCCTATGTGCAGAGCATTCTACCATATTATGTGGCAACAAAAATGTCCAAAATCCGCAAGCCGACCTTCGATAAGCCCAGTCCCGAAACCTATGTGAGAGCTGCCTTGGGCACGGTAGGCCTGCAGTCCCAGACCAACGGGTGCCTACCCCACGCACTCATGGTAAGTCACCTTGGAAGACGTAAGGATCTGGAATGTCCTTTGTATGTGTTTATTATGGGAGATGAGAAAAGAATAATTTTGAATATTAAATATTTTTGTTCTTTAACTTCTAATCATAACTTGGTAATATTGTGTGTGCTGGTAACTGTTAGATTTCAATTAGTACAGACTATAAAAAGCTGAGACTTCCCCCCCCCCCTTTTTTTTTTTTTAGGGATGGATCTTCTCACTTCTACCTACACCTGCTGTCATGAATTTACTCATGAAAACAAACAAACAAATACGGGCTCGTTATTTGAAAAAAATGAAGGAGCATTAAGTTGGAGGCAACTCGATCTTGGAAGCCTGGGACTTCTGCAGGTTCCATAGCCACGCTGCAGCACCAAGCAGACCTAACGTTTTAAACATCTACAATCATAGGTGTACTTTCTAACAAGCAAAACAGTCTCGTTTTGAGGATACAGGTGAAACAAGACTGTTGACGGCTAATATTGATTTAAAAATAGGCTTTATTTGTTTATAGATCTTATGGGGGGGGGAAGCGCTTCAGACTAAAATTGCACTGTGCTTTAAGAAATACTTACATGGACTTGATCAGACATTGCGCTGTTGAGGAGCAGCTTGGTTATATAGCGTCCATCACATCTATGTATCGTGTGTGTGGGTGAAGGGCAGAAAAATAGTAGTTCTCACATATTCCTGGACAGGTAGGGAGGAGTGGGAAGGGAGCGTATTTATTTAAAAAGGTAACCTAGAACTATTGACAGAGTATAACTTTTTCCCAGCTCAGGTTTTGGGTACTTGCAAGGATTCTGCACTGTCAGCCAGCTCATGAGTGCTCCCCTGCTTACATGGTTGAGTGTGATTTTTTTGGTTATGAACTTGAGGGAATTGGGCCAAAACCAAAAACGAGTGTAACTGCTCATCTATAAATATATACATAAAATAACATTGCAAAAATTATTTAAATTTCTGGTTCTTGAATATGGATTCTAACTTTTCAGTAATATGTAATCTTTACGATTTGTAATAACATTTTTAAAAGTTCAGTGCCTGCTCTTTGTAATAGGTGGTGATAACACAATGTAGATAAATGTCACAAGTTATGTGTTATATGCTGGTTGATATGTTAAAGATTATGGGCACTTTAAATGCAGAGCTTGAAATGAGTTATGTTCCTTGTTAGCATAGATGGTTAAATTCCTTTTGAAGTATGTATCAGTCTGTCTTTTTGGTGAGGCCCTTTGAAATGTGAATCCTGAATATTTGAGACAGCTTTAAAAATGAGAACCAGTAAACTTCTTTAAATGCAGAACATTTTAAATGTAATTGTGTTTAACTGATTTATTTCATGGTTCTATTCCAAAATGGAGTGCTCCAGTGAGGCTGAAGTTAACCCAACTCCAGGTGATAGGGATCAGAATATATGAGAAGTCTGCACTGCTGTTGTCTGTATTTACCTACTCTTTAAATAAAGATTTTGGTCTCTAACATTCCTTTTTATAAACATAAAATGTTTATAAAACTTCCAAGGCAAATCAAATAGCAAGCAGCTGCCAGTGGTTTCTGTGGTGACTTCCTATGGTTGGAGGGTGGAGGTTGTTTTCTGTCCTTCAATGAATAATTTCAAGCTCTGATTTTGAAGTAAAGTATGTTGTACTGAGACATGATTTGGAGCTAACATTTCTGTACATTGAAAAAACCTGAATACCGATGCAATGGTGCTGATCAAATCTGAGTTTTCTTAATTTTTTGGAACAGGGATGGTGAAGTCAGTGGTATTAGTTCTGAAAGAGCACATGACTTGGTTTGCTCTGGATCTGATGTGGAAAGCATTGGAGTAAACAATCTGTATGTTGGACTTTGTAAAACAAATAAAATGAAATTTACTCTGAATATTTAATGTGTTGGTTTTTTCCTTAAAATGTTTGCCTGTGTATTCAAATGCCTGGTTGTCCTTTATTGTATGTAATAATGCAGTGAAAATTACAGTACTTTTACTTGCCAAAACCAAAGCTTTTATTACTGTGTTTTCCTAGCCATTATCTATTTTAAAGATATTTTTAAATCACTGTAACACAAAAGAAACTATTAACTAGAACTGTTAATTAAGCTATGAATAAGCAATAGTTATTTCCAAATAACAGTTTTTTAACCATTGAAGGTGTTTGGAAAGATATGCCTGAGGGGAACGGCGCACATATCTGACTGGCGCTGAAGCAGCGGTGCCTGGGCACGGCTGGATCTGGTGGGGGGTGTGTGTGTGTTGTTGGAGCCTGTGGTGATGTCCCCGCTGCCCTGTGTGTGGTGCTAGCAGCCTGCAGTTGGGGTTCCTGCTCTCAGGCTTCCTCTGAGGTCTCTTTTTTTCCAAACTGCAGCAGGGAATCACTTTCTAACCTGAATTGCCTTGACTTTGATTTTTTGAATGTCTGCTCATCATGACGATTGAGATGATGTGTGTCTGCAATAACTTCCGATGTACTATGAAGTATCCTGGGCATGTGATAGAAGACAGGAGGGGTTTCCTTGTGGTACTGTTACTGTCTCTTTGCAACTCTGCTCCGAAGCCTGTTTTTGTCACTGATGCAATGCAAGAGGGGAGGGAGGACCAGGGGTGTCGTCCTCCCCCTCTGCTCTTTTCTGGTGAGGCCACATCTGGAGTGCTGTGTCCAATTCTGGGCTCCCCTGTTCAAGAAAGACAAGGAACCACTGGGGAGAGTCCAGCGGAGGGCTACAAAGATTATCAGGGGTCTGGAGCACCTCTCTTATGAGGAAAGGCTGAGAGACCAGGATATGTTCAGCCTGGAGAAGAGAAGACTGAGAGGGGACCCCATCAATGCTTATAAGTATCTAAAGTGCAGGTGTCAAGAGGATGGGGCCAGACTCTTCTCAGTGGTGTTCGGCAACAGGACAAGGGGCAACGGAGACAAACTGGAACACAGGAAATTGCATCTAAATGTAAGGAAAAACTTCTTTGAGAGTGGCAGAGCACTGGAAGAGGCTGCCCAGAGAGGTGGTGGAGTCTCCTTCTCTGGAGACATTCCAAACCCGCCTGGGTGCGTTCCTGTCCAGCCTGCTCTGGGTGACCCTGCTCTGGCAGGGGGGTTGGACTAGATGATCTCCAGAGGTCGCTTCCAACCCCTGCCATTCTGTGAAAAACTAGAGTGAGTTTTCCCTCCCTTGTTTTGAATGTGAAAAACCGGGCTGGAGTTGTGCCTGTCTGCCCCTCGCTTCCCCGGCACCTGTCCCTGCTGCTGCACGCCACGGGCACAGGCCAGCCTGCTCCCTGGTGAAGGAAACCACCGCAGCCAGGAGGGGGTGGCAAGGCCTCGGGCAGCTGCCCGCCTGGCCCAGGAACGGCACAGGGCTGAGGGAGGAGAAGCAGCTCCGTGAGGCCGCTGCAGGGGAGGCCCAGCAGCCTCCGGCACCACCCCGGGCTGTGGCCATGACTGTGCCCCGCGCCTGGGCCAGGACGGGGCTGAGCTCTGTGGGGGGAGACGGTTCTGTTACAACTAACGAGGGGTAACTATGAGTCTATTCTGCTTCTTTACACAGGTGGGGAAATTCAAGCAGATATTTAAAAGCAGCCTCCATGTGAGAACTGCCACGTTTTGACAGAAAACCTTTAATTCCAACTGCCGACTGAAACCTGGGGGCGGGCCGGGCGAGGCCGCCTACACCCGGCGAGGAAACGCAGGCTCGGCCCGGCCGGCAGCCGCTGTTGCGGGCGGGTCCCTGGGGACCTCGGCCGTGGAGCAAGGCGGAACCCCCGGTGCGGGCTGCGGAGGCAGGAGGAGCGGAGCGGCGGGGCGGGCCGGGCCCGGCCGAGCCGGCGCTGAGGCGGCGGCATGACGGAGAGGCGGCAGCGGGCCCGCGTGCAGGGCGGCTGGGCCGGCGCCCCGGCGGGACGACTGGCAGGCAGGGCCCAGCTCCCAGGTGAGGCCCGGGCCCGCACCCGGGGGCGCGGCGGCGGCCACCAGACTCTGGCGAGCGGGTATCCGGGGCTTGCCAGGGCGCTTCTGCCCGGGCCGCGGCGCGGTGGAGAGAGCGGCGCTGGTGAGCCCCATCCCCGGCAGCGCCGGGGCGGTTCGCCGCTGGAGGGGAGCGCCGGGGCTGCCCTGGCCTCGTCCGCCTCCGGAGGGGGGCGCTGGGGCTGCCCTGGCTTTCTAGGCGGTGTGGAGAAAACTGCCGCCCTGGGCCTGGTGTGGGCCGAGGCGAAAAATGCCGGGGAAAGCTTTGGAAGGCTGTAGAGGGGCAGCTGGAAGTTGAGTTGAACCCCTCTGTTTGCTGAGGCGAGGCGCAGCGTGGGCGCCCGTGGTGCGTGTGTGCGCCTGCGGCGAAGGGGAAGCCACGGGGACGTGTCTCCTGGCTGCTGTTTCTGAGCCCGCTGTGTGGCAGGCGGCCTTGAGTGGTGGTCCAGTTTTTCCACATAACTAACGTTCAGGTGTTCAAACCCAGTTTTCAAGTAAAATTTTAATGTCTGTCACGGATACGTTGTAGCAGTTTTGGACACGGAACACAGGGTCAGCTGCATATGTGCATAGGTGTGTTTCTAATGTATACGCTTAAGGAGGCGTTCTACGCTCATCTTCAGGCAAGTTAAATGAGACAAATAGAATTTGGTGGAGCTAACTTCTGTAATAACTATTGGTGACTTTGTATTCATAAAATTATTACGTGTGTTTCTTTGTCTTTTCACAGTGAAAACATTGCAAAATAAAGACAGCTAGTTGAAAGGGCTGGAGTTAACGTCACTGTTTTGTATGAAACCTTTAAAGAGTGCAGAGGCAGGAGAGCCCTGTATGGGTTTCCAGACTTGCAAGGAGGACTGGTTTGTTTTGTGAATATGGTCAAAACACTATGTTCTGTTTGCCTGATTACGATACCCAGGAAGGCTCCCATTTCTCTGCAGACTGAGCACTCCAGGCAAGCTGATTTTTTTTAATCCTGAAAAAAATTAGCCAACTGTTTTTACTGGTGTATGGAGCCTGTAAGTTTTCTGTGACAGGTTCATTTTGTTCCACCTGTTCCTAAGGGGATTTTTAAAAATTGTTTTTCCAATCTTTTCAATTATGCAGAGTGAAGACTTTTACCTTTTCTTTAATTTTTTTTTCAATCCTCTGTTTCAGGCCCATTTTTAAGCCTTTTTACATCCATAAATAAAACACGTGAAGGGGTATGCCTGAGTTGCTCTTCCATACTTTCTCACTAGTCTCAAAATCTTGTGTTAATAGAAGTGTTTTTCTCCGAGAAATGTCTTTTTGTTTCCTAAAAAAAACTGTAGAGGGAAGCAGTTTAGCTGCTTGGGCAAATTTCTGCTGGCATGTGATAGGTGTTTATGGTAGAACTGAAAGGTTGTATGTTAACCTTTCTGATAAAATGATGTTTTCATTTTTGTTTGTCTGTGAATAAGTAATATATTTTTAAAAATTCCAGTTTCTGTGCAATTTTAACTCTTATGTAACATAGGTTTGACTGTTTCCCAGAGTCTCTGCCAAGCAGAGGAGAATACTTCAAAGAATTATTCCATAAGTTCTTCCAAACTGTAATTTTTATATGGTGAAATGCTATTTCATGTGATTTTTTTTTTTTTTTTTTTTCTCTTTGCTTTAGCACCTAAGGCACCTGTGGCCACCAATCTTGCCCCTGCAGGTGCCAGACCAGCATGGAACAGAAAAGATCAGCCTCACACTCAAAAACAATTTGTCTTTGAAAAGCCATCAGAGGTAAAAATTACACGGTAACTAGCAGAATCTCATCTTTTATTAAGCTTCAAGTGATAAAAATTATCAGACTTTGAGATTATAGTTTTGTGTTTAAAAAAAAAATTGAAAACTCAGCTGAGATGAACTTTGGGCTTTTACCAGAGTTTGCAATTGTCTTGCATATATGGCAAACAGAAAGTTATGATCCCTCTGTTTAGCCGCAGACTTTCATTATGTACCTGTTCATAACTTACTTTTTTTTCAGAGAGCCAAAAGAGTATGTTCTAAATATTCAGAATGATGCAATGTCCCATGCGTGACTTGAGCTCTGTTTTTTCCCTCAGTTGAGATACCTGTCTTATTTGTTACAGGAAAAGAGCATCAGATTTGTTTTATAGGCTTTGCTTTATGTACTGTGAGCAGATGAAGGATATTGTGGTCTGTGCAGTGAGAGGGCAGTTCCTTGCTTGGGAAAAACAAAAACAAATATTGAATGCTTCTTTCCAAGCCGGAAGTCTGTGAAAGGCTGTCTTCCTGGCTTGGAAAGGTTGGAGATGGTCTGTGAAGATTCTCTTTTCTCTGCGGTACAGCCCTGATATGTATATAGTACTATATTTTGAGCTTCCTGCTTGCTCAGCTCGGTACCTCCTTACCTCCTTGCGTCTCAGTGCTCCACTGAGCTCAGAGAAGAGAAGCATAAATCCCTGAGACAACCAGAATGATAATCCAGGCTGGACCAGGCTGGATTAAACTACTATGTTTGTTGTTTGTTTTAACAAAAACCAGCTATCTCAAGCTCTGCGGACAATTTTAAAGCATCAGCTCCTGCTATGTCTGGTTTGTCTTGTGTTTTGCTCATTCTCTGGGGCCTGGGATTTGTTCATCCCTCCTACAGTTGCTGTAGATTTTTACTTTCAAATGTAAGGATAAGAATTTTTTTTGTTGCAGTTAATAAATAACAACTATTGTAATAATCCCAATAATTTAGAAATGAATGTCCATTAGGGGGCAGTTGACTGTTAAAAACTGCCTGCAGCGGCAGCTGCATTTGAGAGTTTCTGGGGCATGGAGAGAGTGGGTGGGTTGTTACTGCTTACCAGTTGTCCAGAGGTATGTTTTTCTCACTGACATAACAGTATGTAGCTATATAGAGTCACTAGAGATGGTAATTAGTTCTGTTTGACTAGAGCATGGCAGGTACTTTAATATTCACCACGTTACCTTGTTACTTTTCAGAGGGAGCGCAAGGTTCCTGAGGCAGGTGTGATAGAGTGAGTATGCTGCTGACATAACTGTCCTTCGTGAGGTTTTTCTGTCGTGTTGGTCACTGGGAATCTGCTGAAGAAGAGTTCCTTCTCCATGTACAACTGCAATGCCTTTGGAAGAAAATTCAGTACAAAATGTGGACTTTCATCCCTTTTATCATGAACTGAATTCATAATCAGGAGAGTCCAAGTCTCTGTTAACTAGTTTTTATAGCTTTGGTGTAGCTGTATAAGCCAGGAAGAACAAATAATTGGATGTTCTGGATCCAGAGAACTGCAAATATGTGTCCTTTGGTTAGCAACATACATTTTCCTAGAACAGTCCCTGTGTAAATTGTGCTGGAAATTACTTACTGTTATCCAGGAATAGAGTTGGTATGGCAACTCAAGCAGCACTTCCTTCGAAGGCTTGGAAAAGTAGCTGCTACTAAACGTCATAGTGAAGCTAGATATTCATACACTGTAGATCACTTACCCTTTGTTGAAATGGGGATCTTTTCAGAATAACCTTGGCATGAAATGTGACAAGGTGTGGTGATGTATGATGAAGTTACAGATTTTGAAAATTACATTTGTTTCAGTTTGGTCATTGTGGTAGAATTTTCTTACTAAGTGCTTCCTAAGAGGCAAGTTATAGATTCTGCTTTTGACTCGCTGTATGTTGGTTTTATGTTGATGCTAGGTGGGTATTTGTGCAGAGCAAGCATAATTCAGATGAGATGTTCAGCTGCCCTCCCACTGCTAGAGTGGTAGTGAACAGTTCATTAAGTAGAACTACTTTGTGAGAAGTGTTTCTGTCAAGAGTCATGAAAAATATTGCTGGAAATAGTTACAGAATTTCCCAGAAGCACTTCCAGATTATAAGAGATTTGCTTATGTTTTAACTTTCCATTTCAGTATGAATGATAGAGCCATATGTTCTTTGCATGTTGTTTATGATTAGTAGTAATAACATAGTATCTAGGTATTAAGTAAATCCAGTGTGTTAAAAGTGTTCTAAGGGCTCACTGACCTTTCATTTGTTACAATTATTTACAAATCAAAAAAATATAGAGGAAACAAAACTGAAATGCCATTGTCATCGCAACAGTGTCCTGTCAGTGATATAGTACAGTTTATGCTCTGCATATGCAATATGGAAGAGATCAGAAGTTTCTGTGTATTTAACTTTCTTAAATACAGTATAGTGCAAAACACAGTATGTGATCATCTCATGAGTTGGTGAACAGTGTTGAGCGAGTGTAATGCTGGAGAGCAATTAGCTCCTGGAGTGCTCTAAGCAGTATAAAGTTTGGAGCTCGCTAAGAAGAAGATGAGACAGTAGGTGAAGCAAGCAGTTGGTACAGGAGTAAATAATACTTTATGACAACGCAACTCGTAACAGGGAAGAACTGTTTGCCCTCTGTACCAGCTGCAATACAGCTCAGGTACCTGTAACTCAGTTTCTCTGTGTCACACAGGCTGATGAACACTTAGCAGAATTGTGGTATTGGTCATCTGACTGAAAACCCGATTTTGCATCTTCAGTCACACTCATGTTCTTTGTATACCTGTAAATGCAAACATAATGGTTTAGGGTGCAGTCTTGTATGGCTGTCCCCTTCAGGTTCCCTGTGACATCCTTCGTTTACGTATCTCTAGAGCCTTAAGACTGTATTGAGCCTTTGGTGAAATGAGAGCGAGAGGCAGGAAGTACACGCAAACTCATTTGCTTCTGCAGCACCCCTTCATGCCTTATTCTGACCTCAGACTGCCTCCAGAACATTAGTGCTTCCCTTAGTAGTGCAAAGCTTTTTTTCTTTTCCTTTTTAAAGAATACTTTCCCTAGTCCAGGTTTACAGTGGTTCTAGTCCATGTTGCATGATAATTTCTTGTTGTTTGTCCATCTGACGATTCTTTCCTTTCTTACATCCTCAGCAAGCCTGGTGTGTATGAGCTCAGCAAAGTACCAACTGGCATTTCTAGGTGAGTGAATTGCATGTTTTTTTTAAACTTGTAATTTGCTGTTGCAGAACAACATGGTAATATTCAGCTTTCTGAAGTCTAGTCTCTGCAGAGTGTTTTGGCTCTAGCAGGTGCACATTGCCCTTCCTGTGTATCTTCTGTTTAGAGTATTTCTGGAAATACTTTGAGTATCAGGTAGCAGAGACTTACGCAGTCTGAGCAGCACTGAAGAGAAGAAAAATGAACCTCTTAACATCTAGTGCTTACCGCATCTACTGTTCTTGTCCGGAATCAGAAGGGGCTACGTCGTCCATTTGTTTCACGATCCAGACTAAGTTGCTGCTTGAAATTTGGATTGGTATTCCTGTGTTAACAAGTGCGTGATGTCTGTGTTGTATAGTTAAGAGCTACCAAAAACTTTTAGCTGTAAATTGGAGTTCTTTTAAATTAATTTAATACAAGCATTTAACTTTAGGCAGATCTGGTAACTTTAGGGTTGTCCCTTTTGCTTACATGCTATGCCTTAATTTTTCAGCTTCAGGACACTTGAAAACAAAACATACTTTTTCTGTGATTCCTACTAAATAAAGTGCATTTTATTTTACCTTGCTGACTTAGCTGCAATATTAATCCTTTTCTTCTGAATTTGAAAGATATTATTAATAGAGGAAGAAATGCCACGGACATAGTAACTTTTTGTGCATTTATTTCAAAGCTTTTGTCTTGGTTTCTTCTAAAACTGCAGATAAAGTTTTATACCAATTTGAAAAGTAAAAGCTTTGACCAGCTGGAAAGAGAAAAGATACACAGCCAGCTGGGTTCTTCTGTCATTTTCTGGAGTTTGTTTTCATAATAGGTTGCTGGAATGGATACATATCTGGAAAGTTAATAATTGTATTTTGCATCTCCTCTAGTACCTTTACTATATATATATATTCTTACTGTAATGTCTTAGGAGCGTTGAATAGTTGTGAGAGTAACCTCTTGTGAATAGCATTCCTACTCTGTAGCCCACCACAGTGGATGGAATTTTTGAATGCTGCTGTTAGTACAGTTGGGATATAAAATGTACATATGAAAATATAAAAATAGGAGGGGTTAAATACTTCAGGGTTCTTGTGCGTGGAAAAGAGAGGATAGGATGGCAGTAGTGATAAAGGGCTGTCAAATTCTGAGGTGGTGAATAAAGAGCAATTATTTACTTATGTTGATTGTAGTACCACAATCAGGGCTATCTAATTTATCAAATGGGAAGTTAATAACAAGCAGAAGGATGCCATTTTTCACAGTCTGTGGCTGATTGTGTGACTCGTAGAATATTGTTGGTGTCATACGTTTTTATAGGTGTTAAAAATGTGTTTGGTGAGGGGAAGACTCATCAGGAGCTCCTGCTGCCTTCTGTTCTTTATTTCACACCTGCTTTTGGCTGTGGTCAGATGTAGGATGCCGGGCTTTGACTTTTGGTTTGGTTCATTACAGCCGTTCTTAGCTCCTTTGGGAACCCTGGAAATTAGAATATTTTATCAAAGCACATACAGAAGTGTATATTCCTTCAATTTTTTCTTTATCTTCTTATTCTTTAGGATTCATTTGATTCCTGGCTTTATTGACTCGGAACAAGCAGACTGGATGTTTGAACAGCTCCTCCAAGACATACCTTGGGGTCAAAGAACTCACATCAGACAGGGTAAGGGGTGTGTAGACCAACTTTTCAGGTCATTCCCAGGTCATTTCCATACCAAAATTGTTTATCATTATTTTTAGTTTTACATATTTGCTTATCATTATTTTTAGTTTTACATATTTCCACTCCTTCACATATTTCCTGCCAGGTTTTCCATGCATATCTGAAGCGTTCTGCTGCGTATCTTTATAATCTCTTATCACCATGTTGCAATTGCCAATTAAATGCGATCTTTGCAAATTAAAATTCCCTGTCTTAAAAATCTTTGAATTTTACTTCCTCCTCTTCATCTCCAGTTCTTTTTCCCACTCTTCTTTTTAGATTAAGTCTGTGCTCCATTCCTTCATACTGTCTCCCAGTCATGCTGCAGAAACTGTGTTTTTTGAGGTTTCTGTCGCCAACAATATTTTTTGCCTCTCTCACTTGAAATCCCAGCAGAACACGTTTCTTTTCTCTTGTCTTTGCTTGTTAGTTCCAGTATGCAGTAGGTGAGGAGACTGCTATTCTGGATTTGTTCACTAAGGGGCACCTGTTCTAGCTAAATTTATCTTCAGTCAGGAAAGGATATAAGATAATATATTGGAGTAGTTAGTGGACAGGGCTGGAAAATGTCTTCAATGTGTGTTTATTGGCTTGCAATAAAGGTACAGTGTAATGAAGAATGCTACCTGTCAAGCGTGAGAAATAGCTACCAAGATAGTCTTTCCAGAATGAAGAATGCTACCTGTCAAGCGTGAGAAATAGCTACCAAGATAGTCTTTCCAGAAGCTGAAAGTACTTTTAACTTCTTGTTTGTATTACACCACAGAGCACATGCATATTTGACAAAGTATTACATGTCCAGCCTTGCCAGATTCTGCTTCTGTAATGTCGCATTGATGATGCAGTCCTTTCCACTTCATCCTTTCCAGTGGATACATCTTGCAACTTATACCAGTGTATCGGGCACTGGAACAAGTAGAATATAAACCAAGCCAGAATTATAAATAAAATTTCAGTTTCATTTTGCTATCTTTAACTTGTCCAGTCCCTGCCCTGTCTGGCATAAGAGTTAGAAAATTGATGTGGTTCTCAGCTTTTGGTGAAGTAATTCCTCTTGCAGAGACAGGCCTGCCTTTGAATAATCTCATTCCTTCACATGAGTTCATTATGTAAGGCTGAGGATTCTAAAGGGGCTGCCTTTTAACTTTAGGTGAGTGGGCAGTCCCTTTTTGATGAAGTTTCTTGGCAGAATCGCATCATCTTTCCATTTTCAAGCCCTTTGATAAGGCAACTGAGAAAGTCTTCCTGATTTTCTTTTTTTAGAAGTATCTTTTGAGGAACCAAGGCTTACCTCCTGGTATGGGGAACTTCCTTACACGTACTCCAGGATGACAATGCAGCCAAACCCGAATGTATGTATATGTTTACAGTTTTATTTTATTATCATCTACAAAGAAATCCTTTGCAGAGATTGAGACACAAAAATTCCTTCCATCCTCTATTTTTATCTGGAGTATCTATGAGCATGTCATTTGTGATCCACAATAGATTCTAGTGTAATGTGGACAGTTTCATAAAACAAGTATTATGAGTGGATTGACTGAGAGGAGCATGATTTAGTTGCTAAACATTGACAAAAGGAAACTCCAGAGTTTAATGTTCTGCTTTTGGGTCACTGTAGCTTTGGACAAAACTAAGTTGTTCTGCATGACTTACTCTGTGCATCTTTATATTGCAAATTGTACTGTACACTGCCATACTGAGTTTTTCACCGTCGATATCAATTACTGAAAGAGTTACTTTCAGAAACACTTAGATTCAGTAATGCTTAAATGAGAATTCAGGCATATTGTTGATTCCTGTGTGAGTGCTACGAAATTTACACACGCAACCTGCCTGCTCAGCAGCTCCAGGTAGTATGATGTAATTTCCGCGCTATTTCAGAAGGGTTAAAAACCTTCTGAGTGACTTGTTGACGTTTTGTTCATATTCACATTCTCTCTCTGGCTTCCAGCTTGTTGTCTCATCAGCCTGTCTCTTGTTATTGCTTTGTTTGAAATTTCCATGGCAGTAGGCTGCAATGTTCTGAACCATAAATTAAATGTGACTGTTGAAGGCTGGGTAGCATGAGAGAGAAGTGTCCCAAGTCCCAGAACTACTGGCAAAGGTGGGTACCTCCTTGCAAAGCTCAGTTTGGGAAAAGTGGAAAGGCGTTATTTAACAAGATGAGTTGTGAAGATCTTGTAGTCTCAAAAATACCATAGTTCAAAAATTCTATAACCTACGGAATTTGTGGTGGGAAAACAGGCTTTTTTTTTTTGTGTAGTCATTTGTGGAATAATATTTTAAATGGACTTTTCTAAAAGCTGAATGGCTTTATGGATTGGAAGTGCCCCTCCAAAATCATTCTGCTGTACACTGATATTTAAATCCAGTTCAGAATTGCCTGTGGTGGAAGCTGGTGCTGCTCAGAGGTTGGATAGAGCCTATATACCCTGAATTGATGATTTCAGTTCAGTTTGCATAAAGTTCAGAGTTAGTACTCATTGGGCCACTGGGTTGTTTTTCTCATATAAGAGGTACAAGGCCTAAGTCAGTCATGCGTGCTGATCCAGTCTTTTATCCCTGAATAATTCTCCTTTTTACTGAGAGAAACAAACTCCAGCAGCAAGTGAGATGCACTGACAAACTTGCATAGCTGGGAGCCAGCACTGCTGCTGGCTGGAGACTGCCCATAGGGCAGACTGCACACAGGCACTCTGGATGTTTCACTCAGCTTTGTAGGTGGGAGTTCCTGCAGCCTAGAAGAAGCAGTGGATGGTGTAAAGAGCACAGTCCTTACCTGTAGAATAGGGTTTATATCACAAAAATATCACAAGTAAAATGTAATTTAGTGCACAGCTTGGACAAAACCAATTACTTGCCTTGAATGCTTGATCTGTAGGAGTAATTAGCTTTGTGCCCCTCCTTTTTTGTTTGGTAAGACTGGGTGTGATTGCAGCACTGCTAGGTAAAATCCAGTTCTCATGCCTAATGAATTTTGGTATTAGAAAAATGTTTGTTGCAGGCGGTGATGTGGTTGATGACACAATAATGTTTCAACAAAACTACTGCCACTGCTGCAGGTTTGTAGTGGGGTTTCCACTGAATTGTAAAAATTCACCATATGGTAACATTTTTAGCAGTACATACTTTTGTGATAGGAATTGAAGGAATCTAGTCCTATTTGGTCACTGAAAAGTGCTTTCAGTAATTCTTGTTGGACTCTTCTGTCATTGCATTGTATGTCCTGCACATAGTGCACATTTACGCAGCCCAGTTGGAAGCTATAGCTTTTTTGAACTGTGTTACTGATGTCCCTACATAGAATCCTAGAACTGTCGAGGTTGGAAGGGACCTTTGAGATCATCAACTCAACCATCAACCTAACACTGACAAAACCACCACTAAACCGTGTCCCTAAGCACCACATCTACCCGTCTTTTAAATGCCTCCAAGGATGGTGATTCAACCACTCCCCTGGGCAGCCTGTTCCAATGTTTAATAACTCCTTCAATGAAGGAATTTTTCCTAACATCCATCCTAAACCTCCCCTGGTGCAACTTAAGATCGTTTCCTCTTGTCCTATCACTTGTTACTTAGGAGAAGTGACCAATCTCCACCTCTCTACAGCCTCCTTTCAGGTAGTTGTAGAGAGCGATAGGGTCTCCCCTCAGCCTCCTTTTCTCCAGGCTAAATAACCCCAGCTCCCTCAGCTGCTCCTCATAAGGCTTGTTCTCCAGACCCTTCATCAGCTTTGTTGCCCTTCTCTGGATGCACTCCGGAATTATAGAATCATAGAATGGTTCAGGTTGGAGGTTGGAAAGGACCTTAAAGATCATCTAGTTCCAACCCCCCTGCCATAGGCAGGGACACCTCCCACTAGACTAGGTTACTCAAAGCCCCATCCAGCCTGGCCTTGAACACTTCCAGGGATGGGGCATCCACAACTTTTCTGGGCAACCTGTTCCACTGTCTCACCACCCTCATAGTGAAAAATTTCTTCATGATATCTAATCTAAATTTACCCTCTTCCAGTTTGAAGCCATTACCCGTCATCCTATCAATACATGCCCTTGTAAAAAGTCCCCCTCCAACTTTCTTGTGGGTGCCCTTCAAATACTGGAAAGCAGCTATAAGGTGTCCCTGGAGCCTCCTCTTCTCCAGGCTGAACAGCCCCAACTCCTGTCTTCATAGGAGAGGTGCTCCAGCCCTCTGATCATCTTTGTGGTCCTCCTCTGGAACCACTCCAACAGGTCCCTGTCATTCTTATGTTGGGGACTCCAGAGCTGGACACAGTACTCCAGGTGGGGTCTCACCAGAGCAGAGTAGAGGGGCGAAATCACCTCCCTCGACCTGCTGGCCACGTTTCTTCTGATGCAGCCCCAACTCTCAATGTCTTTCTTGTGGTGAGGGGCCCAAAACTGGACACAGTACTTGAGGTGGGGCCTCACCAGTGCCGAGCACAGGGGGACGATCACTGCCCTAGTCCTGCTGGCCACACTGTTCCTGATACAGGCCAGGATGCAGTTGGCCTTCTTGGCCACCTGGGCATACTGCTGGCTCATATTCAGCCGGCTGTCGACCAATACCCCCAGGTCCTTTTCCCCCAGGCAGCTCTCCAGCCACTCTTCCCCAAATCTGTAGCGTTGTGTGGGGTTGTTGTGACCCAAGTGCAGGACCTGGTGCTTGGTCTTGTTGAACCTCATACCATTGGCCTCAGGCCATTGAGTCAGCCTGTCCAGATCGCATCCTACTCTCAAGCAGGTCGTCACTCCCGCCCAACTTGGTGTCATCTGCAAATTTACTGAGGGTGCACTTGATGCCCTCAGCCAGGTCATTGATGAAGATATTAAAGAGAATTGGCCCCAGTACTGACGAGCCCTGGGGAACGCCACTTGTGACCAGCTGCCAACTAGGTTTAAATCCATTCACCACCACTGTTTGGGCCCAGCCTTCCAGCCAGTTTTTTACCCAGCAAAGAGTATGCACGTCCAAGCCATGAGCAGCCATGTGTCCCACAGCTGCAAGCTGTCTTTATGTCTAATTAATTATTCACATGATGCTTAGTCATTGGAGGGGTGACTGAGCTGGAAATACCTCTAATAGAGGAAGACAGTGTGTTGAGGCTCCTGTAGTGTAGCCAATAGGTTAAAAAAAAAAAAAACCTTAAACATGGGTAAGCATGAAAAGAAGGTGGTTCAGACTTGATTATTAGAGGTGGATATTAGGAACTAATTCCTGCTGTCTCTTCCTCCTTCTGCCAGTGATGCACTGGGAGGTTTGGAATCAGTCCCTTATCCTCTGTTGATCTCTGTTTCTGCTTATATAATGGGCAAAAATTATGGCCTACATTGCTTTGTTGTTTTTTTGTTTTAAACCTGTGTAGTGCTTAAAAGCAGTCTGACAGATGAAAGTCATGATGTAAGTTTATAACATTAAATAGTGATTCACTGGACTGAGTTGTAACGGAATGTGCAGAGCTGCCGTGGGCTATGGGCTCAGCAAGATGTTAGCAAAGGAAAGGATGAAATTCAGGGCCTGTGACACTGGTTTTGCGAACCACTGAAAAGTTACAATGTCGAAGTCAAAACCCCAAGAGGTGATGAGTCGGGCTCAACAAGCTGTACTAACAGAGCGGGGGACAGGGGGCCATGCTGTGACAGTGTTGTCTCTTGTTCTGTGTCAACAGCTGCAGGCAATTGAGAGCGTGTCATTTAGTCACTGATTGCAACTTTCTGTATGCACTATGCCCGCCAGCAATGGCCAAGTAACTCAGATGTTATCAGAGCCCTGTGTTAAACTCC
Organism: Fratercula arctica; assembly: GCA_947846985.1. Taxonomy (NCBI): domain Eukaryota; kingdom Metazoa; phylum Chordata; class Aves; order Charadriiformes; family Alcidae; genus Fratercula; species Fratercula arctica. Next base: position 48,690,185 of record CANTUZ010000005.1, on the reverse strand, counting down.
TCTAGTTTGGCCAGGAGGTTAAAAAAACAGGTATGCATGGGAGAAGTTGCACGCTTCTTGTCTTAGTGAAGAACTCCCAATTCATGGTCAGTTCAAGTAGATTTCACTCTGTCTGCTTTCTCACTTTTCAGTTAATTGGGGTGGCTGGCTACATTAGTATGAAAGGCATTATATAAAACTCTTCATAGTTTTAAGAGATAATTTAGTATTGAGCAATAGGTAACATTTGCATATTTTGAAGAAAGCCCATTCCTCAGCTTTAGTAAAAATATAATCAGAATTGTTCAGAGGCATTTGTTTGATTTCGAGTTTATTGTGATTGAAGTGCAGCATATTTTGTTTCTTGGTAGTTTTCCCCTCACGTCTTATGTTAACTGCTGCTGGCCTGCTTTCATTGTATTTACTCTTCTGCTGTGCTCGTTACAGTGGCATCCTCTGCTGACCATGCTTAAGGAGCGCATTGAAGAGTTCAGTGGCTATACCTTCAACTCTCTTCTCTGCAACCTCTACCGAAATGAGAAGGATAGCGTAGACTGGCACAGTGACGATGAACCATCACTGGGAAAAAATCCTGTCATTGCCTCGCTCAGCTTTGGTGCTACCCGGACCTTTGAGATGAGGAAGAAACCCTTCCCGGTGAGTGTTCTTATAACTTTGAGAGCCCTATATTTACTAATATGTTTAGTAGTTTCCCCCTGTTTAGAGAACTTAATTACTAAAAGCGTTTAATACTAGTTAATGAAAGCACAGCTCGTCAAGTTCTGTGGAATAAGCGTAGGAATCAAAAAATCTGTCACATGGAACATAGCATCGTGAAGATGGGAATGGGACCACTCTAATAATGTGCAGCAGTATAGCACCATAGTAAAATTGCAACCTGGGCACTCTTCTGCCCAAATAAAGGCCTTCCTGTTACTTAAAATGAAATCAGCGATGCTGGAAGAGGACTTTCACTGTGTAAATGAACCAAAGAGTTGATACCATTTTCTTAAACTCAAGCAAACGTTGTATAATGCATAGTGTATGCGGGATGAAGAGTAGCTCTGACTGCTCTTATAAGTAAAAACCCTCTTAATAATGTTTGTGTTTTGACTTGTGTGTGTTTAGATTGAGGGACAGTGAACAGAGGGAAGGAGCTCATTTCTTTTCCATAAAATACTAAACTGTCATATCATACTTCACAAACTAAAGAGAGATCTTTTACTTTAATAAGGAGGCATGTGTAGAACATCCTTTCAGCAATTAGTTGGTGATTCAGTAGTGAATACTCTTTCTAGATAAAAAGCCATGCTTGGGAATGCTGTGTTTATAAGCCAATGTAAAACTTAAATTTTGCAATTCATATTCATCCAAGTAAAGGAATCATGCTTTCCTGTGTTGAGAATACAGGCCTCATTTTGGTGTATCCTGCTTCGGATGTCTTTTCTGCATGTGTAGTCTTTGTTAACTTCGGGAAGAAGTTTGCTGTCCTCTTATGCTGCTATTTATTCTGAATAAGTAATGCAGAAAGCAAAGGTAATGATTATCAGCCTATTAGAAAACTGCTGACAGTGCATCAGCATACAGTCTGCCCATCAAGAGTCACCTTGGGTCAGCTAGTCGTGAACAGCAAAGGTCAGAATTTGAACAAGAAAACAAATAAATTATTTTTATTTTTCACCAGTTCTCTAATTTGTAAATTCTTTGTTGTCTGAAGTGATCTTAATCCTGGTCCATGAGCATGAGATCACATCACCAGTGCATTGTATCAGTGGGCATAGCATGAGTAAGTATCTTTGATACTGTGATGATAATAGAATGTCAGCTGGAAAGTTCATTCCTCTGGGAAACTGTAAATGGTGCTTGGATTAATTTCTCAAATTGCATGTGTTCCCCTTCGATGGATGAGAATCAAAGCCACTTAGATTTCAGTATAAACTTTGCAGTTTCACTCTTAAAAATTAAACCCAGTTCTTGAGTAAGATGTCTTTTTGTTCTGTTTTCTGAAAACACACCCACTATGAGCAAAGGGGGAAGTTCAGTCTGTGCCATTCATAATTGGCCGCCTTCTTTGATCAGTACTGCACAATTTTTTCCCTTTTCTTCCTGAGATGGATGATTTTCTATAGATACATCCGTCAAGATTTCCATGTGTTTTTTTTCTTCAGTGCCTTTGACCTGATATTTCTGACTAGCTGAGTCTTGTTACCTATGAAGTGTGCAAGTGTGACATACCTGTTTCTAAGTTATGATCCCCATGTGCAGTGTGATCTTTCAATAAGTTGCTATTAACTGCATCCTGTACCTAAGGGAACTCGTACTTAATAATTACATGGAACACATTACGTATTCTTTGCACGTTCCCGAAGCCTGCAATTTTCTGAGAGCATCCTATGACACTAGATGCTTTGCCAAGTGGGAGTTACAAGAGGCTCTGATGGAAATTACAACCTTTCAGGCTGTACCACCAAAGAAGTAATTTTCATACTCTATTGTAATGTAGCATTCTCTCTTTCATTAAGAGAAAGTTAAAGTTGATTGTAGATACTTGAAGTTTGAGCATTACTTTGTTCAAAAGCAAGTTACAGGAAGAGGAATGTAGTCTAGGGAAAAGGGATTCAGATTAACAGTCATCACAGGCATTCAGGCTCTCCCTCGTTTATAATCTGCCAGTATCAGTACATCGGGTTTTCCAGAGTTAGTCTTCGTTGAGCAGGGAAAGAGAAAGTAAATCCTTTTCCTCCCAAAATTAAACCTCTTTGAGGGCCAACATTCTAGTATTTCGGAGTCTAGAGTTTCAAAGGCCTTCATTTCCCTCTGTTCTTATAAGCGCTTTTACATATTTTGAGATGAAAGACGGAAAGATGTAATGAAAATACAAGATGAGAAACACTGTGGTAGAAGCTCACTGTGGATAAATGGTACTGGAAAAAAACCCAACCCTGGAGCAGTTGCCTGTGTGTGATCATGTACTGGGTACAAAACAGTACGTACCACAAGTCAGGGAACATCTTGTAGTGCTATTGAAGAATACTAGATCAGAGCCTTCAGAGACTTCAGTTCATGTTCCTATCTCTACAAGTATTTTCCATATTACATTTTGAAATGTGGATGAGCTTATTAGAGAATAAAATCCTATTTCTCTAACTCCAAAGACGACCGGTAATGTTGGTGGGTTGGTTTTTTGGTGCATGTTTGTGTGAATTTTGGCAGTTGTCTGGTAGGAATTTGGTGGTGTTTATATAGGCCACTCTGAAACTGTCACAAAAGGAAATCTTTTTATCCTTTCTCTGCGTTTTTCCTTGTCAAAAAATGAAAAAAAAAAAAAAAATTAGATGCAAGTCATTTTTTTTTTGTTTCCTGAAGATTGTTCTAGGGTGAGGGGAAGGAAAGGGTCAGTCCTCTGGTTTTGAGGTTTTTTTTTTTGGTGAGTACTGTACTGGACGAGTAAGTGTTCATCGTATCATAGATGGTGAAAGAGTGTAGAGACATGCATAGCCTATTTGAATCTGCATCAACAAGCATCCCTTGTGGATAAGTAGAAATAATTCTTACTAAGATTTCAGCGTCTAAAAAAAAAAAAAAAGCTACAAATACATTTCAGGAGTAAATTCTCCACTGGAATTAAGGAGATTTATAATGGAAACTAACATGTTGCCAGAAACTGTTTTACTTTACCTGCTGTAGTTTTTCTTTTAAGCATTCTTTCTTCTAAATACTGCCTTTTCTGTTTATTTGTACCAGTTGTGTGGTTGTATCTGATATTTTGCCTTTGCTTTCCACTGTCTCAATAAACTTGCCTGAGACTTAAGAAACAAACTTAGGTGATTTATATAGATTTATACTAGAACTTTTCTCTTTCTTACCTTTTTGATTTTTGATACCATTTTAAGAAAAAAACGTTGTTGGAGTCTGGTAGTACTTACAGATTTTATATTCACAGCTTCCCATCAACTCATGCAGAGCTTTCCTCACTTATTGACTGTAGTTACTTGAATTAAGGACAAAAAAAAATAGTTGTAGTCAATGTACGCAGCCAGTGTAAAGTTTGGATTGTATTGAATGAGCAACTCAAGATGACAAAAATTCTAATATACTAAGAAGCAGAAGAGTTGCTTTACTAGGGCTGTTCTTGGAAGCAGGTGGTTCTGTAATATGTATGTAGAGTTCAGAAGTGACCATATAACAGTTACCTGATGCATTTCTTTCCATGTTTGTTATTAGTATTCTAAAAAAAGTCTTTTTGTCCTTAGATATCAAGAATAAATTTCCTTCATAAACTCCTTGACCTCTGAAACTCAACTAAGTTTTCCTGTGTCTAACATCAACTCTAGAGAGAAAAGCTCTGAAATGAGATTTGGTGGACAGTGTTAGTAACGACATGTAAAACAGTAAAAATTTCTTGTCTAACTTCACCGGCTCTGCAAAACCAATTGACGTAAAAATCTCTTTTTTAATAAGTTAAAACTAAGCTCAGAGATGTCCCATTTAAAACAGAAAGTAACTACTACTTTTACATACTGACTTTTTCGAAGCCAAAAGGATGTTTTCTCCCAAATCATTTATCTTAGAAAAATTACTTTTTAATCAAGATGAGCAAGAGATAAAAATAAGTCCACTGTTATCCATCTACAAAGTGAAATGATGTAATCCAGTGAAACAGAAAACAGCCATGCAATGGTATTTCTCTGCTTTTCATCAGCAGTCATGTTTATAATATTTTTGAAATTTTTTCCTTGTTTCCTGTGAAGTTTAAGAAAACTTTTCTGGTGTTACACCTTACTTTTAATAGAGAAAGAGAACAATTCTATGATATAGCCATTCTAATGGCTAATAATTTTAGAAACTTAAAAATATATTTTGCATTGTCCTTCCAAAGAATATATATTTGTGAATGCCTTCAGCACTCCCTGATTCCAGAGTCTTGTTCTGTCACACTGTGATTTCTAGTTGCATACATGAATATAAAGTGTCAATGGGGTGAATAATTAATCAATTACATCAAGTGATGCTTTTTCTTATTGGGAATTGATTTGTTCCCTACTAAGCTCTCCTGCATTTCAGAGGATTTGCAGTCCTCTTTCTATCTGCGTCTTTTTTATACACACACACACACTCCCAGTTGTTCTTTCGAAAATCAAACTTTGTTTGAAGTCCAGGACATAATTTTTCCAGTAGTTGATACTTTATGTCATTATTTTGAGCTTTTCAGCAAGCCATGAACTTAAAAAAGACAGAACTGCATCGAGGTGGGCCACTGCACAATTAAACTTCAATGAAGTTAGTTAAGCTTTTTGAAAATGTGAGTTTTTGTAAAACCATTAAAATGTGTTGGATGAGAGCTGTTGGGTCTTTTTAATGGCTCTCAAAAGACTATGTCTACCCTTTTATGACCTGTTAATGTTGTCCTCTAACTGTCAGGTCTGTGCAGAGCCCTGTTAGTTTTCCTGGGTAACTCAACATACAGCTGAAGCCTGAAGATTTTGTAATGTTTGTTTCTGTTTCAGAAATGTGGGACTTTTGTCGGTGTGAGGTAACTAACACCTTCACCTGAAACTGGGTGAAATCTTACTGTGGTAATTCCATTTTCCCAGTCTCAGTTGTCCTGTATTGTTTCCACCTTCTTTGCGATCTGCTTCTGTTACAAGTGACATAAGTTGTGACCTCTCATATCTTTTTTTATTTTCCCCTCCAAAGTACAGTTTCCTTTTACATGACAAATGTGGCAAATGCCACTCTGATAGTAACAGATTTTGTGGAGTCTGGAATAATTGCTGCCTTCGGTTGGGTCTGAAATAATTGAGCCTTGCCTCCTCCTAATCACTCAGCAAGAGCGATTTTAGGAGTCCACCAACCATTATAAGAAACTGGAAGAGAAGATACTGCCTAACTAATTAAAAAAACAAAAAGTCTGAAGCATTTGTTCAGCAACTGCCTAAGATATATGGTCCCTTAAAGGAACACCATCATGCTTTAGAAGCTCAGACCTTGCCTAATTATTTTTTTTTCTCATCTCTTTGTAGTAATTGTGTATTTCTGACTTCTCTTTCAAGAACAAACAACAGATTTGGTGATTGCTTTGGAAAAAACCCTGGTATCTCTGCTTCTAGAGGCAGTGGCACAATAACAAATATGCATTCAGGCTGTTCGCTATAGGCAGTATACTCGGAACAAGGTTAATCCTATATTTGTACAACGTAGAGACAGAACCTGTCATACTCTTTTTTTCAGTGGAGGACATTTATTATGCACTTTACACTTTCAAGCTGTCTGTGGCTTTCTATAACTTTATTAAGTTACAGAACTTGGTGTTGAACTTCACCTGTGTTGTCCAGGCAGTGAGATGCAATGGCTTCGTTCATCCTCAAAATGCTCAGCTCCTGAACTTGTTATGAAATATGGTAACAGAGGGGTTAGACTTCTTGATCTTGTAAGAGCTTCCTTTCCTCCTCTCACCTCACAGGTTTTTAAACTCTGCTATAGAGGACTGGTTTTCTACCAAATGCACATGCCTGCTTCTTCAGTGTCTAACATCTCTTTTTAGGAAGAGAATGGAGACTATACTTATGTGGAAAGACTAAGAATCCCACTTGATCACGGGACTCTGCTGCTGATGGAAGGAGCTACCCAGGAGGATTGGCAGGTGAGAACTCGACACCGTTTGTGTGCTTTACTTGCAGTGCAGTTTTGTAAATATGCAGGAGGCACTTCCATAAAGGTATGGGACATTCTGCTTTCAGTGACACAATTGTTTCCCAGTGCATTAATATTGCTGTCTGCCTCAGAATTTCAAAGCACACAGAAACGATGGGTTTTTTTTTTTTCTAATTTCTAAGTGATGTAATCATCTCAGATGTTCCAGCATCAAAGTTTGGCAATGAAGGCTGCAGCCTGCAGCTGAAAGAGCAAAATCAATTTAGGAATTTGGAATATAAATAAGTTGCAACTTAATTTAACAAGTCTATAGTAATCTACAAAGACCTTTTGTTTTCACTGGCCCTGAGCAGTCAGAACATGAATTTTTTGCCTTACCTAAGTGCTTAGAAATGTTGATAATAAACCATCGCAGGAAATGAAGGCTCTTTACATTGTTTGATCACCGGTATTTTAAATACACAAGCTTATGCTTTTGTTCTTTTTTTTTTTTTTCCTAATGCTGCTTACAGCATCGAGTGCCTAAGGAATATCATTCTAGAGATGCACGGATAAACTTGACGTTTAGGATCATTTATCCAGAACCTGATGGAGTTTGGAAGTGAAGAGGTGCCTTGGGCATTGTTGGGCATAAACACACAGCAGATCCAGAGCGTCAGATTGCTACAGATTTAAAGGAAGCCTTGCGGGAACAGAGTTCTGTGAAATATCTGATGGGGGAAAAGAAGTGGTATTATAAAGATCTTTGACAATCAGAAGCTGCCTGTGTTACGTGGACAGTGCTGGTTTGTTTTCAGAAATGGTATGCTATTAGATGATACTAAATCACTGGCTTTAAGTTTGTGAAAAAACAATGATCTTTCTTAAAAGAACACAAAGCATGTGAAAGATCTGAGAGGTTCCAACTGGAACAGAGAGATTCAGTGAGCAGTTATTTTTGCACTTTCTCTTGTCTCCCCTTCCCCCCCCCTCCAAGTAGTGGTCTATGTTCTAAGTACCAACATAACAGGATTCTTTAATGGAAAGGCAGCTGTGTGCGTGCTGCGTGTACACAAATGAGAAAGCTGCACTTCATGATGATCTCTGAGTAGTACTCATTTCACTAAGGGGTAGTGCATTGCTTTTTATTTGTAGGTTGCAAAGTCTTTTCCAATGAAGCAATCAGTTTCATTAGTTATGTAACTACTTGAATTATACTAGTGTCTAGTAGAACAGAGGGACAAGGCTCCCTTCTGCTATGCACTCTGTGGTCAGACTTTATCCTAACTCTTGATCCACATAGACAAGACAGACAAAGGCAAGCAATAGAAACGTCTTAGCCTTGAGGCTTACCAACCAGGTCGAAGCTTGCCCATTACTTGAATATTAACAATCCTCCATCCTTGCTGGCTTAAAACTGTTACCTGTGTCATAGGCAGGAAAAAAGACACAAAGAGACGAAAAACATTACTTTCAGAATTTGCTACAAAATTCTTAGTTTCTTTTTTGTTTTTCTTTTTAGCACACTAAGTTATGGCTTCCAGTGATTTCAGGTGGGACAGGAAATGTCAGGATCTCTAAAAATTAGCCCTGTGCTGCCAAATTTGATACCCAGAAGAATTGGGCCAAAGATTTGGACCCAAATTATTATAATTGCAATGTAAGTGAGTTGCAAAGCTACACTAAATAGAGTGTAGTAGCACCAGGTGCAGCAGTCACTCTGGTGCTACTGTCCTAGGTCAATGTGTAGTGCGTTAAAGAATATTACTTGGAGGGCTACCTCTCAAACCTCTGCTGTTACAGAGAAGCAGTCAGCGGCTCAGACCTGGTTCTGGGTTGACTTGCTGGAATTCCTCAAGTTTGCCCGCCCCAGGTACATCTCACCTGTTGGTAGGAACCAGTGAGCTGATGGCTGCTGTCTGGATGTTAAGTCAGGTGTGCTGCCTACGTGGTGAAGTTCTCGCTGCAGCTAAATGGCATCCACTGTACTGGATCAAAACATAGGTTTGGTATGTCTTTACTTTCTGCCTGAAGTAGGACCTAAGCACGGGTAAATACTCTATGCCTTGTAACATGTTAATATTGTTAAGCAAGTTAGTGTCCCTCTTTGGTGCAAGAATAAGTTGGTGTTTAGAAAATGTCTCTCTTTTCTTAGCCAACATTTGGTGTAGTTTAAAATTGTTATTTGATGAGAGCAATCAAGTTATTAATACTCAATTATGCCTGTAGTTTAATGTTATTGATGACCTAAGGGACAGACGGTTGAGCCATGTCAATCCCTGTGCTCTGAAATTGGGCAGAATAATTTTCTTTGTGTATCAAACAACTCTAGAAGTAGCTTCTCTACCTAAAGCACCATACAGCTTTTGAAATAGCTTATTCTTCTAAAATGAATGAATGTTATTTAGAAAACTTACTTTGTTATCTAGTAATGTCTTCACTTTCATCCCAGTTTGTATAGAAATACATTTTTGGAGTATATTTAATGTTAATTCCTTGCATTTGAATGTAAGATCTGGGCTCTGTGACGTATATCCTGAGAACTAGTGTTGAAGGAGGCACCTTTACTTTCATGTTTACTTTCTTTGAGTAACTGGAGTTTTATGCACATCCCTGTGTGTGTGCCTAGGTTTGGTAGTCCTGACAGAGAGTGGTTTTCCTTAACCGAGAGGCAGTGCTAATTTCTCCAGGTACTCTGACAAGGCAACACTTTAGCCTTTATCAGTTCATATGAGCTATGTTTATTTAAACTGTGTTAAGGGAGTCGTGCTGCAAGAGGGAGTAGGAGGTGGGGACTAGATGGAAACTTTTAAATCCCCAAACCTCACCCTATGGAAATGGCAACTCATTTGAATTCAATGAAGCTGTGGCACATAACTGATGGTAGGGCCCTGGAGGCTGATACTGTTGTGGAAGAACAGTTTTTCACTTACTTTCTCAGTTTCAATTTATAATAGGAAATTGTGTTTTAGTTTCTTTACTTCTGTCGGTTTGGGAGAAGGTTTCCTCCCCAACAATAAAAAGATCTATAAGAGAAGTGCTGTATCCCATGGAGCTTTCTTGGGGTGATACCCTTTTGTTGCTGGTGTCTACTATGTTCTGTTCTCTCTCCTGTGTCGGCTCTGCTGCTGCTTATATCCAAATCTGGTTGACAGTGGGGAGAAGGCTCGTGGCATTGTTCCTCCCCCTATCCTGAGTGCCCTGTCTGCAAGGGGAACAGTTGGCATAGAGCTCAAGTTTCTTGGTCAGCTGGAAACTTGTGAGTCCTTCCTTCCTCCCCCCACCTCCTCCCAAAAAAGTCACCTAGCTAGGTGGCAGCGGATTGCAATCTCCTGCCTGCCGGGACAGCAGGAAATGGCTTAGAGCAGAGGAGATTCCAGCCCACATCTCCTCAGGAGAGCTTTCTGCCGGAACGTTTTTCCTGTAGGTAGAAATTTGCTCCAGAATGCTGCAAGCACTCTTATAGTTCTCAAAATGAATGCGTGCAAAAGTGAGATTTGAGAAGGATCGATCCTGGTGCTGTTCTCATGGCACCTAAAGATTTTTCACTTGAGACCAGGGCAACTTGAAAATTCCTAGTGCTACTATTCAGCTGTTTCTGCTGTTGGAGTCAAGTGCAGAGGGTAATATATTGAGAATGGTAAAAACATAGTTAGGTTCCATTCTTTAGCTTAAAGATTGCTGCAGGAACCTTTGCCCTAGTTACATGGATTTGAAAACAGTATTTCTAAAAATGCTACCCGAAAGGTTTATTTTCCAGTTATTAGGCTGTCTTCCTTCACAGGACTGTTTTGACAGTACAGTATTTCCAGCCAAAAGGTTTTTGAAAAAAAGGTTTAAAATCAGAATATATTACAGTAATTCAAAGTAAAATATATTGTTTATCTGAAAACAAAGGTTTCTACATACACAGAGGATTTGGGCCTGAGCAGGGGGTTGCCCAAAGTTTTTGGTTTTGCTGTTATCACCAGACTCACTAATCTAAGCATGGAGTCGTCTGTCCATATGAGGTAGTGGGGCAGGTGCTAAGAGCTGCTTTGCCAACAGAGAACCTCTGAATTTTATTTTCCATATTCTCTGTATTCTTCCTCTGTGTCCCAGACTGCCTCTCGTAGCCTTTTGCTTTCCCCTCTCATTCCTGCTGTCACCTCTCGTATGCTCCCTGCTGCAGGTGTGACGATGTTTTTTTACGTAGACGATACGAACTGTGGGTTTACTTTTTTTCTGTTTCTTCATTCTGAAATGTGTATCTCTTACAAGAAAAGCTGAAAAATTGCGTTCCTCAAAACTCTTTGTTGTCTGTGGCTTTCAAACAGATTGAGTCTACTAGTTACCCCAGTTAAGATTCCCTTTTCCAAATCAGCCATCACCATTTCCAAAATACAGTGCCCCTCAGGCTTGATAAGGAGCAGATGAATGGAAGCTGTCTTTGGTAAGGATGGATGGTGGCCTGCCAGCCCGAGGGAATGTGCAGGATAGAGCTGTTCTGACAAAAGGGCAAGTGGTTCCATCAACAATAGGTAACCATTCATTTATTTAACACCTAGATAAAAAATAACATTATTAATTAATCATACTGGTGTCAGGAATCGCTCTGTCTCCATGCTATTTGCAATAATCATTTAATCACAGATTACTTGAATATTCAAGCACAAACTCTCGATGAGGTTAGAATATATCTGATCGAATACTACGCTGTTGGGCCACACCAGGTTGATCTGAGCACACGCTGTTTAAAATCAAAAGCAAAGTTCCATCATTTCTCTGCTGTATTTGCTGTATTTCTTTTTTTTCTTTTTTTTTTTTTTTTTTGGAAAAAACCCAACTCTTTAGGATTTTCAGTTTTGATTAGCTTTTAAGCCATAGATAATTCTATGACTGATGGGTTTATTATAGCTACATATAGTAATTTATAGCTACAATAGTAATGTAGAAGGAGACGGGGTGCCAGGAAGGGGTTAAGAAACCAGAATTTTCATACCATAGTATTGGCAAGGTACAGAACACCGTTCCCCTGGGGTTTGGGGTGGGAGACGTATGATGGGTGCTGTGAATCCGTAATGCCTCCTCCTCAAGTGCTGCTACTATTGACTTAGCAAAAAAGATTTTAACACCCACTTTGCCTTTTCTGGTCATAAACCTTTTCAGAGTGGATGTGAAATCTGCCTCACGATGTTTTGTTTTCAAAGTGCTTCTTTTCCATCCTTGAGGTTTCCATAGCAACCCGGGCCATTTGTTTAAATTGGAGCTCACTGGCCTGTCCTCCAAGCACCTAACTTCTGCTGAGATCTTGCAGGTATCGCCTCCTCTTCTTGGCATGCCGGAGAGTGACTTGTAACGGTTATAGAGGGGCTCAGCAGCAGTTGGCTATAAGAGCGCTGGCCCTTTCCAGAGGGCCATTCACTCAGCAAGATGACAGATGTGTGCTTTCTCCCCTGTTGCCCTATTCGATTTACCTCATTCTTCTTCTGTGTAATGTTCAATATGACTTTGTGGAGTTATTACAAGCTCCCTTGAAGAGCAGGTTAGCTGGCAGCTCTCTTTGGTGGCGCACGCTGGGAAGGCACGTCTCGGTAGAGGTAGAAAGCCTTGTTTTAAGTAAAGTGAGGATTGTATTGAAGAATTCTAATGGGAATAAGGAGCAAGGAGGTCTGTTGCACGGCCCCCATCATTTGATTAGGTTTCCCAACAGGAACAAAAACTTTACTCGGTTGACTTGGGAGGTTTTGCTGGCGGACCAAGACTTAGAGCGGAGTCTTCACATCACGGGAGATCATCCAGACAGACAGTGCTCACTGAAAGTTGTTTCTGCCTGTAGCTGCGTGTGCAGCTGCTTTGCTGTTCCCAGGAGGGTGTTATTTATTCTGTCTCTCTAGTCCCATGGTAGAGACATCACACAGATCCACGCTGAAGAGTGGGCTGACATTACAGCTGATCTCTGAGTTGCCAGTGCTAGTCCTCTGCCCCTGGGCATGTTTCCAGCAGTGCCCTTGTGCCGGGGCCAGTGGGAGGTGAGCTGGCCGAGCATGATTCCTTACAGCAGAAAAGAGCAGAAAGAAGTCCACGTGGGAGAACCCAGAGGCTAGAAAGATCCCCAGTGTTGGGTGGGACAGGGGAGTTGTGGCTGTGACTTGTCACTGGCCATCGGGTCCTTGTCATCATTAAGGAGGGCTGCGGAAAGACTTCTTGCCCTGAAGACCAACAGCCTGGACGAGGGGAAAGAGTGTACCCTCAGCAAGTTCGCTGATGATACCAAACTGGGTGGGGTGGCTGACACCCCAGAGGGCTGTGCTGCCATCCAGCATGACCTAGACAGGCTGGAGAGCTGGGCGGAGAAGAACCTAATGAGGTTCAACAAGGACAAGTGTAGGGTCCTGCGCCTGGGGAGGAAGAATGTCAGGCACCAGTATAGGTTTAGGTGTGGAACTGCTGGAAAGCAGCTCTGAAGAAAAGGATCTGGGGGTCTTGGTGGACAGTAAATTACCCATGAGCAAGCAATGTGCCCTTGTTGCCAAGAAGGCCGACGGAATTCTGCGCTGCATAGGGAAGAGTGTGGCCAGCAGGTCAAGGGAGTTCATTCTCCCCCTCTACTCGCACTGGTGAGGCCACAACTGGAATACTGTGTCCAGTTCTGGGCTCCCCAGTTCAAGAGAGACAGGAAACTACTGGAGAGAGTCCAGCGTAGGGCAACAAAGATGACTGAGGGATTGGAGCATCTCCCTTATGAGGAAAGGCTGAGAGAGCTGGGACTCTGTAGCCTGGAGAAGAGAAGGCTGAGGGGAGACCTTATTAATGTTTACAAGTATCTAAAGGGTGGGTTTAAGGAGGATGGAGCCAGACTCTTTTCAGTGGATCCCAGTAACAGGACGAGGGGTAACGGGCACAGGCTGGAACACAGGAAGTTCCGATCAAATATGAGGAAAAACTTCTTTACAGTGAGGGTGACAGAGCACTGGAACAGGCTGCCCAGGGAGGTTGTGGAGTCCCCTTCTCTGGAGACTTTCAAGCCCCGCCTGGATGCCGCCCTGAGTAATGTGCTCTGGGCAATCCTGCTTTAGCAGGGGAGTTGCACTAGATGATCTCTAGAGGTCCCTTCCAACTCTGAAAATTCTGTGATTCTGTGACTTGCCAGAGGGTGTACAGTCCTGGACATACAACCCACAGTCCCAGCTTGGTGGCCGATTTGTTAGGCTGCAGAATGTACGTGGTTGTCATTATCCCCCCTCTCCATGCCCTGCTTTCAGGAGGCAGATCCGTGCTGGGTTTCTGCACTGTGCCGAGGAGGACACAGCCCGGCCGACCAGCATGGCATGCCTTTAGCTTGAAATAGCTGGAGGGGCTTGGAAAGGAGGGGGCCCACAAGATGGAGGCTTCTCAGTTCTTTGGGAGAAGCAAGTGGGAGTGATGGAAGAGAGATTTAAAATTGCCTGGTGGTGTTTTCTGTTGGGAAGCGGTGGGTGGCTGAAGTGTCTGAAGTCCCTCAAAAGGTTTAGACACTGAGTAAAAAACAGTCTGCCAAAACAAACCAAACCAAAGCCAAAGGATTTGGTTACTTGACGTCTAGTAGTTCATTGTTAAGAAACTTCTGTTTTAATCTCTAGACTACAGTTGATTGCTTTCTTGATTACTTACAGAAAGGCTTAAAAAGAGAGGGGAAAAAAGGAAATTTGTTCTGCTGAAAACTTGGATGCTCTGCAGTGTTTTTAACTGCAGAAGAAAGTGGAAGATAAAATCCTTCAGAAGTGCGAAGATCCTATTTGTGGCATCGACTTAAGATTTTTTTTTACTCTGGATTCACATAGGAAAAGTTTCCCTTTTGACCGACCTCCAAATAGCCAGATGGAGCCGTTGTGGCCGTGCTGTCTGCTGGTCAGCCCTCCCGCGCCAGTTTTGAGGTTTGTGGTCGGTTTTGTCCACATCTGAGAGAGGATAGGAAAAGTCTCAGAAATAATTCCATTTCTTCAGCTCTTGCAAAAACCAGCAGTTGGGTACAGAAGAGAAACCAAGACGAGCGTCCTGCGCTCAGAGACCGATGGGTTACGCTGGGCCTCCCCCACGAGGAGGGGGGGAATCCTCCTCTCCTCGCTGCCTTGCCACAGCAATTCTGCTGACGCCTTGCCTGGGAGGCAGCACAGCATGCGTGGCCACCAGCACCATCCCAGCCACCAGTTCACCGTGGACTATGTAGAGGGACAGAAACTCCTGGGATTCATCAGCAAAGTTCTCCCTTGCACGTGCAAAAGTGTTGGTTTGGGTTTTTTTATCCCCAAACTTTTTTTTCTAAATTTATTTTGTGGGACAAAACACTTCATCAAGCTTTTGAACCCGAGGCAGGATGTGTTTTATTAACTGCAAACAGTATTATTGAACTAGAAATCCTAATTTCTGCGCTGCTTAGTTGCTAGGATCACAGTAACAATTAGACATAGTAATACCCTGACAGGTAAAGCCATGGAAGGTTAGCGGTTAATTTACTCCAAGTGGCAGCAACTTGTACCAGCAGGAATATTCAAAGCAGTCGGTTCTTTATTTGTTAATACAGTTTCATTATTTAAACAGCTGAGTTTTCTGGAATCACTGGTCTCCAGTTGTCTAAACCACACTTTTATCTTGTATCCTTGTAGCACTGTGTTCTAATACGTCAGTAACGGCGCTGGGAAAAGCTGCCATCCCTTCTGACGCCCGTCAGGCCAAATAAGGGAAATCTAATGTAGCAATTTTCGTCAGGGAACAATTTGCAGCTCTCTTTGAAAACAAAGAGTTTTATTACTACATTTATTGTTAGTGGTGCAACGACAGCCGAATGCTGTTATCCTGTGACCTGCTAGCGAAACCCTGACTTCTCACTTCAGTTATCACTTTACAATTAAAACAATTCAATATAGAGAATAAAATAATAGATTTCTGTGAGGAGCATCAATACATTCAAACATTTTAGTCAGTACTTTGTCCTAAGGGCAGTGGGCAGAAGCTTTATGGGATTTATTGCCGCTCATAAAAAGTCAGGCAAGACTGAGAGTGAGATATTTGAGGGGGAAGGAGCTTTGAATACCCCCCATACCTTGTATTAACCGTGTTGTATCATGCGCTCCTCACAGGTATTAACGAGTGTTTGTCACGACCTACAGTCACTCTGTGGGTACATCCTCGCCTCGCAGCGCCAGCTGCTGCGCTTGAAGGCGATGGTCCTGCTCCCAGCTCCCGTTGCAGGCTGTCGGGCAGAAGTGAGGTTTGAAGAGAGTTAATGCTGTGTAACCCTGTAGGCAACGTGCTGTGCAGCCCTGTGATGGGTCTTCCATCCTAGTCATCCCCCCCTCCCACAACTCTGTCCCTTGCTCTTGTTTCTCCAGCCTTGGTTCTGCTGTTGACCATCCCACGTGGCCTTGCTGTTCCTCCTGCTCCCTGCTGTCTTGACCTTCACCCTGCTCCTGCCTTCGGCTGTCTCCTCTGCCTCTGGGGGTTCCTCATTTCAACTCATCCTTCCTACCAAACCTGACTTTGATCTTTACGGTCTTCATTTTAAAGCAGCCCAAGCCTGACCTGGCTGCTCTTGGCCGAGGTACAGCAACAGCACTCTTCTCACACACCTCGCTGGGAAGCTGAAATGGGGGTTTTGGTGACGTGCATTGCAGTGAAAATCCAAGGCAGGTTTATCTCTACGCTGTCCTAGGCCTGTCACCGCATGCCTGAAATGATCCAGCATCGCATTGATTTATATTTTATATATAGAATCATAGAATGGTTTGGGTTGGAAGGGACCTTAAAGATCATCTAGTTCCACCCCCCCTGCCATGGGCAGGGACGCCTCCCGCTAGATCAGGCTGCTCAAAGCCCCATCCAGCCTGGCCTTGAACACTTCCAGGGATGGGGCATCCACAACCTCCCTGGGCAACCTGTTCCAGTGCCTCACCACCCTCCCCATAAAGAATTTCTAATATCCAATCTAAATTTACCCTCCTTCAGTTTGAAACTGTTACCCCTTGTCCTATCACTCTACTCCGTGATAAAAGAGTCCCTCCCCATCCTTCCTGTAGGTCCCCTTCAGGTACTGGAAGGCTGCTATAAGGTCTCCCTGGAGCCTTCTCCTCTCCAGGCTGAACAGCCCCAACCCTCTCAGCCTGTCCTCCCAGGAGAGGTGCTCCAGCCCCCTGATCATCTTTGTGGCCCTCCGCTGGACCCGTTCCAACAGGTCCATGTCTTTCCTGTGCCGAGAACTCCAGAGCTGGATGCAGGACTCCAGGTGGGGTCTCACCAGAGCAGAGTAGAGGGGCAGAATCACCTCCCTCGACCTGCTGGACACGCTGCTTTTGATGCAGCCCAGGATGCGGTTGGCTTTCTGGATTGCAGGTGCACATTGCCAGCTCATGTTGAGTTTAATATGTATATGTATATTAATATGTATATAACTATATACATATATATACGTATAGATTATATAGTTAATGGAAGTAACAATGCTCAGACTGCACGGCTAACACTGCGTAGTGGAATACCTTCTCTTCCAGGCCAGTTCCCAGCCTACTGAGAGGCGCCATCGGGGACGGTGAACACCACAGCGTCCCTCTGCCGGTCAGGGCTGGTGGGCCTGGGCTCGCATGGGTCCTGCTAAAACTGTAGTGGCCGTGAGGGAGGAAGAAGGGAGCAGGAGCCACAGCTGGAGGACAGGGAAGAGGAGGAGCCAGGTTTAGGGATGGGTTGAGGAAGGGGATGCATGCATGCAATGAAGCCATCTGTAAAAAGAGAAAGTTGGGCATCAACAACTCAGCTGAATTTCCCATACTTACTAGTTTAGGTTGACTTGGAAGTAAATTTTTCAGCTAAAATGGCCAAGTTACATATAAAAATGAGACAACCTTTTTCTCTTAAAAAGTTACTTTGTCTAGAGAAGTGTCTTAAAACCTCAGTAAGTAGCAAGGTGGCACCATTTATGTGGCAGATTGCCTGGGGAGATGTAAAAATCCTTCCATACACCAATAATTCATACGCTGAAAACATCCAGTTTGAAACATCCCTCAGAGAACTTGCCCATCCTAGCAATTCCCTGGTATGTCAGCAAGAGCTTCCTCATGGAAGGAGCTTGTAGAAATAATGTTTTGTAAGCTACCTGCGAACACCCCAGCAGGGACCTGAGCCTCCCAGTGCCACTTACTGGTGCCTTGCTGAACGCATCTGCCCTCCAGGATATGGGATTTGCCGTGGGGGAGTTTCCTCACGCCTTATTGCCTGAAGCTTCTCCCTCGTCTCATGCCGCGGGGGACAAAAACTGCGGTGTGAAGGAGAGCCCCGGCCCGCGGGAGGCTGGAGTCCAGGCATGCTGCGGAACAAGTCCAATCTCCTCTTGCCTCCGGAGATTTCCAGTCCTGCAGCTAAATCCCTCCCGACGCCTGCCTGCTGCAGAGGACAGAAGTGCTTATCCCTCACCTGCGCTGCTGGCTGCGGAGCTGCCCCGAGTGCTGCCAGGTAGAATCCCCTCTCTGGGAACACGCGGGATCTGTCTGAGGGACAATATTTCAAGGGACGCGTCAAGCATTTAAAATGCTGGCTGCGTGCTGCCCTGTTGGCTGCCCGAGGGTGAGCGCGGGGGGGGTGTGTGTGTGTGTGATCCTTGCTGTAGGATTACCCTCAGGCAGTCAGCTGCTGGGGCTGGCTTTGCTCTTATTTATTTATTTCTTTTAAAGGTAAAAAAAAAAAAAAAAAAGGTTAAAAGGCTGCTGAAGTCCCGGCGAGAAACACTGGAAAGGACGATAAAGGACTATCGAACCAAATACATAAGGAAAGGGATATGGCAACCTTGAGCGCACAGCCCTCGCAAGTAATTAGTCACACCGCTCCCTGATGTCAATACATTCGCGTGTGCTTGCGAGAGGTCTGGCTGCTGCGTTAAGCTGCGCCCGGCGGGGCTGCTCTTCTGCTGCGATAGCTAGGAAGGAGCAACAGTTTTGCTTTTTTCCAGGCAGCAGACTCACAGCGGGTTTCAGTTGGGCCCTGTTGAGTAGCTTAAGTTCCCCCCGTCGGAAAGGCACAATTTCCAGTCTAGATCGAATGCGCGTGTGTGCGCGCGGAGAAAAAGACGAGAAGACTTACCTTCTGCTTTCAGAAGTAGTTTGTATCAACTGCCTGTTTATTTAGTTTGTCCTTTCCTATTTGTAAGCCGGTCTCTGTCAGGTTGCAGTTAGCTGGATGTTTTTATCATTATTTTTAAAACGGTTGTTTCGGGATGTGAGCTATAGTGGAGAAGGAACTGCAACTCCTTCCCATTTCCTCCTGGAAATGAATTCCCAGAGCAGAGGTGCGCACAGCCAGGCGCTGTGTGGTGGCTGACGGGACAAAGGTGTGGCTGGAAATGGCAGGATGTTTTGAAACCCACCTGCCAGGGATGGGTTGAGGCATCCTGCTGGGAAGCATCTTATCCCGCTGGCTCCCAAGGGAGGCCCCATCAACTGTGATGACAGGGTTACCGCTCCATTTCGGGGCACAAACCGTGGCGTTCAGGGTACTGGGACTGCGTTAACTACAGGTGGCTTCTGTGGAAGGCCTGGCCTTTCAGAAGTTTATTTTTCTATAGGAAGAGGTGGATAACTCTCTCTCCCTTCTCTTCTTACTCATTCCTCTTCCTTCTGTGGCATTCAGTCTGATAGCCAGCAAGAGGAATAACAATTAATAGGCTATGTGTGTATTTCCTAGAATCACATTGTTAAACCAGTGACATGATGGCACTGGTTTCATCACATGATGAGCACCAATTTCCATGGTGCTGTTTCAGCAGTGTTAGTTGTTTCTCCATCATTTTAACTTCCCAAGGCCCCACTGTTGTCAAGTGGATATTTTATGTAAAACATGCAGCATTTGAAATGTTCCCAGCCTCGGGTAAAGGTTCCCTCCAGCCCCTGCGCAGTGCCCTGGTGTACAACGTGACTTCAGCCCTGTACTATGCAGGGAAGAAATCCTCTCTGATGATCCACGTGGCACAGAGTTTCTGTAATCTATACCATGAGGTCACATTTCAATACTGGGAGCCACCGAGATTAAAGCCATGATTTAAACCACTGGAGTAAATATAGTTTTTACATTAGCGCATTGCAAGCCTAACTTGGGGGATTATGTCACAGGATATTTTTTCTGAATTGTCTCAAATAAAATCTTAAGGCCTCCCGGTTATTACCATGGTGATGTTGCTCCAACTCGGCACTGAAATTTCCCAGAGCATTTTATAATCAGAATTGTGCGGGAATTAAATGTTTGCTCTACCTGAAGTGAAACCAGTTTGCCCTCATACTGAACTTTCTGTATGAAACCAGATGGACGGTTTGGACCGGGGGTGCATGTGTTGCACTTCAGATATCAAGTCAACCGGCCTTTTTTCGGCAGAACTTTGGATCTTCTTATGCTAGAGCAGATTAAATTTACCTTGCTTCATATGAACGTGAGATGCTTTTCTCCACTGCCAGAACAAGGCTCCTGTGTCATCCCACAGCCTGTTTCTGCAGGATAGACAAGCTCAGCCCCAGGAGTCCTCCAAACTGTTCTGCAGGCTCGTCCTCTTGGAGGGCTCTGCTGAGGAAACACACTTCGGCCCTCACCGTGCTGCAGAATCAAGTTGTCAGGAGTAAAAAATGTTGGAAATGGGGCTCTTGGAGAAAAAGTCGTCGTACTGCAGGAAGGACTGTATGGGCTAAATTCAGCCATTAAAATCAACAGTAAAAAACACAGCCTTCTCCAAACTGGAATGATTCAATTTAACCAAACAGAAAATCGTTCCCTTATTAAGCTAATTGTATCTCCCAATAAAAAGGCTTCAAATCAAACCTGGCCCTGAAGCTGGCATGGGGAGCCAAGGAGCCGAGACCGCACTCAGGTGCTTCATAAAGCCAAGGCTCTTAATGTTTCTGTTACGCTGGCAGGAGGCAAAGCGGCCAGCCCTGCCCTCTGGAAACACGCTACCAAGTGCCTCTGGTCCCCTCTCTCCGAAAGCTGTGTTCTTGTTTTGTTTTACCCTGTTTGAGGCAGGGCTGTGATTACAATGGTTTGTTTCCAGTGCAGGTCGTGAAATGCTGCCACTGCAAAGGCAGTTTGAAAGGAGGAGGGACCAGTCCCAAGCCTTACCCAAAGACAAAGTTGAGACTTTCTGACGGTGAACTTGCCAAAACAAGTCTATCTCTGTGCGCTGGACTGTGTCACAGGACGTGCGTGCTGCACGTAAGCTTCTGGGGTTTTTTTCAGTGCACTTGTCTGGCTCCAAAAAAGGAACATATTTTATGCGAAAATGCAATAAACTCAAGCTAGCTGCAGATGTGCTAGCTTGGGCACGGGAGCCAGGGCTGCTGGGGGAAGCGCAGATCTCTCTGTGGGCTAATTTACCGGCTGGTGTTGGAGGTGCCACGGCTACCCATACACTGCGTTGCTGTGCTGTGCGTGCACCCAGCACGGGTGTACTGACTGCTCAGAGCCCCGTGCACGCTGTCCCTGTCCCCTCACCAGCACAGACCAGGATTCCCGGTGCCGTTGCTAAGCCTCTGCTTCCTTCCCGGTTCCTAACCAAGCTTCAAAAATATCCTTGAGTGGGTGAAGCTATACTGGAGAATGTCTTTATGGGAATAGTCTAACATTAGCCCTGAAGAGGGGACAGACTAACCATTTCAGGCTCTTCCTCCCTCATGCTTTTCTACTCTGCCTCCTTCTAGCTCCTTTCCTATTCCTATCGTATGTTTTTCTTATGCTGTTGGGTTTTTCCATCACTGAGGCTTCTTGGCACGCACAGCTTTAAAGCGTGGTCCCAGACGTCACTAATTTGCAAGCTTTTGTTTCAGCTCAGTAATACTTGTATGCCGTTTTTTGGTCTGAGGATCCAATTCTGCATTGTATCAAAGAAGTATTACAGAGCCCACAGGGGAATGAAAAATTTTAGGATCTCTTCTAAAAGGAAAAAACTGGAGTCACACTGAAGCAGGTGTTCAAACTACATTAGAGGTGGCAGAATTGGGAACGACATGCCAGTGTTTTGAGTCCTGCTGAACCCTCTGTTGCTGATGGTTCCTTGTCTGGGATCTCTGTGGTTTAAATCTGGGGCATTGTAGCACTAGGGTATTTTACCCCAAATCAGATTTGGGCTTGCGTCAGGGTTTCCTTTAACCATGTTACTCCGACAGCAGCGATCCCTGCTGAAAGCTGATGCGACACGTCTGTTAGTATTCCTTTACAGCCACAGAAATAGCGGTACTGTTAAAAGAAAGCTGCGAGGTGAGCTGTAGAAAGCTGAACTGCCGCCGTGGCTCTCCGGGATGCAGTGAAGCCTCCGTAACCCGCCCGACGCGCCATCGGGATGCCCGGGGGAGAGGGGGACCGGGGAGGGGGGGGAGGTCGGCTTCTGCGGCGGCGGTATCCGGGGGCGAGGGGACGGGCGAGTGGAGCCTTGGGCCTGGGGGTTGGAGGGGGCGAGGGGCCGGGAAGGGGCGACGGGACCGAGCGCGAAGCCTCCGCAGGGGCGGCAGCGAGTCCCGGGTTCTGCCCCCCCTCCCGGCTCCCGAGGGGCCGCGGCGGGCGGGGGGTCCGGGGGCGGCGGTGCCGGGGAGACGTCAGGCGGAAGGGAAGAGCCCGGCGGCCTGCGAGTGGGCTCCGCCGCCGTCTGAGCATGCTCCCGCGGGGGCAGCGCCGGGATATATAACGGGGTCGAGGCACCGGCGGCAGCAGCAGCAGCAGCGGTTGTGCTTGAGGCAGAGGGGAAGCACCGCACCGCGCCTCTCCGGTACCGCGCCTCTCCGGTACCGCGCCTCTCCGGTACCGCGCCTCTCCGGTACCGCGCCTCTCCGCACCGCACCGCGCTCCGGTACCGCGCCTCTCCGCACCGCACCGCGCCTCTCCGGTACCGCGCCTCTCCGGTACCGCGCCTCTCCGGTACCGCGCCTCTCCGCACCGCACCGCGCTCCGGTACCGCGCCTCTCCGCACCGCACCGCACCGATCCGCAGGCTACCCTGCCTCTCCGCATCGCTCCGCACGGTCCCCTGCCCCTCGGCACGGCTCCGCTCCGCGCCTCTGCTACCCGCGCTCCGCTCCGCGCCGTGCCGGACAGCACCGCTCCGCACCGTACCGCGCTTCTCCGCGCGGTGCCGCTCCGCTCGGCGGGGTCCGTCCCTGCCCGGCCGCCGCTGCCCGCCGGAGCCCCGGCGCCCGGCACGGCCGAAGCGGCGCGCCCCGCTCCGCCGGCCCCGGCCCCCGCGGCGGGCGGCCCCGCGGGCGGCAGGATGGCCGCGAAGCCGGCCGAGCTGATGGGCGTCTGCTCCAGCTACCAGGCGGTGATGCCCCACTTCGTCTGCGTGGCCGAGGAGTTCTCCCCCCCCGCCCGCCCCGCCAAGACCCCCAAGGGGAAGCTGCGGCGGCCGCGACAGTCGCGCTTCAAGACGCAGCCGGTGACTTTCGACGAGATCCAGGAGGTGGAGGAGGAGGGGGTGTCCCCCATGGAGGAGGAGAAGGCCAAGAAGTCCTTCCTGCAGTCGCTGGAGTGCCTGCGGCGGAGCACCCAGAACCTCAGCCTGCAGCGGGACCGGCTGGGCAGCTGCCGCCTCCGCAACAGCCTCGACTCCAGCGACTCGGACTCGGCCCTCTGAGGGTCGGCGGGACCCGGGGGGGACCCGGGGGGACCCGGCTGGGCTCGGCGGGACCCGGCGGGGACACGGACTGGGCTGCAGGGAGCCGCCCCGCCGCCGCCGGCCGAGGAGCGCCCGGGGCGGGCGGCCGGGTCGGGATGTTTTCTAAGAAAGCGCTTGTATCTTCGTTTCTATTTGATTGTATGAAACTCTCCGTTTAAAAGAAAAAAAAAAAAAAATTAAAAAAAAAATCTTTTCTATACGTTAGAAGAAATGACCTGTTTTAGATGCATTGAGCTGCTGGACTTTATATTTATTTTTGCATTTAAACTGTTGACTGCATTAATTTAATATGTTTCTACCTGAATGTCTGTTGTTATTTCCATAAAAGAGTAATAAAATCTGATATATTTGCACAGTACATATCGGACTGTCCTTCTTTCAGGGGTCTGACCGCCCTCTTCCAGCTTCCTTTACCCCTTTGAGGGCTGAAGGGATTGAAAGGTTGTTAGCAGCTGGTGCAGCAGCAGTAATGCTTTCCTCGGGGATGCCGCTCCGAGGGGTTTTGCAGTCTGTACTGTCAGGTACAAGCTAATGAGGCAAGAGCCAAGTTAGACTGATTTTTAGACAACTTTATTTGCTTCTTTGAGGCCTCTGTGTTAACCTGAATAGATGATTAAGGAGAATTTGTAACTGGTTGTGTCTCAGAACCTTAATGCAACTGGGCAAGCCTCATGCATTCACACTAGTGTGTATCTACTTTCTGTTCGCATCCAAGTTGCTGTTGTCTCTCTTCCCCTTCTGCCCTGTAAATTGTTTAGTGCTGCAGACGTGTTTGATAATTGGATATAATGCAGTTTTAGTTACTAGAGCAAGTGGTACTATGTGGACGTGTTTTTCTTGGAGTTGAAACGCGGAGGTATTTTGATGTGGTATAGGAGGGAAGTTACGTGGGGTTTCTCTGTGTGTGCGCAGGCATGTGTAGGGTTTTTGTAAGATTGTCTCTGTCTACGGTGTATGTGCCAAGGAGCAGCTGAAGCTCTCTGCAGAATGAAAAGCAGACTGGGGATCTTCTACCCGTATTTTCTCCATTCTCTTTAAATATTGTGTGCTGATGGCATAATCCCATGGGAGCATCTTCCTTCAAGGCAAGCCGCTGGCAGTTGAAACTTCCGAGATATTAGGTATTAGCTGATAGAGCTGTAGCTTACCTTTCTGTGGTAAGGTTTTTTGTGGACTTACAGCTTCTCCTATGTCCTGGCTTGAAGTGCCATCATACTGATAAATAGGGATAAAGAGCATGCTGTGAGCTTATCGGGGGAGGTAAGGGCTGGGTAAGAGGAAGAAGATGAACATGATACAGAGAACAGGATGCCTAGTTAGGGCCGGGAACCACAGACTTGTACCCTCTTGCATTGAAGTACAGCAGATGACCTGCATGAGGAGCCCGGTGGTGGCTCCTGGCACAACCGAAGCCTGCGTCTAGCTTAAAGCTGAGGAAAATCAGGGCTGGGGAGGGACTTGTTTTTGGACAGGTCCTTCACTACTTTCTTAAGTAGAGGAAGAGTTTGAAAAAATCCCTTGCAGTAGGAGAGCCAGCTGACCTCCAGCACCAGGGGAGGGTCGAGCATGCAATTCAGCAGGTAAGGAAACAGGTCTGGGCTCTGACCCGACCTCCTTGTAAGAAAGTATTTAAACCACCCCACCTGTCCCCCTGCATGCAGTCTGTGAAACAGCTTGTCTCCCTTTGCTGTTAGACCCCGATGGTTGCTTTCTGTGTAGGCGCAGTACATACACAGCACGGCAAAGCAGCTTGACCTCCAGAACAGCCTTCAGCCAGGCAAACCCGACCTGGTAAGAAATAATCACTTACCAGCAGCTGGGCTAATTTTCCTCAACAATTTCCTAATGCTGTTACAAATCTGGGGGTTTTGAGTTTGTGAAAGGGTTTGAAACATCTGTGGGAACTCTATAGCCATGTGCCTAAATGTAGCATAATGTTCCCAGAGGGCTAATGAGCTCCGTAAGATTTCCAGAGGTTGTACAGCATCCTCCCCATACTGCAGCTTTCAGACTACTTTTCAGTCTTGCTGTGCTTTGAGCTCTGCTACAAATCCCTGTGGTACCCGAAGTGCGCGGTAGCTCCAAGAGGCTGTGAGTGCACGATCCTCTGCCCTGCTCATGGTTTCCGTTTAGCAGCTGGGATTAATAGCAGGCCATTTACTGTCGCCCTTCCCATCCCTGCTTTAGCGTGCAGCTGTGCTGCCATCGTGCAGAAGACACGGGAGGCTGTGCTGCGCCAGCCAGCAGCAGAGCATCGGGTACCCGCTTCCTGGAAGAGGGAAAATAGCCATATTCCCTTTTCTGTTTCAAGAGACAAATGTGGATGTCAACACAGAGGACAAAGAGGGTTTGAGAATCTGTTGTAGCATAATATTTGAGAAAAAGCCATGTTACAGTGGTTAGGCTGAATAAGTTTCTCTTCAACTGTTCTTTGTTAACATTTTTCTGCTCCGTCTCAAAGTGAATAACATGGGAGATGCCAGTGCTAAAGATAGGCTAGCATTTATCTTCCAGACACTTACAATCGAGGCAAAAGGGTGAAAAGCCAGGGTGTTTTAGCTCTGTTCTGAAGAGGCCCTCCTGAATGCAGCTGGAAAAATAAACCTCCCTTCCAGTCTTCCTCTGCTGCTAATTTCGAAGGTTTCCCTTGCAATGGGTTTTAGCATCATGGATATCTGTCCTGTAAGGATTGCAGGAAGACCTATTAAATTCACTTGACTGAGGGTAATGGCTGTATCAAAAGGTTTTGAGTCTGTCACCCACTACCCAGGCTCGAGATGTGGGTTGTACGTTTCCCTTCAGCAATTCACAGCTTAAAAGCATCCAGCAGATGCCACTTACGGTGATGCTCAGCATGGCAGTGAGTAGGCACGAGCATCCTGTGCCTGCACAGGAAGGAGCTGGGACCCAAATGCTCACGGGGCAGCAGGACAGGTCTCAGGGCAAAGGGGAGACCCAGCACACCAAAGGTCCCTTCAGCCTTATTTCTCCAAATCACAGGAAATCACACAGCAGAATTTGCTTTTAATGGGATCTGCATTTTATTCTCACTTCATGTGTAATTCATCCTGTCCTCTGCAGCAAGAGGAGCGCCCAGTGGGGTGAGTAAAAGCTTGAACTTGAAAGCAATTCTGTTATTCTCTTCCTGTTTTGTGTCCAGTCCCCTTCAAGCTCGTCAGCATTTCCCCCCAGTGCTCGTGTTGAACAGCCGCGTTTGTGTAAAGCAACTCACGCTGGTGTGGTGGATCAGTACCTCCGTGCCTTATGTTGGCCTGACAAGCGTAGAGGGGATCTGAATGGTGTGGTGCCATCGCTCTCCTGGCATCAGGATAAAAAAATCCTCCCTGTGCATCTTATGGACAAGATTTTCCTGCTTTTTATCCAAAACACTTCAGTTAAATTGGACTCAGTAATTCATGGAGGATTTCTGGTTGCAATTCAGTGTCCACCTCAAGGGGCTGAGGACAGCCTCCTCTCCTAGCTGTGTGGGCACCAGTTCTGCTGTTGGATGACTTCTCTCATCTCTGGGTTTCCAGTGACTCACTGGGGATGCTTTAGAGTGGAGCTGCTATCAGGAACAAATATGAGAAGGTGCTTGTAATTCCTGCAGGGTTCTGTGTTGGGATCCCGAGAGTGCGTTTGCTTTAGGAGCTGGTTAATGATGACTTGACTCCTGACCCTTACCAGTGCCGCGGGTCTGATCCTGCAGGACCGTGGTGGACGGACTGCGGGGCACTGCCCTGGCTGTGAGACACCACGTGACCGTGGTGTCCAGCCTCCAAAGTAACAGCGGAGCCGTGGGATAAAACAGAAACTGAGGCATCTATTTAATTATCAGGCTGACAGCAAACAAATTGCTGTGTGACAGGGGCCGACGGACGAGCTCTAGCAAATCTGGTCGCTGTGGTTTTTCAAATGCTAGCAGTGCTGGTGGTTTGCTGGCTGCTCTCCGAGGGGTTGTAGCTCCCCGGCAGCGCTGGCAGGGCACAGTGGGTGCGTGGGCCTCAGCCCCCGCAGCCCTCGGTCTTAGGTGCAGGCTATTGAAGCCACCACCGGAGAGGAGATCAGCACAGTTCTCCAGGCTGCATCTAGCCTTGGTTGAACGTCAGCTCCCGTGGCATGGCTCAGCCCGAGCTGTCTTTTGTGCATGTGCGAGATGCACACGGGGCTTGCATTTCTGTGGGGGAAAAAATACCTCAGGGAGTCGCAGATAGCCTGACATCACTGACGCAGCAGAACTCCAGCTGCCTGGGCAGTGATGCACCGGTGCCCTGGATTTGAGGTTTAGCTTCTCACAGCCATCTTAAACAGAGTGTGCAAGCCGTGCGCGGCGCTTCAGCAAGCCTGGCTCCAAACTTCAGGGATCTTTTTTAACCTGTGAAGATGCAAGATCACATCCTGAGCAGAAAAAAAAAAATCAGGTGTCCAGTAATAATACATGCAGGGGGAGCTCACCTTCTCCTGAAGTAGGAGGCCATTGCACAGCATGGGGCAGTTGCCGGCTCAGCCCTGCAGGCTTCATCAAGAAGTAGTACGTCGTTGTTCCCTTCCCACTGAGCAGCCACCTCAACTCGGGTGGCTGAATTTGGGGAGCTAATTAATTGTGGGAATGAATTAATTCCCAAACAGCATCTCATCACACATACACGCATGTGTGTCCCTGTGCCTGGTCTGTCTAGTCTAGAGTGAGCCCAGCTCTTGACTGTATAGCAAAGCACCTCCAGCTATTTAATTGACAGGGCAATTAGCTTAACTGGTACCAGGGGAGAAGGAAATACTTCCTGAGTAACCAGTAACTGCAATGTCAGTGTCGTGCAACCATTTCTTGTGCCAGAGCATCAGCTTTAAGGCTGTTAAATGTGTGAAATGGGTAATTATGTCTACTGTGTTAGCAAATGTCATGCTATGTTATAAATAGCATAGGGTCAGATCCTGATTTTGGCTGTACTGGTGTCAAACTGGCTTTGGTCCAGCTGAGTTGATCTGGATTTGCCCCTTGAGAATTCATGCTATTCGCTGATGTTTCTGAGGATCCTGTGGACGGGCTTGAAATGTCCAAGCCATTGCTCCCCTGCTCTGTCGCGCCAAGGATACTCCGAGGCTTCACACAACCTTACAGAAATGTACCACTGTTGTGCTTTGGGAGCAGCGTGGAAGATGTGCTCCCACCTGGCTGGGACACCCATTCACTGCTCCCAGATGGAACAGGAGCCAGCGGCAGCAATGGGGAGAGGTTGGGGGAGCTGGGGCAAGAGGGGAGGGGGCTTTCCTTCGGGTCCTTCATGAGTCCATACTGACATGAGACTGCAGAAGACTTTCTTTGAAACCGAGCTGAGGTTTGCCTGGGTCCAATTTCAAACAAAACAAGATCTACCATGATAATTTACGACTCTGTCTGGAACAGAGATTCTTTGTTTGGAAATATTTGCATTGAAGAGGTTGAAGTTATTTATTAGGAACTGGTGAAAGGGAAGTTTTCTTCCTTGGCTTGATTTAAAACCCTGTTGTTGTGGAAGATTTTTTTTTTTTCTTCTCCCTGTGAAGAAAATGACCTTTCTTGGGCAGGAGGGAAGGGGACTGGCGAGAAAGGGAGAGAGGGAGGGAGAGAACACAGCTCGCTTGTGAAACGGCTCTTGGCTAATACAAAACCATGTGAAGGATGTTTATGTGCTTGTTACTTTTAATCTCGGGTTCTGGCAAGTCAGTGCTTTCCCTTTGAGAAGTATTTGGAGGTCCTGACCGTGATCGTTAAAGATCCATTTTGGTCTCTTTTCGCAACAACCACTAATGTCTAAAGGAGCCTGCACTCCGCTGGCTTGAATCTTTCAGGGGAAATTCAGCGAGGTAACAGGTTTTTTCCACTGTTCCTTAAGTAAAAGCAAACAGAAGTAAAGCAGCATCGGAAACATAGGTTATCGCTCATGCTTACTGTTAAACATTTGCTGCTAAGCTGAGTTGGATGCATTTCAACCATATGGCAGCAGTGCGTATGTGGCTGGCATGTATCGGCCGGGAATGCACGCAGGGGGATTTCACGGAGGTGCGGAGGTGGTATCACGGTGACCTGCGCAGCCCCACGGTACCCCGCGCTTTGGAGCCAGGCTGGGTGGTTGGGTTTGGAAGGGGTGGAAAGACGCAGAAGCACTGAAACCTGGAAGGACACGGCTCTGTCACTTTGCAGAAAGGCAGCTAAAGCAGAGTCATCTGGGAATGGAGCTGCTGGAGCAGAACCAAATGGTGCGGGGAGAGGGGAGAGGCAGGAAGGAAAGAAAGAAAGAAGACAAAAATACCCAACCTCAGAGCGAAATTGGATGTGGCCTGCCTGCCTAAGAAGGCAAACAAGAGAGCCTGTTTTTAATCAGCTTCCATTAGTAGCCCCCCTGAGTTTACGCACCCTTGGGATCCAACGAAATGCAATGAAGTTTTGCCTGCTTTTTCAAGTTCTGAAGCGTATTAGCATATTGACATTTTTATGTGACATTTTTGTTTGTTTCCCCAAATAAATGTGAGAGTTATCAACCAACTCCTCCCTTTCCCAGAAAATCAACCCAAAATAACCAGTCTACTAGCTTTAGGAGTTTAGTTATTGATTTTATGACTGTGTCTATGTGTGTGTTTACTCCTGGATAAAGTGTCCCTACGTGTTTTTAGCATACAGATGAAGCAAGCGAGCGGGCAGAGCAGGGGAGGTGACAGGATCACTAAGATTTCTGCTTAGCTTTAGACATGAAGGTGCTCCAGGGCTTGGAGCAGGGATGCTGGTGGTTGGGGTGCCCCAGGGTTTGCTGCTTGTTCAGGGACAGAAAATGGTCTCGTGCTCACAGGGAGAGATGGAGAGTTAGGGGAGGGAGTGGTGTTCCCGCTCCTCCTGTTGGTGCTCTGCGTGGCCCTGAGCAAGATGCTTCTCTCTAGGTATCAGTTTCCCTGTAGGAAGGAGACTGGGAATCGATGAGGCTTGTTCTGTTGCTTTGAGGCCACAGGAGATGCCTTTGGTTGGTAACGGAGAGGACTTGGATTTATTCAGAGAACAAATGCCCAGCAATGGGATATCATGGTTTATAAAACTTGCAGCTGCACGGTGCGATCACCTGTACCAAAGAAAGAGGCTCTGCTTCACCAGAGAGCCCCACGCAGAGCCTGAGCCCCTCCTGTCCAGACTCTCTGTGTCACCCATTGGAGGCTGTGTGCAGCTCCTGAGGCCATTTGCACATTACTAAGCTTGCATGCGGCCTTCTC
This sequence comes from Fratercula arctica, assembly GCA_947846985.1. Classification (NCBI taxonomy): domain Eukaryota; kingdom Metazoa; phylum Chordata; class Aves; order Charadriiformes; family Alcidae; genus Fratercula; species Fratercula arctica. Next base: position 48,659,693 of record CANTUZ010000005.1, on the reverse strand, counting down.
AGATGTCCCATCCCCTTGCTTGGGGACCGGAGCCTGGTGGCTCTCCTCCTTCTGCTATGCAGAGATCCCGTGGTGTTTCTACATTAAGAAAGGGCTTATTTTGTCAGCATGAATGTGAGTCTGGATCAGGGAGGAAGGAGGGCTTCATGTGAGCGTCTGAGAGAAGAGGGTGGCATGGTATCTGAGCTGAAAAGTGGGCTTCAGGAGGTAGGTGGAAAGGACACAACCAGAAAGACATACAAGGAACATGATGCCTGAGTAGATCAACCAGGAGAGGAGTAACGCTTTATGTGAAAGAAAACCTGAGCTAAACAACGTAGCTAAGTAAACAGTGCCAGCAAGTACCATAGAGTCCTTGCAGATGGAGATGTCATGCCCCCACAGGATCAGTACAAGACCAGGGCGGCGATGCTGAGCACCCAGAAGTGATGCTGCAGTGGATGAGCTATTTTGACTGAAAGAGAATGTAGCCAATACAGCAATAATGAAAAATTTCACCTAACTTCATACAGACCAGGTAAATATTATAGAAAGGCATGATGGTGCTGCTACGTTTTAGTACTATAAGCTGTGCTTCCTAGAGCAACAAGTCTCGGGGAGCTCTTGATTTAGCTCAAGGAGTATATAGATGCAATGAGGAGGCACTTTGCAATAGAGATAATCAAGCTTTCAAATTTCATGGCTGGGTAGGATGAAATGTCCTCCCCCCATCCTCCGCAGTAAAGCCTTCACTTCAAGGATGAAAATGCAAAGAAGTCAAAAGAGTAAAAAAGGCTTGCAGATATCTAGGCTCTGGATATTAGGAGTCCATGATAAATTTAACTACCAGAAAGACTTTTCCAAAAGAATAAAAATAGATAGCATAGTTAAATAGTAGATTAAAGAATATTATTAGAAGTAAAAAGATATCCTGCAAAGAGCATAACTCATGTCCAAAGGGGGAAAACAGAAAGGATCATAAATGCTGGGATGTTAAATGTGAAATCATAAGAAGACATGCTTAAAAAAAGATTTTGAGGAATGGCTTGTAAAAGGCTAGAAGCTTCTGCTATAAACTTTTGCAAACACATTGAAAGAAGGAAGCTTGCTAGGACATCTTTGGCCCTCTGTCTGAACAGAGACTGAAGTGAGCACTCAAGGAGGATACGACAATATCAGAAAAGCTAAGTCTGTTCCCTGCAACACTGTAAGCTACGTGTACTTGCCTATATATTCAATACAAAGTACTCTAAAGCAGCAATTATTGATGGTGAAAGAGATGCTGGAGTCATTGGGGATGTCTTAAGTCAGCTTGCTACTGAGGAATGATTCAGTGAGAAGAATGTTGACAATTACTAGGAAAGAAATCAAGAGCAAAACAAAAATCCTAATCTAGCAACTGTCTACAATGTTAGTGCTCTGGTATCCCGAATGTTTTGTTTAGTTATTTTAAAAAAGGAAATTAAAACAAGGTATCTATATTTCCTGTTGTGAACAGAAATTTAATAGAGTAGGACCTTTTGGTTTGGGAAAATAAAAAAGGAAGATAGGAGGGAGATGCAGGAATTCATGAATAGTTTGCAGAAATCAGTGAGGAACTTCTTAATTATTTCTGACAATACAAGAGCTGGAGCTATTGGACTAAGTTATTGGACAGCAAGTTTAGGACAAATGAAAAGAATTTTCTTGCACAATGAGTAACAGAATCACGCAATTCACTGTGAAAGGATGTTGTGGATGCCAAAAGGACTAACCCGCTCAAGAAGCAATCAGGCAAATTCCGAGGACAAAGGTTTATGCAGAGGTAGTAACGATCACACAGGGATGGGGGACAGAGGCTTCCCAAGCCGCTGGTGGCCAGAAGCTGGGTGGGCGCTCCCAGGCGATGTACCAGTGCTCCCCTGCAGCCCGTGGACGTGGCGGAGGTTGCAGCCAGGATGAGGGACCTTTATCCGGCTGGGAGCAGCCTGGGGATGCTGCTGGGCTGCTGCCCAGCCATGCTGGCTGCCTGCACCGCGCTGGGGCAGAGTCCAGCCGCCCTGTCTGTCCCCGCTGCGACGCTGCAGCTGCCTGTCTGGGCAGAGCAAGGGCAGTCGGGGGTGCCGATCCCCTGCCAATGCTCCCCAGGCAGCGGGCAGTTCCTCATGGACGTGGTGGAGCAACCGTCCCTTCCTCACCTGTCGGGTCTCCAATGGGACACAAGCGCTGGCATGGTCCCTGCAAGAAGATTATTGATACCTGCCTTGGAGGGAGGGGTTCAGGGCTGCGGTGTTTGCTGCACAAATGTTGTGTTAAGCGCGGGATTGGGGGAATTTTTGGTTAGGAGCCAGGCAGGACCCCCCGGGGCTTGTTGCACCAAGCCACCCAGCTGGCCGGGCACTGCGGGCAGGTGGGCTGAGGCGAGAAGCTGCATGTCCCCGAGCAGCCCCTCTCTGTGCCGCAGCGATGCCGTGCCCGGTGCTGCGGTGTGTGCATCTCTCTGTGTGTGCGTGTGCGCTTTAGGTTCAGTTGCTTTCAAACAAAATTCAGCTTTATAAGCAGAAAGCAAAGACTTCTGTGCTTGTCCTCCTGTGTCCGCGCCCCAGCGGATGTGTGCTTTATCTCCCACCCTGTGCTTAATTCCTGCGTAGGCACTTGGAGCCTGATCTTAAAGTGAGCATCAGCACCACCTCCAGAACATACCTAAATAAAGCAGAAGTCGAGTGCCAGCATATGGCTCCTTTCCAAATGCCATGTTAGTCCTGCTAGAGAAAATGGTTATTTTTATAGGCTGTAGGGTTAACATTTCAGGGGGCATGATTAGAAAAATAAAATAAATGTCCAAATAAAAAGAACTGGGCCACATTTTGCAATGACTAAGTAACTCCACTCAAGAAATGGAATTATACTGAGCGAGGAATAAATCACCCCAGAACTTGGCTCAGGGTTTTTTGCTGGAGCCCAGACAATAATAACAGGTAGACTGGGATTGTATGCGAAAAGCCAGGATTGTGCTTTTCCCTGCTGTTACCAAATGTGCAGTGCTTATTTTTATCAAGTACGTTCCTAGCTTATGTACGATGGGCTGAAAGCTCTTGTCACCGCGTGATGCCCCCACTTGCTAAACAGACACGCTCATACACATGTGCAAGGTCTTGGCTGATCCTCGTAGCTTGACTTGACGTGTTTCCTGCTGCTTATCTGCTAGGCTTGGATGAGGCCAGTGAAATTCTAGAGAGGGTCCCGGTGTGGCTGAGTGTATTGGACCCTCCTCCTCAGGGCTTTCCAAGTCCCCTCCTTGCTCGGCTCCCCCAGGATACCTGTGCCTGCGGTTTCCATGTGCTCTAGCAGAGACCTGCAGCCTCAGAGGAGCAGAACGGATGGTCACCCTCCCTGGCTGAGATGGACCATCTGAGCAGGAGGCAGGCTGAAGAGGAAGGCTGCTGCCATCACAGGGGTCCCTGGTGCATCACAGGCAGGGGCAGGATTCCCTGTGGAAACCACTGGGGCCGGGAGGTCTTGCTGGCTTTCAGCCTGCAGCCATTCCTGTAAGATCCGTTTGTGCTCCTCTGACAGGGCTGTCAGGATTTTTTTTTTTTTTTAAATACTGTTCAGATTTAAAAAAAAAAACAAACAAACAAAGGCTGTTCAAACAAGGAAGTGTCAGGTCTCCTTTGTCCATCCACTGGCTCTTGGGAGCTTTCTGGATCCTGCCCATCCTTAAGGCTTCTGGGGCCTGAAACCTGCAAAATGCTACCATGTCCTCTGTGAACATCTTAGATGCGCATCCAAGCAAAGCATCAGACACCTCTTCCAGGGCACAAGCAAGTCAGTCTCTAGACAGTAATGAAAGAGAGATCACAGATTCATAGAATAGTCTGGGTTGGAAGGCACCTTTAAAGGTCATCTAGTCCAACCCCCCTGCAATGAGCAGGGACATCTTCAACTAGACCAGGTCGCTCAGAGCCCTGTCCAACCAGTCCTTGAATGTTTCGTGGGATGGAGCATCCACAACCCCTCTGGGCAGTCTGTTCCAGTGTCTCACCACCCTCATGGTAAAAAATTTCTTCCTTATATTTAGTCTACCCTCTTTTAGTCTAAAAACATTACCCCTTGTCCTATTGCTACAGGCCCTACTAAAAAGTCTGTACCCATCTTTCTTACAAGCCCCTTTTAAATACTGAAAGGCTGCTATAAGGTCTCCCTGGAGCCTTCACTCCTTCAGGCTGAACAACGCAAGCTCTCTCAGCCTGTCCTCACAGGAGAGGTGCTCCAGCCCTTTGATCATCTTCACGGCCCTCCTCTGGAACCACTCCAACACGTCCATGTCATTCTTATGTTGGGGGCTCCAGAGCTGGACGCAGTACTCCAGGTGGGGTCTCACCAGAGCAGAGTAGAGGGGCAGAATCACCTCCCTCGACCTGCTGGCCATGCTGCTTTTGATGCAGCCCAGGATAGGGTTGGCTTTCTGGGCTGCAAGTGCACGTTGTCGGCTCATGTCCAGCTTTTCATCTACCTAATCCTTCTTGGCAGGACTGCTCTCAATCTCTTCACCCCCCAGCCTGTATTGATACTGGGGGTTACCCTGACCCAGATGCAGGACCCTGTACTTGCCCCTGTTGAACCTCATGAATTTCATATGGGTCCACTTCTCAAGCTAGTCCAGATCCCTCTGGATGGCATCCCATCCCTCAGGCGTGTCAACTGCACCACTCATCTTGGTGGCATCTGCAAACTTGCTGAGGGTGCACCCGATCCCACTGTCTATGTTGTTGCAGAAGATATTAAACAGTACCGGTCCAAAACAGACCCCAGAGGGACACCACCTGTCACTGATCTCCATCTAGACATTGAGCTGTTGACCACTACCCTCTGGATGTGACCATCCAACCAATTCATCATCCACCGAACAGTCCACCCATCAAATCCATATCTCTCCAATTTAGAGAGCAGGATGTTGTGGGAGAGCTGTGTCAAAGGCCTTGCAGAAGTCCAGATAGATGACATTCGTAGCTTTTCCCTTGTCCACTGATGTAGTCATTCCATCATAGAAGGCCACTAGGTTGGTCAGGCAGGACTTGCCCTTGGTGAAGCCATGCTGGCTGTCTTGAATCACCTCCCTGTCCTCTGTGTGCCTTAGCATAGTTTCTAGGAGGATCTGTTCCATGATCTTCCCAGGCACAGAGGTGAGACCATGCTGGACCTGAGGAACATAAGGAAAACCTACCAGGCCATACTTCAGTGAGCTGGCTCCTCTGGGCTTCACTGGGCTCACTGCAGACCAGGAGCTATGTGCCAAGCTCCTCCCGGGCTGCTTCAGTTCATTTCCTGCAAAGTGGCAGGACTGTGTGGAAAAGGAGGGCAGGACTCAGGACCTTTGGGGACTATTTTCTTGGACCTCCTCAGTTGTGTCCCTGTGAAACAACAGTTTTGGGTCGTTAAAGGAGTATGTGCTGTCCAGCCCGCAGAAAGCTACCTCTTTTGGCCGTGTTCCTCAAAATAGAAATAGGGTTGACATGATGTTTATCTCAGCCTTCCCCAAGTACATTTTGTTTTGTGAGACTCTGGTTTGTTAGTGTTCCCAGATGAATAAAACCTGCCCCAAGGAAGCAGCGCTGAGCCCGCAGAGCAGAGCACTTCTTCCCTCTACCACATGCCCCATCCATTGCACGGTGTTCTGCTCTTTTTGCCATCATCCCGAAGTGAATAAACTTCACAGAAAGCTGTAACTCTACTTAATGTTTGCGCTGCCTGCCTGCTGCTCCCCAGTCTTCCCCGCACTCGCAACTCTGATTTACAGCCCAGCGACTGCTTGTCTCTGCAACCCCAGCAGATTCACATTTTCCATTTTGCTATTGCTCTCTCGGCCTGATGTGTGCTCAAGTGGGACAGCATGTCAGACCCAGCCTCCTTAGCAGCTTGTAAAGTACATCACAGTTCCCAAAGCAAGTGTTATTTTTTACCGTCTCCCTCTGCTTGTTGATGGCACTGATCTGAACGCAGCTCTCACAGCTGTGTCCCAGCCGCCACAGGCTTCGGCCAACCGCTTCCATCATACCTAAGGAGGTGGGAGCATCACGTAAGCTGCCTGGGTGGGGGATGCCTGTGCCCTGGAGCGGTGCGAGGTTTCTCTCCCTATCCCCAGCCTTGTTTCAGGGTTCCCTGGACACAGCCCAGCCAGAAGCTGGCCTTCCATGTGTTTCACGTTGTGCGTGCCTGTGAAAACTTCTTCATCATGCTGGTTTCACTGTGGAGATCTCTCCTCCTATCTCCGAGTGCCACAGCACATAGAAGAATTAATTAAAGTTATTAACAAGTAAATATTTCCTGTCAACAGGTTGTGGGTTTTTTTTTTGGCCAGGAAATTGTTTATTTTTTCCACTGTGTTGATTTTTCTTTGCCCAGCTTAAAGACTTGCTTTTGATTAAAACTAGGAAAAAAAATCTAATTTTGCCTCTCCTGCAGTGGCGCCTCATGAGAGAGGCAGCTGGGTGGCCTGAGGCTGCCCTTGTCTCGGCTAGGGTGGGTGAGGGCATCTGGTGAGGGCATCTGGTGAGGGCATCTCCTCCCTCGCCCTGGGGCTGCACCAGGACATGTGAGGCAGCGCTGCCGGTACAGGCGCCGGCGAGGCGGAGAGGGTGGCAGACCATTTTGGGGGGGCGGACTCAGGCAGAAGCTCATGCGACAGCTAAAGTCAAATTTTCAAAATGCTTTGCTTTAGTTTCTTTCGCCAGAAGAGAGAACCTTTTTCAGGAGGGGATTGCTTTTGCCTCCTTTCCTGTCTGACTCTTGGAGCTGCTGTTGATTTCAGGCCCAGCGAGCGGAGCCGGGCGCGAAGGCAGAGGGCTGGAAGAAAAGGCGGCTGCCGCACATCAGCAGAGGCAGCGGACTGAGGTAACCTTTGCAATAGCTCCTGCAAAAACTGTTCAAGCGCCTCTGTCGGAGCCTTCAGACTTTAAAAAAAAATCATTAAGACTTTTTATTTAATGATGTTATAATAGGAAAGCGTTAGGGCTCCCTTGTTGTCGGCAAAAGGTGGGAGGACCTGCCTTGTTGAGGGAGGCTGTGTGCGAGGACGGGAGCAGCCCGGGGCGCAGGCACAGGCACTCGCCTGTCCTGAGGGCGCACGTTGCTCGCTCACGAGCCATGGGGCCACGGCTCTGGTTAAAGTCTTCCAGTGCAGACATCTAAGCCCAGCGTGCCTCAGTCCTGCCTGCCTTTGGGGATGCTTTAACCTGATTAAAACTCAGGAAGAGCTCTGACCTTTTTGTATTGCTCATCTAGCATGGTTAATACAGGCCCAGCCCCAGCTGCTCTCACTGCGTTACAGCTCCTTGGAGCTCCTCCAGCCACCTGCAAACACACCCAAACACCCACGCAAACACACAACTTGTAAAACACGGGATACAACCTACCCGTGGCTACACAAAGCGCTCTCGTTTTCCCCACAATTTACAGATGCGTGCGCTAAACACAAACCCAGCGCATCACGTGCACCGAACACAAACCCACAGCTTTGTTTACCCTGGCACTACGTCTGTATACCGAATGCAAAATGTGTCCTCATGGCACTAGGGTTTGCCATTCAAAGAATACGACTGTCCTATGCTTGCAGTAAAAGACAAGCTGGACAAGTAGCTCCGTGAGAGGCGTTGCAGAGGCCGAGAGCTGCCTCCAGCCCAGCTTTGCTGGTGGGTGCCTGCACCGCTGGAGCGGGTTCAACTGGCCCCCGCCGCAGGGAGAGCTGCCAGCTGAACACAGAGACTCCTTGTCGTCTGGGGCCGCTGTGGCCAGACCGAGCCGCGGAGAAAACTGTGGCGTCAATATTTACCCAAACCACACGCACGGCTCCACATGCCATCCAGAAACGCACACGCTTAGTGTATGCCCTGCACAGATTTCCATGTGTTTCTCTACGTAAATCTGTAAGAGCACCCATAAAGCCATATGAAAGCTCTGACATGCCTCGCACACCTGTGTGCCCGCACTACACATCGCCTTTAAAACCCCACTATGCGGAGGAAACTGCCATCTCTGGCACTGGCTGAAACACAGGAGCAGGCAAGGCTCTTAGGGGTGGCCAGTGTATAGAAGGCAGATCTCAAACTGAAATGCCACCAGGATTTTAGATGTGGGACTTTACGACACTTTGGTGGCTAACCAGTGTGTGGAAAGTAACCTCTGGTTTCTCAGTATCTGCATACTGTATATGCATCCAGTAGCAAGTGACAATTAGCATAGGATATTAGCTGGCCAGCAGCAGTGAAGTGACAACCGGAGGGAAAAGGTGGTTGCCATTAATGGCGGTGGCACTGAGAGGCACTTCTGACAAGTCAAAACCAGCTCTTGGCTTGCTGAGAAGGGGCCTATGAATAACACACAGGGCAAGCGCTTGTTATCCTTAAAACTGAAAGCCATAAAAAATGCACAAATAGCCCTCAAATTATGACTGCTTGTTCTTGGATCGCACTCACTGTGGTTCAGCTGCAGTCTCACAAGGACTTAACCTAAGGCTTTGGTTTAATATCTCTCCAGGCTAGGGGAGAAAGGAGTTTCTGGGCTTTCCTCTTGCCCCAAAAGTTTGCAGTGACCATGTAATAAACTGAAGGATTCAAGTGGGTTTTGCTGAGGCACAGCGTCCTGAGTGGGCTGGGCTCCTGCTGGCTCAGCTGCTCTCATGGTTATGCCCAAAAAGGCCGAGGCAGGAGGTTAGGGCTCCTCCTGGCTCACAGAGCCACTGTCACAGCATGCCTTTGAGCCAAAGTTTCACCCCAGGCTTCTCATACTTCACGTACGTGCTGGAGCAGGGGAATGACAAGCAAGCCCAGGACAAGGCTGAGTGTGCAGGGGTTTGTTAGTAGCCCTCCCGTTCCTTGGAGGAAAACTGGAGGTGTAAGTAAATGCATTTAAGGCTCTTGAGCTGGAAAATAAAGAATAGGAACCTCAAATATATCACTCTTAACATAATCACCCATGTACAGCTCTGTTCCTCTCCTGCAAAACAATCAGAGCAGCAATACCTTATAGCATTTTGGGGTACTGACTGTTGGTGCTTAAATATTTAAGGTTGGAAGGGTCAGGTGAAATAAGTGCTATTTGTTCCCAAAAAACTTGAGCATTTTGAGAAGGATTCTTGCTGGAGGCAACAGGCAGGCATCACAACTGTCTTTTCCTTTCTGTCTCCCATCAGGAAGGCTAAGTGAGGCAGAAAAAATAGTGTAAGATCAGAGGAAACCAGGGGTGAATGTTATAAAGACTTGGACACTGTGGGAATCTTTGTTGACGCTTGATAATGCAGCAATGCTGAGCCTGTGACAACCTGTGGAAGCTGGTACCGCCCTGGATCCTAGAGAAACCACAGGTGACACTGTGAAAGAAAGATGATGCCTGATAGCATCAAGCTGTGGAAGAACTAGGAAGGGCAGCTTGGGCCCTGGGAGTCTTGCTGTGCAGATGGGCAGCATGGTAATATGCATGAAGAAGTGTCCTCTGTTATCTGTTTTGCTGCTGCAAGCCCCCTTTTGTGCTCCCCACGCTTTTTGCGGGGCCATATATGCATTGAGGTCAGCCTTCCTTTGCAGTTAGCTGTCCTGGGACAAGGAGACAGCAAATAAAATCCAAAAGATAGATCGTGCCTGTTAATCCTTTCTGTGTGTCCCAGCTAGCTGTCTTTGTTCTTTAGTGGCCGGCAGCTCTCCCTCTGTGCAATGTTCCCTGGAGATCAAATGCATAAACCCCCAGCTCCTCACATATCAAGTTCCAGCAGACGGGGATCCAAAAAGGCTTTTAGAAGAGGGATTTCTGCTCGCTTGCTGGTTATCGATTGGTGCAAAGAACAAAATGGTCTTCATGCAGTGGGAATCCAAATATCTTTGTATCTTTAGCAATAAAATAAAATACTGGCTTCTGAAGTGCAAAGTACAGCCAGGGCAGACCTAAGGCTGCTGCTTCACACCTGGGGCCTTGCTTCTGCTTCTAACAAGGAACAGCAGAGAGGATTTTGTGATGTGATGAGGGATAAGGGTGAGGGGCCTGCATGCTTCCTTTCCCAAGAGCCTTGTGCCTGACCGTAGCAACGTGCACACTTGATGCACCTCCGTGTCCTGTCTGCAGGGCATGAACCTCGGGGAGCAGGCTGGGGCTGGGTGTTGTTCTTCTTCCATGAGTCTGATCCAGGGCTTTTCTCCTGGGTAGGAAGCCAATTGTGGGAAACAACTCCCAGGAACTGCTGATATTTAGCAGGGAGGCGATGCGGTTTGAAGAACATCACACTCTCTGTGGGGGACTGGCTTGCAGCAAAAGAGCTTTCCTCTGGACTGGTGTGACAGGGGGTCCAAACCCAGACAGGATGGATCTATCCAGGGACCTGTACAACCTGCAGGTAAGAAAATCATCTGTCTGGATCAGTGGACCTTGCCGGTATAACCAATAATGGGGAATTGTACTGCACATTAGGGATGTATTCTGTATTATCCTGGCAAGATCTCCCATGCATGGACATGTGGTACATGAGGGTGCAGCAGTTGTGTGTGCAGCTGTGCAGAGTGGCAGAAGTTTTCAACGTGGTCCTGACCTCTTGGGGTTACTGTGGTCAAAGGAGAGTGGCTCTTGCTTCCCCTGGCCCGACTGGCAGGGCTGTGCCGGAGCCACGCTGCAGGTGCAGGACACTCCAGCTTGATCGGCTCTGGGAAGGTTTATTATTTAGGGCATAGCCTCAGCAAACTGGATCCCAGAACCAGCTGGGTCCAGGAGCTGTTATTTAGTAATTTAATACATTATTTATTATAGATCTATATTAATTCTGTTTATGTATTCCTTTTTACTTTATTTATACATTTTACATTCCGTTATCTGCTTAGTACAGGCAGTGGAGTTAGTCATGTCAATAGCAGATATTGAATCTGTTGTACTGCCAGAGCTCAGAGGGCAAAGCTAAGGCTGAACATCCACCCCAAAGTCAGCATGTCCTAGTCCTGAAGGCCTAAATCCAAAACAGAACCCACCATGTATTTAGGAATCTGTACCTAACATTTAAGCGTCACAATCATCCCAGTTTAAATCTATAGATGCTCAGCTATTCATGGCAATCAAATTTCTGGTTGTCTGCGCGACAGTGCTGGCTGAAGTCTCAGAGAGGACTGGCCTGAACCCATAACTGTCCTCAGACCAGGTCTCCTAGAATAGACCTCTGATAAATGCCAACAAACAATGGCATTTGTGTGTTATTTTATCCGCCAGTCCAGTGGATATAGCATTAACCTTTGGAGGGACAGAAATGAAGACTTGTGTTTGGCCCTTACTCTGCCTGATTTGGCTCTGGGAATAAACCTGATTCCTCCATGTCCTGGAGGGTGGTGTAGCCAGAGGTGACTGCGAACCCCCTGACTGCAGCTCTGTGGCCAGTTTTGTCACCCTTGGCAGGGTCTCAAACTTCATGGTCCAGAGACTTGCTGCTCTTAGCCCGGAGGCTGTCATCTAAGCCCTTCTCCTTGGCCGCTCCTGCTAGCTACTTTTGCTGACTTCCAGCTTGCTCTGCTGCTACCTTAACAACCTAACAGCCTGTAAAGTAAGCCCTGAGAACCTAATTCTAGGCTATACCTGTCTGTGGGTGGGAAGACACCCAGGAGCTTGGCATTGCCATGCCACTGGGCTACTTGTGAGTGTTGCTGTGCCTGTTGCTAACTGCAACCATGTCCTAGCACAGCAGGAGCTGGAGGGGAGGCAGCATAGTGCGCAACTATTTAAGCCTTTCATGGCTGTTCAAAGCATCCCAAAGGAAGGAGGCGATTTCAAAAACAGCTCCAGATCTCAGAGCTCACAAGCATCTCAGGAGGTGCTTATGAGACCAGGTCTGGTCTCAGCCGACGGAGGTCCATGGTATATGCACCTTATGGGCAATGTGGTATTGAGGAAGGGTGCAGGGCTTTGAATAGTTCCTTGAAATTTGTAATCCTGTTGGTTTTTAACAGCAATTCTTCTGTTGTGTTTAATACCATGGGCACATGGAGGGCTTGAGAGGCCTAAGGCAAGAGAGAGGATTACTCTTTATACACGGGCTCAGCATAGCGGTATCCTGATGTAACAGGACCAGATGCCTGGTTCACTTCTGCATAGAGGACTTGGAGGCAATCTGCCCCACTCACTCCTGCCAGCTCAGCCATGACTCCAGACTGCGAAAAACATGAATTATGTGGAGAAAAAGTTTTGAGACTAAACAAAGGATGCATTTTGGTTCCTGTTCCTTGGTTCCAGATACAGCTTGTATCCCATTGGGTACAACTAGGTCAATAGTCTCAAGCACTTTTCTGTACTCAGGAGGTCTAGAAACGTGTTTTCTTTCCTGAGCAGAAATTTAGAGTCTTGGCAAAGCCAAAGGCTGGGATTTAAAGATAGTGATAAATGCGTTTTGAGTGATCATGATAAAATCCCAAGAAAAAGGGGGCTGGATGAAGTGCCAGACGGCAGTGTGAGTGCCTGGGGACAGGGAGGTGAAAGGAAAGGGTTTGCTCTTGTGCAGCCCAGCTGTTAGCCACGAGCCAGAAGTCTTGCACTTGGAGTTTGCAGCCCTGTTAGAAGGCCTATAGCTTCTACATTTTTGCTGCACAGCACTGTGCCTTCTTTCCCACTCTGCAACTGCTCCCAAGGGACCCCTGAGGATGCCCCAAGTCCTGGCAGAAGTCACCCCTCCGGCTGCAACCCTGAGCTGGTGTTGCTCCCTCATGCTGTGGATTCGTCCCCTGGAGAAGAAGGTACAAGCAGGGCTGTTGGGGTGGCAGTCGTGTGTGCCGTGACTTTGTGCCCTGTGCTGGGGGCTGCCGCCTCTGCCCGTGGAGGGGCCGTGCTTGCTGCCCCCCTGCCCTTGGGAACCACTGTTTCGGGGCCACCTGGCAGCTGCACCTCAGCAATTTTGCTGTTTCAGCTTTCCCTTCTCTGCATGCGTCGCAGGGACATCTTTGCCCCTATGCTGACTTACTGCCAGCAAGCGCACGTATAGACTTCGCTATATATAAATGAGCAGGGTCAGAGCTCTATTTTTAGCCTATCTCAAAATATTTCCCTTGCTGTGCATTTCTTGCCACCAATTTCTAGTCCCGCCTCCTTGCTGCAAAAAGCCCCAGGAGGTGAGCGAGGTCTGTCAGCCCTGGGATCAGACTGGGGAGGAAACAATGCTATGAGACAACCCCAGCACCAGACCCTGCCACGACCACAAGCTGGGGTGGCCACTTCTGCTACACCGTCCCTTGGACATTTCAGTAGGGAAGTCTCCTGGACAGTTTTTAGCATTTAGAGTCAGCCGCCCTGTAAAATGAAATCCAAGCAGCTCACCTGCATCAGAGCCAGCTGTGGGCACAGGCAGGGAGTGTCAGGATGAGTTGGGTACCATGGGACACTTGTCCCACCACCATAAGCCTCTCCTGTGGTCCTGGGTAGATACAGTTTTCACATCTCTAGGGCTGACCTTTGCTTTCTCCTATAGCCAGTAGGGTTGGGGAGTACAGGGGAAGAGCAGCTCATTTATCTTGTGCCAGTATGTGATGTGTTTGGTGCTGCGCGACGACTCCTGTCATGCCTCAAACGTTTTCTGAGAGCCATCATGGCAGTAACGAATGAAATGCTGCTTCTGGTCTGTGGGCCAGGGGGATTCTAGAGAACTTGCTTTCTGCATTGGCTTTCCATTTGCCCGAAGCCAGGCTGCCTTTGGAGGTGTTTGCAGAACAGCTGGTGTGTCACTGCTGCTGTTTAACCTGGCTGCATGGGGACAGGAGGCGGCTGACCTGAAGCGGGAGAGGGAATATTTTTGAAGAGGGAAACAGATAAGCATAAAAGGGAGGGCTTGGCTGTGGGTGGCATGGGAAGGGGATGGCCCTTGGTGCAAAGACATCCTTAAGGGAGAGTTTTGAAGGGCTCCAGATTGTGAAGGGCTCCCACGCTCCATCGCTTTGCCATGCCATCGCAAGTTGCAGTGGAGCTGCTGAGCTGGGGCAGCTGTCTGCGTGTACGTGCTGCAGCCCAGGATGAGCTGATCATCTTACCCTCTTTCGTCACGGGCTGAGCTTAATTCCATTTGCCTTGCAATAGCCCTGGCTAACCCTATGCCCGTGGCTGGTTACTCATGGTAACTCATGTCACTGTAACTCAGCTCTGAGTCCCAGCTCTTGCAATTTGACTATAAATCTTCTGTTACTTGAGGATTTTTTTCTTAATGTCTTGGTTCCTGGAAGCCGCTGGTCTGGCAAAAATCTCTGTTTTTGCTTTTATAACACTTTCCAAACTTCCTGTCTATGGAAAGAAAAAGCTTGAAAACGGAATTCCAGTATTCTCGGTAGGCTGGGAAAAGAGGGGAAATGCATCAACTATTAAAAAATAATAGTAACTTTCTAGCAGCTTCATATCAGAAAGAGTCAATCTGGGAACACAGAGGCGTCACTGAAAGAGAAACACCATAGTGTTTTTCTCACGGTGGTGGCTAATGATCTGCAGGCTGGAGGGGTAACTTATCCGTGTCAGTTGAAGGGAGAGTTGTTTGTTGTAGGATGGTTTTTTTAATGCGTGATAATCTTGTCCTTGAGAAGCTTTTCCTAGAAGCTCCATCATGAAAATCAGATGCCACAATATAATTTTAGTTTGTCTGCCTATTACTACTGTTCTTATTTACATGACTTCAGCTATTTTTAGTGCCAGTTGCAACACAAAGTTTATTATTGGTGATGTGAAACCTCAGTGTCACTTTTTTTTTTTCAGCTGGACAGTAAAGAAAAGCAGCAGCAAGTGTTCTCCCCCAGGAGCAGAAAATGCACGTGGAAATCACATGGCCCCACCAGATCCAATGACCATGGCAGCATCCCTTAAGAAAGTAAGTTTGTGGGCTGCTCCGGGAACTGCTGAGGTCCACAGTCACACAGCAACTTTAGGAGTCAACAAAAATGTCAATGAGGATGATGTACCACAGAGCAAACGTTAAAAATGCTGCAGCTTGTTCACAACCAGAAAAACTGTGGATGTTAGTGTGATATAAGAGCATCACAGCAATAACAGTGCTAAGGAAGAAATCTCTAGGTCAACACTGGAGCAGGCTCTGGAGGTTTGAAACATCTGAGGCAAGAAATACCTTCTGTCAGATTAAAACCTTTTGATCACAGCCCCTTTGCAAGACACATTGCAGGGTATCATCAATATTCATGACAATGGGTGTCAAGCAGGTTTTGAAACAACCATTTATATTTATCCATTCTATGAACCATGTCTCTTTGTAAATTTATTCCAGTTAACTAAAAAGCAATGGAAAACTAATGGCATTTTGTATTTCTTATTCTTTATGTAGGGGTTTGTGTGGTTTTCTAAGTAGGGAAACTGGATGTTACATCTGCTTTTCCTCTGGGCCATGATCCCCTGGACTTTGAGTACAGGCATGTCAATATATAGAATCATAGAATGATTTAGGTTGGAAGGTACCTTAAAGATCATCTAGTTCCAACCCCCCTGCCATGGGCAGCGACACCTCCCACTAGACCAGGTTGCTCAAAGCCCCATCCAGCCTGGCCTTGAACACTTCCAGGGATGGGGCATCCACAACTTCTCTGGGCAACCTGTTCTAGTGTCTCACCACCCTCACAGGGAAAAATTTCTTCCTAATATCTAATCTAAATCTGCCCTCTTCCAGCTGCTCACCTGCCTGTGAGGGGAAAAAAAAAAAAAAAAGAAAGAAAGGCATTTTCAATTCAGAAAGCTTATTTGGAAGGATGTAAGGATCTTAGTAGATCAGTCTATGGAGCAGAGGAGTGTGAACTCTGATGTAGACATCCACAAGCTGCAAATCTATTCAAAAGGAGGACTGTGCACAGGATCATTTCAGCAAATATGCGGAGGAGGAAGGTAAGGATTATGATGATGTGGGAAATTAACATCTAATGTATTACAAGTTCCTTACAGTAACTCATGATGTTTTCAAGGGAAAATATTGTACATTCATGTATGATTCATTACATACACAGGTATAATTTGTTAATTCCTTATTTATAATATGAATCTCTTTTTAACCAATGGATGTGTAAAGCGGAAGTCTTCCAATGCAGAAATATGTTTACATGGAGGTGAGAGGCTGTTGCTATTAAGCAGTAGCAAGCTTGCCACCTTAGGTGCAGTATTAGTATTAGCAATAACTGAAAGTTTTGTTCATGGCTTGCTGGTTATTAGAATATCAACTAGGAGAAGAAAAGGTTGGTCATGTAGACTTGTTACAGTCCCGCGTAGCCTAGGAAGAGATTGGAGACTGTAGAAAACTGGGAAAGACAGCAAAGCTCTTGAGTCATGGTACACCTTAAAGAAGGCTTGCCATTGAGTAGGGTTCCCTAATGTCTGGAAGGGCACATGAAAATTTCCCACCTGTGCCCTGCATCCTTCCCAGCATGGATCACGGAGCACATTCTGCCCACAGTGCTTTTAGTTCAAAACAACTTTGGGCCTATAGCACAGAAAGCCAAAAGCTGCAACAACTTTGAGGTGCCACAGGAGCAGGACATGAGAGATTAAGAGCATCCCCAGTGTCCTGTGTCCCTGCTGCAGTGCGGAATTTCTTAGTGCAAAATTCTGAGATGATCCGAAGAAACAGACTGTAACCCACCTCACTGGGAAGCCCGAATATTGCTCTGTGCAATGACGCTGTGACCTCCGACAAGATACACTAACCTAGCCCCAGGGAGATCGGGAAGAGTTAACGAGTAGTTTGTTGAGATTGCAACAAGCGCCTGGGGAGACTCATGGTGGTGACAAGGTGGGGGTACAGACCAAACATCTCAGCAGACGAAGGCAGGGTCCCCACCTCCATCTTTTTAGGCCTATCTGGGATCTAGTGGGGTTGTCCCATCTGAGAAGCATTAATTTGGAGAGCTGAGCTGTGACAACTAACCCTGGTGACAGAGAAAGCTCCTGCATTTGGGGTGGACATTGGGTCCAGACACTCACTCTGCTCCCAGTGCAACACATGGCAAAACTCCCACCGCTGTTGTCAGCTGCTGTCTTAGAGCAGCGGGATGAGCTTTTGGAAATCCTGCCTTACCGCTGCCACGCAGCTTGTTTTCTAAGACCACAGGCCCCACTTTTTTTCATTCTGCACCTGGCTCCTAGAGGTCTCAGTTCACCTCTCCCTCCCCATTTGACCATTTAATTGCATATGGATATTTAGTGATTAGAAATGGTAGCGGTAAATTGGCACTTTCCCTCTGTTAACAATTAAAACTCTGGTATTCCTTCACTCCAGCTAGCTGTGAAGGGAAGATTTGGATTTCCAAAAGACGAAGAGCAGGATCATGCGGGCAAAAAAGATAGCCACAACCAACTCCTGATGTATTGGCTTTTTGTGGTCAGCAGAGAGCCCATGCTCTCTGATGGACACAGTGGCCAAAGCCTAGATTCCCTGGGCCCATATCATGGGGAGGGGAATGGATGAAGAACTGGAGGAACCTTGAATTTGAGTTTTGGCCAGTGCCCATTTGCTGCTCCCATTGACAGTGCCCCAAGCACTAATTATAATCTCCTTATTCTGCTTTGGTCAGGGAAAATGACAAAAAGTGGGGTGAAACCCAAAAATAAGCAGCCCTCAGAATAGCCCTCTCCACATCTTCCTGCTAATGGCATCTCTGAACAAGACTGCTTGTTCCCCTTCAGACAAGCTTTCAGAGGCTATTTTAATCCATTTTTAGTTGCAAATAGCATTTATCAGAATAAGAGTGGGCTGGTCGCCAGCTCTTTCAGATCTTTGACAGCCCAGAGGGCAAAGTCTCTGAAAAATAACTGAGTGTGCTTCTACTGCATGCTCCCCTGCCCAGGGGATTTTGGGGACATAATAAGGAAACATTCATCTGATGGAGCAGAGCCCAGGAACCAGTGCTTTGCTAAAACCAGCGATTCCCCTGTCATCAACGCTTGTTCCCAGGAATCAGAGCTCTTGTTCCTGTCATCAGTGTGATGTTTTCACATTCAAGTTAGCAATCATTAGGAGGCAAGAAGCAAGGTTGACAAAAAGGTTAGAGAGCCACTCATTTCTGAGTCACTGCTTAGAACGTGACCCCGGCTAATTGTTTCCAAAAATCCTCGCTGACAGTCATCTCATGGCCACTCGGCGCTCTCCGGTGAGTTCACGATCTCCGCTGAGTTCATAAACTGTTCAAAGTTATATCTTAGAAAATGCCACATTGAACACTAATTGGCATTCCCAGGGAAGAAAACATGGAGCAGGCCATGAAGATTAAATTCCCCCTTTCCCTGAAGGCATTTTGGTAATGGGCAGTATCTGGGCAGCTTGCCATACTGCTCTATCTTAGTGATCTGGCTCTGGCTCTGGGGCTGTCATCTTTCACCAGTTCTAAATCAGTTTTAAAACATCTTAGGAATAATATGTGTGGTGGCCTACTGCCTGATTTCCCTGGGTAAGGCGTGACAGGGAAGGGAGAAAACCGACAGAAGGATGGAGGGTAGCAGGAGAGATCTTGGGGCATGATAGAGGTTGCCATAGGAGAAATTTAGGAAAATATTGCTACGTTTGTGATGCCTTGCTGTCCTCCAGCATTTGTCAGAGTGACTTTGAAGAGTACCTGATATAGTCTTAATCTATCAATATCTCATGTATTCAAAACCAGGCATCTGAAAAGCAGATCAGAAAGAGTGAGTACTATGCAGAAGGTCTGTAGAGCGTGTGATACCTGAGGCAGTTTTGGATCCATGATCCTGGCCAAACATCAGCACAATAATGATAAATTCTTTGCTACACTGAGGGAAACTGTTGCACTTCAAGAATACAATGGTACCCATTCTTTTTTTCTCTCTCTCTTGCCACCTGAGACCCAATTACATATTTTCTGTTGTGCAAAATTCATGTGTTTTGCCAGTCACGATAAGCACTTCAGGGTGATATGGGAAATGACATAATGCTGCTAAGTTCTGGTTTCTTTATTATTTAAAAGGATAAAGCCTGGTAGTAGGAAAAGAGATCAGATATGTTAACGTGTAGACAGAAACAAGCCTTTAGGGAATATTAGCCAATCTTACTCTCCTTATTTAATTTCACTGGCTCTGCCAGAGCAAAGGAGACTCAGCTGGAGGCAAGCAGGTAACACATGTTTCTAATTATTGCAAGTTTGAAGGCTGACTAGACCATCCTCGTGGCTTTTGTTGGCCTCCATCAGTGCCCTGGCAGGGTCTTGTGACCTGTGCATTTGTTGCCTGAAAAATGCCAATAAACGTGACTCACCAGTTGCGTGACATCCTCTCAACACCAGTAGGGCAGTTACACTTTTCCAACGAAATACAGCTCCTTTAACTACTTTGCGGAAGGGTCCCAGCAAAACCCAAATGGCAGCCCTTACCTATCAGCTCCTGTCAATTCTGCTTCCACAGACATGTTTGGCTTTCAAGTGGGGAAATCTTTCAACTTTGCTGTGGGAAGAGTATAGGATGAGTCACTCTGCTGCAGGGAGCTGAGATGCGTCTGCTCGTTACCCCCAGACTAATTCATTTATCATGAAGGTGGAAGAGTTTTGGTCTGCTGAATGTCCCCATGCTTGTTTTCCCTGCCTGGGCTTCCCCCATTGTTTCTGGGTGGATTTTTAATGGAAAAATCTTATCTGCCTCCTGTAAATGGACCTGGCTCAGTGACGATGCTGCGGTCCTGGGTGGGAAACCCCAGCAGCATCTTCAGGTCCTGCGCCGTGGCAGCACGCCCAGGGCACGGCAGGGCCCAGGCTGCCAAGAGCAAGCGGGGCAGCAGGGCCAGTACCTGCAGTCCCATGGAGGGGGCAGCCACTCCTGGCTCACTGCCCCGCTGTCTCGATGGCTTCCTGCCCTGGTGCCTTGCCTCTTGTGCCAGCTGGAGCCTTGGGGAAGCTGCTGTTGACTTACTAGTTCAATAAATATCCCTGGTGCGAATGGAGATGAAAGCATCTCCATCTCAGGTAGGGCTGGTGCCAAGAGTACTGGAGAGTAGTCCAAATAGTTGCAGGGAAAGCTGGAAGGGTCATTTAATGGCCCTAGGAACAGTCACAGAGATGCCCTTCCACCCATGCACTCCTGCCTTCGTAGCCTGAACTGCCAACTGCCTTGTCACAGCCATTCCTCCTCACTACAGAGACACATTTACCCTGATGCAGGTCTGCCATGGAGGCCAGGTTTGATATGTATGTTGTATAGTAAAGCTTGGGCACCCTCATGACTACTAAAACTGTCGCAGTGCTTTTGACTGGAGAATAAACCCATCTTTTTCATCTCAGCTCAGCTGTATTCTCTCACCTATATTTTCAGGGATAGGTGCTGCTCCTTACCTCATGATGGGGACATATAAGACATTGAATTTAAGTAGTGTATTTAATATTTGGAGTTAAAGGAGATTTGCATCTGCACATCTGAAAGTGGTAGTTGATGAATTAAAACCAAGTACTTGTGGGGAAACTCTTTATAGGCCAAATGAGAAGGAGATGAGCTTTGCCAGAGCGCACCCTTGACTACATCATCTTCTGCAGAAGGTCACTGCTTCTGTTGTTGTGTTGAGGAAATGCTGAGAGCAGACTGAGGAGGAAGCAAGAAGGGGCTTAAGGAATAAAGGGAGAGAAAACCAGAAATGAGGCTTGAGGACAGGGGACTGATGGAGAATGTCAACTCCTTATTACCCCCAGGGTTGCAGAAACAAAGGGGAGGTCTTACCTGAGCAACCAGAGGAGTCATGTCTGTGTATCTGGGGAGTTTATTTGGTTTTGTTTGTTTTTGTTTTTTTGGCAAATGGATTTAAGGTTTGGGTTGTGTTCTTTGGACACTTGCATAAAACCAGGGGCAGAACTTCTCTTAAAAGGCAGTCTGGCAAGCAAAGATTCCTCGTCATCATTTCCCGCAGTTCCCTTGGTAGGAGTCAATTCCCAAGGCAGAGGCAGTACACAGTGTGCGCGTGTACTAGGGGTGGCAGTGCAGAAATGAGTAAGCAAAGGACAGCCTCTTGCCCCCAGCCCAGAGCGCTCGAACATGCTGTCCCGGTGGTGGGCACGGCTCAGAGCCGGGGGGCAAACTTTGCTCTTTCCCCACCAGGCCAGAGCTGCCTTTAGCATCTGCTTTCCCACCCTCTCCTCCTCCGCCCTCTGGTACAGGGCACTTGGACAGAACACTGTTTTGGATGGGCTTCAAGAGACCTTTTAAGGCTGTGAGGTTTTTCCTTCATAGCTGCAATTTACTGGTAAAACTTGTCTGAATTATGCAGGCTTTTTACAGTGGAACAGATTCAAGAACCTCTATTTTTAGTCCAGGTCTAAACAAGTGCAAGAATTACTGCCTTCTCCTCTCGTGTTCCCCCGTGGCCCTCTCGCTCACCGGGGCTGTCAGCTTTCTGTGCCAGGTAGCTGGTCGGTGGCAGGAACAGCCAGAGAAATGGCACTATTTAGTCTCAAAGAAACCATAACCTGCTTTTCCAGAATCGCAAAAAGCTAATCAATTCTCTTGATCTGTCACAACAAGCTGATGTGCCATTAACTAGCAAGTTCAGGCTGCTCTTGGAACAGGATGGTTGAAAAGCATGCAGGCTTTTAGAAGACTATTGACCAGGAGAGAGCACGAGGTAGATGTAACCACGAAATACAGGAGTATTGAGGATGTGTGCGTACTGTTTACGTAGTGATGTATTGGTGCATGATACATTACAGACAGTTAAAATGCACATTCCTTGATGTGAAGAACTGTACTTGAGAAATCATTTGCAATCATAACAAGGACTCTAGTTGACCTGTGGATATGTTAACCATGGTAGAGTTCGTTACTCTGATATCTGTTTGTATAAAGCCTGTATGTACTCTCCCTCAGTTTTATATACAAATTCATGTGGCGTCCAAGCTTGTGATCTAAGTTTAGCACTAAAGGATGCTGACTGTGGCATGGGTAGGAAGGGCTGGAAAGCACACAGGAGCCTACCCTCATGAGAGATGGAGATTGCCACGAACCCACTGTGCTAATCCCTACCTGCATTGCCTGTCCTTCTCTGACCTCAGCTCCAGCAGGTACCAAAAAACCCTGCAGCACCCCTAGAGCCGGCTGCCCCAGGAAGAGTCCCATGAAGCAGGAGTGGCAGGCTAGATAGACTTCAGAAAGGACAAGGTCACCTCTGTAGCACGCACATGTGCCCTGTCCCATCCTCAACCCACCTGCTGCCTCCTCCGCAAGGGCTGAAGGAAACGAAGGCCCTGCTGCAACTAATTGGCTGGTGCAGCTTCCTTATATAGACCCCCTTGGAGAGAGGATTTTGCAGGCTCTGAAAAAGCCATGAGGGCAGCTCCAGTCTCCCTTCTTGGTACAGGGATGGTCCTTAGACATGCAGGAAATGGGCAGCCATCTTGCAAAGCCAATTCCCTACTTGCTTGTCTTCCTGCTGCTGGCTTCATGGCTGAAGCTGCCCAGGCTGCTGATGCTCCACTGGCGAGATCCTTGTGGCTGAGGATGGTGGCTTGAGAGGTGGTAAGTCCTGGGGAGGGGGTGCTTGGCTTTGGCTGGTTGGATGGTGTCCAGGGCTCCTGCATGTCATTGTCACTTGATGTAATTTGAGCCCTCGTGGCCCAAAAAGTTTTGAAGCCCAAGTGGAGATGCTCCTAGAGGAAGTATAGCAGGGCCCGTGCAGAGCTGGTCTCAGGGGGCACTCCCTCCCTTCGCTGAGAAAGGGGCATTCTAGCACATGGAGGAAGGTGCCTGTGGAGGTTGGTTGCACATGGAGGAAGGTGACATGCTTCCTGAGAGCCTACAGTCCCCAGCTGTTTTCCTTTATGTGTAAGTTGTGAAAAACTATGTGCAGTTGAGTAGGTAAAACATGTAACTGGCAGACCAGCTTTGCTTTCTGTCCCAGAAAGACCACTGAGAGCCCAGCACAGGCCCTGTCCTCCCTTTTGCAGGAACCTGTGGCCATCCCAAGCCCTTGCTGGGCTTGCAAGCAGCTCCAAGGATGTGAAAGGAAAGGACAGCCTTTTCTTTCAGTCTCCACGGCCCCACTATGCCCTATGCCTCCCCAGAGGGATGCACCCAGGGGCTGGGAAAGAAGCAGCAACACACATCTGCAGGGTGCAGCTCCACTGCCCCAGGACAGTTTGACACGGTGCGACCTCCGGGGCTGGAAGCCCCAGGGGTAAGTCCAGTGCAGACGGCTGCCTCTCTGCTTCCTGCAGAGCAGCATCGAGGCATCTGTTGCTGCTTTTCTGCTCGAAATCTATTCATCTGCAGGCTGAAATGAGAACCAGCTGGTGGTTGTTTGGGATTTATTTTAGAAAAAAACCATCTTCTGTAAAGCATTATTCTGTTTTGAGTTCCTGTTTCCTTTCCCATATGTCTGAGGAGCTGGGTTTGTAAATCTCCCACTGTCCACGTGTCCTCGCTCACGGCATGGGTCCTCGACTCCAGGTCCCAGCGCAGCCCCAGTGGGCAGGACGAGGGTACGTTTCTCCCCAGCCTGGGCGCAGGGGGACTTGTGCAAACTCTCTGTTTGTTAGCTGGGTATGTTTTCATCTGCTTATGGTTTCCCTCCTCCTGAGTTTCCTAGATTTGAGCAAACCCAGAAATCTCAAAGCAAAACACCACTGAAACACCATCTGGTTTCACATCAAAACAGCACGCTTCCCAGTCGTTTCTCTGCCAGCCCGCTTGCCTCTCCCTTGCAGCCTGCCACTGTGAGTTATTACTGGCACCAGCACGAAGTGGCTGGTTTGGTGGTATTCTGCACCCACAAAGCCTCTGCAAAGATGCAAAAACACAAGGCCAGCTCTCAAAAACTGGACAGAGTAGACCCAAAGACATGTAGCAATCTCCAGATTGTAATTTTTACACCTTCTCTGTTTTCTGTGTTTGATTTCACAAGAGTACAAAGCTCTGCCTTATTTGTGTAAAAGGACAGGCCAACTGCTGCTCTCAGTTGCACCAAAATTGATCTGAATTTACTTCATTTTGGATTTACGCTCAACTTGTGCAGAAAAGGAATACTGCTCTTTGTCCTCTTTTTTGTTTTCCACAAGTGTCCTTTCTCTTTCCTTCAGTTGTTGGCAGCTATATGAAGGGTTTTCTCAGTGGTTTTTTCTTTATTAGAGAAATTATGGCTTTAAAACAAAAAATTTCACTTTCTTTGGTAAATTCTAATAGCAATTAGAATATCTTCCGTAACACAGCACAACTTGCTCTGATGTCTTTCATTGCTTTCAGAGGTCTTCACCATCCTTCCTGGGCACTTTTCATATTTTTAAGACTGGAGGGAACTTTATGATTATCTGTTCTGACAATGAATCTCACCCAATAATTTCTGCTTCAGCATTTCTTGAGATACAGCGTTTCTTTGAGAAAAGGCTGTTTAGTCTTTGCTTCAAGACCTCAGATTGTGGAAACTCTACCCTACCCCATGCCTAGATAAATTGTTCTAACGGTTAATGGCTTTTGTTAAGCAGTTCACCTGAATTTGCTTGGCTTCTGTTTCCAACCACCACATCAAATCATACCAAATTATATTCTTCTTTTTTTTTTCCCCCCTCTCTGTCTGATTAAAGAGCCCCAGTATTAATCATTTCTTCTTGTGCTGGTAATTATAGACAGTGCTCAAGTCATCTTTTGACCTTCTGTTGGATAAACTTGGATTGACCTTAAGTTTCTTGCTAGAAGTATGTTTTCCAGATGCTGAATCCTTCTTGAAGCTCCTTCCTGAACTCTTGACAATGTCTGTGTTGTTTTCGAATTGTGAACGCTGACATACAACCACGCGTTTCTCTTTCAATGTAGTGTAGTAGTTTCTGCTGCTGTTTCAACAGCGCTGTATGCCGAGGTAATGCCACCCCTCTGCTATTACGTGATACTGTCCCGCTTTTGTGTCCAAGAATCACGTTTGTCTTAGCAGCAGTATCATGTTAAGGGATCGTGTTTAACTGACTGTGTACCATGACCCTTGGGTAGAGTCAGATTTGTAGTCATCCTTTATGGGGATGTTACTTTGCAAGAGACTGCCTTCCACTGTACACACATAGCCATCACCCTCCTTTGCTACTGTATGAATGATCCCGATTGAGATGTATTAACCACCATATTGCATAAATGAATTCGTCATGCTGGACATGGGGCCTGTAGAGTTGAGCATGCTCCTCATCTTTCCAAGCCCACCACTTTTGTATCATTCTTAATGCTGCCTGCTTCCTATGGGCAATACTAATTTTGCAGATTGCTGTTTTTATATAAGAATGCCAAGTGAGGCTGTAAAATGCCTCCCGAGGTAAACATACCGATACAGTTATCTACCTTAAATAAACTGTGATCTCAACAAATATGGAACCAAGTATGTTTTAATAAGGCCTGTTTCCATAAAAAGATATGCACATTTCCCAGAGAGGAAGGGGAATCTCTGTCTCTGGAGATACTAAAAACTGAACCGGACAAGTCCATGCGCAACCTGACCACCTAATCATGCCTGTTTTGGGCAGGAGATTGGATGAGATGAGTTCCAGAGGTCCCTTCCAACCCCAGTTTTTTGGTAATTATATAATTATGCAACTAATTAGGTTACTATTTTTAATAATTGACACTGTTCTTTACAGTCACCTTTCTGCATTTCACCCTGCTCCAATGACAGGTTAACAAGAATAGGCCCCGCAGATTTAAATATCTTTTAGACCAACATCTGCTTAAAGAACGCCGTATTTATGGATGAAATGGAGAGCACTTCATTGCCAGGTAATCCTGCTCATGGCAAATACAAGAGAAGCATGCTTGCAAAAGAAGCGTCTTTCTCCAGAGGCTGACCACGTTATGGAGGGTGTCTGCAGTGAGGTGTGTTTCTTGGGGGATGTGGCTGGCACTGGGGTGCTGCAGAGATTTGTTGGGGGCCTGTCTCTCATGCTCTGGCCAAATGGAAGCAACTGGAGCCTGTGGCTGGGCTCCTGACGTCCCTGGAGCAGGACTGCCGGGCTGGCAGTCTCCAGGAGAGGTCACTCCTGTCTGCCAGAACCTGCCGGCGCCAGACAGGGAGCTGCCTCCTCCCAGAGCAGGTCCTCACCCTCTCCTCTGCCATATGCAGCAAGACGGTAGGAAGGAAAGTCATCTCTTGAAGGTGGAGGAAGGTGCTGCTCTGTTTCTCCCCAGTTTGCCTTTCCCATCCTGGATGAATCCAGCAATATTAGGAATGCAAGGCATGTGACTGGCCCGTGATTTCCATAAAACCTATTTGATCATGTTTATTTTAATAACTGAATATTTCCAAATCTTCCCACTTTTAATTTCTTCACCTTGATCAAGGTTCCTTTCCTAAATACTGTAAATAGTCATTCTCAAGCTCCTGTTTTATTCAAGTGCTTAATGGTAACTTGTGATCAAACACTATTGTAGAATCTAATTTAGGTTGAAGAGATCTCTGAAGATCACCTGGTCCTTCCATCCACTCAAAGCAGGACCAATTTCAACACCACATTGGGTTGCCCAGGGCCATTTCTGATTGACTACTGAATATCTCCATGAATGGCGATTTTCATAGCCTACCCAGGCGCCCGTTGCACTGCTTGACCATCCTCATCAGGATTTGTTTTATGGCTTAATACGTAAGGGAAATTCCCTTGCTCTGTCCTGTGTTGATTGCATGTAATCCTGTTGTTGTACCCTTTATTGGCATTTTCTATCCTATTCCCGCCCAAGCTTTCCCTTCCATTTCCCAGACCAGTCTTGCTGCCCTTCCTGAAGTGCCTAAATTAGCAGGGGCCAAGCGTGTACTTGCTGGACTCCGGAGAGTCTGGGGGCACTGCAGCCCTGCAAGCATGCTCCATGTTGAGAAATGTGCTCTGATGCCAAAGAAAAGAAGCAGGACAGAGGCAGGAGGCATCCGGGACCCCTGGCATTTCCCAGAGGGGCGGTGCAGGGGACAGCACGCCCAGGGCTGTGTTTGTGCAGCCCTTTGCCCACCTCTGTGATACAGTCACCGCTGCTGCCTGAGCCAGGCAGCGTGCTCCGGCTGCCTTCCCCGCTTGTTTTCCTCCTTGTGGGTTCAGTTGTTTTGCATCTGCGAGGCTGAGTGGGTGGCTTGTCGTTTCTGTACGCTCTGTTCTTTTGGTGGGTTTAGTTTAGTCTGTGTGTTTAAATGCAGGTTGTGCTTAGCAAAAGGGACATTGCTGTCATTGAATGGCATCATCTATCTAAATACCTGGTTTGCCTTTTACACCAGAAAATTTGATGAGATACAAGCTGACATCTTCTTTTCTTCATCTGGTTACAGGAAGTCACGATGTTTTTTCAGGGAAATCTTTATTCGAAGATTGAAAATGTATAAACAAGGAGATACTTCCTCTGCTCTCCTTTGTCAGACTGTCAAGATTTTTGCAAGCCACCCCGGTTTGGTGTTTTCACTTGTTATTCTTTCTTTCGGATGACAATAGAGAAATGAGTTGACAGGCACTGGTGTCTGAGGCAGGGAGTTGCTCTGGGGACAGAAGCACTCATCTTTAAAGAAAACTTTGTTGTGGTTTTGGCAAGGCTGGGTCAGTGACCCTGCCGCAGAGCCATGGTGACTTTCGCCCAAGGGTATTCATATTGCTAAAATACACAAAATACCTGAAATAGCTGCTCTCTGGCACTGTCCTTTGTGGCTGCGAAGGTGTGCATGAATTTTATCCAAGGGATATAGGTTATGCTCAAACCTATAAACATGAGCACGTGCTGACTTATTTATAAAGTCAGTCTCCTGCCAACAGAACAAATAGCTTATAGCTTTCCAGACACCTAAGTGGAGGTTTGTACCTTTATTGTGCTCTCATTTACACTTCTATTTCAGCACTGTAAAGTGTCGTCTCAGTAAAAAGGCAGGCTCAAGCCTAAGGCTGCTCATCAGTTTGTTTCGTTTGGACCCAGTCAGCAGTTTGTAGGCTGGGTGCGGGGGAACTCAGAGAGTTGAGGTCTGTCTGGTCTTTGACTTAGCAAATCGCAGCAGCTAATGAGGGAGGAGCAAGAGAGTACACCTTGGACTTGCATGGTTATATTGCATTAGCTTGAGCAAAGTGGGAGGAGCAGTGGCTAGTGGTGGTTGTACTGGTGTGTAATGTGTCTATGTTGGCTGGAGTTGGGGGCTGGAAAGAGCAGTCAGTGGGGAAAGGGGTTTCACCGGGTTCATGAGAGAGGAGCAGGGAAAGCCATAGCCATGAGATGGAGAGTGTTGAGGTGTAACTTGGCTGAGGTGTAATCGGTCCCTGTGTTTCAAAAGTCCATATGGTGAGTTGGAATAGATACAGGCTGTGAAAAGGGAGGAGGATGGTGGGGAGTGGCAGAATATGAGGGCAGTGAAAATGGAGTGGGAAAGTAGGAAGGGAGAAGCTGGAGCACTACAGACCCCCTGCAAAGAGAGAGGTCAGGTGGGTGAAAGATTCCCCACATCACATGTTGAAACTTGTGGCAACATCCAAGTTCTTCTAAATATTAGTTGGGCATTCAGACACAAGGGGAAATGCGAGGAAGCTCAGGTCTGAGAGTTTTTCCTTGTCCACGTTCCCTGTCTCTTCTACTTGTTCTTCCTTCATCTGTCAGCCTCGTGCTATGGCTGAGCAAAGCTGGAGGTTTCCGAACTGCTGCACATGAGTCCCGTGTAGAGTAGAGAGCAGAGGCAGAGCCATGCTACTGGCAGCCACTTTGCCTGCTGTCTCCCCTCCATGCTACCGTGAAAGGGCCCATGGTTGCCATGAGGCATGTGAGAGTGCAGGCACGCTGGAGCACGCCAGGCATCCTCTGATCCAGGCAGCGGTGGATCATTATGTGTGCGAGAAACTCGGTGACTGAGAAAGTGCGGGGGAGTTCTAGGGACTGATATCAGGAGTTGGGGAGAGGGAGGGGTGCACTGAGTGGTTCTTGGTGGCTTGAGGTAGCCATGGAAGTGCTAAGCAAGGAGGTGCTACCTGCACTGCATTGCCAACATCCACAGGAGATGCCAGTGTTGCCTGGGGATCATAGGCATGGCCATTCCTCTGTCGACCTTTGGCATCTCAAAGGAACTATGTAGGGGAGGGAATAAAAGGCAAAAGGATACGTGCTCTCCTGCGGTGGATGTGAATAAAAGGATGGACGGATAAATGTTCTGTTGTTTCATACAAGGGTTACCTGATGGCTCTCTGACAGCATTTTGTCCCAGTAGAGGCAGGTGTTGGGTTGAAACTCCAGAGGCAGAGTTAAGGCTCTGTTAAGCACCTCCCCATGGAGCGGCCTTGCTTGTCCTGGAGGTCCTGAGTATGCCACGCTCTGCTGAGCCCAGGCATGGGGAGTACAGTGGGTCGTGTCTAGTGTCCCTCTGGAGTCTGTACAGAGATCCCAGTGCTGGGCCCCGGGTGTAGTGGCAGCTATCTAGCAGGGGGTCCTCCAAAGGGTCACCCCTGCTCCACCATCAAACAGCACTGCCCTCCTCTAACACCCAGGTGAATCTCTCACAGGATTTATTCTTTCTGCACATGAAGAGACACCTTCCTGGTGCAGACTCACAGCCAGCTGCAGTTCACCGCATGCATCAGCCTCTTATTGTTGTGACACTGCTCATGTATTTCCTCCTCTCACCCACCGCCTTTCCAAGGGGAAGCTGTGATAATGACAGGACTTCTCGTTCTTTGTCACAGAAATTGGGTATAATTGCTCCATTTCAGTGGCTTTAAGAAGTGCAGCAAGGGAACAGGCTGGATTCTTTCTTAAAACATCAGTCATCTGAAGCATTTGGTAGATGGCACATCAGGGCTGGGAAATGACTCAACCGTTTTTGTTAAAAGCAATCTTTGGGCTCTGGGAATAAAATTAGAGGGAGAGAGCTGAGGGGGGTGTGGGAGAGAAAAGGAGACTTGAGGAGCGAACAGACGCCGTGTTCTGTGCGGCTGTTGTAGCATGAGGTTTTCCTCTTGCCAGAGCCGTATCTGAATCATTCTTTCAGTCAAGAAGCTATTCATCAGTCAACCTCCCCACGGCGGAAAGGCCAAGGTGTCCCAGAGGGGAGAGGTGGCTGTTGGGTGCAGTTGGGCTCAGCAACAGCCACGCTGCCACTGGCAGCAGCATCGGGC
This sequence comes from Fratercula arctica, assembly GCA_947846985.1. Lineage (NCBI taxonomy): Eukaryota > Metazoa > Chordata > Aves > Charadriiformes > Alcidae > Fratercula > Fratercula arctica. The sequence goes on along the minus strand of CANTUZ010000005.1, from coordinate 48,629,691 downwards.
TGCACCTTCTCCTCGTGTGCCTGCAAATAGTGTTGTTTCTGTGAGGGCGCTGGGGAGAGGGCAGACCTCTGTCCTAGACCTCTGGGATCCCTTGGGGAGGTGTGGGCAGCTAAGCACTCCACCATCTGCCTAGGTCCCACGTACCTCTTGCTTTCAGCTTAGTGTTGAGATCCCAGCAGAAGAACCCACTGCCTGAGCCCAAGATGGGCTGTTATTAGAGGAAAACCTCTTTGAGGGGAGTGAGGACTGCCATGAACTTGCATGGTCTGATTAAACTAGTGCCCTGTTCTCAACTGACACAGTGCACAGGAACCAGGGCGGCCTTCAGCTGAGCCTTCTGCCCAGGGCCAGGAATGTTTCCCTGCTGGTGTGCTGCTGGGCCACCTGGACCAGCTACAGCCTTGCCTTCCTGTCACAATGCGGGGAGCATCCAGCTTGAGGTAATCCTTGCTGGGAGCCATTTCTCCTCCTGGCTGGGCTCACAGAAACCTTGTTGAGTTGGTCTTGCCTGCCTGTGAGTCTTTGTAGTCTTGTGTGACAAACTGCTGATGGCAAAACAAGCTGCTTCTCAGTGGGTGTAGCAGGGACTGGCTTTGTTTGTTTTTCCTGCTGCCAAGGTCTTGCTTATCTAACCTCCATTTCAATCCTGTTTTGCGTGGAAATATTCTTATTTATGCAGCTGGGGCAGAGGCCCTTTTTTTTTAACTCTTCTAAGTTTGAACTTGTAGAAGAGAAAATCTCTCATGGTGGCTATCTTCCTTCTGCTGCATGAAATGTGGCGCCTGATAGAGGGTTTGTACTGATGAGGCTGTTCTCTGCTCAGTAACGACCCATGGTAATGTCTTCAGTGCTTTTACACAACTACTCAAATGCATCTAGTACAGCTAATCCAGGCCTTCCTGGTCCAAGAATCACCCCCATGACAGTAACATCCAGAGGCTACAAGCCAATAGCGAGAAACAATCCCTGCTCCAAACAGCGCTCAGAGGTGTAAGTGCCACTGTATCTGGAGGACTTTTGCAAGAGCCACCCGTATGTGATCTTGGAATGGGTCTGGAGGCCATCTCCTGGGATGCCATGTGCTTGGGCACACTTTTTAGGCTACTCTACAGTCAGGCTGGGGGCTGTCCACGAGGGAGCAGATCACTGAGTGGGCTGTGCTCGTAACTGCTCTCATACCATAGGTGAAGATGTAGCCATGTATTTAGGAGGCTCTATCACTTCGTCCTGCTGTTTCTGCCTATACTCTGGGTATAGCATCCCTGATTGCCAGCAATGACTTGGCAATGACTACTGTGATAGCGGGGACCTGATGGTCTTCATGCACTGGTGTGACCTCTTTGATCATAGGAACCTAGGTGACTGTTTTCTTCTGTTATAAGTTGATAGAAAATTCAGCCATTTGCGGAGCATCCTATGCCTCTTAGGATGTCTTCTGCAGTGTGAGAGCTCAGCGGCCTCAATACTGTGGCTGTACCAAGTACTCCGTACTCCTTGATGGTACTGTAAAAGGATGTAGAAATGAGATTTCTTATATGTGGCTTCCTTTTATAGTCTCTCAATACACTGCTTTGTGTTTTTGTTTAAATACTCCAGGCTCCAGTTTTGCTTTGCTCAGCACAGTCTGTACGACACAAAGGGAAGTCAGTCATTAGTGGTTAATTAGAATGTGTTTTTCTTTCTTGGCTGTCCTGTGCTTTTATGGACTATCCAGGTGGCTGTTTCCAAAACAAAGTTGATCTCTGTGGCTCTCCTCTGAAAAGCATCTACCTATGCTCGGTTATGACTCTGCAGTAATTAATGAAGAGTTGCAGAGCTGGCCTATGCTGTCTATTTAGCGTGACCCAGTGTGTTTCTACGTACCATGACAAATTGGTTAAGGGAGCACGAGTGCACGATTTGCCACAGCTGATGCTACTGGTGACAGAATTAGACTGTCCATCTGCATGCTCAAAGGATCTGCATTGATAAGGTCCTCATGGCAGCTCTCATGTAGCCTGTATGAGGAGAAATTGCAATCTTGGGAGCAGGCATAACTGAATAGACCTTGTTAGGAATGTTTCAGAAAAGATGATGTGGTTAGAAAATGTGTATGTGCTAAAGCAGAAATGTTTCACAGAAACCTATGTGGTTTGACAAACTGCCAGTCTTCTGTTGGATAACTTGCCTGCTGTATCATACGTTTGACCTCGGCACTGCGCAGAAACACAGCTTTCAAGGTTTGCCCCTGAATTATTGCCCTGTAGTCACAGTCCTGGCATCCTCTGCCTGGCCAAGATGGGACTTCTCTTGTCCTGTAGAACCTGGAAACTTGGCTCTTGAGTGAAGTTGATGCGACTCTTCAGTTTCAGTGGTGCTTGCTCCCAAATAAACTTGCTGTCCCTAATCGGTGTTAAGCAGCAGTGATATTGGGGGGAAAAACACAGTAGTAATTTTATTCAACAACTACTGAAGTCCTGGGCTACATCTAATATCTTGTACACCATGATATACCATGTATCGGGGTTTCTGATATTAAATTTTGCAGAATTTCTGTTTCACGGGAAACTTGCAGACCTTTTTTATGTCTATTTGAAATTACATTTCAAGCTATTGAAAATTTCTACAGAAGGGGAATCCTATTATTCAGCTAGCCTGAGATCTGACTTCCACCTTATTGTAACTGAGATTTTGAGCGGATGTAGCTGGAGACATTGTGACAACCACTACACTCCTAGATAGCAGTTGCTTTCATTGCTGTGTAAAATTCAGTGTATACTGAGGTTTACTTGCACATGGGCTCTGGAGGCTCACTCAATGGAGATTAAGCACAGAATGTGTTTGGCCATTCCTAAAACTCTTTACAAGAAAGAAAATGGTTTTACAGGCTCTGATAACACATCGATGTGTTCTGTCTCTACAGAACGAGTTTGAAGCTCAACAACAACTGAAAAAAATGTTAGTATTTTCTACATTCAGGAGATGTTACTTTCTTGGGAATTTGGTCACAGGTATATTTAGTGCTTAAAAAGCCCTACCCGAGAGAACTGAAACCCCTAGAGAAGTTTGACTGATGTCTAAAGCCATCCTATGACCCCATTCTATACAGTTTTATCCTATTATGGAGGGAAATAAAAGATGAAATATTATGGCTCTAAAGCCATGGCATGCCTACCATCTTCATCTCCAAGTGGCTTCATAGGATATTGCAATTATACTAGCTGTGGGGTGCTTGGTTTCTCTGTGCAGCAATTATACTGCCCATAAGTAAGCAGGGACTGAGATCTTAACGAGGTGAATTCCAAGAACTGCAATCCTGCAAGATAAATGAAAAACTTGCCCACATCCGTCAGTATTTACCTTCTAGATCAAATCTCAGGTCAAGCTGGGAAGAGAGTGTTAAAGTCCTGACCTAAGGACAGGCCAGCTGGGTTGGACTCAGCTGCTCTGCTGTCGGTTTTATGTGAAAACTTGGGCAAACAGTTTTATTTCACCTGTTCTTGGCTCCTCATTTTCAAAGCGGGGTGGTAGTCTCACAGGGTTGGGAATACAATCCAGCTTGAGGCACTCGGTCATTACTGGTTTGGAAGTACAATAAATCCACCTGTTTTCCTGATTATATAGATGGCAAAAGCAACACAGGGAGTCAGCTTTTTCTGAGGCTGTGCTAGAAATGATGGATTAGTTGATCTAGTCTGGGAATAACATGTTCTGATGCCAGATCCCTGTTTGGCCATCCTGTTGCTGTCTGTGTTATGCTTGGCTTTGTATCTGAGGTGCTAAGGAGTTCTACCTAAGGGAATGTCCTGGTTTGAGGTAACTGGAGGTAACAACATCTAGTTTCTCTCCTTTACCAGCTGCAATTTCTTTTGGAAGTCTTTCAGATTAGTTCAGCCATTAGACTCTCTAATTCCTTTAAAAAAAGTTTGGTTTTGCTTTCATATACTGACAACATGCTGGTGCTTGTCACTTGACTTGGCTGCATAGCACTTCCCATGACCCCAGTAAGATATTTTGGAAAGAATATTACAACAAGCATAAATTGACCCTGAAGGAGAGCGTGTTCAGTAAGAGTGTGTTGCAAACACTTACGTCAAAGAAGCTAGAAAGCTGTGCAGGACTATTCTCTCCCTGAAAACCTTGTCATGAGGTAATTTTCTGAGGTGCTGACTGCTGACACAAAAGGACCTTGATGCTGTTTATGCAAGATCTGGTTGGCCTTCCATCTAGTATTTACAGCACCCTCACTGATCTCACGTATCAGTGGAACAGAGGAGGCTTTGCCCCCATCTCTTTGGGAGCGTTGCCTGGTACTGCACAACCTAGGGTCCTGCCACACAGCTGATTTGCCTTGTTCAAAGCTTACTGACAAAGTTGCATGTCCTCAACAAAATGTGTGTCCATCTTGGTCACTGACCAAAGGAAAGAATAATTAATGCAAAGCTATGAGGGAAAGAAAATCCAGAAATAAGTGCATGTTCCTTTTTTGAAGACAAAATCTCTTAGCAGATTTTGTATTCTTTTCTGCCAAAGATTGCAGTACCTGGTTGCTCAAAATGATTGATTCATGTAGGTAAAAATAAGCAGATTGTTTCAGGTATCTAGGAATGAAATGTAGACCAACTTATTTTTCTGATGTTTCTGTAACAAGATGTTTCAGATTGTTCAGGCTGGTCTCCTAAGTAGAATGGGCTACTAGTTACTGTCAGGGTTTCCAGAACACTCACAAAGGCAGAAGACCCTTTGGTGTGAGACATCCCTGCCCAAGCCTTCTTCTGCAAAGGATGATGCCCAGGGGCTTCAGTCACCAGGCTGTTGTGCCATGCTGTCTCCATTACGTCTTGTAGAAATGGTGGGATGGCTTCAAAAGAGAAGCCTGACAGACATATGTAGCATATCCGATGGTTTGGTTATGGGGACCCTCTAATAGAAAGGGTAACGAGGGCAGATAAAAATACATGGTCTGGCTCACTTATGTGGGGTTTGAACTTGGGCTTCCCTTGTACGTGATGGACAACCAGTACTGGGGCTACTCTGCTCTGTGCAATAGGAACCTCTGACTGTCTCTGCTGAAGCTGCTCTACTTCATTTCCAGTAACTCCTAAGGTGAGAGTAAGTGTGCTTACTGCCAGCTGCTTAGTGCAGCCCACGCAGTACCACCTCTCTTCTGCAGCTCTGGGAACAGTCTCAGTTCCCTTGGGAATACAGCCATTTTGTCTGATTCCTTTGGCTTTTGTAGAAAATGCCCCCCATGGGAAATTATTTGTTTTCCACCTAATAAAACATTTCACTTAATCTGAAGCCAAATGTTTTCAATTTGCCAGATATTCCAAAAATATGTCAGTCTCAGGGGGATCTGCAACAACATTTCCTCTTCCCACCCCCCACCCCCCCCAGTTCCGTGACAGAACAAAATGAATTAAGTAGTGCCTCAGCCCACCTCCTCTCATGCCAAAGGCAAGGCAGAGAAGGTACAGTAGTGCTATCTCCCCTTCTGGGCGCAGAGAGCTGTGCAAAACGGGCTGAGGGAAGCACTGTGTCTGGGGGGAGCGATATAGGGGCACCTGCCGACCCCGAGGGCTGGCAAACACACCTGCCTGTTTGCTTCCTGGTGAAAAAGAGTCACCCTGCAAAAGGAGAGGCGAGCGGTTCATGGCTTCAGGGCTGTCCTCAGGCAAAGGGGTGAATTTCGCAATATTGACTGTCCTTCGGGTACCTTCCTCTTTATGCACCAACAGCCGAACCGCTCAGTTCACATGCCCCAGGGCTGCTGAAATGCTGCTCCTTGAGAGTTAATCTGTTTTGCTTGAACAGTGTCGCAGATCGCAGTTCCTGCTGTCATGACAGTGACCTTCCTCCAGGCACCAAAGAAAGTGTCCAAGGAAGGATGTGGTGACACTGTGGCCTCAGTTACTTTCTTCCCCTTGCAGATGCTGCCTCTGGCTCTCACGTCTCCCAGCAACTCAGCCTGCAGGCATGATGCCTATGTGTTATGGGGATACCTTCACCTCCACTTCCAATGTCAAATCTGTGCTTTTACTCATCAGTCTTTTCTCTCCTCATCTGTTTATTCAGCCTGTGGTAATGCTTCAATCTCCTCATGAAGGATAGACGGGGGAAGGAGGAACAAGCTGTCTTCTAGCAATGCAGGAACATAAAGCTTCAGCCGCAATTGCAGTTACCAAGTGCATAAAAGCCGTAATTTCTTTGCCAGTGCACAGTCCCTATCCAGAGACAAAGCCTCTGCAAAGGCCTGCTGGCAACAGCCCCAGCCAGAGACATCTGCGTGGCACATCCCTACAGGGGTGTAGAGCAGAGGGGATGATACATCTCTACTCTGCAATTAAGGCACTCATTTTGTCATTTTTATTCCTTTCTTCTGGAAGCCGGCAAAGCACTCTGCTTCTTCCCATCTCCCACTGCAGTGCTGTACAGTGCTTGGGCGCTCTCTTCCCCCTCTGCCGAGCGGCTGCCACTGAGTCCCCCTATCCCCAGCTGCTCTAGCAGGGCTGGGTGACCTGCCACCCTGCCTGCCTCCCTTCGCGTGAATGACGCACTTCTTGCTTTCCCAGCCGCTGCTGGGAGGCACTGTTCAGCACAGGACCCTGCTGCTGGGAAACCCGTGCGTGCAGCCCTGCTCTGAGGCATAATGCAAAGGCTTAAGTGTGTTTGTTTCCTTCATGGGTTTGGAAGGGCTGCCCAGGCCCTTCTCTATTTTTTTTTTTCCTTGGTATTTTTTTTCTTTCTTTCTTTTTTTTTTTTTTTTTGGATGACTCCTCCCTTTGCATGTCTGTGATTTAAAGTACTCTGCTGCAGGTCCCACACTTTAATCACTTGCCCAGCTCTCCTCTTCCACCTAACGCTGTGCTTCCAGGGCACTCTGATGTGCTAAACTCTGACCAGCTGGACCGAACAGCTCAGTTGTTTGCATACACGTACAGGCTGCTTTTGGGGTGTTACTGATCTGGTGTGATTCAAAGATTTCACAAAGACTGAAATCTGGACAGACCCTGGGAAAAAGTCAGATCTGCTGCACTTCACCATCCCGTTACACTGATGAGCGTTGCAGGTTTTCTCTCCTCCCATCTGAGAGGTGGCGTTGTACATCCTTCATCCTTCCTCCTAGGGCACTCACATGCAGAGATCATCTCCAAGCAGAGCTGTATTTCTCAGCATCCTAAACGCGGAGTCACCAGGCAGAATGAGTCACTAGTGCAATTTTTCAGAGCTTAATCTAAACTTCTAGGGCTTGATTTCATTATTGTTGCTTACATTGAGTGGTTTCTTCCTGCATGCTGAAATCAGCAGGATTACTTGTGTCACTTGGGTGGAAGGTTTTTTAAAAACACGGGTTGTTTTAGGTCAGGATTAAATTAGGGGAGTGAAGTACAGGAAGAAGTGCTAGACAGGTAAACAGAGCTGGTGATGAAAGATGCCTTCACGCAACCTTTCCTCTGTCATGTGTACTTTTATGTTACTTAAGCTCTTGAGCGGTTTAGTAACTTTGGTGAGCTCCAGGCTGGAGGAGAGGGGCTGGCATGGAGTGGGGTGGAGAGATGGGATTCAGTGTGCAACTAAGAAATGCCATGTCACTTGTGGAAACATGCAGTGTTTTTGGAAAGCAGGGAGTTGGATGCAGTGCTGTTCTTTACACTTTCTTTCCCAGTAAGTCCTTGCTCAAGAAAAAGAATAACTTCCCCAGGCCATCAGAGCTGAGTACTCTAGAAAAAACATTTAGGTCTTTGAAATTACCCAAGGACCTGACTCCCTTTCCTCAAATTCCACAAAACAGATCTCTCTCTGCTCTTTCCCAGAATAGCAGATCATTCCTTTTCCCTCCTGTCCCTCCTCCTGCTAAAACAAACCCAGTCCCTCTGCAGGATTTCTTAGCGTCTTGGCCGGTCTAACTTGAAGAATAGTCTTGTACTGAAGCTTTCAGATCTACACTATTACATGATTTTTCTTTAGTCAACATCTTTCTTTTTCTTTCTAGTTAAGTGTTTTTCACAAGCAGAAAAAAAAAGCAGAAGATTTTATATATATATATATATTTGCAGACTTACTAGCATATCTGTTTTGTCTCTCAGCCAAATGGCAGAGGCAGCTTGGTTCTGACAGTCAGTTCAGTCCTCTCTCTCACCTTGGTTTCTCTTCTCTGAATTCCCACTTTGACAATGTCTTACTGGTAACGTGCTACCCGTAACTGAGCAAGAGTATCCCAGAGGACATCACCCACAGATCTGTAGCAGGACTGTCCCTTCTCTCCTTCAGGACATGATGTGTTTTCTCAGATTCTGTCAAAAAAACCGTTTGCAGAATAGCATCCCTTCCCCCACTACCACAGATTTGACTTTTTGAGCTTTAGCTGAGGAAGGCTTTGACCCTTCCAGATCTAGGGCAAGAGACCTCTGGGGACAGCAAATTGGGTCCTGGACCCCCGCTGCACTTGCACCAGAGTACTGGCAAGTCAGGTTGGCTTCTGTGCTCCCCAGTGAGCTCTGTCCTACTTCCTTTATCCCTTTTTTTCTGTTCCTTTTCTCATGGCAAAAGCAGTTCAGCCCCTTTTTCTTGAGTCAGTAACTTTTTTTAAAAATTCAGTTCAATCTTCCCACGCTGCAGAGATTATTTTTTTTTCTGTGCTGGCTGTGATATCACTCTGTATGGAGACCTTTCTTTTCTGTAACCCCTGAAAGTGTGGGTGAAACCTATAACATATAGTCAAATATTTTGAGAAAACATATAACAATAAAAAAACTAACAAATGACTACCAGGGGCTTCAATGTTCTAATTTTCAAAGCAATTAGATGATAGAGTAAGTCAAGAATATGCCTGCCCCGCTTTTTCATTTTCCACTTTCCTTATGCCCTATTTCTGTAGCTTTTAACCCTCGTAATAGCTAATCCTTTGGGAGTAAGGATGAATCCCTTGAAACTAGTCTACTTGGAAGGCCTGGAGTAGCTTTTTTCCTTTGCAAGCACTGGCTTTACCTAACGGCATAACCTATGTGAATATTCTCTCTGGCAAGCTATGTAACCCATAGGACCTCTCAGATTGCTATTTGCAGTAGAAATTGTTGAGTTTAAAGCCTGTGTTTCAGACTGAATGAATCCTGGTTGTTTAGCTGAGGCACATGGGTGATGAATAAGAATTGCCCTTGTACATCGTCCCAGCTACTTACAAGCACGGATTGGTATTTTGTGCGAGGCAGTAGCAACACATAGGTGAAATCCAGAGTGGAGGAGAAGGGAAGGAGAACAGAAGTTGAACAGAGGGCAGACAGGGTCATGAAGAACAGAATAGAAAAGGGAAAACTTTTCCCGCCCGCTTTAGTACGAAGAGAATGAGTGATGATGAGGGGGGGGAACACAGCCATCTGAGCGCCTCTTCCCAGGTCTACGGATGGTGCCGGGGGCTTTGGCAGGTCCCCTGGGGACAGCAGTTGTCACTGCTTCCTCTTTGGCTCTCTGTAGGCTCACAGCTGGAAAAGTCTCATGGATCTACTCAGGCTCCATCTGCTCTCTGTTTATACTGTGATATGCTCCGCAGGGCCGTACATGCAATGCACCCATCGGAACGCAGAGTCTCTGCAGAGCAAACGTCTCTTGTGACGCGGTGTGCTGCGCTACGCAGGACGGGCATAAAGCTGCTGCCTCCCGCCAGAACCTGCGCTGGCCCATGTCTCCCCTGAAACCTCAAAAAAAGCTTGGGTCAGGGGTTTGTTGTTGCCATAGGTTTGAAAAATACTTGTTCTTCTCAGTCTCTGGTGTCTTTGGGGATCTGACACAGAGCTGGGAAACTGTACATGGTGCACCACCTTCTACAACACTTCCCAGGCTATAGAGAGCTGAAAGTCTTAGAGGAAAGGTTGCCCTCCCAGAGCAAGTGCCCCAGCCCAGGCAGGTCCCAGAGATGGGGCTGAGCTTAACAAGTTCAAACCCTCATCCAGTGCTTCGTTTGGCTTCATTATCGCTCTGACGCAGTTGTGTCTGGAAGAAGCCTTTGGGCAGGTCCTCCTTGTTTATTCTTAGCGAGATACAAGACTTTCAGGTGCCTGTGTGAACTGTGACCTGAAATTCCAGGTCAGAGCCTGCCTTGCAACTCAGCCCACCCATGGAAATGGGAGAGAAATTCCAAACACCGCTGGCTGCCTGGGTATTTACTGAGTTCTCCCACACAAAGTCCTCTGAGAAAAAGCCCAGCTCCGGATCTCTTCGCTCTGCACATTTTTTCCTCTCAAAACAGCCAGACTTGATCAAAGCATAACCCAGTTTGACAAAGCATTTGTGAACTTGAGCAGACCTGGCCTTCGCTGCAGTCTGTAATGAAACCCCAAACCCGCAGCGCCTCGCCTGGTTCCAGGCTGGGTTTCGCTCAGCTGCTGGGTTCAAAGCAGCCCAAGCCAGTTGGGTTTAATTGCTACGGATGCCGTACTCTGTGCAGTGGGATGCAAAGTGGAAAACTGGCTTTCCCCCCACCACCACCCCGTACTCTCAACAGACAAACATGAGAGGGATCCAGTGTCTCCAATGGGCAGAGGGTTTGGATGGGAGTTGCAGGGAATTTGCAGGGGGAATTCTGGCGGAGCTGGGTTTGCACAGGGGCCAAGCGCATTCCTGGTGCAATGCTGTTGACGTCAGTGCCCCATGCCTTGTTCAGCATCGGATCCTCAGTTGTATTTTCTCTGGAGCTCAAACAGCCTGGCATCTGGTTTGTGCTTTTGTTACTGCAGCTGTTTGCTGGTCTGGCTGCTTCAATAATTCCCCCGGTCCCTGGAAAACCCACCCGTGAGCCCGTCTCTAGAGCTCTGTGATTGCTCTGTTAAACACATGCTTCCCAGATTGGCTCCCTCTCCCCAGACTAATTCATCTGACTAATTATCCCCTTCGTTGGTGCTAGTTTGTCGTGAATGCAGAAATTTGGTCATTGAAATTTGTTCTATTCTTGAAAATTCCAAAGTCGTTGAATAACGATGAATAGAAAAAGCCTTTTGTTAATTCAAATTCAGCAGTGAATAGTGGCAGCGCCTCTGATGGACCTGGCATGTGAGGCTGTCTCTCCCAAAAACGTGAGGCTGCAGCAGCTAAAATTCGGCTGCTTCAGGGAAGTTGGGTGTGAGGCTGCCCCGTTGTCCAGCAGGTACCGCTCACAGGCGCTTTCCTAAGCAAAATACTGGTGAATTCTTGGGAGATTTTCCAGTGGGAAAGCTGAAGGAAAACCACTGGGACTTAGAAAGGAAAAAGATGATTTCCCTTAGTGGAAGTGGTTTAGAAAACGAAATGTCTACCAACACTTTCTCAGTGCAGAGGCAGTCTGGCAGGACTCAAGCCACACTGGCTTAGACCAATAAAATGCTATTAAAATGGACACTGGGTAGCACCATGTTAATAACCATGTTTAACTGTGGAGAATGCTTCTGCTGTTTGCATAAATCTCTGATGGGTTTTTTGCAGTCCCACAAGCACTTTGTCTCAAGCAAGTTCTCCAGAAAGGGGCCGTGTCTTTTAAATTCCTGTGGAGCCATCTGTGCAACTGTGCTCTTGCACATCGTAACTCAAAATACTTTAATACTTTGCTTCAGCTCTATCTGTTTCACTAGTGAGTGGCAAGCGCGGGGCCGGGGGGGGACGACAGTGGGACAGTTTTACACTTGGAGCTTCTTTAACTGGGTGCCCTCTGGGTCTTACATTTTAAAGTGAGGTCCTTAGGTAGGCCTAAATGATCTCTTCCACAGACAGGCTTCCACTGTGTCTGCCTTCTCACATCCCCTCTCACCTGCTTTCTTTCTCTTCTAAAAGAATAATTTCTTCATATCCCTCTCTATGTTTTTATATGGATAATTTTCCAATCTTCCTAGAGCCTCCTTCAGCATTTTCTATTTTATTTTGGCTCTTTCTTGTGAAAAACAAAACTGAACACAGTTATTTCAGAGGACGGACTACTACCATTCCTATAATTCCATTATATTTTCAGTATCATCTTTGTGGTCGTTTCAGCATGCCTTAATATTGATTCGTTTTGACCACTGCTGAAACTTGAGCAATATTTTTACTGAATCATTTGCAAGTGGTTTAATTTTGTTTTTAAAACACCAGTAAAGGCAATTTTCCTTGTCTCCCATTACCCAGTTCTCTCCGCAAGATAGGACCTTCTGAGACTCTTACAGTTGCCTTTTCTTGTGTCAGAGGTAAATGATGCGAACTCTAGTTCAGATTCTTCTATTCTGAAAATGACTGCTTATGCCAGATTTCCACCTGCCGCATTTTTGCTGAAATGGGTATTTTGGATTTATCTGGATGAGCATTCCTTTCCCGATATCACCTAATTATGGGGAAACTGAAAAAAATTATCAGCACGTACTTACGCATCTCTGAGAGCGACTCATAGGCATTCCTGCTTTCTAGAAGAAACATGGCTACAGTGATGTTTTGGTTTCATGGAAAGTAAGTTAAAGCTGTAATTCCCTGAAAGAACATTACACATTGACTCAAAGTCCATGAAGACATTGTTATCTTAGGACACCTCAGGAATGAAAGCAGATCCTTTTGCTTCTGTCATCTCCTTGACTCTTTCTTGATGCCATAGCGATCAAGTTCTCACCTGGTGCTGTTTAGTGGCAGATCTTAGTCATGTTCTTAGAGGGCAGTTCTGTTCCAGAAACCACCACCACAGCTGCTGTCTGACCACATCAGAAAGAAAAGTGAAGTTTGAAAGAAACATGGAGTTAATTGCCTTCTGTTCTGTAGATGAAAAGTTGCATCCTTTTCTGCTTACTTTAAATGTGCTGGTTTAAAAGAGGTCCTTTTATTATTAAAGTAAATCTATTAGCTCTGGGGCTTCTCTTGATAGGTCTCTGTTAGGTTATTGTGTGAGATGCAAAGTGACTTTTGCTGAAAATATTTGCTGTGGTTAACTGTAGAGAGGACCTGTGAATCCAGAATCAGCCAATGGTGGGAAAAAAAGACCAGTGAGATATGGTCATGCAGAAATTAAAAGAATTCATGTGAATGGAAGATTTCCCATAAAAGGCTGCACGCTGTTACCTGCTCATTCCCATTTGTCTCCCTGGCAGGTTTGAGATTGTGCTGGAATGTACGGCTTTTTCACATTCTTTTCTGCATATTGTTTTCTCTTCTTCCTCCGACCCTTTCCCCCCATCTCCAATATTTGTGTTTGAGTGAAAACTGGACACAGCGGGAGGGAGATTTGGATTCCCCCCTCCTCTTTCCCTCTGATCTCTCATCTCTTATTTATATCTGTAAATGTTTTGTTTTATTTGATGTGCATTTGCCAGAGAAATGCTGGGCCCAGCTCCAGGCAGTCTCATTTCCCCCTTCCATCTTGAGACATTCCAGACCTGAACAGCATAAGCTTGCACAGCTAAATATTTAGGAGAAAGCAATGAAGTTGTGTCACCAAAAAGCTCTGAATATCCCTCCAAATAAAATGAGATTGTTTAGTATGTGCAGAAAAAGATGTATCATGCCTTTCCTACGAAATGTCTTGGAGCAGACTGGGAAAGGCCTATACTTAAATTATCAACCGCTGTGATCAACATAGCCTCTCACTTGAGTCTCGTATCAGAGGTAAGGTACCACCACGCTCAACTCACTTCAAACCCCGGACCACTGAAAGATCACAGTGTGGTGGTGACTTCTCAATCCAGTAGCATCCCAGACCCCTCCTAGCACAGATCAACTTCTTTCACTGAAGATCAGAGCCTTTGTGTTTCTTCATCTCGTTCCTCTTTTAACCTTTCAGTGCTTTCTACAAACATGGAGAGAAATAATGGGAAAGCGCGCTTTGCTTGGAGCACAGGCACTGTACTGTGCATCTTTGTTGAGAAAAACGTCACCTACTGCTATGAGTTCTGAATCTGGCACCAGTAACTTTGCCTGCAAAGGTTTCAGAGATTTCTAAACCTCCCTTAGAAGTTGATGCAGAAGTTTGCCAGAGGTTACCACAACACATAGGAGGGACGACCTTCAGCAGAGGAGTAAAGCAGACGGCTAGGAGCGTCTGCCTTACTTATGCTGTTGCAGGCAATTTTGACAGAGCCTGTGAACCAAAGCACAAATTCTGAAAAAAGTACCAGAGTTTTAGGGTAGCTTCTGGACATTAGCACTTGTGTGAATCAAGCTCCAAGCCTTCAGATTGGGCATGTCCACGAAAGCAGCTTGTTCTTCTCTGTTGCCACATGCCCTGGAAGTGATGGCAGTAACAGAAATTGAGAGCAAATGGGATTCTGGAGAAAGTGGTCCAGTTTATCGTCAGTGATGCTGGAGTAGCTCCATGTGGAAGATCCTTCATGTCTAGACGAGCGAGACAAGACAAAGACCAGCTGCCTGTATGTGCCTGCCCTGCATGGTAGTGGCTAGAGCATGCTGCATCTCCCAGTTGCCTCCTGCCCATCGTAAAGGTTTTTAACACTTTTCTAATCAAATAAGGACAACACTGTATTTAATCAGTTGCCTGTCAGCTGGCGCAAGGCCTTGAAGTGGTTTGGAGAGGGAGGACAAACACTGCACACCTGCTTCCAGCCTCTGCCCAAGACACGCTCAGCAACATCAAATGCTCCCCTTCTGTTTGTTTCTGGGTTACAAGCGAGTATTAAAGCAGGGTTACTAGTTACACAGACGTACAATATATATCTTTGCATCAGCCTAGGCCCAACATTTTACTCATTAGCTCATCAGTCTTATGGGAAACATCTGAAGCCTGGTCATACGTGAATAAATATTCCCAGTGGATGAGAGGAAGGAAAAGGGAGACAGGGAGAGCTAAGCCAACAGCTTGGCTGACTGCAAATGGGAGAGAAAGTGAACTGGCTCTACATTGCCAAAGTCTGGATTTTTCTATGAACCTTGTGGTTGGTTTTGCTTTTCTTAATGCCCCAACTCCATGGAAATCAGTGTGTGTTTATTCATATTTAAATAATGCATTCCTAGCTCTTGTGTTTCTAGCATGAAGCTAGAAGTGGAGTAAGTCTAAACTCAACTAACATCCTGAAAAACCACCAAGTTTATTATTATTTCTCAAAAATGAGAGCTTTAAGGCAAGTCTTCTGGAAAAGGAGAAGTCAGGATGACCGTTTTTCAATGTTTGCTAACTTAATATATTGATAATAAAATCTTTGGTGGAAAACAGATGCTGGTTTTCACTTCTGGTTTTATTAATTGGAATTGGGGATACAGAGACCTCAGGGAATTACGTATTTTTTGTGTATTAATATACACGTTTTTCTTTTAATGGAACAGCTGAGGGAGAAAAATCTATGAAAACTGTAAACAAAATTTCTTTTCTTTCTCACTTCTTGCAATTTGTTCTGTAAATAACTACAGCAGGTTTTGGACCAGAGGCCAGACCTTGACTACTTAATCAGTGGATCACCTGTGCTTTTTCCCCAGCATCACTTGGGAGCATCTGGCGTGTTCTCCACGTGGGACGGGCACGTGGCTTGTACCTGGGTTTGGAAGGGAGACAGCAATGATCTCTCACTCTTCCTGCCGTCGTCTGGAGCACAAAGAGAGTGAGACAACACGGCTAAGAGGCGACTCCTGCTTTGGTGCAGGAGGTCTTCCACACCAGTGCCTTCTGCTCCTGGAGACATGTAAGTGATAGATGACGCTGCCTCCTGGGTACCGAGGAACCACTGCCATTTAGCAAAGCCCCTGCCTCAAAGGTGTTGGCAATAAAGGTGAGATTTGGAGTGGTTTAAAACTAGCTACTACTATTAAAGCAGATTAATATTAGCTTAAACAAACTCTGGTGCTTTCTGAAAGAGGTATCCTTCTGTCTGCAGACAAAGAGGTTTGAAGTATGCTAACAAGGAGAGCTGTTCTGGAAATCTGTGCTGTCTCTCTGAACTATAGTCTGATTTCTCTTTTTGCATATTCAAACTTAGTACATTTTAAGGAGTTTTGTGGAGGTAGAGTGAATGAAATCCCATCCATCAGACTGAAGCACCCTGGGCACAGGCTGAGCACATTTCCGTGTATGCTGCCTCGGCTTGCCAAAATATTTCTTGCTTCCAATTGGAAAGAGGCAGGGTTCCTTGTGGGACAAACAGCCTGCTTCAGTCACGACCTCTGGGCCAGCAAAAGACTTAATGGTTTTTCTGTGAGGTATTCATCATTTATAAATAACTGGCTTGAAACATAACTAATTTCCTTCATAAATTACCGTAATTTCGGTCACTTCTGAACCAAAGCAGTTTCAGTCAAACTGAAAAAAGGGAAAGCAGAGAGAAGAAAGATGGTGATAATGCACACATTTCAAGGGGAAGGTTTATGTCTGTCTTCCTTGATAACTACCCGATTCAGTTGCAATGGATTCAAAACTGCAGAGGAGAAGGGCTGAAGGGACGTGAACTAAATCTGGCCAGTAAGATAACTTTTTAAGGATATATTCAAATTTGGGTTCAATTAAAGCAAAATCTCTTAAGGGGTGGGGAAGATACTCCTGGAGCGTACAGTCAGATGATAACAGGACAGACTGAAAGGCTGACAAATTGGGAATGTGATGTGAAGGCTCTTGTTCGTAAATCTTTGATAGTACTGCAGGTGGGATCATGTTTCCTCTCTCCCATCTGTCCTTGATTTACAAAGGATGGAGGCTGCTACTACAGTCTTGGTTATAGACACCTGACTCAAGTTCAAGCCAAGCAGCTCACATCTTTAGTCCTGGTGATGTCCATTGCCTTTCCTGTGTCAGCTATTGTGGTGATGGTCCTGGAGACGTTCCAGTAGTCTGGACAGGAGGTTTGGGTGGAACTGGCCTCTGCTCAGTTTCTGCTGCACAATCCCATGGCACAAAAACAGTTCCCTTTCTGAAGTCTTGCCGGATGCATTGTAGACTTAAATAGAGACCCAAAAAATTTCTTTCATCTCTTGCAGTCACCCACCAGTTTCAAGCTGTGTGACCATGGCAGGGCGGCATGGGCAAAGTTCCCTTTGTCAACTGAGGATGACATGCCCCTTCTGGCTGTATCTGGGGCATGAGTACCCTGACTCAGTTCACTGGCACTACACTTAACTACTATTTTTAAAAATTACTTACAAAACCAGAGCAGATTCTTTTGCTCCCACCATGTATCGTATTTGGAAAATGACGTCAACGTGTCAGCAGCAGAGACTGGCTTTCAGCAGGCTGGAGAGACCTTGCGAAGGGCGCTGGGCCTCAATTTGCCACAGATTTATTAGCTTTGGAAAGAAGGGTCTCGAGCATCCCCTCAGGCTCTGGAATGGGAATTTGCAGTCTTGGGTTAGGAGGTGATCTCTGCAGAAACCCTCTAGTCTTTGCAAATCTGAAGTTAGGGGTTGGAAAACATAGTTAGCACTGGCATTCTTCAAGGCACTGACATCTGATTGTTACTGACATCTGGACCAGTGAGTAGCTGAACAGCCTGTTACTTGAAGGTCTAGAATTATTTTCTCAAATGCTTTTAGAACCTTTTGTGAAGTTCTCTGGAATGAATCACTGTTAAACAACAGCTCAGTAAACATCATACAGTTAAAATGACTGAACACAGTACAGTTTGAATTGTGATTGAGTTCTCAAAGAAAAGGTTTGCCAAAACCTGCAAAACAAACTCTGTTCTTTTCCTTAATGCAATAAAACCCCTGTCAGCCTCCGAGGAATCAGATTTTCAGAAATTTCTAGCAATAGCTGTGATTGCTGAATGTTCTCTTCCACCCCAGAAGGCTCACGCCAGGTGATTGATAACCAGCGCAACATGCTGCTCTTTAAATACTGCAAGGAAGGCACGTGACCCTAGCCAAGGGCACAAGGACACGGCCCCTGATTGGGAAAAGCTTGCAAGGGGGGGTGTGATTCTCACACATGCTTTTCTGGGAGCTCCTTGATGCAATCTCAGTCTAATGAACACACCTGACAAAGTAAACAAACATGAAAAAGAGCAATTCCTCAGCCTTTTTGCCAGAGTTATAACCGCAGCTGTGCCCTAGGATCCTAAGGCAAATTCTGACTGACTGCCCACCAGCCCATTTCTGTTTCTGCCAGCAAACTTCACAGGTAAGAGCAAAATATTAGTATCTGACTCCAACTGTGTTTTGCCTCAGCTGTAAGGTATGGGGAAATATTTTTATTTGCTTTAGGTGATGGGTATTGCTCATTTGTGGAGTACCCTTGTTCTGGATAAATGATGCTGCTGTAGCTGGGGCACTGAACTCGGGTGAGACAGCCAGCATCTCTTGTTGGCACTTCTCTGCACAGGTCCTTTTTGATCTGGGACAAGTCACTGAATTGCTCTGTGCCTTTCTTTCTTTGGTGTAAAGTGGGAGCAAGCTGTGTGACTACATTGTGAGGTTACAGTCATAAACACACGTGAGGCATTTGCCTAGTATAGAAGAGAAAAGACGACTGGAATGGCCAAGAGCTATACCTTTAAGAGTCATGTTTTCCCATTTCCAACTTTTTTTTGGAACTGGACCAGCGCAGTGGGATGACTGTTAGTCAACTCACCCTTACTGGGCTGATAGGGCAGATTATGCTGGGTATTGTGATGGAGGAGCTGTCTGTTGGACCAAACCAGCTCAGGACCAGCAGATCTGATTAGCTTTGTGGCAACCTTCTGGACAGGTCTGCAGCACTGCGATGCACTGTAATGCAGAGAGTGAGAAGAAACAGTGGGGTTTGGCAGAGATAATGAGGTCAGACCTCCTGTTGCATGGATGTGGTTGTTCAGCTTTGAGGACTGGGTTGGGTCAGGACCAATTTTGGAGGGAACGGACCTCTGACAGCTTGGATCTGGCTTTGTGTAGCACTGCTCAGCTTCCCGCATGCAGTGCAGTCCCAGGACTGCTTAGATACATGCATTCAAGTTCACTTGATGAAGCCCGGGGTTGAGGGAACTGGCTGAGACAGCTGCAGAAGTGTTAGGAATTATTTCTGAGGTATCATGGGAAATGGATGAGATCCCCAAGTGTAGGGAAAGGATGCACGTAATGATGGTCTCTGAAGACAGGAGAGGGAGAAAGATGTGAAAAGAACTGGATAGTAGTCACCCCAGTTCCAATTCCTGGAAAAAGGGGAACAAATGAGCCGTGCGTAAGCATCTAGAAGATAACAAGGTGATAAGTCGCAGGCATGCAAGCCTGTCAGGAAGAAGTCCAATAAGAGCAGTCTGCCCTCTTTTTTTCTGACAGAGTAACCAACCAGGGAAGAAAAAGGAGATGTCCTATATTCCGAGTTGGGTAAGGTTTTCCATGCTCCTTCACGTGATACTCATAAGCCAGATACAGACATAAGCCCTGGGTGAAACTCATGGAATATGGGTGCACAGCCCCATGGAAAACCCTATTCACTGAACAGCCCTGGCTGCTTTGCATCAAATGGGAAGGGAGAAATGAGGGGACTGCAGGGACTCTCCCTGGTCAGTCAGTCTTGTCATAAAAGGCTTTGTAAGTGCAATAGAGATAATGCTCATCAACTGTGATGGCAGTGTCACGTCGGGAGGCACGCAAGGACACAGAAGAACAGGGTCAGAATTCAAAGGGGTCTTCAGGTCCTGGAGGACCAAATGTAAAAATGTTTGATAGGGACAGGCATAAAATAGGAGTGATTAAGCCACTGAACAAATACAAATGGCTTGCATCGCAGCAGGTAGGGAAGGTTTTAGTGGTTATAACTGATCACAAAATGAATGTGTTTCAAACACCTTGCTACTACTCTTGGTTAAGAGACTAATACTCTCCTAGGACAAACAGACACAAGTATAGTCTCTTCTCTCTGCTTAGCGCTGGCGGGGGGGGGGGGAGTTAGCTGGAGTGTTATGCCTTAATAGTGGGTGCCAGACTTCCAAAAAGCTGTAGATCAGTTTGAGTTGACAGCAGAAAACCAAAAATAATTACAAGTCTAGCGAAGATATTCTCTGCGTTTTTTGAGTTTGTTGAGAAGAGAAGGCTGTATGCTAACACCTCAGCTGGCTGCAAAAGAAAGAGGACTAACAGTTTTCTGTGTGAGCAGCAGATAGGACAAGAAATCTCCCTTAAACTTATATTGTAGCAGGGGAGATATGGGTTAGACATTGGGAAACCCTTCTCCAGACAAATGCAGTGAAGGACTGAATAGGTTGCTTAGGGAGGCTGGGAGTCTTTTATGGGAGATTTCAAAAACTTTGCATCTTCCCGGAGTTATGTCACGGTAGTGCTGCCACAAGTAGAGACAGAAATAACAGAAGAGAACAACACAGAATGTGTATAGCATAGTTGCGAAAACCAGACCAACCTTTGGGCAAATAAGTTTCTCTTCCAGTCTCAAGCGATTGGTAACCTTGCTGTGGAATGGACCGGTGTCCCTGCCAGTCCGTGCCAGACAAGCAGCAGAGGCAGGAGAAATCACCCAATAAAAAAAGAGATGCTTGGCAGTCCTTTTAGAAACAAAGGTAGCAGAAGCACCTACACGCTTTTATTGACTGTTTCTGCCTTATTTTATTTTCCAAATACTAATGACAGGTTGTGCAATTGTCAGGACATGAGGATCCTCTCCCAGGCTTCAATTTAAGTGTCTGGGGGCCACTGGCTTTAAAGGGATTTCAGGTTCTGGGTCCATGTGGGAAACTGGAAGGATTTCAAGTCTTGGGAGAACTGACTTCCATCTTGACCACTTCCATGTTTCTTTCCCTGACCCATTTATTTTCATCTATACGATATTCTGAAGGGAAAATAGACTCTTAGCAGCACTGACAAATATCCACCCCAAGGTATTAGATCCTTGTGCTATTCTAACTCCTGGTTATATCCCCTTTCCAGGCAGCAATCAATCCAACATGGTTGTTTGAATTTAAGCATTAGCATACAATTTCTGCTGGCCTTGCTTAAAAATTTATTTTGGGCAGCTCAAAAACGTCCCTGTCATTCACTCCATTGCGCAGCCAGACAGTGATGATTTCCCCAGCCTGTTCTCAGGAAGTTTGCATTAAAATACTATTTAAAAATTGGAATTTCTTTTCTGGGCCATGTCAAGTTCAGATAAACATAGCTTATCTGGATGAGGCACCAAAGTGTTGTACAGCCCTGGCAGCTGGCGTTACGCAGTTCAGCAGGACCAATGTCATCCCACAGAGTCTCAGACTGTTTCCTGAGCATGCTGGTAGTTACACAAGGACAATCAATGTTCCTGGGAACAATTACTGACTTTTTAAGGGCAATGTCACTGAAACTCTTGCACAAGATGGGGAGAATGAGGGAAGGAGAGCAGAACAGTCTCCAGCTCTCATGAACTGACTGGCAAAGGAAAGCTCAAAAAAAAAAAAAAAAAAAAAAAAAGACTATTTATTAGCAGTTACTAAGAAAGGATAGATAGCACTGACCTGACAGCGCGTGAGGAGAATGTTCCCTTTTGAGGATTACACTTGGTTCAGGTAAGCAGAAGCTGAGCGCAGCTGAGCAGGATGGGTACACTGATGCCTTTGTAGCTCTCTGTTCAAGGCAAGCAGTGATATGAGTTTTGTGGCCTCAGACACAAGGCTTACCAGTAAATGTTAGCCTCGTTTGTTATTCTCAGGCCTGGCGGAGCAGAAAAGAAGGTCAGGATGAGGACGATGATCTGCTGTCAGTGCAGCGAGGCTGGAGCAGAATAGCTGCAGGGCTGCGGCACCTTAGGATTGAGTTGCACTGGCAGAGCCCGGTGAAAACCAAGGACACCCACAGCAGTGGGTGCTGCAGGCCAGCGTTACAGCTCTGTAGGAAGGTCTTCTTTACATGCATGGTTTCCCACTCTATATGCATATACATGCATACAAATATGCATATCCCACTGTATATGTATATGCAAAAAAAATACACTGGTCTTCCCCCCAGTTAGAAAAGACCCAGTGTGAATGAACAGGTCTTGCTGGGGGCACGTTAAAAGTATCCTGCTTGGCTTTTAGTCATGCTACAGTAAACAAGATCCCAATTTCACCTCATGTAGTTATTTCAGGCAGAAGTGGTGTAAACTCCTTACTATTATAAACAAAAATGCAGAAGAATTCTCATCCATGATTTTATCTAGAAATTTAATCCTGACTGTTTTATGTATCAGACCAAACATGGAGGTCTCTGTGTCTATCCTTAGGATCAGATAAGGGCCAGTTAGCGTGCTCTTTTCCTTGCCTTTGGCTTTTCTCTTTCAAGGCAATGGTGACAGATCCTGTATACGCCTTACTCAAAACTAGAAGGACAAAAAAACTTATGGTAACTGAAGGGCACAGTCCAGCCAGCCATGGAGGGGGAAATGGGTTGATACTTGTTTTGTTGTGTCATTACTTGGGGAATTTTATCTCTTGTATTTACCTCAGGGATGCAATTTTGGTGTTAGCAATTTTGGTGTTATTGTGTCCTGATTTTGTAGAGCAATACAGCAACACATATATCCCTGCAGGTTGTTGCTGTGTTTCCGAGCATATTAGCTACTCTTTTAATATCCCTTTCAGGATTAAGGATAATAATGTCAAAATGCATAAGTTTCTGTGATAAAGATAGTAACCTTATCTTATCAGGCTGAGATTTTTGTGATCTGCAGATGCGAGTTTGGAGGGCTGAGGGGTTCTTGGCTCGGTGTCTGTGGCTTCTGAAATGACCCATGTTGTTTTCTGGCAGCACAGAGGGAGAAAACATTTGCATGTCTCCTTGCAAAGAACTCACAATACAGACCAGAGCCAGCCCAAGAAGCAGCAATGGCCAAAAAAGAAAGAAACCAGACAAATAAAAATGCACGACTGGCTAATATAAACAGCATGTCAAGAGGGAAGCAACTTTGAGCGCTCGTTTTCCAGCTAAAGCTTGTACCTCTTCTTTTCCTGTACTCTCAACGCGTTTTTTCCCTGCAGTCCTCTTCCAGTATCAGTGACCATGAAGAAGCTGCAAACAGAGGTCACTTCGTCAGCTGCCACACCGTGTGTCCTTCGTGGTGAAGCCTCCCAGGGCTCCTTTCTCTTGGGCAATGCAAAATCTCTGTGTTTAGAAAGGGAAAATTTCAACCAGCCCTGCGAGGAAATTAAACGTACGTTTGAATCTGCAAGTGAGGAGTGCCTTTGCTTGCCTTGGCCACGAGGTGCCTGGCAAGCCTCAGCGGAGGTGAGGCACAGGATGTGAAGCACTGCAAGAGCTTTCTCTACATATAGTATGACAAGTACCAGTGTCATACGGAAAGCTAAGCTTATTTGCCCTGATAGATACATTGGGTTTGATTTCTTGCCCAGGACATCAGCCACCGTTACTTCACCCTGAAGAAGAAAATACAGACCCTGTCACTCCCTATTTAACTGTGGTGTGCTCACCAGTTTAGCAGAATTGCAATCTGCTCCTGCCCTGAAATTTGTCACCATTTCATCTGTAGCATAGACACCTACTCAGTCACAACTTACACAAATTGTATAATGGCAGCTGAATCTACAGGAGTTTAGGTATCTTTGAAGAGGAGAATTGGTCTCTCTTCATTTTAGCCCTGTCCAGGCTAGAAATCGCAGAAGTAGGCTTGGTCGCAGGAACCTGGATCCACTTCCTTTCTTGCATCCTGCTAACATATGAATTTAGGCACTCAGACTCGCTTTATCTCTGTTTGTTATTAGTCACAAGGGTTAGCCAGTACTTAAAACACCCCCAACCCAATCACCGCTTCCTGCTCCAGGGAATACCGTTAACTAGTTGCATGGGATGAGTAAGCAGGCCTGGCTCTTATCAAAGTAATCTGCACTGAAAGTAAGAAAAACACAGTTTCCCGGTTGTTTGTGTGGCTGTTAGACAGACTGTGAGGGTGGAAAACACCCACCGCTTGCACTAATTTCCTCTGCCTGCAATGGGAGAGGTCCTGTGGGTCTGCCCAGAGTTTCATAGAAAATGCAATGTGCTGTTTAATCAGTTACAAAATTAACACTTGGGGGAAAAAAAGTAAAAATAAATCAGTCCCAGAAAATCTAGGTGCTTAATAACCAAACTCTTCTTTTCTTCTGCAGTTTTCCTTATCCAGCTCCGCTTTACAAAAGGTTTTTGAAGACTGTCCTACTGCCCTCTGTGGGCTTTACTGTAAAGTACCTTAAATAACCCTTTGGGCATGTGTGGGGAACATGAGTCCCTCAGAAACTTTTGCTTCTCTTCTCTCATGTCCATGTGCTGAAGCTGCTTATTAAAATGATGTCTTAATTTAACACGACTGACTGTACCTCTGCTGTCAGTGCAATAAAGACGACTAAGAGAAGGCATCTGTAATGGTTGTTGGGGCTTGCTTGCTTTCTCTGAAAGCCAGTGAGAGATAAACTCATCTCCAAGGAAACAGACTGTCCTGGTTGGAGATGGAAGAACTAGTAATGAGTTAGAAAGGAAGATCTTTGTGCATATGAGATCCTGCCTTAGTTTTAGTTTAGATTATCTATTTCAGCCATCATTTTGTGGTTTTCAGGGGTTGGCCTGAGGGTTTTTGCAGGAGGATTGAGTGGATAATCGATGCTACTAATAAGATTTATACATCAAAAACTCTTTGTGAAGCAGAAAGGGTGTTTTGCAGCGCTTCTCTACAATGGTCAGTTTTCCAAGAACATAAAAATACATGCTGCTTGATGGCTTCAGCTGCTCAGTGCCCCTTGGCAATCTGGGGAATAAGATGCAGAACAGACAGTGCCCTGAAGTGGGTCTTCCCCACCTTCTCTGGCCAGGGTGTCAGCTCAGACACAGAGAAACTAACAGAATTAAGAGCGTTTCAATTTGTTGCCGTTTGTCCAATAACATGGCAAATCTTGTATTTATTTATACTACCTACCAAACCAGGGAGATAGAAGAATGTTTTTGTCTCAACGGTCTATTTGGACTTCAATTTCTAAACTGCAATCTAAACTGTGAATTATTGTGAATGGATTTTTAGCAGTGTCATCTCTTAGGAACTAAGACCCGAGTCTGTTCAACTCCTCTGACTCCAAGTCAGTACAGAAACAGATGGTTGTGGTTGTGGTTTCGGTCACGGTGCTGCTGGGTTTCAAGAAAAGCGCTGCTGGCAGCCACCACATGTGCCAGGGAAGTAGCCTTCCTCTGCTCTACAGCATCGTAAGAGTCAAACCAGCATCCTTTTCCATGTCAGAGGCTGTTGAAAACAGTTGTATTTTACTCAACTACAGCAGAAGCTTCCTTTTATAGCGAACTGTGGAGAGCCATGTACTGAACTTCTGGCAAACAGGTCTGCCGGGCAACTAACCCTCTGGTTAAATATCTCCCTGATGCATTCCCGGCCTGCCAAAGTGCTCCTTCCCACCCGTGGCTTTCCAGGAAAACCCCAGATTGCAGACCCTGGAGGAAGGTAACTGGGGCTGGAGCACCCTCTGCAGGGACCTTGTCCCCATCGCCGCGCCGGCCGCCCAGCTGCCTGCCTGGGGAAGGGGTCCCCAGAAACACCCCGGTCCCACCTCGCCTCCTCCCACAGAGCAGAGACGGGGCTGAGCCAAAAGCCTGGAGAGGTTTGGGTTGTTTTCCTTGGCCAAGCTTCAGCCCCAGGTATGTCACCAGTGGGAACTGCTAAACGCCCTCTCCGCCGGGAGGGGACGCGAGTGACTGTCTTTGGGAGAGGGCAGGACTCTGGAGATGCTAACCCAAACTGCTGCTCGTTATTAGCCATCCTCTCTGCCGCAAGAAGGCTTCTCTAATTTTAAATAGTTACAACAGAAGAATTTATTGTTCCCAGCTGACATCTCACTGAGTTGCAAGGCCTCCAGTTCCTTCTGTGAAAGTTTTCCCTCCCAAACCCACCGTGGTGGTTGTCGTGTTTCCCAGCTGATGGACTAATATTCAGTGGGCCCCTTCCGCTCTGCTCGCAAATGGGCTGTAAATAAACAGAAATTTCGGCTTCCAGGGCTTTCATTTCAGTGCTGTATGTGACCGTGCCAGACTCCAAATTTAATGAAAATTTATTTTGAATATCATTGCTTACGGGGACTGGCAGGAGAGCACAGTCCCCTGCTCTGATGCCCTGCAAGGTGGAGGGTAAACACCACTGTCTAAGATTTGGCTGATCATAGACTAGTTGCATCAATGACTTGGGGACCTATAATAAACTAAACTTAACAAAATAGTGAAGCTTTACACCGTTTTTAAAGGGGGCATTTTCAGGATCACATGTCAGGGCTTGTTAGAAAAGGAGTTGTGGTACGCAGTTTGTTCAGGGAAGGAATGCCCTGTGACTGCGGCACCCGACTGTCATCTGCTGAGAGGAAATGAAATTCTCTGAGAATAAGGAAGTTACTCTATGACAGCGATCAGTTTGCATTCCTGAGCTTGCTGCGTGAAAAGTAGAGAGGGATTTTTGTCAAACAAGCGTTAAAAGAATTAACCTCTCTTAGATACATAAAATGAGGTGGCACCTACACTTCTGTCACTAAAACAGGTGTACAAACCAGTTCAGAAAATAGTCTGTCTTTTTGGTTTTGTAGTTCTCAGTGGCTTGCACTGGGCATGTTTCATCACCATCGCTTCTTGCACTTTGGGAACGCAGCCCCTGTTAGTCCTCTTTTGAATCTGAATCGGAAACACAGCTCAAAGAACTGGCAGCTCAAAGAATTATCTCAGCAATATAACACCATGTGATATGTTTGTTCTCAATGCCTTAGGTGCCTCACTTATGTGATTGCAAGGGAAGCTCTTAATTTCATTTAAAAAATCAAGTTTCCGCTTCATGTGGCATAAAAAGGTGGAAACAAATGAACCATGAAGAATAGTTCAAGATGTATTGTTTTATGTCACGAATCTAGGTTCCGTCCCTGTTAATGCTTGCATTTTGAGATAGTGGTTCTTTCTGAAGCCATGACGTATGTCGGGTTACTTTTGAGAATGCTCTACTGCTGCCTGGCTAAGTTATGTCCCTCAGGTATAACAGGCTGCAGCCAGGCTCTCGGGCTTCTTTGAAAAGCTTTTCAAAAAGACTATTCCATGCTGCCTTTAATTTATTTATATTTACCATTAAACTTCTATCAGCAGTTGCTCTATTAATTGTTGGCCTGGTCTTTGTGTACTCCAGTACACAGTCAATGTAAATGTCCTTATATAATTACGTCTGTATTCGTAGAACGTAGAGTGCTGTTCCCATGAAAAACCCTAGGAAAGTAAAAGCACATCTTTCTTATGGGGATGTGGAAGCACAAACTCCAGTTAAGCAGACCACTGGAAAAAATCCATACTACTATCTGATCAGAAGTTATTATGAATGGTAGTATCATTTTTAAAACTAAGTCTTGTGCCTTTCCCCCCTCCCTGCCCCCCCCATCCCCAGAGACAGTATTCAAGGTATTTCACAATATATAATGAAAATCAAGATTTTTATTTCCATTTTATCCATTTTACAGCCAGACAAATGGCATCAGAGAGGCTGTGAATGATTTATTAAAACGCAGAGGGAAGTTAATAAGAGTTGGATAAAAACCCCACAGTGCTGCGATGAACCTGTCTTTTGATCTGAAAGGAAAAATCACGAACCTCGTACGTGCTTCACAAACCTGTACGCTAGGATATGGACACACTGTGTTTTATTCAGTTTTTCTCATAAACTACCGTTTTTTATGTTCATACTTGCTGCCTTAGAGCTCAGTCCTTATCCTGCCAGGATCAGGTCCTGGAATTTCCAAACCGATGGGCCGCGGCACTGCTTGGGGCCATCTTCATGGCAACTCTGTGAAGGCTCCAGTTGTGCAGTTACAGATCCCTGGAGGGAATGCGACTTGGCGATGCGGAGGGGAATGTAAGGAATCCTGCACCCGCTCGCCGCAGTCCTCCGCCCCACGCAGGGGGGTGGCAGAGGACGGGGGTACTTGGAAGGGTTTGGACCGACGGGGGGTGGCAAAGAGTCAACCGAGGTAACGCCTGGTCCTGCGACAGCGCTCTGGCTGCGGGAGGTCAGACAGACAAACCGGACACACAAGTCCCCCGCTGGGTCCGGGGAGGGCGGGCAGGGACCCGTCCCCAGGCCCTGCCCGAGTGACCTGGGGTGGCTGCCGGGGGCTGCCGCCGCGCACCCCGCGCGCCGCGCAGCGAGCCGGTACCCCGCAGACCCCCACGCGGCACCGCCGGGGCGGCGTGAGCGGGGCCGGCCCCTCCACCGGCGGCTGTGGTGGGGAGGAGCCGTGCCCCGGCCAGCGCAGCTCCCGCCCCGGAGCCTGGGGGGTGACTGCGGGCGAGGCCGTGCCGAGCCGTGCCTGGCGGGGATGGGACGGGGCGGGCGGGCCAGCGGGCGCCTCCCCCGGGCGGCGCGGCCCGGTACGGCGCTGCCTGCCGGGGGAGGGATCTTGCGGCGCTGCGCGGCCCCGGACGGACGGCGAGCATCTGGCCCGGACCAAAGTTATCCCGGAATAAGGCCGCACGCATGTGCGTCACCCCGGATGTGAACATGCCGGCCCGGCTCCCCGCTGCCTCGCTCCGCCCGGCTCCAGCGGGCGGGCTGAGCCGGGCCGTGCCGAGCCTGGCCGTGCCGAGCCGTGCCGGCGGCCGCACAGCCCGTTAAGGGCCAGGGGCAGGCAGGGCCGCCCGGGAGCCCACCAGGGCCGAGGTGCCAGAGCCCCCTCCCGGCGGGGGGCACGGCCCCCCGGGCGGGGCGGGGGCGGGGGCAGGTGCGGCGGCCGGGCCGGGCCGAGCGGGACCCCCCGGCGCAGCCCGCCCCGGGCGCCCCCGCGGTGCCGCCGCCTCCCCGGTCCCCCTCGGCGCCCCTTCCCGCCGCTGTCCCGGCGGGGCTCGGCTCGGGGGTGCCGGGCAGGGCGGAGGGCCAGCCCCCGGCACCCCCCGTCCCGCCCCGCCGGCCCGGAGCGATGGATTTTCGGGGGAAGAAGTACGAGCGCGGCAGTAACTGGTCGGACCCCGAGGTGGTGGAGCTGCTGCAGCTCTGGGCCGACGAGTCGGTGCAGATGGAGCTGGAGAGCTGCCTGCGCAACCAACACGTCTTCAACCGCATCGCCGAGGTGCTGCGGGAGAAGGGCATCCACCGGACGGGCGACCAGTGCCGGGAGAAGATCAAGAAGATGAAGCTGGAGTACCGGCGGATCAAGGACAACAGCAAGGCCCCGCGGGGCGGCCGGACGTGGAAGTTCTACGAGGTGATGGACCGGGTGCTGACCAGCCGGCCCGCCTTGGCCTACAGCTCCCTGAGCGGCAGCATGATGGCTCAGCAGGTGCTGCAGGGCAGCATGGTGGAGGGCTACCATCACCAGTTCGCCTCCTCGGCCCTGCCCTTTGGACACTCCCAGCACCCTGAACTGATGGAAATCAAATGTGAGGAGGTGAACTCTGATGAGCACTGCTTGACCCCAGAGCCCCCACCATCCATGTCTTACCAGCAGGGCTCCCCTGAAGAACATGAGATGGAGAGAGCCTTCTTGGAGAGGGCCCAGAACAACTCTCCCATCTCCAGGGTGGAGGTTCCCATTGAAACCAGTGTTTCACCTTCAGGTAGGGATAGCCTTTTACATTCCAGCATAAGGTTTCTGCCCGGTTCACCAGAAGGAGAGATTATTTCTGGTGCAGAGATAGACACCTGGTTTTCGCACTGACGTTTGGATACTTGTTTTTCCACGTCCCAAAAAGCTTTAAAGTAGAAGGCTGGTATCTGCATTCATAGTCTTCTGGTCATTCCCAGAACGTATCTTGCTGCAGGTAAATAAAATCTAAAATTACTGTGCTAGGCTAAATATTGTGTATGGAATCCAAAGGGCTGGCAGGTCTGCCATAAGCCGGGCTAGGCATTTGTGCTAGATTTCTGCATATAATGCTGACAGTACTTACTGAAAAAAAAAAAATTGCATGTTTTTTTGGTATCATTTGAACATCACCAGGGCTGTCTGTGGTCCTCATGCTGAATTGTATCAGGAGACCCTCTTCTGCCATGGCTACACTATAAACCTGCAGGTGAAACTTTCCTTGCGTTCTTTGAAAATATTTTCCAGATCTAATCTTTTAGGACACTCAACAATGAAGAATACTTGGGAATAATCGTTGCCTGGCTTTCTAAGCTATTCATTAGGACTTGGAAAGAAGATGGTTTTGAAAGTCACTGGCAGAAACAGGTTATGGGTTTGCAGGAGACAAGACTCCTACACTGAGAGTGCAGTTTGGCAGTTGCTTGGCTGCCGCAAAGGGCACAGTCAGGAAACTGGGGGGATTTCAAACCGGTCTAGAACAGGTTGATGGAAGAGCATGGCATGATTGGAAAGAAGAGAAGCGGTAACCAGTGTGAGATTAATGTCAGAGATCAGGAAGAAATGCTGTGTTCTCTTAACTGTGGTGGTTGCTTACTTAGCCCAGTGGAGGGAATCGATGATCATTAAGTTTAATTCAGAGGCCGAGTACGGAGCTGGGGCTGGCAGTGTAATGGGATGCCCAATGTGTGAAGTTAAAAACAAACTTCAAACGAACTCGCAAACTTCAAGATGTACCTATTAGGTTTTACTTTGGTTTTCCCCTAAAACCCTACAGTAGGTCAAAGGGTGTTTACTAGGAAGGGCAGGGGAAGGCAGCAAAGCATGTCCACACCACTTGCTGTGCATTTAGTTTTTCTTCCGTGTTTTTATGTATTCACAGGTTTCAGTGAGCCCAACATGGCAAACTCATCACGGATCCAGAACGTGGTTCCCAGGCCTGGCTTCTCCGCCTTGCATCGGCTGAGAAAAAAGCGGAAAGGCCAACGCGTGAGGGACCCGCTCGATGATCTCTTGCTGAAGACCCTGACATCTCAGCGGGCCATGGAAGAGCGCTTTTTGCAGATGGAAGAACGCCGATTTCAGCGAGATTTGGACGTGGAGGAGCGTCGGATGCAACTGGAGCAGCGCCGGTTTGAACTGGAGCGGGAGCATGAGCTTCGCATGTTCAATGTCTTTGCTCAGATGCTCAGCATCCTAAAGCAGAGTCATAGTGGCTCCTCCTCCTCCGTTGCAGTGCCCCGGGGCTTGGACTTCAGCCAGGCACTGTCCGAAATTGCAGGAATGGGAGGAGGAGGGGGCAACCTGCGAGAGATGAGGGCTCGGCCGCTTGGTGAGAGGAGGGTTGACCTGCATGGCTTCTGTAACCCCAGCGACTTCCAGAGAAGCCCCTACCTCTCTGCTCGCGGCAACATTGCCAACATTTTTCGTGGCTCCACTGAGGAAGGGTACAAAGCTTATCATGCTGACAAGTATGATGAAGACAAGAACCCTAATGTGAGTGAGAACCTCAGAGTGTTTTCTAGGAAAAAAAACTTTCTTAGAGGTTTGCTGACAGATATGCTAAAAGCGTGTGGGTTTTTTTTGATCTCGCTAATATGTGGCAGGTCAAGCTGTTTGTTTGAGGAAAAGAAATAAAAAGTAGCTTTGCAGATCATCTGAATATCAAAGATGAAGGCCCCAGGTTTGCACCCTATGATTTCCGTATTGGGGAAACAATAGCAGTAGTAGACCGTGAAAGATAGAAGAAATCCATGGGAACAGAGCTTCTGTTCCTCCTTTCACCTCATCACCTCTGAAGACCATCTCTGATTATCTGATTATATCTGATTATTGCAGGTGATGGGTGCAGAAGATACAACAACTAAGTAGTAGACTTTTTTTTTTTTTAAAATTACTTCTGACTAACACTCAGCACTTTTTTTTTGCCTGTTTACGCTCGGCCGCTCAGTTATAAGCAGCTCATCATACCCCCCTTGTGGCACAAAGGCTGAGTGCTAATACTTCATGGCAAATTATTACTGAGTAACAAGTATAGTAAATATAAATAATGATTTATATGTGGATGACTTTTAAATAGATGCCGCATTCAGATACTGGCCTACTTGAAACTTTAAAAACGTTTTATTATTATCCCTGACTTTAGTCAGGAGGTGCTGGGAGGTGAAAACTAGATTTTTAAGACAGAAAAAGACAGTCAAGTTTTGATACAAGGGGCATTATGAGGCGCAAACTGCCTCTTGTTCCAACTGTTGTCTATGTAGGAGGTAGCTTTGTGAACAAATGCCTAAAAGTGGACTTCTACTTTAGTAACATCATAAATGTACGGTTGCTTAGATTTCCTTTTGCATTTTTAAAAATGTATTTACCCAACCTCTTCCAATGATGAAAGTATGCTAGTAGATTTGAACTCTTCAGGATCTCATGTAGTGCTAAATAAGCAGGGCCAAACCCTAAACCTGGGGCTGTAGGGTCATCTCTCTAGAGGGGAAAAATTTAGTGTTTTAATCACTTTTCATGACTACATGTTTATGTGGTTTCTGAGCAAATCAGTGGAGTGGAATGGTAATGACTGATAAACAAATGCTTTTAGATATAGAAATGTATCCAAAACCTTGTTTAAAACTGCTGCGGAAGGGTAAACCTCGGTTTTCCCAGAATTGGTTTAGGGTTTCTTTTGTAGTTAGATATATACCAGTGAGTGAATTCAAGATTAAGTTAAACATATCCTGTAAAGAAGTATAAACCGTTAGTACGTATTCATTCATGGACAGTTTATTGACTAAGAAGCTGAGTGCCTGGGATATATGCGTAAACATGCACACGTAGATACGTGTCTTGAGTTATATATGGTGAAGTTTATGTGAACTGTGTTTTGACTTTTTGTTGGTAAGCTTTTAGGAGGCAATTTAGTGACGTGGTAGCTAAGGGGATATATGCACATGTTTTTTGTGTCTATAAACAATAAATTTTTTTTTTTCTAGGGTATAATAAACTTTGGCACCAGTGAGAATAAACTCTGCTTTGACCTGATGTCTAAGCGGGTAAGTTCTATTCCAAAAAGAGATACTGAATTTGCTGTGTAGTTCCTCCTTAGTGCTTGCACTTTCCTAGAGTTATTGCTGTTGCTCAGGTTTCTCTGGTTTTCGTCCTGAATTTTTTTATTTGTTGGAAGTAACTTTTGAATCCAGCTATTTGTACATTTATGGGTGTTCTTTTTCCAGGAGGATAGGAACAAGGGTGATTTTCTGTTTCTCTTCATGATGGGTTTGTTTCCCTTTGGGGATGTAGTTGACTCAGAAAACTAAATGAAAATAAGATGCATTTTATTTTCTCTTGCTGACAGTAGTTGATTTTATACAGAGGTTTTGAAATTAGTTTTGAACTCTATTTAATTTCAAGGATCTTCACGTCTGTCCATTATAAAGTCACACAGTTTGGACACTGCTTCTGAACTTCCCTGAAAGTGTGAGGGTGGCAGCAGTAAATGGTGGCAGCTCTTGAAATCTCTCACAATCAGAGTGGGTCAGCTGGTGCCTGCTCACTTGGTTCAGTTGCACCAGGGAGAGGCGTGAAACACAACCGTTCCACTCAAACATTAGGAAAAGTCAAAAGAAAACAAGAGAACCATGTTGTAGAGGAATGTTTCTTGATTTCCATTAAAATCGCTGCCCAGGTGCAGCCTGCGAGGCGGGCAGTTTCTCCTGCCTGAAGCTGTCTGTGGGGAGGGAAGGTGGCTCAGGGTCGGACAGTCGGCCTCTACGGTTTGAAGTTCATGGTTGTTCCCATTCCACCAGTTCCCACCCTCAAAATGTTCCTTGTTTTATTTCTGCCTGCCACTCCACTGACTCGGGGGGACGCTACCCCACCACTCCGCCTTCCAGCTAAAAGAACAGGTAAGGCAGAGCTGCTGCCTGCACGAACAAGGGGCCTTCTAGGCTGCATAGGTGGTACCTTCCTTCCTTCACTGTCCTTTCCCCTTAAAACTAACACCAAGCCTGCAGTAAGTAGTGCAGAGGGAGATGGTAGTCAGCTGCATCTTCATTAGCCTTATTATGAAAATGAGTTAAGACTTTGTCGGCTGTAGCGAGATGGCTCATCTCGCTTGTGGCAACGAGCTGAACAAAGGTATTGTTGCCAGCTTCTCAGCCATCGCTGCCTGGAGTTACACTATGGATGCACTGAATGCGGCACCAGCTGTGACTGTAGGCAAATAATTTGTTGCTATTTGGGACAATAAATACTTAGTGTTTCTAAAGTAATGTATTTCTGTCTTCAACTTTTGACCCTTAAATTAGAGAATGTTTTGTGGTGTGAGATCTCAGATGGTCTTCCTTTCATTTGGCCCATCTGGTTTCCTTAGCCTTTAATGCATTACCTTTAAGGGTTATCCTCTTTATTATTGCATAGTCATTTTTGGCCAAGTCTGCTGATATGTTTTATGTTGCATTCTCTAGATAAGTTTAGGAGACAGATCTAAGGAGGCACAGTTCTGTGCTACATAGGCTTCCAGAACATCTACAGATGAATAAAGGAACTTTAATCCTTTAATATCAGGTTGTAATTCTGCATGGGATGAGGACAGTGTCTTTAAACTCCAGAGCTTGGCACCAGTTATTAAAACACCAATACAGAATGTTGTAGTTTTGTTATGTGAGAAACTTTCACACTGCATGTTGAATTTCCCTCCTTCCTTGCACTATTACCTACTTGTTGTGTCTCCCCACCCTCACCTTTTTTTAACATTAACTCTTAGATTTGGTTGCCATTAAATATTTGGAAGGTACATTGTACATAATATTTGTTCCCTTTTTGTTTATGTAAAATGTCCTTTTCTCTCTGCCTGTATCTCCTCTGTGCTTTCCCTTGCAACTTCATAGAACTGGATTATGTGAAACCCTGCTATTTACAACCTTGAAAATATTTAGATAAAAGCAGTGTGATTACTTTATCTAAATATAAACATTAAAAAGGGCTCAACAGTTCAGATGAATCTGTCTTTGAGATCAGAATTAACTCCTATTAAGGAACAAAGTGCCTGCCCCGGGGAAGAATTATCAAGAAGATAATTTCATTTTTCTTCTGTCTTTTGAAAGCTCCCGTTACGCTTTAACACTTATCAAAACTTATCAGAATTACAGATCTGCAGGAGCTGCAGTAACTTGGAACTGAGGCATAAATGAAAGCTAAAATTCATTTAAAAAATAATATATTGAAAGTTTTTTAAAGAAAATAGTGACTGTGATTCAAAATCCTTTCTATCTCCTTCTGACAATCTAGACCTGAGCTTTCACAATTGGGACTTACTTCCCAGTTGAAAGCTGTTGTCCTCAGAGCTTAGGCAAAGCACTTTTTGGGACTCTCTGAGTTGCTTCATTTGCTGAGAAAGTCTTCTGCAGGCGTCTTGATCATGGGCATTGTGTGTGTTGCCCGTTCTGCGTCCTTTTTGTAGATCTCTGCGCAGCGAAGTTTTGGCTGCAATAACTTAGCGGAAGCCTGTACTCACATAACCTGAAGTTATCGCTGATCAGTTTGCTGGTCCTTGCTTCTCCAAGCTGCATTCATTTTGATGGTCAGTGGCTTTCTCAATCCAGTTTTACAACTGTTGAAGTCGCATGTGTGTGTGTCTATGCAGATATGTGCCTGTACATGGATCCCGTCTATCTCCGTGTTTCCGATATCAGTGATTGTGCTTTTAATGGTTCTTCTCGTTGCTCCCAGCTGACACAGACTGATATGAATCTGATGGAGCCTCCACTGCTTCAGTATCCTGACTGGAAGGGACATATGTTGTAAGTCTTCCCTTTTCTGTAACGCTTCTCTTTTTGACTACTTGTCTGATGAGCAGAATGGATGAATATAAACCGCTTCTGCTACACTCACTAGTTAAAACTTTCCTAGGTCATTTAATCATCTTTTTCTTTGCAAAACTGTAAATTAGCTGCCCTACCAACTCATCCAGTTAAAAATCCTTTCATGGGAGAGAAGATGCAAATTTTCTCAAGCAAACAAAGTTTTAAAAGCACTGTATACATTAACAAATCAGGTAACTCCAAACAGTTCTTTGAAACACAGTGAACACTTGGGGACTTTAATCCTTCTCTTCTGTGCCTTGCTTAAAGCTCATCAGAAATGTATGCACCATTATAGACACTATCCATGACACTTTTGCCATGTGTAAAAGTCGTGTCTGTGGCATGGGCCTGAGCTATCCTGTTTTCTAGCTATTTTCACCAGACTTTACTGTGCCCTGGCTTTATTTTCCTGAGATGTGGACTTGGGGAAGCCCAGCCTCTTGGAGAATAAGCTGAATCAATATTTGCTTTTGTGTCTTTCTCAGTTTACGGGAGGAAGTGGCTCGATTTTTGACCTATTACTGCAAGGCCCCTGCACCTCTTAAGGCAGAAAATGTGGGTAACCCACTTTCCATTGGTGTCTGTTCTAATGTGTTGCCGTTTGTTGTCAAACAGTTTCATCTTTTTTTTAAAAAACAAATGATTTGGTAAGACGACAGCCTTTTATCATGTAACTGAGATTGATTCATAGCCATTTCAGTAGCTTTTGATGCACATTTCAGCCAAAACACTTCGGGTCTACTGTATATTTGCGCCATGCTTTACTTTTGTGTGCCAACTCCTCATGCTAGTGCTCTCGGTGGGGCTTTATGTTTTCACCTCCTCGTTCTGCTCTGGGACCTGCTGTGCCTGTATCCCTCAGCCTTGACAAAGAGTGCCCATTGTTTCAGTCAAGTTTAATTTCATCCCATTCTGCTATTACACCTCAGGACAAAAATCTGTAACTGAGCCAAGAGTCATTTTAGCCTGTAAAAACAGACCTTTCCAAACTTCGTGTCAGTGTTGTAAGGAAGGCATGCAGACCTGAGTCTCCGCAGGACTTGCTGGCTTGTGAGAGATGCAGGCTGGGCGCAGGCACCTGCAGGGATCAGGGACTCCTGCCTCTGCTGAGTGCTGAAGGCAGCAGGAGCTGGTGCAGCCATTGCTTTTCTGTCTGCGCTAATTCAGCAGAAGCCCGTATTTCACGTGAAGTGAAGTTGCCACCAGTCAGTTTGCTGATCTCTGCTTCTCCAAGGCAGCAGATTCTGCCTGATACTTGGATGGAAACTCACGGGACCTCTGAGCATCTGTCTTCTACAAGGTGTCAAACCCGCTCCTGTATGAGACAGTGTTTTCCACTTTTGTCCAAGCTGGGCAGGAGGTCAGAGCTGCTGTTACCACAAAGAGATGGTAACACATATTAGGTGATGAAAAGCAGTTTGCTTTTCTAGCAGTTCAGAACTGCTCCCCGTTTTTTTCTCTACTTCAAGCCTACTCTTTTTCTAAATTGCCTATTAGAATCAAGAACGGCACCAGGACGAAGTGTCTCTGAAACAAAGAACAGGACTAAAGTGATTTCTGCTAGAAGTGGGATTTCAGCAGGAAAAATCTGGGGAACATCCATGCTAGAGAATTGGGGAGAAAATATATTTCAGTGATATGGTCAGAAATTGTTCTTTTATAATGTTGTCTTTCTATGGATGGATTTATCACTAGCCTCTCTCTTCCTTCTGTAGGTGATTGTTTTAAATGGCTGTGGCTCGCTATTTTCTGCGTTAGCTACAGTCCTTTGTGATCCAGGGGGTAAGTGGATGGTTGGAAGATTTTTTTAATGTTTCTTTTTGCTGGAAAATAATGTGTTACTCTGTTTAAATACTGTTTGATGGGAGTGAAGTAGTGGAATTGGCATTGGCCTACTGCAAAGTTCTTGTTTCCTCCAAGATTTTCCTGTGAAATTCATCATCTCCATGGTCTGCAGATGTCATGCGCTCACACTTGGTGTCTTGCCCTGTCTGCCCTCACTGTTTCGTGGTGCCCTGTTTTAGTTTGTTAGAATAAATGTGGGCTATACTCATGCTTACCTGGGTTCTTGCAGAAGGTTAAAGAAATTAACGTAGAAATTAAGTGGAGGAAAAGGCAGTAACATTACAGTGTTGCCAGAGGGCACAGCTGTAAAAAAGCTTTCATGTTTAGCTGAAGTACATTAGAAGAGAGAGAAGGACTGGGATCTGTTGGTAACCAATTTTGTTTTCTTTGGTTCCAGAGGCCGTTCTGATTGCTACTCCCTTTTACGGTGGTATCACCCAGAGTGTCTTCCTCTATGGTAACGTCAAGCTGGTGTATGCCTATTTAGACAGTAAGGTAAGATCTGAGGGAAGGGAATACCAGCCTCTGTAGGTAAAAAATAATTGATACTGGAAAGTGCCGAGCTTTGTAAACCTCTGAAAGCAGTCTTCAGAACGAGGGTAGGCTGCAGCCTGTGGACATTTTCCCAATTTTTTGCTGGGAAACTGAGCGCATAATTTGCAAGAACGTTGTTTGAGACCATAAATCTGGATTCCAGTCTTGTCCTTTTCTTGTATCTTACTTGCAATAATGGCTCTTGAGAGGAAAAAAAATGGCCATTTTGAACCTTGGAGACAGAAGTGTGTACTGTCCTACTAAAGATGGTCCCAGGGGTGGAAGAACAGATGGAGATCTTGTATTGTTTTAGTTATTCAAGGATAACCAGAGAATTCTCTGTGTGTGGCCAGTCTATGATGAATATTTATTTTATTTTATTTATTTATTTATTCTCTCTGTAGTATAAAAGGATAAGAAGATGGATGCGAGGTCATTATTGTTGGGTTTTTATTTTCTTTTGGGGAACATTCCTCCAGGAATTGGCTCAAGGCAGGCTCTATTGAAATAACTTGGCCTTTTTTTATCTTTGTGATGTCTTTCAGATTACTGGAACAAGCACTCGGCCTTTTCAGCTTACAGTGGAGAAACTGGAAAAGGCCTTGCAGGATGCCCGGGCAGAGGTGAGTGTAGCTGAGCTTCATATCACCAGTTAAGTCTACAATATATTTGAGACAACAGGTCCCAGAAGGGACCTAAAGATCAAAACATTTTCAAAACCTAGCACCTGGCTTTCTGGTTGTTCTTGTAGACCACCTGAGATTAGACTGCTTGCAAACTCAACGGCAGTTTTAGGGGGAATCCCCCAGTGTTGTGTCTGTCCAGTTTTGGTCACAGTAAAAAGGATAAACAAGGAGTACCAGACCATTCACAAATCACTGAGAACCATTCGTATGACACACACAAAAAAATTTACTTGGGCATGCACTAAAAATCAGGGACTACTCAGGGTTTGTCCTTCAGCCTGGACAGCTGAGTTACCCCAAAACTGACTGCTCTACACAGTAGTGCAGATGAACCCACTAAGACCACTGTGAGTTTTTGCAGGAAGGAGAGAGATGCAAATCTAGAGGATAGATGCAGATTTCTGAAGAGCTAGTCTGTAAGTTTTGACGTTGTCCTAAGCCCTATATTTGTTTAGCGGCATCTTTAGATCATTACCAGCTCTGACATCTCCAGCCAAGTGTGCTCTAAATGAGAACAGTTTGCATACACATAGCTCAAATCCCTGTCTTTCTTGCCTCATTCATGGGAAATCTTCAGTAATTTGTTAAATCTCAATTACTGATACATCTCAGAGAAAGTTCTCTTCCATGCTGAGAATGTGTGAGAGCATCTTTCTCATTCAGTGGTGGATCAGATGACAATGGTTGTGGCAGACTCCCTCTTTTCAATATTGCAGATTCAGTCTGTAATCTTTTCCTCAGTTCACTTTGCAAGTGATATGTCTGTCTCCAGTTTTGGGCCACGCACTACAAGAAAGACATTGAGGTGCTGGAGCGAATCCAGAGAAGAGCAATGAAGCTGGTGAGGGGTGTGGAGCACAAGTCTTATGAGGAGCAGCTGAGGGAGCTGGGGTTGTTTAGCCTGGGGAAAAGGAGGCTGAGGGGAGACCTTATCGCTCTCTCTGCAACTACCTGAAAGCAGGTTGTAGCGAGGTGGGGGTCGGTCTCTTCTCCCAAGTAACAGGCGATAGGCTAAGAGGAAATGGCCTCAAGTTGCGCCAGGAGAGGTTTAGGCTGGATATTAGGAAAAATTTCTTCACTGAAAGGGTTGTCAAGCATTGGAGCAGGCTGCCCAGGGAAGTGCTAGAATCGCCATCCCTGGAGGTATTTAAAAGACGTGGTGCTGAGGGGCATGGTTTAGTGGTGGTTTTGTGAGTGTTAGGTTGATGGTTGGACTCTTAAAGGTCCCTCCAACCTAGACAATTCTATGATTCTAACCTTTGAGGTGAAAAGTCGTGCTGGAAGATTAAGAGAAATCTTGTGTCACACTCACTGTTCAAATAGAGGGACTGAAAATTCATCCTATGATGGGCAGTCTCTTAATACTGCATTATTTGTGTTCTGCAGGGTGTCACTGTAAGGGCCTTAATTCTTCTGAATCCCCAAAATCCCCTTGGGGACATCTACTCCTTGTCAGAGCTACGGGATTACCTGGAATTTGCTAAAAGGTATGTCAGTTTGGAAGGCTGAGGCATCCTGAGTTGGATACAGCTTCTGTAACCTGGTGGACTACTCGCTGTCCCTGAGTTTATCTATGAATATCTTTTAAGTCAGGCAAACAGTCTATTCTTCAAACACAGTGGTGGGCTTAAGAGAGGAGAGGGGAGTGCTGGGGACAAGGGAACACGGACCATGCAGTCATCTGGAGGGGCAAAACAACTTGCATCAAGGAATGCAAGTTTTATTTGTTGGTAGTCCTAGCAAACGCTATGGTGCTGTCTTCTCTGGTAGGAAGCTGAGTTCCTTTCCTCTCAGTTTCTCTGTATCTGCAAAGACAAAGAAGTAAATGAATATGGGTTCCCAGCTTCATCATGGATCATGGATGCTCTCTGAGATTCAGAATCTGTGAGATTCTGAGTGAAAGATGATACAGTTTATTCTAGACAGGTAGTAGTTAATCTTCACCAGTGCACTGGAAATTACTGAGTTTTTATCTCATTATAAGGTTGCAGTGGATGCCAGTTAGGTGGGTACATCTCAAATCACTTCAATGTCATATAATAGACCTGAGCTGTGAAAAAAATGCTTTACTTCTGCAAAATTTGATGTCCCTCTTCGTTGTATAAAGCGAGTCTTTGCAGGCCTGAACTTATCTCTGCTTCTAAACCAGGAGCAGCCTTCTTTTGTAATCTCCATTTTGTCCTTTTGCAGACATGAATTGCATGTGATAGTAGATGAGATCTACATGCTGTCAGTTTTTGATGAATCAGCCACGTTTCACAGTGTCCTAGGCATGGACAGGTAAAATCAGCTCCTAATTCCCTGGCCATCTTCCAGTGACAGTTCAACATGATGCCTTGCTGAGAACTTGTGACTGGAAGTTAAGTCATGAGCTAGCAAATTCTGAATCTGCCTTACACTGATTTCCTTTTTTTTTTTTTGTAATTTCTGAGCAGCAAATGCATTTGGTCAAGTGCAATCTAGCAAGTGAAAACGGTAGTTAGTTTTCTGTCATGGTACACTTTTCAATGTGTGCTTTGGTATTTGCTTGTGACAGTCCCCAAAACTGGAAACAGATGTTTCATTTGTTGAGAGTGAAACTTTTCTTCCTACCTAAACATTGTTACCTCTTTCCCACATTTCTGTTGATGCCTGTAAAGACTTTCTGTTGCTGTTTACTTCCTTTTTTTTTTTTTTCATACAGTAGTCACGAATCACAGTGTTATTACAGGCTGGAGAATGGGTTTTATTAGATATCGATTTAATGAAATGAAAAGCTTTTCAAATCTCACCTTCTAAAAGTATGGTGTGTTTTTTTGTTTTGTTTTGTTTTTAAATTTCTAGTGTTCACCAATGGTGCTATCTTTCTTTTTGTGCTCAGTTGCAAGGAAATAAAATGCACTTGGTTAAGCGTTAGCTCAGTGTTGCTGGGCCTGGATGTACAACATTGCAAAAGAAGAACTTTATCTCCTTCTGTGAAGTATTAGCATTTGAAAGAAAGAAAATTACTTTTAATTCTTGGAAAATACATTGGCACAGGCCTGATTTTTAGCATTATATGTATAAGCTTGATATGTGCAGGAAATCTGCACGTGAAAATATAGCACTTGCAAGTATCTGTATATCTAAAATATTTAAAAATCGTGTCTAAAACTAGTTCCAGGGAGCTCCT
Organism: Fratercula arctica; assembly: GCA_947846985.1. Lineage (NCBI taxonomy): Eukaryota > Metazoa > Chordata > Aves > Charadriiformes > Alcidae > Fratercula > Fratercula arctica. Next base: position 48,587,987 of record CANTUZ010000005.1, on the reverse strand, counting down.
AGCTTCTAAAGTTAGGTCAGATTTGAATTTTCCCTGCTTGACTGATGTTCCATGCTGCACTGTTTGTCATTGTGTAATGCTGCCTCTCTGTTTCTGCAATGCTGCACTGGTGATCCAAAAGCTTCAGCACCTATGACACTAATTGCCCATCTGCATCCTTCTACATACAGATTGCCTGATCCACAGCGGACTCATGTGATGTGGGGAATAAGCAAGGTGAGTGCTGGTTGCCATCGTGGTGTGACTTCCTGGCTGGTAGGGTTGGCCTGGTGTCCTCAGGTTCCTCATGCTGGAAAGAGCAAGGCAGAAGTAACAAGGTCCCGGTCTTCCTGTGTAATAAAGTAGTCTCTCTGTGTCTTCTGCAGGATTTTGCTGTCTCTGGGATTCGTTTTGGTACTTTATATACAGAGAACCAAGATGTTGCTAATGCAGTGGCTTCTTTGTGTTATTTCCACGGGGTTTGTGGACCTGTCCAGCACAAGGTTGCACAGCTGCTTAGAGACAGAGGTGAGCAGTAGCTCCATGTATGGTCCTCTGCTGTTCTGTGTGTCTTGGGACGCAGGGGATCCCCGCCCCTTACTTTCCCAGGTGGTCTCCTGTTTGTACAGCTTAATTGACAGTCTTCTGTAATCCTGAAGCTGCCCATGTAACATGAAGCTGATGGTTCTAAAGAGAAGAACCATCTCCTGATCAGCAGAATTAGAGGAGCGGCTTTGAAGAAGTGTGATAGCTATTTGTATAAAAATAGCCAGTGTTGTGTAGAACCAGCTGAACAGAAACAAAGAATACAGGCTTGTGGGACGAGGGGAATGGAACTGGATTTCTAGCTTTGCCCCGGATGGAGTGCTGACAGTCTGCAACAACTAAGAGCTATGAATGTAGGGAAACTTCCTCAGGACGGTAAGGAAGATATTCTTCTGCACAGACATGAAACTGCTAAATAGTTCTTGCCCCTCTGTTTGCTATTTGAGGAAATAGAAAACAAAAAAAAGGAGGTGAAGGATGAAATGGAAAAAGGCACTGTGAGTGTTTTGGAAACTTGAACAGATCTGAATTCTTTCTCAGTTTGTGATTTTTTTCTTTATCTTCTCTTTCTGGTCAGATTGGATCAACCAGGTATACTTGAGGGCCAACCATGCCCGCCTAAAAGCTGCCCATACGTATGTGACAGATGAGCTGAAGACGCTTGGGGTTCCTTTTCTCAACCGCAATGCAGGCTTCTTTGTCTGGATTGATTTCCGAAAGGTTGGTAGTCCTAGGAGGGGTTGAGGGTAGGCGCGTGGTGCAACTGCATCTAGAGGAAAGTTTAATATTGTGATAAGCATTTTGTTTTAACAAATTTGTTCTCTGATGAGCAGAGGGAAGGGCTGCCTGGTATTTCTGTCTGTTCTTTTCCTTTCGTCTGTCTGTGCATTTCCCTCCTTGCAGGAATCTTACTGCTCTCAAGCCACTTTCCTCCCCATTTCTTCCTTTATATCACAACTGCTGTACTTCAGAGGTAAAAGGTGTCTCCCCTGGCCTTTGCAGACCTCATGGGAATCACAAATTCATGAGGATCTCAGTGAGTTAACCTGCATGTTACTAACCTCTACCCATTCTGATGACTCTCCTAGTACCTTAAGACAGGCACATTTGAGGAGGAGTTGCTGCTCTGGAGACGTTTTCTGGATAACAAGGTCCTCCTGTCCTGCGGTAAAGCCTTTGAATGCAGTGAACCTGGGTGGTTTCGCATCATCTTTGCTGACAAGACCCACCGGCTACAGTTAGGTGAGTAACGTTTTCTGCTCTTTTTCCTCCCACCAGAATTTCTGTAGCACTGTTTCCTCCTCTCCTTAATCCTAAACTTATCCTATGACTATTATTATCCTCTTGTCTTCGCCGCTCTTCCTCCCTTTCCTTCCATCCTCCAATTTTTTCTGGATCTGACCCATTTGGGGACGCTTGTGGCTAAACTAATCCACTAGTGTTTATCTTCCTTATACCACTGCAGGTATGCAACGGATCCGCAAGGTTTTGGAAGAGAGGGAGCAGGAGATACTGGCTGAGGAGAAGGAGCAGCCTTGTCAGTCAGATCAGGATGGCAAAGCAGATAGCACAGATGAAGTCATTTTTGTGTCCCGCCACCAGGAGCCTGCCTCTGCTGGTAGCTCCAACCTTGGTGACCTCATTGGCCTCCTGCAGCAACAGATGCGTTCGTCCGACTGGCTACAGAAAAATACAGCCGAGCAGTTTGCACAGGAAAAGCCAGAGATCTATGACGTATTCACCAAACTGGTGGGGAAGCAGTAGGGGTCAGTGTGCCTTCAGGGGGCTTCCCGAGCAGTGACTGACCCTGGGCCCCTAGCAGCTCAGCAGTGACTTCCAGCAAATAATATATTTTCTGTATAGCAAGAAAATCACTTTGTAAAACCCCTCCTCTCCCCCCTGTTTGAGATCTCTGATTTGTATTATATAGGTGCATTCCTTGGATTGGGGTGAGGGTAGGGAATGGTGGGGCTCTTGTTCGCCTGCTGCCCCCTGTCCTGCAGCATTGCTGTATTTTGTATTTCATTTCTAATGAATATGCTCTTAACTCTCTTATAAGGTCCTGTGGTGTCATTTTTTATGCTTATTTCGTGGTTTCCAGGAAGACAGAGACTTGAGATTGTTAAAATGTGTAAAGTTTCCTTTTTCCTGAATGATGATCAGATGTAACTAACTATTTTGGGGCCAGAAGATGCCTGCTTTTGCAAAGAGGTGTTTTTGTGAGATAGAACCCAGTGTCAGCCATAACTTAGCTTCAGCTAAGGGTAAATAAGCACGTGTATGCATTCATCTGCATGGGTGAGGCTCTTAGGACCATGGTCATCTAGTCTGTTCTGTTAAAGCTTTTAATTTTTAGTTGGTTTTCAGTCTAACCTCAGTTCAGACAGTATCTAACACCCTCAGTTGGTGAAATGCCCGTTTTTGTTTCTGTCCTTCCTTTTTATATTCATATAAATAAACAGCATCCATTGGCCTCTTGGCATGGTGTCCACAAAACAGCTAAGAACGGAGAGATGATTCAAAGTTCTTCCTGCAGCCTTCCCGTTCCTGGAAGTCCATCCCTTCTGGTTAGCAGTGAGGTATACTGGCAGGACAATGCAGAGAATGCTTCTGCCACCGTGCTACGTGTACCTACTTTAAGCCCACAGGCTTCCAAGGTGGCACCTCCACCATTATCAGGGCAATTAAGGCCATTTTTTATCTATGTCAAATTGCAGGGTATTTTTTGGACTAAACAGTATTCTTCAGTCTCCTTTCTTTCCTCCCTTTTCCATTTTAAAAGACACTGTTTCCTGTATGATGGTGATAAAGTATTTCAGTTGGAAAGCTTCTTTCACACACACAAAGCTCTTCAGTTTCTGGTACTATGAAATTTTATGTATCTTAAAGGAATTTAAGCTGGGTTTTTTGCATACATGTTAATCCAGAGTTCAAGGAAATTGCCCATGAAAACTGAATGGAAGTGTGCCCCTCTCCTCGTGTAATTTGTTCTAGGAGTAACCAAGTTTCATCCTGGTGGCATTATGGAATCTGTTTAGTTAGAGAAGTGAAAGGTAAAATTTAGGCTAAATTCTGTGCTGTCACGTAGTTCGAATTTGCTGGTCACAAGTGAAGAACCATTTTCTACTCTTCTGAACAAGCCTTAATATGAAATTGGAAAGGCAGTAAAAAAATACGTGGTCCCATGAAATGCGTGCATCTTGCTTAGATTTCTTCTCTGTAGATCATTTAGGAGAAGGGTAGTATTGAGAATTAATAGGAAATTCAGATTATCTTTCATTCAATCTTCAAGTGAAACAGCTTTCACTGTACAGTTACTTTGTGAGGTAGGATGTCAGTGAGTGATGGCTCACAGCGGTACCATTGTGGCTCTGCTGCTTTTGTTCTTGGGCAGATGGGCATGTCATAATGAGTGACAAAAGCATGTCTGTATCGTAAACCATATTACCAAGGTGTAGGGAGGAAATAATTGATGTGACTGCACTTTGGTGGGGTGACAGTGGAGAATGGCCAGACAGTGAGAAGGAGAGTCTGACCAGTGGCTGAGGAGAAGATGGTGCTGCATGTGGTGGCTGTTAAAAGTAATCGGTCCCTCTCTCAGATGCCAGTGATGACGAGAGGCTGGTGAGGTGATTGTTAACATGGGTATAAGGGACAGTTATAAGCATCATATTTGCTTATTAGTTTGGCATTTGTCCATGTACAGTATTTTTAAGTACATTCTTTGACTATTATAATTTATTTTCCATTTGCTCTTGGGTGTCCACAAAGAAAGCTATAGCATAAGACAGATCTCCTTAATGGTGTGGGAGGTGAGATGTACAGCCAAAACACAAACAGATTTACTGGTTTGCCGCCTCTTATTTATGTATCCCGAAGAGGATCTCAAGCAACAAAAATCTGGGGAGAAAGCTCTTTGAAATGAAGAGCCAGGTAAGACTGTATAGGCATTAGTTGAAGTGGTATTTCAGGGGATTCCTGTAACAAACTCAATGCATTAATTACTCCTAATTTATTTTTTTTTTTGCTGTTCCCGACACTCATATGGTTGGACTATGTTAATATGCGACAGTAACAATTAATATAACATGTTTTTCACACATAGATGTTTACTGCTCGGGAAGCAGGTTTATTGCTCTGTGTGGAAGCAGCTAGTAGAGCGCATCTCTCGTAGGAAAGAGGGTGTAATACACTTTCGAAATCCTCACAGCTAATATAATACGGCCCACAGTCACTTCCGCCTGAGCTTGCTGCAACCCAAAATAACAGGACAGACACACTCTTTGTTGCATGGAATATTTTTCCTTTTTTTTTTTTTTTTTTTTTTTTTTTTTCAGGTTTAACACCTGTCTGAGGAGCTCTCCCCTGAGGGATGTTAGCTTGGCCACAGAAACTCAGAATAGAACTGGGAATGAAGCTGGAGAGAAATGTGGTGTTAGGAGCCTGCTGTTGGAATAAGCAACATTTGTTTTGACTGTACAAACCCCATAAATTTTGAAAATGGCCTTTCCTGCCTGAAAAGAAATGGTAAACATTTACAAAGACCTGTGTATATCTATATAGAAGTTAAATCGACTCTTATTTGCTGTAAGAATGCCCTGACAGAAAAAACACAGTCTCTGCCAGTACAAATGGTTTGTTCCTTCTGCTGCCTCCATGTTAGATGTTCTCTCTGCTCACTATTTCTCATCATTATTATTAATGGCCTTTTTTCTTTTTTTTTTTTTTTCTGTGTGGCAAATCTCTAAGGGGGGGGGGGGAAGAGAAATTATTAAGGACTGTCCCCCTCCTGCATTTCTTTCTTTTACCAATTTGCCAAGCAACACACAAACAGACCAGTACCTGAAATGATGAAGCCAGTCAGATCTCTATTTTTAAAAATTGCTGCATTTCATCTAAAATAAGAAATGCCATCAAGATGAGTATAACACTATGCCTTCATTGCTTGTCTCCAGTGTAATTAAACAAGATGATAAAATCCACTTTACGTACAATTTTTATGTTCAGGTTATCATTCATTTGAGCACAGAGAGGATCCTAAATGCTTTCAGCCATGTTCCAGTTCTCTTCCCACCCCCCCATCCCTTCCTTCCCCCTTCCCTTTCTCTACTGCAGAGAAATGTTCAGCATTTTCAGGCTAGAGATGGCAATTCCCCATGCAGCACAGCTCTCCGTCATAGAAACTTCTCTAACATACATTTCAGGTCTACCCTTGATGTGTCCACGTTTGTGGGAGGGAAGAACCTGTGAATCTCCAAGTTATTAACCTGCGTTACATCGTAGTTAAGCGAACAGCATAGGTGGGGCCCATTCTAGATAAATATTTATGAAGGATCGTGCATGCTTAAGGACTGAATCTGTGCAGATGAGTTTTCCCTTACAGAACTTGAATAGATCCCAAGCAAAATATCTGTAAAGGAAAATATTCACTAAAAACTTAGCAGTTCTCTACCTTAACTGAAGAAGGGCAGCTGCTCAAATGCACTGTGTGATAGATTTTTTTCTAAATAAATGCTAATCGTTGTCTCTCTCTATTTGAATGCATCCTACAGAGCATACAGCTGGGCTGCCTGCTGTGTGCTCCCCCCATCCTCAAAACCGCCCAGTTTCTTAAAACCTACCTTGGGGTCAAATTATCATTTATATTGACAATTTCTCTGCAGTCCTCCTCCAGTTACTTGGTTACAGAATCCCTCTGTCGCTCTCGTGCTGCCGGCGGAGCAGTGATTTCATTTCATCAGAGAGATGGTGGCACACAAGGGCTGGATAAAAAAACCCCTCTCATGGAGGAAGCTACATGAATCACCCCCTGAAAATTTCTGCATGAAAAGTATCAGGCGTGCAAAAGGGTAAAGCTGCTTTTGCGCTTCTAATTGCACGTGCAGCTTTTCTTGTAAGTTTGACTGACCTAACAGGGGGTTGATTTGAAGCAATTCAGACCACATCATGAAGAACAGGGCAAGGTAACCTACAAGGAGATATATATATATATATATATACAAAAAAGATGTGTATTCCATCTGAGAAAATCAGAGTGGGAAGATAACACTCATTCTTCATTCCAATTAATGCTTTATTTATTGCCCACTTACATAAAACACTGGCAACTGACCAATGACAAGATCCTAGATTATCTGCAGCTGACAAATGTACTGAAGAGTCTGAGATGGTTATAAATACTCTACTTTTTGTCCTCAGTTTGCCGGGATTGGTTATTTTTAGCAAATAGCCAGTCGACCTTATCAAAATGAAGAATCAAAAATAGTCTGGAAAAACACTGCAAGGAAAGGCTATTTTTAGCTCTCTGTCTATTCCCTGCTGCTATCCAGCAAGGTCTGATGGCACAGCTCATGCACGAGTGCTTAGTTATTCTAGGCGAACGCTTGTCATGACCTGTTCTTTCCCTGAATACCTCACTGCAGAAAGCATTCAATTGATTAAAGATTAATGCATCTGCAAACCGTGACAGCTGAAACCTTTAGGGAGGGGGGAACGTACACTGACAGAGTGTTTCTATCCGCGTCTCTGCCATATTATAGTTTCTTTGAAGGGAACACTTGCCTAACTGAATATCCTCATGTCTCACATCCTTCAGTGGGAGCAGCTATAGCGGCAGACCTCCAAAGTATATTTACATTTCTTTTTATTTTCAGTTCAGGAAAGCAGTAGAGGACATAGAGTTACAGACATCATGCAGATCATTGTATTGACCAGTGCCATCAGTCACAAACCAGCAGCACTTGGAAGTATATGATGGACTGGCTCAAGAGACAGAACTGTGCAATTGGCTGCTAGATACAGTTTATTGATGAGACTAATTACAAACTCAAGTGATATAAATGAGGGCATCATTTGGTTATAAGACTTAAGCCAAAATAGTGAAAGAAGACAATGACCTGGCTGTTACAATATACTGTTTCTTTTTCATTCAGACTAAATGAAACTCTTTCATTTAGTCCAGTACCTTACTAGATGACCTTTAAGGTCCCTTCCAACCTGAAACATTCTGTGATTCTGTGATATTTGTAGTAGCCATTAACAATTTTTTCAGATGAAAAAAATGAGCTATGATTTTTTAGTTATGCTATGCCGTAGGTTGAAAATAAGGTGGAAAAGAGGTCCCCAAAACATTAGTTTTCCCCTTCCTGTTTGCCTTTAAAAATTATCTCCTTTTATTATAAAGGTGTTTTCAGAATGTGCTGCTTCCAGCACTGCCTGCATAAGGTGCACCATAGTCTCACATGCAGCTGCTTTACGTGCGTGGAGACACAGTAGCAGAAGGGTCTCTGGGCATTTCTTTCTCTCCTGTATACTCATCATCCCAGCAGAAAATACAGGATGCCGTATGCGACAGCAGGCAAATGTATGGCGTGACGGTAAAGCCCTCAAAAACAAATTCCCAGATGACCCCCGAAGAGTCATATAAGGCAGGACATAAAAGGGCAAAGAAAAGAGAGATAAAATATCTGATTTCTCCTGTGCATTTATAAAAATTGATAGCCTGTTATCCAGATGCTGATGAATATTTTTACAAGCTATAAATGGCAACCTGGAGTCTAAAAATAGACGCTGTGCGGCAGACTTGTCTGGCTTAGCTACATCACTAGAATATAAAAAGGCTCCCTGATGTGGTTTCAGGGAAATCTCTATCAAAACAGACTACATCCTCCATTTTTCTTGCTATTTTGAAATAAAATAGCTGATGCTGCTTGCATTTCTTTAATTCCAGCTTTTAATAAAATTGCCTTGCTCTCCAAATTTTCCTACAGGGATGAAACGCTCATCAAGCCTCCATGCATATTTCAGCTGCAATTGATTCGATGCACTTTCTTCTCCCTGGCAGAGCAGGGAGGCAGGGGAAGTGCCCCTGGGCACTGCATGGGCTGGCGCAGGCTGCGTTCAGTGGTCCCTGGCCCCCCCGGCCGCACGTGGACCAGCCAGTGTCCCTGTCACGCGACAGGGCTGTGGATCCCCCTCCCCGGCTCAGTAACATCCAGGCTCACGCTGTTGATTTTCATTGCTGCAGAGATCCCCGCGCTCCTCCCAGCAGCCCCAGCACATGAACGGTGCCCTTTCCAATTCATAAAATCGGACACGGTCCATTCACCCTCCAGAAGGAGAATTCTTGCCTCTGGTTTATGAAGGGGGCAGCTCGCAGCAATTCCAAGCTGATGGGTTAAAACCAGAAACATTATATGCTCTAACAAACCATAGTAACTTGCACTAGAGAGGAGGAAAAAGCCAGCACCAGCTCAGAAGAGACACTTTAAGATCTGAGTCCTTTCTGTTGTTGGCTTTGAATGTCACGGACGGGATGAAGAAGGTAGCAGTGCGTCTGAGGAGAATGCTACATCACCTGCTCTGCAACGTGTGTGAGAAGAGGTTGGGAGAAAGAAGAGAAAGCACTGCAGTGACAGCATTTCTCCTTTTCTTGTGGGAGTACCACGCTGTCTCCGTGCGTGCATGTGGCCGGCTTTGCAGAAAGCAGTTTTTCCCAAGGGCAGGTGAAGCGGAAGAGAAATAACCCACTGCTGACAGTCAAGGCTCCCTGAGGACGCTGTACTCTGTGAGCGTGTGTGAGAGAGAGAATCAGTTTAGAGGTTTAGAGCAGGGACAGATACAAACCCCTCATCCGTTCACAGACACACATTGCAGCATAGTACACCATTGTACATAAGACACAAATATATAAAAATGGATACAAGAAAAATTGAAGAGGGGAATAATACATTTCAGGCCAGCAAAAGCTGACACTGTGAGATACACGTGGTAAGAGTATTTTAAAAAACCAAGGAATACTGGTTAGGACAAGAGCTGGCCCATCTCCCCATCCTGCATGCCTCATATCCCTGGCAGCAGAGACCAGGTAGCAGACTGGAGATGCTTCTGGCCCAGAAGTCAGGCAGCTGAAGGGGCTATAGGAGAAGTTAGCATGGCGGGATGTCTCTAAGCTCTGGTAGCTCCATGGCTGTTGCAGTGTTCCCTGGAGACATGCAGCTTTGCAAAACAGAGGAACCTGCTCCTCAAACAGCCCGTATCTGTCCTCAGATTGGCATGAGAGGAGAGTCAGTGAACAGGTGAGAACTGTTTACAGGTGGGAGATGCAAAGTCATCCTTGTTTCCACCTCAGTGGCACTGAACATAATCAAGGTCTACTGACATCAGCCCAGAGAGCAGGGAAAGGTAAAGATCATGGGTGCCACATGCAGGGACACTATACTGCCACTGGTGAAATGTCTCTGCTGCATGGCTGTGGAGTGCGTGGCTCAGCTGCAGCATCTTACCTACCTTTTTTTTTTTTTTTTTTTTTTTTTTTTTGCAAAGGGTGAGTTTGCCTACAGACTAAGTCAGTTCCTATTCCTAGGAATGAAACCAATGTCTGTGATTCTGGCACAGCTGGAATTTTGTGCAACAAATTTGTCCTGCTCTGTCTTCTGCCAAGAGGGGGGTTGGTTCAAGTTACGGTTGAGAAGGTTTTGGGTCTGTTTTTTTTTTTTTCTCACTTAAGTAGTGTGATCCAGCAGGTTGGAAAGCGACAAAGAGTCCTTGGTCAATGAGAAAGCCCAAAATAGTTTTGGAAAGGCGCACAGAACTGGAAGAAAGTGAGCCAGGAATGCAAATGTATGGAAAACCAGGGTGGTGGCGGTACAAATTTTGTACACCCAGAAAAACACTAACATTTTCATTGTCCCAGTACCCCTTCTGACTGGGGAAGCATTCTTCAGTGGTGAGAGGCCTTCCTGAATCTTGCAGCTGGGCTTCAGTCACTGGGGGGAAGTGTTCAGTCACAGTGTTGGAAGGAAAGTCACCAACAGTTGAGAAAACTGCCCAAAATGTACAGCAGGCTTTGGAGGGGGCCCAGGGCAAGGGGCCCATGCAGTGTGGCAGGGCTGTGCCTGGGTGTAGTGGCCACAGCTGTCAAGGCAGGAAGGTGAGGGAGGGAGGAGGAGCGGGCACGATCTTTGCCTGGAAATCACAGAATCATAGAATCCTCTAGGTTGAAAGGGACCTTTAAGATCATCGAGTCCAACCATCAACCTAACACTGATAAAAACACCACTAAACCATGTCCCTCACCACCACGTCTACATGTCTCTTAAATACCTCCAGGGATGGTGACTCCACCACTTCCCTGGGCAGACTGTTCCAATGCTTGACAACCCTTGCAGTGAAGAAATTTTTCCTAATATCCAGCCTAAACCTCCCCTGGTGCAACTTGAGGCCATTTCCTCTTGTCCTATCGCTTGTTACTTGGGAGAAGAGACCAACCTCCACCTCTCTACAGCCTCCTTTCAGGTACTTGTACAGAGCGATAGGGTCCCCCCTCAGCCTCCTTTTCCCCAGGCTAAACAACCCCAGCTCCCTCAGCTGCTCCTCATAAGACTTGTGCTCCACACCCCTCACCAGCTTCGTTGCCCTTCTCTGGACTCGCTCCAGCACCTCAATGTCTTTCTTGTAGTGAGGGGCCCAAAACTGGACACAGTATTCGAGGTGGGGCCTCACCAGTGCTGAGTACAGGGGGACGATCACTGCCCTAGTCCTGCTGGCCACACTGTCCCTGATACAGGCCAGGATGCTGCTGGCCTTCTTGGCCACCCGGGCACACTGCTGGCTCGTATTCAGCCGGCTGTCGGCCAACACCCCCAGGTCCTTTTCCCCCAGGCAGCTCTCCAGCCACTCTTCCCCAGGTCTGTAGCGTTGCTTAGGGTTGTTGTGACCCAAGTGCAGGATCTGGCACTTGGCCTTGTTGAACCTCACACCATTGGCCTTGGCCCATCGATCCAGCCTGTCCAGATCCCTCTGTAGAGTCTTCCTGCCCTTGAGCAGATCAACACTCCCACCCAACTTGGTGCCATCTGCAAATTTAGTGAGGGTGCACTTGATGGCCTCAGCCAGGTCAGTGATGAAGATGTTAAAGAGAACCGGCCGCAGTACCGAGCACTGGGGAACACCACTTGTGACCGGCAGCCAACTGGGTCTAACCCCGTTCACCACCACTTTCTGGGCCCGCACACCCGGACAGGTTTCTACGTTCGCAGTTTGAACAGACTGGCTTTCCTCCCTAACACGGGGCTACAGCCACAGATGAATCCAGAGGGCTGCGACCCCCCCGCACCCGTCTCGCCGCCTCCCCCTGCAGCTCGGTCCTCCCGCCGCGGCGGGGCGCCCTTCCCGCTGCCGGGCTCTGACGCTCTTGGGCCGCGGCGGGGCGGTGGCGGGCCGTGGGCGTGCGCAGGTTGTCCCTGCCGGGCCGGGTGGCGGCGGCTGCCGGGCGAGCCCCGCTCCGTGGGTCCGGCAGCGAGCTGGCGGCGCGGGCGCTGGGGCCCGAGCGACTGCGGGCAGAGGTGAGTCTGGGGGGGCGCGGCTCGCCCTGGCCCGGCGCCGTGAGGGAAGGCCGGGCCGGGCGTTTCGGCAGCCCCGGCCGTGTCCCCCCTCCGGCGGGACGGGTCTCCTGCCCCTTACCCGCGGCGGTTCTGTCCGCTGGGCTGCGGCGGGTGGGCAAGGAGAGCAGGAGGTGGGGGAGCCGCGGCGCGGCGGAGGGCCTGGCCCCGGCTCCTGCCGGTCGTGTTCCAGGCAGCGCGGCCGCCGGGTCAGCCTGGGCCCTCCCGAGCCTCTAGCGGCCCTCGAAAGGCGGCTGTTACGGCGGCTCTTACACCCCATGCAGCGCTACAGGCTTGGGGAAGAGCGGCTGGAAATCTCGCCGACGGAAAAGGACCTGGGGGTGTTGGCCGACAGCCGGCTGAATATGAGCCAGCAGTGTGCCTGGGTGGCCAAGAAGGCCAGCAGCATCCTGGCCTGTATCAGGGACAGTGTGGCCAGCAGGACTAGGGCAGTGATTGTCCCCCTGTACTCGGCACTGGTGAGGCCCCACCTCGAGTACTGTGTCCAGTTTTGGGCCCCTCACCACAAGAAAGACATTGAGGTGCTGGAGCGAGTCCAGAGAAGGGCAATGAAGCCGGTGAGGGGTGTGGAGCACAAGTCTTATGAGGAGTGGCTGAGGGAGCTGGGGTTGTTTAGCCTGGGGAAAAGGAGGCTGAGGGGAGACCTTATCGCTCTTTACAAGTACCTGAAAGGAGGCTGTAGCGAGGTGGAGGTTGGTCTCTTCTCCCAGGTAACAAGCGACAGGACAAGAGGAAATGGCCTCAAGTTGCACCAGGGGAGGTTTAGGCTGGATATTAGGAAAAATTTCTTCACTGCAAGGGTTGTCAAGCATTGGAACAGTCTGCCCAGGGAAGTGGTGGAGTCACCATCCCTGGAGGTATTTAAGAGACATGTAGACGTGGTGGTGAGGGACATGGTTTAGTGGTGTTTTTAATCAGTGTTAGGGTAATGGTTGGACTTGATGATCTTAAAGGTCCCTTCCAACCTAGAGGATACTATCATTCTGTGATTCCGTAACTTTCTGGACACCTTTCTGTCTTATTCCTGTTACTTCTAATGCTCCATATACTGGTAGACCTTTTCTTCTGCCTGCAGGATGCCCAAGTGGATTGTGTGCAGGGCAAAAGTGATTAAACGGTTCCATGGATGGAGAGTTACATTTCATTGCAGTTTTTTTCCCCCCAAGGCGTAGGTCTAGACGACTTTGCTGAGTGACTCAAATGCTTGCTGCAAATGTGTAATCTTTGTCATAATGCAAGGAGTTCTGATGCTGTATTAGGAAGGAGGAATAACATGGTTAGCCATCAGAGGTGTATGGAAAGTTTTTAGTTATAAAACTGACAGTAATGTAGCAGTCTGGCATCTGTCCCGATAACAGCATTGCACCTGTATTGTCTTGTACAGTAGGCTTTAAAAGCTGTCTCCAGAATCATAATGTGAACATAAATTGATGAGAGCAACTGTTAAAAGTGGAATATTTGTTAGCATCTGAGGTTATTTTTGTGCTGCTGTGTGTAAGTGCAGTCACTTCGTGCATTAGCCACCCCATCCTACCAGTCTTTTGTTAAGAACTGCCAAAGAAACATAACGCAATTTGTTATAAAGAGCATTTAATGCCTTAGCGATACTTTATTTGTATTTGTTGTCTGCTGTACAGTTGACTGTCAGACTTTCTTTCTTGTTCTCAAAGCAAGAAAACATCCCGTATGTCCAAAAGGAAAGCACATAATTATACCATCCACATTCTTCTTCAGGAAAAACATGCTTACTACCTTTAAAAGCTCCCACTGTGGAGAGTTCAGGTTGGATTTATTTATTATGGAGCTTTAGTTGAAAATCTAAACAGTTTTTTGCACGCAGGAAGTAGCTGATTCTTCAATCTGTAGTTAATATAAATTGCCTCTTGCTGGAACTGCAATTCTGGGTGTAAAAGCTTGTAAGAACTATCAGAGATCACAGTAATTGTGTGACTCTGTGATACTTTATAACATGTTTTTCACTACAAGTGTTATTCAGATGAGAATGAACTATTATTAAAATGCTTTTCTTATGTGGCTGCAGTGGCAGCTCATGGAATGCTTTTTTGCCCCAAAAGGCATATTGACAAAAATAACAAATTAATTCCTTTTTTCTTGCCAGAAGTAGTTTAGCATCGTTGTAGTTGGATATGGTGGGGTTCCTGTAAAATTCAGTTTGAAAGCACTTTTACGTTAGAAGCAGTATCATGATCTTAAGTTTTGTGTGATACCCCGCAAAGGGCTTATAACAGGGCATCCAGGTTCTTTCTCTTCACTTGTAGATGAGTGTGTTATATTTTTTATTAGTATTCACTATGAATACAGTTAGGCGTAGATGGAGCGGCACTCACTACTTCTGTGGTGTTTGAGATTTCTCCTTCCCCTCGCTGCCCAAGCCATGTAATTTTCTGATTTGTGGTTGTTAACTGGCCAACGTCATTCCATTCCAGCCAGGACCAGCAGGTCATCCTCACGTTGTCCTTACCAAGTGGCAGTCCCGATGGCATTTTATGTTCTAGTGGGACATGTGAGCATCTGAAGAAATTTTACCGTAAGCTGCTGAGACAAAGAACCTGTCTTGAAAGTGTTAACTGGATGTTTCTCTGTGTTGTGATAACTATGTATCTCTTCCAGAGTTGGACCTAAAACCTCTCTCTTTCTATTGTAGAGACAAGAGATAATTGATTCCATTATGTGTGCGTCGGCCAAATATAACACCCGGGGTCCAGCCCTCATCCCAAGGATGAAAACCAAGCATCGCATCTACTACATCACTCTCTTTTCCATAGTTCTGCTTGGCCTAATTGCTACAGGAATGTTCCAGTTCTGGCCTCACTCCATAGAGTCATCCAATGACTGGACCGTTGAAAAACGTAGTGTCCATGATGTGCCTGTGGTCAAGCTTCCTGCTGATAGCCCCATTCCTGAGCGGGGAGACCTCAGCTGCAGGATGCACACCTGCTTCGATGTCTATCGATGTGGCTTCAATCCCAAAAACAAAATCAAGGTATACATCTACTCGCTGAAAAAGTACGTGGATGAATATGGGACGTCGGTGAGCAACACCATTTCCAGGGAATACAATGAGCTGCTAACTGCCATCTCTGACAGTGAATTCTACACTGATGATGTCAACCGGGCCTGCCTTTTTGTGCCATCCATAGATGTCCTCAATCAGAACGCACTCCGTATCAAGGAGACAGCTCAGGCTTTGGCACAGTTATCCAGGTACTTACTGAAACTTCAGTGTGTGAATTTGAAGAACACAAAGTTGAAAAAACTAAGTTTAATGCTGGATGGGAAGATGCACTGAGTCAATGCCAGAGCTTACCATCTGTATGTAGAGAACACCTTTCTAATTGTTGCCTGTTTCTTCTTTTGTCTTAGGTGGGATCGGGGCACAAATCACTTGCTCTTCAATATGCTGCCTGGAGGGCCACCAGATTATAACACCGCTCTAGATGTTCCTAGAGATAGGTATGTGTTTTGCTGTGTTTGAATGCCCAGATCTGGGTTTAAATGACATTGAAGAAGCAACAAGTTCAAAAGTGTGGCTGATAGCAAAGGATGTGCTCCTTAACGCTTACAAAGCTGGAATATGACTTCATGCCTTCTCAAAAAAGGGAAGCGGAAAAGTCCCTGTCTTGTATAGGACAAGTGTTTGCTCCTGAAATCTGACAGTTTAGCCCTGTCCTTAATTTTATAAGGGATATGTCTGGCAGTGTTTGCTCTTAACTATTAGGCTTGCTGTAAGGATGGAGAATCTTGAGGTTAGACCTGTATCTTGTGTGTTACTGAACTTGAACGCTTTACAGAATATCCCATTTGATGCAAATTAGAATTTCAAGATTGATTGGAGCTGCAACTTTCTGATAGAAGTCAGATGCTTCAAGGGCATTTTAACGCAGCTGCTCTACTTGACAAAACTATGGAAAATTTCAATAGTTTTTGTTATCTTAATGATTACACTGTATTAGTAATTGGACAAATGCTCTTAGTTATTCTCTGACAAGTGTGTTTTGAAAATATTTGCCAGAAACTTAAAAGGCCTGAATCCTGAGATTACTTTTCACTTGCAGAATAGTTTATTCATGGAAGAGGAAAGGAGGCTGTAAGGCAAAGAAAATTGTAATAATTAAGACAAATGTACTTAGCTTAGGTACTGTTACTGAGTATTTTTCTACTAGATGAGCCTATATGTGCTGTGTTCTGCTGAGTTAGGTCCCATGTAACCAGGCCCTCTCTTGAAGGTCAAGGTTAACTTTCTTCTGCCAAATGTCAACAAAAATCTTGCCTGAGACATGGGATCTTAGCAAAGATGATTGTGTATGGAGTATGTCTTGATTTCTTTGCACCAAAGATGATTTAAAACATCTATCAGTACCAAACAGAACATGTCTTTTATGGGCATGTTCAAAGGGTAAGTTTACTCATTGTAATTACATCACTGACTGTGAAGTAAGGCTTTCATTTTTTACTTCTCTGTATGAATATGTTAAATGCATGTGGATTAGCCTGAAGAGGGCGGTCAAGCATCGTTCTTATGAACCAAAATAGTTAATCTGTTAGTAAATACTTGCATTTGCTATTTTAAGATTTATACTTCTTAAGGGGAATTTTCATTTGACAATGCTCTGTTCAATGGAATGGACTGCACTGGGGTTGCGTGTTTATGGACACATGTGTCTGTCAAAGAATTAGACTTATTAATTGAATGCAATAGATTTCTTACGCTGCACAACTTTTTTTCTTTTTTTTTCATTTTTGTGTCAAATGTTCATTTATATTTGGTCTTATGTGTCTTGACTTAATATGCAGGAAATGTATTATTTTGGTAGGTGTTTGTTCTAAGTGTTTGTCATGCTAACATGGCAAGCTGAGTAATTTGAATAAAAAAATCAAATCTTTTTTGACATACAGGTGTTCTTGTAGCTTGCCAACTGCCTCACTCTGCAGCTGTACAATCACTAGCTGTGATACATAAGAGAGACAATAACAGTTCTTGGGATGGAGAAGAGGTGGAAACTCCTTTTTTTAGGCAGCCAAGAGTTAGACTATATTCAGTGTGGTACAGAACCTGTACTACAGGTCAAGGTGTGAACACAAATGATCTGTTAAAATGTAGTGTGGACCTGGTCCTGGAAGGGCCTGAGTGGTGCAATATGAGCTTACAGTATGATTTTGGAGACCTCTGGAGATCTTAGTTCATATTTAACAGAACAGTGACCTGGGTGTATTTTCTTAATTTGAGAATGTCCACACATGTTACAGAATGGGTAGTTAACAAAGTGGGAAGGACAGTTATTTGTAGCATCACAGGGTGAGGGGTTGCAGGCAAAAATAAAGGTATGTTGGCAGAGTTCAATTGGTTTGGAATGACTGGTCTGAACTGTACCAGTACAATTCCAGAAAGACTGGATTTGTGAGATTTTGTGGATAGCTGGTGAAATATTTGTGAAGTTTGAAATACATTTGTGCAGTTTGCACAGAGAACGTGGCCTGCCTTCTCTTTTCAGCACAGATCATGCATAGTTGAACGGTAGTGGATCATGGAGTTTGATAGAGTTGTGTTCTGTTATTTGCTGCAGAATATTAATCCAGGTAAAGTAAGATCTTATACACAAAGGGGAATTCAGTTATACGATATTTTTATGTTTGGAAAAGTCTTTAGCTAAGTTACCTCACTAAGGCGTTGTTTGTTTATAAAATCTTTAAATCCAATTTCCAAAGACAGTGTAAAAGTGCTTTATTCCATAATTTCAAAGGTGGAAGTCTGCCTTGTGGGCATGGAGACTATGTTGCTGGTATTAGCTGCCATAACATATATATCTCCTGCTATAAAACTTAAAAAATAAGCTTTTATTATTTGTTAATAAGTGCTATTGAATTTGGTACAATAATCGTCCTTTGTAGCTGTACAACTGAACATATGAACTAAGATACTTTTTTGTTCTGCTTTAGTTGATGAATTGGGTTTCAGTGACTTGTGAAATTTGGCAGAAAGCTGACGATGGTGGCAGCTGGGCAGAAACATTTAGAGTACAGACCAGTTGGGGCACTTCCTGGAGAGAAAGAAGGATCAATATCTGAAAAGCAGTTAAAAGTTACTCAGGAGCAGGCTCATTCCTCACTGATCGGTGCAATTTAAAGATTATTTGTCTTGAGTACATTAGGAGTTAATATCTTTACTCCCTTCTTGCACTGTACAGTGAAAATCTGAGTGGAGTTATTTAACTGGTGTTGGTTCCCTGTGGGTTTATTTAGGTAAAAGTCTGTATGACACACACCTGCTTTCTCAAGGCTGATGAGGTGCTGTCATGTTTTCACCGGATCCAATTAAAACAATCTGGTTGTAGTTTCCCAGTTAGGGAGGGTTAAAAAATGAGGAGGGGATATGAAGTGCAAGAACAGCAACACCCAAGCCAATTTTTTTCTCCCTGCTTGTAACTGAGTTAATACGGATAAGACATGGAACATGCAGCTTCAAGGGTGAGACCTAGTCATAGCAGCATTGTACATGTCACCGAAGGGGTGGCATTGGAAAGGAATCCAAAATAATTGCTTGATTTGGAACATAAATTCTCACTCAGCACATAGTTGATTTATCATCCTGTTCTCGAGTTGATTTCTGCTCCTACCGTAGTTTGTGTTCTGAGTGAAGAGTAATAAAGGGCAAATTGTTTTGATTTTGTAATTGTCATCAAGCTGAAATGCATCACTAATCCAGATACTCTAATCCAGACCCTGGGATTTTCAAAGAGCTTCTTAAATGACACTCAGGACTGCTTGCTTGACTATTTGGTTGTCACATTTATGGCAAAGTGCGATCATGGTGTTGAACACTGAACTGTGCTGCAAGTCAGAGCAGGAAGTTGAAGTAACCCATGGGTAATCTGATGGAGGTTAGAACAGGCAGAACATACTGGTGTTTATCTAGGGTGTCATATTCTGATGGGAAAAATTAAAGGTCTTGGATGATAATTAGGTATAACGATAATCTGTTGTATAACAGCTGTGGAAAAACTACTTCTCAAACCACTATACTAAAGATTTCATTCAGTGATATCTGACCACAAGAATATCAGCTAATGGATTTTCAGTGTCTCTTCCAGTCTCACTGTGACTTTTTGTTTTAACGTGTCTGTTCTGATTAGTGATGAGACATGTGCCTGCTCCGATCTGAACTGCGACGGTATGCAAGCTTGTGATAAATAAGGCTTTTGGCTGTAATCATAGCTGCTACAACGCGTACAACTGCTCAGGATCCTTTCTGTAGTGCCTAGTGTACTGGTGTGTTTGTGTTCTGCTTCTTTCCACAGAGAAGGAGAGAAACTGCAGTTGGAGGAATATTTTTCTCCAAACTACTTTGTATGGTACGTTAAGCAGACCCAGTATCATCCCTGGGGCAATGTAAAGTATAGCACACCCTGCTGTTTGGTGACAAAGGACTGCAAGTTTGATCAGCTGTTTGAGAAGTCTTACTAAAGAAGCTATATCTGAGCTTCTTTTGGAAACAGGATGATGAGTTCATGGTGTCACCTGGTCACTGGAGATGAGATGGCAACTGAAACGCTGATGTCCTCTACTAGCATATTTCAAAGAAGCCTGATTTGGGATAGGAGATAGTAACAAGCTGGTTTTTTCTGGCATTGTGAATGATGCCTTGCTTTCTTCTGTACACGTTGCGCTCTTCTGTTTCTTAAAGCTCTTCTGTGTGGCAAAAGGTTGTCTCATCTAGGAAAAGCCACAGAGAATCAGGGTGATCCTGTTGGGAGGTTGATTTACATCATAATTGGTCAATCTTTGATGATTCCCGTGCTCTCTAGCACATAGAGCTGTCCCAAACAGCCTCTACTTGGAAGTTAGTTTCAGAACATACTTGTTCTTGTTATCATGTTTTCTGTTTATAGCATTTTTTGTATAATATAAAAATGAAATAAATTTCTCTAGTTTGCATGATCACTTTGAAAATACAGTTGCGAATAACTCCATCTTATTTTCTAGCCTGAGAAGTCCAGAGTCGCTGTACGCTGTCAAAATACTATGTTATTGTACCTGGACTTGTATCTGAAGTATAGCTTGTCTCTAACACTTCGAGACCTGTGCTACACCCTATTTCAGTGCAGGCATCGAGGAATATGTTAACTAGTATAAATAATGAATAATGTGTTTCTTAAAATTAACTTAGGACCTGTAAGCTTGCAAAAATGCAAAATTATCATAATGACTGCAATAGAATAAATTTCCCTGTATTAATACAAAAACGGTCCATTCCTCAGTGGTCATACAAAATCATGAGCATTCCATTGATGACTAGATCCAATCTGGCAGTAAGCCCAGTTCACGAAAGCTAAAGTGGACTGAAAAACTGCATGAAAAATGCCACTGACAAAAGTCGAGGGAAAAACTTATCTCAGAGCATGCATCTTCCTCGTGTTCTGGTAATGGCAATTAGTAAATTGTGCTCTGAGTTTCAATGGTATACATATTCTGTTTAAAGTTGCTTTCTTGTCTTTTTCAGAGCTCTGCTGGCTGGTGGAGGCTTCTCCACATGGACCTACCGGCAAGGCTACGATGTCAGTATTCCTGTTTACAGCTCGTTGTCGGGGGAAGTGGATCTGCCAGAAAGAGGACCGGGGTAAAGCGATTCTCATGAACTGGGCAAAGTATATTCAATATCATATTTAATATTGAGGCTGATACAATATAAATATAGCTACTAACTTGTTGGTGGGCTTGGGCAATTTTGTAAGAGTTGCTTTTAATAGCACTTGCTATTAAAATATATGATGGTTCCAGTGCTAATGGCCTTGGCTCATCTGCCAATGTGTGGCTTAGCTATGAACTGAGAATTTTTTTGGAGTGATTCTGTTTTTCCCACTCCAGAAACTGAACTATGAAATATGAGAGCATGACAGTGTTTCTAGTAGAATTAGATTCAATATTTCCAGTGAGCTGACAAGATATTTTGGATATAAATAAAAGCAGTTTTTAATATGTTTGGTTTCTTTAAAGTGCAAGTAAAGCAGGGCAGTAATTCAAAGCAAAATAGATTGCCTAATAAACGATCGCTTCAGACAATTTATTTTAGGATACTTAAAAGCAAAGTAATGGTAGAAGATCACTATTACAATGATAAAAAAAGTGTACTATACCACCATTGTGACTTTAAAGAGGTAGAAGGGATCATGGGGATCAACACGAGTGCCTCACGTACTATCAGCCAGTGCAAACTTTGAATAAGTAACAGAGAATAGGAGCGAGAATGTGATCTTTACCTCCGTATATCTTACGGATACATTCTTCGTATATCAATTTCAA
The DNA here is from genome assembly GCA_947846985.1 of Fratercula arctica. NCBI lineage: Eukaryota > Metazoa > Chordata > Aves > Charadriiformes > Alcidae > Fratercula > Fratercula arctica. Next base: position 48,566,742 of record CANTUZ010000005.1, on the reverse strand, counting down.
TGTTGGAGTGGTTCTGAAGTCATTTCAAAATGATGTTGAGAGTTTGGAACAGGAGAAGCCTGTAAATACAGCTCTGAATGGAAGAAGTTCTTGCAGAGTGAGTCTTAAGGAGGATAGTGTGGTTGGCTCATGTAAAAGAATGAGAACTGATTTGATTATGGCAACATCTAGAGCTTACAATACTGATTTTATTTTTTTTCTTTTTTAAAGTAATGGAGTAAGACATAAACACAAGCAACACTCACAACCTTGTAGTTAGAAGTAAAGCAAGACAAGTGTGAAATAAAGCAGTAATTTTAACAGGGAATGTAATTAGCCATTAAAATGAGCTACCCTGGAAAGCGGTGGTTTCCCTGATGCATTCATATCTTTAGAACAAGAGTAGGTAGAAGTCTGGAAGACATGTTTTAATTGATTTTGGAAGACTGCTCTTTTAATATTTCATAAGCCTTTTAAGGTCTTACCTCTGTCACAGTTTAAAAGATGGTCAGACTGAGGCAATGGTGGTAAATGACATGTCCGCTGGTTGCAAAGATCAAGTTTAGAAATGCAGAAGGTTTAGATCCTTTTTTACTGACAGCATCCTGTAGAGAATATGAATTATTAAAGTTGAAAACTGTGATTGAAAGGATGCTGCCACTATTGGATAGAAAAAGTTATTGTACTTCGGCTTCAATTGTCTTCTCCCCTGGTAAAGGGCAGTGCTCTTGCTGTTGCGCTGGGCTGTTCCAAGTAAGGTACAGCAGTGAAGTACAGGACAAACTTGTGCAGCAGTGGTTTGCTTTGCTCACACCCTGTGTGTTCCTGCTTGTGATGCTCCTGGACCAGGCCAGTGGACAGCACCTGGCTGCATCCCAATTGATTCTTCATAGATCTCAAGTACTATTACAGTCCGACACAGAGTGAAAGCACGCTTTGTATTTCTGTCTGGAAAGCATGAACGTGATGATAGGCTTCAGCATGTATAGAACCAATTATAAAGAGAGATGCAGTCATATTGTTCGTGCCCATGTAATCAGCTAAATGCTATGTCTGGTTTTAGGTAAGATAAGAGAAACTGTCGTGTGGGAGCTCATGCAATGCGTGAATCTGTGTTCAGTGAACGTGTTGGAGCTTCCATGTTCTCAAAGTTGGGTTTTTTTTTGTGAGGATCAGACTGTAGTCTCCGGAGTACCATCTAGTGGCCAGTTAGTATTACTAATTAAAACGCATTTGCAGGTTCGATGGCTTTATGCAGGAGGAGCGAGACAAGGGAACGATGCTCAGAATTCAGGCTTGCTTGGGATAAATTATTGCATTCCACTATAGTAGTGTGTTATTTACTGGGAGCTGGGATATACTTTGTTTTGTAGCAAGATTTTGAGTGTTGTAGGATGATGACAGTTTCAAGGCAAAATTTTATTTTAAACATATACACAAACAAATCTGCATAATTCTTTAGCTGGTTATAGGCATTTATTATCACTCATCTGCAGCAGTATTTCCTTTTTAAAAATGCAAATCCATTTTTATTCCTCTTACAGAGCTGAAGTAAGAGGTTTTGATTTACTTTCCTTTTTAGTTGGATAGTTTAAAATATTTTAAATCCACCTTGGCTAGAGTCATATATTCTACAGAGCTGCTAGTAGCAAGTTGGTAGCAGCTGGAGTCTTGGGAAAAAAAGAATGTTTAAAAAAAATTCTATGCAAGTCTCATCTGTTAATTGGAGCAACTAAAGTGACCAGCGTGAAAATGAGTAGAAGTGAAAGGAGCAGCAGGAGAGGTCTGACTTTATAAAGTGTGTGTTTGTATGTGTTTTCAGAGTTGAAAATTAAAGATAGCATCAAATGGAGTAGAACTGGAATCTTAGGTACAGGTCTCGTGTTTCCTGAGTTCTTTTGGCAGCGTGAGGGCAGGCACTCGCTGTGTGTTCCTTTCAATGGGGAGTGGTGGAGCAGTCTGTTAGCTGAACCATTTTAAAAGGAAAACAAAGTAGATGAGAATGAGTATAACAATTATATGACATGCTGTTTTCCAACATTAACATAACTTTTTAAAGCTGTGAGCACCTAATTTGAGACTGTATTCTTGTGTGTTTTAATTAGTGTCTTGAAACACTTCAGTATTCATAGAATCATCAAATAGTTTGGACCATGGAGTGGAAGGCACCTTTAAAGGTCGTCTACTCCAATCCCCCTGCATTGAACAGGGATACCTCCCACTACATCAGGTTGCTCAGAGTCCCATCCAACCTGACCTTGAATGTTTCCAGGGATGGGACATCCACAACCTCTCTGGGCAACCTGGGCCAGTGTTTCACCACCCTCATTGTAAAAAAATGTCTTCCTTATATCTAGTATGAATTAATATCTAGTATTAAGGCACATTTTAAACATACATGGGTTTTGGAACATGGTAGGAGTTGAGAGTGAATGGGATAACAGGTCTCCAACTTTGTCCTGGACATGCTGCGTTGTGTTGCCCAAAAGGGACAAAACTGAATCAGAGCTAATGAGATGAGCTTGTCCTGTTGTTGCTGTCACCATATCAAGACTAAATAAGCACACAGGGCAGCTGAGTTGTCAGTTAAGCATCTTTTTTCAACTAAAATTGGAAATACATGGGAGGAGAAACTAGCAGCAGCATTCAGTGTCCTATCTACTTTGTTATAGTGCACAAAACAGAAGAAAAAACAATCCTGACCATCAGTAGCAAGCTGTTTTAGTACGTAGCTAAATAATGTTTATTTCAGTTTATAATAGAGGTTATAATGCAAATGCCTATTCTAATGTAATAAGCACTCTTACCAAGTAAAAATTTATTCAAAGTTGTAAATAATGCTGAGCCACTTAGTATCCAAGATTTAATTATATTGCATCATTACCCTTTCCAGCCTTGTGTGAAAATATGGTCTTGGCAGTGTGTCTACGTTTAGTTAATCTTGCTCTGCCCTTTTTTTTTTTTTTTTTTCCCCATGTTTTCTAGAGCATCTTGGAAGTAAACTCACAGTGCTGTCAGATAACCTTGTTGTGATTTTTCAGTCCTCGCAGGTATTTCATTCTGTCATCTCAAATGGCTCTGCACCCAGAATACCGGTCTGAGTTGGAAGCTCTTCAAGCTGAGAATGGGGAATCAGTGTTGATCCTAGACAAATGTACAAATCTGTCAGATGGGGTCCCCGCTGTTCGCAAACGCTGTCACAAGAATCAAGTCTTTGATTATCCTCAACTGCTTCAGGTAAGGCTGTGTCTCCTGGAAACTTCTCTTGCCCTTGATGTGACTGTCTTAGCTGTGGAGCTGTTCCAGTTTAGGGTACCAGTTTAGGGTACTAAAGGGTTTAGGGTACTGTTCCGGTAGGGTACTAAAATTTATTCTCACTTTTAAGTGGGCCAAAAACTGTGTACTCAAACTGATATGCAGACTATGCTGCAATTTGAAAACACTGCTTGTGTATAACAACTTCATAAGATTGGTCGTGATGGTCTTCTGGTAACACGTGACAAGGTCATGTAAACTTAAAAAATGATAATGAAGATACTGCCAGCAGCAATGGAAGGAGAAACTTTTGGACAAAATTGCTCACTTCAAAATTGGGGAAGAACATTGGAATCTACACCCTCCAGAATAACTGGCAAAATGACCTTCAGCAGGCATGAATTTGGAATTGATTTCTCACATGTAACAGTCCAGGCCTTGCTAGATGAAGCTTGGAACAGAGGATGGGTTTGTCAATTGGATGGAAGATTAAAATGAACTTTAAAGAGCTTATGTGTGGATTTATTTGGGGGCAAATCAGATTGTATTTTTTGTATGCAGCTTACTAGTTAAACCCTACAAAACTCTCTGTATAGATATGACAGCCTGAGCTAGAAGACTTGTCAGCATGCAGCTATGAAAACATCTAGGTGAAATGTGTTTCATGTCCTTGGCCCAGCTTCCAGAGGCTTTTTGATGTCTTAGTGAAGATAAAACTAGATAGCGTTCTCAGACCCCTGTGTCTCTTGGCAATTCACTAACAGAGAGGTGCTGTGGCATGCAGTGTGGTGGAGTTATGCCATAGGCCACTGTGCTCTGTCTGTGGCCACCAGCAGCAATCTGTCTTTGAACTTCAGCAAATGATGATAAAATAACAAACAAGCTGAGGAAAGGCAAAGTTTCCACCCCTCCTGTTATGTTTTGTAGGAAATATGTTTAAAATTCCTTGTGGAGGAGGGGGAGAGGGAAGAAGGGGTCACCCTGAGTCCTAAACTTTCAGCCAAAGGGGAAAAAACCCTATTTGTTTGCTTTATTTCTTTAAAAACAGACTGGATTGCTCAAGGATAACAAGTCAGGGAATCTATGTCTATATTTTGCTATATATGATTTTGTAACTCAGAAGAGAGCTGGCACATGCCGAGATCATTAAAATACTTTTCTTTGCAGAGCCCTGCATCTCCCTTTGGAATGTCTGGCTGATAACAGTGGTGATGCAAGGAGATGTATTTATAGTAACCTTTGTCTAGACAGGAAAAATGGTTATCTGGGCAGATGAGCATGTGTGTCCACATCTGGGCTTCTTTTTTTTTTCTCTCCCAGACCTTACTAGAGTCTGTTCCACCTGCTGCTGTGTGATCTAGTGAGTCAATGGTTAAAATGTGTGTTCATTCTCTCTGTCCTTTTCATTCCCTGCACCCTTCTTTTCCTTCTCTTCCTGTCTCAGAGTGGGGGAAGGGGACTACGATCACAGTTCATCCTTTCCAGCCCTGCCTTTACAGACTTCCTACTAGACAGGCTCTTGGACTTCTGGGTTGCTAATGCTTCCTGTTTGCAGTCTTCTCTTGAATGAGATTTTCAAGGCTTTTATTACTCTGTGGGTATGAATACAGGTCTTACAATTGCGTTACGAAACAAACGAAGAGCCAGCAAACCCCCTTGTATTTCCTAGTTCCATTTTGATGTTTTGCTGCCCTGCTGAGCCTCCTGGCTCCTTTTCCTCAGGCCACAGAACGCAAGCTGGAAAGATGTTTTCTTATCTGTGGGAGCCCTGTATCAACTTTATAATTTTTCTTTCTTAGAATTAGGCATAATACTGACTTGGGTTTTTGCCTTGTTTGTGTAGCTGAACTCTAGAAGCATTTATTTTGTGATCTTGAACCTGTAGCAAGACTCCTCAGTGTCAGTGAGAACTAAAGTCCCCATTTACAGGGTGAGTGCAGCATAGTCAAGAAGTCCTCTCTGCTGCAGTTTAAACTCATGTCTTTCTCTCGTGTGTTGTGGACATGAGTAAGTGGATTATATTCTTCCATTTTGCAGCAACTTTTTATATCTTTGAAGCTTCCCTTAGCCATCTTCCTCCTGCCCTCACCCCTTCAGAGTAAGTAGTATTGATATAGTCAATCTTTCCATGTAGATCATGCTTTCAAGGTAAGTAATCATCCTGTTTTTTTACAAGAGGGAGGGCAGGAAAGCGTAATGCATACATACATAGACACACACACAACGCAAATTAAGCATTTCCTTTTTCCCTCATCTGTTTGACCCATTTGTTGACAGGAGTCTACATTCTGTGTTGTTCTACGTGGAGCCCGCCTGGGACAGGCTGTGCTAAGCGATGTTCTTCAAGCTGGCTGTGTCCCAGTCATCATTGCTGACTCCTACATTTTACCTTTCTCTGAGGTTCTGGACTGGAAGAGGTCTGTACCCTCAGTATTGTACATCAAACCACTGCATAAGGGACTTCTTTGTATTCAGTAATGTGAATAAAGTCTGTGTGATGAGTCAAGTGTATTGGGGGTTACAGGGAATAGAATACAGAATAAGATACGTGCAGTCTTTACCCTTGATATATTATGCATCAAAAATAGGAGAAGATGACAGAGCATTTGGTTATCCTGTAGCTGATGATATTTTTTCTCAAACAGACTTGCTTTATTACCTTGTGCTTGAATTTAGTGAGGACTGGTCTGCATTCAGGCTCTTTTAAGAAAAGTATATGCTAAAAATTGCATCATGTAAATGCTAAATTCCGTATGTTCTGTCACGATTCCTAAGCTCATCTGAGACTGAAACACAGAATTATTTTCTAGCTAAGTACACTGTGTTAAGAGTGTAGATTATTTTTGCATGCATGCACTACGCCCCGTTACGCGATCTTAGGATAATACATACAAAGATTACTAGTTTGTATACATAGCACTGTATATGCTGTTACTGTTTGGTCACTCAAAAATCTCAGCTGACAGCAAGTTAGTGGCAATCTAGAGAGGAGAATTCAGGATTTATGTGCCTGTCTCTTCCATATTTATTAGATTGTCTGTACAGATCAGTCCATAGACTTTGTGGCATTATCCGTGGGCAGGCTGGCTGGTGTTACGAAGGAATTGCTATAGAATAATTAATTACACTGAGAGAAGGCTGTTTCTTTCTGCTAATATCTTCTGAACATGTCTTATTAGAATTGGACAAGACTCGGGGTTGGAAAAGCTGTTGACATCTCATAATGTAGAACTTCTTTCGTCTCCTCTTACCATTTGTTTTCTGGTTTTTGCTTATAGGGCATCTGTTGTCATCCCTGAAGAAAAGATGCCTGAAATGTACAGTATTCTGCAAAGTGTCCCCCAGCGGCAGATTGAAGAGATGCAAAGACAGGTAAAATAATGTACTGTATTTAAATTATTTTCCTTTATTGTTGGAGTGTAGGTTCATACACCTGCCTTACTGTGAAATCTGTTGGCATGCAGAAGCGTCTGTTTTACTCTCATGTTAATATTTTGATTATTCATCCATCTTCTTTCTTTACGCTAAACATACTCATTCACCATTACTTTTCAATGTTGTGTCTTTACCAACCACTGGTGCAGCTAAATGTGTTGAACAGCAGGTGTTGATCAGTACTTCATTACCCATAACATCAGGAAATTAAGAATATTGCATATGATTGCAATTGTGGAAGAACATTTCAGTAGGTAGACTTCAGTTACTCAGAGTGGATTTTTTCCAACCTACTATGTTTAATGTACATGCTGTTGTGAAATATAGTATAGGATCTTTAGCATCCACAGTGATCAAAGCCTCCCCATCTTGGTTGCAGCAGATCTCCTGAAATGTGAAACTGAAGTTTTGACTATTTGCTTTTTCATGTAAAGATCACATAGTATTTGCCGTGAGTGGAGGCTGCCAGTTTGACCAATGTAGTCAAACACCACTTTCATTAATTTCACATTTCTTGTGTCCCCTCTGCTTTCTTAATGCACCTTCAGATAGAAGCTCTCCCTCAATGCAAGTGTACTACCTATTCTTACGTGTTCTGATGAAATCACAGTGTATATTTGTTTCTTTTTCCTACATGGTATTTAAATCATATTAAAGAAGTTCAGGAGTCTGTCTTTATCTCAAGAGAAGCTTTGGTTTGTAGATAAATTTTAATCACTCAAAAAGTGAGAGAAGCATTAATTGCAAAATGTTTTAAATATTTTAACTAAGTTGACAGTTCCTCTGAGAGGGAAATTTTACTTGGTGAGTGGAAGAGCTGAGATCATGAGCTGTCCAAACTTGTGACTGAAGTCTGTGTGGGCTGGGTATACAGTCAAAAGGTAATGTCTTCTAGTTCACACCAGTTGATGCTGATTCCTGTTTATTAGCTTTGCTGTTGCAGGCAGCACCATCAGTTGCTTTAATTCTAGACCTCTCAGGTAAAGGGCAAGCTCAACAGATAAGGGTTGTTAGCTGTGCGAGGACTTTCACAAAGTGTTAAGAATTTTCTTTTCAGATTAGGAGGTGGGATTCAACCACATTGTTCTTTTGGTGGTTGGAATATATAGATTACTTTTTTGGCCTTGTATCTAGGATCTTTCATCCTTGTCACCGTATTGTACCTGAGCATATATTGTTATAAGGTAGGGAGATACTGTTGTCATTACTTTTCCTGATGAGGAACTGAGGCATAGAGAAAGTGAGAGCTAGGCATGTAGGGAAAAAGTAAATTATCTGATCTCAGGTGACTTTTAAAGACACATGGGATTTCTGTAGTCAAATTTCTGCAAGAATTGTGAGGACATGTTTCTGAGATGCCCTTACACAACTTTACGTCTTTTGTGTGGTCCTTGTAAAAATTGACCCAATGCATGGTTTTCAGGGTGTAGCCTAAAACACTCTAGTTTTTCTACCTAGACAGCGCTAAAGGTGGCACAGTGTATATTAATACTGGATAAGTATGGAGAAAATAGACTCTCAAATTTAGCAGTAAATCTTTTCATGCCTGAATTCTGTTACCAGCTTCACTTAATTCTCTGTACAGAGCGTCTGCAAATATCACGGCAGCCGTCAGGGGTCTCCTTTCTCTTTACAGAAATGAACCATTTTGCTGTGGCTCACTGACAGCACCAAGTTGCCACAAGGGATGGCAGGTGAAAAACTAGCTTTGTTGTTACAGCTCCTAGAAACAGGATTTTGCTTTATTTTCTTTTTTCTCTGACATGAACGTAGATATGTTAACACTAGGGAGTTTTGCTTAATAAAGCTTTAAAACTGACATTAATACTCTGTTAAAGTGTGCATTGATTTTCTTCTTGTCCATTTTACTAAGATCATTAAATATTTGTTTCAGGATAGTGTTCTCTTTCTACAGAGAATGCAGTTGATGAAAAACCGAAACTAACCAAACAAACAGAAAAAAAACAAAAAATCGCCCAAATGTTCACAATGAAACAAACCAACAAAACCCCCCTTAATTCAGATGATCTATAAGTTATCTATGTTATCTATAACTCTGTAAAATTAAGTTAAAATAGAAGATATTTTAATATCCAGAATGCAATTCTAGTCTGTGCCTGGAATGAATTTTGTTGGATTATAGATGGTTTGCAGTAGTCATTGTCAGTGAGTCCAAAGTATCACTGAACATGATGGAAACTCTGATTCTACTGACTGAAGGTGGGAAGTATGTTTTTTCTAAAGCTTCCTCACATCTTGATGCTTTTGTTGAGGATATAGTTGTGTGTTTTGGTAGTAGGAGTAACAGAATGAAATTACAAGGTCTGTCTTTTCTCTTGTCTTTTTGAATTTATTTCTGTCTGCATATTGAGGGTACGTAAACATGTTATCTCCATACATCATGTGTCCTGTCAGCCTTATTTACAAGGTGAAGTCCCAGCATAAGCATCTGTGAAATTCCCTTGTTGATACATGGTTCTATGTTCTAGCTATCTGATACGGTGAAAAAATGCTTGGTGACTGATATTGTGTGGACTACTGGTAACCTGACTGTTTTTCCTCATTGATAAGTATGCAGTAACATTCCACCTGGGCTACAGATTTTTGTTTCCTTCCCCCTCATCAGTAGGGAGTAGTTGCACACTTTGCTTACCATCTTTTGATTTAAATGGCTTGGGAAAGTATCTTAGGACTTTTTGGCTAGCCAAAATGTCTTCCCAGTTTTTTTCAGCATCTTCACTTCAACGATGTCCAGGAATTAATAAAAATTCACAAAATAAAGCAAGGGTGATAATAGAAGACAGAATTTGAAGTTGAAATGAACTTTTTGAAAAGGCTGGTGCTAAGATTAGTTCAGAAGCAAAGTGAATTTGTCATAAGTGCTCTATTTTGTTTCTTGGGTGAGGAACTATTAAAATGAAACTCAACTAATACCCATTTATAGAATGAATCTGCAAATGAACTGGAGTGATTTATGCATGTTTTCAGATGTGATCTGTAGCCGTTGTTTATTCTGCTTAGCCATGGAAGGGCAACAAAAGCTTCAAAACATTTGGTTTGCAAGTAACCCATATTTCTCAATAATATTCAAACCACTTTCTTTTGCTGCTTCAACTTCAAGGGCTGATAACACTTGATATACAATATTTTGATGCTTGTTTTTTGTCAAGTGGAATAGGACTGACTGAAACTGGTCTTGTGGTATGTTTGGTTTTTTTCCAGTCCGTTCTAGTTTTCACTGAGCATTGCTCTTATTTAGATGGAAACAAAGATAGTTTGATCACCATGATCATGTTTGTTCTTGTTTTTACATTGTCCAACACTTGGACTTTGATATACAGTTACAAAAAGATTGGTCCATAGCTGATGTTAAAATGAGAAAAAAGTGATCTTTGCAAAGAGCTTTTATTAAAGTTGGTATGAAAATTGTTTTACAACATCTCACTGTTTCCTTTGCAGTTAGGATGTGTTTAGGTTTTATTTCAAAAACTGGTTTTGTGGCACATAAAATTCCACTAGGGGAGACAATATGTTTTTTATAAAGACTTGTGAAACATGCTTTGCCGGTACCTAACAATTAACGTACTTTTTCAGTAAATTAAGAAACTACTTGACGTGTTCTGACATAAGTATGGTTGAGATCATCCCCTTTTTAGCCAAACAGAGCAAATCCTTGATCTGACTTTCTCCTGGTTTTTAGTAGGATGAAGCATGCATTCATCATACCTATTAGACTTTCTGGATCTGATAACCTTTATAGGATTGGAGCCTCGCTGTCCCGACTACTTTCATTTCAGTGGTTGTCTTGATTATGACATAATTCTTATCCTTAGTTTGAAAACCTCATCATTAAAGCAAATTTTATTGTAAATGTTAGCTTATCAGTTTTCTTTGTTGATTTGTATTTTTTTTTGCAGTATTTTATTGCAGTTGATTCTCTGGAAATCATGCATCAAGGTTTTTATATATATATATATGCACACATACACTTATATGTGTATATGTAAGTTTTTTCAAGTTGAAATAGATTGTCTGCTTTTAATGAATAAACTTTTCTCTATGCTTAATTTTTGTTTTGTTTCTGGAAGTACTTCTAGCCATATATCTGCTGGAGAAGAGAGGAAGGCTCTTGAATACAAGTCATTACATTTAAAATACATAATACCTCACATTTGAAAATATTTTCTTACAGTTTGTACGCTGATCATCAGCATCACACAATACTGTCATGACGAGAATAAAATACAGGTGCTTTAGCTTTGGAGTTTTCATTTGCTAGGATCCTATAGCTGGTATGACCCGGGCTGTGATTTCTTATAATACAACTTTGTTTTGCTCAATTTTTTGTCAGACAGTACATGGTATAAACCAGGAAAGAGGTTTATTGGTTTGAGCAGAGCTGGAGTGTGGGAAATCAGAATTGATTTCTACTGTCTTGCATTATACCTGATTGTGCTGAGGTCTCTGGAGATTAGCCCTATTAACTTACACTTTTTGCCCTCAACAATTCCTGGTTCAGTTTCTTGTCTTTCCTTACAAGAGGGAATAGTTTCTGTGCTCACAGCCTAATCTACGCTGTTGTGAAAAATTGTTATGTATTTTCAATACTCTATGTATTGCCCATGCCCATGAGAACTGGAGACTAGCATATGATAGCTCTTATAAACTCCAACATATTGACCATCAAAATGAGCCTCTGCTAGTTGAGCTGCTAAAATTAATAGCAGTCTGGGTGAAACTTATGCATCTCCGGGATTGCTGTCTTGTCTGTTTTCTACAGTAATGTTGTCATTCTCATTTTCTTTGAAGCTTCCTTGAACCATCCCCCTCTCATATGGAAATAGTTCCATATGGAGTCTGAAACCCTGGCAGAAGTGCCCAGAGGCAAGTCGGTAAGCAGCTCAGCTGCACAGCTAGTGATCCAGCAGACTTGATGCTGCGTTTTTATGGTTTCGTTTTCTCCGCACCACAAACCAGCAGCCAGGTAATAGCAAAGTTGTAGAAGTGGAGGGGCAAGAAATAGAAGTCAATGTAATAGACGTGTATGATAGAGAGTGGAATTTGAAATTTTCCTTTGTTCCTGAAGAAGAATAAAATAGCCAAAGAAAAAAGGCAAAACAAAATTTTGCTGGTATCTGCTTATCTCATGCCTTGTATAGTTTCCCTCCCAAGAGAGTTTTTCTAGTGTTTTGGTTGAAAGCCTGTTAATCTCTAGAAACATATTTCACCACTGTAGTTCATACATAAATATCTTTAACTTGTATGAAAGTTTTCCACAAGTTACATTTGAGCCTCTGTGCCCTTTTTCCTTTCTTTTTGTGAGGTGAATCTGTCTATCTGAATTTACAGACATTTTGTAAATGTTTTTCCTCAATAAATATCAACAGTTTGGAAGTCTTTTAACACAGGCTTTTTAAGGCATAGGATCAGAATATGAAAGTATTCTGTAAAGGGAATAGAAGAGTTATTCCTCTGTTTATTTAGGCAGTCTTTCTCACTGAACGGATTTTAGGTAAGGAGTTTATTTTCAAAAGAAGGCTTTGTGTGTTCCTTTTTGACTTTATAACATGCCCCACCTCCCAAAAATAAAAAATTGGAATTAATATCTAGTCTGGAAGACTGGGTGATTTTTTAAGGTCTAATGGTACAATAATGAAGAGCTAGTGTTCTTGAGAGCAGGAATTCTTTTCATCCTGGTTTCCTAGGGAATCAAGGCTATGATCACATACAATGTGCATGCTGTTTTCTCTTTTGGTTTCTGTTATTGTCTAGTTTCAGCCAAACTTAGAGAGGTGGAGATCTTGGAGATAAGAAATTCCATAAAATCAGGTAGCTGTGTAGAAGATGAGCACCCCAGAAGAGCACGGCCTTTAAGGAAAAACTTGCAGATCAAGCTAACAGTAATAGAACAAACCCTTGCATCTATCCCTTATGCATGATTCTGCTTTGAGGAAGGTTTTGTTTGTAACTGGCACATCTCAGGCCAAAGAAATTCAGGTATTGCATGATCAAATGATAAAGTGACAAACAAAATTCACTACAGATTAAAGAAAGGGGATATGTCAAAGGAAAAATGGCCTTCCATAGGCAGTGTTGGCCTGTCAGCTAGCTGTAGTCACTTGGAGAAGAGTTCTTAGAGCTGTAATAAAGAGTTATATGAAAATAGAAGATTCATGGTCAGTTGTGGTCAAAAAAATTACATAAAGAATGTTTAGAAAAGAGGTAGAGAACAAAATGGAAAATACTATGCCACTGCATGAATCTGTTTTATGTCTGCACCCTGAATACAGTTCATAGTTATGGTTCTCCTCTCTTAAAAAGGATAGAATAGAACAAAGGTGATCAAAGGTTTCAAGAGAAGAGTGATTAAACACGAACTATTCATCTTGAAGATGAATTACTGGGGATAAGATGAGGAGCAAGACTATAATGCAAAACTATAAAATAAAAAAGATGGTCTTTCCCCAGAACTAGTAGGTAGTCTGTAGGACTCATTGCTTCAGCATCTTGTGTGGGTGAAGGGTTTTTATTGACGTAAAGGGTGAATGAAGAAATCCAGAGAAGGAGAATCTGTCAGAGATGAATGCAAAGGTATACCCTCTGGCTTAGGAAGTTCCTGAGTTGTGGGGAGGTGGTGGCTTGTGCTTGCTGTGTCTGTTTGGGGGAGGTACCTGCTGCAGACCATTGTCAGAGACAGAATACAGGAGCAGAATGCCGTTTGGTCGGATATGGTGCGGTCGCAGCGATGCAACTTCAGGACTCAGGTTTGCAGGAGACCTTGCTATTACAATGCCTTGTGGAATAACCTTGTCAGATCATCAGTGTTCTTTTAAATGCATCTTAACTTCACTGGCTGCCAAAAAGTTCAGTGAGAGAATATTGACTGTGATGTATAATTTCCTTCTGGTATGAATGAATAATTCACTTTCCTGAAGCCCCACAAAATACTCACTCACCTAGTGACCATGCAACATTCTTGATTTTTATTAATTAATGTTTTGGATAATCACAACCTCTTGTCTTTTCAGACCGTGGGGACAATTAAAAGGTAAAAAGGAATGCAAATTCAGTTTAAAAAATGTGGAATAGAAAACATGGAGTTTGCAGTGTTTGTTCCTACAGTCGGAATACCTGGACTAGCTATTGTGGTTTTTCTAGTGCACATCCCATGTGTCTCAGCCCTGACCTGAAGAAAAGTTCAAACTCCAGGTCAAACAGAGCTGAAGACACATGCATAAATCAATGACTTGTTTTAGTGCCACGTTAAAACAACATGAGTGGCTGGCTTTTCTGACCCCTCCTCCCTTTCATTTAATGTGCTTCTTTGGCTCTTCTTTAAAGAGGGCTCTGTAGAGTAATTTCAGCTCTTATCAGCTTGCTGACAGCTATATGAGCCTTTCTGCTGGCTCCAGGCAATCACTGCCGGCGTGTGAAACATCCCATTCTTACAGTGAAACGGTCCTGGATAGAGTTAAAGCAAATGGGTGGTGGTGTTTTCCTGTGGGTGGTGCAGATCACATAAAAGAGATGGGATTTAGTTCTTGTTAGCCAATTAAACAGAATTTCATTTCAGTATCTGGACACTGGAAGCTCTTTGAGCGTAGTTTGATTTTTTACAAGTCCTTTTAATGAGAATATTCAACTTCCAGCTTCAGTTCTTTCCCTGACAGGGGACAGCTTCTGTCTCGGGGTTCTTTGGACCCATCATTATCAAATTTAAACGAACTTTCATCTGTCTGCCATTTGTAGCATTTTAAGGAGTGGGATCGGAGAGGCTAACCCTGCTTTAATCCTCCCAGAGTGCTTCAGTGGAGCTCCGGGTCCCCCATAAATGTCAGGCCTGGACAATTTGCCATCTTATCAGATGCAGTGAAGTTAGTTCCAGCCCTCTCACCCCTCCCCCAGAGGAAAGATTTGTTGCTGCAAACAGCAAAGGAAAGAGAAAACTTTTTCCTGGCTTACTGCCAGGATCACCAGGGGAGTTGTAGAATCCTTGGCATTTATATATGAGACTTTCATTGCTTCCCCCTCCCCTCTTCATTTGCTGCAGAGAATATCCTTATCCTAGATTTTTTTTTTTCTCCTGTTGTCTGTCCTGCCTTCTTGCTTTCCAGAATGAAGAAAACTGCTTTCATGCTTGTTGTATTACAGAGTGGTCTTGATTGAGTCTCTGAGAAAGAGCTCAGAAATTTGAGAGCAATCAGCACCTCAATGAATAATTTTTATAGGATGCCGTTGCACTGCCTTTTTATCTAGGTTTTTAGCCTCTAAACAACACAAGGTTAAACTTCAACTGTAAGAGGGAAATTATGCTATTTTAAGACAATATTATTTTTTGGTTTTTAAGATTAGATTTTAAGAGTCCGTATTTTAAGAGTGCGTATGTTGTTGCAAAGTGGACTTCAGGTACTTATCCTTTGCAGATTGCTGTACACAGGTTGGGTAGACTACAGATAAACCCAGATGATCCAAAAATTGGAAAGGCATGTACTTCTTTTAGAAATAATAGTTGAAAATACTTTGTCGTGCACATGAAGCAGTTAACTGCAGACAAATGGGTGATTAAGCATCTTTCTGGTGTTTCACTCATTCTTTGTTACTCTGTGCTCTCCCTCTGCTGCTGCTTAGTCTGTACCATATCACATTTCTTTATCAAGTTCATTTGCTCCACTTACCCTTTCATTATTGAAATTGTTACAGCTTTAGCACTTACCTATATAGTATAAATACACTGCATTGTTGTAGTAATTTGCATGTGACTATATTAAATAGTAGTAGTAAATACACCTTGGTCTTGTGTCCATTTTACTGATAAGTGGATAGAGGCATAAATAACTTGTACAAGGTCAAATCGTAATATTAGTAATGGAATTTAGAAGTCCTGGATCCTGTTTTAATGACTGAATCAAATGTGTCTTACAACACAGGAACATTTGGCTTTTCAGTTATAAAGGTTTTATGTATTCTATAGAAACAATCTGCTGGCAGATAATCTTTAGGTGGCTTTTCCTTTAATCTCTGTCTGTAAGTTGTGAAGAAATCTTAGCAGTTTGTTAGATGCCTGTATATAGGAAAATTATGTATCTTTGTTGCAAATGGAAAAGTGGGCTCTGTTAGGAATATACTGTAATGCCCTTTGGCTTGCAAATGGTGTAACTTGTATCTGGGGGTTGGCTCCTTCATTTCCTCTCTGCTCCTCTTTTATTTATTTATTTATTTATTTATTTATTTATTTATTTTAATATTTTTTTCCTTTTCCATTAGCAGGCAATTTTGAATGCTCTTTAGAAATTAGCATGGCACCTGGCGTTAGTTGTCTTTGAGTACATATTCTATCCTGGTGGCTTAAATCTGTACAGATACTCTGGAGAGGGAGGATTATAGAGGGTGTGCATATTCCAGGATACTAATAGTGGAGTAGGGAACCATGGATAGAAGTTCTTAGATTATGGTTAAGCTTAAGACAGACAATCTCCTGCAGCTGGACTCAGGTGGTAGTGGAATTCTGGTTCCAGAGGATCCACAGAATACCTCATCTTGGTTCCCCCACACAGAACAGTCTGCTATAAAATGCTTCCCAACACTGTAGCAAACAAATGCAAAAAAATATCAATGGTGCCTGATCTTGAATCTGGTAATTACGTTAAGTCTGAGCATGAATGCAACACCCATTAACCACTTGTCTCAAATGCTTCAGCAAGCTAGCAGCACCAAGCCCAGGTTCTGTGGTCTTCCTCTCGCCGCTTGTTCTGTTTCTCATCTTTTGCTACCTGTGTTTACCAGTTAGTGCTTCAGGGAATCTCCTGAGATGTGAGTTCTGTCTACTGCAGAGGATATGTTATATATGTATTGAGGGGAGAGGGAAAACAACTCCTTCACGTTTTTTATTGTTGAGGTGAAGCAAAGGTTTAATACAGAATAAATATGCAAACCCTGGTCAGTGGTGTACTTCCCATCTTTTTTTGGGGTAGCAAGGACTTCTGTATAAGCTTCAATGTTTATCTTTGAGATTGCTTCTCCTTTTTTACAAAATTTGGCTTTGTGCAGTAAAGAATATTCCTCTTTACCATGCTATTTCAGATGTTTGCCAAGAAGAAGTAACTCTTGTTGATGTCTATCAATTATGGTGTCCATGTAAAATTATTTTCAACCCTGTTCCTTTGCAGTGTGACCATCACATAGTATTATCACAACCAGCAATTATTAATCAATTTCTCTATTTCATCAGCCAGCCATACAGCCATGCACAGTTTGAGTCATGAAGGATGAGGTACTACATAGCTTGAGCTAACATCGTTTTTAAGGTGCAGAGGCAAAAAACAGCACCATGTCCTACACTGAATTTTTCCCATAGATATGGAAAAAAAATCCCAGGGAATGCCAGTCTTTCAGCTTTTACCCTTAGAGAAGTCAGTAAGATATATCTGTATTCAAGCAATGCTGGCAATAATGTCTGTGGTTAAAGTTGTCCAATGTTGAGAGCTGTGTGTATGGGAGTATGCCTAAGTTTGTGCTTGTATAAAATAGAACTATATAGCTTACAGGAAATTGAGCACAATATATCTTCATCAAAAGGCCAAGTTTTTCCCGGTATAGAGCTTAAGTTCTGAAATTGAGGTATGTGCTGATTTTTGACTGCTATAGTATGGTGGTAACCCTACCTAGATTTTTTTTTTCTTGCTTCAAAAAGCTGTCCTTTCATGTGTGTGATTGGCACTAGGCTTGCTTTGTGTTTAACTTCTCTAATCAAGGGAATTTAAGCTTCTATTCTCCCAGCATTAGTACAGGAGTCATGGGAAATCTCAAACAAGACAGATCTTGTTGCAGCAGTTGACACAAATAAAAGCAGTTGTGCTTTTATTTATTTATTTTTGATGCTGGATGCTGATTAAAAGTTTCCAAGCATCCTTTAGCCATGTTATAAAGCCAACCAGCAGAGAGCAGGGCAGCTGCTGAGGCGGGGAGATGCTAGTGGACGTAGGACAAGATCACAGTGGGAAGCATCAGTCTGTGTAACTCAGAAAGCTGGGAAAGGTGTAAACAGATCCCCAATTTATCTGTAGAGTGGGCTCTCCAAACACTGTTTTATTGGCCAGTGGCTCCTGCTTTACTAACCTCTAACCTCTGCAATACTCAGAGGTGCTGCCCACCAGCCAGCCTTGTCTTTGAACCTCCCTTGGCTCCTGCCACCTCAAAGGCTTGCAGTCAGATTCCAGTGTTTTGCTTGGGACCTCACCTCTCAGCGGGATGCCTGCAGCAGGGAAAACCGATCTACCCTGAGAACATAGACATATTTGAAGGCAGTACCCCTGGGACTAGAAACCTATTGCTTTCGGTTTCAGGAGCTGTCTGTCATTTGTCAAGAAATGTGGTTAAAACCTCCCCTCCACCCCCCAACTTGTGGCCGTACAGTAGTTGAATGTTCCCTGCAATTACATACATGTATTTGTTTTCTGTTATTTTCTGGACTGATGTTGAATCAATGATAGTGTAAGTCTAGCTCGCTGTAGGTCTGGTTTCATGTTGTTAACAGAGAGCGTGCAAAGGACAAATTTATCATAAAAAGGATGATACAGATCCAAGTAATTGTGACTACTCCTCAGGTTAGGTGTGCTTGCCCCTTCCCAGTAACAGCCTGGTGAAATTGTAGTAATTAGGGAGCCCTGGAAACTGGAAGGAAGAGAGTGGGCTATTTTTTGTGTCTTTACACCGTTATCAATTATGATTATGTAGATATGACTGGAAGCCAGAGTAGGATCTATATTACTCTCTTACAGCTCTGTTATTTCTGTGGTGTCAAGACATGTCATTTGCCTGTAAATAGACAGACAGAACTGAAAGCTGTTAGAGAACAAAAGGAACTCAGTAAATGCTAGTCATTTTTACACTACATATTTTTAAAGCTCTAAGTGCTTTGTGAAACTTTGCTCTTTTTTTCTTCTTCTTCCCCCCATCCCCCCACCCCCCCATCCTCTTACTTTCTTTGCTGGCTCTGTCTCAGTGCTTGCGACAGTATTCCCAGCCACAGCTGAGAAGAGGGTGGTGGTTCCGTGCTGCTCATAGTGCTGATATCTGCTTGTTGGCTCCATAACCGAAATGTGTTTTGGCAGTGGATTTGTAGGGTGCCAGGGCAGTAAGTCAGGTTTCCTGACTGGTGCAATGTTGGCTTCTGCAACAGAGTTGTGAAGCTGACATACCCATTAATCAAAGAAACAAGTTTGAGGTGCAGAAGTGTATGGAGGGAGGAGAGAACACCAGTGCGAAGTGGTATTTTTATCTATTCATCTTGTGTTCTTGTTATTTTTAAAACTAAGTTACTATCACTAGGACAAGAAATAGTGGAAATCTGTATTTTAGGTGGTCAAGATACTGCAGGATTTCAAAACCATATAAAATGTTACCATTTAATGAGAGAGAATGAGAACTATTCTGTTAAAAATAGCTGCTTCTGTGTCATATATTTGAGCCAAATTTTAAGCAGAACAAGGTCTTGTTCGTAACAGAAGGTGAAAACTTTAAAACAAAAAAAAAACAAACAAAAAAAACCCCCAAAAACCCCACCCCAAAACAAATACAAAACCAAAACCACCACAAGTTATCTGAAAGTATGGAAGCAAGGCTCAAAATGTTAACTTTAACAGATACGTTTCAAAAAACCATTCTCATGTATGGATAGTATGTGGTGGTGTACATATGGATTACTATAATTGATATAACTGATTCTTTTCAGAGCACCAAAAGAGGAGAATCTGAGGAAGACTGGCAGTGCAAGAAGCCTGAGATTAATATCTGAGTTTGCACTAACATTTTCCTTTATCCTTAGCTCTTATGAGTCAGCATTTTTCAAGTAGTTTACAGCAGTAAAACTGAGAGCCAGCAGAAGTGAGTTACTCCCCAGTGGCTGGTGTCTGAAGAGTGGGACTAGCATTTTGAACTCTGACCTCTGTCCCCTTATGAATCGGCAGCTTCAAAAAGGGGAAAAAAAAAAAAAAAAAAAAAAAAGAAATTTGTATAGTGGAAAGATTTAGTTTTCACTCTCCATTGTATCTGAAATAGGCAAACACGCTTGTTTCACATCTGAAATTACAGTAGTGGAGAATACTGAGCCAGGTGATTAAATCCACGTTCTGCTTTACTTTTGAAGAGATATTTTTTGAGACTGAATTGCAATAAAAACCAGCACCACAAAATGTCTGCCTATAATTGCTGTTACGTCCCTTTTTAGGTAATTGTACTGGCACCCCAAAAGTGAGACAACTTTTCAAAGCATGGCTCTTATGTTTTTAGATAGCCTGAAACATATGAATTCTTTCTTAAAAATATACCCTACATTCTTGTTTGTTCTCATTTCAAATCTTTGTACCTCTCTGGGAAAATGAGAGGGTCCTCAGACCATTTTTGAAGATAGGGCTTTAAGGTGAAGAAGGATTATGTCCCATAGCTGGTCACTAACTCTGTCCTCTCCTGCTCCCTTAATAAGAGGAGAAAGGATTGTTCAGGAGGTATTTTAAGGTACCAAAGCTCTAAACTTCTCTCTGAATGACTCTATTTTTCCCCCCACTGATTACAGAGAGAAGATTGAGCCAGCCAGCTTTAGGTGCGTTGAACTTGATTGTATGATATTGCTGAGAGTCTTAAACCAAATAAGCACTTTTTTAAACCCAAATTCTTACCACTTTCTAGCAACAACAAATTACTGTCTAATTCTTCATAGTATAAAGTTTTCTGAGGGCTTCTCATAAGCCTGTGTAAAGATGCAAAGATGGCACTGGTTTTAGCTGGCCCAGCTGGTATCATCTTTGTTGAAGAACTGCATACTAAAAGTGATAACGTGTGATCAGCAAGGAAGTTGTTGGAGTAGGGAACCAGATGTGGAAACAGTAAGGCGGTCCAGAAAGAGGGGGAAGATTACAATTCATAGGCAGAAAAATGTAGGAATTTGGGGTTGTAGGATCCTCGGTCTAAACCCAAAATTTGTCTTGGGAAACTTTTTACAAAATGCTTGTTCCTTTCTCTTCAGTCCCATTTTACCTTGTGGGGGGAAGAGGGAGCTTGAGAGCTTGTTTGTTATCTGATTATTATAGATCATCAGCTCTCCTCATATGCATCTTTAGTATGGGGCAAATATATAATAATTCAGTTTATCTTGAACCTCAGTAGCCTATCTAATCCTACTGCACAATGGAAAGAAGTTATGGCGGGGGGATTGCCTGTGACCAATTATAGTAGCATGCTTAATGGGCAATAGCTTGTTAGGTCTCAGTAACTTAAAAAACATTTCATTATATTGCAGTATCACATGTAACTTAAGAGCCTGAAGGTCTTAGTGGATGAAATTCCGTGCCTGGAGATATAAATACACTGCAGAGCTGTAGGTATTTCTTGTAATATCTTTTATATCTCTGCTGAAGGTACACGTTTTAGCAAACTGACCACAGTCAGTTGCTTCAGTAGCATTGGTTAGCTAAATATTAGTTTTATTAGTTTAAGGTTTCGTTTTACAAATAATTAGACAGCATAAAGTTAAATATTTTTTCTGTTCTTCTATCCACCCCAAAATTTGAAAGGTCTAAAATGGTTAAGTCTCACAACATCTCTGCGAGGTGAATGTTACACATGCTGCTGAGAGGCTGACGTAGAAGCAAGAAATAAACGAATGTCAAACATTTGTCTGTACGTAAGTAACAGAACGAGCATCAAAAGTAAGATGACCAAGCTTCCAGGCCAGTGCTGCTGCAGCAGCTAGGCCGTGCTCTTTTCTTCGGCTAGACTTCCCTCACCCAGCTGATCAGGGAGTAAAAACCAGGAACATCAAGAGCCATCAAGAAGGGAAAGCATTTGAGTCACCCCAGCCAGTGTGAAAACAGTTATATTGCAAGGCCTCGTAAACCTTTTCAAGGCATTTTGGAAACACTGAACTCCTGCAGTGGGCCGAAATCTTACAGCATCGTGGTGCCTGACCTAAAAGCTGAGAGAAGTGGTGGTTTATGGGCTGTTAACTTTTACTGCTCTTTTGCGAATCTTGGTTTTTCCCCTTTTGCTAACTTTACCAATTCCCACCAAACCATGGGCTGTGAAAAGGCAGGAGGCTAGAAAGCTCCTTTCATGGTCTGTTTTTCTGCTTGATCTAAATGTTACAGAAAGTATTCCTTTCCTTGCCTCATGCCCAGTGTTTTTCTTTTCACAAACTAATCAAAAGATTTACATTGATCTGTCTAGCAGTCTTCACTGGAGCACCATTAGTGGCATTAACACTAGAACTTATAAACATTATATGAATGGACTTTGTAACCTGATGCTATGCTGGCTTGTAAAGAGCTTATAAAGAGATGCTAGGCGCCCAAGTGTGTTTATTTCTAAGGAAAATAACACCTTACCTAAATAAATGTTACTTTCTGTGAGTAGGCTACCCTATTGCTGCATGCTGCTGCCTGTTGTCTCCTATAAAAATAACTGCAAATGCTTCCGACCCAAGCTCTTGCCTGTACCAGTATGTGCTGAATATTATCAGTTTAGTTTTTTCATAGTCCACTCGAACAAAATCCTGGAACTGAAAACAAGTGAAACTGAAATTTTGGTTTGGATACTTGCTTACTTGGTTGAAGGAACACAAAATTTCCCATACCATCTACGGTTTTGAGGAAGAAAACTACACAATGTTTCTTAACTTCTCTTAGAGGTATTGCTAGTGTTCCTCAAAGTGTGCATATGTATTTGTAGAGATAAATTAAAACCTCTACATTGTATTAAGCAGTTTTAGCCTTTACAGAATGTGATGGGTTTTCATGGCCAATTCAATGAGGATGCAGCAGTTGAAAGCAGGGTGGAGAGGAAGGAAGGGAAACAACTTATAACTACTTACTGGCATGCCCATGTGTGTGACCTTGGTCTGCAGAGCTCACCGCTTGGAGAGAGGGGAGAGTTTGGATTACCATTCATTCCTTCAGTCTTTGGCTTCCATGGTGAAGCTGTCTTGGCTTTCTAAAATTTTCTGCCGAAATTTAATTCAGGTGAATTAATTTCATGGGGAATCTATTGTATTATAAAAGATTCTAGTCACTTCCAACCCATTGGGTAACCCAATAATATAATGTATTTCTCATTCTCAGTCAAGTCATTCGGTACTCTAAATTTCACTCTTCCACACCTTGGTAAAACTATTACAGAAAGTAATGCTTTTCTGTCTTTCATCTTGGATCTACGCTAGATTTTCTATTTATCTAGAAATTTAGAAGGGCAAGAGAAGCCGTTTTTCTTAAATACCTGTTTGCAACTCCTGGTAAGCTATACGTCCAGAACAAGATCCCATAGGTTAACATGCGTTCATCTGTGTCATTTTGGTAGTTGTACAAAGTACGTGTTTGATCTCTATTTACAATTTAGATTGCCCATGACCTAAGCAATATTTAGGTGTATACAAGGTTAGCTTTTTTTACAAGTCTGTGGTCCACATAGCATGTTTCCTTAGAAAATTCTCAAACCTCATCAAGCAGACTCGTAGAGTACTAGAAGTTATTTTCGGTTCAAGTTGAAAAGAATGGTAGCCTGATCATATCATAGTTGTAGACTATGTATAATCGATGCTATGTAGAAGACACGATCTGTGATTATGGATGATTTATTTCAAGATCCTGAAAGTTTTTTTGGGTAGCTCTAATTAGTGTGTTACAATTGCAATACCTTACCAGTGTTACCCGGTGTATGAAAGCTACTCTTGAGCATATAACCGTTAGTATTCTGAATTCATAGATACAGAAAAGAGAAATGGACAGCTCAGAAACTGTGTAAGAATACTACGAAAGTTGGCGTAGAAGTCAGGAACAGATTTCTCTCTCTTTTTTTTGTTTGTTTTGTTTTGTTGTTGCTGCTGTTTCTCTCTCTTGTATCCCAAACACGTTCATGGGATTTTTATCCCCCCTAGGTATTTGTTACATTCCAACATAAGCTTTTCAACCACAGCAGGTAGAGCAGAAAATATATTTCAAATGGGATCGACATACATCTTCCCAATAGAAAACTTTCCCGAAATGTTCAGTAACTTAGCATGCTGAGAGCAGACACTAGCAAGCCATGTTAATCAGTTCTGCTTTATAAAAGCAAACAAGGTGGGGAGGAAGTAATGAGACCCTGAAACATCTGTTTGGAGACTTCAAATCCCCTTAGAAGGTTTTGAGTTCTGCCTTAAAGAAATACAACTCCAAAAAATTGCAGCCAACTGTGGGAACCTTTTCTAGCTCTTTACAAAAAATTAATTACATAAATATTAGTCTATAAAAAGTAAATTCCCTCTGCCCTCTTTTCCAGTTTTGCTTCTGGTATAAAGGTGTAATCTTGCCTGACATTGCAAACATTCTTTCAGCAAAGAGAAACTAGATCAGATCCATCCTAGTTTTGCCAAAGGAGGAAAAACAGCTTTGATTGTCAAAAAGCTAGATAGTCATAGATATTACAGTATTAATAAACGATCGTAGAGTTAGAACAGTAGGAATACTGTCGCTTAATAAAAACGAAATACACAGTCTTGTGTGTATTTCACACAATTAATAGCTACTTAACCTCTTTATAAGGTTAAAAGGCTACATACAATAATTTCTTTCTACTTAGTGCTGCTTATAGTGGTGGTTCTAAACTGTTGTCTGATGTGAAAATGCAATTTGAAATCTGTGTTGTTACTCTTGTTCATTTAGCATACTTTAGTAGAGAGATTAATTGTTCTGGTTGATTTTAATTCTTAATCTACTTCTGGTTTTCTTTTTAAACCAGTTGCTGCTGAGTTCTGGATAATACGTTTTTCTTAAGAAATGGGGCAGAGGGAAAGGAATACTTAAGTCTTTGCTTAGCAAAGTGTTTGCTTTATTTAATGCCTTTTTGGTATTTTAGGAAGGCAGACGTTATTTATTCTTACCTGTTTATGTAATTTTTCTGCTTTTTCAGTTGGACGTAGTACGCATTTTGTTCTGTGTTCTTAGTAATCAGCCTGTTACCCAGCTGTGAAGTCCTACCAGGGAGGGAAATAAAGAAAGGGAAGTGATTCTGTTCTAGAGTGATACTGCTTTGCACTGTCTGGGTGACAGGCTCCAGAGAAGTGTAATTTTTGGACATACTCATCAGTCTCCTTAATAAAATTTTGAAATACTCTGAAGTAGTAAGGCTTATGGTTGTTAATGTTTTCTTACAATAAAAGTAGTGCCCCAGAGAGCACTTGTCTGTTTCCTAGTTCACTTTCTTAATTGTAGCATGGATTTTTTTTTATCTTAAATATTTAACAGAACTATTCTGAAGAACCTGTTTTACAAACTACCCACAGAATAGAGTTTTAGGGCCAGTGTTTCAGCAGTAGGTCTTTAGTTCGGAATCCTATAGCTTACACTCATGGTAAAGTACAGGGTAGTATATGCATGAATATGTGCAAGTTTGCTTGTAGATTTGCATTTTCCCTACTGGTAAACTCTGTTTGCTGTCATTTAGCCTAGGAATGCTCCAGCACAAAGTGTACATGTAGGAATCACTCTCTGTCTTCTATAAGAAAGTAATGACCTGCAGAGTGAGACACACTGGCAACTTAACAACAGCTAAATGAGAGTTATTTTTGGTTCACCTTAAAGTCTGTACCTCCAAAAGCTTGGTATTCCTTCAGTAGCTTAATATTCTAAATAATACTATTAAATATTCTCATAGCACATGATTAAAACCAGCCTGCCTGTAGAGCCTTTTTGCTATTTAAGGAACCTATAGCAAGAGTAAAATAGCACTTGCCCAAATTCGTATGTTGTCTTCAGCTGTTGTGTTCTGGCTCTGAAAGCTCCTTAAGCTTCCAATTATTGAAAACATGTCTTTTAAGTGTTCTACAACCTAGATGCAAACGCATACTCATATAGTTGATACTGAACCATAGGGACGCTGCAAATTAAATTACCTTCTGGACACTTTAAGGTGCTGGAGTTTCCTGAAGAAAAATTAGGTTGAAAAAATTCACATCTCTTGGACCAAAACACTTGAACTACATTTTTTGGCAAAGCGTGTTTCCTTGTGGGTTGGATGGGGTCCTACTGAATCATTTGATGGTTCTAGGCATTTAAAAAGTATGTTTATGTGTCTAACAGAGACTCAGATAAGTCAGCATTTTCATTTCCAAAATTCTGCTTTTCTTCCAGCATTTCTATCTTACATAGAAAGTGGGACAAGATTAAAACTTGCCATACAGCACCTCATCTTGAAAACAACTCATCTGTGAAATTCAGTGTGTTTGTGTATAAGAAAATCACATGCTTCATTTCAGCAGTTTTACACTGCCCATGTTGTAAATTAGCCTAGGTCAACGATTGTAACAAACAGGCATGTGCATGTACTTTTATGTAAAAATCTTAATTATTTACTTGTGTAAACAGTATTTGGTTTTTGGAAGACTAGGGTTAATGAGGACTGAAGTTCTCTAGCTGATTAGCTGTCTCTAATATTGATGTTGAAAGGTGACTTTTAAGTTCCACCTTTTAGGCTGCGTGCTTTTATTTGGCTATTTAGCTGCACTATGGATTCTTCTGCCTTGGAAAAACCGAGCAGTTTCTTCTGTTCTGTAGTCAAACTGCTTTTGACTTTTTTCAAGAGGAAAACGTATGATAAAAGTGTGAAACTGATTCCTTCAAGTATTCTCATTATATTTAATTACTTGCAAAGTAATGCTGCTGCTTCTTTTTATTGACTGTAAATCCTATTTTTTTTGGGGGGGTGGGGTTGAGTTTGAAGCCTTCAGGCTCTATGGAGATTTCCTAGCTACAATAAACATGCCTCCTAATTTAATTTCCACCTGACTTGTAGGCTGCATGGAACAGATTGTGCATGGCAAACCACAGTTGATTATTAAGCACTGGATCTATGCAATGTGAAAATGAACTTTATTCTCTTTACAGGCAAGGTGGTTCTGGGAAGCATATTTTCGGTCAATGAAAGCAATTGCTCTTGCTACTCTTCAGATTATTAATGATAGAATTTACCCATATGCTGCGATTTCTTATGAAGAGTGGAATGATCCTCCAGCTGTGGTAAGTAAATTTGATTGATTCAGAAAACAAATTGTGGGTTTGGTTTTTTTTCTTGTATAAAAGGTATGGGCTATGAAACTTGGTAATAATTTTGTGTATATGTGTTTGTGTGTGTACGTGTTGTGTTGGTAACTTGCACAGATGAAGCTAATATATTTTATGAAAACTGGCAAAATAACTAGCAGTTCAGTTTATTTCCTGGCAGTGAAATGCGAACTTTTAACTTTTGTATTGCATGCAGTAAATTGCTTGCTTGTTTATATATTTATTTATTTTTCATGCATGCATTCACACATACTTCTTTATTTCTGTTGAATTTAGCGTGAGTTTAGTGCTCTTAAAAATGAATAACTGCAGTGGAAATAGTTGGTGGAAATACTGAAGATCTTAAACAATCTGCAAGGCTCTTTCATGTAATTCTGATGAAATAGCTAATTATTCCTATGCCTACAATTTTCTCCATGTTATTTCTACATAATTTCTCTTATACAGAAACTGATGATCAAAGTTTTGCTGTGGTATTTTAAAAAAAAAAAAAAAGTTTCACCAGTTGAACCCACCTCTGTTAAGAAGAAACACTGGAGTATTAATTAACCTTCTGCACCAAGCAGCTGGTTCTGATTTTTTTGCTATATAAAAGCCTGCGGATGATTTTCACCCATAATCAGTTAATTTTCTCTGTGTCAAAATATAAAAAATAGTTTTGTTTTACTAATAAAACCAAACTTGTTAACTGACTCACTTTATGATGGTTTAGAGAGAGTTTCTCTTCGTAGGAGCGCTCAGGAGTTTTACTTCAAGCTCTTCAGGCCGATAGAGTGGGAACAGTTGCTGACAAAGAGTTAAAAGCTCATTGCTGGGTTTCAGAAAATGATTTTTCCACTGCTTAGCCAAAGGCATTGGTAATCTACTCTTGTCATTGCCTAGAGAGCAAACACGGCACTTGTCAATATTTAAAGAAGAAATTAAGCTGCACAAGAAGTAAGTATGTACTCTGCAAGAAGGCGATCGGAGCATCTTAACATCTTTAGATTATGCTAGCAAAACAAGCAACTTGAAACACCTAGTAAAATGAAGAAATTGGCTTTAGGATTACTCAGTCTTCAGAGAGGACACAAAAACATCTCCTGGGTTCTCACCTGTACTGGAAACCCATCCATTTCTGGGAAGCTAATCTTCCTCTCAGCAACAAGCAGGCTCTTCTTGTGTTTTTTTTTCATATATGTATGTCTACTTGGAAGAAGTATTTGTATTAGTCCTTCAACCTAGAGGTTCTTAAGCAGTAGGTTTATGACCACAGACATGACAATATACAGAACAGAACTCTGAAACTGAGGGGAACAAGTAACAACACCACCATGCTAGGGCAATACAAGGAGTAGGCAGGAATATTGTATCAATGTGCAATTGCCGAGAAAATCTAGAAGGCTGGCTGCAATTAGACAGGCTGGAATTTGTCCAGGACGTTGGAGTTAACACCTCGTATCATGCCGCTCTCATGCCACGAATGGTCAGTTCCTTGGTGGTTTTATGTCTCAGTTGAAAGAATTTGATGTTTATCCTAGTCTATGAAAATCGCTTAATATGTGCATGAATTCATTTCTTGCTTCAATATGAAACAGCAATGTCATTAAAAGTTCCTTTATGGGCTGTGTAAGCTCCATAGAGTGCTTGTGACCCTTTCTCAGAGGGTCAGTTAAAGAAAATAGAATTCAGATCAGGAATTGTTCAGGAGCAGTTAAATTTGTAGAACAGCAGTACACAATCCTGTGATATCTTTAACTGGGAATTTTGATAGCTACTCTGAGCATGTATGAACGTTTCCTTCCACAAGACTCTTTTTTTCTTTTTCTTCTTTTTTTTTTTTTTTTTTTCCAAGCCAGCTAATATTGTTTGGTTTTGACCTTTGTTCTTTCATTCAAAGCAAATAACTGGAGCCTTCCTGAATTCCTTTGAGATACCTTTTTTTTTTTTTTCTTTTCTTTTCTTTTCTTGAATATATTTTATCTCCTTGAGGTGAGAGCATATTACAGTTGTGGTCTATAGGGGAGCATATTTTTCAGGAGTCAGCTAATTTCTAACTTCAGACAATTTAGAAGGTGATGATATATACAGTATCTGCTAGTAAATTTAATAAGTAAATAAATTTAATAATAGTTATTGTAATTTTATAAGAAATAATTGTGCTAGTAATAATTCCACAGTTGGTGTCTGCTTGTCAGGGGAATAATGATCCACTTGAGCCCGAGCGTTCCTCGTCTAAGCTCATGCCTAATGTCCACTCCTAGCAGTGTTACAATTTCTAGTATGCCTAGATGAAACAACATAGTTGGAAAGCAGGTACATATGTACATTTGAGGTAACGGAAGATGGCAACTGTATACTCTTAACTCTGATAAGAAGACAAAATAACTAAAGATGACTTGAATGCCTTCCTCATTTACAAGAAAATTGCCATATTCTTCTCTAAATAAACTCCAAGACTTGAGCATTTAAAGAAAATTATTTCAGGTTCGCCCCAGGGCCAGGATATGGGTAACTGTTAAAATGAAGCACCTGCGAGATAACATTAATACCACAGTGAAATGTATGAGTAACTGGGTGATTACTGGCCTCCAAAACTTGCCACGTGTATTCAGCCTTCAAATTTGGCTGGCTCAGCATCTGGTTCCTCTAGCTCTGCTTGTTGTTCCTTGTGGTGTTGAGGTCAGTAAGGACTAAATGCAGTGCTCTTCTGTTCACGTATCTGAGGGGATGGCTGTTATCTTGGACAGTCAGCGTGAAAGTGATATTCACGCATTTAAAATCAGTGAGGCATGCTCGTGGCTAGATCTGCATGTATATAAGCTTTATTCCTGTTCCCCATATATTTCTCGTCTCAACACAAAGAAATACCAGCTCGCCTTGTGTTGAGTCTGCAGTTTCCCAAACACTTTAAAGTGCTACAAGCAGGTATTGTTGCCAAAAGAGGCAGTCCTTCACCCTTCTACAGTTGGACGACGATTTCTCTATTTGCTACCTTCTTTTTCAATTTTCTCATTCACTCGTGGTGAATTAACTGAAATCATTTTCATGATGTAAAACTCAGCCAGCAAAAGAAAAAAAAAAAAAAAAAAAAGAAAAAGGGTTGGGGGGTGAAGGAAGGACTGGATGGCTGGAAGGCAGCTCTTTTGGCATTAGTTTGGCTTATATTGGCTCAAAATATTAGTGAGACTGTTGCCTGAGTATCTTCACCGCAGTGTGGATACAGCAGCAGGGCAGGAGGGTGTTTTTCCAGCAGGAGGGAGTATAACGTACACAGAAGACAAATGCATATGCAGTTAATTCCATACTTAGTACATTACATTGAGGAAGCGATCCAAGAGTTTTATGTGTTTGTATGGGTTGACTGACAAGTGTTGGCCTGTTCTGAAGAAAAAAAAAAAAGGTTATAAAGTGGATTATTTTCCTACTTGTCCACTATCCTGTTGAGGAAGTGGAAGATTAGTAGCATATAACATGCTAATATGTTATGGAGTAGTACTTTCAATAAAAATGCACTACAAGCTATTTCCTCCTTTTAATGAAGAGGGGCAAATGGTGTTTTTGGGGCCTGAAATTCATTCCTGGGCCACATGAGTCCTTTATGTCTCAGTCTTTTGCTGCAAGCATGGGAGTTTAATGCCTTTTGTATTTCTTGGCCCAGCCATTATCCATTAGGCAGGAGCAATCTGTTACGTTCAAGTAAGCCAGAAAATGACCACTTCTTACAGCGTGCATTCTGATGGTTACCAGTTTGGGCTGGACTAGAACTAACGACCTGGATTTGAGATGTGATCCAGTTAAGTATTTTGTTATGCTCTAATAGAGGTAAATTATTTTCTCACTTGTGCTTCTTTGGAGATTATTTAAATTCTCCTCTTACTTTGGCTAACATATATGGATTTCTGACCAATGAGTGAGACAGGGTTTTTCCAGATTTCTGTAGTTGCTTTTGTTGAAATTCCTTCAAGCATGTTTATAATGTAGACCTATAAAACATTAGAGTTTTGTTTTTTTTTCTCAGGGGCTGCTTTTGAGCTTTGACCTTGGATGATACAGACCATAGTTTAATAATCACTTGAGAATATCACTATGTTGAACAATAAACATACCAGATTTCATTTCCCCAGTGAGGCAGAAAACAGCATCATAGTTTGGTTTGAACTAAAATAGCCAAATTAACATAGTGCAAAAAGTGCTATTCATTTAGCAAAGCCTAAGTAGAATGTTCATTTACAGAATACTTTGTGGGCTTCTGCCAATTACCAGGCAGTTGGCACTTTTTAAATAATTAAACTATTTCTAAGTTCTTTGGCTAGTATTTTACAGCACTCAGTCACCAGATGATGCCACTGTTATAGCTCTACTGCCACCCTAGTACCATTCCTCATCTTCAAAGCATTTAGCAAATACTAACATACGCTTTTTTATTTACCTGTAACTGAGACCAAGCTAGCACTTTTTTGGGCAATGCACGTCTGGTATTTTTTTCCATTGAACAGTATTAGTTTCTGTTCCTGCTGTATTTCCTGCTACCTTGTGTGATTGTTGGAATCAGTGGGGTGAAATTTTGCTTTATTTACCATGTTAGGAGATAGATATTCTTTCGTACACCAAATAAATTTCAGTTTATCTATATGTTTTTGCAGTGTTGATGTTATAGCCGAGTTGAGTATACCATGTATATTGATAAATATTGATATTATTGTGTGTGTGTGAAACATGATCTAACAGTTGGTTATTTAACTTACCTGCCCAGAGATTAGGATTCTTTTCTTACACCATGATAGATAACCTCACAGTTATCCTATGTTGTGTGGCTAGTATCTAGTGTGTAGGTTTATTTTCATTCTTAATTATATCCTTTGAGGCATGAACAACAAATTTTTGGATTTGGTTGACAGAATCAGAAACTGGATATCATATCTTTCGCTTGAATGATGTTTTAATTCTTAAGACTACACCTAACCATTTAATACTCTTGGGTTTTATTTTCTCTAAGAGCTTTTTGCTTCGTCTTTAGCTTAGAAGTAGACACATAAACATACAAGTGAGAAACATGTTTTTAACTTTAGCAAAGCTGGGTTTGAGATACACCCAAAGAAACTGTATGATTTTGCTGGCCAAAGGTGAAGGTCTCGTTGTTGTTGTTCATACCTGGTTTATTGCACTGCCTGGTGCCCCTTGGGGCTTCGTGACTGTGCAGCTTTATTTTATGCAATAAGTCATTAACGTTAAAAAAAAAAAAGGGGACTTTGCTTTGAATTGCACAAGCCATCTTTTCAGTACTCCCTGTCTTTTCTAACTTTGGGAGCATGAAAGGTATGTTAAGTTCCATTTTCACAATTCAGATTATGTCATACCCTGTTTTTTGGGGGTCAGGAGCTGCTACGTTGACTTACACCAGGGGAAAAAAAGAAAAACACAAATCCTTTTCCTGGTTCTCTTTCAAATTGTTTGAATGCTCTTACTGAGTTTATAATGATATAGTATTCTTATTCTTACAAAAGAATGGCAATAAAATTGATGGAAGGATTCCAAAAAGGATAAGTATTATGGCAACTGTAAATATGAACTCAGTTCTTGATAATTTTCCTTGCTGGAAATGTATTCCTTTGACACATTATTGAAATTAAGGAGTTGAAGACAGGAGTCTGAAGCTGAGTTTTGATATCAAAGAACGTGTTCAGCCAATAGATTCTGTCAGAAGGGCTCAGGCAGCTGATTAGATTTAAGCAGCTAAGCAAAAAACCCCATGCTGAATAACTTAGTGTTATAGTTACATGATGTATTTTGGCAATCAAAATTCATGATTCATGACAGTATCAGATTTCATCACTCCAGAAGGAATAGGTAGAAACTCCTGTGCGTCTTGTGGCTAAAATGTTTTTGAGGGGGGTTTATAATCTTCATCAAAACATGAAACGGTGGCCGCTGCAGCTTGGCTTGTGATTCTGCAGAGTGTAAGTGCTGTGGTTGTCTCTGGAGAAGTAGAGAGGGTTAATTCCTTTGGTTTTGCCCTATGACCACTTGAGGATGGGAAACATGATGAAATACTTTCTCAAAGTATTCGATAGAAACTTATCATGAATAATTGAAGCAAAATAGAATAAATCAAGGCTTTTTTTGGTCTGGTAATTCATAATTGAAACCACATTGAGTTAGATTGATATTCAGAACAACCCAACTGAAAAAGCCTTACCCACAGAGGCAGGGGATATATATCCCTGCTTTGCTCAGATGTATAGAACTGCTTAGCTACTGTTTAAGTTCGGCATGCTGTTGTCCTTACCTCTGTGCTTTTAAAAGGCAGTGAGTTGTTGTTGTTCAAACTGAGTGATTTCGCTAATATATTGGTTACAACAAGCACTGAGTCCAGTTGTTTAAAATATACAGGGAGGAAAACCCACTGTCTTGTTCATGGGAGCAGTGAAATTTTATTCTTCTTAAGTGCTGTTGCTGAGTTTTCCCACTAAATGATAGCTGGGAAGTACTTGACTCTCTTCTAAAATATGGGACATCTCACACAGCCGTGTCTTCCTAGAGACCATTCTGTGATGCAGTTTGTAATGTGTCTGCTGTGTCTTTTTCCAAGTCTCTTTCAGTGGTACACCCAAATAAGAAATTTTGGGGTAGAACCCTGTCTTATGTCTGGTATTTTGCCAATACGTTTAAGGCTCTGTAGCATTTGTAAAGATTGGCCAGTTCTCAGTCCAGTTGTGTTCACTGATGTCCTGAAGCTCTTATCTGTCTCACTCCTGTGTCCTTCTAAGAACAATCTGTTTAAACCTTCTCTGCTGACTTGAACTTGAAGACTCCACATTGAGTCCAACCTTGAGCTTCCCACATGATGAGAATTCAACTCCCTTGATACCTTGTCCTTAATGTATTAACTTTTCCTAAAATAGAATCAGGTTGTTTTTAATGACCAAGAGGGAGAGCAATATTTAATATATCTATAGTAAGGGAAGGTGCCTCATTTCTAACGCATTATTACACATGCCCACTTGTGGAAAGCATGCACAGGACAGCTGCAGCAATCTTAATCCTTCCCTGTAGACATACCCATTCCTGAATTCTCCTCTCTCCCCAGTTTCAGCCCATTCTTAAGTTCTCACTGTCATTCAGGTCCCACTACTTTGGCTTTTCATGTGAACTGCAACGAGCTGTTGGACAACTGAGACTGTGAAACTTAAGTGACATGAGATTACTCTTAGGAAACTGGCATTTGAACTTGATACCTTTTTTGCCGATAAAAATGATTCACAGCAAATAACCTATTAATCTTAGAGCAATTCTCCTGGCTCCTCTAATGATATTAGCTGGGAGGGCAATAGTGAAGGGTTGCCTTATCCATAGGTGAGTGTCAGCCCATCATTGTCAGAGAACGGTGATGGATGATCAGTCCGATGTTGCTGTTTGCTCTTCTCTCTGAGAGTGAAAGTTCCTGTGAATTTCTGTCAAGAACGTTAATAAAGATGGGACTGGAGCAAATGTTCTTCACCACTTGGTTTCTTGAGCAGTGACTGGGAGAACCCATCCCTATGTCATTATCCATTTCATGCTTTGTTGCCATAATGGAGATTTAATTAGGTTGCTGTTGAATTAATTGCCTGCATGGTTTGCTTTTCCCAAGCAGAAATCTGGAAGACTTTAGCAAATTATGGAGGCTTGAATTTGCCTGATTTCCTGCAGAAAGTGGGGTCAATAGGTCTCAGACTGTAGACACACTCTTCAGGCAGGCAGCAGGGGGTTGGCTCTTAATGGCACTTGAGAGATACTTAATTGCCTTTTTGAAATGTTTTTCTCAAATGAGAGGCTTGGTTCTCCCATCCATTAGTGTGTGTCTACAGGCTTTTCCCTCCCTCCATCATCCTTTCCTAGATGCAGGAGCAAAAACACCTCAAAAGTTGCCTTATTTTTCCTATGCTATAATCAGCAGGGGAGAATTTTCATGCCTTTCTGAAAGTAGTAAAAGTTGGAATTTAAGTAATGTACTTAAAACTCCAGTTTTTAAGAGAAAGCATAATAATTTTTCAGACACGTATGCATGTGCTTGCACATGTGTGCTAGTATTTTTTTCTGTAAGTAACTAAAATAGTCTTAGATGGTAGAAAAGGAATAATCATTTTTCAAGGATATTATAGCAAGTAATTTGTTAGGAAACTCTGTGTCCATAGAGAAAAAGTTGCTAGATAAACTTCAAGTGGGAGCTATTGATTTGTGTGGCAATGCTCACCCATAAGCAGTAAATACAGCATTGTCTGTAGATTACCCGTTATTTCTTCTTGTAGGGCAGAAGCGTAATATTTTCTTGGCACTCTGCTGAGTATGATGTTAAATCTCTGGTTCAAGTATTAATGAAAGGAGGTTTCTGAAAGTTGTTTTAAGAAGCTGCTCAACATTACAAGGGTCATTTAGGTAATAGCAGTCTTGGGGTGGGGGTTGTGTGGAAACAAGTCTGTAAAGCTTTAATGAGATGGATTATGCTCTGGTAACATTTAGATTGTGATTTGCTGTAGGAATTATTGAAGCTGGAGGAAAATCAGAGGGCTGTCCCCATCTGCCACCAGTCTTCTAGTAAAATTAGCAAAAGTTTGTATAAAAGCTTTAATTTTAGAAAAGGTAATACTCTGAAAGCAGATTTGTTTCTGCACAGATCTGTAACGGATATATATTTTCTGAAGTAGTGAGTGTAGTCCCCTGCTGTCACAAGTAGCCATGTCCCTTTTATGAACTGAAGTTCCACATTATGATGTTATTATTTCTACATTATCCTATTACTCCTCTTGGGTAAAAACTAGAATTTCGTGCTTTCCATTAGGAACCTTACAAACAGTTTATGTTGAATGCTACTTGTACCAGACTTGATAAAGTGCGTGTAGCTGAAGACTAGTCCTTCTTGCCAACTATTTTAGGAAGTTTGCTAAAGGGTATCCTGCTAACAGATCCTTGCCTGGAACATACCCTTAGACCATTATGGATAAAAGTGTGTGCCAATGCTGGGCTTAACTTTAAGTTTCTCTTTTTCACCTCACATATTTATCTCTCCTTCAGTGTTGATGGGTTCAGAGAAGAAAATCATATTCATATCATATTTTTTTTCTTTGTGAAAATGTTATGATCTGTTTTAGTAAATAGGCTCTCTATTCTTCTTGTCCTTGAAGTTATTCTAGAGGTGTCTAACCACTAAACATCAGGATGGTAATTGTTGGATGTATAAAGTAACCCAAAAACTAAATAAGGAAACAGAAAATTGCACACTTTATTTCCTGCAAATATGAGCTGATAACTTTGAGTCTGTAAAACTTGCTTTCCTCCTGATACAGGCAGGCTTACGGTATGAGTTTAGCTGGAGATTCTCACAGTATTTTTGTAAACTGCTGGCAGTTACTAACCTCTTATGAGTGTTCATAGTTTTTACAGGCTAGGATTCAAGACTTTCCTGCAAAACAGCATCACTCAGTTTCTGCTTTCCCAACTCCCCTTTTCACCTCGTCCCAAAAGGTCTTGTTTTTCCCTTTGCTTTTCTGTCCAACCCCTGCTTGGAACGTCAGCTGGAATGGAAAAGTTGAGACTGAAATGCCGGCGCTTTCATTCCTGTCAAATGGTCCCTTCACTGCTTCCTCCCCCACGTTGTCGGCTCCAGAGGAGGTTGGCACATTCAGTGAGAATTTAGTTGTCCGTCTTGTCTTTTGCCAGCTGAGCTGACTTCCTTATGCTGGCATTGTATTGAAGTAAGACCTTTAAAGTCTTAAAAGGGATGCCCTAGTTAAAATTCACGAGGAGTAGATAACACTCTGAAATTCATCTTTGCATCTCATGCCTTTTTTTTTTTTTTTTTTTAAATGCAATAGGTGGGTTTTTCACCATTGAACAAACACAGTTTTGTGAAAGCTAGTACATTATTCCTTAGTGCCTGCTTTTACCTTTTTTGCTTGATTACACATTTTATGCCAAGTTTTTGTTTTTGCTGCTTTGGTTTTGTTATTGTTAACTCTCTCTCTCTTTTCTGAAATTGTAGTGCTGATTAAGTTTATCTTTGTTTATTGAGTCCTGACTATAAATATAAATGTCTTGAAATAATGATTAGTAAATAAGAATTGACTCATGCTAACTGGCTTCAAAATTCACTGTGGTTTTTGTTTTCTACAAATCTATCTGCCTCTTCCACTTCATTTTTTATTTAAAACCCCTCGTTTGCAATGTTACAGCTAGGCAAAAATTAAAATCGAATTATGAAAGAGATTGGAATAAAAGTTTTGAGAAATGGCTGAAGTCCACTTTTGCCAGAATTGGAAAGTCAACCTGTCTGATCTGAGCAAATTCCAAATCTGATGGTTAGGTCCTGCCTACGTGAATTACTCCCTACTGTAATAATTACTCCCTACTGTGATAATTCATGTTAATCAAATTGTTTTCCTGTTCTCTTGTTTTCTTTCACAGAAGTGGAGCAGCGTGAGCAACCCGCTCTTCCTTCCACTGATTCCACCTCAGTCCCAAGGTTTCACAGCCATAGTTCTGACCTATGACCGGGTGGAGAGCCTGTTCCGAGTCATCACGGAGGTGTCTAAAGTGCCTAGTCTATCCAAATTGTTAGTTGTCTGGAACAACCAGAATAAGAATCCACCAGAAGGTAAGACACCATGGTGGGTGGAAACTGGGGATAGCGTGCCTACTTGCACCTGTTACTGAATGGCCTCTCTTCTACTTCATTAATATGTCTTCAAAAATTATTTCATGGTTAGTTTCAAAATAATACATTTGGATTTTTTTTTTGTGGCAATGTCTTTGAGAGTGAAATGAGAAAAGCTAAAGTACATCTAAAGAAAAAGCATACCAGTGGTTGTGCTTTTGAATCTTCTGAATCAAAGGTAACAGATGCAATAGTTACAG
This sequence comes from Fratercula arctica, assembly GCA_947846985.1. Classification (NCBI taxonomy): domain Eukaryota; kingdom Metazoa; phylum Chordata; class Aves; order Charadriiformes; family Alcidae; genus Fratercula; species Fratercula arctica. Next base: position 48,529,117 of record CANTUZ010000005.1, on the reverse strand, counting down.
AAGCATTTCTGTCCTTAACTTTATTTTGGGGAGTGGTAAGGAGACACCCATCTTTGATTTGTCAATGCTTGGTTTTATTTCTCTGTAGACAGTGTCACATCGTAGTGAATACTACGTCTGCTTGGCTGTTTTCTAGGGCAAATGTGGTTCAGCAAAGTTGTTTTAATGCTTGGAGGTATAAAATAGGTTAACATTTTGATTCATGAAAGGAAAACTTGGGACACTTTGGGTGTCTGAAAGCAGTTCCCACACCACCAGAATACCTTGTGAAAATGCTACAGCTATCCTAGAAAGACAAGACATATGTGCCTTTGTTTAAACGGTTCTGTTTCCAGCACATATGATACTGTGTCACCTTTTTAGTCTTTATGAATAAATCTGGTGAAGTCTACATGATATTTTAAATTTTTTTTAATTCATGGTTATTGTAAAATGAGGGCACATTCACAGACCTTTTCCCAAATTATTTAAGCGTGTAGAATTTTTGGAAGACGATTTGGTTTCAAAAGTATATTAATAACTCCAGTGTAAACTCAGTGCTGTAAAACTCTGAATTAATTTGTTTAATTTTCAGTATCTGAGGTGTGCTTTGCTGGCATTGGTATCTGCTGGTCTGGCATGCTGCCGTAGAGTATCCCATCATGCTAGGACCTCCATCTCAGGCTGCCCGGTCCTCACAGCTTACTGCCTACGCTCCCAAACCCAAGATCCTAAGCCCATGTTTCTCTGTCTCCTTCCATGTGCCATGGGCCACGGCTGCTCTGTCTCTCACTGGCTCCCTTTTTTTCCCAGATCCGGGCTCTCTGCCTCACAAGACCATGCTGCTCTTACTCTTCTCCCAGGTCCTCAGCTGTAAGCATGGGTCCTGACATTGGTGAATTTCTTTACAGAATCACCATGGAGTAAATGGTGATGGCATCGTCCCATGTAAAGGAAGGTAGCTAGGCTTGGCCTGTGGTAATCCTCTCCAGTGCCAGACAACCACTCCAGCACTGCTTATTTTATTTCCATGCTCATTGCTTCCTAGTATGAGCTGCTTCCAAGTTCCAAAAACTAATACTAAAATCCTGAGCATTGTTTTGGGCAATTAAAGCCTCCTCTTGTCATTCGTGATTAAATATTGTAGACATGGTAGCTGTAGATGAGTTTGTTTCCTATATGCTGTGCATATGAATCTGTCATTCTTATCTGAAAATGTTGTGATTTTGTGGGAGAAGAAATGTTGCCTTCTAGGAATATGTGTTCAAAAAAAAAATGCTATAATTGGTGATACAGAACCTTGTGGGTTCTTCTGTCTTCTATAGAAAATTATGTGTGTCGTTAGGACTCCTTGCTTTGCAATTCTTTTTTCAGAGGCTTCAGGCGCTGCTCTTTTCCCCTCTTCCAAGGTAGCTATTCTGCATAGCAGCGACAGACAATGTAAAAATTGATCCCTGATGACTTGTCTTGGTTTACCATCTTCTAAAAGCTTCTCAGAGCCAAGCTATTGCTACCATTCACTTGACTCATTTGCTATTTTGGCAACTTGCTCCAGCTTAAACCAGAGTAGCTTCATTGTTTGCTTTAAAAAGTGTTTTGTAATACTGCTGTGCTAAACACGTCAAGTTTAGTGGTTTGTTAAATGTTCTACAGTCCTTTAGGGTGAGAAGCGTTACATATAAATTGATGATAACTGGAATTTTTACAGTAAGTTTTTTTTCTAAAAGCAAAAATGCTTAGTGTTATATTCGGTTATGGGAGCACTGAATGCGGGTGGATTTGACACAAATGGGTTGTTTCCATATTTCCCTTGAGTGAGTCTGAGAGCAAATAAATCATTAGAATGATATTTTTTGCTAAATCATTCTAATAGTCTTGCATTCAGAAATTCTTGAAAATTAATGTCTGCTTAATTTTTTCCTGCTTCAATTACCACTAAGTCCTAAACTAGTTTCAAAACAAAACAAAACATCCTTTGCCTGTAGAACTTAAAATTGTGGATTTGAGAGCACAGTTGAAGGCAAGGCAGTTTTGCCCTTACATTAGCCTAAGCATTGCACTCAAGCAAATAACTATTTGTTTCTAGTGTCCCATGTCCCTTTATTGCTGTTATAATCATTGTAATCTCTTGGCCTATGGCTAGAGAGAGGTCAGTTTGATTAAATTAACTTGTTTTATTCCAGATCCATGCAGGGCATTCCACTTGGCTCTTCAGCCAGTCTCTCATTCAGTCTGTCTATTAGTGATCCTAATCCTTGGACTTCAAAGCTTCTGCTGTTTATAGCCTGTTAAAGCCAGGAAGTTTCTGATGGATTAGAGCAAGGAATGAGTTTGAAGTTTGTAATGTGCACCACTGTCACTGATAAAGTCTGGTTTATTACCCTACAGTAGTATCTGCGCTTTTATGGCTATTTGCTTTTAATTGGTTATAGTAAAGCTGAGGCGCTTAACCTCCTAGAGCATCAAGTGCTCTATTTCCTGGTCCTTTCCATATAAGGGACATGTTTCGGTACAGAAGAAAATCTTGGCTTTTTTCGTTGCAACCCTTTCTGTGTTTGTTTTGTTTTGCATGTGTAAGTGTGAGGGCTGGGTGAAGGACATCCAAATTGTCTTCCTTAGCGATTATGTGTGGTAAATTGAGAATTGGATTTAGATCTCCTGAGATGTAGCTGGCGCAGTGCCATACAAGTATGACATGTGGCTGCTCCTTTCTTTCTGTCCTCTGTCAACACCAGAGAAGTATTATAATAGAAAATGACATTGTTATCGAAGCAATATGGACTGGAAATAGAGCAAATCTGTTCCTAGGAATGGCACGTTTTGAACTACATGCAAACTCTAAAATTAATGTTGGTTTTTGGGATTTTTTTTTTTAAATGAATGCTTATGTATTTGTAATAATGCCTTTATGTAATGAAACACAGGACTTGAGGAAAACAGAATAAAAAGGAAATATTCTAAGTATTGCACAAAATTTAAGATGCTGAACCCCTCAACAAATATGACATTCCATAAGATGAAACCCCTTTTCTGCTTGTTCTCAGCATTTAGTAAAACTTGAGTGAAAAGATATATTTGTCAGCAAGATCTGAAAATGAATGAATGGTGATTTTTGTCAGACAATTGACAAGACTGAATTGTGGTCACTCTGCCACCAGTGCTGCTGAGCGTCCCTCAGTGCAGGTAAGAGGCTGTAGCTGATCTCGGCTGCTGCGCTGTGGAATGGTAACAGGTATGCGGAGCGTGCAAAGCGTATGGAAAACAAACTCCTTGCAAATCTAGGCCTGTTGGGGCAGATGCAGCTCTGATATGACTGACAAATTTTTTTGTCACGTTGGCTGATAATAAATAATGTAAGCAGCTAGGAGGGCAGCTGGTTAATTGAACACCTGACTGGAAAGCTTTCACCCAAAGAACATATGAACGTATAAAGTTGGAGGAAAAAGTAGTTACATGTATATGGGCTAGAAATCAGTAGCAATTTAAAGGCTGTTTTTCCCTTTGTCCTGTAAGTTTGCAAGGACCACTCTTGTAACTTAAAATGTTTGAGAGCTACGTGTGTAAGTCTGAGCTCATCACTCTGTGTTTCCTTTAGAATCAGTGAAAAGAAACAATCACCTCCATTCAGCCTGCATTAGGGATTTATTTTAGATTGAACTAAATCATTGCTCCAAAGTAACCCTTTTTTTCTTCCACTGAGAGTGAAGGAAGCACAAGGTGACTAGTACAAGCTTAAATGAGTGATCTTTAGTCACCTCACTGTGTGCTCTGAGTTCCTAGTTGTTTTGCCATGCTGGTACCTGAACGTGGTGAAGGACACGTAGGCCGTCTCACAAGGTTCTTGAGAAATAAACAAAAATTAATGAGCACTAAAATCCCCAATGTTTCAATTATTTTTCTTGGGCCAATAGTTGTTGTAGCTGGGACACTAACCAGACACAACTTCTGCCTGCTGAATGGGAGCATCACATTTCTTACTGTCACTCAGTTTCCATGCCTATAAAATGAATACAACAACATTGTCTTAGATGAAATGCTTTGAGTTTAAAACTGTTATGTAAGTAGCATTATTCATGCCATTACCGTTAGGTAGATACCAAGATTTCTAATGAGAAAGTTAGTGTCTACTTTGAAATCAAAGTAAAATATAAATATATTAAAATATAAATAATAAAGGAAGCTGCTTTTTATAGGTTTAATTTAATCTGAGTACCTTCAAAACATATACAAATATGTATGTATCCTGGCTATATAACCAGTAGGTTAACCGGTTATTCCCATTTTACAGCTTTAGAAACTAGGGTACACCTCTGTGAAGTCCTCACCATCCTTAAGTAATTCAATTTCAGGGCAAGGAAGAGACTCAAGGAGGTCCTGTGCTTTGGCCTTTATTTCACTTAGTTGAACACAGTGCCTTCCCATACCTTCTATTTGAAGAGCTATCATCGACATAGGTGTAAGTAAAGGGGTGGAAGCTTGACTGTGTTTTTTGAGATCATTGCTGAATCTGTGCGCCAAAGTAGGAACGCTGTGCTTTAGGTGAGACTAGAAACCAAGCATCTACTCTTTTGCTTTTGAACTCAAAATATGAGCAGTGTCTTAGGAAAAAAATACAACTGCAACAGATTAATATTATGAGCAACATGGATGTCTTCTGCAAATATTTTGAAGGTTTCAGAGTGCTTATGGTAAAATTGTTGGATCTTACATGTGAAATAGCAGGGAGAAAATATCACATAATTTTAATCTGGAACTGTAAAGCTTTGTAGAATCATTTTTCTGATCTTAAGTGCTCTCTGGATTTAGAGGATGTGATCTCTTCTCTGTGTCTTTGACTGAGTTGTGCCTATATTCTCAGCCACACAGGGTATACAAGAAGCCTGTAAACCCAGCAGTGATGTCAGCAGGCCCATGACTGCATTTATAATATTAATAAAAAGATCAAAAGCTTTGAAATATTATAGGAAAAAGAGGTATTTTTTTTCTCACTCACTCTGCATCCGTTAAAACAAACATTGTGCTCCAAGTGTTTGCTGCTGGGAATATTTGCTTAGACAGGATGTTTTTTCATTTTCTCCACCAGCCAAATACTTTTGCCTTTTCATTTGTATTTACCTAAATTGCTAGTTCTGAAATTCAAGCAGATAGTCTGTGATTGAAATTTCCACCAGTGTTTCATCATGTTTGTTTCAGACAGTTGAAGAAACCATTTTGTCTACCACATAAATGGTACAAAAATGTATAAATGCGTTACTGTTAGTAAATACACAACAACCTACAAATTGTGTGTGGTAGCTTGATTCCTTTTTAGGTTCAGTTTTATAAAAATGGAAAATATATTTTAAGGAATGCGTACTCTCTGTGTAGTTGTATTGGTGGTGGTTTCTGGAGCTAAGCTGCTGATAAACTTGGAATAAGATACAAACTGTAAGGCTAAGGGGTATTACTGCAATAATCATCCTTCTATTTCAATTTGATACCATTAATGGACACATTCATATAAAACACTGGGGATAGGAATCTGAGTTTCCAATGGATTACTGTATCTTAAGAAAGTGTTAACTTTAAGAAAATAATAGCTTTTATAATAGCTATTTATAATAATAAAAAAACAATAGCTTTTATTAGTCAGCACTGGTAGGAATGTGGGGTTTTTTAACTTCTCTTTAGGTTTTGAATTCATTTGGCTTCTTGGCTATGGACTTAATGCCATTTTCCTTGATTAGCTGTAGAACTAATTAATAATGGTTTTAGTCTTCCATAAATCATCTTACGAACGTTTTACAATGTTATTTCCCAAGAAAGTCTAGAAACCTAGCGTAACAAACTCAGCTTCACAAAACTGGGCCCTAAATAATGTCTTGGAAACCAATATTCTATTTTGTTATATATGAGAGGAATTCTGTGCATTACTGTAGACCAATATCAAAACCGTAATGTAAGTAGAAAGCACCTGTTTTGAACAGATAGTTCTAAGTTGAAGCAGTTGAAATGCCTGGACTGACTTTTTCAGTCAGCCATTATTGAAGGAATTCTGGTAATAAACAAATGTAACATGTTTGATGTTGTTGTTTCTGACAGTTTTTTGAAATTTCAGATTCCAGCTAAGTTCTGCCATTCGGTCTTTTGAGACTGAAAAAGTACTTGTTAGGCTTCCATCATCCATGTTCATGGACTACTGTAGACCAATTAGAATAGCATCAAGTAAAAGATTTTATAAAAGATCAGGTATGAGAGTTGAGTGTTGGTGTATGGGATCCTGTGCAACTGCAGGTGCAGAGGAGTGTGTTTAGAGGTGTTTTCTGCCGGTTTCTATTGATTTTAGTCTACCTTGCACAACTTCAGGTTTTTCCGCTTTACAGTTCCAAGTGGGCTTCATGGAAGTTGTGGGAAGCCTGAGCTTAGTATGAATTAATACTCAGGTGCCAGGTTATGAGCAGTCATGAGATGTTCCTAGCTGTTGTTACTGAGGAAGTAAATGAGGAAAAGCATGTTTACATGAGCATCTTTGAGTCATCAAAATGCCATTATTTTAGCCAATAAATGAATCTTATTTTAATTTGTCATATTGCTCTTAATACTGGCAAACATTCAGTTTTTGCCATCAAGCATACACTGTATTTCCAGCTCCTCATTATCCTTACCTGCTGCTTCCAATTGCAAATGGAACAAACCATCTGCATTGAAGCATCACTTGCTATTTTTGAACTTGATACTATTTAGAATGGGTGTCCCAAGAATAATGTCTAGCTCTGTACAACAGACTCTCACTTTCCCTAGGTTGAATGTAGAAACTGGAAATGGATGATTAATAATTAGAGCAAGTAATTTCCTATATAAAACACTTCTGTCTGCTGGCTAGGTAGATAATAACGCATCTGCTGCTAAATGACTCCTTCAGATGCTGTTAACTTCACAGTTTCTGAGAAGCAAGGATACAGAGACTGATGCTGTTTAACATGACGGTGCCATTTCTCTTTGAAAAGAGGTCATACACTCCATAGAAATACTACTCTCTTTAATGATCCCTCTTTTATGTATGATGTAACAGTTCATTTAGAGCTGAGAAACAGGGTTGGATTTCAGACTGGGAATTCATTTTTATACATAAGCATTTTGCAAGCTTGTGTTACTTATATTTTTGTTACAAACATCTGATGGCAAGCCTAAGGAGGCATGAAAGAGAAAGGGTATTTTGATGGGAGAGGGTATTCCTTTAGGTCATAATGAAGTTGCCTCTCATGATTGTCCTCCTTTCTCTTCTTTATGTCTTTCATGTAATTCACTGGGAGCTGTAGCTGAGAAACACATATTTAGAGGATGGGGGTTTTTGCTGCTCTTCTGCATACGAGTGTTTTAAATGGGAACGTAATTCCGGGACTTTTTTTGATCCTGCAGTTTGCAGAAATAATCTTGAAGTCATGCTTGAAAAATTTGCTGTGAGATGGGGACATTCAGGACTTAATGGTGCGACTGTGGGTTGGCCAGAAATGTGTGGTTGTGAGGGATTGCAAGCCCATTAGAAGTGGAAGCTGCATTTGGAAAAGTTGGGAAAGTGCTGGTTTTGTGTTTAGAAGACCATGTGCTGTTTTCTGTGGGCAGCTCCTGCAATCAGTGCATCAGTAGTCCTAAATAGCACAAAGTGCCAAGAACGCCCTAAGTCTTGTTGCCAAAGAGCAAGTGTAAGTGTTATTCAAATACTCTTCTCTCGTAATTATTTCAGTACGATGTGCAGTAGGAAGTTCCTGCCATTCTCTTCAGACTCCATATATACATAGACTTCTGTAGGCTCCAGAGAGCTTTATTTTCATATTTTACCTCTGTCTTCTGCTGCATCACAAGAAGTCCTCACTGGTTTTGAAAGAAGTAAGAATAATTCCTAGTCCAAACACCCATTTTTACTTTTGTATGCTTGAAAGTTCTTATGCCGTCTTGTAGGACATCATCTGCCTTCTTGTCTTGGGCTTCTTTTATCCTTGTCATACTCTGTTAAATGATGCAGTGCCCTCTTACTGTAAGAATAAAGCATGTGCTTTTACCTTGGTTGTAATAAAGTCTACTAAACTGAGAATTTCCCCCCTATATGCTTTGCTAGTGTTGAGGTTTTTCATAACTTTCCAAACAGCATCTGAAAATTCAGAGCATGGTATTACAGTGGCAGACCCTGCCTCTGACTCCTCTAAGCCACATTCCTCCTATGTATAAAAAAGAAAAGCACAAATACTCTTCTTCTGTGGTCTTTTAAAATAGACATAGACAGTTTTAACCTTCCCGATGGATTCGAAAACTTTGACTTCTGAAGTATCTGTTGTCTTTTTTTTTTTTATTGACTGTATATTTCTTTTGGAGTTCCTGCAGTAGGGCTAGTTTTGAATACTTGGATCTCTGAGTGGAGCTGTCATTTGCGATAGTCATTTTTGCCCGGGCTGCCAAAGTGGTTGCCCAGGTATCATTGTGTCATGACATCTCCCATGCGCTTCCACGTGAGGCTGTAGATACAGCAACCTTCAGGATCAGATCAGCCTCTAGGCAGCAGGCAGTCTTATGCTTTCTTTCATTTTGCATGCTGCAGAGTAACTGGTGCACTAATGTCTTATTCAAAGTTTCTCCAAAATGGTAATCTTTTCTGTTCATTAATTTAAGTCCAAATTCAGAAACGATGTATTATGTTTCTCAAAGGACAAATTTTTTACAGTAATGTATCTCTTTTTGAGAATTGCTCGTTTTGAGAGGCTTTCCAAGACCTTAGTAAATTGTGGATTTAACAGGATTTACTGACATCTGAGATGCATGCTGATTATAATTAGATTACATCTTAATTTTTCATACACTTTTCATTACTTTTCTTCTGTTACCATATTTTTAAGCAAGTGGCATGTCTGTTATTAAACTATCAAGCAGTTGATTTTCCAAAGAGCTAGAAGTTTAAAGTGTCCATGCTTGCTTACTTTTCTGAAGTATTATTTTTAAATCCTAGTGACTTTTCAGTTTCAATTTTCGTTTCAGTGTGTTCCTGCACTGAAATAAGATCTTTGATACAATTTGGTTATCTTTTTTTTTTTTTTTTGGTGTGTGTGTAGCAGACATGAAAGGAAGAAAAGTGTGAATAAAAGAGAACTTCACATGTATAAAATGTGAACTTTGGTACTTATAAATACAAATTTACAAATGCATACATACCTATGGCAATTCTGATTGCTACTGGAACACTTGTGATGGTGGACTCTTTTGGGGATCTAGCAGGCTGCTTAAAATAATTCGATACCGATATTGGGATTATAATTGGATAATTACAGACAATTAGCCTAGGGTCTTTAAGTAGCTCACAAATGTTAAACAATCTACAGTCTTTATGAGGCCATGATATATGTCTTTGTGAGATACCTGTAGCTGTCTTATAAATATGGATACTTCCATGAGGTATGGTAAACCAGTAAGAAAGCAGTGAGTTGACTTGAAAGTACTGATGTGCAATAAATGGTTCCAGTCATTCAGTGTTACTGCCTTCTGAGGTTAGGATGACTAGTAAGTTGAAAATTTTGAAATTTCAGTGGTGTTTTACTGGAATCGTTGTTTCAGATTATGGTTCAAGCCGGGAATTTCAAAGACTTTACAATGCTGAGAATAAGATGAGCTCATTGCACCGTAATTGGAATCCATGGCTCTTGAACTTTTTTGTTGTGGCCCCAAGGCACTTGCTGTATCTCCCCAGCTGCTGCCTGACTGTGACTTCCATTGGAGCCCATCAGTAGCATGGTTGAATCCATCCAACTGGCTACTGATCAATATTATAAGCCACTGAGGTGTGCATCGGTGTTTGGGGTGATGTCCCTTGCCTTCTGCTAGGAGAAGAGGTGAGTAAAACTGGACAAGACCCAGCATACACGTCAAATATAGGCCATGGTCTATAAGACCACACAGATAAAGGTAGATTTTACGGCCACTTTTTCAATCTCACAGTAAAAACCTAGAGGTAGGAAACGGAATACAAATTTTGCCAGTAAATGTCAAGTATTTCTTCTGCTTTCTTTTGGCCACCCACACATGCCAATCCTTCTTTCTCAAATACAGCTCCAAGAAAAACTAACTTTTGAAGACTCTTGGTGTGGTTTGGAAAGACAGCTTTGTTTTCCCAGTGAAGTAGTGTCCTAGTGCGCTCCTGGTGTCTTTAAGTAGTGTTTGGACTCTAGAGTCTTTAAGCAGTGTGCACCGCTGTCTTTTATTTAGGAGTGGTTTGTGAGTTGTTAAATCTGAGAGGCATAGTGGCAGTGAGGATGTGGACACTCGTTCCTGGGAGCAAGTTTTCATGGAGGTTGAGGCAGAGGGATGGTAAGATCCTGTGGGTTGTAAGTCATGAGTCACCACATCACCTTTCTTTTCAATCCAGTGACTTCTATTGAACTTGAGCGCATCTTCTACAATAATACACAGTCTTGGTCAAAGACAAGATGCACGGAATTGGCTGCTGTCCTTGTTAACTTCCTCCAGAGGTTAACCACTGTTACTATTAAAAATGTCTGCCTTATTTATACTTTGAATTTGCCTGGCTTCAGATTCCAGTCACTGTTATTTGTTATGTCCTTCTCTAGTTGGTTGAAGATAACCTGGCATTTTTCTTGTGTGTAGATACTTGGACATGTTTGTCAAATCCACTTTTCATTCCTTCCTTTAACAAGCTAAACAAATTGATCTCCAAGTTCCACCATAAGGCATTTTCTCCTGCCCTCAAATAACTTAAGTGGTTCTTTCCTACATGATTTCCAGTGTTTTAACATGCTTTGAAAAATACAAACACCAGAATCAAACAGTATTTTAGCATCTGTCTGACTGTGTCTGCATACAGAGAGAATTGCCCTCCACTCCCCGCACCACGTTTCTTACTACTTACCCATCCACATACGCAAGAATGACATTAATTCATTTTGCCCCAGCAGCAAGCTGAAACTAAGGTCCACTCTGCCCCCTTAATCCTTTTCAGCAGCTGTTTTTAGGGAGAAAGTTGCCTTGGTCCTAGTGTTTAACTGTATATCGAGTTGGGTCAGTCTGATTTTTCTTCAAATGCACTTAGTTTACTAAGCAGTCCAGAGTGTTCTCTGTAACCTTATCGTCCTCAGTATTTTTCATGTCTCCGGGCTTTGTGTCACTTGCAAATTGCACTGGTAATTAAACTGCTTCTTGATTAGTTCATGCTTTTGGGATGCATTGTACTGTAATAATGTCTACTGTTAAGCTTTGTGCTAGGAAATGTATATGCTTAAATATGTGCATTTAGAATTAATGTTCAATATTCAGTCCTTAGTTGTGTTTCTTTTACCTTGGTGCTTTATGCCTGCAGTTATACTTTTGTAGGAATAGAGTAGGATTTTGAAAATTTTTGAATATATGCAAAAGCCTGCAGAAACTGTTAATGTGACATTTAAGGTGCTACATTTTAAATACATGGCAAGAAATGGAAATCTAATCTCATTGTAGAGTGAATTGGATCCAGTTTTGTGTCTACAGGTTTTTTTGTTACTACTTAAAGCATCATTTGACTTGTGAATTTTCATGATTATGTACTCTATTCTACTTGTAAGGATGCTGTAGGGCACAAGTAGGATGCTTTTGAATTTATGTAGCTTAATTTATTACTGTCACTTAGGATTTTGAGGATGAAAGAAATTACTCATACACAGAATCTACTCCTTAACTGTCAATAGCGATTAATGTTTTAGAGTATCTAGATTTTTAATTGATATAATAAAATTTAGTTTTCTCAGCACTTGATAGATCTAACATTCGTTTTCAAATTCTTTATGACCCTAGACTTGCAGTCATTAATGGTATACTGCTGCTTCAAATTCTTTTAAATAGTTGCAGTTGAATAACATACCTTTTCTTGCTGTATGGCCTAAACCAATACATAGTATTGCTGACTCTTGTTACGTGATTATTGCAGACTGCTCTGTTGGGCAAGCTGCCCCCCATATAGCTGTCTGTGAAGCTCTGTCTAGAGAGCAAAAGAGGGGAATGCAGCTGAACTTCTGCCTCTTGCCTTCATATGTGTACATGTTTGCCTAAATGAAAGTCAGGAGTACATTGGCCATTAAGAAGCTTTTGTTTAAGATGTGAATAAAAAAGCGTGAAGAGAAGATAAGACAGATGTGCAGACTTGTTGAGAAGTATAATATTTAATTCCATTTCTCTTAATTTTTCTCTAGATTCCCTCTGGCCAAAGATTCGTGTTCCCCTGAAAGTTGTGAGGACTGCGGAAAACAAACTTAGTAACCGCTTCTTCCCCTATGATGAGATTGAAACAGAAGCAGTGTTGGCTATTGATGATGATATCATTATGCTAACCTCAGATGAACTCCAGTTTGGCTATGAGGTAAGAGAATTGTTTTTTTCCTGTCCACTTCAACATTACATGCATATATAAAGTGGAGGAATCAGTGCACAATCTGCTGATTCAGATTGCTGCCTCTCTCTTTACTGTAATAGTTCAATACTGACTGAAGGATTTTTACAGATAAGTCATTACTTTATGGAAAAAACTGCCAGCTAACAAAATTTTCGGTAACTGTCAGAGTAAAGCCAAGAGACTACAGAAAACGTTGTGTAATTGGTGTAATGGAAGCAGTCTGGAGACTGTGAATTGCATTCTTCTTAGTAGTTTCAAACAGTTTTCAGACAAATCAGAGATGTTATCCAAGTTAATGTGTCTTGATGGACAAGGCAAGTTTCAGAGATTAAGTGTTGAGAACAGAAGAGGCCTCTTGAGGACATGCTGAAGTGAGGTGGAGCGAAATGAAAAGAGGAACTGAAGAATGTCAAGGAGGGGATGCATGGATCATATGCTTGAAATGGCAAAGCTTCAACAGCTGCTGTTGTAATGAGGGTATCAACAAAAAGAATTAGAGGTGTTTGTTAAAAAGTGCACTTACTTAAAGCAACACTGTTGTCTTCCTTCCAAAACTTTGGTTTGAATGAGTTAATTTTTGTCTTCTGTTTGTATTTGAGTATATGACACAGTGAATAATCTGACATTACTGTTACAGGTGTGTATGTAGGACAAACATGCTATGTTTGTAAACAAATCAGAAATATTAGAAAATATAATACCATATTTTAAGAAAGGTTTGTATCATTTAGTCACACTTGTACCTGCAATATCAAGAGCGAAAGAACACCGGGCTTCATAAATGAGAGCTAGAACACGAAGCTATTACCCAAATTGAGTGAAAGATGAAAACCACTTTTCTAAAGGGTATAAAGCAAACTAAATGTGATAGTTGTCTCATTTTTAACAATTCTAAGTGTAGTTGTTAACACAAGAAGATATTTTTTAAGAGAAGTTGGGAGTATTTCTTTAATATGAATATGTATGTGGTAAAATATGGCTCTTACTCCCTCTCAAGTGAAAGAGACTGTTAGCAAGTAACGAGCTTTTGGACTCAAGAAATGACTTGTGGTAATGGAGGTATGCTGATGTAATAACAAAGATGTTAAGTAGTGGAGACAGAGGTTTAATCTATCATGTGTGTCTCCAGAAAGGAAATACTTCTCTTGCCAGGTTAAGAGTAACGGTTTAGTACATGAAGTGTGAAAGACAGAATGAAGAGAAGACAACTGAAGGAAGTGGGTTTTTTGGCCACATGTGCCTTTTCTATACTTTGTTGTCTACGCTGAATGTTTTAAGCACTGCAACAGCAGAGCAGTCAAGTGTTGGCAGTTCTGCAAGCTGACTTACTTTTGTCTCTGTTGGTGCTATGACTACTTGTTTTGAGGGTGAACTGATGGGATGAAAGATAGTAAATCCATAACGTGCCAGCTGTATAAATCCTGGCTCCATTTGCAGTTTGATCTTCATTTTCATCGAGCTGTCTCAAAAGTAAATAAAAATAAGTTTTACAAAACCCTAAGTGAAACCGTAAGTAGTTCCAAATGAATCTCTGCTACTGGCAAAGCTGGCTTGGAGAGCTTCGAAGCAGAGATTCAATCTGCAGCTGAGTTTCAGCTGTGTCAGCCAGAAGTTGTGAGAAGTAGAACTCTGGTGCTCGTGTGCCTGAAGCGTTAATTTAAACATCCTCAATGGAGAATATGCGTAACTTCACATATATTCAGTCTGGTCACTTAGGCAGGAAAGGGTTATCCTCATGAAAAAAAAAAAAAATGAGGCAAAGAAAAGTTGATGTGAATTCCCCTGAAGTCAGTGTGATTAGGTGGCAGTTGGGACTTACAACTCTTCATCCTCAGGTCTGGCTGTTGGACTGTGCTGGCTAATTTATTGGCCTTCTGTGGACCATATGCACCGGTTGCAGGGACTATCTGAGTAACAGTCCTTATATGCAGTGTGTGAATGTAACTGGACACAAGATTGTTTAGTCTGGCAGTCTAAAACAGACTAAAAGCTATTGCTTTTGCAGTTTTTTGCATTTTATTATAAATCCTATTCCTTTTTGATTCTGGGAATTCAGCTTACTACACAGCCACATCGATGGAAAATTAAAATGCCTTATTGAGCATTAAAATGCCTTATTTCTTTCTAGTTGAGACAAAGCTGTGGGTAGTTTGAGTCCTTATATTTTGAGATTGCTTCTAATTTTCCCCTGTAAAATAAATGAATAGAAATGTCTTTGAATACAGAAGCACAGCGATTATTTTCTAAATACACAATTTTCCTCATATAGAGGGTGAGTGATGTAGTTCCTACTCTCTGGCACAGAAATCAGGGGCTGAAGATTGATCTTTCCTGTCCCTGAGTGTCTATGACTTGCTTGACAGGCGTGAGCTGGCTCCCAGATGTTTAAATTGTCCTCAGCCTGTGATAATTTATTTATCTGTTTATGTGCGTTACCAGAAAAGTATCTCTCAAGCTCCTGACTCATTTGCAGGGGAATCCAGAGGGAACAGTAGCAGCATATAATGTTACTAGAAAGTTTTCTTTAAAAAGTATGTCTGCTTCTGCTTTGGTCATAAAGAGGGCTGGAAACGTGACATTCGGTAATTTTCTTTTCTCCTCCTGACATCCTTGAGACTTTACATTTAAACATGTGGCAAAACCCCCTCTGTCACAGACTTGTCTGAATGTATAGAGCAAGCCTAGAAAAAACAGAAAACTTTGATCTCTGTACACTTTCAGCCATAAAAAATTATAGTAACACTCAAAGTGTCAGACATTTTTTACTTGTTAAAAGTGAACTGTTATGGTACAGTGATTTATGACATTGTGTAAATCTATTGGAGCAAGCAGAAAAATAGTCCCTGTGTGCTGCTGTATTAAGGTAGCAGAAGAATACTCATGACATTCTGACTTTGAAAAAAGTATTTCTGTTAAGTTACATGATGAAATCACAAGTGTGACTTGGGGCACTGGAAAAATAACTATTAGGGCTAGACAATTTTTCCCCCACTTACCAGTCTTTGTTGTTCACAGGGGGGAGTATCAGAGAGACCCAAAAAAAGGAGTGAGTGTTTAGATTATCATAATAATCTTAAAAAATTAAAGCAGAACCGTTAGCTGAAGTATTTGGTGTTTGAATGCGAGACTGAAAGCATGCGTTGTAGTGTTCCCACCTCTGCATCTCAGCTGGCCTTGGGGCAGATGGCTTAGCATTTCTATCCGCCTGAAAACTGGGGATAACAGTTTCCAAGCACGAAGTTTATGAAGATTTCTTATTACGTACTTATGCAGCACTTTGTCCTTACGAAGACTAAAGTATTTTTATTACAGCAATAATAGAAATAATGTAAATTGAGATTATTGCTTTGAGCCTGGATTTTTTGTTTGTAGAAAATATCGTTTGCTGTATTGCTAAGTGTGGGAAGTTTTTTTCTGTTGGAAGCTTCTTGCATTCTGCTAGTAGATGATTTTATTCTGTCTCAGCTGTTTTTCAGTGCTTCGTGTCTCTGGCATTCTTTAAAAAAAATCAACTCTGATGAATTGCATATTTCATTAGGCTAAAATCTTCATAAAGTTTGAATGCCTTCTTTAGAAGAATTCTTCCATACCCATTTTGACTGTTAAAAATGTGTTTTTCAGCATTCCTTTATATAAGGAATAATATAACTGCTTACCAAAAGACTTATCTATGGGTAACTGCTGGCCACATTCAAAGCTATTCTTCAAATTGAAGTTATTTTACAAATTGTGGGCATGTGAAGCACTGCTTATCTTTTGATGGGCTTTGTGTTTACAGTTTGCTTTGTTTTCTAATAATATCACAAGCCATCCCTTTGAGGACTGGGGGAGAATTAAGAGTAGTAGGGCTCTGGGAGGAGAGAAGGAATACTGATTGATTGGGTTTTCTTCCGTTTGTGGAGAATAGTCAGTATTTCATTCTTGCAACATTGGTAGCTTTGGAAATGCTGATTATTTTTCTGTTTATTAAATTTAAAAAAATTCTAGTTCCTGAAGTTTCATGTGACAATGTAGTCTAATAAGTCTAATGCATAAATGTTGGAGTATGTTCTGGAAAAGGAAATGCTTCTCTGCCCTCTGGCTCCATGGAGAATGAGCTGTGGCAGCTGTTCTGATGGTACAACGGAATGGCACAGAATAGTTGAGGCGAAGAGGCAGAGAGCGCTGTGGAGAGGTGAGGCTGGAGGGGTTCTAGTTAGGCTGTTCGTGTCACTTAGGGAGCTCGACTTGGAAACGAAATTACTATAATTTTCTTTTGGTGTCTTTTACAAAGTTTTTTAGTAAAACTACCAAGTCAGAACTTCTATTTGACTTCTCATCTGGGAGATGCTTTGTCCAAAAATACTTATCTTCAGGGTTGCCTAGCACAGAATAGTATTGTCCGCAAAGAAGCATACCTCCTCTTCATTTGGCAATACACGTTTCCTTGGATGTGTCCCTTACCAGTATTAAATCAGACTATCTTTCTTTAGTCTGAGAAAGCTAATAAGATCACTGGCTAAAATGGAATGTATTCCTAACAGAATAATAAATTACAGGCAACCATCAAACCAGAAAATGGACAGTAGTGCAAAATAGAGAGTAGTATAAGAATCATTACAACTAATTTTATTCTGAAAGCTTCCTTATAAGCAGTAGCTGTATATATTAATTTTGGCACAGAACATATGTATGGATTTGGGCAATGAGCTGGATGTAGCTATTTGGAGCCTTTCCAGGAATTACCATTGAATGAGCTAGTGATGAACATTATGAAAAAGCCAAGCTTTTCCACTGACATTGATAGCATTACTTTCAAAAGAAATCTTTGGTTTTTAATGCAACCAAGTTATTTTTTCGATGCATCAAGCTGACAATTTTCAGAGGCCAGAGTCGGGGTACGATTGAGCTTTACAGTGATACAAAGAAATCTGTGTGAGTAACATGCGTTATAGTTGGCTTTTATTTTATGTCATGAATCTACGTGAATCTACGGTTGTGTGTTGTGAAGGCGCTGAAATCCCTTGGGAAGCCGTAGCTGAGTTTAATCTTTCTTTCAGTCGCCTTTAATATGCATGCCATTCCCTCTACAAGAATTCTTAGCCCAATACGGTGCAGATCTGTAGTGTTCTGTCAAATCCTTTGTTGAACCTCGCTAGCTTGTGTGGTGCTGCCTTCCGATAGCTGGGAGATGAGCCTTTTAATGCTCAGATTTAAAAAAATATTAAAATTCAATCACTAATTTGTTGAGTCCTAGAGAGTGAGGAATAAAATTTTGGAAGAGGAAGTGGCCATACTTTTGGGGTTTTGTTCTTTATTAATGTTTTTGACATCATGTCAAAATAGGTATCTCAAGCTTTCACTGGTTTGCCTGCCAAAAATATGTATTTTTTTAATTACCTGATGGCACCAACTTGTAACAACGTCCTGTGAATTCTCTTCCTTGAGTTCCAAATCATCTCTGCTTTCAAGAGCCTTCTGTGTTAGAGCGTTGTCCTGTCTAAATATTATCCCAGTACTTGTGCCCTAGAACTGTCTAGAAAGATTGATTTCTGGAGAAAGTGCAAGTCAGGGGGAGAGTCAGAAGATCTGGTTCCCATTCTTGTTTCCTGTATGGTTTTTGGCAGGTTTCCTCATCTGTACATTTGAAATAATAACTGCTCTCATCATGGGATTCTGAAGCTATATTAACTGACAGCAATAAAATGTGTTGAGATGTATAGATTAAAAGGTATATAGTAATGCAAAATCACAGAAATGTAGATGCAGCAGCAGTAACTTAAAGCTGATTGTTTTATCATATTTACTGTGACAAAATACTTGCGTAGAGTCCTTATAGTCCAGGCCCCCCAGCTGAAACATACTGACACATAAAAAGTACCCAAAATGAACTGCTGACGAGGTGAGGTTTGCAGGATGGTGGGATTCCTGATAACACTTTCTTTACTGGAAATTCAACTTGCTTTTTGTATAGAGAAAGGAGGCTTGCTAGTGAGGTGACCATTGGGGATTTATGAGATATTTTGTCGGTGGTGGTGTTGGTCTTGCATGCACAATGAAACTTAGTATGTGTTTGTTTATTTTCTTACTACCAACCTGAAACAGAAACACTTGTGACCTAATACTGTGTGTTGGACAGTCAAGACTCGGTATTCTTCCAACAAACCTAGCAGTTGTTTGGATTAAAGGACACATACTGAGTAATTTGTCTGCAAATAATACAGATAAACACTAACCTCAGTATTGATCAGCAAGAAGACGTACTGTGTATTTTGCAAGCAAGTAGCGTTCAGACTCTTCTAAATAATTATAATCCTTTCTCCCTCTTTTCCTACACGAAAAATTGTCCATTATTTAATGTGGCCAGCAGTGTGGAGAACTGGGGTTGCGTTAATGATGCCCTTCTCCTTGTTCTTGTCTACTGTGTTTGATCCTGTAGTCAACTACAAAATAATGGATGGAGTGACAATGATGGTATCTTGATTGTATCCAGCTGTCTGGAACAAGTCAAGGGCAAAGAGGCCTTCCATGTAGCAGTAGATCCATCCAAGCACCCACTAAAGAATACCAGAAATATTAAAATATAAGCCTGTTTTAAGCCTGTTCCTATCAAAGGAAGCAGGTTGGTTAGATCCAAAGCCAGCTGTGAAAGTAGTTAGGTTGTAGCCATATCTACCAAAGTTAGCAGCAAAAGTTCCATTTTAATCACATTTGGGTTTAGTTAGTGTTAAAATCTTTTGAATGATTGGTTGTATTTCTCTACAACAAGGAAGTCAGTATTGCTTTAGTGGCCTTTTGCTCTGGGTTGTAGGGTCCAGGCAAGTTTGGGATTTTTTGTGTTTCCAGGCAGTTTCTGTTTTCTAGAATTGACACTTAGTAGAAGAATTGAAGTGGTCTTTGCACCACCATAACTCTGCCCTCCCAAAGCAGATGTGTTGCATCCGCACATTTGTGTCTACTTGCTGTGCAGGCCTGGTTAGCACGGTGTCACGTTGTTTCCTCCTCAGGTTTGGCGTGAGTTCCCTGATCGGCTGGTTGGATATCCAGGCCGCCTGCATCTTTGGGACCACGAAATGAACAAATGGAAGTATGAATCAGAATGGACCAATGAAGTCTCTATGGTGCTCACTGGGGCAGCGTTTTATCACAAGGTAATATCCAACGTGTAGTACACTACAACGTGAACCTTTTTTAAAGAGCTGTATGTGTTTCTGTCATTGTTCTGTGAGTGTTTTGCAGTGTGATGACTCTGTTTTCTACAACAATCAGAGAACCAATTGCAGACTTTTCCTGAGCCTTTTTCAGTTGCTGTGGAAACAACTGATTTGTCTCTGCCTGTAAAGTAAAACCGTTGCCATCATGAACTTAGAGAGGAACTCTTGCCAGTTCGCATGACCTGTAACTACACTGCAAATTTTACAGTGAATGTAGCTTTGCAGCCAGCAGTTGAAGAAAAGAAAACCGATTGTAAAGAAGTTTCTGTGCTGGTCAGGAAAGGAGTAATTATGCAATTAAGCAACCAAAAATTATTTTCTATCTGCTAAAGTAGTCCTTGGCTGAAGGTAGTATCACAGTTTGCCCATAATCCATCATTAGCTGCCTGCTGTTCAGTGACTGAAATATTTAGAGTATTACAGTTACTGCATCTGTATTTAAAATTATATTGTCTCATTCTCCCTCTATCCTGCAGTACTTCAACTATCTTTACACCTACAAAATGCCTGGAGACATCAAGAACTGGGTGGATGCTCATATGAACTGTGAAGATATTGCCATGAATTTTCTAGTGGCAAATGTCACTGGCAAATCAGTCATTAAGGTGGGACTTTTCTGCAGTTTAGCTTTACAAAGTTTAAAAACATGATGTACATACTCATATAAATTTATTTAGTAGTCTTCAATATATTACTTTGTCTTCCTTTTTCTCTCATTTACCCCTGGTATGGTGTCTTGTTCTCCTTCCATGGTAGAAAAGCTCTTTAGTAGAACTTTTTTGCTAACTGGGAACAGAGAATTGTTTTTTAGCAGTTGTTTCTGGTGGTTATTTTAGCTATTTAGATGAGGTATGAAAAAGGTAATTTAAATGATAGCTATATATATGTCTGTGTATATACACGCCCACATACATATATTTTAACTATTTGAGATCACCAGAGGAAAGAAATTGCCAACTGTCTACAGCTCACTCTGTCACGGCCTGGCAACAGCTGATTTATAGGAATGTTAATTGCAAGAATGTTAATTGCAAGATCAGCTTTAAATGAACTTTTTATCCCTGAATTAATTTCCTGACATGTTTCGACACGTTTTCAGGTCTGGACATTCACTCTGTACATTCATTTCAAAGTGTGTCAACTTGGAATGAGATTTAGAGGCCACCAGGCGTTACTTCAATTAGCAGGGTCCATTTTCCCATCTGTCCATCATCATTTACTGGGACGGGTGGCTGCGTTTCCTAGAAAAGTCTTTAGAAGATAAAGTGTGTGTTTTTGCTGAAAAAGTTCTTGAGCTGTATGAGGGCACAGCAGAGTAATTTGGCACCTCTCTGCAATTCGGAGAGTCTTGCAGAGTTTGCCAGTCAGCTATTAACTGGAGTGAGCAAAAGAGCGTCTGTTGGATTAATGTTACGGTGAAGTATGGGAAGCTATATTTCATCGCTGTTATGGCTGCAAGAACAAATGGTGTTTATACAGGGACCTTGGCAGTGAGAAAACAGTCATTAAACAGGAATTAAGGAGCTTGTCATCGCCACTTCTTTTCAGTTACAGAAGGAAAAACCCCTCCAAGCCGTTTTTATTGGGCCCCTGTGAATTTTGCAGTCAGCCGGGCCAGATGGAGCTGAATGGAGGAATGGAGTGGCTTTTTTTTTTTTTCTTTAACCCCCCCCTCTTTTTGAGACAGCTCGGCTTACACTGCAGGCGTGTTCAGAGGTATTGCGCTGCTCTCTGTGCAAGGAGATTAATGTCCCTTCTGTTGATATTTGATGATATCTGGCATGCCTTTCTGCAGGTGACCCCACGAAAGAAGTTCAAATGTCCAGAATGCACGGCAATTGATGGGTTATCACTGGACCAGACACACATGGTGGAAAGGTGAGTGACCACCCTTTACTCCTCTGAGTGCCTTGTTCTGATGCCTTAAATTTTATCCTGTGTCTCATTAAATTAGGATCAAAAATGCTCACTGATTGTATTGCTGTAAATTACTAATTTTGAAAGAATGTCGCATGGATTTGATCAGCATAAGTCATTCCTACAATGGATGATGTGACACTGAAAAGTGCTACAAGAAAGAACTTTAGAAGGACACGTTTTTTAGCAGCTTTGGTGTAAAGCCTATAGGACACACATATGAAGGTTGCTGGCAGTACTTTCAGTAATACCACATTTCTGTTTTACTATGGAACACCAACTGTAATGAGTATGAGATTTTATTTTTTTTAAACTGGACACTTGCTAGCTTACCAAGGAGCAACAAGGATATAAATTATTAATAATGTTTTTTGATGTTTGTAAGATTGTTTTTCCTCCAGATTATGAAGCACATTGCTTCCACTAATGAAGGGCTTTTGCCTGCACAATTACATGTCACATTTTTTAACAATAGCAGCATTATTATATTTTTGTGAGAATTTAATTTTGAAATTAAGTATGTATTTGGAAAGGCAGTGAATGTTTAGACTGAGATACTGAAAGTTGTTAAGCATAAGAGTTGCATTCCCTGCTTTACAGTAAAGTGGCTTCCCAGGATTGAACAAGACACTAAACTTCCCTCTGCCTTGGCTTCTGAATGTGTGAAAGTGAAGAAACTTTCCCGTATTTTACAAAGCTGTTCAACACCCATATTTGAAAAGGGATATCTGACAATAAATGTAGTTATTAGGTGGAATTAACCTGAAATGTAGGACTGACAAAGGCATTTCACCTTAGGCTTCTTGGGCTATTGCATCTCTCCTGCAAACTTTGGGAAAAATAATTTGCAACCATAGAACTGATGGTGTAAGCAGGGGTAGCCGTAGTGCTGGAAGACACTAACGGAAAAGGTGACAAAATAAAAAAATATAACCTGCATTTAAAATAGGCCATTTCAGATGTGCACTGAGAGACATATCACAGTTATCTTACCAATTACCATGGTTATCACCTTAACAGTGAGCTTTTTTCTCTTTTCTGCAGTACTCAGCAAATTTAAAGTGTATACATTTACTGGCCTTTAGTAATGGAAAGGATATCTATGTATTATAATATGTGCAGTAAACTAATGCAAAACTGGTTAGTAGGCTGGGGGCTTATTTACAAGAGTGCATACATGTGTCTGATGTGTAAACACACATTACACAGCACACACAAACACATACATAGTTTGGCTGATTGATTGTTAACCAAGCATCACACTAGGCATTGAAGAGCATAACTGTCAAGGTTAGTGACAAAGTATTTAGACTGGATGTGTAACGCGGCTGGATTAAAAAAAGGAGTATGCAAGTCAGATGTAAAACATCCCCTGTGAAGATGGTAAAAGTTACTCTGCAAAAAACTTCTTAAGAAAGGGTTTGGAAGCTTTGTAGATTTTAAATGTTAGCTGAAGGGGAAGCACGGGAGGTTGTCCTGTGTCTAGAAATTTTGCACTGGCTTACAGGATGGACTACCTGAAGACAGTTGAGCTTTCCTATGATCATACTAGTAGCATTACAACAGTGCATAGGAATTTTGGTCATGAACTAGCTTCTCATTAAGGTAAACACTATAAAAACAGAAGATGAAAAAGTGCTTTTTGCTCCAAAGTGCATTGTGATGCAGGGTAAAGGTCATGCTTCTATGTCTATAGCAATTCTTGTATCCTCAGAGTAAAGTATCATTGCCAGTTTATTGAGAACATCTTTAAACTGTTGCTTTGCTTCTCTGTAGTTTCCAACAGTGGAAATAACTGGGTTGTGGGAAATGTTTGATAGCAAATCCACATACTTTTATTTGCCCAGACAAAGGAATACACGCTGGCATAGGGTCTGGGTGCAGGAGAAAATCAGGGGGGATATACAGTTTGGGTGTATTCAGGCTTCATTTTGAAGATCATGCTGAAACTGCATGCTACACCTAATACCTTCTGGCCCTGTGTTGTTATTATCTACCTTTAATATAAGGGAGTTATTTGAAAATCTGAAAGGGTTTCTTTTTTTGAATCTTCTAAGCTAGCTGTTCATTTTAAGTGAATAATAAGTGATAGCAACTCCTAGAGCAAATTTTCCTAATTTAGCAATGACTAAGGCTCTTATGGCTCCTATAATTTTATATATGTATATACGTATACACATACTAGCTATTTTTCAGCGTCAGGAGAGAAGCTGAACGGAAAAAGTGTGTGCATCAGGGAATCCTTGTGGTATTATAAAATAATAACTTTGTACAGATAACTTTACAGTGTTGGGTACTGAGAACGATACCTGGGCTATCAGGCAAAAATCCATTATCAGCTTCACTAGCAACTTCCCAAAGTGCCTGACTCCTTGTTTTTTTAGCATTCAGAAATAGCAAGCAGGTAGTCCGAGCTAATTGCTTGCCCGGATATCCAGGGATCAACGTACTGTTTGTGAAACAAACAGTTTATCAGGGTTGCCATGGGCATGCACAACATTTAGTGTTAGGTTTCTGGTTCAGAAATAGCAGACAGATGCCCAGCAACTGCCTGATAATTATTTTATAAGTGTAAAAGGTTTGAGAAGTCAGTTGTGGAGATCTGTCCAGGAGAGACACGTAACTAACCAGTTCTGTTGGCCCTTTTGACCCTCTCAGCAGAGACAAAGGAAAGGTGGTACAGTTGAACTCTGTCTCTTATTAAGGGATTTTTTTTGATCAATACTGAAGGATATTTATAGCAAATCATGGGAAAGCCAACACTGCTATTCTTCCTGCTGTGTAATTTCTCCAAGATAAATAAAGACTTTAGTCCCCAGGGTAATCAAGCTCCATCATTAAAATACATTAACTAAAGAAATCTTTGAACCAAGAAATCCCCTTCTTGCCCTAGGTTAGTCTTTACATCGGGTCACAGAAGAAGCTGTAGGAGAATCTCATAATCCTGCATTTACAGGTGCTATTTAAGTAGCAACAAGTTTTCTGCCTTTAGCATCTTTGCATCTGGTTCTCAAAAATGGAGAACTCTGTAAAATGCAGCCTAGGGGGGCAGCTGCCTGTATAGTAAATACAACAAAGGGCTGAGCTGCTTCTGCAGCAACATTAACAGCAGTATCTTATTTAGGACATGTAAATATTTGTTAGAGTCAAAATAGGAAGCCATTCCCTTAAGAGGCAAACTGACCAGGTAACAGTTGGCCAAAGGCTGCAGGTGCCGAGTTCCCCTGCCGAAAAATATTTGGGTTACAAGGGAGAAGAAACTGATTAAGAGAGACCTTAACAGACATGAAGTTCACCCAGACTGCCAGGGGTAATGAGGCTCTCAATTTCCCAGTTCATACAATCTTAATTCCTTGTTGAGCACAACTGATGCTGTCGGCAGAGCAAGGAAAAAAATGAATAGTTCTTGGATGCAAACATGCCTCTGTTAGTACAAATTTGCAAAACTATAGACACAGCCAAGAAAAACAACTTCCCTCCATGTTAAGATGACATGTTACATTCTCTTGGCTACATAGCTTTGAATATTTAATGTTCTAGATATCCTTTCTGATTTATATTGTCCCAAAGTGGCAAAGGCCTTGGAATTCAAGTGATTTAGTTCAGTGCAGGAGATGAAATTTTTGGAAAGAGGCGACTTTCCTTGTAACACATTTTGTGGCTTGTGTGTGACATTTCTTTCATCTCAAAAAGCCTGTTTCTGGTCCTTGAATTTGATATTTCCTGAGGATTAACTTTTCTCGTTCAGCCAGAATGATTAGAACACACTGATTTTTTTCCATTTTTCATTTTTTCATTTCTTTAACAATGAAGTGGTTTCTTGGTGCTTAAAGATACCATACCAGTACGTTTGAATGGTCTTGCCACTAGAATAAGTTTGACTGTAGAAGGATTCCGTCTTGATATTTTCTCATAAGGCCGCATCTTTGATTTGTCAGTATGACCTCTGGAGGGAAGAGGTCAATTTTGTCTCCACTATCCATTTAGTTTTGTCTTTTGCTCTGAGGGTGCCGCTTAGTTCTGGCTGTGACAATGGCTGATCTGATGTGGACACCTGCCTACCAGGCAGCAGCCTGAGATAACTAATTCATTTCACACCGGCCCCCAAGCAGCTGTTACATTACAATGTCTTTCAGTCATCACTGACAGAGGCAGGATTTGAACCAGTAGACTAGAAGTATTCTTGTATTCCAGAAACCAGTGAGGGCCGGCAGCTGTGCAAACTTCTCACATGCGCGTATCCCAGCGCATCTACCTCCTCGCCTGTGAAGTCTGCTTTTCCTGCAACAAGGCTTCTCCAGTACACACAACTTGGATTATAGTTAGCCGTGTTTCTCAGAGGTAACAGATTATCTGAGAATCACGTGACTTCAAGGTATCTCATGTTGGGCATCTCCTGGAGGCAAGAGAAGCTGCTTAGAGTTCCTGGAGAAAATGCTCAGCTCCTGCTCTGCCTCTTGCTGTAGCCTTTCTGTGCCCAGGGCCCAAAGCTCACCCTCTGGATGGTTCATCTTGTTATTACAGGCATTGAACAGCTACTTGGGTCTCTTTGCTTCAGTCCTGGCTGATGCTGTTTCAGATCTGTGCTCCCCTGGAGCAAATAGTTCTCGTGCCAGCTCTAGAGGTTGCTTCCCGCTGCACGCAGTTTCCTCTTACACTCTGAATTTCTTTTCATTTGTTTTCTAGTCCAAAGATTTGAATCTGGAGGCAGGAAGAAGTATGAGGGAATAAGAAGGTAGCAGAAAGTGAAATATCTGCATTTATCTGCATTGAATATTTTATTCGAGTATCACCTATATGAAGTAGTTTTCTGACACTTTTCTCGGGCCAGAAAACGGCCTGAAATTTGACTGTTACAGCTTGAAAGAGCTATGTAGAGATGTCACACTTGAACAGCCTAGGCTTTGTGTTTTCCAGTCATTTACTCTAGTTAGAGAGGGAGCCATGGGATGGCTCAGAGACTGAGGAATTAATTTTGAAAACCAGTCTTGCTGTCCCATCTACTTCAAAAGAGTGTTCGGGGCAGTGTTGAGCAGTCCCCATCACAAAACTGTCACACTTGGTTGGTGTGATTGACCGGGTCTGCTGAGGAAAATTATCCTGGAGCCGTCGTGACCCCCTAACCCTTCAAAGGGGTCGGGAGAGGGTGCAGTTGTTGGGAAGCCAGAGACCTGCTCTGGGACCGCCTGCAGCACGTCAGCCTCTGTAGCTGAGTCAGAGCACTCACATCTTTTTTTGTTTTCCCTCTTGAACAGCAAAAGAAATGTGACCCGTTTTCTTGTAGCTGTCTCTGTTATGTTGTGTATTGGGGACTGTTGTCGTGATTCTTGGTGTCTGTAGTTCTTAAAAGCTGTTTTACGAAGCTAATGTTAGCTGAGTGCTGGCTGAGGTGAGATGAGCCAAGTTTTCCCTGCCTTGCTTCCACAGGTACCGTGCCTTTCAGTGAAAGAGTTAAAGGAGCGATGTAAGGTTAAACATCTGTTTGCTTGGCTTTTGAAGCACACGGCTGGTCCCTTCCACAGCATTACTGACACCTGAGATTATTAAAACTGAAAGTCGTCAATGCTCCGATCTTTTTTTGTGCTCATGTGATGCCTTACAGCTCAATATCTCTTTATGTAGACAAGGAAAATAAACTAGTTGGTTTCATTTTATAGTTTTTATTCACCTTACTGTTAAGTTACAATACCGTCAGCGCTGCCTATACACTGAGGCATGTTTAGTTTTGTGGGAAAAGATAGAGCTTCTGAAGAAGCCTGAAAAAAACCAGACTTTTTTTTTTTTTTTCTTTAGAACTCCCATTTTCACAGAGGTTTGGTTTTTTGCAAAACCTTCATTATGAGCCAAATTGACCCAACAGTGGCCCTTTAAGAGACATGTTGGCAGTTAATCTGTTCTGGTTTACAGCATGTACATTGCTTTAAGAATGACTGGAATTCTAGGGGGAGGGAGAAGGGAAGCTTTGACCTCCATGTGCACATGTGCTGCTGCCAGCATCCCCTTGCTCGTCTCTGTGATTAAATGGATAAATCAAAGAACACCAGCTTCTTTTCAGTTTTCTCTGCAGTGAGACTCTTTTTATTTACTAGTAACCAGCGTGGCTGAAATACTTCAAAGTGCAAGAGGGAAGATGTCTACTGATTATGTTGCTGTGGGAGCTGGTAGCCAGTTGTTGGAGTTCTTAAGTTCTTAATTACGCTGCTTTCCCTTTCACCAGATCTGAATGCATCAATAAGTTTGCCTCAGTCTTTGGGACTATGCCTCTGAAAGTGGTGGAGCACCGTGCTGACCCTGTCCTGTACAAAGATGACTTTCCTGAGAAACTGAAGAGCTTTCCCAATATCGGCAGCTTGTAAAGGCAGCTGTGAGACAAACCTGAGTGATGAAAAAGACGGCCAGAAAGGTGCTATCAGGAATATGAGGCCCTGAAGAAAACAATCGCTGGAGAGTCGGTTACATCTGAGGCAGATGGGAATTAATGTTTTATTCTGGTATGTTATCTTCCCCTTACATTGCGCAAAGATGTAATGGAAAGCTGAACAACTCCTTCTCTGTTGCTCACAGAGCATTGAATCTGTTCATGGGTCCTCCCAGAAATGTCAAACACACACTTTTCTCCAAAGGAGGCTATGCACTTGAAAGAATAAAACAGAATCTCACTCTTTGTGGTCTGACTGGCATGACTGACCTCTTCTATCGTATGTGCTGCATGTCTCTGATTTGTAAGCATCCATCCATTCAATGCAACGTATAGCTGCTCTCTTTTGGGAGGAGCTTATTGCCTGTGCAGTTGGTGGGCCTCTGTTGTTTGAGCTTAATGTTTGTCTAAGTATCTGTGTAACAAATTATATTGGTTTTTTTCTGCATAATGAGACAAATGTTTATTTTTTTACAATATCATCACCAAAAATCTGCCTGTTGTCACATAAAGGACAAAACATTTTGTTACTTAAATTATTTTAATGCAAATTGAGGCACACAGCAGCTGGGAGGATGGTCTCCTTCAAAGCAGAGACCTGCAGGGCAGAACTCCAGTTGCTACACCTCTTCTGCATAAATCTCAGGTTTTCTGCCGCATCCATGCAAGAGATGGTGACTCTGTCAAAACTGCTTGTATTATGCATAAAAGAAGTATCTTTCAGTCTTGCTGTATTTTTTTACTTTCATTATCAAAACAGCGGTCAGGTTACAGTTTTATATTACAGGCACACACAGAACAAGAACTATGAAGTAAGGTTTTCATATATGAATCCTCTTCAGCAAGCGAACTCCTGTAAGTTACCATTGTTGGAAAAATCTGCTGGATCTTTGCTTGCAATTTAACTAAGGAACCTACTGCCACAGGTTGCCCCTGAAACATGCAGCTTAGGTAGGCTTTTGGAGAAGCTTTACATTTCTTAAGAGCATTGGAATTGTTTCTCAATACTGAAATTAACCTGAAATACAAAATTAAATGCAGCAAAATTAGAAATAAAATTGCCTGGACTATTACCTCTTGCCCTTCGATATTAAAGATGATCTCAAATCAGGCTGAGAAAGGAATCTCTGTTCCAGCTCCACTGACAAAATGTTTGTTACCAGGTAAGGATGATTTCACTGTCTTTTGAAGCCTCCATTGCTGCCAGTTACCGAGACATCCTACTTGATGGGCTGTTTTTCTGTTACACTGTGAGCAACCTTATTCCTCAGATTTTGCCAAACCCCAAACAATAGGACAAGTGTTAGACATCACGGTTCACCCCCTCTCCTAAGCTGGATAGGCAGCAATGACAGAAACCAAATGAAAGTCAGGCTAGAAACAGGAAACATCTGCTCCTATTTGTCTCACCCCCACTAAGACTTATCTTATTGCCCAATGCAGTGGATGTGCTGTGAATGAAAATCATATTGGAACAATAGCTCTGAGGGGATGCTTCACTTCATAACTCCCCTGGGATGTGCCTGTAAACTGTATCGTCTGATTCTCTGGGAACGTTTAATTACTAGTAAATGTTTTTCGCTGCAGTCTTTGTTTCATTCCTGACTTGCTGTAGGAGGGGGTGTAGGAGGATAGCTGTTGCAGTGACAACTGCTGTCTGCACAGTGGGTATCGCAAGATAAAGGAAGGTTTGTCACTCGCTATTTCTCCTTTGCAGCCTCTCAGTTCATTCACACGCACTTTCTTTCTGAATCTTCCTGTTGATTTATGTCCTGGTGCTTGAGCATCAGGAGATACCAGCCTATTTCCCTTGAGAAGTTTGCTTTAAAAGCTGTGACAGAGCAGTAGTCACTTCAGTTTTGGCTGTTCTTTTGGGGCTGATCTCAGCTTGGCAGGCCTTAGCAGTTTAACTGACTTCAACGTCTTCCTTACACAGAGTTGTGAAGCTGCTGTGATTTCTTGGTTCTTTCTCAGTAAGCCAGTAAAAAATATACTTTTTGCGGAGTCTTAAAAGACACAGAAGATTTGAAATAGTTGGTGGAATATTTTTAGGTGGAGACAGCCGAAGCAGCCCTCCTAAACTGGTCTATAGTCTCAGGTCAGTAAAAAGGCAACAGGTCCTTGTGCCTGCATCCCAAAGCATCTGAGTGAATTCCCTTTCCACAAAATGCCCACTGACCCCTACCAATCATGTTTTGTCCTCTGGTATTTTACAGTTGCTTTTATAGGGCCATCTTAGATAGATGGTAATTTGTCTCTGGTTTGTGCCACGGAGAAAATTGTGAAATTGACTGTAAAAAAAAAAAAAAAATTTTTTTTGTAAAATGGCCTACTTCCCCTCTGCGTTTATAATTGTGATATTCTTGATGTAAAATCTGTAAAAGTAAGATGTACCTGTATGTCTGATTTGGAATGGGTTTGTTGTCAATCTTTAAATTAAGATCACTGTTAACTTTTCATTGTATATATGTTCTCAAAAAAGGGTTAATGTTGGTATATTAAAAAAGTAAATCCAAGGAGCGTTTGTTGTATTTCACTTCTGGAGCTGCACAAGGAAAACCTGGATGCATTTAGAAGGCAGAATTGCAGTGACGGGCTGTTTTGCTACATAAATCTGTGTTAAACGTAAGTATCCAGAGTGTACTCTAGAAAGATGTGTCAGTGTTTTGTCTTTCCCGTAACTGGAGTTGGATGGTTGTCTTTGAAGTAGAAGTTTGCTCTGCGCGAATTCATCCCAGTCACCTTTTTGGAGAGAGCAGTTATTACTCTAATTTTCTGCCAAGATTTGACGGTAGCATTTAATCTTGGAGAAACAGGGGACAGATCCTTTCTCCATGAGGAGAGACAGCAAATGTTGAAGAACCGTGCTTTCGAGAGAGGAGCTTTGGCTGAGCCATTGAGATGGTGGGTGTCAGCGTGGTGGCAGCTCTCTGTTTCCAGCAGCGCTGCAGTGTGGTCCCCGTAGAGCATGGCTCACCTTGCTACTTGTGTGTAGCAGGGGGTGTGATGTACTGCAGTGATTGCCCTGCCATAGTGAGTCTTAAGGATACATTTTTAGCATCACTAACTCTCCCTACAATGTGTTGACTCTCTTCTTCCCCACAGCTCCACTATCTCATTACAGGATGTGCCAGTTCAAGCCCTGATGTTCCAAATTACTCTCTCCTGCCATCTCCAGCTCCTGCTCTTGAACCTCCTGCCATCCACTGTGCTTCCACTGGTGCGGTTCAAACGTTCTTTATTTTATCCCTGCCAATTATCAATTCAAGGGCCTTTTAAACTCAAGGGCCTTGGAGGTGCAGATATCAAAATAATTGCAAGGTGGGATTTAAGAGGTGCTCGGTGCTTCTGACTTATTTTGCTTTTAGGTTGTACTGGTGAATGGTGAGCACTCTGGAGAAACGCTGTATTGAAAGACATGAAAATGAATTTAAGTGGGCGATGTTAAATACCTTCAAAATTTGCCATGAATGCCCTCCATAATGAATGTCTGGTACCCTGGGTACTTCCCACGGGTAGAGCATGTTTTGATCAAGAAAGATCTCAGAATCAGGTTAGTTAGTACTGCATAAATCTGTCCAGACCTTTCACATGGCAGCTGCTGTTGTAACAGGCTACAGCACAGCACAGGAAAGAAAAACTAAAATTGATGCTACTGATGGGAAAATGGAATTTGAATGCCCTAGCCAGAGATACAGAGAGAGTGAGTATGATTATTTTTTTTCATCATTCTTCTTAAAGACTCGCATGTTTAATATTTTACTAGGACTGCTGCAAAGCATGTTCTTTTGTAAGCTAAAATGTAAACTGCAGGTATTTCTTGCAATCGTGGATAGTCTCCTCCATGTACTTAATGCAAGAAAAAAAGAAACCATCCTGCAAAGTTGGGTTAGATTATGCTAGAAAGTGAGCTGGTCCAGTTGCTAACTTCGGTCTGGTCCTGAAGAGCTGGGAGGATTAGAGCAAATGCTAGGCAAATGTTCCACCTATATTGTCTTGTTGGTTTTTGTTTGTTTGTTTGTTTTTTATTTTTAGGCTGAAAGAAATAATTTCTGTCAGACTGCCAGAAAACTCTGAACACAGTATTCTTTCCATCTTTCTGTAGGATCTGAAAGTTATCCCGTAACGAAGCAGTCGCTTCAGACCTCTTGCTGACATCGGTTTGTAGAGATAGATGGCATTCGCTTAGCAGAAAAATCGGCTAGAACACTTTGGCTTTACTGTTGGTTCGTGGATCCTTTGGTTGTATCTTGCGCTGTTGGGAGAGCATGTAGGGCTGTGCGAGTTCTTTCTATGATGCTGGCCACTGCTGTATCTGAGCACAATAAATTGAGCTTTGCAGTCCTCCTGCTTGGGTAAGATCAGCTTCTTACCTGTTCCTGCAGATAGGCAGTAAGGAGAGAAGCTGCGATATACCCCAAGGCCTTAGGAGTTGTGTGGGTAGAACCAGATTGAACACCAGCATCCCAAGCCTGTGTTTTAGCAGAACGGCCACACTTTGTCTGAAATGTTGGCTTTTTTTGTAGTTTTGGGTAGCTCAATACCAAAGTAGAGAACCATTAGCCTTGACTTTCTGTGTCAGCGTGCGTCAGCCTGGCCTGGCTTGAAGCCATTTAGAGACATTCCTGGTGCACTCTGTGTAATTTCAGCCTGATGGAAATGGCTGTAATGCAGTCCCACCTCTGCTGATCTTCAGGATTCCCCTGTCTGCAGCTTCTTGTGGTTGCTTTGAAAGCGAGTTATGTTTCCCATTAAAGGATAACAGCGACAATTGAGGCAATTAAGTGGAGTGGCATGGACATAGCAGCACGCAGGGAGTTTTCCGACTGAAAACAGTGCAGCTCAAAGGTTCTCCCTGCAAGGCTTGCCTGTTTGCCGTCTTCATTTGTCTGGAAAAGGATCCAGTAATTCTCCTTCAGATTTCCTTTACTCATTCTAAATGCCAGTTTACTTGCATAAATAGGAAGTGCTCCTGTTCCAGATAAGCGTGACAACTCTGCAGTGACTCTGGACTGAGATCAATGCAACTTGGCCATGATTTCATTAGGTCTATGAACTTGAATCAGTGCTCAGTGCCAGACCGTATGCAGGGGGAAGACAACAGGTAAGATGGGCAAGGGGAGAACCAGGTGTCTATAAACAGAAATAACCCCTGCTGTGACTATTTCTACAGAGCCATAAGAAAAAGAAAATACCAGTTTAATTATTTAGTTGCATCTGTTGAGTTTTTAACCTAAATTTTAGGTGGTGACTGGAAAAAGGTGAAAGTTGGACCATTTGACCAACAAAGCTGTGGAGAACTTGGGCTATGAGGTTTTTCATGTGTGATTATGAGATGTGGTTGCCATTGCACCCTGTGCTTTTAAGGATGAAGCTTATCTCGTCTACCCCCCACCCCCATTCTGTGCAGCAATGGGAATCTGTAAAATTAAAAGCCAAAGCTTGGGACTGACTGAAAAGTGCCGCTTATGGGTACCCACCTGCTCCGTCTGAACATCTCGCGCTCGTCCAGTAGATAAGCCCCTTTCATAGTCCCTTGGAAAGATACCTGAGGTTTTCAGGCCAAAGGCTCTACGTTCCCTTCTCCATGTCCATATAGCCATACACTCACAAAAAAACCTGCTTCTCACCTGCTGGCCTCTCCGTTTGAAAATTTACAGGTCCTTTTGTGAAACCTTTCTTTCCAAAGGGAGGGCCAGGTCTAGGCACAGTTAGTGCTGGGTGCCTTCAGCTGAGGACTGAGGGAAACAATATCCCCTTCGCCACGCTTCTTACAAACAGGCAACGGAAAAGGTTGGAAGCAGAAAGGACCGTAAAATGAGATCCAGGAATTCAGCAAGGCTACAGCAAAAGGAGCAGATTGCTAACTTGGAGCATCTGTCTCTGCCCCGTGAGTAAGTTATGAACTGAAAAGCAAGAGAAAGTGGAAGATCCTTTCACAAATAATAAACACTTGTTTGTCTCAGATTAAATGCAACACCTTTACATGTGGGCTCCAGCTGGCTGTAAGTAGATGCACCTTGCACGGCTGTTACCTTCCTTGCCAACGAGAAGATTATTGTACATCCATCTGCTTAAAGGTTAATAACTGGCTTTTAAAAAGAGGAAGAAAAAAGGCAAATCTGTTTAGTTTACAGGAAGAAAAAATTGCTTTTCATTAAAACTGCCCGAACTTTGCCTTGCCTCAAAGTCGTGTTCTTCAGCGGAGAAGGAACGCGTTAACCTAGGTGCTGTAGCCACATCTCCTGGTGAGGAATTTTTCCATGTGCTTTAAACAACTCCTGTAATGCCAGTTAGGAAAGTGCAGCTTCAAGAAAAGAATGTACATTTCTAATCTGGGTCCTGCCACTATCTGGAGTTTAAAGAGACTTTTTAGCTCTTTGGCAACATTCAGGCCAGGAGCAATTT
Organism: Fratercula arctica; assembly: GCA_947846985.1. Lineage (NCBI taxonomy): Eukaryota > Metazoa > Chordata > Aves > Charadriiformes > Alcidae > Fratercula > Fratercula arctica. The sequence continues at coordinate 48,494,802 of CANTUZ010000005.1, read as the reverse complement.
GTGATGTAAACCCATACAACCAGGATGTTACTGAAACTGGCTTCAGGCTCTCAACAGTCTGAACTCTGCCAACATCTGGAAAATCTGGCTTTGAGTGCTCAGGGAGGGAAGGAATTTTTCTCCTACAAGTGAGAGGAACGGATAAGCTTGCAACAGCACCTGCGTTATCCGTTTCTTTGCGAGATGGAAAACAGCCCTGCTCCATCTGAACCGAGCTGATGCTCCCAGGCAACTGATGGAAAGGCCAGAGGGACTCTGTGGGTCTCGGTGGGTTGTTGACAGCTGCTGGGCACCTTCTCAGCTCTGCCTGAGCGTGAAGGGCACTTTCCAGTTCACCCAGCATCCGGAGCTTGGGGTCCTACTGGTGCCCGTGCTGGTGGGTCCATGGAGTCTGAAGGAAACAGGGTCACAGCTGAGTTTATTCATGGAGCGAAAGCAGCAGAAAGGGCCCTCTCGGAAACCATTTTTCCCCATGTTGGGGTGGGGCAAGACCCCCTGAGAACCCGTGGGATGGAGACAAGCCCCCTCCCCTTGTTGTGGGGAGAACTGAAGCCCAGAGAGCTTGGTCTGCCCTGCAGCCCAGCACAGGCGCCTCTGGGGAACCCGGCAGAGCCGCAGCAGAGGAGAGGGTGGGTGAGGTTTGGAGGCTTCTGCCAAAGCGGAGCTGGGAGGGGAGGGAGTGTGACGGGACCTGTGAGAATGAGGGAGAAAGGAGTGATTCTTTTGGGGAGGTCCCCCCACTGCCAGCCCGGGGTGTCTTCTCTTTGGACTTAAGGAGACCTCGTGCTGTGGTGCTCCGAGTGTGACCGTGCGGTGTAAAAGTGGCGGTTGCTGTAGCACAGGGAGCCGGGTGGCTGAGGCTCCCCAGCTCTCTGCGGTATCTTGTTCCCAAGTCCCTCGCTTCTCCGTGTGTCAGCCTTGATGGATTACCTGCTGCCTCCTTAGGGAGTGCTGGGAGACCTGCCTTTGGCTTAAGCTCTGCCAGAAGCAGCAGCTCCTGAGCAGCAAGCAAGGGAGACCATCCTGCTCTCTTCCCTGGGGCCACGGTACCCTCTGTGCTGGCTAGTGGTGATGCTGAAGGGCCCTCCTTAGCCAGGAGCTGGCTGGCAGGATGCTTCCGCGCCCGGCTGCTGGCTGTTAACCATCTCTTTGTACAGGGAGAGGCAGCGGCCCGTGAGCTGCCACCTGTTGTTAATCTACCCCCGGCTAATCCATTCTGCACTGTGTCAGCAGTTCAAAAGGGCACTGTTAGTATTTTTTGCCAACTTCAATTAACGTGAGATTTTGGAGGCCCCTCTGATCACATTTCATCTGTCATGAGTCAGGAACAAACCAGCCAGATTGCAGTTGAGAGAAGAGAAGGAGTTTATTGCAAACCAAAACAACAACAACAGTGTTTGTGCCCCCTCGGCCAGGGCGGCTGGGAAGCGGGGTCCTTCCCAGCAATGCCATCCCTTTCAAAAACTGGAAAAATAAAAAGTGGCGCCCAGAAATTCCAGCCCCTCCACCTCCCAAAAAAAAAGAAAAAAAAAAAAAAAAAAAAAGCTGCAAGTGCAATAATTTACTTCAAAAAAAAAAAAGAAAAATGTTAAAAAGAACCAAGCTGCAAGACCGTTTGTTCTTTTTTAATATTCCACTGTAATGAACTGGTAATACATGGCTGCATAGGCAATAACATTGCATGGCACAAACCTCACATGGCAACATTTTTAATGATTTTTTTTTTTATTCTTTTTTTTTTCCTGAACTTTTTTAAAACTTTTTTTTTTCTTTTTTTTTAGTATGTTCTACCCCAGGCCGTTAAGCTAAAGAAAAAAAAAAAAAAAAAAAAAGGTTGCGTTTATACAAGGTTACAATATTTTACAACAAGAAAAACAATAATATTGATTGAGGTTTGTTTTCTTTCTTTCTCCCAGTCTCTCTTTCAAACACTGCACACCTAAACTGATATATTATTATACATTGAAAACTGTCCTTCAAAATCAGTAGTATAAAAGTCCTAGCTCTACCTACCTACCTAGCTATGCGGGGGGGGTGGGGAACCGTGTTACCAGCAAAGAGTTAAGGGGGTGCAAGGCCGCTCCATCACCTCCTCCCAGCTCCCCTCGGGAAGCTGAAAAGGGCTGAATGACTTTCCATCCGATTCCGTCCCCCCTTCCCATTTGGGTTTAATTTCTCCTTCGGTCTGTTTGCTTTTTGCCGTGTCAGTCAGAGCAGCAAAATAAACGCGGGGCTCTGCCTCTGCTTGATTATTTTTCAGACCTTTTCCAGGAAACTACCTTTTTGCCTGTGTTTGTTTGGAGAGTGTTTTACAACGTGCTGCCCGGTCTGGGGGTGCTCTGGGAAACAGGGAAACGCGCCTCCCCTTCCTGAAAAAACGCCGCCTCCGGAGAAACCCAGCCGGCAGCCCACGGGGTACACCCGGCCCGGCTTGGTGCTGCGTCCCCAGGGCTGGTGGGGCAGGGAAAGCCACGCGTGCTGCAGCTCTGCGACCTCACCTGTGACGTGCTGTCACCACGCGTGGCCTTCCCCTAATGCCCTGCCCACGCTCACGGCTCGTGCCAGGCGTGCTCCGGCAGGGATGCGTGCTCACTCACATGCTGCCGTGGGCTCTAGAGGAGAGGGAGGCTGGTTCTCCTTCACCTGGCTGTCTCGGACCTCTTCCCCATGGGTTCTCCCCAGGTGGTGGGAGCTGACCTACGCAGCACGTTCAAGAAGAGGCAGCAGGAGCCTGGCCGCTGGCTGGAGAGGCTGCTGGGAGTGCGGGCGGGCGGTGGGCGATGCGCTGGGGGTCTGACTTAGCCCCCATCTCGCTCCTCTCCTTGAGCTTGTTCAGACACAGCAGCCCTTGGAGTTTGGACCCCACGGGGCTCAGCAAGCCCCAAGCCTGGTTCAGTGCTGGTTTGCAGTTGCTACCAAAGCACTAGAAGTGCCTCCAAGTACTCGTCAGTGAGTGGTACCCAACCACTTTTAAGCTGGTGCTGGGAACCTGTGCTGCTCTCACTATTTATGTCCTCCTAATCTCAAAGCTCTCTGAGGTCTCTGGTGTTTCTAACCATGGGCAACGTAGGGCAGCCCCCTTGCAGGGTACCTGCTGCGCTGCCACGGCCAGGACTGCTCGGGAGAAACGTTTTGGTACCTCTGTGAGGCCTGAGAGGGCAGCTGAGCGAGCCCAGCTAGCTGGGTGCTGCGGGTGCTGCACCCACAGAGGAAGCCACCGAGGCCACGGCGGGGGCTTGGGAGACATTCTGCTGGTGGCCGGGGACAAAGCTCACAGCTTCAAAGGCAAGCCCAGGACAGGGAATCGCAACTCAATGTATGGACAGGAGTAAAATGCTAAATAAGAAATAAATAGAGAAGAAAGTCATAAATAGAGTTTAAAGGTATTAAAATAGTAATAATAATAATAATTATTTTAAAAGGCATCATCGTGGTAACTTGAGATTGCAAGAACAGCACTGACCCTGTGACCCTTAAGAAATGCGGTAGCCGCAGGTTGGCTAGATTAACATACATATATATATATATATATAAAAGTATATATATATATTTATACAGTTCTTCTTGTTAATTTAACAACTAGTTAAAAAAAAAAAAAACTTTTAAATTAATTAAAAAAAGAGTGTTTGTAAATACAGATGCACATAGCTTAAAAACTGCCTGAATAGCTGCATTCGGAGGCTTCTGGGGGGAGCACCTTCCGGCGCAACCCACCGATGTGGGCACGAGGGGCCGTGCCGGTGCAGGGGCAGCACCCGGAGAGGCAAGGCAAGCAGGAAGGATGCCCTGCAGCGGGGGGGCTCCCAGGAACAGCATCTCCCCCTGGCCTCGTGATGCTTTCGGGCAGGCTCAGGGCCGGGCACGTGTGGTGGCGTTTAAAATAGATTGAGTGAGTCCAACATGTGCTTTGCACATGGATTTTAAGGTGAGAGAAAGTTGGGGCCAAGCCTCTGTAAATGGCAAGTCTGCTGCCAGGACGCTCTCCTCTCTCTCTAACAAGACAAGGGATATGGCACTTAATCCTCTGGGCTCTTAAACAGCTCGGGTGAAATCCTGGCCCCGTGGAAGCCCATGAGGAAGAGCTACCCTTTAGCTTCAGTAGGGAATGCAGATAACCTCTTGAATGGCTACGGCCCTCCGTCGGAGCCACCTTCAGTACCTGCAAGCCCGCTGGGACCTGTCCCTGTGTGCCCACCCGCCCCAGCGCCCGCTCCTCCGCTCTGCCCGCTGATAATTTGCCTTGTCAGTGATGTTAATGGGCTGTTCGGGCAGCGGCCCCTCACAGGACTGCCTGCTGACCGGGGTGAGCATCACACTCCCCGGTGCACCTTGGAAAATGCTCTCGGCACTGAGCTCAGCTGCCTGCCCAAAATCTGCTGCAGACATCGCCTCCTACTACCGGTCCCTGGGTGGCCCGGGAGTCTCAGAGGCTTCCAGGTACAACCCTGACTGGTCAGCGTGATCCTGTCGGGTTCAGTCATCGGCATCACTTTTAGCACCTAAGCCCTGATGCCCCATGGCTGAGCTGGGACATACATCCTGGCTGCTTGTGTGGGGAGAGGCCCTGGTCGTACACTCGGCGTGGTTAACTGCGTGCTGCTTCCCTGGGTTTACCAAGGCATCCCTCAGCATTTCTGAGGAGAGGAGAGAGACAGTGCTGATGGTCTTTTCTTATTCCAATAAATACATATTACACTTGATCTAGCAACGCCATATCATTTACGTAGTGTATGGCAGTCTAAGCACTATAGAAATCCTTGTATACCGTGCTAACCTGAAACCTGACATTTGGTTGTAGCTTATTTGGAGCCTTTTCCAAGACCACTAAATACTCCTGGACCTCGAACTACAAGATCCCCTAACCCTGAGCATGAGGAGGCAGGGCAGGGTGACACACAATTTTTTATGGGAGTAAAATCCCGTAGTTCCTTTGTGAATCTCGGAGACGGCTGCCCCAGCTGAAGCTGAACTGTGTAGCCACCCTGTGGGGGTGATAGTGCTCAGCTGACCATCAGCTTCTCCTCGGTGATAATTCAGTGGGGCAAAAAGGTGTTCCAAAATTATTCCTAGCACTACAAGATCATTGAAAAATCTTGTGAAAGATTTAGCCTTGCAAAGTAGAACTTACTTAACAGTTGGTGCTGTTGCAGGTAAGAGCACTGGGAAGGAAAAGTGGGAGGCACATTGTCTCAGACAAACCAGGCCAGTTCTGGTGTCTCCTGCTTCCCCTGCAAGGTGAAGAGGATCCGAGGTGGCTGGAGATGGGGCAGTGTCACCTCGTCCAGCCTCGGGTCCCTTCCCAGCCAGCTCCCTGTGCCGTCCCCCGTGCGGAGATGCCCATTGTGGCTGTGTGCAGCAGAGCCCTGGGGTGCAGGGCTGCAGGGAGGGGCTGTCACCGCACGGATCTGACCCCAGGGCAAGGCATATGAGGAATTTGATGGCCTCACACAACTGTGGCTGTGTGCTAGCGCTTGAGCTGTTTCTCAGAGCAGTCTCTATGGGGACCTGTGGATTTATGCAGCAACTGTACTCCCCTGCCATAGCTACTGTCTCTAAATTGAGGGTAGTAATTCCTGACCCAGTGAAAGCCAGAGGAAACATTCTGCTGCCCCACCATGCACGTAACTCTCAATATTGACCATGACCGTGGCAAAGCAAACCCCAGGCGCTCCCTGGGGCAGCCGGCCATGCTGGGAAGCTATCGTCTGCTGGGGTGCACCTCCAGCCAGGTGGGCAGGGAGCAGGCAAAGACTCCCAGCGTGGTGGCACCGTGCCCTGTTGGGAAGAAAAACATCCCCTTCACAGGCCTCTACGGCTCCGTGCTTCACCTCAGACTGCAAGATGGAGAGGAAGGAAGCAGGGTAGAAGGAGACAGGATAATGTTACCTTCTTTCTAGCCCTGGGTGTCTTCCCAGCTCTGTTCCCCATTCAGCTGTGGGAAGTTGTGGCTCCTGCTAAGAAGATGGGAGCAGCCTGAGAGGTGTCTCTTTGCTGGTGCCAGAGTCCCCATCCAGTCCCCTGCCCAGGGCAGAACAGATCTGAGCAACACTGTCGACAAATTAGGAGGGGATGTTTTGTGTGTGTGTATGTATGTGTGTGTGTACGGGGATGGGGGAAGCCGCTGAAATGCCAGCAGGCTCTTGCTCTTTGGAAAGGCAGATCTGGTGTCAGAAAAAGGAGTGGGGAGAAAAAATGCCCAGGTTATTGGGGAGGTGGTGGTGAGAGGGGACGCATCCTAACCCAGGTCTCACTGGAAGAGGTGCTGCTCCACAGCCTCCCTCTCCCCGCCTGATCCCAGGAAGCCGGGAGCTGCCACGTTCATGCTGGAAACATTCCACTTACGTTAACATATGTATTTTATATGCCTAGGGTAGCTAAAAGTGCTGCATTCAGATCCCCGAGGAGGCAACTGCTGTCTGGAGTCCAAGCGGATGGATTTATTGGGCTGTTCCCATGTGCTCTCTCCGTGTCTGGCGAGCGCTGGGCGGCAGCCCTGTCATGTCGCCCAGGAGATAGCAGCGCTGTGCTCCTTCGCTTTCATCCTCAGGGCAGCGATGCTGGAGGTCTTGCGGTCCGGCTCGCTGTTCAGCTCGTAGCCATTGAGGCCAGGGCTCATCCCGGCTGTGCCGAAGAGGCCGCCCATGTGAGTCTGTCCCACGTGGCTGCCAGGGCCAGAGACGCCGAGGAACTCAGAGACGCCGCCGGCCGCGTGGGGGTGAGCATGGGGGGACATGCAGGAGGGCACCGTCTCGCAGGGGACGACGCAGGCGGGCACAGGGGAGGCAGCTCCGTTGTTGCCGATCCAGGAGGGGTTCTGGATCTGGGGGTGGGAAAAGAACCGTCAGGGCTGTCCCGTGTGGGACGTGGCCGGTGGCTGGCCTGGGGAGAGAGAGTGTGTCCGGCCCCGGCCCCTGGGGCCAGCCAGTGCGGCGGGATGCGGTATGCTGGCCCCCGCAAGCAGTGGCTTCCACAGCCCCCCCTGAGCCAGTGGGTCCCCTCCAAAATCCGTATGCCAGTCTGGACAGGGGCAGGGAGTGCGCGAGACTAACTCGCAGGGGAGCAGGACTGTGCCCCTCCTCTGCCATAGTGTCTCTCTGTTCATCTGTTCCTGCTCCCAGCCATTTCTCTTTCGGTTTTTGGTACCATGAGCACTTTTTGGAGCAGGGACGCTCTCGGCACAGAAAACCTGGTACCATCCACTGTGTTTCTGTGGGCCTACCCATCACAGGGGGAACAGGCAGAAAGGGATGCTGTGGGGCTGCTGATCTGCCCTCCTGCCCCAGCTTGGGGCAGTTTTGCCAAGGCAAAGGCTTTTCATACCATACAGACATGCCCATGGGAGCTGAGCTGCCTGCAGCCCCCCGGACAGGCAGTTTCCCTGCCCCTTGTTGCCCATTGCAGAAGCATCGCCCGCCCTGCTGCAGAGCAGAGCCCTGCGGTGCCACCTCGCGCAGCCATCTGGGCTCCTGCAGCGTCCCTCATAAAAGGATATCGCAGAAGAAGAGAGGGGGGCTCAGTATGTGCCAGCAGCAGCAGGTGTGCTGCAGCGGTGGGGAGACACACAGGCACGCAGGATAAAAGCGGGGAGGAGGCGAGCAGCTGGCTGGAGCGAGAGAGCAAAGGGCCCTTCATCCCACCACCCCGCTGCACCCCTCACCCTTGGGCCCTCTCTGATCTCTTACCTCCTGCAAATTGCGTTTCATTTTTTTTTATCTCTGGGGCTGGGAGAGGAGGGCAGCATGGAGGGAGGGAGCAGTGTAAGTTACAAAGGCAAGAGAATGGAGTGCTGAAAAGGCTGCTGAGAGCATCATCTGCTTGAAAAGCTGCTTTGGCATCTCTCAGCTGTTTCATAAGGGCTTCTTGTTCAGTTTGGGGGAGACGCCAAGCAGGAGAGAGGTCAAGCGCTCCTGGCTTGGCCGCGGGGGAGCTTTGGTGCAGCGCTGGCTGGGGAGGTAGCTGACAGCCGGGGCGTCAGGCGGGGAGGGCTCCCAGCAGATCTGCGAGGACAAGTCGGGTTCAGAGCATCACGCCTGCAGAACTGCGCCCTCCAGCAAATTCTGGGTGGCGGGAAGAGGAGTTGGCAGGATGGAGGGAGTGCTTTGTGGGGGTACAGCCTAGCCCTCCAGCTAATGAACGCCCGTCTGCCTTGGCAGCGTCTGAAGGCAGTGTTGTGAAACGGCGGCTGGGACAGTGCTTAGGAGGCTACTGTGGTGACAGGTTTCCCAGGCAGCTGTGTCACCTGCCTCCTGGGCCAGGGCAGGAATGATCTCAACAGGCCCCAGGAGCAGCCCCAGATACCCCAACAAGGCTGCTGCTACCCTTCCTTTGGAGCACAAGCACACAAGCCCCATGGGACGCATCCCCAGACGTCACCGAGCGTGCTGTGGGTACCACAGCCCATTACTGGGAGACGGCTGTGGGAATTTGCCAGGGGAAAAATGCTTTTGCCCAACCACCTAAAGAAGAAGCGTGGAAACCTAGGCATGGCAACAAGAAGTGTTCCTGCGAACTACTGGTTTTTAGGCACGAAATAGCTTTGGGGACCTTTTCCAAACCAGTGGGAAGTTAGTGGGCAGCAGCATACGTGATGGGAGAAGGACAGTGTAACAGGATGTGCTGAGCAGGGTGACCTGTGGCCAAAGGGTGACGGCACCATGTCACGCAGGGCTGGGCTTGGTGCCTGCTTTAGAGATGGCTGCTTCAGGCCAGGGCACAAGGGAGCTGGGCAGGACACCCAGCTAAATAACTCCTGACCTTTCAGTGCTTGGCCATATAGCCCCAGCCCCGGCGCTCTTGAAGCCTTGGCCAAGGGCAGGCGGATGAACCTGAGAAGGGAAGCATCGCTCGGGGGGGGGGCAGGAGCAGAGGCAGTGTGTGCAGCCGGCATCGGGACAGATGGACCAGGGCGGGGGATGTGCTCACCTGGGCGTAGTTCTCAGCACGGGTGAGCAGGGGCAGCTCGTAGGCGGTGGAGAAGTGGGTCCGGACCTGCTGCATCTGGCCGAACCGCTCCCGCTTGCGCCATTTCGCCCGCCGGTTCTGAAACCACACCTGGGGAGAGGGCGACAGGGGGACTGTGAGCAGGGGGGCCAGAAGTGGCTGGGAGCCCGGCAGCCCTGGGGAGCCCACGGGCAGGCAGGGCTTCACACACCAGCCCCACAGGGGAGCGGCCAGCCTGCCCCACGTCCCCAAGAGCTCTGGAGCCAGCCTGCCCTCACAGACTGGGAGCACCACAGACAAAAGGCGATGCCCAGCTTTCGGTGTCCTGCCTGTCTATGGACAGTCACAACTCTTGCCTCCCATGGCCTGGTTTGCCCTGGGATAACCTATCTTCCTCGTGCCCCTAAATCGGTGTTACCCCGGCACTGGCGGCAGCTCTCGTGCCGTTAGCCAGTCTGAGAGATGTGTGAATACACCCGTGTGTGCTGCTGCCAGGCTGAAACCAGCAGCGCTGGGGCTTTCCCCAAGCCTAACCCTGGCTATGATGGTGCCGTTGGCTGAGAACTTGCTTTTCTCACTGAACTCTCAGTCTTATTTTTCTTAACTGTTAAAAAGAATAAAAAGAGTAACACCCCTCCCTCCTTAGCTGCAGGAAAGGACAAGTGCCCTCTACAGAGCTTCATGTCCTTTGCTTTTCACCGAGTTTTCTTTGCAGGGTTTGCAGTGCTCTGCCTCACAGTGCTGCCCAGATCCCTTCAAGGCAGAGGAAAGACCAAAACCCTGTTTCTGCTCTTATTTTTACTGGCTTGACATCAGTGTGGATTATGGCACTGTTGTCAGCACCATTGCTCCTGATTTGCATCAGCCTAAGAGAGATCAGAGCCTGGCCCAGTGTCTTCAAAGCCTCTTGAAGCTTGTGAGTCAGGGAAACACATCAATCAAGAGCCGCTTTGAAGGCAGCGAGAGATGCAGGCGATCACCAGGGGCTGGGTTGTGCAGGTCACGCCAGTGCATGAAAGCAGCAGCCCTAGAGACACTTGGTTCTGCTTCGAGTTTTACACGGTGACCGGGGGGGGCGGGGGGGACCGCTAACAAACAGCTTGGCCCTGTCTGAGTCTGGCCATGGGGCAGCCCGGCTGCTTGGCAGGCAGCTGGGGCAACCAGGTGCCGGGTGGGAAGCTCACATCCGCGGAGGACGGTGGGGTGAGCCGGGCACTGGGCACAGGGTGGGGGGGCAGGCCGGCTTTTGGGGGGCAGGAGAGCGGTGGCATTTGCAGCCTGCATCAGCGCTACAGGGAGAGACGGGCTCTGTGGTTTCTGGTCTGAGCTTGTGCTGGAAGAGTCATTTCAGGCTCTCCTGCTTCGGTTTCCCCCTCCCCACCATGGAGGCAGCCTTGTGCTGGCCTCTGGTAGCTCCCCACTGCGGCCAGCCCCGTGGTATGAGTGGGCAGCTGAGGGGCTGGCTGTGGTCTGCTCGGTGCGGGGAGCAGACGGTGCTGCCCCCGGGCACGTCCTCCCCATGTGGGCTGCGGATGGCGTAGGGTTTAGTGCCCTGCCCCGCGGCCGTGGCAATGCCACCGGCGTGGGCCATCCACAAGCCAGCCAGACTAGCCACACCCAAAGCAGCCACCTGATATTAATCCCCCACCCCAAACCAAAAACCCTATGAGGATTTTCAGCGGGTGCAAAAAGCACCAGCAGAAAGGGCCTAACATGATCCCAGCTGAGCACACGCTGCACATGAAGAGTGTCCTACTGGAGCGGGTTTGATGCCCCAGGCATCTGTCTGCTTTTCTTCTACCTCTTCTTGGCACGGCCGCTCCAGCCCAGCTGCAGGCCAGTCCCAGGGCTGGCCCAGATGATGCCGCTTTGATGTGCAGATTCAAAGTTAGCGGTGGTGACCCGATTCCTCCTCGGGCGGAGGAGGCCCCGCTGTGCACAGAGGGGTGGAGAGCAGGTAGGGAGCAGAGCGCTGGCTGCGCGCAAGGCTGGGGCAAAAATATGCCAGGCATATGCGGCCATTCCTCTAGCCTGGCGAAGGCACCGGCCGGCTTGCCCACCAGCCTGGCCGCACACCTGCGCTGCCGAGCCAGGGAGCCCGGCTGAGCATCCCTCCCGGGAGTGGGGCAGCCGCCCTGATGGAGCCGCAGGGAGGTTTCCCGGGGCCGGCTGAGGCGGAACAGGGTCTCCAACACAGGCTTCTCCTCTGCTGCTCCTCATTTTCACATCAGATTGAACTGGCCCTGGCAGAGCAAAATCCTTTAAACTGGCAGTTCCCGCATTGCAATGCCCACGCGGCTGGTGGGCTGGGAAGCTGTGGAAAACCATCACCTTAGGCTGAAAGGAAGAACGCCTTCAGCCCGGGGGCACTGGAGATGCTCCGAGGGCTGGCAGTGAGACACTGCTCCCAAAACGCTTGCGACAAGGTTTGCACTGCTTTTTAAAGTTCTCCTTTCTCTTCTGGCCCAGGTCCTTTCAGACTGCTTGGCATCTTGCAGTCAGGTTTTCCAGGCCTCCACAGTGCTCCAGGGAAAATGGGACAGGCAGGGCAATGTATAGTGCGACGATGTCAGCAAAAAACCAAATAATCCTAAGTATTTCCTGGCTTCCTCAATCTTAGAAGACACCTGCTTTTAGAAAGCAAATCTAAAACCCAACAGAAGTCCATTTTCCTTTCACTGCCTGTCACCTTTTGTCAAGAGAGGCTGCTATGAGACAGGGATGTGACAGATGAGGTTGCAACAGTCAGTGCAGCGTGTCCTCTGGGGTCAGGATGGGGTACTCCATGCAGGGAAAGCAGTCGCTGTGGGCTGCATCTCAGTGTTAACAATTAGAGTGGGAGTGTAGGGTAATGTCATGTATCTGACTCCTGCAGACAATGCTTTGATAAGCCCTGATGTACCAAATCAGCCCTATAAAATTCTACAGAACAGAAAATGTTTCGTGTCTCCATAAACATTCAGCCATATGCTGGTACCTAAATCCATATGCATAAGCAGCTGACGTGCTGCGGGGGGTGGAGAGGCCGGGAACGGCCTGAGACAAAGAAAGCAGGAGGCTCCTGCTCACTGTCCTGCTGCCACCACCCTGGCACCCAGCTGGCGCTGCAGCTCTGCCCCTGCCACCAAGCCCCACGCACCCCGCACCGGGCACAGCTGGATGTGCTGAGACAGCACCTCACACTCTGGCCATGGATGGATATTTGGGGACTGCATTGCTGCGTTCGTCCTTCCTCCAGGTTAAAGAAAAAGGTGATTTCCCCTCTCTGCTACCTGCGACGGAGGGGGAGGTTGGCCTTTGCAGACGTGAGGGTGGGCTGGTGGCAGCTGTGGGGCTGGATCCAGTCCGGTGCCCCATGCCCTGTGTTCAAGTTCCCCTCGCTGCATCGCTGCCTGGCTGCGGGCGAGAGCTGCCCACCGCGTTCAAGCTTCACATGCTCCCGCTCTCCCGCAGCATCCATTCTGCCCATCCCTGTCCTCCAGCCCTGCTGCCCTCCTCCCTCTGCTCAGCCTCTGTCTGTCTGTCTGTCTGCCTCTCTCCAGGACCCCATCCCTCTGCTACAGGCCAGGCCATCTGCCCTCTTCCCAGAGATGGCCACCAGCCCTTTGCTTTCCAGCCTGCAAGAACAGAGCCAGAATTCATCCTTGAGCGCTGAAACTGGACACCATTTTATCAGTGGCCTGGAATGGGAAATTGGAGCCTGGGATGAGAGAATTGAATAACTTGAGCTTGTTTTCATTTCATGTTTAATTTCCTGCAGGCTTAGCTCAGTCTTTCCGCTCCTTCCACCAGCCTCCCAGGGTTTTATGGGGGAAAAGGGATCAAGATATATTACTTCTTGCTTTGCTTTGCTTTTTTTCTTTTCTTTTTTTTCCAAGGCGGTGATTTTGCTACAGCAGAGTTTGACATTTCCCTCTCACTTTCAAGCCCCCGCTGCATCACAGACTCACCGCCGAAAACATTTCATTAACGGTCCCAGCAATCATAAGGCTGGCTCTGAGGGGGGGCTGGACGAGGGGTTATCTTCCCTGGCCGCCAAGCCTCCTTCCAGCCCCAGCTCTTTCTCCTCTGCCACAGGGCAGGCTGGGAGGCAGAGATACTTGCAGCCCAAGGCAGACAAGCAGCCGGGGCTGGGCTGGTGTGGGGGTGGGGGGGGTGGGGGGGTGGGGGGGTGTGTGTGTGTGCATGCAAGGGGAAGGAGCCGTGTGTGAATACACATGTGTGTCTACCATGTTTCTCTAGTGTCATCGCCTCAGAAATCTGCTGCAGCCCTGGATGGGCTGGAAGAAGCTCAGCCAGTTGCCGGTACCAAGCAGGAACTCCTTCTGGGGCTCTGCAGCCCCAGACATGGAAGAAGAGGAGAAAGGAATGGGATATGCATGCCATGTAGGATTACATGGAAACAGTGCACACCTTTGCAGGTTTGTTTCTGAGCCCTAGCAGCCTCTCCCTGGTGGGGTGGCTCTGCCTTCGCGCAGGGCTTATGCACGGCTCCCATGTCGGAAAACAGGGACATGCAGTAGCTTAATAGTACTTGGCAACAAGAGGCCAGGTCGTGGGGGGCAGGCATGGAAAACACAGCGGGAATTAGCTTTGACATTGTTGGACACCAGCACCGATGGCTGGCAAGCAAGGCAGGCAGAGGAATGGAGCAGGAGAGGGGTCAGGCTGCGGGATGCCACTGCTCCGCAGACAGCACGGCCCGCCCCATGCCCGCTGCTGGCGTGAGCTCTTCTCTAGGCACCGAGGTCTCCGTCATCTCTTTCACTAATGAAGCGTGAGCTTGGGAAAGGGATGGAAAGAAAACAGAGCTGCCGCTTGCCTGTCTGGGCTCCGCATCTGCTCCTGCCTGCAGCGTGGTGGCTGGTTGTGCTCCCTGGGGAGCCGAGCCTGGCCAGAGGGGACGACCTCCAGCCAAAAGCTGGCTCAGCTGTGGGAGGGAGCATCACACCTCAGACCTGCTGGGCACCTCGCCTTCCTGCCGCTCTGCTTTGCTTGGTTCAGCTTTGCAGGCAGCTGAAGCTGGCCTCCATGAAATTATCCCAGGATTCTTGCCATCCCTTAGAGGACCGTACCTTCCTTGGAAAAGGGACCATTGAGCTCCCCTCGAAGCCCATGAGGCTGCAGTAGGTGTGTGCCCAGACACCCCATAGCAGCCAGAGCCCCTGCCAGCTTGACAGCAGGTGCCTGAGTACATAGCTGCTGTTCGGCTTGCAGAAGGAAAGAAGTCAGGGGCTCGTGACTTATTTGTGATTTTCACCCTCTGCCTTCATGCTGGTTGGGCCCTTGGTCCTTGGCAGTAGGCGTTTGCTTCGCCATTGATCTCCTGGGCTGCTGCAGCGGGGAGGCACTGCAGAGCAGAGCTGCCCAGAGGGGTGGGAGGCCAAAGCCAAGCCAAAACAAGCTACAACACAACCCAGAGCTGGAGACAGGCGCTAGGGTGATTCACAAAGGCCTTGGTCCCAAAAGCCTCCCTCATGGGAAGCGCAGCCCTGTGCCATCAGCAGAAGAGCCCCATGCCACCCCAGGCTGTGTCCCCGTGCCTCATGGGGGCTGCCACCACTGTGCCAAGGCTGAGCACCTTGCTAGCCAGCCCCCCGGCCCCCTGGGAACCCACATGAAATACCTGGCACGCGGGGTGCCCCTGAGCCTGCCCAGCCAGCACCCACAGCGCTCGGCACAAGCCTGCCGGTTCTCGCTCTCCAGTGACAGGGATTCTGCATTTCTCCCCACGGCACAGCAGCCCTTCATCATGGGGCAGTGGCTGGGTGCCAGCCCGCAGCCCGAGGGACGGGGTCCTTCCCGGCAGGGCTGGGGGAATGAGTGAAATGCACGTGCTTACCCCTTTCACCCCAGGGTAAGTGCTCAAGTGGCCAGGCCACTTAGACAAGTCCTTCAGACGCTCTGTTACATGAGCCCTGTCATCGCCATCCCAAGTGAGAGGTGCAAGCTGGCGGCCGGGAGAGGGGAGGGACTATTCTCGGCTGCCCGTGCCGGCGGGCTGCTGGGGCACTTCTCTCAGGGCAGGGTGAAACCCCCCAGCTGCCCCCCCCCCCCTTGCCAGATTTCCTCCTGACTGCCTGAGGAGGTGCTTCTGCTGTCAGCTGCAGTGTTATCCAGCGATAAAGTGGTGAAAAAAACCCCCTGAGATCGTGGCTCATATGTAATGAACTTGTGGAATGCATCTGGCTCGCCCGCCCTGGCTCTGCTGGCCAGCCCTGCACGCTAGCTGGGATGTGCTAGCTGCGCACCCGGGCTCCGAGGCGAGCAGGAGGAGCTCGCCACCCTCCAGCACCTCATTCCCATTCCTGAGCCAATGGAATTTCATGCACCGTGCAGTTGGTAACCCGATGCTGCGCCCGGCCTCCCAGGAGACCCCATCAGCGCTCGTGGTGTGTCCCTGGGAAATCAAGGGCTGCGTCCAGCGGCAGAAGCAAAGAGCTGGTGCTTTCAGCGCTGCCTTCCCCTGCCCATCCCGCAGTGCTCAGCACGCTACACGCCGGACCAACGGGAATTGCGCTGCTTTCTACTGAAATGCAGCTGAAGAGAAACAGCTGTGGGGAAGAAGAGCACTACAAACCAATTTAGGCGAGCAGACAAGAAAAATCCCACGGCTAGTTGAAACTGGAAGCAAATGTACAGAGAAAGGATGTATTTACAGCATATATATACAGAAAAATGTACTTATGCAAGGATGCTGGCCGGACTGTTTGCAACAACTGCTCATAGATGTTAGAGCAGAGGAAAAGCTGGGCTGCCTGGGACCTGGGAGTCTTCGTGGTACAAGATGATAATCAAATGCCTCCGCACGCCAGCTATTCTCAACGCTAAGGCAGGTTCTGGGAGTGGTGAGCTGATAAATGCCTGCAGACAGGTGTCACAGGATTAGCTAGACTGGAGAATGAGAGAGAACCTAAACTTCAGCAAGACCTTTGATGGCCATCAAGGCATGAGCTGCAGATGTCTGCTCCAAGTGATGGTGCTCCTATTTGCAAACGTTTCTGAGCTCTGCCAGGCCTTCGGTTTAACCTTGACTCAGAGGAAAGAGCAGCATTCAGAGAATCATTCACTTCTTCAGTGCGGAGTTCGGCTCCGCTGGACGCCCAGGTCAGTTCAGGGGAGCTAGTTCATGGGAGGTGGCACCTGTGTGGGTGGGGGCGGTGAGAATGCAGCATGGCTGTTTGATTGTCCTGCTCCTCCCAAGATGGTGGGAGCACCTTTTTGCTCCAGATCACCAGGCTTCGTGCAGTCTCAGCACCTGCTCAGACAAGCAGGCAGCGAGAGCTGCCTCTCCTGTACCACCTCATGCCTTCTGGTACTGAACGTCCTGGTCACCTCCACATCCCCATCTTGCCAGAAAGAGCCCATACGGTGCGAAAGCTTGCTCCTACTCAGCCTAATGAACCTGTGTTCCCTGCAGAGCCTCCTGAAGAAAGTAGGTTTTGTAGGAGCTTTGTTTAGGGTGACGGTGAGGCTTATCTGCCTCAAGGACATGAGGCCTCTCTCTGAACACTGCAGCTCGGGACACCAGCCCAAATTAAGGAGCTGACACTAGTGTCACAGAAACACAGAATCACAGAATGGCAGGGGTTGGCAGGGACCTCTGGAGATCATCTAGTCCAACCCCCCTGCCAGAGCAGGGTCACCTAGAGCAGGTTGCACAGGAACGCGTCCAGGAGTGTTTTGAATGTCACCAGAGATGGAGACTCCACCACCTCTCTGGGCAGCCTGTTCCAGTGCTCTGCCACCCTCAAAGTAAAGAAGTTCCTCCTCATGTTGTGATGGAACTTCCTATGTTCAAGATTGTGCCCATTACCTCTTGTTCTGTCAGACATGGATGTACCTCAGCATGTACATCTGGAGAGGTGTGCCGGCCTGTGGCCTGGGCTCTGGGTCAGGCTTGGCTGCCTGCAGGCTGTGGTGGGGCTGCAGGGGACCTCAGGCACAGCAAGGGACAACCAGTTTGCAGGGCTCATGGATTCATTCCCCAGAGAGCAGGGGCTTCTTTGCAGCTTGCCCACCCCTCGCCCAACCCCAGGCCACCCCTGTTACCTGTACACGAGCCTCGGTGAGGTCTGTCCTCATGGCTAGCTGCTCCCTGGCATAGACATCTGGGTAGTGGGTCTTCTGGAAGACCTTCTCCAGCTCCTCCAGCTGGTAACTAGTGAAGGTGGTGCGGTTCCTCCGCTTTTTGCCCTTGTTGCTCTCTGAGTCAGCCTTGTCCATGGGACTGGGGAGGTCCGTGCTGGCCCTGTCCTGGGGCACTTTGACCCCGGCCTCCTTCACGCTGAGGTAGCTGCTGTCCATTCCCGAAGGGTCGGAGCTGGGCTGCAAGTCGGCCTCTCCCAAACTGCTCTCCTTACCTATTTTGGGGGTAGGGCAGGGAGGGGAGAGGAGGGCAGGTTTGAGCAGGGTGGGGAGAGAGAGAGAGAGAGAGAGAGAGAGAGAGGGAAGCAGATGTAAATCTTTCGATCAATTAATCGGTTCACCCAATGACAGCTAGCCATGGCGGCTGGGCAGCAGTCCTCACAGGCAGGCAGAGAGGCTGATGCCAACCTGGGCAGAGGCAGAGGAGGGAGGCGAGGCAGGGGGCTCCCTGGGTGGGCACAGGAAAGGTGCCGGCCTCCGCCTCAGGGGGTGCTGGCACCCAGCTCAGGGGTGGCATGGGCACCTGGCTGGGCTCTACTCGAGGGAAGAGCTGGCTCTTACGGCAGGGGGGTTGATGGCAGCCCACGGATGCCAGCACAGCTGGGGAAGGGAAGGTTGGGGTGAGCTCTACCAGCTTCTCCTGATCCCCTTCCACGAGCCTGGAATGCACCCCAGCGAGACCCTCCTTCACCCTCCCACCACCCACAGTGGGACTGAACCCCATGGAAGACTACATTCCTTGGTCCCAGCCACAGGAGTGGTCCCTGAGAACAAAGGAACACAAACCCAGAGGATGGTCACCAGTTACCAGCCCATCTGTGCTCCCCAACCGAATAAAACATGGCAGAAAACCAGGGGCACACAGCAGCCACGCGTGGTGCTCGGTGGGAGCTGTTTTCTGCTCGTGCATCCCCAGGCAACGGTGGTGTGCCAGCAGAGGTGTTCCTGACTGACACGCCCAGTCACCCCCACAGCCTTCTGCGAGGACTTGCGCTGCTTTCGGCAAAGAAGCAATGAATGGCCCTCAGTGCCACAGAAAAGGCTGGTGTGAGACAGCTGTGGAAACACCCCAGCCTGTGGGGGGGGCAGAGAGAAATGAGAGGAGCAGCCTGGAAGGCTGTTCCTGCCTGACTGCCCTGAGCAATTAATAATCAACAGGCCATGACATATGAGAGCAGTACCATGAAGCAGGAGGTGGACGTTTCAACCACTGCAGTGAGCTGGTTCCTCTCTAAGGCTTAGCAGCTATGAGTGAAACCAGGTGTACGTGCCCTCAGGCACAGGCAAAGGGAGCTGTGATGGGGCATCCTCTCCTCCTCACCTCCTGCCTCCAGCAATGGTGGTGTCCCCTTCATTAGCAAGATCCCTGCCATGCTAGCAGGATCTTGGTGGGTACCCAGTGGCACATAGCGCCTCTGGTGACAAGTAGCCATGGCTCTCCCTTGCCTCCTGACGCTGCTTCGTGCAGCAGGCTGTGCCCAGACCAGAAGAAGAGGGATTTGTGTGAGCAGGTGGCACACTGGGCATGTGCTGTGCAGACCGGTGTCCTGGTGTCCTCTCTGCCCCCATTTCTGGCTGGGATCTTTGGACAAAAAAACATGGTAGCTGTACTTCAGGGTTTAGCCTTGAGCCGCTACACTCGGATCCTAAAGGTCTGGGAAAGAAAGGGTGCAGGGGTACTTCCTATCTGTGCTTTCCTTACCAAGCCAGCTGGCTAATCTTTTTTTTTTTTTTTTTTAATTTCACATTAACCTATTTTTAAATGTCCTCAGTCCTGGATCTGTCTTCCTGGGAAACAGCTCCACCATCTAGTGATGTCCCCCACTGGGAGATTTCCCTCAGCAGTGTCATATCCTGGGTCTTTAATGACAGCTCAGGCATCTTAGTCCATGTCTTTGGAAATCCCCATTTTTTCCAGCACTCATCCCTTGTTACAACATCCTACCACCTAATTCACTGTATATTATGAGTTCAGTCCTTCTGTGAACAGCTCTGTCACGGCTTCACAGCCAAAAGCCCGTGAGCAGGCTTGTGAGAAGATGTACATATCCTTGCCCTTTTCTCACTCTCGCAGCGGAAAGACTGCATCGAGGTGACTGGGGTGAAAACAGGAGGATGAAATGTAGCTGTCGTTCTCGGCCACGATGGCAAGAAAGACCCAAGTTTAAGCTTGGGAGGGTGAGCTATGAAAGGTGTTTGTGAAAAAGGTGCCCAAGTTAGTAAAAAGAAGTCAAGGGCAGAACTGGGATGAAGGCACTGGACGCGCAGGGGCTATCTGCCACTGCCACCCTACTGTGGTTTCAGATTTATTGCTTCCTCTAGTACTGTTCCCTCAGGCTTTTGCAGAGCTCCCTCTAAAGCTCAGCAAAGCCTGATGTTGTCTATCTCAACTCTCTTCACTTTGATCCTTAGGAATATTTTGGCAAGATTTATACTCCCTGGGTGCCGGGACCGGTGTCTGGGCCAGTGAGTGTCACCCTGCCTCCTCTTTGCACCTGCACCCACTGATGGGCTGAGCTGCTCCACCGCTCCGCGGGGGATGAAGGGGGACAGGCCCGTCCAAAACGGGCTGGGACAGTGCCCTGCCCCACAGCTTGGGTAAATTGTATGCTATGGCCATGATATTTATTCTTTTCAAAACTAATGATAATGAAACAGTTCCAGAAAGTTGCAGCAATGCAGACCTAATGCCTATGAGAGTCAGTAGAGATGGAGTAATAAATACATAAATAAATAAATAAATAAATAAATAAATAAAAAGTATTCTGGGAAATTTTTTCCTCCTTTCTTTCTATTTTATTATTTATCATGTCAGGAAGCTCAGTACATTTTCCCCATGCCTTTGGGCTGGCTGCCTCTCTAACTCCCTGGTCCCTCGCGACGCCAGCAGCAGCAGCAAATGCAAGACCTGGGGCTTTTCCTCGGGAACTTCCCTGCCACTTCTTATCTGCTCGAGCGGCTCAGCTAGCTGGGGAAGGGTCTGCACAAACACACACACGCAGAGAAAAGCTCTGGCTCTGGTGTCATTTCGTTGGCTGGAGAGCTGAAGCTGCAGCTGGGAGCAGGGCCCAGGGCTTTCAGCCGTGATAGTTATCTCTGCCGCAAGCCATCAGCCCCAAGGAGCAAGCGGCGGGTGTCCCCCTGCCTGCCCGCCGCCAGCCCAGAGCCCTCCTTGCCGGCATGGCCACGCTGCTCTTATGCTCCCTCGCTGCGGGTGCTGGCAGGGATGAGTTGTGGCCATGAGAGAGGCAGGGAGAGCAGGATGGAGGGCGGGAGGCACGGAGCATGGATGGCAGCATAGGGAGGGGATGGCGTGCATCCACCCTCGGCTGAGCACCCAGAGGAGTAACTCTCATTCCCTAAGAACAGGCTCCCTGACCTTAAAACAGTCACGCTAACTGCTGAAGTGAAACAAATTGCATACATCTGCATATGGATATGTCCAGACTTCCTGTAACTGGAGATGGCCTCAAAGTTTCAGTGCAAAGTTTGGGGTGTCTGTTTCTAATCAAACCTAGAGAGACCTTGAGTAACATATTGTGAAGATCTCCATGACAAGGAGGTAATGCGAGTATCACTGCACCCTTACAAGCCCGAGAGGACCGCTTGGTACCTCCTTCATTGCTCACAACTCCGTCCTTGCCCTCACAGCAGTAAAAGGGGATATTTTATGGCTTCCCGTGCTGATACTCTGCTCTCCCAGTGCCTTGGCTGCCTGCTAGACCATCGGCACTTCCGAGAACTTCCCTGAGTCACTCTGTTTCAGTTGCCAATGGGCAGGGACAGCCCAGGACAGCTGGGCACATGGGCCCCCATCATCATGCTGCTCCTTTTCGGGCAGGAGAGCTGCCTGCATCCCACCTCACCTGGAGGGGAAATGCCTTTCTGATTTCACCGCATCTGTCCTGGGAACCCCATGGAGGAGAAACAGGGTGCAGGAAACAGCCCGTGTTGCGTGTGTGGCCATGCGGTCAGCCCCCTGAGAGGTCCAGGCAGCACACCACTCCACCGACACCCCGGCTAGAGGGAACGGGCATTTTAACCACACCGTCACAACATCTGGATTCACAACTCATATCTGTATTTTTCCTGAAGTGTGTTATTTTGGGAGGGTGATGAAGTAAAATCTTCTCTATGTACGATCTTAACCATGAAATTTAATTTAGTGCAACGTCAGCTTGGTGCATCCACGTGGCAAAGTAGAGCGAGATGTTTCAAATACACAACTTCGGGCCCAGCTTGAAATGACAGGTCTCCTTTGCACAGCACAAACATGACAAGCCGTGGCTCCTTTGTGATAGACTCCTTCACGTAGATCCTGTGACTGCAGCCCCACAGCCTCAGAGGTTGGAAGACAGCTACGCAGCCAGCAAAACCCAAGGTTGCAGGCAACACAGGGCTCTTTCCCCCAGGCTCCAGGCAAAGAAGCCTCCAGGGTCTTGGTGTTGCTCATGTACTACTCTGGCAGAGTCTCCTCCAAGCCGTTACGGTCTCAGTGAGGAGCCCCAGCCTACCCCAGCCCTGGGGGGCTCCAAGAGTAGCTGGGGACACCTGGACACCTAAAGGCACACAGCAGCTCACAGAGGCTGCCCGCCAGCAGCCAACCCATGTCCAAAGCGTGTGGCACAGGCAGTGTGTGGCTGTGCCAAGTGGCCTCTCTGCTCCCACACTAAGTGGCGTAGGGGCCTTCTGCCTTCTCATCCAGGCACAGACACAAGGCTTTTCTCCCTGCCCATCCCCAGATCCCTATGGCCTCCTACACTGTCCATTTCATGGTGCCTCTCCATGCCTGCAGAGCCATGGTCTGACTTCTACTTTTCATAGCAACAATGCTTTTTTTTTAAAAAAAAACAAAAAACCAACAACCCAAACTCTCTATTGCAGATGCTTAAGAAGGCTTTTAAAATCCAGTTCTGGCTCTTAATGTCATTCTCTCAACTCCTGCTTTAATACCAGTGCTAAAATTTTGCCTGGATAGGGTTTGGGCAGTGTATTCTACACTTCTTCCCAAGGAAGATTTGCAGCACAGCCCAGCCAGCACACCCCCAGGACTTGGCTGGCTGTAGTAACCTTATCCAGACCTTGTGATCTTGCCTTAACACATGCTGAAGCCATTATACTTGTTCCCAAGTTGTCTGTTGCAGCCTTCTACCTCCTGTCTGTCATTGCAGCCCAGAAGTCAGGGTTATCACTTAAAAAATATCCACATTTTGGGTTATATAAGATAGAAAGGAGTGGCTGGCTTTTAGACGTACAAAGGCCCGCATCTTAAGGTTTATTCCCATTCAGGGAGTGAGCTCTCTTGCAGTCTGCAGATGTAGAGAAGAGTTTAAAGACGGAGAGAAGCCACAGAATTTTGTGACTGAATCTGGCACTACTGATTTTACTAGCAATGGTCAGATACTTAAACATATCTTCACTTTTGGGCCCAACTGAAGGGTAAAACTGGGCAGCATTCATCTCAATTGCAGGTGGTAAAAGACTACATAAGACACAAGCCATTGGCATTGTTCTGGAAGCTGCAGTTACCCTTACAGATAAGCAGAAACTGATTGGAGCATCTCCATTTCAACTCTGGATGAGGATGAACACATCTCCTTGTGACCAGCAGTTCCCTTGAATTTGCATAAAGCAGAGCTGGTTCCTGTACGAAAGCACATCTGTCCATTTCTCCCAGCCAGGGAGCTCATTTGCCTCATCCTGCAGAACCTGAATCAAAGCTGGAATACGCTCCAGGCAGCTCCTCTGTTCACGGCATGGCACGCACTGACTTCCCGCTGTGCTGAGGAGACCACTGCATGACTGTGCTCATCTGCATGGACATGGTCCATCTCTGCTGAGCCCAACCAAAGCTGCTGGCACTGCTCCTCTGCTGCCTGCAGCCTCCTGAGCCTCTACAGCAAAGGAGGGACACAGGGAAACCCACAGACTAAAAAGAGCTGTGAAATACCTGGCCGCCTCGGAGACCTAATTACAGACAGAACAAATTCCTACGGAAAAGCCTATTCATAGAAGGATGAAAGGGGGAGAGGAGTGTTTCTTTCTATGGTGCTCCACCTGACCACACCTAGGGCCCCTACCTTCAAGAAGAGACTTATTTTTCTGAGCAAAGCATATAGCAGGGGCCACACTAAGGCCTGGAGCAGAAAAAATCTCAGAAACTCCTTCTGTTCCTGAAAGGCAGTCGGAAGACAATGCCAAAGGTGCCACACAGCACTCCTGGGTCCACAGGCTTTTGGTGTCCCTGCAGTCAGTGTATAACATAACTCACTGGCTCTGTCTCCATTTGGCGTGCCTCGGAGATCATAGAATGGTTTAGGTTGGAAGGGACCTTGAAGATCATCTAGTTCCATCCCCCCTGCCATGGGGAGGGACACCTCCCACTAGACCAGGCTGCTCAAAGCCCCATCCAGCCTGGCCTTGAACACTTCCAGGGATGGAGCATCCACAGCTTCCCTGGGCAACCTGTTCCAGTGCCTCACCACCCGATGCTTCCCTGGGAGTGAAAACCACCTCAGCCCTGGCTGCACTTAGACCCTCTTGTGCTTGGCTGGTTACATTCCCCTCAAGTAAATCACAGTGTGGGTTTGGGGATAGACAGCTTGATAAATATTAACTCCAGTGCTGCTGAGAAGCTAACGTCACAGCAAGCCTGGGGTTTGTGTCGGTGTCCACGTGTGTGTTATTTGTTTGTGGAAGTTGCTGTTCCTCTTGCTTTTTTCCTGCATTAGCTTTCCCCCTCCCACCCCCCCATACAAACATCTGCTTTCGGGGGCACGCATTGCTTTATTGTCTGATTAGCTGAATTCACACACCCTGTGGCTACTCGGGGAGGGCTCAGCACCATCTGCACAAATGCAACATGCACCGCTTGCTCCTCTTTCATGTTATTTAAAGGACACTAACAAAACTGGCTTTTATATAAACAAATCAATTCTGAAAACTCCGCATAGAAGCTGTGGCTAGAGCAAAAAGGCACCGTTTATGCCCCAAGTCCTTCTACATGTGGCACGTTCATTTGAACAGCAGGAAAGAGCTGACTAGCAAATTTTAAAGGCACAAAAATGCTTCTAGGAAGCCGCTGTAATTGCAGCTCGCTTTCTGGCTCCCAGAATGTGATACAGGAAAAGAGAAAGAGCAAGAAAATGTACTGCCATTGCCTCCACGGGGAGAAAATGAAACTGCTCCGTTGGCTTCCTGACTACTGAATGTGAAAGGAGATTATTGTTTATGCCAAAAATTCTAAGGCTGGGCATCTTGGCTCTCTCTGAGGAACCCATGAATTTCTTAGTGACCTGGCTCTCTCCTCTCTGCCACCTGAAGGTCTTCAGTGCCTTGCGGATGCGCTCTGCCGTGCCAGGATCAGCCACAAGATGGCTTTTTAAGTGACAGTGGAGGGAGTTGACAGTCAACTCCGTGCAGCTCAGTGGCAGCCAGACCCTCAGTAGATGCCACACAGGCAGCCCCAGGCTTAGGGCTGAGGGTGGTCAGCTATGGGTTTTCAGCACGCCAGGCTACATGCAAAGTCCGGCTTTAAAGTATGACAGTCAAGATGGCTCAGCTACTGCATTTTAAAATGCGTCTTTTATTTCCCACTGTAGGCACATCACAAACAGCTGGGAAATAATCGTGGGTTTCTGCTATGTCCTACTTATGTCTTCACCTAAAAGAGTGTATGTGAACCAAAAGCCACCCAGTACCTCTGAACTGATATGTCACCAGTGCTTGTCTGCCAAGAAAGATGCACAAGGCAGGCAAGAATTGGAAGGTGGCTTGAAAGGGCTTTCAGTTTCCCTTTAGCTCTGAATTTGATACCTTTTGGATAAGTAGTCTGCTCCTTCCAAATCAATTGCCTTGCCATGGCCATGGTCACCTGAGGGTCTTGGCTGTTCTCAAGTCCCTCAGAGCCAGATGTGAGCACCTAACTGCTCTGAAGACCTGGCTCAATGCTGAATAAGACAAAATATGAGAGCTCAGAAAGAAAAAAAACCCAAACAAATCAGCATCACTAATATAGGACAAAGTATTGAATGAGATCCTCTCAGTCATAGCCTCATACCTACACACAGCCCACGCTGTTTATTGGGAGCTAAGTCCAAAAGGGTCCGCAGACCCTTGGGTAAATGAAAGGCAGAACTGGCAGGTGTTTGCCGAAGACATTCATTCTCCACAGACAAGCACTATAGGCAGCTTGGGGCTTTCCATGCCCTGATGCACTGACCCCGCGTGGGGCTTCTGTCCCACTCCTGTCTCAGCTGAGTGGCCACCACTAACTGGCCATCAGCATCTGGGACAGCATCTGCCCCATCCTCCTGCCTGGCTTATTTTAAGATCATCCGCCTTTCTCAGGATTGTGTTTCCTTTACAAAATCTAGATATGGCAAGGTTGCTCCTCCCCTGTTCGGAAATTCTGTCCAGCAGAGTTACATGAGGATAGTCTTTAAGGTAGCCAGGATTCAACCCCCTCCCTGCTCCGAGACCTTTTAAAGTCAGGCCCTGTACCTGCAGAGGGAAAGGTAAGTGCTGGGAAGCTCTGGGGCTGATGGTCAGCAGTGTCAGTGGAGACACTGAGGGCTGTTCAGATGTGAGTGACAGATGAGGGTGATGCGGGGCTTCGTGCTAAGCTCTCACTCCGAAAGGAAGAGCATAAGCCTCCCCATCGGATGCAGATTTATGTATTCATCTTAACCTCACCCGTGCCCTTTGGCCACTGCAAAGATCTGAAAAGATCCCTTGCCCGAGCACTGCAAGACAAAAGGGGGCTCTTCACTGCAAGCTGCCATCTCCTCCAGGGCTTTCCCCCACAACCGGTCAGCGCCTCCCTCCTCCCCACAACACGCCCTGGACATTTTCCCTACAATTTCCATCCCAGGCTGGGCACTGGGTGAGCAGGGCATCTGCTCTGTTGGGGAGAGAGGGAGGCATGAGGCACCAGTGCAAACTTCCATGGTCCCAACGCCTATTGCCTTCCACATTAACCGCCCACCAAGCGAGGCACCACCAGCCATCGCGTATGACAGCAGATATAAATCAGCCATTGAATTAGAGGAGAGTGGGAGACGCTCCTTCCAGCTGGTGGGGAGGGCTGGTGAGGCAAAACCACCTGAAGGGAGTCAAGCCTTGCTCTAACGTCTGGCTATGGCGCAGTTTAATTCCCTGCTGCCAGCTTGGAGAGTGATTCACCCCATCCTATGTGTCTGTGCCTGCCCAGACAGCGTTCACGCCGTCGGTCAGTCGGTCTGTCCGTCGGTCTGTCTCTCTCTGCATTCTCCTGTCTGGCCGCTTTGCAAAAGCAACCTCTTTGCAGCAGAGGCAGCCATGCATTGCTGAAGTTCAGCTGCCTCCCAGAGGTGACTTCCAGTTGCCTGTTTTGTGCCGCTGGTAACAGGGCTGGAGCTGCGACCCTGACAGAACCGGCAGAGCAGAGGGGCAGGAGGAGGGAGGTTAGAGCCATTTTGTCACGAGCTGCGCAAGAGCTCAGCTGCCTCTGCATTATGGAGTCCTGTTTCAAATTAGTGACAGACGAACTTCAAAAGGCTTGCAGGCACCGGCCAGAGAGGCGTCTGAGAGGGCTGTGCCCAGCTGAAGCAGCCAGCCTGCGGCCCTAATCCAGCAAAGTGCTGCAGCACATGTGTGTCCCTGGACTACCCTTATGCTTAAAGTGAAGCGTTTTGTGCTTCAGACGGGCAGTCAGACAAGCCCCAACAAATCCGCCCAGCACAGCTCCTGTGCTGCTTCTCCTGCTTCCCCATTTGGGCTCCCAGGTGCCCCCGCGGAGAAGAGCTGAGGACTCCAAGTCTGGATGAGATGCTGCAGCTGCCCCATTGCTACCCGAGTACAATCCATCCGATGGGGATTTGGGTGCTACCATTTTTACTTGGAAATTGGAAAGTAGTAGTGATGGGAAAGCTGAAGCAAAAACAGGAAACACCCAAAGTTGGCTGAAACTCACTGAACCACAGAAAGGGTTGAGTTTAAAGGTTGGGCCAAAGTTTGGGCCAGGTTCTTTAAGAAAATAGTTCTGCTGTTCCTCAGTTTTATACAGCTGATTAGTAAAGAAAGGCCCAGACGAAGGAAAAAAAACATTCAGACATCCCCAAATCTGCCTGTGCTTGGAAGCACAGCTAAAACTTATTTCCATTCTGACTGCACATTGCAAAACTCAAGGCCAGCCAGGTCTGGGAATTGCTAATGTTCCTACGAGCACTAGGCTTTTAGAAGTATTCCAGAAAGAAATTAGGTTTCTGGCTTCACAGTCACTGGGACTGGCGACAGACTGGCATCAGCTTTTACTGTCAGAGAGAAAGAGGGCAGCAAAATCATAAACTGAAGCAAGAGGCAGCACAACCAACCTGGGAAGTTGCCAACCAAGAACAAAGACAAAATAACTAACAGCAAACCTGACAGGGGCAGGTTTGTTTCCCCCAGCCTCTACACCCCTCCTCGCTCCATTGCTCTGGTCACCCACTGCAAAAAATCTGCCTGCCGTGGGGTCGGGAGATGGGGACGGTGCTGCAGTCCCGTGGGGTTTTCCTGATGAGGCGATGCTGGTGCCCAGGGAGAGGGAGAAGCCTGGAGTCCCAAACAGGATCTGAGGCCACCGGCCACCCTTGCTAGCCAGGGGCTGTCACCCTTGGTCCCCATGAGCCTCCCATGCAGTACAAGGAGTGCGTGGCAGCCTTAAGGTCTGACTGTTTTGAGGCATTGGGGGGGCATATCTGTGCTGCGTGGCCTGGCCATGAACTGCAGAGTGTCTATGCTACAGCTGGGGAGAAAGGGCAAAGAAAGAAAAATCTGTCTAAGACTGACCTGCCTGGAAACTCCAATTGCCCCTCACACAGTCTAAACAAATATTTATTTAAATTACTCAGAACGCCCCGGTCTTCTTATATGTATCCCCAAAGAGTGTCATAAAACGTCTGCAAAAAGGACTCCATTAACCTCTGCTGCCCTGCGTTAGAGGAACATATTTCAGCTCCAGCTAAACTGAAGTTTAATAAACTCTTGGCCTCTGTAGGATCCCTCCAGCCTCTGCAGCAGCCAGTCCTCCCTTGCCCTAGCCTGGCTCCGGGTCCACATCCACTGCTGGCATTTGACATGAAGAGCAGCTGCCAAGGTGGGGAACCATCAGCACTGCTCCAGCCTTCGATGGGAGCCCACCATCGATCGCGGGTGCTACACTCTCATGCCTTGCATTTCTTTCTGTTGGGGCCATGGGGAGGAGGGAAAGGATGTTTGCAACTCTGCCCTGTTTCTCCTCGGCCCCGAAACCTAACCCCCAGCTGAGTACACTTTTATCTCTGGAGGGTTAGTTCCATGTCCTTCGTATCACAGCAGAGAGAAGGTGGAGGTTCCCCATGGGAGCCGGGGTAATCTAAGTCTTTTGAATCACACCAACGGCTGATGCAAGCTGCTGTGCTCGGGAAAATACGGGGAAACCCTGCTCACGTCACGGTTTAAGTGCAATGTTTCCTTCATCAAAAAGAATATGTATGTGCAGTTCAGTAATCTCCTCTTAATGAAGTTTTGCCAGCTTATCAAGGAGTAAAAATGATACTACATGACCTGGCCAATTACTCTCATGAGACCCTTGTGCAAGAGCCCAAGCACATGGTTTGCAAAGGAAAGGGATGAAAATGATTTACAGAAGCAGCGAGGCAAAGGTTTATTGATAATGAGGCACGAAGAGGAAATGGGATGAATGTGCCTGAGATTCCTCTGGTAAATGAATAATGAATAGTATTCACAGCCAGCGACTTACGTTTTTCATTTTGAGTTGAGAATAGCAAGATGCAGGGCAAATGACAGTTATGAAGAAAAAAAAAAATCCATTAGGTAGTACTGAACAAGGGAAACATCCACAGAAGTGTGCTCTTATTTGCGAAGGGGGAGTCGTGAATTGCTCAAAGGGTAAACTGTGCCTGTCAAGTAATTCAGAGCGCTATGCACTCCGAGGCCTGAGAAGGGGGATTTCATTTCACTTGAGGACTACTTCACCTTGCAACACGTTTAATTGTCACCAGGGGAAAAAAAAGAAAGAAGTAGGTTTGCACGAGTCAAGAGAATTTGAACTTTACTTTCTTCTCGCTCTCTGTGGTTCACTTCTCCCCCCAGACTGCCCATGCCCAGTGAGCCGCGCTCCCACAGCGTCCGCCCATCCTGCACGTGCTCTCCAGCCACTCGACCCTGACCACTGAAGTTACCAGGGTCTGGCCACTGCATCTGGTGGTGACCGAACTGGGCCAAGATGTGGATCTCTCACCATCGCCTGCAGCACTGCATCCCTTTACAAAACCACTCTGGGACCAAATTTTTCTGGGGACTGGCCCAAAGAGGACATTTGCCCCTCATGCTGTTGCAGCTGTGGATGGTGCCTGGAGCGGTGTGGCTCCACTGGCACTGAGGGACTGCAGCTGCCTCTGCCAGCTGGAGGTGGCCCCTGGCTGCTCAGCGCCACGGTTATACCCAATGCAGGGACCAAACGTGTCTATTGGACACAGGAGGATGAGCAGTGAGAGCACCGTGCAAATGGCGTTTTGTGCCTTTCCTTTTATTTCCTTTCCAAAATATTTCTCGCTTCCTGGGTCTTTGGGTCATACATACTGCATCCCTACAGTAAACAGTTCTCCATTTTCTTCTCATCATCCAGCGTTTGAAGGCAATCCTTACTTACTGCACGGCATCCACACCCTGTTCAGCAGTGTCCTCTAGGTTTCCCGCAGCGTTCACTGAGCCATATCGGAGTGTCGCACAGAGATGCATGAGCCACAACGAGCCCAGTGAGATGAAGCACGGCTATTGCTCGCCTTGTACGGACAGCCAACCGAGATGGAGAGCAACCAACTGCACAACAACTGCTCTGATATACCTAAGCCCGAGTTTTAAAAAGTACTTCGCATTGTCTAATATTTTTGCACCTTGGAGATGAAGGTCCTGTTGGCCTTAGTATGCTTCTCAGATGCCCTGAATACCTCTGTATCTTTGCCACCCAGCCCTAAGCACCCGTTCAGTCCAACACGCGACACACTCTCCAGTCTTCAGACCATTCAACCGCATCCAGATTTCTTATCCCAGCCTTCTGCCTCTTCCCCAGATACAGTTTTTCTTCTATATCTGTAGTTACATCAAACAATGTGCTCCCCTACTTTGCCTGGGTCCAAAGAAGGCTGGACCATCTACTGGGGTAAGCGGCCACTGCAAGAAGAGAGAGTTCAGACCTGGCTGGAAACATGCCCAGAACACGGGAAATCTACAGTGTATTTCGTGTGAAAATCAAAGCTGTCGCTACTGAGTCAGTGAGAACCACAGCTCCTTAAGGCTTGTTCTTGGATGGTTTTTCAGAAGCAAGGCATGAAGCACATTTCCTACCCAAAGCCCAGCTCCTCTGCGAGTCTGACATTCTTACTCCACAGCACAGTGCACCAGAAATTTTGAAAAAGGACATCATTATTTTTTTTCTGACATGGAGAAAACAAAAACGTGCTTAGTTTTAGCTATGTTCTTGGAAACAGCTTAATTGATTCAGATCAACTTTAAAAAAAAGAAAAAGTATTATAAAAACAGCTGGAGGCAAACAACTGCTGTGGGAGCTTTTAGGCCAAATCGTTAAGTTTTGATTAAGTTAGAAGCAAGCGGAGGCAGGATTTTGGTAGGAAGTGTCAGACAGTAGACACAAACAACAGTAATTCTGGTAACACACTTCCTAACAGAGAACAAAAAAATCACGAATCTTGGAAAGAGTGAAGCTCCTGGAGCACCACTAATTCTCAGCAGAACTGGACAATTACATGAAAGATGATGACCATGAAAATAATTCTAAATTAAAAACTGTATCCACATCAGGGGGGCTCATGCCCACTTTTGTGTTTGTTTCCAGTTAACATGCCAGGATGGGATCATATTGACAGGAGTGACTGCAAATGTCAAGTAAACATTAGCAAATATTTACAGAAATGTTCTTTAGGAACTCGTGAAACGGAGAATTTGCCTCAGAAACCTATTTCTGCCAGTGATGCTCATCCAGCCAGGAACAGAAAAGACTCCTATCTCATGTGCCCGCAGTGTACCTACCTTCCACTTACCAGCACAGATCACCTTTCTGCTGCCTACTCCTTGCACCGCCTGACACACACGCACAATCTGCTGACCAAAGATTACTCACGAACATCATCCCAACAGCAATCCTTCGTCCCAGACAGACCTTGAAAAATCATACCTTGCTCACAGACAGTTTGCAAACATAACGCAAGGGGCGTTCGTCCCTCCTTTCCCCTCTCTCCCAAAATACTCCCTTAGGGGAGCCCTTGTTTTGGGAGATTTCTGATCTACACGTGCTGACACAGCCCCCAGCTCAGAAGGGCTCTGCCTAAAGAAGGTGCCATCCCCATGCCAGTGCCACAACCAGAGCTTTGGTGTTTAAAAATTGCCTTTTTCTAGCGAAGTGGGAAGCAAGGGGAGGCCTTAACAGCACGTGGAAAGAGTGACTGCAGGCAGGGTGGCCTAGAGAGGAGAATAAAATACACAAGCATAAAACATGGGCTGCAACTGGTGCATGAAAGTGCCGGTCTGAAAGGTGTGTACTGTTTCAGAGTTTCCTAGCTGAGAGTCAGCAAGACCCCCTTTCACCCACTCCATCTTCCTCCACTTTTTACAAATAAGCCTATCTCCAAGGGTCTGGAAAGAATTAGATTTGGAAAGAACGAATAAACACTTCAGTTTCCAGTGGCTGGGGACTCATGGCATTATCGGGGCCACTAGGCACGGGCTGGCCTCCGCTTCCCAAAGCATCCCCGGCCCTCGGGCTCAGAGGGGCTGTAAGGAAAGCTGCTGGGGGCTGTAGTGGGTGGCTTTCTCCTTCCTTCTCATCTCAGACTAGACTTCCCGAACTCTGTCTTCCCAGATTTACTATCTCACCGTACGTTCAGGTCGTGATTTTGCAGACTTCATGAGAGGCAAACATGCCTGTACAGGAATGTGTGATTTCTGCTGCGATCCATTTTGTTCATAAGGCTCTCAGGAGAAGATATACAGTGGGAAGTAAATAATGGGTCTCCAAATTACAAAACTCCTTCAGTAAACACAGTTATGAGGCTGTAGCTTCCAACAAGCCAGGTTTTTAGAGCCAAGGTTTTAGTGCTAGAGGAAACTGGAAGGTCTCCATCCTGAAGAAGGGGGCAGAGACCCCCTGTGCTGCGCCTGCCGGTACCAAGAGGCCTGTCTGAAATTAGGGGTTCTCTGAGTATTTGCAGCTCACGTCCTCTGTTTTCCAAAGCAATGATGGAACTTCCCGAATCAGCTTAAATCGCACCGTTCTTCCCCATTGAAACCTCCTACAGCTGATGAAGGTGACGCTTATAAACAGAGATAGCACAACTGCTCTACAGTCCACTTTGCTTCAAACTGTAGTACACACGGAACTAAATAACCTTCCCCTGTAAGTAATTCCTTTGTAAAACAAGTCCCAGTGGAGAGGGATGGGGGATGTGTGTGTGCGTGTGTGTAACTTTGTCAAGAAAATGATCTGATGTAAACAGAAAAAAAAATGTTGGTACTCCATCTCCTGTCAGTAGATGGACTGTGATGTTCAGATGCTACAGTTAGAAGCTCTAGACATTATTACCAGCCAGGGACAGTCTGGAAGCTAGTGTGTCATCTCTTTATTTAATGGGTCTTGCCTCCAGGAGAAAACTCTGCCAGAAGAGCTGGGGCCTGTGGAGCAGAGCTGCCCGCCTGGGCAAGGGGTCGCCTGGCACAACATCCCTTTGTGCAGGACATGACAGGGCGAGGAGCGGGGAGGGACAGCCCTGCTGGGATCAACCATATCACTGCCGCACTGACAGGTCCCCTGCTTACCCCTGCCCCCTGCTCCGGGCACACACAGCCTGCTCTGGAGTGTGCTTCGAGCAGTCTTCGGTGCCTTCATCCCCTGGTTTCATCAGCTTGCCCATGCTTACACCACTGTGTCGGTGCTTCTGGAACAGGGCTGAGCAAAAGGGAACTGCTTCACTCACCACCACCAGGCACCCAACCCTGCAAAACCAGCCCCTGCCCAGCCTCCTGCCAGCAGAACCCACCAGACCAATGGACCTGCATCATCTCAGACATACGGGGAGGAAGAGAGTCAGAGCAACCAATTTAGCTATTTACATACTTGTATCCAGTTTTTCCATTGGGCCATTTTCATAGAGCCAGCTCAAGTTGACTCTGCTCCCACTGGGATGCCACTGCAGGCTTTCAGCTGCTGCTCCTTTTCCTTTTGACGCTCTGAGAAGGAGTTCTCAGCAAAGTTTCTGGTTTTAATGAGATCTGTGGGCTACACCAGGCCATTCCTGTTTTTCCCCAGTAGGGAACTAATTTCTGTCAGACTCAACATCCACAGCTGTATTCTTGCCTTTCGGGACAGACTCGGTTCCCCTCATAACTCCTCTTGGGCACACTGCAGATATTATCTATTAATGGTAAGGCACAAACACCCTTTGATTAACACAGGACCAGGACCCACTGGCCTCTTACACGTTAATACACGTATGTGGTCACTGCTACACACCATGGTTTATCTGCTTTGGGCTCCTAATCTCTCCATCTCCATGGGATGTGGAATCAGCCAGGTTTCTACACATAAGCCTACATCAGAGAACGTGCATGTTGCCCGTGGCAATACTTGCATTTGTTTTTCTCTAGAAAAACGTGAGCTGTTCCACTTGATTTTTGCAGAGTCCAGATAGGCCAGACCAGTGCATACCAAATGGCCCAAATTTACAAACGTCTTGCAAGGAGTGTGCTATGTTTCCTGGCTAATGTCTGAAAAGGAGAACTGGGGTCAGACTGCACTTTCCCTTTCCACTTCTCTGAAAGTCATTAAAATCAACAGAATAGACAAAGGGCAGGATTAGTCCTGGTTCTTTTGTCATTCTCTTGTAAAATAGCTGGGGCCTGATTCAGTTGCCCACTCATAGGTTTCTGGTGCCATGCAAGACACACTCAGGTCCCTCAGATGCCGACATGGGGCAAGCAGATACCAAGGCCTTGAGGAGCAGCACTGGGAGACTAGGCAGTGTAAATGGGGGCACCTAGGCTAAGCGTCATGCAGTTGGCTTAGTGCCTCCTCCCAGAACCAGCTAAGCTTCCCCTCTCCACCATCTGTCGGATGCTGGGTACCTCCTATTGCATCTACTAGCATCTGACAAACCTGACGAAATACTTTGGCCTCAAAGCTCTGCCTTGTTGCATGCTCTTCATGTCTAGGTCCCCAAATATGGTGAAAAATTCATCCCCTAGAAGCTTGGTTGCAATCACAGCCTCTTGGTTCCTTTTTGGGTAAGCTTCAGGCCATTTTCTAAAGAAATCCATAGCTACCAACAAATATTGTCTGGCAGATTCCATCTCAGGCAAAGGCCCAACAACATCAACAGCAATGAATAGCAGTAAGGTCCCCAGGAGACACTGCTCCATAGGGTTTCTCCCCATCTTTGGGGACCCAATTTTGAAATACAACCCATGCAAGAAATGCATCACATTTCCTGTAGTAATTTTCCATCATCTGTCTGCATTTTCCTCAAAAACAGTTCTCTCTTGGGTTGACTAAGGATTTTGGAACCTCAAGATGTGCAATGGTTTTGACATTATAATGAAACCTCAGAACCTCCTTTTTGAGTGTTTCGGGTATAACGAGCTCCCATGAATACTCATCACCCATTGTTTTATCTCCCCATCTCCTATACAACATTTCGTCTTTAAATTCCAAGCTTTCTCACTATGACCAAAGAGCTACTCTGCTACTCCAAAGAGAGTCTATACTCCAAAAGCAGACACAGTTGCCAAATTAAGGTTTTTTTCAATCACACCTTGTTTTGTTACTACGAAGCTTTTTGAGGGACACTTTCAGCTCCTTAAGCTTTGCTCTAGCAAACCTACCTCTACCGGATGAAGCAGGAGCATTTTCATTCCTGCAGACTATGAAAGAAAGGAGGAAAAAAAGGATGCAAACTCAGTCTTTTCTTGCTGTCCTGGTGCGGGAGGTGTCTACTCCCAAAAAGGCATTTGAACAAGGCGTTGGGAGAACTAGCCTTTGGTGACTGTGGTCTCGTGTCAGTGCTGTCCCCACCCCAGCGGCACCCCCAGCTGCGTTCAGCAGAAACTGCTTCAACTCTGAAAATGCCCAGCTGCTCTCCTCCTCCCACCAAGGTACCTTTCCCTTCTCACAAGGACCATGTGGAGCTTTTGTAATCCTGGGAAGTCCACAGCTGAGCCTCCAGCAGCAGGATCAGTGCCCTGCAAGACTAACAGTGCCCTGGTCCCTTCCCTCGCGTCAGGGAAGCACTGCCCCATTGCCCCTGGCTGAGCGTTTTCCCAGGGCGCAAACCTCTTTGTCTACCTCTTTTCAACAGCTCACCTCACTCTGGGTTCTATTTCAGATCGGCAGCCTTGAGCTCATGAAAGCCTGTTTGTAAAACATTATCAGTTGCTATTAAAGAGTTTACCATACGCCAGGATATCCTCAGCTATAACAGAGAGATTGGATGGCTGGCCATACAATACCTGCTCTGTTGGTCTCTCGAGTGAGAGCTACCTTACACGGGTGGTGGGAGACGCATGCTACAGTTTGCCGTGGACTTGTCCTAACACAAAAACAATTTTCACCACCAGATATCCACAGTGGAAACCAAAATGAACCTAGTAAGGCATATCCCAGATATTATCTATTAATGGCAGGGCACAAGCATGCTTTGAGATTAATATATTACACAGCAAAGCTCTTGCTCGCCTTTTTTTCTAACCAGGACAACAGATGAGGTCCAGGAGCTGGCTACAAGCTCAAAGAAACAACTCAGGGGCCTGCCTGGTGAGGCAGGTGCCACAAACAGATTGCCCAAACCTCTTTCTTTCACATGAGCCCTGTCTTTAAAGGAAAACACCGCAGGTTGAAAGCCCATGCGCTCACTGACCAGGTACCAACCACAGTGATGTACACACTGAGTGCTAGTTCATCTCCCACCTTGGCCATGCTGAGCATTTTTGTGGATCCTGGTGGTCCAGTCTCCTGCTGGCATTTCTCCCCAGCAAGGACACTTTCCCAGTCCCTGCTTTTCTTCATACCCATGGGGTGGCTCCATTTTGGACTGTCCCATCATGTCCCTCTCCATCTAGTTTCAATCATCTGTGATGCCTATAAAATACACATGCAGTAACCCCTGTCTTGCTGCTTGGCTTCCCCCATAGCCCTCCCTCTGAAGTGAACTGCTGCCAAATGGAGGCAAATAGGTTGTACTACCAAGAGCTCCATTTTTTGCCACCAAGGCCAAGGAAAAGGGGATTTCCAGTACAACCAGCCACAAAAGTACCCTTTCCAAAACCAAACTAATTGAAGGCTACAAGGGAAGAGCCAACACCAACTGAACGTCAACTTAGTATCCAGCCCTGGGCACCACAAAGCCTTGCTACAGCCTCAACTCTAACTTAAAACCAGCATCACCCAGCTTTGTATGTGC
This sequence comes from Fratercula arctica, assembly GCA_947846985.1. Classification (NCBI taxonomy): domain Eukaryota; kingdom Metazoa; phylum Chordata; class Aves; order Charadriiformes; family Alcidae; genus Fratercula; species Fratercula arctica. Next base: position 48,458,227 of record CANTUZ010000005.1, on the reverse strand, counting down.
AGCTTCAGGTGCCTCTGCTTCCTGAGTTGAGTTTGGGCCTTTCAGTATATTTTTATTAGGCTCTGTCCTGTCTAACCATATATTTATAACAACCCTCTCTGTGGATATTTCCCCTCCCCATCAGAGCCGCACTTAACCAAGCCACTGCTCTCATGTTTGATGTAGTAGCTAATCCCCCATTGCTTTTCTGCCCTGCGTAAGTCGCTTTTTCTAATAGCTTGAAGTGGTATGAACTGGATGGAAATACTCTTCTCTCTAGCACAGGACCTTATACCTATATAAAGCAACCAGCTTCCCTCTCTTCCAGTAGCAGCTTTCCAACTTCTGTTCAAGGGACGAAATGCAGTATTTAAGCTCCGCCATAAATCCCACAGCTTCATGGTGTGTTTCTGGCCTCCTGCACAATCTGCCTAAGTGTCTAGCAATTGGTCCATCGGCTATTTATCTTGGAAGTCCTCACTGGCATCTGGAGACATGAGGAACACAAAATGTCTGCAGGTCCTCTGCCAATTTAGGTGGGTCTCTTCTTCCTCTTGCCTTCTAGCATTTGGCCGTGTCCTGTCTAGCTCAGACTGATATCTGGCTCCAATCTGCTTACGAAGGTTCAGACCAAATCTTGATAAGCCGGGTTATGTCTATAACACAGAGCTTCTCAGCTCTCAGGTATGGGTCCTTGCCACAGCTGTGGTCCTGACTCTGCTCCAGGATGAGGTCTGGGCATGCACCATGCCAGGGAAGGCTGGAAAAGAACCACACAGTGCTCCAGAAGGTGCTCCTCCTGATCCGGAGACCAGTACCACAGTCCAGGCTACAGGGTGTACCCCTGCCCCAGCATCTGACCTCAGGCTCTTCTCTGTGAACAAGCGCTGCAGAGCAAGGCTCCGTCTGGCTCCTCTTTCCAGCTGGCCACCCGGTGGGAACGGACATGCGTCAGCCTCCCATGGGGTCCTTTCTCTAGTGGCATTGCTGGGGCTGGAAAAGTCTGATGCTGTGGGCCTCCCTGTGCTTGCGTTACAGAGGACACACTCTGGAAATGGCCAGTCCCACAGGTGACCCAAGCCCTGCCTGGCAGACCCAACAGCCTGAGACCAACTCCACGCCCAGCAGGCTGGTACCCTGGCGAGGCTTTGCTTTCCTTCTGGAGATGGTTTTCTGTTCTTTCAGAAACGTTGCTGTGGCTCAGGCCTCTCATTAAGTTTCAGGCTGAATAACATTTTCCTGTTTCCCCTGTTTTGTGAAACATCTTCTGGCCTGTGTCACACACGTTCCCCAGCACCTTGTGGAGTCGGGGTCTTGCAGCTGTGCCTTCGGATCTCTCTGGGCACTGTCCCAGCACAGAGTCTTTCTTTGATTGTTTTTGGCCCTTCCTGGGAAAATTCATGATATTGCCCTCTCTCCCTGTGTTTTGATTTGATTTCATTCTGGTGTGAATTCCTTTCACTTTCCAGCGCTCCTGAATAGGTTAGATGTCTGCAAGCACCTTTGTTATCTGATCCCTCTTGCATCAAAAGAATTAATACAGTTCTCCGTTTCCCTCTTTGGAAACTACGTCCTACCCCGACACCAGCGTTACCGCTCCCGACTGAAGCAGTCAGCCGATATCCCAAGTCCTAAGGAGGTAGTTTCCACTACAGGGAGGAACTGATGAGACCCAAGGTATTTGTTTTACACTGCGGTGTTTGCACACAAAGCACTATCTCCCTAAACACAGTAGCAATCAAATAGGAGTAATTTCAAGACGTTACAAGTTTCTTTTATTTCCCCCAGACTTCTGCCTGCCCAAAATGTTAGTTCTGTCTTTTCCTCGGGTTCCTTACTTCCCATTAATAGCACTTTTCTGATGGGCCTTGACTGTCTGTTGACTCCCCCTCTTTGGTTTCGTAGTCTTTTCAGACTTGTACTGAATAAAGGCGGTTGCTACCTTCATAAGCCCCTCAGAGTTTTCACCCAGCCTCAGCGTACAGGTTGCCTATCAGTGACTAAACCAGCTTACCTTTCAGGCTCCATCACCAGCTAAAAACCCACTTGCCTGACAGCTAATGAACACAGTTCTTGCTAATAAAGAATACATTTAGAAATAATACTGATTCAACCATCTGTTTCCAGCAAGCAGATTAACTGCATCGGGATAAACCCCTAAACCGCATCTTCACCAAAAAAAAAAAAAATATCAGATTTAAATTGGCATTTAGCTGCTGAGTTAGGCAATGCAGTGGTCTCCAATCAGTGCAGATAAGGACAGACCATAGCTCATGACATACCAGCTTGTCATGGCTAAATCCTGCTGGGACCTGAAGATAGCTACTAAGTGTTGAATCACAGCTACTCTCAATGGAGAGATAAAGAATTTGATGCTGGTGGATTCATACTTATATAGTCTGCAAAATCAGTTGCAGACCATGTTCCATAATAGCAGTGAGTCTGCCACTGCTCATCACCCTTCCAAGATATCTCCTCTACTTCTTCCCCTGCCTCTTCTCATTCATCTCTGTTCCCTCCTCCCTCCATCCCTCTCCCCTATTCCTCGTTGACTCATCTTTCTTTGACCAAAAAATGGCCCTAGAATTATCACGGTGATCACAATTGCTCTTTCACATCATGCCTACTTATGTGACAGTCAAAATATGAAGACGACAAGCAAATATGAATGAAAAGATGACCAAGCAGAATCACCAGTACGTATAATAGCATTGATTCATCTGAACTTACACAGAAAATAAAGTGGAGGTCATTTATTTAATAGATGTAAGCAGATTTCCTCCTTTAGTTATGAACTTTCATTTACAAGTTGAGGCAGCTGAGAGACACGTAACTATGGTAAATTACTCTAACACTTTATTCATACGAAATGTTCCCATCCATCTCTTAGCAAATGATTCTCAAGGGGTCTTACATTAGCTGTGTTACTGCTCAGGCTCCTTCTAATCCAGAACTGTCTCTCTTTTCCTTTTGAAAATGTATCTACGTTAAGATATTAAATGTATGCTTTCCAAGCTGATTAACAATTGAGATGGGATTATTTTTTTCCAAATGCATAGGCGTAATACCTCAGAAACACATGATTTTTGGGGCAGGGATTTCTCAGCATTTTCTGAAAGACAGTGACCAACCCACAGCTTGTTTGGGCCGATATAGTTTGCCCACACTGATGAGTTGCGTTTTAAAGATGAGACCATTCATGTGGATTGACAGGTTGAGCCTATTTTATGTACTGAGAGACCTGAGCATATGAGAACATGCCAGTTGCTATGGTTTCTTGCACCGAGTAAGGACCTGGCAGTTAGGAAACCTCAGTCCTCTACAAAATCAAACATAGGATCTCTACTCTGTGAGTTTTCCAACTCCGGCAATGGGCTCCTTCTCCAGCCCGCTGAGAGCCTCCTTCTGCTGGAGCCCTGAGCCCTGGGAGGATCACACTGATGCCACTGAGTGGCGACAACTTGACCTTGCACAAGCCACTCACACACAGGTTCTGAGCCTCAGTTTTTCCGACTGCATAATGGGAAGAAAAGTCTTTTACTGCTGCAGAATGCATCACACTTTTTACCTGAGAATTGCTACAGCTACCCAAATGCCCTGAACAAGACGTAGGGACTCCAGAGAGCCGGGAACTAGCGCAACCGAATGGACAGGGCTGTGGCTGGAGATGTCCTTTAGCAGCAGACCTTGGCTCCGAGCCTCCCAGACACCACCTCCCTCTTACAAGGGAAACTCATCATGGCTTTGAGCAAAGGGCTTGGAAAAGGAATAAATCTTCAAGATCTGATGGATTGGAGTCTGCACATTAGCTCCCCTTAAACCCTGAGTGCATTTAACTTGGGAGGTTAGAAACCACAGCCAAAAAAATCTTTTGATTCACAACTTGTTTTGAGCAGTCACCCATAAAGCAGCCAGTGAATCACTCCAGCCAGTTAGTCATGCAACCACACTGAATGTACACTCAAAAGGCAGCACAAAATAAACAGCCTGCAGCTCCAGATAACACACACACAGCTCATTTGCGCTACCTGGCATCAGCATATATTGTTAATAGGACTCCTACACCAAACCCTTAGGAAAAGACGCACTCAGTAAGCACCTCCAAATCTCTCTCCCCATCAGTATTTTTCTCGTCTGCTTTGCACTGTGTTGCTAGTAAAAGTTTTAAGACTCTTTCTTTTTCAGCACCCTTCTTGTTGCTGGTAACGTCCTGCTGGGGTTACAAGTGTGCGCTGCAGAAGTGTAGGGCTAAAGCGGAGTTAATCCCAGTCAGCAGCGGACAAGTCGAAAATAAACAGCTCTAGTGCGAAAAGAAATCTTCCTGCAAGGAGGGAGCGGCAGGAATACAGGGGGAGGGAGGCTCCCGGTCCTTTGACACATGAGTGTTATAAACAGCTCGGGTCAGGAATCCTATAAAAGTCTCCAGCCAGATCTACCGTCCAAGTCAAGAGAAGCGCAAAACATCTTTGGAAAGAGCCGCGAATAAATCTTCCTGCGCAGCCGGGGTACGGAGCGTGAGCCCTACCTTCGCGTCCTGCTCCCTGAGGAAATCCCGCAGGTTTCCGCGGAGGAGATCCCGCACCTCCGAGTGTCTGTTCAAACAGAGGCTTAGCCAAACTCCTGGCGAGAGCTCCCTCCCCTCCCTGGGAGGGTGCCGGAGCCCTTGAATGGCAGATCTGGTGGCCCTATTGTGGAAAAGAGAGGGCGATTGCCAGGGCGGCGTCAGCAGCACGCCGGGAGCCGGCGGCCGAGCCTCGCCGGGCAGCCGGCCCTGCAGCACCCGGGAAGGGGCCGGCCCCGCCGCCCAGCTCCCCCGGCTGCCCCGGCTCCCCTCCCGCCCTCACTGGCTCCGCTCGCTGCTGCTTCTCCCCGGTGCCCGCCAGGGTCCCGTCCCCCCTTCCCCACTCGCGCCTCCCTCCCGCATACTTCTCCCCTTTATACTCTCCTGTTGCCCCCCGCGGGGATCAGGGCAGCAGCATCTCCCCACCCCCGGCCCCCCCCCGACCTCTCCCCGACGGGGTGCGGGGGGAGCCCGCGCACACCCCACCTGCCTCCCCGCCGGCGCTTTTATCCGCGGAAAGGAGCCCAGGCAGGAGCCAGGAGCCGAGGGCCCAGATCAAAGCTGAGGCGGGGAAGGAAGGGGAGACAGGACCGGGGCAGCCGCCGCAGCCCGGGATCCCTCCCCCACACAAAGCCCTCTGCACCCTGCGGCCGGGCGAGGGGCAGCGGCCTCCCCCTGGGCCGGTGGCAGAGCGGCTCCCGCGGAGATGCGCAGCGGGGCGGGCGGAGGCCCGGGGGAGCCGTAACAGTCCCAGACCCCGGGGGGAAAGCACGGCATTGCCCGATGTGGAGGAGCCCTGCAAGAGTCCCGGGGAAAGCAGCCCGGGAGCCCCCTCCCGCCCCGGGCTGGGGGCTGCGGCTGGAGCCGGGGGAAGGGGGCAGATGCCGCCGTTCCTCCCCGGCGCACGGCGGGCTCCGCAAAGCCCTTGAACATCGGCGGGGGCTCGGCGCGGCGCGGCGGGGAGCCCCGAGCGCCTGGCAGCGAGCAGTCTCTCACGGGAGGCGGATGGGGGACCGCCAGCGAGCTCGTTCCTGCCGTGCCTGCAGTTTACATTACATTAGGGGGAGGAGGAGGAGGAGAAATGCATTAAAAGTGTCAATTTAAAAAAGCGTGCAGCGAGCCTCTGATTCCTACGGCAGTTGCTTTCTGCGCTTCTATTAATAACGCACTTTAGGCTGCACTTTTTATTTACTCGCTAAATAAAAGAAATGGTCGTTATTTGCATAACCCGGCACTTAAAGAATTTCCTCTGTTACAGAAAGCCTGTTTCCTTTCTCCTGTCTCCTTTGAGCGAACATCCCCATCACATTCGCCTTCACTCCCCGAAGGATTTTTTTTTCCCAGCCCGTATTTCTATACAGCAATATACGTATATATTTGTGTGTGTGCATGGATGTATGCATACATATGTTTCAAGACATATAACTTACTTCAGCTCTACGCAGTAGAAATAGCAAATCAGATTACTACAGCACATAAATCATTCGAAAGTTTTTCCCCTCCAAAGCCAAGATATATAACCTGTTCTGAGGGCTTTTATTTAAGATTTCGGCCTTAATTGCCGGTGCCGGTCTGCGGGGTAACCCGTACCCTCCCTTTTTACGGCGGGGAAAGCAGGGAAGCCGTGCGAGGCCACCGGCCCGTCGGCAGCGCGCAGGCAGGAGGGCGAGCGGCGGGGGAGGTGGGGAGTCCCGCCGGGACCCCCCCAGGGCCAGGCCGGTAGCCACCGCACCGAGAGGGCCGCGGGGAGCCCGGCCGGGAGCCCGGGCCGCCCGGTGCCACGGGCCCTGCCAGGTGCCGGGCTGGAAACGCTTCGGCGGCTGCCGCTCGTGTCCTCCGTGTATTTACGGCCGCAGCCTCCCTGGCCTATATTTATCCGTACAGTGCAATGGAAGGGCTTAGATCTAGAAATAGAAGCCGAGAGCAATAGATGGCAGGCACGGGCTTTTTATAAGTCGAAACGATTTGTTTATTAAAGAATTAAAATAAAATTAAACCAAAAAAAAGGGGGGGAGGGGGGAAGACCTCCACTCCCGCCGCTTCGCGGGGTGGCCGCCGTGCCAACCGCCGGCCGCTGCCCGCGCCGGGCAACCCCGGGGCTCGACAAGGCAGGAGGGGGGAAAGGCGGAGGCTGCGGGGCGGCCGTGCGGGGAGCGGCGTCCCCGGGCAGCGCGGAGACCCGCCCGGGCGGTGGGCCCGCAGCAGCCCCGGGCGCGGCTCCGGTCGCCGAGGAGAAGCCGGCCGCCTGCGCACTGCCTGGCGGCACAGCCTGCCGCTTTCTCGGCCTCGGGTTGTTTTTTTTATCCTTTTTTTTTTTTTTTGGGGGGGGTGGGGGGGGGTGGGGGGGGGTGTTTATGTGATGTTGTTTTTTAAATTGAAGGATTTACGGGCACAGCGTCCCACCACCCCAGCATCCTCCGCAGTCCCGGGCAACCGGGAAGCCAGCAGTCCCCGCCGCCACCGCGCTCCTTCCCCGTCTGCACGGCGGTACCAGCACCAGAGCGGCCGCGGGGGCTCGGCGGGCAGCAGCGGGGCAGCCCCTGCTCCCCGGGCAAAACCCGTCTGCCGTTCTCTCCACCCGCCTTAACATCCCGCCAGCGCCTTAGCGGGCCGCGCTTGTGCCCGCTGCAGAGAAAGACGACGGCTCCCTCTTCCCCCGCTCTCACCCACGCCGAGGGTATTTAGACGCGCTCGGTGATCTCCCGGTCCCTTTAGCCGGGGCGGGCATCCCGGGGGCACAACGCCTGTGCCCGGCGCGGTGGGCTTAGCCCTTCGGGAGAAGGCGGAGAAGCACCTACGGGTGCCGCGGTCGCTGTGCAAAGCCCCGATCTGGCTATTATTAGCGAGTCTCTCTCTTCAATCATTATCCGTTAATTATTATTGATATTAATTATCCTCGCGGACCCCATCGTCACTAGCCACATCACACGAGGCACGCAACGAGCGCGGGTCTGGGCCGGGCCGGGCCGGGCCACCCTCCGCCGACGCGGGGCTCCCACTGAAGTCAAGCCTGGATCCCCGCGCGAAAATAAATCGGGGGGGACCCCGGCGGTGTTAGGGAGGGTGATAAATTCGTGTGGCTCTATCGGGGGTTGCAATGTGTCATCGCAGGCTAAGCCGGCGCCCTGGGCTTTGCAACCTACAAAAACAAGAGAGCCGGTTAGCAGGGAGAGGACGGCAGGGCAGGGCGGCCGGGGAGGCACCGGGGCTCCCCTGCGCTCCCACTTCGCCCGGCGGGAGTGGAGAGCAGGTCCCTTCTCTCCCCGCAGGGATTCCCCGGCCCCGCCGTGCCCTTCCCCATGGGCCCCGACCTGACCCCAGAAGGCCTCCGCGGGTGCGGAGCGGGCCTTGGCGCCGACGTGGGGTTGTCCGTCCACGGGGAAGGGGGCAGGGGAAGAGAGGGAGCGGGCGAGGAGAACGCCTCAGCCCCGGCCAGAACACACGCGAAAGCGGCCCCCCAGCCAGAGCACTCCGTGCCGCTCCTCAGCCCCTCGGCGACCTGCCGCAGGAGACTGGCTGTGCCTCCCGGGTGCGGGCAGGGGCAGAGCGATGCCCTAGGCGGGGGGATGGGACCGACCCCTGCCCGAGTCGGCCCGGAGGAGAGCGGGCAGCGCGGCCAGGCGCAGGGCATGCGGGCTCTACCTGCGCCCCCCGGGCACGGCTGCATGGCGAGGACTTCATGGCCTTTCCCCCGGAGGGGAGTCACCGGTGCTGGGGGGGGCAGGGCCCGCGGACCTGGATCCGGGGAGGGGTGCGGGGACCCCCTGGCTGCTCGCAGCGGGTGATGGACGGCGCCTGAGAGCGGCCCGGCACGCCGAGGTTTGGGAGACGGGCAGAGGGAAGGCGCCTCTGCCTCCTTTTAAGCCTAGAGACGGGGCAAAGGGAACGTGTGAGGGCAGAAAGTAAAGAGCCAGGAGTACCCGAAACGACGGCGAGAGCCTAGGTCGCGGGAGGTGGGAGCATCGGTCCGACCCTGGCCTCTCCCGGCTCCCCCGCGCCCCCACCCCGCAGTCACCCCCCGTCTTAGCGACACCCCGGAAATGTCCCTAAGGCCCAGCCCGGCCTTGTCCTTGTCCCTGCCCGGCGAGGTCACGGTGGACGGGTGCAGCGAGGATGGGGACGCGGCCACCCCTGGCAGCGGCGACGCGCTGAATTAAGGCCGGGGCAACCTCTCTTTGTCCGCACAGAGAGCGCCGGGAGGGAAAGGAAGAGATTTCATTTCCACTTTCCTTTATTCAGGAAAAAAAAAAAAAAAAACAAACCCAACTGTTGGGGGGGGTTGTTTGTTTGTTACTTTGGGGAATTGTTTTTTGTTTTGTTTTGTTTTCCTTTTCTTTCCCCCTTCCCCCCGCAATTCGCCTCGATATAGCGGAAATCTCCCGAAGAAGCGTTTTGCCTCTTAAACCCACACTCGGAAACGCCGAGAGAAGCGATCTCGTTCAAGGCAGTCACGCCGAGCGCCAGCGCAAGGGAGTGTCTTAATTGCCGCTAATGACCCGCGGAGAGGATGCGATCGGGTTATCTGCAGCCGGACAGAAATCAATTAGGGGAGTGGCAATTAGGAGAGAAAGTGAGAGACAGAAAAGTGGGAAAGACCGTTACAGAGGGAAGTGAAGAACCCGGTGAAATTTTCCAGAAATTCTCCCCCTGGAAGAAGGTCCCCGTAGGGAAAGTTTGGCGCAGCCCGACGGTCCGCTCTTCCTTTCTCTTTCTCTCCACGTTTACTGCGGATTTCCCCGCGTTGCCAAAGAGCTAACGTTTCCCGGGAGCGCATCGGCTCCGCTCAGAAACGGCGATTAAAATCACCGCAAAGCGGGGCGAGAGGGAAACGCGGCTTCCCGCGGGCATCGCGGGCTCCAGCCCGGGCTGGGAATAAAGATACTCGAGGTGGGGGGACACGGCGGCCCCCGGCCCCGCACCGCGGCTGCGGCGGGACGGGACCTGGCCGCGAGCGCGCTGCGCTCCGCCGCCGCGGCGTGCAGGAGCCAGGCAAGGTCTCCTTGACCCCGGGAGGACTTGTCCTGCCGGGCAGCCGTTCCCCGCCTCTACCGCGCCCCCCCCACCCCCCCCCCCCCCCCCGGGAGGCCCTTTCCAACCCCGGGCGTCTCTCTCCGGTTTCGCTCCCGGTGCTTCCCCCGCCGCTCGCCAAAGACTCACCGTAACAGGAGACTTGCAGAGCTCCGTTGTGGCCGCTGCTCTCTTGCAGCTTGAGGTTGCTCTCCGGGGGGGTTTTGCAGGGGCCTCGCTGCATGTAGAGGTGCGGCGGCTGCTGCTGCTGCGGAGGGTATTTGTTAAAGGAGGCCGGAGCCCCGGCGGAGCCGGGAGCCTGCACGCTGCCATCCAGGGACTGACATTCCTGCTGGCTGTAGCGGCTCCGGCACTTAGTGCTGCTGTCACCAAAGCCTTGTCCTTTGCTGGCCAGGAAAGTAGGGCTGAACTTGTCACTTGCTTGAAATGCCCTAAAAGGCGAGGAGCCTTCTGTGCCCTGGGAGGCTGCGTTGTAGTAGGAATCCATGGCAGCCGGATCACAATAAGAAACACAAGTATCAGCATTCATTCCTAAAATTAAAAGGCCCGAGTGTCCTTAATGCGCTTGGAGGGGCACCAGGAACCTCTCTTTCTCTCTCCCTCTCGCATACACACACACTCACAGCTGGGCCAGGGAGCTCTAAGAGGATTCAGATGTTCTTGAAAGCTGACCAGATCTCCAAACCCCCTTAAGATCTCGCACAGTAAAAGGGGTCTTTTTCTTTCCCTCCCTCTCCCTCTCTCTCTCTCTCACACACACACTTGCCCTCCTTCTCTCCCTCCAAACTATCTACACTCTACAGAGACTCTTCTCCGCGCTTTCCCCCCCACTCATAGGGAAAAAAAAAAAAAAGAAAAAAAAAGAGACCTCTCCCCCAATTAATATGTAGATGATGACAGTGTAGGGGAGGGGGCCCAGGAAGGGGTGTGTGTGTATGTGTATGTGTGGAAGCGGAGGGGGGGTGGAAGTCATATCTTTTGCGTAAAAAAAATGAAAAAAACCCAAAACAAAACAAAAAACCAACAAAACGACCCCAAAATTTTTTATGATTAAAAAACCGAAAATCAAACAGATGACACGAACGCCACGAAGGGATGGATGTGGGATCCGCGCAGGCGGAAGCACCGGGGACGATTTTAATGGTCGTGACACGCTCGGTTCGCTCCGGCCCTCTCCGCTGCCCCCAGCTGCGGGGACCCCCGCCTCCGCGGCCCCCTCCTCTGTATTAAAGGCAATACGGATTTCCCCCCGGAGCTATATGCCTTTAAGCCTCCCCCGCCATTAACCCCTTCAGGGCCGGCGTCTCTCCCAGCGCTGCCCCGAGCCCTTTGCCTCCCCTGGCACGGCGGTGCCGCACTCGCCCAGCTCATCGCCAGGCAAGCTCCCCGCGGCTTCTTGCCGCACGTTTGTGATCGTCGTTATTTATTTACCTCTAAAAACGTGCTCTCTCCAGGTGTAAAACCACTGGATCAAAAGCGGGAGGGCAGCAGGGAGGGAATTTTAACAGGGTCGCCAAGCACATAAAATTGGCCCCGGCTTCTGGGACTGCCAGAGGTGAACTTGCAAAGGGACAGAGGCTGGCAGGAGCCCTTTTTGGTTTGAAGGGTCAATTGCAACCCAAAAAGGGCTTAAAAATAAATCAATACTCACCTTCCGTCGCTCCCCCCACCTCTCGCCATTCAACCTGATTCCCCTCCTCCCCCGGTTAACTCCTGCTACCCCTTACACTTACTCTTACCCTGCCTTCCTCCCATCCCCACATCTGGTTTCTATTGCTCGCTTACCTTGAAGTTTTCAGTAATAAAGATATTACGCAAACTACATCCACAGTTCTTCAGTCAAAAAAAAAAGGGGGGGGGGGGGAAGCAAGAAAAAAAGGAAAAAAGAGAAAAGAAAAAAGAAAGAAAAAGAAAAGAAAAAAGAGAAAAATGAAGGAAAGGGACGAAAAGAAGGCCCTTAACCCCTTCGGGAGCGCGGGCCGCGGCGGGGCTGGCTGCGGGTGGGGAGTGGGGGCACCGGCGGCTGCTCTGGACTCCCAGCGGGCTCCCCCCGGGGCCCGGCCCATGTGTCCTTCCTTCTCCCCCCGGCTGCATCCCCCCCGTGCAGAGCAGGGGGAGACTCGTGGCTTTCATCTGCGTGTGTGTATCTGGGGGCGCGGGGGGAGCGGGATGCGGCCCCGGGGGGGGCGCGGGGCGGCAAGGCTGGGGTGCGGTCCCCCGGGCGACGGTTCGGGGGGGGGGGGGGCCGTGGCCGCCGCCGCGCCCCAGGGCCTTGCTCCAGGAGCAAGACCAGCACCGCCGTTTTCATTAGCTCGGATCTGACAAGAACAGCCCCCCCGCCCCTCTCGCCCCCCAGATGCAGGGGGGATTTCTAGCGAGGTCGTCGTTAAAACATCCAGAGACGGGTTCATTTACTAGATTTCAAACCATTTTGCGAGTCTCCCTCAGAGCAGCGCTGCCCTCGCTCAGCTTTCTGGTCCAAGAAAGCTTTCAGCGGATTTGCCTTCCTTATTACCTTTATTACCTTGCTTAATTCTTTCCTCGTCGTTTCTCTCTCCCCTCCCAAACTTCCCCCACCCCACCACAGCCCCCTCTCTCTCCCTTTTCCGCGACTTAATAAAAAGCAAACCGACTCAACGCATGAGAATCTTTCTAAAAACCACCTCGGGGCGGCCGGGGGAGCCGGGGCGCTGCCGGTACCCGCAGCCGACGAGCGGCAGCTGCCCTGCGGCGGAGCCCCGGTACCGCAACCCCGGTACCCGCAACCCCGACTCCCGCATCCCCCGCAGCGGACTCGCCGCTGCGCCATTCATGGAGGAGAGTATTATGTGTGTGAGCTCGTTAAAAACGGGTTTTCCAGCCGGTTACTTCCCCAGCAATTACTCTGGCGAAGGGAGAAGCAGGCTGAAAGAAATGATGTGAGGGCAGTCCTCGATGCTGCGGCATTATACTCGGCCTCGGGATTTCTGTTCGGCAAAGTTAAATAACAGCAGCAACAACAACAAAATCTAAAGGGAGAGATTACAGGATCGGGCAGGAGATTTTTTATTTTGCCTTTTTTTTTTTTTTTCTTCAGAAGCGCTGCGGTGCAGGGGCTCGCAGAGGCACCCCGGCTTGGCCGAGCCGAAGGAGGGCTGCCCGGGGTCTGCCTCGGCCGGAGCGCTCCTCCAGCCCCTCCTTGCATTAAACTGTAACGAAAAGTCCATTAGTTCCCAATCAGGACTAATCCACAGCCCCGCGGAAAGGACCGCAATAAAATCCTCTCCCTAATGGCCAATTTGTGTCCCTGGAAGTGGGGGGTTAATTCGGGAATCGTTACCGAGGGAAAGGGTGCTCGCAAATACCTGGCGATCTGGCGGGGGGTGGGGGGGAATAACCGGGGAATCGCTTTCTTGGCTGTTTTCGTTTGCCTGGGTTGGGTTTTGCGTGCAGTCCTCTCAGCAAGTTTGACGGGGGATTCCCACAGCCCCCGTTAGATGGGAGCGGAGCCGTGTGAACATAGGAGGAAACAGGGAGCCTGCGGCCGCTCTCCCCGTTAAACGAGGCGAGGAGGGCTGAGTGTCGTGGCGCTGCCGAAGCGGCCGTGTCCGCCCGGCGGGTCCGGCGGTGGGGCTCTGCCCTCCCGGCGGAGTCGCGGCGGCACCGGGAGGGCTGCCGGCTCCGAGGCGAGGGGAGCATCCCCGCCTGCAGGAGCGAGGATCGGCGGAGCAGGGACAGAAAGGGACACGCACCGTTTGAAACTCGATCTCACCATTTTTCCTCCGAGTGACCCCAAACCTGCCCTGCCCCTGCACCAAATGCGTCCAAAAGGGAAAGGCGAAAGAGCGGCCGAAAGGTCTGCGCTCCGCAGCAGCCTGTTGCCAATCCTGTATGTATGTGTGCTTTGTACCGAGACCGTTTTCAGGTACAGTCGCTGCTGGTTTTGGAAAGGGTCACTACCGAGGGTGCCTTCCCACAGAGGGCTGCGGGGCTGGGGAGCCCGGGTGAGACCCCAGTGGTCCCGCGTTTAGGGACGGCGGCTCCCAGTCGAGCAAGTCACTGCTGGGGGAATCGCCCGGGTCTCCAGCTCCGGGCGATCCATGTGTCCCCACCCGGGGAGAAGGGAGCAGCCCAGGGCAGCCCTGCCTGGCTTGTTTTCGAGGAGCCGTTTCCTCTCTACCGGGACAGGAGCGGGCATCGCTCCCGGGTGAGGACCCGGTGCGAGGGGCAGGCGATAGCGGTCGGATCCTACAATTCCATCTCTGCAAGAAAAAAATATCTTTATTCCCATGCGATTTAGACACTCAGGCTTGTGTCACGTCCAGGGAAAAGGCAGAGGTGCCCGCTGGTCCCTCCACACCGGGCGCGGGGCTGCGGGGAGCGGGCAGCCGGGAGGGCGGCAGGGACGTGCCCGACTCTCGCAGGGGGCCGGGAGGAGGAGGCAGGAATGTGCTTCTCCGCTTTCACAGCCACCGCCGGGAGAAACTCGTCGTGTTCCCCCACAAGCCTCCGCTGTCCTCCGGGGGCTCCGGCCGCCCGCTCAGGGCCGGCCCGGGGCTGGTGCCGGTGGCTGCAGCCGGAGCGGCGGCGGGGGAGGCACGGCGGGGTGCCGGGTACGGAACCCCAGGTCCTCCCCGCTCCACCCGGGGAGGTGGAGAGTAAATACCTCGGTTCAGGGAGTGGGCTCACTGCACTGGGGAGAGGGATAGAGAGAGGGGCATCTTTCAAACCGTTCCCTACCGGCTCCTTGGCAGAGCCCTGCTCTTGGAAACTGCCTCCAGTTTGTTTTCCCATTGGGTTGGTTTGTGCGGTCACTTCAGAGCTGCGAGCTCCTTTTGTACTGGACCGAGATCTGAAGGCGACCTATTTGTAACACCGCTGCTGGCGGGGGAGAGAGGGGAAAAAAGTATTCGTGCTGATCTCCCAAACTTTTTTTTTTTTCCTATCTTTTTAATTTCCAACGGGACGAAGGCTGCATCTCTCTTTGGGGAGCGGAGCCTGCCTGGCGACAGTGATGCTGGTACCTGCGCTCTGGCTCCCGCCGAGCGCCGCGCTGGGGCCTGAGCTGCGCCGGCGCGGGGGCTTTGCTCTCCTGCCTTCGGCGCCTTTTCTCGGGGATAAACGTATACAGACTTATATGCGACGTCGGTTGTTACTAAAACACATTCTTCGTGTCACGAAGGAGCTTACAGAGAGACGGAGCTGACTCGCTCCTCTCCTGCCCGGGCCGAGCGAAGGAGGAAGCTCAGAGTCCGGCCAGGCTCGCCCCTGTCCCTCCGGCGTTGTGCGGGCAAAGCTCTTCTCCCCCCACCCTCCGAGCTCCTGCCGCTGCCTCTCACCCCGCTTCAGCAAGGCCTCGAAGCCTGCTCCCGGGCTTCGCTTTCCGCAGGCTCTCGCACCGCAGCCCCGCTGCCCACGGCTCCCCCCGGCCCGCCCCGCTGCTCGGGGGACGCCGTGCTCCGTGCGGATTCATAGGTGTGCGCGCAGCCGTGTGTATCTAGAGGTTTTCACCGAAACCGGGCACCTGCTCGGTCCCTCGGGCGACGGGTGCGGGACAAGCCGGAGCCGCACTGCCCTCCGCGGCCGGTGCCTGGGCTGCCCGGCCCAGGCGGAGGGCTCCGGGCTCTGCGGCGAGCGAGGGCCCTTGGTACCTGCCTGGGGAGGAGGGGACCAGGCGGGGGCCCCGTACCGGGAACGGCAGCAGGAGGGGGCCGGAGCTGCCACGGCCTGTTCCGCTCCACGGCCCGGGAGGAGCCCCCGTCTCCCGGCGCCGGTCGGGCTCGGCGGAGCGCTCCGGGCAGCAGGGGCTCCGTTCAGATTTTCCAGCCAAGGCTTTTTTGCTTGTTTGTTTGTTTATTTTTATTTTTATTTTTATTTTTATTTTTATTTAAATTTTTCATATTTTTTTCTTTTTGTTCCTTTTTTTCTTCTAATTTTGTTTTATTTTCCAGGAAGTGCCGCCCTCGCTTCAAGCTGCAGGCGGCGGAGGGCATTTATTCACCCGCTCCTGCAGCCAGCCCCCGGGGCCGCCGCGGCGTGAGCAGGGCGGCAGCGGAGCCCGGCATCTCGGGAGCAGCCCGAACCCCTCGGTCCCGTCCTCCCCCCTCCGTCCCCAGAAAAACATGGAACCGAAAATCACTGGTTTTGGCATCGCTCTCCCGGGGGCCCCCGGTGACGCCACTACGTGAGAGCCAATGGGAAGACGGAGCAGGGGCGGCCCCGGCGCCCCCCGCGCCCCGCTCCGCGCCCCGCTCCGCGGCGGAGCGCTCCCGGTCGGCGCGAATGCCCCGGCCCGGGCTGAGACGGGCGGGGAGGAGGCTCAGGCCTCCCTCGGACCCTGGCCTGGGCTTAGCCGGTCGCACCAGGCTGGGTTAAAGCCCCTCCACGCACTTCGTCCCGCTTCCAAGTACCCCGAACAGGATTTAGGGGGGGTGTGCCTTTATTTAATATGCCACCCCAGGGCTGAAATTTTCAGTGGCTATCTGTAAATTCCTTCCTGCGGGGAAAAATCCACTTACTATTAATTTCCTCGATATTTTCCGTTTGCGTGTGACCTTGCCAGACCTCCCCCTGCAGTCAGGGGCTATTTTTTGCTTGAATCAGAAGCCCCGGCGCAGGGAAAAGCCCAGCGGCTGGCAGGCTCTCCAGATGGCAAGGCGGGCTAGCGGCCCGGGTTGCCCCGCGGCTCCTGCACAGCTCTCACGGAAGGGTGCACGGGAGAGCCCAGGAGAGCCGAGGGAGGCGGCGGGACGGAGGAGTCGAGGGATGCGCGCCGCGCTCTGGGTACCATCCCGGCCGTCCCGTGGGCTGCGCTACGGAACCGGGAGAACCCACCACCCCAAGCGCCCAGCGCCGGGCTCTGCTCCCGGGGACAGGACAAGGGCAGCCCCCCACGCTGGTGACCTTTCGGGGCCGGGGCCACGATGCGCAGCGGGGGAGGTATTTCCCCGTGGGGTGCGCCGGCCTGGGAATGTCCTCTTTGCCCTGCGCACGAAACAAAGAAGCCGGGGAGGAGGGGGCTCCGGGCCGAAAGCATCCAGTGGCATTTGGTGCACCTGTCAGCGCGGCAAGAGCGGCTCCCCCTGACCTTTACGAGCAGGGCAGAGCCGGGACAGCCCGCGACGGCGGGGGCGGGGGGACACACGCACACACACATGCACACACACACACACACAGGCTGGGGCAGGAGGGGAGGCCGAGCGAAGGGGGGCTGTGAGGGAGCTCGCCCCCAGACCAGGCACGCCTGGTGCTGAGAGCCGGCCCCGCCGCCCGGGCCCCGGGGACGCCTGTGCCCCGGCCCGGCGACCCAGCTCCAGCATCCCTCGGTGAAGAGCAGCTGGTGCCTGCTGCCGAAAGCGCATGAAAAGCGCTCCCAGGGAAGCGTGGATATTTTTAATTACAAATATGAGGCACTCAAGGGCAAGGCGAGCCCTCGGGCAGCCGCGATGGAGAGGACGGCTCAGCTCTGTCCCCGTTACCGCCCGGCCGTTGAATTCAGTTTGTTTCTCTCCTTGCCTTACTCCCTGACAGATTTTTTCACCCCGTGTCGTTTGTAAAAAATCCACCTTTCTCGTCGTAATCTCCAAGCAGCTCCCCAAAACCATCCCTAAACCAAACAAGAACAGGTCTCCCCAAATAGAGCAACTCCTGATCCACTGCTAAGAATAATAATCGTTATGATTTTTTTTTTTTCGGATTATAATCGTGTCCCTATTACAGAAATCACGGCAACGTATTAGGTGGCCAACGCACCATGCACAAATTTATTTTCCGTGTGATTTGTGCCGAAATCACCGCGGCTAAGGCGCTCAGAGCAATGGCTGCAGGGTGTCCCGGAGCTCCCGTCCCCGGCGGGGAGCGCCCAGGCTGCGCTCCCACGCGTGCCCTGGCGCCACGGCAGTGGCTTTGCCGCCATCCCGCTGCTCGGAGCGCGGATTTCCAGGGCTGTGGCGCCGGAGGAACCCCCCCTTTCTTCAGCAGGTTCGTTCGGAGAGGGGTACAGCAAGGGGAATATGGCTTTTTTTTTTTTTTTTTTTTTTTCGGGGAGGGAGAGCTCAGGCAAGCCGTGGAAAAGCCCCTTCCAGAAATATCCCGAAAAGACAGAGGAGCAGGAGAAGAAGGATTTGCAAACAGCGTACTCGGCTTCTTCGCACGGCTGCTTCTCCCGGGACACTCCGCAGCCTGCCCACCGTCCCCCGGCTGCCCCCGCCGCCTTACTGCCGGCTGCGGGGCCCGGGCTCGGCCGCCCCGCCGGGGACACGCACCGCCCGGCTCCCGGGCTGCCCGGCCCCGCCGGAGCTCCACCGCCAGGAGCACACCACCCGGCTCTCAGGCTGCCCGGCCCCGCCGGAGCTTCCCCGCCGGGAATACACCGCCCGGCTCTCGGGCTGCCCCGTCCCGCCGGAGCTCCCCGACGGGCTCAACTTCCCAGCACCGTCGGGTCTCGCAGCCGCTGCGGTGGGATCTCCGAGCAGATGTGATTCCTAGCAGGGGCTTAATGCTGCTCTGCTAGTCCCCTGGACCATAGCTGTGACCTTGTCTTTTCTGTTACTCGTTTGCTTGTTTATTATTTTAAGCCTTCCAGGAACGCTGCTTTTCCTTATTTTCAGGTGGTTTTTTTTTTGAGCTTCCACAAAAATTCTAATCAAGGCTGATTGTGTCAGAGCCATGGCTAATTCAGGGGGAAAGAGTTCACAGGGTTCACAGATTCCCTCCACAGGATGGCCCAGGGTTGCTCTTTCTTATAGAAAGCCTCCAAGAAATTTTGCAAGCAACTGAGGGGTTGCCTGCATGTACATGCCATGAGGATGTCATTTATTTATTGTAAAGCCTCACACCGAGGGAAGCACCCTTGTTTTAAAGCAGAGAAACTGAGACTCAAACGAGTGATTGCCTGAACTCACACTAAGCCACAAGATCTGCTCCATACCGGCAGTTGTGAAAGAGCCCAGAGTCCTGCGAGTCTGTGCCTGTCTCTCCAGCGAGCAGCTCAGCAGCACCAGCTGTGCGACTCAGCCAGGCCCCAAGTTTCAGACAGAAGCACCTTATCTACTGACAGACACAGGGATACAAGTGTTGGGTTTTCCCCAGGTCCTGAGTTTCTTCAACTTCCCCTGGTGCCAGCGAAAGCTGCAGCAGCTCAGACAGAAATCAGGCTATTGTGATTTAGACTACTGAGTCAGAAACCATGGTGATATGCACCCAATCTTCAAATTGCTTGGCCAGCAATATTGCTCAGCTACAGCGAGACACCTCTGCCCAGCAGCCACCCTCAGCTTTTAGGGGTCATCCACCCATGAAACCTTCTCATCAGGGCACTACTGCATCCAGGGCATGAGAGAAAGTCACCAAGAAAGCCCAGAGAGGAGAAGACTCTGAATGACATCATTTGGAAACCCACTATCAAGGCAAGACCAATGACTCAGGGTTACCTTTGGTGGCTTAAAGTTCAGAAGGACAAAAAAGAAGGAGTAAACCCAAGAGCAACAACAATAACAGCAATGAAACAAATGCAGAGCCTCCACAGCCGTTGCAGTCTGGGATGAAGACAGCCTGTGGCTGTGCTGGTGCTGGGACAGGGTGGGAGGACAGACAGACAGACCTTCCCCGAGTTAGAAATGACAGTCCAGTCAGCTGAGCCCCAGGGCCACCTGTGTCCTCCCTGCTGCTCAGATTTATAGAGTGTAACATTTTAATAAAAAACACACACACCTCTCCACTTTGGTGCATTAAGAGATTTCTAGCAAAACACAGTAATGTTGCTATAAATTTCCCTCCCAGCACCCTCACAAGTAATAACTCAAGCCCCAGCATTTTGTATTTAATGTTTATTTTGATGGCTGCATTCCAGAAAGAAAAGGGAAAAAGAGGCAAAATCTACTCAACCACTCTCCCCGTTGCTATTAGCCTGATGTTTTCAATAAAATTTAGTGCAAACTGGGAAACAAACACTTGGAAAAAGAAAGGAGGAAAACAAGCACACTTGGGCAAAATTCTCCTAGACATCTGCCAAGGACTGGGTTCAAATCCTGGCTTAAATTACAGATGTCCTGCCATGGGTTCTCATTATGTCCTCCTCCCTTGGTATGTTTGAACAGCACCCCAGGGAGCCATACCTGTGTTAAGCAAAGTTCAGTGGTGGGATGCTCTGAAGGACTGAGACATATGGAGGCTTGAGGCTGAAATAGCCAAGTCTGGAAGTTAAAGGCTGAGGTTTCTTGGCCAAATAATGCAGGGCAGAATGCTAGGAGTGCTGCCAGTCATGTTTGAAGTACGTGGCAGAGCTATTTAAAGCTTTCAGAGCACCTGCTTCTCTGTGAAGCCACCAGTCCTTCACGTGCACCAGCACTAAGCCCACATTTGCCACCGGAAAAGGATGAAACCATGCGGACAGATGGTGGTACACCCAGACAAGCCACGGGCATTTCCTAACCAGCATGCACACTTCAAGAGACGACTCTAGACTCTGGTGAGAGTAGCTTAAACCCTCATACAATGGTGAATATTTACCCCGACGTAATCTAAACTTCTGATTGCTTACCCAGAAGTAGCAACCCTTGAATTCAACTTGATTCAGATGTGGTTAACAAAAATGTGCCGAGAGCAGCAGCACTTCATAACCAGGTTGCTAACTAACGCGAGATGTGTCCCAGGCTCGCAGTGAGCACGAGAGTGTGCAGTCTGCAAGGGCTAAGCCCAGAGAACTGCGCATCCAGAGCATGTGAAACCCATCTTTGTGCAACAGACCAGAAGAAGCCAATGGGCTTAAGGAGTGACCAGATTTAAATGTTGCAGAAGCTTTTGGGTTGCCCTTTCTGCAAGGCACACTTGCATTCCCTGTCCAGGAGCCCAGGCGCATGCCAGTACGGCTGTGTCTGCATTTCTGCATATTAATCCAGTTGAGTCTAGATCTGGATTTTCCAGATTTCCTTCTCTCCCCAGATCATTCTAGACTCCAAGCCGATGCAGGGATTGACCATATTGCTATTGTGATGTTGCACTGAGCCATCAATGCCTCCAAATACTCACTTAGGACAAACTCTACTGGTCCCTGAAGGCTCAACCAGCTCAACCAGTGCTCCTTTTTCCCCACGGTTTCTCTGGTGCCTGAATACTTATGTATGGGATTCACTCCCCCCTGCTTTTTAGCAGGGAAATCGGAAAGTTTCACTGCACTGAATCGTCACCAACCAGTTCTCCTATGGTGGTACAGGGGTGATTTCATTCCCTTTTTGCGGTCAGGCCAACTTCACTCTTGAGTTCATGTCCAACAACTGAGGCTTCTATGGGCAAAATTGCTCTGCAGATTTGAACTCCATTGTGATGTTTGGCTTATGACATTAGGTTCATTGGGCAAGTGATATCTGTTAAATTAGATATTATGCCCCTGAATTCCAGAAGTGGAGGGATCTATTATCTCACACTAATTTTTAGTGTCTGTGTGGACTTCTGCATTGCATCTTACCGTATCAAGCAATCAAAGGCCAAAAAAACCCCAAGTCACAGAGGGCCAAAATTATATTATTCATGCCCACAGTGCCTTCCAGTGGGCCTCTGTTTTTTCAGTGGTATGAAACAAGCATCAAGAGTTGGTCCTGAGCACACTGATGAGAATGAAGGTATCACTGCTCGTAGAGGGTCAATAAGGCTTTCTGATCTCCATTTCTGAGCTAATCTGATTATTTGCATTTGAATTAATCCTAGTCACACATGTCACACGATGTGTGCATAAGGTGCGTGTGAACTCACGCCTGCTTTACGGGAAGCAATAGGCTCACGGTGATGGTGAGCTGCTCGCAAGCAAATTCTCTGCTCACAGGAATGGGAATAGCTCTTAGCTCCTTGCCAGTGGCTGTCAAAACCATATTTGCAGCCAGAATAGGGCTAGAAAATGTCAGATTTTTCCTTACTTCAAGTTGTTTGCTCCGTTGACTTCAGTGCTGCTGAGTGGTTTCAATGAGGAGAACACTAGTTTTACACCTGAGAGCTGGTCTTTTGCTTTCTTTTCATTCTTCTCTTGAACAGAAATTTAGTTGAGCACCCTAAAACTCTGCAGAGCAAGGCTGTTAAGCATGCTGGGGCTTTTTGACTCATTTTAAGAGACGCATCGGTTAGTGACCCCGTGGGTCTGAACTGTGAACCTGCTGTTTCTAGAGGAGTAAGACACATCTTTTTACTTGTTCTGTATTTTCTCATCTTCCTTCCCAGCAGAATTCTTTACAACAGGCGTAGCGCATTGAATACCCAGGCTGGTTTTTTACCTGATAGAAATTGCATGGCTCTGGTGACACCATGGTGATTCACACAAGGCATTTGACTGCTCGGTATTTGTCTCAGTTCAAAAAAGGAGAAATATAATGATGCTTAAAAAGGATAATGATGTTCAGAAGGAGGGCTGCATGGGTTTGGGTTGATTGCGTCCCAACAGTCAGTATCAGCAAGAGTCTCAGCCAGCCTAGACAAGAGGAGAGAGTCCAGGGATATGTCCATCTGATTTCTTTTTTTTATAGAACACACAGCACTGCCAAATATTGGAAGAGGTATGGTAGTTCCTCCTCAAGGCCTCAAGCAGCATGAAGGAAATATATTCACTAAAAACCTTAAATTGACCCAGTGGACTGATAGCCAGTTCCAAGAAACTCAGCATTTTATTCTGTATTATTATTATTTTTTTTTTACTAGGTTAATATTCTTTTTATAAGGAGAATGGGAATAACAGTTCACTCTGGATGACCGGCGTGATTTACTTCAACTGCATCAGCACTCTTCCAGCTCATATTTGAGGCAGCTCTGGGGTGATATTTCCGGGAGGGCAACGGAGTTTTGCCATGCCATTTAAAAAAAACAGAAAGCTGAACTATGTTTTTTTTTAGATTTCTTGAGGGACGAGAAGAGATTTGTTTTAAAAACCTTCAGTCGCCTTAAATCCATAAATTTATTTTACCTCGGGACAAGCAGCGAGGATGAGATCACTGAACTGCACGGATGAACAGAGACCTCACAGATACCATGGAAACAAGAGTCTGGTTACTTCCACGGTTGAGGATGAAATGAAACTCTCTCCGCTGCCTTGTGTCCAGCTCCCCCTCCCCAGGGACACCATTTCTGTGTTGCCCTGAGTACCAGCCTGGCAGACTGAGTTGGTGACGTGGCTTGGGCAACTGCCCAGGAAACCTGCTGTAAGAGGCAGCAGGGACCGTTTGGTGGTGTCCTCTTGGATGCTTGGCCCTGACCTCTGTTCCATACCTGCACAGGCTGCCAGGCACTCTCTCGGTTCGTTAGCAGAAGCTAGCCTGAGTTTGCTAAACTGATCCTTTTAGACGGTTCTCCTTTGAAATCCCTAAATAACTACAGCAGCAAAAGAAAAATGGTGTGATCTTGACCGGGGCTGCAAGATTGTGTCCCTGTCCTTTGAGCTACAAATATGGTCATGGGGAACTGAATTTATCTGGGAATTAAATTAATCCACTGGAGATAAAAAACCTTCACTAAAACTCAATGCAGTGATGTTGCTATTCAGATCTGCTGAGGATACACCTCTTGCGTTGTCTCCTTACAGAACCAAAGGCCAATTCAAGGTCTTTGTACTGATTTTTAAAACTCTTGAGAGATTCCTCTGGTAAGAGTACGAAGGACCGCGTACAGCGGTGTGGCCTCCCGACAGCGGTGGCTGTTTACGGTATTAAAACAGTGACCTGCAAAGAGATATCTGAGCTGAAGGGTGCAAGAACATGCAACAGTTCTGACAAGCGTTCAAAAAACTCATTTCTCCAGCCCGTCTTTCCAGAAAAAGTACACAGGCATATATGTGCAACTAGTACAGGCACATGGACTTTAAAGTTTGTTTTTCAACCTGCTAAAAAGAGAAAATTTTTTTTTCCTGGAGCTGTCCAAGAAAGATACGTCCAGGTCTGTGAGGGATGTTGAGTTTTGGGAACTCTCTCCGTCTCTTAGTCATACGAAACACCATCATTTCAAACATTTGGGTGGACCTGTTTCCAAAGGGAAATCTTAACCTCCTGAGACTGTATGTTGGTTCATACAATCTAGATACCGACTTGTCCTAATTTCTGTGTGCCTGGGCCCAATCTGGCCTGCAATAAAGTCAATAAAAGTTTTGCTCTTCAGCTCCTTGGCAGCAGGATTAGGCTTTCCGTTTGTACTACTTTTTTATCTGTGATTTAGTTTTTCTGCCAAGGCCTTTAACCATTGATGTCAACAGATAATAGGGAAGGCGAGAGGAGAGGCAGACACTTTTTTTTTTTACTTGAAATGCTATATACTGAGTGTTTAAGCATCTTACCAGTTGGTACAAAACTTACAGTTCTTTATGCAAATGCCTGCCTTCCCAGCTTAGAATGACTTGGCAAAGTTACTCTGTACTTCACCTTTGCAAAATAGCTCTTAAAGATATTTGTAAACCTTAAGCCCTTCAAGTATTATGCCAATCATTTAAGAGCCAAGAGCAGGAATATGCCCATGGGTTGTTCTTCAAAAATTGAGTAAAGAATAGTCTAAAGTTATAGTCAGCTTGCTTTCCTCTCTCTCTCTGTCTCTCTGTGCCTCATATGGGCCATAAACCAATATCCTCTATTCTCCAGAAGCAGCAGGAGCAGTGGCTAGTAGCATAAACACGCAGATATTAAAATTTGAGCTCATTCAACCATAATTGACCAAAAAGAAAATGAAGTGAAAACAAAAAAGCTTAGTTACACAGCTAAGAAACAAATAATGTCTTTCCCAAACACATAAGGGTACCTTTCTCTCTCTCTGATTAGAAATCCTCAGGAGACTGGCGTTTCAAGTGGGGTTAAAACTTTATGATTTGTTTAACCAACTCATGTAAACCCAAAGGCTATTTTTGACCGGGAGCGTATCCTTTGCGCAGGGAGCATTTGCAAAGAGACAGTGACACTGTCCCTTCTGTGCCGCTGCCCAGCTAGTACACGAACATCCTTTCTGTGCCGCGCTGGGAGCCAGCGGCTGGAAAAGCAGCTTGGGAATGGCAGTCGTGGGAGCGGGGTTTCTGCACGGCACGGGTGAAGACCAGGATGGCCAAGGGCTCCACAGTCACTGCGAGGACACCGTGCCCTGGCCGGGGAAGCTGAGCTATCCCCATCCCTGCACGGCAAAGAAAGGAAGACCAAGTGCCTGAGGGTCGCCTCTGGCTCCCAGTCCTTCCTCCCTCCCAAGCAGGAAAAGCTCATGGCGGGCCCTGGGCTGGAGCCTTAACGCAGCCCAGCTCCCCAAACCTTTGACAGACAGATGCTCTTATAAAAAAAAAAAAAAAAAAAAAAATCGAAGGACAAACCAAATTTTCTCTAACAAAGTAACAGACTTACAGGCACAGGAATTTCTTGTGGGTTTGGATCATTGCTGCAAAATATTACTGTGAAAGTATCCTTGCTATGTCCCTTCTCCAGCACGTACGGTTAGACAGAACTGCTCCCAGTTGCCCAGACTGGGCTCTCAGTTACACAGAGGTAAATCTAGGGCAAATCCACAAGGCTCCAAGAATCAACAAGATGAAGTCCAGGACTGAAAGGGAAGATTCAGGCAGCTATAGGCGGAGTAGTCTGATATGGCTCATGGATTAAATACTGCAACGGTTATAGTAAACAGCATGGACAAAAGTCTTTTGCCAATACATGGCTTTGCAGGAACGGGTCTCGTAAGAGGAACTGCTTGTCTTTTTCAAACAGGAATACATCCTGCTTGGTAAAGTCAACTTACATTAAATCTGCCTTCTCGTATTTCTTGACGATGTCTCTCTTAATACTGCCAGATTAAAAACTTGCAGTATGCGGTATTAAGGTGGAACTTTTTAAAGTAAAAGCAAATTTGTTCATGGATTTTAATGGAAATAACTACCAGTGTGACACCAGTAGTAACGCTGCGTGTTTCTGGGAGTGGAGGTTGTACAGCGCTTGGTAAGGCTGCTACTCAAACGTTGTACCCAGTTCTGCTCTCCTCTGGCTGTGCAAATGATGGGAGAAGTTGGGAAGATTTTTGGTAAGGCAAGCAAATAAATCTCATAGCAGGAGGCTGTGTAGAGCACGATCCAGTCATCTTACTGGAGAGAAAAGATTGGGAGGACAGCGGCTGCGCACACTTGCAAACAGAAGTGTCTGCGTACATGGGGCTCTTCCATCCTGCAAGGGAAAATGCATCATAAGATGCAATGGCTGGATGCTGGAGTTCGTCCTTGGAGCAAGGTATCATTTCGTTGCCACTGAAGGCACCTCTCTCTGTCCTGGGAGCAGAGGGGCTTCCTGGTGCTTGGAAGTTTTAAGCTTGGGCAGCATTCGTAAAGACACGCTTTAACCCAGCTTCTGGGAAAAGCCTATTGCCCGTGTAATACAGGAAGCAAACAAGATGATCACAGCGGTCCCCTCTGGTCTGGGAACCTGGGAATAAAAGAGTGGAGGTGCTTTGCTTTTGCCGTGGCATGTGGTGATACGAAAGCTCCTTGGTCATTTAAGCATTTTGGGGTCTTTATTTTATAGGCAGGGATAATGTCTAAATACACATTATTTTTTTAACACCACCACCCCCTCTTGTGCTTTGTAGAGTCCCGAGCTACAGTTGCAGAGCTGTGGTCAGGATAAAAGCCGACAGACCAACCATAAATCAGCCAGAACCGAGTTCCTTAACCTTTCATATTAACCTCTTGCATTGACTTGAGTTAGGTGCTACGCTCTGCTGCTATAAATCATCCCGCAGTGAATTTATGAGCTTCAGCACAATAAAGGGGTTTTTCTTTATCCCCCCCCCACCCCACCCCTTTCTCTTAGTGCATTTTAGAAATTACGCAGGAAAGGCCTAATGACTGGGATCTGTGAATATTACTAACTCCCCTTCCCTACCAAAGGGATCTGGCAGGAAGATGTGGGGGTTGGGAGTGGGGTGAGAGAGACTCTTAATTCCACTTACTGGTGACACGATCAGGAAAGCCTGTTCTAAAAATCCCAAGAAACCATTAGCTGCCCCTTGGAAAAAAAAAAAAAAAAAAAAGCTAGTAATGAAAACCATTTAGGGGTTAAAATAGCAATTTATCCATTCGGATGCAGTCATCACCCCGCTTCCCCCTCTCCCCAAAGCACTTGGTGCATGAGGGTGTGGGTTGCTTTGCCCTGTGGACGCTGGGCGCTCTGCTCCGGGCATCCCTCCGGGTTTTGCTGCTCCCAGCCCTCTCCAGGCTCCTGAGCCGTATGTGCCGGAGTGAGCCAGCGGCAGCACAAGGAGACCCCTCAGAAAACCCCCTCCCTCTCTGCATTTGTTCAGCGAGGCCGTGGCACTGCAACGAAAGCCAGCAAGGTCCCGTGGCCCGCAGGGCAGCAGGCATGCCGGGCTGCTCCCAGGGTGGCACTCGGGGAGGGGACCCGGGGCTGGCATCACTGAAGGAGGGCGCGCAGATGGGGTTCCTGGTGCTACTGGGAGGGAGGAGATAGTTTTGCATGGACACCAAACGCCACAGATGCCTTTCGGTGTGAGTGGGAGCCTGCCAAATCCTCCCTTCCTGCCGTTACTCTGTAATGCTCCGGTTTGCTGCCTTCCGTCCCAGAGCTGGCTGCATTTCTGTGTTATTCAGGGCTTTGGAAGTATTTTGAGATATTTATACAGTGATAAAGTATGTGTCCTGGCATCTTTCAGCCTGTCTATCCGCAGTATTTCCATGGCGTTGGTGACTGCAGCATCTGAGGCGAGAGCTAAGGAGCTCGGTGTCGCTAACACCGAGTTTGCTCCTACCTCAAGCTCTGACACTGCAATGCAATTAAAATGCCGATGAACATCACACCGCAGGGATGCCCAAGGCCTGCTTGGCCTTGCAAAACCAGGCTCTCTGACCCCATGGCCAAAGGCAATAAATACATTGTGCACGCTGAAATTTTGGGGGGCTTCTGCGCCTCGATATTTTGGTGCCTGACCTGCGAGTGCTCTCCCAGGCGGGAATGCTGCTGGGGCTGGGAGTGCTGGAGGCACAGCCTCATCGTTTCCAGATCAGTGCCCCTGGGTCCCACATCACGGGGTGGTGGGGATCGGAGGTACCTCAGCTATCTCGGACACAGCTACCTCGGGAGCAAAGCGTTGGCAGCAGCACAGCTTGCTGCTTTCCCGAAGCATCTGCTTCTCTGCGGTCCTGTCAAAAATGAGCAGCCTTCTGTCCCAGCTGTGGGACACGCTGTTTCAGTGGCTCTTTCAGAGACAAAATGGCCACTTCAATTAAAGATAACTGCCGAGCCCCAGAAAGCCTTCTCTTTTTTCCCAGGGGAGGTCATTTTTTTTTGTTATTTGCATTTTTCAGTAAAGCTGGT
The DNA here is from genome assembly GCA_947846985.1 of Fratercula arctica. NCBI lineage: Eukaryota > Metazoa > Chordata > Aves > Charadriiformes > Alcidae > Fratercula > Fratercula arctica. The sequence goes on along the minus strand of CANTUZ010000005.1, from coordinate 48,430,366 downwards.
GCTCCCTAAAACAAGAGTGACGTTGCTGAGGTGCAGGGATCCAGCCGGGCTCTCCTGCCCGGGGGGTGGTGGGGAGCAGGGGCTGCTACCCAGAGCCGGGGATGGTTTGTGGGACCGGCACGGTGCTCCCTACGGAGAGGAGCAATCCCCAGGGCTCCGTTCCCCATGCCGGGAGAGCACCGCAACTGTGCCACAGGTCACCGAGCAAGCGAAGCAGTGTTAGGGAGCAAAGAAAATACCCTGCAAGAAAAAAAAAATTAAAAAGAGCAGGTTTCCTGGTTACCTGCGAGGTAACCAGGGAAGGCAGGGGTGAGGATCTGCATATTTGTGTTGTTGGTTTTTTTTTTCACAACATGCGAAAAAAGCTGAAGGGGGTTTGGCTGGAAGTTTTTCTCGTGCTTTCTGTTTCTCCTTCCCTTGCCCATGGCTGCCGGGTTTCTGGGTCTGCCCGTGACCTTGCTGCTGCTCACCCACATGAGATTTCCCGGGAGCACCCCCCGCTTATGCCCTCTCGTCTCTCACTGGGACACACAGTCTGGCCGGGCTGTGCCCCCCTGGGCTCCTACACCAACATGGGGCTTCCCAGGCTTCCCTGGGCACTGCCGAAGCCAGCGGGCAGTGAAGAAATACTCCCATTCCCCCGTTACACAATGGCCTCAATTTATATTATCCTCCTCAGAGTGCTAAGGAGTGTCTTGTATCCAAAAAGCTGGGGTGCCCCCTGGGCGAGTTGCGTGTCCTCCTGCCCTGGGCTGTGCCACACTGGTTCCACCAGCCTGGCCCCGGCCAAAGTTCCAGGAGGTATGAGGGAGGGGAAGTGGCGTCCATCCCATCCCATCCCATCCCATCCCATCCCATCCCATCCCATCCCATCCCACCGGGATGCTGCTGGGAGGATGAGGCCGGGCTGCCCTCTGACCCCCCACAGCTGGGCAGCCTCTGGTCCAGGTCCCGTGGACTCCGGCGTGGGGGGCAACCCCAGCTCCCCAGCCCAAACATGCGGGAAACAGCAAAACAAAAAAAAAAGGGAAAACAACAAAAGGCCGGACCCCGCCGGCTGGATCATTCGGGGGGATATTTGTAGTTCCCTGATTGTTCACCTTATAGAAAAGTTAATTGGCTCTTTTTGATCTTACAGTGAAAACCACAAAGGAAATTTTTTTAGAGTAGGAGCAAACCAAAGCCTGCGAGTTCCTCTGTTAGCTCTAGATATTCATTAAAACAATTCTGTTCGAGTCTTAATTTAAAGAAAACATTAATTTTTTCCCCCTCGCTTATTATTAAGAGCCCACCACGTCCTTAGGCTAAAGTGCTCGCTCCACAAATAACCTTCCCAACAGCTGCCAACTTGGTGCAGTTTATAACCTGCCTTTACTATATATATATATATATATATATATATATATATATGTGCATGTACATGTGTATACAGAAAAAGCTGTGTTTATAGTGGTGTCGTCTTTAAAAATTGCCAAATAGGCAATTCAAGATTACTAGAAAGCTTAACAGGCTAAAAGAAAATCCTGAGAAGTTTAGCGAATGCTACTTTATTTTTTAAAATATGAGTTTTCCCAGTGTGCTGAAATTAAAACAATTTTTAATTCCAGGTTTGAGGCGATTGAGCTGAAGATGTGACAAGAAAATATTTCTTTTTGGAGGTTGATTTAATTAGCAGAGCTATATTAAGAAAGCAAGTAATGCAATCTATTTATGGACAGATGTATCTCTACATAATAATAGACAATAAATTAAAGAGAATCACAAGGCAAAAATAGCTGATGCTTTTCTCGAGTCTCTTCTAGTAATTTCTTGGGGGCAGATCTTTGCTGCATGCATTATTTTTGTTTCAAACAAAATGATTCCCTCCTCCTTTTCATGAAATCTCTGTCTATTTTTCTGAAGATAGTCAAGGGCAAAACCAAGTTACCTGGCAGCCACCCCCCACCCCCGTATACACACTTAAAACTATACTGTAGAGCAGCAAAATGATTTTAAGTGAAAATATGGCTTGTGACAAATGATGACACAAAACAACAAAACAAATAAGATCTGGCGCCGTGCTCGGAGGAAAAAACCAAAACCCCACGTTTAAACCAGATAAAAATCTGAAGGGACAAACTCAGAGGAAGTCTGTGTGCCGAACGCACAAGCCCCGATGGTAAAATCGTACGGCTCGAAGGCAGGGAATTAATGGAGTGGGCTTGTGAAGGATTTTCTTCTTCTTGTTGTAAAACTTAGTTATACCTGCTGCCCATCGATCTTTCTGTATATATGTGTACGCGGGAACAGCCCAATATGTATTTGTAGCACTTTTTGGCTGTACATACGTTACCGTAGAAATGCAAAGTCTTTTTAGAGGGGAAATACTCTGAAGACAAAAAATAAATGACCGCGTAGCAAAGCCATGGCTGTGTGATTATCAGAGCAGAATAAAGCACGGAGTCATTCTGGAACGGGAAGGAACGCGCGGCGCGTAATTACAACATCATGGTCAAGACATTTTGTTTTCATTTTAGAAGGCTACATAATTATTAGCCAAAATGTGACAAGTAAGCACAGCATAAATGCATAACATATTAAAGAGAGTTTTATAGCTTTCTTGTTATATTTTTCAGTGGTAATTTTTTAATCAACAAATGGGACGTATCATCCATTCAAAAATAAGTCGCAATATTTCTCCCCCTTGTTTTAACATGCATGTGTAAGAAATTGGATGCTGTCAAAATATAGTTTTAAATAATTAAAACAACAAAAGTGGAGCTAAGTTTGATACTTTTTGTAGCAGAAACAGACTCTTTAGAAAACACCCTGGAAGATGTAACAATTCCTATAAAATTTTTTATGCTGTGTTTGGCATTTCCAGTTGCCTTTTCCCGACCCTGAATATTTCTCTCTTTCAGTCAATATAAAGATACTCACAAACTATTGCGTCAAGTAAAATAAAGACAAAGAAATATTTTCGACTGGCAAAATGGGAAGGTATTGTTCCATTTTTTTAGCGAAGAGATCAAAATAAGAATGCATAAATGTGAATGCTGTCTAACAAGAAACAAAGCCTACTTGTCTCTTGTTCTGTTTAAAATGAAAGGCAAATAAAACCAGTTGGAGCTCTTCAGATTTGTCCTCTCCAGGATACTATTCTAAACAGCATAATTTTTCCCTTTTTCCCCAGCAGAGAGATAATTATTGAAAGATAATTATTGAAAGATAAATTTTTTTTTTTTTTTTGGTAACAACAGAAGAAACAAGGAGAATAAAAATTTCTGCAGGTTGGTGACTAAAATGAGATAATTCTTAAGAGGGAGGGAGAGAGGGAGGGAGAGAGTGTTGAAAAGCACAATCAGGCAGCAAAACGCAAGTGTCTCTCGTGCCAAACCCAGCTCAGCGTTAAAGCAAATAAGTTACTCAGCAAAGAAAGAAAAGTTCGGACCCTACCTTTGTCAGCTGAAAAGTAATGGGGAACGTCTTCCAAAAGTGGGAATGACCTGCACTGCCTATACGGTACGCCTTACCTTAAAATCTATACATTTCTAATCAAAACAGCTTGGAGCAATTCACATAAAACAGACCCAAATGTTGCCCATTCCATGTAAAAGATCAGGTTTCTGTCTCAGCTCAGCCTGTGATATCAGACTTGGGCTTTTTTTTTTTTTTTTTTTTTTTTTTTTTTAAAATATGTATTCTTATGTTTCCAATCCTCCGACACACTTTTTTCATCTTGGTAAAGTTCTCTTTTTTGGAAAGGGTGTGTGGGAAGGATTTCCAACTTGTCAGGGCTCTCTCTTTTCAGTACAATTAAGCTTTCACTTGATCATTTTGAAGGCCGGAATGATTTGCTGTGGTCACCGGCTCTTTATTATTAATATTGTTGCAGATACATAAAGTTTACTGCAAGCTGTAAATATGTCAGGTTTTGCCATGGGGTTTACTAATAAAGAACTCTTAGAGGGGGATTATTGATGGGAAAGATAATCTTTTCAATAAGGGTTCCTGCTTTTTTTTGTTTGCCGGGGTGAGTGCGGCGCAGGGGCACTCGCCGATGGGGGGGGGGGGTGCGGAACATGCCGAATCTTGGTGTGCTGGGCTGCCGGCAGCGTGGGGGACACCAGGGGATACCGGGGTACTCCTGCCCCTGCCTTCCTCCTCCCTCCCGACGCAGTTCTGTCTTTCAGCAGGATTTTAAATGCCTTATTAGTGTTATTAATACCTTTGGTGCTATGGTTTTTCAAACGGGTTTGTGACCATAAGGAATTGATTGATTGTCAAGTGACACTTCCAAGTTATTTCTGTAGGTGTCACCTTGGGTTAGTGCAGCAGTATTAAACAGTGAATACTTTTGTTTCTTTCGAGTTCTGGCCACATAATTCGGCTAATTAGTTCTTTTTTTAAACAACAAAAAAGGAGGCAAATATATTTGAATTTCTCTTCTGCCAGCATTTCTCTTTCTTCTTTTGAAATGTCCTATTATTAAATATGTATATATTTGGTCAAGTCACAATAAGTGTCCAATCAATCATTCTTAATTCACTTTGGTATTCACTGTAATAACAATAAACAATTTTGGGCTCATCTGGTGTTAATGTGGCTGTCATACGGCTGCCCAGAAAACTTCTATGCACATTTACTATTAATTAAATGCCTCATTATGAATTGTGGAAAGAGAGAGGAGAGGAGAGGAGAGGAGAGGAGAGGAGAGGAGAGGAGAGGAGAGGAGAGGAGAGGAGAGGAGGAGGAAGAGAAGGGAAGAGAAGGGAAGAGAAGGGAAGGGAAGGGAAAGGAAGGGAAGGGAAGGGAAGGGAAGGGAAGGGAAGGGAAGAGAAGAGAAGAGAAGAGAAGAGAAGAGAAGAGAAGAGAAGAGAAGAGAAGAGAAGAGAAGAGAAGAGAAGAGAAGAGAAGAGAAAAAAGACACTTGTGGAGCCCTGTCCGGTCAGAAGTGCTTTCCTAGTTGGCTTACACAGGATTGGGAAGGAGGGGAAATTAATGGTGAAATAAGGCTGTGTTGCTTCAGCAGTTGCCTCAAATCCAAAGCTTAAATTTTACTGTCATCTAAATAAAATCTAGCCAGCACAAGAGTCTTTAGATTCTGCAAGTCCATATTTGAAGAATTTCTTTATACTCACATAAAATAACATCAGAGACTACAAGACAAGGACAGGAGCGCTTTCGTTTGACATGTTTCCCCTGGGTGCAGGCAGATGATTTGTCGAGAGGTGGGGAAATTTTAAAGCTCACCAGGCAGGTGGAAACCAGTTGTCTTTTCCCAAGAACGAGGGGCAGGCTAAAAAATAGGCTGCTTTAGGGCAGCAAGGGCTTCAAGGTCCTAGACGGGTAAGATAGGGCCCTGTGCCTGGAGATCGGGGAGGGCTGTGGGTTCTCTGCCAGTGGGACAAGAGGGGACAGGAGGGGATGGGGTGGCAGAGGGGACGCTGGTGCATCTGCACCCTGCAGTGCCGGGCTGGGAGTGTGGGACGGCAGGCGGCTGCAGGACCCTTAGCACCCCAGTATGCATCCAGGCACCCGTCAGGAGAGCCGCTGGGACATTCCTGCTTATTGAAACAATTCTGCGTGGAACTCCGCGCATGTCCATCGTCCCTCAAACATGCAGAGAGGTCTTGCTCCTGCCTCTGGCTCCTCGCCCCGACACTGCCCACGGCCAGGAGATGCAGAGGAGGGGACGCAGCCGCAGCCGGGTGCTTCGGGGGGCTTTAGCTGCAGGCCAGCAGCCGTTTGCCACCTCTGCAGGCATCCCCACTGGAGCGGAGGCTGCTGAGCCGCCGGCGCTGCAGGAGGAGCGGGGTCAGCATGGCTGCGGGAGTGGGAGACGTGCCGGAGCTGGCGGAGCAGGATGAATGGGCAGGGGCAGGAGCGCAGGGGGGACGGCGTGGCTGAGCCTGCCATGATGGAGAGGAGAGCAGGGGGATTGAGCTCTGCAGGCAAAAAACCCCAAACCTCAGCTGTCATCAGGGTAAAATAATGAACGGCTGAGACCCAGGCTCTGTAAAGCAAGCCTGTTCAGGAAAGCCTGTAACCTCATGCTTGCTTTTAAGCCCCACTGGTGTCAAATCAGTGCTGTCCTGAGGAAGGGTAGATTTACTCATCTACTTAAGAGTTTCCTGGATTCGTGGCCCAGGACAGAGGCAGCCAGCCAGAGCGGTTCCAAGCTGCGGGCATGGGTTTTCTCTGCATGGTCACAGCCACAGAGGAGCAGAGCTGAGCCTGCTCAGAGTCAGCTCGAGTTTTGATGTATAATTGCAAGCAATTCCCATCTAGGCTCAGGAAAGCTGAACAGGGGCCTTGTTTACTTTACCCTTCTTATTTTTTCCCCTGAAGGCAAGCAGCCAGGGTTAGGTTTCAGCCTGGTGGCTGCTTGGGCCAATGACGCAAAGGAACAAGGGCTCGTTTGCGCCATCCTGCTCAGCCCGTGATAGTCTCTGGGTACTACAGCCTGACTTGTAATGTTAATGAAGTCCCTTAACATAAACACTGCTTTTCGAACACACTCCTTGGGGACATGGAAAAATCCCTCAGCTTCAGCTCAGGAAAAAGCTGGGGCAAACAGAAACACATAGCAGGTATGATCCACCGGAGAAAAACAACTTGATTGTTTCCAACAGGTCTAGGTAGCTCTTTGTCTTGCCCCCTCTCTTCCCAGCTGCCTTGTGCCCATCCTTGCAGGCAGCAATGAATTAAACTGATGCAACAGGTTGGCTTCTTTGCATCACCCTCTAACTCCTCATGGGGTGGCCCGGCTGCTTTGATGCTCTTCTGGCACAAGGATCTCATGTAGGTATCAGGTCAGACGTGCCTTACACCAGAAGGGCATCCTGCTCTTCTAAACCAGCCTCTGAAAGTCTCTGTTGCCAAACAGAAACTGTTGGACAGACAGAGATTGTCTGTTGTTGTCTCAGAAAAAATGGCATGCATTGTTTTTCGTGGAGTGAACCTGGACTGTCTCTTCAAATGGTAAATTACAGAGAAAAGGGAGTTCTGTAAGTACCAAAATTGTTCCAGCTGAAAATGCTGGATGGAAAAACTCACAAAATACCAAAAGACAACTTTTTTTAAAAACATTTTTTTTTTGCAATGATATGAATAATTTTAGAGGTGTAAAACTATAATGCAGTTTAACAAAAAGACGTAAGTTAAAAAATGAAAGCGATGAAAGTGGGAGGAAATAAATTAAATAGCTCCCAATCACTTTGAGTTGGAGGAAACATTTGGAGATGGAACAAAACAAAAATTGGCCAGCTTTTTCGTTGTTCCCACAAAACTTAAAAAAATTTAGCTTGATGCCAAGTCATCAATTTTAACTTAGCCCAAATTTCACTTTGCCATCTTAACTAAAAAAAAAACCAAAAAAACCCCTTGCTTTTTCAGTGCTAGTACTGAGCTAAATGGTCTGCCCAGACCTACTCAGACCTAAGATTCACCTCTCTGAACAAAATTTGTCCTGAGGTTTTACCGTATCGGACTTATTCCTCATGCTGGTGAATAAAGCCCTCTCCCGGTCCAGCTATTGGGCATCTGTCAAAGCAGAATATATCTTCTGTGCATTGGCCACAGTGGGGCAAGCCCGAAGGGTGGAGTCCATGGTTCCATGGGTGGAAATGGGACATGGGGGTGTAACTGGAGTGCCCTGGCATGATGCAAAGCACTAATATTTCCCAACAGAGAAGACAAACTTTCATCTGTGAAAGTCACGTTATTTCCCTGGTCTTGTAGACATCCATGTGGCCTTCCTAGAGACCTGGGAGAAGTAGATAGGCTAGAGTCTTCAGTGCAGTGTGACGGTCTTTTACTGCTTTGCTGACTGCTCTAGCTGCCGTCCATCTGGCAAAATTAGGAACAGCCCAGGGCAAAATAAGGATTGATTTCTGGGGAGGAAGAGCAGTATAAAAAACGGTGGGGGCTACTACCAGTTTGAGCCCTCAGGTCTGAGAATGATAAAGTCCTTGCTTAACTGCATCCCCATCTCATCTCACTTACCTATAGCAGTACTCGCTGCTGAGCCAGGAGCCTGACCAGAAGTAGGTGTCTGCGGTCAGGGCAGAGACCAGCACCCCCAGCAGTAACCCACTCTGTCCTGAGGAACATGCCCGTGGGGACAGGGGGATGCAGGGAAGGGATGACTGCTCTCCATGTGGAGATGTTGGCTTCTCTCCATTGACCGGACAGGGACTGGGCAGAGGGCTCTCAAGATTTTGACCCCTTATGTCAGGCGAGGTGCTGATGTGACTGAAGGGAAGGGACATAAAGACATATCTGAGCAAATAAGAGGAAGGTGAAGTCTTGAATATGAAAGGATTGCTCAGCAGAGGATAAATTTGTCTGTCTGTCTGGTGCTATGACCTGTAGAGTCTGCAGTTTGTGTCCTGTAAGTTTATGTCTCATTTCCAACCTGAACAAACTGCTTCCTTGGAGGGCGTCTCCAGTGTAGCAGTGACAGGGCTCTGTTTTTCATGACTGACAGGTTTCATGCCTCTTGGGAAGAAGACTTGTGAAATTTATCTTCTCACCAGAATCCGCATGAAATTGGTGCATTTTCCCCTTGAGAAGGCCCCTGAAACTGATAGCCATCGCCCAAAGAGGCCATGAAATCCTCGAGCTTGCTGTAGCGCATCAGTCCTTCCCCTCCAAGCGAGCGATTCGAGGGAGCACGCTGTGCATCTCCGGGTGCTTTGCATCCTGCCTGGGCAGGGGTGGTGGGCAGGGGTCAAGGCGAGCCATCCCCAAAGCTGTCCATCCCGAGCTGTGCTCAGTGCCGTCGGAGAGGAGCAGCGCTGCCTTTCCCAAACAGGCACTGCCTGGGGAAAAATGAGGACTGTCATTGGCAGATCATCTCTGCTGCGGCAGCAGTAGATCAATTCAAGACAGCCAAGTATACAAAATCCACTTAATAATCTTATTCGGAAAAATTCTAATCAGATTTCCTTTTGATTTTTTTTGTTTTAAATTTCAAAATAAGAATTCTGGAAAGAACTGGATCAAGTACCTGAAGTAGCCAGCTGAAATTAAATCCCAAAGCTAAGGGAAAAATAACCATTATCAGGGTCTTGCCTAACTTCCGATGCTCTAGCAGACTCACTGATGTTTTAGGTGGTTCCTTTTCCTGTCATACATTAAAGGGACACCAAGGAAATGCATTATCATGATAAGTTATAATGATCTTTTTGTGTCCGAGACGTTAGACTCCATGCTTTGGGACCTGGGACAATTGCTTTATCTAAATATCTGAGGATTATGTCTGACACGTCACTTACCGGCACCTTCTTCTGAAGTACCTGTCATTTCTGGAGTCAGGACAAGATGGTGCCAGGGCTTCAGGCTTCTCTGAGTTGGCAATTCTTACATTCCTATGAAAACATCCAAAATGTAAAATTGTGACATATTTGAATGAAAATGTATTTTTTTTCTTGCAACAGCCAACTTCCCTCATTAAAACCAAATAAAATAGATGTGTTCCGACCAGCTTGAGCTATGTTTCTAGTACATTTGGCAAAAGAATTATAAATTACCAATTTTTGAAATAATAAGGTCAGGCAGACAGCTATTAAAGGAAGTGAATGGACAAAGATGCAGTGTATTACTGCAAAGCTCAATGGATCTACAATCACCTTCTGTTCAAATACCCTCCACTGAAGAAGGAACTAAAGGTGTCACTGGGAGCAGCCAGCTGTGGGGACACTGTGCGGGGCCACCTCTGCTTCTCTGCGGCTGGCAGCAGAGGAGGGTGCAACGTGCTGCCAGGCTTCAAGAAGCCACGTCAGCATCTCCTGTGGGTGGTGCAGATCCAGGGCAATACTGTCATCTGCAGTGACGATGGCTCCGAGTTGTCTGTGCTCAGCATGGGGCAGGAGAGGACAGCCACAGGGAAGGCGACCCAGGAAGAGCACGGGACTGAGGGGGTGGGAAGAGGGGCCAGCAGACCTTCCATAGGTGGGATATGTTGGTTGGAAAGCAAAGCTGGTAAATGTAATAAAAAAGGTGAATGGGAGCAGGAAGGAAGGCTGAGGGATGAGGTACAGAGCAGAAAGGGGAAAGGTTTAACTGCAGTTCAGGTACAGTTTTGATTTCTGTGCCTTTTGTCCTTAGGAACATTTCTTAATAAATTCAGGGGACATTAATTATCCTTCTTGCACAGTTCCAAAGATCTGATCTGGAATCCCTCCTGCAGTGAAAGTCCTCGAGCTGACACTCAGTGCTTCCCTGAGGCAACGATAAGCATCAGAGTGAACTGGGGTGCCAGCCTTTGGTTTTTTCCGTGGGTCCTGAGGTGCTTCTACTTGTTTGCCTGGTTTCTGACTGTAGAAATCCTTGTGCTAGATCTGATGAACTAGCTGGATGAACAAACTGGGTGGTGGCCAATGCCTACTGCTTCATAAGAGACTGGGAAAAAATAATTTATGGACAATTTTTGGGCTAAATTTCTAAAGAGATTTCTTTTTTCTCCAGACCTCAGGCAACTGGAATTTGGCCTGTCTTGAAGCATGCTGTCCCTTATTGTTAATTACCTTAGTGCCATCTGGATATTCTTATTATGAATATTAAATCTCCCCTTCAGAAGGGGGTAGATAATACCAGGCATTGGAATGGGTGGGAAGGTTCCCACCAAAGTGTCCACCAAATCATACTTATCTGCAGAGAAGACCTAATAAGAAGTCAAAATAGGAGCCACAATAATTTTAAATAAAAGCTGGGTAATGTATCTACAGGGTACTTGAAGTTCAAGCCTTCTACAGTTCCAAATAGGGGGCATTGCTTAATGTTGGCATTTCACAAATTCGCTCCCTTTGAGCTGGAGAAGCCACCTCTTTACCCTTTGGTGGGAGAACACAGACGTACTTTTTACAGCTTCGATTGACTAAAGAAAGCCACAAAGTCAGACTGTGGCACACGGGATCGCAAGCCAAACACACTGGAACATTTTGTTCTCAAAACACCGCACGGATTTCCACAGTCATATTTTCTACTCTGCAGTGGTGGCTGCGACGCATTCCCGCACACGGGCAGAAGCCAGCGCTTGAAAATGAGTAACCTTGACTGTTCCTCTCCACTCCGACCGTGGATATCTCTGACCTGCAGCAAAACTTCTCCTTTTGATTGTGGGTTCTGTACCCGCAGCACTGCCAGCAGTCACCACTCCGGCTCTGCAGCTCCAAGCCTAATGGAGCTACTTCCCTGCATGGACCTGGGAAATAAACAGATACGCTACTATATCGAGGTAGGCAGTGCATACGTAAACATATGCACAGATAGGTAGTCTTGAACAGCAGAGCACAAGCCAGCTGAGGATGAGTAAAGTAGTGCTGAAACTGCCAAATTTGGTGAATGGAAGCTCTTTGCACCAGCATCCAACCAACGCACCACTGACACAGGATGACCTTCCCCTCTGTCTTTGGAGAAGATGCCGGGGAAAAAGGCAGAAGCTGCTGGTATTTGAGGCAGTCTTGCTTTTTTTCCACACTTTTGGGCCTCACTCCCACGCTGACGTCTCTGCAGACCTTAGCCCAGCATCTTTGGGCAGACCTTCTATCATCTGCTAGATTTTCAGCTGTTTGAGCTTCCTTAAGATGTGGGTGATTGTTTTTCAGATAAGACACATAGTGTAGGATGGGTATATTATTACTGTGTCATTTTACCTCTGATCATTTCATTAAAAAGCTTTTACAGCTTCATCACAAGCTTTTAGGTCATGGGTTAAAACAGGAGGAAAATATGCCCCGGCTTGTGGAAGATAATTTGTTTACAGGGTAAGGGGAAAGGCAGGTGCACAATGGGGAGGCAGCAGCCAGATGAAGGGGAACATCTGGAAGCGGTGCAACTCCGGCTGGTAGACTGTGTACAGAAATAACCTGGTTGGTCTTGTAAGAGCTTTTATATGTTTAGAGGTGCTCTGTTACCGTTTTGCTTTTAGAAGAAACAGTATTGCTCTGTGTCTGGAGGTGGGGGACAGTAACATCGTTTTCAGTCCCAACAGCCTTCACTAATCAATTTCTGTCCTGGATGGTGGAAGGTTTTGCACATTTTGAGTTGCACCTGTGTTTTCCTGAGGGATGACATGAGGCTTAAGTACTGCACTGTGTGCAGACTTTCACCCCATTTCATGTGACATTGGCCACGTTGCTTAATATATCCAAATGTAGACAAACAGGACAGTTTTGTGACCTGCCTTTGAAATGAGTTGTGACTCTTGAGATGGCAGGGGGAAAGGCACAGGAGGAAGGAAAGAAATGGAAGATGAGACAGGTAGTGGCGTATTGTTTGTATGTCTTCTGCTGTGGAATTCAGCCTCCGGTATTGATCAAAACCTACCACCTAATCTTTTCATGCCTTTTTTTTTTTCTTCTTTTTCTTTATAATTTAAAACCTAACCAGCCCCTCAACCCTGTCTTTTAAAATTTTGGATGCGGATGAATCACTTGCCTCTTTATTTGGGCCGTACCATAAATGTTCTGTTTCGTAGTAGGCAATTGGCCATAAAAGATGAACTGTTAAAAGAGAGACAGCCGCGGGCTGTGTTTCAGGCAGTCCTCAAGCTACTTAGAGCTGTTTAACACACCGTAGCATGAACTGTGAATTGACATGTTTGTTCTGCCACTTAACCACCAGCTCCCCCCAAACTGCTTTCGGCCCCTCCTAACCCAATGGTTTAGAAAACCAGACAACGGTCAATGCTCCTATGTTCAGCAGAAATAAACAGAGGGGATTATTTTCTCTTCTTACGAGATACCTATCTCCTTCTTCCTGCACTCTGCTAGCCTCCATCTACAGAATCTAAAAGTGGTAACATTTTCTGCCAAATACCATGGGAAGACACACAGTCTCTGTGTGACTGATCTTCTCCCGTTTCTTCTAAGGGCCCTGGACCTTCTGAAAATGAAATAAATGCCTGTGAATGATAGCAGTTCATGCCAGAGGGAACAGTTTGTTCAATGGCAGTGCTCGCTGCATATCTAAGTAGGTTTTGTGTTTTGTCTTTTTATTCCAGTGAATTTGAGGTTTCATGAAGAAATTTGACAGGCGGATTCCTTCCCCCTATCCCACCATTACAGCTACTGTGATATTGCTTGTCTTCCTTCCTTCCTTCCTACTTTCCTCCTTCCTTCCCTCCCTCCCTCCTTCCTTTCCCCCTTCCTCCTTTTCTTCCTTTCTTCCTCCCTTCCTTTCTCCCTCCCATCCTCCTTTCCTTTCTCCCTCCTATCCTCCCTTCCTTCCTCCCTCCCATCCTCCTTTCCTTCCTCGCTTCTTCTCTTCCACCCTTCCTTCCTCCTGCCTTCCATCCCTCCCCGTGCTTCCGCAGGGAGAGCAGGATTGCAGCCCCACAGCCAGCCCCACCAGTCCCTCCTCCTCCACCTCCTGCCTTCCTGGGGCAGAACCTTTGTTCTCCCTCCACAGCGGAGAAGAGGAGTAGAAATGAAGCTTACGGCATAGTTTAACTATGTTGAATTTTTCTGTTAACTAATACAACATGTTCAAAGCTTTGACTTTGTATAAGCAGATTCATCCAGAGGAAAAGAGATGTTAGGAAAAAACCAATTGTGAAAGATAAAGGAGTCACTTGAAAGTGATCTGGCCACGCTGTGCCACGGCTGTCTCCAAGCAAAGGAGAGTCTTTCCGGGTCTGGAGAAAGTTAGCAAATTGTAGCACTGCGTTGCGGGAGGCAGATGCAGAACCACATATGTTAATATCTGCTCTTGACAGAGTGTTGACCTGAACGGCAAAATTCACATGTGGATCAGAACCATCACTAAGACATGGTGTTTTAAGAGACCCTAGTCTGATTTAAGAGTGCCTCTGATGAAAGAACTCACATTTAAACTTTAGCTGCAAACCCAGAAGCACTGTTAAACATATCTGGGGTTATGTCTTAGTAACCATCCACAAATTCAGCAGAAGTTCATCAAAAGGCTCCCGGAAGTTTGTGAGCCTTTTTGTTGAAGCTGGCTGAGTGAAACTTGGAGAATTGGAAAAATTGGCACAACTTAATCTTTGAACATTGCGGTTCAAGCCAAATCCCTTCACCAAGTGAAATGGTGAAGCCTGGAAAGTTGCACAGCTTGGTTACATACGCAGTAAAGATGCCATCTCTGCCCCGGGGAGCTTATGGTCTAGGCTGACATTTGGGGCCCCTCAGCTGTCTGCATTTCAGAGTACTTACTCATGGATAAATATGAATGACAACATTAATTTACCACCCAGGGGTTGGGAAGACAGATCTGATAGTGCTTGTGGGGGGTGGCCCTCTATATTACAGAAAGCATAATGTCAAATAAGGGAAACAACCTAATCACATCAACACCTACCACAGAGTCTCTGTTTACTGGAACTTTAGAGAGGTGGGGGGCTCATTAGGGACAATTAATACTAGTGGGGCTATGGAGCAGTATTGATCAGCCTGTCAGATTTTGCTGGCATCTGTGGAAATGCTAAAGAGAATTAAAGAAGCTGCCAAGGAAGAAAGCACAATGATAAGAGGGAATTTTGTGCATCCCCATGTTGGTGGGACAAATGCTTTAAGAGGGTGTCATGGGGACATGACATTGTCAGACCCCATAAATGGCTGTTTCTTGGTGCAGCAAGACCCATGTGTTTAGTTGTGGGCAGTTCTCACGCCGGACCCAGCTCTTGCGCTGCATAAAGTGGAGACACTTGCTCAAGTGGAAGTATCATGAGAAGAGGAGCCAGAAGTGAAGAGGCTGATGCAGAGGCATTGGCATTCACCCCACAGTCTGAGATGAACTCGAATGGGGGTGCTGATCTGAGGGTTACCTCGTCACTTAGGTAAGCCCCTGAATGTGGCAAACATGACACCATCCTTTAGGTAAAGTTCAAGGCAGATTTCACAGTTTCATAAAAATCAATGGAAATTAATATGCTTAAGAATAAGAATAATATATTGAGCCACATGGCTTTTGTAGAGGGAAAGCAAATCCTGCAAATCTAAGGGAGTTCTTTAGTCAGTAAGCACATGAAGGAAGGTAATCTAGCAGACCTAAACCACTTGAATTGCCAAAAGAGCATTTACAAAGGCTAACTAATGAAAATAAACTCTCTTGGGGCAATAGGGAAGCCCCTCTCATAGATTAATAGCAAGTTAAAGGAAACAGGGAAAAAGAATAGGCTCAAATAGTCATCTTTCACAATAGAGGGAGGTTACCCGCAGTGTCCTTCGAGAATCCTTCTGGGACCATGGTTCAGGGTGTTCAGAAATGATCCTCCAGAAAGAGTCATGAACAGGGAGGTGATAAAATACAGATGATACAGGCCTGATCTGGGGAGTCAAACCAAAAACTAAATGGAAAGGGTTGCAACATGACTACAAATGACTAGCTATAAAACAGGAAATTAAATGTTGCAAAAGTAATATATATGGAAAAAGCCAATCCTGACCAGACAGACCCAATGGCAGGCTTTAACTGGCCACACCAGGCAGTCAGATATGATAGCTACCTGAAAACAACAGTGGCAATCAGGAAAAAAAAAAAAAACTATTGTATGGATCACCCTATAGGGGATCTGCATGCAGTCTACTGCTTCAAGGGAAAGTCAGACAACTCGGCTGGAGAGAGGGGATGGAGTGGGAGGAGATGCTGTGCAAAACAGGCAAATGTTGCCTTTTCAGAGGGCAACGGTCTTATTTAGACTTATTTAGATTTTGGGCTCCCAACTACTGCTGGATCTGATTCCACTGAGGACACGCAGCAGGGCTGTAGAAACAGTTATTACTGACCACCTACCTCCCCTTATGGAATAAACATTGCTGTCCTTGCCTTACAGCAGGAGA
Source organism: Fratercula arctica (assembly GCA_947846985.1). Taxonomy (NCBI): domain Eukaryota; kingdom Metazoa; phylum Chordata; class Aves; order Charadriiformes; family Alcidae; genus Fratercula; species Fratercula arctica. The sequence goes on along the minus strand of CANTUZ010000005.1, from coordinate 48,414,581 downwards.
ACCAAGGAAAATGAATTCACTTGACCAAGACGTTGGAGGGAGGAGAGGATGGGGTGGAGTGGGAATGCTGCAGTCTGCGTCTCCCAGCTTTAGGCCCAGAGCACTGGATTTCTTTACCTCCATTGCTCTTCAGCTTTTCCTCTTCAGCGCCAGATACTGTGGGAATTGCTCGGCAGGAGAATTAACTCATGTGCAAGATGCCAACTGGGAAGGAGCCTTGGTATCATCAGTGGCTTCCAGTCCTGCAAAATGCTGCGTAGTTCTGAGGCATCTGGAGCTACAGATGTGTTTTCTGCTCTGTGTGCATGAGTTCTGTCAGCTGTGCCCTGGCTGTGTGGCTGCAGACATGACAGAGAAGAAACTGGCACTTTTAATATATATAAAACCCCCCCACTGATTCCCGTTGCTGTGAAATCTGCTTTCACCAGGTTTCAATCAGAAGTATAATCTTCTGGGACTTTCTTTCCTCTGAGCTAGAGTCCTACCCACCTCTAGTGCTAGCAATGTGAGGGAGGGCCGTGTGCGGGGCAGACTCTGGGCTTAGGCAAAGCTGGCAGCTGCCCGCAACAACGCGCTTTGGCTTCCACATCCTTTGCCTGTGCCACAGGTTTGGAGAGCCAAAGACACTGCTGCTTTCCCTTATCAAAGGAGCTGCACTGTGTGTTTATTGCAGGAGCGATGCTGATCCCAGCACCCGCCATTTGTGCCTAACCCCCGACTTCTCCCCTTCCTGTGGCAGCAGAAGCGGCCAGCCCTGCCCTCCGAACCACATCCACCCCAGCTCCACTCTTTTCACCAGCAGAAAAGCCAGCATCAGCTTCAGCCCCAGGTCCATGGCGCAGGAACATGCACTTTGGTCTATACTGCCACGAAGCTGTGAGCTCCTCTGTTACAGCTGGGAGGACCACCATTGCAAACTGGACAAGCTGCAGTCCCATGGAGCTCAGTGCAGGCTACACACTGACACTCACCCTCCTTCCCAGGCCTCCTTTGCACCCCAGACAAGCCCCAGACTGTTGGAGCTACACAGACACCAGTATTTGAGATAAGTAGTTTAACTCCACGTTGGAGAGTTATCCATGAGCTGCAGTCTCGGTAGCAGTGTAGCCTAGATGGGGAAGAGGGAGGTAGGTAACAGCTGACCCCTGGAAGCATGGCATGTCCAGGAGCTCAGGAGCCACTCTAGGCAGTGGCAGTACCTCCTGCGTACTAGGTCCCTGCCTAGCGAAGGTGTGGCTCATGTAACCACAGGTCATGTTAACAAAAGTGCTCAGCATCCAAGACCGCTCATTTACATCACCAGGATTGTAAGAATGCGTGCATTGTAAGGGAATGCTGTAAGCTGTCTGAGGTGCCCAGAAATCAGGCCACTTCTTGAAGGGCTGTAATTGCAACTCTGGACAGCTGAGCTGCTGCTGCTGTTGTTTTCTGAAAAATTGAGCCTACTGTGTCCAACTCACCTACCTGGAGTGGAGGAGAGCAGTGTGAAGAGGCACACCTCTCCCAAAACTTGTCTAGGCAACATGAGACAGGCATTTTTCTCATGATGTCATTGTCCTGGAAACTTTTGAAAGCACATTGCAAAGGAGGAAGCCTTGTGGGTCTGAACTCCCCATGAGCCTCTCCAAATGGGCCAAGCTTTGATGAAACCAACTCATTATCAAAAGCGGGGAAAAACATGTTGGACGTTGTTTACCACTGAGATCACCCTGGTGGTTCTTCCAGCTGCCTGAGGATATTGGTGAAGACAGAAAGAGGGAGAGATGGAAAGAGAGAAAATGCCCATTTTGAAGTTTCCATCCTTAAGGTGACACGTTTTCTTTCAACTTTGCTCTAAAAAACCTCTTGAGCACACATCTACCCACAGTCTCTGCATCTCGTGTTCTGGGTGAGATCCAGAGTCTAAAGTTGCTTCTGGGGGAACTTTGTTTACCTTTGAATCTTCTCTATGACTTTGCTTTCCCTGTTTGTCTTGGCATTGGAGTGGATAACACTGACTATAAGAAAATGGATATAATGATTCCCATATAATTAGGGGCAACTCCAAGTTTCAGCTTTCTTGACATTATGGTTCAGGCCCAAGAGTCTGAGCTCTGTACTGCTAGAAGTTGCCACATTCTCCTGTTGAAACTCTGGAGGATTTCACAACCTATGGAGCCCGTCACAACAGGGAATGAGAGGTTGTTTCCTGTTATATACACTAGAAATTATGAGAAATGCAAGCAAAATCCTGCTAGAGGCCTCTACATCATCATGTAGTTAACACCTTTTGTTATCTCCGAGTTGGCTAAAAAACAAGAACATGATTAGGCTTTTCCAATTCTTTTGTCAATGGTTATCTGAACCACAAGGTGACTCAGAAAGCATCAGGCCATGCCCCTGTATCGAAGCAAATCTGATGACACCAGTGAATTTAGTGAGCACATTCTATGCCTGAAATCGTAGTCTGTATCCAAACCTTCCCTGGGGTGGGGTCTTTCAGACTGACCTGTACTCCACCAAAGTTTGGGCTTTTTCCAACAGGGACCTGAGGGGTGAGCACTTGAAGGAGAGTCGGAGGATGGAAAATCTGATGAGGGCTCAAAATGCAATCCTTGACAAATTATGTAAAAAGCAAAACATTTCTTTGGGAGCGGTTATACAAAAGCCTACATAATAGACAGGTAGTGAAAGCCAAGGGTGGGCTTATGATTTTTGATTCTGGTTTCCCTTGTCTGGTCAGCATCAACAACAGACAAGCTTGGTTCTAGTTGTTCCTCAGCAGCCTGAAAAGGGTTGAGCACCAACCTTCCAGTTCCCAGAATATGTCCCCACTACTCCATCAGGATACCAAGTGACAAGACTCAGGGGGGAAATGTTAAAACTTCTGGGGACACAGGGTGGATGAACACATTGCTTGCATTAAGGAAAGTGCTTGCCCAAGTGACTAAGTGACTGCCAACACCAACTTCAGTTGATGAGCTGACATCTGGCCAGTTGGGTTTGCTGAAAAAGGAGGCACCAAACTGCTACCCTTTTTCTGTGCTCACAAGGATCTCCCAACAGCTCTGATAAGAAGAATCTGGTGACAGGGGGACTTTGCTGCTTTAGATGTTCATTTTACACATGCTCTATGACCAGAGAAGATAATTTAAGAAAATTTAGTTTAAAAATAAGCCAAGAAATGTTACAATGGCATAGCTATGTATCTATTTTTTTGATGGATGAGTTCCTTACACTTCAGGATACACCAATAATGCCACACAAACAGATTTTCTCCTGGGATCTAAGGAGACCAGCATGTCCTCTTTCCACTGGAGGCTGACTAGGGAATCTACAGACTTCTTCCACTGTCTCTCCTTCCATATCCTTATTTTTCACCTTGAACTTTTGGGACCCCTGCACTTCCTTTTAGAACTGCGTGTAATTAATATTTATTTCACTTCAGTCTGCATTAGTTATTGCCCAATAATTTTATAAATGCTATCAGTGGAGTCAGGAATCGAGTATTTGGTGTCCTTTTGTGCGAAGCTTTGTACAGACACATGGGGAGAAAGCACAAAGAAGTCATGGTCTAAGCAGGTAGCATGCAAAAAAAAGTACTGAATTTGTGCTGACTAAGAAACCTTATCATTAGGAAGAGAGATTTTTTCAATGTTCTGATCCATGAATGGACAAAAGAATAAAGAGAGATATGAACAAAACACCAAGAGTTGATTTCTGCATGAAAAAAGCTGTCTGAATTATTTAACTTTGATTTCTTAAGACAAAAAAAGGTTGAGGGGGAAATCTTTGTACCTTTTGTGCTTTGCAATAAGTACAGCGTGTTTGCTTATAGGGCAGAATGTGGCTTGATAGACAATATAGTTCTTATATGCATTGATACAACCTGTAAGGGATTTTCCCTTCACTTTCCCTTTCTTTTTCTTTCCCTTTTCCTTCCTTCTCCCCGTCCCGCATTTTTACAAAAGGAGTTAACTTAATTTCAAGAGCTTGTGTGGTTTTCATTAGGATTGCAGTCTTCCGAAATGTCAGAAGAATGCCCAGCAGAAACCAAAACTGATAGAAAAGGGGTTGACTCAGATCACCCTCTGCACTCTCCTATCTTCCTTCAGCTTGATTGCTTTTGGGTTGGAAAGTGGGGGAAAAAGAAAAGAAAGGAGAGAAAGGAATGGAAATGAAAGGGAGATGTAAACCATTTTTCTCTGGTCTTAATTCACTCTCTGACTCAATATAAGTAGGATTTAGCGCTGTGAAGAGTATATCACCACTTTGCTGACCTTTGAGGAAGAGTATTCTGGATGAGGACTGTCCAGGTGATAGGGATACAGCATGCAGGAAAAGAAATGTGGTTATGCAGCCTAGGGCAGGCAGCAAGGGCATAATCTGACAGTATGAACCTTGCTGGAATGAGTCTTCCCTGAGCAAAGCCTTTCACCAAGTCACCTAAGCTAACTAAAATTTCCTCCCCCAGTTTGGCTGGGAACTAGGTACGTAGTGTGATGAGTGTGACTGGTCTGGTGGGGGTGACTATGTGAGCATATATGCGTACATCCACATACGCATGTCCACGTATATATTCTCTCGAACTGTTGTCTGAGCTATCACAGTGTTGGTTTTTTTGGAAGAGAAGGGGTTTGTTCTTGGACATGCCTTTTTTCCTGCTTTTCCCAGTGACTCAGTGGCAGGCACATCCCCACTCTGGCTAGTGAAATGGGGGTCCATATCCAAGGGGCTGCAAACATCTCCTGAAACGTAGAGCATGCAGTGCACCAGGCATGTGAATGGGGGTGGATGTGCTTCTAGCCTATTTCTCTTTCTTTTTCACCCTAGGAAACTGCTGAGATCCTTCCCTAAAACTAGTGAGGGTGAGGTGCCATTGTGCTAATACTCTTTAACAGTATTTCTTTTCTTGATTAAGTTTGTAACCCAGAGATCACTCAGAAACCCACCCTTGTCTTGGCTGCAAAAGTTGCTGAGGATTTGCTTCCGAAGAGTGTCCTTTTATGAAAAATACCCATCAGGAGATTCAGCAGCCTCCCTAATAGCACTTAAAGAAAGATTTCTGTGTATGAAGGCAGAACCAATTTGCTACATCCCACATTCACTCTTAATGTCTCATATGCAGCTTTTTGCACATCCCTGATCTGTATTGCACACTTATTAGGCAGTGCTCAACCATCAGTACCACACATGGAGTAACACCATCTGCATTGTTGGCTGGTTGATGCTGTCAGCTGGAAATGAAGGATGTTCAGCATCTTCAAAACTGGGCCTGAGCTGAATTCAACCCACCTGTGGTGGAAGATGCTACTTTGTCTTCAACCTCTCTCCATACACATAAACATGAACTTTGGCTTGGTGGCAGCTGGGAAATCTCTTTGCTCAAGGGTGGAGAAAAACAAGACTGATAGTTGGGGCTCAGAATTAGAGAAGAAGCTTCCTGCTTCTCCCCACTCACTACATTTTTGGAATATCTTGGAAATCAACATGTAAGAAAAATCGTCATCTGGGTAAATATCAGCAGTTCTGCCCATGGCTACCTTATATAACTCAGTCTTGTGGGTCTCGCCAACACCATCACCTAAGGCAGAGCAGCCAGAGCTAACATGGGAGTACAAAAGCCAAGAAAGATCTACCAGCAAAGAAGCTTAGTGCTGCTGGCCACTGCTGCAGCACAAGTATATTTTTTGGAAAATATTTCCTTCAGCTTCTGTTTTCTTTTTCTTCATCTAACTTCATGGTTTTGCCTTGCCTTTACCTTTTAAAACCTGAAATTTTAATCTTGCAGAATATGAGCAGACAGTTAACTTGTTCGTTCTTTAATTATGTGTTTGCCAAAGGTTCTGCTCTGATGCCCCCAGAAGCCAAATTCCCATTCACAGAGCAAAACCAACTGGGTAAGATCACACCAATCGTAATGTTGTGCCCTCACGTCTGGGCCTATTCTCCAAGACCTCTTCAGAGTTGATGGCTTGAGATTGATGACAATCTCTGAAACTGAGATGAAGTCACCAGGTACTAAGACAGACCCACAATCAGAAGAAAATATCTTGCTATTTCGATTTGTGCCTTGGGACCTAGTTTTGATACATCATTTCTGTTCTTAGCCCTACAGCCATCTCACCCCAATTACAAGGAGAAGTAGAGGGGCACTGTTTCTTCATAAGCAGGAGAAACTAGAAAGAAAGACCCTCAGGAATACACTCCCAGAAGAGGTGACATCTTAGAGGCAACTCTTCCCTCTGCTCAAGTCAGTGAGAAGCTTTGATGGGCCCAGACTTTCACTCGTGTGACCAAGGAAGATCGGTCTTCAGCTGGGCAAGTGTGCTGGGGATGAGTTAGAGAAATAAAGGGTATATTTGTTTTTATTCCCAAATCTGATGGTGACTAGCATGATTTTATCGCCCTCGTGAATGGTGTTTGGGTGACAGGACCAGGAACATATGTTTGTGCACAGAGAGGCAGAAGCTGGCTCTGCACAAATGAGTGCTGAACGTGGAAGTAGTGTGGCCACGTTGGCCTGGGGGCAACACTCCAGAGACACTGCTCTGCTTCCTCAGAAGCTATGCTTTGTGCAGGCTCCATGCCACATTGTTCATGTGTGCACACCGCCAGGGACTAGGGCAGGTTGGGGGTCTCTCACGCTCCGTTGCATCTGAAAGCCACAGCCTTGGATGCCTCTTCTCTCAACTGGCTGAATTTCAGAGAGAAATTTGCACCCTTAATAAAAACTTGCTTCACTGAACACTGGGTCTGGCCTTAGAAGGATACTCAAGCTGCCTGTTTTCGTGTTCCAGGGTTATGGATCCAGTCATTTCCACTGTGGAAAAAGTCATTTGAGATGGCGTGTTGTTCCTTCCAAACTGTGTTAGTCATGGGGAGCAAGCGGCATGCTACCCAGAGATCCCAAGGCCTGTTAAGGCAAAGAACAAAGCAGTCCTTCTCTGCACAATATGCAAAGAAACATTTACTCAATATTTGCCTAATGCAGCAAAGGCACTAAAAAAGAGAGAGGTGAAGGGAGGAGATAAAATATACAGAACAGGTCAAATAAGAAGACAAGGAAGGGGAAATAAGATTCCTAAAACCAATCTCCATCTCTTGTCCAAAGCTTTTAGGCTTAAGGCCTTTCTGACATGGTGTCCTCCTCTTCTGGGGTGGTCACGGTCCTTCAGCTCTTCAGACCTCCAAACAGCAGCTCCAATGGTCTTTCCATTTGCAGCTTGTGTAATTACAGTCCTGTGCTGAGTTGTTACATACCTTTTCTTTGCAGTCTCCTGATGGACCCATGCTTTCTAAATCCTCAGGTTGAGTGAACAGTAAGCACCTCAGGAAAATGGATTTAGGAATCTGAGATAGAGGGCAAGACACAGTTAGCTGCAGAAGAGTCTTTCTTTTTGTAGATATTGGAGAAGCCCCTGCTGACAGGGAAATGCTGCGATGTAGAGACCTACACCCTGCAACGTAGTTGTGTGGGTCTATGTAAGAGAGATGCAGGAGAGAGACTTTGAAAAGCCAGTTAACGCTAGGGGCCTGCGTCTATCCAGGAGGGTGGACGGGCTATAACAGTGCCAAGAACGCTGCTACCTGGCATGACAGTTAGAGCTTAAACAAAAGCACCACGTGGCATTTATCATTCATTTATCCATACTCATTCCTGCAAACCACAGCAGGGCTAATAACCTCTCTACCAGCTGCAGGCATCTCCAGGCCACCACAAAGGGGACCCTGGTCAGTGCTGTGACACCAGCCAGGTTCATGCCTGTGAGGCCAGGAGTAACCCCATTCAGCCAACAGCTGTGGCCTGGGGAGTTCGGGATGCACCACTGGTTTTGATTATGTTTGAACTTCCTCTTCTACAACTGACAATTGCCATAGTCTGGAAATGTTTCTTCCTAGCAGCGCACTAGGCAAAAAAGGATAAATAAACTATTTTTGTGGTTTGTTTTAGTTGCTGCTGGCATCTTAGGGGTCCTGAAGCGGGGGGCACAGGACACAATAGGGAAGAGAACAGACCAGCTTTCAGGGACCGGCTGACCTTTCAGACCTCTTGAGCCTTCACAAAAACCTTGCCAGTTACAAACCAGCTGTGGAATCAGGAACTCCTTTTGACGTCACGGCTGAAAAGTCCTAATTAGATAATTTCCCAAACCATGCGGATCTCAAGTGCCTCAGCTTCACCTTTAGCCCTGAACCAACTCACCCAATTTAGTGGTTAAAGGTTCAGTTCTGTGTCAGGTCAAAGGCGTTCTTGAGAAGACACCTATTGTTTCCAAATGGATTTTGCCGCCTGATACTATTTCAGGATACCTCCTTCCCTGGGTGCTTCAAGTGCCTCAGCACTCAGCCCAGTTGCTTTAAGGAGAACAGCAGCAATCCTGATCTGTCTCTCACCTTAACCATCCAAGCAGCCTTCACCTCCTAAGCAACCATCAATACAATCCAGCTCCCCGAAAGGCATTTGGAAATGCTATGGTATATTTATATGTATACGCCATTGCAAGGAAGCTGATAATAGCAAACAATAAAAGTAATAAGCCTCTCTCTTGGCACAAAGTCTAGCACTGTGCTTTAGAAATGGTACCTGTTTAACTATAAACTTCCGAATGCACTTAACACATTGCTAGCAGCACAGAACGCCTTTCCTGCGCCTCCGAAACAGAGCTATGGCTGAGATGGAAAACGCAGCTATGCCTCTGGAGACACACAAGTTTGTGGCACAAAGGAAAGACGGATACCAATATTAACGAAAGCACAAGGATTGTGCTTCTTGTGAAACAAACATGTAATAGCATAAAAAGAAACAAGGATTTTCCCTTCCTTCCATTCTATTTTTAATATTTCCATTTTTATCACCTGGTAGGTTAAGTCCAACCTTATCAATTTAAATTTAATTCACACTAATTTAATATTAATTCCATGAAATAACTGATTTTACTTCCCCCCCCAAAACAACACAGAGTAAGGCCCTTGTTTTTAATACATTGCCTTGATTACAGTAGTGGTACAAGAGATGTATTGTATGTCTGCTGTAACGCTAAATTCATTTAAACTCAACCCCCAGTAAGCCACAAGACAAAGAGGAAAGGTAAAGCCATTGTGATCACAAAGAAAGCCTTGGGCCTTCATGGGGCACGGGAGTAAAAAGGGAGTTATGTGATGGCACCATCCCTGTGTTTATTTGGGGATTTTCTTTTTAGTGAAAATGAGAAGGACCTGCCAGACCTCTGTGCTTCAGGTTAAACATATTTCTGATGTTTATTCTTGTCTGCATTCCACACATTTTTTCTGTACGCCCTAAAATATCATTTGAAGTTTATTACAGTCACTCTAAGAAAGGTCACGTGGTAGGTTTGGCCTGATGTCTGATTTTTTCCTGTTCACCCAAACTACAGTATTTTGTGGTTGACCTACCTCCTCTGAACCTTTGCTTCATGTTGCCTGGCCGAGTTCTTGCAGATAGGCAATTTGCTTTTCTTTAATATGACACTCATTCCCCTTATCCAGGGACGGATAAAGGGCATGAGGCATTGTTATATGGCTCTAAAAATAACAACTCTCTGCTTAATAATTTTCCTCTGGGTACTTATAAAATAAAATCTGAGTCAGCATGTATGTTTTAGCAGATTTTGAAATTTTAGCTATGGAATCAGAAATATTGCTTTTAAAGCGAAGCCTCTACAGGGGTCCCCGGGTCACGCAGGCAGATCCCCTAATTTTAAAGAGCCTACAAAGAAAATCTCAAAACCACTGGGTGGAGAGATACCTTAATTTGTAGCCCAAGGCACGGTACTTCTGAACAGACTTGCTCTGCCACCCGGGAGTCTGCAAATGTCCTGAAGAGCAGAAAAGTCCCAAGCTCTGGCAGACACACCGTGGACCTGCTTGGGCTTGCCGGTTTGATGTGGAACCCCCAGACTCACCTCAGCATGGGCAAACTGGAGTTTTGCTGCCCAGGAGTGATGGACTGAATCTCTCCTGTTGCAGGAAAGGGAAGAGGGAAGACAGAGTACCATGGAGAACCCACAATGGTGATTTCTACAGGTTCCTGGGAAGTTGTGGCCACTCCATATAAGCCAGCCCCTACCCAGCATCTGCACTAGCCTGACCCAACTATGAAAGGCAGCTTCCCCCCTTTGCCTGGTCTGGTGGTTCAATTTATACCTCGAAGAACTCTTAAACTATAGCTTAAAAAAAAAATAAAATAAAGGGAGTGGAGAGTATCTAGTGGAGAGCATCAGGCACCATCTGAGTCCTGAATGAGTGAGATGCTGGGTAGGACCAAAGAGGAGGTACGAGCTGCGGCTGTGCAGAAACCTGCGTGAGAAGGGTGCCACGCTGTTGCTGCATCGTCTGGGGGCTGTCTGCTTATTCAAAGACAGAGGAGGCTGCACTGCAGCTCTTCCCCAGGAGCCCTTGAGGCAAGCAATTTTCAAGAAAGTCTGAGTAAGCACGTGGATTTTTGAAGCACTTAGAAAAACTGGCTGTAAAACAGTGAATCTCGATCTTTAATTATGGTGGTGCTATTCCCTCATTATAGCTAGCGGGGTGTGCGTGGGAGGAAAACTCTTCAATTGCCTCTGTCTACCTGAACCTTAAAATAGAGAAATACAAGAATAAATGGATGCAGACATAACTACACAGAAATGCAAAAAACAGTGTTTTTATGTGTGTGTATACATATACACACATGGATACATACTCTGATTTGCATTACTACCACTTTTCTTTTTTCTCCCAAGAAGGCAGTCTTCTCTTCCAGGCCCCAACTGTAAATTTCCTAAGGCATTGACTTAATCTTCCTTCAATCTGTCCTCATCACTGGGATCACTGGGACAGAGGCCTGGAAGCGAAGCATCGAGGACCTCACAGCCAAAGCAAAACAATGGCTCCTTTCCCCAGCCTCCTAATAAGTTCAAGAAGTTATGCAAAAACAAACAAAGCAGTGGCCTGGTCACATAGCTGAGTACTTCAGCTCCCGCGCCGCTCCGTGCCGTGCTGTGCCATGCCCTGCCGCCAGGGCTGGACAAGCCCTCACCAACCTGCTGGACACGATGGCTACAGTGGTACACGTGGGGTCTGGTGGTGAAGCCCACGCTCCCACGGGTGGGAGCGCTGCCCGGCGGGTTTGCTGTGAGACACCCCCAGGGACATCAGCTCCTACGTCGTCCCAGCTTGATGCCATTCCCAGGATCCAGGCTGGGGGTGGCATCACTGCCTGCCTGTGGTGCCATTCACAGGGTCCAGGTTGGGGGTGGCATCCACTGGGGATGGCACACATGGTGCAGAGCAGTGTTGCCACAACATATGTGCCCTGCACTGCTGGGCCACCGAGGTCTCCAGAAGCGCAGAAAGACATCCTTGAGGAAGGCTTGTGTTGTCTGGTGAAATAACGAGCTTTCTGGATCAATTCTTTGCTTTATTTTTCCACAGAGTTTGCCTGATTTACAGAGCTCTGAGGTTATTTAGTCATAAGAACTCAAATAAGTCGCTTGTACGTGGCAAGCCAGAAGAGCAGTATTACTGAACTGGATGGGTTTTGGAGCATGCAGATGTTTTCTTACAATTGTGTAAGCCATCACAACACAGCTAAGTTAGAGTTACTGCAACTGGTGTTCCCATCAGTATTATATGCCTTGGTTTGCTCCATGTGGTTTGGAGGAGAACTTGTATCTGTGTGAAGAAAATCCTTTCAAGCAGACGTTGTGTGATGCTTCCAGACCCTAAAGATCACAAATCTCACAAGAGGAATTCATTGCACTCTGCTGTGTCCCCCGCATGAGTGACACACCCGAGGAGTCGGGGTGGACAGAGTCATCACCTCAAACTTGAACGTCTCTGCAGGGTTACAAATGCAGCTCCCAAGGCAAGTTAACATGTCAAGGACATGGCACTGCTGACGACAGTGGGAATTTTGCTCCTTTTAGCAGAATTATGATTGAAGAGTCTTAGGTTTTGGTTGGTTTTTTTTTGACATTCGCTTTGAAAAACCCTACATTTTTAAGAAGCTGTCTTCCCCTGAAACACCACTGCCGACGTTCAAGGCTTTGCCCTGGCTGCCCTGACCTGCTGATAAGTCAAAGCTTCAGTTTTAGCACAGTGCAGCTACCCTGAGTAGCCCTCCAGGAGACCAAACAGGGAAGGACCATGCCTAGTGACTGCAGAGCAGATGCTGCGGTGCGGGCCGTCAGACAGCCCTCCGCACGCTGGGTTGCCCTGGGAATGCATGGGTTCGGTGTCTGTGTGGGAACCCAGGGCCCCTCAAAAATTTCCCCTTACTTTGGAGTGCTGAGCGTGCTTTAAAAAAGGGCACCCTAACACGGCTGACTGGCTGGCCCGAGTTCAGATGAGGAATCTGCTGGGTGGCCAGGCTGCTGGCCATGCCATGCTGTGGCTCTGCGACTGGCAGCAGCCCCTTGCCCTCCCCAGGGGCAGCTGTGCTGGCAGGACCGGCAGCGGCACTGTCACTGTCACCATCACCACGCGGGGGTCCAACCCTCGCCCCGACCTCCCCAAGCATCCCTGCGCTCAGCAGGGTGTACCCTTGCGTGGGGCTCCGCTCCTGCCTGCGTGAGAGCGGCTTTGCCGCAGCAAACGCTGACTCGTGAGGCCGAGTGTACGTTAAAAAAAGTCATTAGTGCCCGAAGGAATGAATCCCACATTGTTTTTTCACTTTCCTGCTGCGCTGCTATTTTTTTCATCTTGTCCCTCGTTAAGCATCTCCCTGCTGCAGCACGGGCAGCCCTTTCCTCCCCAGTTTCCAGCTATGCGGTGTGCTTTATAGTTTTTCTCAAAAATACTGCATGAGGACTTCCAGATGAATTCTCGGTGTGAATGTTACCTTCAAAAGCGCCTGCAAGATTAATTAATCTTTCCAGTAACTTCAGTAGGTGGGTCAACACTGCCGCTCCTGTTGTGCAGAGGGCAAGAGCAAGTAGTCGGGGGTCCGAGCAGTTTGCCCAAAGCCGTGGAAGAAGTCGCAAAGCTTGGTTACTAGGCCTGAGGTCTCACTTTCTCATTTGGTCTGGAAGATATGGTTTTCTCCGACCTGGTTTTCCTTCAGCATCTCCTCTGAAGTGCCTCCAGATTGGCCCAAGGACTGTCTGAAACAGGGAGGGACATCTTCCTGGGGGTCTTTGTACTCAAGTCTTATTTCTTTTTGATACTTGCCTATCATGCAACCTCAGCTCACTGGGGACAATGGTCATTTTGTTATTCATTAAAGGACTTAAATTAATTGAAAAAAAAAAAAAATTCAGGCTATTCCTTAAGAAGCTTATAATTTAATAGGTGAAATGTCAAGAAAAATCAATGCAAGTCTGTTTCCTCTCTGCTTCATTACGCACTCCATTAAACAGCTTTTATGTTCTGTTTATAGGTTGGTTGTGTGTTTCTTCTTTTTTTATTTTTTTTTTTTTTAAATTTTTATAAAAGAAACATTTTTACATTTATGATGTAAAGCAAGCTGGGCTGAGAACCAGCACTATAAGAACTGCGTTTGGCTTGAGCAAGGAATCTGCAAGACCACAAACATCAAGATGTCCCTAGCAAGAGGCTCCGTGGTGGGACACCGCGGAGGGGAGGCGGGTGGGGAAATCAAGCACGTTCCAGGCAATTTACTGATTGCAAATCTTCAGAGGTATAAAATGTCCCTAAATTGCTATGTCCCCCCCTGCGGTGTTAAGAGAGGTCCGACCGCCCAACCTGGAAAGAGAAAACCACAAGCGACTTGTTAACGTTTCTGTCTCACCCCTATGGTGAGGAGCGAGAGAACGCCTTTTCCAGTTCGTAAACACTGCCTGGTTGACTGGAGGGATGTTCTCGCCCGGATGTGGCAAATTTTATAGCCGTGTGAATAAGAAACAGAGCACGCAAAGGAAAGTATTACAGTTTAGGGGGTGATAAAACTTAATGCCACCCTGCTCCATTCCTGCCCCCCGCCCCCCTGCCCTCCATGCTTTCTCAAAACGTCCATTGGGAATCTTTGGCTTTGGTGAGGCTTAGGAGGCAAAGAGGACAGTAAAACAAAGATTGGAGACCAGTAGAGATGTCATCCAGGATAACGCTTTTATTTTCCTTGAGCAATGGAAGATAATAGCTCATGGCTAGATCATGAGGTTGAGAGTGAAGGTTTTAATTTTTTTTTCCCTTTAATTTACCACAGGATTGCTCGGCAAAGTTATTCTGTTGCTGGATGTCTCAGTTTTTCCAAATGTGCTGTGAGGACAAATCATGCCCAGCTTGGACCAAGGCAATGAAGGTTAATTTACCATTATTTGTAAAGCATTTTGTGTCACCAAGGACAAAGCCCTGCAGAAGTGGCCAAGGGAAGAACTGACAGTGATAACAGTGCTGTGGTTACGCTGCTAAGCCACCTCCCACACTGCAGGAGCAGCATTTTCACTGCTCTCCCCTTCATTTTCACACATTAACACAAGCATCTTAAAGTAGTAGCAAAGCTTAAAGTCCACTTACAGTGGACAAGGGAGAGGAAAACACTGTTCAGCGAGCTCTAGCTGGGGGAACCAGATGGTCGGCACTCCCCAGCAAACAGATTTCTAAGCAGAAGAAAAGACACTGAAAATTACTGAGTGCCAAAGTAATTCCTTTGGATGAGTTGGTCTCTATTTAAGCTTAGAGAATTCACCAGCAGGAGCAAAGGTCTCTGCTCAGGATTTGCAGGGAAAAGTCTCATGTCAAAGTACAGGGGACTTCTGCCATGACCTAGGTTACTTTTCCAACTGGAGATCAGAGCAGGAAGGTGCTGGTGGTCTGTGGTAGGGACTGAAAACTGAGGACAGCATCGCTGGAGTAACCAAGCAGAGAGGCAAGTTGGTGAGAAATAGAAGGGTAAAAAATGATGACTGAGGGTGGTGATGACTTTATTAGAAGTTTCAATAGCAATAACTAGCGTCATTGTGGTGTGACATGCCTTAAGGAATGAGTCAACAAGGTACAAGGGAAAGATTCATCACTAGGGAAAGAGGGCGAAAGGGAAAGAAAGCTACAGAGAGGGATGGGAAGACCTCTGCTGATGTAAAGAAGGTTGGGAAGGCTGCATTGCTGCTCCAATTGCTGTCACCTCACAGCATCAGGACGTTTTGCGCTATGACAAGTAGCACTACTGGGGGACACACTGTCTATAGCCTTCCCCCCGGAATCTGTGCTTGCTGATAGTCCTCTGCTGTTGGAGGGTAGAAATGTTTGGGGACCAACTTGCAAATTAAATCTAAACCCAGCTCAGCTCAGAAAGCTCCAGCCAGATCTCTAACTAAGAGATGTTCAGACATGGAGAGAAAGGCAATCTCTTGTTTCGCAAGAGCATTTACAGCCTGAAAAGAAAAAGCAAAGAATGGGAGAAAAGAATTCACAGATTTGAAGTCCAGAAGTAGAAATGCACAAAGTGAGCCTCTTCTGCATGATTGAGTCACACCAAATGTGGTTTTTTTTGTGAATGTATATCAGTTTTACTGAATTGATAACTCAGAAAACCTGAAAAAACAAGTAAGAAGTTGTTGTCGGAGAAGAATCTCATTTTGCTGCCTGCTGACAGTGAGGTCTGGGAAGGTGCACCCAGTTTCCTTGCCACTAGCAAGTAGTGCTGGAAAGAGCCATGATTTTGAAATTGTCAGCTGTCAAACAACTATTTTTTTTTCAAGGGGTGAAGTTTCGATTATCAGGGAGCACTGAATATCATTCTGAAAGACAGGAAGGTAGAAAAAACCATACAAACCCCACACATTAGACTATATTGTATAAAGTATATAGTAACGGGGAGTTACACAGATTTTCTAGGAACGGCCACCAAAATATTGAGATGTGTCGCATCAGTGTGATTTATCTGCTCGGCTTTCATCACGTTTTCACTTTTGATTTTCTGTTAGGGAAAAGATTCAGATATGTTGATGAATGGAAAACACATTAGAAAATTGCTCAGGATTAATTAAGCAAATGCAATGGAAATGGGTCATTCCCTGACTCCTGTCTCCTGGATCATACTCAGAGTAGTTTGTCTCTGCTAAGGAAGAAATAGTTAAGTTGGCGATGACAAAAAATATTCATTAGGAATTCATGCCCTTGGTCAGGTAGGTAATTGGAGGCAAGTCAATATTAATCTTCAAGAACATTTAACAGAAACATTTAGTTCACTTTTTTTTTTCTTCAAAAAAAGAAAAAAAAAAGAGAAAGACTACCAAATGAATCATTTTTATTTTGTTGCAAATTGCAACTAGAACTTTGATTCAAATCAGAATATAATAACTTTGTTTCAAAACTACTTTATTTGATTTGACTCTAGTTTTCTAAAACTAAAAGTCCTTCCGAATGAAGCAAAAAATTCCCAAACCCATATATTTTTATTTTAAAGCATTCTTTTGTCCTTACTGACTCTTCCTCTTCCTTTGCCTTGAATGGGGAGATTAAGAGTAGCTATGCTTTCTGATATTAAAAAACAAAAAAAAGCCCACCCCAAACCCCTTGAAAGGCAACCTTGCCCTGGAGACTAAGGGAGAAAAGCTCATTTTCCATAAGATCCGTTCATTTTCCACAGTTGTTCTCTATTTTTAAGCTCCAAAACCGCAGTCCGTACCTCCCTGTTTCTGTCTTTTCTTAAATACCTACTAACAGCTTCAGGCTGTAACACCTTCACATGCGTGTTAGCCATGGCAATGCTACGAAACCGTCCCTGCAGCTGGGGGCTCCCCTAGGCATTTCTCAGGACCAGCGGAATGCAGCAACTATCCTTCCTACTGGATAAGGTCCAAAAATCCAAAAGCCCGGTTACGTGATCTGACAGCCAAGGTACAGTCCGAATCTAAACAAATTCTCTAATGCCTGAAATGGCCTTGCTCATACATCCAAGAAATATGGAAGCTCTGGAAGGAAAAGTTAATTGAATTTTCCCTCCTCCTTCCTTCATCCTCAAACCCCAATGCATTTTAGAAAAAAAAAAAAAATTCCCTTTTTAAAAATAACTATCGGAGCTGGAAATTAAGTTCACATGAAGTGAGTTAAGGGTGGGGGCAAACTCCTGATTAAATTTACTTGGGAAAAAAAAAAAAAAAAGAAAATACAACTGAAGATGGAAGGCCAGACTTGTGTAAGGCAGTTTGGGGAGAGCATGGGCTGAGCAGCTGGTGGATGCTGAGCATCGGGGCAGCCGAGCATCACGCTGCCATCACCCATAGCTCTCCCTGAATATTGGGGTGAGTCCTTACCTCCTCTTGCAGTATCTGAGCTGAAGTGGAGGCCTGGCTTTCTGTGGGAGATGGGTTTCCTCCTGCCACAGGCTGCCTGCTTTCGCTGGTGTGAGAACCAGCTTCCTGCCTTTTGATAACCAACACTGGCTAAAGCAAAATTTCTGCCTAGTGTGCATTTCTTAGTGCTTTGTCGCTATGATTGAAGCAATATTCTTTCCAGTGCTTCTCTTGAGAGTCTTTCCAGTGCTTGATACATCTGACTGTTGAAGTGTTGCCTTCAGCATCCTCGAATTATAGTTCGAAATGAAGCTATTTTTTTTCCACCCTGGCTTCTGCTGGCCTGCTGCTGGGATGGTTTTTTCTGGAGTAATTCATAGCAAATGAGTTTCAGAAAGGCAATGACTAGATAGAGGAGGGCAGCAGAACCAGTTTCTGCTCTCAACAGACACTTTCCAGTTTGGGATTTTTCTGTGTTTCCTTCAAATTGCAAGCAGTGCCTCTACTACAGAGTCTCACGGGCAACATACTCTTCTCCTGGGTTATGAACAATTATGAGAACTGGAGCTCTGTGCCTACATGTGTCTTGGACCGCAATCATATCTTTCTGACACCCCTGAAGGGCCCATGTTTTCTGGCTGCCCTATTCTTCCCCCTGTACACACACTGCCCAGACATAATCCCTGCCTCTGCACAGAGCTCAGCCTCGTGAAATCATTACATCTGCTTTCCCCAGTGTTTGAGAAGGCCTCCAAGACCAGTCAGTGAGTATTTTTCTACGACTGAGGACAAGCACCCATGTTTGAGATGTATGTCCCATAATGGGACAACACAGCTGTAGTCTCCAGTTTCCCCAGGGTGGCTGGTGCATGCAGTTTTGCACAGGGATATCCAGGGATTGGGACGATCACCCCAAGTTGCTGTTGGTAAGTAGGCAGGAAACCAAAATCTTGAACTGAGAGTATTTCCTGAAATCAAAATGTTTCAGGGCTTTAAAAATGTTTTGGCTGTTGCACAGCCAAATGGAAAGTAGGCCACACAAATATTTTTTCCAAACCCCCTGTCTACCTTTTCCCTCTTGCTCTCCCCCTTAGAAACAGAGAAAAATAGCCAAACATTTTCAGGAAGCCTGGTGGCGAAGTGCCCACCTACTGTGGATTTAAGTCTTTGCTTAACCATGGAGCCGCAGCTCCATCTCTTTCACTTTTCCAATGAATATTTCTTTGACATCTAAGACCTTTGGCAGGAGAGCCTGCTGGCAGGCTGGAAGCAGGGGCAGTACGTGCCTCAGGTGTATGGAGAGGGGCCACATCCCATTCTGTCCAAAGGAGGCCAAAGAGGGATTGAAGCTTTGCTGGGGCTGGGGTTGTGGGGTTGTCCTCCTTTGAACTTCTCTCCATCTCTTCCTGACTGTCACCAGAAAGGCCATCCCACGTGTGAGAAATGCTCTTTATAAATCATCCGCTTCTGCGGAAACCCTATTTTGCCCCCCAGACTTCCAGTCAGCCCTCCCATGGCCACGTATGATACCGCATCACCAACCCTGGTGTTGGCTTCTCATTCTCTCTGCAACCAGACAAAAAAATTTTATTTGAGTAACAATCTGAATGGCTTAAAAAAAGAACAAAAATCTAATTTTAAAGGGATTATGGTGAACCTCTTGTAAACTGTGTTCAATAAGAAGAGGACTTAGAACAGGGTCTGTAATGGGTCTGAGTGACTGTGCTGGTGAAACAGGTCATTTCCTGATGGTTAACAGCTAATTTTTCTAACAATTGAAATGCAGGGATCATGCATATAAGTTTCTAATGGACACTCGTGAAACGGCAAGTGGACTGATGAATACCAGGTGGTCAAACTTCACTTTCCTATTATCGAAGACTCCATTTAAGTCATCAGGCAGAGGGATCTCTGACCACCTGAATCTGTACGGTGGTCTACGGGGCAGTTCATAGCCATATACAGTCTATACCCACCCTCCTGGGAAATAAAAACCATTGATAAATGGCGTCATTGCAATATCTCCATCAGAAACAGCACCATCAAAACTATTCAGTCCTGGAACTCATTCCCTTAAGCATCCTGAAGTCACTGGAGACATCACTGTCTGTTAACTCTGTAATTGCTGGCCCACCACATTGCTTTGCTGTGACGGTCCCCCCTGGAAGCAGGGAGCCAGGGACGCATGCTCCATGGAATCACCAGTGCTTGGAGCGGTGCCTGCAAAACTCACCACTGTAGGACCAATAAGGCAAATAAATATATTTGTATGTCTTTTTGTCAAACTCTCTTATCATTCTGTATGCTGTTGATAGTCCCATTTTACAGGAGATATGTTGTTTATGAGTTCTATGAACTGCTATCTGTTATGGTATAGTTTACTATAATTAGTATTACTTGTAATGAGATTAAGGTTTTGGGGTGGGTTTTTTTGTTTGTTTTGTTGTTGTTGTTGTTGTTTTTTTCCTGACAAAATCTGGTTGTTTCTTGTAAAGAGAGTATTTTCCTATGACTTTGAAAAGTCCCATTTGCACAAGTTTTCCTAATGCTATATGTCAAAATTTTGTCTGAAAACAAGGTTGGTAGATTCAGCATAGTATTTTTCACTCAAAATATGCGATACAGACCCATTCCGAGCCTTCTGCTTACTAGCTCTGGCAGTAGTGCCTGGCTCAGAAAGCATTTTGATTCTGAAGTTCAGAGTTCATTCAAGGCCGTAGAGGTCTGGTCATTCAGATTTACAGTTTGCAACCATTTTTCACTTTTACTGGCCATCTCTCTAGCATTCAAATTTCGCTTGCTGAGTGGCAGTCTGGCTTCAAGTCCTGGAAATGGATCTAGGAAACTTCTCTTGAAAAGCCTGTAAAATGTGTCCTCCTCCTGGTGCCAAATCGTACAGGTTTCTCCCCTTTGCCATATGGCTCTCCGTGAATTTCCAGAAGCTTGTAAATACAAATGATACGTAGCTTCTGAAAATCCTCCAGAGATTTCTGCAGAGCAGAAGAACTGATGACACTGGCTAGATTTCTTTGGACTAGGAATCTAATGAGAAATGGATTTCTGATGCAAATTCTTTGTACAAAGCAGCTGACAAAGGTACAAGATACTGTACAGTTTTATTATACAATACTACATGCTAAACTCAATGGGCATTCATACTGGGATTTAAATCCACAGTGGTTAAGAGTTTGGCTTCCCGGGAACTGTGACGTTTCCAGATGAGCTGTGGTGCCCTAAGCAGCTGGAGAGCCACAGGCATTTTAGGACTCTTCCCCAAAACTCTGAGTTACAAGAACTAATTGGGTAAAAGACAAGTTTCCCTTTTCAAAGATGTGAAAAGACAAACCTCTGGGGTGGTTGTGGGAAGACAAGGGGAGACAAGAAAACTGGAAAAGAGAGAGATCAATGAGATCCAGGGCAGATGTAGGAATGGGAGACACACTCTGCTGCCTGTGAACAGTAAGGCAGCAGTCATCACAGAGCCCATGCTGACTAGGATTTTGCTCCTCTGCCTCTCCCGTGTCCCTCCAGCAGAATGAATTCCTCATGTTATGTAGCTGCCTCTTGGTCCTTCCTGCTCTTTCTGATATTGTACAGATCATAGTCTGGTGGTTAACGCTTAAGATTGGGAGCTGGGCTTCTTGGACTCTGTTTGCAGCTCTGTGACTGATATATTGTGTGGCTGTGGGCAAGTTACTTCATCTTTCTGCACCTTGGGTCCCTCATCTTCAGAGGATAACAGTACCAACCGGCCTGCCGGAGAGATTATGGGGCTTAACTAAAGCGTCTTTGAAAAGCTATGTCTGACGTCTTGGATGAAGAGCAAATTGGTACTAATGCATATTGCTCCTCATGATGTAATGCAGTTATTAAGAAAAGATGTTTGCAGCATCTCAGAAGGGTTGTGCAAGTCCCAAGGAAAATTATCTAAAGAAGGGTCACTCACAGGCACACCAAAGGCAAGCTTTTTTTCAGTTTGCCAGATCTTATGAAGGGAGGAACATCTGGACAACGGATTCCAAACAGAACCAGGGCCTAAGCCAAATAATTCAGTGTAGTGTCTGTGGGAATGCAGCGGGCACTTCCTATCTTGCACAAAGGGAGCTCAACCAAGAAACAGTTTTTGTGCTTTTATGCAGGAAGACACAAATTCAATTCAAGAACAGCTGTCAAGACCTTCATGTGCTTGAACTAAGGATACATGTCCTAGTCTTCATATGCCACCAGTGCTGGAAGTTTCTGTTTCTCAAAGCTGGAAGCTGGGGTTCAGGGAAATAGAGCTGGACTTTGAGAGAGTCTAAGAACAAAATTTCCTCCGTATGCAAGTGATGAAAGGAGCCAGGTACAGCTGCCTCACACCACCCCTGCAATAACAGCCTCAGCTCCTCTAAACTGTCAGCAATAAAGATATTGCTTTGAGCAACAGCTTAGAGAATAGTGTGAAATGATTTTTTAAGGAAATAAAACCTGTTTTGCAATATGTATTTATTGTACACACTACCTTCTACTAAGTGATGTAGAGTAATATTAGTATCAGAGTGCTTTGCACTATTACAGTGCTTTCCACTGGAGGAACTCTGGTGCCTTGGTAAGTGTACCTCTGTAGCCCCACAGCCCCTGCTCCTGCCCTCACTTGGCCAATGGGAGATCACACTCATGGCTTGGCCAGGGATTTTCTTACCCCTCCCTAATGCAGCTCAATCCATGAGCACACACAAGCCATGCAGATCACCTGTGATGACTGTCAATTTACCATTCAAAGGCAAGGAAGGAAACATTATTTTTCCCCCTCTTGCAGGGATTTGCCCAAACCTGCAGCCCCTGAGTATGCCCAGACCCTGGGATTGCTGCCTCCCTGGGTAGCAATTGCAAGTCTGGGCTCATTTGTATCACCGTTCTCTTTCCAGCAGTCCACAACCTTAACACATGCAAGATGACAATACGAAGAGCACATGCTGATGCTGATTTCTGTTGTGTGACCATCACCTTCCTCAGCATCTCGTTACAGGGGTATAAAAAAGGTGGAAAACAAGCTGGCAAATGGCTGCATTTATATTTGTGCCTCCCTTTCTCTTTGTTCCGTGTATACACACAGATGACGCACAGTGAGCTTTGCTGACCTGGGATGTTGCAAACCTCCCACCACCAGTGTTTTGTGAACCCCTGGTGGATTCACTAAACCCAACAGAGCTTAGAAACTTTTTTTTTTCTTTAACAGAAAACTGTACGTCTATACGCCTATCTGTACAGATAGGAGATTCTGGACATCACAGAGGGCACAGAGCATCCCCTGGGTACATGATTGTGCTCGTGTGCTTTGCAAATGTTAACAAGATAAGTGTGGTTTTAAAGTGCAGTCAGAAGTGCAAAGAGGACATATAGACAGGTCTTGGCAGGGAAGTGATTTAAGGTTCTAGCACAGCAAGCTTGGATTTCATGAAGTATATGTGCTTTGCTGAACCGAGGTAGCTGCCCCTCCACCTAGGAGGCTGGCAAAACTGGAAGGGAAAGCAGTACATCTCCTTCCTAGTTGGCTATTTCTTGCACAGATGTGTACTTTGTGAGCTGTGGCGGTTTGCTTTGTATCTCCTTCACAGAACAGGAATGCCAGGTACCCAGAACCCTCTACGGACATATTTCTGATAATTAGGGGCCCATACTCCATGATATATTGGCTTGAGAAACATATTCAGTCCTAATTTTATACAAGGGGATTTCAAATAAAGAAACCTAAAATAGAATTCTCTCTTGAATATGGTAACTTCTCTGGGAGTACAGGTCAAACCTGTGTCTGTGGTATATCTTGACTTCAAGAAAGCTTTCAGATATCCTTCCATGCAAACAAAAAAGAATGACCAGGTTAAAGACAGCACACAAATGGTTAAAAAACCCCAGGATCATGAGTCAACAACATGATGCAGTTGCACAACAAAAAAACCCCCACAAAACAGATTTTGCAATGTAGCAAAATGAATGTTTTATGCAAGGTAATTACCCTGTTATACTCTGCTTTTGTGGTGAGAGTACTAGGAAAGTCTTGGTAAGGCTTATAGATGTAAGGTCTCACCTTATTCTAGATCTTCATAAATGCTGGACTATATTACCTCAGCTATAAATTAAGCTCCCTGCTCTGTTTGAATTGGGGTTCCTTGATAGGAGTCATGCAGTTTCTTTACGCACCATTAGCTGAGAGACATTGATGTGCTGTAAGCAGATGGGCTGCTTAGGTATGGCTTTTGATTTACATCCATTTGGAAGACTCTCTAGATTTAGGTATTGCACTTCAGGAAAGTTGTAGTGAAGAGAGTCCAGAATAATAAGAGTTAGAAAACACAGTTGCTGTCCTCCAGAACAGCACGTGTCCTCCAGAAGAGAGGGGAAAGTGAGGGCAATGTGAAAGTCCTCTGATACATAAGGCTTCTTCTGAAAAGGACAATGATCTTTTATACTCCCTGATTCTCTGGGCAGAGGTAGAAATAATGTGTTCAGTTTGCAGCGAATAAGCTGTTTGAAATTGAGCGAAGCTATCTAAGCACTTCCAGTCAAGTGCTGGGAGAGTCTGGGGGTGCTAGGGATCCCCTTTTTAGAGTATTATAAGAAAAGGTTAGATGAAAATTGGTTAGAAATAGGACGGTTTAATCCCGTCTTAGATATGTGGGTTGCGCTAGATGAATTCCTTGCTTTCAGCCCTGCATTTCCATGTTCTACTTGACCCCTTAGTCTAAGGAGCTGGAGAGCCCCGGAGGCTGGGTTGGCAGAAGAAGAGAGCCCCTCCAGGCTATATAGACCACACTGATTGATTTGTTGCCACTACAGTGTACTTTGCCTCCTCTCGCTGTCCCTTTTCCAATATTCTTTTCTAAGTGGCACAGTAAGCAGCCAGTGTGGGTCTGTTTCCCAGGGCAAGACTCCCAGAGCAGCTTTCAAAGTCAGCCTGATACATCAGCCCATATTGAATATGTACAAATGCACACATATAGCAACACACAGAGCCGGGAAAACTGCTTATTAGTGAGTTTGACTAACATTTTCTGTTATAGGGTCCTTCTTTCACTGGTTTATAACTTTGACAGCATGAACAGTTTGGGCTTAAATTTTACGTACAGGGTGTTTGCCTCAAACTGAATTATTTGCGGAAATTTCAGCCAAAATGACATAGTGTTTCTGAGAAGAAGCCTGGAAAAATACATTGTTTGCCTTGTTGCTTTTTTCTTTTTTTAAACAACCTTTTATTTGGAAAGCCCTAGAACCCCTGTGCTTTGGAAGTGCAATCGGACACTTGGCAGAAGAGGTGTCTTTTGTGTTGGGGATGGGCCTTGTCTGTCCCTGTGAAAAACTACCCTCATTTGGCCAAGTTATAAAGCTTAGAAAAGCCACGTGGAGAGGATCTGTTACTTCTGTCAGCTTAACTCTTGTCACAGCAGCATGCAGTAGAAAATTGCCATCTTGATAGCAAACCCTGTAGATGTCCATGGTATGACCACATTGGCATGCCTATGCTAACAGCACAGGAAATCAGGCATCCCCTGTGTTAAGTGACCATTACCAAGGTTTTCAAGTTGATCACTCAAAAGTCAGGAAATACCTGGATTATGTCTTCCTGTGCAATATTAATTCCACCCTTTTGGGCAGAACATGCATTACATGCTCGAACCCTCTTTCCCACAGGTCTCCTGCTGTGCTCTACCAAACAGGGGAGGCTACCAGACCCTGGATTCCTGCTGCAGTTCTTGCAGGTGATCGCAAGTGGGAGGCGGGATGAACAATGGGAGGGCTGGGGCTGTTCCTGACTGAGCTGAGCAGCGCTGTGAGGAGCAGGGGTTTTGCCCTCACAGATGCTAAGTCATGCTGCCTACAGCGAACTTTTCACAGAGGGCTCCTAATTGTAGGTTCTCATTTTCTGGGGACCCAACCTGCGACTCTGGTGTTTCAGCTGGGACTGAGGTTGGCAGGAGCTCTGCTCTGAACATTTGCAGTGCTGGCTAATGACAAGCAAGAGGAAAAATCAAGACCTAGGCATCTCAATGACAGGATTCAAAATTAATGCTTACCATGGATCTTGTACACACACTGTTGACCATATGGCTATGTCTATACCGTCAAAGGCCCCGAGGCAGCCTTCAAGACTAGATTCAATTTTGTAAGTTTGCGAGCATGGCCAGGGGGTCAGGCAGTGCACATGCTGAAGCCAGATGTAGGCTGACGGACCATGCAGGCACTGCTTGAAGCAGCCGTGGGCCCGCAGAAGATGCCATGGCTTTAGCTGCTCAGTAAACTGCATCTATGATTGTATAGACAGGGCTTATGCTTTCAGTTCAACATTTGGAGAATGAAGAAAATACCAACTTGCCTCCTGGGGCTGTAGCAAAAATAGATGAATTAATCTTTATGAGGCACTTTGATACTATTGTCATGAGTGCTATAGAAAAGCCCATGAGAAAACAAAATGCTGTTGTTTTCAGAGCCGGGTTTGAATAGTGCTCAGTCAGTAAGGCTTGAGGTCACAAACTGAACAATGAAGAAAAAACAAAATCTTGAATAGCTGTTCCTGTAGTGAACAGTATCCGTCCTGAGCACAGAGTGAGGCAGCCATCCCATGGAAAAAAGCCGCGTCCTCATGCCACAGAGGGCTGTGTCATGAATAATGCAAACACAGGAGGGAGCCCTCCTAAAGGTGCACAGGTAACTGAAGTGGAGTACGTAGCTTCCACCTGTGTCATTTTGCAACCTTCATTTCACAGGTTTTCCCGCACACGCAGCCCCCCCAGACATGTGCATGTATACATTCCTCACGCATCAAAGGTCAACGGCAATGTGGTTACTGGGCAAATTTTCCCCATTAAAATGTTACCAAAGGCAGATGTTTAGGGGCCTACAGGATTTACAGATTTGCTCTCCAAAGAGCATATTAGGGAAGATGACTGTTCTCCTGTTGGGTCATATGCTGTGTTTTTGAAAGCCTCAGTGCCCACCCCAGATTAAAGCAGCATGTTGCTGGAATACTGGGCCTCCAATGAAGATGCCTTTCAACAACGCAAAACCACTAATGAGAAAACATAGACAGAAGGAGAGCCAGCCCCCGATGGCTGTGTTTCCCAGCTTTGAGTAGCTTCCAGGGCCATCGGTGGCACTGGCCTGATGTAAGAACAGGTCAGAGGAAGATGAAGACTTTGCTCTCAGCAGCTCTGATGTTTGTCTATAGTTGGGACACAAAAGGAAAGAAGGAAAGAGAGTGAGTGAGAGAGAGAAAGAGGGAGAGATCCTGCTTGGCCACATACCATACATGCAGATAGTGTATTGCATTTTTCCAGACTAGGGAGACCTCCTCTTCCAAGTGTTCCAGTAATTAACCTCACTTTCTTGGCTGGTGTTAATTTGTTCCAAGTATTTGGGCTTTAGATCTAACCATGGGAATCTCATTCCCTGCAGAAGTCTTGCCAACTATTACTAGACATTTTACCACACACATGCAGGCCAAAAAAAGCAAGGCTAATTACACTGCTTTTTTGCGAAGTGAAGTGTATTTGTTATAAGTTCAACGTCTCCTAATAAGGAGGAGGGGGAGAAGGCAAGGCAGCATCTTTTTTGTGCCTGCCTGTGGGAGGAGGGGGCAGAGAGGAACAGGGAGCTGCCATTCCCCGTGCGATACCTGCAGCGTAAATCCTCTGTGAGGCTTGCGGAGCCTAGGTGTGATGATCCACCACATGAAACCAGAGAGGAATGGTGCTACCAAGATTTTTAACTGTGAATAACTGAGTTCAATTATTCAGTACCAATGGGAGTTCTCTAAGTAAAAATTTAAATAGGAGGAATTATTTGAAACAGATGTTGATTTCCCAATACTTTCTTTCTTCTCCCCCTTTTGTGCTGTATGTGCTACCTGTTAAGAGCGTGTATGGGAGGAAAAGCGTGTGTGTAAGAGTGTGTGTAGGGGCTCCTTCTGACAGCGTGACAAGCAACAAAGTCATACGTGACAACACCTACAGCAGAGGAAATAGGTTATGAAAGTCCCTATGAATTTTCAAGTCCAAGTGCCTGCAGTTTTTGGACCCATTCCATGCTGAAGAGGTTTTAAAAGGGCCAGCAAGGTAAGAAGGGCTGGAGAGGCAGTCATAATGCCAGAGTGTTGACATTTGGGATCTTTTATCAGGTTAAGTCCTTAATTTTACTGAAAGATATTTTTTTTTTGCTGCTTGTTATTAATTTTCTAGCTTTTGAAATTAACAATAAAATGTAATAATACCTAGTACTAACATAAAGCCTTTTATCCCTAGACCTCAAAGCAATTCATAATGGTGAGTCAGTATTATTATCCACAGTTTAAGCCCATCTGCAAATAAGTTTCTTCAGGGTCTATCTCTAAATCTGATTTTGTAATCCTTTGCTTAGTGCATTTGAATTTATTTATTTTTTAAGTGGGTAAGTGTAAGTTGCTCAGACAAGTTTCTGTGTAACTTCTCTGGGACTGAGGTTGTTGAGTCTCAAACAAAAACTAAAGCAGACATCTTTAGTGTTTGGGAAAGCTAGAAAGCAGTGAGCAAGTAACAGGCAGCATTCACCTTTTTCCTACAAGAAATCCAACCTTTCTGACTCATAGGTCAGCGGAGGGGATGAAATGCTTGCTTCATGAAAGAGTTCAAAATTTGGGAATCTGGTTCTGCTCCAAATCTGAGCAACCCTACCCAAGTTAAGCTCTCTATGGAAGAAAATTCTGCAGAAAAAATATATTTGAGATTCATTGAAATACTTACTATTGATTTTGGATTTCTAATTTTTTAAATGTTTTCTAACACAACCTATAGCATGAATTAGAAAAACACTCAGCAAAACTTTGTTTCAAAAAGGAAAGTGGGATTTTGCTGTTCCAAAATGTTAAACTATCTTGTGTTTTTTACTAGCATTGTTGAAATTCCTTCTCTTCCCCCAGGTTTCTTCTTCATATAACAATGGCAGTATTGGCTTTATCTTGATGGAAGGGCATATTCTCACAGAGTCCAATTCCATCAGCTTTCTCTGACCAGCATGAGTTGCCAACTTTGCTCTTCTGTGATTTATATTAAAAGAAAGGCTGAGGTTACTCCCCTATGATCCTCATTCTCTTCACATTGAATTGCTCCCCAGAAGAAGGTCAGACACAAGACTACTGTAAATTAGCACAGCTCCATTGAAAACACAGTGTCACACCAGCTGACGGTTTGGCTCAATAGCTGCAGTTAAAGGAGTGTATTTTTGCCTCCACAGGGGTTGAGACTGGCTCAGTCAATCTGGTGAAGCAAGGCCAAAGAAGAGGTCAGAAAGATGTTTTTTTTCTTCTTGGTAACCTTTTAAAATCGAGTGTGTTCTGAGATTTCCAGCTTATTTGGATCCAATGGTGAATTGATGATGAGCCAAGAGTGGTGGAGGTGGTGGGCCAGCAGTCAGACCAACCTCCATGTGAGAGTCTGGTGAATGCACCAGGTCTAAGCACAAAAAGCAACCGCAGGAGCAGCCATCCCAGCTCTCATGCACAGCCTCAGTATGCCCCAACCAGCCTCTGTGCTCTTGAGGAAGAGATACCTTTAAGCATGCACAGGATAACCTCTGCCTTCCCTTGGTGCTCTCCTACTTACTGTTAGTTAATGGTATATTTAAGCCCTGAAGTATATTGATAAGTGGGAACCAGTCATGTCTACTGCTTCCACGTATCCGACTGTGTAGTCAGACATCCTCGCCCACACGTGTTTTGCCTGAGGAGTTTCTAGTCTCTCAGCTGATGCCTGGCCACACAAACAAAACAGGGCAAAAGATACTTTTATGAAAGGCTGGTAGGAAAGCAGTAAACCTCTTGGATCACATATGTTGCCTGGAGAGGTTCTGCATCAACAGCACATCCACAGCACGCTGTTGCCCAGTCTTTCCTCTTCGCCTCTTTCCTTCATCGCAAAATTTTCATCCCATCCCTTGTGCCAGATAACTGCTTATCTGGATGAACTTCAACAATGAAGTAGAAATGTTAGATGTTTTTCCCCAGATCACAAGCTGGCTGCGAATGCCAGGCCAAACAAGCCCTCTCCTAAAACAGGGAGCTGGACAACCTTCCTGTAATGCATTCACATTAGGTATCATATTTTGAGTAATTCTGCTATCTATGAAAATTACAGAATAGAATCATAGAATGGTTGGGCTGGAAGGGACCTTAAAGATCACCTAGTTCCAACCCCCCTGCCATGGCCAGGGAAACCTCCCACTAGACCAGGTCACTCAAAGCCCCATCCAACCTGGCCTTGAACATCTCCAAAGACAGGGCATCCACACCTTCTCTAGGCAACTTCTTTTAGTGTCTCACCACCCTCACAGTAAAAAATTTCTTCCTATTATCTAGTCTAAATTTTTTCTCTTTCAGTTTAAAAATGTTACCCCTCATCCTATTGCTACATTCCCTGATAAAGAGTCCCTCCCCATCTTTCCTGCGGGTCCCCTTTAAGTACTAGAAGGATGCTATAAGGTGTCCCCAGAAACTTGTCTTCTCCAGGCTGAACAATCCCAACTCTCTCAGCCTGTCTTCACAGGAGAGGTGCGGCAGCCCTCTGATCATCTTCATGGCCCTCCTCTGGACCCACTTGAACAGGTTCATGTCATTCTTATGCTGGGGGCTCCAGAGCTGGATGCAGTACTCCAGCCTCTTTTGAATCTTGCCATACATGGACAGCCAACAGGGACACATGTTGATTGCAAAGATGTCCCTTTTGTACAAATCATTGAAAGGGAACATCTCCCATAAAACACGTGTCTCCAAACACCAATGCCTGGGAAAGGCAAAACCCCAGAGCCTGGTGGGATGCTCAGGTGAGCAGCTGCTCACTGCTGTGGTGTTCCATCCTGGTGGGAGAAGGCCAGGAGAGTATACTGGGGTGAAACAGAAATCCTGTGCACAGACAGCAGAGGAATGGTTTGAATGAGACAGCCCTGGGACAACTGCACAAATTTTTGCCTTCCCCCAGGGCCATCAAATGGCGAGTGCAAGCCTCTGGAGCCTCGTACAGCTGAGCTGAGATGAGAGGAATTTTTCAACACCCAAAGCTGGATCAAACCCTCCTTCCTGCCTCTAGTTCATAAAGCTTTTTAACTTTTGAAGGGGAGAAAAAGTGATCCCAGATGTACAGCCCTAATTACATACTTAGATGAAATTGGATTAAGGTGGCTGCTGCCTGTCCTTTTCCTCTGAAGATGGCTGGAACTGGCGAGGGACTGTGGGTCGCTGATGCTGGGGCACAGACAAGGGGGACTGGAGCCAGCACTCAATGAAAGCTCCAGCAAAAGTTCCCTTCTGACTCAGGACCTGGCTTCTAATCATTAAGGTCATTATCTTGACTGTGGACTAGTTTTGTACGATTTTTCTAAAATCTGCCCTTCTCCCCCATGAAGCTATGTGTGGGCATGAAGGGAGGGTCTGTTACAAATTGATCTTCCTAATGACACAGAAATCTTCCTAAAAAAAAAAAAAAAAAGATAATTATCCAGTAACAGTAAGCAGGGGCAAAATACGCATCAATACTTTTAATGTGCTTAACATATGTCTAGTTATTTTCATTTCCACTAAATCACTCCAATGTTATATATCTCTGTCCTGGCTGCCTCACACCCATGTGCAACACATTTCAGTCAGCATACGTGAAACGCATGGGAACTGTGTTTTCTTGCTGTAAGCTGAATGGCAAGTCACCGTTGAGCTGCTTGGTGCAAGCCCACAGCTCCCTGGGGGACTGCGAGATTGCTGACAGCAGGAGGACGTCAAGCCAGCCACATGGATCTGATATGGGTCTGACGAACATGCAGTATTGGGGTCCCCCTGCCCACTGGCAGCCGGATGGTATTAGCAGGATACAAATCAGTCTGCTCTATGCTCCCTGTCTGAGCAGGATTTTCTCAAAATGAATATTTATGGTGTTTTCATATTTCAGATAAACCCCTCGAGTCTCATAATGTTGTTTGAATCCAAATGAGGCTGATGGCCGCGGCACAGTGCCCTACCACAAAAACCAACTCTTGCAAATCTGACCCAGTTCATAGAGGTTTAAAGCTAAATCAGTGCAGAGGCTTGAATGATCCTGTGGTCACTGACAGACCAGCGTGTTGATGGGCCCCCTGTGGAAACACGGGCTGGGGTCCACAGCTTCAGGTAGGTGACCTCAAGGCTACAGTTGTCAGGTCCTTCAACACAGAAATAACTCCTTCTCTCACTCCCTACTCACTTGTTCTGATATGTATTTATATATTATATACCTAAGAAAGGTGAGACTTTGGCTCTGAGGAACTCTTGGTATAAGTGGGTGTGTTGTGATGGCTTCTTGATATTGCTTTAGTGTCTGTTTTGATGCTGTTTGAAGCACACAACTGTCAAAAATGCAGCATTGGAGAAAATTTTTTAAGCAGAGATAAAGACAGAGGGGTGAACAGCTTTATTGAAACACAATCTAAAGTTCATAGGAAAAGGGTTTGTGGTGGTTTTTTTTAAGTGGGGGGAGATCTGGTCTTGCATTCTGAACAATTTCCTGGAACTTGTAACCTGGAAACAACTTTGAGTGAGAAAAATCCAAGTGCCTTTGAAGGTTGCAGTGCCACCACACTCATCCCTGTGGCAGCTGTGTCTTCAAATAACCTCTTGTGGCAGTAACAATAATTCCCTTCTGGACAAATATTCTGTTCTACTGCAACTATCCAACTAGTATAATAGAGGACAAAAGATAGTCCTGAGAGCCTGAAGACATGTAGCTGGTGGCAGTGGAATAGCAATAGAAATTCAAGAGGTTCTGAGTTTCTAGAGTGAAAGAAAATAATGCTGGAAGGGGCCTATGGAGATCATTTAGGACAGTGTTTCTCAGCTTAGGGACAGGGGGACAACTGCTGATCTGAAAGGCGTTACAGGGCGTTTCACAAAACCATTGGGGGAAATAAACCTTTCTCCCTCCTGATATTCTATGGCATCTGAGAAAGCAAGCAAATGCAATGGGCAGCATTACAAATTGCTCAGCAAACTCTTAAAGGTCAGCCTAATTGGTATTTGGTTGGAAACAGGAACCACTGTGGCTCGTGAACTTTTTCTGGAAGTTTCATTGAGCTAAAAGCCACTAATCTAGCCCCGTCTCCTGCCAGACTGTAACCCCAGCTTGGCCAGTCATTTCCTTTTGACCTTCCCAAGCAACTGCTGTAGCCGCCCTCTGTAAAGCCCCTCCGAGTTGAGCTGCCTGGAGCAGCTCAACCAAGGAGCAAAGCCCTGCTCCGATACGACACAGCTGCATAACCTTGATTCAGACTGCTGAGGAAGAGCTATGAGAAAGTCTGTAGAGAGGTAGGAAAACTAAAATTACTGGCAGAGGTAGCACTGTTGAGATGGGATCACACATAGCTCAAGGATTCAACAGGGAAAGCAACACCATGACATATATAAAACCCTAAAGCAAAAAAACAGCAAACAAAAAAACAAAACCTGGGAGGCTTGTGAGGAATTGTAGAGTCCCTGTGTGGAGAAGTCAGTGTTGTTGGTGCCAGCGGAGCTGGTGGAAGATGATAACTGAGCAATGCAGAGAAAGTAGTTCCCAGGAGCTTCAGAGGCCAACCCAGCCCCTCCTGGCTGGTCCCTGCCTGGTAAGCCAGGACTCTGGGTGCCCTATTAGGGTGGTGGCACACCAATGCTTAGTCTAATGACTTATTAAATCCCAGCTATCTTCTCTGTGAGCCAATAAATTATTGTGTCACACTTCTGAACTGTCTATATTCTGCTGTGCCCAAAAAGTTGACCCCAAGGAGGGGCCGTCACCAGGTGTCTCCATTCGGTAGGTGGAGAAGAGGAAGCGACCGGGGCAAGTCAGGTCTGGTGGGCTGAGCTCCCAGCGGATGCTGAAGTTCAGCGTCAGCCCCAGCACCCGGAGCATGAGCTCTGGGAACCGGGGAGCGCGGTGCCAGTGCTCTGCTCTCCATATGGCTCCCAGCCTCTGTGCGCAGAGCACAGGATAGCTGTGAACACCCAGTGGATTTGTCAGAACTTCCCCACCTCAGAGGGGTGCATTGTGAAAATTAATCAGTTTGTGTTTGACTTTTTGACTTGGCGCTCCCTCAATAACTTCTTCACACACAAACCCACAATAAACTAATTAGGCCTATTTCTCTGACAGGCTGTTAAAGCAGAAAGAGAAGAAGGAT
Source organism: Fratercula arctica (assembly GCA_947846985.1). Classification (NCBI taxonomy): domain Eukaryota; kingdom Metazoa; phylum Chordata; class Aves; order Charadriiformes; family Alcidae; genus Fratercula; species Fratercula arctica. The sequence goes on along the minus strand of CANTUZ010000005.1, from coordinate 48,381,225 downwards.
GTGTCTAAACTGCTTGAAAGACAATATTGGATATATATGCCAAGTAGCAAAAGGCATCAGTAGCTCTTTAAATTCCTTCACTCTGAAGCTCTGATGAACAGAAATAGCAAATGAATGGCTTCCAGAAATGATGGGAAATAGTTCTTGTTTCTGTTTGGCTTGTGTTTCTCTTTAGGGGGTAGGGAGAGTTGGAAGGGGGGGGAGAGCTATGAAAGAATTAGTTTCAAAGAAATAAAGAATGTTAAACATATTTTGAAATAACTTACTCGATTTGCAAAATAGGATAATAGAGGCCATGCTCACAGCTCAATTTATGTATATAAATATACATACATGTATATTGTGCAGAACACAAAATAATTCCATCTGGAGAGTTGGGTATTGTCTTGCACAAAAGGCTTCTACTTGAGTCATTAATAGTATATTTTATTAAAGGAAAATTGGCTTCAAAAGTGGTTGGGAATTGTGGGAATAAAATTGGGATGAAAGTAATTATCCCCCTGCTCTGTCTCTTCCCTTGTGTTCATTTTTCTGTTCCAGACACAGACAGCAACAGCAGCTCCTCTGTCTTCTGTTCCTTCCATGTTTGATCTTCTGCCTGCGCTTTCTTCTGCTGGGTCCTGGAGCCCGTAGGAATGAGGGTATTGTGTCCATATTGCATGTGATGACATGTGTTTGAATCAGCACCAGGGCAGCCTGGCAAGAAGAGCCTGAAATCCAGCAGGACTGAACAGCAGGCCAGGTCCCTGCTGGTGAACAGCTCGGTCACTTCTTTAAAAGCCTTTGGGGATAAAAGACGTAGGAAGAAAAACTTGAACCTGCTGTGGCACCTGCCTTTTTCTTCTGCCTAGAGGCTTGAAGAAGTCAGGGACGAGACAGGGGAGGACACGTCAGCCCGATCAGGGGCTGCAGCACATTAGTATAAAATAGGATACAGAAGCGTTTCCCAATATGGGGAAGCAACTTGGGAAACCCCTCATCAAGATGGATGTGCTGAGTATTGGAGAATGGTGCATCACCCCGAATGCCTTTGCAAAGAAGTGGGAAACAACAGGTGGCAATGAGGGTCCTCCTGGGCTGCATCGGGGCAAGGCATTTCATGTTCAGCTTTTGTAGTTCTTGTTGGCCACCCCGGCCCAGGAGACAGCCAACGCAAAGGGACAGAAAAGCCATTTCCTTTAGAATTCAAGAAGAAAGTGAGTGCAGTTCCTGGGTGGTAAAATGTCTCTGTGGTTGAATAATTGACTTGGAAGGGCTACAGAATGTTTTGTCTTTAACACAGCTAACCCCCTTTTGCTTTTAATCAATACAATGACTTATGGAGTGAGGTATCTTTCCAAAATGTTTACCCCATAGATTACTGTTCCTTGCTGAGAGGGCTGGTCATGAATTCTTGACGATGGTGGCTTTCATTTCACCCAAAAAAACATTGTGTGTCATAATTGAGGCAATAATTAATGCTTACTGGGAATGCTGGATACTGGTTTTAAACAATAAAACTGTAAACCAGTGGAGGATAATGTCACGTGGAAAAGACTTTTTGGCTCAGCAAAAAGCGGGGAGGAGAAAAAGGGAGAGACAGAAAGAGGAAGAGTTCAACAGAGAGACAGTGACTCTTACACAAGGCTCAAACTGAGACGGAAGTGGGAAAAATCACTTTTTCTCTTGCTAAAATAAAGTAATCCATTCAGTTAATATTAGGTCAGGACAAAAGGTCAGGGATCTTCCTGTTGTTAAACATTGCAGTTGAAGCACAGTGTCATAGCTAGGGGGGAATATACAGCAAGTATTCCAGGAAAAAAATAATCCACTCACAAAATTAAGTAACAAACAAATAAGCAGTGTGTGTTAAGTGTCAGTGTGCACATCACTGTCTCTGCACTAAGGGATATTTTTATTTATAGCACAGTGGTACCCAGAAAATCAAATGAGATCAAGGCCCAGTTTCTCCTACTGCTGTACAGATGCAGAGTCAGAAGCAACCTTTGCTTGAAACAAATGCTCCAGCCACAATGTATGAAGAGATGATGAATTATCTCCCTTTTACAGGCGGATAAAGTGAGGCAGAAAGGCACCATGGTCCTGATTACAGAAGAAATCAATAAACATTTAGGAATCAAATATCTTGGTGCCTTACAGATCTGGCCTTGCATGATTTGCCTAGGGTTAAACAGGAAGCCTACGGCAAAGCTGAGAATTGAATCCAGATCCCTGGGATACTCAGCCAGAGCCTTTTCCAAAACCCAGCTTTATAAGTATATGTGTAAGCCACTGGAAACTCTAAGTGAACTCTCATTATGTCAATTAATTTTTGCTTAATTAAACAAATATTTTGCAAACATATGTGGGATGTTAGCTCCCTTTCTGTACAGAAAAGAAGACAGACAGCTATGTGCACAGAGAGACGAGCTGGTAAGTAACTTCAGTAGTGTAATCATTGATCCAAAACATAGCAGGGCAGTCTGCGCAGCTAGACCTGTGTTCAGTTTTGACCCTCTATGCATGGCACAGCTGGATAATCTCATGCAGCCAGGGTAGCTCTATGAAGTCCTGATTATTGAGCAATATGAACTTTTCTCTCTGCAACATAAAGTAGAAGCTGATAAAATGCAGCGGGCAACCACTTGCAACCATGTGCCACTTGCAACCAATGCAGCCTTTATGTGTTGACCGCAAAGGAATTTTGCAATTGTCACCACGCCTGGCAGAATCAGCTGGTGGCTTTGGGGGCAGAGCTCTGAGCCAAACATGAAGCTGGTGGTTGGACAGGGTCTGGAAACCCCCACAGTTGTAATCCTGCTCCAGACTGTCCCTTGAACGGGGAAGCCATTACAGGAGTCTGTTCCAGGGTCTTCTTGTGGAAGTGAACGAGGGTCTGTTTTAGAGGGTGGTGGGAGAGACTAAGAACTGGAATTTGCTGTCTGGCCTCCACTTGATGTCCCGCTCCTTTAGCTGCTCTCCCTGAACGGAACTTGGATACCACTTGTTACAAATGATGAGAGCTATAGAGATGCAGGTTGTGTTAGAGATCTATGTAAACTATTTATCAGTTATTCCTAATAAAAAATAACGGATGACAACCGTAATCTCTGGTCTGGGCATCTACATTCTGCTTTAGGATTGAGCTGAAGCCCTAAATCTTCACAGATTTTATGGGCCGGAGCAAATTCCTCTATCCAGTCTTCTCTGAACTGATTCAGAGAGAGTAAATCGGCCCACGGGAAGCAGGAAGTCCTATGCCATGACGGCAAGACTGCTCCTGATACCTGAAGAAGAAAGTCCACATTCACTTTGGGAACTCCTAACTTTGCTGCAGTGAAGGCTTATTTTCACTGTAATTTACACTCAACAAATGCAACTGAAATGAACACCATCATACCCAGACATGAATCATGAGCTAAAACACATTAGCATCTCATGATCTCTGTAGCTTTGCGCTTAAACTTTGCTACAGGTATGGAAAGCCTGCATGGCTCTGTTCTCAGCTCATGTGTGGCCATACAGTAACAAGCACACAAAAAATCTTCAGAGCATAATTTTCCTAAGCAAAGACGCCTTCACGTGTGGCAGTAAGCCATGGCAGATTGTGTTAGGTACTAGAGAGCGGGGAAAAATTTTTTAAATTTCACAAAAATTTCATATTGGATCCTGTAATTAGATATTAGAGACTAATATCTTCATTAACAAATTACTATAAATGCAAGAAATTGAGGAAAGCTTTTTCCAAATTCTCCATCTGGCTGATTCCATCCTTCTCCCTTCCTTTCTGACCTTTCTCATATTATGCTAAATGAACCTTCCCATTTCTTGGTTTGGAAACATCTTCCCACATATGTCACTTTTTTTAAAACTCCAAAATAAAAATGAAGAGCTATAGCACTCACTAAAACTTCAGTGTAACTCCTCCTCTCAACTGATTTCAAAGGAAAATATTCTGTGCAGATCTCCTTAAATGAACTGTCAACAAAGTATGCTCTGGGCAGCCAGAATTCAGACAAGTCACCCAGCGTGCTGACTGGGGAGTAGAAAAACAAACCAAGGAGCCGTTCCCCCAAAACACGAGGAGACAGACCTCATCCCACTGGAGCAGCTCTGAACACTGAAGGTTTCCCTTCGTGCCTGGCTGAGGAATCCAACCCCTCACCTCGCTAACTTCGCCCTCGAAAAGGTTATCTTGCAATCAGAAATGTTGCGTTGCGTGACTTGGATCCATTGTTTATAGAATCGTCTAACTGACTTCATATGTATCTGGTCCAGGGAAACTGATGTTATTAAAACACAACACTGAGACATTGAGCTCTGATAGCAGTTCAACATGAACAAATAAAGCAAGAGTTTTCCCCAAAGTAAAGCAAAGCAAGGATCCCGGCCTTCGTGTGAACTGCGGGGATGAAAGGAGGATGTGATACCATCATCTGAACGTTGACCTTTTCACTGTTGTTTCTTTTTCCAGCTCCGAGCCCCAGTCCTGGGTCTCTCCCACTCTCTTTTATCCCCTCAATCCAGCTCTAGCAAACCCCCGGAGCAGGTAAGCTATGAGCTGAAAAGGTTTTTCTCATGTTTTGACTCTATTTATTGCTTTTGCAGCCCAGTCAGAGAAGTGCCTGGATTGTTAGTTGTGACCTTTAATCCCAGGTATCAACTCTGCTTGCAGAAGGTTCAACAGCTATGGTTGAAATGGGCACATAAACTGAAAGGTAAAAACACGCATTGCTTGGCTCTATTTGTGAAGTGTTGATATCTCATCAGAAGCATCTATGTTTTTTTCCATACACTTTGCTCAATATTAACATCAGAATTTCTGGAATAAAATCTCTGTTACTCCTGATCAACATGTGATAATCTCACTGAAGTCTCTGGTAGTCCTGCCTTTGGTGACAGAGTCCTCTAATATTAGGTATTGCAAATACCAGAGAAAACCCACAGTACATCCTTAAAATGCTGCCTGCTCATATTCTAGAGAAATACTGCCCATGGAGCTGTACTGGAAGATGGAGAAAGTTTGATGTACCACAGAGAGGTGCCACAACTGTTGAGTGAAAGCCTTTGGATGACTGAAGAATTTGGTTTGATAAGAATAATTAACTCACATATATCTAGCAGCTTTCATCCAGAGATCACAGAGCTCTTAGAAACTGAGGGTGAGGGAAATGCTTTGGGTATTTCAGACATCAGTGGAAAGCAGCCAGTTTGGGGGTGTAATTTTTTTTTTCTAACAGCACACAGCAGGAGTAAATAAAAGCCTATGCTTTGCAGAAGAAATTTCTGCAGCAGCAATATGCATCAGCCCAGATGAAATCTGGCCTCTGTATTTAGTAGTGCTAATTCTCTTGTTCTCATGAAAAAAGGCCGTGATATCTGTAACGAGCACAGGTTTTGCCTGGGAGTCAATATAATGTCACTAGGTTATCTGTGGAGGAGGTCAGCAAGAAGCTGGGGCTACCAAAGGGAATGGCAGACCTGTACTTGCTTTGTGGCAATTGAACTTCGGTACTCAAGACTGCTCTCTATCCCCATACCACTTTAAAACAAACCAAGCATAAACCCAGTCAAGACTGAAGATAAAATAGAAACTTTCCATGTCAGACTCCCCTGGACAGAAGAATGGAGGGAAGAAGAGCCACCCTTCTACATTTCCAAGTCCATGCTACAGTACAGGTTAGATGGAGGGCATCGGGAGGGCAAGGATAACCACCACTGTTTTGTGTAATTTTGTGTCCAAGAGAGAAGAAGAGTAGGATAGGTGAAGACACTAATTTTCTCCTAGGAACAGAAGCTACTTTGAAAACTCAGCTTGCTTCTGTGCTCAAAAACAGATGGATTGTAATGGTAATAAATGAATTAAATCTTTATCATCTGGCAGCAAAGCCAAGAGGAGAAGGAAAACTAAGCTCAAAGGGTTAGAAAAGGAGTCTACATTCCCCATAGAGGAAACAGATGTAAATCTGGCAAGCTGTCGTTTGGAGATCCAAGAGCTCTGGACTGAAATGAGGTCTGAGTTATTCAGCCAAGTTTATTGTCAAGCTTGATGGTAATCCCCATTTTAGTGGCCAAAAGATTGCACTCCTGAAATGTCCAGAGGTCTTTCTGCACCATCAAGGGGTTATTGGAGCCCCTAGTGTGACTGCTTTGCAAACTTGTTTGTGTTGTGGTATTACAACTTTTTAAAGTTCTCTGTTGCTGGCTGATGCACTTGCGAAAGAGATGTCAAGATTTGATATTGGTGGTGCTGCAAATGGTTTAATGGCTTAATCTCCAGCATCACTTGAGAAGTCCCACTATCCTGTGGAGAGAAAAAAAAAAGCCCATGATTTTAGTAAGTGAAAAGGCATGCCGAGAAATGTATAGGATGTGGAAAACCAGTATGTCAAACTGTTATTTTTCTTGAACCCACTGTACCAAGTCTAGCAACAGATTTGTTAAGTAAACCTTCTTAGCTTCTTTAAATGTACTGCCATAATTGCTTGTGCTCACAGAAACATGTATCTTGGTCTCTAGCCTTCCCTCAAATATTTTGCCTCAATGTTGTTGCACCTTTGTACTACACCAATAAAGTAGTTAGGAAGATAACTCTTGCCTCCCTTGCAGGAGAGAATTAGGAATCCCAAAGGAGGCTGAGTTAGTTGACCAGATTAGTGGGATTGAGATACTGAGATTTCTTCAGATGCCTACCAAATGTCAGTCCTTTACTATATCCATTAAAATTCAAAACCATTCCTGTAGGTTTCCTTGTTCTTGTATTGCTGTCTATACATTGACAGGATACAGGACTGTCAGACCTTTGGGCTGGGCTTGCCCAGCCACTCTTATTTTTCTTGCAAGTGCTTGGAAATCGCTGCATGAGAGGTGCTGATTATCCACTGCTGCAAGACGCCTTATTCAGTCCCGTGGGGCTGTGGCAGTTCAGAGAGTGAAAACAGTTAATCCAGCTCTCATTCACTCCCTCTGACTGAGAAACCTCCCAGGAAGAGTGCATGTATATACATATATATATATATATATGTACGTATACACACACATATATACACACGTAGCCAAGTACCCACACCATATTCCAGTCATGAACACCCTGCCTGTAAAGTGAAACTTAGGGAAAACAAAAGCATCACCTAAATCCTATTTCAACCCTCTGAACAGAGCAATGGGCTGACCTTCTACTGCTCAAAGGTAGTATCACCCTTCTTTCCTCGACCTGTGATTCTGCAGTGGGTCCTTGTATATACATGCAGGAAGCCAAAGGGAAATCAATGAAGGGCTCATGGCAAAGGCTAATACATTCTTGGAGATAAAATAATAAAAGGCCCTCCAGTCTGACAATAGCTTTGGCTTCATATGCTGGTGTCAGGGAAAACATGGTTCTGTAAAAGCTCTTGAAAAGGTGGCACTGGGAATGCTCCAGAGGTAAGGATTGCTTCTGCTGAGGTTTCCTAGGCCTCTGGGGAGGGATGGCTGGGCAGTGACCATGGACAGGCTCTGCCCTTCTGTCCTGAGGTGAGGAAGCTCTCTAGCATCTCTGCATGTCCATGATCCACAGGAAAATCAAACACAAATTTGGTCGATCAAAATGTTTCACTTGGATCTTCACTTCGGCTTTATATCAATTAACTGTGGGAGAACTCCTACTTTTTCCTGCCAGAGATGCTGAAAGAGGATAGGATGACCATTGTTCCTCCTCAAAGTTCTGGTCTTCAGACCAGAAAAGTCTTTGAAATTAGCACTTTCCTGTGACTGAAAATGTTCTTACAAAAATGGAGCTTTCCAAGGGCAGTGTGTGTGTGAGTTTCCTCAGAAAATACTCCCTGAACTCTTCCCCAGGAAGGCAGCTGTTAGATAAAGCTGCCCAAAGTGGATTGTGTGCCCAAATGGCCCTTGTTTGTCTTCACAAGTGCATCCTGTCTCCCTTGAGCTGAATCTGGCTGTCACTCAGAGCCCAACACATCTCAAACGCCATTTCCCTTTGGCTCTATTGCCTTTGTCATGGCCCTGGAAGCAAGCAGGGCAGGAGGGAGCAGGAAGGCTGAGGAAGATACAGGAGGAAGAAAGAGCTGTTGCTGCCCTTTTTGGCTCATGGGGAAAAACATCCCTCTCATGGCACCAGCTCCTGTGGCTTGCATGCCAGGTGGCAATGGGGACTCTCAGCAGCAGATAGTTGTCTGCTCCCATCAGCATTAGGCCCAGAGCTCTCCAATGACTATACGTATTAAATACCCTCTCCAGGCTATTCCATCTGGACAAAACAGTGGGTGGTGAAGCAAAGCCAACATTTACAATGTTTAAGTTGTATAACAGAGCTTTTAGTGTAAACCAGGGCTCTCCTCCTCACTTCGCCTTATCCTGCACGTCTCTTCAAAATTGCTTTTGTCAGTCAAACATTGTTTTTTTTAATATTCATGCTTTTCCCTCTTTGACCTGGTTATCTTGGCACTCAAGGCACAATTGCCTGCCAAGGTAACTATGTTTAATCCATGGAGCAATGCACCATTCCCATGTGTCAAGCTTCAGAGAAAAAAAGAGGCGCAAGAGAAATTTACTGAACATGCATTTTAAAATATATATGTTTGAAAATGCTACTTCATTAAACAAAATGATATCCAGGAAGAGTTGCTGAGAGGAAAGGCAGTTTTTTACCAACAGGTGAAGATGCTACCAAAGAATCTGGGGATCTGCTACTATAGCCTCGTGTATGCTAAAACTGGACAGAATCATAATGCAACATCATTGCGTGACAGTGCCATTTAGCATGACAAACTAATCACCAGATTACCTGGCATTTCAGTTGCGGTGCTGAGGCATCATGTTGTAAAGACCCAGCATGATACAAGCTGTAGTGGCATTATTTTGCCCTACTGGGTGCAGACAAATAAAGGGAGGCTGGGCCACAAAGATGATCAGGGGGCTGGAGCACCTCTCCTATGAAGACAGACTGAGAGAGTTGGGGTTATTCAGCCTGGAGAAGAGAAGGTTCTGGGGAGACCTTATAGCAGCCTTCCAGTACCTGAAGGGGGCCTACAAGAAAGCTGGAGAGGGACTTTTTACAAGGGCATGTAGTGATAGGATGAGGGGTAATGGCTTCAAACTGGAAGAGGGCAGATTTAGATTAGGTATCAGGAAGAAATTTTTCACTATGAGGGTGGTGAGACAGTGGAAGAGGTTGCCAGAGAAGCTGTGGATGCTCCTTCCCTGGAGGTGTTCAAGACCAGGCAGGATGGGGCTTTGAGCAGCCTGGTCTAGTGGGAGGTGTCCCTGCCCATGGCAGGGGGGATGGAACTAGATGATCTTCAAGGTCACTTCCAACCTAAACCATTCTATGATTCTATGAATAACACACCTTGGACTAGCATCAGAGTCAGTCCCAAACAGCTGCATTGTCCTCAATCTGCACCCTCTCTTTCATCAGTCACTAGGGCAGACCAAGGTAGGAAGTCACTCACTCCAGTGGGGAACTGCAGAGGACACCAGCATTTGAGGCTCCCACAGTTTTCCAAAGGAATTGTTTTTCTACAAGCCAGATCACTATACTGTATTTCTACTTTGGTCAGGAGTGAGTCAATATAATCCGTATTTGAGGAAATGCAAAGAGCAGGTTAAAGAGAAACTCAGGGGAGGACAAGACAGTAAGTGAGCTTGACTGAGCTTCTTCATGGTTTGCTTCACCCATTCAAAGGGCAGTCATAGATGATCTACCCTGTGCAAGGTGTGAGGTGCATCAGCCCGTGGCCTGTCTTACTGCCGCTTACTCCTATTGAAAGGGCCCCAGGTTACCCATCGGGGAATAAACCAGCCACAAACTGCTTTGTGCAAGGAAATCCTTCCCAATGTCTTATGACTCCTAAACCTCTTGAGGCTGCAGGCAGCTAGGGGTTCTTCTGCCAGCCCCTACAGCTTGTCTGACCATCTCTAAGAAAGTAAAAGCTGTTCTCACTATGCACCTTTCAGTTCAGTTAAATGCCAAACAAGCTTGTGCATAAAAATGGTAACTGTCTTCTGGCAAAGTGAGGGTTTAATTTCTTGGCTATAAACTTGGAAACAAAGTTACAAAAAAAGAAAAAAAAAAAACAAGGGAAAGCAAGGAAATGCTGACTAGTAACCTGCCTCCTACCCATCTGTTTTCCTAGCTCTCAAGCAGGGTATGCCAGTTATAGAAGCACAGGAGTCATTTGGGAGACGCTTATTTGTTACCTTTATTAAACTAACCTCCAAGAAGCTTTACTTATCCATGCAAGTTTGAAGACCATGTCAACATTGCATTCTAAATGCTATCTTCCTTTCAGTGATGACTTTTAAAGCTAATTTTGGGGGACCTGTTGACCTTGTCACACCTATCCCCACTGCAGGAAAAGCCTGCCCTGGGCAGACCTCCTCAGGGCTAACTCCTCTCGTGCCCTTCAGCCAAGATGAAACTCTCTCATTTCTCAGTCCCCTACTGTCTCCAGACCCTCTTCCCAATTTTTCTGTCCAGCAGGAAGAGAACTAGCACAGAGCAGGACTGTGCTGATGATTTTGAGTCGGACGCTGGGATTGAACCTTTCCAGTAGCAAGGGTAGGAAAGTGCAGCCACAGACTGCCTGGGAGGCTGCAGAACTTCTACTGCTGCAGTTTTTATGGAAAAGGTTGGACAACTGTCTGTCAGGAATGCCACAGAAATAGCCTGCCTTCGTGTGGCATAGGCGGTTGGACTGGATGATCCTTCAAAGCCTCCTCCAGGCTACTTTTTTATGGCTTACACTTCCGGGCAGTCTCTTTTTTCTCTTCCACTCTCATGTGATGCGAATGAATCCAGGAGCATTTTGCCTTAAGACTGACAGAATACACGTGAAAAAACCCCAATGTTTATCTGGCAGGAGTACATTACAACCTTTTCCTGACTGGCGCAGTGCCAGTAAGCCATATACTGTAAGACGCAGCCATTATGCATCCACCTTATCAGACCCACAATCTCCAGGTCACCATTAGCTCTTCGTAAAGATCCACACATGACATATTAATCATGTGGATGACAAAGCTGGCCTTCAGAGTGTTTTTCAAAGCCACCACCATCTCTGCCTTTTCCTGAGTTTCAGGGCTAATCCCATCACATAAACAAGGTCTTCTCACTTGGCCCTACCAAAGGACTCCAGCCCACCACAATCTACGTATATTCTCAGGAGACTGAGTGTTGCACCCACAGAATCTGTTGTATTTTGAACACCAGGATCAATAATTTTAGCAAATATACATTTACTGTATAGCCCAATATAGATTTCCTGCCTTCTTATCCATTCATCTGCAAAATCACAAATAAAACAGATGAAAATTCCTAACCTGAAGAAGTTTGTAAAAATTATCTTGGTTTTCTGCATTTAAAGGCATGGATAACAAAAAGAGTCCAGCTTCGTTTAGAAACTACAAGTTCTTCAAATGCACTTGTATATATGAACGTATGTATAGGTGTGCATATAAGATAAAGGAGTGCTGGGAGGAGGTACATACATGTAAAAAGAAGAAAGATGAAGGGAAGGCTGAGACACCTGGGTCTGTTTAGCCTGGAGAAGACTGAGAGGGGATCTCATCAATGCTTATAAATATCTAAAGGGCAGGTGTCAAGACGATGGGGCCAGACTCTTCTCAGTGGTGGCCAGCAAAAGAACAAGGGGCAACGGACACAAGCTAGAACACAGGAAATTCCATCTGAACCAGATGAAAAACTTCTTTACTTTGAGGGTGGCAGAGCACTGGAACAGGCTGCCCAGAGAGGCTGTGGAGTCTCCTTCTCTGGAGACATTCAAAACCCGCCTGGACGCGTTCCTGTGCAACCTGCTCTGAGTGACCCTGCTCTGGCAAGGGGGTTGGACTAGATGATCTCCAGAGGTCCCTGCCAACCCCTGCCATTCTGTGATACTGTGATTCTGTGAAGAGGGAGACAGAGTGTGTGTTCCACATGCACGGATTTGAACATATGCACATTCGTCATATTCACCCCAGAGAGAGCAAGTTAAAAAGAAAATACAGAAGTCAAGTTTATAAAGGAAAAAAAATTTGCATCTTTGGGGAAATGAACGTGTTTATATGAGTGAAACATTAAATGCCATACAGGCAGTCCATCGAGAAGGGAGTAGTCATCAAGTAAGTGTTTTAGAAAAGAAACCCAACAGAAAAGTGATGTGTAAATGGAAAATAAATAAATTTAACATAAGGCATTCCCGCTTCCAGACTCATGTTAATAAAGCAGCTATTAGGTGGAGACACTGTGGTGATGCCTGAGTTGACATGATTGTTGTTTTTCTTTTTTCATTTCTCGCAAGACATTAATCAGTGTTACTTGAAATGATTATGTGGGTTTTAAAATAGCAAGAAGCAGTAAATTTTAATGGCACGTCTGAATGCTGTTCCATTTAATTTCTATATGAAGCAATATTAAACCTCTAATAAATGACCTGTATCTAAAACAGTCTCCCTTTCTCACTTTTACACACACACACACACACACACACACACACATGCCAGCTCCAACAAATATCTTTGATGCTTTTACCACAGGGTGGGGGAGAGATGGCAGAAGTAAGGGCTGAGGTGGGGTATGGATCAGACAAGGACAACGTTCTAGAGGGAAGAAGTACGTTTCCTCATTTTTCCCTTTCCTGTCTTTATTTTTTTCTGTAGGAAAATATAGTTTAGGGAATATTGAATGAAAATCACACTTCTGCCATGGGACAGCACAAATCTCATTTTATGCTAATCCCTGCTTACATTTTAGCAACTAAAAGCCAAGATAAGTGGTGCTTGAGTTATTGTCAACTTGGGGCGCATGATCCAGACAGTGCACACTGGGACATAAATAAATAAGGGATTTCACTTCAGGCAGACATGCAAGCTGAGAGGTTTCCATTCCCTGCCGGGTCCAGGCATACCTAGATGACTTTCCCTTAATAAATGGCACAGAGACATTGTGCGCAAAGGCACAAAAGGCATGATCATGATACAGTCTCCTGTGACATCTTTCATATCTCTGCCCCAGCTCCTACATCTGACTACCTTCTCGAGGATAATTCTCCCTTGAAGCCCCTTCCTTGTAATATTTTCTTTTTCAAATGCTGGCAACCCATATGGCTCCTCATGTGCCCCAACCAGCTCCTGGATAAAAGTGGACTGTCCCTTCCTGACACAGGCTGTAGAAGGAGCAGCACAGTGGTGCCTACCTGAGCCCCAGGCATTCCTCCTCCTGCTTCACTTCTCCCCCTTGTTTTGGCCTCCACCATCCCAGTCAGTCCTGCCCCTGGTGTTTTCTGATGGGAAGTTCCTTGCAGCAGGGAGCAGGGCAGTTTGGCTCTGTGCTAGGCACTGTGTCGTGCCATGTGCTGTTTTGCAGCCCTGCTAATTTTTATTCATTATGAACAGTGGTAGTCTGTCCGCAAGAGATCTGGATGTGGATTAAAACCATCTACTTCAAACACAGCAAAAAGAGCTTGTAGGGAGACTGACCCCTCCAAATATTGTAATCAATCAACACAGGCTGGAAAACTATAGAAAGCAAGAGGGGAAAAAGAAATTGGAGGAGAAATTTGGAGGACAGAAGCAAGGATGCTGCCTGCTTGGCCTCCCTTAGTAGATGGCTATTTGGAAGCCGAAGGCTGTAAGTGGGAAATCCTAGATAAACACAAGGGTGTGTTTATACCTTCCTCCAAGCTGGCTGACACAGGTGCTCACCAGACATGGGTTACCTGGGTGGCCTGAGCAGGGGCCGCGCTGCTGCAGGGGAGGCAGACCGCCGCAGGGAGCTTCGCCAGGACCCTACGCCTTGTACACCATCTGCAAGGTGCATATTTGAAACGTGCTGCCAGTCCATCGGATGCAAACCGCAAGAGCTCATCTGAACCTCGATCGCTCACTTGGGGAAATAATTCACCATGGGGTGGTTTTTTTTTCCTAACAGCGATACTATCCCCCCACGCCCACAGCCTGATTCCTCACCTGGCCCTTCCACATCTGTAAGGCTGTTGTTATTAATGCCATAAATCATGGTTAGTAATAAACAGTAGAGAAGCTTTGAGAAGTGGGAGGCCAATTTCTCCACCGAGGTGGAAGCCCCAAAATTTTGGGTCCTTCTCCTGCCCCCATGGCGGTTGCCTCCAGCTCCAGCCGTGCAGGGGCTTTGCGTGTATGGCAGCAACTCCCAGGTCCTGCGCTTCCCCGCCAGGCCGGCTGTCACTGGGGAATGAAGCTGTCACTGTAGGAAAAGCCTTCGACTGTTCTTGTTGGCACCCTGGGGGTGCTCCATGGTCACCAGCCTCCCATCACACTACGGCGGGCCAGGCCTTTTTTTAGCTCTGCGTGTGTTCAGCACAGAGAAAAATGTTTCCACTTACTTTTCCCCCTCCTCTCTTTGGAATATGAGGCACACACTTGTCATACTTAAAGGAGTGGATTTATGGTTGACTCTGTCTCTTATCTCCCCACAGAGCTCACTGGAGCTGCTCTCCAGATGGGACAGTATTACAAGCTTCATCATATAAAGCCCAGTTCAGCCTACAGCCCAGATGTTCTTTGTTCCCAGAAATATTCCTTCCCAACAGTAAGTAAAAGGGGGCTGGTGCTGGTATGCAGCCTCTGCTCCTTCTGTTTGCATCGCTTGTTTATGGGTTACACACCCCAGCTCCAGACAGTACAGTCACCTCTGCAAAAGCCACTGATTGAGCCTCATGCCAGGACTCTGGGCCCTGGGCAGCGTCATGCTGGGGTGTGTGTGGGAGATGGCGGAAAGGATCCAGCAAGTCCAGCATGGGCTCAGGTACCTTTGCAGACCACACCTAACGTAAAGGTGCCTTCCCCTTTAATGCAGCAGATACGGGCTTCTCTTGACCCAAGGTCAAACTGAGGGTGCAAAACAAAGCTCACTTCACCCAGTTTTCAGAGGGGAAAATGTAGGATCTTGCCAATGGGAAGTTTTGGGGAGAAAACCACTCTCAAACAAGACCACTGAGGACAGCAGCATGAAAACAATCCTGCTGGCAGGACAGCAGTAACCACCCACGTGTTTGCCACAGCATTTCCTGGATGTGCTTTGCACTAGGTTGGGGGACATACTGATAAAAACATCAGTGCCCTCTCTGAGTGAAGCGTCCTGCTTGTGGAAGCTGGTTTCCCTGCTGGTGACCCTCGGGCTGGCCCTGGGGAGCTCGCTGCAGGGGACACAGCACGGTGGTGCTGTTGCTTGGGCAGGCGGGCGGGCAGGCTGACGGGAGCCTGCAGGATGGCCTGGCTCGGCCGCCTGCACTGTCCCTGCTCAGCATGGCCCTGCAGCTGCCCCTGCGTGGCTGCTGCTGGCGCAGTGGGCCCACGCTGCCCCAAGCTGGGCACAGTGCTGGCATCCTCGAGGGACTCGCCTTGCCTCGTCACGCTGCGCCCAGAGCAGGCAGGCACATCCTGCGGCAGCAGGATCGGCCCCCCGATAAAGGCTTCATATTTATGCAGCTTTCCCCGTGCCCTGAACTTTGCCTGTGTCTCTGGCAAAAGGGCAGCTACCCTAGGTCAGAGCACTGCCTCGAGCCAGCGCAGGGAATCGGCTTTCAATTTCAGCAGCGACTTTCCTTCCCTTTTTTCTCTTATCCCTCCAGCCATCACAGAATAATTCCCATCCCTATTAGCTTACCCCCCTCCCCCTTCCTTTCCCTTCCCCTTTGAAATCCTCCCGCCTGTCCCCGGGACGGGGCAGGGGGAGGCGGGGGGCGGCGGGAGAATTCCTCCAGATATTACACAAAAGCCTCATGTATCCCCAGTGTCAACCCCAGAGGGCGGCTGAGTAATTTAATTAAGGCGAAGGGGCTTTTGTTTTACTTGCTTTCTTTTTTGATTTTCTCAAGTTTAAGACAAGAAAGAAAAGAAAGAGGGAGAGAAATGTTAGCCCTCAGAGGAGGCACAGCGATGCAAGATTTCCCGTCTCTGCTCAGTCTCTTGCTGAGGAAAGACCACGGGCCTGTCACCCGGAGCGCGCAGGGCTCCCCGGCCTTGGATGGCTCCCCTCCTGCGGCGGTGATTTAAGGGACTGGCATATTCCAAGAATTAGTGTGTATTCTTCTGCAGACAAACACATTCATGCTGTTCCCTCCATCTACCCCACCCCGCTCTTTGTCCTCCTCAGTATCCGTCCCTTTGCGCCTGTGTCTCACCCTCTCCCTCTGCCCCTTCCCATCTCTTCCCTCTCCCATTCCCATCGCCTGTCCCCTCTCTCCCTCCTTTCCTCCTCTGCCTTTTCCTGCGGTCTTGGCATACTCGCTTCCTCCCCTCTCCCCCCTCACCCCCTCAGCCTCCACCTTCCTTCTCCCCCCTGTTCTTGATGAGGGGGGAACTTAATTCTTTTGCCAATAATTAACATCTTCATCCCTCAGCCTGATGTTTATTAATTGCAGATTTATCACATGTCTGACGGAGGGCATCCATGGCAGGGTCGACTCAAATGTGGGAGAAACTGGTGCCTCCTTTCAAGCATCGTGATGGGCAAAGCACGAGCCCACCCGCGTGCCAGCGGTGGCAGATCTCTTCTCTTTGTTTTTCATCTGGGGAAACAGGGGGCCGGAGGCTGTGCCAGATTCAGCTTCTTCTTGTCACATTGCAGCACCAGGATATGGGGACATTATTCCAACCCCATGCGGTGGCAGAGCCTGCTGGCAAGACTGTGCCCCTGAGGCCACTTCTAGCGCTGGGCCCCCAGCTTTGGCCCAAGTCCACAGGGCGCTGGAGGGTGGGGAGGGAGGCTCGCAGGGGAATGGAGCCCTGAGGAAGCCAAAATTATCCCTGGTGCCACTTTAACGGTCCCCACCTGGGCCATGGCTCTCCCAGAGCTGAAGCCTGGGCTCAGCGCCCTGCCATGAAACCCTCCTGCAGCCACAGCGCACGTCCTGTTTCTCTCATTGCCATGCCTTGAGGGGAAGGCTGAATGTCTCATGAGGCACAATCCTGCTGGAGGAAAAGGGCTGTCCTCTCCAGAGCTGGGACAGCCACAGGGTCTTCCACAAGGCTCTCATTTCTGACACTGAATTCTGTTTGGGTTATTAGCTGAACAGGCCGGTTTATTCATGGGAACCCCCTGTGCTGCTGCCCAGGCCTAACGCTCTGAAGTAGGTCCCTCAGCCCAGGCAGAGGGATCAGCCCAAACACATGGCTCTGGGGGACAGACATGTCCTGCGCCACCAGGGTCAGCTGCAGACTCTTCGCTGCTGCCTCCTCATCACCACCACCTCTTAATGGGATGCTCCTGCCCACTGAGGTGGGCAAGACATTTTTGTCACTGTCCCTGTGCAAGCAGAGGCATTGATTGCTCACCCTCAGTGCCATGGCCGTTCCCTCTGTGGGAGTGACAGCAAAAAGCCCCTGGGCTGGGTTTGGCTGGCCACACACCCTTCTCCTCGGATCCCACAGCTCGGCAGCCGTCCTGGCTCCTCGCCTCCCGGCTGCAGGGCTGCGGCTACACAGCTCCTTCCAGCCCTGCCCGCCCTCACTCGGCATCCCCAGCCTCGCGTTCCCTCCTCTGCCATCCCGACGTGCGCAGATAAACCTTCACCGTCCTCAAAGCTTGGGGTGGGGTGGTGGTGGTGGTGGTGTTTATTTATCTTTTAGTTCATAATCTCTTTGAACTGTTCACCCTCCCGCTTCCCTCCAGCTCGCCTTCCTGAGGAGGGGCTCCCCTCCGGCCCCCGCCCGCAGAGGTTAACACAACATGGCGGGGCTGCACTTAATCCCCCTGTGTGTCCTGTCGCAGCTCTCCCGAGTCCAATGTCTCTCCCAGCCTCCGCCAGCTCCATGTCCGCAGCAGCCTTCCCTTACTGAAGGGGACATATAGACCAATTACCTGTTACACAATAGCTCTGGATGGCCAGGCAATTGGACCAAGGGCACTTCCTCAAATTAATGGAGTCTGGAATTGATTTAATTCCAGGCAAAAAAAGCTAATTCAAGCTTTAATGTCCCTCTGGTATCTCCTCAGACAGAACAGGACAGGTTTTTTCTAGTGCCCGACACACACCGGTAAAAGCCCTCATTCCTAAACAGAAAACCAAAGTGACAAAAAAGCATATTTTCCCTTGTGTTTAGCCCATCTGTACAAGAAAAGGCCCTCGCTTTCAGAAAAAACTGCTCAGCATAGCACCTTTTCCACGAACGAGGAGTTTATTAATATAAGGAGAAGGCGCAGGAGCAAGGGATGGCACAGAGGAAGTTTGGTTCCGGGGAAGTGAAGGCTGAAGAGTGCATGAGGGCATCTGTGGCCACCAAAGTGTGTAGCCCGAAGAGGCCAGGGTGGTCACACGCCCCAGGAAGGACAGAGCCAGGCATAACAAGTCTCGGCTGCAGAGGAGGAGAAAACTACCTGCCTGGAAAAGGAGTGAATGGACTCAGGGAGCCACCGGCTGGGCACAGGGCACAAGTGGGGCATGCTGGCTCGGTGCCCCAGCTGGGGACAGCCCCCACAGCTCCACTGGGGTGGCATCAACTCACGTCTCTCTGAAGACATCTGCCTCCCCCTGAATATGTGCTGCAGACGTTGGCCTCCTGTAATCTGTTAATGAGCTCTTCATATGGATCTTGACACAATTAGGAAGTACAGACAAGAGAGAAGCTGGAATTTTCTCGAGTGGCTAATTTCTTATAAAAGAAACCAGGGCTGGAAGATGGCAGAGACACGTTTCCTACAGTACATGATGTTCATATAAAATGTGTTCTTGGCTCCGCTCACACGTCGTTTATCCAGTCTATGAAGCAGGAGGCAGAGAAATGACACATAAAACTGTCCGCACAAGCTGGCAGCACTGGAGGACTTATATCCTGCTAGCTTGGCTCTTGCGGCTACCATGCTGCGTGTCTGTAACCCTTGCCGTTCACTGCTTGTGCACTAACCTCAGCCCTACAGAGGCTGTCTATCCAGTGGTTAAAGCTGAGATCCAGGAGTCAGAGCTCCTCTGTAGTGCCATCGATGGGCTGTATGAGAAAACAAACCACTTAACTTTTGTATTGAGTCGAAATGGGATTAGTATTCATGTTGGGTTGTTTCTTTAATTAACAGAGCCGGTCACAAATACTAGAACTGGTTTGCAAGTAATTTTGCAAATTAAAGCGCTGATTTTCTCTGTTGTGATTCATGTCGTATTGCTCACTTGTTGGGAAAGTTCAGATTAGGATGAGATGCACAAAGAAACACGCAAGTCTCCAGCATTTCACGGATTTTAACAGCATACATGGAACACTGAAAAATTAGTACCAGAAGTTGCTTCATTTTTGGCTAGTGATTACCCTCTTGCTACAAAGGAAAGTTCTCCAGCCAGGGAACAGCAGTTCTGCCCCCGGCCTCGATCTGTCTCTCAGTGCAGAGGATGCTTCCTATAGATAGAAAACTATTCCTTGCTCTTCGGAGAGATACCCTGCTGAGCAGCTCTTACTGCATCAGTTAGTGAACATGACATCATCCAAGAAGGCACAAAATGCTAATTATCACAATTTCACATATCACAAATGTTTAAAGAGCTTCTGGTGGGAAGTGTGAGAAGATCTGGAGGCTACTGACGGATTCATTGTTATGGAAGGCTTTGGCAGGGCTGTAAATTGACAGCATTAAAAAAGAAAAGCTTTTAAAAAAAATGTAAATCAAAACAAGAGTCATATTATTCAAGTATGTGACCCAAGTAAGAGAATGATGGGAGGGAGGTTTGTCTTCAGTGACCCACGATTCCCTTAGACAAGCCTCCCTGGGGAAGCAGTTCATTAGGAGAGTAAAAAGAATACACCTTCTGCTGCTTCCTCCCCTTCACTGGACCTCTCTCATCCCAAACGCACTTTGGCTTTTTAAAGGGAAGAAGTAACATTGGGCTTTTGCTGTCCCTGAGCCCCAGCCAAACCCCAGGGAGGAGCAGCGGAATGTAGCTCTCACGTGGCCCTTTTTCATCTCAGCTGCTTGGTACTTCTGACACAATGCAGAAGAGAGAGAGCATCCTTTCTGGGTTCCCTCTCTATCTTGGCACTGCAGCCAGTAGGCACGTGCCCAAAAGCATGCATACAGCTTTCTGTGAAGCGAAGCCATAGGAAATACGTCAAGCCAAATAAAGTTACACTGTTTGATTTGCTGCCTCTATTCAAATAATTCCATGATCTGCTCCTCTGATGCTGGAGTCAGTCAGTCATTTATCTCTGACCATTCCCACTAATCACAAGGGTATGTTTGGTGGGCTGTGGGGCAGATGGGGGGCCAGGAGAAGGCAGCTCAGCTTGCTGGAGGGCAGGATGGAAACACTTGGCTCCCCAGTCTTGCTGCTGCTGGTGCCACTGCTATGCCACAGCCCTCAGACTGGGCTAGAGGATTAGGAGACTGGGGAGAAGGGTTTGGGGAGAGCGCAGTCTGTGGGAAGGCAGAGAGCTGCCAGTCAAAGCTAGCACATGCACTGCAAAATGTCATCCTAGATCTTCTCCCTCCCTCCTTCCACATACCATCTTCCCTTCACAAGGGGCTGGGACCAAGCCAAAGGAGCCAAATGAGAAAGAAAACAGGGCATCGGGCACCCGCTACCTCTGCTAAGGGCTCCCTTGTCCTTTGTCTCTGAAGAAGATCCATCACACCTGCAGGAGCCAAGCATGAGACTGGACTGCATTTAAGTCTTAAGTATCTAATTTTACAAGGCATCATTTTTTTCTGAATGCAAAGTAGTGTGCAGCGGTTTAGCCAGACTCTCTCAGGGTGGTCACCCCTCAAGCTGAGGTCCTGCAGGATGCCTTGGCATGGGAGAGCCCTGAGAGGCACAGGCTAGACCCATGCATTCCCATTGGTGCAACACCTGCAGAAGGTTCCAGTCCCTCCTGCAAATCCCCCACTGGCTGCCCCACTCTGGTTCCTTCGTTCTGCATGTCTGATCTGGAGGACACGTGCTTCTTCTGCAGGCAGTGAGTTTTGGAGGTTTCCCATGCTCTGGATCTCAAAAAACTTCCCAAATTCCAGAAGCTGAGCAAAATCCCTTTATAAGGCCAGTTTTTCAAACAACAGGCATGTCTAAGTACCCGTATAAATCCCTGCATATAGTTCCTGAAATTAGGCACCTTGAGCAAACAGCTTCTCAAGCCACTGGACAACAATAAAAAAACCCCACCAACCTAAAAAATAGAGAAGGGGAAATGACAACTGATTAAAAAAAAAAATCCCTTCAAGCCAATGAAATGGAAAGGAAACAGTAACTTTACCAAAGTGCCTTGACCACAGTGGTATTTTCATTCTGGTTTGCACACAAGCCTATTATTGATGTACCAGGTCAGAAGTCATACATTTGTCTCACTTTGTAGTGCTGAACTCTCTGAATGAATTTGATATTAGAATTGAGCTTGCTTTTTTCTTTTTTTTTTTTTTTTTTTTTTTTTTGGGCAAATGGTAAATTTGCTTAGACAGCTTCAGGAGAATGAAAGGACTGACAAATATGAGTCAAGCATTGAGTATACACTCCAGCTCAAGAGATGGAAGCTAAAATACTAATTGTCCGTAAAAGAAATTCTGAGTTTTCTCTTTGAATTTTTTTTTTTTTTTAATTTCTTTTAATGGTAAATTTTTGAAGTTTAAAAAAAGAAGGGAGATAAAAGGAGAGGACTGCATTTCAATTTGTCCGAAGTGGAGACAGATATCATCCAACTGCAAACATCCACACCTAGAGATGACTTTTCTGAGGGTCCCTCCTGGAAAATCGGAGGAAAGAGAGAATCTCCTCCAAGGGGAAGTTGGTACCTGAGCAGGATGTGCAGCGAAGGTACAGGGTGCAGTTTCTTCACCAGCCGGCCTCTATTAAAGGTCATGGGTACACAGATTTTTTTTAGATTTTGTCTAATGTTGCTAAGATGGAAAATGCGAAGAAGCAGAATCTTCTAAAAAACAGCACTAAGATAGATTGTGAGGACAGCTAGTATGGGATTCATAGGGCTGACGTCCATATGTAGGATTGGATCGGGATCAGGAAGGGGTTTAGGGCAACAAAGTGGAATGTACTTTGATGTAATTTCTGAGCCCCTAACTTGGAAATAAGCTTCTCCATTTACATCCTTGGGACATGAGCTAGCTACATGCTTATGGAGGTGAATTTATATGGCAAGAAGCCACATGAACAGGATGGGTTAATGGGGCAGTCTGTTACAGATATGTTTTAACTTGGTTAAATCCAAAGTGGCACAACCTCACAGGAGACCAAATCTGGTGGCAGGCATATCAAGACGTTGGGAAGGCAGTGGAGAGCAAGCATTCAAAGGGGGTCTCCCACAAACTGCTCACATCACAGACGCTGGACACGGCTGGGCTGCTGTCAGTCATTTCCAGCCTGGCTCTCTTCCTGGACCTGCAGGACCTCTCCCCGTCAAAGACCTGATTAACTCTGAGCTTCTAGGGAAAGCTCTGGCCCCGATCGCTGGCCATTTTTCTGGGGAGAGGAGTCCCACAGGCCAGGTCCCAGCATGTTCATCCTCCAAGCAATCACTCCTCCTGGAGCAAAGTCCTCCTGTGGCCCATAGAGGCACTGCTGGTGGAGACTAAGCTCCAGGTCCCTGCGGAGGTTTCAATCTAGCTGTGGGACCAGCCTGATGGTGGCCGTACTTTCCCATGTCATGTTTACCCTCTCGGGTTTCGTGTGTTTTCCTTGGGCTCCCTTTGGTAAACCTTTGGCTTCAGCGCATTATTAGGGAAACAAGAGCTTGGTATTAAGTGATGATTATGCAATTTATTCTGACAGCGAAAAACGTGAAAAGGGGAAATTGACATTTGTGATTTTAGTTATGCGCTGACAACTATAATTAATCTTAATTCCAGCAAGAAGCAGGTAAGTGAATGTGATGGGAAAGCTTGCATTTTCATTGCTGCTGCCTAGAGACAGCTACTTAATCATGGCAATAAAATGGCACAAGTTAAGGAATTAAAGAGGGCAGAAACTTTAAACTAGTTTAAAGACAAATAGAAAAAAAGACATGAAAATGCAATGAAGTTAAGACACATAAAAGGCACAAATTAACTAGATAGAAAAATACCACTGTACAAGGGTAAAATAGCGAGAGATGGGTTTATAAAAGAAAAAGAAAAATCTTTCCAAAAACGCAGCTAGGGGCAATTGTAAACAGAAACAGGAAAGGACTGAGCTTAGATCTAATATACAGAGAAAGGCAGAGTAGCTATTTTTTCACTTTATTGGTTAAAAACTTTTATAAATGTGCATGAAGGTTGGTCTTTTTAATTTGACTTTGGAGGATGAAAAAGTGTTTTTTGATATGCCATTATTTTAAAATGAAAGTGACCGGTGATTTTAATCAACAAAATGTATTAACCATTTGAAATGAAGTAGCCTAAGTCAGTTTTAACCACATGAAGTGAAAACTAAGATTTTTTTGGTAAGTCCTGGTGGGGAAAAAAATATCTTTCAGCCCATTTCACTTCTGTTCATTATGTATCAAATTAAGAGATGGTACCCATTGCCTTCGGGCAGGA
Source organism: Fratercula arctica (assembly GCA_947846985.1). Taxonomy (NCBI): domain Eukaryota; kingdom Metazoa; phylum Chordata; class Aves; order Charadriiformes; family Alcidae; genus Fratercula; species Fratercula arctica. The sequence continues at coordinate 48,357,767 of CANTUZ010000005.1, read as the reverse complement.
GGACAGACTAGATGACTTCTTAAGGTCTTCTTTCCCTCTGCTTTCTCCTGTCTGTACTTGAATGGAATAGGATACATAGTGTTCCCTTTCCCTCTTCCCACAGGCTTATTTAAAGAATTTGCTGAGGGCAGGGAGAGTGCTTGCTTCACAAACACAGTGTTGACTGGGTTCTCCACCCTGTTGTAATTGGGATAAGAAGAAAAGGAAACCAACTGCTGAGGAACATTTCAATGGTGTCAGCATCACCTTGCAATTATGCCCAAGGCCATGGGCTCTTCCACCAATGCAGATCTACCTATCGTTTTGGGTATCCTCTAGGGTCTCTTGAGGGAATGAGGTAGCTTCTCCCACCACCCGAATATACCTTAATTTTTCAGAATTTTGTTTGTTGCAAGTTAGAGTGAGACTGTATTGTTCCCAACAGGTCCTGTTCAGGTGTACCCCTGTTCTCAGCCTGTGGCTCCTGAAGCCGGTGGAAAGGCATCCATGGGGCCAGTGCTTTTGGATGTGTCTCTCAGAGAACATGCACCACTGTATGGTGCACTGCTGGCTCAGAGGGGAGACCAAGGTTGGCCCCATGCTTTCTCCAGATTTGAAATTTGCAAAATTTTCCTCTGTCCCAATTTAAAACAAGTAAATCACACGTATATGTGCACAGAATCTACAACCTGTTGGGCTTCTAAACACCTAATATTAACTCTGTCTGACAATTTGGGCACACATAAATGTCGAGGTTGTTTGAAGTCAGCTTGAAACTGTAGACCTGAAACCCTGCCATTCCGATCACACTTTGTAAATGCATTAAGCATCTTGTCTTTTTTTCTCAACAGCTCTCTCCTCTTTGATGAACTGCAGTCAGAGGGAAAACAAGCTTGCCTTCTGTGAACATACTCTGACCCTGATGGGCACCTCACCTCTCTGGCACTTGCCCTTTGCCAGTTACTGGCATGTCCTGATTCCTCTCTTAGAATATATGACCATCCATGGTGCTGTGAAGAGAATGAGGGTGACCTACAGCATGTCTGAGGTGGAGCTGGAAGTTGTTCAGTGCAAAATCATCCTGTTGGTGTTTTTCTACTGATTTTTGCTTGGGTAGGGGCAAATTTACTGGGGAGGGGAAGGGAGATGGAGAAGGCAACTAGGGAAGTTTCAGCTCACACCTACCCTGACCCACCTCCTATTCCCCCTTCCAGAGTGCTATCAAGCATTCCCAGCATCATGGTTTCTTTGTGGGATGAAAAGCCATGTGCTAGACACAGCCAGTCAGCCTGCCGATCGGCTACAGGCACATGGCTCCTGCTGCCACATGGTGCTGCATGCGCTTTGCAGCTGGCCAGATCACAAGCTTCTTCAGTCCATCATGTGCAGTGGTGCACGGACTTCTTCAGCAAACATGGCCCAGACTAATGATACTCTGATGATATTACAATTCTTTTTGTGGGTTTTTTTTTTAGAGAAAACTGGTTTTTTTTAGCCAAAATGTAACTTGGTTCTTTGAGCCAACTTAAAGAAACGTTCAGACAAGTATTCATATAGACTATCTTGATGAAAGTTTCTCTTACACTCAGCATTTTTCTTTACTTTCCACTGCTGAACACAAATCCTCATTCCAAATCATCTTCAGTTGATAAATTCTATATCCAAACTGAGGTTTACAAAAACCTCCATTTACAGTCAGACTGTGGAAATCCCAACCACAGAAAGTTGCAAGTCAAATGCGGTGAATAGTTTTGTAAAAAATGCAAATAAATATATAACTAGCATTTGGTTATATTTAGGGCAAGCAAAGCTGATGCTCCATGGCGTAAAGCCAACCATGTGAGGGTCAGGAAGAAATTTCCACCACAGATCATTTCTGTACATTACTACACAATTAGACAGGTGCTTTGTGTGATGTTTAAGCTTCCTTTGGAAGGAAGGTAGTGGTTGTCGCCGAATCTGGTAACGAACACCAGCGATCTAAGCTGGCATTTGATTCATTCCTTCTCCCCTGCAACTGTCTGCTAAGAAAAGCCAGTGAAAGAACTGCTGAATTTTTTTCTTGGGAGTTTCTCTCTGTAAGGCAAAAGACATAAAAAGGGTGTGAACAAGAAGCGGAATCCCCACCCCTCTTGCATCTGTCCAGTGTACCATGTGTGTCACCATTAAAGAAAATTAAGGCCCTGTGTTAGTCCATTCTAAGGGATGGGAATGGTCTCCTCAGGGCAGGAAAACAGGCTTTACATCTGTCCTTCTTAAAGAAGACAAATTTTAGAAAGGTTACCTATTCCATCTTGCAAGTCAACCTCGTGGATAATACTAGTGTTTTGGCCAAAAACTGGTCTCTGTGACATGGCTGGAAGTGGGGCTACCAGTGCTACCAAGCACCTCCTTGTACAAGGATATTTTTGCAGAATTAGGGCTGACAGCCTAGAGATTGCAGTATCTCATCTGAGCCGTGACACAAAAAGGCTTTTGTGCCATTCACTTCTACCTCCATTACAAGACAAATCTTAAAAATTTAAAAATTGCAACAGAGATAATTGCATAGCAACACTGATATTCAAACAGTGAGATGCTTTAATAACAGGTACCAGAATAACAGCTTGATTGAGAAATCTGATGTTTAGAGACAGATTCAGTTGGAGATACAATGTTACGTGTTAGATCATAGTTACCCAGGTTCATTAACTCATTTAGGACTACTAACTCCACTATTTCTATCCAATTACATGCCCACAAGAAGGCACATTAACTTTCAGTAGCTTGACCATTATATGGTGTCTCAGCAACCCATGGAAGGAGACTGTATGGTCAGGAAAGGAAAGTCCTTCCTGTAACTCAGAAAATAGCTACATGATGGATCATGTTGCCCAGCCCCTCAGGACTGATGGGCTGTCAGACAATTTGCCTTTTTCACAGTGGGGACCACTGAGTAGACAAAGAGAAACCATGTCAGCCACTTTGCAAATAGGTGTGAATTCACTGACATGAACTGATTTTAGCAGTCTTATACTGCAGCTGAACTTGGCTTATGCCTTAAAGGGAAGGGTTGCCATAGGTATGAAGGAAGGTTATCGACAAGAATATTTTCCACGTGAATCAAAGCCTATTTTGTTTTTAGATCTGCCAAGACTGACAGCCTCCATTTCTTCTGCAACAACCTTGCATAAGGATGGCATTAGAAGGCAGCATTCAAGTCTACTGGAGCAGCTTATCATTACACCAGTGGATCCAGGAGAAAAATTAAAAACGCTAAAGCTTGAGTTAGAGCTTGACAGGTAACTGAAAACAGAACCATTTCTCACTGAAACCCAATCTTAAATAACTGTTTGTATTGCCAAGAATAAAATAGAAAAATCCACCCAACCACATGACTTTGGAGGAATTTCTAGGCTGTAGAAATGGTGGGTGCATCAACCATAAGACCATTTCTTAGCCTTGTAAGTCACAAACAGGTCTGAAAAAGAATATTACTGTTCTGTTCTGGGCTTTGCAATGTACTAACCATCAGGCCTTGGGATGTTCTCGTAAGGTATTGGGAAGATAGAGGTAATGATGCTCATCCACCTGGTAGGGGACAGAACGGAATACTGAAATTCAGAGCACTGATATTAAGGAGCTGTGTGCAGAATCTTCATAAGACTGGCTTAAAAATCATCTCTTCAAGTCAAGATAAGCCTCCCTACCCATCCTCAAAAAAATAAAAAAATAGAAACTTTAATGCTGTAAGAACTGGTTGTGATTCCCTGGTAATTACTTCCATTCAGGATATGCAAAACTTGTGCTATTTGGCAATGCTACCTTGCAAAGGTTTCAGTGCTCTTTGACAGTTGGAGACCTTATCTGGTCCAATATATTTCTTGATCTCAGAAAACATTTATTTCTCAGACCACTTTTTATTTCAGAAGCAGCTTCATTAGGGAAAGGCTGACTGTCAGCCCTGGGCATGGTGTATCCTCACTGATGAACAGGCATTTGGATCTGCAATTTCAGCAGGCCTTGGAGAAAACACTCCATGCTAAATGGGTTAAATGTTTCCATCAACATGCATAGCAGAGACACATGCAGTTAAAAGACAGTTTGAGCTGATTCAAAGGCCGTGTATATTTCCAAATAAATTCAATTTACTAAGACTGACTCCTAAATAGAGTCTAGTGTCAGTAAGCCCTCTAATGGAAAACTTGCAGTCTTTGTATTTTCCGTGCTGAGTAAGTACCAAACCAGATGGCACTGGCTCTGGGATGCAACAACCAAGTCTCCTTTCCCTTCAGGGACAAACGCGCTGACACTACATAATGCTTACAGGTGTTATTCAATATTACAAACACTAATAATAGACTTTCATCTACAGGAGTCTCTCGCCCAAAGGCTTCCAACCTCCTGAACACAAATAAACTCCAAACACAATTTACATTAAACAGGCAATATGCCTGGCTGAATCACATAACAGGAACAAAGTCTGGGAGAAAACTTGGCATGCTGTGATCACCCATCTGCAATGCTTAGTGGCAACATCAAGAGTGAGCAAGATGCCTTGTCTCCTATTCCCTCTGCTTGTGGTAGGGAATTCTCCAGGCCGAGGGGACCAGGCTGCAAGGAGCATGGAGCAAGAAGGCTCTTCCTTATGTGGGCAATCCCTTAGAGAGAGTCTTGGTCTGTTACTCACCCCCTCTAAGATATATGCTGGCCCCAAGGATTTTTCAGGTATGGGTGTGATCCTAGCTCCATAAAATGCCTGGGAAGGAGGGTCTGCAAAGGAGACCTGTCAATCCCTGAGCCTCGGTCTTTGGGTTTCCCTCTGGAGGTGAGAGCTGGCTGGAATATTTCAAGCAGAACTGACCCTCCTCACAGCCCAAGCAGTTTCCTCCCTCCTTGCAGAGATCTGTGGTGAACCTGTAACTCCAGGCGTTGGTGTTGCCCACTGTGAACAGCAGCTGAGATTTGTTACTGTGGGGATTACGCAGCAACCCTTCTTATCCGCTGCCTCAACCATGGCTCCTTATTGGTGTCAGACGAGACATCAGGACACAGTCTGAGAAAGACAAGGTCTTAATGATGAGAAAAGGTAAAGGCTATTGTATAAACCAGTTAAATCACCTCTTAGAGGAGTAGGTTATTTCTCAATACTCATACAGGGCTAATGCCCATCTTGGAGAGGATACAAAGAGCTGGATCAGAACTATTAATGACCTCTGTCTATTCCAGATGGGTGAGTTTGCAAGTAGTTTGCTGGCATACACCCAGAGACACATAAAGCATCAAGTCTTCAGTCTTTACTGGAGGAAATGAATTACAAAGAAGATATTAAAGCAATGTGTCTGCACTCATTTTGCATCAGAAAGATGGAAGGAGTTCATTTCAATCCTCCCTCCCCCCTGTCATCAAGTGTCCTAACACCAGTGAAATCCCTTTCACATCAGGTCAGGCAGATCACCTTTCAGCGGCTGCTTCCCGCAGCCAAAGGGGAGAGCAGGGCTGGCCAAGCAGCAGCTGGGAGCCGGGGCAGGCAGCAGGTGCCGAACACTTGTGGAGCCCCGGAGTTCCCCGTCCCCGGGACCGGGCAGGCAGCAATGGGGAGAGGGCTTTTCTCACCTCGCGCTCTGGATGGGGCTGGAAGAACGCTGCCTCACATCGGCTCGCGTGCCCCGGGGCAAGCGAGATAGTTGGATGTGAGGGGTTGCTGGGGCATCTGGGGCAGAAGGCATTGCCAGTGCCAAGCCACTTGGGGCTTCAGGAGAATGAGTAACTCTTGGTTGTGTGAGCAAGTATGGGCTAGACATGGTGAAAGTTGCAGAGTCTGCCCCTCTGCAGTGTCACCTCGTGTTAGGTCTGGTTGTTGCATGCCCTCTGCAGTACAGGGTATGCGCGGCGGGATGGGAAACATGTGGCAGAGGTTGCAGAGGATGGGAAAGGGGAGGAATAGTGCTGTGCTGAATGTGACTGACAAAGGGTGGTGAACACGTGAGCGGACAAAGCACCCGCCATGTGTCCAACTGCACATTCCTTGTAGTGGTTATTAGGACGTGTTTCTGCACTGTCCACCTACCTAAACACATATTTGCAAACTTGCCTGCAGTTAGACTGTTTAAATGAGATGTCATGTGGATGAAAACACTTCTTTCAAGTGCAAGGGAACCAGCAGCATGGAACAATATGAGGTGTAAGAGACCATGAAAGATGGACTGAGGGTGCTGGGCCACGCTGCAACTGTGGCAGTGAGAGCAGCCATGGCCTTGCAGCCCACAGGCAGCTCCTCTGGAAACCTGCAGGAAAAGGTGCCCAATACCCTCATCACAGAAAAGGTTACAGTGAGATGAAGTGAAAGATGAAGGGGCTGCCAGATAATATGAATCCCAAGCACATTTTGCCATTGGTGATAAATATTAATGCCTTGTAAAATATAGCAGACCAAACATTTGGGGGAAATAGGTGTGTGCTCCCAACATGAAACGTTCAGCAGAGATTTGGAAGATGGCATGCTGTCATGTGCTCAGGGTGCGAATGGGAGATGGACAAAAGAGGAAGTGCAGCCAGTCACAGGGATCTGCTGCTTGCGAACGCTCTCGTGTGATCAAACCTTGATTATTGCAATGTCCAGGTGTCCCACAGTACTTAGGCAGACCAGTCTCCAGAAAGTTTAAAAAATAAAAAGTAAAAAAATGTCCCTGAGCAAATCAAAAAGGCAGCCCTTGCCGGAGAGTGCCCTCCTGCAGTACTGCTGGGTGTTTGTTCTTGCTTTACATGCAGTTTTGGGCACTCTCAGATATCAGTTAGACCATGAAGGACTGTTTTAATGTTCATTGATGCTAGGTGAATTCGATTTCCAATACAGGCCATCTGCCCATAGTAGAGCTGAAGAATCCATGCCACTGAGCAGGTTTCTAGTGAGTATTAACTAACATTTATTTTTGAGTGCGGGGAGTCATTTTTTAATTTTTAATCCAAGTCTCAATCCTTGCCCACACTAAGAATTTGGAATGAAAAAATGTAATTGAAACTCTAAAGGTGGATCTGTATTAGTATCTCAGTTGTTGCTTACTAAGACTGACGTAGGGAGAATTCTAAGTTGGTCCAGAAGGAGCTATGCTTGCCTTGCATGACCTGCCTGTCTATCAATAGCCATAGAACTTTCCTGATTTAATTCTCAGCAGAACATACTTGGATGTAAGAGTCGTGATTGCAAGAGTATTGATCTGCATGAGGACAGGGAGGCTCTACAGAGAGACTTGGATAGGTTGGATCGATGGGCTAACACTAATGGAATGAGCTTCAACAAGGCCAAGTGCCAGGTCCTGCACTTGGGCCACAACAACCCCATGCATCGCTACAGGCTTGGGGAAGTGTGACTGGAGAGCTGCCTGGCAGAAAAGGACCTGGGCGTTCTAATGGACAAGCGGCTGAATATGAGCCAGCAGTGTGCCCAGGTGGCCAAGAAAGCCAATGGCATCCTGGCTTGTATTAGAAATAGTGTGACCAGCAGAAGTAGGGAGGTGATTGTCCCCCTGTACTCAACACTGGTGAGGCCACACCTTGAGTATGGTGTCCAGTTTTGGGCACCTCAATACGACAGAGATATCGAGGTGCTGGAGCGAGTGCAGAGGAGGGCAATGAAGCTGGGGAAGGGCCTGCAGAATAAGTCTTATGAGGAGCAATTGAAGGAGCTGGGACTGTTTAGTTTGAGGAAGAGGAGGCTGAGGGGAGACCTCATCACTCTCTACAACTACTTGAAAGGACATTGTAGAGAGGTTGGTGCCGGTCTCTTCTCACAGGTAATTAGCAATAGAACAAGAGGGAATGGCTTTAAACTGCAACAGGGTAGGTTTAGACTGGACATTAGGAAAAAATTCTTCACAGAAAGAGTGGCCAGACACTGGAATAGGCTGCTCAGGGAGGTGGTGGAGTCACCATCCCTGAATGTGTTTAAGAGTCGTTTAGATGTGGTGTTAGGGGATATGGTGTAGGGGAGAACTTTGTAGAGTGGGGTTGATGGTTGGACTCAATGATCCCAAGGGTCTTTTCCAACCTAAATGATTCTATGATTCTATGATTCTATGATTCTATGATTAAGAGGGGCAGTAGATGTTTGGACTCGACTCATGTCCCATGGGTTCATGGGACTGCAGGACAATGTGTCATTGTCCCATGATCTCTTTCTTGGGTGACACTGACTTCATAAATCAGATGTTCCCTGGACCTAGAAATTTTCCCCTTCATTTTCCTCACCTTAAATTCACAATTCACTATTTGCACTGCTGCAGCTTCAAGTTCTTCTTGGCCTGATTTCTCAGCTTGCCGGCTCTTAAGACTGTGAGTCTCAGGCAGGGCCACAGGCAATGAAGTCAGGGCAGCGGAGTAGCAATGAGGAGCTATGAACGCCTTTGTTCAGATCAACTCCACTGTATCCAAAACACAAAACTTCTGGCAGAGATGGAGGAGAATAACAGTATTAAATAGCAGAGTCCTACTAAATGTAACAGTGCAAATGGGACATAATATTTAAAACCAGCAATGCTATGTGTGGAGAGAAGAACAAGAATCTTTGGTGCTTAGGCTCTGATTCAAGTTGTCCTTTGGAGCAATAACTCAATTAGAATAACATGAATTGTTTGTTCACTCCGGAAACAATGAGATTTCTCTTTAGTTCCTCTTGTTCTTGTACCAAGAACATCCAAACAATCTCCTCATTACCTGAGAGGAATATTCCTAATTTCACCCTCATCCTTTGGCCTTCCCTGGGATATATAACAAAGTGAAGAGAATGTGCTTGGCATACAACAAAGCCTAGCAATGAGTATTTTTCATCTTATTAAACACAAGCAAAAGATGAAAATTTCAACCTCGGATTTTCCAGGTTCCAAAGCAGGATTTTCCACTGCTCTGCAGCTTCTCATCTCTGAGGGCTTAACATGAACTTCTCTGGTTTGGAGCCTACAAGGAAATATCCCTTGGTATCACATATCAAATTAGACTCCTTTTACCCATGCCAGAGGAGTGGAGCCCTCACTGGTCCCTTCTTTTTTTTTAATGGTGATACAAACCAGACCCCAGAATTCCCTCACTACCTAATTTTTCCATTGCAGAGGACAAAAGTTCCTACCAGTCATTTTCCACAGGAGTTAACTTTCAAAGCACAGCTACTTCTCAGTTACACATGGAAACCCATGAAAGGTGTTGCTGAAAAAAGGAAGAGGCTTGGACTTTTGGTCTTACATTTTCTCATTTGTGGTGGGATCTCATGTTCCTTTAGAGCCTTGTTTAGATTGATTAGTTTGAAAGTGATGAAAAGAGAGAAATCACTCATGTTTACCAGATACACTCACTCCCAGATTCTTCAATTTATATGTGTAGAAGCATCACCAGGAGTCACTGGTTTGGGGAGCGTCTGCTCTGCTTTGGTCAGGTAGCTACAAGGATACCTTCCCACCACAAATGGAAGTTTTTCCTGTGCAGGCTGTACCCTTGCTCTTATGGCAGAACAAGGCGCAGGCACTGCAGAGCTGACACCTCTCATCAAGCCACCTTGCTCAAAAAGCCATGGCAATACTATTCCTTCAAGCCTATCTCATTCTGAAAGGATGCAAGGTCTTCCAGGTTCCTCTGAAGAGAATGTAATGTACTAGTGACTGTGACACAGTCCCAGTTGGCCTGATGTTGTTGAGAGAAGGGGAAGAAAACACAGGCTAAGAGGTGAAACTTGGTGGCAGCAATTTGCATGTGATCACAGCAAGCTTGATGGGTTGATTTGCAGCCTGTAAAGTATGAATGCAAACGAATCTCAACTCTCCACGTGGAAACACATGCAGGGAGCTGCTGCTCAGCAGAGCGGGTGGGCTGTGCTGTTGCTAAAGCTGTGCTTGCAGGCAGGGTCTGTTTGTCTCAGCAGTGCAGGCTTGAGTTAAACATTGCTCAGTTGTTGCTCAAGCAGGTTGAGCTGGCTTGTCCTTTAACACGGTGGAGTGCACCAGAGGTCCCACACTGAGGTTCCTTCAGGAACGGAAGTGGTCCAGGAGTGCTTCTGGTGTGTTCTGCCTGAGAGAAGAGGGCTTATAAATGCAAGCACATCCCTTCCTAAACAAGGTTGGACTGCTTTCAAAGCCTGTGCTAGAAACATCCCCTCAGTGCTGCGTGGATGTAGGGATGTGCCAACATCGGGAAAAGAGCAGCTCAGACACCTCTGTGGTTTGTTCCCTTGCAGGGTAGGAATATCCACAACCACCAACACAAGTTTGAGAACAATTTTTTATAAAGCAAAAAATGCACCACTGATATGAGAGAAACAGGAGAAAGAATTATATCTTAAATTTTGACTGAAAAAATGTCTTCGATGAAGACTTAACGGGGAATTAGTAGAAGGTTACAAGATTCTGTGTATCCATGCTTTATTACTTGGTCTGTTTTTTAAAAAGTCTAGGCCACTTTAGCTGTGAGAAGTCGACCCCCTGCTGGAGGGGGTCAGAAACCTCAGAATGAGAGCATTCAAAGTGGATAGTGATTTACAAAGCCTTGGATAGAAACCACTCTCTCAAAATAACAACTTAGTTAAGACAGGTGCCTCCTTAAACACTGATACAAGTCTTTTCATTGCTTTTCATTAAAATTTGAAATGATATTAGCAAATCAAGGACTCTTTTTTTGTCATCTAGGAATGCAGAGATAATACTAATTTCATAGAGCTGGGAGGACAGTCCTATTAGACTTCTGCAAATCTATTTGTTTCTCAAGTGAAAATGACATTTTTTCTGTGCAGGGCACTCAGATGAATTGCAATGGAGTGTGATTTAGGAATTCAAGTTTATCATTATGGTGACACCAGAGTGCAATGTTTTTCTGTGTTAAAAACATTAATAGTCTGTATTTCCTGTTTCAATGTTAGAGGAAAAAAAAAAAGCTTACCCTTTCAGATTTGGTATTTTTTGGTTTTGACTCTTCAGTTCCAGTCAGTAATGTTGAAGATTTACTCTCAGAATTGGTAATGTTGATCTGATCTTCTGACCTCCAAGCTACAGTGCTGAACATACCCTGGAAACTGTCATAAGAGATACCTTATAATCAGTACAGCTAATAAAGGGTCCTTTTGTCGCAGGAATCTTTTTGTGTAAGCTGTACACTCTTCTCCGTTTTTCCTTTCCCTTGTGGGTGGTCAGAGCTGCAAGTAAATCATAAAAAAAAGAAAAAATCAAACCATTTCAAATGCAAGGAATTTTAAGTTCACAGACTGTGGCTCATTGTCACTAACAATTTCCTCTGGAATGGTGAAGAGAGGGTTTTTTCTTTCTTTAAAAAAGTGCCTTTTCTCTATCTATTTTTTGACTTGCAATGCTAGAGAGATGTACACCATTCAACAGCTCAGAAAACCAAATCTTTTTGAAAAAGCTGGTTAAAATCTGTAGCTTAAGGAAATATTGCCTTCCTCCCTCTCCCTCCCAATACCAACATTTTTCCTGTAATAGCTTCTTCTTTTTGCTGAAAAAGAAGCCTGAAAAGTATTCCACTGAAAAAAATGATGTCTTCTAAAATATGGTGCTAAGACACATTTTGTCTTGTAAACAGAGGTTAAGAGAATTCCTGTAAGCAGAACATTTGGAACAACACCACTCTGTTCAAACATTTATTTAGAAAAAAATGTAATAACCTAACCAGTCGTTTTCCATTGTTAAACAGAGAAAGAGCTGCCACAAGCCGTCACCTGCTTCCCAAAGCCAGTGCTATTTGTACTTCACAGTCATTCCTGAGAGGATGACACACATGGTGGCACAGCTACAGTCCCACGGTTCCCCATGTGCTGGCACCCCCAGTCCTGCGCTTGCTGGGTGCAAGGAAGGCCCTGGCACCAACTGGGTCAGAAAATGGTCTGTTGCACTGTACTCACAATATTCATGAGTTGTTTAATGGGGTCCTGTGCATCCTTTTTACTCAGACACTTATGGCACTACTTCTGCTAACACAGAGAAAATTACTCAATGGATGTATATTTTTGGTTAGCTTCTTCGGATTCCTAACTGACTCCAGTTAAATCAAAATAACACTGATTTAAAGCAGGATGTGAGTTACACTTTTTCTGATCTGCTTAAATCATACCTTAAAATTTTCTCCTTTCTGCCCAAGATGCACGTGGCAAATGTCAAGAGCTCCTGACACTCGCAGTTACATACAAAACTGCATCCCTTTCTGAAGTCCACTTTCTGTTAAGTTGAAAAATTATGTCTTATTCTTACTACACCACCTAGCAACAGACTACCGAAATGAAAATTATTTGTCTTTGATACCCAGTTTCTGATGTCTTGATATGATCTTGGAGGCAGAAGGGACAGCAAGAGGCATGTAGATCAGAAGGAATGCGCTCGTTCGGGAACATGGCAGGGCTGTTAATTCAGAAAAGCGGAGAGAGCTGGTTAACTATATCTTTCCATTTTAACTCCAAGGAACAAAAGAGGATGAGAATTTGTTGCAGTCAGACTCTAGGAAGAGTATTCCATTCTGGAAACAAACAAAACACATTGCATTTACTTAAGTATTGCCTATATGAAAACCACAGTGGACAAAAATTCCCAAATGAAGTTCTGCATTCTGTGTCAGAACTGAGTCTAGCTTTGCTCCATCATAGGACAGGGAAGGGGCTGTTAGTGGTACCCAATTTCAGAGACCTTCCCAAGACAAGCCAGCCCTGTAACGTGGAAGAGACCATCTTCCAAGCAGAAAATACATGAGTATCTCAGCTAGCAAAGACAGTTCTCCGCCTGCATGGAAAACTGTGTGATGCAAGAGATGGACGGGAATCAGACCCCAATCAAACTCCAGTGAATCTTGTTCTGAGGAGCAACATTTAGGGCTAGAGAGGTTGGTTTTCTTAAGCAGTTCCCAGCCCCTTGTCAAGCAGACTTTTTATTAGTTGCTGTTCAGGAGGGTGTATACAAATACTGAGGACAGGATGGTCGATCTGGCCTTGAGCATCAAGCCCACAGTCTGGCCCATCTGTTGCACAAAGGCAGACCCTAAAAGAAGCAGCTGCAAAGGAGCTGGAGTCTTTCGTCTCTTCAGCTGTAAGAGAAAAATCCTGCGGAAGTAGAAAACTAAATTTCAATAAACTTAGAAAGGTAAATCCCAAACATTTATGTCCTTGTTTCTGTACATTGCCATCTTTGCCTTGCCCTGGCCAGAAGAAAGTAGATTTGTAATTCATCTTTTTATTACAATTTATTGATTTATATAGAATTTATTGTGTTCTCTGCAGGAAGATGACATGCCCAATGTATATTGTTCTTTCAAGTGTGGTGAATCAATATACATGTTCAATTAACCACCCAGAAAATATGTCTATGAAAGTATATTTAACTTGGGGGTGGCACTTCTATTTGAAAAATCCAACCCCACTCCTACTCTCCCTCCCTCCCCAAATATGACCCAGAAGTTATTATTGTTATTATCTTTTTTTTTAATCAGAGGAAACATGGCCCAAATTAACCAGTGCGACTGAACATGCAGATATGTTTCCTGTTTCCTTCCTCCTCATTATCTTACTTCTGTGAGCTCAGGAATATGCCTACCAGAAATAAACAGGTCTCAGCTGCAAGCAGCTGGCTCTCTACTGCTGCAAGAAGTCCCAGGCCAGGGCTGAGAAACTTTGTGTGAAAGTGGGCCAACTGCTTCTCCTCTCGCCTTTACAGCATGCTACCATTCTGTGTGTGGGCTTTGATTCATGCACCCTATTGGAGGCAGTCCTAGGAATTTTTTCAGCAGCTTCAGATAATTAAAAATGAATAATGCCTTCAGCACAATAACCCTTGTGCTAATTGCTTGGATATTAAGCTACATTCCTTTTACTTTGCCCTTACACTTACGGATTCTTGCATTAACATTGCAGTGATACTGTGGAAGAGGTTAGGGTGAGAAATGGAAAAGTTAAGGCATCTGGATACAAGAAACCAGAGCATTTGATATTGGGTGGCATGTGGAAAGCAGTGTGGGACACCAATAAACAGATTGCTTGGTTTTTTCTAGTAAAATGATGGCATCGTGTCAATTCACAAAGATGACTGGAAGTCTACATATGAAAGTGTTAAAGCCCCTTTGCGGTGGGGTGAACAAGGCAAGCCGCACCCCTCAGCACTGGTCTCCCACCAAGATGTCTGTGCATATCAGTGGTCTCCTGTGCAGCCCTCCACGGGACAGCCAAGTCAAGTTCAAATGGGAGGAAAGCCTTCTGCTATGAAGTGAAAACCACAGATTTTAGGTCCCGGTTTCAAAGTGAGGAGTTGATTTTAAAGCCTTTCCTATAGCTTTGTCATGGCATTAACAGAGGTGGTGGAACATGCTCAAAAGTCAGAGTGGTGGGGCCCTTGAGAATTGCTTATGATAGATGATCAAGTTTCAATATCAAATTCACGCAGACCATAAAAATAATCTAAAATCTATGCTATTTGATATTATTGTCAGAAACATGTCAAGGAGAGGTCTGAATACAGTGAGAGAATAATTTTGTTTGCACAAGAGGCAAAGGATGATTTCAATCATCAGGAACACATGGAAGGAGAACGGTATGGAGGGGATATCTCAGCAGAGATGGAAAGAAGAAAGGCCTCAAAGTACATCGACAGAGAGACATTGAGGGAAGCTGCTGTCAGCAGCAAAGGAAATTTTGAACCTTATGAGAACAGGGATTGTAAGAAGAAACGAAGACTATTTGTATTAGCGTGTTGCATAAAGATTGTAGGGAAACAGAAAGGTCAAAAAGAAGAATAGCTGCAATAAAGGATTTTGTTCATCAGTGTAGGAAATTTTCTGAGTTTTCATGGACTGGGCCCTACCTGAAAACATGTATTTCCTCTGAAGGGTAGCTCTACTGCAATACGTCTGGAACTGATTTCTAGGAGAAGCCAGAGGCGGTTTGCTGCACTCCTATATGAGATGCACCTGTGAGAGGCCCACAAACCACCTTAATAAAAGCGAGAATAAAAAGGGTCATGGGCAGTGGGAAAACCATGTGGAGGCCTCAGATGCACACTGGTGTTACTGTACATCATCTGAGCCCTCCTGGTCCAGCACGCCCCCTCAGACACCACTCAAATGAGGTGGAGTGTGCTCGCTCACACTCCCTGCCTGGAGCTCAAGCCCTGGGGACCTCCTGAGGTGTGCTGTGGGTTCGGGGAAGCCACACATCTTGGCTGGTGTGTAGCAAGTCATTCGATTGTGTGCCTGAGCCCTGCGATTCTGCCTGAGAGGATTTTGGTTGTGCTGTGTGGCCAAGAGAAGCCACAGCTATTCATCAGCAGCAACGTTTGTTTAGTGTTATGGGCCACTGTCTTCTTTTGCACCCTACACAAGATGGAGAGGGAGAGAGAGAGAGAGACATGTTGCAAGCAGGGGGAGTTTGGATGCCTCATGTTCATCCTCCGTGAGTCCATGCAATTGCTGAGTTGGGGACAGCAGCCAGAGCCACTAGAGGTCTCACAAATTATTTTAAACCTTGTGAAGGACAGCTGCTGCCAACTTCCACTCACAGTGTCCTTCATTTACTGGATTTTGAATCAGGCTCTGATTTGCTTCACACTTACTGTCTGGTCTTGTCCATGCCACCAAAGTTGTCTGCCTTCCAAGCTTATGAATGTTTTTATTTAGGTATTTCCCTTCCTGCCTTGTGCCAGGGCTGCAGCCTCGCAGATGAGTGCCTGAGGTGGGGAGGATGCTGACTAGCTATGGAGGAGCGGCCTTGGGCAGGACCTTGGAGCGGGGGAGTGGGGAGTAGAATGTGCCCCAAGGCTTGCACTGCAAAACTGCAATTAGCAAAATATGTTGAGAAAGGAATGAGAAGAAGGGGGAGATTAAGCCACTTTCCCCCCCCCCCCCCAGTGCATTAGCTGGACAGTGTTGCCAGCAGGTGAATAGTAGGTAGATGAAATATCAGGTATCTATGCAGAGACAAGAGAATGAACTGAAAAAGATTCAGGGTGAATAATTTTCTCATTGGCTTTGATTGCCACTGTATATTATCACTGGAGGATATTTTCATCCATTTCAGTTCTCAGAAGATGCTTGAACAGATCTTGAGCAGATACAGGGAGACTTCACTTTCACATACGATCTTTACTGTAAAATGGCAGTTGTCTCCCTATGCTTCCCCTTATCCCAATATGCTCTCATTGAATGGGTCCCATTCAGGACTCCTAGCTGGGGAAAGGACCAGTGCAGCCAGCGAGCCCAGTCCCAGCAACTCTCCAGAAAGTTTTTTGGATGAGATCTCACGTGTTGAGCACCTCATGGCACTTGCTGGAAGCCAGTGTGCCTACAGCTGGGTGGTTGCTCCAGTGCCCAAGAATAGAGGATCAGCACTCAGGAACGTGGATTCCCTGGAAGATGTGCCCATCTTTAGTGACAGCAAAGACTTGGTGCTGCAACTTGTAACCAGAGGCCCTTTACTGTTCATTCCAGGGCAGCCACTCAGTCCAGGAATTACGCAGGGAGAGCTGGGCTCAGAAACCAGGACTGTCTACCTGGTCTAACATGGAGGTGTTATAAAGGTGTTGTATGCGGAGATTTCACTCAGAAGCAGAGTTTGGTCAACAGCAATGGAGAATGTATTTAGTCAGAGAGATTCCCAAGATTAAGCATTCAAAAATGTCCGTTATTGCAGCAACCAAAAGCCACATGTTCATACTATGCCAGACTGAAAATACGCTTAGTGAGCAAAAGTCCCGGCCCAAAGATGAGAGAGATAAAAAAACCTCAGAGATTTTATACTGGGGTAGACACAGCAGTAATGTGAATGAGGAAAGATTGTGATGCTACATGGTGGCCCCTGTGCCACATTAGTGGGACACAAGCACAGTGTTGAGAGGCACTAACAGCAATGCTCATGTCCCATGGCCCCCAGATAAATGCTCCAGGGAGACAGGATAGGGGCAGAACAAGAAGCAGAGCTGAGGTCAGCTTCATCCCAGCCCTCTGCTCTGGCCTCCTGTTTGTCAAACTTGTTTTGATTTTCTGAAAAATCTCCCTGTAGAGATTACCCTCTACCATGTTGCCACGCTGCTATCAAATAAAAATGGTTTGTTGCTTTCATTTTTCCCTGTGCTTCATGTATACATGCACATGGGTGTTTTGCAGTCATTTCATAGACAAACTCCTGGGGTTTTGTGAGGCATAGGCTGCAGAGCAGAACTCTAGCCTGTGGTTCACGCTGCCTACAAGGGACTTGCATGGACATTTCCAGCCTCCCTCATATAAGTGTCAGCTAGCACGTGCTTGTAGCTGTGCATGCTTCATGTGTGGGTGCAGCTCCTTTGCACACACATCTCACAAAGGACACATTGGCTTTCTCTCACCTGGCCACACACTCCCAGCCCCTCAGTGCTTTTGCACCCACAGACAGTTTTCTAGACAAAACCTCATCCAGGTCCTCCTGAGAGCCTGTGTGCACCTCAATTTTTCCTCGGCTGAAAATAAATCCGCCACATTTAGAGCGTTTCCTCCCCACTCCATGTGATTCTGATTTCACTAATTAAAGTTAATCTGATAAAGGAAGGAACTGCGGAGAAGAATAAGAGCAAAAAGGCAGGCGAGCAAGGGTCACCCGGCACACCACAGAGAGAGGGCTTTGTGGCCGGGGAGCCGTGCCGCTGCAGGGCACGAAGGGAAGCGACGGTTTGAGCCGCTTCATCTGTTTGGCCCATGGGCGGGGGCTGAACCGCCGGCCACCCTGGCTGCCCATCCCGTCCTGACCTCCTCGCTGCCCTGCAGCAGAACCAGCACTTGCAAGGTGGGATCTAATGAAAGGCATCGGGTGACAGAAGGAGTCCTTCTGCCTCCTGATCATATTTATCCAGAACAAAACACGATGTAGGTTGGCTCGGGGGATGAGTAATGGATAACAGAGCAGCTTCTCATCTCCAGGCCTCTAGGTCCAACTGGTGCCTGGGGGGGAGCGCTGATTGAAATTCATTGCCACCTGATGGTGGTCGAAGGGTTTCTATAGGAAACGAATGCTTGAATTTCAGAATAAAATGTCCCCTCTGTGGACAAAATGGCTCATGGGGCAAGGGAGCAGAGAGTGGGAGCAGTGTATGGGGATTAGTATCCCAAAGAGAGCAAAACTGCATGTCCTGGTTCACTGCACGACACTGCAGTTCAAGGCTTTGCCATGCACAGAGTTACTTCATTCCAACTCCCCTAGGAACACCACTGCGCAGAAAAAGCACATTGGCATATGACAATCCAGCTTAATGTGAAAGACCTCTGATAAGGTGTCGTGTCTCTACCACTCAGAGCGGGCAGGGCCACAGTGTTCCACTTCATTGTTCAATAAGTGGCAGCTACCTTCTCCAAAGAGCACCCCAGGATCCTTGTTTCCAGCAGATTTACAGAAGAGGAGATCTTCAGAGAGAAATGGCTGCTCAAGCCACACACGTGCTTGCAGGGAATACCAGGCACTGATACCTATAGAGCTAGGAAATGAGGTGAGCTCACCTTAATTATTTTTTGAAATTATGTTGATGGTGTTCAGGTGCTGGAATTAATTTGGCTAAACACAATGCAGTAAATCAATCTAAAACCACCAGGGATTAACTTTATCCAGCTTCTGTCTGGGCAGCAAGCAGCCATAGGTAAGGCAGAGCAGGGAGCAGAATGCTCTCTTGCCCCAAACATGCCAACAGAGATGTTTGCAGAACCTCTCTGCTGAGGCACAATATTCGCATGCAGCTAGAGATTTACCACTTCTCTGCTTTCTTTAAATGGCTGGTACATACATCGATTTCGACAGCACCCCCGCCCCTCCTCTGCAAACCCCATTCATCGTTAACTTGTTTAAATTAAACACAAGCACGGACAGGATCAGCAAGCAGCCGTCTGTTTTATTAGTGCTTCTACTTCAAATGTCAGTCTTAGTCCCTCCTTGCTGGGCTCTGATCTCTCATGACAATTTGATTAACTTTACATTTCCTTTTATTGTTGGAGAAACATTTGGAAAATCTTAACATATCTTACTGGCTGGTTCTGAGACCAAGATGATGATTATGTCCATGCTTAGCATCATCCATCAAAATCAGGCATCTGACAGTCAGACCACCTGAAAAACGTGTCATTCCCAGGAAGTTCATGGGTTATAAAATGCTTCCTACTTGTGAATAATCACAGGACACTCCTTTTTCTCCTTACAGCAATGCTTTCATTAGGAACTGCTTAAATATCTTCATTAGAAGGAAACAGTTTCCACTTTCTACCAGTCTGCCCAGATAAGAGCACCTTCTCAGCTCCCACCAGCTAGAAACTGGTATCTGTTTTTTTTTTTCCAAGAGCCACGTTCCTGCGGCAACCCCCTGATGGGAACGTACCATTAATGAGGATCTGCCAGGACATGACAGATCCCAGGGAAAAGGATGCTCCATTTCACTTTTACAGAACAGCTCAGAGCTTTTTCCCCTTTCCTCATGCTCAAGCTAATCTAATACTGTCTCAAGCCTCTGGCATATACGCATCGCTCCATTTCTGCCAGCCTCTGTGCTTCTGGATCTTGGCTCAGCCCCAGAGTGTCAAGGCACCATTGGAAAAGCCTGGAAGTTAGCCTGGTTTTGTCTTTATGTTTCAAGAGCAGGATCAGAAACAGAAGTGGTAAGAACTACATGGAAAAAGCCTGGTTTCCTGGTGTTTTTTGACAGAGTTAATTACATGTGGATATTTAAATTCTTTCCCTGGCATCATTTTCATTGATTTGAAGGTGTAGATATTTGGTCATTCTAAAAAGCCACACCACTTGTGCCTATTTCTGATGGCATTAAGATGACTTCTTCAGGAAATACTCAGATATCACAGTTCAGCTGATACCATTAAGCCATGATAACTCTATCCCATGCCTGAGCCACCCGTTTGCCTGTTCAGTGAAAGCCAAAATTATTGCTAACGTATTATGGTCATTCAAAAACATGGTTGGGAGACTTGGTCTCAGGTCCCAGTCCACGACAGAAACTCACAGGGTTTCAAGCAGTACAAAGTAAATTTGAGGGTCCCATGATAGCTTCTGTAAAAAGTTAAGCCACACATCAAACTTTGGGATACATGGGTCATGCAGCATACCAATCCCCATTGCTTCTTGTGTGATTTGTGGCGGCTGCTGCTGAAGAACAAAAGTAATTTATGATGGTACCAGGATCCCCCTGATGGATATTTCTAATAATTCTCTTCTATTTCTGTCATTTTCAGCCCTTAGTGAAGTCCTGCTGCAATTCTCAGATATTTCTAATCTTTCTCTCCTGACAAAAAGCTACAATTTCAGGCTCTGGAAATGAGCAGTTCTGTTCCCACTCAGGCTACACAAAGAGAGTGGTCAGCACTTCAAAAAAATAGAGGCTTTCCTTAATGAAATCTCATTTCAATCTACCAAAAAAAGCCAGACCAACAACACACAAACTTATCTTCCATTCTCAGGCAAAGTACTGCTTCTATCTTCTGAGAAATGTCTGGCTTTGCTAGCCAAGAAGAGAAAGTGGGGAAAAAGAAAAGGAAGTAGAGGAGAATTATGAGTAGCTGTACCGTAAGAGTTGCTGGAATTTATAATAAACAGACTGAGACTCTTTCTAACACTTCTGCAGCCCAAACCCCTGCAACAGGGAGGCCTAGACCCTTAAGAAGTGTTTAGGCTCCTTATACTTTCAAATATTTGTATTTTCACCCTGCAATACACTACTAAACCTCCCTTCCAGGCCTTCAAGAAGGAAGAAAACTATTTATGTCAGCTTGATACCACAGCCATGCTAGAGAAAAGAAAAAAAAAAAAGGTCCCTGACCCAAGAGAGCGTGTAATGGGAGCCGGAATCTGGCCCCATATCACCAGCTCTCCCTGCCTGAGTGCCCATAAACCACAGGCCTAATCCAGCCTCTTGCTTTCAGTGCTATGGGTGCTGGAAAGAGTCCAGCCCCTGCTGTCCCAGGGAAGTGATAAAACCCCATGTGCTAGTTAATGCACTGCCTCTTATAGGGCCGTGCAGCAGGTGAGCAATTATCACTTGCAGTCTAGTTTAATGCTTTACAGGGCCCGAGAGCTGTTTCCAATTAGCCTTAGTATACCATGGAAATTAACTCATTTGTGTCACCTTGGTTTGCAAGTGGGCTGTGAGGAACTGATGAAACAATTGCAATTGAGTACAGGTGGCACCTCCCCTCTCCTCCAGCTCCTTGGCACTCTTTGCACTCAATCCGGAGGGGCTATATTTCATGGAAGAAAATACAGATGGAAAAACCAGCTTGATCCATAACCAGGACCTGAGGGAGGGTTGATCCGTCCCCAGAGTCTCGTCTCCATGGCATTTTTCCAGGCTGGTTCTCTGTGTCCCAAGAAACAGGCTTCCAAGCACTTCCCTTTGGATTATTTAGTAATCTCATGAGGCTCCTCAGCATTTGGTCTATAAAAGCCTGTCTTTATAAGGAACTGTGTCATATGTGTGTTTTATCTGTGAGCCTTGTTCAATGAGTGCTTTTAGACATTATGAGCCCATTCAGACCCTGTTGTAAAGCCAGCACCATTCCATCAAGCTCACTGCAGTGTCATTGCTGCTAGGCGTTTTCTCTTAAAAGGATATTCTGAAAGTTGATGTTGGGGCTAAAATTAGGCTAAATACTTGCAGGGATCCTTCTGTGATCTCCTAATACAACTTCAGTGCCTATGAATGGTGTGCATATCAAACGAAGTATGATCTCATGGACAAAGACCAAGAGGATTGAGGAGCTCTCAACTGTTTTCTGAGCTTTGCTATAAAAAGTCCTGTGTCATTTTGAGCACATCACCTCATCTCTCTGTGCTTCAGTTTTCTCCCTTCAGAGGTTGCAGTAATCGCCTCTCGGTGAGATTATGGAGATAAACATATTGTAATTGTAAAGTGATTCTTGGGTAATAGTTGGGAAGAGAAGGATTGAACTTCAATGTTTAAGAGATCTCTTGCTTTGATAGCTTGATTGTGAGCTTGGCGAACTCTGCTTATGTGAGCTCCTTATAGCACCTCACTCTTGATGAAGGAAGATGAGCTATAAGCTGTGTGATGGTGCATCCATCTAAAATAATCTATAAAATGACTGATTAAACTTTAGGGATAATGTGTCTGTGTGTTATATTTATTATATAAATATAAATTTAAAAGCCAGATTCAGCCCTCTTATGGAAGGATCCAGTTCTATTGATGACCTGCTTATAAAATGACTGAAGAAGAGATGAGTGGTTTGAATAAAAAAGCAGAATAGATTAAAATTGTAACTGAAAATTCACATCCAAAATGCACTCCACAAACCAAATATCAGGCGCTGAGTGACAGCTTGCTCAGCCACGGGAAAGGTGGGTCAGAAGCACAATATTCTCCAGGGAAACACACTTCAGTTCATCAAAACGTGAACTACAGCTCAGGTCATTATTTCCAGCAGCTAATGAAAGTTAATTACACTGAACTTAAGAGTTTGTTGTAGCAGTACAATGTTGCTGCATTGTACTAACACAGCAGGAGACATTGCCTGCCCTGGAGAGGTGGCCAATACCTAGTAGATGGCATAGTTTCCCCGACCTTGGAGACGCTTGGCTGTTGAGTAACATGCTTAAGGCCATATACTCAGTTTGTAGGACAGGTGGGAACTTTTGACCCCCAGATCCTGCTTCTGTGTCCTGTACTCTGAACATAATGTTACCACCACGTATAAGGCTGATTGTAGGGTCTGAGCTGTGGGAAGATGGCCCGAGATTTAACCTGAATTCCCAATAACTCTTTCCATTTGATCACTTTTTTTCCCGCCTGAGCACCACGTAGCTGCAGAGAGCCCAATTCCACTAGGTTTTAGCACTCGCAGGAACTGAAATGTCACAGCAGCATCATGGAAGGCGCACTCCCGTCACTGCAGTGATTGAATTAGCTGCAGTAATGACAGGCAGGGGCTTTTGAAAAACCCGGACCAGCGGGAGAGCTTTCGGCAGCGAAGGGCCAGAGCCCGGGGCTGGCTCTGCACCGGGGAGCGTCTGCGCGCCCGGGGAGGGGAGCTTCCCAGAACTGGAAATGTCAAACTGCTTCCTAAGGAGAGTCAGGCTTGGGCCCAAACCCAAAATGTCAGGCCAAATCTGAACTGCCCCAAATTTGGATCTGGATGTGAAATCTGTGGCTTGGGACCATTTCTGGTTTATATTTAAAAAGCTAATTGTCTCTTGCCATGGGTAGCTATGTATCACAAGAACAGACATGGAAGCAGCAGATTGAAATCTGTCAGGATCCCATTTTGCAGTAGTCGAAAAAATCCTTCTTTCCTGGATGCGGGGAGCAAGCTTTGCCACATCTGCGAGCCAGGGAAAATCACTGGAAACTCTGGAGTGAATAATTATACACAAATGTTTACAAAAAATAAATAAGAAGAATGTATGCATAAGTCAAGAATAACAAATGACATGTGGCCAAAACCCGGAATAGCTACTAAGGCCCGGGACTGGGATATGCAATTTTCACATCATTTGCAGCCTCGGGCAGCTAGAAAGGGTGGTTGGGAGATATTAGTATACAACGGCCGCTCAGTACCTGGTATTTATAGTAAATTTCCAGTGGCTGAGGAAACAGATCACAAAAACGCAGCCTGGGAAAGGATGGAAAAAGGCCAGGATAGCCAGTTTTCTGGGTATTCCTGGCCAAGAGAGGGGAACTGGGCAATATGTATGCCTCCTTCAGGTCTGCGTATGCACAGACCCAGACTCCTGATTTTGTTGGTGTCCCTGCCTTGCTTCATGGCCCTTTGTTCTGTTCTCATTTCAGACACATCTTCTGTGTCTTTTTCTCCCAAGGACAGACAGGTCTCATCTCCCAGTAGGTATTACCTCCTTTCACACATTTGCTCCCAACCTACCTGTGCATCCCTGGAGGATGTTTTTGCAGAAAGCAGCCAGAGCCTGAGCTCTGGGTGCCCTGGCCAGCTTGGGTTCCTCAGGGCTCCCACCTACCTGCAGGATCACAGCCCTTTCTGGGGACTTGCTTCTCTCGTGCAGGCCCTCAGGCTTGCCTGATGCTAATCCTGAGCAAGAAAGAAGTACACAAACTGCATGTGAGCAGAAGAGATCTCATTTCTCCCGCTCTCAAAAGGAGAAGGAGTCCCTCGGTGCTCTGCTCTTCCCATGCCTCAAGTCATGGGTACCCAGCACGGATCAGAGAAGTCTGGAACCTCTACCACCTCTCAAGAAGTGTGAGAAAAGCCATTCTTGCTCATTTTTTTGAGTTACATGGGGGTGGTAACTCTGCAGACCCCTGTTCGTGCTCAGTAGCAGATAGCTGAGCTTCTGGAATAGGACAATATTCCTGAGCGCCTCTTGACTCCTTCCAGTAGATTGCTGGGGACCAATTTACCATTTACTGGTCCTATGAAAAATAAAAGAGAGAGAGAAAAGCAATTTGGGAACTATCAAAGTGAGTAGCTGTAGCTTTTACGGAGCTGGTTTTATGGGAGATTGTTTCCAGGTGACTCTTGGCCAGCGCAAGGGTTCGCCTGACACAGAGCAAGTCAGTCTGTGGAGGGGGCTTGAGGCAGGTAGATGAAAGCGACAACCCGCTTTCCACTTGTCCTGGGCAAATGCTGGCACTCAGATGGGGCAGCTTGGTGAGAATCTCCTGGGTGATTTGAAATTATTACCTCCTCGCTTATAAAAAATATATTATGCATGTATTTGGAGAAGGGCTGTTGACAGCAAGTCAGAAAGGAAAGAAGAACCATATCTGCCCGTGGAACTGGGCTGCAGAACATGATGCATTCAGATGTACATTGCAGTGACTTCCTCCTTGTTATTGCACAGTAACAGGGCCCACTGCACACATAATTTACAATATCTAGGTAGGAAAGCATGCAGGAAGTGGCAGCCACATTTACCACTCTTTACCTCCTTCAAACTCATAGCTGACTGTGAGAGGACAAAATCGCTACAAGCTGCATCTGAAAGTAAACAGTGTTTTTAATTGCGATGTGACTGTGAGGCTGTTGGGCAAGAATTCAGTTTTAACTAGAGATAGGCATGATCTTGACTGGATTCTCCCAAAAATTAAAGGCTATTTTGAACTGGGATTTTCAACCAGGCCATTTGAAAGACTTCCCTGGCATTCAGACCCAGGGTGAGATGCAAACACCTTCTCTTTCCTGCTTCTTCTGGCAGTGAAGCAGGACATGCACACATACATATGCCCAAATCAAAAATCCACTTGGACCATCAGACTGCACTGCAACACCTCTCCATCACTGTAAAGCTGCAGAATGTGATTGCCATCTCTGTGATGTCTTGCCAAGCCACCAGTGCTAACAGGGCTTCTCTGGTAACCACCCTGTGAGACGTAGGAGCTTCTGCTGGAAGACCAACCCCAGCACGGTATCAGTGGTTGGGCTGAGATGGTTGGGATCCAGTGTACATACTCAGGGCTGATGTTAGCGAGGCACGAGGGCTGGAAGGGAAGCCACCCAGATGTCGCTCTGTTATCCTGACACGTGGTTCAGTGCATACAAGGTTGGATGCTGCAGAGGAGTGGGGCTCACGGGGTTCCTCTCTCCCTCTCTCTGAGACAACTGAGCTCTAACGAAGGCTCCATGGCAAGGAGCAGCGCTGCTCAGCAAAAGAGCACTGTGAGAAAGAGAGTCAATTTTGAGGTCATGCTTGTTCTGCAAGTTTGGAAAGTTTTGTGGGCTTTTTCATTTTTTATATAATTTTTTTCTTATTTTCCATTCCATCCTTTCTTTCCCTTCTTTTTTCACCTCCCTCAAATCTCTTCTTTCTATTTAGGCACAGGCAGAAGGATAAGGTAGTTTTCAGAGCCAAAAGAGTGCATAACTGACAGCCAAAAAGGAAAAAGTACAGTATTCCTCCCAGCCCATACCTTGTGATTTCTCAGTTTTGTTCAAATAAAAAACAAAAGAATACCCTGTTATTACTAGAAGTAATCCTTAGCTTTCCAATAAAAGAAGGCCCTAAACTACACCATTTTCACCAAAAAGAAAAAAACACACCAAACCCAAAAAAAAACCCTCAAGATGAGAGACCCTTTTTTCATAGGAGAAGCCTCTAAAAAGTCTTCAGCTTCTTCTAGGAATAAAGATTGACTGCTGCTTTTATCTGAAACGTGGACGTGGGGTTTTGTTTGGCAGCTTTAAAGCAGACAGCAGAACATACTGATCCACAATTCTGGCAGAATGCAACAGTCAGGTTTCTCAGTCCTGGTATTTAGAACAACCTGGATGATAAGGAACCTGCTAATTACTAGCAGTGGCAAGAGAGTGCATCTTCTACCTGCTTCATCAGATCCCATGGACATGGAAGCCTTCTGTTTTCTGTGGGAGGAAGACCCAAAGGACAGGAAAAGAGCATGAAATAACTTTTTTGTCCCAACAGAGGATGCTGAGGCCAGCTCAGCAGGTGCTCCTACGTTGCTCTCTGAGTTACAGTGCTGTCACATCATCATGGCTTGTTCCCCTCCATACTCATTATTTGGCATCTCTGGATAAAATCAACCCATCCTGAGAAAAGTTCTTTTCACTGTGTTCCTAAATTTAAGAGGTAAGATCCTGTCCTCTTGAAAATTAATAGGAGTATTCCCACTAACTTTCTCCGGGCTGAGATTCAGCACATAGCCCTGGACCTCAGTGCCTTGGAGAGTGTCTCCTGCTCCATGGGGAGGATTATATTGTCCCTTGCAGACACCTCCTGCTCTCACAGCGATCTTGTTAGGTGAAAACCCCTCTTCTGCTGCTGTTCTGGTTGTCTTCTGATATTATATCATTTTGCAGTTTGTGCCAATACCAAGTGTCAAGGGGGCCTTTTCTTTTCTTTCTAATCCCTCCAACACTCAGTTGTTCATCTTAACTTTCCTTTTTTTGTTTCCTGCTGATGCTTTTGCCTCCTTTTGTTGCAGCAGCGCAGCACTTCACTGTCCTGTACATCAGTTGTTAACGTGAGTGCATAAGCTTATTTGGGCAAGGTCCTTGCCACCTGGGATCAGTAAACTGCTGTATTTATCTAGCACTATCTGCAGGGCCAAAAAGCCCTGATTGTGCCTGGCTCTTGAATCAGGGCTGCTGCTGGGTTGGCACGGGAGAAGAATTCAGCATCATCTACTTTCACCTTTTGCTGCTTGCCTCTGCGCTCTGCCTGCCCACGCAGCCGAGCCTGGAAGCGCTGTGCCAGGTTTTGCACTGTAGCGGATCCAGGGACTTTATCTCGCCCCCTGCAGACAAAGAGTTAACTCCCCCCCCAACTCTCCTGCAAGAGGAGGACTTAGAAGGGATTGCAGCATCATTCCTTAGGCATACCCAGATGCTCAGTATTAACGTAGGCAGCTCTGCGAAGATTGTTTCCTGCTACTCATCGGCCGAGAAGAATATTTGGATAAAGTAGTGGCTTGGGTATCACTTTGCAGGTCTGGAGTATAACTCAAGTGGAAAGAGATTTAGCTCCAATTACTTGATGTAATTCAGAATACAGAAGAGCCCTCTGTTGCTAAGACAGTAGTTAGTCTTTGGTTAGCTTTTACTTCACTGGCAAAAGCCACAGCAAGCTGCACCCTTGTGCTTTGTTTGAGAGTGTGTGTGTGTGTGTGTGTGTGTGTGTGGCCAAAACCTCAATCGGAGCATCCTCAGCAAGCACTCAAGGTGTGTATTTAGCTACAGTCTCTAATGAAAGAAAGAAAAAACCAAGACAAGACCTAACTGGAACTAAACAAAACTCGTTCTGAGTTAATTTAAAAAAAACCAACCACAACAAACCTCCATTCTTTTCAGTATTTTTCTGTGAGCTTATTTTAATCCTTTTGCTCTGGCTGGTTCATGAAACTGAACTCCTCTCCTGGCAATGTAATGCAGTTCTCATGCCATAGGCAGGTATTGTTTTGTTTGGGTCTCTAGCACGACCGAAGTCGTTTGGATGCAGCCCTGCTTTCATCTATGTTGAAAGCAAAAGCAACATCAACAAAATAAAAAGTGAAAAAAAATAGCTTTCTTTAGTGCTCCTATTCTTCCTTTTGTGATAAAGTTTTATTCTGAGCCTAAACTAAGCTGACGATATTATTTAAAATTTTATTACAAATGGACAAAAATTTATTCATTAAAGTAGAGGAGGGGAATGGGTGATTTGTCTGGCCTGGAAAGCCACACTGACAAAATAGGCGATTTATTTATCTCAAAACAAGATGGAACTTAAACTACCCCCTGGGAGTACTCAGGGGCCAGAAAGAGAGGTCGATAAGGAACAAAATGCTGCAGAAACTTTGAAAAAATACAATGCTGCCTGGCTGAATACCGGCTATTGCTGTGAACACATGTAAGAGGTTCACTAAAGTTGAGATTTTCCAGAAAAGTAAATATTGCTCTCCCATTTGTTTTGAACTAAGTTTAATTTCAGCATAGTATTTGTTCCAGCAACTCAATTTAATGCTGCAGCTTGAAGAAATCTGAAATATACTGGGGAAGATACAAGAATAGATGCTTGTTCCAGTACAAAAACCTGCAACCCTTGATAAATAACAGAGCATGATCCCAAGCCGTCTCCTAGATCGTCTGAGCAGAAGGTATTTCCCCACAAACTCCAAGGTTTGTTTTCTGTTTCCAATCATTGCGACTGCAGGCTCCTTGAGGCAGGGACTGCTCTTTGTCATCCTTAGTGCCTCAATGCGCCACAGTCTGGTTCTGCCCTTGCCCAGGTGACAAGGGAGGTCGGTCATTTCAGTCCTGAAGTTATTTCTGTTCCTCACTATTTCTTTATGGCATTATTGGCATCTAGATATGTCTAAAGGGAAGAAATGGAGGTTATAAGGAGAGGTTAGAAAGAGTCGCCTGTCACAGTAAGGCTGTCCATCTGCACAAGCTCTGCCTGTTCTTCTGAACTCATTTGAGTACCAAGTTTTTGCTTCGTTCTGTTCCAGGGTCCCCCCTTGTTCAATCTTCAGTTAATTCACCTCAAGACCTGGGCAAATTAAAAGAACTTGTGCCAGATTCATCAATTCCTTTCTAAAAACAAAACCAAAAAAGCAACACGAGGGCTGAGCTAAATATGTTTGACAGGCTGTGCTTTTCCTGCTGGGCTTTAAAGTCCAGCCAGTACTGACTATGCACAAAAATGGGGTGGTTCTCTCCCCGTCCTTCCACAATGATTTAAGCCAAAAGAAGGATGCCTGATTCCAAACCTGACGCAAACTCCAGTAAAGTGCGAGGCCGATTTTGCTGTGTCACAAGCTGATCTTTCGCAGATGCTGAAAAGCTAGGAAGTGCAATTATGGGAAAATTGCACTAAGGCAAACAAGTACATGCCAAGTTCTGCCATTCTCCATTACCCACCTGAGCCCCTTGATTGTGGCAGACAACGCACCATCTGTATGTGCTTTGTCAGAGGGGAAAAAAAATAATCCCAAGAGCAGTGCCTGAATGGGGGAGCGGGAGAAGAGGGGGAGGCTGCTAGAAGGAGCAGGCACCCAAGAGCCACTGCAAAGCGGTGGGGGTGTCCAGGAGCCACGCTAGCTTTTGGCTAGTTGAGACCTTCTCCAGGGTGACCCCAGGTAGGGTGACCCCAGGTAGGGTGACCACAGTACGACCACATGGTAGTTGCTGTTGTGCTTGGCCGTCGGGGGTTTCTCCAAATCCCTGAACTCTGGCCCTCCTGAGCATGTGGTGTGATCTCAGTTCTCATGAGAACAAGCTTTCTGGGCACTCGGAGATGTCAGATACTTCCAGCTCCTGCTTGGGTCAGAAATAACTCATGATCTTCTTTTCTCAAGATATTCTGGCAATGCTGTTTCCTAACCCAGCTGACTATATTCCTGACACTATTCCTGACGTACCAAAATATATTAAAAAAAAAAAAAGAAAATGGAAACAAATGAGCAAATAACGCAGGAGGGCAGGGAAATGAAAGAGTTACCCACGCTTATTGACCCTCAGAGAGAGCTCGGTTTTGTTTTCAGCTGAACCCTGGGTTAAAATACTGTCCTTTTTTGAACCTAAATGATGCAGTAATTCTCTGTGATGTACCCCACATTTCAGAGGCAGGATGGCTCACAGGTCAGATCGCTGCGTCTGCTCCTTGCCGTGCTACATGTTTCCTGGGTGATCTTGTTCAAGCCATCCGTCACTCCCTGTTGCAGGTCCCCATTTGGGGAAGGGGTCAAATAGCATCTCCTCCCTTGGCAGGTGTGTTGTGAGACAAACGCCCCAAGAGGCCTGCAGGACGGGAGCTGAATAGATGAGATGAAGAAATACCTGCACTGGCCCATGAAGGCTTATCTGTCCTAGTGGGTTCCCAGGGGAGACTGTCCCTCTGGAAAAGCACAGCTAAGGCATAGTGGGGGTGGAAAGACCACTGCCACCACGAGGTTCCAGCGAGGAGGGGGCTGAGGTATCGCAAAGGGACCATCTGCAGGGAAACCTGCTCTTCTTGAGGCTACTCCCACTCCACAGGACTAAAAAAAGAGGTAGGCTTGTCTCTTTTCAAAGCACGCCTACCTGAATTACAGTCACAATATTTTGTTAATGTTGTCGATTTTGTCAGTACATTATCACTATAGCGTTTTTCATTTATCAAAGTCTGAGTGTCCCAAAGGGGAAAACCAAGGACCGGGGAACAGGTTTTTACCATTATTATTACTATTTTTATTAGTGGTATTTGGACCAATGATCGCCATAAAACACTGAAGGGAAATACTGATGATTTGGTGAAAAATTCCGTAGAACCGGGAGGGGGCATTTCACGGCCGGCGCAGCACCCTCCCTCCCTTGCGCTGGGCAACTCTCGCGTAAGGCTAAGAATTTTCAGTGGAAAACCCCCGTCTTGAGAGAGGGTAGGTTCTCCCGCCCCACCCCCCGGCCCCGGCCCCGGCCCCGGCCCCGGCCCCGGCCCCGGGGCGGGCGGAGCGCGGCGGTGCCGGCGGCGGGGCGATCCCCGGCTCCCTCTGCCGGTGCCGGCCCGGCGGGGAGCGCCCGGCAGCAGCCCCCTGCCCACCCATCGCTCCGGGGCTGCCCTGCTGTGGTCCACTCTGGGAGCATCTGCGAAAGGGACCGCGTGGAGCGAGCACCCTCCCGGGCACCCTGCCCTCTGGGTCTGGGCTTGCAGCCTGCTCCCGGGGCTGCCCTGATGTGGTCCACGCTGGGAGCATCTGCGAGGGCCCCGTGTTGAGCGAGGCAGCCCAAACACCCTCTTGGGCGTCCTTGTCTTTGGTGGCTGTCTCATCGGCTTCTGCTTGCAGAAGGTGACTCTTGCCCCTTCCTTCAGGTGAGCAAGAGCCCGATGGGCAAGGATGGCAATGGGAGCTGAGAAAACATAAGCTCTGCCTGAAAAAGCAAGCGGTTCCTCTTTGGCTTTGTCTGCATCCTTTCATGCTGGCTTTTCACAAGTATTCTAGCAGATGCATTTGCTAGCAGGAATGTTGGCAGGATCAGCAGCATTTAGAGAATACCCAGGGCTGGACCCAGCTGTGTTGTGAACTGAGGAGGTGCCGGGCTAAGGGAGGAGAGGCTGTGTAGCCATGTGTCATACGCCTCAAAACATTTGGGTCGTGTATATGGAGCAGAGGGCAGGGCGGGGGACCAGTCCCTCCAGTCTCTGCATAAATCCACTCATCACATTGACAGAAAGTGAGTTCTGGATCCATGAGCACCAGAAATCACAAAGCAGAAACAGCAGCGTTGGAGAGCTGCGCTCACCAAGTGGGGAAATGGGGGGTCCCCGAACGCCAATGTGGGACAGGAGAGCGGTTGAGTGCCGCTTGGCAGTACCGCTCACGGAGGAGCCATGGAGAGGGAATGCTGTATCCACAGTCAAAAAGGGTCATGCCAAATGCATCCCATGCCAAATGTATGTGAAAGGCAGACTTTGGCACACAAGTAGTTCTTTTCTGATGAAAACCCTGGAAAAATGGACAGTTTTGGTTTTAGCATTCCTGAGATCAGCACAGCAGTGCTTAAGGGTCATGGCTATGGAGAAACCCTCCTTGTACTCTGCACTCCGCTCACACTGGCAGCTCGATGGGGCTCTCAAACACATCTGAGGTCCTCTCTGTAGCTATGGCTTTACCCTGGCTCCGGTCAGGACTTGGAGAATGGAGTGAAATAAAGCAAGAAACAGAAATCACACTAGTCCCCTTGTTTCGGAATAAGACTTTTGCACTCAGCTGTTCCTTTTGAGACAGTGCAGTGATCAGGGAAACAGAAAGTAGTTTGCAACCTCAGAGGAAACAAAAAATCCATTATTATCTTATTTGCCTAGTAATCACCCTTTAATACCCCTCTACTCAATATACGGGGCACAAAAACAGTTGGGTGGTAGAGGTTGCAGATTAGAAAAAAGCAAGGAGACAACTCATGGCAATGCTTTGGGGGTTTTTACTGCTTTGGGACCTGGAAAAAACAATCTGGCTGTCTCCCACCCCAGGGGGATCTTCTAATAGCTGCAAAGTCACGCAAAAAGTAGCTGATGAGGAGTTAGGGACTTCTGCATGCGTAATTGGAAGCTGGAGCAGATGAGCTCCTCAGAAGTATCCATCTTGTTTTACACATGTCCAGAATGGTGCAGAGAGCTGAGCACATCACACTTTGAGTTTGAATTGGTTTTGAAGTCATGTGCTCAGGAGGCTCGAGACAGCCTCCTAAAGAATGTATCTGGATGGGTGGGTGTGCTTGGGTGAGGAACCATCTAGATGAATTCATAAAGGCTATTGCTGGAAGCGAAAGATGTGCTTGAATATCTCCAGACTCAGTTTTGGATGAAGATTGGGATTTTTGCTCTCTTTGGCTGACTATAGCTGTTCTGGCCTATAGCTACCTGGAGGCTGAAGGGACACATTAGGCCCCTGCTTCCCTTCAAATTGCTTCAGGGTCAGCTACTGGGCAGGATTGCTCCTGAACAATAAAAAATCTGTGGGTTTGCAGGACCAGCTGCAATGTGGTAGGGGAGGGGACAAATCTCATATGCTGGAAGCGCTGAGACACACCATCTTCCCTCTTCGCTATTTTTAATAGCGCCCCCGGTGGCTTTCCAACCAGGTTGCTTTCTGGACTGCAGGGGCCATTCTTGGGCATCTCAGGGCTACGCCTGCACCCACCGCCCTGGGCAGCCGCGCTGCTTGCTGGGGTGCCAGGCAGAGGGAGCGGGGAGAGAAGTGCAGCAGGGCAGTTTGGCCCAGAGGCCCTGTTTGGAGAGGTGGCAGGGTTCCCAGTTTCTGATCATACAGTGCAGCCTCATAGAAGGCCACAGCACAAACTTCTGCCATGGGTAACCTACTGTGCTCCTGTGCGCTGTAAATATGTCTTTTTAAAGGAAGAAAACAATTTCTTGCACTGAATTGAAACTGTGTGGGGGTCTAGGAAACCAAACTGGAATTGTTTGAGCTGTGTCATCTCAGATCTTATGGCAAGCCTTTACGACTGTGCATAGTTGGCACGGCACCTGTGGAGTGGCGTTTCAAATAGCCCAGGAGGTGTTGGTCCAGTCTCAATGTCAGCTACCGAAGGCACAGCACCTCCTTTTATATCACATGGATTTTATTTAAAGGCAGTTTTATCTAGGAGAAGGGTAGGTCCTACCCTCCCCCACTGCAGAAAACCCTGGGCTGATCCTGGTGACTCAGTGTATCACTAGAATAAGGGAGGTCTGGCCAAGAGGGAGAAAACTGCTGCTGTGATACACTTCGTCTCCAATCCAACATCCCCTCTGAGAAGCGATTCATAATTTGGGGCTATATATTTTCTTTTGAGTGAGAGAGCAGCAACTAATAGACCAAGGAAGAGCTGCCTTTGCCAGTAGTAACTGGACTTTTCTGCCCTAACTTTAGACACCTACACTGGAGGCATCTGAGGCTCTTCTTGTAATCAATGGAGGAGCAGAAGCACTTCCAGAGCACGATCTGTTTCACTGATTTTAGACGTCTATCTCTGGATGAAATGCATTGCACTCTGGAAACACCTGTATCTCTCCAGTTAGGGACACCTTAGGGAGGACAGACAGCTGGTGCCAGCCTAAACATCAACACTGCAAGGGTCTAATGCCAGGCAGGGGAATCCACCCTCGGCTTTTCACCTGCTGCACTTGTCTGGGCCATGCCCTGATCTCCTGCATGAGCCGTTCCCATCACGGTGACAGCTGCTTGGCAAACAGGGTAAGAAGGTGAGTTAGAAGGGAGGGAAATAAGAGAATAATGGAATAGTCATAAGGAATGGTGCTGGTTTAATGTTCCTTTTATTGGTTCCAAAAGGGCATGAGATAGTGCTCTGATTTGCTACAGTGAAGGCTAAATAACATTGTGGTTTTTAATAGCTGTCTAGAAAGGGGATTCCTCCTCGGTTGGGTGCAAGCAGCAAAATTTGTGCCTCTGAGCAGAGAAACCATTTTCTTCTGTTTGCTATTCCCAGCCAGAGCTTGGGCATGCCATTGTATAAAAATATGGACCAGTTTGCAGGCCCTTGGTGGCCTGTTCCGATGGCTGCAGGGCTGCACCAGTTTTCACCAGAGAAGGGGAATGACAGCTCCCTTGGCTGCCAGAGATCCCTCTGGCATCTCCTGTCTCTAAAAGTTTTCCTTTCCTCAATTCCACTCAAGTATGAAGTATGTGACATTACTGGGCATTTCTGCAACAAGTGGGGAAGTTTTCTGCCACAGAAAAGGTTTTAGAGCAGGGACAATTGACATGGATACTCTGAATTCAGTTACTATTCATTTGGGCTGCTTAAATTGCATGTTTCCAGATATCCTGTAACTCTCATTTCTTCACCTGTGGATATCAGTGTTATCAGGAAAGCATTTGGATGCTAGAAATCAGATACAAGACAGAAGCTTTTATTGCCTTTGTCAAGTTTCACTTTGTGTATTTATGGATTTTATTGGGCAATATTTGAGTCTTTGAACTGATTGAAATTTCTTTTATCAGATAGAGGTTTCCCTCTTTGAGGAATGCCCGCAGAGTGAGTAAAAACTCCCAGGTGTTAATCTGGACACCCACTCGAGCCCCAGCACAGGGCGGCTGCAGTGCCCCATTCCGGGCACCACGGCACCGCACCATGTGTGTTCCTGCAGGTGGGATTCCCTGTGCCAACAGTACCAAGTTACACCGGGAGCCTGGCAGGGTTTCTCTTGCGAGGGAAGAGCAGGAGTTTTAGCAAGTTGAGGATCTTTGAATAAATGGAGAATTTGCATTTCAGGAACGAGCATGGACTTATCATGTATGTACTAGTTGGTCATTTCAGTGCTGTTTGCTCTGATCTTACAGCATTTTAAACCTGATCTGGCAGCACCCTGAACTCTAAAGATATAAGAACTCTTTCTGAAGTCGTGGTTATTGCTAGGCTGTCCTCTGAGCGATGCTTCTATGGTAAGAAAGGGAACCTGAAAGTGCACGGCTTTGAGTGCAGCCAGCATACAGGTGGTCTGGTGTGCCTCTGCTTGCCCAGGCAGACCAAAGCGTGGCATTACAAGCTGTGATCCCACCTCAGTCATGCATAGGGTGCCCCTCTGGATGGGAGGTGGGTAGATCACATGCCCTGCTCACCGCTGCTCCCTTCACGTTCCATAAAAGGCTGGACAAGCATAGGCAACAGGGACACATCTGTTTAAGTGTGTTCGGGATGAAGAACTGTCTGCCATCAAGTTCTTTTGGGTCAAGCTTGAGAGTGTTTGGTGAGCTGCTTTGCCTGCACCCCGTAAATGTAGAAAACGAACCTCCACTACCAAAGGCATTATTGCTTGAAACCTGACACTGAGTGAAAGGGAAGAGAAAAAAAAAAAGTGAGCATATATGTAACTTCCTCCCTCTAGTCTAAAAATTGCACTGGCAAGCTTACAGTTGGCAAGAGACAGCAACGGATGCGACTATTTTTTTGCATTCCCATAAATTTAGTACGATTGGTTTAATTCCGGAGTTTACAAGCAGTTCCTTCATTTGCATCAGATCTCAATATAGCACCTCATGCTTCTTTCCACTCCTGACTGCACTCCTTCATTCCATAGAATATCTTCCTTCTCTCTCACTCTCCTCCAGCCATCCTGAATCTGTTCCCCTGGCAAGCCAACACGAAGAAAATTTTTACTGTCTTTATAGCTGTTTTTCATGCAAGCTAGGATGTAGAAAGAACGAAGAGATCTGGCCAAGGGAGTGACCAACATACCCTCCATGGAGAACTGGTAAATGCATCACGAACCACTGGCATCATCAGTCCCGACCTCAGTCCTGGCCATTAGTGATTTTAGGAGTGTTAGGTAAAAGATGCTTTGCCATTAGTTTTAGATCCAAACAGACAGGAGAGAAGTAAAGTGCTCTGAGACTGTGCATACCCTTGGCAGTTTCAGGGATGACACCTGTTGGTTGTAACTCCTGGACTGGTTGGATATTCTTCCTTTCAAACAGAAAGACGTCTGTGATACAGGTTCCCAGGCTACTGTGGGTGTAACCCACCACACGCTAGGAGCCATTAACGTGTGGGCCTCTGTCCTGCGACTTGCAGCGGTGCTGCGCTGACAGAAGGGCTGCTGGGGAGTCCGAATTGCAGAAGCAGAAGGAAGCAAACCAGCATGGGATGCTGGGACCAACCCCACTGCATTGTCCTGGATCCCATGTTGCTCCCAGCCCAGGCCAGCTGCCATCTTCATGGAACAATGGGAGCCCTGGGGACAATGTCATCTCCTGTCTGGAAGCTGCTCCTGGAGACCTTCCCCCTTGGCACTACCAGGGCTGTTGTGGTTTCCAGACAAATGGACATTTTCATATGGGGTTTGTAGAAGTTTGGTCACTGCTGGGCTCATGACCATCGAGATTACCCCACTTATTTACCTCTCTTTCCAAAAAGAAAATAAATTCTGGTTGCATCTATGTTCAAGACATGCACAGCTTTCTGTTTTGTTTTGAGTTGTTGGGATTTTTTGGGGAAATTTCTAAAAATAGATTAGAATTCAGTCTTCACATAATAGGGGGTTTGGAAGAGCTCCTGTTGCACAGAGCACAATTCCTTTCCCCACTCCATCCCATGAGCATCCTGTTGACTGTGTCTGGAAATCAAGTTCAGAAATGCAGCTGCTGGTTCTGCCCAGTCTTACCCGGTCCGGTTCTGAAGCCACACCGGGCTCCTGCTAAGCACACTTGGAAGACCCCCCCAGTGCTGACATAGCTATGCTCAGACACGTCCAGCCATCTCCAGGGCTGGCACTGGGTGACACTGCATCAGCTTGAAATGTGTGTGGTGATGGGCACCTGACGGTATTGGCTACCTTGGCTACCTTCTGCCAAACTATCTGCAGGCGTAACTCTTGTTATTCTCTAGTTCTAACACAGCAAGCAGAAAATATTCCCTTTCCCTTCTTTCTGATGCTGCTGGAGATTTCAGGGCTAAGCTTCTGCTGCCCTCAGTCTTTCTGAAAAGAGGCTGGGTGTGTGGAGGACATGCAGTGTCCTGAAAACTGGAGGTAGTGATAGTTTCATCTTGTCCCAGGACTTTGAGAGACTTTGGAGCTGGGCCCACATCTGGACATTCCAGTTTTCTCTAAAGTGCTGAGCATCACACCGACATAGCTTGAAATCTGTGGGGAAATCCAGCTTTGGATCCACTTCTGGGCCAGAGGGCGTAAGACATGGACTCATCTCAGTTCCAGATAGATGCTTCCACTGTTTGCGCTTCCCTGTGAGCCACATGCGGTGAAACTCCCGCTTTGCCCCTGCAGTGCCTGCTCTGTCTCTGGGCTTCCATGCCAAATTTGTCTCTAGCGAATCAGTTACAGGAGCTTGGGAAGGCTTTTGTAGCCAGATAATACAGAGAAATTGGCACAGATGGCAGGGAGAAAGAGAAGCCAAGAAATCCTATAGATGGGACTTCAAGTGTGATATTAAGTCAAATGAGTGAACTTATTTATGAAGGGAAGCATCACAGTAATCATGATATGTAAAACAGGTTTGAATTCTGAAGTCCTTGTAAAGGAAAGAGAGATTTGCAACTCTCAGTACAGAAAGGAAAGGGGCAGGAGCTCTGTGTCACGGTTTGGATTTGAAGGTTCAGTCTAAATCTATTCCTAATTGATATAAACCCTTGGAGGTTGAAGCATCGTTGTATTTCTGGGAGATGACAAGCTGCAGCCTCTTGCTTTACTCCTCATGTGCTTCTTAGGGCTTCCTAGAACGTGTTTTGCTATCCCTTGAGCATGTTCTTGCCCTGCATTTATCAATGTCATTGCAACCTTGAAGTTGCCACGCTCATCTTTGGCGGCAGGTATAGACAGGAACCAGAACTGCTGTTGCTGCTCCCAAGCCCGGAGGCAGGGCCGGTGTGGCGTGTGGTGTCAGAGGCACCGGCCACAACGAGCTGGTCCCTGAAATTCAGCGGGGCTGGGATTGGGGGGTGGGGGTGGGGAGAATGGGGCAGAGGCACCAAATTCCGCCGTCACCGCCTGTTCCCGAGCTCACAGACTTATGTTGGTGTCAGTACTAATTAAGGTTGTTCAAGGCCAGTTTGAGCTTTGATTACCAGCTGACAGGTATGTACAATTCCCCTTCTGGGATCTGTAGCTCCCTGCAAATCATCAAACTGTCTTCAGTCAGCTTTGGACCAGAGGAGTTTTGCCAGAGGCATCCTGCATCTGTTGCATCATATACAGTACATTAAAACCATCTTTATTGCTCTTTATAAAGAAACCACAGTTGTTAGAGAGTCCTGAATGCTCAGCCCTCATGTACTTCCTTGCCTGTGTAGTTATTTGCCCGTGTTACCCCCTGTTGCTTTCAGACATGGTAGTACATAAGGCAGCTAATCATTTAAAGCTATATTCATCCTTCCTCTTGGAAAGCAATAGTGGCAGATACATAACGACACACTGGATCTAGAGGGGGGTTGATTCGGGCCCATCTGTAATTTATCCAGTGGGAAATGCAGGGGGAATGTCTTTGTTCATTTGTCTTATTCAAACATGCCTATCGCAGCCTCTTGATGTCTGTGTGACGATGGGGGAGGGGGGAGGGAAAAGAAATTAGAGGGGAACAAATTGATGACAGCCATTGCAAAAGAGACGGAGTCCCCGTCAGCGCCCGGCGGAGAGCTGCAGCGCCTGTCCCCTCGGAGAAGGGCCACGAGCCGAGGGCTCGCCGGGGCCGTGGGTGGCTTGCACTTCACACCCCTGGGTGAGACAGGAGGGGAAGCATGCGGCGCCTGCTGGGAGACACAGCTGCTCTTCTTGTGCGCTTGCTGGGACGTTTTAAGTGAATGTAAAGGGGAGGTTTCAAACCAGGTAGTTTATAGACCCCTAAGGTGGGAATCGGTAGAAGCTCTTGTCAGATGTTCATGTCAGCAGACACTTTCTTTTTCTTAGTCTGGGAGATTTTAAAAACAAATGTGGCTATGCTAGTTGTTAGGAGTTGCCCTTATTCAGGTAGTATTTATTTAAACAAACTAATAAGATTTATTAGCCTTACAGCATCTCGAGAATCCATCAGGAAACGTAGTTGAGATGGCCCCTCTTGTACAGAGGAGCAAACTCAACAAACAGTTGGTTTTTGGAAAGGCTGCAGAGAGCCAGCATCCAACTGGGCTGTCAGTGTTACGCCAGTGTTCGGTGAGCAGCAAGACCTCCTGCGGAGAGTAAGACTTCACCGTGACTGGCTGGCATTTGAAGCAGGGATCAGGATATGACTGAGGGATCCCTGTCCCGCCTGCTGCCAGCCCGGGGCAGAGCAGCCATCCTGAGCCCCAGCACGGCGATTCCCACTCCCATGGCTCCCCCTCCTTTCCTTTGCTTTCAAAATTATATTCAGTGCTTTGGTTAATTGCACTGTCATTTTGCAAAGTATATGAAATATTCCTGGATATACCAGGTGTCACATTTAACCCGCACCTTCATGTTTTGATTCTATAAAAGCCCAGAAAGCCAACCGCATCCTGGGCTGCAACAAAAGCAGCGTGGCCAGCAGGTTGAGGGAGGTGATTCTGCCCCTCTGCTCTGCTCTGGTGAGACCCCACCTGGAGTCCTGCATCCAGCTCTGGAGTCCTCAGCACAAGAAGGGCATGGACCTGTTGGAGCGGGTCCAGCAGAGGGCCACGAAGATGATCAGAGGACTGGAGCACTTACGCTATGAGGACAGGCTGAGAGGGTTGGGGTTGTCCAGCCTGGAGAGGAGAGAGCTCCGAGGAGACCTTATAGCAGCCTTCCAGTACCTAAAGGGGGCCTACAGGAAGGATGGGGAGGGACTTTTTATCAGAGAGTGTAATGATAGGACACGGGGTAACGGCTTCAAACTGAAAGAGGGTAGATTTAGATTGAATATCGGAAAGAAACTCTTTACTGTGAGGGTGGTGAGGCACGGGAACAGGTTGCCCAGGGAGGTTGTGGATGCCCCATCCCTGGAAATGTTCATGGCCAGGCTGGATGGGGCTTTGAGCAACCTGGTCTAATGGGAGGTGTCCCTGCCCATGGCAGGGGGTTGGAACTAGATGGTCTTTAAGGTCCCTTCCAACCTGAACCATTCTATCATTCTATGATGCTATAAAAACGGAGCAGTTCCACCCCAGCAGAAGATGATGCATTGACATCTATGAATTGAAATGTTTCAGTGTTTTATTCCAAGGGAAGTTCATGAAGACTGTCTTTTCACTTCCACTCAGAATAACATCTCAGTTTTAAAAGTGAAAATTTCTCACAAAGTGTAATTTTAGCTTTCCATCATCCAGGGCTGCCAGAAGCAGTTTGCAAGCCCCTTTATTTATACAAGTTATGAAAGCAGAAAGGTCACTTCCCTGTGTATCTCTCAAGCTTTAACAAAAACAATAAGGTGCCCAGACATCACTGGAAGAACCATAAAACTTTGACAGACAGGCAGTGTTTCACTCTTAAACCTGGTCTCACGCCAAATCTTAATGCGAAAGCATGAGAATGGCAAGAAGGAATGGCATTATTAGGTATTTCCTGCTTGGTCTGAAAACTCAGCATCTCCCCAAACTATGAAAGGGAGCAGACCATTCTTACTGTCCGAGACAAATTAAATGTTGAAGGGAAACGAATAAAAAAGGGCATCTTGCAAGTCAGATTGTTGGAATTCTATGTATTCTTAAATTCATATTTTCAACATGGCAAAATCATAAAATATTTTCTTGTCTTGGCAGTTCCAGCTGAGCATAGTTTTTAATCAGACTCCATTCCATTTATCTGAAACAGGAAAGAAACTAAGCTCAGATTTTAGCCATTTTGAAAGAGAAGAAAACATTAAAATATTTTTCCTGACCATATCTGCTGGGTAGGCAGAACAAAAGACAAAACGTTGCTTCCTGGAGCTCCTATGGTCACACAAGTTTTAGAAACAGGCTGCTCTGATACCACAGGAATATCCTTTAGATTTCCTTTCTGAATCTGATCCACACCCATCATTTTAATTGATGCAAGTAGGAAGTGTCTTGCAGCAGCTTGGTTGGGATGAGAGTACATTCAAAAGCTTTTCTGCACAACTGGAATCACGGAATCACAGAATTTTCATGGAATTTTTCAGAGTTGGAAGGGACCTCTAGAGATCATCTAGTGCAACTCCCCTGCTAAAGCAGGATTGCCCAGAGCACATTACTCAGGGCTGCATCCAGGCGGGTCTTGAAAGTCTCCAGAGAAGGGGACTCCACAACCTCCCTGGGCAGCCTGTTCCAGTGCTCTGTCACCCTCACCGTAAAGATTTTTTTTCTCATATTTGATCGGAACTTCCTATGTTCCAACTTGTGCTTTCTTATTTCTATTGAGCATCCCCAGAAAGAGAATTTTTCCCCATAAGTCCCAATATCTCCTTCTTCTACCTGGTCAGTAAAATCACGTGAGGAGCCACTTTTGAAAGCCTGGATGCTGTATTCCAGCATACAAGGTTCAGAGCCACATCTGAGCATCTTGAAAGACCAGCAGCGTTTGCATACAGAGGGAAAAGAGATTCAGGGAGTGAGTTCATCTCCATTCCTGGTGGAGATCAGAGGCCCCGAGTCTTGTACATCAATTTTCACGAGCTTAATTTTACTGACTTTCTTGCGGTTATTCCTGATTTACGACAATA
This sequence comes from Fratercula arctica, assembly GCA_947846985.1. Taxonomy (NCBI): domain Eukaryota; kingdom Metazoa; phylum Chordata; class Aves; order Charadriiformes; family Alcidae; genus Fratercula; species Fratercula arctica. The sequence goes on along the minus strand of CANTUZ010000005.1, from coordinate 48,315,786 downwards.
GGAGATTAAAATGAGGTTCAGGGAGGATAGCTTCCTGCTGAAATCCCCAAAGAGACCAGATCTTGCATTATTTCACATCAGAGTAAATGATTCCTTTGGACAAAAGAAACCCATGAAAGAGATAAATATCCATCCAAATGCTAAGACAGATGGGCTCCTTCAGAGCTTCCTTACTAATCAAATACATCAGTGCCCCTTCAGTAATGTGACAGGCGATTTAACGTGGGATATATTTCACGGGGCTTGGGGGAGAGGGTCCAGGACCAGCCCCTCACCAATGGAGATGCCCATCCTGAGGACCTGGAAGGCTGCTCCATGCAGATATTCTGTACCAGGAGTTTTCCTTCCCCCCATCATGTCCCAACACAGCCGTACAGGCAGACCGGGAGAGTGCAAACAGCCGCTGCAGAAAGACCAAGTTAGCAGGAGAGAAGTTGTCAGGAGGCAGACATTTGTGGTTAAAACACAGGGAGGGTGGAAACTGGTACGTGCCATTTGCAGAGAAGCTTTATTTCTGAGAACAAATAGAAATAAAGGCATTTCAGGCCTTTGCAGAAAAAGCCAGAACAAGTGAACAGACCTTGGCAGTACAGTTCCTCCCAGAAACAAACAATGGAAAGTAACAGAAGCCTCAGGGCATTATTAAGAATTAAAAATAACAGCTAGCAGAGCCGAACCTGGCACTTTCCTGGCATTTGGCATATGCAGCTCTGCAGGAGCCGGCGGTGCGATGCTGCCCTGCAGACCTCCATGGGGCCCCGGGGCCGGTCAGAGCCCACCGCTGCGGAGGTGAGCGGCGGGAGGTGAGCCGCACGGAGCAGAGATTGTGTCAGCAAGCACAAGCCCGGGATAATAACTCATTCTGATGGGCAAGAAGTGCGTTTCCCATCCAGCGCTTCCAAGATTTTTCTTCTGTTTCTCTTCAGGATGGATTAGGGCTTGTTCAAGGCTTTTCAGTGAAAAACAATGCAAACACAACTACCCATTCAATAAGGTTTGGAGCAAGGTCGGAACTGCTTAGACCTACTCTAAGCAAGGGCTTTTGAGTCCAGATTACTTACAACCCCAGAGAAGGCCTTAGTTGCTGGCTGTTTTCAAGAAGGGGCACTCACCTCAATTTTGACTTTCTGAGGCATAAGAAACTTCCTAATTAAGCTTTTACCAAACCCTTCAGAAGGTTTAGGACATGGCAAACAATTTTTTTCATGGCAGATGAAGATTATGCAAGAAAATTCCTGCCCCTCTCTCATGACCTGATGGACTGCTAGAGCTGTCTGGAGCTGATACTGCCTCTGGAGCTATTCATCCACACTGCCCCTCACATTCCTGCACCACTGACAGGCTGCCAGGGTCTGTTTGCCCCCTGAAAAATCTGTCAGACACTAATAAGGTCTTTTCCTGCACCTCCATAGCATCTTCTGCACCTTTGGGCTCTCCAACTATCAGCTTTACCATGGTACTCGTTGCCTCCAGGCCTGGCAGTTTGGTACTTGTGGCCAAAAATGCCCTACCTCCTGCATCCTGCCGCTGGGGCACACCTCACTTGGGCTCTCCCACTGCCACCGTCCCCCAGCACTGGGTGCTGCCCGCCAGGCCCACTGTGCCCCCCCAGGATGCCTCTGTGGGCACCCAGCCGCCAAACAAAGGGACCGCCAAAGGTGCGACAAGCATCAGGATACTGCAGCCGACAGACTGTCTGTCATCTGGATCTACTTTGTTCAGGAAAACCACTTAGTTTACAAATATTTGTATTTAAATGCTTCTCTACCCACTTAATTCAAGCCTGTGCTGCATAAAAAAAAAAAAAAAAAGAAACCTTCCTTAGAGAAAAGCAAAACACAAAGCCTAAGCGGAGGGAACTGCTTGTTCGCTAATGCCACATTTTCCACAATGGAAATAATTGTCTCTCTTCATGTTTGACAGTAATCTGCAGTCCCAAAATAAACAGGGCTCCTCTTAGTTTTGCTTCAGGATGTTTCCCATCTGTCAAAGGGGAGCAGGAGATTGCAGCCAGCTGTGGTGGAGGCTTTGTGCTCCTCGCTTTCACCTCAGAAGATCCAGGTGGCAAAGGGTTAAAATATTTTGTTGGCCATCAGGGCAGACACACCGGTACCTGTTGCTCCCTCAGTCAGTGGAAAGCCAGGACTGGCAAGGGAAGGAAACAGGCTCGTGAGAAGTGGTGTAATGGATTGCCTTTACATGGGTCTTGGAGCCGTAGGGAAAGGGAATGTTCTGCACCAGAGCTGAGACACTTTCATGACATCTCGGAGAGCCAAGGTATGCAACACAAAATTGTCCCAGATTCACTGACTCTATGCCTAATTTTGTCTCCTTTACTGAAACATTTATTTGCAGAAACAGGAAATTCATGGCAGTATTTTGAGAGAGTTATTCTTGTGCAAGCTGAAATCAGAATTCCACGTTTAATAAAATATCTGCACCTGAAATACTTCATACAGAGACTAATGCTGGGAAAATCCCAAAGAAATGCTGCATGGCTGTGAGCAATAGGTTACTGATCAGCTCCAGTACAAGCTGGCAGCCAACACAGTTGGGATAACCCAGCCCTTCGTCTGCAGGACAGGCTGAGAGGAGTTCTGGGAGCTGACTGAATAAGCCTGGCTTAAGGGAGCCTACAAGAAAGCTGGTGAGGGACTTTTTAGGATGTTGGGTAATGGGAGGACTAGAGGGAATGGATTAAAACTAGAGATGGGTCGATTCAGGTTGGAAGTTAGGAAGAAGTTCCTCACCATGAGGGTGGTGAGACACTGGAACATGTTGCCCAGAGAGGTGGTGGAAGCCCCATCCCTGGAAGTTTTTAAGGCCAGGCTGGATGGGGCTCTGAGCAACCTGATCTAGTGGGAGATGTCCCTGCCCATGGCAGGGGGGTTGGAACTGGGTGATCTTTAAGGTCCCTTCCAACCCTAACAATTCTATGATTCTATGATCTAAACATAGGAAGGATTGTGTGGTCCTTGGACATAGCAGATGACCAAAGGTTCAGCTACTCTGACACCCGCTGACACCTGCGTAATGGATGCCTAGGAAAAGGCAAACAAGGCAGATTTTGAGCACATATTCCCAGACTTCCAGCAATTTAATATCCTTGTATTTAACAGCTCTAGATGATTTTTTCCTCAGTTTACCCTTCTAGTAACTACACTATTTACATCCAAACATCCTGTGACAAGGAATTCCATGGCTTAACTCTAGACTGGATGAAGAAGTATCTCTTGGTGTTTTGAGTCTCTCACTAGCTGGTTTTGTCCAAGTCTCTTCCATTCTAGGAACAGAAGATTTGGTGACTAGCCCAGGCCAACTATTCTTGGGCAGGCCCTTGTTCGCTGTTTCCTCAGATTTCTCTTTACAGGCAATGGAACATTTCATAACTGGGTCTGTAGCTGACTCACCTGGTGGGAAGCCAAGGAACCCTAACTTAGTACGTGCACACACCTTACTGGCCTACGCACACTCCAATTTTGTTTTTCCTTGTTGTTGGCTTTCTCACTCTGGATTAAAAGTAATTTCGAACAGAAAGTAAATGATTGAACATGAAGAAGTTCAAAAGTTACTGTCTCTCTGTTTTGGTTTTTTGTTTTTGTTTTTGTTTTTTTTGGATGCTGGTGACAAGATCTGTTTGGTGTAAGGACTGCAACTTCATGTAATGGTACTTCTCAAGATGAACCAGTTCTAAGACTGATATTTGCCCGTGGCCAAAGTTTGGCTTTTACCAGATAAGCTGTCAGGGGATGCGCAGCAGGCAGAAGGAAATAATCACATTTTCCCAAAGGGATCCTTAACACATGGAGGCTCAGACAAGGAGATCAGGTTTGGGGAATAATGACTGGGAGAATGCTGGAAGGGAAGGGGAGGCAGACATCTGCACCATGTGGCTGACAGACCAGAGACGATTCAGGTCCAGAAAAGAGCAAAAAGCTCACTATAAAGCTTAAAATAAAATCTGTGAAGGAAGGGAAAGGATTCTACTCTCAGGATCTCTGAGGGTCTTTTCAAGTGAGCACTCAAGACCTTTCCAGATTTTGGGCTACTCTTCGATATCTGCTGTAAAACTAAAGCCACCCAACTCTTCAGAAAGCATTAGGAAAAGTAGTCCAAAGAGCTGGCATCTATTTCCCAAGTGCATCAGGACTGTATCAACTGGAAAGCAACCTTCCATCTTCTGAGAAGGGGAAACCTCCTCTAAGAGCCTGGATTTGTGACAGTCTTGCAGTGTTGGACTTGAACTTCTGGGGAGAGGCAGGAGCAGCCAGCGGATATCAAGGCGCCTTGTAGTATCAGCAAGAGATTGAGAAAATGGTTAGCTTCCTGAAGGCTCAGTGCTTCCTTTCTTCTACAGAAAGAAGAAATCACCAAAGACAAAAATTATCTTCAGATCAGACAAGGGAGACCTGCAGATAAGCAGCATCCCAGAGACCTGCTGGAGGGTGCACGTTTCTGAATCCAGCCAGGAAACTGGTAATTTCACGTCACTTTTGATTACCTCCTTCTCCATGGACTTCAGAAGCTCTGGACTGTGAAGGGCTATGCATGGGTATCACCACAGGATGAGATGCTCGGCAGTAAGGGGAAAGCCCAGAAGAGTCTTGTGGCTTCAGTCGCAATTTCTTCCTATGGAGTCTGGCTTAATTCAGAGTCAAAGTCAGAAAAAGAAGATGGGCAAGAGACAGCAAATGAATGAGACAGGGTTTCTGGATCACAGTTTACCCACCCTTAGGGACAGCTGTAAGTTGACACTGGCGATAACCTGTGTTGCAATAAATACCGAAGCAGCTTCCTGCAGGGGGAACAGACTGCCTGCAGTTATGACAGGAGCCTTAATAGTGCCATCACAGAGCTGCAATTACAGCTGATACAAAAACATGGCATTTTTTTAACATTAAAAATGTAAAAATTTCATCTGAACTAATTTTGACATTGAAAATGTTTATCTTTTTCTGTTTTTTATATATATGTCATTGCCTTGCCTAATGGGAGCTCCAGTGAGAGTTCTTCATGCCCACACTCAACTCCACAGCTGAGATGCTGGGACAAGACTACAGATCCCATGATGCTCATACAGAAATATGTAATGATGAGTAACTGAAGACATTGGCTCTTAAAAGTAAAGAATGACTTATGATAGCTGGCTAAAGTTCCTATTGCAATATTTTTTTTTTTTTGAGACAAAATACCTTATTTTTAGCTGAAAACCCCAAACTTCATTTTTTCAGGCATCTTCCTTTCTAAAGAAAATTTGAAAGTGTCCAGAAAAGGATAGGCAAGATTTTTAAGGACAGCTAGTATCTGTTAGGAAATAAATTAATATAAGGAAGAAAGGAATACTTACAAACACAGAAGCCCTTCTGTAGGCAAGCACACAGTTTCTGTACAAAAAAAAAAAAAAATCACTTTATAAAATATTTCCCAATTTGAGCTATGTTGTATTTTGACAGTTGTAATTATAATGGCCTGCAGCCTTTGACTTTCCCTTCATGGAGCCTTTGCTGTTAATGCAGAACTGATTTAGGGGCTGGGGTGCCTAACAGCAGCTGACTCTTATTAGTTCTTGTTTCTGGCATTAGGAGGAAGCCCCTCAACCCATGGCTAGAGGACGGGGGAGAATAGTAACTCAGGTCAGCTCAAAGGGAAATGAACGCAGATAATGTCTTGATTTTCCAAAGTCCAACGGTTGCAGGTGACCTGGGCTTTATAAGACAGGATTGACAGATGTGGCTGGTGTCCCCCTGACTTTGGGGCATTCTGAGATCAACTTGATCCTCGATGCTGGGTAAGGTCACGATCACAAGAGTCCTGCCTCACCCCCTATAGGCTGCTAGTGCAGGAACACACGGCAGTGGGGAATGACAGTCGCACCACGTCTCCTGCGGTACTGGATTTTCCTGCCCTTCCTTTGCTTTTGCTTTGTCGTCCCCCCCCCACCATGTGAGCCTTCTTTGGGCGGCGTGGGAGTTTCCGTGCTGGTGCCACGCAGCGGGAAGAGGAAGGAGGATGAACTGAGTACGGATCGTAGGTGGCTGCCCTCTTTGCAAGTGGAGGTCGACCTGAGCCATTAGCACTGAGCTCTGCCAGTGAGCGATGCCGGGAGCCTGGGAGCACTCTGGCCTCAGGGCCTGTCATGCCCATAGGGATAGGCAGATAACCTGTTTGCTGACATTTTCTCACTGGGGCTCAGGGAAAGGAGGTTTGCATACCCTCCTGGGCTGAAGCATTTCAGACTTTAATGACTCAAGTCTGTGGAACAGAAGCAATAAAGATGTGGGAGAGAAGGAGGGGAAGCAAACTCTCTCTCAAAGGTACCAAAGTGTGTAACACCTCGTAAAGCAGTGGGAACTGGAGCTCAGAAAGTTATTGGAATCAAGACTTTCATCTCCTGTCAATAAAGCGTTATCAGCACCGAGCCCAATTTTCGGCTCTTAATTCCAGATGTGCGCATTGGAACTTCATGCCTCTTCTCATGCCGAAACCTGCAGCTAAGTTCAGGCCCCAGGGCAGATGGAAGGCAAACTAGAAAACAGATAAGTTCCTTCCACTTGTGTCCAAATACAGGAGTGTTAGACTATGTGCAAGATTTAGTCCCCTCTTCCTGGGTTCCAGTCAGGAGGAAAGGCTGTGGCCTTGCAATGTTCCCTTGATGAAACTGAAGTACACGGCTAAAATAATAGGAAAGGCCATGAGCTATGGCTTCTCTGAGGTCTAGAAAAAGAGGAGCCATTCAATTTCCTGGATAATCTGAAGCCTTTCACTTCAAAAAACTATTTGGACAAAGGCTACATCTTTTCTCCAAAGGGATCATAGTATGGACAGAAGTGAAACCATACATTTACATAATATTGTGCCATAGTGCAGAAGAGATGGAGATGACAGTTTACAGTCTTTATTGCCTCTTATCCATTGCCTGTTGGTGAAAGCACAGCTATGCCAGCTAGAAGCGTGCCCTTCTCTTCCCTGCCAATCTCAGCCTGCATCTCAGTCAAATGTCACAAACCTTAATGAGTGAGTTGAAAGCTTTATACCAGAAGGTGGTGAGCGTTGCCACCATTAGAGTACAGGTGAGGAGCATGAGGCCCAGAATGGTCTGGTACTGTTCAGTCGGGGTGCTGGAGGTAATATGTAATCCCCATTGCCTTTGAAAGTATGCAATTTACTTAACTGTCCAACTTTATTCACCAGTACTTGACTATGATGTTCCATGAGGGTTAGCTGAGAGGTCCCCTCACAGCAGCAAGAAGGACACCTCACCTGCTCATATCCTGCCTTACTTTAGAGAGAGGGTGTTGAGAGATGTGCGAGTAAGGTGGAAGTCACACGATGGTTGATTTCGTTAACAATAACAAGAATGTGCAACTCGTCTCTCTGCACCGGGCACTTACAAAATGTCCCTGTTGCCTGTGCTTTAGGAGACCTTAGGGCACATTTTGGTTCTCCATCAGTTACACTTTGAGGTCTGTTTTTGAAGTCACAACAAAAGCAGAAAAAATCACAGCAGGCCAAGGATAAGAGTTGCACCACTCACTTCTGACAGTCACTTTACACAGTAAAATCATTGAATATAGTGGCTTTTGGGGTATATGAAAGAGTAGTGCTCTTTTTTTTTTTAGTCTCAGCTATGTATTTGCCAAGGAACAATCAGAGAACAGGCAGCTCCCTTCACAGTCACAGAGAGCAGCACTTTTTGGAATCAAGTGCACAGGGATTTGGAGACATTCCGGTACAAAATCCATGGTAAATTCTCTGGGAATAGGGAATACAGTAGAAAAAAGGCAAAGGGAGAAAGCATAAGGAAGAGAAAAGGACAGAGAAATCCCTCTTGTGAGTTGCAGTAAGTCTTCTTGTTCAAAGTGAAAGCGATAGAAACACTAAACATTTTATAGTGCAGCTTCATTTGTTTAGGCTTCCCTATCGAGCATTAAATTTTATGGCACTTTAAAGAGCGCTTGATAGTTTTGTAAAGCCCTGCATTAAACACACACGAATACACACACATGTGCATGGGCACATGCACACATGTACACACACGCAGAGCTTTAACAACCTCAGCATCTTGTAGTGGCCCAATACATTCTCATTTTATACTGTGAACTTAATGCAAAGCATCAGAAAACACCTTGCTAGGAAAGAAGCGTTTGATGTCGAAAAGGAGAGAGAAGCAGAGGGAGAGAGCTCAGGAGGAGGCAAACAAGGGCCAATGGAGCCTGCTCCAGCTCCAGCCCCATCCTCAGGCAGTCTCATGAGAGCCAGGTCTCATCAGTGAAGCTGCCAGCCCCGTGTGCGGTGTCCACAGGAGATGTTTGTCTCCTCTGGAGGAGTTGTCACCACACTGGACATGCCTTGTAGTCAGCTCTCCCCACTGGAACAGACATTTGGGCTGGTTTGCAGTGAGCAGGGTGGAAGGTGCTGTTGCACAGCAGAGTACAGGGTGCACAGGGGACACCAAGTGGGGAGCATGCTCTGTTGATAGGCTATCAGATGGATGAACATATTATCTGGGCACCAAGGAGACTCCCAGGAGCTGGCCTGGCTTCCCCTGCACCCAGATGTGTTTGGATTTGGTAGAAGGAACTGGCGCCTTTCAAAGGATTTCCTTTCGTGTCCCCCACACCACACACCCTCCATACCTTCTGCCAAAGCCGTGATGGACTTTTCATGTGATGAGACAGAATAATGAGGTAGGTCTTAAGCAGGTCTGAGACTCCAAAAGCTTCAAGGAAATGCTGGAGGCACTGAAGTACTGTGCTTCCTTGGAAACACCTAATCCCCTTCAGATGAGAATCTTTAACCCCTGTGACCCCACAGCCATGAATCACCCATGAAAGGCCTGACCCTCAGCGTGCTTCGCTGTCAGTTTAGCGGTGGAAGAAGGGCTTTCTTTCTGGCTTTCACTCAGGCACACTCTGTCTGCTTAGGACTTCAGAGGGAGACCATTTATCAACAACTTTCTCTACCCCAGCCTCTCTCTGTGGCACCCCACACTCCACGCTGTGACAAGAAGGTGAATGTCAAGCTGTGGATACGGATGATGCCATGTTGCCAGACAACGAGGTGTTTCTTGAACTCCTGTAGTTCCCCCAGCGATCTCTGGCAGATGGGAAGCTGTTGGTCAAAGCAAGCAGAGCTGCTCTTCTCACACTCACTGGGCTGCAGCGCCGTGTTAGGGCAGCAGAGGTGGGTGGTAATGGCATGTGAGGGGCATCTCCATCAGCAGCTCGGGAAGGGCTGAGTGTCAGGAGCAAGAGCTGAGGGTGTACAGGAGTGTCTAGTTCTGAACTATTTAAGAAAGTAGCGCTGGACCACCAAACGACTGCCTGACACCGAGACTTCCCTTGGGGGCTTTGAGGGAGCATTTTGATGCTGCTGAGATTGCGAGCACAGCCCCTTGCTACGTCTCCCTCTCAGAGTGGCATAGCATTTCTTGAACTTACTGGGCTGCTGGCATAATTCGGTTTGCATCTGGTCTACTTCTAAGTCCACCTAAAACCCTTGTTTCCCCCATGCCTGCTCTACTTGAGTAGTTGAGAAATGCAGCCCTATATGAGACAAACTTGATGTGGGAAAGGTATTTCTGAGACTTGTCTTGCAGAGCTGAAAATAATTGAGAGAGAATAAATAGGTTGTCCCATCAGGACTTGGATTTTGATTGCTATTTTTCTTTCTTTTTTTTTTTTTCCCCTTTTTGGGTTATTTTAAAAGCAACTTTTTATTAAAAGGAGTATCCACGGGCTATTGTAGAGATTCCTGTTACATCCTGAGGGTCTTTGATCTTACAAACACAAGGAATCCAATGAAAGAAGTCTTCATGCAATTAAATCTAGCCAAGGTTTACAATCTAAAAGAAGAAAAGGCATGCTGCGCTTACCAGAACTGGCTTTTCATTCATTGATGGTGGTGTTGTGAAAACACTGAATGCCTTTGGGAACTGTTTGGGTTCTCTGCTTTATCTACTGCTGCACATGTTTTTAAGAAGAAAAAGAGCACGAATGCTTGTCTGCTGTGAGAGACAGGTGGTTTCCTGACTCTAGCTGTGGGTTAGAGTTGCCTCTGACTTCCAGATTAAAAACTGGCACTTCACAAGTTTTATCTTTGTCTCCCGCAGTGGCTACACTGCAACTCAAGGACCGTTGTGTACACATACAACTGTTGTCTTCAGTGTAGCTTCCCCAGCCCCCATGGCAGAGAAGAATCAACAGCAGAGCTTTATACGCGTGCCAGGCAAGGCCATGGAAGACTCTGGTCACCTACCTCTCCAGGTGATAACCACTCTAAAGCCTGAGAGGTAACCATAGGTGTAGCAAGCTACACCAGAGCTGTAGCAGATATGCAGCAAACACGTTCCATGCACTGCCGTATGGACATCTTATGATGTAGCAAGAGGTGGGACAGAGGAGGACAGCACAGAAGTAAATCGGAAGCAGGCTTTTCTTTCTTGTTTTACTTCCCGAGCAATATAACCACTTTGCTGAGATCATAGGTTGGACCTCTAACATAGATCAATGCTCAGCGGCATTAGAGCTTCTTGCTACTTCATTCCTCAATCCTAACATCCACCAATAAGCACCTCACCTGGCCAAGCCAAGTCAGGAGGCCAGGTCCCTCAGGTAGTCACGGGATAGAGACAGGCTCCTCCAAAGGGCAACCAGAGCATTTCAGTGAAGTTTCAGCTCTGCATTGCACCCAGCCAAAACCCCAGCTGCTCTTCAAATCTGTCACCAGAAATCACTTGGGTTTCTAACAAAACTGCCAACAGGACAGTGAATTAACTGACATTTTTTTCTGTCCCAAACATGTCCTAAGGAGAAGATGCCCAAAAATCTGTGATGGTGAGGTCCCGTAGAAGCTGAGTGCTTTAGGCAAGGACAGTCAAGGGAGTTGCAAATTAAGTCCCTTGATTGTCCTTGCAATTTAAGAAGTTAAAGATGGGGTTTAAATAGTGGAGATGATGGGTTACATAGACATGGAACACGCCATATTTTGTAAGCATTTGCTATATTTAGGGGAGGTTTCCAACAGCACAGTAAGTGTGCTGAATACCTGCTTTCTTCTAGCGACTCGGTTACCTTTGTTTTTTAATTGTGTAGGTCAAACACTAGTATGCCTGAATTTTCCATTAAAAGTTATATTTTGAGCATCCCAAGAAACATGGATTTCATGCAGAGGTACTGCATGAGATGTCATGCTGCTGTCACGCAGTGGGGGAATGTGTCTCATCACCCTTGCCTCTCTCAGTAAGAGCTGGACCTGAACTGGGACCGGTGTGCTGGCTGGCTCCTAAGCCCGGGGCAGAGCAGATTTTGAAACCAGGCCCGAGAAAGCCAGGACCAAGATCTGGGGTATGAGCAAGGAGAAATTAAGGCAGGCTAAGGCTTTAGCCCTGGGGCCTAACTCCAGCGTAAGACATGGTGTGATTGTACCCGCAGATGTGAATCGATCCAGCCTCACCAAGCAAGCGGCCTGAGCCCATGCCTGTGCTGCAGCCTGAAGGCAAAGCACAAATCCAGGCTCAGTCCTGGCTCCCACAGCAAGCCGACAGCAAAGCCAGGAGCAGAATCACAGTTCTCAAGAATCCCACTTGGCTGCTGCCCCCCCCTCCCCAGACTGGCCCTTTGTTGTCTTTGGGAACCCACCAGCAGGCAGGCAACAAATTATGCAGATAGGGAAGCTTTTAAAAACATGCTTCTAATTTTTCAGGTACCTGGTCAAAAGACCTACACTTTTATTTGTGGTAAGAATGACTCGTCTTTTTCTTGGGGCCCTCTCCTTTCCTCCTTCCTCTATTTTTATTTCTTAGTCTTTCTGTCTTTCCTGAGAAAGAGAACTGGCTGTTTAAACGTCATTAAAGCCAACTACTTTTCACAAAATATATGCTTGCAGGCATAACCCCATTGCACCGGGGACAAATACATCCTGGTCCCAGAGCTGTCATCACAACCATATGCTTTGTACTGTGTCTCTGAATGGATTCGTCCCAAGGTGAATACGGTAATGCTTTAAAGTAGTGTATTTGTTAAGTATTCTGTCAGGAGCGTAAATCAGAACAGGACAGCGTCACTTCTGCTGGGCAGGCAGGATCCTAGCAGGATCCTAGAGCCTCATGAATGGCAGCCATGGGGACAGAACATCACACCACAATCCCTTCCTTGGCGTTGAGGAGGAGCTCAGGACAAACTCATGGGAAGATGTTCCCAAAGTAGTGCTCACGAGCCCTGCCAGGACCATGAATCCAGGTGTGCAAACAGAAGCAAGGGCTGCAATCCTACTAGTGAGAGTAGAAATGAAAAGAAGCCCGGGGATCACTGGCATAATGTGTTTTCTAGATAGGTCGCTCAAGGCAGTCTTGCACCAATTTAGTCATCCCTCGAAGGACAGTACCTACTTCTTGTGAGCTTGTGCTGCTTCTGGGAACTGTGACAACACAGGCACCCAAATATTTCATGTCTGGCAAAGCCAGCCTGTGCCTAGACTTCACCACATCATTTAAAGTTTGGGATGTGGCAGTTGGGCACACACCAGAAAGAAGCAGCCACAAAGCCTGAACTCTCCCCAAGTTTGGGAGTGCTCAGATCCTTGCGTTCGCTTCAGTTTCCTCTCTGGCTTCGGCTGGGAATGTTTGTGCCAGCAACCTAGAGAAGAAAATGAAGTCCATTGCACACAGATGCTTGGCCAGCTCTCAGTAATGAAACACGTCTTTATCGTCCGCAATTTTTGATTTAAGGAAAGGGGCAAAACTGCCCACAGTTTGCAGAGAAAATAAAATATATAAAAAAAGAAGCAAGCCTCAATGCTTAGGTTGTGAAACGCAGCTTCCTCGGGACAATAAAGACGTGTTTCATTATGGAAAGTGGCCGACCATCTGTGTGCGTTTGACTCGTATCCCTCAGATCTGGGAAGTAACAAGGCCAGTTTTACACTCACTTCGCTGACTGTAACTGTGCTGACGTGTCTGACTTTGTAAACATTGCCAGCATTTTTGGAGCGAAGACCACATGCCTCCCGCTCCTCTGGGCACGCTCCTCCCGCGGGGCACAGGGAGCCCTCCCGCTTCCCCTCCGGCAGGCAGGGACGTTCGGCATGCTGCTGGTCCCTTATGTGCCACTCCGAAGGGTTCTTTCCCGTGTGACTGGCAGCCTCCAGCATGACTGAAATTATCTGAAAGCAGCAACTCTCATGCTGTTTAAAGGGCATAGCGTGACACGCTACCTCGGGACAAAGTAATACTAGGCAGACCACGCTTTGTTGTTAAATCCTGCAGTGGCCCCGTGCGTGCTGCTCCGCCGTTTGCTCTGCTCAGGCTGATTTTGAAGCAACGGAGAGCTGCCGGATGGATGCACCTGGGGCTGGATGCTTCCTGTCTGTACATAGTGTATGGTAATGGCAGCGAAGGTGCCCGTACGGCCCTTGGTCCCCCAGCACTGGCCCGAAGCTGCCCAGTTGCTCTCTGGCCCTTGCCTCCCCTGCCGACACTGCCCACAAGGCTCCTGCTTGCGGTGAGGCTTTTTGAGCTGTGGATGCTTCTGCCTGCAACCCTTGGCAGCCCTGTGCTGGGCTCCTTGTGCCAAGGAATAGAGAAAAAGAGAGATTCTACACGGGCAAAGTTGGCGCTACACTCTTGGAGGTTGCTTTTTCATATCCACCACTGCGCCTGACCCATGGGGACTTGCTGGAGAGGGCACTGTGGGGGGAACCACTGCCCCCAGCATGACCTCCAGGCAGTGCCGTGGGTGGTTGTGCTGCCACTCGCACCTTCCCCCCAGCTCACACAGGCTGCGTCCACCTCTGGCCACCAGCCCTCGAGCTGGCAGTTGTTAGCCAGGCAGCACTTGTGTGTGTTGTTGCAGAAATGGGAAGGGTGGTGCTAGAGAGGAGGCTGCTGTGGGAAGGATGGGAATGGCGTTTTGAGTGTGAAGAGTGGGATGGAGCGGAAGGTGAGATGTCCTGGTTGAGGGCAGGTTCTTCATGACATGAAAGATTTCACCTCTCATATCTCATCTGTTGAAGGCCAAAACTTCACGTAAATCTTTGGCTTTTACATTTTAAACATATCCTTTTATGTTTCTGACTCACTGTGCAGTCTATCTGTCCATCTATCATTGGTGCTTTCTATGGCTATCGAAGTATCAAGGCTGCCACTGGTTAGGAAAAACCCTCTAATTTCAGGAGACGCAGAGCTCTGATAAGAGTAACAGTTGATACCTACCCAACATGATTGAAGATGTACCAAAATCTACTCAGGCTGCTCCAAAATCCATCAAAGACAGCATAAAGACTCCAGCTGTGACCACCAGCCCTTGGATCAGGTCCTAAATGAAGCCATGTGAAGTATCTGTGGACAGAAGAAACACAGCCCTAAGTGCACGATGTGGCAAAGATATGACATTTCCCAAACAGCAGGAAAACTGACTTAAAAAAAAAAAAAAAAGAAAAAAAAAGAGAAGAAAAAAAAAAAAGCCAGAAGAGCAGAACAGTGCAGGCTTCCTCCGTGTCTGCTCTGTACGGCTCAGAAAGGGTAATACAGTACCAGGAGCCCTCATTCCTAAACATGACACAAGGAGCTGGAATTGGTGTTTACACAGTCATTTTAAGGGAGGAAGAGAGTTTAATTTCAGCAGCACCCCACCTACACGTGTGCCTGGATATCATTATTGGCAGGTGCATGTAATCACAAAAACACCAATCAAATAATAAAAACATTAAGTTTCAGCGCAAGATCAAAAGAATGAACCAAAACCTCTACCCTGGCTCAGCCTGATGTGTCAGCCACATGCCTCAATACCTAGAGCTTCAAGATTACTCATTCCTCCAAGGCACATATGTTCGGCTCTCTGGGAAAGCTGAGGAGCTTCTCCTCCTGGGCCCCCACCTGTAAAATCAGTCGGCAGCAGCGTTCCTGGGAATAACGCAATGAAACCAAGCTAGGGGAAATTTCTGGATGGTGAGGTCTTGTAAAGGGCTATAGGCAAAAGCCCAAGGAGCAGTGCAGCTCGGGTAACTGATACCAGTGAGCAGATGTCCAGCCGTGCCTGCTGAGGGTTTGCATTACCCCTTTGGGGACGAAGGTGGCTGAACAGGCTGGTCAGGGACAGATGGGTGACAATGCAGCATTATTAAAAATGGGAGAGACGGTAGCATGGCACTGACGAAAAATAAATGTCCTTCCAAGGCTGGGGTCACATGCCCATCATTTAGGTCATTTTAAAACTAGATTAGATAAGGAGTTGAAGAAGATATGGCCTGGATCAGTCCTGTGCTGGGTTCCTAGGGGAAAGCTTGAGATAGGATTTAATAGCTTTTCCCCCCAGTTCTAATTTCCATTAAGTGGAAGGCTTTGTGCCTGCCAAAACCAGAAGGCAAGGGTTCTTTGAAATGCTTGGCTAAATGCTCCTCTCGCTTGCACCAGGAGAAGCATGGATTTAATTCCACAGCAGTCACCGGAGCTCACCCAGGGACTCCGGTGTTCGGGGCAGGGGCCTGCCTGATGTCCCCGCCGTGTCCCCTTCTCCAGCCTTCACACAGATGCTGCTCGTGGCTGTCCAATGCACAGAGCACTTGTCCCGTCACCCTGGGAAAGTCGGTCCCTGTCTCCGTCAAGCTGTGGTGCAATGTGGCTTTCTTGGGGCTTTATTCCTTCTAAACTAATGAGCTGCTGGCCACTGAAACTGGCGTTTTAGAGTCACTAAATTGCAGCTGCTTGGCATAGCGTGTCCAGACAGGCGAGGAAAAAAGGAAAGGGAGCGAGAGATTTGTGCGCGCAGAGTCCAGGTCAACAGTGGTTTATTAAGTCCCATTAACCATATGGTCACGATTATAATAAAAGTCTGAGTTATAGCCAGTGACATGTGTAAACCACCCCCCCCTCCTCAAAACCCGATATATATATGATGGGTGTAGATTCAATGTGAACACAGACCTATATCACTGGGGTTTTTAACCCTTTCTGATCCCCAGGGGAAAGGAAGACAGACATGAACACAACCTGGCTATGTCTAATAACTCTCCAACTCAGCAAAGCCGCTCGAAAGATACAGCCTTTCCTGCTACCGCTCTTCTCTCCTTCAAGAGCTCGCTGCAACTGCTTGGGTTGGGAGACTGCTCTTACGCCACCAGGCCCCGGTAATGAAGATACTTTTCCATGTACCAGCAGAGTCACAGCTCCTGCTCCCTCTCCATCTGCCTTGTGAAGAACTGGCATGCCTTGTGAAGAAGTCCTGCAGGCTCCCTGCCCCCCCCCCACCCCATGCAGGGTGGATGTAAATCAGAGCAGAATTTGGCCCTGCATGTTTCTGAGCAGTTTGGTAATGGGCTAGCTCTGGACTGAAACACCTGCAGGCTGACCCTCACGGATGAGAAAATATTCTTGACGCTGTGAAGACACCACATTTCTTTAGTGCCACCCACGGAAAGCGCTCACGGTACTCCACTGGCACGTACCCATTTGACACCTGAGATGCAGAGGCTCTTCAGCTATTTCACAGGTCAAAGAGCCAAGGTAAAAAGAGGCACCGGCTAACATAAGTGATGACACTGGTGACAGAGCTAGAAAGAAAAGTC
Organism: Fratercula arctica; assembly: GCA_947846985.1. Taxonomy (NCBI): domain Eukaryota; kingdom Metazoa; phylum Chordata; class Aves; order Charadriiformes; family Alcidae; genus Fratercula; species Fratercula arctica. The sequence goes on along the minus strand of CANTUZ010000005.1, from coordinate 48,299,226 downwards.
AGAGAGCTTGAGTAGGAAGAAGCAGCAAAACTTTCTGAGGTATTTTCCTAGCCAGAGAAGGCAACAAACAGTGAAAAGGAATATGTCATTTTTAAAAATTCTTTCCATTTTAATCGTTGCTGGAGTTGTTAACCCCTGGAAGCAAATTTGAATGTGTGAATTTTTGCTTTGGCAAAGTTCCTTTGAAACAGAACGACTGAACTGGCTGTGAAGGGCAGTGACTCCTCCTGGGCTGAGAAACGTGGCTGCAAGCCCCCCGCAGCCACAGGCGAGGGAGCCGGAGGAGCTGTGTGGAGGCCAGGAGTCCCACGCAGAGCCCATGGTCAGCCAGCACCGGTCCCTGTGGCTCCTGCTGCCTCTCCCAGGCTGCAACCAAGCCCTCAGGAGAGGTGGTGGTACCAGCAGCTCTGCCACGTTGACCCTGGCTGCTTGCCTCATGGTCTCCCAGTCCGTGAGATAACTGCAATGCAATTTGCAGTCTGTCCTGTCTTTCCAAGTGATTATTTTGGTGGAGAGGTTCTCTTCTCTCAGTGCTCCTTCCTTAGGCTGTATGTTAGTGTCTCCTCCTCTCATGTGAACACACACCAGGCAGATCTCCAGCTCTTGTAAACTGGGGCATGTCTGGTGACACCTTACCCCAGCAGAGGTTTTGGCCTGTTTGTCTTTAACCATAAACCCTGAGGAAAATCAAAATCCAGCTCTTCATGGTTTGGATACATCACCACTAAGGCATGGAAAGACTCACGGAGTCACGGAATTTTCATGGAATTTTTCAGAGTTGGAAAGGACCTCTAGAGATCATCTAGTGCAACTCCCCTGCTAAAGCAGGGTTGCCCAGAGCACATTACTCAGGGCTGCATCCAGACGGGTCTTGAAAGTCTCCAGAGAAGGAGACTCCACAACCTCCCTGGGCAGCCTGTTCCAGTGCTCTGTCACCCTCACCGTAAAGACTTTTTTTCTCATATTTGATCGGAACTTCCTGTGTTCCACCTTGTGCCCATTACCCCTCATCCTGTTACTGGGAACCACTGAAAAGAGTCTGGCTCCGTCCTCCTTAAACCCACCCTTTAGATACTTGTAAACATTAATAAGGTCTCCCCTCAGCCTTCTCTTCTCTAGGCTACAGAGTCCCAGCTCTCTCAGCCTTTCCTCATAAGGGAGATGCTCCAATCCCTCAGTCATCTTTGTTGCCCTACGCTGGACTCTCTCCAGTAGTTTCCTGTCTCTCTTGAACTGGGGAGCCCAGAACTGGACACAGTACTCCAGCTGTGGCCTCACCAGTGCAGAGTAGAGGGGGAGAATGAACTCCCTTGACCTGCTGGCCACACTCTTCCCTGTGCAGCCCAGAATTCCACTGGCCTTCTTGGCGACAAGGGCACATTGCTTGTTCATGGATAATTTACTGTCTACTCCCTGCTCCTTGTCACAGGGTTGATCTGAAAAGCAGCAGAATTTGTGCCCTGCTCTACACTGGGAGCGAGGTTGGTGGCAGAGAGCAGAGGGGCGCAGCATGGCAGGAAGGGGAGTAGTGGCTGGGGGGACTGTTGAGGAAGACCTGGAATTCGGGAAAGATTATATCCCCATGCAGCAGTGGTCAACATGCAAAGTTCCCTGGGGATGATACCCGAGCTTGTTCTCCCCTGGGGCTTCTCAGCAGCCTGCAAAGCAAACACCTTGGCCAAGCGATTCCCAATGCGCCTTCATCATGCCTAAATCACGTACCCGTCCATCCTCTCTCCCAACGTGGCCGCACATCCGGCCTCAGCCCAAAGTCACGCAAAACTCAGCTGCTAGCACTTACCCGAGCACCCGCTTCTGACACCCACCCCCAACCCTCCCCTCCCTTCAGCAGCTTCCTAAATCTCCATCCTGAGGAGTGATTTGCCTCAGGGACTCCAGTTCTGCTGGAGAAAGGCCCCAGTCAGGAGCTCAACCCGCTTTTCCATCACTGGGAGATGGAGAGTTTCAGACAGCAAAGCCCAGGACATAAATAAAAATTTGGTCGAGACAGCATTGGAAAGTGCCGGACGTGCAAAGAAATGACCTAAAAGGTAAAAGTCAAAGATAAATAAGAACAGTCCGTGTAAACTGTGTGCTCATCTTAACAATAAACAGAGCGGCTGCCGCAGAGAAACTTGAAAGGGCTCCACTCTGCAAAGATGAATGGTTTGCTGAGCCTGCTCCGGGCTCCGTTCGAGGGGCTTCGGCATGAGTAATTGGGTGTGAGAAGTGCTTGCTCACCAGGGCCGGAGCAGGCGAGCTCCAAGGAGGGGGAACACGTAATGATCGCTGGGGTTATTTATTGTTTCGTTTGCTCATTAGCTTGGCATCACCTTAAGTCTCCAGCCGCAGCACGTGATGGCTTTGAACTGGCGCCCCGGGTGTCGCGGACGCTGTGACATGCAGTTTTGATGTGTGCCCCGCAGCTCCCGTAGGATTTCCGCTCTCCGCTCTGCTCAGCCCAGCCGTCCGGCTGGGGATAAATCACCTTCCCCTCCCCAGAACAGCTCGGGGGTTTATTGGTATTATCTATCATTGTAGAGTCCTCGCCTGGACGCGTGCAAGCTTACTGTCTCTCAACAGTGAGGGCAGGATTTCAGTGTGCTGGGAGAGCTAAAACACGGGGAGCTAAAGCCTCATGGGTTTCCCCAGGCTTGCTATTCATCACAGGCAGCGTGCGGAACTGGAGACAGGCCGCGGGATATAGCACGGCCGGCTTGTGCCGAAGGCTCTTGCCTGCAGAAGGGCAAGCTCTGCAGCCAGCCTGCACATCGCTCCCCAAGATTCCCAACAGCGCAGCCGGGGCCAGCCCTGCTCTCTGTGGGTCCTGGCTGGAGGCCAGCTGAACTTGCACTCCGTTTATCTCCTCGACAGGGGGAAATCTTCCTTGCTGGCGCTGCCTGGCCTTAGCAGCGCTGGGGAAGAGGCAGCGTTAGAAGGCAAGTCCAAGGAGAAAAGGGGAACTTACAGAGAAACCATCAATCAGTCCAGGGACACCAGCACCAGTCAAAAACAGCTGCACAAATGACAGTCGACTGCCTGCAAATGTAACCTTTAACAGAGGACTTTGTCCAACACGTTATGGACTTCAGCAGGCTGTCTGTACAAAAGGAGACTATCACTATCAAAATCTTGTGTCATTGGCCACTTCATTCCTTTAATTTGGGACCAATAGTTCCCTAAACTAAAGACAGCCTGAGTTTCAAGTGACAGACAGAGACCACAGTCCTCCTTAAGCCACCCTCATCTCACTCATGACAGTGACAATGTGTCATGTGACTGCCATGATAAAATGCAAGTTCAGCAAAACTACATTGGCAGGAGCATGTCAAGAAAACACCTCTGTGACTTGAGAAAGGTGAATAATATCCCAAACTGCACTGCAGTAGCGTTTACACTGTCCTTGTTCTTCTTCTAGCAGGTCTGCTTGAGTTTCCTTCACTTTCTATGAAGTTGAGTTTGACCATGTTCTGTGTTAATGGCTTGCTAGAGCATATTGCTTAGGGTGAGCATAAGGAAAGTACCTACCAGTAGAAATGGGCACATCATTAAACTTGTGGGTAGACAGATCCATTGCCTGACCTCCTATAACCTAGTGATGAGTATAAAATAACGGAATGAGAACTCAGTGGTAAAAGAAACATGGGAACTCCTCTCTTCCTACTTTCAGAAAAACCAGCTAGTTAGCAAAACCCAGTGCAAACAACTGAACATTTCAACATGCAGTAAAAGGCAGCAAACTTTGAGTTCTGCTGGGAGGAACCTTGAAAGTCGTCTGCTGAGAAATTCATGTGCTTGGACATGGAAAACTGGACACCAGAGGCAAGAGTCTTTTAGAAGCTCCTAGTTATTGGTCAAGAGCTCATGTCCTTAGCTTGTATCCAACACAAAAGATCTAACACAGAGAACAGCAATAAACGCTTGGCTTGGCCATGAGAGCAAACACAATGTCAGTGATGTGTCCAGGGTGATGGATGCGAGGGGCATGAGAAGGCAAAAAAGTGTTTTTAAAGCTGTGGACCCACTCACAAATATCAGGTGAGTTTTCCGTGAGTGCCCACCCAGGAGGCATCACCTCAGCTTCTCTGGAGACAGTCAGAATTGCAATGCTCCCAGACATTGTTCTTAGCATCCACCCTGGCACAACCATCCTGCAAATGCCTCCATAGTCTCTCCAGCAGTTTGCAAGCTCTAGACAATGCTGACACTTAAACTTTTCCCCCGACGTCTCCCTGACTCCCTTCCCATCTTCCCATCCCAGCTTCATGCAACACGAGCACTTTCTCAGGGCTGTTTTCCCATTTTTTCCTGTGATGTTCTGTTCTGCCATGTGCTCCACATATGTGCCAGAGTTCGGCCCCCTGGGGCTGTAGGCAGGGGGGCAGCTGCATGGCATGGGTGATACCCTTATTAACACACTTCCTCCCTGGCCCCAAAAGTGATGTGCTCTGGGTGACAGTCCCAGTTCTCTGCCGCCCCTCCTGCACCAGCAGAGAGGATTGCAGGGATGGGCAAAGCCAGGTTTCACAAAGGTGGCTCCATTCCCTTACCGCTATCTGTGAACACATATGGTGGGCCCGTGTCCGGGCTTCCTCTGCTGCTCCACCTGGAGCCATCCAGGCGAGTGCCCAGGTAACCGGACCCCGGAGAGGGATGAAGAGGCCCTGGAAGACTGCAGGAACAGAGCGTTCCAGCTGAAAAACCTGAGTGCACCTCTGTGATGCTGGATGACAGACACATTAAAGGCATCTATTTCAGCTCCTTGGAGCCAGATGCCTCCTCGTTCCTCCGCTGGGCATAAAGTCAGCTCAGCATGGAGTTTTCTCTCCCATTTCCTAGGGATGTCAGTCAAAGCTAGGCTCTTGGAAGTTCAAGCGTGGCCAAAAGGAAGCAGATTTCAAAACACACCCCTCCCTCCATTCCCCCATTCCTAGGCCTTTTGTTTCTAGTTCCCCCTCCTCCCATCAAAGAAAGAAACAAGAAAAGATTCTGGAGTCACCAAGCCATGATCTATCATTCTTTCAGGGGAGTTTCTTCTAATATTAATCAACACAAGCCTCTCTCCCCGCCTCCCCTGCCCCAAGGGAGCAGCAGGCTTGGAAAGCTCAAGCGGGTTTCGGATGGGTCTCGCGGCAAAATTCCTTAGTTCTCTGCTGGAGCGAGATGGTGTTGGGGCAGTTGCCAGGCTTTCTGAGATTCTTGGAAGATAAATGAGATTCACTGCCTATTGCCTAGCGCCGTGAAAGCACAGGACACCCAGAAACTCCACTGTTTTCTGCAAAACTACTGTCTGCTTCACCCTGCTAATTAGGGCCAGAGTCCCTGCTTCACTGCGATCATCCTCAGCAAAGAAGGTGAGGCTCCAGCCGGGAGCTGATGACACCTTCTGTATTTTGCTTTTTGACCCTGGACCGGACTGCAGAAGCATACAGATTATCCTAAATATGTCAGCTGCTGACAGACCTCCGGGGGTGGCCTCCCAGTGACACAGAGTGAGAGTACAATTTCTCAGGCCACTTTTTCCCCTTCGGGTCCCTCCCCTCGGTCTCTCAGGGGATGTCAGCAGAGCAGCACAGGAGTGGGCTGTTGTCTCCCTGTGCCGGGTGGTGACAGCTTTGCACGGGGTCATGAGGCAAATTTGGGCTGTTTGGAGGGTGTGGAGGGACTGAAGTGAGGTGGAGATGTTGCCTTGTCCTGCAGTCTCTCCCCCCTCCCCTGGTACCTCATGAACGCCTCTGGTGTTAAGCTCTGCAGATGAGCCAAAGAATGTCCTCAGTGGCTGCCAAGTGGGACACTCCCGTCCATGCAGTTCAAGATGCTGGCTGGCCTCCCCTCAGGCCAGGGCTCATGTCCCTAGATAGCAAGAGGCACACAAGGAGCTCCCAGCCCCTCCTTACCAGGAGGTAAGACACTGGAATAGGTTGCCCAGAGAGGTGGTGGAGACCCCATCCCTGGAGACATTCAAGGCCAGGCTTGATGAGGCTCTGAGCAACCTGATCTCGTTGAAGATGTCCCTGCTTACTGCAGGGGGGTTGGCCTAGATGACCTTTAAAGGTCCCTCCCAACCCAACAGATTCTATGATTCTAGGTAAAGCAGGTATCCAGTCAGCGTTTAATCTCCCGGGGAAGAAAGAACACTTTCAGGTTTTCAAGTAATCTTAGAAGGGGCTCCTCTTCCCTCCATATCCAGCTCCCATGCCATGCTCTTGGCTGAGGATGAATTCAATTTCTTCTGTGCCCATCATTGCTGATTTGGCGGTCTTGCAGAACATTATTTGCAAAACCTGGCACCCCCGTTGTTGATATAATATTAACGCTAGATTTACTCCAGTCCACTAAAACCACAGTGAAGGTGCTCTAATCTTTCACGAATCCTTGAGGGCTCTACTGACTTCATGGATCTTGCCATGATCTCTGCTCTCAACATCCCTTTCACTTTTCCTTTCTTTTGTTGTTTAGTTAAAGTATCAACAGCCATCAGCAGCCACTAAGCAACTGTCTTACTAATCCTCCTGATAGCCTTCAAAGCACAACAGACAAGAGGGACAACAAAAGAGAACCTTCTAAAACCGTGTAGGAGAACCTGGGTGCCAAAGCATAAGCAGACAACACCACCTCTGAAAGATCTCCAGAGAGTCAAAACAAGCCAAGGCTGGGCAGGTGTCCAAAGAATTTGCTGACAAAATAGTGTGACCTCCTGACCACTTTGGCTAAAGACAGCTAATTAATCTGATAGATAAAGATGGTATCTTGAAACTCCTCCACTACCAAAAGTAGGGACTGCCTCTAAACCATACCCATGTTCGTGCTCAAACTGACTTGGAGAAGTCTCCATCTGATGGCAGATGATCTTGTAACAATTCCTTTCATATGTTACCAGCAATAAATTGTCCTCTCTGGATCCCGATCTCCAGAGTGCTCTTGACATATTTTATTCGCTTTTTTATCTCAGTCTAAAGGGAGATGATTTCACACTCCCCGATTTCTGATTTTAACTCGCAGTCCTTAATTATTTAGCTCTGCAAGCTGTTCTTTTTTTGCAAATATCAGACTAAAGAGTCATAAACATGGATATGATGTTGAGGACCAGGTTGGAATTATATTTGGCCCCTTCTTCTTACTGAGATCAGGACTGCCAGGGAAAAAAGCATAATACTTTTAATGTACTTTTTGAATTATTTTTCAACTCAGCACCAAGATCTTCTGGCTCTGGGTGAGACCTCAGTCACTGTCTTTACCCGCATGGGACAGCCTGGGCAACTGGCACAGAGTAGGGGCCAGGGCAGCACAGTCCTCCCCAGGGCTGCGCTGCTCCAGGACACCTCCGCTCCGAACCACCAGCACAAAGCCATGGGCATTGGCATCAGTGAGGGGGACTGGCTGCAGCTTTGCCAACGAAAACCTCACTACATTCACTATATACAGTGAATATACCAGAACTTACTGTGTGCCTCATTGTCTCTTTCATGGATCAAGGTTAAGCACTGACACAGAATTAAAAAAACAGTCTCCGGCTCGAGAATCTTATGGTCTGGCTGCACTAGACTCAAATGTCTTTCAAGTTAAGGTCCGACCCTGATCTAAATTTCCATGAAGGTCCTTCTGTTGAGGCTCATCTCAGAAGATTTTTAGTCGGATGTTTGAAAGACTTTCCAATAACTTTAGAGAAAAGTGCTGAAATTGCATCAATTTTGGTGAAAATTCCCACAGAAAAATACTTCATATTGGAATTTTTTCCAGCTATAGGAATTGCACTAGAGTTTCAAAAACATTGTCCTTATTTTTTTTTGTGTTATCTTATTTCATTTCATTTATTTGTATGTTCTTCTTGTTTCCACTATTTCATTGCACATCACCATAAACACATCCTAGAGACACGCTTGGAACTAGGGTAAAAAGGATAGTAAATATAATGGAGAAAGGAAGGAAGTCAAAATGGAATTTTGAAATCTGACATATTTCCAAAACTGGAAGCAGTATTTTCATGAAACAAAAGCATTTTCAAATGTCTGAAATGATCTTAAAATTGTGCTTCACTGAAAATTATAAACATATTAGTTTTCATTTTTAGTTTAGACAGAAAGGAAACTCATCAGTGACGACATCTCCTGCACAAGCGGCATTTGGAGGCCAAAGCAGCCCTCGGTCTGTGTCTTTAAGAAGGAGGGATGACAAGAGGCTGGCATGCTGCGGCTGTTAGCATTTCCAAGATGCTTTGTATTATGGCAGGACAGAAGAGTTGACAGTCTCTTCTCAGTTCTGTGGTTAGCTGGCTACAGGCATGCAGTCATTACTTTATATTAATGTGAGATGTGAACATTGTTTTGCTGGTTATAATTACTCTCCAAGCGGTACAACCTTAAAAATTACAGCTTTGGAGAATCTCTTTCTCTGTAGTTCTTCCTGGGAGTCCCTGCCTGGGTCGGTTCCCAATAATGAGATTTTCTAAGGGGGCTGGGAATGTATTGATTGATTTATTTGCTTTTGGATGCTAATTAACTTTGATGTTCTGCAGCCACGCTCCTGGCTGCCATACTGCATGCAGGGGAACAGCAGGGCTGGGCCTCCGCTTAGGAGAAAGACCACAGCGGGGGTCCGATGGGAGTGAGTGTTGCTGGTTTGTGTTGCATTTTGCTCTTAAGCCAGAAGGAGAAACCTTTCTGAAGGGCCCTTCTTTTCACAAGACACCCCAATGGACAGGAGTGGGGACATCCCCGGGCACCAGGCGTTTCTAATGTGGCCAAGGCAGATGGAGACGCCCTGGTGTTGGGTTACCCTCCAGCAAACCAGGAGCGGGAACCGCTTGCGCCCCCACAGGCAGCTGTACCTTCTGGCAAAGGTTGTCCTGCAGCTGCCAGGGCCCCCAGCTTCCACCCCGACCAGAACAAAAGCAAGGCAAAGACATCTGAAACAATTGCTTAAGCAGTGATGAAAGGGATCAGCCTCCCTTTATCTCCACAAAAGACACTGTGTCATCAGTCTTTGCGCCATATTTCAGCACTATCCTCTCCACCGAGCCTGCCAGTGAGGGGCTGTGTGGCTGTACAAGCAGATGTGGTGACGGGTTCAGCACTGTTGAGTCTAAGGCTTGGATGAAAACCAAGCTGCTCCTCTCACACAGGCAAGAGCCATCAGCAGTGATGACCTCCAGTAACGCGCAGCTCTCAATGGGATCTTAACCAGCGCCTTCCCCTTCGTCACCGGAGCGCCTCAGCTCACATTGACAGGAGGTGCTGGAAAGCCTAGAGGCACACCTAGGCTTTGGGTTCATATTGCTGTGGCACACCAATCCCCAGGCCAGCAGAGGGAATTTAGGAAGGTGTGTAGGTGGCTAACACCACACACTGACATTCCCAATGGGCCGTTAGCCATTTGCAAACATACCAAAAGTAGCTGGCCTTCAGCTAGGGTCCAGAGTGTGCTTCAAGGTCCAAGTGAGGCTGCAATGTCCAAACTGCTTGAATGCTGGAAGTGCAAACCCATGTTTTTCTTCTCTACTACCTCCCTCTTCACTCTTTTTTTTTGGTTTTATCTTAGTGCACATCAGGGCCAAGTGAAATAGGAACGGAGGGATATTCTCATTTATTCTGGTAATGGAGAAGAGAGATGGCCTCTTTGGCACAGGAAACTACTCTATGCTTACAGAATACCATTTTAAGAGCCCTAGCATTAATGTTTACATGATGCTGCATCTACTAGAGCAACACATGATACCCACATTTATGGTAGCAGCCTCCTCAGCCATCATTTTGCCACACACATCATAAGTCAGCAGGACCTCCTGCGTGTTGTTCATGGAGCTCTGGCTTTGTGCCTCTCCTCCAACCACTCTGTACCATACTCTGAGTATTTAGCAGCTTGCCACAGTGCAGAGCCAAGCCATAAATCCCTTGTGGGGAGCCGTGCTATAAATGTCCACTGGGACCTCTACACTGCCAGGATGAAGCAGACTGTCCCCTGAGGCCATGGGAAAGCAGCCCCTTCCCTGCTCCCGGTCACGGAGTCACCCTTCGAGCAGAAAGGGCCAGGTGCCTGCTGCTGCTGCTGCTTAGAAAGGAGTCAATCTGTGTTAAGCATGGTGATATGTTCAACCACAGGACACATCATGCTGCCTCTCCTTTCAGCTGTGTCCAACACTCTGGGTAGTGGCCTCAGTTACTAATAGGTGACATAAGGGTTTGAGACCTGGACACAGCTTGGTAGCTGCTTTTGTATCTCACATCTAAAAAGCCAATCTATAAATGATGCCACAGGAGAGGTGAGTGAGGAGAGTCCCAGTTAACCTGGACAATTGACTCCTGAGCAGGATGCAGAGATCCTCGCTAAACTTAACATGAGACAACAGCAATTCTGCCCTGCTAGGATGGATCTAGCACAGACAGATGGTCCAATAGAGCAAAGTCAAACAGTTTTCATGTTGCAGTCAGAGGTGTAAAGATGAGAAAGGACAAGAAAAGCCATGGAGACACCCATTTCTGCTCACAACATGGAAGCAGCTGAGAGCTGGTGCTGCTCATCAGCAGGGTGGATGCAAGTATCCCTCTAGAGAGTAGCCAAGTAACGTGATGGAATCGTTCATTCATAGTAAACAGAACTTTGGCCCCTGCTTCCTCTCTCTTTCTAATCCAGGCCTTGATCCCCCAGGATTTTTCGGATTTCTAGCTCCTCTTTAGACACATACTTCCCATTAATGTTAATTAAAGGTTCCTAAATAGGAGGCAGATGCCCAAATCCTTTAGAGAACCTGGGATCCTAGCAGTCACTGATTTCTGACAATTAAGTCATTTTTTCTGCTGGTGGAAAAGAGAACAGAATTTAGCTCATTGCTCTGGGAACACTCAGTGGGTACATGTGCCACTGTGCATTCAAAGAATAGATACATCTAAGTACTGGGACAGGTAAATTTTATTCTCAGCAGCAGCAATGAACCTGATTGCTTTCTGCAAATGGAATTTCTTTAGAAATCTCTGGCTTGTAATTTCATCACCCATTTTCGAGCACTCAGTTGGCATTTTTCATTTTACTTCATTCTCTTTCTTCTTCCTTGCAGTTTCTATCTTGAGATCTCGAGTTGGAAAAGTCTAGCTATCAGCAGACCCATTTGTCCTTTCTTCATCAGCTCCTCTGGCCAGCTGCGCATCCTTCCCCCTTTGCTTTGTGTATCCTGTTACGTCTTTGGGATCTGCCTTTTCCCGGCTCTTTATGACGTTGTGTTCCTTGATTTCTGGTGCATTTTAGCACCTTGAAACTCTTTCAGTATATTCCCTTCCTTGGGTCCCTCTGAAACCTGTTTGATCTGCTAACCATACATCCCGTTACTGACGGTCATAGCCAAACTTTGATTTCATGTGGGTCAATGTTTTCTGTGTTACGCTAATCAGGACACAGCAATACCAGCCAGCTCCGTACCTTCAGTGGCACCTGGATGGTTGATGCATGGCCAAAGTGTCTTAGTTTGGTTTGTGGTAACATGTAAAGGCCCATAGTTTACATCAAGCCCAGATTCCCATGCTTGGGCTCTGGGACTCAAAACTGTAGTCTTGACATTTCATATTGTGCTGCATGTGAAAAAGTAGCCAGAACTGAAGTCCTGAATAAGAGTAACTCTTAATGGCTCCATGTTCAGAGGAAAGCAGTTCTGGGAAGCCAAACAGCTGCTGCATCCCCCACATGCTTCCCTTGTCCAAATCTTCCAAGTGACTAAAACTCTCCACTTCCAGAGATTTTCTGAATCTCTGCTGGCTCTTTGGGCTTTCCAGTCTCTACCTTTCTGTTGACTGACAACAGAACCTAAAACTATAAAGGTTATCAATTTCTGAGTCCCTCTCTACCCTGGCAGATCCATAAGCTCTATGAAAGAAAACAAACAAGCCAGCAGAGCAGCATTCATTTTTATTCCTTCAAGGAGGACCAGGGAAACCAGCACCCTTTGGTCCTCTGAAGCTTTCTAGAGCACCTCAGGGAAGCAAAAGACATTTACCCACAATAGAGTACTCTGCCTTTCTCTCTGTATCTCTTGTCCCACCCAATGACTGGGTCAGGCGTGTGGGATGGATGAATCCATACCCTGTGGTATCTGTGGTAGAATGCCAAAACTGCCTCAGTGCCCAAGACCAGCATGCTGACCCTCAAAGAAATGTAGAGATTTCCAGCAATGTGACACAAGTGTTCAAAATCAGGCCTCAAGCATCATCCATCCAGTCTCCAACACAGACCGAACTATGTGAGAGACTTTGTGAAACAGTGGCAGCTGAGCTGGTCTTACCAGGGCTCTTTTGGCTGCCACTAGAAATCCAGCTACTGGCCAACAGTCTGTGCTGTCTGCGACAGATGGCTGGGTGCTATGGGATCGTTCTCTGAGCTCTCAGACAATGAAAGGACTGTTTTTTCCCAAGCCTCCTCACTGACTGCCACATTTAATGAAGATACATCTTGGGACAGTCAGCACCTTAGGTGGTGAGACCATCAGTTGTCTTCTGCAATGAAAGGGGCTCTTTTTTCACCCTTCTAGTTACTGAAGCTTATTGAGAGAGACTGCAAGAGATGAATTATCCCAGCTGAAAAGTCTGGGCCTGTTAAATCTCGTAGGGTGGCTAGCTGGGCAGCACTATTGCAACATGAAGATGACTCAACCACATAGCATCTTTGTTGGCATTCCCATTAGCTGCTGCGGAGACGATTATTTCTTTATTGCTAAACAGTCTGTCAGTGGCTTGGGGCACTTCTGTGAAAAATGTAACAGAGGCGGAATAATAATTCAAAACATGCCAGACCAGAAAGCCATGGCTCATCATATCAGACTCCTTCTGCCTAAAAAATCAACCAGTCCAAATTGTTCAGGGTGGGTGAACCAACGCCACAGATGCTTGTGACTTCACCAGAAGTAGTGCATCCTTCCAGGAAAGCAGGATCCCCTTCTCATACAAACGTCCTTACAAATACAGAAGCAGAAGGGAGCAAAGAAATTCTCCGAATGGAAGCTACATCAGCAGAACTGACTCAGAAGAGAAATCTGCTTTTCAAAGTTTTCCATGAGGCATCAGCTGCTCTTGGGTGAAGTGATGCTAGCAGGCGGTGTCCCAGTTACTTTCCCACTGTGGGAACCGAACCCTTTTAAAACTGTTTTGACTGTAACCAAGGAATTAGAGAGATGGATGAAGCCAGCCGAAAGTGTGACAATCTCCTAAAGGCGCACAGATGGTGAGCAGACCCTGGAAACTGATTCACTTTGAGCGATCACTTTCCTGAAGCTCATTTTGGACAGTTTTCAACCTCTCAGAGGACCTGAGGAAACCTGTAACTTCTCCAAGGCAAAATGAGGGGCAGGAGGGATGAAGGGGAAAAAGTATGATTTTTCCTTGAAACGCACATTCACACATAGTTATTTATTTATTTGCCCTTTGACATTGAGAGAAGCTCATCTCTCAGAGAACGATCACCCGTGGCTCAGCCCAGATGGAGGTGGGATACAAATTTCATTGCCAGTGCTAACCATGAAAAGATTTTCCCGTTTTACCAGAAACCACAATCTCCCATAGTTCCCAGACTGCTCAAGTGATGTATAGCTTGGTAGTTGTCCTGAAAGATAAGGGAAAGCCTCCTCTGTGGTTGCATTTGATATTGGCCTGATGTATGGGATCGCTCAGTGCTGGCTCAGTGGAGGGTGTCTAGAGACAGCGTGGAGTATGCTTCTCTGCCTTCTTCTCGCTGGGGAAACTCTGCTGGTGGCAAGCAGGATCCTGAGGGTTGCAAATTGCTTTCCCACATCTAACATCCCTTTCATAGCAGCCTTAGTCAGTTTTTGGCATGAGGAGGAGAGTTAAAGAGCTGTTTATAGCTGCTCCGGAGCCTCCTCTGCAGCACTGCCACCCCTGCAGCACCCCTGCACCAGGGACTGAAAGGAGCTGCTGAGGGCATCCCAAAGGGGTAGGAGTGAGGCATGGGGGGGAAAGTCTCGCAAGTGGGAGAGGGAGGTAAGTTTGGGGAAAGGGAAACCTTCACCCACGGCAAGTAGCAGAAGCCCCTTTTCTTGGGCCAGTGCAAGTGACACTGGACAAACCCTCAATCTATTAGAAACGCCAGTTGTGGCAGATCCTGATAACCAGACAGCTCCTGATATAGAGACATTCAAGCTTGGTACTGTACAGAACAGATGGACAACTTAAGATTTTCAGATAAGAGTCTGCGTTGCTTAGTTTTCCACTTTCCAGAGAGAAATGAGGACCCCATTAAGAATTTGGGATAAGATTGTCCAAGCAATCAGGACAAGCAGCCGCTAGATGGCACGTCCATCCTCGTCCAAAGTCGGTATCCCACAGCCATGCAAATCCAGGATGTCCTGCTCATCCCAGGCAGGCACAGCGAAAGGATGAAATGTTATCTCAGCATCTGCTCTAAGAAAACGCTGGCACACTTTGCAGCTATTTTGCATTGGGGATCTGCAATCTGATGAACATTCCTCTGTGATTTTGAAAGGATTTAAAAATAAGCTGCACACAGATTTTGCAAACTCGCTCTCACTGGTTTCAGTGGAGATGTACTAGGACTGCAAAGAGCATTTATGTGCAAAACAGCTCGTAAAAGGAAATATACAGTGCTTTGTTCTCCCACAGGAGGGCTAGTGAATTATTTGGGTAGAACCCACATGAAGTAAGAAGTTATTGGTAGATACTATTTTCCAGATCCTCAGCTGCTGTTATGTGGTATACTTCCCTCATTTATACTAGCTGAGAGTCTAGTCTCTGGGTCTCCAGATCAGAATTAAGCAAGACACCAAGAGGTCTTTGGAGAAAGGAGCTTTTATTTGAGCGGACTGCCAAACACATTAGATTTGGACCACTTTCTCTCACAGATTTAATTTCAGAGGAACTGGCAAAACAGAAAAGGCCCAGAAACGGGAGTGAATCAAGCACATTAAGGCATTTATGCTGTAAGCCACAGTGTTTTCCATGTGTAGCAGCAAACATCTGAAGTCTTTCAAAGCAGAGAGTTTCAGTGTAGCTTTTGTCATTGAAAAACTGGCTTACCCTATACAGAAACCAAAAAGGGAGCCAAGCTTATGAATTTCCCTACCAAGTCAGTCTTATGTGCCATAAAGAAGTTGTGTTGCAAAAGGTTTAAATCACCTCTCCCCCCCCCCCAAAAAAAAAAAAATTATAATTCCACTACAATATGAAGAAGGATTAGAATTATTTTATAAGGTTTTTTAAATTCTCCCCCGTCTTCTCTGTTTGTGCACAAGGGCAAAGACTGTTCTTTTAGTTGATGTTGCTTTGAAATTATCCCTTTAAAAAATGCTAATTTGTGATTTCAGTAAAGTAACACTTTGTGTTTCACTTGTGTGCCTGTAAACTCCTCTAGCACTTGTTAGAGGGTGAGTGAAACCAGCCCTAGCTCTCTGTAACACAAATTAGGTCAAGTTGGACAACAAGTATGCTACTTTCATGAAAAAAAAAAAAAAACAAACCAACCAAAAAGCAGCGAGCAAAATTAAATATTTGAATTTCCTAAATACATTTAAAACTGATAGGGAGCATACAGCAAAGCTATACAGCTGGGAGGGGAGGGAAAGGGAGTCTCACATTTTGTGAGTTCTCTACGTCGCTAATGACTATGGAGTCGTGGTGCCCCACTGAAGCTTTGAGGTATTTCTATGATGCAAATAACAAATAATCGTCCCTAGGAGAGCACTACTGGAGATCCAGCCCCAGATTTGAGACTAAAGAGAGACACCAAGTGGAAGAAAGGCACATGATCTGTTGCAAGTCATCAGCAGACCTCAAGGATTTAATTCCTACATGCTATTCACTGCAGCTTTACGTGCATAAATAGGTGATGCAGAGGCGCATTTGAGCACCTCACTGCCCATGTGGGCATTGAAACATGCATCAGGGTGAGAAAGAGCAGGGACGCAAAGGTGGAAAAGAGACTTCTTTCAATGCAAGATTTAAAATCGGCCCTACGTAGCAAGGAGGTACTTGGATGCCTTCATAAATGAAATTGAAGAGGATTAAGCCTCTAAACACTTTTGTGGATCTGAGCTTACATAAGAAGTATTAGTGTCATAGGATTGTTTGTTCCACTCGCCTCACTCCTCAATGTAAATCGTGCCAGTGTTGCACACATTTCCCCAAGAAAATATCCAGCCTGCCAGTGCCAGCTCCTGAGGGCTTTCATTTACTTTGGCAGACCTTGAACTGAGCTCTCCTTCCTTGGGTTTTTCTAAAGTGTTTCTGTTAACTGGACTGAAAGGGGTGACTTCTCACCAGTCTCCGGGGCTGTGGGTTGTGGAATTAATACTGCCGAAGCAACAGCACCTGTCCCGGCACACTCACAATGCAGATCAACAGGGAAGCTTTCCCCATTGCTGGATAATGCTCATTCCTCTCAATCCAAGGTAACAGACAGTTAAAAGAATTGTCAAGAAACACATGAGTGTTTAAAACCACTTATTTAGCCTTGTATTGCAGACAGAGCCGGTCCAGGTCAACATGTATGCCAGGAGTGAATCACATAGGAGATCTGCTCAGATGTGCCCACGTTTCTCTGTAGCCAATTCTGTTCTTCCTTTTCAAAAGACAAGGGCAGACCCATGCAACTTCGCATTCCATTTATGATTTTAGGAGGAAAACAGTCTTCTTACCAGTGCTCTGGCTCCTTCTTCCTACTATGCAGAAAAATGCATATACTCATCCAGGCAGCCTAACCTCAGAAAGACAGTTATGGAAAGATTATGCAAAAAAGCTCAAATCTTGTGGGAGGGATCTCATGGTGCTTTGGCATGTAATAACCTGCCAGTGCAAAGCTGGACAAAAATCTAGATCACTTAAATCTCTAAGTACTAAATCACAAGAAGATTGTAAGTGGAACCGATTTTAGGCTGCCTTTAGAAACAAGCCCCTACCTGGTTCCTGGAGGAACGGTGGATATTCTTCTGGCCCTCTGAATGGGAGGTTGTGATCCCAGGTAAGTTCTCTCCTGCAAAAGACACAAACAAGATGCCTTTATCTCCAAGGGGAGAGAGAGCACACTGGAAGAAGCAGAATGCTTCTAGATTTTGGTGTCTAGTACGGAAGCTTCAGGAGTAAGGTCAAGTTCTTCAGGTTTTCATCCATATAAAAAGACTGAGCCTGAATGCTACCTCTTCGGAATTAGTTTCTGGTTGCCAAAGATGACTGCAAAAGGTACGAAGAGGATTGTAAAACTGGGTTAGGTCCTAGCTCCACCAAGTTCCACAAAGTGACACTATGGATTTTGACAGCCCAGGCAAGCCAAGGTACTGAACAGGTCTCAGCAGCACAACCAAGAGCTCCTTAGTGACTGGGATGCTTTTTTGAAACTCATTTGGCATTTTCTGTCTTATCTGCCTCAAATGAGGAAGGCCATGGCAACAGTCATGGTCTCCTCTCAATCCAGAGATGTCTGTGACCTGCTCACACTCTGTGGAAGACCTTTTGAGATTTTTTTTATATGAGGATTTTAAAAAAGGGAGAAATTCTGGAAAACACAGGAGGGTAAATCTTGATGATTTGTTGCAGGAAATTTCCCACCCCAAAGATCAGACAGACACCCAATTCAGGAGGGCACATGCTCCCATACTTGCTAATGCTCAACAGATCACAAAAGCTTAGAGTTCAGAAGTGCCAAAGTTAATGTCTAGGAAGACACATGCCTGCGTGCTGGATTTTCCGGCACCCATTGAGGAGGGAGCAATCTTTTCTTGCAAAATACCGAGTTTTGGAGTGCAGTCACCTCTAATAGTCAGCTGTGAGGGACCCCTACCAGGGCGCAAAATAACCAAGCTACAGAGGAATCTGCTACCCAGTTACGTGGTGCCTCTGGCAGAACAGTTTCCCTTTGGCTTGTCCAAGCCTAACTTCTGCTGGAGAATTTCAATTGCCTGCATTTCTCACTTCAACCACGGGAGGGCAACTGGTCATCAGGGAAATTAATTCAGTTTACTAAAGTGGACTTGTACACTTCGAAGTCATAAGACTCAGAATTCGTAAAAATAATTAGTCCTGAAAAAAAGCAGACTACTTTAAAAACATACCTTTTCATAAACATTTTTTGTCCCTAATTTAAGTTAAAATAGTCTCCCCTTGTACCACAAGCCCCAGCAACCACTGCACTTTCATTGCTGTTCACTCTAACCATTATTCTTTGGATGTGATTAATCTGCTAGTAAATTACAGCTTTTGGCAAATAAAAGGCGATTCCACTTACAGTGTCATGAAAGCACTTCTGTCAAATTAGACTTGTCAAAATCTGCAATTTGAAATCATGCTTTGCATTCTATTTTATACTGTGTTATTAAGCAGACACTAACTGTGAGCTGTAAGTTGTTTGATCACGTGTTTTGAGGGTTTTTTGGTTTTGGGGTTTTTTTTTTAGCTTGGAATTTAAACAGAAAAAATACAGCAATTCTTTCCTTTATTTTTAAAGTCTTTCCTCCTTATCAAAGCAATTTTGAAAGAGTATTTTTTTTCAAAGTTAGGCATTTCATATTGATAATTACAGCAGTCATCGCCGTATGACTTTTACTCCTCAATGTTTTGACTCTGTCAGCACAGAAATCCTTCCCCTCTTAGAGTCACAGTAATGGCCAATTCAAAGACATTTTAAGGGAAGGAAATATGCAAACCGCATGTCTTCCTCTTTATCTCTTCTCCCTGATGCCAAGGACTAATTTCCTGCATCTGATATATGTAACGCTGGGCAGCAAGCTGTGCCAGCTGAACCTGAGACCCCTTCTCCTCAGAGATCCTCCGAGACTAGAGAAAAGCAGTTTGGTCCTTTCCACTCTGCAGCTTGCTGCAGAACAACCCGGACACCTTCCGTCCCTGCTTCACAGAGAGATGCAAAGCACTGCCTGTACATAAAATGGTGGGAATTTGCTTGCTTGCACCCCACTCTTCCGGAACGGCTCCTACCCTGCCAGGCACGGTTTTACCAAAAGAGAACGAGGGGGCTGTAGTTCCCTCCATCATTAGCAGCCACTCATAATTAGTAGCCACCCATGCATACCTGTGTTTTTCATTGCAAAGCAGGGGGGCTCTGAGGACTGTGCAGCTTCTCGCAACCCAGAGCAAAGCTGCGAACGGCCGTGAAGGCGCAGCCCAGCAGCTCTCTGCAGGGCATTAGTATTCCCCCGTGCCTGAAGGAGACAGACCTTTTGTACAAATGAATCAGGAGCTGTACGAGGCTGCATCCCAGGGACTCGGGCTCATGTGCAGACTTCCCGTGTTTATCCACAGAATCAGTCATGACTCGGTGGGGTAAAGAGATTAATTCCCTCTAAAAAGGAAGTATTCATTTGACAAGGAATGATTGTTGGGTTTGAAATGAAGATGGCCCAAGGCAAAACCAGATTGCTTGGCTGAATGACTTGTTGGCTGGTCTCTGGCTGCCTTTGAAATGGTATTCGTTCTTCGGCCTTACACGCCACATAGTGGTGGGTTTCTCCAGCCTGCATGTTTTCTTACAAGGACTTTCGTCTAATCACTAGCTGAGAATCCAGCCTACTGTGTACGTTGTAAAAGATGCTGTTTATACTTGGGCTTTTAGTTTACCATCTGCGCACAGCTCAGCTGCAACGTCTCTGCAGATCTGTTTCTCCTCTGTTGCCAAGTGCCTGTTGCAAGCCCTGAGAAGAGCATGATTCACTTCAGACTTTCTAATAAAATTCAGGCTCTTTGCAAGCTCTCTTTTAAAACCTATCCCCTGTTCTCAGCAAATGCAGTGGTATAGACCTAATGCTTTTCTACAGACCCACTGGTTCATATCCAAGTGGCACTGAAGCATAACGTTGTACATGCAATCACTGATGCATATATACCTCCACGCTGCCCTTGCTAACATGTATCCCATTCTCAAAGCCATTGACACAAATTCATTCAGGCACCGGAGCTGCTGACACATACACAATCCATTTGCACTGCACCTTGTAATAATTTTTTATTTTAAACCCATTTTCTTTAAGAAACAGCCATTGCACTAATCCTCAGGGGGAATATTTTGAGCCCAGGCCTCCTTCCTCAAAGTAGGACACTTCTTGTAAGAATCAGAAACAAGCTACCTGCTCAGTACCTGTAGGCTTGGGTACTCTGCCAGTGCACAGCTGAAGACAACTGAATATCAGAACAGACACAGTGCTTCACCCGCCCCACAGAGCCTCGTGTCTTTATAGATAAGCGTTCTGGTTTACAGAGTTTGGGCATAAGCCTGACCAGATGTTCAAATTAAAGACAAAGTCTATTACAGAGGGAAAAGGGGGAAAGAAAAAGTACTTTCGATATATGCTTGAGAATAGGAATGTTTATACTGAAGGTTAATTCTGCTTGAAAAGAGATGCTGGAGTGCTACTGATTTTCAGAGACACACGTAGTCCCCAAGACTGGGTGGAAATGAGTTTTCAGATACTGCCCCAAATAATTCTGATGAAAAATTGTCCTCATCTTAGGCACTAGTAAGAGAGAGGAACCTGAGCAAAGTTAGGTTTATTAGACAGTTTGCAGGCCACGAATAGCCTGGTGTTGCTGTGGATAGCTGCAGAAACAGGGGTGGTGAGACCACACCTACAAAAGCCCCTGTGCAGAGTGAGTCATTTCACTTCCACTTGCCGTCCCTGTTCTGCTTCAGCACCTGCATTTCAACCAGCCCTCCCTGGCCGAGCCCACACGCCAGCTGCAGCTGAGGAGCCTGCAGTTACCTGCCGGTGGCACAGAGGAGGGCACACAGCCCAGGGTGCTGCGTGCAAGGTGTGCGGCGCCCGGTGAGTGGCACCTGCTCTCCGGGTGCAGCCCTCTCCCACTGGCCCTCCTGTCTCATGCTATCCAAGATGCATGAAGGAGGACTTGTGTGGCCTGCGTTTGCCCGTTAGACGGTCACATGCTCACCCTGCCAACAATGTGAGATGTCTGCAGGATAATAAACAGGCTAGTGGGAAAGCTGCTGAGCACCACTGCTGCCAAAGGGGAGAAGGATGTGTACCAGGGTACCAGAGGAAGAGAATGGGAGCTGCAGGGAAAAGTTTGAACCGGATGGGGCTCTGAATGCAAGAATTAAAACCAAGTGCATGCAACAAATAAAGCACAGCATAGAAAAGGACCTTTAAAAATCTTTTCTTTGAAGTCTGGTGGCATAGTGAGGAATCACTCTGCAGGCACAGAAAGAGGATGGAGAGGCATCTTCTAAGGACAGAGTGAAGTGGCCATTGTACACCTGTCTCAGTAGGAAGGCCAAACTGGTTTTTGCTGCCCCCAAGAATGAAGACTGGGGCCTTGAGCTGCATGAGCTTGCTGTTCCTCCTCTTGCCAGGACAGCGTAAACCATCAAAGTGAGGAATGCTGCTCCTCAGAAACATGAGGGACCTCCTGACCTTTGCAATCCCATTTTAGGATTGGCTTGCCTGATTTGGTTCTGGTATCTTTGAATGAGGATTTTAAAAGGGTCACATTATTGTTACTATTAGATTGCCTTATCACTGTTATTTTTACATCTGTTCTGCTGGGAGAGAAGAGGTAGAATCCCATTGGGTTGGTTATGCCACACACCAAGAAAAAAGAGCTGGTGCTGTGAGCCTGCTGCCTCCTGCGGAAAGCGGATACACTACACAAAACAGGGAAGCCCAGGGAAACAATGCAATGTCACCGGTCAGCAGAGCAAACAGCAGCCGCAGCATGCTAGCACCTCACTGTCCTCACATTGCTGTAATCACTGGGGCAAATGAGGGCTTAATGGGGTTTGGATGGGGAACAATGCGGGCAGCCCTGCTGATGTTTACAGAGTTCACTAGGGCAGCAAAACTGCCCATTGGAAAAATCTTTGAGTGGGTCATCAGGCTTGCTCTCACTTGGCAGAGAGCCAGCCTGCATCTCCCAGGAGCAGACAAGCTATGAGCGGCCTTAAATGTTAAGGTGCATATGTACCTACTTGACAGGCCACAAAGGGAGACCTTCATGTCAGGTGGGTGAAACGGCAAATAAAGTGAGTCATGGAAAAAGACCCTAGAGCAGCACCTGGGCTACCTGTGTAAGCAGAGCAAGATGAACTGATCACAGCTGGAGACGATGAGGTAGCAGCCAAGGCCTAACACATGAGAGGAGCCGACAGGAGCTCAGCTCCAGTGGGGAGTGGAAAATCACTGAAT
Source organism: Fratercula arctica (assembly GCA_947846985.1). NCBI lineage: Eukaryota > Metazoa > Chordata > Aves > Charadriiformes > Alcidae > Fratercula > Fratercula arctica. Next base: position 48,277,076 of record CANTUZ010000005.1, on the reverse strand, counting down.
CATAGAATGGTTTGGGTTGGAAAGGACCTTAAAGATCATCTAGTTCCAACCCCCCTGCCATGGGTAGGGACACCTCCCAATAGACCAGGTTGCTCAAAGCCCCATCCAGCCTGGCCTTGAACACTTCCAGGGATGGGGCATCCACAGCTTCTCTGGGCAACCTGTTCCAGTGCCTCACCACCCTCATAGTGAAAAATTTCTTCCTAATATCTAATCTAAATCTACCTTCTTTCAATTTAAAACCATTAGCCCCCATCCTATCGCTACACTCCTTCATAAATAGTCCCTCCCCGTTTTTCCTATAGGCCCCCTTTAATACTGGAAGGCTGTTATAAGGTTTTCAGGAGCCTTCGCTTCTCCAGGCTGGACAGCCCCGATTCTCTCAGCCTGTCTTCATAGGAAAAGTGCTTCTGCCCTCTGATCATCTTCATGGCCCTACTCTGGACCCACTCCAACAGGTCCATGTCCTTCTTATGTTGGGGGCCGCAGAGCTGGATGCAGGACTCCAGGTGGGGTCTCACCAGAGCAGAGCAGAGGGGCAGAATCACCTCCCTCGACCTGCTGGCCACGTTTCTTCTGATGCAGCCCAGGATGCGGTTGGCTTTCTGGGCTGCGAGCGCACATTGCCGGCTCGCGTTGAGCTTCTCGTTCCACCAGTCCTTCTCCTCAGGGCTGCTCTCAATCCATTCTCCGCCCAGCCTGTGTTTGTGCTCGGGATTGCCCCGGTGTTTTATTTGTATAAAGGGGAGTGAGTACAAAGGGGACGTGGCAGCTGAGCCAGAGGCTGCCCCGCAGCAGGCGGTGAGCAGGCCGGGCTCCCTGTGGGAGGGCGGCCCGCAAGCCCCGGGCACGGCCGGGCCGGGCGCCGGCTTTCGGCGGCCTCCCCCGCGGGGGCCGGGCGGCAGCGGCCCGCCCCGGGGCCGGCTCAGCGCAGCCGCCGGCTCCGCCCCGCGGGGCCCGCAGCAGAGCCAGGGACACATCGACGGAGGAGGGAGCGGACCGCCGAGCCGAGCCCGACCAGCAGGTAGGCGCGGTGGGGCCGGGGAGCGGGGCGGCCCGGCCCGGTCCGGGGGTAGAGGGCGAGGGCCGGGACTCCCTTTGCCAGGCCCGGCGGCGCCGCTCCCCTCGGGCGGGAGTCCCGGCAGGGCTTGGGGCCAGGACCGGTCCCGGCGGGGATCTGAGCGGCGGGGGTTTCCGTGGGGCGCTGGCGGCCGGGAGCGGCAGCGCAGCCCTTTTCGGGGGGCGGCGGGCGGACGGATGGACGGACATCCTCCCCCCGGCTCCCCGGGGAGCCCCCGGGCGGGTTGTCAGTGCGAGGGCCGCGGGGAGCCCCTCTGGGGACGAGTCCCGGTTGCTCGTAGCTCACACGCCTGCCCCTGTGTGCGCCCCTTCACGCTGAAACGGGGAGTGGGGTGAGTTCTGGTCCTCTTGTGTGGCTGGTGTGTGGCCTGAAACAAGCGTCCATCAGGTGCGGGGCACCCGCTGCCGGGCGGGAGCAGCCCCGCAGGCCGGGCGCGGCTGCGGCCGCTGCAGGGCGGTTTCGGCGGGGCTGAACGTGCCTCCGCTGCGATCCGGGCAGTGCCGCTGGCTGCTGCGGGACTTTACCGGGATTGACTTGTCAGACGTGGATTAGATGCGTTTGTAGCAATCCTGCCCCTATTACAGCTACAGAAATCGGGTACTGCCCCAGCCTGATGTGTCCCGTCCCGTCCCCCCCCCCCCCGCCCTTTTACGATCCCAGTGAAGAGTTCAGAGTCGTCCTTGCATTTCAACAGCTGGGTAGATGTTGGCTGTGAATTGTCTTGCAGTGTGGCTGTTAACAAATCTGTTGATATGGGGATGAGGGCTGGTTACAACCCAGGCATGCTGTTCCTGCCCCAGAGCATAAAACCTCTGCTGTGTGTGCTTTAACGTAAAATGGAACACTTGCGACAAAAAAAAAAAAAAAAAAAAAAGAAGGGGGGGGAAACCTCCGACCATCCTGGAATCTAAATGTTGGCTGCAGTAAACTGTAAAACTAGCTCAGGATGAAGTGTTCCTATGTCTTGGACCAGCTCTAGCATTTCCATCTTGTGCATGAGATGAGAGCTTGAAACTTTACTAGCTGTGCAAGGGAGGGACAGAGTGTCCTACTGCAGTGCTCTAGGAGGTGGCAGCTGGCGAGAAGAGCAGCAGCTCTTGGATCTCCAAGATCTGCTTTGTGCTGCTGCTGGTGGTAGAGGTTTGCAGGGACATAACCCGTCCCAGCACTAGTGAGGCCTCTTGATGTGTAGCTTCCGAAAACACCTGTGTGCTTCTGTGCAAGTGAGGGTGTACAGCTGGAGAGTGCTGTCTCGAAATCTGCCATCAGTGATAATCCTCTCCATGGGAGACTTTTTTAGTATTTGGTCGTTTTGTTTTGTTTTTTTTTAACTTTCTCAAGCACCTTGGGCTTGAGAAAAATCCTCTTCAAAGCCCGAGGGGTGAGCCTGCTGCTGTGAAGCTTGCTTGTTGCATGAGAACCATTGAGCAGAAGCGTGTGGCTAGGATCTTTTTGGTGGACCACAGCGTCCAAGTGCAGAAATGCGGCTCTGAAAATCTAGGGGGAGGTCTCTAGTGAGAGGAGTGATCTCAGTAGTGTGCTGCTGTAGGCTGGTGTCAAGATAAGCTTATGACAAACAAGCTGTAAAAATGACAAATTACTCAGATCTTACGCAATACTTGACGAGCGCTAAGTGGGAAGAAAGTGTTAGTGGGGGAGAAGGGTACTGGTGGTGTGTGGTCAGTGACCTGTTCTGCAGTGTCACTGTGTGGGTGGTGGCAGTCCTGCCAGTGTCCCACTGCAGGACCTCTTTGTGGTTGCTACAGTGGGGTGGTTTTTAACATTCACGCTTCTTTCTGGTCCTTTGGCTGGAGCAAGAACTCCCACACCTACAGCTGTGCTTCTTTAAAAAAATCAAATATGTATCCATGGGCGCTTCCTCATGTTGGGCTGCCACATAGATGAAAAGGACTGTTGCCAACTGCTCTGCAAGCCAATGTGTGGATTTGGAGTGGCTCAGGGGAGTGAGTAGCCTCTCCTCACTCCTAACGTCCTTTTGTTTAACACCTCTTTCCTAGAAGGATGTTGCTTCCAAAATAGTTTGGCTCAATGGAGCCTCTCTGGGCCTGAACCTCTTCTTCGCCTGGGGTTCTCCGTCGCTGTTGAGGGCTCTAGGGACAGCTGGGATGACATCCTTGTCCCTGTGCTGCAGGGCAGAGGTGGCTGGGTGAAGTCTTGCAGCATTCGCTCAGCTTCTTACCTGTGTGTGACAGAAATAGAGCAAGACGCAAGCTCAGTGCCTGGAGAAAGCTTTCCCTGCGGGCAATCTCTGTCCTGCTGCATGGAAGCTCCTCCCTTAAGAGGATTTAGCAGCTTTAATAACGCAGCTCATCTGGACTCTCTTCATTCCTGTTGTTGTCTCTATTTTAGTTCTCGGGGGACAGGCAGGTGTAGTGTGACCTACAACCATAAGCTGCTGCATGAGATGCTCTAACGAGGCCTTCCCACAGCCCCATGGAGGTTTCCTGCCCCAAGCCGCTCTCTGTTTCAGACTCCATGAAGTGCAGGGGGGAGTTTGTATGAAATTCTTCATCTGACCATAGCTGAGAAAAGGTTTTATAGCTCTCCTATATCTCTAGGTCCTTGTGTCACAGCTGTAAGGCAGCAGGGGACCATCCAGGACTGCAGGCATTCATCCAGTGGATGTTTAAATCAGAGAGGTGCAGGTGGGGCTTTTGCAGACCTCTGGTAACTTCACACCCCAAGATGCTTTACAGCTCAAACCAGGGCTGTGGTTCTTGGTGCCCGCTGGCACTGTTACAGCAGGGAAACACGCAGCAGAGGCAAAAGGTGCTGCTGCAAGGACCTTGGGCACCGATGGCACAGGATCTGTTACAGGAAAGCCAAGGTGATGCTGGGAGGTAGACTGTGCCCCATGCTATCTGAAGTGGTAATTATTGCTCCACTTTAATGGTGCCTGTGGCATGGCAGTCACTTTCTTCCTGGTCCCCTTTCTGTTTCTGTTTGCTGGTGTGTGGGAGGTGCCGGTGTGGATCTAGCAGGGCTGGCGCTATGGCTGAGTGGCTTGGAAGGCTGGAGGAGGTAGCAGTGCTTCCAGTGGGTCTGTACAACAAGGGATGATTGGAGCCTCAGTTCTTGCACTTCTTCCTCACTTTCCTCTTTGGAAAAAATTGTGTGCATCAAAATCAGCTTCTTACTGCCAGGAACCCTGGCCCTCACTGTAGAGTGCATTAGCTTAACCTCCCTAAAATAGGAGCACCAGGTCTGCATCCCAGGTCTGCATCCCCTTCTCCTTCCCTACCTTCATTTGTCTCTGAACACGGTTCATGATATCCTGGCATCTAGAGTCCTTATGTACATACAGCAAAGGGTCAGTTGGCCCCAGTAGCCTTGCCCCCCATGGTTGTCGGCTTTGATGGGCTAAGAAATAAACTGTGCTCTTGTACTAACGCTTCTGTTGGAAGAATGTGGGATTGGAGCTTTCCATGGGCTGATTAATGACATGTGCGTGAAGGGATGGCTGCATGAGCCACCTTCCCTTTAGGAGCTGTGCAATGAGCTGCAACCGTTACCTAACCACCTCCCCTTCTTCCTGGCTCGTCTGTATTCTTGAAGAGGGAATGAAATGGAAGAAAGGCTAAAAATTACAGACTCTTTCTTGGCATGGTAAAAGGAATAATATGGGAGGCATGGCCAGCGCCAGCAGTTCCTTGACGGTTGGTCGGCTGTGGCAGAGCCTGTTTGCTGAAAGCTCTCTAGGCTGTTTGGGCTTGGAAACACTGAAGCAGTTAATGGCTGACTTGAACCTAGACGGGGCGATAAATGAAGCACAAGGAACTGCCTGCTGGAGATTGCTTAAATCATTGCTTGCGTGCGCTGACAGATTCAGAGGGAGCTCATTTTCTGGAAGAAAGATGAGGCGTTACTGTGGGCAGCTCTGCGAAAGGGACTGCCTGGTAGATGACAGCAGAAAAAGGGAATAAAACAGTAGCCTGTTGTGATGGGGACAGGGATTGGAGACTGCTGGCCGGGAAGCTGGGTGCTTCAGGGCTCATCCAAAGTAAATACAGGGGAGAAAGGGAAGGACCCTGCCTTCAGCTTAGTCTTTCTCCTGTGGGAAGAGGCACATGCACGGGCTGTCTGGATGACTGCTCTAGTTCTTTTATTTCCTTGATGGAGCTTCAGAACTGGGACACCACCATTTAAAAGCAAGACAAATCAAAGTGCGGTGCGTGTACTTAATTTCTGAAACTTGCTGCTGAGGTAGTTGGCCTGTTTGTCTTTAAGGAGCTCAGGAGCTGGGAAGGGCCAGATCTCTTCTGCCACCTGGAGCCTTGCATACAAGCAAAGGACTGGTGGCATTTGTTAAGGACGCTGCTGGTTCAGTTTCTTTGCCGCACAGCCTTGAGCAAACAGGTGCACCACAGAAGCGCTTTACCCTTTGCTGCTGGGCTGTAAGCAGATCACTGATCTCTTCCAATATGATGATAATCCCATGTCCATGTGCACTGGAGAACTGCTGAGCTGGGACGAGCTATATACGTGAAGATATGGAGCAGCCCGGAGATTTGAGGTTATATAATGGAAAGTTCCCCTTGTAGGCAAAAATAATTCTGCTTCAGTCAGAGGGAGGTCTCTCGTACGCAAGCAAAGGGAGGGATGAACTGCAGCTGTGCACCTTGAGCTGAGCTGACCCTCCCACGGCTGCAGTCAGGGACTGCCTTTGGTCCCTTCTGCTGCTGCTCCCCATCTGTGGCCACAGAGGCAGTTTGGGAAAGGGGAGGGAGAGGAGCTAGCTTACAGGCATTTGCATAGCGGCGCCTGAACTCCCTGTAAAGTAGTTTTACCTGTTGGGAACGAAGGCGTCTGTTTCCCAGCGTTGCCCTGGAGAAGGGGTTATGGTCACTGGATGTGGCTGTGTCCTCCTCCAGCACCTTCCTTTGGCCACTGCCTCTGCGATATGTGAGGTTTCTGTGCCCTCACCGGGATGGGGCCAAGGGGCCACACGGGAGCTCAATGCCCTCAGCTTCTGCCTCTACAGGAGGGGCTTCATGCAGCAAATTGCCTGTCTAGTTTTAAAAGCAATCCCCCCCCTCCAGGACCCTGATTTTGCTTGGGCTGATGTACTGGACTGGCACAGGTTCCAGTGAGTTGCCTTTAGGTGTCTTCTGCGTTGGAGGACTGTGGGATCTCAACCCAATCTGTATTGATTGAGCTGTGTGGAGTGGCACGTGAGGCAGGTGCGGAAGTGGCATCTTAGCATGTGACTAGGACTGCAAGGTCTGCTGCCATCATCCCATAATATAAGAATATGCAAATCCTAAATGCCCAGAGCCAACATGTCTCCTGTGATAGATGATTGGTTGGGAATCAATCGTGAAGTCTGAATTAACTAGAGGAGCTCTATTATTGCACAAAATGACTCAGTGCTCTAGTTAGACCTTCCCAGGGAAGTTTCTGTACCTTTCCTGGCATTTCAGTTTCTAGGTGCTCTAGCCTTAGAGGCAAAAATATCTGTGTTGGGAATGTCCTATTCCCTTCCTACCTATTTTTTTTTTTTCTGATTTCTTGTGGGTCCTGCAAATGGCTTACTTAACCTTACTTGGACAAATTGAAGAGAGATTCTGTATTCAGTGGTGTCGCTATTGAGTGTTTTTTTGGACTTTGGTCCCCAGAGCTAATATGCCTGCTTACGAAGGGCACCGTGCAGACTGCTCTGCACCTCTCCTTTCTGCTTGCAATCAAATAATTTGTAGAGTACCCTTTGCATAAAAGGTTGCCATTCTGGCTGGTGTGCTGGTAGGACAGAATCTGCCATCATAATTGTGCATTTGTTCTGGGGCTTGTTTCGTGCTGGTGGTGTGGCACAATCTAAGTGTCCTCTTGACCACTGTGGAGTCAGTCATGTGTCTGACTTGTGTGTCATTGTGGATGACACACATGTGGGTTGCCCCTCAATAGGACGAGGGGCAATGTTTTTAAACTAGAGCAGGGTAGGTCTAGATCAGACATTAGGAAGTTCTTTACAATGAGGGTGGTGAGACACCAGAACAGGTTGCCCAGAGAGGTGGTGGAGGCCCCATCCCTGGAGACATTCAAGGCCAGTCTTGATGAGGCTCTGAGCAATCTGATCTAGTTGAAGATGTCCCTGCTTACTGCAGGGGCGGTTGGACTAGATGACCTTTAAAGGTCCCTTCCAACCCAACACATTCTAAGATTCTATGAAGCTGCTGGTGATGAGTCAGTCTTGAGTAGATTCCCTGGAACACCCTCAACTTCCCAGTGTGTTTTACTGAGTAAACTCAGTCTCTTGTCCTCTCACTCCCTGTCTTCTGTGTCTTCTGATCACGGAGGCTCCCATACAGAAGTGTGGATGCAGATTGCTGTGCTGGACTTAGAGTGAGGAGACAGCTGACCTGCAGGTTAGCAAAACTGTTTCTCCCCTGATGTTGCCTTGAATTTTGCTCTGACCAAGCAAAGATGAGAACTATTTTGCAGCATCTTTGCTGGATGCTTAAAGAAGGTGAGACTTAAAAGGCAGGCAGCTGTTCTAATTATGCTTATCTCTGAAGTCTCTTCTGGGGGGCGGGGAACCAAGAAAAACCCCAACCAGACAAAACCCAGCTGCCTGGATGTACTTTCCCAACAGTCTAAGAAGCTGCTGGGCTCTTCTTTGCATTCAGGTTCCTTTCTAATGCAGGTTTGCAGAGACACTGCACATGGAATAACTAAAGAGCCCTCTGAGTTGTGCAGTAAATCTGCCTATTCCCGAAGGATGCTCTTTTAATTAGAGAAGACTTGTGCTCAGCAGGTGCTGAGCATGACAGTGCTAGACCACAGCTGTGTGGAGAAGCCCTGGTGGGTCATGTGAAACAAGGTAAAGGCACAGCCCTTCTCTTTCTGCTCCCAAGGGGTCTGCTGCACCTCCCTGGGGACACCCCACAGGTGTGGGGGGGAGGCGGCTGTGGGTACAATGGAGGTCCCCAGAGGCTGGTGGTGAGGGGGAGTGGAACCCTGTGGGTGCTCTCCCTGCACAAGGCTCAGCAGGTCCCTCCCACCAGATCCTCCAAGGGTTGATAACACCTTGTCTGAGTGCAGCTGAAATGGGGGTGGTTGTGCCCGCTTCTGAAGGGTGGGTGGTGATGCCCATGGCTGCTGGTGCCTCTCCTGCATGACGTGAGGGGACCCGACAGGTCAGAGTTTCCTCTCGCCCCTGCTCCCTGGGGGAGTTAGTGCGACTCACGGCTTCCTGGAATGAAACCGAGGTGACCAAAATGCTATTGCTGAAACTGTGTGGGAATTTCTTAATGTTAAAAGCAGCATCAAACTGGCAGCTACCTTGGCAGAAGAGGCTATTTCAAGAGAGGGCTATTTCAAGGAACAGCAAGCTGCTTTAGTGACCAAGTCCAAGACCCCAAAGGCTCCTTTGATTTGATGCTGTAGTCCTGCTGGTGGTCTCAGAGCCTGGGTGTTTCTGCATTCGTTTTCAATCCATCGTGTTGCGGCTTTGGATGCTGTTGTGGTGGTGGTTTAGGCTTGATTCTGTAGTAAAAGAGTAAGCTCCTGTTTTACGTAGCTTCAGGCAGATGGGAAACCTCTTCCTAGCTCAGCTGTCAGCTACAAGTAAGACCTACCAGTCTGTATACAAGTAGACGGCCATGCACCCAGTGTGTTGTCCCGTGGGAACCTAAACAGTTGTTCCTTGTTTGCCTAGAAGGGAGACAGACAGCCTTTGCCAGCGGGTGTTTGCTGTCAAACAGCCTGTGCAGCGGTGTGCGAGCAGAGCCGGGTCAGCGGCCGCGCTACTGCGGTGCTGTCTGATGGCTGCTCCTCTGCACAGGGTCTCGGAGGAGGAGCGGGCCCTGGGGCTTTGCTGGGCTGGGTTTCAAGCTGCCGCACTAGCCAGGTGTGGGCATGTGTCCTGGGAGCAGAGGGAGCCATGTGTCGCAGCCCTTGCCTGCCTAGGTAGCATGCGTGAGACCCCCTGTTGTAATTTGATGTCATTAATATATTTGGTTAAATATATTTGGTTTGTCATTAATATATTTCATTAAAAATTGTAGAACTGATGTGGGTAAAGAGCACACTGTGGTGGGATAGAGGCAAGTAAAAAAGAAAAAAAACATGTCTGCAGCCCTATTAAAAACTAATCTTAGCCTTAATTGTGATTTACTGATTAAAGATGAAAAAGTTCTGCTTCTCCGCCCCCTTCCCCTTCCCCTCCCCCCCCCCCGAACTGGGAGCATTTATCTCTGCATTGAGGCTTATCTGATATTTGTAAATCAGTTAGTTATTCTGGATAAAAGTTTCTTCTTTTTAAAATAAATACCTCTGAACTGTTCATTTTTCCATCTCATTCTTCTACCATTGCTCCATCAAATAGTCTCCTGAAATATCTGTGCTCTAAATTTAGAAAAGGAGACCCTTTCAAGAAAGTAACAAAGCCCACCCAGTCTCCCTTGGTTCGGATTCAGCTGAACCCGTTTTCCAGACTGCTGTGTGTAGATCTGCAAGCCCCAAGGAGGCCCCTCCTTTTCCCAAAACAGACCCAGCTTTTCGAAGTTTTGCTGTCTATTTTAACTGCCAAATTCCTAGGGAACTTATCCCATATGTCTGTTCCTCTTGGCTTGAAGCAGCCCTGTCCGTAACCTACGGATGTGGTGCATGGAAGACTGGATTGATTGTTTTCGGTTTTTTGGATGGTGTTTGGTGGAGAGGTGATCTAAACTGCAGGTGGCAGGTCTATAATTGAGTAACGTTCTCGCATTGCTCCAATTAAGTTACTGCAATTAAATTCACTGGGATTACCTGCCTGGTAATGCAGCAGTCAGCAGGGCAGCAGAATACCTGCGTGTATCGCAGTCTGCCTTGGCCTCCAGGACCTCCCTTCCTAGAAGGGAAACCAAAAGGCTTTTGAGCATCTCTTCCAGCTGGCTAAGTGTTTTCTAGAGGCCCCCTTTGTTTTCCAGTTTTGTCTGCTGAGATTTCTTACTGTGGTGTTTCACTTCCTAAAATGCTTCAGCTGGGAGCGAAGCAGCTTCACTGCAGCTTCTGCAACAGCCTGTGCTGTGTTGTTCTTCCTCCTCACAGTGCTGCCCTTTGCCGTACAATGCAGCTTTTTTTCCACTTTCTTCCTCCTGTAGGAAGGGCTTGGAGTGAGGAGACTGTTCTGCAAAGGTGGAATGGAAAAAGTGATAAACAATGCTATGTTGTACATCTCAGAGATTGTACAGCAGCCTCTGCTGGGATCAACTCTTCTGGAATAAAGCATGAAATTGCTTCTGAGCTGCATCCCCAGAGTGATCAGACCAGCAAGGGGTCTGGCTGTTGTGGCCAGGTGCTGCCAGTTACAAATGTGAAACCATTTGTATTATTCACATTGATATTGGAGGGGGAAAATGTGGTTGCAGGTGGATATTTTTGAGTAGAAGCAAATGACTTAAAACATCCGTGCTCTGAAGTCTCGTACATTAGGGCTTTTCTTGCCCCCCTGCCCTCTCTGAATCATCATTTTGGAAAGAGGCAGCTTGAGACAAAGTCCCTTTCTCTGAAGCTTTTTATAGTTCTGGCTTTCTCTTCTCATTCATGCCCGCTGGTAGTGTCAAGTGGATCTGTGGCATGAAACTCAGGATGTTGTGAAATGTTTGTGCTCAGACTGTCTGTGACAGCACTCATCTCGCCAGCAGGCAGGCCAGGCTCTGATGGGGCATGGGGTCTCGTGTGACCCTGGGAGAAGAGAAGGCTCCGAGAAGACCTTATAGCAGCCTTCCAGTACCTAAAGGGGGCCTACCGGAAAGATGGGGAGGGACTTTTTACCAGGGAGTGTTATGATAGGGTAACAGCCTCAAACTGAAGGAGGGTAGATTTAGATTGCATATCAGGAAGAAATTCTTTACTATGAGGGTGGTGAGGCACTGGAACAGGTTGCCTACGGAAGCTGTCAGTGCCCCATCCCTGGAAGTGTTCAAGGCCAGGCTGGATGAGGCTTTGAGCAGCCTGGTCTAGTGGGAGGTGTCCCTGCCCATGGCAGGGGGGTTGGAACTAGGTGATCTTTAAGGTCCCTTCCAACCCAAACCATTCTGTGATGGGAAATCAAGCTGCTTCTAGGGCAGATGGCAGCAGGTGCAGAGGCTGGGTCTGGCAGAGACCTTTTGTGACTGTGGCACCGCTGTTGTGCGAAAGGCTCCGTACCATTGAGTCCACTGAGTTTGGACACCCCTGACTTAGCTGTCCCTGTCTACTTGTAGCAAATGGGTTTGCTGAGTTGCTTCTCTTGTCCTCCCTGATGTGCCTGTCTGGGAGAGGCCGTGGGGTACTTTGTGTGAGAATCTCGCGGGAGTCCTGTTCTTCTGACTCGGGGCACTGGCAGCTCTGCAACAGGGTCCTTCAGGTTGTAGAGTGGAGGGGCCGTGGTTATGGTAGGGCAGACCTGGTTGAAGAGGAATGATTACTACAGCTGATGATCTGTGGCCTTCTGCTCTAGAATCACTGATCACAGTGCCAGCACACTAACAGAGGAACAGGAGTAGCTCAGTAGCCACGGGCATACAGGCAGCTGGTGAATTGTGAGGGTGCTGCAATTAGCAAATGGTGTATTTGGCAAAAACAAGATTCCTGAGATCACAAATAATAAAGGGACTGCTTTTGTGAATAGGCCAAAAGATGTATCCCTTTGTGGGCTGAGGCACTTTTCTGTGCGGGTAGGACTTCTGTGACTTTCTGGTCATGCTGGCTTCCAGCTCTGCTTGATCTATGGGGCTAAAGGGTTAAAACTGCCACTTCTTGAATACCTTGCTGTCAGCAAAGGATGTGATAGAAAGCATGTGATATGACTAAAGTAGACTAATAGCCTGTCTCTTCTGTGGTTCGACAAAGCTGACTTAATTCTAAAGCTTCATAATCATTCGGAATAACAAGCCAGAGGTCTCTTCTCTGTTTGCTTTGTGGCGGATTTATTTTGGTTGTTTTTCTTCCTTTCTGCCACTTGAGATCATGTGGATGGACCCCAGGGGCAGAGGTCTCGGAGAGAATCCTGGTGCCAGAAGACACTTCCATTCTCCAGTGGGCTGGTTGCCCAGCCATGTGGGACTTCAGTGCTCTGGTGAGCACTTGGCTAGCTTGGCAGGGCGTCCGAACTCCTCCAGAGGCTTAGCCTGAGAAGCACAAGGGAGTGCGTGTCCTCGTGCGCTCTTCTGGGTAGGCTGTCTCTAGCTTTTGGCTTCTAGCAGTGTTTGGCTTCAGCTACGGAGCGAACTACTGGGGAGCCTGCTATTGCTGGGAATGGCAATGGATAAGCCAAGTTGGGCTCAGCTTCTTTCCCATGCTGGGAGCCAGTGCCCAGGCTCTGCTAAGCCCCATCCGTCCGCCTGTGGAGAAGCAGTGTGCGGTCCCAAGGCTCCACAGGCAGAGGAGAAGTGGAGAGAGAGGGTGTTTGTTTAATTGCTGCTCAAGTTGATAAGCTGGGGAAAGCTTCCTGCCCTTGAAGTAAAACTACTGTCTCTGCACCTTTACTACATCCTTGATAATTCCTGGAAAGAAACAAAAAGAATAGGAAATCTCATTTCCCAGTTCAGGCAGATGCTGTGACTTCTCAGAAGCAGGTTTGGCATGGGTGTGCTGAATATAAACACCCACTAGTTATCTGCTGTAGCATCTGAGAAAATGGAAGTAACTGAAAACCAGTTTGTTTTGAAAGAGAACTTTACAGTAGAAAGTCCTCAACCTTGACCTCTTGCATCTTATGGGAGGTGGAGGAGGAAAAGATAAAAATCAGTTATACTACCTGGCTCCTACCTTAGTCTGGCAATCTCTGGTGTTGTCTCATAAGATAGGGTGAAAGCCTTAATGCAAGCTTTTTTTCTGCCTGGGCTGTGGTAACCTTTGGGTGCTTTGGCAGGGAGGGAAGGCTGCTGGGTTTCAGGAGGGTATCTCCAAGCCAAGTGGCATTGGGAGGGATATTGTGCAATTCCTCTGAGGAGATTTGCTGACCTCCAAGGCATTGCTTGCATGAGAAGGGAGGCTCGGGAGCCTGTCCTGTGCATGTACTTGCACCGGGGATTTCCAGGCTGATGAGTCTGATGGCAACGGCAAATGCTTAGTAGCATCCTCTGCCTGCCAGGGAGAAGCTTACCCAGGCACAAGCAGGGTGCTGCTCATCTGTGCCCGCCACCCTGCTGCAGTTTGGGGTGTGGGTCCTGCTTGGGGGGCTTTGTTCCTCCATGGGGTGGTGTGGGGCAAGCCAGCATGGGGGACTGCCTTTGACACACAGGCACCGCTCGCAAGCGGGAACTGTTTGAGAGGTTAAGTTTATAGCATGAGTGCAGAAAACAAAGCTGAGCTGGTCTTGTTTTTGGAGCCATTAAGGAGCCAATGTAGTCAAGTGACAGAGTTGCCCAACCAGTTTTGCGAAAACTATGCATTTTTACTGCACCTTGTGCTGGTTTTAGTCAGTGTGGAGACCTCTTTCTGGACCCTGTCTGCAGCATTTGTTGCACAAATAACATTCTTGTACGTGGTAATCAAAAGAGAAAAAGTCCACTAAACTGTACTTCTGGCTTTTTCTTCTGTCTGCTATTTCTCGTAACTTGTTTTTCTTTTTTAGGGGGAGAGTAGAACCAAATGACTTCTGGGACAGGTTGTGAGTTTTCTGGGTTGTTCTTTTTTTTTTTTTTCCAGTTTTCTTGGCAGACTTGTGTCTCTGGTCTTGCTGAATGGAAAGATTTGCTTAAATCGGAGAAATACTGTCCTGCAAATACTGTCATGCTGTGCAAGCATGACTGTATAGACCGAAAATAGCAAAGAACTTTCTCAATTTGCCAGTTGTAGGGATTGAAGACCTGCTTAAATGTTGGCGCTCAAACTGAAGTGTGAAGTCCAGATATTCTTAAAATCTGATTGTGCTCCTTGCAAATACAAAGAGATGATGACGGGGGGCTTCTAAAACCTGCGCTGCTCTTTGATACTGAACTGTGAGTTGGCTTCCCTTTACGAGTATGATAGTAACTTACAATTTTCACTTCCTCTCAGGCATCAGAAGTACATTTCTAAAGTACGCATTTCCTTTTTACAAAATGCACAACGTGCTTGCTGTGGTTAAACATGCTGAAAAACCTCTGCCATCCTAGATAGTCCTATGAGTGCTTTCTAATCTAGGATCTCACTGCATGGCACCGTCACTTGTCAGATTATTCACACAACAGAAGTCAAACAGGAAAACTGAATGTCTTATCAGGTGCCCCAGGAACAAATCTACTTTTGCAGTGTGAATTGATGAGTTTTCTCAGACACTCATCCAGTTTTCTGAGAAATTTGGTCTTTCTGCAGTATTTGCAGCCAACTGTGGCGTTGCTTTGGTCTGCTCCCCTTACTCCAGGGATAGCAAGTGTGCAGGGACTGCATGAACACCCGAGGCTCTGGCTTGCAAACGTTTTGCAGATGCTCATCTCTGGGTATCACTGTACGTATCTGTACTCCTAAGTGGTGAGATCAAAGTTTGTTGACAACTAAGTATCATGCTGCAGTTTGCAGGCTGATGTAGCTGTGCTGCTGTATCTGACTTTGGGTTTAGCCCTCAAACCATCTCCTCTAGCTTGAAGGCAATTGCTTCTACTTAAGAAGAAACTGTCTGTAGAGTAGATGGAATAAGACTTAAGACTGTTCCGCATACCTTCTTTTCTTCCCTTATGTTTCCAAAGCTTGTATTATGCAGAAATGCAGTTTTCTACCTTGCCCTGACACTTTCCTTCAGAAAGAAACTGTATTTGAATCAGTGGTGTGCGCACGCATAAATAAAAATAATCTCTGCATCCGCAAGTGTGGCCTGTTTAAGAGGGTAGCCCTAATTAGCAGCCTTAATTTTTAGGATCCAGCTTCTCCCTCGGATCCCTCCATTGTAACTTTTGAAGAGATACTGTTTGGAAAATCTCTGTGACGAACATGATCTTGTTTATGTTTTCAAGGTCATTACACAGCTGGTATTATCTCAGTGGAGCTTAAAGAAAAGTTCAGTGAATTTGGACCCGAGTCTTTCATTGGCTCTGCGGTTACTTGCTTGTCAGAGACAAGGTGTACTTCCCAGGTGTACTGAAAGTCCAAGGCCTTTGAATATTAACATCAACAAGATGAACTCCTTAGGATATTCTTTGTATGTTAATGCAGCTGTGACTTGCAGTCTCTGCCCTGAGGGCAGTGCTGTACCTGGTTAACAGGAGACTTAGTAACTCTGCCATTGTTCATTAACTGGGACTGGTGCGTGAAGCAGTCCCGTCTCATCACAGATGATCAGCAGACCTTCTGATTGCCAAGGGCTTGTGGATGGAGAAGCATTCCTGGCAGCTGAGCTTTGAGTACAAGGGCCCAAAATCCTGCAAAAGATGGGCTGTCTCCTCCTGCCGCTAAAGATCATGGCTTTCTGGGCTGCCCATTCCCGTGTGCAGGTGTCTGGCTTGGAGCTGGAAGGGGAAGTGACCATTTAGTGAGCAACTTCTGATGCTGAGCTGGCTTCTGCGGGTCTCTAGCCTGGTATATACACCTGATCTGGTTCTGGTTTCTGGATTGGGATAGTGCTGCAAAAAGTAACTGCACTAGCCTTCAAAATGGCCTTAACCTCATGCAAATTAGCATGCAGATAAACATCTTTGTGGAACCAGTGGCTTGCTGATCTCCTCCTAGGGACAGGTGCTAGTTGTCATCTAAGTGAGCCAGTTCTACCACCTGAGTACCTCAGTGGGAGCTCCTCCTTCTCCAGGGCTTCTTGGTTGATCTGCCTACAAATGGGCCCAGCTAACCTTGGACACTGTCACGGTGCAAAAAGAAGGCAGGGAGGTGAGACTAGATCAGGGAGGGCTTTAGAGATTTTCAAAACCCAGCCTGGTAATAGTATCTTGAGGGAAACAACCTGTTGCAATGTGTAAGGCTTGGGTAGGCATGGGGAGGGTGGTGCTTACCTGCAGTGTCAGGAAGCACTTGCAGAGCTCATGATCAGCTGAGGCTGCTTTGGAGGTTGCTTCACTGGAGGAGCTGAACTTTCATCCGGAGATCCCACCTGCCACATCAGATGCAAGATGTGAAGGACCAGGAGCCTCAGGATATGCTGCAAAACCTTAGTTCACAGCACTAGTTGCTGCATCTCTGCATCTGTCAAGCTGGAAGCTTCTCCTTTGGCAGGCAGGAGGGATAGCAGAAATGAGCCAGCATGCCAGCCTTACAGGGTGTTCACGGTGTTTGTGGGGGCAAGGGGAATAGCAACTGGAAAACCAGTTCTGGTGCTGGTTTGACCTCATTGTAGCCTGGTAGCAGCACATCCTGAGCAACTTGGTTTAGCGGGAGGTGTCCCTGCCCATGGCAGAGGGGTTGGAATGAGATGATCTTTAAGGTCCCTTCCAACCTAAACGATTCTATGATCCTATAGGGTCTGCCTTTGTTTTACACTCCCTGGGGCTAGAGTCTGAGGGGTGGTAGTGAGGAGCAACTGGCCAAAGTATATAGGAAAAAAACCCCAAAACTGCAGCTTCTTTGTAACTGATTATTTCCTTTCCTTAAGGAAGAGGGTCTGGAGACAGCATCTGCCATTCTGTGTAAATGCATTCAAATGTGAGCCCTCTTTTTTACTTGAGTTGTGGTACTGGGGCTGACCTTCAGAGCTCGTTGCTCTCGGGAGCACATGTGCTCTCCTTGAGAGCTTGCAGGAACTTTGCACTTGCCTGTAAATGTACTGAGACAGTGATTTCCACAACTGATCTGCTCTGGTTTGTGTTGAGGTTGTTCCTGCTTGTCTCCTTGTCTTTCACCATGCTTGTAAATGAGCCCCTTATTTGTGTGGTGTGGTAATTTGGCAGCTGAGGTGTTTCAGCTGCCAGAGCTCACTGGGAAGAAACCTGCAGTGCAGGAGCATGGGCGGTGCTGTGGAGGAAGGCTGAGCTCTCACCGGCAGAGCCACACGGCACAGGCATGTACCGTGCCAGCCTGAGCCAAACATCATAAACTTCAGCGAGCACCAAACATGCAGTGCTTGCTAGATGGAGGCAGTCCAGGATCTAATTTGAGAGAGCAGAATTGCAATTAAAAATTAACTTAGCCTCTCTGCCCCCTGACTGATGCGGTTATAAAGTCTGTGCATGAGCGTTCCCTCTCCTGCCTGGCCGGCCGATGGTGGGGCTGGCAGGCAGAGCTGTTCAGCTCTCCCCATATCGCCTGTCCTTCGCCGCAGTCACCCTTTGCGGGAGGGGGGCTGGAAGTATCACAGGTTCCTGCGACAAAAATAAGTTAATCTCCGAGCCGTGATGGGACTCCTCTGCTGTCGCTAACAAAGCAGGCCTCTGTCTGCCTCTCCTCAGACACACGTGTCCTGGATTTTGTGCTCCACATACTGGTCTCGCTATCATCGCTGTTGCTGGGAGAACGACAGGCCTGAGAGCTGGAGGTAGTGGAGGGGGCAGGAAGCCATCCTGTGATGCCGGTTTGGCCTGGGTGGAGTCGTCCCATTCCTCCAGCATGGGGAACCCCAGGGTCCTGGATCACCTGATGCCTTCCTGGAGTTAGTTCTCCATTCAGGTCCTGGGGCTGATGCTAAGAAAGACTCAGAATCAGCTGTGTAGAAGCTGACCAGGCCATGCTGGCACCCAAGCTTTTATGGCAGTAGTGTCTCAAAGCAGCGAACTGATAGATGTGCATAAATAATCCTGCATATCTTTACAGAACGGGAAATGAGAGGCTGGGAGAAATGCCAGTCTGCAAGTTGACAGTTTGGTCACTTACGAAATCCTCTGCAGAGCTGTCATCAATCTGGAGAACAACGGGGAAAATTTGGAGGCATACGGGCAGGATTGTTGAAAAGTGTGGGTGTGGCTGCTTGGGGAGGAAAATGCAAATGGTCAAAGCAGTTAGGTGGAGAGGAAAAGGAGGAAACAAACAATTGTAGACAATCAGTGGAATTTAAAAGTTGCAGACTTCATGCATTAAACCTTTGCATGCGCTGCTGCAGAATGTTAAGGCTCAAAAGCTGACCAGTCTCAAAAGGCAAATGGGCATCCCTGAGTGCCACAGTCCACAGGCAGCACTGGCTGGCAAGATTCGGTGCTTAAGCCAGCCCTTCACTGCCGAGTGGCCCGTGGATGCGCCCAGTTATTACAACTTAAGCTCGTCTGCTTCCAAACCTGACCCATCTAAAATTTTGTTGAGCTACTGCTGCTACTATATGGCGGTGTTGCTAGTTTTGTGACTGTGTTGTTCAATTTCAGAAGGCAGGGTTTTGAGGAGTTTCATTAATGTAGTGAACAAAAGTAAGTTTAATTTCATAAGGATAGTGTAGGAATTGGAAAATCTCTGTTTGAGTATGTGAAGCCCTGAAGTATCTTAAAAGCTCAAAGCAAAATCCTAAAAACCTGGTTCTTTTTTGGCTTGAAAACTGTACTTTTAGTTGCTTTATTGCTAGGAGTTACAAAATAGGTATACCTCCCTGTGGCAAGAGGAGAACGGTGCATAATGCTGTAATGCACAGATGGATTTTGGGGTTTTGGTTTTTTTTAGTAAGCGGGGAAGATGGTATGCCTTTAACAAATAGCTAGGAGTAGAAGAGCCCTGAAAGCAATCTTTTATCACCTCAGGTATGTCTTCTTCCACACCAGCTCTTCTCAACTTGTTTGACTACTTAATTATCTTAGATAACTATTGTAAATATCCTAACAGCTCTGCAAATCTCTGTTTTGCTGACTAATCAAGGTAGCATGGACAGAGTTGGAAGTAGGCAGGACATGGCTATTTAGTGTTAGGAAGCAAATCGGCAAGTACTGGGACTTGTCCCTCCAGCTTGAAAATAAGGAGGATTGCACCTGGGACCGGACATCCTAAGGTAAGAAGTCCAATGCCTTGTGCAGGAGGCTATTATCTAGCTTAGTTCTTGGCTAGGTTGAAGAGTAGAAAAATACTCGTATCCCCCACAACGAACATTCATCATCATCAAGGGACCTGGCTGTCTCGATGTTCTGGTTAGACCGCCAGGCTCCAGTTTGCGATGCTATTAAGAGGAGATGTGTTCGTGGTGAAGCCAGTGAGCAAGCCAGCTGGATGGGAAAACTTATGTCTTAGTTATCCTGTCCAAGTGCAGTCTTAAGTGTTGGTGCCTGCCAGGATTAACAGCCTGAGAGAATGTATCTCCTGCAGAGGAAAGGAGGGGAGCACACAGCTTGAAGCAAATGATATTTGTGCTGTCCCTGCTCAAATACTCGCCCCTTTTCTGAGATCCTGTTACAGGGCACAGAAGTTCTTGGGTTACAGCTGTTCTTTGACAGCAAACTGGCATTTGTGGTAGGAGAGTTGCTCTAACACGAGGAAGGCTTGTTGAGTAAATTTGCTGTCATTAACCAAGGGTAAAAATCTGCTAACAGAGAGCCTTCACTCACTTTTCATAGGTTGGTAGTGATGCAGCTGTTGTATAGCGCATCTGTGCTGGAACAGAACCAGCTCATAACTGATGGCTGCACCTGGGGGGACTGGAAATGGGAATGCTGTGTGTTTGATATTTGTTGTAAGTATGGACCAGAAACTATTGCAGCAGCTTTCCCTGGCTAATTTGAAGGACTTACTTTTGGGCACTGCTGGCTTTATGGACTCTGACCTGAGGAGTTAACTGAATAAAAAGTGACTTGAGATGATGCTAACCTGACTGTGCAGTAAGAGCTCCTTAGGTGCAATGACTGCTATTTAGATGGGATTTTTAAGATCAACCTGTAACACAGCTGGCCAAGATTGTATATCTGGGCTGCTTTCCCATCTCAATAGCATCTTGCTGTGTGCTGTGCAGCGATGGGCTTAGCACAGCCTCCAGCTGTGGCATCCCTTGAAGTTAGAGCAGTAATGTTGTCTTCAGCCACGGAGTTCAGACTCGTGCTCCGTCCTGGGAATTGGAGGGTGACCACTGCTTGGTGGGAAGACTAGCAAGTTATAACAAGGCCCATGTACCAGTTTAGCTCCAGAGTTAACCTAAATATTTAATAGGATTAAGCAAAAGCCTTTGATTGAAACAAAAGAACATACTGGGCTCCAGTGACCCTTGGTACACCCAGGCTGGCAGCAGAGAACCAGAACTGTTGAGGCTGGCTCTTCCCAGACCAGACTGGTGACCCCAGCCTAATATTGCTCTTCCTCTGGCTGTTGCTTTTTAAGGCAGCATTGTCCGTTTTGAGAAATGAGCTTGCTAGAGCAAATTTTAAGGAACTTAGAAGTCCTCTGTTGCCTATGCAGCAAACGTAACTGAGTGTGGGGAAGGAAGGAGAAGCAGGAAAGCTGACCCGATATGTTCCTTCACCCATCCTCATGTGTTACTCAGCTGTGCTGTTTCCCCTGGAGGAGGCTTACTCTAGTAGGGGGAGTGGTTTGTAGTTTATTTTTCTAACTTCAGAGCTCTTTGCTGTCAGACAAGTGAGAATTGGAGTAGCTTGCAGTCATACAGATCTATTTACTCCCCAGGTCCTGTACCTAAAGACCTGATGAGGATCCATTGTTCATAAACGGTCTAATTTGCAGTGTTGAGAGCAACCTTGTAATCTCTTCTCCTGCAGGTTTACATAGGTTTCAGCCATGATAATTAAGCAGCATTAACTTCAGATACAGTATAGGGCCTTCTCTCTGTGGCAAAGATCTGCCCTGAAGTTTGTCTCTTGCCCTCTCTGTGTTGTTTGCTGGCCACTGCGTGGATGCGTGTAGTTTGTGTGGCTGGTACCAACAAACTAAAACCAGCATCTTGTCTTACCAGTGCTCCTACACTGCTTAGAATTTGTGAGGTTGGCTTTGGAAACTGGGACTTGTTGAAATCTTGCCCGTCTTGATCTTGCAGCAGAATTGGTAGTGTGTAACCATGGAGCAGACTTGCTGGTCCTCATGCGTTGTCAAAGCATCAGGTGCTGAGTTGCACACAGGAAGCTTGATTTGATGCTGCCTTTTAAATTGTCCCCTTGGCCTTTCTCTTCAGTGTTCCTTCAGCTGCTTGGGGGTCACAAGGAGGTGAGATTTTCTGGGGGAGGGAGGTGGCCTTGTGAGCTCCTTCTTCAGATAAGTGCATCCCTTTTCTCTACCAGGAGTGGTAGCTAGAGCTGATGTTTCAGTTGATGCTATTAATGCAAAGTCCATATAAATTGTGATGGAATTAGCAGTGTATTTGTGATTAAATCCCTTTTGTAACTGCTGATAGCCCTTTGTCACTCTCCAGGAGCTCTTGGCAACAGTGGCTGTTTGTATTTGTAGTGGTGGTGGTGTCTTGTCTTGCTCTCCTGAAAAGGAAACTCGGGTAGTCTATGGAGCACATGCTTTCTGTGCGTCTGCTTTGAGACCCACCAGATGATTCAGAGCTCTGCACAGGGTGAGGGTGTTGCCCTGAAACTGCCTGGAGGACCTGTCACTAACATAACTGGTTGTCTGTCTGCTTTCCCCTTAGGTCCCATAAGTGAAAGAAGATGGGGTCTGGCTGCCTAAAAGTCACTAAGTACTTCCTCTTCCTCTTCAATCTCCTGTTCCTTGTAAGTATCGTGGGCATCTGCAGAGCAGAAAGGAAGAACTGGACTAAAATTAGCTGGAAAGGTGTTTTTTCTGGATGTTTGCCCAGTATGTTCATTAAATAAGATGGCCAGAGTTTTGGAAGGAGGGAGGGAATCCCTGGAGCTAAGGGACATCAGAGCTGCTGTGCAGCTCCCAGGTATGTCGAGCAGCTCTGCTCCCAGTACCCACCGGCTGTCTCCAATTCACACAGCTCCGTTCCAGCAGTGGGATGGGAAAACAGGAGTTATGGGTCCTTTCTGGGAGGAGGGTAGTTATAGCTACTTTCTCTGCCACATCTGGAGCAGCAGCTGAGCTGCCCCTGAGCAGCAAAGCTGCAAAACCTGACAAGCAGTGGCAGTACCCTCCTAAATAGGCCAGGCAAGCTTCAAAGAACAACTCTAATTTTGTTCGAGTCCCAACGGCTGGTTTTGATTTTTAACAAGACGAATTAGTCCAAGTCCCTTATTTGAAATGGAGTTGGGAGGTAGGGGAGACTGGGGCAGGCTTGCCTGGAGAAATGAGGCAGCCCACTGGATGCAGTTATTTTCAAGTGCGAGGCTTGGCAAAAGATGAGCTCCTTTTGGATCAGAGTGGGTCTGGGAGGGCCACACACATTCTTGTATGCATCCTTTTGTGAAGCTTAAATATTGTGTGTCACGTGGATGGTGATGGTACTGTTGGTGCTGCCTTTCTGCAGTGGGATGGTGTAGCGGGGAAGCATAAGGTTTCAGCTTTCAACCTATTAGCAAGAAAATAGCCTGTCTGATATTGTTGTCCTTTGTGCAGCGTGTAAGGGGAAGGAAGGCCAGGCTGGGAGGGCAGGGAGGGAAATGGAGCATGATAAGGTGAGCACTGCTTTCTGGTCTCTGTCCCTGCACACAGCATTGCTCTTGCTTCCTGCATCGCTGTGCTGTGCTGCTGGCACATGAGATTGAACTTGAGGCACATCTGGATCTGTTTTCCCTTGGCTTACTCTGCTGGCTCTTTCTGCGTCTTGCTTCCATCCTAAAAGTAGTTAGGTCTTGTCTAAGGGCTGAAAGTCAGGGGTGCTCAAAGCATCCATGGGGAAGACCCTTGGAAGGGAGGGGAGAGGAGAGGTTTTTAAAGTACCACTAGATCTCTGAGCATGATTTGGTCTGCTTTAAGGATAGGAAAAAATCCATCTGAGTCCAGGCTTGTCCTCCTACTAGTGTAGGACTCCTCTGAAGACATACCAGCATTCAGTCTATCTCCTCTCTTGAAGAGTTGGACTTTTTAAGCAGCATATAACTTAACCAGTCTACCCTGGGAAGCAGAGCTGCATTTGCTAAGTCAGCGTTTGAGTCTTGCTGAATGAAGCCCAGTGCCTGGGCACTGTATCATCTTCCTTTATCCCTAAGCCCAGGTCCAAGTTCATCAGCTAACCTCTCTATAGAGAAAGTTCTCTTCAAGAAAGAACTTTCTTGAAGCCTGGGAGGAAAGATGACAGCCTGAAATACTACGGTGTCTTGCAACACTGTCACTAGTTTTGCTGGATGCTATCAATGGTTATTGTGGCATCGCTATTCCATGTTGCCCTCCTCTCCCCTCTCTGCTGAGCCAGCCGTGGTCCCAGGCAGCCTGCGGGCATAGCAGCACTGTCGGGAGGCAGAGTTGAACTGCTTTGTCAGGCTGACTCACGTCTGCAGTGAAAAGCGTTTTCCTATGTTTTGCAAGACTGGGAGGATGGCAAGCACTGAATCCCTCTGTGGCACTTGGGGAGGCTTGAGCACTCCTGTCTAGGTTGCAGGTGATGGGAAGCAGCTGTTCTTTGTCCTGTGCACACCCTGTTCCAAACCAGCCCCTCCCCATCTTGGGGAAAGCTGGTCTGATGCACTGAGCTGGGCCTGGAGACTTAAGAGTTTTAAGGTGGGATGTGAGGAGGTCTGTGTTGACCGAAGGGAGAAGCTGCTTTAATGAGCTCTTTGTTCAGCCCACTGTGCAGCGTGGGTGCTGTCTTCCCCTCTGAAGCTACTATGTTCTGGTGGGGAGCTTGATACTTCTCTAGAGTACAGATTTTCAGCGTGCTTCTGTCTTGACTGATGGCAGGCTTTTTGCACATGCCAGATGTTGAGGAAGGTGGTATCCATTACTTTCTCACTGTCATAGGAAGTAGTTGACATGAGAAGCTTTTTCCGTTATGGTTGTTCAAGGTGTAAATGGGGGAGGGATTCTTGAGCTTATACAGTGTGGTAGATCAGTATTAATCTATCAGAGAAACTGCTTCTGGTGAGTTGCTGTGAGTATGGACAGGTTTTGCATACCTCGTGCTGCTTTCCTAGAGCTGCTGAGATTTGTTGAGGAGAGCGCTTGCACGTTAATGTGACTGTTAATGCTGGTGATGGAGCTCTGTGTCTGCTCTGGGCCTTGAGCTGAGCCTCTGTGATTGCACCTTGTGCAGGCCAGCCCTCACTGCCTGGAGTGTGTTTTCCAGCCTTGCTTGGAGCTGATGAATTAAGCCTTTAGAGACACGTTAGTGACAGTTTTAGAAGTTAGTCATTGAAATAGCGCTTCTCTACAGCTCGAGGTCTGTTAGAAGGTCCCCTGCTATAGCTGAAGTAGTTCAGGGACTTGGCAGTGTTTTGCAGTCTTGGAGCCTTACTTCAGGGAAGGGTTTGACCTGCTTTGATTAAAGGGAAGAAGGTTATTTGGACTGCTTGCCTACTTGCTGCAAAAGATAAAACAACCATAAGCTTAGAGTATAAGCTTAGTTCCTCTAATCAAAACTTAACACATCTCTACCTTCTGGGGTAGCAGACATGGGCCACAGCAGATGCTTCTCCTTGAAGGGAAGACAGTTCTGTGAGACAAGTTCAACAGTCTCTGGGAACTATTTGTTTAGAATATGTAACTGTCTGTCGTACTTCTAACCTTTCTGTAAATAGAGCAGAAGGCTACTACCTAAAACAATGTCTGGAAATGAAAAGCCTTTCTGTTGGCCCCCTGTGCTGGGCTCAACGTTACCTCGTGTGATGTAAGTGTGGAGGAAGACAGTGCTGGGGAGGACAGCTGGAGACCCCCAGCTGCTCTTTCCAGAAAGCTGAGTCAGCTCCATCGCAGTCTAGTTCTTCCATGTCCCTCTTCAATGGGCTCTGCTGTGGGAAACTGCTGGCCCTGCCTTGAGGGAGCTACATCCTTCTGGCTTGGCTATGGAAGGAGATCTTGCTGAAATCAGGGGCGAAATCTCCGCTCCCGCTTCAGGAGTTTAAAGCAGTGGAGTAGAGGAATAAAACTATGGGAGGCAGACGTGATTTCTTCTCTGGAGAGTCTGAAGCCAAGCCAGTGGCAGAAGCAGCCTCGCTCTGCTATGCAAACTTCTGAAGATGCTGAGCAGATTTACTGTCCCACTAGGAGGTAAATAAACTGTTGATAATAGGATACTGTTTTCTCCCTGTGGCTTATTTTCTCCCTGCCTTCTTCTTTTAGTGTTTTCCACAGCAGCTCCTGGCAAACACACGAGTTGTGTACTAGAGCAAAGATCAGAGTGAAAACAGACCTTGGATTGTCTGAGCACCTCATAACAAACAACTTCCCAGGAACTCAGCTCAGCAGCTGTTCTGTGTTTTGTCAGCAACAGCAAAACTTAGGTGACATTTCAGGGTCAGTGAGCCAAGAGGGATGTCACATACAGCCCGCTTTGCATCTTCGTTGAGACAAATATTTTATTAAGACTATAGTTTAAATGTGAGACTGCCTCAAACTGTAAATTCAGCAGTTCTTGGCAATACCAAGTTTGAGAGGAATTTTTTAGGCGCCACAGCTGTTGCATGTTCAAGGGGCCTTTCTAGTTTGATCAGCAGATTGGGTGCTGTGGTGCAGCATGTTGGGACATAAGGCAAGGGGGAATTCTTGTTACTGCCGTTTTGTCTTTTTTCTTTTTTTATCTTCTGGGATACAGCAGCTACATGCTTTCTGCAGCTGAGTCGGTCGTCTTCATCCATCTTCATAATGGGAACTTGCTTGGTGACTTTCTAATCCTGTCCCCTGAGCTAACTACATGTTGTGCCCTCTGCCAAGCCAGGAAAGCTTGCAAGCAGCTTATTTTAGACTGTTGCTTTATCTTTGCTCAGAAAAGCTTCTTTGTATGAGGACCTGAAGCATAGTGTAAACTTTAAAAATGTGGAGCCAGTGCCTGTCCGCACAACCCTCTCTGCCAGCTTGCTTCAGGTGGTGGTTTGGCATTTCCCTTGTCTCCCAAATACCAGAACATTCTCTGATGAAGCACAGAATTGCAATATCTCTTCACCCCTGGTGGTTGATTTAGTATTTCATTTCATCCTATCTTGAAATCCTGCTGGTGTAAGAACTGCTGCTTGCAGTTCATGTCCTCTGGAAGAATCTTACTTGCTTGCATTCCTTCTTCCCTTGTTTCTTCAAAGTCTGTTTTAGATCTCTGCACAACAAGTACTTTCCAGCCTTTGCCACTTCTAGTTCACTGAATGGCACAAGTTTCAGCTTGTTATCAAACCTGCAGACTTACAGGCTTCTCAGCATAGTTACTTTATTGCGGATATAATGGTGCTATCATCCTTATTTGGGAGCTGGGGTCATTTACATGCAAACGCCTCACAGTTTAGTATAAAACATGGTGACACCTGGAAGCTAAAACAGGGCACGCTGTGTTTTGTTTGATTTTTGTCGTCTTTTTTCCCCCTTTCCCCCCTCCTTCAAAATGAGATGGGAAAACCGTATGTCTCTTGCCTTCTCAGTTCAGTGTTTGGATTCAGCTGAGCCCTCACAGGGACACATCACTCTACTAATCCTTGCCCTAGATAAGACTCTGTGGTGAGCAAGGCAGAGACCATGTCTGATATTTCATAATGCCTGACACTCTTGGTGGTAAGATATGTTGGCTTGAGGGACTGGGGTATTCTGGCATCGAGTAGTGGCCAAGCCAAAATGCCTAAGCTTGGCTTTGGAAGGGGAAAAGCATTTCACTCCAGGGAACCCATGTGCAAAGTGAATGCTGCTGGGGTTTTTTTTGCATTTGTGTGTTGAAGCCATAATGTTATAACAGAGCCTGACAAGCTGAAGATTTCCTTCCTGGGAAGGTTCCAGCTGCCAGATATCTAATCATTTGGCAGCTGGCTCCCAGCCTGGTCCCATAGGGTCAGGGATTTCTCTATTCAAAAATATCTTTAAAATCACGTGCTAGATGTGTTTGTCCTCCCGTGGTTCTTCACAGAAGCAGTGCATTTACCTTTTGCTTCTGACAACAAGGTTCTAGCAACAGGGTGTCTCTTCCTCAGACCATTTTAAACGGCCCTCCTATACAACATTGTGTACTACTAAAATACTGTGTGAAGGACTGCCAAGCAGAACCTGGGGCTCCTGTGCAGTTGGCCGAGGCACTCTTCCTGGAGTCATGCTAATCCTGTTTACTTTGGGAGGAGCACTATGGGGGACATGGGTGGGAACAGCAAAAGAATGGTTGTGTTTACCATTGTGTGGAAGTATGGAGAATGGTGGCTGCCTCTTCTTATTTGTTTAAACTAATAAGCCTTTGTGTGTTTATTCTTTCAGATCCTGGGTGCTGTGATCCTGGGTTTTGGAATATGGATTCTGGCCGACAAAACCAGTTTCATCGCGGTTCTACGTAAGATCATATTTCTTCATCTTCTTTCTCCTTCTGAATCAACTCTAGTTTGGGGCTCTGCTTGACCATGGTGTAGTCTAGGGATGGCAGTAGAATCATAGAATGGTTTGGGTTGGAAGGGACCTTAAAGATCACCTAGTTCCAACCCCCTGCCATGGGCAGGGACACCTTCCACTAGACCAGGTTGCTCAAAGCCCCATCCAGCCTGGCCATGAACACTTCCAGGGATGGGGCAACCACAGCTTCTTTGGGCAACCTGTTGCAGTGCCTCACCACCCTCACAGTAGAGAATTTCTTCCTAATATCTGAACTAAATCTACCCTCTTTCAATTTAAAACCATTACCCCTCATACTATCGCTCCACTCCCTCATAAAGAGTCCCCCCCCATCCTTCCTGTAGGCCCCTTTTAGGTACTGAAAGGCTTTTATGGAATACTTGTATACACAGTCTGTGACCTGAGCAGTAACATGGTGTACAGCAAGATGGAACTCTTATCAGGAACAAGGTGAAAGGGAGCAATCCTGGAGACACAGCATTCCTGCTGGTCTTGTGGATTGCAACACCAGGGTCAGAATTGCCAACAATTCAAATATTTCATCTTAAATGTAGGGACTGGCATGTAATTCTATTTTCACTGCATGCTTTGTGTTTCCACAACAGCATCCCTATTAACCTGTGTGTCTGAAGGCCCCCCAATGCCTTAATGTAGTTTTGCTATGCGAGTCCTCTATGCTCCCACTGCTTTCTGTAATGATCTACTTCAATTTGACTGTTTTAAATGCCAAAGAAAGAAAATACCAAAGAAAGAAAATCCTGGTTTTATTGATGCTTCATGTACACTGGAAGTAGCCAGTATGTTTCTTCCTAAGCAGTAGAGGATACAGATCTGAGGGGCAATGGAAGGTGTGGGTGTGTGAAGTATTTAGTGCTCTGACTTCTAAAGCATACTTGAGTATATACACTTCACGAGACTTAGCCTGGCTATCAGAGGTGTTTTGTGTCGCTGCACATGTGAGGAGTTAGCTTGCTTCCCCTTTAAGGCAGCCAAGAGCATCGACTTAAGTCTTAACAGAGGGTCTGCTTTCTGCAACAACTGAAAAAATGAGCTGACTTAGCAGAGCCTGGGCGTTGGAGGGCTGTAAGTGGACTCTCACCAAATGAGTAGCTCAGCTCCATCTTTCAGAAGCTCTGCTTCCTTTGTGCTTTTTCCTAGAGGGGGCTTCAAACAACTCTTCTGCGAGACGGGTCTGGTTCCCCATTGCCACTACCTCCAGAATTGCTGACTGTCACCAGTGTCAGATGCTGCAGGAGGGTTGCCTGCACGCTGCTTGCAGCCCCAGGGAATGAACAGTAATGATGTTCATAGCCCTGTTCCCAACTACATTGATCCTGCAAAGGGCTTTATCTCCCGAGTCCTGCTGAACACTCTGGCCTGGCTTTGGAAGGTGCTGGGTGGAGGCAACACCCCCACTAATGCCATACACACAGATGCCGCTGCTAGCTCCGTATGTTGTGCTGTGGCGTCTGGCTGGCTACTGCAGTACTAGAAGGGCAGGAAACACAACAAGAGGTGTTGGTTAGTTAAGTGGGGGCATGAGCAGAAACACACTTCCAATATAGGCAGCCAAAAAGGAGCTTATCAGGGCCTGGCTATTTGCCATCTGTCTCACGGTCTGAGGTGTGTTTGGTACCAGTGGGCCAGCAGCCATTCCCCCAGGCTCATGGGTGTTACTGCCACTTTTCACAGCACGAAGTCCCTGAGCTTGGCTCTGCTTCTTCCCATTTTAACCAGAATCTCTGCTAACAGAGCATTTAAGGATTTAGCTTCCTTCCTGGAGATTTCCAGCATCAGCTCTTTCTCCCTGCCCCCTCCCTTCCTTTCCCATGCCTTGCCCTCTCTTTCTCTCTGCTTTAGTAACCAGCAGGGCACTCCAGCCGCTGCCAAAGGAGCCTGTTGTACTTGCTTGGCCCCCTGCCCAGCGCAGGGGAAAACGTGGAGTGACAGCAAACAGAGCAGGAGTCGTCCTGCCAGCAGAGCCTTCTCCTGCAAGACAAGATGTATTGTAGATGAGAAGTGCAAGCACAGCTGCTGTCCCCCTGCCACTGTCACTTCTCCAAAGGGCTTTTGAGTTGGAAATACCTTTTTCTTTCTTCTAATGAGAAGTAAGGAATTGCTTTCTAGCACTGTGGAGGTGCTGCAGCCCGGGCACTTGAACACTTGCATGATGGCTGAGCAGATTTTGGGAGAGGGAATAGCGTAGTCTTGTTAAGGCCACTTCTGCAAGGCTGCTACTTCAGTAAATGCTTTGCAGTATCAGCACCTAACCTGCGCAGCAAGAGTCCCAGGACTGGTGAGGAAGGAGGAGCAGCATCCTGGTTTCTGTGGTGTATGTCTGGCCTGGGAATGAATCAAGGCTGAAGTGACCTGTGTGGCAAACAGCTCTGGTTCATTTTTTGACAACTGATCTTTTTCCTCTGTTCAGCACGTTCTAGGGAAAAAGTTTGGAAGGTGGTGACTTGCACCAGGTATCCGAAGTGGGGGGTGGTATGTGTTAGTAGGGAGAGTATTAGTCTGAATTCGGTTACTGTCCCTTAGCCTATTTCAGGAGGAGCTCAGAGGAAGTTTGCCTCCAGGGACTTCTGTCCAGGAAACTAAATGCTCAGCTCTAAGAACATTATTTTCATTAATCTCTGGACATCCAGAATTCCCCTATACTGCATGGCTTGCAGGTCACCTCATGATAAATGAGGTTTCTGGTTATTATTTCTAGATGGAATCTCTTCAACTTTCATGCTGTAATGCTGCTCCATCCAATCCTATTCTGCAAGAAATAGTCCTGTGACCAACCCAAATGTTAAGACCTTGTTTCTTCTGTTGCTCACAGTACTAAATATTGAAGAGAGAGGACTGACAGCACCAGCATGTCTGAAATGAACTTGGTTGAAAAACTGAGGGTTGAAGAGCACAGTCATTCCAAACACAAGAGCAGGGGATAGCTAGGAGGTTATGTAAAAGCAGCTAATTTGGGCATGATACCTGTTTTGATCCTGGATTAACATGTATTTGCAGGGGGTCATACACAGGTGCTGCAACAGCCTGCAGTGAGTGCCTGGCCACAAGCCATTCAACACTGACTTGTCAAGTAACCTGTCACATCGTCTACGCTCAACACTAGCTGTAGCTCTTGCGTCATGTTTCGCTCCATGGAGTTTGTGACTCCCACTGGTGACTGCAAGTGGATAAGTAAAAACAGAGTGCCTGAAACAAGGAATAGTGCGTTAAAGTGAAAAGCCAAACCAAAGAGGGTTTTTAGGACTTGGAAAAAAAGCTTCCCTGAAGATAGCAAAGGGAATTGAAACAAATAGGCAGTAGTTGTGGAGCAGAACATGCTTTATCTTACTCTCACTCGGAGTGCATTCATGATGGAGTTAAAAATCCAGTAAGCAGCTAGCTAACTTTCTCCAAACAAGGTTCATTTTTTTTGGAGTGACCATGAGTCTTCCAGGCTCTGAGATAATGGAGACCTGCGAGTTGGCTTTGGAAGTCTTCTTTATGAGAAGACATCCAGAAGCAGCCTTCTGTCCCCATGTTCAACATGCCGCTGTGCAGTCCCTTTGTAGAAGACAATAGACTATTATAAGCAGATACGGAGACAGATCTCTAAATGGCAGATGTCATTTTTGTCAGCAGCTAATTTTGTTTCCTCTCCTGGTCCCTGCAGAGATGTCATCTCCCTCCCTGAAGACTGGTGCATACGTCCTTATTGGTGTTGGGGCTCTCACCATGCTGATGGGGTTCCTGGGCTGTCTTGGAGCAGTCAATGAAATCCGATGTCTCTTGGGTCTGGTGAGAGAATTCACGCTATGTTTTACATCCACCCTTTAATAGCTCTCCTGCAAAATATCTGTTGGATTGTAGCTGGAGCTCTGGTCTTCTGGGGACAGTACTTTTGCTACATCAATTTAGGTCCAGTTCTTAATTTGCATAGGTTAAATTCTCCAGCAGTCAGCAGGCTGCAGCAGTGGTTTCTCAGACATTACTGATGATGAACTAATAACTCTGCGAAATGAGAGAGGATGTCACTGACTTCCTGCAAACAGTGAGTTGAGGACTGCTTACTGAGGAGACATGTCCCGGGTGACCCTGTACATCATCCCCCCTCACCCCGTCTTCCCAGTTAGCATGGTGCTGTCAATGGTGCAAGGACAAAGTATCAAGGGCAGCGAGGGAGAAGAGGAAGAGTGACAGTGTCCTGCAGTGCTGTGAAGTTCAGCTTCTGTGGAAAGTGCAAGAGTTGAGAGAGACTCGACTAGCAATGCTCCGTATGCTAGGACCTCTCTTCAAATGGTTCATCTTCAGGAAATTTTCTGGCTGTGATGGATGAGGTGACACTAGCTTCATACACCTCAGCCTGCTACTTGTACAGAGCACATGTGTGGGAAACCAAGTGTGGCCATATTGTATGTCCTGGCATTAGGAACATCTCCTAATTGAATGGTAGTAGCTGCCACTGTTTAACCTCAGATGTCAGGCTTTCCTTAAAAGCAGTTTGCTGGTGAATCTTAAGTTTAGATCCCCAAACAAATTAAATAGTGCTTTTTTTAAAAAAAAGGGTAATTGACTTTAAATATAATTAAAAAAAAAAGTTTGTAAAATTGACTTTTCTTGCCATAGAGGCTTGGGGTATGCACAGTCCAACTGATTGAGGTCAGAGTGGACTGGGAATGCAGCTGGAGGTGGGAGAGGGACTCCCAGTTGGAACTGACATGTAGAGGGTGCTTGTAAACCCTCTCCCTGCAGTCTTCCCGTTGACCTGGTGGGAGAAGTGCTGAAGTGCACTGGTCTGATGTAGATGCTTGTACTTAAACCTCTTACTGGGGACACCACTGCTGATAGCAGAGCTCGTCTGTAGGCAAAGATGTTGGTTCAATGTTGTAACTTCTCCTGTATATGAAATCTTACTAAAACTTGTACTATTATGTTGCAGACCTTTCTAAAGGCTGATAGTGGTCATCTGTTCTCTTTTGTTTCCAGTACTTTGCCTGCCTGATGGTAATCCTCATAACTCAGGTTGCTGCTGGACTGGTCATCTACTTCCAGAAAGAAAGTGTAAGTGTTTCTTAGTGTGCGTGTTTTCCTTGGTCTTGGTTTGGAGAAACAGGAGACACCTGGAAAGTCTTTCTTCCAAACAGGCTATACTGTTAGCAGGCATAACTGCATTCTCCTTTCCTCTACCCCAGCTCAGCAGCTTTGTATCTGCTCAGCTGCTTCTGTATCTGCCAGCCTCAGTAGCGCTACTTTCTCAAGGATTATGAAGCTCTGCTTGGTGTATAGGCTTTATTTTTGGCTAGTGGGAACAGTAAAAATAAATTCCTGAAAGGCTTTTGATCACACCTCCTCTTGATCCTGCTGCAGACTACTTATTTGGGCATGTAGTAGTACCACGTTGCCACCACTAGTGCCTTGAGGTGTTACCAGCCTGAGTGATTGCTTTTCTGCCTGGCCTCACTCATTGTGTCATCTTGTTCTGTCCTTTCAGCCCTCCTGCATCTGTGTGTAAAACTCTCCTTGGAAGGGCTGTCCTCTTTCCCCAAGAGCAAACCTGAGTATCTGACAGCTCCTGTACTACAGTCCGAGCTTAAAGCCAAGTGGTTTAACGTTTTGAAGTGGACATCTTTGTCAGGAATGCAGTTTCACAGTGTATGCTTCTAGAGCTCCAATAGGCTTGGGAATAACTTTTGAGCTACTTAAGTGCGTTGCAACAGCCCGTGCTGACTATAGGTTCCCTGGCCAGGGCAGTGCCTGGTCAGCCTCCAGCTGTTTGACAGCTAGACTGGGAGCCACGCTCATGCGGTGGGAGCAAGTTATAACTGTGGGGTCCCTGCTGGATTCCGTCCTGGTATACAGGCTTCTGGTACCAGTTGTGGGTAACCCTGTCCTTTGCCACATAACTGAGCATCTATACCTCTGCACGGCTGTGCTTGCTTCTCCTAAGCCAGCCTTCCTGCTAGGTGGCTGCAGAAAGCAGGTGGTTGAGGAAGTTATGGATGGGGCATGGTGGTGAAGTCTGGGGGCAAGGGGACAGTGCCTGTCCCTGGCGTAGCTGATATGAGCTTCTGTGGTGTGGTGACTATGAGCAGCTGTTGGCTGGGTTCCTTGCTGAATGGGTGAACATAGCTTGCTCTGTGGTCTGGCTGGGGCTGAAGGAGAAACTGAAACGTTGGGTAGCTGCTGCGTAAAGTTGCAGCTTAGAACAAGCTGCTGATTCGCAACGTAACAGCTCTGACTAATGCAGAGGAAGGAGGTGTGGGGACGGGCATTCCCCTGTGATGGGGAAATGTGGCTTTTTTGGACCATGAAATTCCATACCTCTGTTGGTATTTCTCCTCCAGCTGTCACTCTACTGTAGAAAACTCCAGCCTTTGAGCTGTAGCTCTTCATTTGAACCTCAGTCAGACCAGGGAGAGAATAAAAGTGTTGAGGATTATTCTGCACAGCCCTTGGAGCTGGTGTGGCTGAGATCACCACTTGGATGGATCCAGCAGAATGGTAGGGGAAGCTGGGCTTTGAACAATTGCTCCTGTTCAGTCCTTAGTGAACAAAACTTAAGGAAAATCTCTTCCAGAGCCCTTCTATTTCAGGGACCCTCTGAAGTACCTGCCTAGAACACTAAGAAAAACTGTTTCAGGATGGTGTTGGCTGAAACCTCCCACGTGCTGGTTTGTGGCTGCACTTCAGTGACACTATGCGTGTCGCTCTGCTTCACTTGATGTACGTCATCCCAGGACAGCTCAGAGCACAGCGAAGCAAACTGAAAACTGCTCGAGATCCACTCCCTAGATGTCTATTGTGTTCTTTGTGTTTATTTCTTTCTGACTTCAGGAACTCAGTTAGATATAAAACAAGGAATAACGAGTGGAGGGAAGGATCTTGGATCCAGAATGCAGCATGGTGATGCTTGCTCCTCCACTTCTTGTAACTGAAGTATTTATTTCTGCACTGCAGGAGAGTAGACAGGATTATTGTTGTACTCCTCTCTACCTGCCCTTGTCTTGAAGAGTGGCTACTGAACAGGTGCATTTGGTGGGCTTTTTGTTGGAATATCTGTTCCTTTTCAGTGTCATAATCCTTCCTCACTCCTGACATGTGAAAGTATGCTGAAATAGAGTTGGTGTAACTGTAAAAGGCCGAGTCTCTGGCAGGAAGGCTGTTGCTTTGCCTTCCCCATGGGCATTGCTAGAGGAATGCCCCTTCAGACTGGAATTGCCCAGTACTACTGGGAGGATGTTGATGCAACACCCATTTCCCTGCATCTGGTGGTGACTGAAACTGTGTGGTGGGATGGGTTTTTTTAGGGACAACAAAATGTCACATATGTTGCAAATGGCATTTTTCTTTGTGAGCTGAATGTTGCTACTCACCTACATCTAATGGATCGCAAGCCCCTCAACATGCAAGAGCCTGGGCAAGGTCTCTCTTGGCCTAGTTCACTCTGCAGCTTGGCTCTAAATGCCTGGAGCCAAGGAGAGCAGTAGTCTTTTGGGAATTGCCCTACTTGCTAGCTATTGTTTGCAGCAAACAGGCCCGTGTGATTGCGTGCAGCAACTTGCCTGAGGCTACGGACTATGCATTAGTTTCAGAATCTGAAGTGACTGGAGGGGTGAGAGCCCCCTCCTGGGTTTTTCTGAGCCTCTTTTCGTGTGCAGGCTAGCTGCTAATGAATGCTGGGGGAAGGATCTAGCTTGAGTCTCAGCCAGAGGGACAGGATAGATGACCAGCAGTGTCTGACGGTGGAAGAAGCCTGCACGATTCATTCTGTGATCAAGACTGAAATCAAAGACCTGTGCTCTTTCTTCTGGTATTCACTTTTCCCCAGCTCCCTCTTCAGTAAGCCTGTGTGAAGGGGAGACTGACAGCCCCGCTGCTTTATGGCTGTGGGGTGGCGGGGTTGTCCCTTCTGACATGGGACTAGCTAGAGCTGGGGAGCTGCAGGAGCCCAGAAAGCAAGGGTAGCCATTTCTTGGAGCAATCATCCCCCCCAGCACTGAGGCCTGACAGACCTTAAGCGGGTGAAGATGGCAAGGATGTTGAAAGCCTGCCTGCGTGTTCAATATGCCTTTTTAGCTTGTTGCTCTTTCAGTTTTCCTCTGCCAAGTGCGGAAGGGTGATCAGCTGCAGGTGCCTGTGTTTCCTCTTTGGGCTGCTCTGCTGGTTAAACCTGTGAACAAGCTGCCTCAGCGTGTGTGCTTTCCAGAGCTGTGCTATTGTTTGTGTAATACTCCCCCTTTCTCCAATAACTTTCTGAAACACCTAAGAACACCTGAGTTTTTCTTTAACTGAAATGTTACACTTTTTGAAACCAGAGTTGTTTGTAAGACTTCTTGCCTGTTCTTGTGTAAGAGTAGAGGAAGAGCAGAGATAGAGCTTCCCTACACACTGTGATTGGGGACATCTATTTCAGGCCCTGTCTCTGCTTGTAGTGGGGTCCTGGGATGGAGGACAGAGGCACTACCTGGGAGTCTTGCAGAAGTGACACTAGGTTCCACCTGGCCTAATAGCTAAGGGGCTAGATGGGCCCAGGGTAGGACAACAAACCCAGCTCTCCTTGGCTCCCTCTGCATGTGGAGCAGCAGTGTGTGGGAGGGGTGAGGGTGGGAACTCTGGGGTTTAGTAACTGATAAGGCTTATGGCAGCAGCCAAGGCCAATCTCATTAGTGAGAACCAGGTCAGGTTGCCTTGATTTGAAGGGAAGGAAAAGGGGAAGTGAAGTAATTAAAAGGGGAAGAGCTACACATGATGAGAAGAAAGATCATGCAGCTCCCATCTGTCTGGCCTGACATAGCTGATCCCAGTGAACTGAGCTGCAGTTTTCCTAGGAAGAAGAGTTGCTGATGTAGAGAAACTTCTCTCTAACAGTAAGCACTGCTTCTCTTGCTGGGTGTTCTGGGTTTGCCATGGTCATTTGCAATGCTTGACAGTAGAATGAAAAGGAAAAAACTTTTCCACTGATCTGAACTATGCTGTAGCACCACAGACAAGAGTAATGCGTGGGATGGGAGCATCCTAGTGCTCAGGCTGATGTAACTCTATCCCATCCCTCCAGAAGTCTAGTGCCACTTCTCTCTAACCTCTTGGGATCTGGGTCTGTCAGCAGTACCAGGTGTCCTCACATTCAAGCTTCATGAAGAGCTCAGAAAGGCTTCAGAAGGAGGTGGGAGGAAGAAGGTGAAGGATTCTGCTGGGTGGTAGCTTGCACATCTCATCAAAATGAAAGGTCTGAATATCTCTGGATAAGGAATGGGGGTGAAGGGATGATTTGATACACCTGAGCTTTGTGATAAGACTGTTAATGAGGAGTTTAGATAGTTGTAGTACTTCCTGCCTTAATATAGAAGGAGCAGTTTTAGGAGTCTGGGGAGAGGCAGATCAATGCCTTGTGAAAAAGGGAAGTTTCCACCAGCTGTATGTCAGAAAAACCCAGCTGCGTACAGGAGCAGAGTGAGTCATACCTTCCCTTAGCAGTAGGGGTGAACTGCAGTGACTGAGATTCTGGATGAGAATCTGCACTGCACTTGCAGTGCAAGGTTAGAAATACGTTACCTGTGAGTACTTAAGGCAGTGTTGTCCTAGAGCTTGCATTTATCTTTCACTCTATCTCGCGTGGGGCAGGCAGCAGTTTTCAGCCTGTGTCTTATCAAGATAACAGGATAACTGTACCTAGTTCTGTGTCCTTATCGCTCATCATGTTTGTAGCCCTCCTCTGTACCTGGGCAGGGACTTGCTGGAAAGTACCGGTGCTTTAGCTGTTGCATTGCATAGCAAAGCTGCTGTCTTGCCTTCCCTTCAAGACCGAGGCTGTATATATCACTTTGTACTTGTTACTTTTTGCAGTTAGCTTTTTTGAGTGACCAAAGCTACACATAACACTTCTGAAGAGAGATCGTTTGTGCTTTGAACAGCTGTTTTACTATTTCCCTGTCTCTCCTGGAAGGGTTTTCCTGATGTCTTTCCTAAGACTGCTTCTGTTCTCTGACTCTGAACCACTGGAGCCTATGGAGTTGATTGGTTGTTTTGTGGCCACCGAGCATCCTAATCTCCTGTGGTAGATTTCCAGTTGTCCTCCATATGCTATAATACTTATTTGCCCAGGACTTCACAACTTTGCTTTATTGTGAGTTAAAGTTTGCTTTCTGTTGTGGTCTTAAAGGGATGTATGATGGCTTGGCCTGATGTCTGAACTTCTTTGTGCATCAAGTGTACTTCCCATCAACACTGTGACAAGCATAATGCTGTACTCAATAAGCAAAGGAATTTATTCTGAGCCTCAACTTCTGAGGAACCTGAGTAGTAGTCTCCTGTCTGCTTAATCAACTTGAGAAGAAACTGGTTGGTGGAGGAAATGAGGACCGAGCATTAACTCATTTTCTCTAGCATTAACTCATTTTCTCTAGAATTACTTCCCCCTTACATAGCAGGAGGCCGTGCAATATTGAAAGCTAGGGTTGATTTGTAGTGTTTACTTCTGTCTGGAAAAAAGTTTTCTGAGCAAGAAATGCCATCTGGTCATCACAGTGGGATTTTCATCTTGGTAAACCTATTCTGCATTTCATCCTGTTGATCATATTTATTGCCTCTGCAAAAGCATAGGCAAGACTGCAGAGTAAGGTATTTCAAGGTCAGTTTGGGGGATTTGTCACTACTTGATTGCTTTTTCTCTTTAAACATTACTTTATGTGCCAATTAAACAGTCATTTTCCAATTATTTTAGTACTCATTCTATCTGTCTCTTTGCTGCAACATAAAAATACCTGAACTCCTATTACTGTTTCCTTCAGATCCTTTGTACCTTCAGATCCTTTGTAAAGGGGCTAACTAGAAGCTACTACCTATTCTGCTTTTTTTGCAGTGCTTGTAATCTCTAGCTGCAGTGTTTGTCTTTGCTCTAACCCCATTCACTGGAGCTAGAGCAAAGCAAACTCTTTTCACAGCCATAACGATGATGAGACCATGTTGTTTTTCCACTGGGGGGAAGGTGATAGGGAGGGGTGTAATGTACCCTAAGCCCCAAAGAAAAGACCACAAGGAATTGACTAATCTAACTCTCCTGCCTTTTTTTCCTTGCCAGCTGAAAGAAGAGTTGTCCAGCATAGTTGAAAGTCTGATTAAAAAGTATGATCCTTTGAATGATGATAAGAGGAACTTACAAGATACCTGGGACTACGTGCAAAGACAGGTGCGTCATGGGGGGGGCATACTACAAAGCTCTCTTGCTTACAATTACTAGGTAAGACCCTGAACCATTCCTGAATGCTGGCTATTAGGACTAGCTAGTGCTGGCTGCATAGCCTAATGTATCTGGCCTATCAAATGGCACCCCAATACTTCTTTTTATATTCAGGGCCTCCAGAATACTAGCCTGTGTGAAAGCCACAGTGCATGCTCTTCTGTAGCAAGTGAAGTCCCTAGCTTATTGCTAGGCGAGTCAGCAGCACTGCCTGCCTTGCTACTTAGTGCATGTTTCTTGCTTATTGTGATGGCTCTTCTGCAAGTGTCAGCGTTCTTGGGAGCCATCCAACCGCCCATGGTTTCTGTTTTAGCATCAGGGTCAGCGCTTGAGCAACTAGGTCAGTGTTCAGGCACTCTGGAGTCATGTTTACTGCCAAACCACAAGCTTGAGAGATGGCTGGCTGTTGCGGTTAAATACATGCCCAGCATGGGACTGATGTGTAGCAAGTACAAGTAATAGCATTTTTCTCCTGTTTCCTCTTCGGTCTGCAAAACACTGGCCTGCATTATTTCCCTTCCTTATAGGGAGAATGATTTATTTCTGTTTTATTGCTGTAGTTGTATCTCCTTCCTAGTAAAGTCAAGAGAAGGCTGAGTCTGCTGTGGAGAGAGGATCCTGCTTGAGCCCTTCTTTATGTAGGAACAAAAGAAGAAGGTTTTGTAGAGGCGGGGAAGTTGAGTATTAGGAGTCTAATTACTCTCATATATTAGTTAGCATTTGAAAGGGGGTGGCTGTCCTGTAGAACAGTCTTGGAGTTGAAGTCCAAACCTCTGTGAGGCAGAGGTGCTTCCTTCTGGAGGCTGGATCTTCAACACTTGTTTGGAAGCCAATTGCTGGTCCTGGTGTGGGTGTTCAGCTGTCTGTACCTCTGCTCTCATGTCTGTTGTGTCAGACTGAAACATTACTTTTCCTTTCTGAGCAGAGGGGGATTTTCCCTAAACTTCCACTTCAAGTTTGATAGGCTTTCCGTTCTGTACCACCATGCAAGCACTGGGATCCTTGCTTAAGATAAGATCTTACTCTTTGCTGGACTTGCCGATGTGCTTTCCCCTCCAGCAACGGCAGGTTTATCACGTGGCCGTAGAGGAATGTAAATGTTTCTTTGAATGGAAAATTTTCCTCATCCCATCTTCCAGCCAGTC
Source organism: Fratercula arctica (assembly GCA_947846985.1). Lineage (NCBI taxonomy): Eukaryota > Metazoa > Chordata > Aves > Charadriiformes > Alcidae > Fratercula > Fratercula arctica. The sequence goes on along the minus strand of CANTUZ010000005.1, from coordinate 48,237,460 downwards.
CCAACTGCAGCCAGGCGAGTGCAAACTCGCCGTGACTTGCTGAGGCTCGGCGGCATGTCGACGCCATCGTGTGGTGGCTGCTGGTGTCCCCCGGGGGCCACAGCTAAGATCAGTGATACCTTGCCACTGGGAACCAGGAGGCGAAAAGTTCCTGCTTCATGTCCACTCAAAAAACCTGTGCTACTCAAAGAAAAATAAAATCTTAACATTTGAACCTATGGAAATGGCATCAGTAGTGGAAGACTAGGTAGTAATTCTTTTGAGATGTCTGTGAATACCCACGATGTCCTGTCAGCACATTAATTTCTTGCCTGCCTTGCATCTCCCTCACCAAATCAATCTGATGATGATGAACTGGAGGGACTGAAAAAAAAGTATCTCTCAAACATGTCACACCAGACAACTGCCTTCCTCCAGCTGACCCACCAGCAACATCTGTTTTGCACTTTTACTTCTGTTTAGCATTGTCACCTGGAGATAAGATGAGGTTTGCTAGTATTTAGTCTGTAAAAACTAATAAAAATTACACCCTGTAGAACTGATGTCAAGCTGCATAGCCTGCTGAAATCTGACTATCTAGTCCTCGGGCAGTAAGGCTTGTGAAGGATTCGTATGCTAGCATGACTGGTGTGCTAGAGCTTTATGGATGGCTTGTGCATATTGTAGTCTACTATACTCAAAGGCTGCTAGAAGTGGCCCTTTAACTCTTGTTTTGCTAGCAGAATGATTCTTTGGTAGGAAATAATGCCCCTGTCTTTTGCATGGCCCTATGTGTAGGTTATCATCTGGTAACCAGGGTGATATTCTAATTAACTAATTCACACAAACTGTATGGCCTGACTGTTGTTGTTACATGGAGAACTCCTATGTACTTCTGTCTCTGCTGCCTGTTTGTTTTCATGTGCAGACCATGATGATCTCTCTCTGCTTATTAGATTGCCTGCTGTGGCTGGACTGGAGCAAAGGACTGGGAAAATAATGAGATACTTATCAACAAAAACATGACCGAGTATCCCTGCTCCTGCTCCAATAGTTCCAAGGACCTTGAGGTAGACAGCGGTTTCTGTAATCTGGATGACCCTGTCAACAGCACTGCAACATATGCTGACTGGCCCGTTCATGAGCAGGTGAGTGGGTATGTCTAGACCCCATGAAGCTTCCACTGAAGTCGCCTTGTCTTTGTTTATCTGGTAATTATTTAGAACACTTTTTTTTCATGTCAGTATTGCTTGAAGTACCTGTGGAAAATGGGGCAAGGGGGGACAGGGATCGTGCCCTCTTCTGCTAAAGCTACTGTGAAACTTGGTATAGGATGTAACTGGGATAATCTCTGCATGCACAAGGAGATAATGTTATGGATTTTCACTCTTGAGATACTTAAATATGTGCTTCTTTCCCTTGTGACCCTGTGTTCTCCATAGGGGTGCATGGATGGTGTAGAGAAGTGGTTGAAGGACAACCTTGGTGTCATTCTTGGGGTCTGCACCGGTGTTGCTGTTATAGAGGTAAGTCACTCCCTTGACATGAACCTATACTTTCTTACCACGCAGACTCTTTTAAAGGCAAAGCTATTTTTGCAAGTAGTAAACACTTGGTTTAATGGCAGTGCAGTTCTAGCTTTTCATTGTGTCTACCTGGAGCTTTGAACTGCTGCTTTCATTGGTTGGATTAAAAATTGAACAAGGCCCTGTCTACTTGTGGTCCTGCTGCCGTCTCTGATGCTTTGCAGTTCACTGCCTGTGTAACCAGGAAGAATGAGACAAGAAACATCCTGCTAGTGAGATCCCACTTGTTGCATTAAAAAGCCTATAATGTAGATTCCAGATGAAGGCACATCTTTTTGCAGCAAAACATTCTTGTCATCCTGATTATTGCATTGAGGACCAACTCTGTTCATCTGTGTGGTGTCATGGGGGGGGGACTGCTGTATACTGCTCCCCTGTACCACCCTTTATTCCCACCTTATCTGTCTCGTTGCTGATTTTTTGTTCCTATTCTTCATTGCTTATTACAGCTGCTGGGGATGATACTGTCCATTTCACTCTGCAAGAACATACACAGCGAAGACTACACCAAAGTGCCCAAGTCTTGAGTTGGCTAACTCCAGAGCTATGGCACCACAGAGAAAGAAGCAAACAGAACATTCCTGCCTCATACCCAGACTGTCCAACCATTGACCATTGTTCCTGTGACATCCCATATCTGATACCACTCTGCTAAGAACTGTTAGAGCTGCAATACAGCCTGATCTTCTGGCAATAGGGCCCTTGGGCCACCTGCATCCTGCCTCTGGATTATTTCTACTTCAAGAAGCAGAACTTAACTGTCTTGTATCTCATGAGACACTGATTAACCTGCGGGGACAATGCTTTTGCTGCCTGCTCCATGTTAAACAATGCTATTCATATCTATGTTCTTCAACCCACTGGGCCTAATATACAATAACTCCTCTCCTCCCTCGTTCTCTTCTTCCACACATCTTTCCACCTACCCCCAGAAGTCCCATCTCGTTGTCCCATGAGCCAGGATTGCTGTTGAGATTCCAGTGCTTTGGTAGCTTCGCCTACTTCAGCGACTTGTGGTGGTAACTAGTCGTGCTTTATATATAGGCCTTCTCCTCCCTTGCAGTTAACCTGATTCATCTCCTACTGTGCATCATCCAGCCTAGGCTCTCATCTGAAATATCGAGCGCTACCCTCGTACTCGCTTCTCCTGCTCCTGGAGTCAGCTGTGTCTTGCTGTCAGCAGAGCTCTTCCCTTTGGGCATGATGAAAAGCCACCAGGAGGGAGTCAAACTTACCTATAGTGGGGCCTGGCAGATTGTGGTGGTGGTGCTCAGCTGCGTCTGGAATGGGTCCCTTGGGTTCTGGTTTTGACACTTACATGTTTCTCCCACTTGCCTCTTTACCTTTTCTTCTCCCCCTAGCACTGCTTTGCTGGCTCCTGTCAGCTTGGAGGCACTTCAGAGACTGATGCACAGTGTGGACTCAGCCCCAGGCTGGCTCTGCTGGTTGCGTTCTTGGGTTGCCAACTTTTATAGAGGTTACAATTAACTTGATTCTTCCCCTGCCCCCTTTATGAACACAAAATTTGTCAGCTGTGGTTTTTCATTATGAATATGGAGGGATCTGACGGGATTGCTGATGCTGTATATTGGAGATATACAGCCCGGTTTAGGTTGCAAAGATAAGTTGCTTTTATTTGAGTTGTCCAGTCTTCTGACTCCACTGCACTCTCGAGCCATGGCTGCATCCTGAGCTCAGCCTCCAGCGAAAGCACTGCAGCAGATAAGTAGCTGGTTCTGCAGTTGTGCAGGCTGGTTGGTTTCTGTACTTAATGGCTGGGCTGTTTCCTCTCTTCAGGCTGTGGCCAGCAGCGAGGAGTGGTGTGGAGCAGAAGAAAGTAGGAAATGTATGTGAAAAACTGCCCCAGCTCCTTAGATAAAGGAGCTGGGTGCAAGTCCTCAGTTTAAGAGGTGGCTTGGGCACGACAAATTTCTGGCAGTTGCACACGTGTGCAATCACCCTGGCAGCAGGATGCTGTTTGGGAGAGAAGTGGGTGGTCCTTGCTTGAGATGTGGTACAAGGTACTTGGCGAGAGAGCCTTTGCCTTACAGAGGTGGTCCCAGGACTGTCTCTTGTCAGGGATGGGGTTGGTAGGAATAACCCTAGTAGCAGTTCAAAGGGATGACTTCACTTCCTACTCAAGTTTTCCTTCTGGGAAGAAAGGTTTGTGCAGGGGACCAGAGCCCCAGCAGTGGGTCCCTGTTCTGTCCTTATCTCTTGGGGAGAGTAGATATGACTGGGTAACGGGTTTTTATGGAGGTCTGGTAAGGCTTGGCTCTTTTGAGACACCTGTCCCCTCCTGCACAGATCCTTCAAGCTGACCTTTGCTAGAGCAGAAGGCACCCTTCGTAGCAGTAAAGCTTGCTAGCTTTTGTAGCACAAAATCTATTCTCTAATGTGTTCTTATTTGTAAGATTCTTGTTCAGTTACAGATGCCAATGCTGAGCAGCAAGTAAAAAGGAGCCCATGCTGGGTTTCTTTTTTTTTTTTTTTTGTCTGTTTTTAGCAACATCTTCCTACTGGAAGAAATGCATGTACAGATATAAAAGTCTAGAGGGTGAATATTTCTGTAATAAAGACTTTGCTAAAAAAAAAATATATCTCTGCCTACGACTTGTGCATTGCAGTGGTTTCTCCTTGCTCCCTCTCTACCCCCTTCTGCTTACATGCAGATCACTGACACCTTGTTTGTTCAAGGTAGCAAAGGACCTGTCAAAAGCTGTTCTGAGGCCCATGTGTGAGATCAATGTGGACTGTGAAGGTACTGCCCAGCAGAGGGAGGCGACAATTTTCTTAGGCTATGTTCTAGGGTAAACTTTGCCTTGTTTTATGCATTATGTCTGTCTTATGGTGAGCTGAGTGAGTAGTAGTTCTTTTGAATTACTTCCCATCTCCTAAGCTAAGTGATCTTTGTATTTGAAGATGTTGCTTCAAATCTGTACAGTCTGCACCATGTGAAAAAATCTGTACAGTCTGCACCATAGCACCATAAGCTTGCTGCTATGCCCACAGTGCGTGCAGCTCTTGCTAGCTTAGCTTTATCTTTTTTTTTTTCCTCTTCCTACTTCCCTTTGGTAGGCTCCTGCCTCCAGGCTGCTATTTTAAAAAAGGATTTCTCAGCCCCTGCCCTGACACTGTGAAAAGGAAGAAAACGGAGGTAGCTGTTTTTCTAGGTTATGCCACCACACACTGGGCTTGGCTGTTTGAAAAGTTCTTCGGAAGTAGATAGAGCAACTGTAGGAATCTTCATCCTTCCCTTAGCTAAGCAGTGAGAAGTGGATATGAGCTGGATCTCAAAATGCCTTCAGATCCTGCTCCATAGTGGTGTTTCTGGCCATTTGAAATGTCCTTAGAAGAACATATGTTAGTGTGCTAATGGAGTCTGGAGCTGTTGCTTTAGGAAGTAATAAGCATGACCAAAGTACTCATAAGTGTTTGAAGAAACAGAGTGAAGTTTGCAGAGAAGAAGGTGCTGGGGTGCTACCAGCAAACAGTGGTGGCAGCTGGTCTAAAGTCAAAACTTCAGTTACTCTTACCAACCAAGTGCGGAGCAAGAGATGCTTAAATGGATCCTGAACTCATGGTAGGGTGCAATGATCTGTCTGATCTGTGAGTACAACTCGTTCCTTTAGGCTCTCCTGCGCTGTGGGCTTGAGGAGAGCTTGATTCTTGGCCATATGAGATCTCCCCTCTTTCTGGTTGGTTTCCCAGAGCACCCTGCTTTAATCAGGTGGCAATGTTTTACCACAGCCTCATGATTTAGAGGGCTATGCTTCATGGCAAAGCTGCCAGACCTGACCAGGTGGCTGCTAGGTGGGGAAGGTCGCTGCTGGTTCTCCTTCAGCCTGATGTGGAGCTGGAAGGAGAAAGGAGGGACTATGAGGACTGCTGCCTGTCCCCAACTGTCTGAGCTCTGTGGTAATCACTTGCCGTTGGCCACTGGAGGGAGGTGTTCTACCAAGAAAATTCAGACCGGGTGCTGCGGTATCAGCATCATCCCCTAGTCCCTGGGGGACCAGATGATGACACTGATCACTTCCTTCTGCTCCTAGTTACTTCTGGCAGCAGGGTAGCTAAAATAACTTGTAATTACAAATGTATTCTCCTCGTAAATGATTTGTGCTGCATGCCTGGCATTTTTAGGGATAATTTTCCCTTCCATTTCTTGGAGCAGCACGCTGTTGGATATTTTGTTGTATGTCTTCCACTGCTGTATATGGGTTGTGCTTGCTTCTCGGGTTGTTGCCATAAGTAGCTCTGGAAGTTGAAGATACATGAGGAGCTTCTCCTGCTGCTTCTTTCCTTGTCCCCGTCTTTTTCCTGTTTCCCTCCATCCTCGGTTCCTTTGTGTGGTAGGTCTCGGGGAGAGGAGGGGGAATTTGATGCTTGTAAACCTGATCTAAAAAAGGATTTCAGGAAGAAAGCCCTCAGACCTTCAGAGAGCAAGAAACCTGCTGCTGCTCCTTGGGCCAGGCTCTCAGCTCATCTCCAGAGGTAAAGGTTTGCTGCTGGAACTAGAAATCAGAATAGCACTTGGACTTCTTGGGAGTTGCAATGTTTGTCTAGCAAAACCCACAGGGCCAGCCTCTGCAGTAGCTCAGCACATGGAAGCATTTTGTGCGTAACCAATAAGCTGCTATATGGCTGTCCCAGGCCAATAATTAATATTGCAAGAGTATAGCTGTGACCTCCCCGTGGCCTTAAGCAAGGCCCCTAGTAATGAACTGGTGACATTCCTCAGTCTGTGTGATCATGAGGAACTTGGAAGCTGTTATAATTCTTCCCATGAAGTGTTTTTTCCTTCTGGAAAGGGAAGAGGAATTGCATTAGTTAAAGTGGGTATGGGTAAGCCTATAGGTCACAACGCATCTTTTTTTCTGTGATGGTTTCTGCATGGCACATACCTAAATGTAACATGTGGCAGCCGTTCTTTTCTCTGTAACTCTCCCACATGTGGTGGCGTGGCTGGTCCCTGCAGGCTTTGCTCAGGAAACGAGACTGAATTTGGTGGCTTTCAGAAAAGGTCTGATTTCTGGCTGCTGAAGGACAGACGGCAAGTGGTGGTGTCGTCAGACTCTGTGACTTGGTTGGGGAAGGTGAGGAACAGCAGCCACAGGGGCTCGCTGCTGAAAAGCCTGAGGACCCTGGGATTCCCACAAATGTATTTTCACAGCCAGTTGCTGCCACTCAATGCCATAAATGGAGAACATACCCTCAATTATTCATGGTCTGGCTCTAACCCATTAGCCTCTGAGACTCTTGGCTCTAGCCGTGGCCTTTTATTACAGAGAATAAACCTCAGTTAGCAGCCAAGATTTCTGACTGACATCTTAAGCCAGGTTGACGCTAAAAACTTGTCAATGTAAAATCTACTAACGTGGAAGTCTTCAAATACTTGTAAGCTGGCAAAAGGTCCCTAGCAAAAACTAAGCTATTAGTGAACCAAAGCTATTAGTAAAATGTTGCTAGTAAAGCTGCTAAGTGCGCTTTGGCCATTATAAACAGTTTCTAGCAGGGGTGTGCTGGTTAGAGAGCGTGCAATTTCTTGCCTTGTGGCAAGAATCTCTGTTACCAAACACGGGAAATAACCTTCTCCTAAGTAGACTTAGGAGGAGTAGACCTAGCCATACATTCTTACTTCTCATAGGTATGAATTTTCTGGTTTCTCCCTTCTAAGCTCCTAATAATACAGTTGGCTGGGGGGTATCTGTGCTGTTTGGCTTTTGTGGGGAAGGATTTGGGGAATATTGGGTGCTCTGTATCTGGAGAAAAGGTATTCTTGGTTCTCCAGGCAAAAATATTACCCCCATTTAAAACAGGGGTTTAAGAGAAGGATCAGGCTCCCAGTAGTATGTGGGTGCTCCAAGAGGCATGGAATCTGAGAGGGAAAATCCTGCTTTAGCCCTTGAGGATGGTATTTGCACACACTTGAACAAAACTTCTCTGGTGTCTTCTTTCCTATACCTCTCTCACTAACGAACAGTGTCATGAGGTGATGTGTCTGTCTACAACAATCTAGAGTTAAGCAGAAAATATGGAAACCTACTCCTGTAACCACAACAGGCCCCATCTCTAGGAAACTAGAGAGCATTTCCCTTCCCTCTTGTAGGCTCCAGATGTTAGTAACTCCCATTCCTTCACAATGTTGCTTTGAGCAATGTCGGCATCTCAGGGGTTATCTTGATATTGCTCTTTGTTCTGTGAGTATTCCCTAGGTTAGGAACTATTGGTTTACACCTATGTGAGACCATCATGCTGCTGCTCCAGACCTGGATTGGGATCTAGACATCCCCCGGGACCCCAGATCCTCACTATGTGACCATAGTGGCAGACCTTGTCCATCGTGTGACTCTTGCCAGTATTACCTGCTGTTCATAACCTTAAGCCTTGTTTTCTCTTCTTGTCCAAGCAATTCCCCTCAAAGTTCTTGGCCTGTAGTTGTTTCTGGATCTGGCTGCTCTGGCACAAGGTAACTAACTCCAAAACACCAGTTGTGACAGTGCTGGAGATCAGAGGAAAGTGTGTCAGATGAACTTTTTTTTCCTTTTGCACTGCTTAGAGTTACAGACTGGACATATGGAAGTTCTTCAGAGACAGCAAGAATCCCAGAGCATGTGATCATCTGAATTGCTTACCCAGCATGCTTCCTGGGTATTTTCTACATTGCACTTCTGGAAACTATTTAGGATTTACTAGGGTGGAAATGTGAGGTCCTGTCAAGACCATGTTATAGTACAGGCATGTGCTTTGGGCACTAAACTTGCAAAATGATGTCAGAATAGTATAACTCATGCAGTGATGTCTGCAGACAGACTGGAACAATAACCCAGCAGAGAGCAGACCTTTAGTTTTGGCAGAGGTTATTTCATGACGCTTTTAAGTATTTGAGAAGAAGTTATCCTTTTAATACCATGTTGTAATTAACTCTGGTTAGCACTGGTTGGGAATTCTTGTGGCAAAACAGTTTTTCCCTAGAGGGTGTAGGTTCCTATAAAACAAAGTGTGTTTTGTTTATGGGGTTTTTTTTCTTCTGCTTAAACAGGATTGAAAATAGTTGGATAACTTCTGATGGAGGGGTTTTTTTTCTGCTTTCTTAGTGGTTGCCTCATTGTAAACACTATGTAAAAGACCTGGAATTGGACAAAATAGAATTATAAACCTGTGTTCTAAATATGTGACCTAATAGCAGGGTGTATTGGTCTTCTGAGGGATAGACGGGGGAGATGGGTACGTTTGGGTTTTTTTCCATGTGAATAGTTAAGAGTGTTGGCTGATCTGAAAGAAGTATTTATTTTTTTTTTTTGCTTTTAAATCTGCATTTCTTAAGATCTGGGGGTTGAAGAAAAAAAAAAAAAAAAGAGGAGGGAGACCCAACCAACCAAAAAGAATAAACTATCCAAGATACTACTGCTGCCCCTAGGCTTTGTGGAATTAGACTGGGGCGTGCCTTCTACTTGCCCTTCAAGGAAAGGTGTTTGTAACAAATGTGCAAACCATATCCACTTTGACGCACCACTTAGGATGATAGGATCATTTAGGTTGGAAAAGACCTTTAAGATCATCGAGTCTGACCATAAACCTAACACCATCAAGTCCACCACTAAACCATGTCCTTAAATGCCATGTCTACACATCTTTTAAATACCTCCAGGGATGGTGACTCAACCCCTTCCCTCAGCAACCTGTTCCAGTGCCTGACAACCCTTTAAATGAAGAAATTTTTCCTAATATCCTGTCTAAACTTCCCCTGGTGTAACATGGGGCCATTTCCTCTTGTCCCATCACTTGTTACTTGGGGAAAAGAGACTGATGCCTGAGCACTTCATATTTTGGAGTGGCTCCTCTAGACCGTCATGGGCAATTCTTCAGAGCTGCAGAACTCAGCCAGGCTTAGGCAGGGCAGAGTAGCAGTGAGGTGGGCTCCAGAGGGTGTATGAGAGGAGCTGCCTGGAGCAATCAGTGGGCTCCTTTTCCTCAAGACTCATACACTCTATGGAGTCACCTGGGAACAGAGTAGAGTTTTGCAGGACCTTTGACTTCAGGGCCTATGTGGCAGCAGGTGTGTCACCGATTTAACATTGCTGATCGGTGGAAAGCTAATATGCCTCTCTGTGTGCTGTGAGGCCAGGGAGAAACTGTGGAGACACTGGGAAATGCCACAGCTAACGTGTATGTTGAAAGAGGGATTGGACAATATCATAGCGGGGGTGGGGGAAAGTCCATTGAGGGATATTAACTAAACAGGCAGATGCAACTTCTAATTGGGGACACTGTTTTTAAAACTGTATGCTGAATAGCTGGTGTGCGGAGTTTGTAAGAAAGCAGTGATAAGGTTTTAAAACCATGGAAATAGCTGGGAAATCCCAGCCTGAAGTGAAATCCTGACCTGACGGGAAATCCCACCTGAGGTAATCCCTGTTTATCTGAGTGCCACGCATTGTTCCCACTGCAAATGTTTATTGGATGTTCACTCTGCTGGGGAGGTGGGGAGGAAAGGGAACTTCATGATGAAATCAAACCTAAAATAGGTGATGTTTCCATATTATGGTGGAAATTTAAATGCACAAAAATCATAGCTCTTTGCTGCTGCTGGTTTTTTTGGTGTTTTTTTTTTTTTAATTCCCCTAGAAGTAACTTACAGAATCATAGAATGGTTTGGGTTGGAAGGGACATTAAAGATCATCTAGTTCCAACCCCCCTGATATGGGCAGCGACACCTGCCACTAGACCAGGTTGCTCAAAGCCCCATCCAGCCTGGCCTTGAACACTTCCAGGGATGGGCCATCCACAACTTCTCCAAGCACTGTGTAAAACTAGTAAATGATACGACTGTATTATAAGCTGACAATGCGACCCTCCTTCAGTGACTCTGAAAATCAACATCCTAGCAGCAAATATGTCAGTATTTCATCGATACAGGTTTATAGGGTTTGGGGTTTTGTTTGGTTTGTGTTTTTGCGGGTTTTTTTTTTTTTTTGGTCTTGTTTTTAAGCAGAAATGTACCAGTGCCGGGTCTGTATGAGCCTGTGGAAGTGGGGTGGTGTGGAAGGTGGGCCCGGGCAGTGTGGAAGCTTCTGGAAGCCTCAGGAAGTTGGGGGGCAGCACCGGGAGGGGACGGCCCGGGGAGGAGGGGGAGCCCTTGGCCCATGTCCTGCAGGGGGTTTGCCCTGACAAGAGGGAGCCAGAGCAGAGGGCAGGCCCCCTGCAATGAGCAGGGTGGTAGGGTTCCATTTCCAGGACTTTAGCCACAACCCTGGCGAATCTGAACGACTATTTAGAAAGGGACTTAGCTGTAATTTTGCATTCTTGCCGGAAATCTGCTTTATGCCCCAGGGCAGCGTGTAAAGCGATGGCGAGGCCACCACCTCAGGACTGTTGCCTGCTGTAAACCAAGCAGGAGTCATCTGGTGGCCAAGTCGGCGCGTCTGGGAGCCGCTTGCCTCCTCGAGGCGGCGAAGGACAAGCCAAGGCCTCACTTGCCTGTTCTGCAAGGTGCTGTGGATGTGGCGGGAACAGGGTGCAGGGGCAGGCCCTGCCTGTGGGCGAGATGCGCCCGGAGGAGCCTCAGGAATGGACCCCAGGTCAGCTACGGCCCTGAGGAGGCCAGGTAGGTTGGTTTGCTGAGGAAACGCCAAGCTGCGGCCTGGCCACGAAGGGCAGCGGGACGAGCTGCGGTCCAGCGTGGAGGGGACATGGAAAGCAGGTTTCTCTGGAAGAGTTGCTCTCAGGCAGCTGGGACCGTGGGACAGGCAGGGTGCCAAGTGGCTGTTTTTCGGCTGTCAACGTTTGTCACATCAGTTCTCACCGGCAATGTGAGAGGGGGGACACAAGCCTGGGCAGTAGCGCTCTGGTTGTGGCTGCTGTTGTGCAAGTAGTCAGCAGGGAATACAGAAACCACAGCACCTTTATCCTTAAGCGACTCTGCTGCCTTTCCCATTAATTTCAGGATCAGTCTGAAACCAATTGTTTATAAAACAATCTGCTAGGTTGCCAGAGTTGCTGTTTGAGTACTTCCAAGTATTGGCAGTCTGTCTATTGCTTTATACAATCTCACCACAGATGTTTTGAAAACAATCTTCTGCCTCCTGTAACATCCTGGGTTGAATGTTCTTTCTCATGCTTGCTGGCTCTTCCTGAAGTCCCCAGTAACTCTCGGTTTGGCTCTCACCAAATCTTGGTGAGAAAGTCTGGATACAGAATGCTGTGGGTTGTAGGCTCTTGGTTGCAAAGAATCACCTTGCACTCACTGGTGAGCTGTGAGCAGAAGTGGTAAGATGTCCTAAGAGGGACCAAGGCTTCCGAGCAGAGGCGTGTCTGGGATTTGGGAACCCTTTCTTGTTTTTCTTTTAAATTTCCCTCAGTATCCCAGTGGTCATTAGTGAGGAGCTTGCACTTTGTTAGAGTAGTGAAGAAGCTGGTTACACCAGTTTTTTATGTGATGAGAAGATGCAGGGAGCACATCGCTGATCAGATGGCTATCATAAAGTTGGCAATTTCATGCCTGCCTATAGTGGAGGCTAATCATCTCAAGGCCACCTCTCATCTGAGCAAGGCAACAGCAGGATTACATTGTCTTCCTATTAGGCAATAGTCTTGCCTGACATAAAATGAGATGTCTGGCGATTCTCATAATTGCATACAGCTATTTATTTTTTAGCACAGCTAGATTGCCTCACTCTTTAATAGGCAGCAAAATGGTAATGAGATCTTCTCCTCTCCTCTTGAATTCATTGCAAGCCGTGCTGAGGACTCTGATGCTCCAACAGCAAAAAGGAGAGTAAAGCAGAAGTACAGGAGGAAGCAGTCTCTTTGTCTCTACCCTGAAATCAACTTGGTAGGAAAGGGTAGTCTGTTAGCTTCTGTCTTAGTGGTGAAATCTCTAGGATAACTGCTTCCTGCTCAACCCTTTATTCTCCCCAGCTAAAAGAGGTTTTATCACATGCTCCTGTTGGTGCCATCAGGACCTTGTAAGGGCTTTGCAGAACCGCCAGCAGCTCTGCGCCACGTAAATGCAATCCCAACTCCACCCTTAATGCGGCAATCTCTTCCTGCCTGTCCTCCTGCGTGTGTGGTCATGCTAGAGTTCAGCATTAAAAGTAGCTAACTGTTGTTTGCAGGGAGAAGACTACAGTTGAGGAACGTAATTGGTTTATAATATGCAGTAATGTTTCACATAAGGGTAAGAGCCCAGGACAAGGTGGTTTGAGAGTATGGCATGTTTCAGGGTCCTGGAAGGCTTGTCATGCTTATGGTTTCAGATTCCATCAGTAAAGCAAAACCTATCTCACTGGAAAAAAAAAGATTATGGTTAGGATCCACACAAGGACAAATAAAAGCTTGTTAAAACTGTAAAGCTCACCTGTTTATAGTAGACTAACTGGTGATGGAAGAATATCTTGATAATCTGGTTGGGAGGTATCATTGAGCCTCAGCCTGACCAGATAACGCTGCTTCTGTGAGACATGCTGAAGGGAACAGCCCGACGTGCTGTGTCAGGTTTAGGATTATCCAGAATTTGTCAAGGAAATGACTGAAGAGCATAGCATACAGTGATGAATGAAAAGTGTGGATGCAAAGTCTAACAGCCAACTTTTTTTGTTTGGTGGTTTGGTTTTTTTTTTTTGTGGTGGAGTTAGTTACAAGTACAGTGAGGGTTGGTGCAAGAAACACTGAATCTGGAGTTGGCCAAGTCCTCAGGAATGGATGAAGGCTGGTGTTGATAGGATTCTGTGGCTTCAGTAACTTCTTGTTGATGGGAATGAAATGAGACGTGAGTTAAGAATGAAGGATGAGTAGCCGTGCGAGGAGGTTCTAGTTTAGGAAAACTTCTGGTACTGGAAATTCTTGTTAATATATGGCTAAATTTAGGGTTAGCTTTGGGATGGGATAGATTCAAGAACGTCTCTTACTGCTGAATTCTAAAAAACTATAACACTAGAAAAAGAATGTTTTAGTTTGGGTGAAATGAGTTGAGAAGGTCAAGCTATTGATTGGCTTAGGTCTAGACAGTAAATATAAAATGTTTTGTTGCCAGTTGGGTACAAGGTCCTAGAACAACCTTTGACTGTGATCTCAACACCTGTGGTGCAGCGATGCTTCAGTACTGTGCCCAGAATAACCAGCAGCTGTGGTCCACCTGCTACCAGTACTTTGTAACTTGGTCACGGGAGACAAAAATTCAGTCCGAGTCCTTCCTAGGCATAGTCTTTGTCACAGCATGTCAGTGAAGTAACTGCAAGGTATAGGATCCTACTGAACGTAGTTCTTAATCTATGGAAGTCTTTTAGTATGTAAAACCAGCTCACATTCTCCTAATATTTCTTGCAAACCCTGATACTGCATCATAACTGCTGAGACCCCCCATCTTCTAAATAACACCCTTGAATGCTGCTGTTTTCTTTCTACTTCTGCAAGCCTTGAGAGCATGATAAAACTGTTATTTCTATACTTGTTTTCCAAAAGCAAAGCCTAACCCCAGCTATACCTCCAGTGTTCAAGATAGTTTGATGTTGCAGGCTCAGCCATAAATGAAGCACAAGTCCAAGAGCCCTAGCTGCAACAATTCGTGTCTACTTGTGCAAATTCCTGGGATTCATCAACAAAAGGAGCTCATAGTTACTTCCTATCCATAATGCGAACTTTAATAAAAGGCTGCTGAGGCACTGGGTCCCTGAAAGTAATCATGGCTTGGAGGAGGTTTCTGGCACGCAGTCGCAGCTTACTTTTGGAAACCTACATGCAGGAGACAAACTGAAACTCTTTGATGCTTGTATTTTGGAAAAAGAAGTATAAATCCAATCTGAACCCTGGAGTTGACTTAGTACTGAAATAGGCCTCCCTGGAAGCTCGGCAGGGGTCACCAGGATTTAGCCACAACAGCCTCATTATGACTGCAAGGCTTCTGCTATTGCAGTAAAAGCTGTTTATTACTACCTCCTAATGCTAATCCTAAACTGTGGTCTGCTAAAGCCTGATGATCTCAAAGCCGTGGTAGTTCTTAGGATGTTGCTGATGTCTACCCTTTGGGATATGTCTGTGAATGCAACTTAGTATTGAGTAATTTTATTCCTAACTTTATCTTTTAGTGAGAGCACAGTCATAAGGCTGCTTTGAAGTTCGGCACAGGTGGCAGGACCCTAAACAGAACTGCTTGGTGTCTTGTCACCACAGCCAAGGCCAGGACTTGGGCTGGGATTAAGATTTATTGTTCTGTCCTGCCTTGCCTAAAGGGCAAGAATAAGAGCTGGTTCCAAGAGAGGACAATGGATGTTTTAAGTCCCAGTCAGGATGGCTTGAGGTGAGGCTAGGGTTGAGCAGCATTCAGGAGAGCTGGGGACTGAAAGGAGTTTTGGTGATCTGTTCAGGGTTTGTACTATTAAGAGAGAGACTGGTGAAGGCCTTGGCAAATGCATGAGGCTTAATGTGGGAAGTGGTCACTGGACTAGCTTTAAAACCAAAATCAGGGCAAAATGGTTATTAGGTATGGACCTATCAGTGAGCTCTGTAGGATATGCAGTGTTCGAATGAAGACTTGGACCACTATCACTATCCTTAAGTGAAGAGATGGCAGGCAATCTAGAGTCCTCATGAGACCTTCAGTATACTCTTTGTGTTGACATGAGTCTTAAAGTCTGAATAACTCTCTTTCTTTGAATAAACCTCATGGTATTCATTTCCAGAAGGACAAAGATCTCGAGTGAGCACAACACTCTTAGCACCTCGTCCCAGAATCCCACACACTTCTATCTTCTATTTAACCATTACAGAGCCCTTACTGCCTGCTCCTACAGGATTCCCATGAAATACTCACCAGAGCAAAGCTTGTTGAGATCTAAGGTTTCATCTCAGCCATAAGCTGATCTGATCTTTGTGGGGAAATTGCACCAAAAACAGCTTGGAGGGGGTGCTGCAGAGTAATCAGCTGCTGATCTTGCTGTCACCATTGTCCTACAGTTGGGACCTGAAACTGTTCCTTTATGAGTCACACAATGTATCAAAGCACTGATTCTACTCCTTGGAAATCAAGAGTCTATCTAGTTAATAACTAGATAATAACTAGGTAATAGATGCATTTGACCGTGCCTCATTCCACTGATAGAATGATATTTCAGGATAAATCAATTTTCCATTTTTTAAAATGTCATTGCATTCTTTTAGCAGTTTTTCCCCTTTCAGAGATTTTTCTCCCTTCCTCGCCTCTCCCTACCCTCAACCCTTTGCAAACTAGGGACTCAAAGAAGGAGGCATTGTTGTTATATGGGATAAAATGTCACATTTTATCCCACATTTAGTTGCAGCACTAGCAGCTTGAAATGTTTCGATCTCTTAAAAATCCAGGGAGTGGGGCGCTTTGGCAGGAATCTATCTTTTCTCTTCCCTTGAAGGTCTCTGACTTATCAGGCCTTGGAAAGGAGAATGAATTTTGAAGGCCTTTGAGGAAGTTGCTTTGATACGAAAAGGGCTCGAGTTCCTGTGATCTGTGTGTATGAGGATTTCTTTCTTGGAACCGGTTCCTCAGACCCATGTGGCAGACCGCCTTGTCATCTTAGTACAGTAATACTCCTTTCCAAAATGCTCCAAGGGGGGTTGTTTTGGTTTAAGGGAAAGAGGAGGAAGAGGGAGTTTCCCTTGTGCTTGCCAAGGTAAGAGGCAATCCTCTTCTGAAGCCACTGCCAGCCCCTATTACCCTCGAGTGCTTCTTGTCATCACCTGCTCTTACCAGAGAGTTTACGAATTCCTCAGTGGCTCATTTCAAACTAAAGTATCCGTGTTCCTTCTAGAGTCTGCTGCTTACCAGCTCCATCCCAAATGCAAGGGCATGGGAGAGATTCTCAGAGCTCCAAACTTTAGCCATAAACTCTCAGTGTATTACATTAAATGTTGCCACCAGCTTCAATCAGGGAATGCAGGGTGCCTCTCAGCAAGAGGAGATGAGAAGCTCGTTTAATTGGGACATCCAAAGATGTGGACTTAATTAGGCAATTTTGTTCATCTCATCTGGGGATAGGAGGAATCACTGCAAATAGCCAATGGAAAGTTTTATAAGAACAGTTAAATATCTGCTGCCACTTCTTGTGCTTTCCCACGCAGGTTGGAGCTCTTCAGACTACTTTCAATTGATGCCAGGCTTTTTTATCGTTTACAAGTGCTGCTCCCATCACTCCTTCAGCAGTCTTGTGCCACATACTGTTTTACTTGGCTGTTTCCCCATGGGGACTGTGCATTTCTCACATGTGATCCACAGTGGAGAGTGGCGAACAACTGTTTTGGTCAGATACCTCATGTAAAGGTGAGATGATTCACAAACTCTTCTCATCCCAGAAAAACTCGAAGGTTATACCATCTTCCAAAGAGATAAGCAGGCTGGCTTTCTTTTGTAATCTCTTTCTGGCAATAATCTACAATAACTTTTTTGTTTAAAAGAAACAATGTTTTTGTTTCTTGTTGAAATGCCTACAGCTTTTTTGTGAAAATTAATAAAATCTGGAATGAAAGGAATGAAGGGGATGTATGCTGCAGATTTCTTCTATTTTTCAGTAACCGGAAATCTTCAAAAGAAATCTGTCACACGTTGCCCTTCGTCCCTAAAAAAACTTAATTTCTTGTCTAGCCCCTGTGTTTAGGTAAAACACCTTACCCTTTCCCCTCTGTAATATTAAGATTTATAGGCTTCCTTCCTGGCTGCTAGCCTTCCCTCTATTGAAGAAAAATAAAACCAGCAATAAATAGATTCATAGTACTGAGGCTATAAATTTCTAAATTTGGTTGCCAAAACTAATTTATCATTTGAACATAGGCGCAAACTCTGATAAGATATTGACCTGCAGCATTCAGCCCATTCCACAGATTTTTATTTAGTTACTGCACTTACTCCATTGGGGAAAAAATTCTACTTAAGCCAAAAATTGGTGGGACATTTCCCAACTAACATTTCCATAGTGATATCAGAGGTGTCACCTACCAGGCCCCCATGTGAAAGGACTGTGGCTGTTTGGGAGCATTGTTCTGTCGCTCTGTATTTAGTTCAAGTCTCAGTACTGGGTAAATAAATTTGAAGTGTGTTTCTCCTATCTTTCTGCTCCCTCTTCATTTACAGTGCTATAAAAACCTCCCCCAGGTCTCAGTAAATATTTAGGTGTCTTTTAAATCTAGTACACAACGTATTTATGTAAACCATCTCATTCTCCTAAAGGGTGCTCCTTAAATTATCTTATATTACTACAGTAGTGTGTTAGTACATATATTTGTATTTCTGCTTTTCTGTAATACCTTTTCATGATTTTTAAAGAACTTGTAAGTCTCCAAGTCTACCAAACTTCCAAAATTATTTTTCCAAAATCTTTCCATTAAACATATACATATAAGTTCAGTTTTTAGAAGAACCGTATGAGACACAGTATAAACACTCTGTGGCCCACAATAAGCTTCTTTCTGTATTTGATTTCTTTTTTACGAATAACATTTAGCTTCCTTCCTTCTGATCTGACCTGACCTGATGTGGTATTCGCTCTTCAGCAACTGTTTATCCTGGCATACTTTTGGTTTAGCGAAATGAGGAGGCATTTTCTTTTATGCTCAGGGAGTTTCTGTGAAAATTGGTAAACCAGAATGGCTCACTTGGGCTCTGACTTCAGTGGTAGTGGTGAAACAGGCAGAGGTAGGAGCCATAAAATCCAAAGAACCATTTAAGAACCTTGTTTATAAAGCCAAGAGTTCCCCAAAGTAAGCTTCGTCTCTCTAACTTTGGGAAGATACCTGAGGTGCCTAAATTAGTAGCCTAGTCACAGTTGAAATCCTAATCTAAACTGGGAGCTGAGCCCTCCGGTAGCTGGTGAAGAGAGACCCAGATTATAGATTACAGGCACTTCTCAGGGCCATTCCTATCCCTCTATCCATTGCCTGCAGAATCTGAACATGGGCAACTCTGTTACACTTAGCACACACAGTTAACCTTCCATTTGATTAATCTCAAACTTAGCTGATTCTTTCAAGTTTCAACTCTTGAGTAAGATCTGGAATTTCTCTTGGGCTACCCTCATTGCAAACATTTGTTGGGGTGTAGAACACATTTGTGGTGGTGATGGGGGAGAAAAATCAGTATGTGGAAACTTCTCTCTCCACTCCACCCTCACTGTCACCAATCCATCTCCATGGTTTAACATATGTGATCTGAAGAATCTGTTCCCCAGGCCCTATTTCTGGCTCACTCTGCAAGTTATTCCATTTAACAGGCCTTGCCAAAAGTGGTTGATGCTAGCATGAGGGAAAAGTCTAATGGCTTTCAGCTACAGTATTCACATTAAACCCCTGCTATAGAGCTGACGTTAAGTGACATGATGGCTGAACTGGAATGTTCTCCTCTCGTTCAGTAGAACCTGCTCTTACTGAGGTGTCACATCCTTCCCACAGTGGCAATGCATGCCATGAAGCTGTTGAAGATCTGCAGATCTTCCCTATTTACAGGGTTAACTGCCAAATGTTTTTGCTTTGCTGACTATACTAGAGATGTGCTGCTTCCACTTCACTGAAACTAACAGATCCCAGACTACAAGGGGGTTTTTTGTTTTATTTTCCACTACAGTTGGCTTGGATCTAGGAACCTCAGGTAAAATATCAATCATGTCTGTGGTCCCTGACACCAGGCAGGAAAGGCTATTTCAAGCACTATCAAGTAATGATTGTGAAGAGACTCCAGAATTCCTTGCTGAAAGAGCCCTGTTGTTTAAAAATGGAGAAATCTGTTAGAAAACCATGAGAATTCATCCCTGGGAAGCAGAAAGATAGGGGTGCAGACAAGGTCACATCGGGAACCGAGATGTTATCAGTGCCTAAGCCTTGAAAGGGGCAGTGGGAGCAGTGGGTGGCTCTGCCATGCTGCTGCTCTCCGCACCACTGAGGTGAGCACAGAGTCAGCATGTGATGGTGAAAGAGGAATGAATGCTACAGCTTTTGTAGGGCCTATAAATTTAACTAGTTTATGAGTACTTCATGCACATAGTTCCCACCTAAATCAACAAGTACTCACATTTGTTCAGCTTCTTACCTGCTGTGCATTACAGTACCTTCCTGAGCATCCAAGTTCTGGAAACTGCACTTTTCCTTGCAACCCCATGAACAAAGAGAGCAATTCTGCTGCTCTGGTAGGGTCTAGATCTATTCTCCTAGCTGCTGGCCCGTGAAAGGGCAGAAAAGTCAAGCTTTACTTCTGAGATCCTTAGCAGACCACAATCCTGATTAGTTGTGTCTGGGCAAGAATGCCAGACTTCATTACAAGTGTCATCCTTTCAAAATTCCCCAGGAGCCCGGCAAGGATAAAAAGAGTATCTACCAAATAGGGACAATAATCAACATGTAGGCTGCTGGCAACAACATGCAGAATGAGGTACATCCTGGTGCTGCTCCCTAATATTCTCCATTAACAGCCCACAGGCATCCTGGGGAAGGAAATACAGCAGGCCAAAGGCCAGGGAACAGACAAAACAGGAAAGGGACAAGCACTCAAGACCCCTTGCAAATGAATCTGATTTATTAAAATGCATCCCACCTTCCATCAGAAGCTTTATCAATTGCCCTCCTGACCCATTGTCCCTCTGCCTCTGTCCCTCTGTTTGCCCTGTACATTGCCTATCCATAAGTGCTGCCTCAACATTTGTACACATCCCATTTTATCAAAATTGCTTGTTGTTTGACCAGATCTTTCTCTCATGCCTCTTCAATTGAGCCATCTGAATTTTGCTTGGTCTCCTGTAACTATTCCCTTTTTCTGCTCTCTGTGAGTTAGGGAATGGAGGAGTTTGCCTTCTTTTTGTCATTTCTCTAACTCCTTCCAAGCAGCTGGAATTTATTTTAATAAAGATCATTTCAATAGAGCCCGGAGCCATAATACATGAGGCTGTGATCTCAGAAGAGCTCATAAATTAAGTAGGGTCAGCTCTGGTCGATGCATGCATAGGAGACCTCCAAGGACACCCTGTGTGCTGATCAGCCTGTGCCAAGGATATAGCAACTGCCAGACTGTGTCTGCCCAGTAGGCTGTCTCTTTTCGTATGCTATCGCTAGCCACTGCCAAATGCTTCAGAGGAAGATACATGATCCCTGTGGTGGGCAAGTTATTCTTAAGCAATTGTGATATCCTTCTAGACTTTTGTTGTATGAAGCTGTTGGTCTGCTGTCTCACATGTGCAAGGGTAGTTGGGGGGCACTGGGCCCTGGCTGCTTACACAATGTCTGGACCACTCTCTTGACATTCGTACCAAAGGCACTCTTGTAGGGTGCTCTGCAGTCAGCCCCATTTCAAACTTTACTGCCTGTCCTGAAGGATGAACACACCACAGAGGTATCTTGATTTCATGAGGGAAGTAGCCAGCTTGAACATACCCTTTGGAATTTTTCCTCTGAAGCTAGACAGTAAGTGTGTTTTTAGAAGACATACAGTCTTGTCATAAGGAGTCCAAAAGACGGTGACCTCCACAGCTATGCCGTTGTAGCTCTAGCTGCCCAGAAATTACATCTTACTTAAATAAGACAGAATTTGTCTTGTTGAACTTCCAGCTGTTGGCTCACATATGTCTTTGTCAGAAAGCCTGCCTGCCTCCTCCTCCTAAGTGCTTTTCTGTGTGTAAATCCCTACATTCAGCAATTATGTCACCTCTAAAACTTCTCTTCTGTAGGCTGAATTAATTGAATAGAATAAGCCTTACATTTGAAGTCTTGTTTTCCAGTTCCCGTGTTCCCTAGGACAGATAGCCCCACTCAGCGATAAATTGTCCGTGCTTTGAAATCCAGCAGTGTGTTTTTAATTCAGGTTACAGTAAAATCCACTGATTGACAGTAAAATAATCCTTTAGGCTATGTTTGACAGTAGATTTTCTTCATCAGTGGACATAATAATTTAACCTTTCCCCTCCCAAGTCAAGGAAGCTTCTGAAAATACTAAGCATTTTTTTTCTAGTAAATGTTAACTGCTTTTCTACTACCTTGACCTTGACTTGGTGGTTGAAGTGGTTGAAGACCTGGTCTCTGTTTTCTGGAATAACACAATGTGGAAAGAGTGGGCTGCAAAGAGCAGGAAGGCCTCCAGGTCAGTAACTTTGAAAAGCTGTCCTGTGACCTTCCCACTATAGAGGGATGTACCAAGCTCAGGAGAACTCTTTTCCCTTCTTTTATAGTCTCTGGTGGTGTTGAGTGAGATTGGGCTATTTTTTTTCCTTCTCTTGTTATTCTAGTCCTTTTCCTCTAGTCATAATGTGTTACTTCACCAGCCTTGGAATCAGAGCTTGCACAGAGCTATTCTTCATGAAAAGATTAAATTCTTAGCACTGCTCTGCTTTCCACTTCTCTTTCTTGGTGGCTTTTTTTTTTTTTTTTCCATAATTTCAGGATCATCTCAACACTTTTAAAGTAGAAGCATCAAGCTAGAGCCAAACAGGGTTAGAGCAGTAATTAGGTGGACTTTTTCCATTGACAAAACTGCTAACATTTCTCACTTCTAAATAGTGGTTCTTTCTGTGATTCCCTTAGGTTTTTTTTTTCAGTCTAGGGTGAAAAATCTGTTGTCTGGCTGGACTGCTTAGTGTTTCAGATTTTATTGTTTTGAATGTGAAACACATCAACAACAGCTTCTGGATAACAGACAAGCAGATGCTAATCTCCAAGTCTCACTTGACTTTTGAGTTTGTTTGGTATCTGAATCTGAGTCCCTAAAGGGTCTGTGACAAAACACAGTGTTAGTTGGTGTTGCCAGTAAGCTTCATCATCTTCTGAGTGTCTGTCTATCTGTGCCATCGCCTGAGTAATGTTCCTTGCATGATGTAATAGGAGTGGCAAATATTCTGGGTCTGGCTACCAGTGCTAGTGCACGCTCCTGAAGTTTTGGCTGAGCAACAACAAGGATTCAGACAGATGGTTTTGTCTTGTAGCTGACTTGTTTTACTCTGTAAGGGCTCTGTTTTATTTTCTTCCTGCAGCAAAGAAGATAACTCTTCAGCATACAGCCTGTGTTTCAGTTGTAATCTTTCCCAGGTTCAGTTTCCAGGGCCTACTGCATACGCCTGTATATCCAATACCTCTTGTATGTTGTGCTGTCAGTATCAGGAGGCTGTCCCTTATGTTTCCAAGGCAGCCTTATCCAACTTCAGGAAAGCTACAGGAGCCTTCTTAGTAGCTATTAAGTGCCACAGATGACTGGGTTTAAGTCACAGAGACTGTTAGGCTACTTAAATTGTTGATGTAGGAGAAAAGTATACTTTAAATAGAGTCCAACCGAATGGACAGTGGGAGGAAATTGAGTTGGAGGTTCTAAACATGCTGTGAGAAGGAAACTTTAAACATTTTTCTTTCTCTTTTGCAGAAACACATATAATTCTGTAATAACTTGTGATGTGATGTGTGAATGAGTGCGGATGTCTGTTTCAGATTGTGTCTCCATAAAGTGCTACAGATTTTTTTCTGTTTGCTTGTTTGCTCTGGACATTTCATTCAGTTCTTCTGCTGAGCTGGTAAATAGTGATCTGTGTATTATTTTCCAGATCCTGATGAAATAGCTTATCCTCGATCACTGGGCACTGCTTGATGGAGGTGTTAGCCTCCACTGATTTGAGATTTACCACCTCTTGAGATTAGGAATATCTTGAAAAGGAAGAAAGAATGTGGTATTAATATTAATACATTCATGATAGCTTTGGGGTGATACAGAAGAGTCTTTGGCATGAACTAGATCTAGGGGCCTCCCCTATGTCAGAGCCAGAGAGCACCAACAGGCTCTGCAACCTTTCCCTCCCCACCCCATAAAGGGCTTCGGCTGCCTGTGCCCATGGCCAGCTCTGACAGGCACAGCTCTAACCTGGGGTTCAGCTGCTGTCACAGAAGCCGTGTGAGAGCTCTGTGGAGCCTTGTCAGGGTCTCCCCCCTGGAGAGACCTGGGAGAGTGCTTGGGAGACGCTTTTAAACTCAGGCCCTTTGTCCTGAGCTATGTTGCAGATATGCCTGGTCCCTGACCCAGTGACTTGAATTCATGGCTTGACTTGAGACCTGCCTTGCCTTTGTGGACTTGTCTGGCAACCGCTGGGCTGAGGCTGACCCTGGTTAGAATCACTGGACCTGCTCTGCTTCCTTGCTCATGTACTGCAGGCCTATTGGTGAGGGCACTGCCCCGCCTGCCCTGGTGTCACCCTCAGCCCCTTGCAGAGCAGCCCTCTCTTGCTGCTCTGACACCCTGCATCTGGCAAAGCTATGAGTGAGATATGCAGGGCATCGCTAGCTTGTACTCATAAAACCTTTGCGATGTCACATACCACAATGCGTTTTTGGAATGCATCAGAGACGTTAAATGCTTGTTTTGGAATACTAATCACCTCCTTTCTATAAAGCCAAGTTCTCTCGGTACTATCAATTTAGCTCTTCAAGGTTCAAGGGTAAGGAAAAGCCTACATAATAGATGTGGGGAGACTTTTAAAAGACAAGATAGGCTTTTCATACATAATATCGCAACTTCAAGGTCCACTAGCTAGCACTAGTAGCACGTGATTTATTCCAAAATAGTTCCATGTGCTAATGTATTTTGAGAGGTCATTTGTGCCTTTTGTGGGATTGTTTAAATATATTAGATTTATGGAAAGTTAATTAACAGCAGTCCTAGCCTCAATCAATTAATGAACTATAGAGTGCATTTATACAGATCCAAACCATACAATAGGTACGGTGTCTCACGTCACCCTGGAAATGTATCACAGGGTTCTGCACCACTCAGAGTGTTTTCAAATAGGATGTCTTTATAGTTTTTATTTCCAGTCTAATCAATGGTGCTGACAACACTTCAGAGATCTTGCAGTTCATCTGAGAGAAGCCTTTACCACACTTCCAGCAAGCAATGGGAATTAGTCTGGTCATATTCCATGTGTGCTGGGCTGAGCTTATTTTACCGCAGCCTTTACGAAAGTGTTTTCCAGCTGCTCCTTTATTATCTGACCAAAGAGACTGAAAACAGAGGCTGGAATTAAAAACTCTCACAGGACACTGGAGGACATATGGGGAGGCCATGTGAGGAGGGATTTTCTGGCTGAGGTTCTTGCTTCCAAAGCCCTTGCCACATTCTGCATTCCACCTAATCCCCAAGATTCAGATGCTAGCACCACTGGGGCGATCTGTACGTTGTTTTCCCATCAGTAAACTGAGTAGCTTGCTGGGTGCAGATGACTGACTGCTCATTGCCCAGAGATTCTCTTGACTGCAAAGAGTTCCCAACACCCTGATTGAATGCATTTTCCTTACAGTAACAGGTCGTGACTTCTAAGATAAAGCCAGTAAGGAAGGAAGAGTACACCAACCAAAGTGACCCTTAACTTCTCAACATGTAAGTATCCTAAACTGTGGGAAAAACTCATCCATGTTTCTGGAAGTCTCCACAATCCCTTCTTTGTGTCCTCTTTCAGGGCCGAACAGACAGGAACTAAATGAGACAGCAATCAGCCTGTATACTTAATTGGTGCGGTTTCCCTTGAGCGGCCTGTTGTTTTTAGGCATAGCTGTAATCTGTTGTGTATGACATCCATATCATAGATATTAGAAATCAAGGGGGTAAAAAGGTCTCCTGTTTCTGTATGCTATCTCATCCATTCCCCTTTTGTCATTGAGGGATTGTCCTCTACAGTCAAAACAGGACTGGGGAAAAGTACTGATAGTATCTCAAAGACACAGTCTAATAAAACTTGCTAAAATAACTACTTGGGGAAAAGCAGAGGATCTCCTCTGTTTCTGTAGCCCCTCCATGCTGCAGAAACTGGGTGAGTTGTTCTGGGTGAGTGCAATTAGAAGGTCCATGCTTGTCTCTACAAGGAGGGTCTAAATACCAAGACTGTGAGCTTGGAAGTAGTTTTAAATTCCCTACAGATGCAAATCAAGAAGCAGTGAGAAGCACATCACTGAAGAAGAAAATTTATTATGTAGTGAGTGTAATCATAGAATCATAGAATGTGTTGTGTTGGAAGGGACCTTTAAAGGTCATCTAGTCCAACCCCTCTGTGGTAAGCAGGGAATATTGCCAATAATATTGTCAACAAAGCCATAGCAAGACATCCGGGCACTTGAGATACCTCCCACTTCACCAAACCCACTTGTCTTGCTGTATCCGCACTGCTACACACCCTCAGCTGTTCCCCTGGGCACCAGGAGAAGTCAGCAGAGCATGAACGTGTGTGTTCCCTACTTGGTGCCTCCTTGCCCTGGCCTTGTTATATAGGCCTGCAAATCAAAGGCCTTTGGGATTTCCTTGCTTTTTCCCTGTTCCTCTTGAAAAGGTGGCAACCACTGAAACTTGTCCAATGGCTGCAGTAGGTACACAGCTATATTCTAACTTGTTTTCTGACAGTCTCCCTCTTAGCCATTGGGACCACTTAACACTGGGGGCATCTATCTATGGGCCACTATTCCACACATCTTAAGAGAGAACTTGTATCATTAAAATTATTTTACCATGCCATGCTCTGGTCCCCATCTACAGGACACTAACACCAGGCTTTGTCATCTTCAAGTCTAGTGATCTGGGATCAAAGCAGCTCAGATTCATCCTGCTCCTGTAAATTAGGTCCACTCGGCCAATGCTCGGCAGGGTCTCATTCATTCAGTCAAACTGCATTTTGACATGGGGAGTAGCACAGCAGCTTCTGACTTAAATGTAACCACACTCTAATATAGTCTACTATCAGCAATCCCCGACCCTATTACATGGTGTAAATTGCTCCACTGCTTTTCTTATCTAGTTCCTTTGCTCCTAGCCACATGTCAAAAAGATGGCTTCTTAAACTCTGATCCCACTTCTCATTTATGCCATTTCTGCTTCAGGGAGTAACCTGCATTGTCATAAGGAGCTGTTGAAAAGTCAAGGGGAAGCTTAATCAAAACTTTCATTTAGAAACCAGTAAAATGTGAGTGATAGTTTTGCTTCCTCTGGGGACGAGGAAGAGTTAACAATTTCAAGACAGTAAAGCATTGATTCTAAATGGAGCTGCAGCCATTTCAGATTGAATGTTCCTTCTTGATAGGTATTTGGATGGGAGGACTTAAAGAGTCTTCTAAGTAGCAATTTGGAAGGTAAGTGTTAACCAGTGGTTAATACTTTATTAGAGTGCTAGAGGGCACTGTACTGTTGAAGGTACTGTTTATGGATCAAATGTAATAGCTAGGAGCTAGACAGTTTAATGGCTTAAGATTCCTTTTCACTTTTTGTTAGAGAGACATGTTAATCCTGACAGTGTTGTAACTCATAACGATTGCACTCTTCCTGTCTCCGACATGCTGTGTTTAATTCTTTGTTGTCCTGACTCTGTGGAGTCCTTTCTTCTGAAGATGTGCAAGAAAATGTAAACTGCTGCCATTCTGGATCAAAAAACATTCCGCATGCAGTTTGCACTAGCGCAAATGCCTACATGCTGTTTAGGCAACATAAAGTCTGCAATGTCTGGAAGGCCATTAGCATTCGCTTGTGTAAGTACAACTGCGGTCAGCAGTGCTCCATAAAAATGGTCTCCTATCCAGTTAGATCAGCTTTACAGTTGATAGATAAGGATGAAATGTACTTCTAATTGCTGTCAGTTTAGATAAACAGAACTTAAACCCCTTTTTACAGAATGCCACCAGTTGTCTGCTAACACTATCACAAAGCTGGTGTCCATCTTTGTGACTTTAAACAGTTCTCACCTTGTGCACTTCAGTGTTCCATGTTTCTCGAGGGAAAATTGCTTGTTTCATCTCTGCTGCTGGACTTTTAAGTTGAAAACAAAAAATAATGTCACCATCTGAAAAATTCATACCTTGTCTACAAAGTTCTTTTTGTATGTTTTGTTCACGCTGTTTTGGTTTTTTTTTTTTTCAGAAAATGTTTCATAAACAAAACATTCATATGTTTGTCTAAAATATTATAATAGTTTTGGTTTTGGATCAGAATTCAATTTCAAAGTTAAACATGAATTTTCATGTTTGAAAATTTGTCTTGGTTTTTTATTCTTGCTTCCATTTTTTCTTACTAGGAAGGGAAAAAAAGGAAGATGGGATTTTTACCTGCTTTTTGAAAATTTTTGTAATTATTAAATTTCCTGCAAGTATTTCTTTTCTTCTTAAAGTTTTGAAACCCTGTGTTTTCACTTGGAAATGTCTCTTAAAGTAACTTGACTAGTTCTCTTTTTGAACTGCAATCAGTGTTTATAATGTAAGTTCTTCCTGTATATACAAAACGTGAGGAAAATGAAGTTAATGCTCTTTCTGGCTGATTCCATTACCCAAAATATCAGTCCCAGACTGTGATATCATGACAGCAAACAAGTCCTGAATGATGAGCAGTCTGTGTTTTTACATGGCCCCAATTAGAAATCCACATGGTTAACAGATCCATGAAATCTACTGTCCAGAAGATCTGTTGCAATGGGAGAAAGTGCCCTGGGAAAGAGCTTTCTGGCAGCAAATAGGTTGTGGATTTGGACTTAGGTCGCTTATGCGGTGAAGGGGCAGCGTGCAACTGATGGCTAAGGAGACTTGAAACTGTGAGGGTAGACACCAACAGAGTAGATGCTGCTATAAAAATAACAGTGAATTTTATTGCAATTTTCTTTTTTCTTCTCCAATTGTGGGAATTATCTCTGAAGAAAGATCACACTGGACACCTGAGCTCTCTTTGGTGGCCTTTCCTATCCTACAGAACATGGCTTCTTTCTCCATCTTGCATAGCTGTGCCTGCAAATCCCATCTTGCACATTCCCAGGCGCCTGTTTCCAGTGCAATTTCTGCTTGGCAGTGAACTGCTATTTTTCCTGCTTCCCCTCCCATCCCCCAGCTCATGTTCTGAGCAGCTGTGAGGTGGGCCGATCCTTCTTGTAAAAAAAAATCTAGCTGTTGGCCCATCCTAGGAAGAGAATTAGCTATCCATGCTGCTCTGCATCCCATGCTTCTTTCTTCTTCCTTCCCTGTCCCTTCTCATCTCAGCTTCCCTTTTTACCCCCCTGCTGATACCTTATAAACTATAGTTCTCTCTCATTTTAATCTCTCCTCCCCCCCACCAGTTTAATGGATTGAAGACGTCAGAATCATGTAGCAAATTATTCCAAGTCCTAAGAATTCTTTCTAGAAGTGGCTGGGAATTTTTGACATATTGGGGTTTTCTGGGGAGATATTTTTATGAGTGTGCTGGGTTTAATTAAATTTCAGCTCATATCAGGAAAGCGAGAAAGACTCCAGTACTGTCTGACAGTCACCTGGAAGGTAGAAAAAGAACTTGAAGCTGGATTTACAACATTTCAGGAAGTTTCTTCCAGGTTGTATGCACCTCCCTCTCCAAAATATGGGAAATTTCAAAGATGTCCACATACTAGAAAATGTTTTCCTTACTAGATGTTGCACATCTGTGATTAGTTTATAAGGGTTTAATTTTGTTTAATTTTGATCTTAGCTCCTTATCCTACAGTATGCTGAAGCATCTGAGTTGTTTGGGGTTTTTTTTGTTTTGTGACACTGCCAGTGGCTAAAATCTTTATGCACAAAATCTTCCTTGAAGAAGATCTCACTAGTCTGTATAGCAGTGGGTGGCACAGTCTTCCATGCTACAAGATCTTGCAAAGCTGCAAAACTGCTGGACGAAGACAACGAAGTTTGCTGCTCATAAGAAAGCCTCAGGTGATGGCGACTGCAAATGCTGCTTGTTAACTGATACGTGCTCCC
This sequence comes from Fratercula arctica, assembly GCA_947846985.1. Lineage (NCBI taxonomy): Eukaryota > Metazoa > Chordata > Aves > Charadriiformes > Alcidae > Fratercula > Fratercula arctica. The sequence continues at coordinate 48,208,193 of CANTUZ010000005.1, read as the reverse complement.
GCTGTTCTGACATAGTCCTACCCTTACAGCACACTTGCATGCTCCTGGGTGCTGTTTCTGGTCTACGCTTTACCCTTTTTTCAAAATGTAGATTAAGCATGGGATAGTGGCCAGCACACAGGGAAGCAGCATAATGGCTGAAAGCGGGAAATAGCCAATTAAAGGATCAAAGTCAGGGAAATTAAGCCTTGAGAGGAAAGGGCACATATAGGGTGGGGTTTGGAAGAGCACGGTAATAGCAGCCCTCAGGGGAGACACCAGAGTCGGAAATGGGACTAGAATCAAAGAAGCAGAGGGAAAAACACAACTGCTATCCCTTGCAGGGATTGACTAAGAAAGGAGCGAAGCAGCACAGGAGGAGAGAAATGGAAAAACTGTGTAATATATACACTGATTTTGAAAGCTCTTTAGCTCCTGCACTCTCAGTGGGGCCCACCTGTAAGTAGGGTTGTGCAAGTAGACCTTCCAGTATGGCTCGGTAGCTGAATTAGCTGCCAGTGAGGGCTCCCACTTTCCTTCTCAGCAGCATCCTGGTACCAATGCGCTGCCTTTCTCTCTCCCTCCTTGCTGCCAGTGCCCGGGTCCCTCCTTCCCCTACTTTCTCAAAAGCCACTATCGTCTGACCTCTGCTTTTGAAATAACGCTTAGTAATATGCCCCTGCTTTTGACAAGCTAGATCTTTGTTTTTAATGCCTTGACTATACATAGTTTGCAACCCTGTTTAACTAAACCAGATATTTTTAACTTGGTGCAGCATGGCAGTGAGAATATTCATACTTTGGAGTAGGGGGAGCCTACACTTACTCTGCTTACATCAACATGAGGTTACTTGAACAGCACTGATATAGGACATTCCAAAGATTAAATAAGAGTGTCCTTCCTGCTTGGGCTTTACTTTTTTTTTACTTTTTTTTTTTTTTTTTTAGGAATGAGCTCATATTGTGCATAGACTAAAGTTGCCCAAGAGACACTTTTGTTGTAAAAGGTTTTTCATGGAAAATGAGATGTTTACAAAACAGGGAAAATACTGAAATGTTTGTTTGGGTTGATTTTTTCCCCCTGAATCATTTTAAATGGCAATATGCAAAGCAAAGTAATTTTTCTTGTATGTCACACTGTTTCATTAAGGCACTAACAGAAGACACTTGATCTAGAAATTAAGATAAGTTGCTTCAATCAGTACTAAGTAGCAGGTGCCCTTAGTGATTAAATGTAATAGAGTATTTCCATTATTCTATTAAGCTTTATGTCAGCAGTTGTCATAGTTCCTCTCACATCCTGAAATACTGTGAAAACATACTCAGAACAACATTCTAGAATCTTGGAATGAGTGCTTTCTGAAAGTGAGGAATATAAGGATTTCACTTCATAGAAAATTTATAAAATTTGTGTTTGGTTTATAGTAGATTAAAAGCCAGGAATTGAAATATTTTCTTTTCCTATGAAGGATGAAGTATTAGGTCTGATAGTACAATGTATTGCTGACACAGTGTGGGTGCTATTCTACTTCTTTATTTACTATATTATTTGTGAAGAGCACAAAGGCCCTCTTCTGCTGAGTACCGTGCTCTTTCCCTGCCCCTTGGTGCTTCTCACGTGTATTGAGGGTGCCGGGGAAAAAACCCGACACCCTAAACCCATTACACAGCAAGCTAATTTATTACAGCAGCAGATACAGAAAGAGAAAAAAAATGGAAAAAATACTTGAATGATGATTAGGTCAGTACCCTGAGCTTTTAGCTGCCATTTAAATTTAAATATGCGCCGCTACATGAGGTAAATAGGCCAAATGAGTCTACAGAGAGCCTTGGTAACACGCAGTCTGAAACACTCATAGCAACATACCTTGCAAATGACTATGGCCTGGCTTCTTGCGGTCAGCTACTGGGAGTGACTAGCCTGTGTCACACGCTCCTGCATAAAGCACTTGTGTGGAACAAAATGAAGCTGTAAAAGCTGATAAAACTGTAAACAATACCTTGAGGTGGGTTATTGAGGCAACAGCAAGGGGGCTCATGCTTGGTGCATTGAACGCTCTCAGTCCTCTCATTCACATCACGTCTGCATTTAGGTTTGACAATATCTTTTCTGGGTGTATATTACATTACAGAACTTGACAACTGTAGAATTCCAAGTCTGACAATCTTATAAGTTAATAATGGACTTTTTTCTCAAAGTAACCAGGAGGGAGGCATAGACAATGACTTATCTACTTAATTGAAATCTGAGGAGTTAAGTTCTGTTTTCATTTCTGTCAGCACAACCCCAGGGAAGTCAATCATATGGAACCAAGTGTGCAATTTAATCCTAAATTGTTTGTTATATTCAAGATGCCTGTTTCCACACTGGGTGGGATTCTACCAATCCAAACTGAAATAATGTAATTTCTTTCTCAGTCAAGCTTTCACTGACTTTAACGAAAACACATATTTTTCCTGACAACTGGAGCAAGACGGGTGAGGTAGCAGTTGTGTAGGAAAGAGGGGTGGGGTATGTACCCTCTCTGACAGCCTAGCCTCTAGCAAAGTGGGAGAGAATCGGGGAGGGGTTGTGATAAGACATGGAACTCCTTTTTGATTCATCTACTACCAAAACAGTAATGTGATTCTGTTAATTTAGATAAATATCTAAGGGCCTGGTTCTACTTTGGCTTACATCAATTCTTTGTTATACCAATGTGTAATACAAATGTTGCCAATTCTGAGATAACAGCTCTAGTTCAATGTCCTTTCTGGCTGCGTTACTGCTCTGAGAGACATGTTCTTTGCCCAGAAACTTTAGCGAAAGAAAACCACAGGCTGTGGTCAGGAAAAATGGCGTTCTTTGAAAAGGGTTCTCAAATCTCCAGCTAGGCCCATGCTGACTGAGATCGAATAGATATACTGGTGGGATCTTGGCTGCTGTTCCACATATTCCAAACAAAAAGGCAAATTCAGTGGTCATCTGATGGCAGGAATGAGCCCAGCTCCTTCCATACTGCCTGGTCCCATCCAAGGATGCTGGCGCACATGCTGTCAGGCAAGTCCTGACTTGCCTGCAGTACTGAGGAGTCCTCAGGATATATTCTGCGTGCATCAAGCATCAGCACTCATCTGCGGCACTGATTTTTGATTTCTGCAGTTTGTGGTGGAAAAAAATCCATAAGCAAACCAAAGGTATTCCAGGCCTTCCTGAGTCTGAGGGAAGCCTCATGGATACATGAGCCTCTCAGGTCTCAGGAGGTAGCTTTCCTGGTGGGCCGTTAGGAGGAAGACAGTACTATGGAAAGTCTAGTCTCAAAATACAGGTATGCTTCTGGCCTGAATGCAGGATGAAGACGACCATATTTTTTGGAAAAAGTCATAGACCAACTGAGGTCAAAAGGGACCTCTGGAGGTCATCCAGTGCAGCCTCCCCAGTCGAACCATGGTGAACTTTGATTGGGTTACTCAGGGCTTTGTATCCACTCAAGTTTTGAGTATCTCTGAGAATGGAGATTCCTTCATTTCTTGGGGAACCTATTCCAATATTTAACTCCCCCATTCTGAATATTTTTCCCCTGAAATTTAGCCGGAATTTCTTGTATTGCAACTTGTGTCCATTGCCTCTCAGACTGTCACTGTGTACCTCTGAGGGAAGTCTAGCTCCGTTTCCACTAAGGATTCCTGTTCTGTAGTCAAAGACAGCAATAATATCTCCCCCTAACCTTCTTCTATTATGGTGAAGAAACCCAGCTCTCTCAGCCTTTCCTTGGTTGTCAAGTGCTCTGGCTCTTCTCTTAATTAATGTGGCCTGTGTTGGACTTGCTGCAGTATGTCAGTGTCCCTCTTGTGCTGGGGTCCCAAAACTGACACAGTACTCCAAACATAGTCTCACCAGTGCCAAATGGAGGCGAATAATCACCCCTGACTAGCTGGCTCCACTCTTGCTAATACAGCTCAGTACATGGTTGGCTGCCTTTGATGCAAAGGTACGTTGCTGGCTCATGTTAGATTTGTCTTCCATTAGAGTCCCCAGGCCCTTTTTTGCAAAGTTGCTTTCTATCCAGCTGGTGCCCACTGAATGAAAGAATTCCCTGGCTGTGGTCAGGACAAATGGCATTGACTGAAACATAGATTCTCAAACTGCTGCTCTTGCATGGGATTATCCTGTACCAACTGCAGGACTTTGAATTTGTTTTTCTTCAAACTCCATCAGGTCCCTCTCAACCCATTTTTCCAGCCTGTCAATGTCCCTTTGAATAACAGCCCTGTCCTCTAGCATCCAAATTTGGTACCATCCACAAACTTGCTGAGGTGCACTCTGTCCCAAAATCCAGTTCATTAACATAGAAAACACTTGACATTAAAAAGTATTGTCCCCAGTATTGATCCCTAGGGACCACTAGTCATGAGGCACAATGCTTTGAGCCTGGACGTTCCTCCTATTTTCCACTTACTTCATAGTCCACCTATTCAAATCAAATCTCACCAGTTTGACTATGAGGATACTATGGAAGACTGTGTGAAAAACATTTCAGTACTCAAGGTAAAACAATATTCACCACTGTCCTCTCATCCACAAGCAGAGCATACAATTTGCTAAAAAAAAGTCACTTTATGATCAAATCCAGACACCAGTCCTGAGGGAGAGGCAGTGCAGAGCATGTTCTCAGTGTTCCCTGGCTTCTGCCTTCCCTCTAGAGGTCTTCCATGTATGAGAGCAGTTCCAGCACATAACTTCATTCTTCCAGGCCCCAAAACTATACACTAGTTTCCCATGCAGAGCTCAGCTTCCACATGCTTTCCTTCTCATGTTAATAAGAAAGGAAAGACGCCAAGTACTTGGGAAAGTGTGTCCCAAACCACAGTCACACATAGGAAATCTCCTTTTGGCTTCACTTGATAGTGTTTTGTTTCCATCCAGTCTCTGCACATAATCTGAAGATGATAACGTACTTCTGTGGGGAAAGCATAAATGCTCTGTCAACCTGATCATCCCAGTTTATCTTGCACACAGTACTAGAGATGTTTATTCCTCTAGCTGTCTCCTAGTATCCTGGTAAGTCTCTCTCCTATTTGTCTCTAATGTACTAGTCAGTGTGATCTTTAGAAAATATATTCAATTATTATTATTACCAAGCTGCCTGGAGATGCTGATGAAGTTCATGATGCTGCTGCTGTAGGAGGTGGTATCCAAACATACTTTACTCGGATATTTTTTAGCTAAATAAGACAAAGGAAAGGCAAGAGGAAAACAGAGAGTAGTGAAGCAAGTTGTACGGTATTGTTCAAATCAGAAGCAGAAGCAGGATCCAGGGATTTAAAATCTATTTGATCACCTGCTAGACCATGGGTTCTGCAAAGACGCTGTGGTTATTGTCCACATGCCTAGTCCATGCTAATCCAGGCCATAAAATACCTTTTATATTTCTTTAATTCTTTGTTCTTTGTCAGTGCCCCAAAGTTTCCCAGCTCTTCCTAACAAGCTACCAAACCTAAGGTCACATAATTCACTTCACAGGAACACAGGAGTTGTGTACATAAATCATAATCCCTGCTCTTGCAGGCATTTCTAGAACCCAGGTCCTATGCATACTAATCTTTATCTCTGAGTCCTTTTGTTTGTCTCCCTAGACTTTTGGGTTAAGATTCAATGTTGTGTGTCTCCATGCTATACATACCGTAATTGTCCACTGGTCTCAGGAGAAGTTGATTCTGAAAATGTGTGGAGTATCTGGGCTTTGGCAGGCCAAATCTTCCTCCATTACCTGCAGAAGAATGACTTCTCTTCCTGGTCCTGCAAGTAGATTTTTCTTCCCCTCCAAAATTTAAATTACTGTATCTGCCAAAATTTCCCTCAAGGAAAGACAAAAATATTCCTCAGTTGTGGGTTTGGATTCTACAGGACCTGGCGGTGGACCCTGGCTGGAGAAAACACGACTCAAGAACACGCTTCTGCTGCTGCCACAACCTTAAGGGGCAGGAAAACAAAAACAAGCAGGAGCCCAGGCTGGCCTTGAAATGCTGAGTGGGGATTTTGGAAGGAAAGGAGAGGATGAGGTGATTGGATTGTTTAAACAGCTGCAATGAATCAGCAGCTCTCTTTCCCTGCCCTTCCCTTACTGCACAGCAGCCCCCTCCATGCCAAGTAAAACAAAGTAATCCCAAAAAGTGCAATCTACCACAGTGCAGCCGAATCACACTGCAGGACAGAACCAGCCCGCAAACTAGAGAGAAAGGAAAGCGATGCTTTCAGGTGAGATACGAAGCTGATGTGACAGTGGATTTCTTAACAGGAACTGCAAAGACTATTTGTACCAGCAGCAAAGGAGAACAGAAGAAAAAAAGGAGAGTGAAATATAGAAAAGGGAAAGGGCCAAACTTAGCTTTGCTGTAAGCAGAGCCAACTGAGCTAATCACAGTGAAAGTTCCTTTCAGTTGCAGCAGGATGAGATGTGCGACTGCTGCCATCCGTAACTTGTGGTTCCTGCTTCAGCTGGTTACTCTGACCAGCTAACAAGCTGCTGTTAGCTAACGTGGCAGCTTCTTTGTCCTGAGTCAGTAGAGCTCTCTGGGAACTTAAAGCCTCTGGAGCCATACTCAAGACACATCTGAAAAGTTTGGAAGCTTGTAAGAATCCTGCAGATTAAAGAGGGAGCTTGGGGCCTGCTGCCCTGTGTGGATCAAAGCAATGTTTTGAGGAGAATCCCAAATATGAGGATCCATAGGAAATCAGAACAAGAAACAGGTGAGCGAACATCGCTAATACTCAGTATACAGGAGCTCTCAGTTTATTGCTACAAGGCATCTAATCTTCACCCTGCCCCCCTTCCCAGCCGATCAGCTCGGCTTTCTGTCTGGCCTGCTGCACAATCTGTTAGGCCAGTGCCCACTTAAGGATAGTTATTGCAGGGAGTGCAGTTAGAGTCTTTGTAATTGCTCAGCTGATGGTGTAATGGTCTCTCTGAGGACTCAGCCCAGCAACAGTAATGATACAGCTGGCCTGTCTTGCCTGATGGGATCATTTCCACTTTATTATAACTGTGATTTTCAGCTCAATAATTCCAGAGTATTTTTAGACCCTTTGAGAGGAAAAATTGTGCTGAATTTGCAATGTTGGCTTTTTTGTTTTGCTTTTTTTCCCCTCTTAACTGGTGACCAGGAGAAAAATAAATTTCCAAGCAAAGTCAGGCAGGGATCCCCCAGTTCAGCTTTCTTCCTGCACCCTTTCCAGAAGAGAAGGGAACTCTCAGCAAGCTAGTGAAAGAGGTCAGTATGTTTCTGGGGATGAACTGGGAGCCCAGGCATAAAATAATGTGAAGAGGAATTTCAGCTGAGACCACCTTCCATTCTGTCATCTTATGGGAAAAAACTCCTACAGAGAGGTGAGGGGTGAACTTGTTCATTTAAAACCAGACCATAAGAATCTCTGACCAGAAAACTGCAGGAAACAACACAGTCCTAATTGTCACCACCAGCAGACATCCTTTTCAATCTCCAATTGCTAGAATTACCTCAATAGCCCTGTCCTTCCTCCAGGTCATTTGTTTCCCATGAATCTCAAAAAGAAAAAGCAAACAGTTGCCCCTTGGCAGCTCCCAGAAGATTCCTCCTCCTTCTCCTTAGAGCACGACAGCTCTGACTTGTTTCTCTTGCACCTGTTCCACATGGCATAGAACCATGCCCTGCTACATCTAGGGGAGGGGGATAAAGCTGTGAAAGCTACTTGTCCTTTGTCATGTGTAGATCAGTAAGGGATACCCTGTCAATTGTCATTTCTATGTATGTCTGCTTCATGTTCTGGTATTAAAGCCCAAGGCCTCAGGCATCTATTGGATTTTGTTTAAATGCTTTATTGGATTTTATGAACCTCATATACACCAGACAGATCATAGGAGACATGTCCTGATGATGTCCACAATAACCAATTAAAATCCCAGCCATGTTTTAACTCCATTTTCAATGAACTATGGAGACACAACCCTCTTCTCTATAGGGTGAACAGAGATCTCATTAACTACATTTAATTGAGAGTGGCAGCTAGTGGATTTTATACATTAGGGAGCACTTCTGTAGACATCACATCTTTCAAATGCATACACTGAAAAATTATAATGAATCCCATGATCGATACAGAATCATCTTTCTTGTTTCCAGTGTTGCTTCAGTTCCAAGGTTAGTTGAATAGATGAGCTTCAGTTAATAAAATTCACATTTTCTTCACTCTGTAATATTTTTTACAAACTGAACCTTATTTTTTATTTTCTCTTTTTTTTTTGGCATCATCTTTATCAACTGGTCTTTCAAAATAACCGAAAAATGTCTTTTTTCCCCTTGCTTCTTATTGATGATTTCAAAGCTCTCAGGAGCTGCAGACAGTACTCTTTTTAAGTGTATGCTATTGTTTCTATTTTAGAGAAGGAAATTAAGGGAAACTGCAGTTAGGTGTTTCTCACACCCTGTGGCACGAAGGAAGGCAGTGTTTAAGTTGTGATCTGAGCTCTGAAGCCCCAGGACTCAGAGTATAGTACTAATACTAAACTGTCTTTCCTCCACAATTCATTAGAGATTCCAGGGAAGGTGTGTGAGCTCTTTCGTGTTACTGAGTGAGAGAACCCCCCAAGAATGTCATTTGAGGTCAATAATCCACTGAATGCAACGAAAAGGTAGTGGGAAGAGCAGCCATATGGCATGCATGCTTATAGGCACAGACATACACACCCACATACGCACATAGATATGCTTTCCCATACCCTACTGTGCCTGAGTCACAGTAATTACTCATGTCGCCTTCTATTGAAAATTGTATGAATGGGAAAGTATATGAGTAGACGGTATATTAGAGATTATTTAAGACGGTGACAGCCTTTCTTTAATGAACTGTGCTAACCCAGTTACTTCTACAAGAGTCAATCATTGTTTCGGTCATTTGGTACATAGTCTTTAGAGAATCATATTCATTATTGTAGGTCAGCTTCAGCCTGTGGATTATCTCTTCTTATGGCTGTTAATTCCCTTTTGAGCATGATAGCCTTGTAAAGGTAGTTACGTACTTCCTTCAGGACTTTCTAAGCCCCATTTTGATGTATGTTCAGAGCTTTGAAAACATCTGCTTTCTGACTGAAATGCTTCAGGCTTGGTCTCTGTTTGAAGTTTAATTGTTTTGGAAAGTTTGAAGAAATTCTTTTCTTCTGTTCATGTTTTTTTGGGTCAGGAGAAAATGAACGTGAGAGTCTAGCAATAGTAATAACAGTATCCCACTGGGGATGAGCAGGTAGCAGATTCCCCACTAGCAGGGGAAGGACTGGGAGCAGGAGGGCCAAGTTGCCCCTTCTGTCTCTCTTCCTGGTCCTCTGTGTTCTCACTGTCTTGCCACCTTGAAGCAGTGACAGGAGGTGCAGCTTGTACTTATGAAGAGCTGGAGGTAGGGTGGCTCCCTGGCAGGAGAGAGGTATGAGGCAGCTGCCAGGCTTTCATGCCATCAGTTCAGTGGCTAATTGTTTGCATAGCTTTGCCTTTCCCAGTGATCTTCCCCTGTGTCCTGTGTTCCTCATGTGGTTTCCATTAAGGTCAGGATGGGGGAAGGGAAGCACGTGAATTATTGCAGTATTTACTCTCACTTATCATGCCAAAGCTTGGAGTGCTCTGTGGTATAGAGGCTGCAAGCAGTGCACAAAGATGGTGTTTGAGTGTTGTTAACTGCACTGATTGAAAGACAGAAGTCTCCCTCTCTCATCCCTTCCCAAGACCCTGACCATCTCCTTTTCTTACTGCAAGCTGCACAATAAGGAACACAAAGCTCACTCAAAAGTGTGTGACAACTAAATCCTCCATCCAGCTGAAAAGAACACAGCAATTTGAACGAAGTGATAATCCATGGAATATGGCTACCATTTCCAGGTGGGAGAGATTAGGACTGACAGCAGAACCAGCATGAGCTCACATGCACAACAGGGCAAGGGACTGATCTCCCTCTGTCTGTCCTTCTGTCCTTACTTTGTGTGTGCTCTGTAGCTCGCCTAAGGACCAAACTGCCCAGTTGATCTCTTCCTGAGACACCACTTCTCTGGCAATTGGTGAACCTCTTAGAGTATCTCAGTTGTCATCTGGCCTCTTCTGTTGCATAAAATTAACAAGGTCTTTCAACCCTGCACATGTAAAATTACTTTCAGGTAGTCCAAGTAGGTTTTATTTCCTCTCCTTTTCCTTTTCTCCTTTCTGTGGGTGGGTATTCGTTGCCTTTTATGCCAGCGGAATGAGTAACTGGCAAAGCAAGTTGAAGTCTGGCACTATGTGCCTGTGGATTGGTCACTGCCTTTTACTGGAGCTGCTACAATTGATGGAGTTGGGAGGATAGTCTTCTCTTAGGATGGGGTCCGATGATCCTTTTCTTATATGTGGCTCCAAAGTGTGCACTCTCCTGGGGTTTTGAATACTCTTCTGATAAGTAGATTCCAGATTAGAAATGGCACTGGATATAGATCAGAGACTCAGAGCAGCTTGATACTGATAGATGTTAAGAACACAAAAGCTTGAAAGTGAGACAGTTACAGTCTGACAGCTCCTGGCTGAGTTTCCCTAGACAAGCTCCCTATCCTCCTCATGCTTAGTCTTTCTTTTGATGGATGAAAGGGCAACATTACATATATGAAGTAATTTTCTTTCTGTTACATGGGTAGGTTTCTGTTGGGGGTTCAACAACTTGCATGAAAGAAAAATCTGCCCAGACTAAAGATGATAACAAGAAGGAAAAAGCAGATCAAGTGAAAGCTCTCCCCTTTGACAGAGACACCTGAAGAAGTGGTCCTTAGCAGTCTCTGTGTATATTACAAGCTCCTATAACACAGGGGTTGTTCCTAAAGAGAAGGCTTTGTGTCTCCCTCCAGCTTCCTCAGGGGAATGCTTACAACGAGACAATTCATAAAGTGGCTTATCCCTGCATAGGCCAAGAAGGAGAGAGAAGGAAAATGAATGAGTGGAAGGCAAAAAAGTTCAACTTCTAGTGCCTGCATGGACTAGAAATGAACCATGAGGCAGGCACAGCTCCAGCAGCAGCCTACATATTGACTATTTTGTATCATGGACTGCACCTTGTGATGGCAGGAATGTCCTGACATTTCCTTTGGAGGCTCAACTGTTATGCAAGTCTTCACACTCTAAAGCTAGAGCGATGCAGCTCTTTTTGTACACAGATTAACCTAGAAGCTATTCACAAAAGCGGCAGCAAGCCTAGAGCAAATTGGTGCTACGGGTCTGGAGTGTATCTGGGACTGGGCACATCAGAGCTTGTGTGTTGTGCAAGGGTTGTGTGCCAGGGTACCAGTACAGCTGGGGTCACAAGCAGGTACATCAGTGGGGCTAGATTGTACCTGTAGGTGTCAAAGCCAGCTGGAAGCTAAGTATCAGCATTTTCAGCCTGTTCATGGTGTCGGTTTCCAACTGGACTGTTTTCATGTTCTTAACTTTTTCAGCAGAACTATGATCCTCAACGCAATACCACCCACATGCCGTGTTATACTTGGTAAAAATGAGTATGTGTGTAAAAAGCAACCTGCTGTAAACAGCTTTAGCTGTAAAAGGAGAGCAGGTGGGTCTCCAATGGGCAGAAGGGACAGTGCAGAGTACTGGAGGGGCAGAAACCAGGATGCCTAGGTCCCAGGCTCAGATCTGAGTGTGTGAAATTTCTTGGCTTTTTTTTCAAATAGAGGGTCCTACGTGCTTCCCTAATAACCTAAGAACATCAGTGATACAACACCAAAAAAAGTTACTACAAATACATAGTTCTGTGAAAATCTGGTATTAGTTAACATTACAGTTCTGAAAAGCAATCTAATGGAACAAACTAATAACCACATTGGACTAGTGATGTGTGGCTTTCTATAATTCTTTCAATATTGACAGGGTTCTCTGATGAGTGATAAGATGTAAGTAGCTTTCAAAGATTTTCTCACAGTGGAAGCGTTTATAACAATATGTTCTTCCATAGTCTCTGGTATCTGCTAAGTCTCAAGCTCACACTGCAGCTTTACTTCAGCACAGGATGGGTGCGCTTAGCAGGGTTTCTCTACTATACCCAGACACTGATTTTTTTCTGAACTTGTACAAGCTTCACGGTTTGGGGCCAAAAATTCCCCTTCAAGTTGGTTTAAACTGGGCAGCAAAATCAAAGTTTTGTTGGGATGGTAAAGAGACAAAAGGAGAACTGGGTTTCTTATGCCTTGTTTCCTTAGCAAACCAGGCTAAAAACAACTTTGAATGAAAAATTCCAACCAGCTCCAGTCACTGCTTGGCATACCATCAAAAGTTGCTCCGTCGCTGTAAAGAAATAGGGTTTCGTGGCTTCACAAAGCTTAAAGAATGGGCTATAGCCTGTACTGTTATATAGACTATATTGTCTCTGATTTCTATTTGTCAGGGTCACCAACAGTAGGATAAAAAGACAATAGCTGGTAAACAGGATTTTCTGGGAATATTTCCGAGTCTGTATTAGTGTGCTGGGGTGGAAGTGGGAGGGGATGAAGGGGCAATTTTATGGATTTTAATCTTCCTGGATATGTAGACACCTGTGACCTGGTAGCAAGTCAGTAAAGGTGGACTGGCAATTCTGACATTTCCAGGAAGGTTAAAAATGAAACCCTAACTAATCACAGTTTGTGGGGAGGAGGTGGTGATGGTTTGTTACAGACTGGGCCTGTGCCTTTCAGCATGATATTCTGCAGCAACCCCAAATTCCAGCAGCAAAGCCTTGCATCTGTCTCACACATGATGCATTTTTCTCCCACATCTCCTGATGAAGATTTGCTTGGTAAAGGAGAATCTCAGAGATGAGACATTTGCTTGCAGGTCCAAGCTTTTGTAGGAAAGAACTCTCTGCACATCATTAGTTTTCAGCGAGCTGAGTGAGCTAACCCTAATGATATCCCAATCCTTTTCCAGTAACCACTTGATACATAGATGGGATCATTTTGCTATTCACCAAAGTTTCTTGTATGTCTTCTTCTTGCAAGTGGAAGCAGACTTAGTGTGTTTTAAGGAACAGTCTAGCATTCTCTCAAGACCAGACTCCCTGAAAATAGTGATTCTTCCAAAAGGGCCTCTGGTGCAGAGGGAGCTGTTCTGGAGAGCATGTCTCAGCCTCTCCCCAGAACCTTCGAACACCACCACACAGGCAGACTGCAGGCTGCTGGGGGGGCTGTAACAGGGATGGAAGATCACTGGCTTGCTGCGAATCAATTACATGCAGATACAGCTACCATTTCTAGATGCTAGTTATGCTTGAAAAGATCCTACAATATACTCCTACTGAAGAAAAATAAAAAATCTTTATACTTAAGTGAGGTGTTTTTTATTTAGTGATAGGCCATTGATTTCCGAGAGAAATACTCCAATTGTTCCTCACCAAATCTTTTGCCTTTTGTGGGCACTGGAATTTTCAAGGATTTTGAGCCTTTCGATGAATTTAGAGATCACCATTATAAGACATAGATCTGTATAGCATATTTTACCCAAGCAGATCTAAAGCAAATTTCTCACATCCCTACCTTCACCACTACATGCTCCACAGAATTTTGAGTGACTCTTGCTGGATGTTGAAAGTTAGATCAACTTCTCTGGGTCACTCAAAGTTTGTCAGTATGTCAGTAAGTTTCAGTGGTAGTGTTTTAAGCTGTTCTTTCTGGTTTTTTAGAATTAGGAAATCTATCCACATTTTTTGTTAAAGGGACTCTTCCCTGTCTTTTTTAGCCAGTAGGACTCAGACTCACATCGTCCTCAGGAAAGGCTAACTATTCTATTCCTTCCTTTTGGAGCAATGCACTCTCCCTGGAAATCAGCCTATATGCATTTTCTCTGAATTCTAATTTGGAAATTTTTCTTGTGCAAGGTTCCTGTGTTACAAGCTTGCTTCAAATACAAACGTTGTGGGTTAAAGCAAAAATGACTTAAGCATCTATAGCCAGGGAGGAATTTAAAGAGTTTGGATGGAGAAAAATACTATTTTTTCTGTGAATCTCTAAACCTTTCCTGAAGGCATTTCAAGCTATTCAAATGCCACTTTAATCTGTCAGTCCTGGAGAAATACAGTAGTTTGGTGCAACAAGCTGCTGTATAAGTTGTTCAAAGCAAGGGAGGCTGTCTTTCTCTGTGCTTCAGGGACACTCATGCCATCTCTCTCCCCTTTTCTTGTTTACAGCTGCAGATGGGCTGAAGCTGAGTCTGTGTATTCACCAGCCATCACAAACAGAAGTTTTAAGCCTCCTGTTGCCAAACCCAAGATATCGTGAAACATTCAGCAGCCAGGGAGGCAGTGGAAGTGTGAAATAGCATTTCACCTCTGGAGCTTTGGGATTAGGTTTTGACAAGGTCACGTCAAGAGAGTTTGTTCATCTGATGCTCTCAAAATGTCCTGCTGGTGCAGACTCCTCCACAGACTTATTCACGCTATTTTGCTACAGTCAGTAGCTTTTACTCCACTGAGGTTTTGGACTGGAAGAGAAATAAGAGAGCTCAAGACTGAATCTCAAACAAGATGAGACAGGACTGGAGTAGCAGGAGGGTCAGTCTGTGTGCAGTGGCTGAGCTGAGGCACTGGGCACAGGGGGTTGTGGGGCTCTGAACTAGAGTAGTGAAAGTTATAAGGACCTGAAATGCTTAAGCTGAACTGCAGAACAGAACCAGGCATGATCAGTCTCTGATTCAGCTGGGCACCACATTGAACTCATCCTTCCCTTTCATTCATTTGCAATAATGCAAGGTTTTAAATGAGAGTCTAGGGTGCCCCAGCTCCTGGATGGCCTTACAGCAGATGCTGGCTCAGTTCTGCATGCAATTGACAGTATTCTGCCCCAACAAACAAAGCTGTTTTGCTGTTTGGATTCTATTCTGATATCTTGGCCATCTGAGTGCTTTATGGGCAGTCACCTGTAAGGCTGACAGTCTTTCATCTATGAGCACAGCCTGTGCAGCCACTGCCATCTTTCCTTGGTTCAGTTCCCTGCCGCTCCCTCCGAGCCTCCCTCAGCAATCCTACTGTGGAAACCGCAGGCAATCTCATTGCTCCCAACCTGTTTTTCTTCAGCTCCCGTTAAAATAGATATTCTTCTAAAGGCACTTCCTTCAGAGCAGCCTTCTCTGCAGTTGCCTTCAGCACTTGCAAAGTCCCCCCTCCTCACGCATACTCACAGGACTTCCTTTTCATTCATTTCCTTTATTTGGGGGAACAGCTGGACAACTCCAGCTGTTTCCCTCCACAAGCAGTTTCGGAAATGAGGTGATAACCTCAGCCCTTCTTGAGCCTTGAGGTTAGCTGGGGGAGGGTTGCAGATTAAATTAACAGTCTGCAAAATATTTGAGGTTAAGGGCAGAGAGGTTGAGAACCAGTGGAATTTTCCATCTTGCCTGGGCTGTATCCCTTTCACCCTTTCCTGTTTGTAAAGCCTCAAGGGCGCACAGCTTGCCTACTTTTTTCCAATTATTTTAATCCTTTGGTAGTGTTAAAATTGGAAGCCTTCTAATTAAATCTGGAGCCTTGCACATGAATTATCCCTTAAGGGCCAGCAGCATGCACTGTCAGAGGAGCAGCACATTCTCCGGGGCGGGGTGGGGGGGCTGTTTACTAAGCAGTGATTTTACTCAAGCGCAACCTTTTTTTGGACTTCTCTCAGAGCACTGGTGTTGAGGAAAGGATTTGCAGGGCTACTTTCAGTGGAGGATATGCAGGCTAAAAGAGGTTTCTTTCCCTGTGTATGTCCAAACGGGAAATACAATTGCGAGCCATAGAAATGGCCAATGTGCATTTGATCGACACTTAGAAAAGACAAAGAGCAGTCAACAGCCCATATTAAAGCTTTAGACTTTCTGCTTTGACCCCTCTTTTGTTCGCTAAGAAGTGGTGATTAGCAAGGTTCAAAGAAAACCGTGATACGGATGAAAGTAGTTTTGGAAGATATCATATATACATCTAAGATGTCACCAAAAATAGAAGAAGGTGGTTTACTGTGTGTTTTGTAGTTTCTGATGGCTATCACAAACGTATTTCATCTTCTAGAGGTGTAAAATGGCATAATCTGTCAGGTGATGTCCTGCAGCTCTCCAATATACAGTGTTGTTTCTGGAGCAGTGTGAGGTCTGGAAGCTGTTTTGTCCAACCTAATGCTCTGCCTTCTCTTAAGGCCATGATCACTACAGTTGCTGTCAGGTGTCAGATACTGTGGTAGCATTTTGTTATCCTTGATGCCTTGAGTAGTAGCCACCCCATCTATCCAGGCTGTTCTGCTTTCCGGAGCCAGCCTCCTGATGACTAGCAATGGCAAGAATCTGCCTGGAGCAACTTCAGCCAAGCTGAAAGTAGCCTGCTTTTTCCATGACTGTGGAGGTGTGTGAGGGAGGTCTACTCTGGTTACTAACTTGTCAAAAAAAGGTATAACAGGTGGCAGCATCAACTGTCCTTCATGAGGGCAGTGAATGACTATAGACAGTGGTTTTCTTGTGGTCTGTGCATCATTGGATTGGTTAATTTTAAGTGGTCAGTGAAAGGTAGCTAAGAAAGCAAGCCACCTGACATATTTGCTATGCAGGGAAATTAGATAGCAGGCTGCAAACTAAAATATCCTTTTGTTTGGCTTTCTGGAATGTTTCTCAACAAACATTAAGTGGAGAGCAGGTCTGTCTGCCATGTCATCCCTCCTACCCCACTTTTTGGGAATCTGAGATAAGTGTGTTCATACAGCAGAAGCGTGCAGGGTTTAAGAGTGGTGCCAACCGCGATCATGTGGATCTGCAACACACTTCCGTTGAATGTGCCCGAAACGGCTCTAAGACAGTTTACTGAGAGTATGAATTTTTAATGGACCTATGACTAGGAACCTGACTTTGAGCTCAAGCACCAAGTTGTTTATTTGCAACTGGAAGTTCCCAAGGTGTTGGCTACCACAGATATGCAAAAAGAAAGACTCAGGCTGGGGAATCCAGGCCCACAAAGAAACAGACCAGAGGGGTTTTTGCTGAATCATTGAGAAAAATCCCGCATTAACTGATGGCAATGCTTCTTTCAGGCCAGTATTATCATTACATGACTTCAGTCCGATTCATGTTTTTGCCACTAATACAAGAATTTATTAGTGAGGGTGATCAGCAGGAGGCAGGACAGGAGAGGAGACTGGGAAGTCTTTATCTAGAACTTGCTGTTTCAAATCCAGTTCAGCTCAGCACTGACTGAGAGTTATTAGAATCTGATATTTCTTGGTAGGCTCTGGATGAAATAAATTAGCAAATCTTTCATTCAGTTCCCCCTCAGAAAAACATCAACCATAACTGACATTAATTAGATGCCTCATTGGCAGTCTTGCAAGGAGAGCAAAAATAGATAGAGACCTTGCTCTCATTTTTTTCCCCTGAGTTATCAACACATTCAGAGAAAGGGTCCTTGCAGGTCAGGTTGGGTGTATAATGGTGACCTCAGCAGTAGACTGGAAAAGCTTATCCTGATGTAGATTTAAATGTAATTATGATACCCTGTGCTCCAGGGAGGCTAGCATTGCTTGTAATACACCAAAGGTTTTGTTTGGTTAGAGAGCTGGCAAGATATCCCACCGCAGCCACCTACTACTGGTGCCAGCTCTCTGGGAGTCTGGACTGTTATTCCAAGAGTAACTATGTAGATGGTGAGCATCTGTTTCTTCTCCAGGAACCCAGCTGGCTCAGAGTCTCAGCCAGACCAAGGGACCACTGAATATTTGTTCCATGGCAGACAGTCAAGCAATTTCCAACGGAGAAAAGGATTTTCTATCATGGACCATGAGTATAGCCTCAGAGGCTGATAAGAATGTTTTGGGTTTTTTGTTCTTGAAATGATTATTGAGTGAAGCACGGGACAGTGCCTCACCTCATAACCGGAAAAGGTGGAAGTTTGGAATTAGCTACCAGCAACTGAAGACCACTCTTTTTTCCTTACAGACACACTCCCCCTTCCACTCTAGCATGGTGATTTGCTTATTTCTTTGGCACCTTTTTGGTGCAATTGTAGGACCCTTTGGAAAGTCTCCCAGTTACACATCTTTTCCCCCGGATGTGAGTCCCTGGGGGAGGGAGGCTTCCTGCATACTGTTTGCTTAGACACCTGTGCACTATAATGTACGTCTAATTGAAATTGCATTAATGGTATTATTCCATTACAGGCGAGTTAGATGCTTGCTGCAAGAACATTCCCAGCAGGCCTTGAATCAGCTGCAATAGATAATTTATAAAGTGCTGTGGATCTGCTCAAAGCTCCAGTGTTAAGTACAGGAGACACAGGGCTATTCATTATTAACAAGACATTATGCTTTTTGCTCAGCAAAAAGTGTGGGTCTGGGATGAGCTAAGCTCTATCAGAGGTGAGATTTGAGACTGTCAGTTTGACTGAGCTATTCCTCAGACACTGCCTCTAAGTCTGTGCCAGCTTTTGAACTCTCTTTGAAAAATAAAGTTCACATCTCTGTTCTGACCTAGTATTCCAAGACTTCTGTAAATTCTCTTTGGATTTTCTTGCTTTGCATTGTAAGTTTTATGAAAAGACTGGGAGTGAAAAGACCTAACTGCTGCTTTGAGGTTGTAAAGCAGGAAGTCAAGCTTCTCTGAGCCCAGTCTTCTGTTATCACAAACCTGGGCTTCTCTCCTCACTTCCACATTTCTGCACGTATTTCCTAGTCTGAGTCTTCAACAAGCTTTTGCTACCCCAGGCATAGGCTACCACTGTTCTGACAGGAAGAAAGGTGTGGAGAGAGGAATGGTTTTCTGCTGTGACAGGAGGGTACTGAAAGGGTATTCATTTTAGGAATGGATATCTAGACTAAACTATAGTCCCACACTGCAGAAATGCCCAAATGGGAGGAGGGGAGAAAGAAGATGTGAAAGAAGGTGGGTTCTGTCTGCTTCTGAATCTTCAGCTCCCTATTCCTCTTGCTCCCTCCCCAGAGCCTACTGCCATACCTGCCTGGGCAACGTTGCTCTCTTTGGCAGCTCCCCTCTCTGAAGCAAAGCCCCAGCTTCTACATTTGAGGGAAGTTCAAAAACACAGACACGGTCAGCACTTACTGAAGAATCTGTGTTGGCAGAGAGCATGAAAGGAAGACATAGACAAGGAAAAACTAGATGCAGATTTGCCCTCTTTGGGTCTTGCCTCTCCTCTCTCCAGAACTCTGCAAATGTACTTGTTCCATTGCATTTTCTGTTATTATTTGTGCTAGTGTCCTGTCCTCCTGCAACAGAGCACCAACAGGGTAACTTATGCTTTTGTTCTCAGCTCTGCCTCCCATAGTTGTTTTTTACTGAAGTGTATAAAGGTGTAAAGGTTTAGATGTGGTTCTTAGGGATATGGTTTAGTGGTGGACTTGGCAGTGCTAGGTTAACGGTTAGACTTGATGATCTTAAAGGTCTTTTCCAACCTAAATGATTCTATGATTCTATATTAGCAACCAGAGCTGCTTCAATTTGGAAAATAAAGTAAAAATCAGTGAAAGCTGAAGACTTTCTAGAAAAGCTTTGCATGATTTTTTGAGGATGCTGCACATTACTTTTCCTCTTCTCAAAAGACTGTAGGAAACATTAGATGTTCTAATCTTCTAAGGAGAGCGAACATTCTTTGCAAAATTCTCAACCTCTTGGCCTCTTTGTAGTTAGCTCTACTAGCAAGTCATTAGCAATTGTTATTACAACAAAATTTGAAGTCGGAGGTGGATAATCAGTATGACTTTCTTATTCTTCACTCTTCTCCCTCCATTCCACTACACATATGTAATCAGAGCTACCACCAATGTTTTTAGTAATACTTTATTTTTAACTGTGCATTTGAGAGGAAGCATTTGAGAGGAAAGAATGGGACATTCTTTTGGCACTGAATCTTCCAAGTCTACGCAGATCTTTGGGTCTCTTGGCAGGAAGATGTGCATTTTTAAGGGGTCACACATTGAAATTGTCAGTAGAAAGTTTGCCCTGTAAAAGAAAAAACTTAGGAAAAGTTGTGAGATTTTTTAAAATTCTTTTTTATTTAAAAATAGAAGGAAAGTGTAGGCTTCAGAGTTTGAGAACCGAGATCAGACACACACCAGGAAGTGTGGCCTTTTCAGTTATTTATTGGGTTGCATTTTTCATTTGTAGAGATTGATGGTTGATCTTTATGAACGACTTCCTCTCCTCCCACTGTCTTTTCTTCATCTGTCCTTTACACAACTTGAATACTTGTGGGAGCAGCTGGATTAACAGCTCTAGAGACTTGCAGAGAGAAATGGACACATGCATTTGATGGATCTAGCAGCTGAGAGTCTGATGTAGACTCTACCAAAAGTCATGGAAGAGAAGAAAGAATCAAAGTAGGGACATGGGAACTGCAGTTGTGTACAGTGCCTATTAGGTCTATCTGGACATACAGCTGTACCTGCAGAAACCAATCTGGCCTCCTGACTCCCTAGAGATATCACTAGGGAGCATGGCTCTATTATATTGGCTGTCTAATGTTTTATGCTGCTTAACTTGCCGGTTTGCTGCTTATCACTTTGGGGTTTTTTTTAAGTCATTGGTGGCTTTTGACCTTCTGCTTTGGTTCTTCACATAGTCTATCAACACCAGTGGACTGAGCAATCAAAAACCTCTAATAAGGTCAACATGGCCCTCCCTTACCGCCTGTCCTTGAAAAAAGCCCAGATGGGCTGTTATCAGTGCAAACATCTTCAGAAGCACTATCTCTCCCTCCTCCTGCTGAAATGTTCTTGTTTCCTCCCTCACCTCCAGGTGTGAACATGAACCAACAGGGAAATCAAGACAATAGGTTTGACTGTGAGACTGCCTGCAGCCCAGAACCCCACCCTGGGAAGAAGTCTAAGAGCAAAACTATCTGTCTTCTATGAGACCAAAAGCTGTAAATTCTAGTGGTTCAATTTGAAAAATGTAATCCAAATGCTTTTTAGAGTTTTTTAAATTAAGACTTGTCCAAATGGCTCAAAGTTGCTGTCACTTTCCTTTCAGGCTTGCTGCCACACAGCTGGGATCCTAGCAGTCCTGGTTGCCCTGGCTGAAACAGGGCTCCTTGGCTTCCAGGCTTCCCGACAGCAAAATCTTTAGTATTCCTGTTGGAGCTAGGTTTGCCAGGCTCTCAATTCTGCTCACTGATCAGGTACACAGGAGAACCTGTGAGGAAATGGACAGATTTCTGCCAGAAAATTCAATTAAGCAAGTACATTCCCATGAAATAGTTTGATTCTGTTAAACTGGCATTTTTCAAATGGAAAAATGTTCTATCAGAAAGCTTACGTCCAGCTCTGCTCATTAGTGCATCCATCCATGAACAAAAGGTAGGTTGTGCTGGAGACCAATAATTGAAATGCCTAAATCCCTTCCATCAAGAGCAGAGGACAGAGTAACACTTTGGTGTCTGGCTCCATTTTAGCACATAAATGTTTTCTACAGGTATTGAATCTCACAAGACCCCTGTTAGACAGGGACTACTATCCCCATTAACAGATACATACAGAGCTGAGATAGGGCAGGGAATAACTTGGTCCTATAGTGAGTCAGTGGAAATTCTGCGAGAGCTTCTAGTCCTGACAGAGCTTTCTGCATCAGCTATGCTATCCTGTAGAAACTCTTGCAAAAGCCAAATGGATCAGTATTGTACAGGGTTCATGTTATAGGATACAGTTCAGGTTCAATTATAACTCTTTTCGAACAAATTCATCCCTAATTTTAATCTCAAAAAAGCAGCATCAGAAGATCACACGGTAGCAGACAGCCCTACAAAACTGTATTGACACCATCAACTTGATCCATGTGACATCATTCTGCAGTTCAGCTAGCAAAAACTACTAGGAAGTAGCCTGCAAGGTTCTCAGCACCATATGTATTGTCTGTGCTGAACAGACAGTAACACATGCTAAGCATGTAACCATTGCTTTCCACTTGCAGCCTGCTTTCCTATGGAAAAAAAAAAAAAAAAAAAAAAAAGTTTATTTAATTGTTTGTTCTGATACCATTTGAACCAATTTCAGTGGAATTTTTCAGAAGCAGCAGTATCAGCGATTGTTAAGCTACTACAGGTTTTTTGGGAAGCAGGACAGTTTGGAATAGGTGTCCTTTCAAGGGGAATGGCAATATTAGTTTGCCTGCTATTAGACATCAGAAAATCCGTATGAAAGGAGAGAGGCAGAGAAATAAAAAGCCTTAATTAAAACTCTAACCACGGGACAAGCTTCAACTATATTTTGAACCTTGAACATGAAAGCCAATCAACCCCAAGTCACCATAGGTAGCCAAGCTACTTCATTTCTGGTGTCTGTGAGGAAGCCAAAGTGCTGGTATGAAATAGTCGATATGAATCTTCTGAAAATCACAGCTTTTATTAATAATGAGCATCTCTAGAACAAGAGCCCCTTTTCTTTGAAGGTTCTTCAGGAAAACTTACATGGCACTAACTAAGATGGGCTATTTTTGACAGTCATATTCAGAAACAGTCTTGCCTCACCCCCTTGACTGAGGGCTGAAATTTTTTGTCACACACTTTCCGCCCAAATCACATTTCCGTACTGGCTCTCCTGCCTGATTCTCTCAGCTGCTTCTGTCATTGTTTGCTGCCTTTACACCCTCCAGTGGAACTGGATCACACACTCTTGTGATGGGTCCAGGGCGAGAATTTGACTAGGAAACAGGGAAGACTGAGCACGTAGCCGCTGCTGACATCCCGCTCAGCACTTCTTCTGTCACTGGCTGATTGAAGTGCTTCTTGCTGGCAACTAGTGCCTTCCAGAATAGAACTTGGGGAGATTTCTTAACCTATTCTCTCATTTCATCCTGATTGATGGAGCCTTGCAGCTGAAGTGGATACAAGCCATGGGAGGAGCGGTTTATGAAAAGGCCCTCAAACTAAATTGCGTGTGTGTAATGAAACTGTTTTTATTCTTCTACTCAGATTTTGTGCTGCACCAGTTAGCAGTGGCATATGAATTTCTCACTGGCGCAGAGAACTGAGAGACTTTAGTGTTAAAAGCACTGAGACCCAACATCATCAAAGATATAATTTAGCAGGCTTAAAGGCAAAAGGCAAATTCTTAGCTGGGATTGCAAGCAGAGGTGAGGAGTGGGACAGTTTCATTATTTAACACCTTGTGATTTTTTGATTTTTACATTGATACAAAGCGCTACCATTCTTATTTAGTATCATCTTATAGTCACTTTGCAACTGATGTAAATGACTGCTGGCAACAGATAGTTACACCAGCCATCCAAGTATGAGGTTAGTAAGAGTGTGCAGACAAATAACAAAGGATTCCCTTCATTTCCTATCTGGAGGAGAGGAGAATAAGGACGGAGACCCTTGAGCTGAGAAAAAGAGTTAAGTCCCACTGTACGTTAGGTCCTCTTTGAGGCCAAAAATGAAAATGGGTTTCGGTTAGCATGAGGTTGATAATTTCTAATTAAGATTTATTGGCTGGTTACCAATCCACTGCTAGAAATCAAGGCATGTAGTTTGATACAATTGCATTTTGATTGAGCCTTGCTGCTTTTTTAAATGTGCTTTAAGTGGTGTATAAGCCTTGAGTTAGGGTAAATTTCCTCAGTAGTTTTTTAGCAACAAAGCAAAGTTCCTGTTTAGGGAACAGGGCTCTGCAACATGTTCATAAAGCTTTGGTATCCCTTCTACAGAGAAGGGATAACTTTCCTTCCCACTTGCTGGTGGTCTTGTACCAAAAGTTGGACAGAAATGTTTTGCCATTTTTTTCTGCTTTTCCCTTTTCCTGCTTACCTTCTAGGGAACTTGCTTTATAAAAAATAATAGAATAGGGCTGTGAGGCCTTCTACACACAGAGAAGTGGTCCCAGTGAAGACTGTCTCCTCCATATGGCAGCATATGTTTCTGTGCATTTCCTGATAGAGCAGCCATCTCCCTGTGGCATTTGGGCACGGTATAATTAGCTGTGTACAGAAGTAGAGTGTTGATAACATTTTGCTGGAAGAGTGCCATCAGCATGACTGTTCTTGGTATTGGTTGCCGTAAGTAACACTGTCTTTAGAGAACAGTCATTGGAAATCTGTGGGCTGCTCTTGCACACCCCGAGCTCTTTTGTGATTTTATCATTAGCGGTGCCTAGAGAATAGCCCTTTGAGTTTTGAATGTTTAACATGAGAGAGGTTCTGGCCTGTTTGTTTAGCTATGTCTCTTCTTGATTGCAGTTTGACAAGATTAATCCCAACTGCAGATTGGTATCACGACTGGATATACAGACTGCTCCCTGTTCTGACATACTTGCTCCCTGTGTTCTCCCAGCTTCTGTTGTCAGTACAGAACATGACCAAAAAAAAAAAAAAAAAAAAAAGAAAAAAAAAAAATCCAGGAATATTTCTCCTTAAAGTGAAGCTCAGTCCTTTGCAGGGTCTCTCCCTGCCTTCCCTGTAGTCAAATCTTCCTGCCTTTTTGCCATCTCATGCAGACAGAATACAGTGATTACAGTGGACCATGGAAGAACTACCCAGAGTAATATATGAAAATATGATATACATATGTGAAAATAAGTCTGTCTCAGAGAGTACCCATAGCAGAGCTTCAGAGAAGAGTGAAGAAAAAGTAGGGTCACCACTCATGAGTAGGACAGGGCAAGTTCCATCTTCCAAGTTCCATCTTCCTGCAGTCAATTAGAGACTGGTTTATGGGATTATAACTTCTTTATCCATTCACACTGTTTACAGTAACCTTGCATGTCCCATTATCCATGCAAGCATCCTGTAATCTTTTGAGTATTTTTAATCTGTTGACTTCTGTGATAACTCTAGAAGTGAGTCCCAACAGTTACTGATTTGATGGTCAAAATATTTTCTGGTCATATATGTACTGCTTTTGGCTTCCTATTCTCCACTTGTAAAATCTCCTTCTGTGCTTATGCAATGCTCCGTTTTCAGCAAAGCTGCTGAGGCACGTCTATAACCTCTGTAGGGAAAGAGGGGAAGCGCTAGTCCTGAGTTCTGAACCTGTAAGTCTATGCAATGCAGCACAGCTCTGTGATGGCTTCCCTGTTTATTTGCTCACCAATAGCACTGAGTGTTGTGGCTATGTTCCTCTTGAGCCCAAGCTAATTCACAGCTTTGATGCCTCAGCATGATGCACTCTAACGCTTTGAGCTCCAAGAACATCATGCAAGGTGGTGGCTTGGGGTCACAGTTCCCATGGTGCATTTATATCCTGCTGGTAGCTGCTCTGTGGCCATGACGGATGGCCAAACACAGCACCAGCTCCTCTAGCTGGATATTCTTTAGCAACGTAAGCAATATCAGTTATTTTATTCTGCAGAAAGTAGGGCTGTATAATCTCACATGTAGTCAGAACAAGCACCCTGCTCAACAGACATTCTTGTGTACTACGTTGTCATTGAATAACGCAAATGGATTTTTCAAAAGGAACAAAAGGAGCCAAAACTTTAGACTGGGAAAGGAGTTCTCTGTATTTCCCTGCCTTCACTTGGGATATGTCAAGGGTTTCCAGAAGGAAGCTCAAGAATCAAACTGGCTGTTTCAACTCAGAAGGACTGACTGAGGTTGGAGAAAGGAAGGCTGAGTTCTTGAGGTATTGTAAAGTGATACAGCCAAGAAGATTTTAGACCACGGAGACCTCAAATGAATTTTGCTGAGGTATTACTGGCAAAGACAACAGCAGCTCTTGCATCTACACGTGTACTGGAATTACACGTGTACTGTTTTAATGCTCAGTAGGCGTTTTTATGACAGTTTAAAACAACCTGTGTATCACACCAGAGCTTGAAAGTCCAGGTATTCTAGATAATGTATGGAAAGAGGGAGTAGCAGGGAGCATATGCCTACTTCTCTGTATTTGTCTAATTTGGGTCTGAAGTCTAATCCTTGGGGCAGCATTTATTTTGACACCTTTGGTTTGAATTTGAAGAAGCTATCAGGTCAAAGTAATGGGTGCATTTTTTAAGTTTGTTCTCCATTGCTTAACACCTTCTGACTGGGTCATCACCCTGGAAGAGCAAAGCTTACCAGATACTTTTTCCGTAGATGCAGAGAAATTTATCCTGACTTTTTGTGTTTCTGCAGTATTAATAATGGTTTCTTCTTTGCTGTGTGTGCAAATCTGAGTTTGGCTGCCTGTGTGATCTGTGTGGTAGGTACATTTGCTGGTGTTGCATGATAATCCTAGAGTTTGTGTAATTTTTTTCACTTCTCAGCCCTCTTATAACTGTAGAAGCTGAGCAAATTAACTTTTGGAGAAAGTATGGCTGCAATCTCAGTAACAACAGAAAAAAAAAAAAGTTGGAAAGTATAAAATACTTAATTTTCTCAGAAGTTGTCAGTTCATCAAAAAAACCCAGGGGCACATAACATTCTGCCTTTTCCTAGCAAAATTGCTAAAGAGATGCCTGGGATTTGTGAAGCCAGAACACAGAAAAACAATGTTTTAGGGTGGTCTGCTGGGACATTGACTGGAAGGCTCAGGAAAAGCAAGGTCAAGTCCTCCATGTGTGCTGTGGCTGTGAAGCAGGAATGCTGGTTTGTTTGAAGTAATGGGAAAAGCAGTCTGTACCTCAGTGTCAGTCTGAACCACTGGTGAAAAATAGCCATGCGTGCCCAGCCAGCCTTATGGTATATTCTCTTCCCCTTATGATCCCACACCAGAGTGCAGGGACTGTTGGGCTCCATCTGAGTTACATTTCTTGGTCAGAATTTGGCGGTCACGGAGGTACAAAGAGATTTCCGGCTTTTCTGACCTGCAATCCTGACAGGAAATACAGTGGAGGGAAAGATAAAAACAAGAAGGGAGCAAATGAGGTTTTCTCAAGCCAGGGCTTCTCTGCCTTGAATTGGTGCACGTAGATGAATGGGAGGAAGCAGCCTTTGAGGGCTGCTTGAGAGGCAAGCTTCTATTAATAACCTTGTTTATGTGATCCCAAGGCATTGTTAGAGGAATTTCTACAGACTGCAAATTTCTTTTGTTGTTGCTTGGGATTTACCCACCTCGATTTTTTATTTTACTCTAAATAGCGAATTTTTAGAGAACACTTTTTTTGAGGGGACTGCCTTTATAGCCCCTCTCTCCCCTAGTTGTTGGTGTCCTCTAAAGAGACATGAAAATCCTCACCTTGCCTCAGACTTAGACTTGAAAGAGCCTCCCTTTTTAGCCGCAGTCCTGGTTGAGGAGAAGATTCCCTCCTTTCCGCTGCAGAGCAAAGAATGTTGGCTTGTAATTGCAAAAGCCTTTCCGTGCCAGCTCTCCTCTCACCTGTGCTATTCTCAACTAATGTTTCCTTTAAGCTCTCCCTATTTGTTCCCACCACAGCAAACATTCTGAAAGGAGTGGTTGTTTGTTCCACATCCTCATGAACTGCCATTGTTTGAAGCAGCCGTGGACAAAGGCTTGGAGAGTTAAAAAAAGAACATTCAACAGTAATATTTGGCAGTACAGTAGAGTTGGAAAGTATGCTTTTAGGCAGTGATGTATACTGTTTATTGGTATATATTGTAAAGTAATGAGTTAGGGCCCTCTTTAGCCCTCTCAAAACAAGGCATCTGTGATAAACTGTCCTGCTATCCCTTTATTTCCCTTTTGCTCTTCTCCCTTCCCAGAACAGTGCTAGCTTCAGATATTTTCTGGTGATGATTACTCTATATGCAAAAAAAAAACTTTCAGTGATACAACAAAGGGATGTTCTAAGCAAGTAACAGGGTGTCTCCAGATCACAATTCCTGAGGAGCCTGGGAGTGTCTTTTATATCTGCTGCTATCACACCAATGCTCCCACACCAAACAAAAGGAGTCTTAACCCTTCCCAGTGAGAGCCTGAGGGGATGTGGAGGTGCACAGCAGCTCTTGAAATTGAGCATCTGAGCTTGGTAATAGGACTGCAGTGTTCAAGCTGTTGCTGAAGAACTTTGAACACAGCTGGAGCAGATGTGGTGCTATTAGGACGGGAGAGCTTTTCTGCAGGATTTGGGGTATTTTTAATCTTTGCTTTATATTTTATTGAGATACTTCTATATTAAATTAAATGGGCAACTACATTAATTCAGGCATGCGGCTTCCAGCAGCAGTCCCATAGTCACAGGGGTTTCTCTCTGCATTAACATATCTATGTTTAAAGCTAGACCATCTCGGCAACTTATAGAGCAATGTACTGTATAATTTAACAGAGAACAGAAATGGCATAAAACAAAGAACTATGGTATGTGAGAGAAGGGAAGGAAATCATATCAAGAAAAGCCTCTACAATTACCTTTTCCCCAAAGTCTACCAGAAGAAAAATGTGCAAGCCTTACAATCTGCTCATAGCCCCTGGCAACCATGTAAATCCACGTCACTTTGTGGTCTGCTGGCAGCACCTTCCCTTCAGTTTTGAGAAATTCAGAAATCCAAAGGCTGATACAGCTGTCTGAGAACTGAGGCAGAAGCACACTTACAAGTACAAACATGCTATATAAAATACATCTGTGTGGTCTGGTGACCAGGATTGTTATCTGTGGTTTAGTATAGTGTGAAAGGTGAAGTCCATGCGATGTGAAATGAAGCCAGACCTACAAAGTTAAAATCATCTGGTAAAGCAATTCTTTTTTTTTTTTTTTTTTTTTTTTTGCCAGCTGCCTCCACCTGCAGCCAATAGAAAAGATTTTCAGAGGAAGATAAATATGTCTGAATGCTGCCTTTGACTCAGTGTAGTGGGTGGATGGAAGATATCTCAGGAATTCTTCCACGGTGATATTTAAGATAATTTTAGAGTGCACCTGTAAAGATCTGCGATATCAGAAGTCTCAGGTGTGTCCTCCCATCTGTCTCCTAGGAATCCTCTACATCCTAAAGGAATTGGCTGGCTGAAAGATTTACAAAAGGCCCTGTTCTGTATGGCCTCTGCTGTCCTCAGGCAGAGCAACTGTTCTGCTGGTGTTCTCTGTGCCTGGGCCCACTGGTAACCTATAGGAAAATCCTGCCTTCCCCCAGCTAGTAGTGAGTAAGTGCTGGAGGCGCTTTCCTGTATGTATTGACGCTATGTCTTTTGAAGCTGAAGCTCCCACAGCGTAAAAAGGCTGTATCCCTCCCTTTGATGCCAAATGAAGGCTAGGGTCACTGTATTTGACCTCAGTTACTCAAGGTTTGAAATGGAACAAAAAAGAGTCAGTAACCACTAGAAGTGGCCCATGAGGGCTGATCTTGTGTAATACAATACACCATGACAAGACCTTCCACTGTTGCCAGAGCAAAAAGAGTGTGACATACAGCATGGGCAATCAAGAGAACTGGGGCAAGTACATCTGTAGAGATAAATATCTCCTCTTATCCCATCTGTAAATCCCTCCAGTGTGATGAAATTGCCACTACTGGTCTAGTAACAGAATGTCTAAAACCATCTGGCAAAATTAAAATGAGGGGGATTTGCTTCTTTTTGCAAAGGAAATGTCCACGCACCAAACTCCACAGTGTTTCTAAAATATTTTACATGGGAGAAGCCTGTAAAGGGCTCCCTTCTCCAGCTTCTGGTGTAGTAACTAGCAGTGCTGACTTTCATTTCTTGAATCAATCATTCTCATCTGGGTGATGATGCTTCCCTGGGCTGTGGCATTATGCCATCCCATTTTCCATAAGCCAGTGTGCAGACACAAAGAGTCTGGATTGCTGGCCAAGTGTTGAACAAGGAGAAAATCGGCAGGTCTAATGTTGAAATTATTGATATTGTTTTAAAGTGGCCTAGTAAATACAGTGGAATCAGCTCAGTCAGAGCAATCAAAGCAGTCATTAAAGCTTTATTAAAAGTTGAGTGATTCATCTTTGTTGTAATATTTTCAAATACTTATCCTACTTAAGATTTAAACTCCTTGAGAGTGTAATGTCTAAGCAGCATTGGGAAGAAGGGCTGAGTCTGAATCCAGTGCTACCTCCTGCCCCTAAACTTTTTACCTTTTATTCCTGATAATAAGGCTTTGCAGGACGGAGAGTTTCAAGTTCATTCTTGGTGAATGCTGGAGATGTTCAAGCAGTTGCAAAACCCATATGGATACTTGGCCTAGATAGTCCAGGATCTCATCTCTGACAAACCTCCATCAAACCATGCATCCTTGGACCCTGCCAGTGGCAAACGTCCAATATCCAGTGCTTCTGGGGAACATGAGAGTCCCATCATGCACACAGTGATGCAAGGCACAATGCTGCACAGCGACATGCAGATGTGGAAGCGAGCCAAGTGCCACCTACAGTGTGGACTAATGCAGATCTTCTCATTTATTCTGTCTGGCAGGAGTTTACTTCCAAATGTTTATTAAAACTTGGAACAGCTTTCCACCCAGAAGAGGATATAGCTGTGCACCTTGACTCTCTGGTACAGCAGATGGTAACAGCGACTGTTGTGGTGTGTTCAATGGTTAGATGTTTCCAGAGCCTCAGGTTGCTGCTTTGTTTGGCTGAATCCCTCTTCATGAATATTCACTTTTGAAAGAGATTTATTTAGAAGGGGGAAAATATGGCACAGACAACTGTGGTCACCAGAAGAAAGGAGCTTAAAGGCAGTCCTTATTTCTATCTGCAAGGGCAAAAATAAAAAGACTCATCAGGTTAGCTATTATATTTGCGTATTAAATAAAAGACATTCACTGTGAGCAGAGAGTGTACACGGTTAATTCTGTTCAGCTGATATGCACTCATTAAGCTGTAGCAACTAATTTACTTGCAATTGTTTCTCCAAGCCCTAAATCAGAGCCTTTCAAACTGTGTTAATGCTGTACCTTCCTTTCCCTGGCATAGAAGGAAGGGCCAAGACACTGATTTATCAGAGTCAGGAAAAACAATATCTTGGATAAAACCTGAACAGTTAAAAAGTACGCCTTAGATCCCAGCTAGGCATTTCAGCTTTTTCTCATCCCAAACAGGAATTGAGTTAATAAGAAATTTTGGTCATGGGGTCAAAATATACTTTCCAGGTTTTTCTCGCTGTGTTATGTGTTATCCTTGGTGATGGATCACTGGACAATGACCCTATATCTATCTCTTTTTCATGGAGACTTCCACCAGAAGGAATCATATGTGCTTTCTTTGTGCCCAGGCTGAAACTGTGTTTCTTGTAAGGAACCTGTCAGTAAGATGAGCTTTTTAACAGTGAAAGTCTGCACAGTGTTTACCAAGCAGTGGGATCAGGCATCTTGATAAAGACCAGCCAATTTATCTGCTTCACAGCACCCCAGAATGGGCAAAAGTCAGGTGTATGTCCGGTCCCTGGAGTTCAAATCAGCACTGTAGTACTAAGTCCAGCTACTTTGATACTTCTAACATAGAAGGGCTAAGACGTGACTGAAGAACACATGAAGTGGGTTGTTCAGACCCCATCTCAGCCATTCTGCTGTCACTGAGGCACCAGCCTGACTGGGTATTATTAACCACTTAAAGCTCTTCCCTCGCACTGATGGGAAGTGATTGAAAAGTGCGTTGCTCTCCTCTGACTGAAGCAGAGAAAGTATGTGGAGAAAACAGGCACCGCCTTGTTTTATTTCCTGATGGCTCCACAAAAAATTGAACTGCCTGTGAAAAATGTTCTACTAAGAATGAGAGAGGATTTGGCTTTAAATCACCCTGGTAAGGTGCTTTAAATTCCTAAACTAGACAGTCAGATGTCTCTTTCACCCGAGGCAATCAGAGACTCAAATATGAGGTATCTTTCTCTAGAGCTGTGCATCCATTCTGCCGTTCCATGATTATCTCATGTTTGTGGTATTGGACTGATAATGCAGAAAAACACTGTTCTCTCACAGGCAGCGTGTACTTCTTGACCCTCAGCTTTTCACCAGGGAGACGGCGTCTTTATGGGTAGGATGGAAAATGCCTTTCTGGGGAAAACTGGTGCCTGAAATTTCAGACCTTTGTGCTAAGACAGAACTAAAATACATCCATTTAGTTCACACAGGAAATTAAGCAGCACTTAAATGAATTGTAGTTATCTAGTTTTCCGGCGATGAGTTATGTTCATTTTTGGAAAGCACTGCATTCAGGGTGAAAGTCTCTTAAGCCAGCCTCTGAATGCATGCATTTCTGCATTTTCAGTGCCTAAATATTTGCCATTTCCACTTGGGGATGCTGACATGGTATTAATGTTCTGCAGACATTCCCTGAAATGGCAGTGTGGGGACATTCAGCAAAAGGCTTAGTCTGGGTTATAGAACTGAGCATGCCTGTGCTTGAATCAGCAAGAGAAAGGTTTAGGTCAATTGTCCCCACACAATTATTTTTTTTTAACTTTGTACAGCATGTGACTCTCCCAACTAGTTGCAGAGTAAAAGCTGTTCTAGAGCAATTTTAGGGTTTGCTCTTCATTTTCAAATGTAGGGAAAGGCAGCAAAAAATAGCTGAAGATGGTAGTCCAAGATTAGAACTTAGGATCAGCTTCTCAGTTCATATTCAGTGAGGGGATTTGCTGTGTACCTTGTATCCTTGTACCTTGATTTTTCTCTGTATGATGGGAGAAACACCTAGCAGCTCCCATAGTTCTGACTTTGATGCTGTCCCAGCACATTTTGCTTTCTTTTCTCTCACCAGGAGACAGAACATCTTGTTAAATGGAGATAATGCTTTTGGTTTGTTTACCTCCACTGGGAGCTGGGTAGAAAATGCAGAGTTGGGAGATTCAGCAGGAATAGCAGTAACGACCATGGAAGTGAAATAATCTTGACCCCATAGATGAGTGACTGCATCATGCAAAGTGCCTAGAAATTCTTGCCCAAGCAACAGCAGAAAGGTAGCATAGAAGCATTCCTGCTGTTCACTCAGAACTGCCTCCTGTGAGTTCGCCTGTTTTTTTCAAGAAGCAGAGACAGCTCTGTGTGATGCCAGAGAATTTACCCAGACAATTCCACAAGAACCGAGACAATTGTACTGGGAATTGCATGCCCAATATTTATATTCCAGGAAGAGATGAGAAGAGAGAAACCTTAGCAGTGCTCCTCATCCCTGTCTCTTCCTGTATCCTGAGCTTCCATACAGTGGTGTCTGTTTATTTGACACAATCCAGAAAATGTAAACAGTTAGTTTAAAATTAGATAGAAAACCTCCAGGGGAATGATAAAACAGAAATATCATAGATGGCTGTACTTATGGTATATGTTCATGTAGTAAAGGAGGCACAAAGATGAATGCAGTGGCTTGTTTATCACTCACTAAGTGTATGTGAACAACTTAATGAAGTGACATGAGCATGATGTGCCACTTGCCAGCAGTCTGCAGAGACTGCCCACTCCAGTCTGCCATGAAATCAGTTATTTTTGTCTAAGGGGCATAGACCACACCAGGGCACTCCCTGCATCACGTGGTCTATGAAAGCTATACTTTTGTATTGAGGTAGCTTGGCCTCAGCTAACAGCCAAACTCCCACACAGCTGCTTGCTTACTCCCTCTCCCAGCAGGACAAGGGGAGAAAATAGGAAGAACAGGAATGAGAAAGCTCATGGGTTGAAATACAGACAGGGAGATTTCTTACAAATTACTGTCACGGGCAAAACAGACTTGACTTTGGGAAATTAATTTATTGCCTATTAAAATAATAATGTAATTGCTAATTTGGGTAGTGGGAAACAAAAAACTGCAAACATTAAAACAAGACCTTTCATCCCCTCTTGCCCAGGCTCAGCTTCACTCCTTCATTCCAGACTCCTCTACCCTTCCCAGGCAGTACAGAGAGAATGGGAGGTTGTGGTCAGTACGGAGTGGTTTCTCTCTGCTGCTCATTTCCCTCTCATATTTTTCCTCTGCTCTGGTGTGGATTTTCCATGGACTGCAATTTCTATCAGGAAAATCTGCTCCTGTATGGCTTATGTGTGGGCTCTCCCTTGGGCTGCAGGGAATATCTGCTCTGGTGCCATGGAGCACTCCTCCTTCTCCTCCTCTGAGTCTGGTGTTGCCTCTGATGTTTCTCACTGTTTTTGCTCCCTCCTCTCTCTCTGTGGCATTTTCTGCCCTTTCTTAAATGTGTTTTCACAGAGATGCCACCAATTTGGCTGATGGGCTCAGCTGTGTCCTGCAGCGGGTCTGTTGTGGAGCTGGCTGTGTCCAGCATGGGGCAGGCCCTGACCTCATCCCACGGGGGCTGCCCCTGTAGCCTTCTCCTGCCCCACTATCAAAATCTTGCTATGTACACCCAGTACATGTATGCTGGGTATTCTAGATCTCCAGCCACTAGAGGTACCTTGATGGCTGTACAAGCCCCAGGAAAGGTGAGCTGCATTTGCCCTGACCCTCCTCTGTTTGCTGGGGAAAAATTCCTTCGTGCCTCTAAGTTCTGCCGCAAGGTAGTGCATGGGAAAGATGGGTACTCGAGCTGAGAAGCTGGCCCTGGGACTGAGGTGAAGTCTTGGTCACAAGGTTTTTGTGGTTTTTCTTTCTCTTCATACATCAACATTACCAGAGCCCTCCTCACTCGTTGCTAGGTGATATTTTCATCATGTGGAGTCATAACTTCGTGTGAGGAGTGACCTGAGCAGTGAACCTTTGAGGGAAAAAGCACAGGAAACTGTGTGCAAGAAATGATGAATCCAGTGGAGCTATGTAGGGTGGAGACAAGAGGAATATGTCAGTATCATGAAGGGAATGATGACTGACAAACGTTTTCCAAGTTGCCTGGTAGCAAATGTGATAGGATGACCACAGGTGTTTGGATCTACTGGGAGAGAAGCTTGAAGACTTACTGGCATTTGAATCTTGGATCCCTGGTGGGTACATTTGTCCTCTTACCCTTCTTCTTCAACCCCACTTCCTTTTAGCCAGTTTTCAATCCACTCTTCCAAAGCTATCACATCCCTCCAACCACCATAGTTTCCTTGTCATGCTGTATCACGCTCATCTCATGACTGGTGCTTCAGCTGTAAGATCTTCAGTGTCAGGGGAAGTTGTCCTGATCAGTGTAATGCAGAAAAGAGGGTCACAGTCCACAACTTAGGACTTCCAGAGGATGCAACATTGTAAGAAAGAGGTGATTCCAAACTCCCTGTCACTCTGCATCCCCTTATCCATACACTGGAATCTACCACATTGGTCCCAAAGACCTCGCCACCTTTAACTGCAAATTCATATGAAGAGCAACCCTGCACATGGAAGAGCAACACTGGCAAGAGAAAGCAGCTTGCCAGGCTGTGGCTGTGCAGGTAATGAGGGAAACGAACGTGGCCCCTTTGGAACACCCTTATGCTCTTCTTTCAACTCAAACACTGCAAATGCAATGGCATGTTAGTGGCAAGGAAACTGTAAATCAGTTTTTTCCAGCCTGAGCTACAAGCTGCAGCAACCAGACCCCTGGGATTTCGAACTCCAGCTCCACTGGAAGGATTAATGCAGCAGACTTGAGGGGGTTCCGCTTCAAATCCCAGCTCCCTTGCCTCCCTAATTACTTCCATGTGTATTTGTGCAAGGCTGCATGTTGTCTGGGGTCTGCAGGTGCCACAGTGACCTTTGGGTTATAGGGTGGGTTTTCTATGCTTCACCATATGTTACACGAATGAGGCAAGCAGTTAGAAGGCAACTGTAAGCATCCACGGCCAAGCAATCTCTCTCTGTACAGTGACTGATGGATTCTGTTTCTCTACCCTCACTTCTCTCTTTATGCTTTCTCCAGCTGTGAAAGGAGAAGGAATTTCTGGCCTTAGTTTGTAATGTTTAATTAAAAAGAAAAACCTTCATGGAAAGATAGCTTGTTTCCACAGCTTTGATGTTGGTGCCTGTGGGAAACAGATGAGTTGGAAGTGCATTCTGGGTAACAAAATGTAAATGAGCAACTTCCAGCATTCTTGTGTTTCTCAAATCTCAAAATCAGTAGAGCCAGATCAATGTTTTCCCAGTGAATTCTGTTGTGCTCAGTGCACTTGTACTGCTGATTGTATTGCTTTCTCCAGCTCTCTTAGGAGGCCTTTCCAGAAGTCTCCTCAGATATATTTTAGCTTGTTCTCAGTGAGGCAGCTGTGTTGTTGTGTGAGTGCTCTGCGGGGAGTGTTGTGTTTGCAGGGGCAAAGAAGTGGCAGTGGGTGCAAAAATCTGCCCATCAGTGCTCATAGGGAGCACACTGCCACCAGGGTTGAGTTTAGCTTTGCAACAGCTTCTAAGGGTTCTTTACTTTGAATGTAATTGGGTAGTGCAATAGAAATTCCTTTTTGGATTTGCCCTTTATCTTTTTGGTTTGTTTTTTTTTGTTTTTTTTTTTCCCCCCGGCAGAAAAAATAAACGAGATCACGTATGGTATTTTAGAGAACATGGAAAACCTGTCAAGGGCTTTTGGAGCAAAGGAAGTGGCTCAAAAGAATGGCTCACCTCAGAAGTTCGGAGTGACGGCTACTGATTCCAGTGGGATAATTCATATCCACCGCCCAGGGATATGTATGTCCTGCCTTATATTTCAGGCAGCCTGGAATGGAAAACATGATAACTTCCAATTTATGTTTTTCAGCAGTTTGTTCAAATATGTTCTGCTAAGGTCTCTGGTCTAGTTTCACAGGATTTCTTTTTTCACAGTTTTGTTAAAGTCACGTAAGACATGTTATACACTGGAAAGACATGTATAAAGGCTGTGTAAAGGGAATAGATTCACTGGCTTTGAATCTTGCTGGAATGAATGCTTGCCCCTGGCTCTTGCCTCCTTCCTGCTGTTAGATTGCCACCAAGAGTGATAAGGCTGAATGAGAAGACACTGCCCACTGTGGCAGGAGAGACTAGCCTCAGTGGGCACCACCACAGGTGACTTGGCTCAAATGCCCTGCTGTCTGAATGATCACATGGAGGAAGCCTTTTGGGATGGGCTGTACTAGAGAGGACTAGTTTTATTTATTAGTGTCTTTGCTGCCCTGATGGCTACCCAGTTGCCTAGTCCTGGCTTGAAATTCCTGTATATCTCACTGGTCCTTCCACATACCTCTGGAACGTGTCCTCAGTGTACTACACAAGAACTGTCTTCGGGCAAGGCACCATCCCTCCAGACCTTGTGGCAGTGTTGTTCAAGCCCTCTCATGCTGACTCTGATCCTCTTTTACCAGGCTTTTCTTGTGAACCACTAGAAAGTCTACCTAAGATGTGCTGCCTGCCTGACCTATGCTGTTCTCCATCTATGCCCCAAAGCAAAGGGAGCTGGGATCTCTGAGTGTTTGGCCTTTTCAATTGCTCCCCCAGCACACCTCTGCTGGGGCCTGTTGGGTAGGGCCACCCCCTCTGGCTTTCCTCTGTCTCTGTGTGCTGGCAGGGGTTGTGCCACGTCTCTGCTGGTTAAGAGAAGATGGGGCATGAGAGATGTGTCTGAATAGATGTCAGAAGTGTCCAGCAATTTCTGACAACCCCGACTCACTGCTTGGTGCACAGTGTTAGAGGAGGGTTCCCAAACAAGTCTGTGCTGTCTATGATGGCAATCATAGGTGCAGCATCTATGGCTGTGCTGATCTCCCAGCAAGATGGCTCCCTTCTCCTCATCTTCCTACCAGGGAAGTTGTGGATGCCAAAGTTGTGGATGCCGCATCCCTGGAAGTGTTCAAGGCCAGGCTGGATGGGGCTTTGAGCAGCCTGGTCTAGTGGGAGGTGTCCCTGCCCATGGCAGGAGGCTTGGAACGAGATGATCTTTAAGGTCCCTTCCAACTCTAACCATTTGATGATTCTATGATCATAGCTGCATTCTTCCTTTGGGCAAGTCAGGTAGGGAATCCCCCTCGGACATGCGATTTCTTTTTGCTGGCATGCATTCTAGGACAGATGTAGCTGATCAGTGGGCCCCATAAATTGGAGCACTGACAACTTCCCTGTGGTATGAAGGAAAAATCTTCATGTATGGAGTGGCTGAAGTGATTCAGAGCCCTCCAGACAAGATGCTATGGTTTCTGCTATGGTGGCTTACAGAAGGGCTTTAGCTAGTGTGGTTTGTCCAGACTGCATTTGATGGTACTGTGCATCACTGTGCGTGGGGAAAATGGTACGAGTCAAAGTCACAAAAGCTTTCTTCCCTAGGGCTCCAACTGAGGCATTCTCCCACTTTCCCTAAGGGCTCAACAGTGGGGACAGTCAGAAAACTGGCCCAAAAAGCATTGTCAAGGCACTGCAACGGTCCGTTTGCTAGAGGTCCCAATCACTGGTACTCTCTGTTCTGCAGGGTGTCAGGCTCCCCTCTCCTCTCGCAGACCAGATGGGATCCTGATGATTCCCTGATTGTATTTGTGGGTAGGCTGAATCGAGGGAACTTATGCAGAGGACAGCGTCTGAGTAGATTAGGGCCGTTTCAATCCATTTGTTTTCAAATACACCATGTTTGGTTTGGGCCATGTGGGGTCTGTTTGATAAAGGAAGAACCATACTAATTGAATTCGCTGGGTCAATGGCAGTTCACCCAGGGGGTAGGGCAAGGACTCCACCAGAGGGGTCTGCTATTAGTCAGGAAACTGTAAGAGCTTGGCTTTTCATCCTGGTGAAACACACGGGTCCTGATCCCCCAGTGAGCCTCACGTGATGGTGGAAAGCCCACCACGTAAGAAGCTCACCGCACTGTAAAGGCTTTTGCCTGATGCAGGGGGATGAAAAGTGCTCAGGCTGTGTCTCTGAGCTACCAGCCCAGTTTGTTGGTGGTGAGGGAAAGACGAAAGCTAGCTGAAGAAAACTGCTTAACCATTTCAGAGCCAGTCCCTTCTCCTTGCAAACCTTATCAAAAGGAATCTGGTGAGCAGCAGCAACTCCCCTTCTAGATCCCCTTAGCACAAAGTCTCTGTATCCCTGCACTAGCTCTGGAGAGAGTGAGCCAGTGAATGGAAAAAATCAGGCAAATAGGCAACATAAAAAACAAATGTCTCTACCACAGTCTGGAGATGGGATCGCTATGACTAGAAGCAACAGGTGATGCAAATAATTATTAAAAATAAATCAACAGGAATAGCAGCTTTCATTTATCTGCTGGAAATTGCCACAGGCTATGTTCAAGGGCAAAATCTGTAGCTCTGTGTGTGCATTCTTGTGGGGAATATTCCATCTGCCCCAGTAACCTCTCTTAATAGTCCCCAGTGTCTTCAGGGGAGGCTAGCAGTGTTGACTGAGCACGGCTCTAGTCTGATGTGATTGCCCTACAAATGGGAGGCGAGTGGAGGAGCAATGGGGAGTCCCTAATTACTTCCACAGAATATAAATCCATGATGGCTTTGACAGCTTCTGGAGCTGAGAGCAGTATCCCACTGCCTGGCACACCTCATGTCAGAGAACAGCTGGCTGTAGTCCCACCTCCATCAACACCACCATCATCAGTCTGGGAGGAAAGGGAAAAGCAGGAACATGTGAACAGTGTGACACTGGATAGAGAAATTGCCTGTTACCTACAGCGGGGCTGGCCTTTTTGATCCTGAGGCTCTGACACTACCTGAATTTCAGTGAATAGCTATGCCTTTCCTCCTTGGCCTGTGATTTGTGCTCGGTACCTAATGCTCCGGTGAAAGACGTGACCTTACATGTGTAGAGAGGACGTCTTGTTATCGTAAAGTCACACTAGGATGTGAAGATGTTGGTCACCCATTCAGTGGGGACTCAGCCTCATTAAAGTGGTGGATTCAGTTAATCTTCGGGACAAATCCTGGAAGATGTCAAGTCATAAGTCTGTACTTCTTTTCCTCCTCTATAATTGCCCTTTATAGTGATCCCACTAAAGGAAGCAAGCTTTAATGAACATGTCTGATTGATGAGGAAACCCATTGTGAACGGAAAAACAACAGTTCCTCCTGCCTATTTTTGGAGCTGTTCCATCTTCCTCAGGTACACTGGCATGTTCCAGGGCAAATGTACAGGTAGGGATAAATTGCTTTGATGTAGTTTTATCTTGGGTTCAAGTAATATGTTATGACAAAATGTTTGTATCACCTGAGGGTGTCTGCAAGGCCTTGTTGAGGCAGAAGTGGAATATGTGCAGCAAATGTTGGTGTAGATATGACCCAGTAGCTATCGTGATGAAACATAGTGGAAGCTGGCTGGTACCTACCTGCTTGTTTGGAGCTTCTACACTTCAGTGCAGACTTTAGGAGCAGCAGTTGTTTCCAGGTGATAGGATTAGTGGCTGCTGGAATCCGAGATCAGGGTGCTATAGGAAGAGGGTCTTGCTATTGTTCTGAAGAAATGATTTTAATAACATCTACTTTCCGGATACAGACAGGAATGCTCATGTCATCCATGTATTTAACCAGTTCGTTGGTTTTTCCTACAATAAAGGATTATCGTTAATTTCACTGACCAAAATTAAACTAAACCACTGAATTCATGCAGCCTCTTGAGTATGTATATAAGTCTCATGCTGAATCTCACAGTTCGGATGCATCTCTAATGTAGTGGAGTTACTTCAGTCTTTACTGAAATGCAGCTTCCTTTGAGTGAATCATGGTAGACTGGCAAAGCAGTGTTAAATGACACTCTGGCAGGAAGTAAAGAGGATAATATTTCACTGAAGGAAAATTGCAGGAAGTCAGTAGAATGTCTGTTATCTTAGCTGGAGCTGGCATTTGGCCTGGTTACTAAAGATAACACCTTTTTTTTCCTGCAAGACTTGTCACTAGCTGTTTTATGACCATGTATCTTGATTTACATCTCACTCAGAACACCTCCAGCTGCAGAGCATCACCAGTGCCTGGGGGTGACTCAAGACTTCTCAACAGCATAGAGAAAGTAGAATTTTTCAGCCCCCCAAGATGAGGGACTGGCAAAAGACTGCTTTTTCCACAGGCAAGAGAAGAGTAGCGGGAAGGGATGCAACTGTAATTGCAGGCTGAAGAGGAGAACACTAGGGAACTCGGATTGCTACAACTACTGCTGCCAGACACCTGAGAGAGATCAGGTAAGTGACTGCTGCATCTGTTCCAAATAACCCTGACTTCTGTCTGAGCAGCCCCAGCCACCACCAGCCTGCCTTTCCAGAGCTCCCGCAGAGACTAAATAGGCAGCACGCAGTCCCTGAGCACACTGCTGTCCTAGGCAACTCTCTGTTTTTCTTATTTCTATGACTGGCATCACACTGAAGCTGTGAACCCTCATCTGGCGTAAAAGAAGAAAATCACATCTGACTCATAGCAATTGTTGAGATCTGGATTTATTTTGCAAGACCTAGTAAGTACTAGAAGTTCCTTAATTTCCAGGACCTAACAGGACTGCTGCCTGAAAAAGATAAGTGCAAAATGTGCACGATGAGTTGGATGTTTCTGATAACTTTCATCAGGAATAGGAAATAGAAATTTTAGAAATTGTTGATTATGGATGGAGGTGTATTTTGTGAATTGCACACTGCCTGTCATGCTGAGCACTAAGGAAATACCACTCTTGCTTCATAAATGGTTGATGGCGTTACCAGGGAAAGTTACTTGTCAAGGGACATGCATTTGCTCTACAGACTGAAAAGTAAAAAGGTATTCTTGTAAATCAATTTATGACTAAGTCCCTGCTGACTTTGACAGGCTGCGATGTGAGCTTACAACTTCTCTTGGTGGCTGAGGGAAGTTGCCTCATTTCTACCACAAAGGTCTCTTGTGACCGTGATAGCAGCTCATCTTGGATGACTGATTACAAAGATGTTAGAACTAGATGTTTTGCTGCTTTGGTTTTTTCGTTCACACTGCTCTTCTGAACTCTTTTCCTAAGTTCCTTGAACTTCTTTCTCTCTGTGTTGCCAAAACATCATGTGTGCATCTGGGAGGGGTTCCAACTTCCAATTGCAGAAGTGGGTCACTCCTCATACACGCACATTTACAGTCTTTTGCAC
The DNA here is from genome assembly GCA_947846985.1 of Fratercula arctica. Lineage (NCBI taxonomy): Eukaryota > Metazoa > Chordata > Aves > Charadriiformes > Alcidae > Fratercula > Fratercula arctica. The sequence goes on along the minus strand of CANTUZ010000005.1, from coordinate 48,166,502 downwards.
ATGCCCCAGCTCTAAGCATAGCACTAGGAGAACCTAAGAAGTGCTGTCATAGCCTGTTGCTTTCAAAGATTCACAGTATTGCCAGCCGGCATTAACTCTTGCATTTGTTCTCTCTGGCTGTCTGTCTACAAAAAGAGATCTTGTAATGATCGCCCAGCTAAGGATGAATTATTAATTTGAGATGCTGAAGGAGATTTGTGTCAGAGCCCAGCTTTGAATGGGTGACTTGCACAGAGCTTAAAAGCATCTCTAGCTCATCTCCCTGCCTCATTCTGCATTCTGTGCCATTTCTCTCACTGCCTCAGGGCAGAATGTTTCAGAAAGTTGGAGTGGGAATATTTTTATTCATCCTGTTACATGAAGTTAATCTCGTGTAGCAAAGCAGCTGTGTAATGTTTTGTATTAAATCTCATGTCTTCCCTTGGGTGTGATTAAAATTCAGGTGAAGGGTTTTTTTAATTTTATTTTATTTCCCTGCTCCCAATGCTCTCAAGGGGCCATTAGGCTTCATTCTTAATAGCTTGCCATCCCCTTGCCTCTGCTGGTCCTGCTGCACACACAACTGCATTTGTCTGACTGATGAAGGGTGAAAGCTCTGTAGTGACTCGAGCACATACTGCACATTAGTGAAGCCATTTCTAGCTCAGGTGAAGAGACGGCTGCTCCCTGGCACATTGAATAAAGCCTTGGTTGGCAAATTCTCTATCTGCCTGATTATAGCCCTGGAACACAGCGAATCCCAGCTGGAAGGAGACCAGCTGCACTATCAACACCTTGGGCTTCCCAAAACTATTGCTTCATGTCAGTGGCTGTTTCCAAGAAAGACAGAGTTTCCATTCTCATCCTTTCTAACATGCCACTGCTTCTGCTTATGACAGAGGTATTTGCCCCCATTCTGTCAGGCTAAAGAGAAAAGCCCCTTCTATCTGTCTCTGACCCTCCTTTCCCTACTCACTCTCTGCTTTGTGTCTTTGTCTGTGGAACCAAAATGAGAACACCTGGAAGACAACGTAGAGACCTGATAGCGAGTGAGGAAGGAGTCATCACAGGGATACATGGGGGAAAGTAAAGAACTAGACTTAAAGTCCTGCAGAGAACACAATAGGGCTGGAAACAGTGAGAGAAAAATGAGCCTAGAGAAAAGAAGAGGAGATGAAAGCAGGAAAGAGGCTGTGAGACGTACTGAGGAGGAAGATGGAAATGTACTGACTGCACAGAAGGAGCTAAGCTGAGGGCTTGCACTACTTCTTCCCCTCTGCACCTCTACTAGAGCAATTGAAACTGTCTTAAAAGCAGTGTTGCAGAAGTGGTTTGGGCAAACCCCTATTCCCCTCTAAACTCCTTAGTCTTGACTCAGCTATACTTTTCATTATTTCAGAAAAGTCTGGTTAATGTTTTCTTCTTAATGTCTTCAACTTTCACAGTCCCTTCTGCAATTTGTTATTGCAGCCAGGATCACAAGTGCCGAAGTGTGGCATGAAAGGTTGCGTGCAAAGGGGCTGGGTACAACGAGAGAGAGGAGCAGGAAGCTTCAGAGCCTTTGCCAGGCTTTCCATACTTCTAAGTTTTCAGGGGTTTGCTGGATTCAACCTTCTAGTAGACTGAACGAATGCCTTAGGGATATTTCAAACAGAATCTAGATTCTGGATCCTTCTTTGAGGGTAGCACAGAAAAACAGGAAACGAGGAGATGCTTCTTTTCTCTTGCTTTGCAAGCTTTTGTGATGCATGTACAATAAATTAATCTCACTAGGTGACTAAGGGCTACTTAGCTAAGGGAATGTGTCCTTCGCATTATTTCGTTGAAATCAATCTAGTAAAACCAGGGGTGAAGTTGGCTCCAACCTTTAATAAATCCATAGTTTATCTCTTCCTGATAGGAAACAGCAGCTAGTAACTCACAGTGTTGTTTGAAACATTCACAGGAGGAATCAGTCAGATAAGGAACTCACATAGTTCTGACCTGTGTTCCACAGTGGCCTGCAAGAATCCATATTTTTAAGCTGAAAAGTAACCATATTTGTATAACAGTCATTACAACTAATGAGTGTACAGCTAGCGAAAGGGTTTTCATCTTCAGATAAAGAAACCTCCTGTCTGAAGTAGCTGATAGAGGTGCAGTCATGTGGTTTGATCACAGGTTAGGAGCCCTAAATTCTAATCCTGATGCCCACTTGGGGAAACCACTGCATATTCTTGGCATTCATTTGCTCTCACTTGTAAAAACGGGAGGCTGACTAATTAGTGCCTGCGGAAGGGTTCACAAGGACCATTCATTTTATTACTACATTTTAAAAAATACCTTATCTTAACTTAGCACTAAGTCTGCCTCAATCCCACCGCACAGCACTCAGCAATTTCACAGCTCCTATACCCAGCATGGATGCTTTATGCACTTATAAATTCCCTTTTGTTGACAGAAGAGCCGGGCTGCCTTACGCACACATGCACAAAAGGACTCTTGAGACTGAGGAAAAAGAAGGAAAACTTGTGCAGTTTTGTTTCTGCCCTGGCTGCGTGTATGCTTGGAAGGGGGGTGAACGACAAGTGAAAAGGGGTCTGCAGAGAAGTACTATCTTTTATTAAAGAAAAAAACAGCATAACTGAGAAAAAACAGAGAAGCTTCTGGGAACAAAAGAAAGCGGTGTACTTTTCGACAGCTATCTCAATGAGGTCATAGTAGCATCACCATCCAATAATTGCTTCATGGACTTGTTAGGATGTGACATCTCCATCTGTCACTGGAGATTGGTCCAGGTGTTAAAAGCTACACACCACTTAGGGCACTGAATTTGATCATGAAAAATTCTGGGGTCACCTGTGATGTCCAGCAACCTTTACACCATGCAAACTGAGTGCCAGTCATAATGCTCCAAGTAATTGACACGGTGGTTGCATTTTGCAGCCTTCTTGCCGTCATTTTACACAGCCATGAGTGTTTATCCCAGTGTTTAGATAGCGGACAGTCCAACTTTCTGCATTTAATAAAATTTGATTTCATGTGATACCAGGAAAAACTTTAGGCCCTTCCTTTAGGTCGTAATTTGAGCAATCTCCCAGCTAACCTGGCAGTGCTCATGTAAAACAACTTCTGCAGAACGGGGAATAGTTTTGCCATAGGACACCATGCTATCTCCTTTCACCTACGGGCCCAGCGGGATGACTGATTCGGAGTTCTGATGATGTGCTGTTTTGTTTTTCTCCTTAACCATGTTACATGTGCTTGAGAAGAACTTGCTTGGATAGGTCCTTCTCCCAGGTTGAAGGGGAGATATCACCACTTTTCTGGCTGGGTGTCCCTTTCTACATATAGACATTAGAATCCTTTGCTTCAGTTGGCTCTCTGGAGGGAGTCATTTGGGGAGTGAAGTAGTCTGATGAATGGCATCAACTTACAATCCCCGGGAGGATTCCATATGTTTTTAGCAGATGTTTTACAAGTTATGGCAACACAACTGGCTGTGTTGAAACAAATTGCAGGGTGACCATCTAAATGTTGTCAGAAGTGAAGTTTTCAACACTTCTGTCTGCCCCCTGGCTGTTGCTGCTTTTCTCTGTAGATATCTGTGAACTACATACCATACCTTTGTCAGAAAAATCATGAAGAAATCTAACTGTCCAATAAAGTGTTATTTAATTTGAACATCTCAAGGAACAATAAACCCTGAAGCTATGTTTATTAGCTTGCTTTCTTTTTTTTTGAAGGAGAAAGGTGCTCTGTAAAATCTTGAGAATAAAAATAGCTTCAGGATTTTAGTGTCAGCCGGAGTTTTAAAAGTGCATTTGAGCCTCCTCCCTTCATGTTATAAGAGAAAGGGAAATGCCAAGAAGTGTCAAAACATTGGGGGATAGATGTTTGGATGAGTAAGGCCCATGGATCTCCTAGCTCCTGTCCTGGAGGTGCCACAGACCTCTAGTACTTCTTCAGCACTCATTCTCTGTGCCTCAATTTCCTATTTGTAAATGGGGATAACTGTTCCTCTGTATTTATCTCTCCTGTCACATTTAAAAGTGTGGGGGAAAGGGACTGAGGGGTTTCTGGTACAACGGGAGCCTCCAATTTGCTTGTCCTTAGTGAAAATTACTAAAAAGACTGTGGGAAACAAAGTTTGTTTCCATGTAGGGTCCAAGAAGTACAAAAAAAGCATGCCTGTGAATTTCAGAGGAAATATGAACGTTGAGAACTTTCCCAAGGATGTGCATAGGCTCCATTTTAGGAAACTTAAGAAAAAAAAGCAAACAGTGGACAGGATATTTTCTAGCTTTTTTTCACTTCAGTAATAACAGTTTTACCTGTTGTCAGCAGTGGAGATGGCTATCATCTTGAATATGTTCATTTTGCTTTAAAAGTATCCCTTCAGTGCTGAATATTAAAATTATTACAAAGAATTCTCTGAATTGAGAATTTTCTGGGCAGAGTCCAAGGGTTCACTCAATCATTGCTTCTGGAGTGCCAGTTCCTTTGTGTAATCTTGCGACTTCAAAGCCAAGGAAGGAGGGAGGTGGGCAGGAAAGCATTTAGGGAAATGATGTCTACCTATTTGAGCATCTCAGTGAGCACGAAATGTTGTTCATGGATTGCATAATCTTAAGAACAGCATGTCTTTTGCCCTGGAAGCCTTCTTCTCATCTTGTGGTCTGTGGGTCTGAGAGACATGAGGTCATATGTGAAATGGTGACAAAACATGCTTTTTGACTTCAGAAAAACATACATGTACATGTATGTTTTATATATATATAGGTTTTTTTATATATTTATGTTATATATTATAGATATGTTTTATATATATCACATGATCAAGTAAATATGAAAACAAAGTTGGGAAAAATAAACCTGCAAATGAATATTCAAAACGCAGCTTAGTTCTTGGTTTTAAAAAAAAAGCCAACTACCATGGCAAAGCTGCATGAGGGCCTGTGATTTTTTTTTCTCCAAAATGTTAGTTGGTGCTTGGATGAAAATGATTGGGAAATGCTGATATTGACAAAGAAACCAACTCATAAACAATTTAGCTTCGGTTTTCCCAGCTGAGCCTGGGAAAGCAAAACTGGGTTGAAAAATACACTGGCGAGGTTTTAATTATGATTTTAATAACGAAGCTTGAACAAACCTCTCACTACCAGTACATCAACTGCCCCCTCATGCTGTTTTCCCAGGCCTGATGGAGGGACCCTGGGAAAGCAGTCTGATAGCAGATGAGAGAGCATACTGATCAGTGCAACTTCAGTCAGCACTACAAGTGCTTGACATTTCGGAAAAACAAGATCGCTTACTTTGCTGTCTTTATCTGGGAGCAGGTGATCAGGTTCAGACAGTCAGTTTGTCATCTTAAGCTCTTTGTGGCTAACACCTTGTTTGTTTTGCACTCTCAGAAGTGCCATTCAGTCTCATGGCAGAGTTAATAACACTGTGTGATTTCTACCGAGCACAGATTGCTGCTGGAATGCGCCATGGTTGTCTGGAAATAGACTGGTACTCGGGTTCCAGCATGCAGATGCCAGAGAGTTTCCTTCTGCCCATCTGCCTAGGCAATGAGCTGGGCTGTGTGTCAGTCCAGCCCAAAGAACCACAGCCAAGCTGGATCGTGGTTGGATTCCTGCTTTATCTGCCTTTGCAACAAATTGGGAAAGGCGTTAGTAGAACTACGGAGAGAAAATAATAGGAAAAGAAAGGGAGCAGTCTGAAGGCAAAGGAAGCGGGAGGAAAGGTGGGGAGGCCAAGGAAGGAAGCAACAGGGAAACTGTAAATTTGAGAGCTAAGATGTGAAGCACAGACAGGAAAAGGTTCATGAGTAACGGATTAGCTGTATGGAGTGAAGTTCAATTCTCTCAAAATCTGTAGTTAACACCAATGAGGAACCTGCCCTGATTTGTTTATGGCCTCCCAACATTGCCGTTTCTGCTTCTGAAAACTCAAGCCTATCAGAAGCGTAACGGAGAGACTATTCGGATTACGCTACATCTGATGTAATGTTTAAGGGGCAGACCCTTCAGAAAGTGGGAGGGCTGCAACTCTAGGCACTTCAGAAACAGGAGAAAGTGGCTTTAGTGTTTTGGTCTAAACCACAGAACTATTTCCTTGTTCTGATTTCATTTCAGTGATGTATTTATCAGAAAACAAGTAAAACAGCCCTCGTGCAAGTTTATCTGCGGTAAAACTGGTTTTATCCAAGGTTTCTATTATGCATTAAGTTCACAGAGGGTATACTATATCCTTTACACATAACAAAGAATGTAAACCCCAGCTTTAAATGCAAAACTCAATTCAGTGCTGGCTGGGATTCACAAAGCAGTTCCTTCATGACAGTGCAAGCACTATAAACTCGGGAAGCTCATTTTCAATAGTGGCCCCTTAAATTGCACAGTTGAGCATGTAAGAGCACCATTGTGTCTATGCGAGCATGTGGAAGATTTGAAAGCTGGGGTCACGTATAGTTGACTTTTGTTCATTTACAAAACAGTTTCATAGAATCAGGATGGAAAACAGAAAACACATACAAGTCTTAGGATACACTGCCCTGTACTTTTTTACAAAATATCAGAAGAATGATGTCACTGGAGGGGGAGGCGGGGCGGGGGGGGGGGGGGGGGGCGACAGTTGTTGAAAAAATGCCAAGAGTGTCCCTGATGAGGAAAGGATCTTGTCTATAGAACCTGGAGCTGTTTAAAACTGTGGTGTTTTGGGCAGGACTAGAAACTCAGTTTCCTAGAAACCCTCTGCATGAGATCTGTGCATCAGGCCACAAAACAGGGGTAGGCATCGGGCAGCTAGGCTAGACAGACACACACATGTTTTTGTGGTTTATTCACCAGGGACACAGCAAAATTACCTGGCGTGTGGGGTCCTGAAATGTTCCTGTGACAGTGCAGGGGTAAATGTGTGCTTGTTACGGGGGAGTGCAGAGGGAGGACCAACAGAGTCCAGTTTGACAGGTCTGCTGAGCACGAATGTAATCTCTGCCTGAAAGAACTGTGATCTGCTGCTCGAGGGGTATGACAGGCCAGCCTCCTGGAAAATAGCACTCTGAGTCCTTTGCAAAGGAATCAAATGAGGAACAAGGCTATTACCTCGTGTCATACTGTGTCTAATAAAGAAATGGAAATCCCCTACTCTGCCACAAAGACCAAGGAGAGGTAGGATCATGCTGTGACACAAATAAATGAATAGTGAAACAGAAATGGAAAAACATGGGCCCAGACATTACCAGAAAATATCAGACCTTGAAATGATTGCCTGTCTTAAGCAACAGACTATAAAAAAACATACGTTACAAATACGATCTGGTTGTGTAATTGAGTTTTGCTATTACACAGAAATGGATTTAGGACCATAACTGTTAAATTCTATGTGTATGTCCCTATTTTTATATTACATTAGGAAAAAAAGAAAGCCAACGCCAACAAATATCTGCACCTGGGGAGCCTTGTAACTGTTCATTACCAGATATATGATGCATTAGCAGAGATATTTATACAGAGATGCTGGCACATCTTTTTTCCTTTGCACCACACTGTTAGACATTCGTGTTCTCTCTTAACCCTTCTAATAAGCTTTGAGGGTCCAGATCCGTATCCTCCATCTTGTAGAGCATCATGAAATAAACAGGACTTCTTATCAGCAAAAGGACCCATCTGCATAGGACCACTTGCAGGATCTGGCCCTTGCAGGACTGCAAATTCTTTAGTGCCATCTCTGTTGTTATATGTGAGCGCCGTGTCCATCTTCTAAGGCCCTTGCTCCTGAGCTATTGATTGTTACTGAGAGTACCTGTTACTTCTGCACACTTTTTCCTCCCTGAATTTATTTCCCTCCAAACTAGCAAGTACTTTTGTGGGCATCAGGACCTGTGAAGTGTGATTTCCCTAGGGGATAGTTGAGTTGAACCCCCCTGTGGATTCCATGGTGTCTGTTGGACTCGGGATACAGTTGTCCTACGTGCAAGAACAGTAAAAGAGATTACTTCTTCTACACAGTTATCTATTTTCCTGAAATTTGTAGTTGTCAAACTTAATTAAAATCGTTTAACTGGCTCAGAAGTTATTGGCACACACACAGAGCACGACTGCACAAGCTGTAATTCCTTAGAAGGGTTGGCTTTTCCCGTGTCACAAACATGGGCTCTTCATTTGGTTTGGTATGCATTTTTGACAGGCTTTCCGATCCCGCGGTGTCATTCTTTGTTTGAACTTTCTCTGACACATCTCCGAACGCGTTCAGGCAGCTCTCACCACGGCACCGGTCAAAAAGTGACCTCCCACCTTCCCGGTCTCTTTCTTTTGCACCCCAGGGATCGCCCCCGGCCCATCAGGCGTTACGGGGGCGCCCTGGAGCCGGGGGGCCGGCGGCTCTCCTCCCTCCGGCGCCTCCTGCGAGCCCGGCGGACTCCGGACTCACCCCACGGCGGGGGAGGGTCCCAAGCGGGCTGCTCCGGACCACCCTCCCAGGATTGCCCCTCCGCACCCCCAAACGGCCGACTCGCCGCCGGGGCGAGTCCGCAGGCTGCCTTTGGCGACTCCGTGCGAGGGCACCGGGGAGGTTTTCTGTGGCGAGGGACGGGGCAGGCTGCGGGCGGGCGGGCGGAGCCGGGGGCGGCGGAGCTCCCAGCCGCCGGGGCCGGACCGGGCGGGGGCGGGGAAGGGGGCACGGCCGGGAGGTGGAGCCGGCTGCGCTGGCGGCTCTGGCGCTCCGCGGCTGCCGGGCACGGGGCGCGCACGGCAGTGGGAGCCCAGCGCCGCCGGATCGCCCGCCCGCCGCCAGCTCGGTCTGTCCCTGGGGAGCCGCCGCCGCCGCCACCGCCGGAACCTTCCCGCAGCCGCCGGCAGGTAAAGAGCCGGGGTTCGCTTCTCGGTGCGCCGCCAGCCCTGCCGAGCGTCCCGTCCCCCTGCCAGGCGCGCCGGCTCCGGCTTGGCACTGCACCGCCCTCCCGCTGCCCTGGGACGCGAGGGGATGCCGGCTGGGGACACCCAGGGGAGGGGGCTCGCCTCCCCCCGCCGCCGCGTTGTTTGCCCGGGGAGGACGCGGTGTGCGGGAGCGCCGTGGCTCCCCGGGGTGCTGGGCGTGCAAGTTTCTCGGGGCTCGGGCAAAGGGAGCTGGCGGGGAGGCGCCCTGGCAGCCCCAGCCAGCTGAACTCGCCCCGCTGGTAACACCTCTCCGGGGTCGGGCCCCGGGGAGCCTCTCGTGGTCGGTACCCGGGAGCGTCTCGGGAGTCTCGGAGCCTGTACTCAGTATTTCTGTATTTTATTGCCCCCCGCCCCAGCCCTCCGCCCCCCTCCGGGAGCCCTTCCGCAAGCGGAGGAGCCGCTGGGTGTCTGGAGGCTGTGCCTGGGGCACTCTGCCCTCCGGTTGTAACGTTTCGGGGTGTGCCGCCACCCCGAAGTTTGGATGAGGAAGGCGGGAGAGTTACCCGTGTTTCTGACTTCAGTCCAGTCCGGTAGGAATGTTCTCTCTCACACTTTGCTGATGGACAAACTGCAGTCACGCCGCCTTGGATCAGCCCCCGCTTTGTAATAGGGATTTATAGCTGCAACAACATGTTAGTGAGGTACCACCCCACTGAGATGTGTGAGGTTTATAAACTGTACAGCTGGGCACTTAAAGTTTTATCATAACTTATGTATTTAAATGTTGGAGTGAGTGAGTAGGCAGTGTTTTCGGATGCATCGTACTTGGGTGGTTTTCTGTGAAGTCTGGTAATTGTAATTTCTTTTTTTCTCTAGCACTTCTCTCAGCAATTAGTAAGCTCAGCCTGATTACTGCTTGTATTTCTATAATAAGAGAAAATTTGAACACAACTAATAAGACTCTAGACACGTATTTGACTGAATAGCCAGTGGCTACCAAAGCTACTTGGGCAGAAGTGTGCTGGAGATGGCTGTGTGCCTGGCTGGGTATACGCAAATTGTGAGCACGGGCTTGCCCTGGATTTTTACTAGTGGGTAAAAAGTGTGTGGAATTATTAAAGAGTTCTCTTAATGCAACAGGATGTATCCAAGTGTTTGATGGATTCTACCAGTAAAATGATTGTTTTGGTGTTCAGTGCTTTTGTAAGGAGTGGCAGTTTTTCTGTCTCAAAAGTATAAAAACTGAGAGCAAATGACAGGGATGTCATCGAGAGAAATAGGTGCGTTCTTTGTCTTTTTCATAATTTTGGGAGAATCTTTGGAACTGACTGTCTAGCATAATGTGCAGATGCGCTTCTTTATCATCTGCTTTCACTGAAATATTTGTACAGTATGTTAAAATGATTCAAATGTTTGACCCTCCCTGGAAGGCAGTTAATGTTTCTGTATTTGTTGTGGCCAAGGTACAGCTTTTGTTGGCGTAACCTAAAATACTATGCAATACAGTTGCCATGAATTTAGGCGTGGGGTGGGGGGTGAGAAGAAGAAAGGAAGTTTCTGAGATATTCCCAACTCCCAGCAAAATCAAGATAAAATTTCGCCTGATTGTCCCACCCTTTCTGCAAAGCAGACCTTTCCCACAAGTTGCATAGCTAACCCAAGTTGCTGTGTGTTTCAGCCCGTGAGAGATGCAGGCGCAGGGGTGGTTGTTATTCCTTGGGAAAGGGAGAGGTGAGCCATGGGCCCGCAGCCCGGAGGGCAGGGGGCCGCGGTGGGAGCCGGGGGGATGCCGCGGGCCGGGGCCGGGGCCGGGGCGGGCTGGCAGTGGGGAGGGCCCGGGTGGGTGATGCTGGCAGTTTCCACGAGAGGGCTTTCTTGCTGTGCCGTGTCAGCCCGGCTCTTCCAGCACAGCTTTCGTAGCGCCTGCCGCCCCTCCGCTTGCCTCCTCGGTGCGGAGGAGCCAAAGGAACTTGGGGGTGGCTTTTGCTCACAGGGTATTTCAGATTTCCATTGTAAATTATGGGGAAATCCCTTTATTCCCCCTGGGCTGTAAGGATAAGACATCGTGGAGAGAACACCAGTCTTCGGTTTCCAGGCTTGCTTAAAACTTAGAGCAGATCCCAGCAACTTGATTTCCCCACAGTGGAAACCGAGAAGAGGCTGAGTGTGTTTTTTCACAAAAGAGAAATGGGGTCCTAGTGTTTGCATCCTCGCCTCAGCTGATGGCAACGAATGACTCTATCCTGGCGTGATCTCATTTTTGGCTGCTTTAACATGTATTATACTTCTCAGGGTGGGGCTGGGCAGAAGGGAAACAGCAATCGCTCTGTGTGTATGAAAATGCTGAGCTATCCTGAAGTCCTGTGCCAAGCTGCCTGTGTGTTGTTTAATTCAAATAATTTCATACACCCAGCATTGCAGGTCTGTTTTAAAAGGCAGAAACTGTATCTGTAACCGGGAATAATATTGCAGTTCATAAAACAGGAGTAACATCTGTTACTGTGACTTCAATTTGTTTCTCTCTTGTTGGAATAACCAAGTTGACAGCTCAGACAGTCAGGTTTAATGTCCTGTGCCTAAACCTTTGGTCCTGCGTCCTGTGGCTAATTGTGACTCACAGAATCAATAAAGCCAGCTCCTCTGCTTCGCTGCAGCGGCTCGACGGGGCAGCAGGAAGGGCTTCAAACCACCTCCCTGCGTGGAGCTGGTCCCCGACAGCAGATGATGGTGGACAAATTTGTGTTTCTGCAAAACCAGGTCTACCATGTGTGCTTGCTGCCTTCAGTGTGGCAGAGCTGGCTGGGGTCTTCGTGTTCTCTCAGCATTAGGGCTGAGCAAATGGGAGAGAGGGTCTGCAGTGCTGTAGGGGTAGTGTTTTCCCTCCTAGCACCTTTTATCTTGCCTTAATCTATCCCAGGTTGAATACTGTAGGCAGTTGAAGCAGAGCCAGGTCATGCTTTGATGTGTGTTTATTGGCTCTAGCATCTCATTCTCTCGCCTTGTTCTTTCTTTTTAAGTTAGGTTGCTCTCTTCCCACCCCGCCTCCCCAAACAAAAAGAATTAGAGCAAAGGAGGCAAAAAGTGAATTCAGTGACTTTGTGTTTTTGTGAATGGGTTTTCTTGCTTTGCCCCTGCCTTCCTTGCTGCCTTCTGTAAGATCCCTTCATAATTAAAATATTATGACTATCCTTATGGTAGCCCTTCACTTGTGGCAAGGATCCTAATTTGACGTCAGTGCAAAACTACTAGTTTCTGGCATAAGGGTAGATGACATTTCATCGGCTAGTGCATGCCCGCTTTTTTTTTAAACCACAGTGCTAAGACCATATGGGCAGATAATGAGTTTAAGCTGATAAACAGCTTACAGATTTGCCCAAATAAAGGACTTTCTTCCTAGAAGACACGTTTTCCTTTAAAATAAATAATGCAGTTCCTGTGTTTTTATTTAATTATCTCGAGTCCTGTCTGTTCTCACCAGGCTGCAGGAAAACAGACACAACTGCTCTGGGAACAGAAGCTACTGGATTTATGGGGTCGTGGGTCTTGGATGAGGAAGGACTTGAAAAGAGAAGTTCAGGTGCTACAAAATTGAGGCTTAAGGTGTATAAATAAGCAGATGGTGGTCCACGTTGTATTTGGAGAGTTTTGTGAGGTAGTGCATCGTTCTTGACATCTTGAAGATGAGTCGTTGCAGGAGGTGGTAGTAGGTCCAAGGTCTGTTTGGGAGCTCTAATTAAACCAGATGAGTATCTGTACTCCTTGCTAATGCTATAAGGCTGCTGAAGCAGTCCTTGTTCGGGGGTACTGTTGCAAGATAAGCCCTACTTTTGCTTTTTCAAGAGTTTTTTGACTAATGTTACTATGACTTTTGTTTGTTGGTTGTCTTTTTTTTTTTTTTTTTAACTTAAACTGACTTAATAAAATGTGAGGGAAAGATTTTGGATCCATTTTTCTTGTTAGTTTCTGAGAAAAAAACCACAAGTAGTACAGTGAGGGTTGGAAAGTAACCTGCTCTGGGAAGTGGTGGTCTTTGGTTGTCATTTTAAAATAGTGACTGAAAACCAAGTAATGTGTTTGCATGAGAAGGAAAAGCCTGTGTATTTCTCCCCTAAGATGCACAGGAACGAACTGTTTGGGACCTGAAATTGCTCATTCCCTTTTAAGTTATTTCTTAGGAGTTCTCTTTTTCTTTTTCTTTCTTTTTTTTTTTTTTTTCCCCCTTGGAAATGATTGCTTATCTTAATTCAAAGTAGCAAATGAAGGAAGAAAGTAGTTGTACAGAAAAATCAGTCAAGACAGCTCTGTTCTTTCTCATGATGTTTTTTCCTCTAAAACTTCCTTAAATATTTTGTATTGTCCGTTCCCTCCCTTCCCACCACTTCTCAGCACTGGGAAGATTGCTGGACTTTAATTGTATTTCATGTGAGGATATTTTCCAGATGTCTAGAGCCTTGCTTTCTGATGGTCGCTGCTATCTCATTTGTAACTGATATGACAGCAGAGTTGCATTTGGTCCTACCATTGCTTATGACTGCACAATTCAGCATTCCTCTCGTGTCTGTTCCTTCCCCTACACCAATGTTTCTTGTTTTCTTTTCACTGCTCTCTGCAGTCTTGGGTTTCCAAAATGGTGAGAGAGTTATCCTATCCCTTAGTTCCAAAGGATTTGTGTGAATTCAGTGCCCACCAAATAGTTGATAGGACTTTTTTTTTTTCTTTTTTTTTGTGGTGGTTTGTTTTCTTTTTTTTTCCCCTCCAACCTCTTCCCTTGGAGCATTTAGCAGCTGCTTTGCCGTTTATCATTTCTGCATTGGTAAAGATCTCTCATGGGCTAATTTAGCATAAATTGTCTGAGACTGAAAGAAGTGGCCATAGTAAGGCGGTGCATTGATCTTGTTTATGTTAACACCAGCTGCTAAAACAGTTTGTCAGCATGTTTCTATTTATTTTTGCACAGACAAGATTTAAAGAAACAAACGATAAGTAAAGTAAAAGATGTTTTACTCTTACAAATTGACCCCAAATGGAATTTGCTTCTGCACCTCTGGTCACTTTCTGTTCTCTAGGAATGGGCTTGAAGGATTTCCATTTTCCCAAAGTTTATAAGAAGTAGCGCTAGAGGCAGAGAGGCTCAGTATCCTGGTGAGTTGTATATGTGTCATTTTTGGCTCTAAATTGCCTCTGCAGGTGTTTTTATACAGGAGGTCTCAGATGACCACATGCCTAATGTGGATGCTTCATTATTGGGTGGACTGAGACTAGACTTAGAATATGCAGTGGATATTACATGACAACTGAGAGTATTCCCGTGTGTCGTTTTGCCCTCACCAAATTCAGTTAAAAGAAAACCAAACCCAGTATCTTGTCATTGTCTTCCAAGATGATGGAAGTGGGTTTTTGACTATCACAGGTTTTTAGTACAGGTCTTGTTTCTGTGCAGGATCCCTCATGTCTGTGTAGTCCCTCCAACATGGGTTCCAACGAATGGTAAGTCTTTGTGGGTTCTTGTCCTTCAGGGCTTTTTCTGGTCATCAGGATGTTCCCTTTGCTATATATTTTACTAAATAAACCTGTTCTAAAATGGAAGTTTCCAGCTACTTGAGAAATAAATTGAAAGGTCACCGCAACAGAACAGTGAATTATTAAACCCAAATGAAGTTCAGATTTTTTTAGATCAGTGTATCACTTCAGGAAGAAGCAGAGGATGGTTTTGATGAAATAAACAGTGCTGAAACTGAATCTTGTCCATGTTACTGTTCCTGCCCTTCTCTCTCTCTCGCTCTCTCTCTCATTTAGCTGGAGCATGGCCTTGTTAGAGATGGATTTTCTTGGGGTGTCTGTGTAGTGCCTAGTGTGGTCTGCAGCTTGCCCCAGTTAGTCTTCAGAAAGCAGTGTAACAAAGATCCCCTTTACCCCTGATTTCTGTGCTGTTAGCTTCAGGGCACAATCCTACAGTGGCTGTTGATCCCGGAGAAGTGGAACTGAACCAAGCTGCTAATGCGAAAAGTCATGTAGTATAGCAGAGATAATAATAGCTCTTATATTCTTTCAAACTTCTCACTTGATACATAAACAACTTTAAATACATTTTATGCCATTCCAGATGTCTGGAAAGCCAACAAGACAGATGAGCGAAATGGGGTATGGGACCATATGGTGACTTGTTGACTGTGGGTCAGTGGCACAGCCTAGCAGGGGCTCAGGAGCTTAGAGGCCTTGACTGCAGCTCAGGTTGTATATGTTGTGCCTGATTCCCGTAGTGACTATTTCTGCAGCTCTGTGCTGCTCATAAGGCTCAGCACTGAAATTGTAATGCTAGCAGCTTTTTTCATGGCCCAATGCCCAGCTTGAAGAAGGGTGATTTTGGTCATGTGGCTAGACATACGTATTTATGGCCCTGTTTCATCTGTTGAATTTAATCTGTTGGGGTATTTGTAACGTTATTATGGAAACAGTTACTATATTTACTCGTCATGAAAAATCTCAGTGTATGACAGTCTATGAGGAGGGGGTTTTTAGAGTAATAAAGGTTGCACTAAATGATGGTGTCTACACTCCTTCAGGAAAAATGGACTAAATGAACTGACTGGCAGTTTGCCTGTTCTCGAGACATGGACCTCACAGGGCACTGAACTGGAACACGCTATGCTGGGAACGCAACAACAGGGTTTGTTCTTGGCTCACTTGATGGCATGTCTCATTTTCACCAGGAGCAAAGAGAAACAGATCTTCTTGTACAGAAAGAGCTTATGCCTATACTGGGCTGGTTTCTCAGACCCACCAAGAACCTGTTTCCATCTCTGGGACACAGGGCTACCTTTCACAGGAACTTCTCAAAACCTGCTGCCAGGGTGAATGAGTTAGCAATACGGAAATTCAGTGGATTTTGGAATCGGAGTCACTGTCACAGTTATCGATATACTTTATTTCTGTAATCATTTGAAAACAGAATGCTTTTTGATGTCAGTCTTGCTGATAATAGTTGATGGGGCTTAATAGTGATAATAATGTGGTGGGTCCACAATGGACATGTATGAGAAATAATTGAGAATAAAGTATTGAATGTCTCAAAGTGTTCTTAAGAGGGGTGGGCTTTGATGTATTTTTTAACTGCTGACTGCCCTTTGTTCCTGTTAATGTCAGAGGGGATTCTTGGATCTGCTCAGAATGAGGCACTTATTTTGTGTTGATCAACAAAGCTTTTGCTTCCGATGGGAATATGGCTGAAGAACAGACACATAACACAGGTCTTCTAGAGCTGCACCAAGCTGTTTTTCAGAAAAAGATACAGGAAAAGCTGAGAGCTAGTTCTGGAAATGCTCCAGGCACAATGCTGGAAGCACCAACAGATCTCCTTGACCTACGTTTTGCTTTGGCAGTCTGAGAACTGATGTGATGAATGACTCTGGGTTCACAGTCTTGAAAAAAGACCTTCCAAACTGATAAAGATTTCAGCTTACAGTGATGCTTTGACAATTAAAAACTGATTCTTTTCTTTTGAATGTTAAGGGAACATCAGTCGGGAACAACAGTCTGATGAGATGAAGAATACGGCTTCTCAGAGACTGCCTGGATCGAGAGGGTCTTTTTGTTTTGTTTTCTGTCTTTTTTTTTTTTCTTCTTTTTTCTCCTCACTGTGCTGAAAGGAGCAGGTTTCATGCTTTGCATTCTGTGCGTTCATATTTTGATACTGCAGTGGGGGGGGGGGGGGGGGGGAGGGGGCTTGGCAGGAGAAGAATCAGAGTTTAGTTTAAAAACGCCAATTTTCTTTGTTAATGCCGCTGCATATAGTTCCAAGTTTCAGCTGGTAGGAGATTTCTGGTAGTATTTCTGTAACGTGATGCTCTTTGGGAACAGCTTTGAAGCTCTGCACTAGCCTTGGGGAGCAGAGGGCATTGGGAGGGGGGTTGGACTCTCACTCCCAACTCCTATCACTGATTTTATTGCTCAGAACTGAGAGGTGCAAATGCCAGCATCACTAACATCGGCTCGCTGTAAGAGCCTCTTTGGCTCCGGGAAAGTTGCGTTGCTTTGCTGAGCATCTGTTTCACCAGCTGTGAAAATGAAGACAGTACCCTCAGCATGTGAGTATGATGAACATTCTTGTTAGCTAATCTCGGCAAAGTGCATTGGAACTGTGAAGCGTCACGGGTTGTTGTTTGAAAGTGTGAAGGTTTAAAACGGTGTAAGCCACAAGCGTGCATCTTTGTTAGGGAAGAGGAGTACTAACTGGAGGTCCCTCTGGGGCAACGGGGGCAAAGGGTTTGTGGGACACAGAAGGGATTTTTCTGTGATGGAGGACCTGAGTGAGAATTTTGCCTTATTCTAACCTTTTCCACAAGGTCTAAATGGATTTACTTGGAGCTTTGTAAAGCATTTGTCCAGGGCTGGATTTTGCCCCCATACCACAGGGTGATGCAGTTGCATTTCCTTTTGTTGTTTTTCCAGTCCCCACCACCCCCCTCAACCCCACACCCACCCCGCGCTTTTTTTTTATGATCGAAGCTCCGTCCTTTAAAGATATGCCAATGCCTTGTAATAATGCTCAGAGGATCCCCTATGGGGAACAGTTCTGATTAGACACTGACGAATTATTTAATTCTCTTCATATTTCTTACTGTTAGGAACATCTCGTTGATAAAAGGTGTGGCTTTTTCCCCTTGCTGTTACTACTTCTTCGGCTCTCCTCCTCCCCAGACACTAGGCTCTCCCGTTGTCTCATCTTATAAAAACTTGGTTCCTTGGTTCTGGCTTTCGGTTCATTCTTTTATCTTCTACAGCACTCAATGAATGCTTGAAAATAATAAATATTAATAATAGGGCTCTTTGAACCAGCAGGTTCTTTGCTGCTTAAGCTCACCTTTTCCTGCTGCTTATCCCCTATTAAAAGTTGCTATAATCTGCAGATCGTAGCTGTAATAACTTCTGCAGCAGTGGCTGGGTTTGTGACAAGTGTAGGATTATAGCTCCAGGTGGGGAAGTGGCAGTGAGAGCAGAGATCCTCAAAGGCACAAAGATGTTGTTTCAATTGAAATATTCTTAGCGATAAAGGAAGAGAAGCCAAAAAATTTAGTGTGGGAATAGAGCTATTTATCTAAATAGCCTTTCTTACACAGGTTTCTGTGGAGTGTCAGTGATCTATATAGGATAATCCTGTATTGTACATAGAATCCTGTGTTTAGAAGGGGGAAAGCATTCTTTCAGGGGAACATAGTTTGAGAAAGCTGTCCTTCTGGAGATGCTTTCAAGCCAATTTACAGAAGTGTCTCAAAGCAGCACAACAAACTGAGATACACCTGTAATACTACTGTATGTTTTCTTTTAATTCCCTCCGCAGACAGGTTTACCTCTCCTTAAAGCTACAGAAAAAAAAGATACTGTCTGCCCCAGAGTGTAAAGTTGTCCACATAATGTACAGGCCAGGCTACAAATCTTTTACCACAAACGTCCATACACGCACGCGCTCTCTTGGACATCGGCAACATTTTTACTGTCTCAAATCACACAGACTAAGGAACGAATAAAGTAAACAGGAATGGAGTGTGTGAGGTTTTCCCACCATACCTCCTTTCCTCTGTTTAACAATACGAGCTACTGGTTTAGGAGAAGAAGAGAGAATCCTGAGGTGTCAGGGCAAACTTCGGGAAACCTTATTTGTTTCTTCTACCCTGTGTGTTGGCTTGCCCCTGCTTAGGGGAGGTGAGCTGTTCCTAAGCAGAACCTCTGTTGAGTGGGTTGCTTCCAGGCTTATGTCTTCAGCAGAAACCGCACTGGTTACTACTTGAGGCAGGGACTGGCTGGGAGTTTTTCAAGGAAACAATTTGCCCACAGAAAACGCTGATTTATTGAAACCAGTACTGCTTTGTGGGAAAGGGTTGGTCTCCACTCAGTTATCCTTGGGTGAATTTCTTGCGTTTGGGATGGAATTTCTTAGTGAAAACAGCTGGTTAGGAGCCGAGTGGTTTGGGTTTTTCACCTATGCTGTCACAAATCCAAAACAGCGTCCTGGAAGCAGGTTTCCCACATGCCAGAGGTGCATGTCCTACCCGCAGGACTGCTGTTGGAGAGCCACGTGGGTTTTTGCATGAAGGATTGCAAGGTGGTTTCCAAACCTTCGTCCCTATGCGAAACAAAAAAAATATTTTAAGTCTCAAAAAATGTGGTGAGATGAGAAAGTAAGTTCCCATCTAGGTGTCCGTGTGTCTCCCTCAGTGGCCTTGCTGTCTTTCTGCACTGGTTCTGCAGGTTTGTGGCTCCCCTGTATGTGCTCTTCACAGAGTGGAGCAAAGAATCTTTGGAGACCCTGGCAAAAAAAATCAGCATGTCAGTCTCAGGAGGAGAGCGACTGACCCTGAAGCACTGCCGGTGTATTTTGGCAGGGTCAAGGCTATATAAGGCTATATAGCTCCTAAACCCATGCTTTCTCTGAGGAATATCGTTAGAAAAGCACCTTAAGCAGCCAAGGAAAATATAGCTGAACACTGCTGATATGTTTGTGCCTGGGCCATTATTGTTGGGCAGGGCATGAAAAATAATGCTTAGGGCAAGAGAGGAGCTTCTTGGAACAGGATGAAACACTCTCCTGCTGGTTTGATTGCAGTGAGCTCAGCAAAGGCAAGGCTAACACATGGCTTCAGTAATGGGCCTCGTTCTTCCAATTTCTTCTCTCCTTCTGTTTTATGGAGAGGAGAGGAAAGCGGCCCTCTGTTCATCCTTTCTTAATTCTCCGTGGAGAGTGAGGAGATAACAAGAAGAAAGCCAGCGGATCTCGGGTAAGCTAGGTATGTGCTTAGCCAGGGCATTTGTTCTCTGTGGTTGCTCTCTGCATCATCGAAGACCCTGGATCTGGTTTTTCCAGGGCAGCTCAGCCACCTGAGACCTGACGCGCTGTGTGCCGCTTGGCTGCTGAGGGGAGCTTTCAGGGGCTTCCCCTGTTTCAAAAGGTCAGATTGCAAAACTGAGGTGCACACCTTTACTTTATGTTATGTTCCTCCTCCTCTTGAAAACGGGGGCGGAAAAAAGGCTGAGGTGTCGAAGCTTCACCGTTGCATAGGCAAAGACAAAACACTCCTTTTAAAGGCAAAATATTCCAGGCCCTTGTTGTGTATTTGAGGTTTAAATAACGGGAGTTTCCTGTTCCCAAACATCCTCAGATGGTCTCAGACAACCTGTTTAAAGAAGACTTTTGCTCATCTTGTGGTAGATGAGGAGTCTGAGCTTGTCTTTTTGGTTTTACCCCTCCTTCTCCTTCAAGTTGAAGTAGGAGGCCTAAGGTGTGTTCATAGCACACAGAAGCATGGGGCAGCAGAAAGCCTGAGCTGGTGGAAACCAGAACCAGGATCTCCATACAGCTTGTTGGGTTGCAGCACAGAGGAATCCACGCAGTCAGCTGTGGAACTCATACAATGTCAAAGCACTCCTGGATGTGAGATGAGCTCCAGTATGTGTGCTCCCCAGGCAGAGAGGCAGGCACCAGATATGGAGTGTTTGAAAGAACAAATGAAAACAGCCGTGGGGTTCTTCTGGTGATAAATGGGCAATACTTCTTTTCAAATATTAGGTGACAATCATATCATAACATTTCCTCACGTAAAATTGATCTAAGAAAAGAAAATATTTCTCTTAAATTAGTCAAGTTTGAGTCTTCCATCTTTGCTTGAAACATAGCAGATTTCTGTCTATTGCTTCTTCTGCTTACAGTCATTGAAGGAACCTCTAAAGGAACATCTAAGAGGCTGATTACTGATTCCTTAGATCCCCAGGAGGATGAACATAAGCTGCTGCTTTTCTTCAGAGGCTTAGACGGTGCTGTTAATGATAGTTGGCATTTGGGAATTATATGAGACCTTTTTAAGCACTAGACTGTTTGCCTGCAAAAGTCAGTTTACATCTTCCAATCAGTGAATGATGAGACTTCTCTGCATCCATTTCATGTCCGTATTCTGCACATTTGTTAAGTATATTTAAATTACTGAGAAAAGCAAGCTATTGGTCTAAGACTTCACTCTTTTCTTCTTCTGAATCAGGAATGGAGAACTGAAAAAAATCAGGTTAGTGTGAAAAAAGTTCTGGTAAGTTGAGAACTTACATGTATGGCTGAGCTGTGTTGCAAATTCATCCTGTTGAAATAAGGCCAGACTGCACTAGGATAGTGTTGCGGAGGGTTTGCCAGAACCCAAATCAGGGCTGCATGCCCCAGCTCTTCCCTGAGATTGACTTGCAAAATCCTTTCTGTGGCTAGAGCTGTATTCCTTGTGGGCTTCAGTGCTGCAGTCCAGGACTGGTCATTTAAAGCTGAAAGAGCCCCAAAGAAGCCATGTAGTGCCTGTGTTGCCCTTACACCTGTAGACTGTCCTTTAACGTGAAGCTGCAACCTTCAGCTGTAATCTTTGATTCTTTATGAAGTGCGACAGTGTGAGAGTGGGCCCAAACATTCATTTTTAAATTATATATGATTAAATGTAAGAGCGCTTGAGTCTGCCTGTCTCACAGCTTTGTAGGTAACTCTGCATGGACAAGATTTGTCACTTCCTTCCCCTTTCCTGTTCTCCTATTCCTGAGCTTTTTTTCTTGTGGTGAATTCACTATGGGTTAGCAAGGAGGTGGTAAAACAGATGCAGTTGTTGAAACTGATGATAAGGTAATTTTCTCACCCTTCCAATAACTGTAAATGCATTTGAAAGAGGATTCACATTGCTAGTAGCATTTGTTATTGTGTGTATACTCCTCGACATAAATCAGAGATTGACTGGTGGATAATGAAACGGTGCAGCATGCCTGAGTGAACAGATTGGGCAGGCATCTGAACTATCCACATACTAGCCCACCAGAACGAGTCTGTTGCTCAGATTTTTTCTGGCAGATGTAGCCTCTCCATTTTGTGTCACAGCGATTATCTACCACGTGTTTATCGAGTTTCTGTGTGGTCCATATTATCTGAACATCTCAGAGTTGCAAATGGACTGCATCTTTGTGGCACCTTTTTGAGGCAGAGAATCCTGTTTACCAATTCCCATTTAACTGATGTAAGGGAAATCGCAATGACTTGCCGAGGGTGTCACAGGAAACTTGTAACAGACTAGAAAAGAGGAAATCTTGCTTTTAAGGAAGAGCCAGAGTCACTCTTTGTTCCTTTGTAGCACCTATCCAAATTTCGCTCCTAGAAAAGATATCTCAGGTTTAAAAAATGGGGAGAAAATATTTCCTCTGTTACAGGAAGATTTTTCCCAGCTAAATAAATGGCTGGCTTTGCTGTTTCCTTGGAGCCAAATGTCCCATATACCTCAGTGATATGTTGGTAAGGCCTTTTTTTCTTCTAACTGTGTTAATTGTGCATTTACTAAATTTGCATAGGACACCTTTTTCTCTGTAGATGAAGCTCTGTTTGGTTGTTTCTTTGGTTTCACTTATTTTTTTTTTGGGCGGGGGGGGCGGAGGGGCATTGGTCAGTTGTTTCACTGTGAGAAACAAAGATCTGAAGTTTTGGAAGGATTTGGGGGAAGAGTTGGGGGGTGGGAATTCTTACCTCAGCCAAAATAGTCAATATTTTGTGGTTTGGGATATGCATTAGAGTGGGACACTCTACAGGTCGTGGCCCTGGGATCTGAACCTCCTTTTTCCACATCCCACTGCAGTGCACTCGCTGCTACTCTTGCCTTCTTTTGAATGCCAACTTTTGACCTGTTGTATTTTCTTAGAAGCATACACGGGTTTATAACAAGCGTTTTCCTTTGAACAGACTGGCTTTTTCAGACTGTTTGCCCTCCAAAAAGTTTTTGCGGAGAGGATCTAATCAGGCCTAATAGTCCTTAACAAGTTAGTGACTCCTTGAGTCCTACCATTTGGTGGCATCTAGGAGTGATGTAGTCCTGAAGCATTTACCTGTTTTTATTGCAGCAATCTTAATCAAAGCCACGAAGTGAGATGGCTGCTTTCTCCACCCTGAGGCACTCCTGGGTGCTTCCTTGAGAAAGCGATTTGCTTTGGAGTTGTTAAAAGGCACACGGTGTAAAAAAAAAACCTTCCCAGGCACAGGTGTGGAGCTCCTGAGTATTAACGCAAATTGTGCAGTTAAAAATCACAGCTTTGTTCTTCTTGAGAGACTGTAATAGTGTTAAAAAATACAGCCTTGATGTTGATGAGAGCTCAAGTCCCTGAGCTTGTCTTCAATCAGGGTCAAGGTTTTTAATTTGTTCATTCTTCAGAGATGCTGAGTACCTTCTGTGGCAGCTGAAATTAGCAGGGGCTGTGTCTGCCCAGCGTTTTGGAAGGAAAACAGCACGTGCACGTATTGTGAGCTGTGATGTGCAGGAGTCAGGATCTCCAGGGGGGCTGCAGTATCTAAGATGATGCCCCTACAGTTGTTTCTTAATTAAACCCCAGGCACTTTACATGGCTTCTCTTGAACTTCAGGACTCTGCTTTTCTTGAGTGTATTTGAGACTTCTAGCCTGGCAACTCCTTGGAGCTTTCTATTAAGGTATTAAGGGGAGGAAAACCAGTTGGTTGCCTCAAGCTGAGGAGGAAATGCCAGACTTGAAGGATTATCTCAATGCAATGAATTTTAAAGACTTTTTGCTATATATGTGTGGAAAGCTATCAAAATGCTAATGGTTCTGCTGTCTTTTTTAACCCTGTCAACATATGGAGCTGTTGGAGGGGAGATGAGAATGATGTTACTTGACTGCAAAAGGACAGTCCAGCCAGAAATTAAATTTTAAGTAGCTTTTTGTTTGTTGGTCACAACTTCTCCCAGTGATAAGGAAGAACGATGCACCCCTCATTTGGACAGCCCAATTCTGTGTGCTCAGTTGCGCCAACCTGCAGGTGTGGTGTAGGTCAGGTACTTCCTGCAACCGAAATCCTACAGGAAAGGCTAGCACAGGGCTGAGGAGCTCCCTCCCCAAAACAAAAAAAAGGATGAAGTCAGAACCAAGTAGCTGTGGCTGGATGACTCCTGCAGCCCGATCCTGGGGTGACTCAAGGAGCAGGCTGGAGGCTTGGTGCTCCCCCACCTGGTTTTTGGGACGTGCACCCTGCCTGCAGTGTCATGGATGCCTCTGTTGTGTGTGTGCCTGCCAGGGCACGAGGAGTTCTGCCACCGCCACCACAACTCATCCAGTTAAGTACATACCTGGGGGGCCCTGCCACGGGATGGATCATCCTACCTGTGGCAGGTTGAACACAAGTCTCCTACAGTAGTGCAGGCATATCCTCTGTTTGCTTACTCTAGTTTTTCACAAAGGAGACTCTGATTCTCCTGGCTGTCTTGCCTCACCATCCTAACCAAGGGAAGAGTGGGCTCTAGGTGGACACACAGCTTGGAGCATTATGTGTGTTTGCTCCATGGGAGCTGTGACCTGGGCAGCAAGGCTTGTCTCAGATGCTGAGCAAATACTGTATTTGCAGTAGCTCTGTGCTGCTGTGGCTACCCTGCCCCAAAGCAGCTGGGCTGCTTAAGGCTGCAGTGGAAGCAAGCAGGCATCTTCCTCTGGGGATATTATTTCTATCTGTAAGGAACTTCTGTTCCATTTATTTAGGTTTTTGGCTGAGATTTTTGACACGTTAGGAATATTTCATTCACCTCTATAGAGATTCAGTTAATGTTCTGCTTTGGAGCCAGGTAAATAGTTGGATAACTGGCAATATAAATAACTGAAATTGTGAGTGTTATTAAACCCATGAGACTCAGTCATTCCTTTAGCTGTTCCTGAAATTTCTTAGAGCAATGGGTCTGTCTGTGCTTGTCTCTTTAATCAGGACTAGCCAGGCAATTTCAGCCCCCAGGAGAGCCTGCATCACTGAGCTGCAGGGTTATCTTTGCCATTAAGGTTGTGGCGTTCAGGTTTCAACGAACTTTCAATGTTTTGTTTTGCTAGGGTTTTTTAAGGCATATTTACTGTTACATATTAGCTGCCAGCTTATTTCATATCTTCAGAACATCAGTGTTTTCCATTTTGCAGCTGAAGAGTAAGTTGCCAACACGTACCACCTGGGGGCAGGAGCAAGGGCAGGCGGTAGAAAAAGGATTGCTGCAGGGAGCTGCTTGGGGCTGGTCCCAGATGAGGCAAGGTAATGGGACTGGAGAGCAAGGAAAGACTGTGGAATAGACTTTTCCTTTCTCATTCAGCACGAGTATGATGAGCTATTGCTTTGCTCGGGGCATCCTATGATAGATTGGATAGGACGCTGGGGAAATCAGCTTTAAGGAAAACTGTTTTGAGTTGGATTGTTTTAAATGATATGAAGATATGGCTGGTGCATAGTGCAGTAAGCATTGGGATACTTGTGACATCTTGTATGTGTGTTGACCATGAGTTCCTGTGTAGTTTTTAGCAAATTTATTATTTTGAGACAGTGTATGTGTATTTATATGTTTGAGAAAAGGAATATTTCCCCCCTCTGCTTTGTATTTTTCCCAGCATGGACAGTTACAGTCTGCTTGTCAATCTCTTGTATGTTTAAAGGCTGTTTACAGTGGACTCTTCTCTCTTTGATTCTTACATTTCTCAATGGGTGGCTTTAGGTACTGCAAGCAATACACTTTAATAAGAAATTATTCCCTGTTAAATGTTTGTGATGGCTTGGAACAAAAGTCTTGTTACCTTTTTCTAACTGAGAGTTACTTATTTTCTTGCACAAAGTATATTTTTGTTTAATCTTGAAAATTTAAGATTGCTTGCGTAAATAGATGGCTCTTATTGTGGCTGTAGTTGTTTTGCAGATGAAAACCTTTAACTGTGCAACTGCTTTGCAGTTTCCGTTTGTTTTTTTTGTGTGTGTAAAGAGAAGGGAGCCTGAGCTGTGTTCTTCCACCATAACCCCCTTTTCCATGCTATGAGATGAAGGTATTGGCAGTGGGAGAAGTAGGATTTACAGAGGAATGTATGTACATAACATATCAGCCTCACTTCTGTGATTAAGTATGCAGTTAATCTCTGCAGATTAAATACAAATCCTCTACTATTTCTGAAGAAACGTGCCATTTAGAGTTGGGCTTTTGGATAAGCCTGTGAAGCAAGTTGCTGGGCTGGCCAAAGGGGTTGTGGGATATGCCGGCATGGTCTGTGAAGGGTGTTTATTGCAAGGGAATGGGTCATCCCCTTCGATAGAAAGCAGTGCAGGTGTTCATTTTATTTAGGGTTGCCTTGGGAGAATAATTATTGTGCAGAATGGAATAGGGATCTCTGGCTTCTTCCTTTGATTTATTTTTTTTTTTTTTTAATTGCCTGCATAATTTAAAAGCCCAGTTCTCCTTTCTGTTGACTGAATGAGAAAAGAAGGGGTGCTGGAATGCTGATTGTCAGAAACCACAGTCTAAAACTTGCAAGTTGCCATCCCACAGGTGTTGGCCTTGTTTGCATGTACTAGTCTGTTTCTGAGGTGAGAAGGGTTGCAGGAGATCCAGGCCATGATAGTAAACAGAGAAAGTTCCCTGTTTGCTCAGACGGGACATATCTGTGCTCTCCTATCGGAGAAATAGAGGTTTGCCATATTGGTGGTGTTATGCTCTGAGAGATTTCAGTCTTGATTGTAGCAGTAATTACTTCCACCAAGAAGTTTTGTATTTCCACGTTCCCAAGACTGAAGACACCTTGCCTCAGGGTATGTACCAGTGTGATGGGTAGGACACCTTCTGGGAAAGGGAGAGTGCTTGGTTCAAATATTGGTTTGAAGTTAGGCAAAAAGGGTATATGAAGCAGTGTGAGTATTCCAGAAGGCAGGCATTCAGTCAAACTACCAGCTGTTGGATGAGCTGTGGTTGTTGTCCATGTGTGTGGTCTTAGCCCATGGCAAATGAAAGGCAATGCAATTTAGATGAACTTTATCATTGCTAAATTAAATTACCTCATATCAGCTGCAGGGGATGAGCATGCATATGGAGCGCTACCACAGCCCAGCTGATGTACAGCCTACTGTTACTCCAGTGTGCCATAACTTTATTGGGGCCTCCACTTGAGTGTACTGGTGACCAAGTGATAGGTAATAGCTAGTTCAGAGGAGAAGGAAGATACAGTTGTGCCTTCAATTAAAGAATATTGTCCCTAAATCTCGTAACATTTTTAGTTTGGGGTGTTCAGGCTGATGAGTTGATGGAAACAGAGATTTTCAGCAACTATTGTACCTGCTTTTTAAAAAAAAAAGTTTGCCTCTTCCAGCAGATGTTGACTCCCTTGCCAGTAAGGAGGTTCTTTTGCCTGTAACAGGCACTGGTGCCAAACACATTTTTGTTCTCTTAGGGATGTGTTTCCTGAAAGGTTGCTTTAATTTGCAGTGAATTCTTGTGCTTTAAACACAGGAAATGTTACTGGGGTTTTTCCAAATATCTGTGAGAACTTTTTTAAACTGAATTAAAATTGTCCCATTTGATAGTAGACCAAGCAGAAGCCTCCTCATCTTCAGTTCCTTTGTCTCTAGGATAGGTACCATGCCAGGAGGTACTGATCTTGCCCATGGATGATTCAGCAAGCCTTAGCAGCCGGGAGCCATGCCCAATTTGGCTGCCATAATGGGGTTTGAAAGGGAATTGGTGTAAAATGATGTTGGGAAGGACATTGGATGGCACTTTGGCTCCCCTGCATTTACAATAGGAAGAGCTAACTGTTAGCCAAAGGTTTTGTAGTGAGCCTGTGTCGGCACAGCTTTAGGAGACCAAGAATTGCAGGAGGTGCCTTTGCTCTGGTGGGCAATGGGATGGTCTTGCTTTGGTCTGATCCAATCCCCTCCCCCAGCAGCTGAGGGAGGTAACATGGGCCATGCTGGTTTTATGAACCTCTAGGAGGAGAGGGGAATGAGGGCCCCAAGTCTTTTGCCCCCAAAAACTTATCTTGGTGGAGTGAATGTGACCATGGTGATAGGCAGTGCTTTCTGCAGTCCCAGTGGTTGAGATCCGAGCTGTTTGGTACTGGTGATGTGACACTGGCAACACCACTGCAGCATTATGGAGTCACGGTCACAGGAGCTTCTCTGTCCTTGTGATTTGGTTACACATCCTGTTTTCTTGCAAGCCAGGGCTGAAATCTCCTGTTACTAGCTGCTAAAATATTTTTGGGTTGGAAATTGTCCCATTCCCATCATCTCCCAGAAATCATTCCAGCTTGGCCCATTCTTTTCCCCAGCTCCAGTCTTTCTCCTTTACTGGGATTTTCTGGAAACCAAGGTCCGAATGTATTTCTTAAACATACATGAGGTTTAGCATCTGTTGTTCATGACACAGATCATTTCACATGGCAGAATGCACGTGCAAGTTCATGCACAGCCAGCTTTCACTGAACAACGAAGATGTGGTTAAATGGGAATTAGGATTAATACTGGATTTAAGATGCTCGTCGTTGGCTAGTAATAACCTAATCTCCTCAAAGGCTGCAGGCAGGCTGGCGGCATTCAGCTCAAGGCCGTTGTTGTTTGCAAAACCTGAAAGAAATTGAATTTTGATACTAAGAGAGCTTTAATCAGAGCCTTTCAAGACAGTATATGCTCTTCCCGTTCTTATCTCAAATGCAGCCTTTTAATTTCTTTAATGTATGACAGTCACCTAGGCTTCTAGGTTTGATGGGCGTTTGACAGTAATATTTTTCATTTCCTATTGTAAGAGCTTAGGGCTTCTGATTGATTTTAGAAATGTATAAATTGCATTCTGAAAGTTGATACACCAAAGCCTCTGTATAGGCAGAGTGAGATACGTCCATGTAGGGCAGCAAGCTCTCCCCGCTTTAAAGTGTTCAGAGGGCTACACGTCCTTCAGGTAAGGAGGCTCAAGGGGCCACAGAAGTATGGAGCTCCTCAGCGTGATGTGGTCAGCTCAGTCTAGCCTGGTTCGATTGTTCATGTGGTGGAGATGACCTGTGAGAAATGCATTGGTGAGTCTGTGCAGGTCATAAAATGAATCACTGCATTTAACATTAATTAAGGCCCATGTTGGAAGACAACATGTTTTAAGATGAATTGTTCTTGCTTTTCCAGTTTACTGTGGCTGCAATGCAATTTTCTGTGTACTGTGCCTCTGCTGAAAGTAGAACATTTTATTATCTAAATAACTTGTGTCTTCAATTAAGTCTTGATTAAGGTAGAGTTTATGCAGGCTTAGCCCTGCATCCTCAAACAGGACAGAGGTGTACAGTTTACTTACACATCAACTTTTGATGCCTTGCTTCCAGTCTTGTCTTGGATAGCAGTTCTGACTGATTCTGCCCAAGCTTTGAGAGCTGTACTTTGCAAAATGCTTCTCAATGTGCATCACTGTTAGTGGTAGCCCGACAAAGTGACGGGTTTACTCTGTCTCCTTTTCTTTTGTATGGCTCATCTTTGCAGAGGGTATCAAAGGTCTCTATTGTATGATGATGTATGCCACTGTCAGTCAAAGTCTCTCTTTCTGAGTCACTGAGGCTGGAAGGAGCAGAGACCAGAGACGGATCAATGAGATTTGAGTGGAAAGCTTGTTCTGATGCTCCTGATACAATTCAATATCCATGTTGCCAAAAAGAAAATGACTCATCTGCAGAGGTGATGATGAAGTGTCTTTATCAAGACCTGAATCCACTCTGTCAATTTGTTTTTTTCTGAAGGCTACTTATTCAGCCCTCACCTTGACGGATTTCTTTTGATTGTTTCTCTGCTGCTTTTGTGTTGGCCCTCCTTGCTAAGGTTGCCTTTCCTCTCACTGTTGCCTTATGCAGAATATGTTATCAAATAATCCTATTCATCCTCTTAGACAATCTTTAAAACACTTACCATTAAACAGGACATTTTCTTCTGAGATATGAAGTTTCCTTGCGTACCTTAAGTCACTTGGCTCTCAGGATGTGAAATTGAGAAACACACTGACATTTTGCCTTCCCCAGGCTCGGGGCCCACATGATGACTTGATTAAGATTTGAAAGGCAGTGACTTTATTTAATTTATTTATTGCAACTGCCACTGTCTCTATTGTTCTTGGAGAATAGGAGAGTGTCAGAAACATTAGGTCAATTGGAATTGAGATCACAAGTCCCTTAAAGCACAAGTTTGTTGAAGGCAGGTTAATGAGTTTCTGGTTTAGTTTGTGTTCTGTTTTTAAAAACCAAAAGCCAGGAAAATCTTTGGTCTTTCAACTCCATTTCTTCTTTTCGTCTACAGAGACTAATGGTAAGGAAAAGTGGATAGAGAGGGAACCCCACAGCAAAGGTTAGTAGAGGGATGCATGAACTGTATCAGCACAAGAAGGTTTGTTTTCGTTAGTTAAAAGCATCCAGCTTTCACTGACTCTGAGGCCTTAGCCCTCTGCAGGAGCCATCCAGTTCTTTTAAGGCATGCAACAACTCATGGAGGTGCCTTGTGAGCATCTTAAAACTGTTGCTTTGTTCAGTATTACAGCTGGTGGGAGGGTTTGGTCTGTGGCTTTTCTGGTGTGTGGTGGGAGGTGGCAAAGACTGCTTAGAACAACATTGTGTAATGAGACAGTGCCATGCTGGGTGAGGCCTGGGGGGGTGAAGCTCAGTGATTTCTAAGCCTGTAAAAATCCAGGAGAGCGTGCATTAATGCTATTGCTTGCTGTTCTGGCCTCTAGCAAGCAGATAGGGAGCTATTAAACCCCTCTGAACAGAATTAGGGATGAAGGGGAATATCTGTGTAACTTCAGCTTGCATCAGTTGTACAACTAACTTGGAGAAGAACAAGCACAGTGACAGTCTTAAAAAAAAAAAAAAAAAAAAAAACCAAACCATCAGCGACGACAACAACAAAACCCTCTTGCACATCAGCAGGATGTGTCGTCCCCACCCAAACATGAGACTTCAAGAAGACTCAGGTTCTCATGCGGGCTGGTTTGAACTGTGCAACTGTTGTGAGGGGAGAAAAGTGGCGTGCTGACCTGGGCATTAGCCAGTAGGTGCTGCCACTTAGGTTAAGCACTCCTTGAAGTTGAGGAATTTTTGATGGCTGGTTTGGCCAAAACCTTGGCATTACAAAAAAGAAACTGTGCTGTGTCTCTTTTGTAATAGTTGGTAGAGATGTATGGGTGTGAGTAAGCTGCTACCTCGCTGATAGTACCTTAGAGAGCCCAGAGTGATGGAAAATGTGTCTTATGAATGCTCAGTGGCAATTTCTTATTCTTTCTTCCACTGAGTCAGCTCTGTGCTCAGCAGCGAGACTGAAAGGGCTGACAGAGGCCCTTCACCAGCACTTGAAGCTGTACCTCAAAGCTGACTCTTCTCAGAGCAGATCTAACTGATGAAGCAGTGCTTTTCAAAGCATTTGCGGTCTTGCCTGTGGAAGGCCAGCCAATGTCACCACAGCTAGTACAGCTCCACCAACACTTCTTCGTTCCAGATTTCCCAACTGCGGGTAGGAATGCACAGCCCCTGCACTCTGCTGTGCCCTGGCCAGCTCCGTGTTTTGATGCAGATGAACGTGGTGGGATGATCTGTAAACATTGCTGTGTGTTCTGACGGTGAACGTATGCAAGCTGCTTGCACAGCGTTACTCATTTATCCCCCCCCTGCAAGCTCAGCTGCTGCTTTATCGCTCCTGATAAGTGAGCGTGTGATCTGAGGCAGAGCCATCAGCCAGAACTGAAGGCAGACGGGAGTCCCACATGCATAGTTTGGGGGCAGCTTGGTTTCTTTTCTGATAAGCCTGTGCCTCTTGCGGCAGTACAGTGCACACTCCTTTTAAACCGTAATCATAATCCTCTTTGCAGCCGGCGCTGCTATCCCCACAGGAAGCATTAGCAATATCACGAAGTGCGGAGACTTCATTGTTTTCCCCTAATCTGCAAAGGGAGCTGAGGCAAGACAGAGGAAACTTTAACCTATTCCCTGCCTCAGTGGTAAATAATTAGTTTTTCACTGTGTGGGAGAACGGGGGAAGCCTCTTACTTAAGATAAAGTAAGTCCAAGGCTTATCTTGCTCTGTGGAATTCAGGAAAGGACGTGTCCTTGAATTCGCCTGTCTGGTGTGCCCTGTTTTTGTGTTTGGGAGAAATGAGTCTATTAGAGCTGCCCTGAGCGATTGCTGGGCGCAAGGCACCTCTTGCCAGGAAATGCGGGAGCTATGCTTTTGTTTAAGGACCTTGAACAAAAGGCTCTGGATGTTTAATAATGTGCAAATTTGAGTGGGTGGGATATGGAGAAGGTTAATAGGGCAAACTAACAGAGGAGGAGCTGAGCTCGGGAGGCGAGGAGAGGAACGCCGAGGACATGGCAGCAGACAGAGGGAAGTAAAACAGGAAAAGCAGCCCCTTTTTCCCATGTTAAAGTTAACTTAGCCACCACTGGCAGTTTTGGGGTAAGTGCAAGCGGTGTCTGCTGATAACGGCATTTCCACCCAGGGTGACTCCAAGGGCTGTCGGTGTGCAAGTCTGTGTGCGGTTTAAGTGCTGTCTAGAGCCCAGCCCATCACTTGCCATGGGAGTGCTTGCGGGTGAGAATTCACTTGGGGTCAATGCTTTATGTTCGCAAAACTTCTCTTTGCAAGCTGCCTGCCGCAAAATCTTTCTTGCCACACTTGGTTGTGCAGCTGCGGCTGCACTTTCCCTGGGCAGGTCCGGGACTGAAGCCGGGGGGAGCTGCCCCGGCTTGGCACGGGGCAGGGGACAAATCTGGGATGCTGATGGGTCCGCTTGCACGTGTGCGGTGTCTGTGGAAGTCCTTTAATCCATAACATGACAAGAGCAAAGGAACAAAACAAAAGCCTCTCAAAAATAGCATGAGATAAGGATCTGGAGAATTTGCTTTTTATTTCTCTCAAGAGTCCCTGGAGACTTCTTCTTTTAAGGGAAGAAATGTAGCTTTCAAGGTCAAGCCTTCCCCCCCTCCCAACCCCCTTTTCTTCAGACTTCAAAGGCAGTCAGCTGAGAGCTTCTTAGGAATGTTACATCTGTTCAGAGTAAACGTGGATAGGAGGAAAGGCACTTCTTCCTCTTCCAAAGTGTCTGAAACTTGTACACAAATTTTCCTGAGAGTGCAGTAAACAAGACACAACCTCAGTGGGGATGGACGGCGGGCAGTAGTGAAGGGTGGAAAGCCAGCAAGTGGGAGTAGTTTTCTGCAGAGACATTTAATTTAAACACAAGTCTTATTTTCCTGATGCTTTAACAGAAAACATTTTAATGTCTGTGCCTTTCAATCAAACTGATTTGGAAACTGAAATGGAACAAATGGACTTAAAGTTGAGCTCCTAATGCCTGCCTGCTCCTCCTCAAACTCTTAGCTTGCGCTAGCTTTGTACCTGCTGACACACAGTCTTCTCTTTTTATTAAATACCTTGTCCTTTTGCTTTCAGTCTCAATCTACGTGTAGCAAACAGTGAAATCAGTTTTTTGCTTTCTGACTCTAGTGCATAACTGCTGTTCCTTCACCATCTGATCCAAAACCTTTTGGCAGTGGAGGGGCTTTGGATCAGGCACTTGACATGCCACCGAAAAATGGCATTGCAAGCTTGGGGGATACAGCAGGTGGGTGTAGGAATTGGGCCTAGTTTAACACTGCCCTGCCTATGAGGGGTAGGAATTTATTGCTGATTTTAATGAAAGCTGCTGTGTGGCATTGCTGAGGGGGTTTGGAAATCCTCTCCGCAGTAGGACTTATGGACACGATCGCATCTCAGATGGCCTTGTGCATAACTGTCTCTTCACATCTCCAAAGTGTAACTGAACTGCAAATGGTTTTCACACCAATTATTTCCCTCCTGCTTTTAAATAGAGCCGGGAGGGGGGTGGTTTATCCCATTTCCTTGGTGCAGCTGAAACTGGGAGCAGCAAGCTTGTGCTGAAGCCGTTGTTTCCTCTGCGGTTTCCCATAAGGAGGCCAAGGAGCGTGAGATATGTGATTCAGTGTGTGGCTTTGTCACATGCGTACCCAGGCTGAAGATGATAGAAATCTTGATGCTGTCTCACTTCAGGTTGGGTGAGTATGTTTCATTTGTTGCTTTTGTAGGTTTTTCTTTTAAACTAGGCCTCTTAAATGAAGAAGAGTAATATTTAAGCTTCTGAGTAAATAAGCAGAGAACCCTGGCTTCATCTTGACTAATCTGTTTAGCCTTCATCAGCCCAAATATTTACTCTAGGCGTTGAATATCCAGGCAGTGTAATTCTGATGCTAAAATTCGTGCACTGAGAATGCTGTAGATTGACTAATCCTGCAGAATTCCAGAAATCCCTGTCTGTAAAAGTAAACTTCCTACACGAAGGATTATAACTAAAGAAATGCTGTGAATTCAGATCAGCAAAGCAGGAGTACAGCAGTTGGGCCCTCTTCTTGTGCTGCTTACTTATGTATTTTATAAGGATATTCGTCTTAGTCTAAATAGATGTGTAAAGAAAACTGCAAATACTGAAGCACGATGCTGTCATGTACTGCAGGAAGAAAGTTTCTCTCTCTGCCTTTTTGCTAGCAACTTTCTTGTATCAGTTTTCAAATGGCCAGCAGCTTGATTCACCCAGGCTGTCGAAGTTGTTATTCTCTTTAGACGTGGCATTTCTGATTAATCTCTTTTGTAGGTCTTTGCCCAGTTGCAGGAAAGGGACAATGTAAAGAGCTGGTGAAATTGCTGTGGTGGAGATACAAAATTTGTAGCTCGGTTGCTGAAGGACCACCCCCCCCACCCCCCTTGCCCCACTACACACACACATTCCCCCAGATACATAGCAGCGCTTACAGCATCCGGATTTACCGGCAACAAAGTTGGCACCTCAAAAGTCTGGTCTGTCATGTCCATTACAGGGAATACTTAAAGCTCGCAGTGTGTGAACCTTTTGGTATAGGTGTGGTGTAAGCAGTCTCCTGGGCGGTTTGGCTTCTGTCCCATTGCTGTCTTTGAGAATTAAGTGCAGGCTTATCTGGGATCCTTATCTCAGAGAAGTTTTCTTAATATCCCTTGATGTTGCCCTGTCTGTTACTGTGAGACTGTTCCAGAGATGGGAAGGCTGCAACCAGCCAGGGGAGAGGGGTTAGTTTGGCAATTGTAAAATGAATAACTAAAAAAAAATTAAAAATAAAATGGCATCAAGTTAGAGAAGTAAAATCAAAGCTGTTTGAGGAGGACTTCCTAATGGCATTGTTCATTAGGTTCGTGGAAAGTGAATGTGTGCTCTGCCATCTCTGCCATCTAAGAATTTTGAGGGTAGACTGCAAAAATGAAAGAGTAGGAAGGGCTGTGGGATGGAGTTGTTCCCTATCAGCAGGGAAAGGTCCCAGCCAATCTTACTCACTGCTCTTTGCTTGTAAGGTTCTGCGTAACAGTAGAAAACCAGAAGGAAGAAATTGCCCAGCTGCTGTGTTGTCAGGAAAACGTCTAGCCAGGAACCTGTGCTCTTCACGACTACTTGGTCCTAACAGATAATTCTCCTTTCTTGAAAGGGACCTGCAGGGGAAGAATTGCACCTCGCTACTTGCCAACGTGCTCTGTAGGGAAATTCCTTCTCTGTCCCATGCTGTGCTAGTCAGTCCTTTTAACACTGTATCTGAGGAAGAATCACTGCAGCTAGGCAGCTAATCTCATTTCTGTCCTCAGATAAGATTGTTATCAGAGTAATTGTCTGTTTGCTCCCCCTCCTGAGTCTAATCAGAGTGGATTGTGCCAGTACCTCCTGGGGCAGAGGAACTTGGATGTTGATTGCCCTCAAAAGAAAGAGAAAATCCTCAGTGTATATTTAACGTAAACTTCAGTTTTGTGAGATGTTCACAGGAAAATCAGCTGGAAATAACTTGCTCAGACACGTCTTGTGCATTTCACAGTAATATATTTGTTCTGGTTTAAAATCTAAGTTCAGGCAGGCAGGTTCGTGTAGCGCACGCTGCGGTGAGGCTTTCAAAAGATAGTGCTGTGCACCAGTGGAACTGGTACTTTCCCAAGCCCTGGGATAGAGCAAGTTCACATACGCAGAGAATGCATACTCTTAGTTGTTGGTGTTTCAGACAGCAAATAATTCTGAACAATTAGTGCTTTTTCCCTTATTTCAAAGTAAATTACAGGGTGGGTGGCTTGCTGATGGGGATAAAGGAGGCTCAGAGATATTAATTTTTCATATATCCTTCAAGTTGGGACTAGAGCTTGTCCCTTGATGTGTTTACCCGAGGAAGTGTACTGTTTGGTCTCTTTCTAGTGGTGAGTAAACCATAGGTAATACAGCACTCCAATAAGATACAGAAATGTTGTGTGCTCCCCCTGTTATATGGATGAGAAAGCTGAGACAGAGAGGCACCATGGGCTGCCATGGGAGTAGCCAAAGCAGAGTTGCACAGATAAGAGATCTATGCCAGAGCCAGCATCACTAGTGGCTGCTGCTGATTCCTTCTTTGGGCTACCATCTCCCAGCTCCAACAGCCAGCACAGTATGAAAAGCAAAACGTGATCCTGCCCTTAGTGGTGTTGCTGCTGTAGAGATTTTGCCTGGCTGGAGCAGACCTGTATCCCTGGATAGCTTAATGAAGCTCTAAAGCTTTTGAGTGTGATGCTTAAAGGGCAAGAGCATCCCACTGAAGAGAGTGCTCACAGCTGCTGAACTTGCATGCCTCCTATGTGAGAACCGCTGAGGCTGTCTGAATCAATCAGCCTTAAAAGGTGTTGGATGAAGCAGGTTCTTTCAGGCACACGTAAAAGTCATCTTGGGGACCTTGAAATTGGTATGGCCGCAGCCGCTTCTAGCCTAATGTGCGCTTGGTACACTTAGCGTGGATATTCTCTAAAACTCTTATTGCCCAGTTTGCTGCTTCCTGCTCCATTTGAGTTCAAATCACTAACTGTAGCGGTAGCTTCATAGCTGTAGTGTCCCTTTCAGAAGGAACTGTAAGCACTTTACATTGGCTGGATGACTGAGCTGATGTTGCTCTCGTCTTTACAAGGAGAGACACAAAACTTCAGGAAGAGGGGAAGAGAAATATAAAGAGGTGTAAAAGCCATTTTTACTGTTGACTATATTGCACTGAAGAGATGACAGAGATAGTATTTAGAAAAGTGCTTCTGGAACTGGAAGTAATGCAACTACATCAGCACTTATATTATCAACGCTTATAAATACTTAAAGGATGGGTGTCAGGAGGATGGGGCCAGGCTCTTTTCAGTGGTGACTGGTGACAGGACAAGAGGTAATGGGCACAAACTTGAGCATAGGTAATTCCACCTAAACACGAGGAGGA
This sequence comes from Fratercula arctica, assembly GCA_947846985.1. Classification (NCBI taxonomy): domain Eukaryota; kingdom Metazoa; phylum Chordata; class Aves; order Charadriiformes; family Alcidae; genus Fratercula; species Fratercula arctica. The sequence continues at coordinate 48,129,551 of CANTUZ010000005.1, read as the reverse complement.
ACTTCTTTACTTTGAGGGTGGCAGAGCACTGGAACAGGCTGCCCAGAGAGGTGGTGGAGTCTCTGTCTCTGGAGACATTCAAAACCCACCTGGACGCGTTCCTGTGCAACCTGCTCTAGGTGACCCTGCTCTGGCAGGGGGGTTGGACTAGATGATCTCCAGAGGTCCCTGCCAACCCTACTATTCTGTGATCAATATGACTAGTAAACAGAACCTTGAATAGGTAGGACGCAGTGTCCACAGTGCTGCTGGAACTTGAGCTTGCATCTCCACACAGTGCTATGATACCACCTTACTCAGATCTAGCTGTGGTGGTGTTTGATTTGACCCTGCTGCACATGCCACATATGTGAGTGTCCAGCAGTAGAGCTTGTGGTCCTGAAGGCCCCTTTGTATGGTTTGTGGCCTCATGCACAGGAATTTATTTTTTTTCACCCCTTCTCCATTGCGTGTGTGGCTTCATGTGGTATCTGTTGTTGTTATGTTTTGTTTTTTCACTTGAAGTGTATTTTTTGGCAGTGTTTGGCCCTTCAATGGGCTCTCATGCTATTGGGCACTGCAGCTATACATATATTACATGTGCTTTGTTATCTGGATTACAGTATGGTGTTCACTTTCTTTGTGAGCAATTCATATTTCAAAGTGTTGTCTCCAGCTGTTCTTTTTCTGTAGTGGCCCTTCGGAGCCATCCCTGATTGGGTGGATCACTCCCCATGTTGCAGTGTTGATAGTGAGATTGTACATTAAGGAGCTGTTGGCTGATTTATGAAAAATGTGCTTTTGGAGGCTGGGAGCAGATTTTTCTGGAGGGGCTAGTGAGCCCTTATCCCTGCTTGCTCCCCTTCCCCAGCGTTAGCCCCATGCAGTACCTGCAGCATGTGATACAACCATGTGTTTGTTCCCTTACCTCATCCAGATTATGGCTGCATCTGCCCTGTTTGATGCTCCCCTGCAGTCGGTCACCCATGGCACTGCTTATTCAGCGCATAATAACTATTTTGAAGCTATAACTTAAATATCTGTCTAGTAGTCCCTTCATGCTGTACCTTGGACTGACCCACCAGTTTGCAGAATGGTGAGTCACAGTTACTCTGGAGCAAAATTACCCTGTAGGTCTTTGAATCCTTAAAGATAACTGTCCTGGTCTAATCTGAGCATTCGCGGGTGAGGGGGGGGCGCGGGTCGGTCTACCTTGAAAATTTATGAAGGTACACCACTGAACCAAGCGCTAGCAAAGTAAGTGTAGCATGAACATATCTCAAGTTACTAGTATTGCTTCTGCAAGCTAACGTAAAAAGCTTTTCTAGACTCTATTAGCAAGTGAACAGAAGGGATGTCACAGAGCTGTCAGGCCCGACCGTCAGCCTGGTCTCACCACACTCAGGAGTATGTGACATGACAGAGGCGTTCCGGTATCAGAGTTGATCTAAGGACACGTCTCTCCCTTGCCACCTGCAGTGCCTTCTTTCAGTAGCAGTTGGAGGTGTTGGGATAATTGAGTATTCTCCATAAAGTAGTTCTCAGCCATAAGAATGGCCATGCATAGTACGATCAGAAGTAACCAGTCTTGCTAAATAATAGTTTTAAGAGAGACCAGAGAGACATTTATAGTTGAGGCCAACAACCAATTCATGTGGGAAGCATGGTGTCAAATAGCAGAAAATAAAAGAATGAGAAGAAATATTTTACTTGTAACCTCTTAGTCATGTTGCAGGGAGACTTGCCTCACTTCTATGGGTCTTCAGTTGTCTATGACAACAATCTTTATTTGGTTGGATTAATCCACAAAGGTTCTGTGCAAACTATGGAAAAACTTTTACATATATACATGATTTCAGTTAAGATGGCTCCGGCTTGGAACTTAGTAGAAGAAATCCAACTGATTTCAGTGAGAGCTGAGCAAAGCATTAGCCTGCTTTTGAAAGAAAACTTAAACAGAAATTATTTTGCGTAGATGGGGGCTTGAGTCCTGCAAGACACTTCTATTGCAGAAGTTGCCTCTTACCTGTAAGGCGTAAAAGTCAGGAGAAGGGAAAGAATTTTTTAACTAACTGCAAGGAGGCATCAACAGCACATGGGAAAGCACAGGGAACAGAAAACTGTTCAGGTCATCTGGGGAGTCAGGATCTCTTTGAAGTGAAACCCAATGTGATCAGTATGAACTTTATGGTTACAGTGTGTCATGGCCTTTCTAGGGTAGAGGGCTTGTTTCTAGCCTTGCTTTCTATTAAGCACATCATATTGTGTATATTGAAGGCTGGCTTGCACCTTTGGGTGTTTCTCAGATAACAGATCCCAAACTGACAGAACCCTCCTTTGTTCTGTTGAATACTAGGAAGGGTTCCACTTTCTCTTGTTTTTCCAGATTAATTTCTCTTCCATTGCTTCCAATGGTTCAGGTCTGTCAGTAGTATCACACTGGTAGTGATTCACAGCAACGACAATATTTCAAGCGCCATACTTCACAGCTTGTTCCTAGTGAAGGTCCTGTCCACTTCCACTCTGTTCCAAGAGACTTGCGGCGGAGAAAGTCTAGACAGAGGTCTATCTCCCTACCTATATCCTTTTTCAACTGTGAGCATGATGGCTACCACTATAGTTAGTACTAGGGTCTCCATAGGTTAAAAACACAAATCTAAATGCTTCAAGTTAAGCTCTGGCTACGGCTGGGACAGGACCCACAGATGATCCCAAATTGCTGAAGGTGTTCTCGTGTCATTGAGGGTGTCACAGGAGACAGGGAGTCGCCCTGTCTTGTGGGTTAGGGAGCGCTGCTCATGCTGTAGCTCTGTACCTTCTGGAGACAGTAGTGCCAGATAAACGGGGCTGTGGCTCCCAAAAGCATTCAGCCTTGCCTTGGACATGGCTTCTAGGAGAATTCTTCAGTAGGGAGAAAACTGATGCTCTCCTAGCCTTGTGAATGCTGGACTAGAAGTTCTCCGAGAACCTTTCAGTAAGGACCCTGGTCAGTAGACCATTCCTCCACTTTTATTGTGGTCTGTCTTCAGCTGTCGCTGCCTTTGAGATTTGTACCTGAACAAGGACTTTGGTCGCCCCATTCAATAATAAAAATTCAAAGCTAGTTTCCTGATGGCCTTTTGCTTCATATTTGCTGCTGCTTCCCATCATTAACAGCAGTAAAGTGGCATGGGGTGAAAATTGGCACTAATTTGGGAGCTTGATTGCCTGTGTAATAAGCTTCTCTGTTATCCTTTGGCAGGAGCAACAGCTAATATAAATTTTTTGCTGTCACTTCTTCATGGGCCATGTACCATCCCGCAAAATTATGTTCCATTATAAATCTCTCTTCACAGATGAAGTGGGTGCAATTAGGTGGAGAGGTCCAGAACTGTTACCAAAAAAAAAGCTCTGAAGGACAAAAGTAGTCTGCCTGTGCGTCACAAAGTGGTGTAGCATCTTGCCAGTCGCCTCCAGAAAATGGAAGCTCCTTGGCCACAGTGTTCTTGGGGCTCATTTGGCAACGACAATGTGTTCCAAGTTGATCAAGCTGAAGGTCCACCTCTTTGTAAGTACAAGGTGTAGGATCTTAGGAGTAATTTGAATCTATTTGTGTCAGTTCTCCCTCATTTCTTTTCTTCCAATTACACACAGAATATTTAATGTTGTTATTCCTGCCTGAGCCCTGGGAAATCAGAAAAGATCATCAAGACCCTGGTAACAGGCTGACAAAATCCCCAGCATATTTAATTAGAGATTATTCTTTTGATGTTTGGATTGATTTTGATGCTTGTTTTTTATCAGGTTACTCTTGGGTAACCTTCTGTATACTGAACAACTTCCTTGCTTTCATGAATGTCAAAGACCCTCAAGGTTTAAATGTACTAATGTGGTTAAATTACTCTCACTTTTTAAGTTTAGTATTAAACTTTTTTGTCTAGGGAAAATGAAAATGCTACCTCTGCTGTAACACTATGATTATTCTGGGCAGGGCTATACAATGACTGACTTTCTACACTCAATTTAGTAACCCAGCTTAAAATTGCTGCCTGCTGAAAGTTCATTCTTGCCCCTCTCTAGAAGGGGATGATAGCAAGTGACTTAGTTCCTGGAGGTGGGGTTTGGTTCTCTGTGTTCTTCTCCAGTTTTCCTATGTGTTTTCTCAAAGTGTATTCTCCAAGCATGCTAAAATGCCTAAGGAAGGGGTCAAACTACTTTAAAAGTTTGAGTAAAACAGGGCTGAGGTCACCACCACCCAGTTCTTACTATTGTCAATAATGAGTTATTGCATCATTTGTCAGCTACATGTGAGAAAATGCAGGGGAACAAGCTGAGGGTTTTGTAGGTGATAGAATCTCCAACTGTGGCACTGAACCACGGAGTACAACACAGGCTAACAATGCGCTGACGTCAGGCTGTCTTGATGTGACCAAAAGAGTTTTTGTCTGTGAATACAAATACTGGAATAAATCACTAACTGGGTTTTAACAAGCATGGTGGTTTTGGCCTGGTTTCTGAACTTGGAGGTAGACAAAGAATAGAACACAGCGTCTCGTTGTCAAATGTGTGACCAACCAGCAACAGGGTTCTACATGTGCTGGAGTCTACTGAGATACAAGGTCCAAAACAATGAATTACAGTTGATGATAGCTGATGCTGGAATATGGGCCACGTTAACCACAGGAATGGTTTCCTCCTCCTGTTGTACCAGAGCAACTTCAGGCTGCTGTTTGGGGTGGCAGAGAGAATTCAGTTGCTTTGCACGCCAGACGGCTTGAGCAGTGAATAGCTGTCGTACGCAGAATCCATCGTCTCTTGTGAGGGATGTGGCTGTGAAGTAGCTGACTTCTGAAAACAAGCTTTCTGCAGATACTTTTTCCCACCCAACAACAAAGGTCTTGTTTGGGAATGCTTTTTGGCTGCAGTCCTCGTGACCCTCCTGGGAAATGCACTGTGCATTTGACTTGCGCTCACCAAAGGAAAAAGCGAAAGTAACACAGCTGTAGTGATTTACTACGAAGTTTTGAGGCTAATTGCCTCATATGTTTAATTAATAACTGACACATTCTGTCCCTCAAAGAGCTTGGAGAACTTCCATCTGGACCCCTAGTGATTACAGCCTGGAAGCCATCCCTGTAATTAAGGAGCAGGCTCTAGGAGGCCGGTTCCCATTATGGGCAATTATTGTGCTTGCTACTTTTTCCCTCCTTTCTTATGAAAGGACTGAGAAAATAAGGCTCAAAGACTAATCTGACAAAAAAACCCCAACTAAAGAGGTGCTTTTGTGCTACCCCATGGTAGAATGATGGGGTTATGTGTTTGGTGCCAGCACTTTTTCTTTCAACAGGCTGTTGGCAGGCAGGTTCTCCAAAGAGCAAAATGTGTCTTGCACCAAATTGAAGTATTTGTTGGTCGGTATTAATTGCCAATGCAAGAAGTGTATTTTTGCAAAGAACTCAGCAACTGAATGTTTCTACTGTTACTTCTCTATCTCTCCTTCCCAACTTCAGATTTTCACTAGGTTTGACAGCTGCTCATCTGTGAAGACTCTGGCTGGCTCAGGAGCCCTCAGTGCAGAGGATGCTGTGTCTTTAAGCCTTCCATACAGTGCTGAAATGTTATGACAGAGCATCTCACAGGGGGATGCGGTTTCCATGGCAACCCCACACTGTAAGATAAGCAAACTGGATTTTTTTTTTTTTTCTGAGAGGTTCAAGAGCAAGGAAGGAATGAGGCGATCTGTCAGCGGGTGAGACTTGAAAAGAGGAAACCATGTCCATTAATCCTGCAGCCCTGGCTGCTTTGTGTTTTAATTAACGAACGTTATTATGGCAGAGAGCACGGGCGCCTTACCCTGTTGTGGGTTTTTGAGGGTTTTTTTTGTTTGTTTCTTTTTTTATACCTCCAATTTAAAAAAAAAAAAAAAAAACCAAACCAAAAAGGGGATGGGGGTGGGGAAGAAGCTTCACTAGGGCTTTAAATGAAGGTCTGAAATAAAGAGCCTCAGGATCTCTATTCCAGAGCTTGTATCCAGGGATGGGAAGTGCAGCTTGCCTGGTGGGAACGAATCTGCCATTCTCAAATTGAGAGTACATCTTAAATTTATTTTGTTTGTCTTGCTACTGATGTTCAGCAAAAGTGGAAATTCCCCATACCCTTGTGTCGCACATATGTACCCATAGCAATGTGAAGGAAAGCAGGGGAGTTGTGTCTTGCTTTTGCCCTCCCCAGCCTGCCCAGCGGCATTACACGTTAGAGAGCTGTACTGCCTTCCTTTGCCATTGTTTTGGGGTAGTTGATACCTTTGGGATCGGTACTTACCCTTATGTGAGAAATCTTCCACTACCCAAACGCCAGCACTTGTGAGAACGCAGGACACTGCGCATGCTAAGGGAGTCAAAAACATAACAACAAGGAGGGGGAATGCCTGTAGTGAGAAGGCAAGCTCCCACCCAAGCTGAGATGGCATCTTAGTAATCAGAGAATGTCTTGGTAGCAGCTAGTGCACCAGCTGGGTAGGAAACTGTGCTGGTCTTGTAAATGTGCTGTGTGTAGGAGTTTATTACGGAAAATATTTTGACAACCTTTATTATTTTCAAACACTTCTATGTGTCACCAGAAAATTAGAGTTAAAGTAGATGTTATCCCAACAGCAGTCTTGTCTGCATGGTTTCCATGTCCATCCTGTATGGTGTACTGCCTGCTCCTTTGCAGGAAATTAAAGCCAACTGTAAATCTTCATGTGGCATGAAAAGAAAATTATTCTAACCCTTTGAGAAAGGAATATACCAAAGGTGTTCTTCAGCACTTTCTATAAGCAGCAGTATCTCAGCCTATTTTTCAGGGACTGGTTCTCACAAGGAATTCTAATGTAGGTCCTCTTACTTTTCTGCCAACGTCTTCTTCAATGCCCTTCCACCATGATTTGTCTCTTTTGTTTGTGGGTTTGGTTTTTTTTTCTGGTGTGTGTGTGGTTTTGGTTGGTTTGTGAGTGTCGCTCCCCAGTTTGTGTGCAAAGTCGAAATGCAATAGTGGGCATGTGCTCCTCTGCTAGTTTGAATTTCTTCAAACGGTGCATGGGATGCAGAATGAACTTTCTGTTCCTGTACTAGGCATGATGGTTTTTTTAAGGGGGAAGGGAGATATCTGCGGCCATTTCACCATCTGCCCTCTAACCCCTCAAATCCTACACTTATTTGGTCTTACCTCTTTGTTTGCTCATGCCCTGCTCTACCATTAGGTTTTCTGAGGATTTCACAATTCATGAGCCCAGCAGATAGCGTGGAGTCGCTATTCTTTATCGGGTACATAGAAAGGTTTGGGGATTTCTTTTTCCCTGCAATTTTTGCCCCTGTTCTCTCCTGTTTCTCTCCTCTTCTGCCCAGGACAAAGCAGGTGCCAGAACATTGCATACGCCAGGAGATAAGTTTCATAGCTAAATACTGATGTTCTGTGGACAGCATTTTAACCATCACTTCAGTATCTTACAAATGAAAGACCACCAGTAGAAAGGTTTGAAAGTCATCAGCATCAGCTGGAGCAAAGCAATCCTGGTGCTAACATACCTTACAGTCAAGAAGTTCGGGGCTTGCACTCTCTCTGTAAAAGTTGTGCTTTCACGTGCCTTTACTACCAGTGATTCTGGTATTCTGGGAAAAAAATCTGACCAACCAAGGCATAAGTGACGGAAGACACTTCTGGTAACATGTATTCCTGTGTGTGGGAGCTGTTCCATCAGGTTGAGTTTGGACAGCCTCCATCTTTTTCCACCCTCTTTCGCCCACCCTGATTTTCAGTTTAGCCATACAACACTGGGATTTTTGCAAGCCTGCTTGCAGTGGGGCAGGGACTTTATCCCCACGTGGGAAGAAAAAGCCCAAAGAGGTGACTTATCCAAATAACTCAGTAAATGTGTGGTAAAGCAAGGCTTGAAACAGGGTGTCTCACAGGATCCACTCTTTCCCACAAACTACTGGACTTTTCCTCTGCAGTAAGATAAACATTGTGTACTAATGCAGATCAATGAGAACTAATATTGCAGGAAAGGGAAACCCTCTGGTACTGAGGTACCGCATGATACTGAAAACCGATTCCTGCAGAGGGCTTCGGGAATCTCTCCCTTTCTGTTTGAGGTTGCTGTAGTTAGAAATTCTTTCAAATGAGCTCAAGCTCTTGAAGAGTTCAGCAAAATAAGCTGCAGATTGAAGAAGGCCAAACAGCCTCAGAACCACTGCTTTGGTTTTGAGTACTTCCTCCTGAAAATTGTTTTCTCCCATGGGTGCAATCCATGTAGCAGGAATAGCTCTTAGCTAAGTTTTAAGTCAGGGGCCAAAAGTATCTTACATCTTAAGTGGGAATTCAGGGCTAGGGTGGAGTGGTATTTAGCCCCTTGTGGAGTAAGCCATCCAATGCTGTAATTGATAATAGGCAGGGTTAGAGGCAGCTTAATTTCTTTGGAGACTGTTCTCTTTATTCCTTCTCCTGGCTGTATGGACAAATCCATCAATTTGATGGAGATCACTTTGGTGAAGATCAGCTTTATTTAACATTTTGAGTTAAGCTGCCTCCGTGCCCAAAGATTATTTTTGCCTGTATCAATAAAGAAATGGCTTTTGACAGCTTAGATCCGGTTGTACTTGGCTGCCAGCCGGCGCTGGCTGGAAAGGGGGCAGGCTGGGTTCGTGATCCTGATGGCTTGGGCAGAGCAGGCCAGCACAGTTTTCCCTGCCCCTTCCCACCTGAGCAGGACCTGCTGCTGCCGCCTCCGCCCTAGCAGGAGAGCCCTTCACATGTCCACCTCCTAACATGGATTTCTCAATTCGCACCTTTATGGAGTCTTCATAATGTGCCTCAGACTGGGTGCCCTTAAACCCTTGCACCTTTGCTTGGGTTTGTTGTCCCTCGAGGTACTGCCAGCTCTGAATCCTTGCCAAGCAAAATTAGTCTACCTGCTTCTTGGTTCGAAGCATCTAGTCACCCAAGCCCAGCAGAGCTTTGTTTAAAAAAAGGAAATAATTGTGGTGCTGCACTGATTCCCAGCAAGCGCAAGCGGTGTTCATGTCACAGGGTGAATTGGGGAACGAAGAAGAGCCCAGGAGTAGCTGCATGCCTCGTTTGGCCTGTTTTTCACAGGAGGGAGTGTTTAATCTTTCAGTGAGCAGGAAGACTCTCCTGTGTTTGCTTTGGCCTCTTTGGTCAGAGTTGGTGCCCCTGAGCTTAGGGTGAGAAGGAGCAGCTGGAGAGTATTAGGCTCTGCTCCAATTATGATTTCCAGAGGGCCGGTGCTCCACAGCTAAAGCTAGCTGACTCATCACTTCACATGAGTTTTTTCCCCACGCCATTTTTAACCCCCACCCCTCTTCCTGGAGGCAATGAATTACTTGGGCATCTGAGTAGTTTATTCTTAGAGAATTCTTTTAGCCACTGCTGTTTCATGCTTACTTCTTTTCCTGGTCTATCAGTTGTGCCCAGCACCCATGCGGTAGGTGAATTTCTCACCATGAAGCCATTGAAATACAAAGACTTCTAAATCAACTGATGTAATCCATCCAGAATTTCCCTTTCCTCACCTGCTTGACAGCCAAACTTCCTTAAACAAACCCTTGGGGAAAAAATGCAGGTGATTATGTTCTTAAGCTCTCCTTTTCTTGTGTTGGTGATCCTGAGTTGAGTGTGTGTATCTGCTCACTCTGAGGAGAGTAGTGCTTACTGCAGAGTCCAGCATGAGTGGAAGTGCATGGATTTCTGGGCAGCCAAGTGCCTCTCAGAGCTCCAGCTCTCTCTGTAGCATCTAGACTTTTCCTGGCTCATAAAAGCATTGCAAGGAGAAAATACACGAAGACACCTTAGAATCATTTTGGTTGGAAGAGACCTTTAATATCATCAAGTCCACCCATTAACCTAGCACTGCCAAGTTACCACTAACCCGTGTCCCTCAGCGCTACATCCACACATCTTTTAAAGACCTCCAGGGATGGTGACTCAACCACTTCCCTGGGCAGCCTGTTCCAATGCTTGATAACCTTTTCTGTGAAGAAATTTTTCCATGATCCTGTAGTTGTAAGGGAGCGCACAATCTTGAAGGAAAATTCTCTTTCGTTTATCTTTGTATTCAGTTTGCTGGTTCGGCACAGACCATGCTGGTGCATCCTGTTTACATTCATCTCTGTTTTAGACATCCAGCATAATTAAAGAACACTGTAATTATAAAGGCTTGCACTAAAAATAATTTTCATACTCTTTTCTACAAAATAATTGTTGGGTCTGGAGTTTGCCGGTTTGCAGTAACTTCAAGGCTTTTTCTAGCACACAGAATTTTTTGAAAAATTAAAAATAGTTGGGAGCTGTATTTATGTTCTACAAGTCCTAATAATAAAATAGCATTAATTTCTGTTAAACCTCTCCAAGCAATTTCCCCCAAAACTTCCCCATCCAAAATTGTTCGATGAAGCATGTGTGAATGTGTGTGTATGCTCTTTAACAAAATACTGCAGAAATATTTTGGTGCTATGACAAGCCAGGACCACAAATTAAATCAGATTTAAAAACCCTAGGTTGATATGTTTCATGACATAAGTGAAAGATGCTTTGGAAAAAACAGAAAGAGGAGCCAGTATTCCTTCTGGATAAGGCCTCAGCATGAATACACGAACAGCAAATGAGTTTATTAGTGAAGCCACATCTATCAAAGCCAAGTTGACTGAGAAACTCTCTGGCCTAACCTACAGTTGTTGTCTTTGCTATTATTAAATGTCATGTGGTGGTGCGCTGCTAAGATAGAAGGATATTTTTCCCACCTGGAGTTTTATAAATCTGATAAAAATGGTCTTGGCTTCACAAACCCTTTGATCTTTGCGTTAAGCCTGTATGACTTAAGTGAGCCACGGACCTTGGGCTGGCCCCTGTCTGGAGTGACTTTCACTCTTTCAGAGCCACAGAAAGTGGGGAGGCACCAGCTTGAGTAGAAAATGACCTCAGGATCTTTGATTTGTAGGTTAGAGAAAAAGGAATGGAGCGTTTAAGACAAATATTGTCTTTTGACTATTCCAGTTGATGTTATTTGTAGGGGGGAAAGGCTTTTTCTTCAGGAAGAGCAGAGACCAAGCGTATGTCTCTGTTGTCTTCTAACTTGCATAAAACCATGGAAGAAGTCCTTGAGGAAAGCTAATTTTTTGAAATAGGGGGGGGGGGAAAAAAAAAAAAGTTGTTTTGGGAACCGACTTTGATTTCCCTGCTGCAAAGACTTGGCTAGAGCCAGGACAAAGTCTTCAAATTTAGAAAAATTCAGACACCTTTCTTTTCCCAAGATCTGTTCAACTTGAATTTCTATTTCTTTGGGAGGTGGGGTGAGGAAGGAAGCCTGCCCAGTTTCATGCGCGTTCATTGATTACAACACTGTAGTGCTCAGCTCTTCCCAGACCTCTAAAATCATTATAAGTAATTGGGTTAAAGTCAGCATTTATCATACTTAGTTAGCCTAGATCTAATCGTTCTTTCCAGAATTGTTTGCTGAATTGCTTGGCATGTCTAACCTTATCGGCCCTGTTAACTTCTTATCCCCATTTGACAAATCTAATCTCTACCTTTCTTTCTGCAAGGGAAGAGACAGGCATCCTTAGAGGCTTCTGTTACTTGCTGCACAGCAAGTAACCACCAGGCATCCCAGAAACTTTCAGGAGGATGCTTGCAGCTGCTAGAGAAGATTTGAAAGGGTTTCAGGCTTAATGGGCATGGAAAGGACCGTTTCTTGCCAGGATGGTTTGCTCAGTTTACTCAGTCTTATCTGTTGTAAGGACTTGAATTTCGCTGTTTTAAAAACAGAATTAGAAAATCTGCTAAAGTTAACAGATGTCAGCAGTCAGAAAGTGCTACAACGAGCCTAGGGCAAAGGGTATATATGGTGTTTTCTGCCTTTTGCAACCCACGCCGTTGTGTCTTGCTTGAGACACTTTCTTCTAAGCTTACAAAATCACTCTTGGCTCTAGTTATTTTCTGAGTGTATGACTGAACCGCTTTACCAGAAAACACTTAGAGTGTGGTGCCTGAGTTGCACACTGGGGACCTGATTTTTCTATCCCTCATAAACCAGGAGTGACACCACCAAAGCAAATGGAGTCACAGGGTTGTGAAACTGAAGTCAGCAGGGAAAAAATCCAGCCTGTGTTCTCTATCATATGCTCATTTAAGGCTCATCTTTGCTATGGGATGTTTTCATGAAAAGGAGGGCAGGGGGAGGTATTGTCTCTGGACTTGTGTATCCCTTCCTTTGGGGATTTCAGGGAGTTTGCGGGCATACACTGAAGAGCTGCTGTCTGCCACAACTGGGAGAAGTTGCATTCCCCACCCTCGTTGCGTCTGCATGCATAATTTTACATAATTCATGTTCTGATGCATAATGCTGTCATTTGCTACCCTGACTTGCAGTGTGCTTGGCACAGCTTGGTGAGGTGGAGCGGTTTTTGTTGCCCTCAGACAGAAAGGGGCCTCATCCTCTGTGCACACGTGGTGCAGGGACCTTTAGAGGGTACCCTCCTTTGCGTTGGTGCACAATGATCAGTAAGTGATTAATCTGCTAAAATGGCAGTCGGGGCTTTAACTTTTTCTGTGCTTCAGTCTGTTCAGAAAGGCAAGGGCTTATTTTCTTATTTATTTGATTTTCCAAAGGGATGTTTGCTTGGATGTGAGCATTTCCCCCGAGATCGCTTGTTCACAATGAGACTTTGCATCAGAGCTGGGGTTTGAGGTCCCAGGGAGGGAGCCCAGCCAGTGGCACTCACCCCTTCCCTCCCGTCGCCTCCAGTTCGCCGTGCAGTACTTGGCAGTCCAGTGACTATGTGTGCATGAGGTCCAGAATGCGTGTCCCCAAATGTAAACCTTAAATCACAATCTGAATATAAATGTCACATTTTAGACCTTATCTTTAAGGCCTCTAGGCCTTGAATTCAACTCTGTTCTGAGTTGATGACTCTGCTGATGTCTGCCTCTGACTCCCTGCAGCTGGGCTCGGGCAGAGCCAGAGGTGTTTCCTCTGCGGAGGTATGCGAGGGGCAGAGGCCCAAAATTCTCTTATTTCGCTGCCTGGAGCAGGGCAGAAGTAAGGTATCCAGTGTGTACCTGCCCAGCTACTGCCTAGCTCCTCTTTGGAAGCTGACTGCCCCTGGGGAGTGTGCCTGGGCTGGGCTATGTCTCTTCTTACCTTTTTTTAATTGGCAAGTCCTGTTGGCTGGAGGCCAGACTGGTGCTGTGTGATGTTGGCTGCCCGCTGCAGTCAGCTGCCCAGAGGCTCTGAAGGGCAGATTCCTCTTCCAGGAGATGCTGACGGGGGTAACAGCCACTCTCCCAACCTCCCTAAAGTGCCTGACAGCACCCACGACGCCTGTGCTAGGAGGGAAGGCACCAAACTCAACTCAATTCTGCTGAAGCTGGCTAGGGTGAAGCGGCATAAAACCACAGGAGGGGTCAGGCAGTCTCTCAGACCCAGTGGCAACATATGGGATGGAAGAGAAGAGAGAAAGGAGGAACTGCACATTGAGTAAATCCAGCGTTTTGAGAGAGAATAAAAACTGTAGACTTTCCAGTGGACTTCACTCAGACCTGTGTCTCTCCCCTTTCTTTGATCTGGACTCTCCTTCGTACGAGGTATCTGAACAAAGACCAAAGAGTTGATAGAAATCTCCTTGCGTTGCAGGATGCTCTCCTTTTAGTTACCCTGCTATCCCTTTCTGCTCTTTTCTCAATGACATAAAGGCATTAAATGTCATGCCGTAGAAACTGAGGAATTAAAATATGTGGGGTTTACAGCATGTTTTGATTTCGCATAGTTGTTAGCTACACCTGAATGATTCCCAGAGGACAGGAGAAAGAGCTGGAGAAAAAAGACTTTGTGTTCAGGGGTGACGAGGTTGTTTGCGTTCTACCAGCACCAATATTGATGGATGTTTGTAGCAGTAGCCTGGGCACCCACAAGTTACATGCACAAAGGGCAGATCTGACTGTTAGACGCAGAGAGGCTTTGGAGAAAACTGCAGCATTGTACTTAGCTGCTGTGGCTGCGTATATGGATGGAACTCTGCTTTCTCCAGCTTCTTTCAGTGGGAATTGAGGCAGGTTTCCTTCCAGTAATGCTTAAAGCACTTCCTTGGGTGTAGATTCCCCCCCTGCTGTCATTCTGGTGTGCAGTGGGAGTGGCGCATTATTACAGATCTAACAGCTTGGAAAAAAACCCAGGCCCATTCATACAGGTCTACTGTATCAGGTGAAGGCTTTAGCCCATCCTCATCTGTGGCCAAGCAGCATGAAGTTTGCTTTTGCAGGAAGGCTTGGCACTAGCGTGGCCAGCAAAGTGGAGCAAGTCACTGCAATTGCTAGCTACTGTACAGGGCTGATCTAGCAGGTGGGTATCAATCGGATGTGAGGCTGCTGTATTGCATGACACAGGCTGGGCACACAGATGTCACTACCCTGTCTATGTTAATGCAAAGTTTCTTTCCATTTACTTCAACCTATCCTAGCAAATTAAGATACGTTTGCAACTAGGATCCTCCCGCATTTGGAATGGCTGGTGGAAGCCCTGCAGAGGTGTTCCCATCTCTACTTTTGGGGCAATCACATTAAAACCAGCACCTTCTTACCAAGGGAGAATCAGAATGCTTCAAGCTCTGCTGGTTCCTCATAAGCTGTGCTCTGTTAGCTCCAAATACTCTTTGAACGCTGTCTTCTTCAAAGCTGCTTTTCAAGTAGAGTGATTTGAAAACCAGGAGAGATTACCATGGAATGTGGGGTTTTTTTTCCCCTCTCTCATTTTGGTTGAGAAAGTTAGAATTCAAAATGTTTAGACCAGCTTTGTTTTCAGAAAAGACTCCCCAAATATAGCTGTGTTCTCGTTAGTATAAGAAAGGTAAAAAGGATGCAGTGCTTTGACAGTGATCCATCTGCTGATTGCCACGTGTACCAAGTGTCAGGATGAGATTGATGGCCTTAGAATATAAATCCACTGAGGCAGGAAGAGTGCCTTCCTTTGATTTTTTTTTTTTTTTTTTTTTTTTTTTTTTACAGTGCAAAGCGTGTGTATTGTCTGTGCTGAGCCAGTGCTGAATAATAATGAGTGACTACAGTTAGCGTCTGAGCTGGGGGAAGCCAGGCTTTGCCAGCCAGCCTGGGGTGAGGAGCGCTCCTGATTATTCAGCTCAGTTTGAGCCAGTGACATGCACGTGTTTTGCCTAAATGCCTTAGTCTTTTCTTCCCAATTATTTCGAGGTCTAGGAAGATACTCTTTTCTGTGGAATTTCTATGAAGTGGATATTTTTAAATCTAAAACCTGTAGGATTTGAGCTTTAATGTTTTGGGTTGGTTTGTTGGTTTTTTGTTTTTTTTTTTTAATCTGAGACCTTTTGGCTAGAAAATATCAGTTAGGCTTGTGTTTGGGAAAAAAATATATCTCTGAAACAAGCAAATAACCTCTCATGCTTCCAACTTGCTTTGTTTCGAAGAGGATGAAGCGTGACAGGATTTTGACTCTGTTCAACATCTGAAAATCAGAAAATGAAGGGTTCTCGCAAAGCCTGTTCCCTACCTAAGTATGCCTGGATTTCTCCCAGCCCATCTAAGTCCTGCTGTTGTGCCTGTGTCAGACAACAGTCCTTGTCTGGTCCATCTCGGGGATGGCAGTGAATTTACAGCTTGTCGCCTGAGGAGGTGACCAGGGCAAGGGAAGTTCTAATTCCACCTCTCAGTTAGACCTCATTTTAGACTGCCTTGAAAATGTATCTGCGGCAGTCCAGGACGTGACTGGAGCGGATGGAGGAAAAGGATTAGGGATTCTGCCTAATCCAGCTCAAAATTCTTGACAGCACCCAACAGAAACGATTCCCTGGCTGCTTTTGCAGTCTACTCCCTACTCAAAGCAAGGATTTGTCCCTGGTAGCTACTATCAAGTAGGGCGATGGAAGTCTGACTTTGTATCACTGAACAGCTCTGTGTTTCATGAGTATTTGGGGTTTTGTTTATTATCAGCTGTGTTTCATTTTGGAAACACGGCTGAATCCCTGACATACAAGGCTCCTGTTTCCTTTGGGGAGGAGAGATTTGCAACTGTACATGTGATGGCAGGTGATTTCTGGCAGCATGTTTTCCTTTCACATGTTTATGATTTTGACCAGGTTCAGAGCTGCTATTTGCAAAATCCTCTTCTCATTAGGCTAAAGCGCTTGAGAATTTCAGGACCTGCTACCTTTTTCTTGTTTTCCCATACTTCTTTTCCTCCCCAGCTGCCTCCTGTTGCCTCTGCACTGTGCTGAATGAACCCAGTTGCTCTTGCCGGCACCTGGTTGTTGACAGCAGCGCAAAAGCCTCTCTACAGAACAGTCCTGAGGAGAACAAGCTGTATCAAAGAGGTGATGGGGAAGTTTTGCCGAGTGACCGACTTGGGTCGCTTAGCCTTGCTTGGAGGAGTAAGGTGGTGGTTCCTACTCCCTGCCTTGCTGATACCCAAAGAGAATTTTTGCTGCTTTGGTTCACGGGGGAGGCTGCTGCCCTGAGAGTGTCCTGAATTGGGCAGAACAGGCTGTGCTTGCGGATCTGCAGGGTGCTGCTTTCAGTAAGCAAACACAGGAGAGGAAAAACGCCTTCCTTTTGTTAAAAGAATACAAAGTTGTATTCAGAGCTTATTCTTCCATCGTGTGTTAAGGATTTGATGAGTTTAGAGGAGTTTGGGTGCTTGTTGAAGTTTGAAAATACGGGATTTTGTTCTGAAAATACGGGATTTTGTTCTAAAGGCAACGTAGATAAAACGCAGTAGTTGGAAATAAATTTTTGAGAGCTGAATTTCTTAATGGAAATGAAATATTTTTTCTTGCTTGCTTGCTACTGTTTCTGCTGGACTCGGAAGACAAATTAAAGTGAGACCAGAGCACTTGACTTGCAGTGTGAGGAAATGAGAAGACCCTCTTTGATCCCAAATGCTCAATCACGAAGCATTTGCCAGGAATGCCAAATGGGATTTATTTGTCAAGTCCTAGATAGAGGCCAGCAGGGCCTGGAACCAAACAAAAGGAGGAGGTACCATACTATAAACTTGGATTCAACATACTCACTGTTAATCTTCTTTTACCTACATAATATGAAGGTTATTAACCTGACTGCAAAAGGACCTACTGGGGAGTTAAGTGTCATGCGGAGGGGATTATTACGTTCTGAAAAGAATTTGTGCTGGTGACTGTAACATAATAAATGTATTAGGTGCCTCTTTAGATCTTCTCTAAGTGGTAAAGAAGCATTGATCACCCGGTGTGATGGGGGTTGGGGAGCTTGTTTTTGATGTTTTAATACCAAGTCAAAAATGAGAGCTCAGAGTTCTTAATGAAAGGAACGCATACAATTATTATTATTATTATTATTCATTTTTCTGTCTTAAAGAGACCAAGAGGGAGTTGGTGCAGAGAGGTGAGAAATAAATCATTAGCATCTTCACATTTGCACTGCAGATTAATCTGGGGAAATGAGGCTGGTAGTTTTTAAGCCTCTTGCATATTTGCCCAGGTGAACTTTTTAACTTGATCCCTCCTTTTACTTTTTTCTAACCAAAAAGCTTTCCACTTATGGATTTAAAAGGTCACAAGGTTAAGCAGAAATCCGAAGCTGATTTATTGTATAAGTACCCTTAGCAGGCGTTTTGGCCAGTGCTGTATGAAAGTTATTTTAGTCTCTTTTTTTCCATCCACTGAGCTTCTGAAGAGATGCGATTTTTTTTTTTTTTTTTTTTTCATATGCCCACTCCATTTGCCTCATGCTCACTTTGCTGAACCTCACCAGGTTCTCAGAGCAAGAATGATTTTTCTGATTGTTTCCAAGTAAATGTCCAGCCCAGGGCAGGTGGGGGTGGCAATTTTATGCTGACGTCAATATTCACTTTTTGTTTCTCCTGCGGGTCAAGTACATAACAGGGAAATCTTACGGTTGCCAGGAGCGGGTGGCAGATCTGAGCAAGGCTGTGTTGTGCGAGGAAAAGGAAAATGATGGCTGTTGCAATACAACACGGAGTGAGGGCTCTGGCTGAGGGAGCTGCGTATTTAGAAATGCATCTTTAGCGGAGACACAAAACAGAGATCCTGACTGCTTATGAACACTAGAGATCCCCTAACACGTGTTGCAACAGCAAGCGCCTTAGCCAGGGTATCCAAGGTAATTAGTCCGTCTGCCTGCATTCCTCCTGCAGCCTCAATTAATTATGAGGCTCTCTTTAACTTCTGGTCAAAATCGTTCCGCAGTGGTGTTACAGATGTTAACCAGCTGCCACCTACTGCTTCCATCGATACTTTATAAATACTCTACAAAGGACTTGAAAGCAAGGTCTCTTGCTTGTGAGCGCAAGCCCTATTCCTGCTGATCTCTTCCTCCCTGAGCACTTGGTGTAAGAAAAGGATGGCATGCTCCTGCCTGTACTGCTAGCAAATACAAATGCTACGGCAAGCGAATGCCTTAGTATGCTTCAAGGGGAAGGCTGTTGCTTTTAGTGTTTCAACCTTTATCAACTGAAACGCGAACACAGGCCGGCAAAGAGACATATAGGCAGATTCAGTGGGAAGAGCTGTACTGAAATACATCTAGTGGTGGCAGCTTCTTGGGCAAGGTTGACAGGGAAAGTAGGTTGTATCTTTTATTAGGCCTATTGATATTGTTGGGGGAGGTAACCTTTTAAACATGCAAATGTGGTTTCTCATGTCTGAAATAGAAGCATCAGCCTTCAAAACTAAATAAATACATGTTGAGAACACTTTCCCCGAGTTTAGCAAAGTTATGTTAATCGCTTAGACCATCTGTTGGAGAAAATGTAGTTGTGAAGCTGGGATAGGTTAGGGGGGTATGTTAGGAAGTTATTTGTCTCTCTAGGACAGAGTCAAGTGACCATTGTAAAACTCCTCAGGAACCGGGTTTTAATTGCTTGTTTTTCCTGGTGATGTTACAGTTCCTTTTTAAAACTAAAAGTAAGACTTTTTAAAGTCTTTTCTTCAAAGATACATTTTCTGTGAAGCCCAAAAAACGTGACTCGTTATCCTCATGACAGCAAAGTTCCTCAGTGTATCAGGAGGACGAAGCTGGGACCTTCCTCGCCTGCCTGAGCTGGGGGAGCTCCGAGGTGTCCAGGGCAAACTCTGACCAGCCTCCACAGCTGGGGGATGCAAGACAATTACACTGCAACTTCATCCTGAGAGGAAGCTGGGTAAGAAATACAAAGAACAGAGTTAAAGTCAGTCACCCCGAGAAGTGTGGCTGGTTCCTAATGGACAGCTGGCTGAGCTTTTCAGCCTGACAGCATCTCTCCTCCTTAAACACATTGTGAAATGTTGAAATATGGCTTGGATGTCATTATGACACTGGCATTTCTTCAGGAGGAGCTGTCTGTTTGTTTAAATAAAGGCCCAAAGAAGGTGCTTGTTGTCCTAGCATTGCCTTTGACTGGTGACCCAAACAGGAGAAGAGAGTCTCCAGGGAAGGGACATCACAGAAGTGTGGCTGAGTGCTGGCAGAAATGTGATTAATCTTGACTAGACAACCATGACAGAGCCTCTTCCCAGTTGTTGGACTCCACACTTAACGCTCAGTATATTTGTGACCACTCTCCTGTCCTTTTCAATTACCTTCTCTCTCATTTCCAAAGACATTAGTCTTATTTGAATGCTTCGTTATACTCCACCGATGTGCTAATGCAAGTTGTAATCTGCCCTTGTTACAGCGTTTTCTGCCAGTGAATCTCATGTAGGCCAGGAAAGATACCATATACAGGGAAAAGCAGTATTTAGCAAAAAGCAACCATCTGCTTGGGTTGCCTTGCTGCTTTCTGGAGATACCAAGTTCTTCATCTGGTCTTGTACCTGATCTAAAGAAAACAGTTGGAGTGTTTGAGACCACTTGTAAAATATACAGGAACTGTATTAAGTCTTGTGGTTGTTAACATTTCCCCAAATGTGTAATTTATGGAAGGCTGTGGAGATGAGATGTTGTGCTGCTGAGGTGCAACAAGCAGGGAGCTGTAAACTTTTTAGGAGGGGCAGGTGCCAGAACCCCAAATGAACGAATACGTGACCCAATGAAGAGTAACAAAACCCTCAGATTGTTTGGGAGGGAGGTTGTTCCCCCCCTTCTGCTGCTCTGGTTTCTGTGATTTAGCAGACTTGGTTGTTTAGTCAATGTGATTAGTGCCTCCCAGGCCGCCTACTGGCATTCTCTAATTTTAGGTCAAGAGGAAGGGAATAAAGGCTTCTGTGTGAAACAAAGGATGTCACTTACTGTCCTCCATTGTTATGCCACTAGAAGACCTGATAAAGCAAATGAAACTCAAAATTGATGAGAGAAGTAGAACCATGAGATTCTTCTTAAATGTTGCAAAATCTCTGCAGCAACATTGGCTCCTGCCATTTTATTAGTGAGTCAAGGAAACCTAATGCTTTTACAGGATCTGTGGCTCTGGGAATTCTTCAGAATAAGACCCTTCTAAAAATGTGTTTCCTGTTGCTCCAGGAGTAGATTTCATCAGAGTTGAACAGGGCCAGCTTTCCTTGTGTCCCATAACCTGCTGTTTTCCTCATGAACTGGAAGGTTCATGAAGTTTCTATCAGGAACTGCTGCTGTGAACCTGGGGGACTGAGGCTTCTTGGCGGCTGCTTGCTGCCTCTCCATGCAGTACTGTGGTAAATCCAAAAAATAATTGACTTAACTTACTGGTGTAGAAAGGTCACCAATCTTCTTTTTCCAGCTGTCACGTCCAGCTTGGGATCCCTGTCCTGCAGCTCTTCGAAAGCTCTTAGGGATTCTTGCAGAATCCAGCTCTAGGAAGGTTTATATTTATTTTTTTTTCAATTGGAAAATAGTAGCAGATCAGGTGCTTTACATTTTTAAAAGGATTAAAGAGGGTTGTGCTGCATTGAACTGAAAGTGTCAATTCTCTTCTGCAAATCAAGAGAACCAAATTATTATCTGGGATGACCATCTGCGGGAATGAGATTGAATAATGACATTAGTACATTCAAGTACAGATTCATTGACGTCAGATTTTGCTCAAATTGGGTGAGAGCAAATCAGACTACTTAGTCATCAAGTTTCATCATCTTGCCTCCATCACTCACTAATGGCTTATGCCTTGGGGATCAGCAGAATTATAACTAAAAACATTATCCTAATACACCTGATCAGTTGCAGAATATAATACAAGAAAGAAAATGCCTTTTCAACCCCTGGTATAATTACTTATGTCTCTTCATGATGTTCTTGAAGATAAATGTTCTTGTGATAGCTACATGAATAATTTGTAGCAATTTTAAAATATAATTTTCTGTGTAAGTTCTGTTGACAAATTGCCTACAAATAGCTTATTGACTTCTCAATTGCATGAGTTATTTGAAATTATTCATAGATTGTTTCTTAGTTTGCTGGTTGTTTACAAGCAATTCCTTTTTAGTATTCAGTGGCTGGTATTCAAGTGTTCAGCTTCCAGATGCACAATTCAGTTTGTATTTTGACATATAGGTCACACAACAGTATTTCTGCTCCTTGACTAAATGCGTATAATTCATAGGATCTAGCTTCTTGCACGAATATTTGCATTGAATTACAAAATTCTTATTCTGCAGCCATTCTTTAACATTTGTTTAAAAAGAATTGTTTCAGTTTCTGCTGGTAATCTTATTTACAAGAGTATTTATGGAAATACTAATACACAGTGGACATTACCATAAATGAACAAATTTGCTGTAAAGCTTCAGTTGTGCACTCAGCTGCATTGTTATTGCTTTAACTGTGTTTGCCCATCTTCTTTCTATTAAATATTAATATCTATTAAAATATTAATCTTTATAATACGTATCTTTTCACTATGTGATAAAATTAAACAATTATATGAAAAAGATCCATGTGTGTATTGTTAACAGTTATAAGCATTTCCTCTGGAAACTCCACGTGGTGACTTCTGTCCTCGGTGCTGGTTGCCCCCTGCCTTATGTGTGTCCTTCCACCTGATTTTAAAAGATTTTTCCTGTTAGATGTTCCTAGAGTCCCGCAATTCTTTTTAAAACCACAGTACTGTGAATATTAAATCAATAGATAAATAAGATTCAGTTCTCCAACTGGACAAGCCAAAGCCATTAAATGAGCGAGAGCCAGCCGCTCTCCCAAGTCCCAATCTTCTTTCTGTGGTTTCACAGATCGCTTTCTCCTTTGCTCTCCCCAACTGCCCCCCTGCTCCAAGGAGAGAAGATAAAGAGGCAAGTGTGGAGACATTTCAGTCCAAGGATTGCATTGCAAAAGCAATGAAGAGAGCATGTTTGAAATTCTTTTATACATTTCTAAAATAACAGTGAGAAGCATGCCCTCTTGCAGTTCAGAGATAAGGGAAAACTGCCCTTGAAGAACTGAAGTGTCCAAAATATAAAATTTCATTTCTGTTTCTTAGCACGTGCACCATTTAGAGAACACTTCCTTTTTTTTTTTTTTCTTCTTTGCATTTTCAAATAACCACAGTGCAATTCATTGAGTCTGGCCTCTCTGGATTCTGTTTGCTGTGTTTCCCTACACCTCTCACTGGTCCCTGGGGCTCGGGAGGGCGTTTATTACAAATGAATGTTTAATGTCTGCCTTGAAGAGCTACTTGTCTGGCTTGGATTTTCTGGTTGCAGCGCTCTGGAAACAGCCGTGCATGGAGAAGGGCCCTGTTGAGCGTTATCTGGGCAGAGAGATGCTCTTGTATCTTGCAGGCGGTTTTAGTGAGGGCTTTCTTGTCTTACTGGTTGGCAGTTCATTTGGCAGAGGAGAGCGTGGTGAGGAGATGATACTGATTATTTTGTTTGACCTTCTTCATTGCCACTTAGCTCCTGATACAGGAGTCTGCTGGCTGGGTGTGAGCTACGAGTTGAAGGAGATCGCTGACTCACCTGGCCCTGGGTAAGAGCAGGACAGTGTGCAGCCATTCAAAGGAGGTACTGAGGAAGAAAAGCTCATGGTGAGCCAAAAACTTCCTCCACCAGTCTTGCTTCTGAGGCTATGTCCAAGGGGAAAGGAGGCCTCTGGTTCTAGACACTTCTCCTGTAATGTTGCTCTGACCACTTTCATCCACGATGGCAGCTGGTGCCTGATCCTTAGTTGTCCTCACCTACCTTTCGTTTAAATGCAGCTAGTTTGTGTTGTAGGTAGGAGATAACGTGGGCTGAATGCTTTAGTAACACGTATCTTTGAAGCTCTGGCAAACTCACTCCGAGGTCTAGTTAGGTGAGGAGTGGGCCCGTGTTAACCCCATGAGGTTCAACAATGCCAAGTGCAAGGTCCTGCAGCTGGGTCAGGGCAACCCCCGGTATCAATACAGGCTGTGGGGTGAAGGGATTAAGAGCAGCCCTGAGGAGAAGCACCTGGGGTGTTGGTGGATGAAAAGTTGGACATGAGCTGGCAACATGCACTTGCAGCCCAGAAAGTCAACCGTATCCTGGGCTGCATCAAAAGCAGCGTGGCCAGCAGGTCGAGGGAGGTGATTCTGCCCCTCTACTCTGCTCTGGTGAGACCCCACCTGGAGTACTGTGTTCAGCTCTGGAGTTCTCGGCACAGGAAAGACATGGACCTGTTGGAGTGGGTCCAGAGGAGGGCCACAAAAATGATCAGAGGGCTGGAGCACCTCTGCTATGAGGACAGGCTGAGAGAGCTGGGGTTGTTCAGCCTGGAGAAGAGAAGGCTCTGGGCAGAACTTATTGCAGCCTTTCAGTACTTGTAAGAAAGATGAGGACAACTTTTTAGCAGGGCCCATTGCAATAGAAGAAGGGGTGATGGTTTTAAACTAAAAGAGGGAAGATTTAGACTAGATATAAGGAAGAAATTTTTTTACAATGAGGGTGGTGAAACACTGGAACAGGTTGTCCAGAGAGGTGGTAGATGCCCCATCGCTGGAAACATTCAAGGTCAGGTTGGATGGGGCTTTGAGCAACGTGTCCTTCATTACTGTCTGGAGACTGACTTGGTTGTGTCTTGGAAGAGGTGTCTGGTGCTTTGTTTGGATTGACTGGAGCTGTGTAAGTGTTGAGAAACCTCTCAAAAGCTGAAACCAATCAGTACTGCTTGATTGCACAATCAGTGCAAAAGAGCAAATTTTCATGGCCTCCTAATGCTTCGTCCATTCTCCCAGTTGCTGGGCTCACTTCCCATGTGCCAGAAAACATTTCTCAGCTGGTGGAAATTATTTATTCATGGTCCTAGCTTGAGCTGTCTGCAGCCTGCTGTATCTTGCCAACTGGTAGCCAGACATTAGAGCTGACTTCAGTAATCATGGATTGTAAGCAGCAGCTTTCACCAGGTGAGTCAAAGGGGACAAAGTTTTCCCCTTGGAGGAGCTCTCTTCAGCTTATCATAGTTAGGAGCTGCTTTTTAAGGGCCTTTAAACACCTAACTCCATCCGAAATGAAATATGGCTGTCCAGAGCAGGTAATGCTCTCTCAGCAGCTACGCCATAACTGAGTTGGGAGCCTTTTTTGTGCTTGTGTGCCCAAGAGTCCAAAACAAATAATGCAGCAGAGAGTTTTTGTGCAGTTGATAGTTTCCTTGCCGTGGTTTCCCGATTGCAATTCCTGCCTAATTAGCTGGGATGCTGCCTCCTCTGAACTCTTGTGGAATGGTGCAGTCAAAAGCTAAGTGCTAGGAAAAGCTCCTGTGGTTGATTGTATGGGCAATAGGCTGATTTTACCTCATACCCTGTCTTAGTCAAACTCTTCTACAGATAGTGTTGGTCTTTCCTTTTTCGCTGTCTCTCAATCTCCCTGTTTCTAGTCTGGCGCAAAATGCTGAAGTGCAGATGTGCCATTTATTGAAATGCTAAAACAAACAAAAAAAAAAAGCATGGGGGAAGGTCAAAAAAGCAACAGGAAAGGCCATGTTTGTTTTCAAGACATACCTTTGCAGGCAGCTCTGTAATAGAAAATCAGAATACATGGTCTTGGTTGGAAGGAATAGCCCCTGCAATGGCAAAGAGTATTTGCGGTCCCATTGTCAGGAAGAAACATGAGGGTCAGAAGCCCTCTCTATTGCTCGGGCTGATAAAAAATTGCATTTTGGCTTCCACAGTTTATTACATGACCAGGCTCCAAAAGAAACATAGACATTAATATCAGCATGTACAGTATTTTGGAAACACTTTTAAACTTGTGGGGTAAATGAGCAAGGCAGAAGTCCCACCGTTTATTTCAATGACATCTAAAAGTTTTGGGAATCGGTCAGATTTTTTTTTTTTTTGTGCTTCACTTGAAACACTTTCAAAGGGCTGGGTTTTCAGAACAGCTAAGCATTTCTTGCCTGAGGAGTCTTGGCTACCCGGCTTGAGACATTTGAATAGATGCATCCCCAAACCACTGACCACTTCTGAAAACTTTGTGCTTTGCAGTGAAGCTTCTCCCTATCCATATGTTTGGGATCTGGTTGTGCTCCTGTTGCAGACACAGAGTTTTGCCCTCAATTTCAATGGAATTGTTGTGTCCCTTGGCTATGCCTCCTCCTCTTGTGTTCACCAGGCTCCAAAGTGCTCCTTCACTAATTGCCCAACAGAGTCCTCCAAAAGGGTATTCTCTGACAATACAGTGCTTTTACAACAGAAAATGTTGTCTCACATTCTAATAACTGTATTAATAAAGCGAGGAGGTGATGTTCCTTTGCTGACGCACTGTGACAATGAGCCAAAGCTTGCTTTCAGAGGAGTGGCATCCCATTTCTCCAGTTCTAGGAGATCCTTTGGGAACT
This sequence comes from Fratercula arctica, assembly GCA_947846985.1. NCBI lineage: Eukaryota > Metazoa > Chordata > Aves > Charadriiformes > Alcidae > Fratercula > Fratercula arctica. The sequence goes on along the minus strand of CANTUZ010000005.1, from coordinate 48,103,838 downwards.
GGGTTCATTCAGCATTGTTGCAGATCCTGCAGAGTATTTTGTTCTGCCTGTGCCCTGTAGTAACAACAATACTCCTTGAACTAAACTGCCTGACCAGCTCCATGCTTGCAAATTCCATTACGCTACCCTGCTTTAGTTTAAAGCTGTTGAAGGAGAGAGCAGAAGAGGAAGCCAGGGGGCTGGATAGGGGGAAAAGCAGCTGAGGAAAAATATTTAGAAACAGGGGACATGCCCTAGTAATGAAAACTGGTATAAGTCCTCAAAAGCACCATCATGAGAAAATACCAGCAAGAAATAGCTGCCTGTCCCTAGTCAGTCCATTCTGATGTACTATAATTTTGCTGAATGCCACGCAGTATGAAATGGATTTAAGGTGCTTGTACAACTGAGCCTTAGCTAAGGAAAAAATTACCTCATCTCTACAGTTCTACCATGTGCTGGAATTGCTAATACATTTAATGGTAGTCATTTTTCTTTTGGACCATTGAAAAGTTTCAACCATTGCATTCCAGAAAAAAGTCTGTTACATTTGCTCTTTTCTGAAGGATTGGTCATCAGAAGTAAAAAGAAAAACTTGGCTCTTAAAATATCACAATTTTATATTTTTATTTTCTGGGAGAAGAAGAAAAGAATGGATGTATCCCTTTGCCTGGTGCTAACTTGAGGTCTTCCTTATCTTCTGTTGCTGTTTGTTTGGCTGACTCTGTACATTCTTCATCCCTTCCAGTTACCGGCTTTCGGTGATGAATAGGTGCCTTTCTGTTGTGCAGACAGAGTAGGCCCTTTTGAGGCCTTTATGTTGTTAATAGTATTTACATTCTGGCATCTAATTCTTGATGCTTGAAAATGAAGTATCTATTTCTGTAGGGCTCAGCTCTTCATTTACTGCAGCTTCCTCCCATGAACAGCCCTACTGCATAATGACAATATAATCTCCAACTAAGTCAGTTAAACTGTACTTCCATGTGTGGTTTGTGGTTTTGCTGGCTGGCATGTTCCAATAAAGTTTTCTTGCTTATCTCTTTAGAGCTGCCCTAATTTGACTGACTTGGGCAGTAGTTGTATTTGCACTGTACTCTTCTATGGTAGCCTTTATTCAGAGGTAATTCGCAAAAATCAAATCTTTGTTGTGGTTTATTTGCACCAATGCACTGCTAGAGACACCTCAAATTCTATGAAGGCAGCAGTTAAGAACAGCAGAAGGCTGGGACACTGAATGACAGAGGTTAGGGTGGGCAACAAGACCTGACCTGCTCAGTGGGGAAAACAAAGAAGGATACGAGGGGAGAAGGGTGGTGTCCTCCGGGTCTTGGAAAATCATCTTCCTTTTCTCTTTGTACTTTGCAATCTGATTTCCTGTGGTGATCACAAGATTCATTAGTCTGAAGGGCCGAAACCTTTGAGCCATTCGCTAGATGTTTGGCATATGATGAAAATGCCAAGATGCACGGTATGTAACAGCTTTGTTACTATGGGAGGATTTAGGCAGAGTTGCAGGCACTGGAATGGAATTTTGCAAGCTTTTACTCTTCATTTCAAGAGGATAATGGAACAGCATTGCATATCCTTTTCCATAACTGGCTGTGGCTTTCTCCATGGCCTTTACCATTTCATTATTGGTTTTTGTGTGCTTTTTCCTCTTGAAATACTGCTCCTAAGCCCTTTAAAATTATTGTGTCTTTCAAGAAAAACAATCAGGTCTTAAGAGGCATTTTTTGGGGGTGGGAGGAATCTGGAGTTTGTTTAAAGAAAGGGGATCTGAAGAAGATAAAGCAGAGATATCAGCTATGCAGAACTAATGATGCATTCCAAAAGAGAATTGAAGAGCTATACAACTCCATGAAATGCATCACTCCATATTAGCTTTTTCACTGAGGAATCTTTTGAAGGACCAGAATACCACACGCATGTATTATACATAAAACTCGGTAATGCATAAGAGTGTATTTGGACCTAATACTGCACAAGGAAGCCCACGGCACTCTCATGGAATAAACAAATGACATTAAATTCCCTAAGCGGGAATCAAAGCCTTTCCAAACTAACCCCGCTACCAGCAGATGCTTGAATTGCTAGTAATAGACATACACCCTCACTGTGCGCACACAGTGCGTGCTGCCTTGAATTGGCTGTTTTCTTTCCACCCTTGGATGCTTCTGTAATTCTGGGAACATCCTGCCCGAAGGTGTCAATGTGTCTGCTGAGGTGAATCTGAGGAAAGAGATATGAGAGGCAGATGAGAGCCTTAGAAAAGCGTGATGCAAACCAGCCAGATTGTCAGAGCTAATAGTGACAGCTTGAACGTGAAAACCCAAGCGCCGTGCCGCAGTGTCCCAGGGATCAGCTAGCCCTTTATTCAAAGGAAGGCGAGAGAGCAGCAACAGCAAACCTATATTAACAGGTCAAGCTGACAGAAAGCATTATTCCCGAGTCAAACAAGAAAGAAAAACCTGAAAAACAGTTAGATGAACCCTTGTTGTTTATGCACTATAGATATCTCAAACCCAAGAGAAACTAAGGAAGTAGTGGTTCTTGTTAAAAGATGATGTGAAATGATTGGAAATTGCTATTAATAATGCAAATACTTCTGTTAGGCAACCTGCTTCCTCAGAGTAGGTAATTTAGTCCTATTGCTCAGGAAGTGCCATTGTTGGGTTTTTTTCCAATAGGTTCAGGGCATGGAGGGCATTTGGATTAATGAGAGGCAGACATGGTGGGAAAATACTCCATTATCCTTAGCCTTTGGTAAGGCTGGGTAATTAGTGAAACCTTTGCAAGAAGTATCTTTCATTTCAATGTAATTGCAAAATAATTGTCTCATCTGGTGGGGATATCATCTGTGTTGATTGATAACACACAGGTAATATATGAAACATCTGCTTCAGAAGTACCAGCACTAGCATAGTTCTAACTGAGTTGGTCAGCTGAAGGCCCCGTGATTGGGTATATTAAAAACCCATACGAGACAGCACATACCAGCATTTGCTGTACATTTTAAAGGGGGGAAATTGGCCTCTCTGGGACAGTTTTTGGGTGCCAGCTGAGAATTCCTTGTGCTCATTTACAGCAGAATCCTTAAGCTTCCTCCCCTGGAAAATGAGAAGCGCGTGAATAGGTTGTGGACTGTGATTTTGAGGATGAACTTTACAAGCTGTAAAAGAGATGACTTTCAAGGAAAGACAGGAGAATAAGAAAGGGAAGAACAGTTCCATACTAAAGGAACAGGCAATAGGCTTGAGATGGAGGATGTTCTCTTCCCAGTTCTGTCACGGGCTTCCTGTCTGATCTTTACCACCAGTATCTCTCTGGGTTTCTATTTCCCATCTATAACAAGGGAAGTATTAGTATTTCCTTTTTTCCTGCTTTTTGTGTGTTTAGGCAGCAAGCTCTTTCAGCAGGGGGCTCTTTCATGCTGTGCACAGTAAAAAGCTTGGTTTTGTAGGGCCTCATGGGACCCTTGCGATACGAATAGTAACAAAGAGGCAGGAAGATGTCCAAAGGTGTGGTTTTGGAAAAATGGCCAGTAGTTTACTTCTTTCTTTCTTTCTTTTTTTTTTTGGGTGGGCGCATGGGGGTGGTGGGGGAGATGGGATGGTGGGTGGGGGCAAATTCCTTTGCCTTAGAAGCCAGGGAAGTTAGTGCATTCCTGAAATGTAGCTTTTAGTAGCTTGGCACAGTTCAGTGTGATGCTCAGTAGGCTCCGTGGCTTCTCTCTGGTAGCAATCCCCTGTTGCAGTGGTTACCATGAATGCACCGCTGCTTGCCGTTCTTGTCATTGACCCCAAATCAGGTAGTTTTTGCATTGCAGGGAATAGGAAATAATCTACGTGATTTTGTTAGAATTGAGTGGTACTCGTGGGTGTTAATGGTTAAGCAGCCAGCAGTGCTGATGTGGAAACCAACAGGGTGAAGGAGGTGGATTTGGTCAGTGTCTGATCTTGTCATTTGATGTGCACGTAGACGTGTGCTGGCTGTTCACGTTCCCCACAGCATGCTGAATAAATCTCTCTCTCTCTCTCTCACACACACACTTATATATCTAAACACAGGTTTCGGAGGTGTGTCAGATCAACCTGGGGCATTGGATGTTGTGACCTACAGTCCCCCTGGGCATAATTTCTGTGGGAAAAAGTTACTCTGCTAGATAGGTATGTACCTTTCATTTGCAGGCATTGTGGCGATACTGTTTTCAGCAGGGCAAACTGTGGTTTGCCCAGAGTCTGGTCTGTAACTGGAGCTGCATCTGCTGCTCCTGGGAATGCCAAGCCTCGCATCTGATCTGGAATGCCAATGAGCTCATATAAAGCTGTTAATGTCTGTGTGAGGTTTTTAGTCCTCATTACCAACCTGATAGAAAGATAATTCCTCAGCTGCTGTTCCAACCTGTGGGATTTTACCCACTTAATTAATTTTCTTTCTTGTTAAAGAAGATCTCGTTTTATGCACAAGAAGCTGGGCTTGACTTGCTTTTGAGGGACTCTTCTCATGTCTATATCAAAGGCACAGAGGCCCCAGGAGTTGGAGGGTGAGCCCTAGGGGCAGCGTGCCTGTGGAGGCTGAACTTGGAAGCGCTGCCTTGTGTGCTGAGGGCAAGCTCCTGGAGGGGAGCCAAGCCTGCACGGCGGAGGGGACCCTGCTTCCCTTCCCCGCTCCCCCCTTCTGCCACCACTCAGCAATAAAATGGAAGCTTGCGACATGACCAAAGGATAAACAAACTGGATGCTGAATGCCTGCTGAGAGTTAGAAATGCCAGCCCACACCACCCTCCCCAACCTTTCAGCGTGTCAGCAAACTGTCTATGTAAATAAATACACATATCAAACAATAAGCAGATGCCTTTTTAACATGCACTATTTCAGGCTGAGATATTCCTTTCTGGTGCAGCTCATCACCGCATCTGTCAAGCTAATGGCAACTCCACAGCTCCCTTTCAGTTGTATTTAATGCACAAAGATTTGTGTTGTGGTGAGTGTAAAATATAATGAGGAATTGGCTTGTTTTACATCTGTTTTGGTGTTACTTGTGATGTATAAATTGTTAAATGGGAAAGCTTTGTGTTCCTTCCGATCTCTGTGTCAGTATATAGTGCAAACTCTTGTTCCTTATGCTTGATTAAATGGCTTTATACAAGCATGTGTATGATTGTAGAAGTATACAAGGAGGGAAAAAAAAGTATACCACCATCAGGGCCCCAAAGCAAACAAACATTGAAGTGGGGAGGAAGCTATGATGAGGGTTGGATTTAAAGTAAAAATGAAAAAAAAAAGCTTAATTCTAGCAGAGTTTCTTGTACCCCTTAAATCAAACCGAACTCAGGAGCCACAGAGTCTAAAGCCCCAAGGGTGTATCTTAGTGCAGTGTTGTGGAAGGGGCACCCATGAGCTGCTAGGCTGGGTCAGATCTTGTCTAATCCAGGGTCTTGTCTCTGATCGCAGCCAGCAGTGATTAGAGAAGATGTGAGACCAGGGCAACTATCAGGAGAAATCCCATGTTAAGCCTGTGTTTATTTTTGTTTTCATATTAAAAATGTATTGAGCTCAGATGACCCATCGTCTACTGGCTCCACTCCTCTTTCGAAAATCCACCTACAGGGCTAAAGGATTGCTGAATTCTGTGGTGCTGCTGTCCCTCTCCATCAGCCTCAAAAAAGGTGCCTGGTTTTTATTGTCCTTATTCACGTTTCACACATGCTACTGCTTTTGATCTAGCCAGATATAAAGGAATCACATTTTTTTAAAAAACCAGATTGTTTATGCAGGCAACAAGTCTTGAAGATAGCTTTCTGTCAGACTTTTCTGAGCTCTGTTGAAAGAAAGGAGAATATTCCCACTGCTTGAGACACTCTGAATTGGATTAGCTATAAACAAAGCAGGGGGGAGGGGAGAGGCATGATCCTCCACTGGAGAGGAGGATCTAGATGACCTGAGATATCTTCTGTTTCTTAATGTTCCTTGAATGATGATTGAAATCTCTCATCTGAGCAAGTACGCACAGAAGACGAAATACAATATTGGTGACCCTAAATATATTAGAGCGCTCTGCTTCTGATCACAGTGGTACATCAGCTGGAATAGTAATAAGGAATGAATGGGTTTTGCCTACATGGACAGCACTGTTCTTCCCTAATGGAAAGGGAAAATTGGTACTAAAAATGCCATTGAATCAAATTTTTGATGACTCTCAGTACACCTGCCTGTGACACTTTCCATCTTGTGGTTTCAGAGCACTTTACAAACTTGAAAAAATTAATCTTTTTTTTTTTTTTGTCACTGTCTCCGAAGGCTGGGGAGTTACTATGCAATACTGCATGTCTGAAAGGACTAGGACTGCGTCCAATAGGATAGGTTTCTATTAGGCAGCAGACACTTTGTCCTGTGCAGAAGTATATGGACGTATGCATTTTCCACATACAAGCACTTGGACTTCTCAAATCCTTGCCCTTCCCCTTTAAAGAAGCCAGGATGTGATTGGTACGCGTGCATTTGAAATGCCAGGTTGTACAGAGCAGGGAAGAGGCTTGTAAACAAACGACCGCAGGAGGACCAAGCTGAGCTGAAAGTGTGCAAGTCTACTAGAGACAGGGGCAAGGAGAACATCTGCCTGAGTACCTGTTTGGTGGACCCCTGCCCTGCTCACTAGGCCATGCTGCTCCTCTAGTGCCCATAAGATGAATGACCAGGGTGCAGAGTGCTCCTCAGCAGGGTGTCTCAGGCTGGACACAGTGTGCAGTGCTCCTGTGTCCCACTGAGCCCCTCTCCCTTGTCCTGGGGAAGTGTGAAATAGCGCTTCTGTGGAGGGGAGCAGGGGGTGCTGACAGAGGGCTGATAGCCACCCGCACGGCAGGAATTTCCTTTCATGTGGTATGGTGTGACATTAGCACTTCCCAGCTGGCTTGTTAGTGGCTTTGTAATCTACTGGACTGACAAATAAATGCTAGTTTGGCTCAGTATGGCTATCTTCTCCAGAGTGCATGACAGAAAAGGGGACCTTGAGATGTCCGGCTGCAGCCCCGTCTCAGTGTCTTACTGCTGGGTGGACTTGCTGTAAAAGGACCTTCTCTCCCAGTTTTTCATCTTGACCCTGGAAGAGTTACTCAGTGCTGTTATGTAGGGGGAGCACTGATGCTCCCTGATGTGTGGACAGTTGGCATTGGCTTTGGGATGCTGGAGGGGCTGGGACAGGACGGAGGGTCTTGATTTCAAAAGAGAGCAAAGCAGCAAGGTAGACTGGGAAGGAGAGAAGTAATACTATGAAATGGATTTGTGTGGCGCCAGCTTCATATCTGAATTGGAGCTGTCAGGGAGAACGAGATGCAGACTCGGTGCTGTTCTCCAGAGAGAAGCCGTTACAGAGCAATCGCTCTGTTAAGTGCTGGCTCCACCTCTCTGCCCCGGGTCTGGCTGACTTCTGCTGACAAGATCTAGCATGATCCCTCCTCCTTTCCCACTGGTCTTCCCTGCCTTTCTCCAGGCTCTGATTTACCTTCTTTTGCTTGCTTATTGCTTTCACCACCTGAGCATCTCCCACTGAACCCTTCTCCTTCTGGGTCTCTGTTGGTATCTTCATCCCACCCTTACCTGCCTCTTGGCTCCATCACCTTGCCCTCTTTTCCATCCTGTCTTTTCTGGCTCCTTCCATTCAGCATACAGTGGTACTCTAATGCCGATCCAGTAAGTGAAGATGTGCGTGCATATTTGTTGCATACAATACAGGAAGGCGTGTATGTCTTAAACGTTTAACTACCTTTGTTTTTTTCATGCACTACTCCATCCTCTGTTCTGGGACTTGCCTTTGGGGGACTCACAGCATGTCTTCCTGGTGTTCCTGTCCTCTCCTCTTTCCCTGGTGACTCTTCCCTGCTGCACAGGGGAGCAGGAGGGGAAGATGCAAAGCAACTCGGTTGCTCCTCTCATATTCTTCTAGAAATAGTCCTGTTCCTCCTCCTGCTTTCTGGTCAAAGCCCTTTTCTGGCCAGTCTAAACGGACTGGAAACTAAGGAGGAAATTTTGCCTTCAGTCCGGACCTTGCCAGAGACTTCAGGGTCTCTGCCAGCTGCTTCCCCTCACCTCCTTCACGTGTGCAAGAAAGTTCATCTTTACCTAAGTGGGAAGAAGTGAGTAAAACAAGGTCAACGAGGCCTTCTCCTCAGGTCCAGTATGGAGGTGTGTGCCTTACGTATTTGTCATTGCTGTTTCTGACAGGTTGACCAGCCTGGATCACGGTGCTAGGGACCTGAAGCAAGGACCCTGACTGATGCATGTTGAGTACCACCTGACTTCTTGAGGAGAACAAGTATTTCTCTGAAGGCCTGTCCCTTCAAGCAGCACGCAGGTAAAGCAGACACCCCTCCTCACGCTGAGGCTCTGCCGCTGGTGGCTTTGGCCTTGCTGCAGCGGACTGGGCAGAGGATTTTTTCCATTCATTTGGCTCAAGAGGGGCTTTGTCACCTCTGCCTGCCATATCTCTAGGGGTGAATCCTTACACTGTGTTTATAAAGCACGGGGAATGTTTTCCAGCAAAAATGTACTTTCAGAGGACCAAGACTGCTCATGTAGTTGAGATAAATATAGGCTAAAAGTGTGGGAGGAATACGCTGAAAAAAGAAAAAATGTTACATATAAGGTATTAATAGAGCAATACTTCATCTTCTTGTTCTAAAATAATTTTATATTGAAAATTACCTTTATTTAAGCAGAAAGCTTTTTAAGAAAAGGAAGAAAGAAGTGTAGGGGGGGTGGAGGGCCTAATTAAGAAATTAATTAAATAATTTCATTTTCAACTGGGCAAGATATTTCAGGTCATCCAAAAGTGGGGAAAAAAAACCCAAACAGAAAAGCCCTGCAGTTCTAATCGTAATGACTCGTGGAAACCAGATCTAGAAAAGAGGAGGCCCTTTAGTCCGAACCCTTAATCCCCCACTAGTAGGTAACATCATTCCCAGCAGCGTCTACCAGTCCTGTTTTAAATGATGGGATTTTCCCTTGTCCCCTTGGGATACTATTCCACAGTCTAATGGAATTAATCTGCTTACTTCTCTTTCAATCCCTGACCACTGCAGATGCAATTAGTAGTAGGCGATGGAAGGATTCTGTTTTCTATGCTGTATTATGAAGGCTTAGGGCTGTATTGTGTTAAACCAGACATCAGTTGCAAGCATGTATGCATGAGCGTGGCTTATCTGGCTGTACTCATTACAGCCCGACAAACATCTCTCAACTACAGAGTTCTCAGACTCGCAGGAGCTTTTCTGCAATGGTAACTCAGGATCTGATAAGGCACAGACTAATGTATTTGAATGCCTGTGAGAAAGACAGTATGATTGGAAACTAAAGTGAAATGCAAAGTCAGATGCTGCTTGTGCTAGAGGCTCTCTGAGGCAATTTGCTTCTCTGTTTCTGGAGCATTCTCTGACCTCATTTTTGACTTCTCTCTCCGACAAGTTAGTAGGAACTGTATGAAATAGCTTTTTGCTGTGTGTGGTGCTGCTGGACGTACTGCTGCACCTTTCCATCTGTGAATTTCAGGCCTGTCTTAGATGAATATTGTGGACTTCTGCTGATGTTTACAAAGGCTCTGGTCAAATAACCAGATGAATATAAAGTCAAATAAATTGGAGATGGAAAGTCACAGCTGTTCTGATCCAGTCTGTCTCCGCTTAACACAAAGTGAACCTTCCTTCTGTGAAACTTCAGACATTTTGCTCCTCAAACTTGGAAAAGTTTTAGTGGAGAGAACCATTGCTCAGTTTCTGAAGCACATGGATGGGGTTTAGACCTGTTTACACCTGGAGACTACAGCAACAGTTGATCTGTACAAACTTTTTGTGTGGACACTTGGATTCATCCACTTCCAAAGTGAATGAAAAAGCTCATCCTAATACAGAAAGTGACTTCAATATAATTGCTATTGGATGTTTGAATGAGGCTGCAAAGTGAAGCAGAGCCAGGGGTCCTGAAGAGCCGTGCACATGCCAGCGTCCATGCCATGGGCTGCATCCACTGGCACTAAGGGAGAAGGTGGCAATCCTGTTCTTCCTCCCTCCCAGTAAATCCCTGGCTCTAACGTGCCATAGCTTTTCCAGAGTATTTCCTCAAATAGAAAGCCTAAATATAAGCTTAGCCACTGATCCAGTGTTTCATTATCAAGGTAAGTTAATTAAGATGTTAAAATTTGACTAGATTGCCTGCGTTTGTCAGTTCAGAATTTCTTAAATGCTAAAGATTGAGTTGCAAAGCTTTGGTGTGTTCAGTGAATCCGGTGCTAATTTGCCCATTGTTTTTAATCAGCTGAAATTCTTTTCCAGCTTGGTGCTTGGCTGCTCCATGTGGTTTTGTAGCATACTTTAAAGGATGGGGAGGTGGTGACTGCAGCAAGGTGTAATGATCCATAGCGCTTTAGATCATCTGCAGCTTATGTTCCCTGTCCCCGCTTTGCCAGTCAAGCTTTTATTCCAGTGAAAAGTGTCAGTAAACCCAAGGTGCAGAAAGGTACCGTTTCTCCTCCGCTCTTCCCTTTTTCTTTCTCTGAAAGTTTAAGTTTATCTTGCTGCTTGCTTTTTAAAAGCTCTGCATTAGCTGGGGGGGGGGATGGCTGTGAAGTAAAAGGCATGCTTTAAATACAGATGCTGGTGATAGTCCTTTCAAAAGCTGCCTTTCTCAAGCTGGGAGCTATTGACCCCTTTCAGTGCAGTCACAAAGAAATCCAAGAGGAAATGGAGGGTGAGGGCCAGCAGGGAATATATATATATATATATATAATTTTTTTCCCCCAAGTCGTCTTCTTACTCCACCCCCTGCCAGGCTGGCTATTGTTTGAGACTCCACATGGGATACCAGTTGCCATATAAGGAAAATGGCATCATGCTACATTCTTTCTAAAAATTGATTTTTTACAGTTGCCTTTTTTTTTTTTTTTTTTTTTAAATGTCTTGCTGAAAGTTGTTCTGCTTTTGTGGAAGCTCTGGGGAAAAGGAAAATGGTAGGCTACGGTATGCATGTGTTCAGTCTTGGTTCTCTGCAAAAGGTTTTGCTTCGGCTCTGTTACCACAGGTGAGGCAATTAGACACAGCAGCAATAGCAAATGAGCTTCAGTTACTACGGCAGGAGCAAAGGATGTTGCTGTGCATTTTTCTGCGTCTTGAACTCGGTAATAATCCTCCTCGCCTTTTGTTTTTTCTTGCTTAAGAGGATGCTCAGGCAGTGGGACAGAGGCACAGAGTGCCCCTCTGTGTCCCTCTTCATTCACAATGTACCATTTCTTCAGTGCCTGTTTCCAGTCCTGATGCAAGCACGGCCGGACTCTTGCAGGGGGATCCTGCCTTTTGCTCCCAGGGTGTTGCCTACCAAATTGTCCCTCTTTCAGTGCTTGAAAGTTTAAGAGGTGAAAATCTCTTTCCACCAGAATGTTACAACTTGTCATCGAAAGCTGGGACAAAAACGGTGCTGCTGAACTGGGGCTTCCGTTCCTCCCCGTTGCCTGAAAACGCGGTTCATGAAATGTCACTAATCCTCGTTGCGCTGTGTGAGATGAGGACACGGGGTTGCGAAGACCTGACTCTCCTGCTCCCAGCTTGTGCTTTCGTCGTTCCTGCTGATGTGCGGAGGGAGTGCCGAGCACCAGTTTGGGCCACCGGCTTCCTCTGTGCTGCTCGGTGGTCAAGTCCACTGCTGGGGATGGCCATAGCCCAATTACCCCCAAAGGCAGCTGAAGCAGTTGAGCCCGCAGGAAGCAAGGCTGCGTGCAGCAGTATTTTAGAGGCTGAGGTGCTTTCGCAGGCAGCAGGGGTGGGTCAAACCATGCGCCAGCTCAGGAAAAGGACTGAAGACACCCCTGAGGTTTGTTTTTTGTTTCCTGGTGCAACCGTCACTTGTTGATGAACAGAAACTGCCCGCTTTTTGGAAATCAGTCCGAACTCCAAACAAATCCACTTAGCGACTTGTGCACAGGACCAGCTGGAGCAACATGAGCATAAATAAGGTTGAATCCCCTGACTCCAGAAAGCCGAGGCAGAGTCTAGAGAGGGAAAAGCAGAGGTCCGGGAACTGGGAACACAGCCAGGTCTTGGAGAGGGGTGAGTGTGTGCTTGTGCATGGGCACGCAAGAGTTGGGCACTCTTCCTCTCGTATCCTCTTGTGTCAGTCATTGGGATATGGGCCTTAGCAGTGCTCCCTGTGATGACCTGTTGATTCTCCCTATAAAAATCTGTTCAGCAACGGGTAATGTTGCAGGCTTCTTAAAAATAAAAGCAGACAAAAAAACCCACTCCCCCTTAGAAATAGCAGCAACAAATCTTGGGGTTCCTTTACCGCGATCACGTCATAATACCCAATCTGTGTTGCGCTGAGGTGTGATTACAGAAGCGGAAGAAAGGAACATACTTTCTGTAAACATTTTTTTTGCAGAAAATTGTTTGATTTATTATTATTTTTATCTGTGTATGCATTGGCAATATACAATTTTTTCTTTTAAAATGTTGAACAATTGGACAACTTTTAATGAAACTGCAATTTCATGAAAACAGAGTGAGGACGTCTCAAAGGTTCAATGTTTTTTATAAAAGCCTGGAAATGGAGGCCGCATTGACCAAAGGAAGCACATATCATATTGAGGAAATTCTAATTTTCTTTAATTTTTCTTTAGACTCTGAGTTAAATTGTTTGGAGAAACTGTGCTACTCTCACATCTCTGCAAAATAAGTCTCCGAGAGAATCTTCTCACACGATAAATTGTACTTATACTAGAGACACAATCGTAGAAGCTTCCTGGGCTTCACTAAGATGCTTGAGTTTGCAGTAGTATGGCAGCGGAATGTCCTCACGTGGCTTTTTCTTCACAAAAGGTAATTTGGTGTCTCCCAAACGCTGTGGTATCAAGAGGAGATATCACTCGCAGCGAGTGGTGTGGAACGATGCAATGCCCCGTGTGCTCGGTTCTCAAATAACCGATGAAGCAGCTAATGACTTTTGACATGTACATGGCTGTCGTTGGACATCTGAGTTAACATTGTACAGATAAATGGGACGCTCCTCACCCAACAGCTATTGTTTCGAGCTCTCTGTGAACTCCCAGGCCTCCTGTTTTTGTTACGGTCTGCTCCCATTTATAACTGTTCTACTAACTGTCACGGCCAACGATGATATGTTTGTTGTATGCACACTTACAAGTGAAAGACAAGCATAAAGGGTGAGTGTCAGGTCGGCGATGCATCCAGAGGGCGGGCAGAGCGCGTGTGGCCAGCAGTGTTTTAGTCTCGCTGCAAGCCTGAGCAGCAGTGGCCAGCAGCCTCCTGCGAGCTCCTGGCACTGAGGTGCACCCCTCGGGATCTCCGCTGGGGTAGCAGGAGGTTTCAGCTCTTAATTTCTGCTGCTGAAGGTGCCGTAAGGTAATTCATCAGGCTGTAAGTGGCTGCTGAAAATGCGGCACGCGTTTTCTCCTTCTGTCTCTTTGGGTCTAGAGGTGACACAAATAGCCACAGGGCTCAAATGTCGCGACAGCTGACTCTGCCAGAGGTGGATGGGCCTTCTGAGAGGTATTGCCTCAGAGACCTGGAGTTGGTGCTTCTGATGTTAACCGTGGTGCATGCGGGGACCGGGTTTGGCTGTGCCTGTTGTCCTATGGAATCGGAAGCTTGTGTGACATCTAAATGATAATGAAGGAGGAGGAAATAAATTGTCATTAGAAATAAATCTCTATCAGTTCCCGTCACTTAGTTCTAATGCTACAGTGGTAATTTAAAGCTTTTTTTTGCCTGACTATATCACGAGTAAAGTGCTTTGTCAAGGGAAAATGGGGTTTACCCCATGTGACAGGGCAGGAAAGCAAAGCTGCCTTTCATTGCCGTGCCGAGTCCTGGGTGGAGCGGCTGAGGTATGGTGTCACTCGGAACGGCAGTGAAGGCTTTGCATCTTTTATTTTTGAGACCTACAGAAGTACATTTGCTATTGATTTGTCAATTTTGAAAAATATGGAGTGGAGCTGGGGGCTTGGTTTAAGAGCTGCTGTAGAGATTTCTCAGGAAGCAGATATGTAAGAAGGGTATATGGGTGTGTATTTGAAGCTTTTTTTTTGGGCTTACGAATGAGAGCTGGGATCAGTGAAAGGTGATAACTATTAAAATCGGTAATAAGGATAGTATTACCCTGTAAGCAGTGAAGTAGGTTTGGAGAGTTTTGCATTCAGTTACTATCGGTCTGCCTAGCCTGCATTCTGACAGTGGGAAGTAGCTTGATTCCTGTCTGCCTTTTTCCCCCCCATCTGTATAAGGATGATAATACACCTGGTAAGTTTTCTCTTATAGAAAAAGGTGATAGAAGTACTTTATTTTGTGTAGAAACTGGCTTCGTGAAGCTTTGCATTCCTTTTCAGAGAAACCCGAGGATAAAAAAGTTTTCATTCTGGACGGTTTATCTTCATATTTTTTTTTTTTTTGCTGTTGCTCCTTCTTTCTGTGGCAAAGCAAGAATGGGGAGGGAATTAAAAAAGAGAAGAGGTAATCCAGAAATTTCCCCTCCTCACGTGAAAAATTGCCCATCAAAAAATGTCTATGCATCTAACATAAAAAAAATAATTGAAAAGCAGTTCATTTTTAAGCTTGCAGAATATGAAAAAGGTTATTATCACTCTCGAATGCCCTGACCTGTTTTAAAGCTGAGGTTTCTTGCTTGCATTGCTGTGTCTATTTAGTGCAAAATCTTGAGAGCTCTTTTGTGAGAGGAGCCTACACAGAGGTCAGCTGCTGGACAGGCTTGTGCACAGCAAAGATAATGATAATCTAATGGCTGATTTGTCCTTTGTAAAAGAACTCATTCTCCGTTTCGCTTCTAATGGATGGGAGCTGCATCCTTGGCAGACGTTACATTTGTTGACAGTACTGGCAGATAAGAAACTACGGACCGAACAGCCTTGGACATGCTTGTGCTGGATGTTCAGAGCTGCTCTCCTCGGCGGCGTGTGGCAGGAACTGTAAGGCAGAAGTGACGTGGGGGCATTTTGTGGCCAGATGACATGGGGGGGGATGTAATGGCAGTGCTCTGCCTGTATTTTAGCTTCCATGCCCAGCATATTGGAGGTCTTGAGCTGAACGGGGACTGTCTGCAGCTGCTACTTTTCTATTAAAAGTGGAGCACAGCACATATATGAGTGGACTAAACCCCTCAGCAGCATGTGCAAAAATAAATAAATTCCAAAGAAGTATGTTTAAGCAACACAAACTTCCTTTTTTCAGTCATTTGTGGAAGGTTTCTTTTCAAATCCCCCAGCACTCACCAGGTGCTAGTTTTCAGATGGGCTGTAGCACTGGCTTGAAATTTTGACGCTTTAGCAGCCCCTCGCTGCCGTGTGGCAGGAGCCAGCCCCTGGGCCCAGGGGGGCAGGGAGGAAGCTATTCCTGGGAACTGGCTTTCTGTAATTGCCATCTCGAGCTGCTTCTGGCTCCTTTCCCTGGTGGCTGTTGGTGACAGGATATTAGAGTTTATGGCTACCTGACCCACCAGTTTCCCCATGTTCTGCGGCGGGGGTGGTTATCAGGCTTGAGCATTCCCGCCTCCTGGCCAGGTAGCCCATGCTGATGCTAGAGAGAGACAGACGGACACCCAGTGTAATACAGATGACATGTATGTCGAGGCAGAATTTGTCACTGACTCCTCAAACTGATGCGGATCATTTATAACCTTCGTGGCTACAGAGTACATCCAAGAGTACATTTCAAGGAGGCTAAAAATAATATCCTCAATTTTCATTTATTTCTCCCACAAGCGTTCAGTCAACAAGAAGAAAAGGAATTAGTTTGTCCTTTTTTTTTTTTCCCATGCTTGACTGTTCACCTCTCAGAATGGAGCCGTTAAGTTTATCACAAGTTATTGGCCTGTTAGTTGAGTTGGCTTAGTGTATGGATCACGTTACTGGAAAGTAGAATCACTTGCCAGAACTGCCTTTGCTTTTCCATTTCCCTTTCAACCTCCTAATTTTGTATGTTATCTGGTAGCAGCACTGAAGGCCAAACTCTCACTGAACTGATTGGAACCAGGAGCTGGCATTCTGCTAGTCCGTCTCCTTCTGCCAAAAGTCAGTGTTCAAAATAAAGACTGTACGTTCGGACTACTTACAGGAATGCAATTTATGGTCATTTGAAATACCTGAAGGATCAGTACAGCAAAGCTCTGATTCTCCGAGTGACTTAGTATGACCACACGGTAGATAAAGTTGAGTACATTCAACAAGGCTTCATCTCAGGAAAAGGGGATAAATGATGGTGGCTTTTAAAAAGGAGTAATGAAATGGGATTTTGGGGGTTTTTTTGGGTGTTTGCTTTTTTTTTTTAAAGATGGTAGTTGGAAATGACTCATTTGGAAAACTTCCAACTAGCTAGATGTAAGCGTAAATCTGAATCCAGATGTTTAGGACTAGCAATATAAATCCCTAGGGGTTGCTCAATAGTCCTGAGTATTAGGTGCACAAATCTAAAAGTGCTACTTTAGTTGCTTGAGATCTTGGTCTTTTGCTAGGTGGTTTTCCTATTGATCAAGAATAATGCTAATTGGCGAAAAGTGTAGTGATCTGATGTTTCTTCTCCCGTGAATAGAAAATCAGCTATGTGTATCAAGCCTGTGAATCACACCCCTGTACTAGTTAATTTTTATGAAAGACAGAAATTACACAAAACTTTTTTCCAAAATCTTCACAGAGACCATACATCTTCATAAAATCAAGTTGAAATTAAGCAGTTTCAGTCAACAACAGGGTTACATACATATTTGTAAATATCAAAAGATTTACTTCCAGATTTTCTAATGCAACATATTTTTGTTTTAGAAATGCCAAAGCTGATCCTTTCAACATTTAAAAATGAAAACCACATTTTCCTATTAAAATCTGATCCAACCTTTTTATATAAAGATGTTTTTGTTTGTTTGGTGTGGTGTTTTAGGGGTGTGTGCTGGGTTATGTTATGTTTTTTAAGGTAGGAATTGTAAAAAAATAAACTTTTGTCTCAGATTGAACAAAACTTTGAGGAGTTGATGTGAAGAAGTACCGTTGTATTGTTTTGTTTCAGAAGAAAAATCTTCTGATTCAAACTGAAGCAATTATTCCCCTTTCTTTTTGGTTTGGTTTTTTTTTTTTTTTTTTTGTTGTTACCCGAATGACAAAATCTTGCGATGTTCTTTCTGATGATATTGACAGAGTAATTTTTCTTGTTTTTTGCTAATATGAAATCCGTGCTCCATTGCTGGAAGCCTTTGGGGTTGGTCTGGCCGGGGAATGACCATTAGGGCGTTACTCTTGCTTCTGCTGGTGAGTTGCTTTTGTCGCTCGTAGCTGCAGGTAGTCTGTTCACTGGAGCTTTTCTCGTCCCTGTTTTCCTGTCCTCCTCCGAGTTACTAAATACTCTGAGCTACAATGAAGGAATAAAGCATGAGTGCTCGTAGTTATCATTAAGTGTTTTCTTTGCTAATTCTCTCTTATTGTGTCCCCGTGACTTGGAGCTGAGGATTAAAGGGACTGCCCTCAGCACCAGCAGCAGGCTCGGTTTGAAACCTCCAAAGGATATCGTTTATATTTTGCCTCTCTTGCCTATATCGCTCGTACAATGCCTTCCCCAATGAGCAGCTCTCTCCTCCCCATCCCAAGTGATGCTATTACTGAGGAATGTTGGACGAATACCATTATACACATACTGGAGGTGCCCCCGGATTCGGGGTTTGAGCTTGATTTAAAGGGGAAGAGATGCGGGAAGGGAATGTTGTTTTTTTAGTGGGGACCCAGGCTGTAGCGCTTTGCAGAACTGTTTTAAATATGCTGCTCAGGCAGGGAGGTCTGTGGGTGCAGGGGAGAGCTCAGCGAGCTTTTCAAATGTTTCCATGCGCTGCTCAGGGCTGCTGTCCCAGGCACGTACTTCATTAAAGCTTCTGGGAAAGGCATTCTGGGAATAATCAATCAGCATCGCTCTGGGTTTCTTCTCCATCGGGGTTGCTCTGTCATGTCCTTCAGTGCTGCTCATTTTGTTTTTAATTTCTGAAGGAGGAATCGATTTGCACAGGGTAGCACCAGGCAGAAGAGTTTGGTCTTGCAATGGGCTAAGCCATCTGGCCTGTTTTCTCTGAAGCACTTCAATGGGTGTTTAAAGTTGTAGGTCCTGAAGAAGCCAGTGGTGGTAGGGCTTTGCTGAAGTGTGGTCTGAGTGTCTCAGTGGTTTCATAGATCAAGATTAGGTTGTCCCCTTGCATCTTTGCTGTCACCTCTGATCTGGAGCACTCCTTATCTCAGAAAGAACCTCCGTGCTTCAGCTTTGCCAGGGGTGCCATATCCCTGACCTGCCCCTTTCCCCATCTTTCTTCTCTCTTTCTTCTTTCCTCTGCCTCCAGATTCTTCGATCCAACTCAGCTCAGCCACAGTCAACTGCTTGTTGTCTTCTTGCTTTTGCTGAGGCAACATTGCAAAGGGCCCTTTGCAAAAAGGGCATGTTGGGGAGGGGAAAGGCTGTAAAGAAGATTTATGTGATTCAAGACAGTCTTTATGTGTGTAAGAATTTTGGGGTGAAAGCTGGTTTGATGTGAAATATAAGGAGAGCTTTGCCTTCCCTCTCAGTGAATCAGTGGGTGAACTGGGATTGTAATCCAGAAGAACCCAGGTCTCAGTTTACACTTCTGACTTAAGCAAACTGTTGTAAAATTGGTGTAGGTGGCTGGGGAAGAGACGCTCTGTGTTGCAATGGATCTGGCCTTCTGGCACTAGAGCTGCCCTTCGCAGCAGTAGTGGGAATTGCATACTATGAATTAATCACCTCGAGGACACCTGTATAACATACACTTTGTCCAGTCCCTTCTGATGTTCCATGTCACTGCTTACAAAGGATCAAAGAAGGACTGTACTTCTATTTCCCCAGAGTTCAGCTGGAGGTGATGCTATTTTCCAGGGAGGTAGTTCTCTACCTCTCTTAATGAGTAACTTTATACTGTGCTGTCTCCTACAATAATAGCTACTAGAGGGAAAAGAAGCTATTTGCTGAGGCAGTGAGGCTGTATAAATTGTTAAGAGAGGAGGGAAGGCATGGGCAGGGAGCTGAGATTACAGCAAGAGCCATGAGAATTCCCAAGCTCCAAAGAGTGCTCCTGATTTTAGCGTTACATGCACCCCTAGGTAGTGTTTGTTTAACGTTTCTAGTCATGGTGAATGAAAGCAAAAATCCCGACTGGATAGTATATCAGTACTGTGACAATGAGGATAGTTAGACTATCTGTTGTGTTTGCTGCACAGTGTTGTATCACTAAGATCCTCAAATGCTGACATAGCATCAAGTAAGGTGAGAAGGGGCCACTGTGACCTCTTTTTTGTACTAGACGCAGGGTTTCTTTGAACTAAGTCTGGTTTGAATCACAGCATCTTAATGCAGCAATTTGTTATACATTTATTTCTTCTATTCATGATTGTTCTTCCCTGTATAGCTGCAATTATATAATGTCCATATGGCAGCTCCAGCAATTGTTTGGGAGGCAGCTGAACACGACAGCTCTATGAGTATACTTCCAGTTCTCTGGCAAATAACTTCATCCTCTGCAAATTGTGTTTTGAATGCCAGTGGCCTGCAGATCATCTGTGAATTGAAGATGCTCAGGGACCAGATTTTTGTGGTTTTTAGCTCTTGTCCGTAACTTTCTTGGTTCATGGTGTTCTTTGTGCTTTTCTCAAATACTGTACCTCTGCCAAAGTAAGACCATCTCAATCTCTGTCAACATCAGCTGTACAGGGGAGGAGAGTGGAAGAGGGCATCATGAGTAAATCTGTCCAAAGCGCCGTGGGTGAAATCTGGATGTCACTGAAGTTAGTGGTAGGACTCCCACTCATCTCCCTGGTTTATCCCCTCACCCGTGAAGAACTTTTTCCCCTTGTGAATGTAAGGATTGATGGATCGTTTGTTCTCAGCTGACCTTTTCTCTCCACAGACCATCTTTGAAGTCTGGTGATATGTGTGCATGTCCATTAATCATGATGTTGATAGGTTTTACCAGGTCAAAACACAGCTCCAGGAATTGAGACTGCTACCTATATGTGGGCTAGTAAATTTGGAAACTTCCTCTAGTAGGAGGAGGCGGACCTAGGTGAGATCGTACACAGCACTGAGAAATAAAAGAAAAAGTCACAGTAAGTTTGTGAACTGTTGCTGGCACCTTCCCAGCGAGCAGTGCTGGGAGAGCAGGCAGCCCCAGGGAGATCTGGAAACGTGCTCTCGCTGTCAGAAGGTAGTTAGAGATCTTGCTTTGCTCTCTGCTTTTATTCTTTAAAATTGGAAAAGCTCCTTCTCTCCAGCATCCTGTGAAGTCTGGGGGTGTACCTGCCCCAGCTGGTCCTCCTGTGCATTGCAGAGCCTCAGGGATGCCCGTTGCCTGGATACAGGGCAGTTCTGCATCTCAGCCCCCCAGCCAGCCCTGCAAAAGCAGGGGGCTGCGGGGGGAGAAGAGGGGGAGGTAAGCCCTGTACACTTGGAGGAAGGAGCATTAAGTCCACCTGATGCAGCTTGTAAGCTCAGGGTTTTCTCTTACTTTGCTATCATTATCATTATTTATCGTTATTATTGATAGGAGAAAAAACCCAGCTGCTCAGTGCAGAGATCTGAGGGCTCCCGCAGGGTGAAGCGCTTCATGCCACTTAGAAAACCAGCCATTGTGCTGTCTCTTGAATAAGCATTTTATTTCACATGCTTGTTCTGAGCCTCCTGCTGTTGCGCACGCCATCCCGGCAACATGGCATCAGAGCCTGTGAGCTACCTTACCTCTGGCTGAGACCCTGGGAGAACAATATGAAGACAACAGTGACTGTTGAATATTTAAAATAAAGTATTTCCTCTTAAACATGAAAATGCTCTTTGCGCTTCATACACATCACTGCTTGGTGACAGCGGTTGGCCAAGTCATGCATTATTCCTGCGTTCAGACAGGACGATGCCAACTGCACTGCAAGACCTTTCTCTTCTCTCCTTGGCTGAGTGCGTGAAAGCTCGTCGTTAGCAGGAGGCCCTGTTGCATAGCACATGTGTAAACGTCTATGAACTTCACTAACTAGGATCAGTCAAAAATAATTTTTAATTTTTAAGCTCAGTTACTTTGAATTTGGGCTAGTTCATATTGTAATGCAACGGTTTTTGCTGTGTATGTCTGTAGGGCACTGTGCTGTTTTGAACAGCACTTGGGAACTGTGTCAGTGAGCATTAGTACGTAACGGTAATTAACCTTTAGATTGAGGTCTCTAATAATGAACCAGGGGCCTCTTGTTCGAAGCACTGTAAATTTGCATGACAGAAATACTATCTGCTCTAAGAACATGTACATTCAACTTTAATATAAGGTGAGAAATGAGTATAATGCAGTGGGGGGGGAATGAACGCCTGAGCAAGGCCACCTTGACGTCAATGACCTTTCTACTGACCTTAGTGGATGCTGGGTTTGGTCTTAAATAGGTTCCGTGTTGGGCTTCTAAAAACACATTATCATAATCTCTGTAACATGGAGCTCAAGGATGGACAAAGTTTGTCCTACATGAAGATTGGCTCGTCCTCATTGCTGAGGGAGGACAGTGCCTAGCTTTGGACTCGTATTAGAAACAAAACTGTTGGAAGACTGAAAACCTGGAGGGTTTCAAGACAGACTATCAAGGCAGTCAAGAAACTTGGAGCAATTTTTCCTAGGTCTTTAGAAAATATTATTTATGAAGGTATTTGCATCTCTGCAAAACGAGCGCAAAGCACTGGGCGACAGGAGCGTATTGTTCTGGTGTTGTAGTTCACGCTTTGTATTTCTACTTACACATGTATGAAGAATGGCAGAGGATGAAAGATGCAGCTCACTGAGACTCCTTGTGAGGCAACTGTTGAAAGGCTAGGCTGAAGATTAGAATCTGCTTTCTTGGCTCTGTATGTGTGTGTATAAATATACATATATACATACATATATATGTATGAAAATATACACACAAAGCCACTGATTGTCAGCAAATAACACTATTCACAGACGCTTAGTATCTGTTGTAAGCAGAAAGGACAAGCCCATCTCTCTCCTACTTTAGGCGAAGTTAGACATAAAACTGCTATGGACTGGTACAGGGTTTTTGTCATATAAATTGTTTATGCCTTTCTTCTTCCTGTCTTCATGAATAAGTTTGTTAGGTGTTTTATCGGCCCATTTGTTTAGGTAAACCAAGTATATGCTAACTAACGGTATCAATAAAATGCTGTTATCTTAGTCAGATTTTAGTAATAATATCTGTCTGACCTGTTGGATTAAACACTTTACATTTTTTATTTTAAACAGGAAAATTTCTATACACATCCCTTTCTCTTCCCTGATTTCCCCCCTATCCCTCCACCCCCCTAATATAAACAGTAGGCAAAAGGGCTGTATAATTTCTGGAATGAAAGTGGATGGGAGGAGCGAGCGTGCGCTCTGTTTCCTGCTGAAATGAAGAGTGGAGTGACATATTTGTGAACCGTGTTAGTGTGAAGGAACTTTAAAAGAATGACAAGGCTGGCCCGAACATCAGCTGTATGGAGAGAGTAAGGAATCCTCACTACTCAACTACCTCGTTACTGGAAAAAAAAATCCAGAGCTCACAATATACAGGAGGACAAATAGTTATGGAACTGCAACAAACTCTGATTGACAAAACTGTCTGAAAGAGTTCTAAGCCAGAGTTAGCTATGCCACACCACCTCCTCTTCTAGCCAATTTGTGGTAATAAACAGTGTGATAGGAATTGAATTGAACATGTGCAGAGTTGAAACACTGGGTTAAAAAGAAATTAACCTGATTTCAAGTTCTGTTTCAAAGAAATGTTGGGAGGTGGTTTTTTTTCCACAACACATACAACAGGTTGATCCAAAGTCTATAAAAAGCTTGAAGTCTAGTCTCAGATTTTAATTTACTGAATCCACAGGTACAGTAGTCACTAAAGAGTTTAGCAGTGTGTTGAACTTCAAATCCTTTGGGAAACTAAAAATATGAAACAGGCCAAAAGGCAGCGCCAAAAGAGGCGTAATTATTTTTGTAAGGTTAAACAATTAACCCCTCTTTCTAGATTCAGCGCCATCCAAAATTCAAAACTTAAACTAATGAAAGGGAAATGGTACAAGATTAGTGGACTTTTAACTGCTGTCTTTCTCTCCAGCTGTGGGACATCAAAGACATATAAGCCTTCATTTTCTGTGGCTTTATGGCAAGTGCTCTCTTATCCTTCCGAGTGCTGTGGCAAGGATGGGATGTTACAGCTGTGTTGGGGCACGGCCTCAGTGTATTTTGCTGGTCTTTCATGACATTGCAGAAGCTTCTTTTGCCCATTATTGATTTTTGTTGTTGTTTTGAGACAATTTGCCTGGAAAACAGGTCTTGATTGCCCGCAGCGTGATTCATGTGATGATGATGAGTTAATGTAATGGAGACGTCATATACATACATTTGGAGCTGGGTTAACTGAATTAAATTTTTTAAATGAGTAAGACAGTGTATCAGCCTATCAGAACCAAACCCAACCTTAAATCACTAATTAGAGGAAAATAATTAGGATTGAATGCTAAATTTAGATTCAACTGTAATTTACAGGAGCGTTTGTTTAGAGAAGAGCCAAGAAAAGGAATCTTGGCTCTGAGGATCACCAGGAAAAAACCTCTTTACGTATTATGGCCATGTAGCAACCAACTCTAGAGATGAGTCGCTGGAAGTGACGTGTCTGATTTATTGTCCACTGCAGCTTTGAGCGTGTTTGCAAGCTGAAGTATCTGTTATGGTTAGGATTATCATAATTGGGTTTTATTTTATTTTAGAGAGAAAGAAAATAAATACTTCTTTGTGGCTTCTGGACACGGGTGCTTTTGGTTCTTAAGCAATGCCAGCCTGGGCTGCTCGGTGTCACTTGCACTTTCCCTACAAAGAGAGCTGGGGCTGCTCAGTGGGAAGACAGCGCGAGTGCGGTGTCCCAGCACTTACCCCATTGCCGTGGGACAGCAGAGGGACAGCAACGGGGCTTTGCCAGAGGCAGACAGGTAGATCTGGCAGGGCAAAAAATTATACTGTTCCCCTGGTGGGAATTTCTGAGCAGGCAGTTAGGATCCATGCTCCCTGTGGAAGTTTTCTGCTGCTTCTGGTCTATCAGTAAGTCTGCAGCTGGTTTTGGGTCTGCCTCTTAAAACATGGATGTGTCAGGGTGCTGCAGTTGGAGAGTATCTCTCAATGTCCAGTTGGAGTGCTCTGTGGAAGATGCTAAGATCTAGCTGGTTGCTTGTTTTATATGCTATACAGTCCAGTACTGTCTTTGATCCTATATTCCCAAAATGTTTCCTAACCTGTACACAATGGAATTGCAAGTGGCCTTTTGAGTAGGGACATAAGCAAAATTGCTTATGGAAAACATTGCTTTCCGGACTTGAAAGACTAGGAACTTTAACCTGTGTAAAACGTGGCATCACCTTTAAGTTAGGGTCGCATGGAAAAGGTGTGTTCTGTTTCACCTATCTCATGAAGCAGATGCCAGGTTTTGAAATTGTAGGGAGATTCTCTTCTGCTGTGGTCCAAAAATATAAACCCTGCTACAGTTTTAAGTAAAGAAACGAATCAAAAAGAAATAGATCTCTGTCACTACAGGGTGGCTTCTCCAAGAACCACCTCGGTTTGGCCTGGTTGAAATTCTTAGATCAATAGTCTAGCAATCAGGTTGCTTGTGTTCCCTGGTGAGAACTGAGAAGACCAGGAATGTCAGCCTGAATCTGCTGCGTCCAAAGTTAATGGCCCATTGACCCACGCTTCTGGCTAGTTAAAACTTTGTCTCTTGTTTTGATTAAAAGTTCCATCCTGGATTCGCAGAAATATCACAAAATGCCTGGTTTTGAGTCTTAAAACAAAATGAAGCAACAATTCTCTCTCCCCAAGCTGAAAGAAATTCTCAGCTGACAGATCCAGGCTTCATCTGGAGGATGCAACGAACTCTCAGGAAGTCCATTATATTCCATCATGCAGAATGATAGGAAATAGACGAGCAGTGCCCCCAAACTCCACTAGAAATGCTGTCCAGATACTTGTGTTTGCAGAAGGTTAGAGTTCTATTTCGTGTAGTATCCGAAACTAAGCAGCAGTTCATATGTCAGTAGTTCATGTATCAACAGGCAAAAGATTTCACTCTGCAAAATCCCACTTGCGTAGTTTGTAGCGGAAGGCAGTCTCTTTTTAGTTAAACAGAAAATAAAGGCTGTAAAGGTGAGTTGGGCAGCAGAACTACAAAAAGACGACGAGATCTCAAGAAGTTACAAAATACATCTCAGAGCCCAAGTTTTCAGCTCCTGGTTAAGCTGTCTTACACAAAAAGTTGCAGTTCAGACCTTTTCCTATCATTTCTGTTCATGCTGAGGAAAAAGAAAAAAAGCTAGGGAAAGCAAATTCCTTCAGATAACATCCGTCTCTTTATGCCAGCTATTCTGCCAATACAGGTTTGTGTTTTGCACAGCCCTGACCAGGCAAAATTAACTGGATATCCAGCATAACCAGAGAACATCCTTGCTAGGTTGACTAATAATGAAGAAAAGATGAACTATTCTCCTGTAAACTGAATGTTCACTGTTCTTGGCTGATCCCCTCCTGCTCTCTGTTTTAATATCCTTGTCAGCCTGCTGGCAAGACGCTGAAGCAGCACCAGCCATCCAGTTAAAATACGGAGTAGCCAGAAGTTTCAATCAACTCAGATTTCCTCGAATGCTTACTGGACATTCATTCCAGTTCCTATAAAAATGTCTAGGCAACTCGTTGCTTTAGTGTTTCACCTAATTTTGTAGCCGCTACTTTACAACATTCTGATTTTAAAATGTAATTTTACAAGTGTTACTTTTACTAACTATGTTTTCTTTTTCATTGCACATTTTTAAATGCCAAGAGTATGAGCAGAGCGGAGAGGGGACCAGTGTTGTAACAGCTCATAGAGAGTTGTGGTCATTCTTGGTTCTGCTGCTGTTACACTGAAGCAGTGGAAATATGTGTATCATGAATATTCAAAATATATTCAAAATCAATCCATTATTTGGGAAGAAAGGTTCTGTGTTTGGTCAGATTGGCTATAGCTAAAATCTTTGCTGGTCCTATAGCTCTGGGAAAGAACATTCTGTTTTCCTTTGCTGAGAAAAGCTGTGTGGATAAAGAAAAGTACCTCTGGTAAATCCGACCTGACCAAGAAAAAAGGAGGGTTTTTCCCCCCTATAGACATTTTCATCTTTCACGAAGTTGTGGGGTCCCAAGCTCCGGTGGCGAGGTGGGTGCTTCAATGCAAGACATAGATGTATCTTCAGAAGAGTCTGGGTGGAGTGTGGAAGCAGAAGAGGAGGGAGGTGTGGAAGCAGAAGAGGAGGGATGTGGTGTGGGGACTGAGTGCCACAAAAAAATCAACGCGAGGGTGCCCAGAGCAGGGCCCATCCTGGGAGCTGCGTCTGATCCTCCCCTTCAGTAAAAGGGGCTGAGAAGGGAATGGCAAAGGGGTTTGCGCATTAGAAGGATAGCTGGCTCTCTCCCCTTTGCAGCCAGCCAGCATGCCTCGGATTCGTGCCTCGTGTGCTTCCTATCCCTTGCTTTCCTGAGCGGTAACCTTCCCACGCTCCCCCCACAAACTTATGAGGAAAAATGGGGGGGGGGAGGGGGCAGATGGGTTTATTGAAAATCTTATTCTGAGTGGAGCTGCATCAATAAGCCTGTGTGCGTGATGAAAAAAAACAACCCACCCTCGACATGATGAAAAATAAATCCCACTGAGTCTTCAGCATCCTGCCTGAGTCACTAATTCCCCAAGGCAGAAAACAAAGCAAGTAAAAAAAGTTTGTTTTCGCATAGCAAAGCCAAAACATGTCCAGTTCTGATTTAAGATGAGTCCTGGGGGACGTCTCTTCGTTAATGGGGCCAGTATAGGTGAGCTGACAAATACACAAATTGATTTTTTTTTTTTTCTCATCCTTCAGAGAAACCACCTATTAATTTCAGCGGGACTCATGCCCGCGTGCATTTCCTGACTGGAGCTGCCCCAAAGGGTACGAGGACCAGGGACTGCTAGCGCTTGGGGCGCAGAGAGGATTTAGATGTGTGAGTCAGATTTTGCACAAGCCCGGCTCCTTGTCTGGCTCCAACAGCCAGCACCAGCGGGAATTTATCCTGCTCCTTCTTCCCTGTCCGGCTGCCTGCGCGGGCTTTCCCCATCGTTACTCTTCTGGTGCTTTTTGCCCCTTTGTGAAGTCCCTGGCAACGGCTTCAGCATCATAAGGTTTCCACAAATAATATCTGCAACTCATGAGGGAAACAGCAGAGTATTTCTCTGGTTCCCTTAGGCTTTATAAATACTTTCCCGACTAAAGGCAGTTTATAAATCTGCTCAGCTCCAGAATTGCACAAGTTTGATGGAAATTCTTCGCTTACGATGGGATAGGGAGCAGAGAGTGAGACTTTGTGCTAGCAAATGAACCCTGGCTGGAAGCAATCTGTTAATGCTTTTAAATGAACTACTGCCGCAGAGCTCAGGGCTCGAGCCAGAAGCACAATAGAAGGTGCATTATTATTACTGTTCTGATTATGGCAGATAATTTTGCTGTTCTCATTTACAAATGTAATGGTTTGTTAATAATGTCTGATTTGGGAATATAGTATAGTCTATCAACTAGGGGTGGCATAATGGCATTAATAAGGGTAATTGAGGTTGTTGCTATGATCTTGTTTGCTCTTTGGTTTGTTAGTTGAAAATGACTTATCTTAATATATGATAGAAAAAAACCCTGTTCCTCTGTGAAGCCTGGGCATCTTGAAGGAAAAAGGCACGTGTCACTGCGCTGCTTGTATGCTGTTGCAGTATCTGTACAGCAGTGAGCGTACAGAAGGGAACCAGTCTTAATGTGCGTCAGGTATTGTGTGTCTGTCTTTATCTTTTGCATAAATAACAGCATGTGCTGTTACTTACGGCTGCGTGTGTCTCTTGTTGCAAGGCTTCGTGTGTAAGACCGTCTGGGATAGGAGCGATTGATCAGAGAGCTGTTACAGGAGGAAATGGAAACGAGAGACAGACAGGCTGCTGAGTGTTTAACCCTGGAGAAGAAACTTGGCATTTCATCTTCTATCAACATTTGCCCGTAACTACTATTAACATTAATTATGGAGATACTTATGTGAACACCCTGTTAGCCCTAATTAGAGTTAATGGAAGATACGTGTGGATGTTAACAGGACAAGAGACAACCAAGCTTCCATTTCTAAGGTTAAATATTCAGTAGCTCCCTCTTAGACATCTCCAACATCCTGTAATCATGCAGTCAGACTTATGCAAAAGCAGAACAGTTTCTCCTGCCTTTTTTTTTTCTTTTTCTCATGTTTATAGCCTCCTTACATTATTTTTGCTTAAATTAAAGAGCAAACAACGTGGCAGTGACCTCAGTTACCTTTACCAATGTAATTATGCTACCTCTCCTCTATTCATAGAGCACCTCAGAATCAGACTTTATTAGCAAAGCATTTGCTGTCCCTTTTACTGTCCTTTTAATGAATGCTAGTAGAGTCACTTAAGAGGAGCTGGAAGGACTTGGCTTTGTTCTGAACAGAGACCTTGTGATAAAGAGCTCAGAGCTCTTGAGTAGGTCATGTAATATCCGAGGTCTGTAAAGTTCCTATCACTGGGCTATTGTTTGAAGCTATAAAGACAAAAAAAGACCTTCCTCTTGCTGGCACTCATTAGCTATCTTTAGTATTTTGAAAACCAGTGTTGCTGAAGAATTGAGGCTGCAAAATTTACAGGTTGTCTTGTTATCCTGCTGTTGTGTATGACAGCACGTCGCTGCCGCTAACCTCTGCCCAGCAGGTCAGTGTCCTCCTGAAAACTGTCTTTTCGGGATTGACTTGGAAACTTGTAACCATTCCTGAGAGCCCCAAGACTGCCTTGGGTGGTGTCACACGCTCCTTAGGGCAGGGTGTGCTTCCTTGTGGTCCATTTCCTTTGCCACGGGCATACATGATGATCTCGGATGGTGTATTGGGCAAGAAGTAAATTTTTTTTTTTTTCCCCAGCTGATCCCTTACATAGTTAAGGGGCTGCCTGTTCATCTGATCATCTCTTACTACTACGCAAGTACGGCGCAGGGCTCCTTTGAATGCTGCTTAGTTGCAACCTTATGATTTACAACCTGTAGCTCCCGGGTGCTTGTTGACTGGAGCCACAGGAGCGGCGTTACCCCAGCTTTCCAGCTGCGGCGGCTTTCTCCTTTTTCCTGAAGTAATTCTAAATGTAGGAACATCTGTGCTTGGCTCAAGTCTTGCATGCGCCCGTTTGCAGAAACTGCCCCACAGCCCGTTGCTGGCTGATGGGGCTCTGGGGATGGGATAAAGCACTCGACATCTAGGGCTGGGTGGGCAGTAGGGCTCCGCTCAACGTTTACCTGGAGGATGAGCTGAAGGAAGGTTGGTTTTGCTAGTTTATTTGTTATTTATTTGTTAGTTTATTCTCTTGATGTTTCTATCTGTTTTTTCCAGTTGTGTCTTTACAAGTGCCTGTTTTATTTCATGGTGGTCACAGGATCTGTTCAGCTTTGCAATTAATTCTACGTTCTTGATTTAATATGTAAAGCAATGCTTTCACAGGTCAAATCTACATGGACCTTTTTTCTTTGTCCTCTCCTCTTCGCTCCTCTTTGTTTTTGTCCGTGGGTATGTAGTTTTTAATGGCTGTCTAAAGCTTCAAGTGCCCTTACTTAAACTGGTGGGACAAAAAGGCTTTTGATGGTATTTTACTCTGGGATTTGGAGTAAGCTGTATTGGTTTGAGAGCTCTTGCTGGACATTGTTTAAAGTGGAGAGATGCTAAGACACCTTGTTCTGTGTTACTAATTTAGCTCTTAGCTGCATAGTGAAAGTGGCAAAATCCCCTACTGCAACACGGCTTACTCCAGTTCATGGGAAAGAACAATTTTTTTTCTGGCTTATCTACATTTAGGTCTGTTAACAAAAAGGGTAGATATATCATCTTTAAAAAGGAAAAAGCCCCCACATTATGAAGTTGCTATTAAATTGCTCTCTAAGCCTTCAGCTACAGTAGGAAAGAAACTGATGCTGTAAAGGGAACATAGTCATGACATGTCATTTTATTTCAGCTAGAAAAATGTGGCCTTGCTTGGAGCAGAAGCTGCCTGTCTGATGAGGCCGTGGTCTGATTGTGTGGCTGGGAAAATGAAACACAGTCTGAGTGAAGACATTGTCAAACCCACTGAGGTTAAGCACCCTTTGCCCCTGGCGAATTCCCTTGTTTTTATAAGCCTCTACAGCTAGGCTGTAAAATGGAGGTCTCCAAGCAAAGCTAAGGTAATAACCACAGGTGGTAACTTAAAACTGCCTTCATGAACTAAATCCTGCATTTTCTGGCCTTAAAACAAACAGAGGATGTGTGAAGTAAATTCCTCCCTATCTTGCCTATGACTCGTATAAATGTATCATACTTCTTGAAGCAGATATTCGAAGTCTTCAGCCAAACCCTTGGACATCGATGCTTTAATTAAAATCAGTTTGGTTTGTAGGTTAATTGCTGATACCATATCCACCGGTGCAGTCATTTTTTCCTGTTAAATGGCTGAATGAAAGCTGACATTAAAAAAACCTCCTGTCCTAAGATGAATTTATTTTTTTTTTGATCTCTAGACCAAACAATAGTCTAGTTGAAGGGACTAATTTCAGAATCACTGAGACAATAGTAAAGATTTAAGTAGCAAGAAAGTCATTATTCTGGGTGTTTGGTATAGGCTTAGCAGTATTACATTGATTTACAGAAATTAATCCCGTGGTTGGTACTGATAGATTCTGTAGTTATCAGGTCACCTCTGACTTGCCTTCTTTACCGGAAGGATATCCTGGCTATTACCCCAAAATGCTTTGGAGTCACCTAATTCATTTGTAATCATCCCAGGATAGCAGGGAAAGCAGCAGATAAGTATTAGCTGAGAAACCTGAGTGATTTTGCCCTGCAGTAATGGAAAGATAATGTATTATATGAGAAGATGTCATCTCACCAAAAAATGAATTCCAGGGGCTGGTATTTCATACTGGATATGTAAAGTGTTTAAATGGGGGCTTGCTTGGCATTCGCTTTTATTCTTTCATTCATTCTTTTTGACTCACAGATTTGTTTGGGTGCTTCTGAGCAAAATCAGATTTTCTAAATGACAACTCACATGCAAAAAAGTCAGATGACAAAAAAGATGAATATGGCATACGATATATGGTGCAGATAACGGTGTTAAGACAGTGCATTGCAGAAGAGAGGGGAAGTTAGGAAAGAAAAGGTAATATACAGCCTCTCAATGAGAATTTGAAGCAGTGGAATTGATGAGGAAGAGAAATACCAGCAAGCAGCTGCTTGGAGGTGGTGGTGGTTCGGTTAGTGAGGGCAAGGTGACCCCATGCTCGTTTCACCAGCTGCAGAACTCTGGGGAAAGCCTGCACCTCTCGGTGCCCTCACCCTGCTGGGGCTGAAGGGGCTGAGGCCGCACCTGGAGTATGGTGTCCAGTTCTGGGCTCCCCGGTTCAAGAAGGACAGGGAACTGCTGGAGAGGGTGCAGCAAAGGGCTACCAAGATGATTAGGGGACTGAAAGCCCCCTATGAAGAAAGGCTGAGGGATTTGGGTCTTTTTAGTCTGGTAAAAAGAAGAGTGAGGGGGGGATCTCATCAATGCTTATGAATACTTAAAGAGTGGGCGTCAGGAGGATGGGGCCAGGCTCTTTTCAGTGGTGACCAGCAACAGGACAAGAGGTAATGGGCACAATCTTGAGCATAAGAAGTTCCACCTAAAAATGAGGAGGAACATCTTTACTTTGAGGGTGGCAGAGCACTGGAACAGGCTGCCCAGAGAGGCTGTGGAGTCTCCTTCTCTGGAGACATTCCAAACCCGCCTGGACGCGTTCCTGTGCAACCTGCTCTAGGTGACCCTGCTCTGGCAGGGGGGTTGGACTAGATGATCTCCAGAGGTCCTTTCCAACCCCTGCCATTCTGTGATTCTGTGAAAGAGGGAAACTTGGCTCTATTGATTAGGTGTGCCCAGCTCCACTGAGTAGCAGCATTTAAATAGCAAAACTGGTGAAGCACAAACTGAGTCAAAGATACTCTGCAGGGTTTCACGGGGCTTTCATCACCTGCTTTCTGCTTGGCCCAGAGGGAGTGTGCAGGCTCAGACAAGGAGCGCAGCCCATCGACACAACAGATCCCTAAGCACATCTCCTGCCTCTCGTACTTCTCTGTGCATCTCCTGTGCCTTGTCTTCCATCTCATCAGAGGCAAGCTGTACTCACCTCTAGGGCACCTGGCTGCACAGCTTGAAAGGGTGGAGGTTAAATATGGGCCTTGAGCGGAAGGAGGATGTTGTCAATAAATAGAAACAGAAATATTGGCACGCCAATTACATGAGCGTACCCTGTGTCCAGATTAATATGCTTCATCCAAAAGATGTAAGAACAAACCTCTTTTACAAGGGCTGCAAATAGGCGGTCCCTTACTGGGGGAAGTTTTGCCCTGCAGCTTTACCATTTTGAATATCAGATGATTGGAAGTGCCTGCCTCAAACTCCTGATCGAGTCTGTGCTGACTGGAAAACTTCTGTTCTTGAGCTACTTCTGAGGGAGCTGCTGTAAACCCTGCATTTCCTAACAGCATCCCTGCATCCACCCCCCAGACTCTATTAGCAGCCAGGATACTGATCCTTGATCGCAAATGCCCTGAAGACTCTCATGCCTCTGCTGACCTCCTGGAGGAGCTAGTTCACGCTATTGTCAATGGGAACGGTGGGCAGGGTGGTGTGTGGGCTGCTGTGGTGCTCACCCTTGCTGCTGGCACATGATGAAGTGTAACAGGGCCATGAAATCTGGTGTACACGTGACCCTCTCGCAAGGATTACATGAAGCACCACCAGCCATCTCCCCTTTGTGTCTCTGGGAAGCTTGTATGTCCCTCTGTTGTGCTCTGAGGGTAAAGGGAAGAGGAAGATTCAAGCCATGAGTGAGGGCAAGGTGTGTTTTCAGGTCTTTTGGCAATCACCAGATTGCTTTTGCCCTTCACCTCTGAAGATCCTATGCCAGACCTTTCCTTAGCCACAGGCTAGGGAACAAAGCTGGTACAAGAGTAAGATGACAGTGGCTCCAAACAGAAGGTGAAGTTTCAAAATATATTGGGTGGGCAATAACTCTCACCTCCTAACAAGAATGCCCTTTACCTCCAACACACAAACACCTGTAGTGCAACCTCCGTGTTGTCCAGGTGCAGCGGGGCACTGGCAACACTGGTCAATGAGGAGCCTCAACTGTGTCGTGGACAGTGTCTGCTGTCCAGATGAAATTGTTTGCTGTGTCTCTCTTCCTGTCAATAGATCGTTGACTTGGGATTCTCCTAATGAAGAGGTGACAGTGTGAACCCACAGAGGAAACTTGCAGGGAGTGTCTGTATGATGGCTGCAGGAGAGCTTTTTTTTGGAGACATCAGCTCTAGATGGATACTTTTCCAGTTTTGAGCACACCGTTGTGGGGAACACAGCAAAGGTGGAGTCCAAGCCATCTGATCTTTTTCTGTCCAGTTGCCATGAGCTCAGAGCTGTGTGGCTCATATGAAGGACCCCACCTAGGGTTTTGTACCTGAACTTTTTAGATAATACTGGCTGTCGCTCAAAATGCTTGTTTTGATCTAAAAATGACTGTATTTTGAATACTGTCTTTCTGGGCACTTCTTTTCTCTACCGCTTTCAGTACAGGCAGCCTGGCACTCTTATAGGATGCTGAATTAAATCTCTCAGACTCCATGGGTGGCAGATAAGTGGTCGTGTTAATTATATTAAATACAGGGGGGGTGGGGGGGACGGACACACCAACTTGAAATTACTTGCCAGAGTCTGTGAGTTTCTGTGAGATTAGCAGAACTGGAGCTATAAAGTCATCCAAGCGCTAGACAGGGGACCACAGAAGCTGCTCAGGACTCTTGGTGGGTATCCAGGAGCAAAGCCATGTCAGCTTTATAAAGGACACTGAGCTTCATAAAGGGCTTTTAGACTGTAATGTGGAAAGCAACCTAAGGCTTAAGTGGTATTAATGTTCTGATGCAAGGTGGTTTGTGTCTCATCAGACATGCAGAATGGGGACCACAAATCTTATTTTGAAATTTGCCATATAATTTATTGTCAAACCAGTTTGCACAGCATTCTCCCCTTTCTGGCAGCAGCGATGGGTGAAGAGGCTGTTAAATGCTCTGTCGCTCAAGACAACTTTCCTTGTCCTTGATGCAGAGCTCAGAGCAACTCTGCAGCCTAACTGGGAGAATGTCCCAAAAGGGCTGTTCTCTCCATGCTGGGAATGGCTCGAACGTCCTGTTGTTCCCTGTGTGTGTCAGCCTAAACTTGGGCTGCTTTGGCTGTTTGCCCTGCAAAAAAAAAAAAAAAAGTTGTTTTTTTTTTTTTAGCTGAAAGGCAACATTGCTTTCAAATTTCATGCTGATCAAGAAAAAAGACATAGCAAAGGTGGGGGGCATAGTGAACTTTAGCCACTGAAATTGCAGTCAGAATTCAGCCCAGTCCTGACTGACGTGGAGGTTAGCCTGTGGAGTCCTGCCCCTTGTTTTATCAATATGTTCTATGTCTTGTCCTCCCTAAAAAGGCTGCCTGGACTTTGTAAAAATAGGAATTGCCAGATCGGGTCAGACTGTATTCCTGCTTTTTTTTGCGTGCAAAGACCAAGGCGTTCAGCTGCCCAGCTACAAATTGGGTTTTGTACCATTTTAAGGCCATGCAAGCTGCCTTATGGTTGGTGTTTCAGATCATGCCTTTGTCATTCACTGGTACATTTGGAATTATTCAGCCTCCCTGATTTGAATTTGAAGTTGGTTTATGTCATCAGTTTTAACTCCTGACTTCTAGCAGGTGTAATATCAGTGAAGACTGAGTAAAAGAAAATTCATCAGCATTCAGAGTATCTCCATGGTTAAATTTGCTGTTTCAGTTTTGAAAAAGTCTTTATGAGTCCCTGTCAGTGCATGCCAATTCTTACGTATATGTGTGATTGATGGTGCTTCAGGTTTTGCCCCAGGCTATTCCCAGTCTGCTTGCAAGTGATGCTGGTAGTGAAATTTCCACTGCTGCCTTTATGTGTTATTTAGATTACAACAGAGCTAAAAACGTGCTGGCCCTGAACCGCTTCACAACAAGAGATACAATCCTTTCCCCCCAAAGCTCCCCAACCTTGAAACAAAGCCTGCCTGGGGAGACTCTCTGGCACTGTATTAAATATCTTTGCTGAGAAATGGTTTCTTGCAATTATGGCCTTCCTAATAGGCACCATGGGTAGTATCAACACAAAGCTATCTGTATTACATGGTTTGACCTGCTTTAACCCCAGCCAGTCTCCTGGAGATGCAGAAAATATCTGTTCCATACAAAGGTCTTGTCTTTCAGGCAAAGCAGAAGCGGTTTGTTTAGAGTGCCAGCTTTCTAAGAGGAGACATTATACTTTTTGTGGGTGAAAGTCACCCCGCTGAGGCTGTCTGAAAGCCTGTGCATCTGTGTCGTCAGCACATAAGCTGCCATCTTTGTGTGGAAAAATGAATTGCTCCCAAGTCTCTCAGCTTAAGACCGCTGTAAATGTACTATGCTCAGGGAATAAGGATATTTTGGGAAAACGTATATATTGTTCATGATGTTCTCTTCATTAAGAGGGAAAAAAGGTATGCTCTTTTAACTTTTACTAATGTGAAATATTTGACCCAGATTCAAACCTTAATGAAGACTAGGTCCCCGATTTTGCTAGATTTTAACATCCTTAAAAATTCTTTTTCTTTTTTTTTTTTTCCTTTCTCCTTTGAAGAAGTTTTAAGTCTGTCAGCAATACAAGTGGGATTTGGATTAACCTCTGAGCAGTTAAGCGGAAAGGAGATTTCCGTAGGGTTACTTGGTTCCCCCTCCCCACACATGGAAGGATGAGGTTATTGCACAGGAAATGTTACAAGTGGCGAAGGAAACCTGCTTCCCCATATTCTCACCTCAGAAGAGTACAGCTGCGGCCTCCTCAGGACTCTCCAGCGTACATACCCCATATTCCCCGGTTTTCCTGCAGTGGGAAATGGATGCCTCCCACCCCAAGAGCCCCCTGAGCAGGCACGGAGAGGTGCCCGGTGGCTGCGTGACGCCATGCCCTGCTCCCAGCAGGACCGCGGTGGGTGCAGCAGGGCAGCCGCACGGTGCGGGCACCGCGCTCCCCGCTCATTCCCGGGAGCTGCAGCATGGGGCTGTCCGTTTCGCTTCACAAACACAGCAGAGGCATCAGTGGAGGAGGTTTAGCTAGGCACCTTTTATTTCTTAATTCCTGGAAGTGCTGAAGTGTGCTCGTCTGGCCTCCATGGCGGCCAGGCTGCCCGTGACCGATGCTGGGAGAGGTGGATGTGTTGCCATGGTGCTGGGAGGTGTCTCCAAACCCCACGGCTCCGCCAGCTGAGCCGGCTCCCAGCAGCATATCCTAATTGCGGCTGTGCAGCAACAAAACAAATACTCGGAGATTTCCATAAAGGCTATAATCAAAGGAGCATCCCTTGCTTTTTAATATGCGCTGAATGGGTTCATTTGTAAGCTTATTACGACTTCAGAGAGAGAAGCTATTAGGGTGATCATTAGCTGCCTGTGCGAATAGCAAGGAAAACCATGGCACGTTCCAGAATAACCCCCTTTTTAATGTCTGCACTTTCAGATGCATTAACAATAACCAGCCATGCTGTCTTTCATGTTTCCTTTGCCACGAGTAAGGACAAAAGAGAAAGGAGAAGGAGGACAGTGAACTGTGCGCTTTCAAAATAAGTTCAGATGGAGAGAAAAATGAGGTGTTAAGAGAGCAGCAAACTCACTAGCATGACATTGTGTGTCTTGATGCAGTATCTGTTATCCATTGGGAAAGCAAAAGCAGCTGGGAGCCAGCCTGTGAGTCTTGGCTCATATCTCACTTAGTCCCTCTACTCCTGTCATCTACGTATGAATTGTGCTGAGGGTCTTTTGTCTGCCTGGAACCTGATCGTTGCTGGAGCGCTTAGATTATACATCTTTTGAAGGAAGAGAGAACACTTAGAAACACGTATGCCAAGATTATGGGATTTATTAACTCTCGTTTATTTTCCTGCAGAACGTCTGAAGCTCTGTTGTGGGCGGTGGCCGTGGTTCTCTCTCTGCTCCTTCTTGTTCTTTTTTAATCAGAAATCAGAAATATCTGTAGCAAAAGACATTGGATGGTTGAGTGTTCATACCTTAATTGGGACAGGTGTGGTTGAGATCAGTCACATTTACCTTTCAAACCACATTAATTGCAGTTTTATGTCTTAGAGTAAGCTGAAGGTGCTGATTACAGTGAAACTCAGTTTAGATTTGCACATGGCATATATGAGAGATGTGTATCAGTTTGGCTATAGGCAGGGTAACTCAGACTTCACGTCTGCCTCTCTATCCTAAGTTCTTTCTCATGACCTTTGCTGCATTCATGTTTTCCTGGACATATCACACCTAGAGCTTGTGAAGAGTATTTATTTCCTAAATAAATAAATCACTCTGAATTGTAAGCTCTGTGGGATAAAGAATTTCCTATTGTGTTTAGAATACGTGGCACTTTGGGATGCATTATTATTCTTCTTGCTAAAAACATTTAAAAGATGACCAGGATCAGATAAATAATGCCACTTCTCAGATTTCCAGCAATATTATTTTCTGATTGATTTAGTATTACTGAGATCCCTCATTTAAGATCTGTTTTTCTTACAGGATGTTTTTCCCAACCTTTCCTTTTCCAGACTGACTAAACCTGACTAAATTGACTGGTTTGGTTTTGCATCTGTGTAGGCAGTTACCTTGAACAAAGAGAGTTTATTTGTAATTTTATGTTTTTGTAAAATAGTTAACGTGTTCAAAGTTCTGTTTGGGATTTCTTTCTTAAAAGCAATTAAGACTATTAGTCCCACAACTAAATGGTGTTCAAGAGTGGGTTTCTTTTTCCCCACCTCCTCCTTATGAAAAAGCACTGAGAACAGAAAGAAGTTAACCTACTGATCTGAAGCTCTGTACTGCGTTAAAACAGTTGATAAAAGAAGGGGTTTCAAATTCCCTTGCCCATGGGCCCTTACCTGTGGCGCTGGCTGCTGGTCTGGGACTGCTTTTCCTTGCTAAGGAGAGATCATCATCTTTTTTGATAGGACAAGACCCTGTGGCTCATAGTAATCCATTTTGATTGCTTCCTTACTTTAAAATCAATCATTTTCCTCCTCTGCATTGTTTCCCTGATGCCTGCAAAGTATCAGGAAACTTCTTAAAATATTGGAAATCATGGTCTGAGGAGGACAGGGTTGCCACAGCAACTGCCCAGTGTTTTTGAGATGTATTCCTGCGTCTTTCAAAACAATCACGAATGCCACAAGCGGCTGAGGCATTTGCTGCAAACAAAGCAAGGCTATAGAAAAAGAGAAGAGCAAAGAGCACCGAGGAGTCAGTTGTTGTAAAGGTGAGATGTGTCAGGCTCAAGGAAAAAGTGGCAGGCATTTACACTTCACGTGAAATGCCCTAAGCGTCTGGAATGCCGTGCAAGCGTATGGAGTGTTTCAACACTTGACAGTATCTGACATGACAGTGGATAATGTCACTTGGCTTGTGATGCAACTCCATGATCCACTCGAGAGGGTGACATTTTATTCCATCCTGAAGGGAAATGTTTTCAGACGTAGGAGGCCAAAGTTAGCCACCACCCTTCTGCTATGCTAAATAGACTTCTTTTTGGGACAGAAGATGCCTGCCAAAGAGCGTAACTAGTTTGCCAGAAGTAATCAACTTTTTCATGGGTTTGGGACTGGTCTCAATATGGACTGGTGAACAGAGGGGCTGTACTGCGGGTCAGGAGATCTAGCACATCCATTCCCGTTTCAGCCTTGGTTTTCCTAGCTGCTAAACAGAATTAATATTGTTATATTATCAGTGCACATAATCTTTGGGTCATCTGTTTAGAAAGACAGACAATCGGTACCATATGGTTCCATTATACTGCAGTTAATCCAAGGGAAAATACACCTGTGAGCTATCTGAGGACTTTTTTCTTTAAGGAACAGAACTTAAAAGAGTTGCAGGCTATCAGATGTGTTGGTTCTGTATGCAGTGTCTTCTTTTCAGAGACGGCTGATGTCTGTGTATGGAAAGCTGTGTGAAAGAGTCAGACATGATTACCTATTGAACTTTGCTTGGGAAGGGGCCAAAAGGAGCAGTTCGTGTTTCAAACAGTGCTGTATGCACGCTTGCACTAGTTGAAATGGAGTGGTTTGTGGCCTGATGTGATACCGGCACTTCAAACACGTACTCTAGCATTTCTCCAAACGTTACAACATTTGGGAGAGTAGGTCCTCCTCTGGGACTTCCGAATTTCCATTTTGAATGTCTGCGTACATGTGGGAGATTTTACCTCCGTATGATGTCATGTATTCTATGCACACGCTGTGCAAAGTTGCAAATATAAAACATAGATGGTAAGTGTTCTATCGGTGGGTTTGTATCAAAGCTGCTGCTATTTATATGAAGCTTTAAGAGGTTCAGTCCAGCCCTCTTTTTCCTCCTGTGAGTGACTAATGTGCTGTTATACGCAGCCTTTTGCTGTCCGAAATGTGTCTTTGATGAAAGCAGACAGGCAAGAGTGAGGAAGGGACGTGGCCCAGTTGTCCTGAACGCTCTACTTGGGTAGGAAACTTGGGGTAGTTTTAGCAGATTCATTTGAACACCATTCCAAGCCTCGTATGATTTTAGTGTTATAAAAGCCAATCAGGTTATTGTTTTAAAGGTATAAGATGCCCCCAAGGGCTTTGCTCGCTCAACTGTACAGAGGAATTAAATGCTCTCAGGCAGCGCAACAACCTAATTCGCTCCGGTGTTGCAAGGCAAGGCAGTCATTGCTGGTAAATGGGCCCATATTACAGTGACATTAGCATTTTAATGCAACTAAAGAGGAGGTAGATTGACTGTAATTTAGTATCTAGTTGCATGGCCTTGTGCAGGTCCCCTCACCGCTGCTCCACAGGGGACGATTATAGCTACGCAGTGCACTTCGGAATCTAATTGGATTTGCATGCAGTAATGTAGTTGTGTCACAGCAATGACTCTGCTATACACGCACTATGAAATTCCAGTGTAATTAGTTATTTATGTAGGAGCAATAGTTACAGGATAAGGCGTGGGGCTGACAGCTTATGCCAAGCTTCAATTCAGGAGCAGCAAATGTTTTACTTTTTTCTGAAGCCGTTGCAAGGGAATATTAATCTGATCCTGCTTCCACAGAGGTGTTTCTCTTCACCCTTCACCATAAAAGCACTGACCTGTCGCAGAGATCCAGCAGGATATGAATTCTGTCTTCAGCTTCTCCTTTGGCTGAACATACGGGCTGGCACGTGTTTTGGTTTCTCTAGATCCTGCAAATGTGGTGAGGAAAGGGGACGGGCAGTAGCTAGAGGCACTTGTGAAGCAGGACACCTATAACCCATTCATCTGGTGGCCCTCCTGCAGGAGACTGCCTTTCTCCCAAAGACAGGCCTTGCTTCTCCATCTTGCACCCTCCATTCATTTCTTGTTTCTCTTGCTACCCGTTGACTATATCGGCCCCTTTTCCCCCCCTCCCTCTTTTCTCTGGCTGTCCAACTGTCCTTCTTGCTGCATGAGACCAGCAGGAGTCATGAGTTTAGCTGTTTTTCCTCCTCCAAAACCTGCTCCTCCCAAAGAGCGGCTCTAAAAGCAGGGAATGTGCAGAGAAGCCAGCGCTCAGCCAGGAGGCTCGATGCGGTGGCTGCGAGAGGAGCGAGGAGGCCGGACGGCGTGCCAAAGGCAGCTGCTCAGCCAGCTGAGGCACCACGGCTCGCACGTGCGCGGCCCCCAGGAAGGAGCCTTGGCCTCGGCCGTTCCTCCAGCTTCCACTGTGTTTCCCCAGCGACTGTAATTAAAGGCGTCAGCTTGCTCGAGTCACAATTAGGCATGGTGGTTTTGCACTTTCTGCAATTCTCCCTAATGACAAAATCGTCGCTATTAACCAAAGAGAGTCTGTTTGGCAGGGACTTCCTCCCCTTTAGGGCCATAGAGTAAGATGGAGTATTGCTATTGTTTGGCACCAAACACACTCACTCATCCCTTCTGACACAGAACCTGCTGGTACCTACTGAAGCATTTAAGCTCTTCCTCTCTGTGATGCTGTAATTTCTTTAAAATATTGTGACTTAAGAGGAATAAAAAAATAAAATTCCTGTCTCACGCAGACCTTTGAGGACTTGTAGGGATGTAATTATATGCACACGCAGTAGGAGTAGGAATCCCATCATTCTGGTTATTTTCCTAATGATAGGTTTGTATAGCACAGTGTCTCTCTCCTTTAAAGTTAGGGCCATCTTCTCCTGGCAGCAGCTAGCCCAGGATAGTGGCATCACAGGACAGGACAACTGAAGAAATTGTCTCTCAATTGCACATGTAAAACACAGGATGAAGTGTTCCCACGAACAAAAGAAAAAGATAAAAAGGTAAGGGTGGACACTGGGATCTGACCGTCAAAAAGAGTCTCTCTACTGTGGGGCAGTGACACTATAACTTGTCCTAGCTGTAGATTCTCCAAGCCACTCTCCAGAGGTCCATGAGCCTGCTGCAACCATCTCCCGGATGGTCGCATAGCACCCTCTGAACTTCCACACTGGTAGTAAAGCTGTACTGACCCGGGGCAGCCTCCATATGCAGCATTGTAAAGTGGGGCAACTCAGCCGCTGCTCGGCAGGTGCCTTCAGGACTTTGCAGCAGAGATGGGTCGATTGGCTATAGATGTTTGTACCCTCCAGATTTCAAAAGGGAAACCATCCCTGCTCATCATTCAGAAATGTAGGTCCACAGCGACAAAGGAAGGACATTAAATGTGAGGGATTAATGCAAAACAACAAGCCTATGAATATTCATTATATGTTTTATATTGTAATATTTTCAGCCACCTTGAAACTCTTTGTTTGCTTCCTGCCAACAACAAAGGATAGACTTTTACTCACAGAAGTCTTAATGGGAGGCAATTTGCAAAGGCGCGTTCACAAATGTTTGTGGGAAACAGATGTTAAATGCACCCCCTCCAGAAATCATGACGAAATGCTGGCAGTGAGAGAGCAGGGATAGACCCAGGTGACTTATCTGATCCCTCACAGGGAAGCAGCGGCTTCGGCAAAGCTGCGAGTATTACAAAATGATTTGTGAAGGATGAGCAAGCGAGTTAACCCCATGTGAATATTGGACCCTTATGGCATGGCGTGCTGTTTGAATGGTTCAAGGTTGCCCCTTCCCCACAGCCCCTGCAGTGTGGGGCTGGAGCTGTGTCAGACAGGTGGAAAAAACCACCTGGGAGAGAGTGCCCTGAGAAAGCAACAGTCAAACCAGCACGCTTTGCACATTAGCCTGTAGTCTCACCTCACCTTTGCCTAGCCAAAGACCGTCATTAGCGTTGTGCTGGCAGAAATTAAAATTTACTGAGAATATTGTAACTGTTAGCTCAAGGGCAGCGACGGTCTGCAGCCGGGCCCCTCTGCCTGCGCTGGTTTATCTAATGCCTTTGGGCAGGCAGCGTGGTGGCTCTGTCGTTTCTCTCCATTGCTGCTTCCCAGGCAGTGACAGTGAGGCAGAGGGAGAGGAAATAGTTTGCTCAACTTGGCGTGAGAGCTGGCTGGAAAAACGAGGGATAGCACCCAGCGTCTCAGGCCGTTGCTCCTAATGGCTGGGCTGGGCTTCCCAAAGATGCATTCCATCTCCCTTCCTCTGCCTTTTCCATTTTCCTGGTAAATGGGCTGTAAAGTCACAGCAGATTAAAGTTTGTCTAAACCTCCTATAAAATATTGAAGGTGCAGCTGGTATTAATCTCGTCCTGTTGTGGTATGAGGTGCATGTGTAATGGGACTATAGATTTACATGTGGTCTGTGGGCATTTGAAACACCCCAAAGGTTGTTAAAGAGATTCTGAGGAACTGGATCCCTCACTGGGTATTAAAAGCTCTTCATTAGTGCTAATGTACACTAAATTAAGGTGGCAATTAGACTGAGCATATTCATCAGGATGGTGTGTTTTAATAAATTGTGTATTTAACATGATTGCATTTTATTGACTTCTGCAGTAATTGCGTATTTTTCTCTTTACAGGACAAGCTTGGCTAGAAAGAGATACATGGGACACACCGACAACTAAAGACTAGGATAGACACTGTGCTTCAAGTCCCAAGATTTGTGAAGGTGAGTCTTGTTTACGGCTCTTTCTTTCTGCATGCCAGATGCTTCCTCTCTATCTCTGTCAGGGCTGGTTAGGTGGAGCTGTGGTCTGCAGGAGAGGGGTAAGAAATACACAGCTCATCTGCCATCATATCACCTGCGAGGTGTACTGCAGCAAGTCATCCTCCTTTGTCTCTTAATTAAACTGCCCCTATCTCTGTTTTATGTAGAGGAGCAGACTCTGTGGAAATAATACTCTTGAGGGGGTTTTCTGGAAGGCACCACCTGTTAGATACATTCTCTTAGCAGATCCCACCACTTTGGTTTAAAGGTGTTGGATAGTGCTTGCAGGTAGCGAACACAGAAATCCTCTTGGGAGAGTGGTATTCTGTGAAGGAAGGCAAGCATGCTGAGCCAGGTCTCCATACCTGCAAGCAAAAGGGTGGGCTGCCATGTTGCTAGGGAGAGGACGCAGTTGGGGCGATGCCAGGTTGTGGTGGTCCTTCACCACTAGTGCAGCTTAGAGCTTCAGGGACATTTCGAGTAACATCTCAGCTGGGACAGCCCCTAGAAATAGATGCACTGACTTGGAAGAGAATCTGGTCCACATTTTCTAATTCCTTTAAAGGCTGTCTGGCAGTGGTTCTGGAGAGCTTCAGACATGTCTTCTGATCCTACTTGTTTGCATGGTGCATGAATATGAAAGTGGGTGTGAGTTAGCACCATTTGCTCCTCAAGACATTAGTTAATATTTTGTAGGAGGTACTGCAGAACTGGTTCTTAGGTTTTAAAGGAAGCAATGGATCAGTTCAGTGGACAAGGTCTTCACGCATGTTGATGGCAAAGAGGTATTTGCATGAAAAGAAGATATACATGGACAACGTGATAGACGTGACTGAAAAAGTGGTTTGCA
Source organism: Fratercula arctica (assembly GCA_947846985.1). Lineage (NCBI taxonomy): Eukaryota > Metazoa > Chordata > Aves > Charadriiformes > Alcidae > Fratercula > Fratercula arctica. Next base: position 48,059,659 of record CANTUZ010000005.1, on the reverse strand, counting down.
TGAGGGTTGGCCAAGGTGACCCCTAGATGTCTCTTCCAATCTTGGTTAGTCTGCGATTTCTATCAAGTATTCAAGATGGGGAGACTGTGATGAGCCATCTGCAGTGAAATACGAATAGACTGCAGAGGTATGTTAGGGGTGGGGATTATGTGGTTGGAATGGTAGGGAAGGAAAATGGTTCACACACTTGTTTTCAGTAGAGGGTAGGAATGGTATGATATGGAAGATACGAGGATTGAGACTGGTGAAGATAAGGTGCTCCGGAGAGTTCTGAAAGACTGGCACATCCGAGGGGTGCTCTTGCTCCATTCATGACAAGGTGACTTGGACACACCTTAAACAGCTGTTTTGAAAAATCTTTTCCCAAGGAGGGTAGTCAAATATTGGAAGAGGTTCCCAGGGAGACTGGGGAATCTCAGACCTTGGAGATACTCAAAACTTAACTAATGTGACCCTGAGCAACCTGCTCTAACTTTGAAGTTGGATCAAGCTTTGGAATTGGCTCGGATTGGAGACAATGCATGTTTGTACTCAATGACATCCAGAGGTCCTGTCCAACCTAAGTTTTTCAGTGATTCCATCTCCAAGGCAAAGGTAAAGGAAAAATCGAAGTGAAACCGCAGGTTTCAGTCCAGTGTGAAAGGGATGTGGGGGTAGAGGGAAATGTCAGTGGTAGCAAAGAGAAACTTGGAAGCAGTTTTTGGGGGTGTGGTTGAGCAGCTGCCTTTAGATATCTCAAGTTCAAGGTAGCTGCAAGGCGTGCAAAAGCAAATGTCAGATGGAAGGAAATAAATGGTGGCTGAAGAACAAAAAAATGCATTGCCTTGAAAAACTCGATGTTATTCCTAACTGATTGCAGCAGCTGGACTATGTTTCCTGGCTACACTGCTGAGGATTTTTAGCCTCCTCATCACTTTGTAAGATAAAATTCATACGGGGGGGGGCGAGAAATGTAGAATAATCTGCCTAAGAAAAACCTGAACATTTATAGCTACATTGCAGACAAAACCAAATGCATCTCATATGTCTCACAGGTCTGAGGTGGGACAAGCCAGGGAGAGCATCTGTCAGCCGCTGTCTTCTGCAGTTCTGATTGTTAATGTTTGCTTAGCATTAAATGTCTCCTGCAGAGGAGAACTTAATCTGTCACAAATTTGGGGCTTGGAGGAGGGGAGAGAAGATATTTTTTAAAAGTAGATTAAGACATATGCATTCAGTTTTTATCGCACTTGCATCAGTGTGCAGTAGGAGTAACTTACAAAATTTGCCTTTGTGTGCATGGCTTAAAAAGAAAAGTGGAAGGAAAAAGCAGCTCTGTGGGTCAGGATTGTCCTTTCATGTCAGTTATTTTCTCCGTGCAGCCTGTCATCAGGGACTTCAGGTACCTTCAGCTAATTAGTAAGGCATCAGTTGGCCCAAATACTTTTATAATTGCATTATTTGTAAGTAACATTATTTGCATTTTGCTTGCATTCTTTGTAAATAACATTAGTTATATACTCTTCAAAGTCCAGAGCATTACTGCATATAGGAATCTGATGGTAATATATTTCATGTATGCTGGAGTGCTTGAACTCTGACATGAGACTGTTTAAAGTGCTACGCAAGAGGTCAGATTGTGCTTTTAGTTGATTTGCCCTGTTTTGATCACTGCAATCACAAGATCCAAATGGTGATCTTGCATGTGCTGTTTGGGAATCCGGGTACCCAGCAGAAACTGGAAAGGCTGTGGTATGCTGGTCTGTACGGGTCTCCAAGCTCTAAGTTCCAGCACTGAAACAGTTGCTCAGAGCTCCGGATCTGTTTCTCAAATCAGATCAGTGCATTGGCATTTTTTGGAAGTTTGCATTGAGTTCTTATGATACGGAAGCTTTGCCAACCCAGACCTCGGGCTGTAACCGCTGACTTCCATTTGCACATCCTGAGTTGAAGGACTTTGGGATTTGTAAGCCCCACAGGGTGTGCTCCTGCCTTGAAGCACAGCGCAATTAGGAGGGTTGCACTTAATTGTTGCTGTGCTGTGTGAAGCGTGGTGGGTTTAGAAAACACAGATCTGAGCCCAGCACCACCACTGGGGACTATTTCTTGCCCAGGCAAATGAGGGAGTCCTCACCTGCCAAAGCTGAGTGTGCATGTGCTCATGCTGCTCCCAGGTTGCTGTGGCTGCCTGGCCCTGCCAGTGACATTTTCGGGACCCCATTGCTCAATGGATTTAGAGTCTCCCTTCCCTGCTTACACCTAGAAAACATTTTAACATACTGAGTGGATGCACGGGCAGGAGCAACGCAAGGAATTGTAGCTTAGGTTTGTCTTTGAAAATAAAAAGAGGCCCGTACTCATCTCACGCAAATCGGAGTGGTTCCAAGGGAGCCTGCTCATCTTGCAGAGGAAGCAGACCCAGACATGGAAAGTAAAGTAAAATGGGAATGTGATTTATCAACTCTACCAAGCAACAAGACAGCGTTAGACTCAGGAGAAGCCTGTGCTGCTTAGACCGCAGGCAATGTTTTTCATGTGGGTGCCTCTGCAGTGAGATGAGTGTGAATGATGTGAAGTGGGACAATATGGCTAAACCGGTTTGCTCTTTATTCCTTTTTTGCCTAAGGTTACTATGATATGGATCATGTGGGTGGGTACTCAAGGCAGCAGGACTTAAAAGTTTCAGGCTTTGGCTAATATATTGAGATTTAGCCATCCTTCGTTTCACTACAGCATAACTTTTTTGTATGGTGATGGGAACATCTGGGTGCCACCAATTCTGGGGCTGTTGAAGTTCCAGTGTCCTACTTGTCTGTATTTTCATATCCCTCTCTATAGTGTCCAAGCTCTTGGGTTAGTGGAGCTGAAGGTTCACCTTTCCCATGAAACTGAAGAATTCCCTCCCCAGCTCCTTACCCTTCTGGACTTCAAGATCTCTGTACTCTGTGACATTTGCAGACATGACTTTAAACGCTGTGGGCATCTCCTCCAGGCCCACATCAGAGTTCTGTGCTCCACTCCATCTCTGCCAGTCACGGTCTTGGCTGTGAGTCTCTCTGCGCAGAACAGTTGTGTATCAGAGGTATAAGAAAATAAACTTTGTAAAGAAAAATATTGCCCTCATTCTCAGGTTCGGATTCAGGTTTGTGTTTCTCCAGAAGCGAGGTGGCCTGCAAGACTGGCTTTGTGGATCTGCTCAGGATTCCTCTGGCAAAGGGGGTTCCTTTGCTGGTACCCAGCCAGCAGAGGCTGCTGTCCTGCCCCTGGCAAGTGAAGATGCAGAGGGAAAGCAGCTGCATGTCCACATGAACTTCTACGTCCTGCCATTTGTGTCTCTGCCTGTTTTTCCAGTAGGGAGGAACTGATTTGATTTTTAAATGGAGTCAAAGAAGTGCAGCAAACACACACACTGTATGATATGAATCTGTTTACCTCAGGCAGCCCCTTGCTGGGAGCGCTGCCTGCCGTGGGTTTTCTCAGCCCTTTGGCGAAAGCAGAGTAGTTCCCATGGTCACAGAGGGAAGCACCCTGCGAGGCTCCACAGCATTCCCAAGTTTTGTGGATTAACAAAAACAACAAAGGAGTGAAAGAAAGAGTTTCATTTCTGGCTTGTCAAAAACCTTGCATAATTTCTGTTTTTTTCTTTTAAGTGAATGGAGTGTACTTTGCTAACATAGAATATCCTTGGATGCAGGTCTATTTAGGGAATGGCACTGGCGGTGGAGAAAAGGGAAGAGATGGGTTAAGAAGTGTGTAGGCTTTGGGAAGGCTTCTCGAGGGAGCTAAGCAAACTTGTGTTTGCATATGTATGCACCCCTCTGTGCACAGTGCCGTAACTGTGTTATCTTCTGTCTCAAAGTTCTACTATTTTATGTATTTAGTTGTCCGTACCTCTAGAGTACTTGGTAATATAATTGCGTATTGGGAGACACAGTCACTTCATTAGACAGCAAGCTTTTTGGGACAGAAACTTTATTCCAATGTAGCCTCACCTGGTTGGGATTTATAGCTGCTCTTCCAATAGAAGTACTCTCCTAAGTAGTTCGCTGTCTGATGCAGACATGGAGTTTCAAAACCGGTTCAGATTCCTTAGCGTTTTTTCCCGGCATTAAAAGCTTACTGACTTTGATCCATGGGCTCTGCCTGCAAAACACCTGTGCAAGGTGGGGTGTAGAGCGACACCAGGGTTTTGGTGGCACAGTAACATTTCACACCGCATGACAAGCCGGTGTTGGGCCCTGTAACTGTAACTGTGTGAGGACAGCCTCCTCAGGCCCTCCCACGTCCACACACTGCAGTCATTCCCAGCCCAGCTCCTCCAGATGTTTCCCTGAAGATGTTCTCCTTGTTTATATGGCATTCCTTCTATGGAGGAAGCTTGTGTGGCCTTTTTTTGTCAGGAAGTAGAAAGATATGTTCAGCGCTTCTTAGACTTGAGAGGCTTTAGGGACTGGGGGAAAAAAAAATCTTCATGTGCAGAGGGATGTTTTTCCCCATATCTCACGCTGCAAGCAAAGCTAGACCTTTCCTTTCCTGCAACCACCTCTCCATGTCTGTGTTCTCCTTTAGAACTGGAGGAATGCAAAGGGACTTAGCAGTAATCATTATCTTACTAGCCTGTGCCATGTTGCCTTGCTCAGGTAAGAAAAGAGCCCTTCTGTGTAAATATCTCTACGGGATCTGGGGGAAACACGAATGGCAGTAGCATTGTGTCACTCCATTAAAAAGACTGAGCTAAGGAAGTGCTGGTGTTTTGCAGGAAGAATTGAATCAAGGAGCCTGAAGACCATGGAGGGAGACTGTCTGAGCTGCATGAAGTACCTGATGTTTCTTTTCAATTTCTTTATATTTGTAAGTGTTTAGAATCTACTTTCTCCCTCGAATGCTCCTGTTTCCAGCAGCCTGCTGCTCCCCAGCAGGATAGGCTGGAATTTGGTCAAGTTGCCAAGGTACAGAATATCCCCTCAGCTTTGCACTAGCAATCTCAGAGGGTTTTGCAGCATCCAAAGACGCTCAGATATTCAGAAAGCCAGCGCGGTGGTCACTGTTGTCTGAGCTATTCCTGTCCTTGGACAAGGGAGACCAGAGGGAAAGCTGTAACTAGTAGTGTACAGGGCCTGTCTTTGAATGGCAGAAGAAATCGTTTTCTAGTCCTGGGTGGCCTGCTGAAGTTTTCACTAGAAAACACAGTCATTTTCATGCCACATATAGATTCATTCCTGGTCACCCTTTCGCTCTTCTGTGGCAGGGGGGGTTCCCGTGTACCCCTTCACTGGGCTGTCCCCTGCAGATGTGGCAACAGGTGGAGACTCGATCTTTCAGCATTAGGGAGGGAGGAAGCGCTAGAGTGAGGTGTCAAGGAAGAAGGGTGCTTTTGCTGCAAATGTTTCATTGAGTGAGCAAGAGACACTGCGTAGCATGTCAGCAGCAATCACCTGCTCAGCAGCAAATACATGCCACGGAGAAGCACAAATTCTCCAAGTGAACACTTGATCAAAAGATAGCAACGACTCCAGTTTTCCTGCAGCAGCTGTTTTATGACCTGTCTCCCTCTCTCTTCTCTCCTTGTGCCCTGACAGCTGGGAGGAGCGTGCCTGCTGGGAGTTGGGATCTGGGTCATTGTGGATCCCACAGGTTTCCGAGAGATCGTGGCTGCCAACCCTCTGCTCTTCACGGGAGCGTACATCATGCTGGCTATGGGAGCGATGCTCTTTCTGCTGGGTTTCCTTGGCTGCTGCGGTGCCATCCGTGAGAACAAATGCCTCCTGCTTTTTGTAAGTGTCCTTGTGTTTTCTATTGGCCTTTCAGTGTTTCCCAAGAACGGGGGTGACTGGATAGTTTGATGCTGTAATAAGTGCATGTCTGTTACTGTAGCCATCATTCTCTTAGATAATAAATATGTTTAGGGCATTTTTACATGCAGCTAAAACTACAGAGAATTTGTTCCTTCCCTGTACCAGGCTTGAGGCCAGGGGGTATGGAGTCTAGGAGTGTATTTTGGCTTTGTTAAGCTTTGTTTCAAAATGGTCCTATTTTTTGTTGGTGTTTTGTTGGGGTTTTTTTGGGTTTTTTTTTTGTTTGTTTGTTTGGTTTTTTTTTTTTTTACTTTTATAAAGTGACCAAAAATGATCCTCTTTTGTCCACCCAAACCCCACAGCTCCATTTGTGGATTCATTCCTCGCTGGTTCACAGCAAAGCAGAGGGAACACGTAGAGCAAAGCATCTGTGTAATGAAGCTCCCCGTGTCAGCAGAAATGGGGGCCTTGCATTGCAGCTCTCAGTAGCTGGTTGCTCCCCTATGCAGCCTATTCTGCTCCTAAAATGAACCAGATTTGTTATCTTTGGGCAATTTTTGCCCTGCATGGTAGGGTTAAATTTCAGCTCATGTGGTCATTGGCTGCTATTTGCAAAGAGCTAGCCTCTAAAATAAGTAATTTTTGACCTCCACCATAAGTTCTGATAACTGCAGGATTTCCAGCCATTACCTCTTACTGGAAGACATTACTAGTTATGTATCGAAACACAAAGATCATTAGCTTTATTTTTTGTTTTTGTCAAATGTGACTTTGTGTTTCTCCCTCTGGCTCTGTTGGGGGTTTTTGTTGTTTTTTTTTTATTTTATTATTTGGTTTTTCGAAATCTTGATCTTACGGTGTTTTGTTATGATTGTATCTTGCGCAGCTGCTTCACGGTGCAGAAGAGGCTTGTCCCTCACTTTTAAACAGAACAGTAAAGTCCACTTTCTTGACGTTAAAACCATTTTTTCCTAGAGATGAGCCTGGCTCCATTGAGATAAATTCTCTCTGGCACTTGGCTCACCCACCCCTTGAATTCATAGCCTGCTCATAAAAGCCCTTTTTTTGGAAGGCATTGTGAGTTTGACTTGCAGTGACTCGCGTCAGAAGTAAATCAGAAAACCAAACGTGTCACCTGTGAAGTCATCAAGATCTGCCCAGAGGAACATAATAAAATGCAAAGAATCAGGCCCAATGAGCCCGAGGTTACTTCAAAGCCTGTCCCTGTCAGTTTAAGAAACTAAATGTTTGGTGAGAAGTATTGACTGTAAGTGCGTGGAAGAATAATATTTTCAGCCTGGACCATGTCCGCTGCATACAGATTGGGGACCCGGCTGGAGGAAGGGAGCTCTAGGCCATGCTCTTTCCTGGTTGAACATCAGAGAGTTACATCACATAGGTTTGAATGTTCTTCCTGGTGTTTTAGTTACACTCCAGTGCACTCAATTTTGTGAGCTGGAGGTAATGCCACAGACTAGGAGAAACTCAAAAAATAGTTACTGGATGAGGAATTAGTGTTCCACTTTGACCAGGTCTTACAGGGCTTCTGGTATCAAAGTCAAGTCTGTTAAACAGCCTGCCATCTCATGTCCAACAGCAGGGAAGCACTCGGACGAGTATCTGTGCTGATATCAAGTGAGAAGAGATATGTTGCTAATTTCTGCTTTTTCAGGGGCCGCTGATGTTAAAATGCATGAAACATCTGTGAAACCAGAAGTCTGATGGGAGAAAGTTTTAGGCATTGAAAAGGCAAACCATTCCTGAGTGTGTGCCAGAGAGCCTGGGAACACGTTGCAAAATGGAGAGTGTTAGGCTTCAAGGGGGGTGGTACTTGGGGAAAAGTCGCTAGATCAAATCAAGTCCGCTTACAAAGTTGTTAAAGAATTGATGAGCCGGAGAGCTGCTGAGTGAGATTTCAGTGTGATGCATAATGTATATCTGAAGCTTTTAGTCCAAATGTAAACAGAAGGTAGAAGGGACAAGACAGAGGCACAAATGCCTGTTCTCTAGGTTCGGGCTTCTGTGTTTTCAAGGACTTTTATTTTTTTCATTAAGCTGCATGTCTTTTGGTAAAAAACATCACTGTGGATCCTAACATGTTGCGTTAAGCACAAGGCTCTGAAGTGTTAATAGATTTCCCAGCGTTTGGACTTGGTTCACAAAAAGCAGCAAACATTGGCCTGCAAATCAGACATTGAATAACTTCTGGGTTGTCCTAAAGACCCTCAGACTGCGAAAGAACACCATGAAAATCAGAATCCAAAGTGCTGTTGAGCACACAACATTTCACCACGGGACCGAATTCAGCTTTGCAACAAGAACAGGCAGTGTTAGCTTCATTTGGCTTAGTTTTGAGTGCAGACGCCCTCTTTTGCACTCTTGTATAATGGATGCAGTAGCCCCTGACACTTTTCATCATGGAAATGTGGGTCCTTTGTGTTAAAGGCAGTTGCTGCTCTTTTGGGAAGAGCATTGCTCAAACTGGAACAGTAGATGAGTTGTGGAAAAGAAACATGAAACGTTGAGTTGTGGAAACTTCTGATAAACCTGTAACCATCAGCAGGAGCCGAGGCAGGATTTTTGATGAACGTGGAAGACCCCACTCCTCAGGATGTTCACCTTCAGGATGTGGGGGGTACCTACATTCAGTTGTGGGTCTCAAGCATGAATTTGAATGTGAGACTGCTGCGTGCCAGCCAAACCAGTTGGCTGTGTAGTGCTCTCATATATCAGTAACCCATTTAATTTTGGGAGGCAAAACATAATAACTAGATTTTGACTCTCCTTAAAACGTAGAATGAGAGCAAGTTCTGAAACACTGATGATCCATCTTCTTTTTCTCATCAGCCTTAATGGCTGCTCGTGTTTTTCCTACAGTAACTGTTACAAATCTGTAATGCAGACTGCACAATGTAAGTGTGAATCAGTTTGGGAATGATAATGAAGCTTATCAGAGATAATCTGAGAATGGCTGCTTCCACTTCTGCACAGATCTGTGCTGGAGCTTGGGTGAACATGTGTCTCCCAGTAATCAGTAAATGAAATGCAATTAGCAGGGTGACAGGATTAATCACTTGATCACCACCTTAGACCTCTTAGTGACTATGCTGAGATCCCTTGATGGATGATGATGTGAATTTGCAAAGTAACGTTCATTCTCATCACTTGTTCTTTGCCCTCCTGTGGTGAAATTAAAAACAAAACAGTCTCTGAGCAGGAAAAATAGAAGCCACTGCAGAAAACTCCAGCAGTAAGAATAAATTATAGAGTTAACTAGTTCAGCAAAATCAAGCAACAGCATTCTGTTAGCAACCAAAGTCCCTGCTCCTCTGACTCTTCTTGTTTTGGCATTTGAGCCAAGGCTCCTTTTCTTTTGTTCCCACTGCAGAAGCAGGAAGGCAAAAGGGACAGGGTGGTACATGCACTTTTCCAGTGGGGAAAAATTGCTTACAGCTCTGATAATTGGCAACAAAACAACGTTTTGCCCATTCCAAGCAGGTAGTTTGAATTCTATCTCCGTTACTGAAGTGTACGGTGCATAACATTTCAGACTGTTTATAAATCATTGCTTGAGGACCACAATAGCACTTCTGGTCCCATCTGCCTGCCTTCTGTTTCAGAAAGACCTTCAATAACCTCCTCACACACAAAAAAACCCCACATCCAGGCTTCTCTTGTGTTTATTTCTACTTGTTGCTTCAACCACCTTCGTTGGTAACATGTACCACATGTTTATTACCCTCCATGTGATGTGGTCTTACTGGGTTCTCTGTTCACTCCTGTTTTTCTCACATGGTGCCAAAATCTGAGTTCATTTCTAAACGTTCACTCAGTTCTGTAAAATCATCTTTGCGTCTGTGGCTAATTCTTGGGATACTTTAATTTTAGAAGGGCTGACTCTCAAGTGGTGATTTCTCTTTATGGCTATAAGAACACAAAAAATGTCCATCTGGTCCAGACTTACAGTTCCTCAAGCCCACTATTGTGTCTCCAAGAATGGAAATAAATACCATTTCAGGAGAGGGTGTGAGCCTGGCCACTCTGTGCTCTATTCCCATAGGAGTTCCTCAGCACCGACATTTGTTGTCTTAAGGATGTTAGAGGGCACATCCCTGCCCATTCCTTTTGCTGCTTGTTATGGACTGAAGCAGCATCCAACTAGCATGAGGCGTCAATGTAACGGTCACAAGGACAGGCTGAATCCCAAGCTCTTTGATGTCAGTGAGTGCTTTCCTGCCCTGGGGGACGTGTTCCCTTCAACACTCTTTTCCTTTCTACTTGTGTTTTACCTCTAGCTGTGTACCAGTTTTCTGTGCCACCTCCATACGGGAGGGTATGAGATGGGAGCCCACAGGAATCCCGGTGCTCATTCGAGGCAGGAAATGCTCCAGAGCACCTGAGTGCTCTGGGTGGACAAGGTCCTGGGGGCAGCTCACTCACAGCTCAACATCAGTCTCTCTGGGGATGAGACCTCTTAAGTGCATCTGATTTACCTGTGTGGGGTGGTGGTGAAGGCACGGTGGGTCGCTCAGGCTCGGTAACATCACAAAAACAAGATGCCTTTAGTAAGACTGAAGACCAGACTTTTAGACCAAAGCGGTAGAAGGCTGCAAGGGCAACAGGATGAAAATACAGTTCCAGCTTAAATTGAACAACTACACGCCTCTCTGTTTGCTTTCATTTATCTTCCCTAGAATTATGATGACATAAGTTTGTAATGATTTTACTTCAAACTGGATGCCCGTTTCTCTTTTGCTACCACTCAATTTGCTGGCTATTGCTTTCTGTCAAGTCTGCAGTGTGCCCTTAATTTAAGGATATGAATATGCACGCTTTGGATATTGTACAAGACATGGATGATACTTGCATAATCAAATTAAAATTATGACGGGGTGTTATCAACTTTCTGTAGATGTTCTGCATGGTTAATACTTAACTCCGTGCAACCCCATTGTGTGGAGGGTGATATTAACCAAGGCTGATTTTGTCCTGAAATGCAGAGTACTCTGAAGAGAGCCCGTTTTTGGTCATAGGTGTAAATATTTGAGCATGTGTGCCACTACCTCCTTCCATGCAAAATGGATCCATGATCATATGACTGTAAAATTGGTTTTGTTGTGATGAGGGGGTGTGTGTGCGTATGTAGGTATATGCATATAATGCATGTAATGCATACACCTGTGTCAGGACAGTTTAACCCTGCGCAAGCATCTACACAATCATAAACTTTTTCCATCAAAGTAGGCTTTACTGTTTTAACCTGGTGTAGATTTTATTAGGGGATGCTATGGGTCCTGTAGCTTTATCCTCTTTTACCCATTAGAACCAGGTAAAAGCGGTGCAAGCTCCCGTGTCCTGTGATGTGGTGTCAGAGAGGGGCTGTGTCTGCCCCAGGTTACTGTCTCCTACGGTTTTTTAATTGTCAGGGGAAAAAAAAGGTTTCCTCAGTTATTTTTTCCATCTCTTTGGTGACCCGCAAAACCCTGTGATCCTACTACCTATTGCACGCACCTAATGGTATGTCTGTGGTTTTTTGTGTTTGTTTGTTTTTTTAATCTTCTCTCTTCCAGTTCTTCATGTTTATTTTGTTAATCTTCCTGGCGGAGCTTTCAGCTGCAATCCTGGCTTTTATCTTCAGAGAGAATGTAAGTATCCTATGGTGGGCAAACTCTGAACCCCGGTGGGATTGTACCCAGCTGGAGCATATTGTTAGATGGTGGCTGCTTCATTTGTGTAGAGCAACTGTTTGTTTCAAATACCAACAAACCTGCTTCATTTCTACCCTCAGTCTGCAGAACTGCCAGCAAGCCAGGGAATGCTAACTAACCTGGCGTGTGCAGGGTGGATGCTTTATGTACGCAGGAGATATACGCTGGGGGGCTACTTAAATTGTGAAGTTTTGAGAGTCTTCCTGATTCTTTTGCAGCCAAACCAGCTGCACATTCCATCAGAGAGAAGTTTTATAATAAAGTCACACTAAAGGTTAAAAGCAACTCTTTTATTTTTTCAATATAGCATGTGTTTAATATTAATATTAATAGTGAAACCTCCTGTTTTCCCAACAGAGCCAATGCTTGCTCTGCAGCACAGAAACTCTCTTGTGCATCTTCTAATCATATTCCTTGTTGAATTTTCCTCTCAATGCTGCTTGTAAGACATCCCTCCTGACCTGCCCTGAGCAAGCCTCCCCACGTCCCATTTTGAGACACATCAATGGATCCCTTGCATATTGCCCAGCTTAACAAGTTTCTGGTCCTTCTCTGCACAGCTTCATATGATGTAGCCTCTCTCTACTCTGCTGCTGTGCATATTATTATATAGCCATCATCCCTCCCCTACGCTATTAGTAAGCTTTTACTACACCAGTAGTGAGCACAGTCTCATTTGTTTCTCTAACCAGCAAGGGTTTGTGAATTTTTTTCGTATTCCCACACGTGCAAAGAAGAGCCTGACTAAACTAGGTCCAGCCTTCTCAAGTCAGCCCATCTTTGAAATACAACTCTGAGTGATGGCTGTGAAAAAACATTGGCCAGTAGAGGTGGTCACTAATGACTGCTAGTATTTATTTTGTTTATTTGGCCTCTTCCAGTAGTAAGAGAACATACAGTACATTCCCTGTACTGAACGTGACAGAAATGTGGCATGAGCATAGAAGGGCCATGTATAATGATGATTTTCTTGAGCCAGGGTATAATTTTAATTTTATTGATGTAAGAAGATTTTGATGAGCAAAGAATCAAGACCTGGGAAGCTCACAGCAAGACAGCGTGGTGTTTGTGCAGTAGGATGGTCTTGGGGGGAGGTAGTGAAAGGATTTTTTTCCCCTTTATAAGCTGGTGGTCTTTTGTCTTTGCCTCAGATCTGAAGGCAGTGGGGAAGGCACGGCACGCTGTACACAGAGCGGGTGCCCCATTCCAGCTTGGGCTTTGAGACTCTGCCCTCACGGGAACAGCTACTGCTCCATAAATAGGTTGCAGCATGGGGGGTCTGGTGTGTTCTGGTCATTACAGCTCTGCTGTTAGGAGTTTTTAGAGAATTCCTTTGGTTCAGCACAAGCAGCAGACCGCACACGTAGAAACTGCCCTGCAGACCCAGGTACAGGCTTCACGACAGAGAGGGAACGCGGTCCCTGGTGAGCAGGGGCTGGGCAAGCAGCCGACTGCTCCCACCTCCCACCTTCCCTGTGGGAAACTGGTAAAAGGTACAAGAAACTCGACAGGCTCGCTGTGAGTCCTGTGTGCCAGGTGACGGCAGGGCTGGCTGTGTCCTCTCCGTCACAAGGAGCCTGCTTACGTCTTGCTTCTGGGCGAAGCATCAGTACCTTCCACTCCCATGAAAGCTGTGGGACACATGAGGATACGTTACCTTGCAAGATAAGGTCACAGTGGTTATTCTAGACTTTTGTGGCATCTGGCGGTGTTTTGTGAGATAAAACTTGAAGGGGAGCAAACTTCAGTCTTTCCTGAGCTTGTCTCCTTGTTTGCATCACCAGCTTCCCACTCTGTCAGAATGACTGACAGGAAAGGCTTAAATGGGAGGGAATGAAGAGCGTCAGATCCCAACATAGCTGGAGATGGCTCTATGCAGAAGTTAAACTCAGTCTGCAAATTCTTATGGTTTGTTCTTTCCTCGGGTTTCTTCTGAAAAACAAAAAAACAAACCAACCTTGTTTTGCTGTTGCTGTGTATTTTGGTGGTAGCTCCTCTGGTTTGGTAGCTATTGTGGCTAGTTTTGCTGTCATCTTTGGGTCAGGGTGAGAGTAGATGGCTGGACAGGATGTCCATGGGGACAGGGATGGTCCTTCAGTGAACCTTCTTCCCAGCAGCGATTTAAGGTCAGGTTCAGATGTGCTTTTCTCTTGTCTGCGAAACAAGTTGCTTTTCAAGGCGTGTGGTGGTGAATGCACATTTAGGCAACCTGAATTTCTTGGAAACTTACCAAGTAGGTTTCTGTGATGGTCATTGCACAGTCCATATGGCTATGGCCTTGCTGGCTGTATAAAATGAGACAGAAGAGAAAGATATGCTGTATCTGTTCACTTTCCAGATAATGTTCAGTGCTGCTTTCTCTTGTACAGCGTGTTACATCCAAACTAGCCCCCAAACACTCAGCAGAGTTAAATTATTAATAACTGAGAGGGTGAAATAAATTAAGAGACAAAAATAAGGGAGAAAGGAGATGTTTTCTGCTGAGATTTGACATGAGAGGAAGAGTCAGTGAAGCAGAGTGTGGCGGTGGGGTGAGTGAAAGAGGTATTAGCGATGGTGAGCTACTGTGATCTGCAAGTCCAGCTGGACTCTCAAAGAACTATTTAAAAGCAGCTATGGGAGTACCAGAGTTTCTCTTCCTTTGTAAAGGAGGTTTTGGAGGGTTGAGAACCCTTTTCGTCTCAAAGACCACCCATAAAATAGTGTCTTCCATGAACAATAGAGAGAGGCTGGGGAAGAGCGATTTGACTTATTTATGTTCAGGAATTTCTCTTTATAAGCCCCTCAGAGGTCTGGATGGGGAAAACCCTGGAGGGATATTTGACTCTTTTTTTCTTAGTGAATTGTCTGAGCAAGCAAGCAAGTGGGATTGTAGGAACAGATTAGTTCCGTGGCAGGGCTCTGGATGGGGTCAGGATGTTTGGATTTTTAGCCCCAGTTCTGACACTTAATAGACAAGTCGCTTTAGTTCCTGCTACCTCTGTTTCCTCAGAATAAGGCAAAACCTAAAAAATATGCCCTGTCCCTCCCTCCGTTAGGAAGCTGGAGTCTCGTTAGATGGAAGGCACTGTGGAAGAGAGAGGTGCGGGACCAGTGACTGTACCTACCGTACAAGCACTGTGCTGTGTCAGAAATGTTGGGATGCTGCAGGCAGATGCATCAGGGCAGGAATGTGCCCTGTTTTCCAGGCAGGCTCTATGAAGCCAGCCTCTTGCACAGCATTCACTGTTCATTCTCCTTCTTGACACAGTGAGGAGAAGGAACGACATGACACAGGAGAAGGCAGTGACCTTCCCGGCCAGTGCCACCACACCTGTGTTGTACAGAAATGCCCTCTTTTTCCTAAGTCCCTTTCATCTGGCTGCAGTAATCCCGGCCAAGCTATTTTTTGAACCGGTTTGACCAAAAAGTCCCGCTTCATTCACTGGCATGTAAAGGTACGCGTGCATGTGCTTTTTCTGTATTGGAGGCGTTCCCTCCCAGAACAGCTAGAAAAAACGACAGCCGAAGGGCTCTTTTTTGCTCATGCCTGTGGCTGATATAACTGTGCTGTCAGAAGCGTGCGCCAAGGTCTGGTTTTATTTGTAGGTCCTTTGCTCCCTTCTGAGTGGTTCTCGCCGTGGTACTCCAATGTGCACCCACCCCATCGGTGCTTCAGCGAGAGGGGGGCCATGGCCATGTGAGCAGGACCGCCTTACTGACTTTTATCCGCCTTTGTCAGCAATTTTCTGAAAGAAGAAAGATGCTTCTGCTGATGGATTCCCCCCACCCCCTCCCTCCGCCCTCCCAACACACACATTTTTCTGAACTTCAGATGCTCAGGACAAATAGTTTAAGAGCAACAAAGTGGAATCAGTTATTTTCCTGGCAAACTTACCCTTCCAGCACTAGGCTTTGTTTTAGGCCAAGTCTCGTAAAAATCGCGCACGAACTCTGAACCATTTCCTCTGGGGTTGCTGCTGTCAAAATAAAGGTTTCACTTTATATTTAAATGACTCTTTTGTTTTAGACCCCACCAAAGGCAGTCGGCTGGGATTATTACCAATGGTAATATCAGTTTCAAAGTCTGCGCTTCAGAAACAGACAAGCATCAAAAAAATGTGCTGCTGTCTCTGCAGGGTAGGATGCTGTGTAGATAAAGTACACAGAGAAAGGAAAGGAAAGGAGAACACTGAGGACATATTTCAGCATCTTCTAACCTGACCTTCCTCCAGTGCACCCAATTCCCAAAGGAAAAAGCCACGTCCTCTGGTATTTTAATATTCAAAAGCAAGAAATGAGATAATATCTGTCTCATAAAAATGATTTAGGAACTTAGCAGTGTATCTAATTGAAAGGTAGTGAGATTGAGCTACCTGCATCATTCAAGTCTCTGTGACAAAGTTTTACACGGTATTGATTTAGTCATTAATTTTGGCCTTAGTTTGTATTTGTAAAAGAGAAGTCGATACTAAGTCATATTTGGGGGTCTTTTAAAGAGTCACCACAGCCTTCTCTTTTTTCCTTAAATTTTGTGACACAGTTACAAAGGAAACACAAACAATTCTGTGCTCGTGCTTTTGTGCCCACCCGTACACCTCATACACATGTATGCGTACGTGCCATATTTCACGTTGCATATCAAGAACCTGAAAGCAACTTGTAGCAGTGCATGTTACTGCGTCTGCAGCTTAATTCCTGATCCTGCAAATATGCAACTCTAGAGCAGCGCTGTACCCAGCCGACTCCAACCCCTTTCACTGAGGCTTTGCAGCGGCAGAGAGATTTTGCCTGTGCGCATCACAAATCACAAGGTATTTTGGAGAAGGGACCACACAAGTCAAGACTTACTGGGAAGCTGAAAAGGGGGTTCCTTGAAGTTTTCATCCTGACGCAGTAGAAAGGCGACAAGATTGAATCAGGGTGTTCAGTTTAACAAGACTATTAAGTTCATATATTTACTAGTCCTCCAGAGAGTGATCCTAAGTAAATGTAATTTCAAGGTGTCTAACATTTTTGAGAAGACTCTGAGCCAAAATGTTCGTTCAGTTTTTCTATTTTACTGTAAATGTAAACAGGAGTAAATGAAATTCCGTAATGAAATTCCATTTGTTTATATTGTTGACCTTAGGAAAAATATTTAAATTATCTAAACACTGGAAATATAAAGAGGATTTTTTTCTTCATGTGTGTAGGTTAGTTTAGGTAATCTAAAGCTCTGTCAGGGAAATGGTCTTCCAATTCATAAGTTGACTTGAACATTTCACATTCATTACATGTTTTTTACTTCCTTTTCATTCCCAGAAAGTTTCATATTAGGGCTTCGTTCTGCTTCCTCGCACATGGAAGTAAATTCAGAGCAGTTCCCCTCTCGTTAGTGGGAAGTTAACTGGTTTAAAATAAAAAAGGAGGGGAAAATCATGCTTTGATTGCAGACCTCATGAAGCATAGTAAGTTAAACCGCTATTTGGGTGTGGATTTGAAGATCTTTCTAAAATCTGTTTTAGTCCTGTTTCAACTTAGGAAACATTTTCAAATCGTGCTGAAAACTTAAAAAACCAACCAGCCTTTAAGTGTAAACATATCTTACAAGTATAGATATAATTCAGTCCCTTGATTTCACAAGCAACAGTTTTATTTAACAGGTACTGTTCACCCTGGATATAGTTATGATTCAGCTGGTGGCTTTTCCCATATTTGTCCTCTGAGGGTTGAAAAAACAAAAACAAAAACAAAAAAAAAGAACCAAAACAATGAAACAGCCCCCAGCATTCACAGAGGGAGCTTTGGGAAGTGCTTGGGGAAAGGTGTTGGCAGTGGCCTCTACATTTCCACCTCTCTGTGCGTTTCAGCTGACCAGGGAGTTTTTCACCAAGGAGCTGAAGAAGCACTACCTGAGAAACAACGACACGGATGTCTTCTCTTCCACCTGGAACTCTGTTATGATCACAGTAAGTCAGGTCGTGCCGGCCCCATGCTCAGCGGCCGTCAGCATGGTGTTCAGCCGGCACCCTCAGCTCGCCCAGGGTCAGCCTGCTCCAGCCCTCCTGTCCCATCGAGCGGAGCACTGGGGTTTGTGGCGGTGGTGGGAGGCAGATGAGAATTCGGCTGGCAGCCAGACTTCCTTGAAGTGAGCCGCCATCCGTCCTGAGAGAGATGCTCCCAGTGACCGCGTCAGCCTTTGTGGTTTGCCTTAGCCTGAGGTGGGTACCCCCAGCTTTCAAACAGTGGGCACAGAAAGCCGTGGAGGTGTCTGTCAATCGCTGGGCTTACCCTAGACCTTTCACCTTGCAGGCTACTTCAGAACTATTCCCGGCCAACAGCAGCCAAAACCTAGTGCTAACTGATGGCTTTTTGTTAGCTCTTGTGAAATGGGTTGGTAAGGTGGCACATTAGGCAGGAGTGTGCCTAATGGCATATTTTCAGTATAGACATGTTGGCCACCAAAATTGACTTCGTTATTACAGTCCTAATCGGGCAGGTTAAAGATCGACTGTCATTGGAATTGAAGTTGTTGTTATGTACTACAAGAAGTTCTGTATGTGCGTGTGTGTATGTACAGATGTGAATTTAGTGCTCAGTACAGCCCATGGTGTATCCCTTCAGGAGTGAAGAGCAGGATGTCAGGCTCTGCAGATGAAAAGTCAATTTTAATCTTAAAAGAAAAAGATGATTGCTGCCCTTCATGCTGATTCAGGACTTTAATAAAGACATTTACTTTTGCTGACTGAAAGGAGACAGAGTCAGAGTATGACTTGAATCCTTAAAAAGGACCTGACTTGAATCCTAAAAAGGGACCTTACTTGAATCACCCAGCAGTGCCTTTGAGCAGCCACAATCCTGACCATTAGCTGTGGGGAGGAGCCTGGATTGTACTGCTGGCTCCCTTACAGACTTGCTGGGTGATCTCAAGCAAGTCATTCTGGATGTGCTCCAAAGCCCTGTGTAGTTCGTGGCAATATTCCCAGTGGTACCTTAGAGCCTACAGGATGACATGGGAACAGTGGGACTTTATAAAAAGGCTTTGATGAAACAGAAGCTCCAAGGTACAAGCACAACTCACTTCTCTGGAAACAACAGTTGTTTTGTCTCTGCTTTGACTAAAGCTTTGATCCCTACAAAATAGGTCTTTGCTAGATTTCTTGTATCTGTTTTCAGGGCAAAGTGTCCTTTCTTCTCTCTCCTTAGTTTGCCTGTTGTGGAGTGAACGGACCAGAAGATTTTGAAGCTGTCCCTCATCTTCCACACTCCTTTTTGGAATCGACGACACCTGAGGCTTGTTGCCAGCGAGAGCTCCAGAGCCGGGAAGGGATGTTTGTCAACAAGGAAGCCTGCCTCACAGGCGTCGAGAGGTTTCAGAACCGACAGGTAAGGGAAGCCGAACACCAGGAAAAGGAGTTCCACAGTGGTCAGAGAGATTGCTGGGGTGGTCATGGGTGACTAGTGAAGCGGGCAGGTCGTGCCATTCTGACTGTAGCTCACATCCTAATTACGCTTCTGCTTCTGAAGTCATGGCATACGTGTGATTTTGAAAAACTCCTTTCATTGTGTGCGCTGCTAACTCCGTGCTGTGCCGTATCAGCAGAAATATGAAGATTTTCCCAAGGGATTGAAAGGTGGGGTGGAAATTTACATCAACTTTTATTGTGTTCCCGAAGGTTAGTACTACCTCTGAGAAGTTAATTCTCAAGCCAGCACAGGTCAGCGAGGATGGGATGGAGTTGGCTCTTACTGGCTGCGGTAGTGGCTCCAGTTTAGTTCACAAAGACTCCTCATCAGCAACATAACACAACCAAGAGATCAAGGGTTAAATAGCCACAGAAAACCATGTCTGTTTTCCAAGGAAGAGAAGTGTTGGAAAGCTGCATTTCTCTGCTCTTTTGCTCTTTACAGTAGAAAAAGGGCATCTCTCTTGCCAGGCCTCTTGACTTGGTGATTTTTTCCACTACTAGACTGGAACAAGACAGTTCAGCATAATGTCATAGAATCATAGACTTGTAGAATGGTTTGAGTTGGAAGGGACCTTAAAGATCACCTAGTTCCAAGCTCCCTGCCATGGGCCAGGGACACCTCTCACTAGACCAGGTTGCTCAAAGCCCCATCCAGCCTGGCCTTGAACACCTCCAGGGAAGGGGCATCCACAACTTCCCTGGGCAACCTGTTCCAGTGCCTCACCACCCTCATAGGGAAAGATTTCTTTCTGATACCTAATCTAAATCTGCCCTCTTCCAGTTTGAAGCCATTACCCCTCATCCTATCACTACATGCCCTTGTAAAAAGTCCCTCTCCAGCTTTCTTGTAGGCTCCCTTCAGATACTGGAAGGCTGCTATAAGGTCTTCCCGGAGCCTTCTCTTCTCCAGACTGAGAAACCCCAACTCTCTCAGCCTGTTCTCATAGGAGAGGTGCTCTAGCCCTCTGATCATCTTCGTGGTCCTCCTCTGGACCCACTCCAACAGGTCCATGTCCTTGTGCTGCGTACCCTAGGTGGGGTCTCACAAGAGCAGGGCAGAGGGGGACAATCACCTCCCTCGATCTGCTGCCCACGCTACAGTGATATTACAGTTGTATTTCCTTACATTGTCACCAAGATGTGAAGTTTAAGAAACTTCGTAGCAAAGCTCCTGACTGTGTTCGCCCCAGCATTAATAAGCCATCTGAGCTCTGTACTGACCGTATATACGAGCCTCTTTTTCTCTCCAGACTAAGCAGTGGTCCTCTTGTCAGCACCTGGTAGCAGATTGTGAAAGAGAGTAAAGGAGCTTGGAAGCAGCGTATGAGCTGTTCCTCACGTGGCAGCTGGAAATAGTTGGCAAAGGCACTCTGGGTGAGAGATCATAGCAGACAGCACCATACTGCTTCTGCCAGGTCTGACTGACGTGATGAATCGACGGGAAAGAGAGAGCGGAGAGAGATGATAAACAGCAGGGAGGGAAAGAGAAGCATTTTGAGAAACAGGGTTAAAGCAGGTAATCAATTTAGCTTTCCCTAAGCAGTGATGCTGAGGCCTACCACTTCTATGGAAAGGGAAGGTTTCCTCTGAGCCCTTGTCACCGCAGAGTGTTGGTGGAAGAAGCAGTGTGCACAGCGAGTGTCACCAAACACACAGTGAGGCGCTTCTGTAAAATGGGAGAGACACTCCCAAGCACCTGATGGCTGAATTCAGGCATTCCTGGAGCAAGTCAGGCTCTTGGGACACCATGCTGGTAGGACAGTGCTGGCCGCGCTTGTGCTCACCCTCATTTGTACCCAGCTGAGCGGGGCATGCTGGACGTTGGGTTAAGGTTGGAGCTCTGGCAAGCACCCAAGGATTTTGTTGCTAGGCTTGATGCTGTTCCCTGCGATTGAGCTGAAACGTGGCCAAAACAGAGCTGCTGCTGAGCGGTCTCATGTTGACAAGAATGTGGTTTTAACAGCCCAGCTGCTGCCCCAGCGGTCTGCGCTCCCTGGGTCTGCCTCACCAGTGGGTCCCCTCTGTGCCCTCCCTCGCTCTCCTCCGGTTGTCTCTCGCTCGCAGTGAGCAGGGTCTGGCGCGGACACCAGTAGGTAACTGTTGTGCTGTCTTTGCAGTTCAGACACTTTCTTTTCAGGTGGAAGGAAAAAAACCCAGGTGATTGAAACACCCCAGCGGTATGGATGGGATTAAATGTCTGTGTGTGAAGTATCTGCTCAGTGGGGAGGAGAGCTACTTTTTACAGTGGACAAACTCCAATCTACTTTTCTCTTTATGTGTGACCTGTTTGCAGAAATTTGCTGGTGGCTTGGAATTTTAGGCTGGGAGAACTGAGGCCAGGATATTTCCTGGTGATTTCCAGAAACTTCCTGAAATCTTTGCACAAGGTCTAACTGTTAATGAACGCTATGAGAAATAAGAAATGACATTAAAGATGACGGTGGCTATGCTGTGTAAGTGGAAGGATTGCTGTAGTGCATGGCCCCGAGTTCTTAGTGAAATCAATTCGATAGCCAGAAGATCAGCAAGTGTTTGTCCATGCTCCTTTGGGTGAAGGCACAGAGGAATGGTCCTGAGGTGTGAAAGAGCTGCTGGCTATGAGAGAGGATTCGAGAATCTCCTGCCTTGGCTTTAAATAAATCTTCCTTATCCCTAGCCAGCTTGGGCTGTCTGTCATCTGCCCCAAGGGTCCTTTCCTCTGTGCTTAGTCTCTGCCCTTTGCGGAGGGAGTGCCTCTCCTCTGCTGCTCCTCTCGGCCCTGCAAGAAGACACAGTTCCTTGTGGTCAGCGAGGGGTTGTGGGTGTCCACCACTCCATCCCACTGCAGCAAAACCTTCCCTTCCTCGGCACTGTCCTGTGGGTCTCTGCCTCCCGTGCTGTGGGGCTGGGTTGAGGGGGTGAGAGGGAGCTGTGCCTACATCTGAGAGCACCTCTTGTACTAACGAGGGCTCTGCTGTGAGAACAACGCAATGTGCTGCTGTCACGTCCCACTCTCAGGAAAGAGGGGGGGGTAAGTGACTTCAGATTCGTAAATTCTCAACGGCACGGACTAAGGTGAGATAAATCTCAAGGTCCGTAAACAAACATTTATTAGCTTCCCAGAACGGTTAGTATAGGTCTTAACAAGTCCACGATAATTGGTCAGGTATATAACAAATTATGGCAAGTGGTGGGGTATACATTGTGTTACTTAACAACAGGTATAGGACAATTTATGGCAAGTGGTACTTAAGGTCGTACTTAAGGTTGTTACTTAACAACTCTGTTACTTAACAATTCTAAGAGAAAAGAGAAACTGAGGGATAGAGAAAGGAAAAGGCAGAGAAAAAGACAGAGATAAAGAGATCACCCATCCTGGTTCCAGCATCTTATTCAGGGAATCTTCCCAGGCATAATCTTCTTCTTTCTTGGCAAAATCTTCCCAGGTACTGTCTTCTTTCTTGGGAAGAATCTTCCCAGGCACAATCTTTTTCTTTTGTTTCTTCTTAGTTCCCCCCGAGAGGCACTTATTTTCCCCTTTTATGTTTGCTGAATTGGCATGGTCCACCCCCCTTGTCAAGGACAGCCTCGTCTCAGGTTTCTGCCTTCTCCCAGGTCACATGTAGCATGATCTGGGTGGAGAGACGAGTGCCATAGTCATACATGTTTAGCATGATCTCTGTAATCTTCGTTAGCATATGCAGGGGTGTGTGCTTTCATATGCATTTCGCAGATAATGAAGCAAAGGTCACTTGGACACAATGACCTCGAGAACTGAGAACTAGCAAGCTCATTGCACAAGTGGCAGAACCATCCTGTCTTCACAAGACAGTTCTCCCACACTTTCAGGCACCAGAAGTGTTAGCCTTATCAGTTCTTTGAAGGCCAGGCCTGCATTATTTATTTCCTTGTGAGTGTTTGAGGCATTCTATTGAAGGCTTGGAGGGCCTTCTGCCCCTCGTCAGGGAATTTACAGTCCGTCTCTTACAGCCACTCAGGTGTGTCTCACCATGTTTTGTCCTTCCTAGGGCTGCTACACTGTGATCCTGAACTCCTTTGAGACCTACGTGTACCTTGCAGGAGCCCTTGCCATTGGAGTGTTGGCCATTGAGGTACTTACTGTTGTGTGACTAGAAGAAAAGCAAGTGCTGGTAGATGTCCAGCAGCGAGGCAGACTGGCAGGTGCTCCCCCTTGCCCCTTGCTCCTGTGAAGTGCTGGCAGGTTATCAACTTGTGGGTTTAATTGCCTAGAAGGAGCCGGCTGCCTGGTCCTTTGCCACAAGAGGCAGGGAAATACGGGGTGCCGCAAGCCTGCAGTGCCGCCTCGTGTTGGCCCCGCCGCAGAACTCGCACCCTGCCACGCTGGCCACAGGGGCTTTGGGGACCCACCACCTGCCCCGGGGTCCCACACAGTCACTGCCCTCATTGCGGCAGCACCCCAGCAAGCTGACTAATCTGCCACTTGGTCAAATTGTGCCTTTGCTTTAAAAGCTTTTGTTTAGAGCCTGAAACTGTATTAGTTCCAGAGCATCTCCATTATCCAGCATTAGCGTCTGGCTCTTTGGTGATGTTTCTGAGGAACAGGCTTCCACCAGACACAACATTAACCCAGAAGTGATGTCCCTGCAGCATTTCTGGGGCAAGACCGGGTGCTTTCCCCAGTGTCTTGTCCTGTGCAAAGGAGAAGGAGCTGGGCAGAACCCCAGCAGCCCCCACAAAGGACCCACTGTGCCTGCTCTGGGCAGTGGAACTGGTGTGTAGAGCTGGGACAGCAGAGCCTGCTCCCCTGGGACACCAGGGGCGGTTTGGGAATGAAGCCAGGCTGCTGCTGTAGCCACAAATAGACTGGGAGACAGAGGAAGAAGGGGAGGGATCACCTTCAGGGGGAAAAAAAAGGTTTTGCCACTGCCACCCCTGGGTGGTGGGAAGGGTCCCCCTTGCTGTGGCACTGACTGCTGGGCAGGAGGGAGTGACAGGAGTGGTCCTGGGGCCAGGGAGGGCTTTGCAGATCTTCTGGAAGATGCAGCTGACTCTGGTGGTCTCTGTTTTGTTTTTGCCCTCTTCTCCCCCCCCCACCTTCCAGCTGTTTGCCATGATCTTTGCCATGTGTCTTTTTCGAGGGATCCAGTAAGAGGTGGCCCATGAACCACGGTGTTCCCCACATACTCAGAAGAAAGAAGGAAAATCAGAAGAAACAAAACCTGAAAACACCCAAAAAAACCTTTATTTTTTTTAACAAAATGGGGTAGGGGGAGGGGGAAAGAAAAAAAAAGAGGGTTGTAATATATGAATGACCAAAAGGATTGTACTTCAGGGGCTGGAACTTTGAGGTGATGTGCACTACACTGTACACCCAACCCTTGCCCAGAGCCACCCGCAGCAGCCGTGGAGCAGGAGCCCAGCGCAGCTGATTGCACTAGAGACTGATGGAGCCGGCAGCGGGGAGCGGGAGGACGAGCACAGCTGCCTCTCCTGCAAGGCCGTGCCTACCGTTTGCAACTTTATCATGTTTTAGGCAGCAAAGGACTGAAGAACACCCATGCAGGGACTGGATAAGGCAATAGGTTGGCCAAAGTCTGTGACGGTCTAGGTGGGTTTGAACCAAGTAGCGCTGGCTCATCCCAGAAGTAGGTAGTCATCGTTCGCGTGATTCTGGCTTTAGTGCCCAGCCACAGAATGAAAACACACATTCTTCAGTGGAAGCTTTGGCCCTGTCCCCTGAAACTTCTCAGAGAAGTCAGGCGCTTCAGTGAGGCTGGATTTTCTCTGGAGCCCCAGGCAGGGGCAGCATAGTCTCACTTAGCGATGGGACTCAGCTAAGGCTGGCTGATGGTCAAGAGTTTGGTGCCTACCTTTCTGTTTTTGCTAAGATTTACTGTTCCTTGTTGTGAAAAAGAAAGAAGAGCAAATAGTTCCCTGCTGTGCTCCCATCTCCTGGGAAAAATAATGGCTCTGGTCAAGAACCATTGATACTGCTGCCTTCCTGAGAAGGGGAGGAAATAGTGTTTAAATCTTGTCGGCCTTTGCCTTTCCCTTCATACTTGCAGAAAACGGTTTGTGGTGCTCTGTTAGCATAAATATTTGCAGTGGATTCCTGCATGCTTTCCAGCCCTAAGGGGAGTTCCAGGCGTGGTGCTGGATGGAGGAGGCTGAGGTTTGTCAGCCGCTGCCATGCTGTTTGCCTGAAACAGTCTTGTGGCGTCACTTCAACTCAGAGGATTCCCCCCGAGATGCTCCCATGGGCTCCTGACGAAAGCATCGAGTCAGGATTGGTTTAGCCTGCTTGCTGGTGGAGAGTGTTTCCTCCCTTGAGACGGTTTGACATTTAACTAACGTTATCATCTGCTTAATCATTTGCAAGTGAACTTCAGAAAGATGCCTGGGACTGGACCTTGGTCGGAGATTAAGATGGAACTGCTGAGGCCCCAGGCAGGCTCTAGGAGCACCCAGGGTGCAGCCAAACCACTAGCTGCTGCTCCAGTGGTCATGGTTATCGACCCAGACAGGTCACTTGGTTTCTCTCCTCTGGAAGCCCCAACCCCTGTTGCCTTAATTGTTCATCTGGTCACTCCCTGACCCCCAACTCATTGTGCTTGGGGAAGGACAGAAGGGGCTGTGGTTTATTGTTTCTCTTAGGTCTTTTTATGGATTTTATAGGCTCAGATTATGGAGCACTTTTATATAGGCTTAAACCAGCCCCTCTGAAAGCTGTAAGCACTGGCAAGGAAGGCGAGGGGGCAGAAGGCAGCAATGATGAACCTTGTGCCTGGGTCTGGCAGCAGCAGGTGCCCTTTGCCTGGGCTGGGTCCCTTCAGCTCTCCCAGTGGCACCGCGCAGGCCACAGGGAAGGAAGGAAAGCAGCAGAAAGCCTGGTCCATAATAGACAATGATCCTGGCTAAGCATCCAGGTTGGGGAATCAGGATACTAAGGGACAGGAAGAGGCATTAGAGCTTTTCCAAGCTTCATTTGCAAGCAGCAATTTGCTCGGCAGCAGGAGGGGACCTCGGCAGGTAGAGCTGCAGCCCCCCCTGTGCCGCAGTCAGCATATTCCAGCAACAGAATAGGAGGCCGGGGCTGCTGAGCGGCCTCAGATGTTGCATTAAACCTCGTGGAAAGCTTTTCTGAACTATTTCCTTCTGGGTCTGCTTTTAATGAGGCATTTTAGCATTAAATTCTGGTCTGTTGTTTAATGAAGGAAAACAGCTTTGCTAGCCAAAACCCAGCAGTATTTGTTCCCGACAGCAGGTGCTGCGCTTAAGATAGGAAAAGTCTGTTGCACCGACTAGTCTTGTAGGGAATGGGCTGAGGAGGAGGAGAGCTTATCTGTTCTGCTTCTGCCTCAGGAGCTGGTGTCAGCGGCTGTTCTAGGAGAGCGGTTCCCAGGGGAGGAACAAAACCCTGAGCAGAGATGGTAATTTGGCTGGAGGTGAGCGAGAGAAGAACGGCCTCTCCCAGTTCCCTTTTTTTTTTTTTTTCCTTTCCCCTCAGTTTATTATGCAAAGGCCTGTCTCAGGTCAGAGCCTGGCAGGTGAATACCCTGATTTGTGCATGGTGGGTGGCTGAAGGGAAAAACGAAAAGCCTTAAAGCCTTTAATCTGCCACCAGTGGCACAAGGTAAAAACTGTCAGAGCTGGGGCAACCGGACCAAAGCAGCCAGAGTGCTAAGTGATAAATACACACGCCCGAAGCAGGAGCTCTGCTGGCTTATTTCTCGTTGACTTTCCTAATTCTGTACTCATTGCTTCGCCTGTTTTTAGCTTTCTCACTGTCCCTTTCTCCCTAATGGTAGTCCCTGTATCTTCAAAAAGATCTCTTACTTGTCTGCTATTCTGGCTTTTGCGCAGCTGTTTCTCCTCTCTTACCTTCTCTGCTCCCCCATTGCTCTTTTCTGGATGAAGACTTCACATCCTCTCTGCAGCTGGCTAGCGTGCCGCTGGGAGCACAGCGCGGAACCCCAGCAGCGCCCAGGCAGCACCTTTTAAACAAGAACTGGAGATAGCTGTAGAGACACGTGCAAGTCTGAGAGGACCTGTGGAAGTTGGTAACAGGCAGAAGGAATTTCCCCCGGGGGGGAATTTAATGACCAGGCAAGCCCAGAAACCAGACTCCCACTGTACGGCAAAGCATGTAAATGTGTTGGTTTTTGTCCCTTGGTTATATGGCCGCCCCCCCCGTTGTACAGTAGTTTTCAGAACATTAGGCAGGAGAAGCAACTGTATTTTTATATTTGTTTTTAACAGCTCTGGTGAATATTTTGGGGTGAGGGGCTCAAGCTACGTTCGCTGCTTGCTGGAGAGCCCTGGGCAGGCTGGGGCCCGCTGGGGAGCAGAGGGAGCTGCCGCCTCCGTCGCTGTAGCACCGTGACCATGGCCCAAGCACCTTGGATGGAAGTAGTAGAAAGCAGCCCGTGCCTGCGAGCCCGCAGCCCCTCTCGGCGCCCCTGCCTCCCCACTGTTATTTAATGCTCAAATGACTGTCACGAAGGCCTGGGAAAAGGGCTGAGTGTGAAATAATGTTTGAAATCTATTTTAAAAAAACTGTAAATGTTCTTTTTATTAGATAGTGGAGCTAATTTATCCTGTATTCCCTACTGTAATGCTTTTTTATATTGAAAGGAATTTTTTTTTTTTTTGGTAATATAAACCAGAACACAAGCCTGAAGCACTCTCTGCACGGTTTTTGTGTGCGTTTCTTAAAAAAAATTAAAAAAATAAAAGAAAGATATTGTGACAGTGAAGTGAAACGGCTTTAATTTTCACTATTTGCTTGGTGTTAAGTACAGTCACTTTCTTACCAGAGGAGAAAGAATAAACTCAGGTACAGCAGCTAAAATGAGGTATAAATTGAAGTGTCCCATTCTCCCCTGCCCCCCCCCCCCACCCCAAGTAAAAACCCTTGACCAGAAAGGAGAGGCCAGCTTAGGACGGACAGAGCCTCTCCTTTGTCACCAGCTCCAGTTTGCCAGATATTGGTTAGGTGTAAATAAGGCAATGGAGGGAGTTACATGTGAACGATGAGCTTCCTTCACCCTCAAAAGCGAGGGCTTCGTAACACAAGGGTTTGGGTCCATCTCACACAGAGAAAGGGGGTCAGCCTTAGTCCTGGACTGTGCCTGCTCAGAGCACAACCCTCTGGGGAACACGACTCCCAGCCCTGCACAACGCTATACAAATGCAAGCAGGTACTTCATTGCAAACCACCTCCTGCGGGAGATGACATCGGTCCAAGGCCTTCCGCACAGTTTAACAGGGAAGGAAACTGAGGCCTGTGGAGATGGAGGCTTTTTTTCCTCAGGAGATCAGTAGCAGAGCCTGAAGTGATGCCTCAGGCTTTGGATCCCAAATTATATGATCAACTGCCACCTGCAGCTGTGATGCCAGCACTTCTGTCCTCTGGGATGCAGTTCTGTACAAATCCTTCAGCATCCTCCTCCTCTTCCCCCATTCACACCCGAGCGAAGACAACCAGCCACAGCTGGGTTTTTTTGGCAGCCCTGCAGGTGGTCTGCAGGGGCTCCATCCTCAAGCCACCCTGACAAACTCCCCCCTGGACCTCGCCTGCCACAAATTCACCTCCTCAGGTGGGCCTGGCCATGTTTATCCTGTTTCTACATGGTCCACTTGTAGTACGATGGAGCAAGAAGCATGAAAATAAACCAACTTCATCTCTCCCCTTTCAGGACTAGCAAGAAAACTCTTTCATGGCCACTTCCCCAGGCTTTGCTCTGTGTTGGAGCAGAAGACATTGACCGGCAAAACTAGAAGTGGCTCACTGTTTTAAGTTTTGCAGAGGCAGCTGCTAAGCAAGGGACCAGAGGAAAGTGACCTCACCTGATTTGAAGATCCTTTAGAAACCTATAACTGCTTCCCCCACCCTCCCACCCGATTTAACCATCAAGAAGTCTTCGGAGGACTGCTCTCACATAGTGCAGTAACTCATTTCTCTCACCTGCTAGGTGACATTTTAAGGTACGCTAGTCAGGCTGCTGTCTACAGACCCCGAGTCATAACTAAGCTCCTAGGACATACGGCTACCACAGATGGGAGGACAGCATTAAGAAGACCCTCCATTTCCCTCTCCTACAAGATTGCTTTTGCTGTGGTCAGTTTTACTTGTCTTTCCTAGAAACACAATTTCCCACCCCCCCAAAAAACCCCAACAGTCTGTGTATACATTCATGTGACCCCAAAACACAAAGAATCAAAGCTTCACGTACCTATACCAACAACTACAGCCAAAGTGCTGCGCTGAAGCCATTGCAGCTGCCCATGCAGGGCTGAGCGGGGCCAGAGCAGCGGCCACAGCGTGCCACACTCCAGCTCCCACATGCAGCACCGCGCGGTCTAATTTGTGACACGCTCCAGGCTGCACTTGATCATTTCCTGCCTCACGGGGAAAAGGTTTCCCTCTTAGAGCCCAACTCTTCCACCTGAACAGGAAAGCTCCTCTTAAATATATGTTTTAGTTGCTCAGTATCATATTGTGGACATGTTGAAAGCAGCTTGGCAGGCTTGTGTTCTTGGGAGGCTCCAGAATTTAGCTTGCTGTTGGATGTTGCCTCTCCATTTGATTTGCTTGTTCGGAAAAAAAAACACTGTTGTAATGTTTCCTGGTTCAACTATTTCCAATATTTTTGCCTGACAGACATTTTGCATGCCCAAGAGGTACAATGCACACAGTGTCCCAAGTTTACGCAGCTGCTTCTAAACGCCAAAAGCACTAATACAACATACAGTAACTACCCACTACCTTCTTCTAACTCTACTTAGATACTAAACAGCAATAGCCGCAGATCCCAGTCTCACCAGTGGTTTGAGGGCTGCTGGTCACACAAGCTCTTCTGTTTGCTTAGGCATCTTTCACTGGGATTTTGGGAAGTCAGCCCTATTCCAGGGCACGCTTTGATCCAGGCAGCAGAAGCGCATGAGTAAGAAGTCCAGATCCTGTACACAGACCTTCTAGCTTTAGTTCCATGGAGAGCAAAAAAATGCCAGCTCCAGCTGTGGACAGGGATAAGCCGCAAGGGAAGCGCTAGGAAGTAGGGCAGCCAAGGCTTTTCAGCCCAGTAGGTGTTGGAGAACTGGCCAGTGAGTACTAAAGCATATTTAGTCCATCCTTGACTGAGCTAGAAAAGGCAATGATGCCTTCATACTCCTTGCTGTTCTTCATCCCAGTTCAGTATCTTAATGCTACAAACTTTGGTCCTCTCTTCTCAAAGTCAGAAGAGATGTGGTGTCTGCACATCAGCAGAGCTGGAACACCATCTCCCACTGCTGGGGCTCATCTCTACAGGCTGCTCACCGACCCAAGCAGCTGTACTGACGCTCGCTCTGCTCTTACTAGTGCTAAACACAACAGCACTCCAGCCCCTGCTAAACTAAAGCATCAGACACCCACTGCTACTACTACCACCATCAGCACAGCTGCAACTGCGGAAAGTGTTCTGGGGTGAAGGGGGCAGAAACTTTGCGAAACATCCCAGGCAAGGGGATGTCTTTGTGCTCAATGGGCTATTTCCAACAGCTTCCTTCACTTCTCAAATACTGTACTTCCAGCTGCTCTGCTGTTCCTGGTGCTGTCCCTGAAAAGGGAGCAAGCAAGGGGTCTCCCTCTTCTTCTGCTCTATCTCCTGCCAAGCTTTGCACGGCACCCGCTGCAAAGCTACAAAGGGGGTGGCACCTCTGGCGGCAAGGAAAGACGAGCGGGTTGCAAAGCGCTGAACTCGACCTAGCCCCTCCGGCTCCCGGCTGCGTGGCCAGTCAGTGCTTGCTGAAAGGGGAAGGGGCTGTACACGAGGGCAGACTCCACCAGGCAGGCACAGGACTTACCGAGGGGAGCAGCTGAGTCCTTCGGCGGGTGCCTCACCGCCTTGTCTCCTCAGGGATTTGGTTTCAATGTGCTGGTCTTGTTTTGTGCTTTGTTCCAGCAGGTTCAGAGCCTGTGATCCCATTGGCCAGTTTCCCCTGGGAAACCGGCTCTTTTCCCTGAGCCTGCCAGGCCTGCACCTCCCTGAGCCTTCCTCCCGCTGCTCCTCGCCTCCTCCTGGGGAGGGCCGGGGGGGGAGGCCTACCTGATTCTGCTCCCCCCCCACATTTCACCTGGCAATGCCACCAACACCGAGTTACACACTGATTCATGCCGGTAAGTGGAAAAGAAGGAAACCACTTTAGAACAAAAAAAGGACTAACCAAAAAAAAAAAAATTATAATTATAATGCAAAATTACCGACACAAACCCCCCCTCCCACCCTTCCCATGACAAAAAGCCCAGGATTTAGACTTTCTTGGGACGGCGTCCAACTTGGTAGTAATAATAAATGCTGATGAGGATGAAGAAGACTCGGCTGACCAGGAGGAGCACGGCACCTGTGGTTATCCGGCTATTCTCAACCAGGGAGACAGTGGTAACTGCAGGAGGAGGAGGGAGACAAGGCAGAGGTTGGTGATGAAGAAAACACAAATGGAGACAAGCAGCCCAAAGCTGTTTTCTACTGCCCTCTAACGCAGAAGCTTTCAGCACAGGCTCACACGCACGCTGAACCCATGGCAGAGGCTCTTCACGAGCTCGATTTCGCAGCCTCGAAGTTAGTCACAGACCCGCGGCCCTCAGAGCTCTCACTTACGGAAACCCTGCTTTAAAGGCAGCCCCACATTCAGACAGCCACAGCCCGAAAAAGGTCACGCGAGCAGATGCGAGTTTCCGTCACGCTCAGCTGTTAATTGCAGAAGCTGCAGGTGCCTGAGTTTGCTTTGTGGCTTCACCACCTCAGTGCTGATAAACATTTTTCAACTGTAGAAGCATCTACAAAATACGCATACGTACCACACACGCTACCTCTTTTCTGAGCATCTCTCTTTTTTTTTTTTTTGGCTACCAACACAGAGCCTGTATCTAAACCAGCTACCTTATAACACAGATAGTCAGCTACCAATACACACATACAAAAAAAAACCCTTCATTGTTACATATAGACAAGCTCCCTAGAAACAAGCTGAACTCTTATTCTCTGTTTTGGTAAGACTGAACATCCCCCTTTTTAGCATAGGTTGTAGGTTGTTTTTTTGTTAGCCCCAGCATCTAGGCAGCCCGCTCCAGGAGATGACCTGTGCTGGCTATGAAGGCCAGGATGTTTTTAGGGAGAAAAATAAATGAACTGTCAGAGGAAGGTGTTTCCCTGGCACCTGGGCACCCTTTGGTGAGGAGCCCCAGGCACAGGCTGCTCCACGGGGAAGGAAAAGGAAGAGCAGCTGTCAGGGAAGATGCTCCTGGGGCCAGCTTATCTTTGTAAGTCCCGCAGAGCGAAGGAACCACCTCCAGCACAAGCCAGATGCAGCACGGGGACAGCTGGGGATCTGTGGGTGGCAGGGCCAGTGTCTTCCCACCACCTGAGTCCGCTCTGACTCCCAGGGCCTCACCCCACAGCTCCTTCAGCCTGGAGTTTACTCCATCAGACCCGAAGGCGTTGCTCCAATTTTGCATTCGGTCCCACCTCCCACTCCGGCTGTCCTGCCCTCCTCCCCCACGGTGGGGGGAGGCAGGTGGGGTGCACCCCCATGCTTGGGTGTCCTCCCCCCTGCTGGGTGGCTGCCGCCGCTCACTCACCCAGGAACTGCACGGCGAAGTAGCACGCCTCCGTCAGCAGGCTCCAGCGGATAATGACCTTTTCGGCCGTGTAGAGCGCGTTCCACATGATGAGCGAGATACCTGCGGAGGGACAGCGGAGCGCTACTGCCCGTGGGCCGGGGGGGGGTGTGTGTGTGTGTGTGTGTCACCGGGAAGGGGCAGCCCACCCCCGCCTGCCCCCAGAGCCACCGTCCCGGCCTCCCACGGGAGGATGGAGGGATGCAGGTCCGCGGCCGCCGCATTTCCAGCCATCCCCGCCGGGTGCCGCTGCAGGCTGCGGGAAGGCGCCGGCCCAAGGAGGGCATCGCACCCGGGCCCCCTGCCCTCAGCTCCAGCCGCCCCCCCCCCAAAAAACACGCCT
The DNA here is from genome assembly GCA_947846985.1 of Fratercula arctica. Classification (NCBI taxonomy): domain Eukaryota; kingdom Metazoa; phylum Chordata; class Aves; order Charadriiformes; family Alcidae; genus Fratercula; species Fratercula arctica. The sequence goes on along the minus strand of CANTUZ010000005.1, from coordinate 48,026,783 downwards.
TGCAAGCACCTGGCTGTCCTCTGGTGCCCTTTGCGGCGTGCCAGCCCCGGAGGGGACCCGGCTGGGCACCCAGAAGGTGCAGTCCTGGCAGCACCAGCGGCCGCAGCGCGGGCTGCGGGGCTTCACAAACCCCCTGTGCTTAAATTCCTCCGCTCATTTTCTTCTCCAGACAGTTTCTCTAGGCTCCCCTCACCTTCTTGTCCTCCCCCCGGCCCCGGACCCCTTACATGGGACCCCCCCCCGCAGCATGCCATCGCCTGTCCCATTCTCCCACTCCCACTCGGAGGGTCTGGCCCCAGCGTTAGCCCAGCACCCCATCTCCCAGCCCAGCCGCAGTCCCCCTCTGCTGGGGCTCTTGGGGGGGATCCCCCAGCTACGCAGAGCGTGCACAGCCCTTCTTACCCTGCCTGCAGCGAGCCTGAGCCCCGACTAGGAAAAAGCAGCAGCAGCTGAGCTTCTCAAAATACCCCTAAACTAACCATTTCTTTGTTAAGAGCAGATGATCTGCTCTCTGGCTGCAGCTGCCCTGCCAGGCACAGACTTCGACCCCTCCTGCCATTTTGGCCTCTTGTCCCCTTACTCTGTGGGTCAGTGGCATGCCCCGGGTGCAGCGGCACCGCACTCACTGAGGAGGGCTCCTCCATAGAGCCGGATGGCAGTCCTGCTGCTCGCTGATTCCTCATCAAAGACGGCTTCGTAGAGCTGGTCAGGGAATGCGAGGGCCTGGCACAGGCAAAGGAGAGACTCAGCAGCCTGAACCATCAAAACTTGCCCTCTTGGGCACCAGCGCTCCGACATCAAGCTTTTATGGCATCAGAGCCGCTGACCAAGAAATTGGAAATTAAGGATGCACAAGAAATACCAGCATGTCAGCTACTGGCTTCACGGCCAGTTTCTGTGGCCAAGGCTGCCATGCCGTGGGGTTTATGACCCTGCTAATGAAAACAGATGCCGGTGATGGGAACACACTGCCAAGGACACTGCTAGCAAAGCCCATTACCGAGACACGGCGAGGGCAAAGGCCTCACAAGAGAAAGCATCAGCAGCTGCTGTGGGCAGAGGAGGGGGATAAATGCCAGGGGCCAAGGAGCCACGCTGGGGCACCTCTTTTGCAGCTGGGAGCTAGCGGTGCCCAGGACCACATCCCTCACTTACCATGATGGCAACCCCAGAAAACATGACGGCGGAAACCAGCTGCCAGACCCTGCGTGGGAGGGAAGACAGAGGACCTGGCGTGAGCACAGGGACGATCCCATTGCTCACACTTCACGAAGCGTTCCTGGCTGCCTGCTTGGTCATCAGCCTTCATCCTCCCCCCTCGCTCTACCGAGTCAGCCACAAGCCTCCCACAGGAGGACTCGGCTCCCCACAGCTCCAGCCTCAGCATGCAGTCCCCCCTCACCCAAGCAGAGGAGGGAAGTGACCCTGCCAAGAGGGCGGTACAGAGGGGGGGATCACCACAGGACACATGAGACCAGGAGCTCCTACAGCCTCTCCAGCCCCTGTGGTTCTCAGCACTTGCTGTGGGACAAGAGCTTGAGGGCCTCAGGCTGATTTACGGAGACAGAAAGCAGAGCTGGTCTGGTCCTGCAGCCCCCGAGAAGCCCCTGCTGGGAGCAGTGATGCTGGTGCAGCAGCAGCGCTGGTGTCAGCAGCCAGAGCTGTCTGGGATGCTGTGGCAGAGGGCCCTCCAACGACCCAGCTCCAAGGTGGCCCAATATCTTACCTGAGCCCCAGCGGTTCCCGGACAGCAAACTTGATTTCATTTCCCAGTACTTGGCTAATCTGAAATGCAAATAAAAGACATAAGGTGACTGAGCAGACCCTTCCCCAGCCTTTAGGCAGTATTCACCATCCCAAAAACACATACCTAACTCCATGTGGGAGTTTATCTCTAAGAGGGCTGGAAGGAGGATGAGGACAAGGGATTCACCTGTGATGACTCAGTCCCAACACCTGCTGAAGGCTGCCTTGATTTCCATCAGGAACTGCAGCCTCAGCTGCTCCTGTACTGGGATCAGCCATGTCCAGCGTGGGGCTGGGGCAGGGTCAGCATTAACTCTTCTCTTACCTATGTAAGTAGGGAACTGTCTCCTCCCACGTGTGACCCGCATGTCACATCCCAATGGAGCACAGGCTCCAGCAGAGCCCTCGGGGTGTCACAGCATCCGTCCCGCTCTCATGTTCACTCTGCCCAGAGCAATGTCCCGAACCATGTGGATGGGAAGACTACGCAGATCAGCAATGTGGAAAGATACTGGGGAACCTTTTGGCTGCAGACACCTCTCAGAGAACTCAGCGCTACTCCCCACATGCAGGCAGGAGCCAGGCAATGCCCTGCCAGCAAGTCCTCTAGAGAGCATCCAGGACGGGGCTCCTGCAGAGCTCACCCTTGTCCTCCAGCTCTGGTATTTCACTGAAACAAGTTGTTTTTCTGCATTTCAGGCCTCTTCCGAGAGGCACCGCAGCACCCCTGCTTAAATCACACTCCTACGGCACTGGCTCCAAGCTAGCTCATGGATGTCTCAGCAATACAATTTCCGGAATGGATTAAAGCAACTTGAGGGCAGAGCTCACCCTGTTACCAAGAAAAGCAGTTCTGGGCAGCTTCTGTGCTCCCAGAAGGCTGCATGGTCCATCCCTGCTCAAAGGCAGCATTGCTTGTGCCACCACAGCCTTCACCCCTTGCTTTACAGGAGCCCCGCAGAGCTGGGAGCCCTGTTTTTGCCACAGAGGCTGTAGAAGTTAGATGCTAAAAAAACCCCCACACCACTTCGGTTTGCCCAGGCAGAAGGTCTCTTTTCTATCATTACTGCACAGGCGCTTCCCTCTCCCCTGCCCTCACCTTTGAGCGATGGACCTCGCCGTCGTCGTCCTCCCCACCGACCCCCAGGATCTTGCGCGTCTTCAGCCGGCTCACCAGGTCGGTCTGGCTGTGCTTTTTCATCAGCGGCGGGGGCTGCTTCGCCGCCATGGTGGCCCTGGGCTGCGAGGCGGCGCAGGAGGTGGCTCTGCCGTCACATGAAATTTCACGAGGTTCAGGGGGGAGAAAAAAAAAAAACCTAACAAAAAAAACCCACAAAACACCACAAAATCTTCCCGTTAGGCCGGCAGACGGCTCCTCATGGTCCCTGGGCAGGGAGCCCTGGCGGCGGGGCCAGCCCCGGCTACGAGCGGCTCATCTCAGGGTGATCCTGCCGTCCTCGGGATCTGTGGAGGGAGACAGGAAAATCAGAGCAGTGTGGCTTCAGTGTGGACATTTAGCTGTAAGTGCTTCTGACATACAAACCATAGTCTGACCCATCCCAGGATAAGGCAATGCCCAGCGGTACCTCTTTGCTGTTTCCCGGATTGGGGGAATTAAACTCTTCCCAGACTAGAGAAATTAAAGTCATTAAGTGTTGCTTTGCCTTTTGTCTTTCCCCATGCCATACATCACAACCTTCAGCTGCCATTCGAAGCCAAATACCACACAAGTCCCAGGTATTTATTTGTGCCCCCCCCCCAGATGCTGCACGCCCCACGTTGTGCCAGAACACACCAGCTCCTGAACAAGAAGAAGCCAGAAGCAAGACTTTCCTTGAGGATACATTACTTTTCTGGGAAATGGAAGATGATGGCAACTAGAAACTTCAAATACTACCTGGGATAAGAACAAGACAAAGATAACTGACAGAAGCTATGGTGGAAGAGGTCACTTCTGTCTTGGCACTGTGGTATAAAGGTGGAGGTGTCAAGTCCCATGAAATGTCTCTATCATCCTGCAATCATAAAACCCTGGAAACCCTCAGTTCAGGAAGTCCTTCCTTCCAACTGGTCGTCATTTCATCTTGGCTCAGCTGAACACAAACACATTTTCCCGTTTCCCACTTCACCCTCCCAGAGATCCTCAGACGAACCCCCAGAGGCACCAGGCACAGGGAATCCAGCCCAGGCAAGCACTGGCAGCCCCGCGGCCCGGCCGAGTCCTCCCGCAGCTAACCCGGGAGGAGGGAAATTACGCTTGTGCCTGAAGAATTCACGAGCCTTTGGGGAGTAATGAAATGAGGCGCTGGTTATTTTGGCACCGTGCACGCAAGCGTTGTCCCGCTGCCTTGTGAGGGATTTCCCCCTCGCAGGAAAACCCTTCTCTGTGGTTTCCCAGACGAGAGCGGACGGTCGTGGCTGCAAGCGCCCGACTTTCTGTGAGGCAAAGCTAAGAAAGAGGTCTGGCTGGGACAGCACGAAGACTGAATCCTGTGATCAAGGGTTTAACGGGACCCTTTCAGCAGGCCACAGGCAAACTGCTGCTCAGCGAGCCCGTTCAGCTACGCAGGGATTTGCAGGTGCTTCTTTTGGAATGTAGAGGGGTTTGTTTGGTTGCCTTTTTTATCTTTTTTCCGCTGAATAACTAAGCACAGGTTCCTGGAAAGGCAGCACAGAGCCAGATGCAGCAGCCAGGGTCTAGAAATACTTCAGAAGAGGGTCAACAGAAGACAACTGCTCAGGAGGAAGCTGTATACTTACGCCAACACTCGAGCACAAGGCAAGACGCTCAAGAGGCAGCTGCTAGTAGAAAAGTTTGAAAGATTCATCATGTCTGGAGCTTGCTGATCCAAATTGTCACAATAACTTGTGGGTACTCAAATCTAGATAATCTGCACACAAAATCCACACCAAAGCTAGAGTGGTGTGTCAAAAAGAAAAGCTTGACCTCTTTTTAATCTCTTTTATTACAGTTTCTGCACTCCTTTCCACTCCCGGCAGAGCCAGACTCAGCAGCTTGGGTGTTGAGTGGCCTCCCACCAGGACTGCACAGCCGCTGAAACCAGAGAAGACCTCCTGCTGTGGGATTTCTAGCCCAGCGTTTTCTGATCAAACCTATCCAGCCCAACCTTGGAGCAACACCCCTCTGATGAACGCTCCTCTCCCAGGCCGAGCCTCAGGAGCACTCCGGGGCCATCCCACATCCCTCACCTGGCCCAGAGCAGCTCCTGGGACATGGGGAGGACAGCCCTGGGACACGGGCTGACTGACACACAGTGCCTAAGGTATGCCACACTGTCAGGAGGACCCTCGCACCCCTCTAAAAGTGCTGGGTACTTCTTCGGCCACTCTCCCTCCCCCGCACGCTTCAGTAGAGAGCAAAGCAAAGTCTTTCCAAGAAGACTTGCTAGCGGAGGGAAAAGTCTGGCAGATGGCCTGAGCAGCAGCACCGAAGCCCTCCCCAGGGATGAGGGACCCAAGGCTTGCTGGTTTTGACAGGACTTGGGGTGCTGAGTGTGCCGGCCACACCAGTTGGCACCTCTGGATTCCTCCGGGTTACCTGCTAGGGAAAGCCTGCTGCCCACACGTCCTGCTCTGTCCTCATGGTCAGAAATGGCAGAGGAAGGGAAGATGGGATGGGAAAAACAAAGGGAAAAAAAGAGAAAGAAAAAGAAATAGAGAGAGAGAAAAGAGAGAAGGGGGGGAGGGGGGGAGAGAAAAGGGGTTAAAAAGAAGGGGAGGGAGAAGACGTCTTCAGATTCACAGAATCTCTCCTGAGGGCAAGAAGCAAAGAAAGGTGGTGGGGGCTGAAGGGGAGACTCCATGACTCACAGATGAAGACAGCAACGAACAGCCCTCTACAGAGGCAGTTTTGCAACTCTGACCACAGGCCAAAAGATCAGAATTTGCCTTCATCGGTTGTCTCGCCAGCTGCTGTCAGGCCAGGAGTTGGTGGAAATTTATCCACATCATCATTAGCACTGCTCTCCCATTAAGATTTTCCACTGATTTGTGGTAAGCCACTGTCCAAGCGCCAGGACAACACAGGCCAGATATAAGTGGCAATAAAGCAATCACTGAAGGCCATTCTGGTACATAAAAATACACTCCCACCACACCAAGCACAGCTACGGCACGGCCCCGCAGCCAGTCCCATGTCTCATTATCCCCATCTTCCAGAGAAAGAGACAGTTTAATGAATACTGAATATTAATGAATAATGAGCTAACGAATGTATTAGTGCTAATTCAGTGACATTCAGATAGAAGATGCCGAGGATTTGAAAGCGTTATACTTACATTAATGTATCCTGACACACTGACAATTTACAGGATGTTTTCTATTAGCCCATGCGTTTTCAAAGGGGAACCTCCACCTCCTCCTCCTCCCGCGATTCTTTTCTCCTTAAGCCGTTTCCTGAGCATCCCAGGGGCTGCGCAGATCAATCACCATAAACAGGCAATTCCTACTCCCCGACACAGCTCTCAGTAATGGACAGTGCCTATGTGCAGTTGAAAGAGGGTTTTTTTTTTTCCTCCAAAATCCTTTCTCTTTGCAGGCTCCTTTCAGTATCTATTCCCTTGCTCAGCCATTCAGCATACTGCACCCAATTTTGATAGCGGCTGCTATCATGGTGCAAAGAAACCTCACTGGTGCCACGCTAATGATAGCTCAATCTCTCCCCACCTCCACACCTCTTCCCCCAGCATCTCTGCTTCCCTCCCAGCGTCTGGAGAGAAGAGGAGCTCTGCAGCACAGGAGAGGGGAGACTCAACCGCAAACGCGACGATGCTGCAGCAGCCAGAGCTGCGCACCCATCGAGGGAGGTGCACGGGGGCTGCAAGAGGGGAACTAGACCCCATTCCCACATGCACCTGGCTGCCTGGAGTTTCGGAAAGCCACTGCCGAGCAGCTGATGGGTGCGAGGACACGGGTCCCCGGGTGGCCCTGGGGACAGGGCTGCTGCCTATTGCTTAGCCGGACATTGTTTCGGCGGCACTGCCATTCACGGTGTAGCCTTTTTTTACCCGACAAAGCAGAGCTGCTTGAATTAAAGATGTGGCACTACAGTACCTCTCACTCCAAGGGTTTGAAGGCACTTCCAGTCTGCAAGCAGAGGAAGAGAAAACGAACCAGAGTCAAGCCAAGATAATGAGTAAAAAGGTTTACACATTTAAGCTGGCCACAAGTTTGCTCAGCTCTGTCATGTTCAGGCCAGGGAGAGGACTCTTGCTGTCCTGTCATGCTCTAGTTTTAGGTTTTCCGAGTCTGAGACTACTCAGCATCTTTGATTTGTTATGCCAAAGAGTTAACCAAAGGTGCAGTGGATGTATGTCATAGAATCATAGAATGGTTTGGGTTGGAAGGGACATTAAAGATCATCTAGTCCCAAACCCCTGCCGTGGGCAGGGACACCTCCCACTAGACCAGGTTGCTCAAAGTCCCATCCAGCCTGGCCTTGAACACTTCCAGGGATGGGGCAACCACAGCTTCTCTGGCAACCTGTTACAGTGTCTCACCACTCTCACAGTAAAGAATTTCTTCCTAATACCTAGTCTAAATCTCCCCTCTTTCAGTTTAAAACTGTTACCCCTTATCCTATCGCTCCACTCCCTGATAAAGAGTCCCTCCCCATCTTTCCTGTAGGCCCCCTTTAGGTACTGAAATGTACCTTTACGTATGTCCTTTCTAACAGCCTAACAGGGCACTTGCCATGCCTAAGCGTCTTTCATGGACCACAGGTTGAGAACCACTAGTAAATACGAAGCAGCAGCACTGTCCCTTTGCAATACTGGAGTTCCCCCAGGAGGGGAGGTCTCCAGCACTGTGGCAGCACAAGGGGGTTTGCACACAAAAGGGGCACCCAGGTCGGCAGCTGCACTGTACCCAGCTCTCACAGCCGGGCTGATGCCCACAGCATTTCTCTTGCAAGGCTCTGACAGCCATAACACATTTGTCCAGCTCTTCTGCTGTTTCTCCAGGCTCTGGCGTTCCTGTCTCTTTCTCAGTGAGGACAGCACCAGGTCCATAGCAGCTGCTCTGGACCCCATACCTACTCAGCCACAGGGACATCGAGAAAGCCTGAGCTCAAACACATGGGCAGGGCAAAGAAGAGAGGTGGTGGATGCACAGGTCAGAGAAATCATAGAAGAGTAAGACTAGCCAGAGAGGGAAAGATAACTTTTTTTTTTTTAAGAGTCTCCATCTCTGGACACATTCAAAACCCGCCTGGACGCGTTCCTGTGCAACCTGCTCTCGGTGAACCTGCTTTAGCAGGGGGGGCGGACTAGATGATCTCCAGAGGTCCCTTCCAACCCCATTCTGTGATTTCTACATATGGTTTTCAACCAGACAGCCGTCTCTTCCCTCTTCTTGTCCACGAGGCTCATTAATGAAGTATCTCAGTGTCTCACAATCTCACCTTACTACAACCCTGCACCTTCGGGACAGATGATATCCCCACTTTGGAAACACCAGTTGATTAAGGACAGGATCCACAGATGTACTAAGTACCTTGGCTCTTGCAAACATTGGGCTGTTGCCTCAGAGTGGGATCTAAGACTCCTCCCCCCCCTCCCCCCAATATGAAGGGTCAGCCTGCTCACTTCTACATGCATAAAATCTTTGTAAAAAACCTCAGACTCTGAAATCCCAACGGATGAGGTAAATCCCCCGTGTCTAACCCAACGACACACGACAGCCACAACGCATCTTTGTGCGTCCTATCCAAACGGCCTAATAGAAGTTTCTCCAGGAAGACCAGGGTAGAGCAGACCCCCAGCCAGAACTCTGCCATGTCCCAGGTAACTACCAAGATACAGCTATATTCCAACAACGTGTGCCTGCAGCCCAGAAAGTTGGTCATATGCTGGGCTGCATCAAAAGCAGCGTGGCCAGCAGGTCGAGGAAGGTGATTCTGCCCCTCTGCTCTCGTGAGACCCCACCTGGAGTCCTGCATCCAGCTGTGGAGCCCTCAGCACAGGAAAGACATGGACCTGTTGGAATGGGTCCAGAGGAGGGCCATGAAGATGATCAGAGGGCTGGAGCACCTCTGCTATGAGGACAGGCTGAGAGAGTTGGGGTTGTTCAGCCTGGAGAAGAGAAGGCTCTGGGAAGACCTTATTGTGGCCTCTCAGTACTTAAAGGGGGCTTATAAGAAAGACGGGAAGAGACTTTCTAGCAGGGCCCATTGTGATAGGAGAAGGGGTAATGGTTTTAAACTGAAAGAGGGTAGATTTAGATTAGATATGAGGAATAAAGTTTTTACCATGAGGGTGGTGAAACACGGGCACAGGTTGTCCAGAGAGGTGGTAGACGCCCCATCCCTAGAAACATTCAATACCAGGTTGGACGGGGCTCTGAGCAACCTGATCTAATTGAAGACGTCCCTGCTCATTGTAGGGGGAGTTGGACTAGATGACCTTTAAAGGTCCCTTCCGACCCAAACTATTCTATGATTCTATTCTACGACCCATGCTGTATTTCTGCAACTGCACATCCCCAACCCACGGTGACTGAACCAGCTCCCTGCCTAGATTTCCATCCAGAACAGACATCTAGATGATTAGGACCTCTCTGCCACCAGCCAGCTGCAGCAGTCCATCACTATCCCCATCTCCCAGTGAATTTCTTTCATGCCAGCTACAGCACACAGCTTTGCACACCCTGGGCTAGCAACACATCTTAAAACAACAACAGAATAATTTGCATTTTTTTGCTGAGAGGAATATATTGTCACCCATGCCCTGGATGAGGGGTCTAAGTTCTCCACCCTAGAGAAAAGAAATGCTCCTAAAGCAGTTTCTGCAGGTCAGGAAGCCTCAGAGACCTGCAGGGAATGAAACTTGATCAAGCCAAAAATAACCTGATGCTCAGGCAGTAAAAACAATTAGCACTCAGCCACCACAGCAGCGTAATGTGGCTGCTGCTCCTGCTCAGTCTGGCACAGTCTGTACACCTAAGCAACAGGGATACTTCAGATTTCTCACCTGTAACAAGCCAGGTACAGAGGACTCCCTTCCCACATAAACACCAGCCCTTGCAGTACAGAAGCCTCTTTGCAACACCAGTAGGAAACACATCCTGCCAGAGGTTCATTCCCACCTTTGCCACAGCCCTGCTGCTTCCTTAAGCAACTCCAACAGGCACAGGGACACTGTGGCCTCCAGAGGGAAAAACCTACCAACCTAGACAGCAGAACTCCTACACACAGTGAAAACGAAAAGTGAAACCCTAGGTCAAACGGCATCTTCGCTGGGTGCCTCCTGATCATCTCCTCCAGACAAGCCAGAGGAAAGCTCAAAACCCAAACCACCTGTGATGCACGAGGAGTCCCCCCAAGCATGCCCAAAGCTCACCCTACAGCTTAGACATGCCCCATGGCCAGGCACGGCCAGGCGCCCTTCAACGCTCTTCGTGAGCAGCGCAGAGCTGGCCCTGGAGCCACCACCTGCAAGGTGGTGACACCCTGTGCCTAATGCGGCTCCAGCAACCACAAATGCCATGGATGCGGCCAGCATCACCGCTCAGCGGTGGACAACCTGCTGGGGAGGTAAAGAGTTCATACTCACCCTGTTACCACTGCAGGCAGAGAAGGACATCCAAAGCCTGCTCAGCCTTTCCCACACATCCCTAGGGATGCATCCCCTGGGCAGGCTCAGCCCCTGCGCCCTCCTCCATGCAGCTCTTCTGCAGCCCCAGCTCTCCCGCTGCCCCTAGGCTCCCTGTGGCCATAAAAACATCCTCCCCCAAGAAGCACCATGACTGGGGACCAAGCCATACCTTCTGGGAGGTACGGCCCAGCTGAAGGATTTTATTGCTCACAGGTTTCAAATTTCCTTTTGCAGAGGGCACAGTAAAGTTTCTTTCCGTGTCACAGGATGTGTTATATAGCAATCAAAAGCTGCGAAGTGCTCAGTTTCCCCAGAACAAGATAAAAAAGCCCTGTTGCTCTACTAGTTTCTCGAACGGGAGCTATAATTAAACACAGCAACCACACTCCTACCACCTGCAGCAACATGCCAACCCCTCCATGGCGAGCAAGTGCACCCAGGCTTCACCTCCAGGGAGAAGTGGCAGCCTGCCCCCTGCCGCAGCCGGCAGGGCGTCCTGCGACACGCTGAACGTGCTCGGTCAGGCACCCGGCACGGCGACGGCAACCGGCACACACGACACCCCACAGGTGCCCGGTGGGACACCTGGCCCCACCGCAGACATGCTGCACGTGGCTCAGTGGCCTCTTGAGATGGGGAACAAAAAGACTTCACATTTCATCCACCGCAGGCGTGCTTGGCCATACTATCCAGCTTCCTCAAGTTGCCCATCCCTTGCTGCTGAGGAGTGTTTTGGCTGCAAATACAAAGGACACAAGGTACAATCTGCTGCTTCAGTGGCTGCCATCTGTATCACTTACATACGAGTCCCTGCCCTCCATCATCCTCCTTCCCGCTGCGGAGGCTCTCAGCCCAGCCAACCGCAGCAATCCATCACCCCAAAGCTGCCCTCGCTCTCCCCAATGGCTCGGGCAGCCGTGTCCCAGTCCCAGACCACGGCCACCACCCAGCCCCTCGCCTTCACCCTGGACGGCCACCACCGAGCAGCCAAGTTTCCCCTTGCTTTCACCCCAGATGGCCACCACCGAGCAGCCAAGTTTCCCCAGGAGCTGCGAGGATGGAGAGAGAGAGAGAAGGAAATAAGACATATTGGGATTGGGTGCTGTTTTTCTTTAAGGGTATTAGAAGAGAAGAATTCTTCTTTGATTTCCCAGCTGCCTTAGACAGGTGTTTGTGGGAGACAGTCCCAGAAGCTTAGCGGGCCATCTGTCCTGCAGATGATTTCTACGGGGAAACGTTAGAAGGAAAAATAAAACCCATATGCACACACACACAAGTAAAAAAAAAAAAAAAAAACAAACCACCAAACAAGAACACCAAAAACCAAGTAAATCAACCCTTCCTACTGGAATAGAGCAGCTTTAAAAAGCCAGGAGAGCCCTGCAACCAAACAAGGTAATAAAGGAGGATTTTTACAAAAAATCTGATGCAATCAAGTATTTCATCTCCTCTGCTTCACACCTGAGGAATGACACTGGCTCAAAGAAACTCTGTGGAAAGTAACCCTGGGACCAGGGAGAAGCTCAGACACAGACCACTGAATACTGTAAATTTACAGTAATACTGTTTATTGCAGTAAAACAGGGCTTCTTGGCACTTCTTCCTCCAACAACCTCAAACCTCCACAGATTTTCTTTCCACTGTGCCCCCAAGCACTTGACAATTTCCACTCACAAACCCTCCAGGAAGCCAATGCCCTTTATTCCCAAAATTCCTCCAGCTCCATCCCTTTCCAGAATTCAAGAGGAAATTGTAAGAAATTACAATCTGGGAGATTTGGTTCCCTCACTCACACACAAGCACAACGTCCCTCTGCATACTGTCACTGGGATGGTGATTTCAAAATCATTCTTGATGGGTTCTCCCCCAAAAGGTGATGAACTACATCTCCAGCGACATTATTTTTTTAGCTGCAGTCCCATAACTTACCCAGCACGATGCAACCACCGCAATTTATACACTATCCACATGTCTACAACCATGAAATGGAAGATGAGGCTGTGCCACTCCAGCACCCCAAAAGCAGGTTCCTGACCTGTTTCAGGGGTGGATTTGCAGCCCCAGCCCGAGAACAGCGGCTGCAGGACACCCCAGCACCAACAGATTTTTTTCTCCCATTTCTGTAGAAAACAAAGGGTTCCTCTTCTCCCATAGCCTGTCATGATATGACCAGATGTGCAGTCTAGGCACACACAAAGAGGGGAAAAACGGCGGATGAATAAATTTGCATTAAGCAGGGAGATTGCCTTTTGGTCTAGCTCGGACATTTCCTGAGTCCCAGGCACACAGGCAGCCACAGGACTCGCGCCTCTCGTTGTGCAAGCAACAAAATTTGCGTGCTCGACAGAGAAGTCCTGTAAATCAGGCCTGATGTGGAATGGCCCGAGTGACCATCAGTCAACAGCTGAGTTGTCACCAACCCTATGTTATAGAGCATTTCCCATATTACATGGTCACATCCACTCAATTCTGCAAGACCGTATTATTTATTTCTCTCTCTATATATAAATTATATAATTTATAACTAATAATAAATTATATATTAATAAGTCAAGTCTGTATTATTTTTTTATAAATATATAAATGAAAGCTACGGTTTGATGTATGTGGACCTACTTTGGGTCCCACTGCACGGCAACCGTCTCTTGAGACTGGTTAGTAAAGATGATTCAGGCTGCCAGATCAGATGAGTATTTTGGCATTTACCTATATTTTAGTCTCAGGGGAGAGAGAAGCCAGAGGGAGCAGTTTGTCCCAGACGCCCTCTTGGGAGATGTCAGCCAGGAGCTTGACTCCTGCTTCTAGGTTAACCATTTACTGTGCTAGAGACCGATACCACTTTTCATCTCTCGGCCCTGGGCTACCAGCCTACACACCACTTGGACCCATCTCCTGCAGCTTGGGAACAGGTTCTTACTTCCTCCCTAAATAATTTGCCAATATTAAGCCCTGCTTATTTGCACGCAATTACAACTCCAGGTTTATCACTCCCTCGTGGCTCCTTAGACTCCAAATAAGCACAGACATGCAGATGGGCTCGGGGAGTTGCTTAGCAGAAGGCCTCCCAACAAAAAACATACTTCAACTACTTGGTAGCCTACTCCCAAGTGGCAAAAAATCTCCCTCTGACACCTTAGCGGTTTCTATAGCAACAGGTTAATGCTAAAAATGTGAGATGCAAAATTCCCCATGTTGGGCAAACAGGAGCTAGGAGGACAGATTTAGAAGAACGAAACTTCTAAATAGCTGCTGACAGAGCTAGCACAGCCTCTGCTGATTCACAAGTTGGCAGCAAACCACCTTAAAAGAAATTCCTCGCAATCTGCTAGTGGGGCAGCGGGTGGTGCATGGGGATGTGTTTGTGGAGCACCAGACTGCAGCATCCCCCAGAACCAGGAGAAGCCACAAGTCTCTCCTGCAATGAAGCACTTGGAAGTGAAACCAGCTGTTTTCAGGAACGGAACTACAGTCCAGCATACAGAATAGCAAGCCTGAAAGCCAAAATACTAGATTATAGGTTTGGCAGTGGTGCTGCCCCTCCGTGCAACCAAGACCAGCTTATTTAACCTCTCACACCTCATTTTTCCCAGCTGTATACGAAAAGTAAACCTACCGTCCAAGTTCACATGGGTTACGCTCAGCAGGTACGGCATTTCAAAGGCGACTGCCCGGGCGCCGTACCCCACCAGCGCCGACTGCCTGCTTGTGATACCCCGTGCTGCTGAGGGAGGCTACGGACGCCCGTGCAGCACTCGGTTCATTACACACGATCTGTCAGAGGTAGAAATGCCCTTCCTGGCCCCAGCAACAACCAGCTTAGCATGACATCAACTTCTTCTGTCTGTCTTCGTTCCCTGGTGGCAGCAGAAAGCACTGTGGCAACCTTGGGGTGAACCTCCCATCAATACCGCCTTTGCACGCGCTAGAAGCCCTCGGAAGATCCTCCTGGTCAGATTAAACCCACATGCGTAAAACCAAAGCAGCCACAGCTGAGCGCGGAGCCGCACAGGGGAGGAAGGCAGGGGGGAGCCCACCGCACCACCAAGAAGCCATCGCTTTTGCCAGCGTGGTTCTCAGGTCGAACAGCTCTGAAGAACCCACAGGCTTTCACCACAAATGCTGCACCCACCCATCCCCACCCCCCCCCCACGCCCCCCCGGAGCTGATACAAACCTGACTTTGCTTTTATTTGCTGCTAAATCAGGGGAAAAGACTCTGGGCATGCACACGTATATGTGTATGTGCATGTGCACATTCGTTTATGCATGAGCTGTCAACCCCCGAATTATGCACAGATCAACAAGGCTCTCTGAATTCCCCGACTGTGAATTGCGTGACATTTAATCTAAACCTTCCTTTTGGATTTCATAATGTGCATTATCAGCAATGGGCATTCAGCACACAAGTACCCTTTAGAAAGCTTTCAGCAGAAAAAAGGAAATAATATAAAGAAGATTGAAAAAGACAATGCCTCTGATAGGTGAGAGGTTCTCCAGCTTCCACAAAAGGCCAGCGTATGTGTACTACCAGGATCACACACAGAGAAAGTCTGTCCCCAGCCCAGAATAAAAGCATTTCACAGGTGGAGAGAGTGGGATTTGGAAGCGTCAACTGTAACATGAACCTATAGTTCTCTTCACCTCCCTCTTTTTGGCAGGGTGAGCCATACCCCAGAGGTGCCTATTTTAGGACAGGATGCATCATGTCCTGCAATGGCGTACCTCTTTCCATAGACCACAGGAGGAGACAAGAAGATGAGTGAGACCAGGTTTTTGATTGCTTTTACATGGATGAGCAAGACAAATTCTTAATCCATGGAGTTAACTTTTCACTACCCAATTCTAGGCAAACACTGAATCACTTCTGCCCATCTCACAGCATGGAGTTACACTTTGGGATTGTAAAAAAGCAAGACAACAACCTGCAAGGAAAGGAGTTCTCGTCTCTTCTGCTGAGCACAGAGAAGCTATATCCTAAGTAGACCTGCTGTTATTAGTCACAGCCACAGAGGACACACATCAGCCTAAGGAACTAAAGCAAGATTTCTCTTTTTATGGCAGAGGGGAGACAAAGGGCTGGACGCCAGCATGTGGCATCAACACCCCTGGTGTCAGGGGATATCTGAGAAAAACCGAGAGGGCCCACAGTCAAGGAGCTCTCTCCCCATCCCACCTGGCACGTGCAAGAGAAGGCTTAGGAAAGAAAGGATAAAGGTACTACTGACTAGTCCTTTTCCTTGCCAAACTACACGCTGACTCCCTACCTTTGTTTGACTCCTGTACCCAGGGAGGAAGAGGCAACAGGGAAGCCTGGGAAGCCAAGTGCTAGTGGCACCAGCACTGACAAATCAGGGCCTCAAGCGACCACAGAAAATGCAGAGCTGCCAGATGTCTCATCTCTGCTATCAAGGGTTGTTTAAGGACCTTCCTGTGCTTCTACAATTTTAAGTCTCGGACACTTGAATGCAACAAGCTCCCGTAATATGAGCATCATACAACAGCAGAATGAGTGTCTATACACACACATAGTGCTTTGCTGGTGTGCTGGTGTGTACATCTCGATCAGCAAGATATCAGCCTCCTGCTTAAAGTGCTCATGACACAGCATGACACAGATTATAGTCAACACTTTCCCTATTGCCTCACCTTCTTGTGCAGCAGTGGCTCTGGGGACTGCAGGCTGGTCTCTTCTCCCCCATGTTCTTTGCAAGCACCAGTGAAAGGTGCTTGGTTTGCACAGTGGTGCGGCGCAGGGAATAAATTGTCTGGAGAAGATAAGCTCAAGTGCTTTATTATTCCTCCGTCCATCAACCCTCAATCCGTCCTACTTGTCCAGAGATTTAAACAGTGGACATTGGCATGGCTCATGGAAGGGACTTGTTGAACTTGGGATGTACAGCAGCTGGGGTTTTGCCAGCAGACAAGGCAAGAACACATTCATACGCCGCAATGAGCAAACGGTTGCTGCACTGGGCAGGGTAATGGGGGAGGAGGGTGGGAGGATGCACTAGAGGTGCCTGCTGCTCAGAAGCACGCCAGATCTGTGCCCAGCACTTCCAGACACTCCACCAGCAATGCTGGTAATAAAGGCAGCTACATTTTATTCTCACTTACCATGAAAACAACCTGGGAATCCACAGACAGATGGTCTGAATTCTTCAATTCTGTTCAGCATAGCCTTTGACCCCTGGCAGATTTCCACTACTGCTTTCTGCGAAGCAAAGTTTGAGCGCTCTTTATTGCTATTAAGCAGCTTCTACAGTAAATTTTTTTCCTAGGCCACAAAGAAAATTTTGGTGAAAAGCCAACACCACTCATCGCCTCTGGACTCAGTATGGTGGGGTTTGAGCTTCCCTCTGCAAGGAGGCAGCTCGCATTTCTACCTCCTTGGGATATGCAGGGCATTTGCCCTGAATGATGGGCCAGGCAGCTAAAATTAAGCAACCAACAGAGGATTTTGGGGGGGACTTAAAGTCATGGACCTCTAAAATGCTTTGTTTCCTGAGAAAACAGCTTGCTTACTGGAACTGCTTTACTGCTGGCAATACGGACCCCCATTCCCGTAACACCCTCCTTCCTTATGGCTCCATGTGGCATGGCAGAGCACCTGCGCCCGGGCTGTGCCCAAACCATCGCCCCTGTGTCCCCCACAGCAAACCATCGCCCCTGCGTCCCCCACAGCAAACCATCGCCCCTGCGTCCCCCACAGCTTTGCAGCAACACGATGGAGGGGACCAGCATGGCTGCTGCCCCGGTGGGTGTCTGTCCTGCACAGCAAGGCAGGGCGAGACAGGACAGCCAGGGAGGTGGAATTAAAGGCCTCTTCTTGGCCGTAAGGAAGATGGGGTAGGAAGCACGGCATGCACAGGAAGCTCCCTGCTCTTTGTCACCGCCATCTGCATCCACAGCAGGCCCAGCTCTGAGCCCAGCAAGGGACTGCGGTGCCCAACAAGGGCTGGAGCGACTGTAGGGCCCAGCAATGAGATTTCCAAAATAACCTCTGTCAGCTGGAAAAGCTTCTCGAGCCCTGCCGTGACCACAACCAAACCGGAGACCAGAGGTTTGCGTTTTGCTCATAAGATGGCACCACTACAGAAGAGCACTTCTGCTGCCATCACGGGTTACTGAATGAACGCGCGCTCAGACAAAAACACCGGCTGAGTCACCCACGGAGTTTCCTGAAGACTTGTGGGTTTTCTCTGTAGGTTTCTTGTTCGGCTGCTGACACGGCCTCAAAACTGTTTACTTTCTCAACCCAGGCAGGATACTTGCTAAAAACAAGAGGGCGGCGAGCCTTTGTGTGCTGCTCTGCCCGCACCTGCCGCCCCGGCCCCTCCGGCCTGCAGCTGAAGGGATGCCTGATTTTCATAAGAAAAGGAGGGATTTTTCTCCTGTCCAGGCAGCTGCAAAGGGGACTGCCTGCTCGCTAATCTCCCTAGAAAACACAGAATCCCTTCCAACAAAGAATTAGGTTGCCATTCGCCAGTATTATCTGACACTCCTGTGTGCGCATCCCTTGCTACATCAACTCATACTGCTAATACAGCGCCCCAGGAGACCCAACTACCCAGTCGCCGTTTGATTAATTTCTAACTGTTTTTCTCCCCATGCTCTCCTCGGCGCCTTTGATTTAAATTATCTTACTCCAAATCCCTAACAAAAACTTCTAGGAAGCCCTGCAGCAATGGAGCCAGCTCTCAGTCCCTGTGCTCAGGCTTCTGGTTTTGGCCCCAGACACTGAGCACAGGGTTTGCGTTCATCAGCATCAGCAGAAGACTCTCACCATTAGCACTAAACCCAGCTACAATAATTTTGACTATTTCCCCATTTTGGTGACAGATCTCTCTTCCCTCCTCCCCACGACCACAGCAGTGGTCAGTATAAATCTGGATTAGGGCTTTCTTACAGACTCTGAGGCTTTGGACACCCCTTGGGGTCCTTGGCTTTGCCCTGCAAGATGACCTGGGTAAAGCAGAGTACGCGGGTTCAACCAAGGTCTGGTATAGATAAGTCAGCCAAGGATTTCCCCACCAAAACCAATGCACAAATGTGCTCAATAAATTCCTAGTTTGCATACAGAAGGATAGAAAGATATTTACAGTTGGGATTTACCCAACGGAAACACACCCCCTGCACAGGATGAGGGTGAGAAATGTACCCACATTCTGAAACCCGGAGGGGAAGTTTGCCGCTGGGGTTCTATCAGAGCCCCGGTAGCCAGGGCTGTCGGGCTAGCAGGGGCTCCTGCGTGGTGGGTCGCTCAGTGCAGACCCTGTGCGTCTCTGAGCCTCATTTTCTCCATCTGTCATCTGGGGGCAGGCACGCTAACCAGCACCACAGATGGGCACTGAAACACACTGAAAGCCATTAACCCTTGCAGATGGCAAAGAGCTTCACAAACAGAAGAAACCCAAGACGACCAGAGTCATTTATCATTTCTCCTCACGTCTGAACCATCAAACTGTCTTTGGTTATCGCTGGATTTGTCTTTGTGAACATCTTTCAGCATCTGGAGCAAGAACTCTTCAAATCTAGAGTGAACTAGTGCTAGCCTGCAATCTCCAGGACAGAATCAAACCCCTGTTTTCCAGGGGAAGGCAGGAAGCAATGTGAACAGGGAACACCTGGTCACCTCTTAAGTGTTGTTCTTCCTGGCCTGGAGAAAGTCCCAACGTATTTAGGGGCCAGCATTGGGCCTTTTCCTCACAAGATTTGTTTTCACATTCCTACGTCACAAATACAAAACCCAGAAGGTCTACTTTCTATAAATAATGTCCCAACAGTGCCAAGGTCGCCCCGCTGTTCCCCCTGGCGCCAGGCCAGAAGCAGAACATAAACAATCTCAACATCTTTCTGGTGCACACGTGCCTTCCCCCCCCCCCCCCACCGTAGCACTAGGAAGACAGACACCTCCACTCCATAGTCCTGTTGGTCTCTTCTCACTTTTGCCAGCTCAGAAGAGCCCCCAGCTCTACCCAGGACAACATGCAGCCTCCTGGGCAGCCCGGTGGCATGGCGGCCCATCCTGCCTGCAGCAGGGGGAGACAGTCTTGGTGTTGTAAGAGCATTTAGCAGTTCTCGTTACAAATTTGGGTACTTACTGGATGAGGCATTACCAAACACATTGCAAGGAACAGATCATGACCTGAGCAACTCAAAGTGACGCTTGTAACCAGCACATGGAACGATCCCTCCCAGTCCCATACCCTTTTGTTAAGCACTTGGACATGCAGAGAGCTGCAGGACAAGCAAACACCAGCTGCAGATGTACCCTGGGCATTTCGCACACTTCAGCACTTGGTGCTCATTGAGAACAATAGAAACATATTTCTCTTTGGATCAGGCCCCAGCCTCCAAGCAGCTCCAAATGGACAGAAAATCCCAGGGCTGAGCATCTCTGTGGTTTATGCTTCTACAGATCAATGGCCACACACCCTCTTCCAGCCCCCCAGTGCAAGTTTTGGAGATGCTCTTCTGCCCGCATCTCTCTACGATAAATCCTCACTACAGGCCCGCAAGCAGAAGGGATAAATTTCCCTTGAGACTGCATGGCAGACATCATCTGTTCGAGCCTGCTGGTTGGGACAAATCCCCTATCCAGAGAAGAGCTCCCTTAACCTCGCTCTGCACAGCAGACAAGGAAAAAAAACCACACGGGCACATTTGTAAGCAATGAAGTCCCACTTTTCCCAGCTGCCGTCAGTACCCAGCCCCTCTCTGCTGAGGGTACCGGGACGCCGCAGGTTCACAGCGTCCCTTGCAAACCGCTGTCAGGCACCAGGTGTATTTATGCAACCCAGCTGACATATGGTTAGGGCTAGTTGAGGCGCCTTCACTCTGAGTCTTAGGATCTTGTTTATTTTTGGTTTTTGCCAAAATCTTTCTAAGAAAATTTCCTCCCAGGGGAGACTCCCCTGCCTGAAGCATAACTACTACTTATTTGTTTAAAAAACACTTTCCTCATCCACAGGCCCTGAACGCCATTATTCAGCAGACCCGGCTTTAGTGCAGATAGAGTTACTGAGCAAGTTATTTATGCCAAGTCCAGAATAGCCAGTGCTTTTGCATACTCTGTAGTTTCTCATGGCTCAGCTGTACTGGTGGTAGCCCTAATGTCAACAAGGCTTTGGTTGCTGCTGGCATTTATAACTCCCAGCCTCTGCAGACAGAGGAAATGGATTGAATGGTACCTGTTTAATCACTTGCAGCTCAGGCTTTGCTGGCCCAGACTCTCGGGCAGCTGCAAGAAGGATGGGGACATCGCTCAGGTAAGGGAAAGGCTTGGTGGCCTCCAGCTCCAGGCAGTGCTGGGGCAGGGTGAGGAACAGGCACTGAATAAGGTGCTGTTTCTTCCTCAGCCTGGTTTGCTGACTCGGAGCTGTACTACACCTGGAAAGCCCAAGAGCTACTGCTGCTCTGGACAGAGAAGCGCACCTGCTCAGCTGGTGCCGCAAGTGGCACGGCAGACATGCAGGGACGGGCGAGTCCCCAGGCAGGGATGCAGAGCCCGTGAGACCTGTCTCATCTCGCCTTCCCTCTCTGTGATGGCAGGGCTCTGTCCCGTCTCCTCTCCCTGACTCCCTCCTGCATTGCTGCTGCAGCTCTCTCACCCCATCCCTCTCCCTCTATCCCCAGACCAAATACCACCTCGTCCCCCACAACCAAGCCCTCCCTGCAGCCAGGGCTCCCCAGCACACCTACAGGGCTGCATCCCACGGGAGCACGGCCATGCCAGCCTCCCTCATCCCAAACCCAGGCACGGTTCAGCCACGTAGGCTAACCTCCCAGCCCACGCAGCAATCAGGATGCAGCCTCCCCTTTCAGGCACCTGAGGCACCCATGTGGGGACACGGTCCTCCTGTGACTCCTCCCGAGCAAGCAGAAAAGGATGGGCGCTTCCAGGAAAGAAGCGAGATAGGACCCCAGCCTTTAAGCAGAGCGACAGCCAGGAGAAAGCCCTCACCACAAAGCTCCCAGCCAAGGGACCCACCTGCGCACCACCTGGCAGGGCGACACGGCTACTGTCCCCCCCCAACACACACATCCCCCTCATGCCTCCAGGTAACCTGCCACTCTCCCACCAGGATATAGCGCTCCAGCCACCCCACCCGGGCCACACACGGCCAGGATGGAGACGGTCCCACCGCAGCCGTGCGAGGCCAGCACAAGGGTTGCTCCCTCTCCTGCCGCCCCTCTCCGTCCGTCCGTCCGTCCGTCCGTACATCCATCCATCCATCCACCCATCCATCCATCCATCCATCCCCCGCCCGCCTCGGAGGGGACGCCCGGGAGCGGGGGCCGGTCGGCGGCTGGCAGCAGCGGGCTCCCGCGGGGCGGTCCGCGCCCTCCATCCCCCCGACCCGGATCCCCGAGACGGCGGGGGGCGGCGGGGAACGCCGGCGGGGCTCGCACGGTACTCACCGCCCTAGCGCACGTCCCGCCGGCGGCGGCGGGGGGGGGGTGTCCCGAGTGCTCGGCGCGGCTGCCCCATGGGCAAATCAATCCCGGGTGGTGGGGGCCGCCGGCCGGCGCCTCGCCGCCCGCAGCCGGCTAGACTGAGCCCGGCCTCCGAGCGGCGCCGCCTTTACCGCGCCCGCCCGCCCCGCCCGGGCCGGCCCACGGCGGGCGGGACCCGCCGCCGCCACCGCCCGCCCGACGGGGCGGCCCCGCCGCCCGCCCTGCCACCGGCACCGGCAGCGCGGCACCCCCCGGCCGGGGCGGTGCGGGGGTTACCTGTGGGTTTGGACGTGGGTTCTGTGTGGCTTAGATGCAGGTTAGGCGTGGGCTGCCCCCGGGGCACGGGAACAAAGAGCAGCGTCCAGGGGCTTGGTTCCTGGGAGGGAAGGAGGGGAGGGGGGGTGGGGGGGGGGGGCGAGGATGGTGTTCAAGAAAATAAATCAGTGCCCGGGAGCAACAAAAGGCTCCTCGCCCACCCATCCCTTTGGGAAGCTGCCAGAGGGGAGCTTCGTGGATGCATCTTCAGAGGGCTGGGGCGAAGGGAGGGCCGGTGGCAGGGATTGTCCCAGCCCTACTCGGCCGTTCTGGTCATGGGCGCATGGTTTGGAGGACTGTTCTACAATTCCCTGTAAAAGGCAAAAGAGAATAAACGTGGGTGCAGGGGAACACGCTTATTTTTTTCCAAGTGAGTTCGTGCAGGGGTAGAGCCTGGCTCTGCTCCTGCACGGAGAGCTGCAGGACCAGTCTGGCCCCCCCGGCCCCCGCCAACCTCGGCCAGAGCCTGTGCTGGAAGAGGCTGGAATCACCAGATCCCTCTGGAGAGATGCTTGGAGAGCAAAACGAGCGTGCTGGCATTTAATGTTGCAGTTAGTTCAGACCAGCTGAGATTGTAATGAAAGAGCATGGCAACGTGGTAAACAGCAAACATCGGGGGCAACTGGAGCACAGAGGGGTGGCACTGGAGCAGGGGGAAGCTCCAGCTCTGTCCCGACGCCTTGGTTTTCCGAGTGAGGTTTCTGGTGTGTTTGTTTGACCCAGCTCATTTCGCTGATCTGGTTTGGAGGTTTGGAGGTTTGGAGGAGGACAACACGCCCTGCTGAGGCACAGGGAGGGGGAAGCAAAGAGAGGCGGGATGGGGTGGGAACCTTTCAACTCGCTTTAACCCCATGGACAAACCCTAATGGGGAGCCACATCCTGAAGTGTCTGGTGTGGTGAGGTCATTGCAAACACAAGGGAGCCCTTTTAGAAACCGAAGGCGCGTCCATTGGGAACTGGGCTGAAATCTCTCATTTCACAGAGGCCAAGTAATGAATCTTTGGGAAACAGAATAGTTCTTCAGAGGGAACAGCTGACATTTCAATAGCCAGTTTTGCTGCATAACAGGGGAAAAAAAGCTGAAGATTTTATATTTAAAAAAAAGAAATAATCAAAATTCCCAAACAAATCTAGTCCTGACTTGGAGCTATTGAAACATTTTACTGTGATAAAGTTCAAAATTTTCAGTGTGATTGTGCCAGAACATGTACAAGAGATGAAATATTATATGTACTCCATCTGGGCTCTGTGGCATTGAAATATGATAATGTAATACAAAAGCACACAGAGCAAAATGAGAAGGCAGAGCTGAAACAATCATGTTGTACATTATTGAGATGAAATAACTACGATATTGTCAAACACGGAAAGTCAAAATATGTCATGCTGGCTTTTTTAAAGAGAAGTTTGCATTCAAGGAGATCTTTCGAAATTGTTTCAAAGAAGTAAGGAACGGGCAGTTTTCCGAGGATAGCTCAGGCTGCTGCGTCGGGGTAAGAGTTTCAGAAGTAGTAAACGTCATTTTTCACAAGTGATTCAAACATTTGTGTCATCCGATGTCACGAGGGCGTTATTTCTTGCACACATGAACGTGCTTTTGAAAATATTACCCTCAGAAAAGATTTGAATTCATAAATGCGAGCCAGAGGCCTTCTGCAGCAATTGTTTTATTTGAGATCACGCAGGTCTCCCACCCATGCACCTTTTCCTCACTCAGGGGCCTGGGAAGAGCCTTTGTCCCTCCTGCCGAGTATTTCAATGGCAGAACAACCGCCACAAAACAGCGCTCTCAGCTCTGCCCCTCTCTCTTTGATGCTGTATGGTCAGGGCAGATCATCACAGCATTAGTATTGATCCGTGCCACCGGGGTTTGATAAGTAACCTGGGGCTTCCATGTGCATTTCTCTCCAGCTCCACAAGAAACCGGTGGGTGGATGCAGGCAGCATCCCTCGGGTGACTCCTTGCAGGCAGGCGCGGGGTGCGACACAGCTCGCAGGAGCCACCAGCAGCCCTCTGGGCTTGTGAGGAGAGTTACAAAAGGCAGCAGCCGGTCTGCGGGAGGCTTTCACCTGCGCAGCGCTGGGAACCTGACACGGGGCCAAATAATCTTTAGTTTCCTTCACAGCAGCTGTCGTACGTGCACAATCAAGTCTTCGCTGCAGCATCTCTAGCAGGCGCCAGGGGACTTGAGGCTGACATTGTCATGCAGCGTTGTACCGCAGGACTGAGGAAATCAAACAGTTCAGAGTCGCCAGCTCGCTGTCCCCCCGGAGCTTCAGCTGAGGCACTTAATCAGGCGGGGGAGAAGGAAGGATGAAAAGCAAACTGCGAGCTGTGGGCCTGAGGGAGCACCAGGATGGAGGCGTTGCAAACAAGGGCAGGGAGAAGGGGAGCAGGGAGAGGGCTGCGCTCACCACTGGCACCCGCACGGGCCGGCCAGAGCCTGGTGCTCGGATGAGAGGGAAAAGGGAAAGGAAAAATTTGTGAACTGCCCCTAAGGAACGTCCTGCGTTTGGGGGGGAGTCTGTGGAGAGAGACGGTGACTCGCAGAGAGTGGGACACAGAGGGATGAGGGCTCTGAGGTCCCCGGGCAGCAGCCGGGAAGGGAGAGGGTGGCCCAGGGAGCCTCCAGAGCTGCGCTCATGAATATCTGGCATAGGAGCATCTGCAAAGGAGAAGGGTCTCGCAGCCTCCCCCCTTGCGGGAGAGAAAGCCTTTTGTGTAACGTGTGGAGCCCTCGATCAAACGCACAGCACAAGCGCTGTTTGTGCAGTCCTGGGCTGGAGAAACACCAGCCTGCCTTCTGCATCCCCAAACAGGACAGCCTGTTAAACATCATGCCTCTGAAATGTGCTAAGGCAGATACATCGGTAGGGTTTGTTATATGCAGTGTGGAACACATTAAAATACATGCTGGGAGGAAGCAGTGTGGGAATCTGGAGCGCAGATACTCAAACCCCTGCCAAGCTGACAGGGAGGATTAGGCTGTTTCCTCAGGGAATGCCGAGTCTTCGTTTCTCCCCAAGGCCAGTTGGAAACCTGGAGGGGGCAGGTGAAGACTGCGGGTGGCACTGCCTCCTGCTCTGCCCTGGGGGGCTGGCCCCAGGTGTCATCTCCTCACCAAGAGCCACCTCTGGTAACACCTGAGAGGGGTATGAGTGGGTGCACCCTGCCTGTGAGAAACCAGGGGCAATGTATGGAGAGGGGATGTAGACACAGCAGGGTGCTGCAAGGCGCTGGAGCGGGAAGCAAGATGTGCTGCTTCCTCAGATGTCCCCTCCTGGGCTCCAGGGTGATGAAGGTGGTCCCTGCCTTGGGGATGGAGGCTGCAGCCATCCTCAAGCGAGTCCTCCAGGTATGCGGCACCTGGTGGGTGCAGAGCTGCTTTATGTGGTTCATGTTAGCGACGCTTTGGGTGGAAGGATAAAATTGTTTTGTGAAAGGGGCTTGGGGAGGGCGGCATGTCCTTAAGCCCAGGGAAGCGAGGAAGCGAGGCGGCTGGCTTCCATGGAGCAGACAGCTGCTTGCAACAGCGAAGCAGTGGAAATAATCAATGCTCTGTAGATTAGTCTGTTTTTTTTCTTAGCACCTCTCACAGCTGTGGCCATCTGTCCCTTCCTGTCCCCAAGGTGTGACTGTGGCCCCTCAGGTCCTGTGAGACAACATATACCATTTGGGCTGAGATTGCTCCTTATGGTTGGACCCAATTCTGCCACCAAAGTGGGGCTGGAAGGCAAAGGTGATGATGGGGACAACTGTCTTCACAAGACCCAAACTGCTTTAACAGCAAGGTAGTCTTTCTGTCTGGGAAGGGTAGGAGGGAGATCTGGTGCGGGGTCTGTGTCCCCAGGCTCCTGTTTCGAGGATGCCGCACAGTCAGATGGACAGACGTTGCAGGGAAAAAAAAGCTCTTGAGAAAATTGTGTTTTCTGATCTGTGAAAAGCATTGAGGCCTAGAAAGGGGAAAAAGTAGGTTCCAGATTGGCATGAACTTTTTTGTTCTCCTTTCAAGGAAATCTCAAAACCTTTTGTTCCAGGTCAAGGCCTTTTGATTCATGGCATGCAAAGTGTTGCATTTGAATGTCTCCCTTTTAAATAGTTCTGTGTATACTCAATTAAGCAGAAAAATGAAGTGCCATTGAAATAAAAACTTGAGAACAAACTCTTTACATTTTACCTGAAGCAGCATGAGACATTCTCAATGTTTTTTGCTGAAATGGCATTTTCAGGAGAGAAAAACCACAAAACAAAACACAAAAGATGCAAGTCAACCAGCTATTCCCAGAGTGTCACCTGAAGGGGTCTGAAGGAGTCTGTGTGCACCCAGGTATCTCTGAAAGTGGCACGAGGCTCCTGCAAGAGCTTTGTTGTGTCAGCAGGATGAGCACGAACTCCGTTCACTGTAAAAGAAGGTCACATCAAAGCAGAGAAATGGTTTTTTCCTTCTTTTCCTTGCCCCTCGGCAGCCTCCCACGCCCTTCTGGATTGCCACCCTTGTTTTCAAAATTCTGCAATGCTTTTTTGCTGTTACCCTAGCTGCTTTTCCCTCTGCTTACTCACCCCATCAGCTCTGAGCCTCTCTGAGCATCCTTTCTTCAGTCCTTTTATGCTCTGTTTCTGAGATTGTCTTGTCGCCCCTGTAGCATGTTGAGATACTCGCTGACTTCAGTTTTCACCCTTTAGATTGTCATTTTCTCATGCTAGGAAATATTTCCTAGTGTTTCCTTTGAATGATGCTACAGAAAATGTGCTGAGCGGTACATCAGTAAGATCAGAGGAGATGATTAGACTACCTAGTCCAAACATCTCCATCCATCACAGCTTCTTGAATTTCATCTAGTTAGAGCTGTATCAAGTGTGACAACCTGTGCTTCTCCTTGGCTGTAGCATACTTTTTGGAAAGGCAGTCAGGACTAGCGTTTACCGTAAAGCTGCTTTGCAGAATTTACCTTTCTGAATAATGAACATATCCAGTCAACACACAGACAAACAAAAATGGTTTGACCCTGTGTTTCAACCCACAGGTCACCTCGCCTTCCCCCACACGGCCTTCCAGAGGGCAGGCGGGTGGCAGAGGCAAAAGCCATCCCATTGTACATGTCCTACAGGCAGCAGCTTGAAACTAACAGCAAGTCTGCAGGGTGGGCACAGCCTCCCTCTGGATATGAAAACCTGGTGGGATGGTCAATGGAGTGTCTCTCCCATTCCAGAAACATGTTGCAATGTGGAGTTTGCTTGGCATCCATCTCTGGACACTAGGCATTGCAATGCCCTGTTCTGCTGGCTTAAAGGACATGGCACGCCTGGAAGCAAGGGGTGACATGCTCTTCTCAATGGTGCTAAGCTTGCAGTGATGGAGCGAATGTGCAGAGCAGTTGGGTTGGATGGGGTATAATTCGAAGCTGTGGCACCTCAAAGTTTCTCCACGTGTGTTTTCTTTCTCCTGGACATCTCTTTTTTGGCACCAGGCAAGTCTCCTCCTTATCTCCAGGAGTAGCAGTTTTGTGGCTTCTCTGTCTCAAGGTCTTACATTCAGTCTTCTCAGGGGGCTGCTCTGGGAACATAAATATAATAACTTTACACCTTCTGCTAATAAATGGTACACCACAGGGTCACCTCCTGGATCAACACTTTGCCTTTCTCTCGAGCCTCCCACCTTGGGTAAGTTATCTCCCAAGCCCTCCTTGGTGCTCAGCAAACACTGAGCAACCTGATGTCCCGCAAGGGAAACGAACAAGCTGTGTACAAGACATCAGAGAAGCATAAATCTGAAGGGAAAAGTTATTTTCTGAGAGTCAACTGTCAAAGTGTGGCAATGTTAAGAGGGAGCAGATATTATCCCAGTGGGGGTCCGTTACCCGCCAGCATTCCCAGGTGCTGTGCCGGTGACAGCAGTGTGGTGCTTATACCAGGCATTAGATTTCCAGGCAACTGTCACTTATAAATGGTCCATGATTATACCTTGTGCTGCCTTTCTGCTTGAAAAAGGCATCCAGGAGGGTTGGGAGCAGTGCCCACGGGAGGCCACTGCAGCCCCTCCAGCAGCTTCAGTACCTGCTGCGGTATTTCCTTGGGGAAAGCAAAGATGATGGAGAAGCTGCCCGCAGGAAAAGAGCCGCCTCTTTGTTTTGATTTGCAGGTACAGGCAGAGGCAGGTGACCCAGGCAGGCTGCCCAGCCTCTGGTACCCAAGAGGACCACATCTCACACCCTAGGGAGGGGTGTGAGCCAGCCAAAAAGAGGAGGGATGGACACCGGGAAAGTGGAAGAGGTCTGCGGCGGGTGGTTTTGGTGAGGTGTCAGAGCTAATGGGGCGAGATAGGATTTCCCCTAAACCTCAGGCACCAGGCTGGGGTTGATAACGCTCTCGCCCATCTGGAGGGCTGTGAATGAGGCTGAGGGGCTGCAACAATAGGAGCTATAGAAGCAGATGAATAACCTATAGAAAGAGGGACAGAGGTCCCTCCCAGCCCTGTCCTCTTCAATTTGAACTGGAAAATTAATGAATAAGCCTCGCTCGGAGCCCTCGCTTCCAAGGGCAGCTGTGCTGGGCGCTCCGGTCGTGGCTGCTGGATCCTCCCGCTGCAGAGCGGCCACGCTGCTGCCCCAGCAAAACCAGGAGTGAGGGGCTCCCCTCCCTGCCCCAACCCCCCCAGCCACCTCCCAGCCTTTTGCTGCTGAGGGTTTCTGGGGGGAAGGAAAGCTCAGGTGCCAGCTCAGTGGAGGTGCTTTCAAACCACGTTGGTAGGACGGTGCTGCCAGGCTGCCCAAGCTGCACCCCACGCCGTCCCTGATGCTTCCCACGTGTGTGCCCTGTGCACCCCAGCAGCGTGTGCCCTTCAGGCTCAGATGCTCTCTCTCCCTCTTCTATGTTAAGATAAACCAATTGAACTAATGATTACAAAGGGCTTTGAGAAAGATGGGTAGGTGAGCCCCGCCAGGCGTTGGGGGTAGGCACCACAGCAGTTTTACATTGACAAAATGTGTGAGCTTTTTGCTTCTAACTCCCTGCTTCTGGTTGTTCATTGTTCTTCTTTTCTCACCTTGTGGGCTGAGATCTCCTTGGCTTAATCTCCAATGGAAACTGAGATGCTTCTCCTTTGTGTTAATTGATTTCCTCTGATGAAGTTTCGGGTCAAAAGGATGGGAGGAAAGGGGAGAAAGAAAGGAGATGACTTCTCCCTTCTGGAAAGGATGCTGGTTGTCTCTTTTTCCAAAGCAGGGAGGTGAGCTGCTGTTGGGGCTCCTCATGAGCCAGGTTTGGGGGCTGGCGTGTACCTAGTGCATACACACGGCACAGCTGGAACAAATGTTAAGCAGGAATTTACTTTTTCAGCTGCAAGGTAAAGACTTCAGAGCTTGTTGGTACAAGGCTGAGAAGGAAAGGTCACAAGAAAACCAAACCAAGTGCCACTGACGGCCACAAGCATTTTAACAAGGTGTCACTCATTTACCCAGGGCACTTTGCTTAAGACGCATGCAGCATACGCCAGCCCGGCTCCTGGTGACCCACCCTCCATCGGGTAACCCCATTATAGCCTCCCTGTACTTCTGGGTGGCCCGTTTCTGGTTCCTCTCCCAGGTATGCTAGTTTTCTTTTCATCTTTTTGTTAAAAAGTAAGTGCATCCCCAGCATCCAGACCAAGTGCGTGTCTCATCTCCGAATCACCCCAGGGTGCTGGTGACTGAAGAAGGGGCTCTGTGCCTCTTGCTGGAGCTGACAAGGATGGAGGGAGAAACTCCTGTGCATGGGGTGGGGGATCTGCTCTAACTGTGGCTGGCCGTTCAGAGAAGCTGTGATCCCCAGGGTGGCCTCCCAAAGAGGAGGGAGGCAAAGCTGCCGTGGGGGAGCCTCGCAGCAGGATTTCCCCCTGCGACCTTAGATGACTGCACGCAGCATTTATAGCGCTGCCCGCTGTTCTCTGCATGCATGACGAGGTCTTTGTAATTAATTTATACGAGATGCATAGCCAACTGTACTTACACAGCATACTACAGATTAAATTTAACATCAAAGAGCAATTGTGAATGTTTCTTGGCATATATAGGCCACCTAGTTTAACATCTCTAGTTTAGCTATCTCTGTAGTTAACTGCTTCAGCCCCTGGACTAAGCCAGGCAGCTGCCAACATCTGGAAGGCTCCAGCATGCCAGGAGCAGCATCCGCCACAGACCTCTCTGCCTATGTGGTGCTTTCAGAGCCATGAGTGTGCAGGCCAACTCCCGGCAAGATTCAAAGCATGACCATGAAGGTGAATATTCAAAGCATGACCCTCACTTAAAGCTGGGGCTGGTGGTTTGCTGCTGGTGTGACTTCCTCAGTCAACAGCCGGGCCCTTCTCAGAGGCTCTGGTTTCACCAGCTGTGATCTCCAACACAGCGGGGCTGCTGCCAAGCAAAGGGGCTCCCGCGCTTCGGCAAGTTGTCAGTTGGCCACGCAAAGTGGAGCATCGCCATCTGCCTCTCCTTGCTCCCAGCCTGTGTGTCAGCACAGCCAAAGCGGGAGAGCTTTGTCAGCATGCCCGCTTTGTTTCCTCGGCTTGAAAGCTCCAATTCAGGGCTTTCTGCTGGTGACACTTGAAGGTTTTGGTGGTGTCCCCTTCCAGTCCTCCCTGCAGCCTCTGGTGTGGTCACTACCCCATCACTGCTACTGCGGCAGCAGCATCTCAGAGGAGCATCCCCCTGCCAGAGGTGGGTACCTAGCTCCCCTTTCCCAGGACACTGCTGCCACCACTCCCACAAGCAATTGGTCGCACTCCTAGGTGAACCCGGGATGCACACATACACTAGTGACAGATTTCCTCCTGATGGTAACTTTATTTGACAGAAACACAGAAAACACAGAAAATAATCATAAACAGTGAACCAAACCCGGGGCTTCTTCAGCAACTGCACAGTGGGAAAAGGACCAATTCTACTCACGGGGAGCCAAGATTTATATGAAAAATAAATTACCATTCAGTGTCCCTCAGTAGCTGGGGTGTGCCGGAGCACCTCCCTGCAAGCAAAACAGTGCTCACGAGGAACAGGCTGCAGCAGGCTGTCCTGCAGCTGCGCGTGGAATCAGCAGGAGAGATGCTTTCAGGGAAAACATGACAAGTTACCAGGAGATACCCTGTCCCCTGCTTCTCCTGCCTCTGCCACTGCATCCCACCTGGCCCTGCCAAGCCAACGTGAGCGGAGCAGTGAGAATCCCCCAGCATCTGTGGGACCATGCCCAGCAGGAGTCTCTGATGCTGGAACCACAGAATCACAGAATGGCAGGGGTTGGAAGGGACCTTTGGAGACCACCTAGCCCAATCCCCCTTGCCAAAGCAGGTTCACCTGGACCAAAAGAGGGGAAACCAGGAGTTAGGTGCTCAGGGTCAGCAGGGTGCAGGACCAGTCTCGTGCAGCACCAGCCTGACAGCCTGCTGTGTGCTGGGTACGCGATGGGGACACAACACGACGGTGCTCAACCAGCCCGTTGCGAGGGAGAGCTGTGACCTGCTGCCCACAGGCAGATGTCGAGGTTTGCGGGGTCCTGCCCCTCTGCAGCACGTCGGGCTGAGGTCAGGCAGCGCTGGATGAAGCTTGCCAGCTCCCTCTTTCCCTGCTGACTGGGAGTGTCCGACACTACGGCAGCTCATACTGTAGCTGGAGCATTTGCTTAGCACGTGGTGTTCACCAAAATAAGGTCGGGTAAATGGTATGAGCTCAGCCAGTGTAGACAAGGGAAAGTGGAAAAGAGAGACAAAATGTTGATGCAGGTTTGCCCTGGTGACAGAGCAAGGATAAAGCCAAATTTCCTCAACCCTTGGTTGGTGGGATTGGCACTGGATGAGAGGTCGGATCTGATCTCCATGCCAAAGTGGTGCTCAGTCACTTGCTCCTTCTTCAATCTCTTCTGCCCCTTTCCCCATCTGCCTGGAGGGCAGATTGTTTTTTCTGTCACTGGGAGGTCACTGCTGGCCTGTCATCTGCCTTGGCCATGGGACATCCCACCGGACCTGTTGGACATTGATGCATTTAGCCGAGAGCACTTGGCAGCTGATGTCCGGACCCCGAGGACAGCTTTCCCTTGGAGAGCAGGGCCTTGGTGACCATCTAGCAGGATGGAGATGTTCCCCCGCCTGCTAGCTGTATAAATATAATGCTTGGCATCTTTATGTGAATACTTTCAATGCCATGAATACTTTTGCCAACTCCTGTATTTTCCAGCATGTTGAGTTCTGTTCTTGGTATATTTTGCCAATCTACTAAACATGTTTTCAGTCCCATTAGGGTAAATAGAAAGCTTCCTGCATCTGGCCTCTTCGTGTCTCTGGGCACTCAGGCAGCTGCCCTCGTATAGAAAGTGGGGTCAGTTCCCAGAACGGCCATTCCCAGGGTGCAGCCTCCTCTCGGGGAGCAAGGAAAAACAGCAGCATTTCTCAGCAGCGTGGCAGAAAGGAAATGGACCCCTTAAAAGTGATATTGAAAGTCAGGGCTAGGTCTGGGGAGAGGAAACTTGGGAGGAAGGAACAAGAGTTAATGCTGACAGGAAGCAGCTGGCAGGTTCTTGCTTTTTAAGTGATGCAGACTTTGTCTTGGCCCTGCCGGTCCCTCCATCCCCAGCTGCAGGGATGTGCAGACACCTCTGAAGTGGCAGGTGCAAACAGTAAGTGAAACCATCCATTTTAGCTCTGGACCAAAACTGCGGTTCCCCTCTGCGACAAGAGCCAGTTCAACACCCACGAACCACCTCCATTTTAACTAGGGCTGCAGTAGGATGCAGTGTGTAGCACTTGCTCGCACCCTCTGCCTGAAGTTTGTTTTAAGCTGAAGTGATATAAGTGAATAAGCAGCACAGACGGCGACAAGTTGCCTTCCTTTCTAATCATCAAAATTAAGCTCTAAGTACAAATTAATAATAACAACAAAAGGCAGGATTGAAATAAGGCTTTAGACCTGGACATGTTTCCCATCACCCTCTTCCCGGAATTTCTATTTGTAGCCAGAAAGGTCCCGCTTTCCCACTGGAGGAACCTCACCACAAGAGGCTGAGTCTCTGGAGAAATCTGTTATTCAGGACAAGCTCTGGTCCTCACTCCTAGCCTTGACCTGCTGCAGACCCAGCCTGAGTTTTAAATGCCGTACTTCTATTCCCCACATAAAGAGCCAGGAGAAGTTAAATCCTGTTAAATCAGCTGGCAGCGGGACTGCAGAAAACATCTTTTCTTTTCAGAACTGTGGGTTGGCCCCCGGGGCAGGCAGGGCTTGTACAAAGCCATGGGGTGATCAGACCTGCAGGGGCCTGAGCAGAGTGAGGCCCCGGCATTGCACACTTCTCCAGTGTATCCTTGTGGTCAGAGGTGCCTTCAACTCTTCTTCTCCAATGTCCTCCCACTGAGAGGCAAACTGACCTCTGCCCATGCTTTCTAGTAAAATTACAATGTTTTTTTTTCCAAAGAAGGGTAAAATATAATTTCTCTGGGGCACTGGGAGGTGAGTAGGGTGAGGTAGCCAAGGAGACAAATGCCATAAAATTTAAAAAAGCACTACTGGGGAGATAAGAGCCTGCTTGATGGGAAGTACTGGGAACTATTTAGAGCAAGTGCAATTAGCAATCTAGAGTTCTGCCTTTGTGGAAAGGACATATGGAAAAGAATGAGATGTTCATCATTTCAACCCAAAGTTGCTTGTCACAAGTGCAAGTTCCAGCTTGTATTCGGGAGTGGATCTACAAAGGCTATGCACTCCCAAATTGTACTGAAAGTAAATAGAAGCCAATTAATGCTTAGCAGCTTTCCTAGGGTCACATCTACAAATCTCACTCATTTTATTAAGAAAAATCCTTATGGGGAAATAAAAAGCCCCACAATGTTCACACTCTTTACTCCTAAAGCCCGAAGTTATTTGCCCCAGTAACTTCAGCACAGGCTAGTGGATGCGAGTCGGCTTGGTGTGCAGGGACCTAAGCCCCTTGCAAGGTTCACCCATATCTTTTTAACCCTTGTATTGTCTAAGGTGAATTTCTGGGAGTTTTTTTACCCACTTTGATTTGTGCATTAGTGCAGAGCTCTTTTTCATTATACAAATCCGTTTCCTCCAACGTGCTTTATTATGGTGAAGCTATTATCTCAGTTCGGCCTTGCACTTCCTTATTGAGCAGAAACAGCTCTAGCAAACAACCCGAACAGCTTCACTTAGCGGACCACCACATCTGTGTCTTTCTCACTAATCAACAGAGATTTCCGTTGTCCTTTTTGGGTAACAACATGTCAACATACATCCAACCTAGCCTGCACTGTGGTGGCATCGACTCTGCAAGAGTTGTGCACCAGGCTGTGGGCACGTGTCCTCTTCCAGCATTATTGATGTTCCACGGTCAGACCCATGGCCACGCTGGGTGTAGTAGTGAGGGCTGCAGAGCATCCCCCTCTGCAGGGAAAGGCTGTCACAGGCGTAATCGGTGCCAGCAAGGTAGCCTTAAAAAAAAAACAACAAAAGCCCCTGTCTGGAGGTCTTGGCTATTTCCAGCCAATCCTCAGCAGGGCATGGCTAGGGATAATTGTGCAGACTGCTAATCCACTTGATGAATTAATGCAAGAGAGCAGAGTTTCAGAGGCAGGAGCCCAGCAACAGCACTAACATTGAGGCTGCAGCTCAGGGCAACCCCTGCGAGATGTTCCCGGTCTTGCTGAAGGAAGATTTGAGAAGGAGAGTCCAAGTGCATAGAAAGGGTATGCGAGGACACGTGCTACTCCCAGGACTCTACATTCAGTTTTGCAATTTTGTTTTCCCATCTTCTTTTAGCGGATTTTAATGTTACCTGCCGTTAGGTGGACTTGTACCAGCAAAATGACGCCTCTGATTGTAAAAGGTTTTGGTTTAATTGGCCAAAAAAGCCTCTAGGCACTCAAGAGAGCCTTTGCCTGGGTTATAACAAACAGCAGTCATCATGGTATTTCAAGTTGTCTAAGGCAATGTGTACCTTAAGATAAAAGATGAGTGTTTTAAAGTGGCTTTGTGAGCATTTGTTAATTCTCGCAGACTTATACCCAATGTGCCCAGCATAAACAGTGATTCATATTTTACAGACATGTGAGTTCATCAGGGCTGACCTAAACCTCCTGGTGCAAGTAACTGCCAGGTCCCCCAAGGGACAGCCAGCAGAATGACAATGAATTAGTTAAAGCCTATCTACTTTAATCCTGTAAAAGGAGTTTTGGGGGAGTTTAATGAGATCTAAGCTCACACGTGATGCTTTTCCACGGTGCGCTGCTTTTGGCAGTGCGATACCCCAGGCTTTCTCAACCCAGCATGACAGGCCCCTGCTGCTGCCACGTTGGTGGGACAGGCTGTGGGGTTGTCCCCTGGACCAGACTACCAAAAAGAGCCTTTTGCTCCAACTGACCCATCAGATGGGCTGGATGGCTCCAGCACCCCAGCAGCTGGGCTCAACACTTGGGGTCAAACCAAGCAAGGAGGTGGGCAGGACCACATCTCTGGGGCTGGGGTGGAAAGGAGGGGAACAGGGACATGGGAGGGGAGCGAGTGGGGCCTTTCTTCTCCCAGTGGCAAACAGCTAGATTTGCTCTGTTGTGCCTGAAACTGTCTCCTGAAGAAACCAGGGCTTGTGGCAAAAAATAGCAAGTGGTGGTGTAGCTGGGTTTGGGGACACTGCAGGATGTTTGCTGTGGGGGAAAAGAAGAAGACAACTGGTTTTCCCCCCATAAAAAGAGTGGGAGACAGGAAGAAGAATGAAAACCAGCTTGAATTCCAATGGGTCCTTGACTTTTAGAAATAATGTAGGTTGCATCTGTTTTTTCCCTGTAATACAAGAGAGAAACCAATTTAATGTACTGAAACATAAGATTAGATGGGACTAAGTATGTGTGTAGGCTGTTTATTAGCAAATGGAAGCAAGCAGCGAAGGAAAACAAACAAGCTTGTTTTAAGGAGACTTTGTCACTGTATCACCGGTCACAGGCTCCCCAAGGGAAAGCACGCAAGCTTCTAATTGGACTTACGCAGCATCTAGCAGCTGGTGAAGATCCCTGCTCGAGAGTAGGAGAATTGTGAAATTAATCTTCATTGAAAAAACGCACCATTTCGCCCAGTGATTGCAACATCTAAGCCGTTTGCAAGCATTAGTCGTTTTGAGAATTGTTTGCGCAGTGGTCAGTGGGACTGGTAGCACAGCTGGGTGGGTAGGGAGGGTTCAGGGGGCTGAACTGACCGAAATACTACCCCTGTAAAGTAAAAAAAGGATGAGTTCATTTCCAGCCAGTTCAGCTGCTAGCGAGAGACTGCAAAGGAAACACATATTTTTGCCCTGCTCGGGCTGCACCCTCACCTGAATACGTGGCACAAGGGGGCTGCACTGAAGATCAAGGGTGGAGGTGTGAAGGATGGAGGAAGGCAGCCCTGATTTTGCTCAGCTTAGGCTGCTGGGGAGGTTTACCCTTGGGATGTTTTCGGGCATTTAGCAGTTGGTTCAAGTGCTCTGACTGGGAGAATTCCTGCCCCCAGCCACCTCTCCCTCTGCTCTTCTGCAGACAGGGAAACCCGTGTAGCTCACGAGCCACCTCTGAGCAGCAATGCCTTGCTCCAGCAAAATAGACTCATTTCATTTATCTTACAAATTGTATTCATACATCCCGATATGATTTTGAATTTTTCCATGCAAATGTAACTGTGGTCTAAAATCTGCATACGTGATGCTTTATAAGCCCTTTTCTTCCAGCAGACCCGCTACCCATCCTGCCATCTCTATCTTTGAGAATTTGATTATTCCTTCCTAAGTATACTACTTTGTACTTGTCTTTATAGAATTGCCTCCTATTATTTTCAGACTATTTCTTTAACTTATCAAGACCATTTTCAATTCTAATCTTACCAAATGTGCCTGCAGTCCCTCCCAGATTAATGTCACCTGCAAATTTAATAAGTATGTTCTCATTCCATCATCTAAGCCATTAATGAAAACATTCAATAACATCTGCTACAGGAATGATCACTGCAAAATCTCATCTGATGAATCATTCCAACTTGACAATTAAATGAGAGCAGTTTTAAGCTACCCTTATACTCAGTCTATAGAAGCTGCCTTTGGGCCATGCTTTCCTAAGTTGTTTATGAGTATGTCATATAAAACTGGTGTCATAAACCTTACTGAAGCGAAGACACATGACATTGACTGCTCCTGCCTTGTCCACAAACCCTATTACCCTGTCAAGAGGGAAATTGGATTGTGTTGATGCGATTTATTCTTGACGTATTCCTA
This sequence comes from Fratercula arctica, assembly GCA_947846985.1. Taxonomy (NCBI): domain Eukaryota; kingdom Metazoa; phylum Chordata; class Aves; order Charadriiformes; family Alcidae; genus Fratercula; species Fratercula arctica. Next base: position 47,989,403 of record CANTUZ010000005.1, on the reverse strand, counting down.
TGAACTTCAACTTTTCTCAGCTTTATCATCTAGGAGCTTGCAAAAAATTTGTTTGATTATTTGTTTCAGGATTTTTTCCAGAAATAGAAGTTCAGCTCATGGCTCCGTAATTTTCTGTCTCCCACCACTCCCTCCCTTTATTCAAATGAAAGGCTTTTTCTCTGCCCAGGGACAGGATTTGCAAAAGCTCTCCATGGTGGCCTTTATCTTCTGAGAGCAGCCTTAGGTCAATGTTTCCTTTGGGCTTTTGAAAAATCTCTTCTCCATCTGCACAAAAGACTATGAAAACAAGGGAAGATGCTGTTCCTGCACTGTCTTTCTTTTATGCTACCCGTTTTTGCGGTACGCAAAACAGGAGGACTTTTCCCCTCCGCTCTGAGCAGCAGGTAATGCCTACTGCTATAACAGGAATAGAGATGCTCTGCTGCAAATGTATTGAGCCCACTCATTCACCCACCGCTGTGTTACGAATGTGCGCTGCGCTTCGGCAGGCTCACCAGCTGCGCTCAGGTTCAGCAGAAGCCCATTAGGCTGATTTTAGAATAACTTGCTTATCGGTTAGCTTCTTCTAAAGCGAACTCCGATACTGAGAATTAGTAATGGGTGATGCCATTTGCATCTTTTAGGAGGACAATGAGAGAGGAATTAACAGCACCGTGATACCGCCAAGTATTATGATGCTAATTTTTCATCTGAAGGGTCAGAGGGCTTCAGGCGGTTGTGAAAGGGAGCCTTTCTGTTCTCCCTCACCCTCCCACTCCCCACTGCATTTAAACTGGCGGTGGAAGCAGAGTACGTGTCAGTGCTGAGAGCGCTGGGAAGCCACAGTCCCTTCACAGACTCTCTCTGCCTTCCCTGGGCAGGAGATTTACAACGTGGCCACCAAACCGTACTCACACTTATTCATTTTGGTGGTGCCAGATACGGTTAGAACCACCGTATTACGGTGATGCCTGTGCTCAGTCCAGGTGCCCAGAAAGCCTGAGAAGAGCAGGTACTGAGCCTGACCCCGCTCCTCCCTGAGACAGCCACCCACAGCGACCACAACCTTCTGGAGCAAACTTCAGTGTGGCACTAGTAACCCTACAATAAGGGTTTAACCTTCAGTGGTGGCTATTGATAACTGATAGCCTTCAAACACAGCCTGACATGAGCAAGAGAGTAACTGTATCACAACAAATTTACCCATCGGGCATAACATATATCAGGTCTTTAAAATAAGTGTATTATGGGAAGAGAGTAGCAGCAGGGGAGGAAGACAGACTGTGTGCAGTAGAGAGGTCAGCCTGCTGTGTGCACGCGTCCATCCGAAACCCTTTCATGCTAGATGTGCCTTGAGGAAAACCAGTTAAAGTGAGGAGCTTCAGGCACGGTCAACGGCATACGTGAACAATGGTCCAGATGCTCAGTTGAAATGAAAGCCTTTATCAGTCAGCACCCTTAAGACACAAGCAGCTGAGAAGCTGGGGGGGGTAGACACTGAAAAGCCTCTGGCATATGGGCAGGTCAGCCTCTTTTTTTAACCCCTCCCCAGCCTGAAAGATTGAGGCATGAAAGGGAGTCGCTGCTGAATTGCCAGGGCAAGCAGTGACTGTGGGCAGCTGCGAGGAGGGATAATCCCCCAGGAATTGTGTGGAGCAAAGTCTCCTTGCTCCCTGGCATGGATGGTACAACAGGATGAAGGTGCCAGTGTGGGCTTACTGCTGAGCATCCCTGCCGCTGTCCCCACCTGCATGACCATGCTTCTGCCGGGGGAGCTCATCTCTGGGCTTTTCCATCCACCAGCCATGGAAAATGATGCTGTCAAAGCCACAGAGCACACGGGTGGGACCAGATGACTGAAAACATCTCAGGCACATCTCCACTTCTCCAGGTGGTCCTCTTTGGCTGGGCATAAATGTTTTTTAAGTAGATGAGAGAAAGAATCATCTTGTTCAAAAGCACTTTGTAGCAGAGTTCTTCACCCTTCCTCCACAGTCCTGGGAGGCAGCAAGGACAGCAGCAGACATGGGGGTCTAGTGCATTGGGGCCAGCTATTTGGCACTGTAGGACTTGGTACTTGCTTTTCACCAAGGGCCAAGGGTACTGCTGGGATACGTGAAACTGGTCCTGATTGGGAGGGTTGGATGCAGGATGGGAAAGGGCTGGGCAGGCAGTGAGGCTGGAAAGGAAGACTGGCTTCGGAGAGGCAGGATGGATGCAGGGAAAGGTCTGGCAAGATGCAAGACTGGGCAAGGCAGGGGGTCAATCCGGCGCTGAGAAGCAGGAGCTGGAGGAGAAGCCGTGGGCGACAGAGGCCAGCAGGAGGTGGGGAGGGGGAAAAGGTGGGGAGACAGGCATTGTGCCATTTGGAATTAAACCTTTGGGATGCCTTTGAGTTAACCCATCCAAATTCCAGCGATGCCCTTGAAAGCCTTACTCTCTGGGGCCAGCATCGCTGAGCCCCGTTGGTGTGTGTGCTGGAAGGGGTCAGCCTCTAACCACACTTGCAATTACTGCTGGTGAGAAACGGATTTTCTGCACTTAACTAAAGCCCTATTAGGTTGATATGAATCAGATCTGATAAATGATTCCAAATTAATTTGGGCAACAGCCTCTGTTTGAAAAGTCCAGTTAATGAGAGAGCGTTGTATCCAGAGGGTGATGGGTGGGTGGGGGCTGTGCTGGTGGGAGGGGGCTGTGCCATGCATAATGGTCTCTCAGTGTCATATTCTGCAAAGATGGGATTTTTATTTATTTTTCTCCTTTTTCATTCTGGGATGACACAAAGGAGGAGAAAATAACTCCTTTTGTACCCCCAAACTGGAAATGAATGTTGCAGCTGTGCAAGCAGCACCACCCGCCCTGATTTGTCTGAGAGAAAGGCCCCAGTTAAATGCGGGGCGGCTCCCAGCAGCCAACAAATTATATTAGAGGGGAAGAAAGATTCAAGCCTCTCTTGTTTGATGCTGGTTCGTTTATCGAGCAGTGTTAACCCTTCTGCCTGCTGCTTTGTTTGCCAGCTTAAAGACAGCCCCAAACGGGCTCCCGGGATGAGCTCGCCGTGACCTCACCCCGGAGCTGGCACGGGTCGGAGGGGCACCCATAGCCCCCGAATAACCCCGGCATCTGCTGCGCTGCCTCATTAGGGGATTGAACGTTAGCGCTGTATGGCCAGCTCCCGCGTGCCCTACATTAGTAATTAGCTTTCCAAGGGGAGGACTGGGACCAGCTGAAAGTGAAGGAAGATTCATTACCAGCAGCGGGGAAGGAAGGGTTTTCTTTCCATTGCGAACCATGCTGGCTTCCCATAGGATCTGCCTTTAAGATCTTGCTTTTGATTTTCTTTTGTTAAGCAGTAGTTTGTCTCCTGACACTTTCAGCTCTGTCTTTGCCATACAATGGGGTATGAGATGTGATGCTTAAGGATTCGTGGGGTGATTCAGTGGACGCTGGTATTTCTGCAGGGGAAAGTGTAAGCAAAGTGGATGTTGGTGATGGGTGGATAGCGGCTCCAAGCTGAGGATACAGAGAGATGTGGGATCCTGGGCTAAAAAAGAACCTCCCAACTTCCCACACCCCAGGAAAAACAAGAACTGGGCAAGAAGAAAAGAAAAAGAGTTAAAAACTGCACTAAAAATAGAAAAGACATAAATGCTTAGCAATGAAAATAAATGAGGATGTTCTGTAGTTTATAAAAAATGAATGTGGGTACTGAGAAGTAAAATGTAGAGAGGCATGCATTATGGAAATAAACAGAATGAGTCAGGGTTAAAAATAGGTAAATATTGAGAGCATGCAATGTTTAACATTTACTAATTATAAGAGCAGGAAGGGATTCAGACCCAAGCAGCAATGAAAAAAGAGCATTTTAGGGAAGAGTAATCCTTCCTTCCCCCCAGTTAAGCAGCTTTAGCTGCAGAATGAGACAGTCAATGACTGGGAAACACGCAAGGGAGAGGAGAGTGAAGTTCCCAAATGAGATGAACGATCAGACGTATTTGGAGTCAGACTTAATTGTTACTTGAATTAATAAGATACATGCAACTTTTAGGTCAGATCCTTATGCTTTTGTTTTCCATTTTATTCTCCTTGGAGAGTAGTTACGCAAGTCAGTGTAAGGGTAATGGCTTGCAAGTCTGAAGTAGGCATCCAGGGTCCTCCAGTGGCTGAGATGCTGTGTCCCTCCTGCCTCCCCCCAGCCTGCGTCTATCTGGTTGTTGCCCAAGAGGCTCTTCTGGACAGCTCTTGCTATTTGTCTGTGCAGCCTCCGAGCTGCAACTGGAACAGCAAATCATAAGAATTACTGGTTTGAGAGAGCAAACTTATCCTCTGTGAGAGTTAACATGTCCGCTTGGATTCAGGGAATGCAATTACATAGCTGCGTAAAATGAGGTGGGTTGATGCTCATATTGGAAATTAGGAAAACCACAATAACAGGGCTGAATTCAAGACAGTTGCTCTGATTTTTGATTTATGAAAGGAACAACAGCATTCCTCATCTGTCACTCACTTCAGGGATCCTGAGCCTTCTACCATATTCTGTACTGTGTATGAGGGATTAAAGAGCTTTTCCACTATATTGAAGATTTTTGTTCTTCTTTAAATAGAATTGAAAGAGAAATAAAATCCAGGTGCACCTTCTCTTACAAGAATTGAGCGGGACATGTTGAGATAGTCTCTGCTGTGATTTATATGCACCAATCCTGTCTGAGGGAGAGTATGAATAACACTTGCCAAGAAGAGACTGTGGCACATCTGCCTCTCTCCTCATTACTGATCCCGTGGGCAGAGAGGTTTTGTCATCAGCCTCTTTAGCTTCGTCACCTCTGGCTCAGGGACTGGCTTCAGGCAGGCAGGGACAGTGCAAGGTAGGGGCACGATCCCCCAAGGAGGGACCTCCATGGTCGCTCCAGGCCGCTCATCCAGCTGGACCCAGCTGGATGAGAAACCACTGAGAGGTTTCTCAGTGTATGACAAGGCCCAAACCACCCTGTGACAGAAAAAGACCATCATTGCACAGGACCAGCCTCCTTGGTTTGTGTGTGACAGAACAGAATATTTTATTGATAGGAAGCATATAGAGGACCTCCCAAAAAGAGGCCCTTATCACCAGTAGGTCATTATAACATACCACAGGAGATTGCTCGCTCCTTCTTACCACCAGTTTAAGCAGTGTGTTAAACAGTGAATTGAAGAAAAACTTAATGCCTGTCTGTGGCATAAAGCTTTTAAGAACATGGAAGCAATAGCTCAGATTAAAATTAGAGTTTGTTCCTGTCTATTATGGTTAGGGATCCAACAGCCCAGCAAGGATTGAGGGATCACAGCTGCACTGGCTCCAGTACAAGCCCACGGTTCTCAGCACCTTACAGCAATTGCCCAGCATGCTGCCTAACTGGTAGGACAAGGGGTAACGGTTTTAAGCTGAAAGAGGGTAAATTTAGATTAGCTATTAGGAAGAAACTCTTTACTGTGAGGGTGGTGAGACACTGGAACAGGTTGCCCAGAGAAGCTGTGGATGCCCCATCCCTGGAAGCGTTCAAGGCCGGGTTGGATGGGGCTTTGAGCAACCTGGTCTAGTGGGAGGTGTCCCTGCCCATGGCAGGGGGGTTGGAACTAGGTGATCTTTAAGGTCCCTTCCAACTCTAACTGCTCTATGATTCTATAAGCTGGCCTATGGCCCCAAAATAAACATCATAAGCAGGTGCATTGCATGTTCTAGAAACACCACAAGAAGTACATCTAGAGCACCAATGCCTCTTGTTTCTACTCATCCAACCCTTTATACCAATGTTTTCCCCACAAAAGTAGAGTGAGGGGAATTAGATGTTCAGGCAAGGCTCCTGTTATTTTCCCTCCATCTTTCTCCACCAAAGTAGGACACATTTTCTTTTAACAGCTCTAGGTTATTCTGGTCATGACAGTAGGGTCTTGGAGGAGCAGTGGGGAAGGTCAGACCCTTTGTAGGCTCCATGTCATGAGAATCATCATGGAGGGACTCAGTAGTTCTCCAGCACAAAAAGGTGAGATGGATTATCTAACAGGAATAATATGTGAGTTTTCTTAGGGCGACAGAATTATTCCCATTCTTTACTCATTTAGTCACATGCTATCAAATATTTTCACCCGAGTGCAGGCCATGAGGCTAGGCCAGATGTCAACTGTCCTTGCTGCATCCACCAACGTGATTAATGGGCAATGCCCTGAGCTGCCTAGTCCTGCTCATAGTAATAAGCTCCCAGTGGTACGGAATACCTTGATAGGTACAACCATTCAAGGCCAATTTGTGCTTCTAAGCTGTCTGTTAAAAAAGTGAAGTTCCTGCAAATGTCATGGTGCGGTTCCCTCCTCAAGAAACTTTTACTGGCACAAAGGCATCATTCTCATTGCATGTCATGTCATTTCTCTTTTTTAATACAAAGGCAATTTGCATGACAAAGTACGCATGATCCCAGTCCCCTGTTTGTAGCATCACAGCTGGCAGCCATAAGGGTGGCTTCTTTGTCACAAAACAAAGAATTGTGACACCAAGGTCAAGAGCAAGCAATAAGAGGAGCTGAAGGCTGTAGAAACATGGGTCCTGTTTTGACATAAATGCTGCCATACATAAAACCAACACATCGTGAGCTGTACTGGGCTGGCATGTTTTCCACAAATTGCCGTACTGCTCCGACTTATGCTTTTGGGGTCATCCAGGAAACCCTGCTGGAGATACCAAACCAAAAGGCCCCAAAGGATAAAAAAAAAGGCAAGATTCTGTGTTATCCCATTAAGATGTGTGGTTCCCCTCTTTCTGGACTCTAGACCATCTTAGCTCAGCTTTCATACAGCGTGAGAAAGTGGCTTGTCCCCACGCCTCCGGAGAATATGGGGTTGGAAGGAAAATGAAGCATAAGTAAGGGTGCCTTTGCATGGGCTGATTAGGATTCAAAAGCTGAGGTCAATGTTTGTCTTGAATTTGGCTCCATCTCCAAGACTGCTAGCAAGTTGTCCTGCACAGTTTCTGCCTTGGCTGCTAGGGAGGAGAGTGTTTAGAGGGAGGGAGATGTGTTATTTTTTCCACAGAGATATGATCCAGGCCTCTTGGCTCAGCCACGCCGTGGCTCTTTCGCACCCGATATTAAACATGCAGAGACCGTCTCAGGCCAAACACGCAGCTCCACGATCCATGCCCGACACTGCTGCTGCAAACCCTGCCGGGATTTGCCACCCTGGGGATGCAGCCCCGCTGTATCTGAGGAGAGTGAGCATCGGGACCCTTCTCCTGGCTGCTACCACTTTGTTATCAGGCAGTGCCAGTCTGAAGCCAGAGCTTCTGTTAGGCAAAGGAATAGAGAAAACATGGTGAGAGACTTGGATCAGGCAGAGGACACAGATTTGGGTTCCCTTATCACCTTCGTCAAAAGTTTGCAATGCAACAGGTTGGCATTTGTGTAGTTTGTAGGCAGGAGGTTCAAAGACTATCACTGTTTTTTCCCATCTTGGCAAAAGGCCCTCACCAGCACCATCCCCTGAGTTGACCATGTCTTTCTGTGCTGGCAATTTGCTGCCATCACAGCATGACGTGCTTTTAGGGACGAAGAAAGGGGTCCTTTGCCCATCTTCCCTCCCGAGCTGAGGGCTGCCCAGAGCAGCTGGACTGTGCAGGATTGCAGGGGTCCGTTCAATAGCTCAGCTCCCTTCCTCACCATAACATCATGTTGTTGCTGTGCCTTTATATTTGTGTTTGTTTTCCTGAAGCCACTGCCTTCACTGCCTGTTTCTGTTGGCTACACAAATCCACTCTGTCGGCTGCCGGATCCCGGTTTGGTCTCCACACAAACTCTCAGAAACAGCTCTGTGCAGCTGCGATCCACATGGATTCACCTGCCACCCCCGGAGACATGGACACACGTGGCACTGAATGGAGCCACCCAGCCCCTGCCCGGCATCGCACCTGCCACGCGCGTTGGGGAACCCCGATCCCAGTCCCTTCATCCATCAACACCTGCTTACAACAAACCAGCCAGAGTCAGAGCCAGAGATAAAGATGATTCAGCCTTTTGCAGACATCTAAAGTGTGAAATCAGGGTGATTTTATATCACACATGAAGCAATGAGCAATATCGTCTACGGAGGGAGAGGTAGTACCTGCCATGAGCGTCACTCCTACAGCTGGGAAAAAACAACAAGCCCGTTCAGGGAGTTTCAAATTTTGAACCCAGATCTAAAAGGCATGTTTATGTGCATCTATTTCTATCATTAATGAAGATGTCAGAGGATGCCAGTTAATGTCAGTGGATTGGGCTTTTTTCTGGGGGAGGTAAAAACTGGGAAGTTATTATAGCCCAACCTTTCTGGTGTCATTCAACCTGCCGAACCACATTATGTCTGGGTAGCTCCGCATAAACACCGCTGAGTCAAACCAGAGATTATATTTGGTCTCTAACAAGTCTGTCTCATTTTCTAACTTTGTGACATGAGCTACACTGGTGCATAAGTGGGAAGCAAATATGATGAGTATATAAACAAAATAGCGAATATGAGTCAGATCCAGCACTCAAGTCATTGGAAACAAGCCATGTACGCTCAGAATTGTGACTATGGGGATCAACAAGTTTTGGTGGGCCCTGTGCTGGAGATATGTCTAGTAGAAAAGAAGACCTGGGTTCTTGCATGTTGATCAAAAGAGCAGAAGTCTCAGGCCAGTGTGATCACTAGAAGAAGGCTTTGCCCTGCAGCCGTTTGTGCCTAGCGTATGGAAAGAAGGACAAGAAATATGTCACCTTTTCAAAATCTAACACTGGCTTTTTTTTTTCTCCTCCCACAAAATGCCCTTTGTGGAACATGCAGTCACGAGCCTCACTAATTGGCTTCATCTCGAGGATAAAGATTTCCTTTCTGGAATCAGTTGGCAAATATACTCCTGCATTTGCCTCTCTAATTTGGACAAGCGTCCCTTCCGTTTTCTCAAGTTATCAGGGATGTAAGTTTTCCTACTTAGTCTAGAGGGTTTTAACAGCTTTTAGAGGGTCTTTCTTCTGAAGAAGTAATGTTATAGGGCACTTTAATTAAGAGGAGTTAATAACCCAGTAAGAACTAAAGCCGGATCCCACTCTTGTCTCCAGTCCAGCTAATGACCAACCACCCCCCTTAGTCATGCCCACAGGAAGGAAGTCCCAGCATCTGGAAACTGTCAGACCAGGGGTCCTGACTTCACAGTGGTGAGAGCATCGTTGGCAAATTAATCTCATTTTCTTGGCTTCCTACTGAAAATTGGAATCGAAACTTCTGAATGTTGCTACTGTTTGGCTGGTTCTGCTCCCTGACACTTCCCTGTCCTTTTGTTTTTTTAATAATCTTTGGTTTTTTTGCAGGGACCTGTTACTATTTCAAGAACTACCGAGTAACAATTTTTTTCTCTACACAACTGATCAGGACAAGTTAATTGGTGCTAATTCTGTAGGCCTATATACAACATATTTGCCATGCCTCTGCCCTTTTGAATGAATACAGCTAGAGGTGCACAGAGTTTTTTATTAACAACTGCACGCGAATTCAAATTAGATTAGATAAAGTTGATTTCAGGCTTTTTTCCCTTGTTGAGCCATTGGTGTCAGTTCTGACTACCTAGCTGTAGGAGCATTATTTCCAGCATCTCATCAATAAACGTGATACTTTTCTATTAGTATGTTTGTTCTTAATGATATAAAGCCAGAGTCTGCCATCAGACATAGACCACCAAGCTGAATGGGTCAAAAGCATAAGCCTGTTGATTGTACAGGAAAACAGCATATTTAGAGGGTTGCAGATGCGTAACTATAACATCCAAACCCCAGTGGCTATCAAACGTGACCCGTGCAATCCAGGAGTATTTTGTCCCCTCTTTGACTTGAGGAACACGATAGAAGGTAAAAAGGCATTTGAACCAGACTCCAGCCCATCCCTAACAAGAGATGCCCCTGGCTTCCTGGGTTCAGGACAGCAGATCTCATTCGGTGCCAGGGGTGGAGAAAGCAAAACTCAATACTGTCAATCATTTCATTGCCTTTGTGCTTTGTGGCCTGAATCTCACAAAGCCCATTTCAAGGGGCACGCTGGGACCTCTTGCCCATCACTGCCACCCTTGAGACATTGTTGAACTTTATTGCAGAAGAATCTAAGCAGACATTGAGCCCATCAGCTGCTTCCCATGGCTCAGTGTACAGTCCTTTCATACTGTTCTTTTATTAGTTTGTGGCTGTTGCTATCTCTCCAGTGAACAGTGCTTCTTTGGTATGAAACTGCTATCAGTGGTGACAGTTATGATTACCATCCTTGCTTCTTTTGATTATTTGTATTACTCCACTATTTATTCACCTGTCATGGCTTGCTGATATAATATTCACCTCTGTTTTGGGTCAAGTCTGCCTGTCTTCAGTCCTTCTCCGTGATTGTCACAACCTATCTTAAGCCAGACTTGAAATGTATAATGGAAGCTGAATGTTGCTGTATTTGTCTTATTCCACAGAATAAATTAGAAGAAGGAAAAATCACCAAAACCCAGAGCTAACACAATTCCTCTGGTAGACAGAATTTGAAAGCTAAGTAACTAAAATAACTAACACAGATGTCCCTAAAAAAAGTCAGATTTACTTTGTCTAGCTTAGCCCTACAATGCAAGAGTTGAAAACGGGTGTTCTTCTTGAGTTCCGTTGGAAGAAGTTCTCGTTAGCAAGACTAGGAGGTCCTCTGTACGCTCTGTAGAGCCCATGCCATTACGTTACAACAGGAGTATGGAGACTGTATCAGAGCTGCTCAAGGATGAAGGTGATGAACAATGGGGTGGGACTGTTGCAGACAAGGTTGCTCCATAATCATGCTCTTCTGTTTGTCTCTCTTCACAAAAATGTGCAAAAAATTAGGTAAGAAATGCTAAGAAGGGCAAAGAGAAAACCACCTAGGCAACAAGGAACAAAGAGAAACAAGAGAAGGAGAAGAGCAAGCTAGACTTGCAAAATCAGAATTGTGCACTGTAGAGTGATTGCACGGGGTGAGAAGAGAGACTTGATGAGAGATTATAAACACTTCATGACAGCAGCAGTGAAGGAGGGAATTAGTCACACCCACAGAAGACAGTAAAGCAAAAAGAGAGAACTGATGCTAAGGAAGGATTTATTTTGCAGCTCTCTACCACCAGACGTGGACTCCCCAGGAGCAGGACAGCATGATGGAGTCCTTCTTGCCAGCCTGTCAGAGATGCAAAGCGCGAATGGCCAGTGTAGCCCAGCGGTGCTCCCGGCAGCAATCCTTGCTGTAGTGGCGCTGGCAGCGTGCGTGGCTCAGTTACTGCCTGGGAGCCATCAGGGGCACAGGGACAATCTCACTGTAATTGCATTCTGCATCGCAGGGAAAGCTGCCTCTCTCCCAATAAACCTGTGGGCAGCTGAGGGCGAAAAGAGATAAAGGAGATTATCTGCCTTCAATTTAGGGAATACAGAGTTAGCAGACCTCTTGTATATACTCAGCAGGTAGGTTTATCCACTTTTTATTTACTACTACACCACTTAAAACAGTGCAGTGGTGCTCCCCAGGACATACCCTGGCACTCTGCCCAGAGAAGACCAATCCGCCCATCACTTATCTGCAACACCACATGGGGATCTTGCTTTGGCCTGACTGGCCATATCAGCCACAAACAAATCCAGCGGTAGCCTGAGCAGTTCTTCTTTTCTCTTTCTCTTTGCGAAATGAATATGCCACAACATCCATATTGCAAATGAACGCCAAAATCCAGAGATTGTATCAGCACCACCTTCTGCACCTCATTCGAAAATCAGTGTGGCAATGTTATTAAAACTTTTGGGGTTTTTTTGGTCAGCCAGAGACGTTTCCTACAAAAGCGTGGCAGTACCTGTAACCAGCCCCTTGTTTGTACCCTGCTAACACGCTGCGCTGGCCAACACTGTGTGACCTGATCTTAGTGTGGATGGAGCTCATGTGCAATAAAACCAGAGCACAGAGTAACCATTAACACTCGCCACGAGGAACAGAGGGAAGGTCGGGGTGAAGCCCCCGCAGCCATACTCGCTCCTCCGGTGGAGAGCTGCCGGCTGAGCCGTGGAGCAAAGCGGGGCCTGTAAGTCACGGTAGGGCTGACACTACCCTGTGTCAGTGGTAAAGTGCTTCAATAAAGTCTTAGCATCTTCTGCAAATAAGTAAATGTCAATACATGAGGTAAGGCACTCTCAGCTCCGCCCCCCCCCCAGCATGGCTTTATTAACATTTATTGCATACATACAAAAGATGCAACTGAATTCAGCTGAGAAAAAAAAGGATGATGCTGCTGCAATGTGTTTATGAGTGGAATTAGTCAGCTACTTACTTGTAGGCAACAAACATTTTAGTGTTTAAGCACGAATATTAGTGCTTTGGGTTTGATTTTATTTGGAGGGGAGAAAAAAGTCACTCTCTGTTTTCTGATGAGCACTGAAATCACTAATCGCTTCTGAAAATGGATCCCCTCTCTCTACATCTTTGACATTTAAAAGATGTATACTAAATTCTGTATGTCAAACATTGCACGCATCTGTATCCACAGAATGGAGCATCTTTGCCCCCGGAAAACGCAGAAGCCTCTGCATTCAGCTGGTGTGTGAGTGGCTCAGCCCCACGGCTCTTCGCGGGAGAGCAAAGACAGGCCTGCAAGCAAGGCCATGGCCCCGACTTTCTCAGCTCATCCATTAATGGCAGTGCAGAGCTGCCCTTGGTAGTAACAAAAAATTTTGAAACTTCAGAGCAAAGGTTTATATCATATAATAAGTCCCAAGTAGTCTTAAGTGGTGGTTTTCAGACATTGCTGCATCAGATACATCCTATTACCACGCAAGCACCCAGGTAAGGAAAAGACACTTTTCATGCATTTCCTTGCTCTTTCTTCATCATTTCTAAGAGGTAAGTGGTGAATGTGTGCTCACGCTGTGTTTAGTGAGACTGGTCTTTGACTCGTCTTGCTTCACTGGAAGGTCCCTTCTCCACCCCCAAAAGTTTTAGGTGCGAGAGGTAACGAACCGTTTACTGACCTGCTACTAAAAGGTGTATTGATTTCCACTAGACAGTCCTAGTCATACTCCTGATTGTATGTGCTTTCTCGCCTTTGAATTAGATTCTGGCCTGAAGCCAGATGACAATAAGCAATGGAAAACGTTCCAAGAATAGATAGCTTACTGTTTCCCCTTTGTCAAACATTGCCACGTGGGGAACAGACAAGTTGAAAGTAGCAGCAAATTATGCAAAATGCTTGAACAAGAATTACAAGATGTGCCCAGATAATGATATATTTTTTGTTTGCAGTCTTATTCAACTCTAGAGCATTAAAATGAGCCTTCTGTGGTGCTTTCCATCTTAGGACGGGGGCTGTCTCGGCATGATAATGAGCCTGGCCGCGCCGCACTCCACCGCAGGGGCCATGATCATCCTCACCGAGATCTAACCATCTCAGGTCTGGCTGAGGCCACAGAGCATAGCGAAAGAGGCTGGGGACTATTTTGGTTGGACCAAAGACAATATGTGCAATATGTTCTCTCATTATTGTTATTATTATTATTCTCAGTCATGTGCTGAAGATCTGACAGCCAGATCTGATGTTATCTAGTCTGAACCTCTTGTACAAAGCACAGATGTCTTTCCTATCCCGGTATGAATGAATTTTAATCCCTGAGGGATTTTGGAATCGGCTCTACTGACAAAAAAATAGGAGCATTCTTGGGACAGGTGCCATTACAATTAAGTAGATAAGTATCTGGAGGGATAGAGAAAGATTATCCACTCCTACAGATAGGGAATGGGACAAGGAGACTTTCATATACATTTATGGCAGATAAGGAAAGTGAGCGTACAATTCCTAATCCCACACTGCTGCTTTAAATATAGATTCAGCCTTACCCTTCTCTGTAAATGTACAGTATAAAATGGAATTAATGTGAAAATAAATGTGCAAGCATATGCGTACACACAGACATACAGGAAATTCAGTTCTGTTCACCTCCAGATCAACCCCTTAGTGCCTAAACCATATCTTCTCCCTGTACTTCAAGAGCAATTTGAAAGGCCTGTGATAAATCATGAAGAGCCATACAAGTGCTCAGCGTTTATTTCTCTAACGCTGAAGCATTCATCTCCCAGTGAATCAGCTGGCAATTACCGTTCCTCTGCTGCTCTACAAAGCACCAGGTGTCAACACACTTGAGTCGAGTGCCCTAACGTGCAAAAGAAAGAGATCCTCTCCCACCAGCTTGAATGACCACCTGCACTGGGAAGGCAGAGAGCTTGCAGGGTTTCCCGGGACGGGAAAGGTGGGTTTTGGGCTGCCCCTTATCTCCAGGAGCTGTTTCACCTGGAAGGAGCAGTTGTACCCCCTTCCATCTTGCGCAGCACTTTTTGATGGCTATTCTGAGCAGAGACCACACTCCTGATCCCTCCAAAGACAGAGAGGGCTGGTCCTCATTAGTAACAGTGGTCCCGTTGTTCATTTTCTTTTCTCTTAATGACTCAGGAGGCTGCTGGCCTTTCCCTCACTGTGCATTGTGCCTGTCAGGACCAGGCCCTGAACTATGATCTCTCACCAAAGGAGGCTTTCCTCTCGCCCTGAATCCTGCTCGTCCTTGAGCTGATGTCTCTTTCTGCCTGCATGTTGGCCAGGACACAGAGTAGTTATTTCCTGTGCAGGAAGCCCTAGTGGCAGCTCAGTAATTCTGTATATCTCCGGGTTTTTTTTTGTTAGCTCTGATTTTCTGAGCTGTACCTTCCAAAGTTGGGATTTCAATACAAACATGGCTAAAAGAATCTGCTGTCACAGACTAACTGTACCAGTTCATCTAATACAAGGCACCACCCTCCCTTACAGTCCCTGCCTTGTTCTATTGATGGCCCCCCCGCTTTCTGTGGGTAATGGGGGAAAATGAGTCCACAAATGGTGCCAGAACAGAGCAACCGTTTTGCATTTCACATATATCACACAGCTTTATTTTTCTCTCACTTTTCAGCTGTTATCACAGCATTTATGGAGGAAAGGAAATGTGTGGATGATTTGTGGAGGAACAGAATGTGCCTTGAATAGATATGTGGGTTTCCAGTGACTTGGGAGCTGTCAAGACGAGTATTAAATGCTGCACGTGAAGCTGTGTAGGGCAGTCAGCTGTAACTATTACCACTTGGGTAGGGGCTGGGAGAGCTTTATACACTGCCAAGGCTCTTTGAGCTTTGCATTTAAGAAAATGTATACGAGGCATTATGGGTCTAGTTTATTTGGAATGAGCAGCCTGCCACCATAGGCAGAATGGTGTAGGGAAGGAAAAATGTCAAGTCTGAGCATTTAAAGCACAGGGTTTCCAAAGCCATTCAGTTAATTAGCGTGTCTCAGCTCTGGGGACATCTCCCTCCACCACAGTCAGTGTTTCTGACCCACATATGCCAACTCATGGACTTTCTGCAGGGATATTCAAGAAGATGGTGAGGAAGTGGATGAATGAACTTGAGAAATGTGAGACACCACTTTTTGGCCACAACACAGCCTCTTGCTTTCCAAAATGTTTGATGGATTATGAGAAAGGCACAGTTCAACCCAGTGTGGAAAAACTACGCAAATGATTTGTAATGAATAATGACTTACTTGAGTTGTTTAGTCTCTTCTCCCTTGGCTGTTCATTTTCACGTATGCTTTCATTTCATTTGTTTTTAGTCATCAAACAATATTCATAGCATTCTTCTTTAAATTCTTTTTGGGACACTAACAACTCCCTGCAAGACAAGTTCTCTTCCCGAGACTGTTCAAAAAAGCCCCCGCTGCACCAGTGTGGTGCTTCTGACACAAACACTGTGTGAATAAATCCAAAGGTTCTTGTTGGCACACAGTTGGGCACACAGCTCTGACAGTCCCATTCACAGCCCTCCATGCCAGGGTGACTGTCCTGTGTCAGTGTTCAGAGGAAACAAGCCCCAGCGAGACAAAACCAGGCCAAGGCAAGTTAATTTAAATGAATATTCAAGAGGCTTTTTTTGGCAGTAACAGTCCATCTTTAATGAAAGGTGAAAGGCTAATTAAAGATAATTAGCTTCAAAAAGCATTGGTTCACACTGATCTTGCTGCTGCCTTGCTTCTCCCCCAGCACCCCTGCATGCACCATTCCCTTTCTGTCATCAGTTTTGTACATAAGAGCAGCCACACTAGTCGGAATAAAAGTCCACTTAACGCTGTAACCCTTCCAGCAACTTAGACCCGGAGTTCAGAGAAAGTGCATAACAAACAGAAGAAGCAGAAGCTCACAAGAGTGAGCTTTATGACTTATCAGCTTTTAGCTTCATATAATTTAAACTGGAGTTTAAATTATGGTCTTCCGGTGCTCGAGGTTGAAGGCAAATCATTGTGCTTAGTTGACGTTGGTATTCCCACAGTTAATACAGCTTGTTATCTTTAAAACCATTTCTGATCAGAATGGTGTCACTGAATTTTGAAGTTTAATTATTGTAGAGCATTCATGCGTTTTTCTCATCATGGTGGCTATAGAATCAAAGTGCTATTTAGGTCTGAAGGGACATGTGGAGATTGTCTAGTCCAATTCCCCACTGAAAGCAGGGCCAGCTTGGACTGGGGTGCTTGGGGCTGGCTGGGTCCAGATGAGCTTTGAATAGCTCCTGGAGTGAGGATTCCTTCCAGGGTTTCCCACAGGTGGGTGAGGTATGGCTTTCCTCTGTGAAAACCATGGTGGTTCCTCCCTTCTGTACCATTTGTATCTAACAGCATGGACGACAGAAATGCCAGTTTGTGGTTTCTCAGATCACCCCTTGAGTTCTGGTTTTGAAAATGGTGCCATGGTTCCCATGCTCAGGTCTTCTGGCATCAAGACCAGTTTAAGCAGCAGGTGATAACCTCAAATCGTTAGTTCAACAGTATCGTATTTACACTCCTCTTAAGGTGTGGGTGAAGGCTGGTCCTGATGATTTGTAACTGCTCATTGCATCAGGTTGTTCCAAAAGTTCCCCTGCCTTCGCATCTGAGAGGGTTTGACTCAGCCCCTGTATAAAATAACTCTGCTGTAGAAACCTCCCTGAGCTCCTCTGCAATAAACACCGATGCAAATCATCCCCTTTGTTTCCTTCCATTGCTTCTCCCCTGAAGTGCTCCTCTGACACCTTTGTCATCTGTTGGACCTGGCAGCTCTCCAGCCAGCTGGCGAGCTCTGACAGACGAGGTCTGTGAGTGCTTTGGAGACAGAACTGGTTTTTCACCAGGGATCTGATCAGTATCTAGCATAAGGGATCTCAGCTCTGGTTTAGGCTCCTGATGATTACTGCTGTTAGCCAGACACTATTATTTGCATCTAGATTTTGGATTTGTTTCATTAAAAATAACAGTCAAGCATCCCAGGTCTGATCTGCAGATGTCGTATTTATACACAGTGGGACAGCCGGCTTTTTTGGGGCTACATCCCTCAGAAAAATATTTCTCAGTGGTAACTGCCTGAGGGAAATGGCTGTGGCTTGTCCCACACAGGTATCATTTTCTTTTGTATGGAACCAATTGGAAGCAATAGATCTGCAAACACAAAGAGCTTTTTGCGTAGCTCTCTGAATGAGCCCATGCGTTAGAGGAATGCGATGGCAATAAACTTGTTATTATCTGCCTACGCAGTCCCAGCCCTGCCCTCCGTGCAGCAGAGCTCAAATCCAAGTCCCTTTGGCAGAAATGACAACCGAGCTGTGGATATGGTGCCAGATCCGGCAACGGCACAGGGTGTTTGAGGCAAAACGACGGCGTCCGCACGCTGTGCCCGGCAAGTGCGTGGTGCCGGCTGCGTTGGGAAGAGCTCCTCTTGCTGCAAACGCTGCAGAAAGGGTTTCGGGGTCACTGGATCAGCTTTACCTGTCAAAAAAATCGCCGTGGACTGCACTGGAAGTGGCACCATCATTTTCACAACTTCAGAGGCAACCTAATAAATTAGCGGTGGGTGTTACTACACAGACTTGCAATGAGGGATCTTCTGGAAATACATCGGAGACGAAAACGGACAGAGTAACAGAGCAGTCCGTCAAGAACAGAAATTGTTGCCCTCCTCCACCTAATAAACAACAAACACACAACAGTTCAGATTCATGGATGAATCAATTTTAAACTTGTTTCAAGAAAGGAAGTTGTATTTGACAGCTTAAGAGCTAATCCGACCTTGTGCACGACCACCTAGCAATGAAGGTTAAAAAAAGACAGGAAATATGTGATAACACAGGCAAGGGAATTCTGAAATCTCATAGATTTTGCAAGAGCACAGAGGGATCAAAGTAATAATTATTCCGTAATCTGACAGGAAAATAAACAGCCTTTTTTCACATCTTGACAAGAAAGTAAATAGATAATTTATGAAATAAAGTGTTTGGAAAAGCAGATCTAGACCTCTGTCACACCATAATCAAGGTGTTTATCACAGTATTAAAGCCTACCTACGCAGTAAACTCATTATCATTAGGTTACACTGGGTAAAGCAATGTGCACATCCATAGCATAATGAATGAGGAGAGGCACTGCCAGGTTTCTGAGCAGTGAATTCCATGTGGTGCCACCAGAAGACCTCCATCAACATCAGATGTATTATAGGGATGCGCACGAACACCAGAGAATTGGGAAAGAATCAGAGAATGGGGATAATTGCTGCCTTTTTTGTGAGGCAGCTTGCATTTCAGAAAGAATAGAGAGAAAAAGGAGACCTATTTAGATAAGACTAATAATATTTTTCCTGAATTTTGAGCTGGCATGCAAGTATGCACCACGTCCCATAGATCATAACCATTTTTGTTACTAATAATGCTTTCCAAATTTTTTTTTGTAAGGACTTTACTGAGCTTGTATATACATAAAAGACTAACTAGATACCAGCAATAGGTTGTCCTAGGGATGAGATGTCCAACAGTGCAAAAATAATTAGTCTAGGGCACAAAACCTGGTTTCTGTCAGCTTGATGGATGTTACATGACCAGGGTTTTGGAGTGGCTCCACACTATTCATCAGTGCTGGGCAATGTAGCACATCTTTACATTTCAGCTTTTGGATTGTTTCCTCATGTGTAATGACACTGGGGCAATACAGAAAGACCCATTTGGGTTGTCCTGAACACCAGAAGAAATTAAATGTGCTGTACTAGAATGGGATCATCAAAGTGCACCTATTAACTGGATAATTACCTTCAAAAGATAGTCAGCCCTGCGTGGCTTAGTTTTTCATGAGGACTCTCTAATTTAAGTACAGGTCTTGGACGATTGTCCCTAAGTGCTGGAGAGAAACATATCTCACATTTTCATGCATGAAATATACTTTGGCAGGGCAGCCCAAATTAGCAGAAATATTAATTTCCCTGCCTCCAAAGGCAGCGTGGCTGAGCTAGATGGAAAGCTGAGATCATCGCTATGGGTAAGAACGGGCAAGGCAACCTGTCACAGCTGATGGCCACCTCTAGCCCACTCCCTCCAGCTCAGGCAGTGCCTGCCCTTCCTTCCCCGAATCCCACATCACAGCACTTTGGATCGCAGTCCAGAAGTGACGGGTTGGTAACACGGAGGCAGGTGTGGGTGCTCTGAAAGCTGTAGCTGCAAAACTGCGCCGAGATGGCTCAGGGCCCAGAGCTGTTTTCTCCCAAGCTGAAGTGCAGAGAAATCTGACAGCCCTCCCAGTAACTGAGACCTTCAGTATATGAGAAAGGACTTGGAAAAGCTGCCCTAAAAAAGTCTGTTTTGTCTTTCCTGGAGCTGACGGGAACCTCACATAAACGGGGTGAGCCAAACTATACAGCAAGGTATAGCGTAAGCACCCCTGAGGACAGTGGCTCATTCAGTAGGTGCATGACAAGTGACCTCCTTCCTGAGGAGTTAACCTTGGTGGATCACCAGCGCTGCTGGTTGCACCAAGGCTGTGGTGGCCACTGGTGGCCCCGGAAGGCTTTGGGTGAAGCAGGAGGAGAAAGGAGGCTCTGGACTTGCAGCAAAACCCAGGGTGACTGAGGAGGCCACGGCTGTATCAGCTCCACCTTATGCTTGTGATTGCAGGGTCACTTGCAGCTACCTCATTAAGGAATTCATTTTTTCCCTCCTGCGTGTTTCAGAGACGTTACAAAAATTGGATGAGAGTATGAGATATCAGGCACAGAGATCTGCAAATGAGCACGGTGCCAGGTAGAGCAGAGGTTGGGCCGGGGGGGCGTCTGACCTGCATAACTCTGGTGTTAGATTATCAGCGTTACGTAGAGACAGCTCCTGCAGAGACCTGTCTGAGAAAGTTCAACCCCCAAAATGCCAAATTTCCACCTTCCCACTGGGGCCTGTTGCAAAACCGATGAAAGGCAAGGTGTGATGATCTGATTGCATTAAAAATTATTCCTATCGAGCCCCCAAAAGACAAGAAAAAACACCCGCAAGGCCAGCCTGGTTCCCCTGGTTCTGTGCGAGCGAAAACATTCATCACCACGGCTGGACTTTGTAATAGAAATCACTGTTAAAACTAACGTGGAGAAGGAATTGCTGGTTGTCATCACTGGTGAAGACGGACAACGGCTAAAGCTATTACTCGTATCAAATACCATCAGTGGTTAATAGTGGTTTTTTTTTCTGACTGACATGATGACTGCAATATTTAACTAGACTTCAGCTAATTGAACAGCACGCATTGTGCATAGCCTGCATGAAGCTTAAAAGCTTTCAGACACAAAAAATAAATTATATTGGCATCTACGTTTGGATTAATTACCTTATCATTAGTTAATATTAGCCACGGGGCTTGAAATACATAAAATCCTGTATTAGCACCAAGAAATAACATCACCTTGTGACTGAGTCTGCACTGTAACGTATGCATGTTTTCACTGAGGTGCCACGTAGATGCTGGACCAGATTTATTGCTGGCATCAAGATATATTAATGAGAGTTTTGTTCACTTACAGCAAAGAGTATTCTGGCTCACAGAAATATGTACACGAAACAGAAACAACAAGGGCAATTGACCACGAGCAGACAGTCAAGGGAGAAAAGGGTTTTTTATTCAGTTACTCGGAAGAAATTTGGTTGCTTTTCTAAAAACTCTCTTTTACTTAAGCAGGAGTTATTGCACTCACAACTGTCATAAATGAATGAAAATCTGTGACCTCTTATGGTTTAAGAAGTCAAAGTAGGCATAAATTTAGAGATCCTAAAATCAGCTAAATTTTAATACCTCTGGTTTAGAGGTCACACCTGTGATTTGATGCAGTCTCTCTTGGTTTTGCACGTTCCACTTGTCTCTCACCTGCCCCACGGGATGGGTCTCTGTTGGGAGCTGCTGAAATCCAGCTGGTTTCTTCACTTTCTGGGCAGGGTGGGAGCAGCGCTCGGTGCCCCTGGCAGAGACCCCGGAGCGATGGGGCGGGAGGCAGGACTGTCCCTCTATCAAAATTTCAGCCCCTCATGCTGGCAGCAGGGCTGGTGGCATCACCAGTTCAATGCTGGCGGGGGGGGGGGGGGGGGGGGGGATGATGCTCCACAGATGTGTTACCATGCCCAGAAATGAGTGTATGGAGTCCATAGGGGACATTGTAGCTCTGGCTGCCTCTGGCCCTCAGCAACGCTTCAGAGGAGGATGCAGACAACCTGCAGCAAGCTGTTGTAAAATAACTGTCCCCAAGTGAACATTTTGCCCTTACTCTCTATTAGTGTGTAGCTTATGTCCTGGAACATGACAGCTTATATCACTTCCAAATTCTTATATCTTTCCCGCTGGGATTTTAGCCTTTGCCATAGGATTTGAGAGTATTCTCCTCTGAACAGCACACACTCCCTCCTTGGGTCCTGCTGAGCTCCCGACTTAAATACCAGTGAGTCTCACAAGCTGAATGTGTGCTCTGTGAGAACACCATTTTTTTCCCCTAGGTTTTGCATTTACTGAGTATCAGCTTCACTGAATGTTGTCTTGTTTTTCTACTAGGAGAAAGTATTGAGGATTTGCTGTTTCTAGCCTGTTCATATTTTATGCAGTTACAGCATGCCCTTCTTACTCATTTTCTTTGTAAACTAGGCAGTTTCTGTCTTTTCAATCTGTCTTCCTATGAAAGTTCTCCCATGCCTCTAACCAATTTTTTCATCGTGCTCTGTACTCATTATATTGCTCTACATCATGGCAGAAAACAGCTTTATCCTAGTTAAGGTTGAAAGTGCTTTCCTGTTTCGTAGCTGAGTTTTTCAAGGGCTCAGAAATACACACATTTACTTATGCAGCCCACAAATCTGTTGTGAATCACAGAGGTACAGGACAGTGCTGGAGGTCCAAACGTACAGTCATTAGAGGCAGGGGTCGTAAGATCTAGCCCCTCTCTGAATTTTTTTTTTCCTTTTTCCTAGTTAAAGAGTCTTATTTCTTGTCCTCCAAAAATACCAGGAATTCATCATCTACTCTAGGTAATTTTTCCCTGGGAGTGTGGCCCTGGAAGGATGCACCCTGGGTTTCTGAGGCTGACAAGGACCTGGATGCTGCTGCGTGGGAGGGAAATGGCGCTGCTGAGATGCGGGGCCATGGCGCAGGAGGAAGGAACACATTTTCCCTGTATGGACTTCTCAGTCCTCTTGTGCTTCACAGAGAAGACCAGGCATTGAGGTGGCACAGGCTGGTTCCTCTTCTGGACCCCAGTGACATGCCACGGCCCCCTGCCCAGGACACCTCGCAGCCATCGGCTGCCCGCAGGGCTGCCCGCAGCAGCGCTCCCTCTTCTTCTCCGGGCACATCGGGAAGAGGAGGAGGTCTGCTCCCACCCTCAGTTTTCCCAGTGCTAAGGATTTTAGATGGCTGTGCCGAGTGGCAACCTTGCAACTCCTCAATGAAGCAGCTTGTATGGAGGATTTGGGGCTCATTGGACTGTAT
This sequence comes from Fratercula arctica, assembly GCA_947846985.1. Classification (NCBI taxonomy): domain Eukaryota; kingdom Metazoa; phylum Chordata; class Aves; order Charadriiformes; family Alcidae; genus Fratercula; species Fratercula arctica. Next base: position 47,966,539 of record CANTUZ010000005.1, on the reverse strand, counting down.
GAACTTGATATTGAAAAAAATGCACAGATCATCTCTGCTTAGAGCAGGGGGGATCTGCTTGCCGCTGCACATCTCGGCACCCCTGGCTTGGCAGGGGGCTGTAATGTGGTGCTTATTCGGGCCACGAAGTCGTTCACACCGGCACAGGTGCTAGCAAAGCCAGTGGCAGCAGGTTGGCTTGGGGGGCTACATCCACCTCCCGTTGCCAGCACAGAGAGCAGGGGAGGGTACACTGGCACAGCCACCAAGATGCCAGTCTGTCTCTGTAGACTTCTTGAGGCTTTTTCCCCCTTTGCTAACCAATCCATTACAAAAAAACATGTTTCGCTAGCTTTGTTGGAAGCGCAGAACTGGAATTCAGAGCTGCCGTCATCAGACGCTGGTGTGAAAATGCGGAATTTATGAGATGTCAGAGTAGGAGTGAGGGGACACTGGGAATATCTGTGGTTTATACTAATCTCCATAAAATGAAGCCAGTCTGGCAAGTCAGAAACGAAGACGTCTAAGTCTTCCCCTCTTTTTTCTACGTTAGAGCAGAAAATTTCTCCTTACTCCAGTTTGAGATTATTTCAGTATTTTCTGCGGTGTGAGCTTTCTGCTCAAGTTTTAACAAAGGACATTCCTTAATGGCTAGCCTTTCTTGCTTATAATACATGCCACTTGAAGGGGAACTATTCATCGATTTATTTTTTTTCTCTGAGCAGCAGGAGAGAGAACGGTGAATTCTCCCTCTCTCTCCCTCTCCCTACTTCCAGCCATGGTAATGACAAACCCTGAGGTATTAGGAGACTCATTAAGACTAACACTGCTAACATTTGTGTTTGTTTTCCCACTTAGAGTGAAAGGCTTTCATTTAGAAATAATTTCATGTAATGGTGCTGAATAAAGAGAACTTCTCACATCTGCCCTTTGCAGGAATGGTTTCTTTGTGCTGGGATGCTTCAGTGTGTACTTTCTCGGAAAATCTTTTTTTTTTTTTTTTTTTCCCAGAGCAAAAGCTTAACTTAGATCATCTGGTGGAATAAGAGAGCATCTGGGGGACAATCGCAGGCAGTAGCAGCTCTAGGACTTTTTGGCCGATGGGGAATTTACCAGGAAAAGTTGTAGGAGATGTACATGTGGGTGCATGTGCGCACATACGTGTAATGCAGTGGAGGTCTAAGAGAACAGCAATGTACAAAACATGGCCATTCGAGGTTATTAATTAACATGGTAATAGAAACAAGGGGAGGATACTTTCTTCTACGCGTCCCTTTTCACACTCAGCCCAGGTTGCTACGTGCCTGTCTCCACAAGCTTGGAGGTTACCAGCAAAATTCCCATTAAGAGCTACTGCATAGGAGCACAAATGCACGAGAACTCAGTAGTATGAACTTATTGTCTGTTACTACAAGTTTGAAGGAGTTTTTGTAGTTACCTTAGTTGCACAAGACAAGCAGACCTCCTCTAGGTTATGCCACTTCTGTCACTGTTAAGAAAGAACAACAAAGAAAAATTTTAAGAAAGTTTATAAATTTCTTCTGGGTTTCTCCCACCATGCCAAGGAAGGCGCTCTCTGATCATAGGTGTTTTGCCATGGAAGTGGGGATTTTTGCTGTTCTTTGTTGTGGCTGGGGTTTTGCTGACAATCTTGTCTAACTTGCTGTGCTTCTGGGGCCAAGAACACATCCTTTGTCACAGCTGTCTCTGCCACAGGAGCCATGCTTCAAGAAACCCGAAGTAGGGTGACCTATTTTGGAGTGTATGGATCTGCACCATGACTCCAAAGATCTGGCTTCTATGCCTAGCTGCAGTACTGCCTGGCTATGTGATGGTCACCAAATTATTTCGTCTTCTCTCCTCTATTTTATGCAGTTAGACTGCAAGCCATTTAGCTCAAGACCTGCCATTTCCTGCCCTTGCACAGAATATCTTGAACACCTTCAGGAAAAATGATAATCAAGAAGAAAACAACCCAAAGAAGAGAGAGAATTCCTCCCCAGCCACACAGAAGCTGGGTGGGGAAATTGTAAGAAGAAGCCCTGGATATAGTCAATTCTCTTACAGGGAGTTGCTGGCTTCTCTTCCGTGTTGATCCCTTTCATCCCTGAGGCTTAGAAGCTATTTTTCCCTTCCTGTGGGAGTTACTTGTAACCTGTCCCCCTTCACATGAAAAGCTGATGTGGCTCCAGGCTTGAACAGAAAGGCTGTGGACCTGTGTCCCTTTCCAGCTGTGCCCACGCACGACAGGCGATTCTCTCCCCTTTGCTCCAGATGACAACCTTTCCCATTCTTCTCCTCCAGCATCTGCTGCCTATTTTGATCAAACCAAGCCTGCTTCTTCCTTTTCCTTTAATTGTGTTGAAGAAACGAAAAGCATTTGGCTGGAAAATGTTTCCTCAGAAGGGCAAAAATATGTTCCATAAGCAATACTGAGCTTTCAGCTTCCTGCACAAAGCAGGACAGGATCCTTTCCTCTTCTCCCTCCTGTCCCTTTAGACGTGATCTGAGGCACTGCAAACGATTAATCAAAAAGGGAACCCCTTGACTATTGTCTCCCCTAGGGACCAATTTGCAACAAGAATTTGAGAAAAGATTGTTTTACACAGCACGTATGTCTAGTGTCGTGGGTCATGACTAGATTTGACAAATTCTCCTCTCCTCCACACCTCACACCTTCAAATAAATTTTATCTTAAGGTTTTCCACAAGCAACAGACTAATGCCTGGGAAGGTAATTCAAGTTGTCTCCTTTGGACGTTTTCAGGTTTCTTCATTGTCACTGGAACTGTGAACCACATGTAGATCAAGAAAAGTTGTCTTGATGTCTTGTGTGAGTGCCTCCCAACGTTTTTTTTTTTAAACTTGTTTGGTTTTGAGATTATTTTGCTGGTGGACTTAGATCATAATATTGCTATTGTGGGCCTGGATGACTGATTAGCCTAGAATTAGAAAATGGAGTTTTTGCCATCAAGGTCATTGGCTTCACTCCAGTCCAGGCTCTACATTGTCTTTCTTTGCTGCAAGGGACCTGGCTGGATGGTTTACGTTGGTGGGGACCTTGGGAGGTCATCTGAGCTGACGTCCCTGTGAAAGTACAGCTATCTTCACAGTTAGATCAGGCTGCTCAGGGCTGTGTCCAGCTGCGCTTTGAGTATCTCCAAGGGTGGAGATACTGCAGCCTCCCTGCACACCTCTTCCAGTGCACGACCACTTTTATGGGGAAGAATGTTTTTCCTTACATGCAGCCAAAAAATCACTTTTTGCAACTTGTCTTCATTGCCTCTTATCCTCTCCCTACCCTGAGAGGAGCCTGGCTCTGTCTTGCCTCATGAGGTAGCTGAAGTCAGCAGCGAGAAACCCCCTCGGCCTTCTCATCCCGAGGCTGAAGAAGCGCAGCTCCCTCAGCCTTTCCTTGTGCATCATGCACGGCAGCCTGCCAGTGCCCCTCCGATGGATCTGCTTCAGCTCAACCACACGTTGTCTTCTGTGATTTGGGAAGAGCTGTTCACACATCACCTGATCTGGAAGCTCAGCTGGCAAAACATGACAGGAGGAGGATGCACGATGCAATTCTGCCCCTCCAGGTCTCTTTTCCTAATTTGCAATTGTAAGAGAGTACCTGTGACCCATGAATATCTGTGCCACTATTTAAGAATTGTTGTTTGGAGCATCTGAGATGTGTTCAAAGACCTGTGTTTATCCTCTGCTATTTACCTAAAAGCCAGATATTACCTCCCGCTGGAAGTGTGGTGTCAGGACAATAACAAATCTGCCCTGTTTCAGGGATGACACGAAGCTACATTATTTTTGACAGTGCTAGAAGGTGGAGAACAGCTGGGTATGAGTAAAATCTGCAGAAAAAAATGTGTGAGAAGAAACTTGCAATACTTTTGTCTGATCTTTGTGCTCCTGAACATCTTTGTCTGAAGGGCTATTCCTCAGTGCTTGGATTCCTGTCCAGAAAATGTCTCTGTCATGTGCTGTCAGTGTAGCCATCCAGGCAATGGCAGCAATACCTGACAGACAGTGGGATCTGCTGGGAAATCAGTTCTCCACATGCAAAAGGGAGCAAACAGAAGTGTGTGACACGGCTCACTGACATGGAAACTAGATGAAGAAGATAAACGAGGAGGAAAGGCTAAGCTGCCTATGAACCCAGAGCTATAGGAGAAGCACCAGAGGAGAAGCACAGCCAGAATGAGCAAGGAGCCTCCGTCTTCCCTGCTGCCATTGGGTGGCTTGAGAAAGCCCAGGCGGTGGGTGTTGGGGGCTTCAGGTGCTCAGGCTGTTACCATGGAGTCAGTGCAATGGTAGCTAGGGGCAGGCACGAGGGGAGGAAGGGAGCGCTCTCCTGCCCCGGCTGACAGCGATGCTCCCAGGGGACAGGCAGAGACCCTGCCACCAAGGGCACATCCAAGGAGAGGCAAAGTCCCTGGGGGCTTTTCGAAACCACTGGCGACCCATTGCACTTGGTAGACGTGCTAGGTAAAGTGTGCCTTCCCCAAAACCATCATGGGGAAAAGGAGAAAAGCAGCAAAGTTTCTCTCTGGTGTATGACGCAGTCGAGGTGGAAATCAAGCACATGGTTCTGTCTGTGCTGTCCCGTGTCTCTGTGCCCTCAGAGACAGTGCTTATCAAAAGGATGTTACTTGCCTTTCCCTGTCCTACGTAACCTTTGGGCTATATTTTGCCTTGAATTCAGTGATATAATGTATGAATCGCCTCACTAGCACAGCCCGCTTCCCCTGATGCATCTGAGGATTTCCTGCTGGCTGGGGTTGCATTTCCCTGCTTTGTTTGTTCTATATATACGCGCACTTTTACAGCGTAGGGTTATTTCAGGCAGAACAAGACATCTGCTCTGTAGGACGGCACTTGTAGTTGTCATTTGAGAAGGCTGTTGTGGGTCTTCATTAGGGTTCATAAAGTACTCTAAAGCTAGACAGCACTAAACACGGCTTATCAGTTAATGTTACTCCTGGATCTTCCCCTCCCTTTTCCAGACTGGGCCTTGCCTTCTGCTCACACAGACTCTGTATAAACTGTATTTCCATCTGTTTGGCTTTGTGGACGAGTATCAGATTCCCTTTCCTGTGCTGAGTCACAGCAGCCCTCCACTTAGCCTGCACCCACATCCTACCTCCACAAGCTGGCCAAATAAAAGAGGTTTTTTGATTCGTCGTCACTCTTGCAAATATTTTAAAATTTTGCATCAAAGCAAACCCTTGTGATTTCCAAACCTTTTCAGCAAATCCAGAAAGTCCCTCCACAAATGTTGCTTCTCATACATAGAAATGTTATGACAACATCAAATAAGGATATATCTGATATTTCCCAGATCAGGAAATTGAGTGATGGCCAGTTTGGCTTCTCTCTTTCCTCTACAATTTCCAGGCAAAGGAGACAGAGGGGAGTGAGGGCCTGGAGATGCTGTTTGCTCATTGTGAGATGTGGTTTTTCGCTGTTAGTTGATAGCTAATTAAGTTAGCTCTCCGCTTCTTTCCTGGGAACTACCCTGGGAGGTGCTGAGAAAGCTCATATGTTCCAGCGATCCAGACAGCCCCGCTAGCAAGAAATTTATCTCCCAGCAAGACTATTCAAGTAAAAAAAAAATTACCATGCAAACTGGACAAAATCCAGGTTTGCACTGCACGATGGATCGACAAACCATGAAAAGCAGAGCACTCTGCTTTGGGAGAGCAGCACCAAACCCCGGCGCTAGAGAGGGGGAAGAGGCAGAGCTCCGTCGGTGCCGTGCGTCAGTCCTGGTGGCGGAGGATGCACTCAGCTCTCTCCCTGTGAGTCCAGAGCTGGAGCGGCAGCACCGCAACCCTTCCCAGCACATCCTTGCTGGCTCCCAAACAGGCACAGGGCGCACAGGTGCGTGTTATCTCAATGGCACCTATTCCAACACGGACCTGCTTTTCTGAGAATCACCTTCCCCTACTTCTGTGACGTGAGGGTGCCACAGCCGCCTGCCCCTTTCCTTTTTCTCCCACAAATATGCTTTATTAAAACCATCTCCCACAAATGTGTTTGTTTAAAATGTTCTCGTATTAGCAATCACTTACAATGCACTCTTGCCTTACTGGAACTCGAAGAAATGTTAGATACTGCTTCTACTATTGGGTTGTGGAGGGGTGATAGTTTTAATACAGGCTTTTAAAAACTATTGTCCCTCTTGAAAAGCACCACATACCTCTCCCCACCCGCCCTGGGCTCTGTCACAGAAACCAGAGCTAGGCCAGCTGACAGAAAGTGTGAGAAATCTCAGCGCTCAGCGAAGCTGCGAGCACAAACCCCGCACAAAGAGGAACCAAACGCTGCACCCAACCACAGCGGTGCCAGAGGAGGAGAGTGGCAGATAAACTGTTGCGTGCCTCCCTCCGACAGTTCATCCAGGCTCATATCACCTTCCAAATCTGACCCAAAGAGAGCACGTTGCTGATGGCAGGATATTAGTTCTGTGGGTATGCACATTATGAATTGGCCATATGTGGTGTGAAACCACCTGCCATTTCTCGCTCTGGGAATGAAATCATTAAAAAAAAGGGGTGGAGGAAGAGGAAAAGAGTCTTTCCTGCAAAGATAGCCTTGCCTCTCTGCACGCACCGGATGCATATATCCCGCAGAGTCTACAACAGACAAGTAACTAAGTCTCCTAACAGGAGTTCAAAGACCCCAAACCACAACTTTCCCCATTTTTGGACTTGAAGAGGTTGGGGGGGAGGGGGGGGGGGTGGTGGTGTCACTGCTCATTTCCTTCCAAATAGCCTTGCATCCTGATGTCACTTGGAGAGCAAACAGCAATAGCCATGTGACTGAAGAAACATGCTGAGGGATAATGAGGGACGTGGTCATCGCTGAGATTACCAGCTAACATGGCCACCGCAGCCTCTTCCCTGTCCCCTGCCTGTCTCATCCCTTCTCTCTGTGTGCCAGGTTGTGTTGCCATTGAGGTGCATATCTAACAGCAGATGTTTTTAAGAATAAAACCGATAGCTCTCTTTGTGTTATTTGGCATTAAAGAGTGGGTGGCAGCAGCAGCCTGCCCGGGACATGTGGCTCCACGCTCTGCCCCTGCAGCATCCCTCTACCTCTTGCCTGCTGCTGTTTCTGATACGGGTCCTGCTTCAGTTTTGCCTCCTATCGCTGCAGATGCTCTGAACAAACCTTGGCACTTGCTCCAATCTCTGGGACTGCCCTGTGTCTCTTCCAGCCGGTCTGGTTTTGCCCCGTGGGTCCCTGCCGAGAGTTTTTTTGAGCTGTGCCCTAATAAGCCGCTAAACAGCAGGCACACACTCTCTTTGGGGCTGCCTTGGGAAGGCATTTCCCAGGCCTGTGGGCAGCATGGCTCAGGCGGGGGGTCCCCAGACACCTCACCCTGCTGCTTGTGGCCCAGCTCTCCCTCCCCAGCAGCCTTCTCAGGCAAATGACCCAGCCTTGGCTGCTCTCTCCATCACTGTCACTGCTCCGATTTATTTTACCCCCTCCTGACGGACTAAAGGATAGTGTTTAGGTACTTCCTTCCTCGTTCCCAAACATGTGTCATCTGGGGCCTGGCATCTAGCTGTGCTTGGCTGGCCCCACAGAAACAAGATGATGGTCTTGTTCAGCTTCCAAAACATCACACAAGCCGTGAGTCTGCTCTGTCCTTTTAATTCACCTATGGCAGCAAGAGCTTATGCACTGCCATTCTCCAAAGTTTGCAGTGTGGGCCCCTTTGAGACAGCCACAGACATCCTCCAGGTGTTCCTCCCCCCATATTTCTGCCCCACAAGCAGCTCTTCCCAGGATCAGAAAAATGCAGTGAACAAAACGAGGGACAGATTGGAAGCCATCACCACGATATCCTGCTTTTCTGAGAGCTGTTTCCTTGTCGCCACAAAACAAGTGGTGAGCTTTCCCAGCCTCAGTCAGTCACCAAACACCTCAGGCAGGTCATCAAAGACACTACTGGAGACCCGCAAACTGGCATCTGCATGGCATGGTCTGCACCTCCAAGGGTGTTGGTCCTGGAACTCCAAGTCTTCCTGCTTCCCGCGCCGGCTGCCACTGCTGCAAAACCAGCCTGGTACAAGCTGGGAGAGCTGGGGACCATGCTGATTCGTTCGGGAGCTGGCCGGTGAGAAAAGATGGTGAACAAAGTCAGGTTTTCCATTGTCAACCTACATGGAAAATATTTAAAATACAAAGAAAGAAAACACCAAACCGCAAACCAGACTGGAAGGAAACAATATGGCCAATAGGGTGGGTTGGTTGGGTTTTTTTTAGACATTGAAATCTGCACAAATTTAAGAAGGCTGTGCTCTAACACATACATTTTTTTCAGTCTAAACTGGCTACCTTAGCTGACAAGTCCTTGCATGTGACTTGTCATATTTTCCTGCTTTTCCTCTTTGCTGGACAATGCCACTTCCAAATGCTGATGCCACGTGTCAGCCACAGGAAGAAAAATGATATAATTATTTTGTTTTTGCTAGGTTTGTACTTCTTACATACTCGGTACCTCCTAGTTTCTTTCATGTTTTAGGGAAAAATATTTTGTTTAAACTTCAGCATTATGGAAAAATCTTTTATGCAGTAGAAGAGGTTGTCTGTTTACTGCATTTTAAAAACAGAAAGTGATTCTGTAATGTGTAAGCAAAAGCCTCATCTTTTCTTAATCACCTTTACCAGTCATGTGGCTATAGGTTACAGAAATTAGAACGAAAAAATGTAAATATCTGGTTGAGAATGTACATGCAGAATTTGGGGCCAGGGGAGCACTTTTCCCCAGGGGATTCCCTGCTACACCTCACCTGTACGAGAGCAGAAAGCAGCCCACCTCGAGCCGCGTTCACACCCCTCTGTCCCAGCCGGCTCCATTTACCTTCCCCAGGAAGGTCGGCTCAGGGGGCTGCTTGTGGGGCTGGCAGCAGACCCCAAGGGCAGCAGACAGTTGTACCCTTACCCCTTTTGCATTTCTCCATGTCTTGGGGCTGGCTCGGCTGATGCCCTGTGGCTGCACGTGGCTGAGATGTCCCTGAGCCCCACAGCGCTTTGCAGTGCCAAGCCCTGGGCTTTGGTGTTTGCCCCCCAGGCTCTCCAAAACTCAGGGTCCTGTGCAGTGCCTGCCTCTCAGTGCAAGCAGAAAAGGCCTGTGAGATGGGATTTTTCCCAAGTACTGAACTTTCATGGCCGTGACTTCTCACTTGCTGCCCCTTGGAGAGGCCACCCCAAAGCAGCTTCTCCAGAGAGAACCTCTGCCCATCACGGATACACTCAACTTCACTCGCAAATGAGGGGGACAGTCACCAGGGGATCACTAGGGGCTGGTTCCATGGGAAAGCTGCAGGCTGGGCTGGACACATCTCCTCCTCACCAGCTGAGCCACTCTTCCCACATTGAAGGAGGACCTGCCCAGGGATCTGGCCACAAGTCGCTGCCCCAGGTTTGGCTGTTGCCTCTCCAAAGAGCGGAGCCCTCCTCTGGGCTGCTGTGCGTGGCTGTACCAGCTCTGGCAAAGCTTGGCAGCCTTGCTGAGGAGCCAGCAGTGCTGGGAGCTCTGAGAGGAGCTAATTACACTCTTATTTATTTAGATAAATGTAAAGTAGACTTGCAGCTGGTGACTGGCTTTTTCTCTCTGCAGGGCAGAGCAGGCTGCTGCCTACTGCACAGGCAGTGTCTCTCATGTCTGATTTAAGGGAAGCCCTGAAGGGCTGAAAGGATAAATATATTTTCTTTACCTAAACCTTCCTCCGAGAGCATTGTGCAAAGTAGACTGTGATTTGGCCATGATTTACCATGGGACATTTGCGCACAGGACCTGGATGCACCTACCAACAAATAGTGCTCACTCATCACCAGTTTGACATTAGGATTTTGCTTACCGATTCCCTCATGATTAGAAATTTTGACATATTACTGGCAGAAAGCACTGTGTAGGTAGGCAGTGGTGTTTTAACAAATTGTTTGTCTAATCAGATTCAAATGATGTCATAGCAGTAGCAGCAGCAATCCTGGACATGGGTTCAGACCTGAAATGTTAAAGCCCTTTCATGCGCATGGTTCAGCAGCCAGCACAGAGAATAGATGTCTGTGCCCAGAGCAATGGAAGGGGACGGGGCTTTGGCTGATCACATCAGCACGGAAGTCCCTGGGAAGCACCATTTGGCCTGGTCTGCTCCCCACCTGCATCTTTCTGGCCTAAGCACTGATGCTGTCAACTCAGTTTAAGTTCAAAATACCTCTGTGCTTCCTTCCACCAAGGGGCCACATGTGCTACAGGCTGCCAAACAGCAAATAACTGTACGAGCCTTTAAAGCAGCCCAGGCAAGAAAGGGTGGAGGAGAGGTAGGGTGGCCGAGTCTATCAATGCAACAGAGACTTCCCAGGCACCTCTGCCTCCAGCAGGGATGTCTTGGAGTAGGTGAAAATGGCTCAAAAGGAGCTAGAGGAAGAAAACAAACAGATGAGTCAGTAGGCACGTGGACCCTTGAACACAGAGACAGTAAAGCACGGTGCACCTAATGATGTCTCACTCTTGCTGTCTCAGTCTGTGTCTGTAACACATTAGGGCAGCTTTACTGGGGAGCATTTGTCTTCTATATTGTTAAAGATGGGCTGTGGACCATTTGATTCAGATGTCCTCTGGGTTCCTGGAAGAGGCCCGATAATCACAGAAGCAAAAAGGCAACTATTTATGGTAGGACACTCTCAAACAGATTGTAGTATTGACGTGCTGTTTAACAAGAAAGCCCTCAGGAGTGAATGGGGGAGGAACCACAAATGGCTACGATTTACCATGAAAATTTGAGGACCTGGTATGCATTTTCTGCATGGTAGGATTATGTCCTAGTGCAGTGGTCTTACTGCACTGTGACACAACATGTCTTGACCAGCCTGGTTAGTAGATTAGTTTCAAGATGTCACCCATCTGTTACTAAAACAGGGTGTTTCTTCTACATTATGGCTTGACATCATTTTGATATTGGGGAAAAAAGGGTACTCTGTGGCTCTCAAAAGGATCCTGAATCAGGTAGCTTGGTCCATCCTTCTCCTTCTTACCTCTTTTGCTTCTGGATCCTCAGATCTAGGTATGTTTTTCTTTCACAAGTGTCTTCAGTGGACCCAGTGTGCCAGGAAAGTAAATCATCAGTTTCCTCTTCTTTTCACACAGACTGACAGCACTGCTTTCGTGTCAGCTGGGGAGGTGGAGATGTATGGAACAACAGTAGATTGCTTCCCAGCAAGTATGTGCCCTCTCTATAAGGAAACAGGAGATCTGGTCACCCAGAATATGGAGAAGGCTGAGGTACTGAGTGACTTTTTCGCCTCAGTCTTCACCGGAAAGGGCTCTAACCACACTGCCCAAGTCACAGAAGGCAAACCAGGGGCTGTAAGAATCAGGAACCTCACACTATAGGAGAAGATCAAGTACAAAAGCATCTGAGGAACCTGAAGGTATGCAAATCCATGGGACCTGATGAAACCCATCTGCGGGTCCTGAGGGAACTGGCAGATGAAGTTGCTAAGCCACTATCCATCATATGTGAGAAGTCGCGGCAGTCCAGTGAAGTTCCCACTGGCTGGAAAAGGGGAAACGTAACTCCCATTTTCAAAAAGGGGAAAAGGGAAGACCCAGAGAAGCACAGGCCAGTCAGTCTCACCTCTGTGCCCGGCAAGATCATGGAGCAGATCCTCCTGGAAACTCTGCTAAGGCACATGGAAAATAAGGAGGTGACTGGTGACAGCCAACATGACTTCACCAAGGGTAAGTCATGCCAAACAAATTTGGTGGCCTTTTGTGATGGGATTACAGCGTTGGTAGATAAGGGGAGAGCAACAGACATCATTTACCCAGACTTATGCAAAGCGTTTGACACTGTCCTGCATGACATCTTGCTCTCTAAATTGGAGAGACATGGATTTGATGGATGGACCGCTTGATGGACAAGAAACTGGTTGGATGGCCATGCTCAAAGGGTTGCGGTCAATGGCTCAATGTCAAAGTGGAAATCAGTGACGAGTACTCAGGAGTCAGTACTGGGACCAGGGCTGTTTAACATTTTTGTTGGTAACACAGACAGGATTGAGTGCACCCTCAGCATGTTTGCCGATGACACCAAGCTGTATGGCACAATCAACACACTGGAGGGAAGGGATGCCATCCAGAGGGACCTGGACAGGCTTGAAAGGTGGGCCAAGTGCAAGGCCCTGCATGTGGGTTGGGGTAATCCCAAGCACAAATACAGGCTGGGCAGAGAATGGCTTGAGAGCAGCCCTGAGGAGTAGGACTTGGGGGTGTTGGTGGATGAGAAGCTCAACATGAGCTATCAACATGCACTTGCAGCCCAGAAAGCCAACCGTATCCTGGGCTGCATCAAAAGCAGCGTGGTCAGCAGGTCGAGGGAGGTGATTCTCCCCCGCTACTCTGCTCTGGTGAGACCCCAGCTGAAGTACTGTGTCCAGCTCTGGAGTCCTCAGCCCAAGAAGGACATGAACATGTTGGAACAGAGGAGGGCCATGAAGATGATCAGAGGGCTGGAGCACCTCTGCTGTGAAGACAGGCTGAGAGAGCTGGGGTTGTTCAGCCTGGAGAAGAGAAGACTCCAGGGAGACCTTATAGCAGCCTTCCAGTACCTAAAGGGGGACTACAAGAAAGCTGGAGAGGGACTCTTTATGAGGGAGTATAGCGATAGGACAAGGGGTAATGGTTTTAAGCTGAAAGAGGGTAGATTTAGATTAGACATTAGGAAGAAATACTTTATTGTGAGGGTGGTGAGGCACTGGAACAGGTTGCCCAGAGAAGCTGTGGATGCCCCACCCCTAAGCAGTGTTCAAGGCCAGGCTGGATGGGACTTTGAGCGACCTCCTCCATGGCAGGGGGGTTGGAACTAGATGATCTTTAAGGTCCCTTCCAACCCGAACTGTTTTATGATTCTATTAGTCTACGAATGCATGAACTCAAATTTGAGAGTTTCTCCCATATGAAAAAATCCATCAGAAAGGGAAATGTTGACAAATGTGCTTGTTCCTAACCTGGTAAGTTGGACATGTCCAGACTCTGACCTTGGGATGTGATGTGGGAGACAATGAATGGATGAACATATGTCAGAGTAGGTTGTGTGATGCACCAGGTTGACAGGGCATGAACTGTGGCTGCAGGATTCCTGTGTGCTAAATTTCCCAAGTGAGGTTATGAATATGAGTGAGTCAAAGCTGAAGTCCTTCATGGAAAAAGATGAAGGTGGCCTTGCTAGCAGGAAGGACAAAGTCTACTGACTACCATTCTAGAGTTTGCTCTTCTGGTGTTCCCAGTTCAGTTTGAAGAACAGGCTACTGAAAAGTTGGCAAGAACATTCTCACATGACATTTCCCAGAGTCATTTTTAGACTCAGAAAAAGTGAAATAAAGATGATAAGATCTACTGTCTGCACTGCCGGGGATCAAAGTCTAGCCATGTTCCAACAAGCTTCTCTAATTTTCATATTTCTGTCGTATCAGAGATGCTTTTCTAAACCAAACTTCTGAACTGTGCACAGTGTAACCCGCCATCTGATGGGCAAAAAGGGAGGAAGTAAATGCATATTACATTTAATTCGGTTTGTAATTAGCATGACATTTTATGGCGAGTGAAACTAATTTTCTCCAAAGATATTAGATATGGGAAAAATAGCTGACAATTTAATGTGGTAGGAAAATAAAATTGGTGCATCAGAGGCAGGCTGGAGAGGTTTTGATGAGCTCATGTCCTTATCCAGTACGGCAACAGCTAGGATATGTAACTATATAAACCACTACCCTGTTCTTGTGGGCAGATTCTCCCTTCTAAGACGGTTTAGAGATAGACTTTACCTCTGTCTCAAGACAATATTTTGCAGCCCAACAGAGATGATACATGCCATGGATTTGCAGCTAAAGTATGCTACCTAGAGCTTTATTTTTGCCCTTTCCTGCCTGTTTCACAAAGAGATTACAAGTATAGTCAGTCATTAAATAAATCACTTTCCCTCTACATCAGTGCAGCTGCTCCTGCTCTAATACAGTGATGAATGGTGACGCTGAGTGTCCCACATATGATTCCTTCCACTACAACAAGCAATAGTGACAAGTTGTTTAAGATCCATCAGCTACCCTAGATTTAGCATTTTTTTTAACTAAGATTTGTCATGGAAGAACAACTTGTGTCATTCACAAGAATAATCTCTCCTACAAGGAGCACTTTGAATACTGGAGATACAAGTGCTATAATTATATAAACTGCAAACAATCAAATCACATCACCTCATTAGCTAAAATGATTAGGGCTAAATGACAAAGAGTTAGGTACAGGTGCATATGCCTCAGCATCCACTGAGTATAACTTTTCCAAACTTGGTAGAGGTATTTGCTTCCTGCCTCACACACCTTGCACCAAAAAGGGTGGGGTATCGACCCCAGAACTACCTACAAATTAACCTCTACATGGACAGTCCAGGATAAAGACTAACACAAGAGAATCACACAGAGATTTACCCGTCTTCCTATGTGGATTTTGCTGCCTGCTGGGAACTTGGAGTGGACACAGCAGTGCTGTTACTTGCATCCACTTACATAACTTAAATTAAATTATTATTTCAAATTACAGTAGGTATATCAATGCATGCCACGTCTACACCTTGACTCTGTATTTTAGATTTATCCCCAACTTTAGCATGGTCTTTTTAGGGACTTTCTATTCTTAACAGCCTCAAATGTGTATCACCATGTGTCTATCAGGCATTGGGATATCCATTGTCTTCACAATGGATATTTTTTCCCAATGGAGACTGAAGAACTGTTAAGAAGTAAGGAACAGAAGCTCCTGTCCATTTAGAGATACTAAATTTGATGCTACCCATCCGTTTGCTAGGAAGAAGCAGGTTTCATGGGCTATTTACGGCCCATGAGGCGGTAAGATTTGCTGAGATCTACCCACCAGGGAGAGGCATTTTTACCTGAAAATGGCAGAGCTGTGTCAGGCAGAGGACCATTAGCAGAGCAGAAGGCCCAAGTGGCTCACTTATCAGGACCAGGGGATGCAGGAAGTTCCAAGGGCAGGAATATACTGAGCAGAAAGTGTTCTGGAAAATGTTTAGGGGATATTTCATGCTGCACAACCAGCATTTTAGGGGAGTGCAAGTAAGTGGAAAAGGCTTGGCACAGGAACAGAACTCTGCTTTGGGAAGCTATGGGAAGGAAAGACTTTACTCTGAAGCTTTTTGAGTTGGAGTAACTAGCCTACACAACTGAGGAGCAGAAGTGCCTTGCTGTGAGACCAGAGTCATTGGAGTCTGTCTCTAAATATAGTAACTATTTCATTAGGCCTTGCATTGCAGTAAAGTCAATGTGATTTTTTTACTTAGTGCTTGTCTATTGCTGAGTGATTTGCAGGATTGGCACACTATCACCTTTCCTTTCTGCTGGGAGCAATAGGCTGAAACGGGGCTAATGCTCCACTGCCAGCACTCAGCGCTCTCATAAAAGATCAGAGATCCCCAGGGGCCCATGGGCTGCTCTCCTGCTAAGCAGTGAGACCACATTTGGAGACTTAAACCCCATGGGGAGGTCATCATAAAGCATCTCTAGATTGTAAGGTAACCAGTTTCCAATAGAGAGGATGATCAAGTATTTTCACGTTTGTGGTCCACCTCATAGGACCCCAAGGTACTCTCTGGGCTGGCTGCCCCTGTAGAATGTCTCCGTGGTTTGATTGCACACTTCATTCATATGGGCAAAGATAACAGCTTTTTACCTGGTTTTACACAGGCTTTCTTCCTCTCTTTTACCCATGTAAAATTATCTGTCTTCCTGAAGAATTGCAACGAGGAAGAAAAAGGCAAATTTAGGCTCCCTTTGTTTTTTTTTTTAACCCCGACATAAAAATAGCCTCCAGCAGTGCCTGCCTCACTGACGTTTCTTCTTAATGTGCATCCTCTGAGGTGTGTTGGTTCTTTTGGGAGGGAGAGAAGAGAATGCAGAAATTATATCGATGTGGCCAGGAAACGAGAGAATAATCGAGTTTGTCTCTGGTTCTTGGCTTTTTCTCTGCTCTCCGCACCAGGGAGTGTTGCCCTTTAGACCACACGCTGAGGTCCGTGGGGGGTGAATGACATCCAGAGACAGGGATGGGGCAGAGGACAGGCAGAGAGAAGGGCAGCGAGAGGAAAGCCAGCCCAGCAATGGCCTTCAAAATGAGTGGATTTATTTGCAGCATGTGCATAACACCGGTGGGGATGGTGACTTTCTTTGCAGTTCTTAAAACTATTCACCTCCTGCCTTGAAGAAAATGCTTCAACACGTGAGAGTAGGTCCTGTCTTCTGCCACAAGACCCCACAGAAGTGCCTGTTCTGTTTTGACAAGGCAGCGTGCGTCCCTGCATTGCAAGCAGATCCATTAAGGGTTGAATTGCTGGCCACCAAATTGTTCTTATGTGGGCTACCACACAGGTCTCTGATGCAGTAATTTATTGCTGTTGTTTATTCTGGGCTGATTTTTGAATGAAATAAAATAGCTTTGTACTTTGGCCTCTCAACTGCTGCTCTCTATTAGAGAGCCAGGCAATGCAGTGAAGTGAGCCAAGCTCAATCACGCTTTAACTTTGTATAAAGGAACAAATCTACAAGGGCCAGGGCTGGCAGCAAACCCAAGGCTTCCCAATATCTGAGTCTGCTTTGCCATCTCCTGCCATCTGGAAGACTTTTTAGCTTTTCCCCTGGTTACAGATATCCCACAGCTTTGGGTTCTGGCTCCAAGCAAACTGCTGCCCCCTCCCAGCTCCTGTTGTGGGTGAAGGTTTCCTCAGCAGCAGCCGGCACAAGAGCCCGCTTTGTACTCCAGCGTTAGCTCCAGCAGTCACAGTGCTGTGTGAGAAGGCACAGAGCCTGGAGCAGCTCACGTCTCTTCAATTAACTTGCCTCCTGGCTTTACTCTTTCCTTTCCTGGTCTCTGTGCTTTGCTTTCTCTCGTTTTATAGTCCTGTCCCCAGTCCAAGATATTCTTTCTTGTCAATCTGAATATTTTGGTTTTAATTCAACATTGGGCATGCTCTGGTTGTCACTGGTGAAGCCTTTGCAGGATGGGTTACTCCATTTAGAGGAGTCTCCTGGGAGACAGAGATGAGATTAATTTCTTGCAATATCCGAACTAGTACCACTTGTACTTTAATCATGAGAAAGCAAACCAGCAGTGATGGGTCTGATACTGATAGATTGCAGCTGAAGGCTGCCAACTCTGGGCAGGCTCCCAGCCCGGGTGAAGAAAGGAGCTCCCTCAGGTATGAGCCCTCTCTTGCCTTTCTCAGCACGAGCTCAGGGTGCAGTTCTGAGCTGTATTGGTTCGTACAGACTGTGAACCAACAGGGGACTCACCGAGCAAAAGAACATTAATATCTAGAGACAGTTGGTGCCCATCACATTACAATACTGTGTTTGAGGAAGATGAGTTTGGGGGTTTTTTCTGTCTAAGTACCAAACCTGTTTAAAGATTAATTCCAACTTTTTTAGTCAATCCCCTTGTTATTGGACTGAAAGCCACAAACAGCTCCTTGAAGATCGCCTTTCCCTGCTTCTCCCTCCTCCGCAATGTCCTCAGCAGACCACCAGGACATCCCCAGCGGGGACATGGGAAGCAGCCCACAGGCTGCTGGCAACTGGGGACTTTCAGCTGGAGGCTGATGAAGACCGATAATGATTCCTACCCAGATTCACATCTTCGGGTTTCTTTTTGATCCCTTCCTGCTTCTCGGTGATGCAAGGCAGAGGGTGATTATATAAACAATGAATGAGAAAAAGCAAGTATCCCCAAAACATTCCAAATAATTGTTTAAGAACATGCCAGAACAGGATGGGGACTGTCAAAAATTAGTGAAGGAAATAAACATTTTTCCTCTGGGAAGGCCCAGCCTGGGCAAGGATGGCATATAGGATGTCTGCAAAGGGTCCTGTACTAGCCCTGTGCTAAGCCAAGGGGCTGGCAGCTGGCATTTATCAGCGTGACCTGCAATTCCCACCTCTCTGGTAGTCCTCCCCCATCTCTGATACATATGAGGGACCCGTTTCAGTTCTCTGAGCAACTGGGTTACAGTTTTGCAGCTGCATTTTGCCTCCTGATTGGGCTGTTTGGAGAAAAGCGTGTTTTCTAAATGCCCCATAGATTGCAGGTGCCTGCAGAGTGTAGTTCACTGCTTGCCCGGTACCCTCGCAGCTTTGGCTATTTTTGCAAGTGATGCCCACAAGTACACTGACAATGCTTCATGCAGCGTGCCAGCAAATTAGAGCAGCGGGTGCTGAAACCACCATACTGCCTGATGACACTGTGCGGTGTTGCCACAGCAGGAAATTATAGACCCTGTCACTTACTCAGATTTTTTTTAAAAGGCTTAAATTTTTCTATGGATGGGATTTGCATTTGAAATGATACTCATTAGGAAATAATTATGAGATAAGGCTATCATTGTGCTTCAAGGCATGGCTGATTTCCATCTGCATCAGGAAAAAAATCAATGCCTTCCCACTCTTGGAAACACTCTTTGATGGTAAGGTCATGCTTTTGTCACTGATCTTTGAGTCAGGGATGGGACCTCTTGATTCAGCAGGGCCCTTGACCTGTCCTTAAATAGAAGTAAGACATATATGTGAGGGACCAGCGCCTTCCTCTAGTTTGGAGGCAGTGTCCCACGGTCTCCAGGCTCTGGTGCCTGTGACTGTGCAGCTCTGAGGGACCAGCTGGGACCAGGCTGCTGCCACCTGGCAAGTGACGTGTGCCTTGCCCGCAGCTTTCCTCTCCCCAGGATCACCTCAGCTCTGCTTGGGTGCTGTGGGCAGCTCCACGTTCCTCACCAGAGTAAGCTCTCACTACTCGCTTCTGTCCACGTCCTCCTCTGATGGGGCTGTGTATCAACAATGCCTTTGAGTGGGGACAGGGAGGCTGGGACCCTGTGCAGTGCTCCCAGTCACGCAGTGAACCCATTCTGGAGACTGGAATAAGCTCCAGACCACTGGGCCACGACAGTGATGCCCAGCCTGCTGGAGCCTGGCATCCCTCCAGGGAAATTGTTTTACTCTATCCCATCATGAGAGCCTTCAGGAAGGGCTGTACAACATGAACTTGTTCCTTCATTACAGGAGCACCTAAACCCCCTCATTTTTTCCAGCAAGTAGAACAAAAAAGAAAGGGAGAGAAAAGCATGACTCTATCTGTGAGTATATTTAGAGGTGGCAAAGCGCTTCTCTATGAGAAATGGACGTTGAAACTTTATGAAACCTACTGCGAAGAGCACTTTAGTAATGCTACCTTGTTGGCACACTGAGTTCCTGCAGTGTTCCTGCAGTGGCTCTAAAGAAAACAAGCAAACCTCATAGTGTCTCAGCCTAAGTGTAACAACAGCTTTAATAGACCGGAGGAAACTCTCCTGATCTAGCTTGTTTCCTGCAAACACAGAAGATTTGGAGATTTTTCTGAAAATAATTGCTTGGAAGCAAATTAGTATTTGCCCGAGTTTCAGGTAAGACACAGACCGACAACATGATAGATAGATTAGATAGATAGATAGATAGATAGATAGATAGATAGATAGATAGATAGACAGACAGACAGATAGACAGACAGACAGATAGATAGATAGATATCATCCATCCATCCATCTATCTATCTATCTAATCTATCTATCTATCTATCTATCTATCTATCTATCTATCTATCTATGTAGTTATGCCCATGTATAGAGGAATGACAGGACAAGGGGTAATGGTTTTAAACTAAAAGAGTGTGGATTCAGACTAGATATAAGGAAGAAATTTTTTATGACAAGGGTGGTGAAACATGGGCACAGGTTGCCCAGAGAGGTGGTAGATGCCCCATCCCTGGAAACATTCAAGGTCAGGTTGGACAGGGCTCTGAGCAACCTGATCTAGTTGAAAATATCCCTGCTTATTGCAGGGGGGTTGGACTAGATGAACTTTAAAGGTCCGTTCCAACCCTAACTATTCTATGATTCTATGATAATATGAAATCTGAGAAAGACGAACTAGTGTGCACGCAGCACCTGCCCACAGTGGCAGATGTACACTAGTGTGAGAAGCCCTGAATGACTCCCAGCCACCTTGGCTGGCTCTGCATCCCATCCCCGAACCTCCCGGCCCGATTGCCCTGGGGAGGGGGCTCAGTTGCAGCCTGCCCTGGCTGCTGAAGGGTCTTTACAAGCTGGGCTTGTTTGCAAAACTCACAGAAAGACTCGGCAGAAGCAATACTAGCTAGAAAGTTAGAAAGGAAAGATACTGACAACCTCCTGCAGGTGAAATGGCATACAAACACACATAAAGGGAATACTGTCATGGTTCATAACCAACACAGTGAGCTGTTGATACTTGAGCTGTTACATTGGCGTGATTAAGAATCACTTTGTCTCCTACGGCAGGCAAAGATGTATTAGCAAAGGAAGCACACAAGTAATGTTATTATGCAGTAAGCTAATTAAATACAGCCCTTCAAAAGCGGAGCAGTCTGGGTGCCTCCTGGCATGCCGCCTCCTGCTCCCAGCCGCTGCCGCCTCCTCCAGAGCAGCGGGTACCCGAGGACTCTGCCTCCCCTTGGGAAGCACCAGGCGCTCGAGAGCCTTCCTGTCCCCTCCAGAGAGCACCCAGAGGAGACAAGTCCCCTCTCCCCAGCCCCATTCCCTTGCTCCAGAGGGCAGCGTCGTTTCAGCAGAGCCTGACAGCTCTTCCATGTCCGCTTTGGCAAACGCACACACACTCCTGGCACGGCGGTGCGACCAGCGACTGGCTTTGCAGCCTTCCATCCCTGGGGCAGAGCCAGCCACTGAGAATGATTCATCTCCTGCCAGTCCTTGCTAATGACAGAAACGTTGGCCATCTCAATCACTGAATCAATTAACATTTCCACTTACTCTGATCCGCATTAGGATCACAGTCCTGAACACGTTGGGCAGGCACGGTCTCTACCTGAACCTCTTTGTGATGCGCCTTCCCTTCAGGCTCCAGCATCACGCAAAAAGAACGTAAAACCCTCCAGTTTCTCCCTGGTCGCCTTTTGCTTGATTCCTGGGATGGCAGCTACCAACGGCTCCCTCCAACAAAGATCCCCGCGTGTGCCTGCAACAAGCTTACAAAATGGGACAGATGATGGGAACATGGGACGGGAGAAATAAAACCTGTTTTGTTCCCCTTGTGTGCTTGCAAATGATCGAAAAAACAGAATCAAAATAACGCGCGGTTCAGCAACACTTCGAATGGCATGGAGTGAGCAGTTTCTGGCACGGGCTCTGAATTCCAGGTCTGATTCATGAAAACTTGGACACAGAAGGCGCGCTGTACAATGAGAGCTAGGGAAGGCAACACAGCATCACGCTGGACAGTGAGCTGAGCAACGGCGGGGGGGCTCATTTGGGGCGCTTCACCTCTGCTTTGCAGAAACGTCAGCTCACAAATGCTGTCCAAACATGAGTGACGTAGGCGACTGCCTCGCTTTTCTCTTGAGGTGCCTTTTCAGCAAGACGCAATTTAGGTGTGAAGTGTTTCCTCTTTCATGCTAGCAGCAATACGAGGAGCAAAGCAATATGGAATTTGTCCCGGAGAATTCATTCAGTGATTAAAAAAATGGATCGCTTTTCATTTGAGGCAGACACATTACCATGACAATGCAGCGACAGAGGCAGAGGTGTAGGAGCAGCCTGACAATGCAGAGAGGATCTCTCTCTCCGGAGGAACTTCCCACCCGGTGTCGGAGCACGCGGATGTATAGTGAACATGAAACCTGGCTCCCACCGCCGCGGTGTGTACCGTGGTGTCAGCGCTTCTGCTCCTCTCCTTGCTCCCTCTTCTAGATGAGGCTGATCTGCGAGTGTTGAATCCCTGATCTCTGCCAAGGAGTGAGGGTCAAGTCACGCATGGTCACTCTGGTGGTTACAGGCATCGGTGGGATGGTCACCTTTCACTCCAAACACATCCCTGCTCAGAAAAAGAGAATGCGGCGAGGCGGCACTAGCATCCCTCTTAATGAGAGGAAAGGACTTTGGGCAGAACGGATCCAGGACCTTATGCCACGGAGGGCATTAACTTGCAGTACTGGGGACAAGGGGCCACGCGTGACTTCTTCACACATTGGAGACTTTGCTGCCAATGGGAACCTGCCAACAAGCAGTCTGAGAAGAAGTAAAACGGTTACGATGCCTCAGAGGAAAAAGCAGATCACAGCTTGGCACGAAGCTACTTTTGTTGGCAGTGCATAATTGATGTGAAATAAATTACAAGCCAAAAAAAAGAAGATAAATCAGCCTGTTCTTTAGGGCGCTGCCACTAATGGGGGTTGAACGCTTTCTATTTCTAGCTGAATTATTCTGATGTGTGAAGCGTGACAGATTGAATTGCTGCCCAGCATCTTATTAGGTTTATTTACTAAAAGGCAAAAAGCATGGGAAGACAAGATAATCGTACCAGAAGTCTGCATACCCCCCCCACCTTGTCTCCCTCACCTGACAGTGCAGAGACATGCTTTTAATTTTATTAGCGATCCATGACAAATAGATGGTGGGGACCCTCAGCGGACAAACCGTTGGGCTGTGTCACCTCGGCATCACCAAACGATTCCTCGTGGTTGTCCCGGAGGCCGGGTGTCCCCCGCGCAGAGGTTCGGGGCGGGAAACAGCCCCTACCCCACAGCGTGATTCGGGAGGCATGACGAGGATGCTGATGCTCTGCCCGGCTCCGGGGCTGGGTCTCGTGCCCTCTCAGGTAGTGCTTGCTGAAGCACATGCGGTCGCCTTTGAGGGAGGAGGCTGGGAGGCAGCCAGCTTTTCCGCTCTTTCTCATCTTCAAGCAAGAATTCAGACTAAATCCCTTCTAATGGGAGGCTGTTCCTCTACGTACCCAGCCCTCCCCATCCGGACAGTCCCCAGGCATTTCAGATGCAGCCTCAAAGCCACACCCTGCATATGAAATTACATCTGTACATGAACCCAGAGCTCCCAAAATGAGGAAATGCTCTTATTAAAAACATATTTATTACTTTAAAGGAGTCCTCAAGCAGCACTGTTATTAGCCTGTAATATTGCTGTTTGCTCCCCATTGCCTGGAGTGCTCTTTCAGAAGTCTGAAAAGAACACTTCCTTCCCTGCCAATTTTCTCTTTTGGCTTCACTAAACATTTAAGGGTTAGTAATGGTTCTGTTCCTGACTGCATTATTTTTGAAGAATTCAGCACTGTGACGGGAATGGTGCTTGTGCAAGCTCTCAAGTGATGCTCTTGCAGAGTTTTGTTCCAGGCTGTACTGAAACAAGTTCCTTAGCCTGCAAAGAGGGGACAGTGTTTTTCCTGCCCCATTTACAGCTGCTGTAACAGGAAGGTCCCCAAGAGCGACTCCTGGCAACGCAGGCCACCCAACCTATGCTTCAATCCACAGATTAATTGCAACAGGACCTGCTGTGTGTGTGTCACCTGCCGTCAGAGTGACAGCCCCAGACCCTGCTTCACCTCCCCAACAGGGATGGGAGCAGAAGCCAGGACTGCGCATCTTTGCAACCTGGAGTGGAGAAGGAAAAGAGCAGGCAAAAATATGACCCAAAGCAAAGATGTAGGAACCTGTCTTGAAAATATAAAAAAATGCATTAAAAAGATTCATCTCCATTCAAGACTTGCACCCTTGTGCCTTTCTGAAAAGGCTCCCCATCTTACATAGCTAAGGAAATTCTGTCGGTCAGAGTATGTGCTTGTCTCAGGGAAACTAATGCATTACCGGCGTAACTGAATTTTCTTCAGTTCTCAGGTTTACAGGCTTAGATCTGTCATTTCATTTCAGCTATGTCTGTTACAGGATTCAAGGGAGTGTGCTTTTGGATGAAGGCTACCGAACAAAGCTGGCTTTTTCCCCCAGCTGTCCCTCAGACCCTGATCCCTTAGCAGACATCGGATCTCAGGTTGCACTCAGTTCTATCCTATGCCAAAACAAATATAATTAAAAACATTGGCCATATAATGAACCAGAAAGTGTAAAGGTCTTAACTCTGGCTTGTCCGTACCTGAGATAAATGCTGTAAGCACTGGGCTGTTTGGATACTTCTGTAGGATTTCTAATTCCTGGCTGTGGGTTTTGTGTTTGGGGGAGGGAATGGTGTTACGTGGTTTTGGGTTTTTGTTTGTTGGTTGTTTGTTTTTAAATCTTTGAACAGGTCTACATTTGATCCTTTGTGGAAAGCCTTTCTTTCTGGTCAGCTCTAGGGGATAAATTGGATTTCTTCACTATTAAGTTACAAGAAAAACCCAGAAGAAGGAATCAAAGGGAAGGTGAAGGTGAGCAGTGAAAAGTAGTGAAATTTCTAAGAGAAAAGACAGCCCATTCGCATCAGTGGATTTGGGACTCTTGGTCACTTTTATTTACCTAAAGGTTAGGGATGTAAATTTAGGTGCCTGTGTTAAAACGTTTTGCCCAGCATACATTTGGAATATTCACAGTTCTTTCAAAAGCCATGTCATCCCAGCGTGACATCGGAGTGCCAGAGGATAATTTGGGTTGGAAGGCAGTGCCCTCTGACGATCACTTGGTTCCAGTCCCTGCTCAAAGCAGGGCCAGCTTAGGTCAGGTTACTTGCCCTTTGTCCAGCCAAGTCGTGAATATTTCCAAGGATGGAGATTTCACAGCTATTTCAACAGGGTAACATTTTCCAATGCTGCACTAATTATCACTCTTATGAAACGGCCACAACAGTAGTTGTGCATTCATCTCAAAAATTCAGCTCTTGTACTCTAAATCTAAGTTCTATGTTTAGGATCCAGCCTGTTGCTCCCTCCCCTAGGTCTCAGGAGGCTGGCATCCCAGGAGACTGCCCTTTAAATGCCATCACCAAAGAAATATCTCAGGCAGGTACAGAGGAAGAATGTCCCAGTCCATAGGTGACATCTCAAGATGGATTGGGGTGGATTGGTTGTGTTTGGTTTCCTCCCTCCCTGTCCACCTCAGGAGCTGATGGAGCAGATTTGGGAGCAGGGACTGTGCATGTCCCACTGGCAGCAGGGTCCGGTGTTCGGCTGGTTCCACCAGCAGATTTCTGGTTGTTTGAAATTCCCTGTGAGCCTTCCTGCATTTAGATCACCCTCTTCTCTCACCAGAGACTGGAAAGCATCTAACTGGCACTATTACAGATAAAGCAGCAGGAAAGCGGGATGCTGCTGAGGGCTCAGTGTAAGCCTGCCTCGATTGCACCTACAGCCAGCCCAGCCCATCTCCCAAGAAAATATGAAAGAATTCAGCTGCAGGATGGAGTCAGTACCTATTGCTGCAGTGTGTCTAGCACAATGCAGGCATCCAGCACACTGAAGAAATAAAAAAGCCTTGTTTAAAATACGGTGCTATCCTGGGTGGTCTTCATCTGTCCAGACAGAAGGCATCCAACTAAGCAACCAAGAAAATGCCCAGTAAATTAACTGTTTTGCATTGTTCTCTATATATAGCTAAATATAAGGTCTGAGGGAGGAAATGCCTGAGACAGCAGCACCCACTGCAGTGAGTTCAGCAGCTGGCATCCCCCGTGCCTCATGCCAGGGCTGTCATGAGTAAAGGTGACTGATGAGCAAGCCAAGATCTCAGGATCATGGGAGCTCTTGAACTGCATCTACAGGCATTTGGGCAGCCACTGCAGTTCAGAGGAGAGCTGCTGCTGTGTGTCTCTGTAGCACGGGATAACCTCTTCCTTCACTGCTAACTGAAACTTCTTAAAGACCTTCAGAGTCTGAAGTTGGGCACAATGTATTCATATTGCAACCCAGCAGACTAAGCCTCACGGCTCAGAGGGACACAGTCGATTTGGGAACAGAAAGGGACCCTCAAGGGTCTTCTTCTCTGCTTTGAGTTTCCACAGGTTTCTAAACTCTGGACACGTGACATACTGTCTCTGGAGCATTCTAATGCACTCTGTTTATGAAGAGAGAAATGAAACTGCTCCTGTATGTGTCGTTATTGCCATACAGTCTTGTCTGTAAGAGTTGGAGAGGCAAAGCTGGAATAATTTAAACAGATTTTTGCCTTACACTTACATTTCTATTACACATTAGTCTACCCAGATGGTGGATGACAAGGCAGCATTGATAACGCGTTTCAGATCTCCCATCCATCTTCACATTAATGTCTCTTAGCCTTTCTGATAGTTACTTCCAGAGCAGAAGAGATCAAACATAAGAAAATAGCTATGAAGCCAAAAGCCCACAGAAAAAAAGTCCACAAAATTATTCTACAACATTGTTGCAGAATCTGGATTAGATCTAAGTGAAACTGTCATACTCACAGGCGTTTTCATTCACTATTTTTGTTGGCTGCATGTGCAAAATTGTGGGGCAGCAAGAGTAAGACGGGGGCCATGTTATCTGGTTTGCCTGTGAAAGACGAAGTGGCTGTGGTTATTTGTCTAAACGTCTTCCACACGCACAAAGCAAGATCAGGACACAAACCCTGACTCCTTTTATCTGCACACACCGTCACCTGGGGAGCCAGCACCTGGGGACTACTGTGCCAGCATTTCCCAAACGTCAGGGTCCGAGCCCTGGATTCAAGCTTTGAGACTTTTTTGCATGGTGGCACAGCTAAGCGTAAGATTACTTTTCAAGCCTGAGAGCTGTCTGAGAGGTTGAGCAGAGACAGCCAGTGATATTTCTCCAGGGAGGATCTACGCTGCATTGCCGTATGCTTTTTGTGAGCCTGGAGAATTACCCTCTTCCCAGAACAGCTGCCACTTCATACACCAGGAAATATTTCTTAATAATTTAACTCGGTTAATGCAGCTTTTATAATAATTGAATGCTATGGCATAGGTATCCACCTGAAAATTGCATTCAACATGGGTCCACCATTGTAGAGCCTAATTCCCTATTAAAGAAAGGAACTGAAGAAAAGCAAGCACCAGTGGTTGGTTATTCTGAGCAGCCAGAGCATAGTTTTAAAAAGCAGTGTTTGTAATTACGATGCCAGCACACACAGCTGGGGAAAGATTGCTGCCACTGCAGACAAATAGCATTAGTAATATCTCATTTCACACAAAGTGAAGTGAAGTGGTGAAGGCTGTTAATGATTGAGAGGCAAATACAATTAAAGCCTGTGCTCACCCTATCCTTTACGATCTACCAATGGCATGTGTTCTCATCCTCGACACGTACATTGGGTATATTGATCATCCCATTTGCCCTTGCAGGAGGGCCAGATTTACCGCTGGCTGAAACTAAAGGTTGTATGTCCTGCTTGTGCCAAAGGAGAACGTGGATCCACTGAAGTCATGGATCAGTTTTGCCCCTGTTTTCAGAGGGGCCCAAGATTTCACCCCGTGTCTTTAAATTCATAGAATCGCAGAATTGCCTAGGTTGGAAGGGACCTTTCAGATCATCTAGTCCAACCAGCAGTTCCTGCTGGATGTATGTATGTGCTTATCGCCACTGTGGATGAGCCTTTCAGAAACTTCAGGGATTTAGTTCTTCCAGTCCTCTTGCAAGACCAAAACACTTTATCCTCTTTGGACACGGAGGTGGGAATGGAAAACCTGTAGTAACCTCCGCAGCAATAAGTGGAAGGCACCTGTGCCATTACCACCGCCACCTCCAGCCTCTACCCAAAAGTGGTGCCTGACAAGGATCATGAGGACAGCATCATTACCAACGCATTGAAGCATTCTTAACAGAAAAACACCTCGCATTGCGAATATTGTTTGCTGAGCAGCTTGTTACTGCAATCCTGAGCGTATTTATGACAAGTCCTTTGTTGGGATGACAGTGGAAAGCAGAACTGGTGGGAACCAGCAGAGTCACCAGTTGGGGAAACTCTGCAATAGTGTTAAACTTGCAAAGGCACACAGTTAGTTGACAGCTTGAATATGCTTTAATCTGCGCCTGAGCATTGGAACAGTTTTTGCAATGGACTCTCAGGACAAGAAAAAAAGAGACCAATTAGAGGCAGTGGATCTCAAACAGATGTTGCTGGTCTGAAACTAAAATCATTGGTAAAACAGTCTGGCCAGCCTGCTTAAACGGGTGGTCAGGCTGAATTGCCCTGTGCCTTCTGGGTTTAAAAGCTTGTAGTCTATAAATATAGAGGGAAAACCAGTGTATTATTTCAAAATCATATGATAAAGCTAATTACCCTTGTAGCAGAGCAATACTTCGCATATCTTATCTGCCACAGTCTAATCAGATTACCTGCGTAAGAAACCGGACAATAAAATGGCACAGGCAAGCAAGACCCAGAATCTTGCAGAACAGGATACATTCAAGTGGACATTAGCGCTAGAGCCAAGCATCGTGATTATTAATGCTGCCACAACTTCTGCTGAGCCTGAGGACAGCTCTGGCTCTGAGAAAATCAGGCACATCAGGCTCTGTTTGCACCGAGGTGAGACTGCTTTGTCCTCCACCAGTCCATTTTCTGAAGCAAGTGCCAACTGACTCCAGACAGGTTTTCTTTGCCTGGGGCTTGGTTCAGTCCTTTTCCGTCATCTCCCTGCCCAGAGAGACCTCACCC
Source organism: Fratercula arctica (assembly GCA_947846985.1). Taxonomy (NCBI): domain Eukaryota; kingdom Metazoa; phylum Chordata; class Aves; order Charadriiformes; family Alcidae; genus Fratercula; species Fratercula arctica. Next base: position 47,938,048 of record CANTUZ010000005.1, on the reverse strand, counting down.
TGGGAGGCATTTCTTCCTTTGTCACCTAAATCTGCTGCTGTTGCTATGGTTCTCCTGTCGCCCATTGTGCTGCTTTGGTCAGCGTGCGCTCCCTCCTCATTCCTTATGCCCTATGAACTTGCCATGGCACATTTCTTCCTCTACGCTTATATTAGGTTAACTCCTTTCATCTGTCTTTCAACTTACCCGGCTCACTGGTCTTTGTCACCGCTTTTCTCCAAGGAGCATGAGAAATAATCTGCTCGCTGATAGTGCCGTTACGAGCTACTGTGAAATTTATTATCTTTTTTAAATCAATAAATAATGTTAATGAGAAAATTTATTTGATCTAAGAGACTTCCAAAATCTGGACCCAGGCACTTCTCTCCTTTTCTGAGTGGCTTTCGAGGTGATGGCTGTTTAAGATTTGGTGAGAAATCCTTCTGATAAGCAGTTGCAGAACTGAACTTTGCCATGACCGGTAACTGACTTTATGGCTTTTAATAACCATGGGAACAGCTTTTCCTTTCCAAATGTACAGCACTGAGCACTTGCCCTCATCCACACGGAAACCTGCACTCACGTCCCGGGCTGCCTCTGGGCACTGGGGAGCAGCGGTGCTGTTGGGTGGGTCCAGGAGAGCCCTGGAAATGGTTCGTCCACCCGGGAAAAGATCAGTCCTGCTGCTGCTCCACAGCTAAAAGAGCAGGGATGCATTGCTCAGTACCTTGAAATGCATTCCTGGTAGAGAGTCCAGCACATGCTGCTCTTTTTCTTCTAACTGGGAGGTTGAGGGAGGGGAAGAAACCCTTGCTCTTTTAACATCTGCCCTTTAATACTACTTGCTGCTAAGGATGGCTGATTTGTAGAGGATGCTTATCCCTGTGCAGATGTAGGGAATGAACGTTGTAGGACAGGAGGAAGAGAGGTGATCTGGAGAACAGCTGGGAGCTGACACACTGGCTCTGCACTGTGACAAAACCAAACTCCCTGCTTAAGACTTTCAAACTCGAGTCCAAGCAATGGTTGTCCTACTGGAGCTGTTGGAGCAGGTGGGATACAGAAATGCAGGGACACTGACACACAAGAAGAACGCGTGACACCGTTTCATTAGTGGTTGAATCACCTTGTCCATAACTAATAGGAACCCAAACAGGGAGGCATTGCCAAGGCTGAGCAAACAGTAAGCTGCCAAACGGTGACAAATTTTAAGGCTGCTTCCTTACAACTCCACCGCAGCTCCCGCAGATGTGTCCCTGCCCACTCCTTTGCAGAATGTTCAGCACAGCCAAGCTGGGGCCTCATCAATCACCCACTCAGCTGCTGCATCCTCCTGGATGCAAAGAGCTGCTTCAGCACATCTGATGTGCCCAGGTTTAAAAATGATGTAGAATATCTCTTCCTGCCCCTCCTTTCCCCTGACATGCACTTATTCCATGCTCTATCAAATTAACCTTCCTACTGGATGTTATAAGGATTTACAGGGTAGCCTTGTTCTTAATATGCTGGGAGAGTTGCGCAGCTCTGGAAAAAACATGGAAAGTTGCTTGTTGCTGTGGCTGCAGTTTTGCAAAAGCCCCTGAAATTGTTGCTCCTTCTGTGCATGGAGCCAAGCTCCTAGGGTCTCCTGAAGTTTGCCAAAATGCTCACCCACAGATGTGTTTGGATTAATCCATCCTCCATACACACATGCTGCAAAAACCTGCTCATCATGAGCTAGTTCAGCGTCCAATGGCAATTTAAGGAAGAGGCTTGCTTGCTGCAGCTGCTGATCTTTGAGGGAGGGCTTAAAAATTTTGTCTTAGGTCTCTGTCCCTGCGCCGAACAGTAGAGCCCTTCTGCTGCACCAGTGCCAAAGATAAAAATGGGCTGCTCCTCTTCCTCATGCTGTCAAAAGGATGCTGCTGGAGGAGAGGCCCTTTAGGCAGCCAGAAGGTGCACCGCTGTTTCACGATCCCTCTAGCCCCAAGCAGAGGTTTGGCTGCTGGTGAGGTGAGGAGAAGGGTCTGGCCCCAGAGCACTGCTGGGGCCCAGTGCAGAATTTGTTTCAAATTCTTCCCATCTCTTCTCCTGCCATTGCTAGTTCCCAACAGCTTGCACACTCCGGGGCAAGGGAAAGAATTTAAAGAAAACACTGCTCCTTAGTGGTAATATACACCGAAGGTGCAAGCAGTCTTTTTTCTTTCTAAATACAGTGAGTGCGATGCCTGTAATTATTTTATTCACATTAAATATAGCATTTGCTGAGCGTGGAGGCTGTGCCGAGGTTGCTGTGATTACCCAGCGCTGAAGCCCTGCTGAGCTCTCCAGCTGAAGCGGGGCCAGCATTGCGCTCCTCCAGGTTGACAGGCTTATGCCTGGCCAATATCACTTTGTGCCAGGCTCCTTGGCACAGGGAGAGCCGATGGCCGTCCCTGCCGGGTTGCCAGGATTGCCCCAAGCCAGGAGCCTGCCCTGCTGTGATGCTGTGCTCTGGCAGCCCGGTGGGGTGGCCCCAGGGCTGCAGCGGAGGGTGCGGGACTCCTCTGACTTAAAGAGGGTCAAAATGTGCAGAAGAGCTGTGTGAGAAGAAGGTGAGGCTGGTATCTGAATGAAACCTGCCCGGTATAGCACAGAAAAACTCAAGCAATCTCATAGAAATAAAGGTCCAAAAAGACAAGCGCGTGCCAGAAAGGGGATGAACCAGAAGCAGCTTCTGAAAGGGAGCGGGAGGATGGGTCCCCAGGGGAGGTCAGAGCCATCTTTCTCCAGGGAGATGTTTTACTGTCTCCCAAAGCCGCCAGAGCCGAGCCTGCTGCCCACCCACTCGTGGCTTACACTCTGCTCCGCGTGGGTGGAGAAATTCCTACGCTTATTCCTAAATTGCCTGGGACCAAGTCAGAGAGAGCCTGTGTCAGGGAACTCTGTCATTAGACGGCAGATTTCATTAAACAAGCCCTCTCGGATCAGGGCAGCCAGCAGGAAGGGCACTGAACAGCTGAATACAAAGAGGAGAAGCCTTAGCTGCCACAGGCTGTGTGTGGGAAGGGATGCCAGCCCTGCCAAGATGAGATTTTCTGACCATAAGCAAAGAAAAGAGAACAGAAATTCATGTTGAATTCCTAGAGATTTTCTTCCTCAAAACAAGTTGCACATACGAGGCTTTTCTGCCTCCGGCAGAAAAGTGCAGGAGCAGCAGGGCTGAGCGTGGTCTCTCTGGGCAGCAGCAGCAGCACGGCCACCCCGGGCAGCCTGGCTCTACATCCCCTGGCATGGTGAAGTCCAGAGAGGGACATGGTCCTCTGGGAGGAAAAGAGAGCAAACGCTGCAAGGATGGGACCAAGGAGGCCAAAGAAAATTACCTTCCTTGCTGGGAATGCAAGGAAAATACGGAGGAGACAAAAAGAGCAATTCTAAGGGAAGCTGCTGAATTCCTCCTGGGAGGATACACCTCCCCAGGAGAGCTGGGCCATAAACAACGTTTTGCTTTTTTCCCTTCCAGAAGGTACCGGCTAACATTTGCCAGCAGGAAGGCAGCCTCCCAGATAATACCACAGCCTGAATTTGCACAGCGAGTGGAAGCCCAGCTGGACGGTTTCCATTTTCAGCAGATTTCTTTAGCACGTGGATATTTTTTCACCACCATCATCACTGTTTAGCAAATGACAGATCTGCTGGAGCGCCTCACAGACAGTTTTGATTCACTCAGGGCCCAGCTCTGTTTCCCAGAACCGTAGCTGCTAGGGACAGAAAACTCCATTTTCTCCATCTGTCGGGCACAGAAGGACTTCTTTTGCACCCAAGAATCTAGTTTTCCAACATTTAATTGCTTTGTTTTATAAGCCTAATGTGATGAGGCTGTCCCTGTTCCCCTAGGGTCTGCTGTCAGCACCTCAGACATATCTGGCTTTGCCTAGCCCTAAAATTACCAGCTTCGGAGAAGTTCCTCAGCCACACATTTGTGCCTCTTCAGCCAGCGCTGCTCTCACCAGGCGCAGTGCTAACACCTTTAAGCTATATTTCTCTAATTCTTTTGCACCCACTAAGATTTCAAAGCGTTTACTGGACTCTAATATATCAGGGCCACTTGTGGATTATTGAAATAACAGTATATCTTAGCTCTTCCACAAAACAATTTCTTCTGTATTCCCCACCTCCATTTCAAAGAAGATGAGGACGCCAGCCCTGTCTTGTAGGTGGCGAAGTTGATGCATAAAGATACTGAAATTATTTACCTGAAACCACACTGCCAGGGCCAAAAGCAGAGTCTGGGCCCTTTGAATCCTTCGGCCATGCTCTGTCCCTCTGACCCTCCCCAGGCCTTGGGGACCTGCTCATCCCTTATGCTAGATTGCAATACTCCTCCGTTTTCTTGCCCTGTGATGAATGGTGCTAATCTCTGGTGCTACCTTTGCCCATGCCGCACATAAATTTGTCCCAGTACCAAGCCTGCTGTTTGCACAGGCCATTCATTAGGGATAAGTAGAACTGGGAGCAATGAATGTGGCTAATTGCATATAATAATAGATCCCAATTCTCTTCTTATGCTGTATGTGTGTGTCTGTTTATAGGGCAATTACAGAGTAAATAGGATGCAATTAGAGTGATCTATGCTGAAGGGCTGCTCTTGTCACGGAGTGCTGAACTGGATGGACTCCAAATGGGGATGCCACCTCCTTTCACTGGAGTTCCCTCACAATCACGATCTTGTCAGGTTCTTCAGCTTCAACCCCGACCATCGAAGGTAATTTTCACAAGTTTGTCTTGTTCTACTGCCCCTGCAGCAAACAGATGTCCCAGTAATTCACTGTCTCTACTAACCTTCCCCTTCTCTTAGTTTTCCTTTTCCTGATGTTCCTTTTCTCTTGGCTTAAGCATATGTACTACTCAGAAACATGTGTCACAGCTTTAGGTCAGTGTCCCACTAAAACAGGATTTTGACAGCAGCCTAAGTAGGTGGTGAATGATTAGCCAATGCCAGATGTTCACGCTTTTCCCTGCATGAAACGAGTTGCAGGCCTTGGTCTGGACAGGAAAAAACCACAGTATGTAGCTGCAGCTACAATGGGAATCTCAGAGGAGTGAAAAGTGCTTTACTCTCCTGGTCCTGCTTGCTAGAATGGAAGAGGTTATCTAATTTTACAGTGCTCAGCAGAGGGAGTATAAACTGGTTGGAGCTCCTAAACACTGCTTCAGTAGGAACGTTTGGTAATAAGAATAAAGTTGGCCAAGAGCGCTGGGAAGGAAGCATTCCCTGCTCCTGTCTTTTCCTCGGTTCAGTGAATAAACAAACCTCAAGTCCCCACAGTTGCCAGATTGGCACTTTTTACCAGAACTAGCATCTTAAGCAATACAGATGATGTTGGGTCAATAAAGTCTCTGCTAAGAATAGCTGTACAAACATCGCTGTGGGCTTTCTATGACGTTTACCTGTGAGCTTCTCACATCCTGTCTACAGAGGTTAATCAAACAGGCACATTGTTTAGTACAACCACTTTTGTGTCTAGCCATGAAAGCAAAACCTAAATTCAAGTCAGATTTTGGATGCATCAGAAAAATGTGTTAGACGAACTCTGACTGTGAAACCTTCCTGGCTGTTGCTGAGGTTGGAGCAAACCATGATGCAGTTTGATGGGTTTTTGTTTTCCACTCTGAACTTTTACTGCATGAATCAGTATCTCAGTTTAGTGTCTAGCACAGAGGTGCTACCGCTGGCAAATTGAATGGCACTGCGATTTGGAAAGCCAACTCTGAAAGAAAATAAAAAATCAGATTTCAATAGTTTTGACCCACAGGTTGCTGGTTTCACAGAGAAGTTTCTGGGTTGTTCAGTGCAGTCAGTTTGGGACTGCTTGGTACAAATGGTTCTTTCATCACCCCCATGAAGTGGATCAGGAGGAGTAGTCCCCAGTTCACAACATCCCTTGAGCCAAAACTAGCCCCGAAGGGCACTCAAAGGAAAGATCAGAGATTAATAGGCCTTTAGGCAGGCCTATCCCTCACCTCCTTTTCAAGGAACATGGAAGTCACACCAACATGGGCCAGAGCATGGGGGAGATGCAGGTATTGCTACTTCTTGGGTGCACCCATGCTCACTGGGCAAAATGAGTTCTAATTTTCAGGCTTTTCAGCTTTACACCTTTAAATGTCGGACAAATAAATCCATGCTTCTTTGAACTTCTCACCATGCATGGAAGACCTCTGCTTAAGCAATCTGCATGTCCTTCCCTCTCCTTGTAAATGGATGTGTGACAGTGTCACGCCCATTCCTTCATGGTGAACTTGTGAAGACTTCCACCTTTAATTCTGCCTTCACAGGAAAAGACTCGGACAGGAGAGAGGCCCCGGGGTTACTAGCCCTAGTAACGACTGTCAGACAGGTCTGCATTTGCTCTGGTGAGAAAGGAAAACGAGAAAGCACTCATGGTCAAAGGAAAATCCAGGACTGAAGGAAAGCAGCATTTCTGTGAGCTGTGTGAGTGGTCTCCATCTCATTTTCCATTGGAAAAAAATACCTGAATGATGAAGTCTTGTCCAACTCTATTTAAAACCCAGAGATCAGCTGCTAACTTGGGACTGCTGGGGACACGCTGGCTATGCCACTTCATCTCTGGAAAAAGAGTTGAAAAGATGCATAATATTCAGCAGGCATAAATTAAGGATTTGACCACAGATGTGTAGGAGTTAGAGCTGGACAAGACTAACAGCCTGATACTTTCGTAGGCTTGAGCAATCCCAGAAGCAGTAGAGCTTCTGGGAATGAAAACTTTGAAACTCTGGGAGCTCTGAACCAGCTGAACTGGAGAATGCACAACGACCTCTTCAGATCTGCACAAGCTTGACCTGAGTCAAATCTGGCACAACAGCTTGCCGTCTTAATTCACTGCCTTCTCAGTCTGTTCCCACATGAGAAAGGCTTGTTGATCTCAATCCACCTACCTCAGATGTCTCAGCAGGGCTGGAAACTTCCACCGCACACCCTGCTAGCCCAAGCGAAACTGCCTGACACACTGAGATTAGCTGTGAGATGGCTTTTGGCAAGAAAATGGCAAACCCCTTCCTGCCCAGCTGAAGGATGGTACCTTACTTTCCCCAGGGAAGGTTTCTTTCTTTTATAAGCACTGAATGGCTCTTGAGAATCCTTGATCTGCCCAGCAGGAGAGAAAATAAAAGGCCATGAAGGAATGTGTTGGCCAAGAAACTGAGAAAACCTTACTAAAGACAGCATGAGAGGGTTCAAGGAGGGACACTAATGCAGCTCCTGTCATCGAGTATTCAAGAATAGGAACTGGATTATTGTCACGTTAGACGAAATTTTCTCCTTGAAACTCTCTTGATTAGAGGTTTTGTATTCCCAGCCTGGCAGAGCTGTTGTAGGGAGTTCTGAAGTTCATCTCTACAATGGTTGTGCCTAGAAAAGCTGGGCATAGGCTCCATGGACGTAAAAGATTTATGCTCCTGCTTGCAAATGTCCAGTAAGGGGGTTAGCCATGAAGCCTAAGGCAGATGATGTCCATCTTCAAGGACCTTTTCTTAACTGATTATAGGGGGACCCTGGAGAAAACAGCTTTCTAATCCTACCTGTAGTGTCCATGCTGTAATGATTTCAGTGAATCAAGCACTCGTCCTCTGCTGGAGTGATGCCTTCCCCCTTGCTGCCCAGGCAGCAAATCATTATCTGATCAGAGCCACTTTGTCACATCTCATCAAGGCTGGAAATGGCAACCTAGATATGAAAGGGTTTATTGCTCGTGCCCAGCAGCCCTACTTTCAGTCCCGGTGTGTGCCCAAAGGCAGAGGTGAGCAGGGCAGGCCGGAGCAGAGCAGCTCAGCGGAAGAGCTGCGGTATCTCTGTGATGGCGTTTTCCTCTGAAAAGAGTTAATTCCCTGCCATGGCATTCCTGACGTGTTTATCTATTTCTCACAAATATTTGAAGAAAGCACATAAAGAAAAGCTTGTCTAGAGAAAATGTCACGCATCTGTTTGTGCAGGGCACATTCTCACAGCTATCCCAAAAATCTTGGAGGGAGGGGTGAGTGATATGGGTATCATGCTTGTCTGGGAAGAAAAACAATAGCACTCCCACATTCCCACAGTGTAAGTATTTGAAAGTCATTAAACAGCACAGTTAGTGTCCATGTTAAATGTGTCCACACTGATGTGTTTGCAGGACCCATTTGGCAAGCTTTTCAAAACAACGGGGGGAAAAGCATTTAATTTTTTAGTGTTTCACAAATCCAAAAGGAAACTAAATCCTGCCAATAAATGGATCTTAGAAACTATCTTGGGCTGCTCTAAGTCTGTTCAGCTTTCTGAGCTGATTACACCAGGGGGTTAGGGAAATGCCTATGAATTTCTCCATTTTGTAGATAACTTAGAGGCGGATTTGGCAGAAAGGGCTGAATACAATCATCCTGAAAGTGAATTCCAGTGAAGCTGTGTTTCCTAGGAGCCCCCCAAAATGTGAGTCCCTCTGAAAGTGTGCCCTCTCCTTCGGCCTTCCACATTGAACAAGGGCAGCAGCACCTGCACCGCATCGCTGTCAGAGCAAGCCCCGAACCCACCTCTGCGGAGAGCGAGAAGGGCAGCCCCACGGCGCCGAGGAGCAGCCGTGCCAGGGACTCGCATCAGGGGAGCAAAGCCCCTGCTCGGGAATGGCTGGTGGGGAGCTCCCTCCTCCCACTCCCACCTCTTCAAGTTGTCTCCTCACAGATTTTAATTTGCGCTGGCACCGGTGCTGGGGATCGTGCTGGGGATCGGTCACGTCCCGTGTCTCACCTGTTGGCCCTTTGTTTAATTTTAACACTTCTAGTAGGCCTAAAAACAACCGAACGTAGCCCCATGTCATAGAGGAAAATGTTTATAACCACTAGAAATGGAACATTATATGAAGATGAGTAGTGGCTTAGCATGAATGAGTAACTATAACAGACATCTTACATCATCCTTGCTTTAGTTAGGTGAAGTGGAATTTAGGTGATGGACAAATACTTGAGGTGAGAGACAGAGATGAGTCAGGACTTTCCGTGAGAAAAAGGTCAAAAGAGCCAGCTTGCTGGCAAGTACCAACAGACATATTCTTTACCTTATTTAGACCGAGGTAGGATGGTAGCAACATACTTAAATAGCTCATCTGCAGCCCAATATTTTGTATTATTGCTTAAGATCATAAAAAACGGGTCTCGCACTGAGGCTGGACTCTGGCCTGTGTCCCTGCAGAGCTTCTCATCTGCAGCAGCTGAGCCCTTCCTAAAACCTAATCTCTGAGTTTAACTGAGGTAAGACTTTCTTCCTTAGCAAGGATTCCCTTCTACGTCTCTGAGTTAATCCTTACTGTTGATTATTTTTACATTTTTTTCTTATTTTCATGACACAGCCACATAGTCTCCGTTTGCATTGATTCCCAACAGACCAGCACATGGACTTGCTGTGTTGCATCCGCAGTGCGTTGCTCTTTGCTCCTCAGCGTGCCATGCGCTCGGACCCTTAGCTAATCTTCTACTCACCTGTTTCATGAAAGCCCGTTCTCTTTGAGGTGGCTTATGTGAACTTTTGTGGCTTTCCAGCTAACGTCTGGGGGCTAACACATCTCTCCTCTTGAATGCCAACTTCCTTGAGGCAGGAGACAGTCTTTAAATGCTGGAGTCTGAGATGAGCGCACATCCCTGAGATGGGCCACAGCTGCCTGTTTCTATTCATACAGACATGGCTGTCTGTCAAATACAGATAATTGGATATTTATTCATACATTTGCATGAGGAATCAGAGGAACTGTCTACAGAAGCAGAGACCCCCACATTTCAGGGGCTAGCTTGGATGCCTTCTCCCCTTACAATGTCAGCCTCCGGTAGCTTCCCAGAGGGTGACTGTGTACCCAGAGCAGTTACAGCTGCAGATTCAAGGTAAAAGTTAATTATGAATAATCAAGAGAATGGACGCAACAACTCTGTGCTCTGTCCTTTTGGCATTAGGCAATTACTACCTAGCTCATTTCAGAGGTTTATGCTTTTTTCGTTTAGCAGTGCCTGGCTGATTTCTCCTTGTGTGGAACTAGAGAGCATCATACACCACCAGTATTTACCTTTTAGCTCAGGAGCCTTCTTTTAAACCTGGTGCTTTGTGGCTGCCTCTGGTATATATGTTTAATAAACATTTAACTTCTGGTAGAACTTTATAGTCTGTGCACTTAATCTTTTAAAATCGTGTTGTTGTCAGAATGCCCCTCCCACGAAGTGCTGGTGGCAAAGTGCCTTACCTCCTCTGAAAGCTTTTTTGACTTCCAGCTGTACTCTCTCTTGTTTTTTAGCCAAGCTTTCAAAATGACATACACAAACAACCAGCTGCTAGATATTTATGTGGAACGTTAGCCTTGCAATTAAAGGGAGAGAAAAAGAAGCTCTACTTTGGGGTCCTTCATAGTTTCATTACTGCTTGTTCTGCTCCATTACTGCATTTCTTTGAAAAGTGAACTGTGTTAGGGGGCCCAGCTGCAAGCAGGTCCCATTGATCACCAGCTGCCTAAGGAATTATCCGTGCTAAGCCAAACGAATAAAGTCATGCTGAAGGTTATGAGTGACTCCCCAGTCCTATCCACAGCTTCTTCCTTCTGGTCAAATGAGCATGGTGAAAAAAAGGTCCCAGCCTGGAGATGGAGCCCATCTACAGACACAGAGGCTACACTGTCGTCGTCGTCCTGCTAGCAAGGTGCTTACCGATGTCCGAGGCAGGAGAAGGCTACAGTGTTTGTGCCTGATCAGACCGATCCATATCCCCAGTTCTGCCATTTCAGCCTGTAACTCTTCTGGGCAGGGTTTAGCCTGCCAAATTTCAGCCCATGCTGTTGGAAGCACTTTTAAAGAATTTATCGCTTAATCCGAACCAAGTTCTTGTGATCCCAGCAAGCAGGGGTAGCAGGAATGAACTTTGAGGAACAATGACTAGCAATGAAGTGCAGAGCACAGAAAATCCTATAATCTGAACGATATGCCAAGGAACGAGGAAAGGCTTTAAAAAAAATAAAGATCGTAAGGATTAGGATATTTTTCAAGAATCTTGTGGTAACCATATTTGCTGTGATGCTGTAGAAATGGCTGAGGGATCAGGAGTGAACACATCTCCCAACAGCGGCGTATATTCTCATTTCAGAGAGAGCTGCGAGGGGAGGGAGTGCCACTGCCTTGCTCATTACCCTCTCTCCCGATGGTGAGCAACCAGAGCTAGGGAGGAAAGGGATCACCAGGTCAGCAGAAGAGGTGTTGTGGATCTGGCATACAGAAGGGTTTCTCCCATCGCCCACCCAAAGGATGCCTGAAAGGCTCATTAAAGGTAGCCTCGTGGCTGACAGGAGTTCATGGCACCCAGTAAAGCCAGAAATGCAAACGACACACTTCCTTAGGACAAGAGACTTGAGGGTATGTTCCCGTTCACTATGGGCAGTGGAGAAGGGGACCCAATGTGAACCTGAGTATGGTGAAAGAAAATGTTTTCCTTGCAACCTTCCAAAGCATTTCACCACTGAAAACTCACAATGTTCCTGCGGTAATTTTATCACTGCCATTCCACGTATGAGAAGAATGAATGACACAGTGGCACACAGAGTGAGAAATAAGTTTCCTGGTTTCTATTTCTAGCCCTACATTTGTAGAGTACTTCTATTTGTGTGATCTCCAAACCAGATGCTTATCCCAATCAACAGCTCTTCACTTTATCTCTCTGCAAAGTAGGAGTAAAAAAGCTGCCCAGGAGGGGAACCATGAATATCCCCTTCACTGCTTTTAAAGCAGTTCTTGATCAGTTTTGAACAATGATGCATATATGAAAATAATTTCATTATAGTGAATTTATACTTTGTAGAGAGAGAGAACACATGGCAAATCAAGGCAGTCAGGAATCCCCACACCCGCACTCGAGATCTCACACCCTTCGATGGGCTGCTCTCTGCCTAGACTGAGAAATAGTTGGCGTTTGGACTCCAAGAGCTTTGCCATCTGACAGGATTTAATTAAAATCTGCTTGAACACATCAGGGTGGCTGCTCCCACCCCCCAGCATCAGCCCAGGCCGCAGTGCTGGTGGGAGACCTCGCTGCGCAGGACCATGCTGGGGCCAGGTCTTCGGCTTCCCCTGCTCCCTTGGTCCAGGGCCCAGATGTCTCCCAAAATGTCTGACAACTGCTGAGGAGGTTCCTCGCTGGCAGCAAGGCTGGCAGCGCTACTCGTGCTTCCCTCTGAGCCGTAGATGGACAGTGTTGACAGCACAGCATCAGAAAATGCTGCCTCATGAAAACTGAGATATCTTGTGGGGATATTTCATGTCAGTTTTAAGAAAAATGTTGACCGAAAGGGTTTCATAAGCAACTTTCTGACTTCGTTTTGGTTTGATTTTTGTGAACAACTTTGCTGTCCTTTCAAAAAGTTTTAGCTCTCAATTGATTTTAATTGTGTGCACATATAACAACACACATGAAAGTTTGATAATGTCATTTTACATTTTTATCTATACTACAATATGTGTCTACACTGTGGAAACAAAGTATTTTAAATTTTAAAATGTAACTGCTAATTGGAGGTATTTCTGTTGTTAGGAAATGGAACAGCTGGGCTTTGCCTTTCCACAATAAATTTTGAAAACACATTTTGCTCCAACTCAGAAGTCCAGATCACCAGCCATAGAGCTTCCTCTGTTCCAGGCAGCTCTACGTTCAACCCTTTGCCATCAACAGGTGGGGCTTTCAAAAGTGATCTCCGATTGCGTGACAAACACAAATCAGGCATCCAAATTCCCACAGGTTTTTTTACTTCTACCTACCTGAGCTACCTTCTTGACTACAAAACCTTTGTAGCCAACAGCCAAACTGTAGCAACAGTTTGTGATGCTTTCACATCCCTGGCCCACTAGTCGTTTAGCTGAGGCATGGGGAGTGCACACTCTCCAGGTGGGACTTTGGTGAAAAGCTGAAGGAGTTTTTAGCAAGTGAGTTTCAGGACAGAAATCATTCTGTTTGGATTCCCTTCACTTTCTTTCAGAGTCATTATCTCCGATTTGTGTGTGGAAGGCAAAGCTTCTAATTATACACTGCAACGAGTGCATTTTTTATAAATAGCACCAATTGTTCTGCTGGGACATTCTCATCTGAATCAGCTCCTATTCAGACTTGCAGTCTCTGTCTTCCATGTGCAAGCAGATTATTTTTCACTAACAAGACCCAAGTGGATCACATGTGACACAAAGGCTGAGGCACTAGAACGGGATTTGGGAAATCTGGATTCTGCTGCCAGCTGACAATGGTTTCACCTGCTGTGTCACCCTGAAGTCACTTCACTTCCCTGTAATTCTGCCCCTTTGTCACTCTTGAGTCCGTGGTACAAAGCCCTCTGGTACCATGACCAGTCTCATTGCACGTGGAAGCATTACTGTAACACAAAAAATAACAATTGCAGAGGACACTTGGGTGCACTGCTGAGCTGTGTCGTCCACCAGAAGATGTTCACATCAGGGTTGGTAAGCATCGGCCCTGAAAGAGGAGTTGTGGGGTGCTTTGCTTCTCCTCCTGCAGGAGGGTACATTCTGCGAGAGCCCTTGCCAATCCGGCTGATGAGAGAGGGATGCTGCTGGGCTGGCAGGAAACCTTGGTGCTGTGCCAGAGAGGTGGCGACTTTCAAGTGGACGGGTAGAAAGAGGGTCTAACCAGGGCTAATTTGGGAGATAATTCAAGACAATGTGACAGAGGTATTCATATTTGTATTCTGTGTTAGCAGAATACAGCTGCCTACAACATCCTTCTGATTTAACTAGCTGCATCCTCAGCTGTCAGCTTTCTGCAGGAAAGCCCCATGGATCCATACGGGGAAGAGGGGCTCTGGACACCCACCCGAGTACACACAGGTTGTTAGCAGAGGGCTTCTTGTGCACCCTTATGGATCACTCTTAGCCACTACCTGTAGGCAAAGACCCTGGCTTTGTCCTGCTACTACATGGAACTGTGAAAAGAAAAGCAGTTCTCAGGTCTGGTCAAAGGGGACACAGATGCCTGGTTTCACAGCAGGGACTCTTTTCATCCTGGCAGGGGGCTTTTCTTCTTCTCTTCTCTTCTCTTCTCTTCTCTTCTCTTCTCTTCTCTTCTCTTCTCTTCTCTTCTCTTCTCTTCTCTTCTCTTCTCTTCTCTTCTCTTCTCTTCTCTTCTCTTCTCTTCTCTTCTCTTCTCTTCTCTTCTCTTCTCTTCTCTTCTCTTCTCTTCTTCTCTTCTCTTCTCTTCTCTTCTCTTCTCTTCTCTTCTCTTCTCTTCTCTTCTCTTCTCTTCTCTTCTCTTCTCTTCTCTTCTCTTCTCTTCCCTTTCTCCTCTCCTCTCCGCAGCCAGGCCTCATCATATATCACTGCTTTGGGTTCTTTCCCTGAAGATTATGGATAAGGCTCAAATGCCAAAAGAGAGAGAAGCCCCAGCTGTGCTGCAGTAAAAGTTAGTTACTCTCTCTCCATCGCTCCCAGAGTCTCACACCAGCCATGGTGGCCAGACCCCACCACCAGGGTGGGAGCCCATCGGCTGAGGCCGAGCCACTCTCCACCGAGAGACCATCACAGCCCCCTGTCAGCCACTGCGTCCAGCTGGGCACTCATACCCATCCCAATAGCACAGCCGTCTGCACAGGTGGGACCTGCCCATAAGCAGCCATGGCAAGAGCCTGTGTGCACAGGAGAGGGGACAGTGTCTAGAGGACACCACCCAGGCCCCAGCAGCCACTGCCCCTGCAGCCGAGGGCAGGGGGGAATCGCCCATCTCACCCTGGTGGGTCTCCACAGCAGCTCTGCGGAGCCCCGGCTCTGCTTGGAAGACAGGCCATCCCTGGTGCAGCCCAGTGTCAGGGCTGTGTTTATGTGGCAGTGAATATGTCACCGAGATGAAATCTCAAGCGCGCTTGGGGCGAGTGATTCACAGGCTGCTCAGTTCGTGAATACAGCTCAGCCAGGAGCGTGTGCTTAATTGCTCAATGTACTGTAACACCCATCGCTTCCTGCATTATCCACTTGCCCCAGCACTAGAGCTGCCACCTTCTCAAAACAGTCATTTCATGAAGTGAATTGCTTTTCCGTGATTATCTTTTTATGCAATTAATATTTTCTCAGCAAACAGCAGAACACTCTACCTCCTCAATATCTAAAGCAATTAATGAGCCCCAGCTGGCAGCCATGGCTGAATGAGTCACTCTGCTGGAGAAAAAGATATCACCATTGCATATACTCCCCTCGTGCTGTCATTTGCCGATTGATATATTGGACTGAGGGCACTTGTCTGTCACTCCCATGATGGAGCTGGACCAGCCCTCTGAACCTGCCAGGTCAGGAGGCTGTGTGTTCAGGGGACTCGGTCCTGGCCGTCACCTCTGCCGTGGCTGGTGAGAAAACAACTCTGCAGACTCACTCCTGGCCAAGCAATAGGTGGGGAAGGCGCCTGCTATAAAATCACAGCCCACTTGACTTCTCTAATAGGCTCTATGAAGTTCAGAGAGCTACTTTGCGGTCCATACTTTATGAAATGAAAACACCTTTACAGCCTTCTTCAAAGAAAACAAACTGGGACATCCCCAGGGCAAACTCTGGGTCATTTTTTAAACATATATACATCAGCCCTATGTGCGTTTCAGCACATATGTCACAGGCATGTTTCAGTACATTCCTCCATCCTATTCCTCTTACAGTCTGCCAGAGTTAGCTTTGCTGACCAAGGTCAAAAAGGCTTTTTTGAACTGTCTGTGATGACACCTTGGTATCTTCCCTATCTGACAGAGCTCATGTGGAAACTTTTTCAGTGTACAAACAATTGAAGTGCCTTCCTGCACTGAGGCTTTAAAATAAAAAAAAATGACATGGATTTCTTTTGCTGCCATTTAACCATCTGATTCTACGTGAAGTTGCTTTGAGTCGCCTTTCATCTCCACTGACGAAAGAGACAGCTTTGTCATCAGCATGTTGTTTGGTCTTTCTGTTCACTTACTGTCTTTCCAAACAGCAAGAAATATGATTTGTAGGGGGGCATCTGAAGGAGATGAAGGCTTAGCTCAGGAAAGCGGTTGTGTATATATCTCAAGAGAGCTGGAAACCTTTGAACATCTGCAAGAAGCAGGCAAACAAAGTGTTTAGGCCAGCATCACCAGCAAAGAGGACAGACAGCCCACTCTGTTATGGTTGCTGATGAGTGAGACAAACAGAAGCGTTAGAAGCCCTGGAGGCAGGGGTCAGGGTTGGGAATTTGAAACGACAGCAGAGGGGGCCGTGGCAGGGAGCAGGTAGCAGGGACAGGACAGGAGAGGAGACTCAGTGTGGCTGGAGAGTCTGGGGAGAAGCATCACGCAGGCTTTAGTAAAGCCTGGAAAACAAATTCAGCCAGAAGAGGCATGGATTGCTTGGATGGCAATTTAGCTGGCAAGCAGAGGGAAATCCAGGACTAGAAAACATTAACAATGGAGAAAAAAAAAAAAAAAATCCAAGTTCTGATGGTTTAAATTCCCTTCCTGACTCAGTTTTGTACATTTTTTCTCCTAAGATTGTAATGTCACCTCTCCAAAGTAAAAACAGAAAAAATGCACATGAAAAGGAGGTGGCAGTGAGCAAGGGGCTCTCAAAATCTACTGAATCACACCGTTCACATGTTGAAGCTTTGGTTTCAGTCACGAGAATGCTCCCGGTCTACCAAATTGTTGCGTGGCTTTTAGTCTGAAGCTGTTAGCCATCATTTTAAGCAGTAAGCAAAGAAATCCCTCTGGATAGTGTGCAGATCGTTTTGGTTTTGTAGATGGGATTAGTGGTGACTGCAGCTATTTTATGGTTTCTTCCACTCAGGAAGCTCTCCTACAGACCGTCTCCCTGCCCCATACGAAATGGGGCTCAGGAGGCCTTGTGATGCCCTTCCCTGGATGCCTTTATTGCTGCCTATTGAACCAAAGATGTGTAAGAAAGAAACAGACCATGCATTAGCCTCCTCCCTTCCTGAGTGTTGGACAAGATCCAGCAGAACAATACAGACTTCTACTTTCCACGGGGGGGGGTAGCGGCGCAGGGAAAAGAAAATCAGCCCGCCATTATTATTTATTAACATCTACTTCATGGCAGATCTGAATTTCTGACCTACATTGTGCTTGAGCAAAACGCTCATTGAAGGAGAATTTTGCCTAGAGTAAGGACTTCAAGTTTTGGTCTATTAATTATTAATTGCTCTATTTATTTATTCAAAAGCCCCGGTGAAATGGGAATATTAGCTGGTTTCCTTCCTCATGAAGTCATTCTCTTGCCTGGTCTCATCTGGCTTTGGACATGTTCTTATCCAAAGAAACATATCAAAAAGCATGTGTGTGTTTGTGGAGGGAGAGGGTCAGATCTTTTGCCAGGCGGGTCAGGGTACAGTCACATTTATTCTTCTCACACACTGCTTTGTAGAACAACAAGCTGGCAGATAGAATGAAATATTAGCTTCATTTCCTGCAGATCTGAATTAAAAAAAAAAAAAGCCAAGGATGGAGGAGACTGAATTTAGAACAACAAAGACCAAAGCTACAGAGACTTTGCCAGTCAAAGAAAATCTCGCACTGTAGTGATTTATTAATTTGGAAGATGCTGTAGAAAATCCTTTTCCATCAAGACTGTTCGCCTGTAAGCCCATTTGCTTGTTCAAGGTTTGGAGGATGTGTCTGTGCCAGTCAGTGACACTCTTGTGCCTTCCCAGCATATTCTGCCTTCATCGTGGTTTTAGTTTCTTGATAACCCAGAAGAGCAGGAGCCCATAACCTTCCTTTCTATGCTTCCCTTCATATCATCTGCAGCAGCCTGCTGTGTCCTACAGCCAAGCCATGGAGGCAAGGGTGGTGGGCAAAAATAACTCTGTTCCGTGCTGCAGAAAACATCCATAGCGAAAGAGCCTCCCAGCTCAGGTGGGACTGAGAGCAAACACTGGGAGGACATCTCTGTGAGCCCAGCGCTCCTGCAGAAAAAGCCCCTGCTATGCTGCTTGCACGCCGGAGAGAAGAAATGGCTGCTTCTGAGCCAAGGCTTCAGGGACTACTCCGAACACACATCACAAAATAAAACAAAAAGACCCCATAGAAACAAAAACACCTGTGTGCTTTGAGGGAAGAGGGGCAAAGCCACATACTTGACAGAGCTGCATTCAGGCCTGTCAGGCACTCAGGTGTGGTGGCTGGCCTGGTGTAGAGCTGTTGAGATGGAACTTACTGACTTTTGCTAATTCAGACCCTTGACATCCACAGACATTTCCTAGGACACAAGAATGCTGTATTCTTGTACTGCTTAGTGTCACCTACAAATCCAGGAAGAATAAAGAAACCTTCTTGTGTCTCTGCTTGAGTGTAATGATTTATTTTCGAGGCAGACAACCCAACTGCAGGCTGTTTGCCTTCTGACACTTGTGAAGTTGCTGGCATCGATGTTGATAATCCTCACCTGTCTCCTCCAAATGGCTCCTGAAACATCATCCAGCATTTCAGCCCAGCATCACATATGCTCCTTTATTTTGTGTTCAGCAGTGAACAATTGAGGGCATTAGAGTTTTATTTGAGCGCACTGTATTTCCCTTCCTCTGAAGGTCTAGATATTGCTGCTGCATAAATACTGCCCCAAGGGTTCCTGGGATAAAGTTATTTTCTTCCTCACAGGGGTTTCCATAACGAGGAAATAATATGAGGTTTCTATCCAGAGTCCTTTGCTTTTCTTTTTGGGCATTCTGGCAGCTCAGATGAGAGGGGATAGGAAAGTGCTCCTCACCTTACTGTGCTGCTGACAGCCTGAACTTCTCGCTTTCTTCTCCCTGCCATGTTCTTTGTCCCCACACCCCACCAACTGCTCCATCAATAAGTTGTTTGCTGCCTGCGGCTCAATGTATCACCATGTTGTTAGCAAAAAAAGGCGTCCACACATCCCTTTAGAAGGTTGCTTGTTTCAGTGTTTTAATTGTGCACAGAGATTCCTTGTTAAAGGTTAAAAGAATTATGTCCGTCACCCAGAGGGAGCTGCAGATAAAGACAGAACTACAGGTAATGGCAGTGTAAAGAGGTGCGGACAAGGCAGTAGATAGGAACTCTAATCTCTGAAAGCAAAGTAGGGGAATAACCTTTCAGGGCTAGATCACAGCTCCAAACATTTGCCTCTTTTGGAGGTAGTTAAGGGAAATAATGTGGTGGGAGAAGGTCTAGGAAGAATTGCAGCAAAATGCCTCCAGGAGAGGCATGTCTTGGAGGACTGGCAGCCTACAGGGCTACCCACCTGGGCAGGACCAGAAGCACTGCGTGTGGTGGTGGCAATCCTTCTCCATGGTGGGAAAACAAAGCATCAGAAATCTTCTCTTTTTGTGGGGTTTTCAGTCTTGTTTTGCAGATGTATCAGCCAATTTGGGGAGATCCAGAGGAGTCTCAGAAGAAGATCCTGGCTTGTCTGGTGTCTAGGCACGGAGCTGGTTCCCTTCCTCAGCTCCAGGCTTCCTGCCCCAAGCCAGAAAGGCTTCTGCACCTGGATGTCTCAGCTCCTGAGAGCTTGCTGAGATACAGCAGGGACCTGTGGAAAGATCAGCTACCAGCCAGCCAGCAGCTGGGGCATCACCTTTGCAGAGTCTTCTCAGGAGGGACTCAGAGTGCAAACTTCAGGGACGCAGAGACAAACCTTCACCCATCGCATGGGCCCCACCGCTCTGCAGCACTGGAGGTAAAAATAACCAGTGCTGGCACAGACTGGAAACAGAAATGCAGAGAGGAAGAGGCTCGGTAAAGGTCAAAGTAGCGACAAGTAGGAGTAAACTCCACACCATCTCCTTGAAGTTTTCAAGGAAACCTGGCTTGCTCCAGGCAAGTGGTGCCTCCTCTCCCTGCTTGTCTGGGCAGCCTCCCACCTCTGCCCATGTAGCCAGCTCCCTGCCTCCCTGCTGACCCATCCACCTCCTCCCCACCCCTGCACGCCCGTACCTCCTCTCACTTCTGAAAACTCCGTTTCTCTCTTGGTCAGTGCAAGTTCTCCCTCCACCTAGAGATCCCCATCGGACCCTGAGTGCAATTACTAGCATGAGGGAGCAGGCACTCGCCCCTGTGCTTCTATGCTTTAAGCCAAAGGCAGATGGTTAAAACATGTGAACGTTGGCTATGGCAGTTCCAGTTCAGACCTATTCTCATTTCTGAGAATAACAGCACTCTGCGTAAGTGTTTGGCTGAACAATTTCCAGCCCATCATTTCTTTTCAGATTGTTTTGCTTCCATACGTCACTGTTCATGACTGATGATGTGTAACTGGTCAGTAGGCGTTTTTTCCTCTCGCTGATTGTATGCTTGAAATGTTTAAACTGGAGAATAATGACTAGCAGAAGGTGAATATTGAATCTCATGCCTCTGGTATCAACTTCCAGGCAAGTAATAACTCATGCTAGATATAGTGGATCTCCAAGAGTTTCTAAATATTTTCATCACATTATGCTCAAAGAGAGAACTTCTTGGGCTTTGGGTTTTTTGGTGGGTTTTTTTAGTTTTTTTTTTCTGAAGAGACCATGTTTCACTGAGTAGGTTTCGGGTGGAAAGCAGGGGTTTGGAGTTTCCTCACCACCACTACTGCATGGGGCTGGTTGCACCTTCTACAGACTAAATCTAGCAAATTTCCAGATAAAAGTAAATTTCTTTCACATGATTTTTAAGAGAAATTTAATGAGCTGTTCTCAGTGTGCGTGCGTGCGTGTGTTCGTGTGTGTGTGTGTGAACACGCAGGGAAGAGGCCAGTGGGCCACAGGAGCCGTGGCCCATGTGTGTATACACGCAGTGGTCCACGTGCAGTATAACCATGTAGGAAAGCAGACGTGGTGGGGGCAGGGGAGCTGAGTTTGCTACACCTCAAATGTCATTTTTTCAGCAGGCAGGGATTTTCAGGACTCGGTGTAGGCTACAGGGAGGGGGGAGCCAGGGAGAGGGACAGTCTGCCTCTGGGGAATGTCAGCAGCCCATGGGGAGCTGGGTCCTGCCGGGGAGCAGGGGGGAGGATGCCTCTGGAGCAGAATGGGGTTTCCTCCCATATGGCATTAACTCCCAGCTCTGCTTCAGCAGCTTTGCCTCTAAGGAGAGGCCACAGAGTTTCCCATAGCAACATTTTTTAATAACAGGCAAAAAGAGCATCAGCTGGCCCTGAAGACAGCAAAAGAAGGTCAAGCTGCAGGAAGAGCCTTCATGGTTCACCCACCTCGCCTGTAACTTCTGCTTTCACAATAACCCGTGGCCCAGCTCTGTCTCTTGCCCCAGCTCCCATCTCACCACAGTCTGTCAGTGCTGCTGTTGCGGGGAGCGAGCCTGGCTCCCCCAGGAAAGGAGAGCCTCTCGCAGCACCCTTCTGCAGCCCCAGCCGGTGGGGAGGAGCAGTCCTGCAGCATTGCCGCACACAGCTCCTCTAGTGATGGGTGCCTGAGGAGGATGTGGAAGAGCTGTGCACCTTCCCCCAGGGCAGGGTGCAAATCTCAAAGCACCAAGCGGTGCGACACTTCCCTTCACACCTCCTCCACCCCCTGCACCTCTTGGACATCCCCCATTTCTTCCACTGCAGATGCTTACTCTTCTTTCAAAGGGGAACAAGGCCAGCACTACCCTTCCAGACAAGTGCTTGCATTCAGGGGTTTGCTCACCCCCTTTTTGGGGATGCCACCAATTGCTGGCTTTGCCAAGTTGCTGATGGGTGGCCTTCAGGGACCTGAAAAGAAGACACCAGGCTACCGATGCCCATGAGACAAATGCCCTGTTGCCCCTAGCCTGTTTCCTGCAGCTGTTCCTGCAGGAGACAGAGGCAGGCTGCTGGGTTAAGGGCCAGAATAGCACGTTAGAGCTGGATGAGGGGAATAGGGAAAATTAACAGAGTAATTGTAACTGCTTGGGGTGAAACAGCAAAATATAAAACTCTTTTTGTTCTTCCGTTCTCCTAACATATGTACTTTGCATTTTTAATCAAGACTGACTTATCTTTTCATTGTCTTCTATTTTTTTACTAAGCCTAAAACTCTACCAAAAAAAAATGTGTCATCCAGACAGGACTACCAAGTGCTGCCAGCTGTATTTATAACCCCACCACCCTTTGCTGAGATGTTGCTTTGGAACAGTGCTGGCCCTGAAGAAGCTGCTACCTTGCCCAGCAGTTATGGAGGCAAGCTTTTATTGTGTCTGCCCAGAGGTGCTGGCACTCGCAGAGGGAGGACAACTGGCATCCGTGAAAAAGGATTCTTGCCCCAACCCCTGTCTGTCTGTCACTCACACACATGCCCTCTTCCTTTTCCCCAGGGAGACATTGTGCAGACATTGAAGGTGCTTGAGTGGATGCAAAAGCACACGGAGGAGAGGGAGCGTCAAGCAGAGAGTTGTTAGATACAAAGAAGCATCTTTGGTGCCTATTAAGTGCTGCTAGACGAATATATGATCACAAGCATGTCAGGGGTTGATTTATTTTGGTTATCTGGCTGATGCTAAAAACATAAACATGTGTTTCTGAAATCACCACATCATAAAACGCCACTGATCTCACCCCTGTTCATATGGGAAAACTGACTGACTTCAAAAAAGAAACTCAAGGCAGAGCAGAGACCGTGTCTCACAAACTCGCTCCCCTCTGAGCTGCAGCGGGAGGCGAGGGACACAAGGGCACTGGCAAGCAGTCCCTAAGTGTACACAAGGCCAATGAGATTGTTAGCGTGGGTTGGAGCATATGTTCTTTCCAAAGTCCTGGCTGTCCTGGGGCCTCCTCTGCATTCAGCTCCTGACGGTAGGGCAGGCAGGGGCTGCAGGGCTGCCTGAGAGCCCTGAGGTTTAGAGGACTAACATCCATTATATTTTACGTGTTGGCTGGGAATGGAAAAACCTCCACCTAGCTTCCCCAAGGGAAACCTACTGCAGCAGCATACAGTCTCCCTTTGTCAGGGAGTGAAAATGAAACAGCCCTAGTAGGTCCCTTCTGGGCCATTTCCCTGAGAAAAGCCATGGGGAGATTACATCTTCCAGCTCATTTTTTCTGACGCTTTTTCAGTCTTACTTGAAATCTGGCTTCCCACCTTATCCCTGTGATACTATCTCACAACCACACATCCAGCATCCATACATTGCTTCCTAAATCTTCCCTGTACTTCCCTGCTTTAGTGCTGTCATTCCCAGACAGAGGTTCCCCTCTCTCCGTCCTCCCCTGCTGTCCATCAGCTGATGGATGCTCTACTGGTGCTCAGCCATAGCTTACACAAGTGTTGTAACTTGGCCTCTCTTCATCTCACCTCATAGGTCCATCCCTGAAATGCTTTAGCAGCTGCTCTCTAGACTCAATCCAGGTTGCCAGCATCCTTCTGGTGCCACATGTCCTGGTATTGAAGGCAGCAGGTCTCCTTCTCCCTTCCCTCACATCAGTGTGGTCTCTGTCCAGAGGATTTAACCTGGGCAAGTCCGAGGAGGAGGCTCGGAACAGACGTCTGTCGGCCCTTCCCACGCTGGAAGCAAGGCAATGGGACTGCTGTTGGCTGCCAGATTGATATGACACATAACCGATAAACCCAGTGATTGAAGAGATTGTGAGCAAAGGGAAAGAAGTCCTTTGTGGACCAGAGGCTGTTCTGTTTCCTTGTGTGTGCTCCGCTCAATACCATGAGATCCTGCAGATACAGAACTCCTTTGCCACCATCTCACACTCACAACACACACAGACAGTTGCTGCTTTGGGCAGAAGGAGCACAGAGTCTCCCCACAGCTTGAGGAAGGTGTGTGTTGCTCCCCGTGGGGCACAGCCTCTTAATTACTTCTGTTAAAATGACTTGAACCCTGTGGCTTGTAGAGTCAGGAGGCTCATAAGGGTGCTGTGATAAAGACGTGGTCAGGGAAATATTAAGATAGCAGCAAGGAGAGATGGTACATTCCCACCTGGAAGGGAGAGAAGAAAACAAAGAAACGGAGCTCCTGGAGGCAGCTGAGATGTGGAAGTCATCGGCTGTGGGCATAGACACACGCACTCCCGCAGACAGGGTCTGTCACCCGTCCAAGGGCATGACATCTTCCCTCCTGTCAGCCCTGCAGGAACAAGGTGGGAGGCGCTGACAGCCGGTCACACCTCTCCACCGCCGGCACCAACACCCCACTTCCCTGCCAGACGCTACCGAGCGCAGAGCCGGTCACGTCCCACCAGCACAGCGGAGGGAGGCGGGATTGGAGCTTTGATGAGTTGTCCCCAAGCCCAGCAAGGCGGGGTGGGGGCGAGGACCACTGCTGGCAGTGCCCCTCCCACAGCACCCCCCCGCAGCGGGCTGCCCAGCCAGGGAGTTTTGTTTTTTGGATAAATCAAGACCTGAAAGTTTCAAAGCAACCTTGGAACGCGGTCATGTCTCATGCAGCAGTTTTAATGGTAGCTGTGTGGATAAATCCCCTGGACTGCTTTGAATATTACAAGAAAGATCTGAAACAGTGAGTCATCAAAGGGCTCATTACATTTCTCACAAGAATTAATTGTCCGCCGAGAATTCCAGATCAAGAAACCACATTTTGCTTCCACTTCTCATGTCAGCCGCGTGCGAGATCTAACTCGTGCTCCGCTCTGAACCTCTGGCGGGTATTGTTAGCCGGCCTCTGTGATGTACTCCAGCTGCAGAGGATGAAATGGTGCCGGTGAATCTCTTGCTTTCCCACCGGGATGCCGAGGCTTTGTTCTGGCAGCCTTCCCCCCGCTGGCACGCAGTCCCACTGAAGGCAGGCCCACCGTGGCCGCGACGCTCTCGCGGCTCAGCCCAGCTCAGCAAATGACTCTGAGGCTGAAAACTGCTCCGGAGGGGGTAAAGTGCATTGCTCTTACTGTCATTTTTACAAGTTGCTTCCTGCTAGAGCCCCATCCCCCTCTATTAGTCTCCAGGCCACCGGCAGCAAGAAAGGCCTCCCCTTTCTTCCACCTTCTGCAAGAGTTTCGCTCAGTACAAGCGGGACGAAACTGCTTCTAAATCCCTTTACTGTTCATGAAAGTAGATCACATCAAAGATAACCTTCCCCTCCATTTCTGAGAAGGAAATGGTATCACCCTGCAGACTGGCTCCTCCTTACAGTTCCTAAAATGCTCAAAATACGGACCATTTTTCAGTGCTTTCCACAGAGTGTTTCATGCTTTTCCACCGCTCCTGATCTGTGGCCCCTAAATACCTTCAGTTTCCAGGGCAGAGTGCTGCACAGAGAGTTTAGGCACTGCCTTGGCTTAGTTTTCCTTTGCTTCCTTTCACGGGTCCCACAGGAGCAGCCCACGGACTTCCATGTGCCTGCAGACCACAGGCAGAGACCTAAACTGTCCTTCAGCATAACAAACGCTAGTTTGGGTCATATATTAGCAAGTGCCTTCACACAGCATATCTAAGCCTCTGTTTCTCAAAGAACACAGAACTGTAAAGGCCAAAATTTATTTCCATTTTAATCCCATCATAATTCCAGTAGGTGACTGTGAAGCAGTGAAGAATGGCTCTCTTTCCATTACAGAAAGCTGAATAATTCAGACACCTTCTTTAGGCCTCCTCCTCTCTTCCCAAGATAATAATCATCCCACATTTTAGTGCTGCAACAAAACCAGCCACCCAGGACTTCATCGTATTCACTAGGCTTCATACTGACAGGAGGAGAAAGCACAGATCCTCTTGCCATTGGAGTGAAAAGAGAATTTTATTTAATTGCTGGAACACGATGCTTGTGATGTAGTTGTGCATTTCTGGCTCCCTTGGAGGATGGGCAGCGGCAGGTACCCACATGTACAGCTTTCTGCTCACACATTAGGGAGGATGTTTACGCAGCCCGAGACTGGGAACTGGGCTGAAATGGGAAAAAGCCTTGCTGCAGATTTCCTCTGTGATTTTGGCCACATCACTTTGTTTGTCTGTGACTCATTCCTCCACCCGCAAACACAGCAGTGAAAGCGCTGCCTGCCCGCAGCTGGCAGCTACAAGAAGCAGCAGATTCAATGAGTGCCAAGGACTCGATGCCCACAGTGACGGGGAGCGTTAAAGAGTGATTCCTCACCCTACGTAACTTGTTCCCCAAACTTCCAAGCAGCATCGCTGCCCTCCTCCGGGACACGCCAGCGATGCCGAGGGCCTTGCTGAGCCCTGCCTGCAGCCGGCATGGCGTGGATTGGGCTAGGCAGGCTCGGACGCGGCTTCCCTTGCTCCTCCATCTGGCTTTAAACCTCCACGGCCGGAGGTGAACATGGTAGACTCCCGCGCTCTCTACAGCCCTGAAATGGGAAGCCTTATTCTGAGAAGCACGGATTAATTTAGCCAAGGAGATGAAAGTTTAGGGGCTGTCGAACTATATGTGATCAGAACCAGTCAAATCTGTGACAGGCGTACAGACTACAGTCCTCACCCGATAATTTAAAAACAGGTGATGCCTCCAAGAGAAAGGAATTATGAGGAACAAATGATGAACAAGGGAAAAGTGGCAGTTTAAGAAAAGAGCAGACCTTCCCTTGACATCACAAAAGTTACCATAGCTTTACAATAACTAAGCAGTGTTTCTCCCTTTAAAAGTATTCCTGACTGAGGGGAGCTCTACAGACAGTCAATTTCAGTAATATGTATATAGGGAGTCTGCGAGTACCTGTGCAAATGCGTAAAAAAGGGAAGAAGACGAGGCTCCAAAGGGTGCTGGAACAGGCAGTGAAAAATCTATGACTCAACACTATCAAGGCAGATAATGTGGATAAAAACGTTCTGAGAACAAAAGAAATCCTAAAATTGTTATAGATCTTTTATCAGATGAAGATAATGATATATCTAATATTCCTGCACCAAAAAAAAAAAACCACAGCAGCATCCAATAAATATTTATCTTCTGTATAGTGAAAGAAACTAGGTGGCATATTAGCATCCTATGAGATGAATGCATTATTCTACTCTATTCCACGTTAACAACAAAAGTTATTGAATATCCTTTACTAGAGATAAATATTTCTAAATCAGGACACCGAGTTAATGCTCAAAAGGTTTCTAAAAGCTCTCTGAAGACCTCTCTAGATAGTTAATGTCAATGTTCAATAAAATTTGGGAAAACTGAGAATTGCTGGCAAACTGTAAGGGAGGCATCATTCCATTAGCACTTTTAAAGTATAAATGGGACAGCAAGTGGAGAGGAAGAGGGAGGGAGAGAGGGAGGGAGAGGGAGAGGGAGAGGGAGAGGGAGAGGGAGAGGGAGAGGGAGAGGAGAAGGGAGAGAGAGGGAGAGGGAGGGAGAGGGAGAGGGAGAGGGAGGGAGGGTGCCTCCAGCCTGCTAGCGCAGTACTGGGGAGAGGGATGCGAAGCAGAGGCAGAGGCGCACGGGGCTGGGTTATTATTGCACAGAGCCGGGTACAGAAGGGATATTACAGATACCATGATGTTGTCTATGTGTCTGAAGCCATTTGGAGGAGGGAGAACCCCACATGCGCTTTTGTCCTGGAACGGTGCCCATCACTAAACTGGCTAAATTATACCCAGTCACTGGGGCTGATATTTCTTGCATTGCAAACTCACCCACTGATAGACCTCAAAGCATTTTCACCAACCAGGAATGGTCAACATGATGTCTACTATCTCACGAGTTTTTGTAGAGGTGCATTCCTGACCCATACTCCAGCAGCGATCCAGAAGGGAACCTAAATTTGGTGCCTGCAAACTTCTCAGCTCCCACTGCCTGGTAGGCTAGTAGATAATGAAGAAATCAGCCTATTTAGACAAGTAAATTTTGGTTACAGTGGCAGAGAAAAGGCCGCGCTCTGGAAAACAATATTTTTGATCAGCACAGTGGGAGCATGAATACACACAGTGCAACAACGATGGGCTGCCAGAGCCCTGCTATGGCCAGAGGGAAAGCGTGGTTTTTGATGCACAGGCATGATGCTGCTGAGCAGGTGCCCTGGCTGGGTAATCCTGCGTGTGTCTCCGCAAGATATTGGCCAGACTCGCAATTATTGCGAAATGTGGGCAGCTGAAAAGCCAGCAATTTTTCTGCCAGAGCAGCTCTTCAAAAAAGCTCTCTTTGTTTCAAGATCTGCCTGAGATGAATTTGAAGATGGCAGATATTTTTAAGCATTGGATGATCTGAGCCAGCGGGGAAAGTAGCCTGTGTCCTGGGAAGGGACACAGACACAGTGGCAAGTTGGGGTTTTGGTTCTCTATTACCCAGCAAAGTCTAAGCACCCCCACAAATGTACACAGTCTCTGCTGGCTGGAGAGCAGCCCGTGCACAAGCATCGATGGGGAAGACTGCCAGAAATTTGGTGCCACATCTGCTTTCAGTATAAGGACTTTCTTCGTGGGATTATTGAGACTGGCTGCTTCTCAAGCCACTCGGGGGTCTTTACCCTTCCACGTGACCCCATTCTTCTCCCAGCCACCTTTCTCACAGCTATCTGGCCTTGCACATTCCCTCATAAACCGGCACGTCTGGACCCAGGCCCACTGGTTAAACCAAAGATAAATACAGGTAAATAGATCACACTTGGTTTCACTGCCTAGCCTGAAACTCCAAACAGGTGAGATTAACCCTTGCCTGCCTCTGCCCCACTGTTTGTGTTGAATCCATAGTGACCATCCCCACACCTTGTTCAAAGTTTCTTAGGTAGCGTACAGCCACAGAAGAGGCAGAGGTTGTGCACTCCTCTCCTCATTTTTCCATGACGCCGGGAGTGGCTTTTGCTGACGGAGGAAGACCTGGATACTTGAAAAGATATGGTAACGCACGTGCACAGAAAAGAGAAAACTTCAAGTTTCCTAAGCCCTGGGAGGGGTGTAAGGAAATCATCTGTGTGTATGTGTGTGTGTGTGTGTGTGTGTGTGTGTGTGTGTGTGTCTCTTTCATGTATGTGAACACATCCTATTTCTTTTGATACTTGCTCTTGTTAAGCTCCCAATATAGTTTTTTCCCTTTGAATGCAGTTTCCCTCTTGGGTATGAGGGCTGACTTATCTACCCGTTACATCAGCTTCTCCAGGCGGAGAGATAAACACAAGCCTAGGGAAAAAGCTTTGTCAGCTTTTGATGGAAAGATTAAATGCAAGTGGTTACTGCACCTAAGGCAGCACCGGTGCCCAACACGTGAATCTCAGTAAACAACACAAATCCCTATGTTTTAGAGGCTCCAGTAGAGCGCGAAATGTGTCCCACTTAACTGTGGCAACCGGTCTGACCCTCGGGGAGCAGAAGATCAGCCAGCCACAATATTCCTTATTCACTTGCCGTAAGTATTGTTTGCACTATCGATCTCTCCTCTCTCAGCAGTTGCTCAGAAAATTGCCCTTTCTGGGGCTACAGAGAAGCAGCCAGTTTCAGTCCAAGCTCCTGGACCATGTGGCTGCGATGGGAGAGAGAAGAATAGTATAGATCCAGAGAGGATGAAGGCATTGCAAAGGGCACGTTGTCGTGGTTTGGGGTCTGCTTCACCCCAAACCAGGACACACGTTCAGCTTCTCCATCCAGCAACAATGAAATCAAGTTTGAGTAGGATAAATGAAAAATCATCTTAACAGGAAATCTCCCTCCAGCCTGGAAAAGGGCTGGTGAGATTTACCCTGGGAACTGTGAAGTGATCGCACCAGTCACAACTACAGACCTGTCAGCTCTGCCATTGGTCGAGTCCTTCTGCTTTTCACTGCACAGACCCTTCCATGGCACTGTGGATCAGAACTGGTGTGATTACACCACGTCTTGGATACCACAGCTGGCAGCAGAAATGCAGATGTTTAGCAGCCTGGCTCTGGTTTACTCTGCAGGTCCTGGATGAGCCCTCACTCAGCAACATCTATCCCACACCAACAAACTTATCGCAGTGGCTGAGGCTGTATCTTCCTCGGCCACCTGGCCTGGTGCTTCTAACTGCGCGGTGGAGAGATGCTTGGTCCCCTTACAGTTCCCCCATCACCCCGCGACTGCATCCAGGCTTGAGCTACACACGCTGTGCTCTTTTGATGGTGCATGCGAAGGCAACCGGCCAAGCAGGTAACACACGCCTGTGTCCTTGGATCTGGTGATGGTGTTTTCCAGGGCAAGCGCATCGCTGTGGAGCTGGAAGGACACGAAGAAAGGAAAAACTGAAACAAACCTGCCATGAAATGTTCCTCAGAGCCAGGGCGTCCAGGGGTTTCACAGTGTTCGCTGACAGCGCTTTGAG
Source organism: Fratercula arctica (assembly GCA_947846985.1). Lineage (NCBI taxonomy): Eukaryota > Metazoa > Chordata > Aves > Charadriiformes > Alcidae > Fratercula > Fratercula arctica. The sequence goes on along the minus strand of CANTUZ010000005.1, from coordinate 47,907,938 downwards.
AGGGACTGCGGCTGCTCTGAGGCTGCAGAGGTCAGCTTGCTGCTCAGAAAGTGAGAGGAAAGATATCATCCTTCAGCAGCAGGGTCTGGGAAATTGTGCTTTAAGGTACGCACTTACAAAATGGGACGTTTTATGCCACTGCAAGTACCCAGGAAGCCTGTAAAGGCATAAGCAGTAATGAGAGAGGAATACTTTTATTTTCACAGATGCTCCAAATCTGCCAGTCTTTGACCCAAACTAGTGTAAATGATAGCATGGGGGCAGCATCGGAGTACATACATGCCAATGTACCTTGAGCATTCGTTTGTTTCAGTCCTTCTAGGCAGCTCAGAGACACACAGAAACACGCACTCTCTGGACTTCAAGAAATAGCTTTGCCAAGAACCCAGCAAGCCACGGTGAAGTGGCTTCAGGCTTCAGCTGAAGATCTCCCATGCCTCTTGCTGGAGAAACAGTGCAATAACAGAGCTCTGGACAACACAAACTGCGAAACAGGGAAGAGGAGAAAAGCCAAGTACATTATGAATCTATATTCCCAAGGATAAAGAGGTTGCCCAAAACTAATTTCCAGCAGTACAAATTAACAAATAAAACCATACAACTTTAAATGTAAATTTAGGCATGCCTACTATATTTTGGCACTGTATGCCTGATGAAATACAGTGCATATTCTCCTGTTTTCAAAACCCCAATGAGCACTTCAGAGACTGTACGTGGGAAATCATACTAGATGCTCATATGGCATAGAGGAAGATGGCATAGAAATTACTGTGTTCTAGTATAAAGGTACCGAAATTACCTTCAAAATAACTAGCTGGTGTCCTGATAGCCATTTAGTGGTTGGGTATCTTATCAGCCCACACTGGGCTCTGCCTTGCCACAGGCTCTTGCCATTGCTCGAGTTCCCAAGCTCCAGGCCAGCTCTGGAGCCTCCACTTGGCACCGTGTGTAGTGCTGTAACTGCAGCACGGAGATATCCAAACCTTCTGAGCAGCTCTTGCACGCAGCCAAATAATGGCAGAAGAAGAGCAGAGAAAAAGATTAAAGTGATTTTGATTCGCTGCAGTTACGTAGAAAAGGTTAATGCTGCATTAACAGGAGGCAGATGCCCATGTGGGCATCCAGAAGGCTTTGCCGTTGGTTGAAGGATGAGCAGTGCTGGGTGGAAAGGGGCTTCGCAGGGTTCAGCATTACCATACGATGTGATACTTGTATCTCCACACTCCACCCTCTCCTGTCAGTGCTTTTTTTTCCCCTCTCCTTCACTCCACATTGATCTCTCTCTGGTACAGACTGTCCCAGTCCCAAAATACCTTCCTGACAATTCTCTCTCGCTCTGGCTTAGTTTCCACCCTTGGAAATGAGCTTGGGTAGGAAAAATACGGAAAAACCCATATTTAGAGGCACAGATTTGTTCACAAACCAGTTTACACCTGCTGATTCACCAAAGGTAAGAGAAACAACACTATCCTTTGCAGAAGGAACCCTACACTTGCTGCACCTCAGGTGAAGGAGGAGCTCCAGGGAAAGCCTCACAAGATCCTGCTCTAAAGCTGCTGTTCTGCCTCCACAGTCTTCAGGAAGCCTGAAGAAAGCCCAGTTTTGCTTAAAATATTTTTTTCTCTCTTTTTTAAAATTATTTGGCAAACATGATCGCTGCTGTTTGTCATTTAATGCTCCTAATGGAGCATAAAGTGAGTGGACTCATCTTCTAACATTTCATTTCCTCCTTTATGCTTTGTCTATTGGTGGTGATGGCAACTAAGTGACCCAGAGGGAATTGGCAATGAAATTTCTGTAGCAGCCCAAAACAAAATTGTTTTTAATCTAGGTCACGCATAAACGAATGGCTAATCTTCTGTCAGCCTTTGTTTTCATTCATAATTTTCCAAAGTTAAAAGAAGCAGCAGCCACACATTTTTGACAACTGCAAGGGCGAAAAAAGATTTTTACTCTCAAAAGAAATGTCTGCATTCTATGAGAAATTAACAAAATTTCTAGTTTTATCAAATAATACAAAACTTAAATAATGAAATAAATAATAAAACCTTGTCTCTGGAATAGGAATGTCAAGTAAGAAATTGGAAAGGAGAAAACATGCTTTAAAATGGCACTGAAAACCAGCTAGGTGCAAAGGAAATAACCAAAAAGGAAATGCTTAGAAACTGCCAGATGTGTCTCCTGCCTAAATTGTTTTAAATCAGCATGTGTTGATCATGAGAGGGGGATACACCCAGGGCACACAACTTCTGCTGTGTGGGACACACCAGGGCATCCACAACTTCTTTGGGCAACCTGTTTCAGTACCTCATCACCCTCACACTAAAGAAATTTTTCCCTATATCTAATCTAAATCTACTCTCCTTTAGCTTAAAAGTCACCCCTCGCACTATCACTACTGGCCCTGGTAAAAAGTCTCTCTCTGTCTTTCCAAGACACCTTTAAGTCTTGAAAAGCCGCAATAAGTTCTCCGTTGCAAAGGTCATGGAGCAATGGAAGTTACAAGATGATTACACCCGCTTTTTGTGAAATAAACCCAAAACGGGGCTGGTTTTTTTGCTCCCATTTCAGCACAGCTGAGCCTCCCTATCCCTGTCCTTCCCTGTCGAGCGGGGCGTGCTGGGGGTGGGCGGCTGCGGGGGCACCTCCGAGCGCTGGTGGCTTTTGGGCACCGTGTACCTGTAAGGGTCGTCGTATGCCGGCGGGAACACGTCCCTCCTCGCCGCCGGCGGGTGCAAGCCCAGGGATGGCCGGCAGAGGGGGGAGTCCGGCCGCCCGTGGCCGCGCCCGGCTCCGCGGACGCGCGGGGGCGCAGCTCCGGCCTCGCCGGCGTATGGGGTGGGGGCAAGGCGGGGAGCGGGGCAGCCACCCCGGGGGGCAACAGCTGAATATGCGAGAGGAACATCCCGCCGGTAAGGCAAGTTAGGGAAATATGGAAAATAAGCAACGTAGTCCCGGGGGTAAGGACTGGAAAGAGCCGGGGCTGGCTGCGGGAAAGCTGGACCCCGCAGCCCGGCGAGTGCGGGGGACGGGAGAGGCGCCCGCCCCGTCTGGAGAGAGGGCGAGCAGCGGGGACGCGCGGTCCGGGTGACTCGAGAGGGTGACAGCGTGGGTTTTGCTAGGACGGAGCCAGCCCGCACCCCCAGCCGGCAGAGTAGGAAAGAGCGAGAGCTCTTTGGAGAGAGTTGGAACAGGCTGCCCAGAGAGGTGGTGGAGTCTCCATCTCCGGAGACATTCCAAACCTGCCTGGACCCGTTCCTGTGCGACCTGCTCTAGGTGACCCTGCTCTGGCAGGGGGGTTGGACTAGATGATCTCCAGAGGTCCCTTCCAGCCCCTGCCATTCTGTGATTCTGTGAGAGGCTGGGAGGGAGCATCCTGGCAGGTGGCCCGCTGGCAATGCCTCCACGCGAGAGGCCTGGGGAATGAAACCAACAGGGATCTCTGGATCTTTCCACGGGCCCCGGCTCCGCAGCTGGGATGGAGTAGGTTTTCTGGCCCAGGTGGGCAGCCTTCGGTCCGGCGACACTGGGGAGCCAGCACGGCGAGCAACGTGGGTCTGTGAGACGGGTACTCAAAACCTTTGGCACCGTCCAGTTTGAAATAATGATTTGAAGCCAATAGAGGCTTATACCGGCAAGGGGTTGTGGGCTGGCTTGGGAATTTTCCCAATTCTTCTTTGAAGTATGAAAGACCCACACAAACAGGGGAAGTTGCCTAAATGCCCATACTGGGGAAACAATGAAAGGGAATATACACAATGTACTATCATATTCACAAAGTAAAACACATAAAAAAACCCCAACCATCCAACTTATTTTTTCCTCCTACTGGAAGGGCTAGTTATAAAAACATGAGACAAATGGTTTTCAGACAAGTCTGCATGAAACTTATAGTGTTAATTTAAAATAAAATAAAAACATTCTTAGTAGGAAAATCCACTGAATCTACTCCATGCTTTTAAGGCATTTCCTTGCCCACATGTTCTTAAAACTGATCAAAACATGAAAACCCATTTGGGTGAAAGTTTTGAAAGTGTTGAAGCTGTTTTAATTTCAAAACAGTAAAAAAAAAAAAATAATCCAAAGCTTTTACTGGTTTCATCTGCAGTTTGTATCTATTTTTATTGAAATAGTTACTAAATACACTTTTAATACTTTCTATTAGCCAAGCAGACTTTTCTTTGATAAGCAAGTCATTAAAAATGTTACTAGCTAAAAGAAAATTGCATTCAGCTTTTGGAGGAAACTAAAGCTTTCACTGGGCAAAACCATGATATTCTAGCCCCACCTAAAAATGAAGCTCACCTATTAAAAAAGAAAAGGTAAAGAAAATGAGAAAAGAAACTTTTCTCATTTTTCAAAATGAAATAGCTTATCCATGCAAGTCTTACCCATGGCAATGCTGTTTTCAGCTCAGCGGGACTTTTTTCATGGGAGTTCTTCACCTGGAACGCTTTTAATGCTTTTGATGAAGGAGTTTGTTTTGCTTTAAAAATACCCTGCATCATAGTCATTGTTATTGCTTGTGTTACTCGTTGTTATTACTTGTATTAATGGAAGACGTAGAGACTGCAAGATGACCCAGGTGCGACTCAAACGCGGAACACGCAAAGGTGGTTCCTGACTTAAACCCACTGTCATTAGGCAGGAGCGCTGGTGGCCTGCAGGGTTCAGGGAGAAAAGCCAGCCACTGAGCAGCCAGAACTACCTTTAAAATCATGACATTTAAAGTAATAATAAAAAGGTGGCTGCCTTTTATTTACTTCTAGCTTAGGAATCTTTCAATATTTTGCACAGAAGCTCAGGCTTTCTGCAACCTCTTAGCCAAAGGACAAGAAAGCACTATTTTTAAAATGAAAGCTGAGAAACCCATGTAATCAGAAGCTTTAAGGAAAATACCAAGTGTCATGAGAGTTGGCAACACTGTAGTTCCCTACCACTGTTTTTCTTCAGATCCTGTTTTTAATACAAAATTAAAGGCTGTTTTCCCCTTGAGTTCCTTAATACTATAGTTAAGTGCAATGTGTTGCCCTTTAAGTGAACGCTCTTTTTACAAAGCAACTTGATTATCTTCAATTATGCTATTATCAACAGCTGAGATAGGTAAAAAAAAAATCAAAGGTTTATAATTGCATCCAATTTTCTTCTCATTACAGACAATAAGATCTGGACAGTCATTTTGCTTTTTGTTTATTATTAGCTTCCAGTCACAGCCATTTTCAGACTCTGATGCGTTAGAAAAACATGAAATGGTTTGGACTGCAAAAAAACAAATGACAAATTACTTGCTACAAAAATCTTTTTTTTTTTTCTCTAGGACTTCAAAACCACGCGGAAGTATTTATTTGATGTAGATGAATTTGGTTACCTTAAATAAAACTTCAATTCAGAGCTAAATTTGATCTACATGTCTCTAATTTGGAAGAGAGAATCCTGAGATTTATAGATCATGTTGTCATGATGTAGTGCCCGTAACATAATACGCCAGTGCAGCAGTGAATGGCGGAGGCTCCGCCTGCAAAAATCTGCTGGAACTATTTGCTTTGGAGCTCTCTGCTCTGGTTGTGCAGTTGAATTAACTTATTTTAATAAAATAGTCTTTTTTATCCTGTTAAGGATCACGCCAGCTAGTAATAAGTGTAGCACAGAGTGCCTGTGACATTACCGTGTTAGCATTTCTGAAGTGCAACACTCATTCCCCCTCCCCCCCCCCCCCCCCCAGTAAAATGAAATATTAATAAATGATGTGTGCAGGAGGCATTCCGTTTGGCTGTCTTAAAGTCAGGCTGTAAGACTGCCTGACAAGGACCATCCTCTCACGAGGAAGCAAGCAGCAAAGGGGGTCTCCCAGCCTTCCCCAAAGCAGCAGGGGGTAGCTGCGACTCCCTGGCAAGAAGAGTGGGTAGAGGGTTCAGTGAAGGTCGGCGCGGAACAAACCTACAACATGTACTGCAAGAGTCGGGCTGGAGTGAGGACAACCTCTCTCAACTTGTGTCCCCTGCTGAGGAGCTCAGCCTCAAAGGTACTGCAACAGATAAACAACTAGTAATGAACTGATAAATAGCCCCGTGTGAGGATATGGAGCCAAAAAAATATGCAGCAGCATCTGGAGCTCCCCCCACGGCATGGATGAAGCCATGGATCTCAGGAGGGAGCTGAAAGCATTCCTAGTTCTCTTCTTAGAGATGTGCTGGTCCCGTGGGACAGAGGAGCAGAGGGTACTGGGGCCCTACCGCTTGGGGTGCAGTTGGAGGGAAGCAAACGGCAGCTCAGTGGGCTGGCGAATGGCACCCAGCACTGAGCCGGACCCACGGTCATTGCCCGGGCAGTCCGCGGCCAAGCGGGTCAGGCAGGGCACCGCATGCAAGGAGCCACCTTCGGAGGAGCTGGGATGCGCACTCAAATTCGACGTACCCTGAACAGATGAAACCCACGTAGCTGTGTATAAGAGAAGAATTATTTTCTCTCCCTCCAGTTTAGAAGACGGTGTAACGAGTTTGTACCCCTGGGGTAGGAATAAACTGCATATTATCAGCATTACAGAAACCTGGTATCTGAGTGCTGATGACATTTTAATCAATCCAGATTAGCATTGTTTATATTAATAACGCACCCATTAACTAGATTAAGAACTGTTTCCTTTCAGATCTCAAATCCAAATTGTCGGTGGAGAATCCCCAGCAAACACAGACAGTGATGTGGCCGGACTTTCTAAAAAGGCGTATTTACATCTAACCTATTCAGTATTTTAATCAGTGACCAGAAAGTTAAATATAAAATTACTGCTGATAAAATTCACAGGTGACATCAAGATTAGCAAACTAGGGAAGAGGAGGTGTTAGGCTACCTGATCTGAGGGTGCTTGATGTCAGAAGCACGGGCCCATTCCCAGAAAGGGGTTTTGCGGGCAGTGCCATGCATGGTGGTGCAGGCACAGGCCATTCCCATGGAGTGATGGAATGGTATCCCCTGGGTATCCCCTGGGTAACAGCAGCTCTGGAAAGGGTAAAAATACAAACAGTTCACGGGGAACTTGCAGTGTCATGACATGACGAAATACTTGGGTGAACCCGATAGCATAGCTGTAAAGAAGAAACTTGTGTATACATATATTTGTGTATTTTCGGTTAGGTGGACCCTAGATTGCTAGGGGCAGTTCAGCAACCATATTTTAAAAGGCATGTTGAAAAACCGAGCAGGGTTCACAGGAAAACCAGGAAAACAATATAAGGACTAGCAAAAAGTCTTTTGTAGAGAGGTTTAAAGAGATCAATTTGCTAACTTATCCAGAAAGAAATATTTTGAGTTGACTAGACTACAGCGGAGATAGCCTCTTTGCAAGAAAATATCCAGAATGTATCAAAGTATAAAGAAAAGCATAAAAAGAACTGGTGGCTAGAAGGTGGATGCAGCCAAATTCATACAGAGAATCCAAGCCCACATTCATAATGAGGAGGGTGAGGACAAAGGGAAAGATAAATTCTCTATCTCTTGATTTCTTCAGATCAGAGTTCAGTGTCTTTCTTAAAGACATCTTTGTAGTTTAACACAAGTTATTTGGCTCAAGGCAGGATAGCTACTTGTGATATACGTAAGTGCGCATTCCTATGGACTGCCAAAACATGTGACGGATGCCTAGAAACAAACCACGGAGTTTTGAAGTGCTTGTGAGTAGAGACATTCCTCGCTTTCCAGTCTTTGGGCCAGCTACAGAGAGACCATTTCATATGGAAAAGCAGTTCTGATTATTCATTAAAAACACACCAGCGCAAATTCTCAAACACCAGTGTTTGAAAAAGGCACTATTTGTACGTGCCTCATCTAGTCCAAAAGATTTCAGGATTGGTTTTTGGGCAGGTGATCTAATCTCTGGGTTTCTGGCTGCAGTTTGAGTGCTCATTCCCTCTGCCGTCCCCGCAGCTTGAGACACGGGCACCAATCTGGGTAAAAGGCAACCCACATGCATGCACCAACACTACGATAACTAAGCAGCTTTCTTCTTTTTTTGGTGGATTATTTTTAACCCAGTTCAGCTCTCTGCTCCAGTTCATGGCCTGCAAACAGCCTTGTCAGCACGGCCGGGGCTGGGCAGCCGTGGCAGCGCCCACCCACCACAGAGCAGGAAATCCTAAAGGCAGCACTGCCTCCAAGGCGCGGATGCCGAGGCTGATCCAGTGGCTTGTTGTTGCCACAGAAGAGGTCCGGCTTTCCTCCTCTCCCGTGACAGCACGGTCCCACCACCTCCTTTTACTGCTAATTTTCTTCTGAGTTAGCCAGCCAGCTCAGAGAGGGCAGCAGTGCCAGCCTAAGGGACCATGCCTGCTGGAGTGGCTCTACCCACCTGCAGCATCACGCCACCTTTATCATCAAACCATACCCTCGAATTCCCATATAGCTTTACAGCATTCCCAGGGAGGGTTCCCTGGCTCCATACACAATCTAAACCCCAGGTAAGATCATCCCACCCTCCCTGCTGTCCCTAACGGTGCCTTTTCCTCCTCTCTTGTTGGCACCAGAACTGCTGTGGCGAGGGTGCAAGCAGGCTCGGGTTAGCTCTTGGGATGGGCTCAGCAGATAGTGGCACAACTGCCAGGGCCCAGAGAAGAGAGAAAAAGGGAGAAAGTTGCACCCAGAAGTTTCTTACTTTCCAGTTGAACTCAAGTAATGGTTATCTGCCTCCTTGAGGGATGGTTCGTCGGGCTTAATCCAGTGACATCCATAAAATTCATGGAGCTTCAAAATTCAAAATTCATGATTGCTAAAGCATTCATATTCTTCTACTGATAATGGTGAAAGATTCCTATAGCATGGTGAGGAAAAAGACACAGCACTGCTGGGTAAAGGTCATCGCCGCTTCTATTGTACAGCAGAAATAAACACAAGCTGCAGCTCTGCGCAGTTACGTGCTCTTCAAAGAGCTCTTCCCCCGCGCCTCTTTCGGGCCCTGTCCCACCCTGCTACAGTCATTTGTAACTATGGGTTTCTGGCCGAGTTTCCTTCTCAGTCATGCAATTTCCTTTTTCTTTTCTTTTGTGGGACATTTTCAGATTTTCAAAGGGAAAAATCTGTATTCCGATTCACCATCAAACAACCCATCGGTGTGGAAGAGCAATGTCCCTCATTTTGATGTGGCTTCTTACCAGTGTTTTTTAACACTAAAAGCCGGTTAACAGACTTAACAGCCAGCTAACTTCACACTGATTGAGAGCATCAGCCCGATGGTCCTGCAGATTTGAATCTTTTCCGTGTGCAGGAAAGGTGTTGCCTGGGTAATGGCAGTAGGATTTTCCTTTCAGCTTGCAACCCAGCGACCTTTCCTGGAGGAAGAGGCAGTTTGGCCCCAAGCAACTCGTTCCTCGAAGCCTGGGAAGCAGATACCAGCCTTTTGGTATTGATGTGGTTTTGTAGGATGTTGGCAAACTCAAATGAGAGAATATTCAGTAACGTGACAGCTGCTGTGCATGTTGGCTTGCAGGAGAACCCCAACGCTTTTCCACCTTTTCTGGGGCATGCTGTTGGAGGCAGCCAGGCACCCCCAGGGGAGGCAGCCCCCCACCAGCCCACCTGCAGCACAGGTCCTGACTACCCCCCTCTTTGCAGCACTGCGCCTGAGCCACTGGGCATTTTTAGGGAATGATGTGCTCATTGCACAAAATACATCCAGTCGCTTCTGCTGCAGGGGTCAGGCTTTGCAGCTGGCAGAGGTACCTGCGGACTCCCAGCATCCTGAGCTCTGAAGACCATTTAAGCATAGCTGTTGACAAGCTGGATTCTGTTTTATCCACTATTGCACGCGTTATTTTTTTATACCATTGGCTAAAAGTTCAGCGTCAGTAAAAGAACTCTTTTCGCCTCTCCGGGAGACTACCCAGCATTTCATGGAGGAACAGATTTGACAGCCTAATACTGGAAAGTCGACACCTAATTACCTCATTCCTAACTGATGTTGCCGTTTGTAAAGTTTTTTCTGAGAGCCCGGCAGACAGAGGGGAATTGCTGTGGGTGATGGAGTTGGGGCTGAACGCAAGGAAAAAGTGCTGAAGCACTCATTGAAAAAAAATAAATCCTGTCTTCTTAATGAGTGAGGGGGCAGTTTGCTGAGGAAGGGGGAGCCTTTCCAAGCCCCAAAGGTAAGATTTTTGCAGAGAGACTACAAGCTTGTGCTGTGTTCCTTCTGCAATTACTTTCTAGACAGAAAAGACACAAAAGCTTCTTCACGGGCATTTTATCGCCCGACTATTAAACATATAGAGACAACAGGCACACATTAAGAGAAGGCAACTCCCTCCCAATAAATTAGCATGCCCGTGTTTGCAAGGAGACATAATAGCTCTTATTTACATTGTACTTACATATTTAATTTTCTTCATAAATAAAAGCTTTATGCCTCCCTTTAAGCCTGCTCTTACAGCGTTAGACTACAACAGCTACAGCAAAACTATTACTCCAAATTAGCATGGCATTCAGCATGCATTTGTATTACTTCCATGATTTTTATTGTTTTTTTTAATTATTATTTTTTCCCTTGGTTCATTCGTCAGTCATATTTACAAGCCCATTGTTGTACTTGCTGCCAGTTTAGTGTTCTCACACATTTCAGCACACAGACAGAAACTGCAAACTAGGGCAGCTCTATTAGGATCTCTAATATTTCTGAGGAGTCTGAAGGTGCTGACAGCTTATGGTATGTCTTTCCCAGGCAAGTGCAAGTGCCTCAAAGTCCATCTATCTGCGATTACTGGAAGGGGTAAAATTACACAGCACGCTCACCCTCTGAGTAGGAATCGTCTCCCCAGAGGTTGGAAATGGGGAACAAAAAGCATACCACAGCTGGAGATCTGACAAATGATACTCATTTGAACTTCCGAATAATCATCTGTGCCACACCAGCTGCCTTTACGAAGCGAACTTGTTTCCAGCCCCAGTTGATTACCTTCCTTCTTCTTTTGCCGGACAAATTATCTTTTGCTGACTTAAGTGATACATCGAGACCTGATCCTGAAGTCCTGCCACCCCTCAAACTCTCAGTGACGGCAGCGGAAGCAGCTCAAGGACAGCAGAAGTGGGCCTCTGTTTTTCTTGGGCTACGTCCTTTTCTATTTTATGCCCTCACTGTTTCTTCTCCGCTCCACACCATCCCTTTGTAGTAGGCACCTCAGGGTGGAGGATATAAGGAAAGAATTTTATGTCTCGGGACTGCAGAAAAGGGTATTTCTCAGGGCTGCAGAAAAAGGGAAGCAGTTTCAAGCATCCAAGCATGCACGTTGTCACCACAGCCCGGTTTGCATACAAGCCCATTGTCAACCAAAGGAACTGGAAAATTATGGCTATTTATCCATCCCTCTCTTTACCCCCCGCTGTGCCTCTTTTGGCAAAGCAGCTCAACAGTTTGCATTGTTTCAAATTTAATGCTTGCAGATGGTTTTATTTAGAAATTGTTTTATTGGTGAGACATGCTTCCTCTGTTTATTAAATTATGCCTACTTTTTGTCATCCGTCATGTTGCCCGGAATTTCTGCACAGAGCCCGAGCGCAGGGTTTGTTGTTGTTGTTGCCGCCGTTGCTGTTGGGTGGGTTGCTTTTTTGGGGGGGTAATTTGAAATACGATCGAGCTCCGAGCGCCAGGGAAAACACCGCATCCTCCGCATTTCGCTTTTCGCTCGCACAAGGGCATGAGGCTCCCAACGGGCGACCGGAGCCGCGCACCGCCGGGCTCCCGCCGCCGGCAGAGGGGCCCGCCCCGGGGCCGCTCAGACCCTTCCCCCGGCCGGTGGGGGAGCCCCGGGGCCCCGTCTCCGGGCGGGGGCAGGTCTCATCGCCGTCCCCCCGAGGCAGGCGGCCGGGTCCCGCTCGGCGGGGCGCCGCGGCGGCTGCCGGGCGGCGGCAGGTGGTGGCCGCGGCAGCGCCCGGGGTAAGGGCGGGGGGGGGGGGGGGGAGCCCAGCGGCTCCTCCGGGCCGGGCCCCCTCAGCCGGCGGCTCCCCCCCCCGGGCGGGTTTTGTCCTTAAGGGCCCCCTCGAGCCCCTGGCCGGCGGCGGGCGCAGATCGCCGGCGGCTCGCCGCGGAACTCGCCGGCTCCGGAGCAGGAGGTGGGAAGCGGGGGCGGTTTGGGTTTGCTCGGCTTTTCTGTTTTTGGGTTTGTTTTTTTTTTTTTTCCTTTTTCCCCCTGCTTCGTGCGGCTTTTGGGGTTTGTTTTTTTATTTATTCTTTTTTTTTCTCCCCGCCTCTCTTCCCACCCTGGGTATTTGGAGGGAAGGCGGGAGCGCCGCGGCCCCGGGAGCCCTGGCGGGCCGGGCCGGGCCGGGCCGGCGGCGCCTCCCCCCCGGTTCGGGGGGTCCCCGGGCTCGGCCCCCGAACGCCCCTCTCTTCCGTTCTCCATGTCATTTCCTGTGCTAATAAGATGGTGGTCACGGCCGGGAGGGAGGGAGCCGCCGTCGCCGCCTCCGCCGAGCCCGGCCCGGCCCCGGGACCCGTCCTCGCCTGGGACTAGCCAGCGGGGCCGGCGGGGAGGGAGGGCGCAGCCAGCTGGGCTCTCCCCCCCTCCCCCCCCGCCCGCCGTCTCCCCTCCCCGGGCGGAGCGGGCCCCCCGGACGCCAAGGCGGGCCCCCCGCGCCCGCAGCGCCGAGGTGAGTCAGCCCCGCTGGTAGCCAAGGTGGCCACGAAAATGGCTGCGGAGCGTGGGGGCGGGGGGGCGAGAAGCCGGCCCATCCCGGGGCGGATGAGGGGTGCGCGTAGCGGGCGGGTCGGCGGCGACCCGCGGGCACAGGTAGCGCCCCCCCCCCCCGGCTGCCTTTTCCCCTACGGGGCGGGCGGCGCTGGGCCCGGCCCGTCCCCGCCGCGCCGCTCCCGCCCTTCCCCTCATCGCGCCCCCCCCCCCCCACCACTTCGCTCCCTCCACCACCCCCCCTCCCGGCGGCCGTTAGCGGGGCCGGCGAGTGACGCGGGCGGCAGCCAATGGGCGGCGGGGGCGGGCGGGCGCGCGCCACATTGGAACGCGGGGGCGGGGCGGCGGGGCCGCTCCCCGGGGATGGCGACGGCGGCGGCGGCGGCGGCGGCCGGGTCGCCCCGCTGTGGGACGGGCCCGCGTTCGGCGGGTCGGGGCCACCTTGGCGCGGGGTTGCTGCGGGTAGCAGCGGGATGCTTTGCTTGACTCGCGTGGAAAAACTTCACCAAACGCCTGTTTTTTTGACCTTTCCCCCGTCTATTATTATTAAGTCGCTGTACTTCTGGCTTCTTTGCAAGCGCTCCACAATAGCGCGATTTATATATTTTTATATATATATTACATTTTTTTAAACCCGATTCCTATATATCCCTTGGCGCATTCCGAAGGGAAAAGGATGATGCCTCCAGTGTGCTGTTTCAAATCCCTTTTTAAAAAAAATATGCTGGCCTGTGGGCAAAGCTGTTGGCTCGGTTGTTGCTTCCTCTTTTCCCAGTGATTAATGCCTCTCATTAACGGGGAGGAGAACTGGCAGAACCAGCTTAAAAGGGAAAAAAAAAAAAAAAGAAAAAAGAAAAAAAGCAACCAAAACCCACCAATGCGACCATAAGAAAAGGTTTTCTAGCACTGCAGGTGTGCGCCATGTTCTGCTGAGCCCTGGCCCCAAATATCCAGCAATTCCCCCTGGATCCGGTCCCGCCGGCGAGAGGTTTGACTCTGTTGGAGACCGGTGGAGCGGCAGCACGGCACGCTGCTTGGGTCGGGCTCCATCTCCCTCTAAATTTCCGTTTCACCAAGATTATAAGCAATGAAAGTGGAAAGGGAAATGACTCTTTCAACTTTCTCATGTTTTGTGTACAAACCGCACAATAGCTGCTCATCCCCGAGGAGAGTGGTGGCGCATTTTTTTTGTTTTCGAGTGCGAGTTGCAATCGGAAATGAAAGTACTCGGATGATGCTTATTCGCTTCTTGCAAGGGGCGCTTTGACCAAAAGTTTTCCTGCTCCAAAAATAATGGCTTAGCATGGGGCTGAGCGATGCAGGGCTCTTGAATCATGAGTTCAGGCGTGGGGGCTGTTGATGTGGCCAGCAGAAGGGTTGTGTTGGCCAAGGAAAAGCCGTGGAAGGAGATGGAACCACTCACCAGGGAAGGTTGGAGGGAGGAGTGGGAGATGCTGAAGGCTGCCCTGGCTCTTGGCTGGGTGCTGAGTTGACTGATCCCGCTGTGGTGTGGAGTAGCAGGACCAGGGGAAGCCAGCGTTCCCTCCTGCCTGGTAGTCATGTCCGTGGGGTGCGAGGGAGGTCCTGTGCTCCCACCTCGGTGCCGGCTTTGCTGCAGAGCTTGCTGATTTCAGGAGAGTGGCCCTGTTGCTCCTCTGGCATCTTGGTGGACCGTGTGTGAAGCACAGTGCTTTCTGGGCCAGTTTGTGGGGGGCGCTCTCATTGTGAGCCTTACTGGTTGCTGGTAGCAATTACTTGTGCTTTTCTGACAGGTTAAGATTGTGAGGGTCATATCTGGTTTTATATAATAAGAACAAAAGCAAAGGCTTGTCTGAAATCTTACTTTTGACATACTAAGGCAAGGTTGGTCTTATCGGGGTGGGGTGGAGGCTGGTGGTTTGCTCGTTTTGCCTGCTGGAAAGCGATGGGCCCGCTCAAAACGGGTTGGAGGAGGGTAAGAGGAGCCTGAAGCGGGAGGACTGCCCTGCCGTAGCGGCTGGGGGGCCACAAGCCACCGAATGGAAGTCGCCGCCCTGAGTCAGGAATCAGTAAAGTATGTGTAGTGAGAGGGGAAATGACAAGCCCAGGCAAGAGAGGTCTCTGGTCTTCTTATAAAGAGTACCACGTACACTTTATCCTTTCTGGGTCTTCTTTCCTTTTGTAACTTCTGTCTCACACTGGTTAATTCACAAGCAAAGCTGTGTTTTGGGGTTGTTTTTTTTTCCTCCCCTGTGTCCATTTACACCAGAGAAGCATGTGCTTTTACCTGTATCTTTATTCTTAAAGTTGCTGGTAGCAGGGTCTTTCTATTGCTGATTTGGCTGTAAATGCTACTAACCAGTTCCAAAGCTCTTAAAGTACTGCCTTCACCATCAAAAAAAGCCTAATATTCATGGCATTTCGGAGTAGTGTATTTAAAATTGTTATTGCTGATCTGGTGTTACTGGCACGTGTGTGAAGATTTGCATGAAGAAACTAAACATGGTCCCAAAGACAAAATGTTTCAGGATTGGTGTTTGGGGTTTTTGGTCAACCAAATAGATTATAAATTGTAGATGAACTGGGGGACCTCCGGAAGGAAAAATTAAGATGTTAGAACTTGATCTGAATACACGAGGCCGGGTAGCTGGAAGAAGTAATGACTCTTGTTCCCAGTGGCGGGAGCGCAGGTGGGAACTTTGGATGCATTGGGAACATATGTATCTGAGACCTGGGAACAAGTGGTTTTCTCAAGAAAGCCGAAACAAGCAAACATCACTTTTATTCCTCAGTGTGGATTGCAGCTTTTTGGCATTTTAAGAAATCTGGAGTCAGTTGGACACACATCTAGATAGACTTGATGTGTCTTCTTGCATCAGCGTTGAGATCTTTGGCCTGGGCTCTCACCTGAGTACAAGTCCTTTGGACCCCAGGACCGAGAGCTGCCTGAGGCACAGGCGTAGCTGCTGAAGGGGGTCTGCACCTGGAAAAGCTGCTGGCGTTGAGCAAGTGGCAGAATTCCTGCCGCCCTGCTGCTGGGCAGCCCTGCTGCGAGGTGCTGCCTTTGCTGCTCCCTGTCTTGCCCCATGTTGTCAGGCTTGTGGCGTATTTCATCGCGGGCACTTCTGGGACGCTTCTGGGCACATCGCGGGCACGCTGACCGGAGCTCTGTCATACAGGGTGAGGCTTCTTGGATCAGAGCTCTTGTGCAGCTGCAGACAGTTTTAGTGCCTCCTCTTGCACTGACCTCTACAGTAGTGGAGTAAAGGCTGCTTTTATTCCCCAGGCTCTTCCATTCTCCTGGTGACCTCTTCTCTGCTGGTGAAGGTGTTTTTAAACAAGGCCTCTGGAGCAGTGGTCCTAAAGCTGCATAATAAAATGTTGCTTTTTAGGAATCCCTGCTAGTTAAACTTACCCATGCCAGTGGATTCCAGCAGCGAGTCCAGCCTCCCAAAGAGAAAGTGGAGAGTACAAGGTGAGAGACAGGTTCATGTCGCCCTGCGTGGCATCTTCAGAAAGAAGGTGAGGGAAAAGTTCTTCGCAAAGGGAGAATGTTTGCAGGTGAGAGGCCAAACAAAGAGCCGTGGAAAACCTAGAGCAGTCCTGTGACTTCTTTGAAAGTGGGAGCAACCAAGGTGGATGGAGGAGAAAGCTGGTGAGGAGGGCAACACAGGCATCCCACGTTAGATAGGTGTTTTTTTAAAAAGCCTATCACGTGGTAGGCACTACATTACTAATAGAAAAGGCCAGGAGGATTGTAAGGAGGGCAGAAAGCAGAGGGGAAGGGGGACCAGTGTAAATTTTAACTTGGCATTTCACATGTCCACTGTGAGTTTTTAGAGGTCTCACTTTGGACTTCAGCTAGAGTTGGCGAAGGTGGTGGTAGCACCGGTGTTTTTCCTCCCTCCGTCCCAAACTTCACACATAATTTCAAGAATCTATGTTTCTGCTAACCGTCAGGCGTTGCAGTTGTGCTTCCTGGGCATTGCTGTTTGTGCGAGCGAGATAGCTGACATCCCTGAGAGCTGCCAGTCAAAGGCCTCCCTACTCTCTCCGCAAGGCAAGGAGGCAGCGCTCCAGCATTTCAGACTCGGAACAGTTTCTCCGCAGTCAGAAGGTAAAAACATTATACATATGATTTAAGGTTTAAGCTGCAGAAACTGGCAGCCTCCAGAGGGAGATGGGTAATGCATACTGCAGAAGACCGGTTCAGTGCAGTCCCTTGGTCACGGACAGCCATCAATAAGGGGCCCATCAGAAGGGCAAAAATCATCCAATTTCAGCATGCTCTGATAAATGGCTTTGTTTCTCTGCCCCTTTTCTGTTTTCCCTCCTTAGGCTTTGGCTTTTCAGCAAAGCTAGTTTTACTTCGACTGCTGTGACTTGTCCTGGAGGAGGGACTGCCGTTCCAAAATAAGTGTCGGCGTCGAGCCCTGCCATGGCTGGCACTCCCGGCAGCCCACTCGCTGCGGGCTGGAAGCTTGACCGTGGGTACTGGGGGTGATGTATGAGGACAGAGTGGTGAAAGTGCATGGGAGGTGACCTGGGGAGTTATCTTGTGTGGCAACTCTAGAATTGCTTTAATTAGCTACCCACGAGAGCCAGTGGTGCTCCTGCCTTGCGCAGCGGGGAGCCGAGGCACTGAGCATCCTTTGCTGGTTCCTGAGCCAGGTCACTCCTGCGTGCCGGGGAGCGCTGGCTCCCGGCTCCTGAGTGCTCCATGGGCACACAGCTCCTGTGGCTACCCACGAACGTCCTTTCAGAGTGGTTCAGGGTGTTGAAGGCCAGTAATTGGAGCTGATGTTGGGCAGGGACATCAGCTGTTTCCAGGCTGATAACCAACGTGAAATATTGTCCACTTCAGTGGACAATTCCTCTTCAGTACAATGAAGCTTTAGTTTGAAAATGTATCATAATATGCTGAGTGGAGTTAAATGTGGTCCTTCAACTGCAGACTCAAACGGCTGAGCAGACTAAGTGTACACAGCGTCTTCCTTGAAAGATGTTGTAAGTTTGGCTGGGATTACCTTTCCACTCCTAGCATGTTCCTCTTTGCACCTTTCATTTGGATAAACTTGACTTCTTTGTGTCTCTGTGTACCAGGGGGTTTTGCTGCTGTTGTTGTCTTTTGGTTTTTTTAAATAATTTTCTTTTGTTCTGAGGCTGCTGGAGTACTTCATGTGGTCCGCTGCTTTCTTTACATTGGAGACCTTTTGCTTAGAAAGGCTAATATGAATGTTAAATATGGCACAGTCTGAGGAATCCAGTCCTTTTATCCCTTCAGAGGAAAGTAATGAAAACACTTGGAAACTGACCAAAGGAAAAATCAATACTGATGACACGTGAACATAATTTTGTGGAGAATAAAATACATTCTAGAGTTGTCATGTGTATGCACCTAGGCATGCAGATTATCTTTTTTGGGCTCAAATGAGATCATTCTGATTTTGAAGAACAGAAGATTTTTAATTATTGAATTTCTCTTGCCTTTGTGATTGGGAAGAGAACTTTCTCATGTATGGTATGTGTGTAAGTTGCTTTGTTCCTTGAGAAATTTTTCCTAAATCGTGTTGTGAAGGACTGCTGGATGGGTGCAGCGGTACCTGACCATCAGTGCAGACCACCAACTAACACTGCATTGCACTTGCAAAAGCAGTACCTTCAGGAAGGTGGATCCACCTACTGCATCTCCTGGACGCATTGAGAGCTAGCACCAACTAAATTAGATGCTGGCATAGAATCATAGAGTGTTTTAGGTTGGAAGGGACCTTAAAGATCATCTAGTTCCAACCCCGCTGCCATGGGCAGGCACACCTCCCACTAGACCAGCCCCATCCAGCCTGGCCTTGGACACTTCCAGGGGCAGGGCATCCACAGCTTCTCTGGGCAACCTGTTCCAGTGCCTCACCACTCTCATAGGGAAAAATTTCTTCCTGATATCTAATTTAAATCTACCCTCTTCCAGTTTGAAGCCATTACCCCTCATCCTATCACTACATGCCCTTGTAAAAAGTCCCTCGCCAGCTTTCCTGTAGGCCCCCTTCAGATATTGGAAAGCTGCTATAAGGTCTTCCCAGAGCCTTCTCTTCTCCAGGCTGAACAGCCCCAACTCTCTCAGCCTGTCTTTATAGCGGAGGTGCTCCAGCCCTCTGATCATCTTTGTGGCCCTCCTCTGGACTCACTCCAACGGGTCCATGTCCTTCTTGTGTTGGGGGCCGCAGAGCTGGATGCAGGACTCCAGGTGGGGGTCTCATACGAGCAGAGGGGCAGAATCACCTCCCTTGACCTGCTGGCCACGCTGCTTTTGATGCAGCCCAAGATATGGCTGGCTTTCTGGACTGCGAGCGCACATTGCCAACTCGTGTTGAGGTTCTCATCCACCAGTACCCCCAAGTCCCACTCCTCAGGGCTGCTCTCAATCCACTCTCCGCTCAGCGTGTATTTGTGCGTGGGATTGCCCTAACCCACGTGCAGGACCTTGCACTTGGCCTTTTTGAACTTCGTGAGGTTTGCACAGGCCCACCTCTCAAGCCTCTCCAGGTCTCTCTGGATGGCATACCCTCTTTAGGTCTGATGGACTTCACTGGTGGTTGTTTGTTTTGTTTTGTTTTGTTTTTTTTTAAACTAGGTCTCATTCTGTGGTCAGGTGTTGAAATGTTGCTTTTGAATTCTTTTGGGGTAGTCGATGAACTTTGGTAGTGCCTCAGTGCCTTCCATACATGAAGTCATTGTGACTTCTTTATGGACTGGAATTGGATGAGTTCTTGGGCTCTTTCCATGCTTCCGCTAATCAGCGTTTTAAAAATGTCCGTAGTGTAGAGGACCAGGAATTTCTGTGCAACCCAATACCTTCTATGTAGAAGACACACTTGAGGAGTGGATGTTGAAGGAATGGACCAGAAGCATTTGGGCCCTGCTGGAAATTTTTTTGTAGTTAGCTGCGTTAGGATATACAGGGTCCGAACATCCCTCTCTCTGTATGGAAGGGAATGTGCAGATCAAATGGTGTTGGTTGTGAATTCAGCACACGGATATCTGGTTTCTTGGCAGATCTGACACTGGGAGTATCTGGACTGCTGCCTGCCCCAAGGAAAAGGGGGTCGGTGTGACCCATGCTCAACCAGTACTCATCCAAGCGGTGTAACATGAGCCCCTAACCTGTAGACAGATTTACCAGCCCTGAATAATGTCTGTTGTACTGTGAGATCTTATCTCCCTAATGGCCTGCAAGAGGGTACAAATGAGGAGAAATAAATATGGCTCTTGCTTTTGCTTCCTCTGCATTTTGTGGAACAGTTGATTTGGTCTCGTTCTGCCTGGTGTGTTTATTACTGCTTTTAAAGGACTGAGCTAGTTTGTTAGAATTTTAGGAACAAATGAAAATATTATTTGCTCCTAGCTGCTCATTTCCCCCACCCCCAAATATTCTATCTCTTTTTGCTGAACAATTTAAACGAAAGGAGCTGCTTGCCATGTCCTGAAGCCCAAGTAGCTTCAGACCACTGTAACCAACATAGAGGAATCGTCATGGTGCATCCTTCAACAGAAATGAATGGGCACCAACTGGACAAATTGTACAAAAGCAGGATTTCATCTTTATTTTGCATCTGTACCCATAGGTCCCAATTGAATGGGGATTCTCCTGCAGCTGAGACTACCTGCTTAGAGGTGTTGGTGCTGCAGAGGCTTTAGAATTCGATGACTGATTCCTGAAGCTTTTTAGTTGGGTGGTGGGGAGGGACATTGCTCAGTAACCGAGTGTCTACTGGAAGTCCAGAAGTCTCTAGGAGGGGTAGGGGTTTCTCATTTGCCTTTGGGATAAAAAGATTAGGGTTGCCATTTGTAAGTAATTCCATCTGCTCAGGAAACGTGCTGTCATGTGGCTGTATCGAGGGTGAAACTGTTTTGTAGTTCATGCTTTTTACGTGACAGAATTTAAGGGCACTCTTGCAAAAATCACCAGCGTTTATAAAGGCAGACCGGTGCTTGATTGTCACTGTTGAGCGCATTGGTGGCTTCGTGCAGCAAAAGGGTGCTCTGGTGAAATGCACTGAGTGAAATGCACTTTCTGACTCGGTGGGGCAGTTTTAATTTCGTGCATAGCTTGCCCGTGGCTTACAGATGTGTGTGCAAGCCTGTCTGTCCCATTAGTCTATCCCCTCTAACACCACTAAACGTTCACCAGTAGAAGAAAAAGAGTACTCCAGGTAACTTTTTTTTTTTTTTTTTTTTTTTGGAAAAAAAAACCAACCAAACTGGAGCTTCTAGAAAAGTGTTGAGTGAAAGGCCATCTTGTTAAAAGATGGATGTGCTCTCCAGAGGGGCTAATTTAGACACTAAGGAAATATATGCGGAGCTGATTGCTGGCCAGGTGCCAGTCACTGAAGGGCACCGGAGGCTGAAATGCCAGGCAGCGCTGGTAGTGCTGGCACTTCAGCCCAAGACGGTTGGGTTGCATGAATTATCTCTCTGCCTTCCAGCTAATTTTATCCTGTTGATTTTTCATGAATCATTTCCCATCTCTGTGGGTTAGAAATTAAAGTGGAAGTTTGCTAGCTAGAATAGCCACATCTGCTATTTAGAAAGTAGTGTCTGGGGTTTGCTTCCTGCCCACCCCCACGCCTTCCCTTCCCTTTCCCTTTTTACCTCCGTCGATGTTCGAATAATGTGAATCACTGGTGTCGATCACCCAGGGAAAGTTTTAGGCTGGCCAGCCTGCACAACGCAGCGGTCTTCTGGATGCGCGTGAGGTCACGGTGGGCGGCTGGGTGACGTTGGTGGCAGGGTTGGTGGGTGCTGAGTGCTATGTGGCAGGGTCCCAGGCGCACGGCAAGGCTGGCAGGACCCAACCGGGGCGTCTTGAATTTCCTGCATGTGCCTTGTAAAACATTAAAGGCACTCCAGTGTCTCTTCCCTCTCCCAGCACAGCAGAAGACAAGGGGCGCCGTGGAGTGATAGTGTTGGGACAGTTCTGAAAATGGCCAAGTGCACGGCCTAGGAAATGGTAGGTTGGGTAGCATGACACCAATCCTGGGTGAATATAAAGTAATTCATGCTTGAAACTTGATGTTATGGAAAGGGTCTTACACTTCTCAAACGTCTGATTTTGTTCGTTGAGAGGCTTAGCATTGGTTTAAAGAAAGATCCGTAGATGTGCTATACATAGGTATATAAGGCAGTTAACTCAGTGCAGGAGTGAGAACCTAATTAATATCTAATGCCAAAGAATATCAATGAAATACGAGTAGCTTAGGAAGTGAAGGTAGTGATGGATAGAGAGCCAGCATCCAATAAATAAACTGAAGTGGCAGTGTAAACAGTAAGGAGGATGAAGGATACTCTAAGCTAAAGGACAGTATTAGCACACTAATAAATCAACTGTTTGTGTATTAACTTTAAGATGAATGTAGAAAATGGTTTTTCAGCCTCGAAAGATCAAGGCTCTGGCATGGCTGTTCTAGACGAGGGGAGTGAATAATCCATCTATTTTAAGCTAGAGCTTGACTGTTTTACAGAAGAGTCTCTGCAACATGATATGTGGAGACTGTTTTCAAAGAAGTAGACTCGATGACCCTTCCCTTCAAATGAGGGGAAGGGATAAGCCAATTCTGGCCAATGCTTACTCAGTGATGCAGAAGAAAGCTTGACTCACCACTGGTGAAATGTGTAGATGAAACAAGTTTGGTGAATTCTAGCTATTGACAGAGGAAGGACAGAGTAATACAGTTTGTTTGGTGAATGGACCCATTGAAACAAAACCCTTTTCATGCAGACAAGTAGAGAGTTATGAACCTGGAAAGGCATGTCCTGAACATGATGTGCAAAGGGAAGGCTGTGTCCTGAGCAGTCCCATGTGAGAACGTAGGGGTCAGAATGGGCAGGGGGCTGCGGAGAGCTTTCTGTGCCAGGTCCTAGCTGGAAAAGACAATTGTGATTTTGGACACACAAACGAGGAGATAGTGAATCAGGGTGATGAGGTAGTTTTACCTTATATTTACTTCAGACTCAGTCTTAAATCGGCGTGGCTTTCTGGTGCCAGCATATTAAAGTAATATAGAGAAAACTGGAAGAGTTACAAAGAAGGATGACAAAAATTGTTGGAAAACTGAGAAGATACTACATGGGTGCGTATCCAGGGCTCTGCTATGTATGTGTTTGTATTCAATGCTTATCACTATTGCTTCCAAATACCTTTCAGTGGTGCCTTAAGGAACAAGGCTTACATCTGCCACTTGGTTGTACTCTTATTCTGTCCTTGGGGAGAAAAATGCTGGTAGAATAGCATCTTGTTTTAGTGCGGGGTTTTGTGCCTGTTTGTTTAAACTTTATAAATGGATATAATATTTATGTTGAAGAAGCCAAAGGCAAAGAGGTGTAACTGGCAGTCATGACCAAAGATGGTGAGGTTTGTTACAGCCATTAACCTGGGAAGTGATTCTTTCCATTTACTCAAAGCAGCGTCCCAACATGCCGGGTATTCCAGCCTTTCCCACTGGGTGCAGGGCCTTTGAAAGAAATGCGGACTGGTACCCAGAACTAGAGAGATTCACATATAGCTTGTCTGTGATGAGGATTAACAATTGAAATGAACTTCTGATGAAATATTGGCTTCTCTTCCCGTTGCTAGACTCGGGAGATTTTGTCCTGTTTGTAGGCTATGGGTAAGGACATGTGACATAGAGGGGATCAGCCAGGTTGACGTAATTCTCCTCCCTACCTTTAAATTGTGAATCTGTGAGAACAATCCAGGGAGCTGAACATAGCAAAAATGAGAAGTTTCCATTTTAAGGAAATTATTTTTAATATATTTTAAAAATGCAAGTCACTTGATGTATTCTTTCAGTTGCAGTTAAGTAGCTGCCTTGGCTCCATAGCATGCTGCACTGTTGCAGAGGCTTTTAGGCTGCATAGGAGCTTTACATTGTCAGCATCCTGCTGTGTTGAGTCCTTACCCAACACTTAACATAGAGAAGTTGCACCAAATAATACCCAGTTTGCAGAGGCCTGTGCTGATCCATAAAGCTACCTTCCTACTCCTAGATCAACAACAGGCAAATGCTCTGGAATCACCATAATACAGAATTTTGTGTCAAATCCTCTAAAGTCAGCGGCGTTTTCTACCTTGACTAGAACCCACCATAAGACAAGCTTAAGACTAGTTCAGGGGTTATTTCAGAGGTTCTTTTCCTTCTTCCCCCTCTGAAACATGTCCATCCTAGAGTCGATCACGGTAGGTTTTGACGACGTGTTTTGCCAATGAACTGAGTGAGAGTGCGAATGCATCTGGCATCCACTTGAAATGACACGAGTTCCAGGTTGACAAATGGGAATTTCCCTGTCCCCAGGCTGTCTGCAGTCAGGATGACATCGGGAACTTGATGTTATGGCACCTTGATGCCGTTTGTTGTGTTGGTTGCTGGTCTGGAGTGTATTGAAACCACTAGGAACTCTCAGCCCTCCCTGCTGTAAAATGGGTTTACATCTCATGGTTTTGAAGCTTGCTCTCCAAGCTTCTTTGAAAAGCTGCAGCAAAACTGGTGGTTCTTCCAGGTATCTTTCTTGTAGTCCTGACCTGCCTCAGTGTTTTGAGAATTCAAAACTCAAAGAAAATGTTTCAGACTTATCTTCCGGTGAATTTATGGCTACTATCTGTAGTGGAGTAATTGGCAATGTTGACAAGTCCTAGTCGCAGCCCATGCTGCTCAAATTCTACATCATCCATGCCCTATGGTTTTCAGTAATTCAGTTTGATTTTGTGACTGCCCCAGCTTGTCTCCGGCTGCACGGGCTTCATTCAGCCCTGCTCTGCGGCTGTTGGGAAGAGCCCTGGCCTTGCATCAAGCTGGGAGGCAGGTCATCGGGTCTTGCCCTGCCACCAGCCTTCACCCTGCCAGGATGCTGCTCTGCTGCACTGCTGGATGGAGGACAGCTTTACCCACAGGAGCATCGTGCTTCGGGGGGCAAAATTAAGCCAGCGCTGTGGCAACTGTCAAGGCAAAAGCAGTTTTCCCAGTGGAGCATGAGGTTAGTGTCTGTCTGTGGACAGTGGTCCTCCTCTGAGCAAACTGGTTCTCCCTCTTATTTTGTGGAATCTCTCAGTGTTTGCACTGGCTGCGAGCATGAGCTGTGTAGCCAGCTGGTACTTTATAAAGTGACCTGAAAGGGTTGGCATAGCTGAGGACCTTGGTAAGTGAATTCACCTCGGGGAGAGAGTCAGCCTGGCTCTTTCGTGGCTGTTTGGGGGGAGCTCGGAGCCTTGAATGCTGTGCTTTATTCCCCCTTCTCCGTCGTCAGTAGCTGGCTGTTCTGGATTACTATTTCTGATAATAATATGCAACTGTAGAAAAAGCATATGAATTCAAGTCCATCTTTCACCATGGGCCTGCACTTTAAAACTAAAATGTGGTACAAGCTACGCAAGATCTTTCTAAAAAGAAGAGGGGATGACCTCCAGAAGACCAGCAGTGAGAAACTGAGTGAAGGAGCTGTGTGCTGAGGAGGGGATGGATTCCTATACGGCTGTTTCACATGCAAGAATGTCCCGATCTGGGAAATGTGCCAGTAAAATGTAAAATTAAAGCTCTGTTTTGGAGGCTGATCCATGCAGATAAGAGCCTGTGGCTGTTAACTAATAACTACAAGAAGGGGCAGTGATAAAAGCGGCGTACTTGAGGACAGGAATTCACAGGTTCGTTCATGCTTAACCCCATTTTGGACATTTTTTCCCCCTGCGTTAGAGATTAGCAGCTCAGGTCTTCCTGTGTTTTCTGCTTCCTTGATTGTGAGCAACATGGTAAAGCCACTGGAGATCTTGACATGTGTTGTGCAGAAACGTGACAGGACCTTGCCTGCTTTGTAAAGAAAAAGGGAGAGGTTTCGTGGCACTGCCTGTGAGCCTGGGGATACCTCTTGGTATTTGCAGCAGCCAGGCTGGGCCTGCCAAGGGGCGTTGGGCCTCATACCACGACTGCCTTTGCTGTCCAAAGGACTTGCTGCTGTGTGCAAACCACACCTGGGTATTCCCAGCGTCCCTCTGGCCTGGGGATTGTCCTCTCTTAAGATGCTGCTAGGACTTTGCAGTAGGCTGTGTGCGTGCTGACCTTGGGAAGACTGACTGTCCTGATGGCCCCAGGGACACATGCATGGGAGGCTGACTAGCCCCTGGGGATACCTTCAGCAGTAGCCGAGGAGCCTGCTCTGCTTATGCGTACACATTGCTTTTCCGCATTACCTGCAATCTTCAGGGGGACTTCATGTTTAGGTGTTAGAACCAACACAGCTATAAAAATTGCCTTAAGAAACAATGAAGTGGAGCGAGTGAGAAGTACGGAATGTGAACTGGAATATTGTGCTTGTGGAAAACTAAAGGGGGAAGAGAAAGAGCCAGAAAGAGAAACTAGTGACAATAAAATTAAGAAAAATTAAAATCAGCTTTAACTATATTGGAAGCTAAAAGTCTGCTAAAAGCAGAGTCATCTACTGATGCCTGGAACTGGAGAAATGTTGAATGTTTCTTTCCTGTAGCTGGCAGAAAAGCTAGATGATGCTACCAGTTACAGCAGTAGGGTAATGCTTTCTCTTGTAGCAGTAGCTTGGGAAATTACCAAACAGCAGCTACTACAGCAGTAAGCTTTTAAGTTCGCTGTTCTAGCTGACTTGCATCCAGGGATTTTAAAAGGGCTGACTGAGCAGCGCTCTCTGGGCCATAAATGCTAATTTTTTAAAAAAAATATATTTGTAATGAGTTAGACTGAAAAAAAAAATGTTGTGTGTTAGTCATAAACAAGTAAGCTAATATCAAGTCTAATCTGGGCAAACTAGGATATTAGGCTAGATGCTGGCTGCTGTTGACTTACAGTAAAATAATGTAATAGCTGATAGGGACTTGACTGCTCTTGGTTAAAGGGACATTAATTGTAATAATCTGTACAGATTTTTGGAAAATAGGTCTTTTCTACCCTGATATAATTTTCTGATATTGCTATTGTTTTGCTTCATAAAGGTAAAAGTGTTGGCGTGTCTTGCATCTTGAATGCGCTGAAGTTGTGCCACGGGTCACTGGAGTAAGCAGCTAGAATGATTCAATGCCTTGCACTCTGAATAAACCAAAACTTGACTAAATGAAAGGTCACAATGTGACAACAGAAGGAGGGCCATTGCTGATCAAAATTGTGTTTCTAGTAGTGTCAGCTGGGAATTGTGGTTTTTGGCTTGATGCTAACCAACATGCCCTGGAAGAAAGCACAAAGTTAATTTTGGTGGTGTTTGTGGAGAACGCAAAGTTTTGGCGAGTTGCAGGTCACAAGAAGAGGCATGTTAGTGGGTGGAGTTGTGATGGCATGTGTGCTGGGCGAGACAGCAAGGAGTTGTGTCTTAAAACCAGGCACCTAGTCGCAGGGCAGGTAGGAGGGCTGGCGGGGCGTCTGGTGGCCTGTGAGCTGCTGCAGGAGCCAGGGCTCTTACGGCGGCGCAGCAGTTCGCCGAACACAAAACCCCAGCTGGGCATGGTGACCAGAAAGTAAATGCGGTACTTGGACGCAAAAATGGAAAACCTGAGCAGGGGCAGGGAGGGTGTTATCTCGGTGCAAGGTGCTGCTCCCGACAGCGCAGGAGCGCTGCGGCCGGTGCTGCCCAGGAATGTTGCTAGATAAGTTGGAGAGAGTTCAGGGAGGACCATGAGAGGGGAGGGCTGCAAAATGTGCCGTGCAGTAAAATGAGGAGCTCTGTGTGTAAAATAAATGCTGGATTTCTTCTTTTTCTTTTTTTTTTTTTTTTCTCTTTCTCGTTGGAGGTACGCTGTAGTTTAACCAGGAGTTTGCTGAAGGGAGCGCTGTGGCCTGCCTGAGGCAGGAGGTCCGACTGTGCCATCACAGGGTCTCTCTCGGTCCCTAATGGAGGAGTCTCCGCGAGGCACGAGTGGGAAAGGAACAGTCAGCGTCTCTTGAGAGACAGATGTCTGCATCTCTTCCTACTGAAGCCTTGGGCGATGTGGGCATTTAAACTTCATGTGCCCTGTCCACCAGGCTTCCCGAATGGCTGGGTTTTCTGACCGAGAGCATCTGCCCCACTGCCAGCGTCCGCCTGACCTGCACCAGCACAGACCCCACAGCTAACCAGCTCTGGGGCAGCACCCCACTCTTCTTGTTTTTTAACATTTCCCCCCTCCCCCTGATGCTGCTTTTTTTCCTCCTGAGCTGCTTTATTGCAGACTTTTCAGGAAAGACCTTTCCCTCTCCTTTAGGAAGGGCAGGTAGCCCCTGACTGCAACACCGTCTGGTGCATGGGGACAGGAGAGGTTCCCTCTTGCTCCAGAGAATGCAGACCAGGGGCTCAGTCTGCCAAAATAGAGGCCAACCCTTGTCCTTAGTATCGCTTTCCTGCTGACTGGCTGTGGTAATTCTGAAAGAAAATGTGTCTTGTTTTGGGCATCCTGTAAGGGCTTAAAAGTACACGTGTTACATGTATCTAGTTGTACTTATGTTGAGGCTTTGCTTTCAGAGCACTATATGAATATTAACTAGTGCTTCCTTGATACAGGCTCAATAAAGGTTTTTCAAGCTGCACATTGGCACGTGAGAAGTTGGGCTGGAAAAATTAATCATTTGTCCCCTGGCACAAAGAGGAGCCACAGAGGATGGGAATAGCGTTCCTTCTGACTGTAAACAGGGCACAAACGCAGACCAGACTTCCGTGGTGCTCAGTCCTGTACAAACATGTGTGGAATAAGAAAATTCGTATTTTCAGGGGTTTGTAGCCTCAGAACACAAATTCTGGGATGTCCAGAACCAAGTTGCGGTGGGGACGGGCTTTTCCACTGGCGGCTCTGACAGAAGGGGTCTGATCAGCTGCTGAGGCCCCTCTGTTGGGCACTGCAAGTGTGCAGCATGACACGGTGTGCTGTCGGGCAGCAGGCGTGGAAAGGGGGATCACGGGAGACTTTGGAGGGAGCAGCTGTGAAGTCTGTCCAACCTGGTATGGTGCCCGAGAGCTGCCAGGTTGCGTGCTTTGGAGGAAGCCTCAAGACAAACGCAATGAAGAAATGAGCGGTGCTTTGCTTTATTCCTTGTCTCAAGCTGGGATGCTCTGAACCTTAGCAGCCCTTTCAAAAATATTAATTAAACCAATTCCAAATTATCATCACTCGCCGTATCAATATTTTCTCTTCATCACCGTCCGTATGATGGGGGGGAGGAGGGAAGTGTTATCATTTTGGAGCTTGCTGTCTTTAGACATCATTGAGTGTTTCCCAGATCTTGTGTTGAGCCAAGGGAGAAACTTTTCCACTAGAGTGGCTTGTGCGCCAGAAGGTGGTGGTAGCTCAGCTCCGGTCATCGTAAGGGACGGGAAGATAGAGAACATGACTTGTGCAATTTTGATGGAGTCTGGCAGGGTGCTGTAGACACCTGTTTGTCAGAGGTGTCCGGAGCACATGGAAAGCTCCTGGTCCTGGTTTATGCCACCACCTGCATTCCTCTTTCTTGGCATTCTGCCCCTAAAGACCTGCTCTCAGGTAATGGCGCTCTGCGTTTCCGTAACATATCCCACCCGTCAGTCTTAAATTCCATGCACAATGTCTTTTGTGGGCACTGTAGAGCATACTTAGGATTCCCTGTGCCTCAGGTTGCTCCATGATGTCTCAAGCTCCTCACCTGCCCTGCAACTGAGCTGCTCTTCCCTCCCTGGCGTGGGAAGGGGTTTCCACCTACGTGCACATGTAGATGCCCCGGCATGTGTTGATGGCTCTTGGTGCCGGGAGGGAGCCTGCCCTGCTGGCTGCGTCCTGGCCTGGGGGAGGAACGCTGTGGTTCCTGGGCGAAAAAAGTTGTGATTTGCTGGCCTCTCATTTTTCTCCTCCTTTCCTTCATTCTGTTTCAGAACATGAGCGAAAACTTGAAGGACTGTTTGATCCAGACCCAGGCTTCCTTAGGGGAAATGGTGACGATAAAAACGGAGGCCTGCTCTCCGCGCCGGGACCAGGAGTATGGACAGCCTTGGTATGCAGCTGACCTACAGTCTGATATACTCCAATCCCCTCCTCTCCCCCAGCTTAAATTGATTTTGGGGGATATACTTGAACTTCTCAAAGTTATTAAAACCCTCCCTTGAGAGGTCTGCCATGAGGTGTATGACAGGGATGGTCACCTACTCATGTGCTAGACACATCTGCTCTGTTTGCTGGTTCGCACCATGCCTTGTGCTGCTGGCGTGCATTGAGAGTGATGCCTTGCCTTTGAGCAGCGTGCTTCCCGGGCTGCAGCCTCTTTGCTGGTGGGAGCCCCCTCTGCCCCATGTGGGACGTGCCAGGCATGTGCCATGCATGGAGGTGCACTAGCTGAAGCCACAGCTGTAGGCTTTAGCCTTAAGCCATCTCAGATACTAGCTTTTAGCAAGTTGGATGGCAAGTTGAACCATTTCTCTGCTGCAGGTGTGGGGACTAAGAGAGTTGGTCAGGCCCCATTGCCTCTCCTCCTCTCTTGGGCACAGACCCAACGTCTTGGTAGGTTAATGTTATCTTTTGTTGTTCCCTCCCCAGCTCTGGAAGGCCTGACCCGCAGTCCATGGAGGTGGAGCCCAAGAAACTGAAAGGGAAACGGGATTTGATCATGACCAAGAGCTTTCAGCAAGTGGATTTCTGGTGTAAGTGTCTTGTGAGTGAGGGAAGAGCAATGCTGCTGATTGTATAGACTTTCCTAGTCTAGTAGGTGCCCTGCTGGTTTGGGGTGGGAAGCGGGGAAGAAAAAAGCCGAGGACAAATCTGCATGCTCTCCTTGAAAGACTGGCACATTTGATAAGGAAGCTGTTGCACAAAGCACCTTATCCATCGTGGGGCTATGCAGCGCTAGGGAGGTAGGTGGAAGGCATGCTGGAAGCATGAAAATGCACATGGGAAAACCCCAGGAGTCTGCAAAACCCAAAGGCTTGAATTCAGAAACTGCGAAGGGAGCATTGCACGGGTGACAACTCCTTGCTTTCCCCCATATTCTGGGAAAGAAAACAGGTGCCAGTTATATTGGCATACCTACAAAATATCAAATTGTAGGTTTCGGTCCTTGTCTGGCCACAGGGCAAATGCCTGGGGATGCCGTCTCTCCCAAGCACAGAATGAAGGCTGTATGGTGATGGTATTTGTTTTCAGGGATGTTTGGTTTAGTTCCCCTCTGGTGTGTTGGGAATCAAACCTTTCAGCTTGAGGACATTGCTACTAACCAGTGATGTGCAAGGAACCCCCACCCTCTGTCTCTGTGGATTGTGATGGGGTCTTTCCCTGTGCATGTAGCCATGGGTGGCAAATCTCTGATGGGCACCAGGGCTCACACAAGCTCAGGTGTTGGTTGGGCAGGTGTGGGTTGGGGCAGAGCCCTTATTGAGAGACATGTGAGCAACCAGTGAAGCCAGGCTCTGGGGAAGGGGCTCGGCTGGGCCAGGGGGAGGATGGGGAGCTGGGACATGCTGTCCTGAGCACTGTACATCCTGCGAGCGCCATGAGCCTGTATGGGCATCGTGTCTGCCCAGCCTAACCCCTGCTCCTCTTGCACCTGCAGTCTGCGAGTCCTGCCAGGAGTACTTTGTGGATGAGTGCCCAAACCACGGCCCCCCGGTGTTCGTGTCTGACACCCCAGTGCCTGTTGGCATCCCAGACCGGGCAGCACTGACCATCCCGCCTGGAATGGAGGTGGTGAAAGAGCCCAACGGGGAGAACGACGTGCGCTGTATGAACGAGGTGATCCCCAAAGGTCACATCTTTGGGCCATACGAGGGGCAGATCTCTAGCCAGGACAAGTCCGCAGGATTCTTCTCGTGGCTGGTGAGTGACATATCTCCCTAACAAAGTGACACCCCAGCCACATAGCTCAGAGCTGGGGGATTCATGGGCCTGTGGAGCCAGACCTTAGCCATCTTCCCCCTTCTGTGGAGATCTTCCACTGGCCCACATGGGCAGTAGGCAAATATTGACCCACCATAATTATTAGTGGCTTAAGGGTATAGATACATGAAAGGAGATCAGATGCCATGGCATCTGAGTTGACTTCACAGCTGTAGGAAGCAGAGCTTGCTTCTCCTCTCCCTCTCACCATGTTCTTCCATCTCCACTCAACCCCAAGAGCTCCTCCAGTACCTTTCTCTGCTCTGGTAATCATTTTGAGTATAGAGGAAAGATTGTACCTAGAGATTGCAGACCTCTCTTGCAGGCCTCCAGCACTCCCTCCCAGTCCACTTGAACAGAGCAGGTGGCCCGAGGGGCTGGGAAGGAGGAGATTCAGTTCATCAGGAACTGATCTACATGTAGACTCCAGCACCAAAAACTGTATTATTTTTTTTTTCCCTAGTACTACAGGCCTTGGTTAGCCTATGAGATAGAGATGCCACTAGATCGACGGATGTTATTTATTATGAGAAATGAGATGTGGGACTAGAGTTTTAGTTGGCGAAAAATTTTAAGAGCTGCTGATATGAAATGCTGCTCACTTTTTTCTGTCTGTAAAATAAACGTGTCTCGGACCTGCCCTGAAAGGGAAGTTAATTTATTATATCTCAAGAGTGTTAACAGTTTTGTCAGCTGCATCCATAGTTCTGTGTTACTGGTATTTGTACCTAGGAAAATGCCTCTTTGTCAGTTCAGAGTAGCCTCCACACAAATACCCAGGGCAGCAGCCTGTACTACTAGGAGAGCCAAGATTCACGTCATAGAGTTTCATGTCCTGACTTGAGGCTGGAACCGAAGCAGTGATTTCTGAAGCAGTGGTCCTGTCTGGACCAGCTAGTTGACATGCTGCATCTGTTCTCTTGTTCTGCAGATCGTTGATAAGAACAACCGCTACAAATCCATCGATGGGACGGATGAAACCAAAGCAAACTGGATGAGGTGAGTCCAGTTCTCTTTTGCCTTCACTTTTGGGGCTCTGTATTCCAGAGAGAGGCCATCACACACTCATTGTTTTGTGTGACAGAAAACCAAACCAAAATGCCACAGCCCCTTCTGTAAGGGTGTGCTTGTGCTCTTTCAGTATTTACGGTGATGAGAATCTTTTGGAGTCAGATTCAGTGAAAGGGCGTGTGTATGGAGGATGGCTATTTTCTGGAACGAGGACAAATGATAAAGATGATCCTGTTTATCCAGTCTTACAAATGCTGACAAGGTCTCACTCCATTGGTTTTTTTTGGGTTTTTTTTTTTTTTTTTTACTTTATGTTCAAATATTTGCAAAATGCTTTGCATTATTCCCAAGGTAACGTTTGATTCTGTTTGGGTTTTTTTTGTCCTTTCCCATTTGACAGACATTGAAAGAGGTGCTTTTTTTTTTTTTTTTTCCTGGGCATCACTTGAAACAAGTGTCTGTGGTGGCTGTCATTGATAGTGTCAGCTTTACTGTGTTAGGAGAAACGTGGAGTGAGTTGCTGCAGCTCTGAACGCAGAAGAAAAGATGCGTGCGCTTGCGCTCCCTCTGCCGGCCCCAGGACTCAATAAAGCAGAACGCAAATGCCAGTGGGTTTGTTAACTGCAGCAGTAAGGGAACATTTTTAACCATGATGCAGTGCTTCAAGTATTGGCATATATCTGCAAAATGTAGGTCACTCTTGCAGCCTCCTGAGGCGGAGGCAAAGCACTGGAGTGCCTCGTGCGTATGGTGAGTCATCAGAATGGGACATCGCTGCATACTGTGGCCCATCCCACATTAGGACCAATCCTGCTTTCAGGGGTGAATTTTGTAAGCAGTTGTTGTCAAGAAGGCATTTCATACAAGAGTAAAGCAGCGTGGGAATTAACTGGTTTGTTGGCCTGGATGCCTAGGATTTTCAGTTGTCACTCAGTAAGGGAAGAGAGAGTGTGAAGTACAGGCAGATGCAAGACTGACCGATCTGGTCAAAGCTGGTTGCACCACTTTTGCTCCATTTGAGTCTTCACATGGCTAGCGACTGTTCTGACACTTACGTTCATAAAGTTCAGCGAAGGATCTAATTTTTTGGTAAGAATTACAGTCGTTACATTTGTTCACTACTGGATGAGAGAAAATGCTAGACCTGGGCTGAGTCTGGAGTTGTCACTCCAAAAAGAAGCAGTGGTACAGTGGACAGATAGGTAGGGGGACATATATCTTGAAGTGAAGAATGCAACATTCAAAAATCAGAGTGAGATTTTTCTGCTTAGATCAGGATTTTTATGTGATCTGGATGACAGTGAAACTGGGGGAAAACAGAGTCTTGGAAAGCAAAAATCCTATGATAAACTCTTCTTCCTAGTGCTGTGAACGTAAGCTTGCTGTCTGGCTTTAAATGGGCACTACACATGGTCCCAGCGCCAAAGAACAGAATGTTCTTGCCGAATTTTTTATTTGCCATGGTTAGGTCTCCAGATGAGTGTGGTCTGGGCCATTCTGTACAGCCTTGAAAGGCAAGGACATTACGGTGTTGTGGAAAGGGGATGTTTGCAACTCTTCTGGGGAAGGGTGTGTGAAAGGACCTGTGCAGGCTGTACCAGTCTTACTGATCTTTTTGGTTTGACTCTTGAAAATTGCTTCTAATAGCAGTATTATGTAGTCTGGCTGACAGTTCAAGGGGCGATAGTAGTCCTCAAAAAGCCTTGGTTTTGTTTCTTAGCAGCTTTCAAACAGAGGTGCACTTGGTATCCTGTGCTAGGACATTACCTGTCACGGAGATTACCCACAGAAACTGTCCTGCCAGGAGGCTGTAGACAGCGCTCTTTTTGTTTTTCAGATGGTGCTCTTTGCCATCACTTACAGATGGAGTGCTTTGCAAAGCAGATCTACTCACCCTCTGGGTAGGTGGGTATGGCATGGGGAGGGCAGCTTGGGCTGACTCCTCTCTCTTCTTGTAGATCTGGCTATTGTTTTTGTTGTTTGACTACCACATCTGAGTCCATTTTCGTGTTCCCAGTGAGGACAATGTGTACACTGCAGCACTTGCTGGTTTCATTTCAGGTAGCTGTTTGCCCAGGGCAGTGCATGACAGGGAGGAAGGAGTACAAAGTGTAGCATATGGCATGGCAATAGTAACATCCCCTTGCCTTTTCCCTCTTCAGTCAGTCAAAACAAACTCCTGATGCTGGGAGCATGTTCTCCTAAGCTGGCCGCTGGCACAAGAATAGTGCACCCTTCATCTCTGTCCAGAGTAAAGTGCTGTTGTTTCCAATGCTTTATGAAACTCCGTGGCTTTGACCTGCAGGGGTGTGTGCAAATCTCTTCCTCTGTTTTTATTTTTCTGGGGGCTCAGGGTGACCGATTACCACGGATCGCGAAACTGATGCTGTCTTGGACACAAACCATGAACTGCTGCTGATTGGAGTTCTTGGGGCTTCTGAAGGATTGCGCAGAACCAGCTGTTGTTCCTTGTTACTTCTGAGGAATTTCTGTTATTCAGTTGTTATTCAGTTGTTCCATTAGAAAAAATGGATCTGACCAAAAGATGAAAGTAATTCAGAAAGTCCAGGAAACATCCCTCTATGTAGTGTATCACTTGGCCCAGGCTGAGATGCAGGGTAGGAAGTACCAGCAAACTGGTGGTGCCTAACCTATTGTTGGAGTGAAGTGCCTCATGTGTGGGGTTTCCAGTCTAGTTTTGGCATTTATAGTCCGTATCCCTTCTTACATGTGAGTACCTGAGTTCTCAGGCTTTTGGCAGAGTTCAGATTCATCCTTTACCTCAGCCCACGTGAAAAGGCTGGTGCAAGACTTCCTCAATTCTTTCTCCTTTGCCTTCCTCTCTGCCGCCTTTCCCCTCCAAACATAGTACCAAAGAGCTCACGGGGAGCAAGACTGTTCTGTAAATCTTCCTGTATCTCCTTATAGTGGAGATATCTGATTTGGTCTTCGTACAATAATAGAGCTTGGAAGGGTGCTCTGGTCAGGCGCTGCATCGGCCTGCTCAAAGCAGGACCAACTTAGTTAAGTATTAAGCTGCTGTTTCGACTTTACAGGACCTTCTAAAAATAAAAAGTTAAAAAAAGTTGGGGCTACTGTGTCTGCCCATGTGTTCAGGTGAAGTAAAAGACACCAGCCTATGCACAAGTCATTTTGTTGAACATAATAAACTGGTCTCTATTACCTTGCAGCAAGTGGAGCAAATGTTGTTATGCTTTACAGATGGAAATTTATGCAGAGCAAAGGGATCCTTTTAAAAAAATAAAATTTCCCCAAGTCTCTGAAGTGGTTATATGCTTGCTTCTTAGGGGCCAAGAAAAGTGGAGTCAGTTGATATCTTTGTGAGGTGATCATTAAGTGCCCACTGTTCACATAGTTTACAACATCACATGTTTTCTAAAGAAACAGCTGTGCAGTCTTGCACTTTCAGATTGACCTGGGCGGAGACGTGAATTTGCAGCGCCACAGCTGGGGCTCCTCTGGAGCATGCTAAAATCCACATAACATCCCCAGAGAGGTACTTCCAAATACCAGTGACTGCTCTCTGGGCCGTCCTGCATGCTAGAGGAACTGCACGAGGGGAAAAAGGTCTCTCTGACAGTACTACTGTCTGCATTTTTATAAGGAGGAGGTTAGTGTGCCTGCTGGGAACCTAACATTAATTGAATTCGTGATTAAAACTGGCCAGAACTCATTACTTTTTGCATGGTGAGTTTGCTGTTGGAATACTTAAGTTATCTTAAATAGTTTTGACCCAAGTCATACTCGAGCAAATGAGGGGAAACCCTGAAATCTGAATATCCAGGTATGCCGCAAGTTGTCCTAGATATACTTGATGGGATACCCTGTCTGGGAAGAGCAAAAAGGGGCTGTAATTCCCCATTGGTATAGCTTTGCTAGTTACAGCAGGGTAGAGGGGGCACAGGTTTCCTGACCCCACCAGCAGCTCTGAGCAGTTCCGGGGAGACTTCTGTTCTGCAAGCTCACCTCTACACAGGTCGTCTTGCAAAATACTGCTACTCCTTGTCACCAGAGCAGCTTGTCAGTGGAGGTTTGTTTTCACCACATGGAGGCACTGATGATACTTGCGCAGTCACGGGTGCCTGCGGAGAATATACAAGAAGCCCAGTGTTACTGAATATGATAAAAACCAAGTTGTAAATGTTCCCTTCCTCAACGTTCCACATAAACTTTTCCCTCCTTCCAGCGTTTAGCTGGGAGAACTCCTTTTTCCTTTTAAATTTGGGCTTTTTGTTTCCCTTGAGGTCCGTGTAGCGAGTGCTTTGCTGACTCTCCATGATTTCATTACCATCTTCCCCAAATGTTCCTTCTATCCCTCCATAAATGAAGCACTACCAAAACAGTATCTCAAGGATGCATTTACGTTTGTCCCAGTGAAATGCATCTGTGCACTTAGCTCCCAAGTCTCCCTGTATGTGGCCTGGATTTGAGCACCATTTCCTACTGGTTTTCCAGCTTTAACCAAGGTTAACAACTTCTGATACCCCGATGGAGGGTAGCAGTGTCAGTGAGATTCATTAAACAGCAGTGTAGTAGCACTAAGGAGAAACTAGGATGACATTTGACAAGGGTCACTCTGCCCTTCCCTAGATTTTTCTTAGTCTGCAGCCCACAAGCACCTTTCACATGAGTGCATCCCAGACCACCTCTCTTCTGGTGGGCCACAGCAGCACTGAAAAAGGCACCTATCTCTGAGGAGGTATTAGCAGGGCCATCACAAATATGTGGGACAAGCGAGGAGACTGCTGAGGCCTTTGCTTATACCAGCTTTTCAGAAAGTATTTTGGGGTGACTAAAGTCTGCCTGCAAGAGATAGGACACCCAGACAAGAAAGTAGGATTAAATGTAATTTTTTGAAAGAGAAAGAAGGGTCTGAGCTATCCCAGGCAGAGTTTATTCCCCTAACATTGCAAAGATGCTAACAACAGGTCCCAAATTAAATGAAACCAAAGCTGCTATTGCTAGTAGGTGATACCTACTAGTAGATACCTAGATAAGCAGATAGAAAGCTAACACATGGGGAGGCCCTCCCATGGTTTTACCTTAGAGTTACAGTTGTTAGGTGTTCTAACCATTAAGATGTCTTATTTCTTGTATGTTACATCTTAATATCATTTTTAAACATTAATTTTCTAGGTTTGTAGTGACAGCTTTTTGGAGTGAATTATATTAACACTAAGTCTTCTACCTCAGATTACCGTTGCTTTCTCCACCATAACTCCATACTGATGTAGATTTCTATCCGAGAACTTCGTTTTAAAGTATTAAGAACTGTATGACATGAATATCGAAAAGGTTGACCTCTGTCAAAAAAGTCCCCAACATCCCTGCTTTTACTTGTATGAAGACATGTAAAAGATGTCTTTTCTAACATGTAGCACTAGAGTAACCATTTGGGCATTTTACTTCGCCCTGCTATAATTCAAATCAAGGTGTACACTGAGTTTTCACAACAGTTCTGCTCCTCCATGGCCTTCTGATCTCCTCAGTGCTGTTCTGCATGCTTGTACACAGGTGTCCACTGCCCAGGCTGTGGATTTTTCCTGTCCGCAATCCCCCCTCATTTATGTGCAGAACTGCATGTTCACGCAGTCTATTTTCTCCTTCCCTATTGAAGAGATCTGCCTCCTTTTCCCCCCACCCCCCAATAAAAAGCCATATTTAGGACTAATGTTTTGTTTATTTTTAAAGTTTCCTTCGACTGTGGCTGGAAAAATTAACCCCCCACCCCCTTTGGACAAAACTACTTCTTGTCAGGATGGCTGCCGCCTCTTCTCAATGGGCTGAGGCTACGAGCTGTTGGTTTGAAGCACCAGAAACTGGGTGCAGGCTCCTGTCAGCAGCAGCAACAGCACAGCCCAGCCAGAAAAGCAAGTGGGTGGCCTCATTCCTTTTGAGAACAATAGGAAACAGCAACCATTTCTGGGTAAAACAAGAGCTTGTTGTGAAGCAAACACTGGATGTGCAGTAACCCTGCTGCTGAAGAAAAGGCTTTTCCTTAGGAAAAGCAAGTTGCAGAAATTGCCTGTGAGTCTACTTGAAATTTCCCTTCCCTGAAAACAAATCCAGTTTGGTGTAGCCTCTGCATGACATCCTGCAAGTAAGTTTCCGTTGCATGTTGTGCCAGGCAGGTTTCATGCCTCTAAATTTCCTCAAGAACCCATTTTCGAGCAATGTCATCTTAGAAGCTAATTCGTCAGTTTGATTGTGAGTTCTCACACTTTTTTCTGTGCACAAACTGCAGCAAGTGATGTGAGGCTGTGCTGAAATTCTCATGCGTAAGTCAGGGCATCAGATGAAGTGTAAATTTTCATTTTAACTGTAAAGCTGAGGAGGCTCCTTCACACTAGTGTCGCTTGGTTTTTTTTTCTTAAGCTTGAAAATTGCCTCTTAAAACCAAAACGGCTGCCTTTTCCTGGTGCGATTGAGAAAAACTGAGAGGTTGTTGCGGGTGGGGGGAGCTCGATCCCACCGAACTCCTCTGCCCCAGTGCCGCACTGGCCAAATGGTTGGATGCAGGGGGATGCTTTGCGCTGATTTCCTTTTACCCAATTGTGCTTTGTGGGATGTTCAACCCAAGGAACATGGCTGAACGAAAGAGGAAGCCCAAGTTTTCCAAGGAAGAACTGGACATTCTGGTCACTGAGGTGACCCGAAATGAAGCCATGCTGTTTGGGAGGGAGACAATGCGTCTATCCCATGCTGACAGGGACAAGATCTGGGAAGGCATAGCCAGGCAGATCACATCAGTCAGCCAGGTCCCCAGGTCTGTAAAAGACATTAAACACAGATGGGACGACATGAAGAGAAGGACCAAGGACAAACTGGCATTCATGCAGAGGTCCCTCTCCAGCCCCGGCAGCACGGGGCGGCCCTCGGCCATCGTCCTGACCGCCCACGAGAGAGCCATCGAGTCGACGCTGCATTCGTCACGCCAGATGCACGGCTTCCGGAGAGCGGATCTGGACGTGGTTGACAGCCCGTCAACAAGCTGTAAGTATCATTGCCTTAAAACCTCTTTGTCTTATGCTTGCATAAATCAATTTGACACCAGAAGAGCGTTGTGTATTTTGTGAGATGCTGGGTTGCCTGTCAAGCGAGATCCTACTGCCGTGTTTGGCTTCAAGACAGCCTGCTCTGGTGATCGTGGGGTGTTGAGCTGGATTGAGGGAAAGCTGTTTGCAAGTTAAGATCATCTTCTTTATCTGTTTATCTAGTCCTTTTCCATACTGTCTTCTAAGAGCAGACATTGTTCAGATGCCACTTTCTTAATGGGTCATAAGTCTGAACTAATCCTACAAGCAAGGGAACATCCGTAGTTGAAGCGCAACTACCTCCAGTCTGTGAAAAAGTGTTTGTAAAGGATTAGGAGTTCTTCATCTTACATGCACCCCAATAAAACAGCAATGCTGTCAAGCTGAGAATCATGTGCCAGTCACTAATGGGTCACTGCATGGTAACCATCTTCCAAGATGGGCTACCAGGAGGGCTCAGTGATCACTGGTGTTTATGCTCTGAGGCTAGGCCACTAATGATTTCTACCTAGTGGTCTGAAGGCCCAGCACAGGTGCTGTGAAAAGGTAGATGATAATGACTCCCTTCACTGTTTTTTAAGAAACTACTGACCCTGCTTTCTAGGTTGATCTTCTTACACTGCAACTCTCAGACACCTTCCAGTGCTGAACCACAAGCCGCTTTTTGCAGTTTCTTTGCCCAGTTGTGTACATACGGTTTTCTTGTCTTGGTCTCTGAGTTCTTAGGGATAAAAAGGAGAGGAAAAGGGGATAACTTCTTGGAAAGTGAGCCAACTAACACTTCGTGGGTGGCATTGTCCTACTGCATTAGATCTTATATCTGAAGTAATGTTAGTGGGAAAGCAAGGACAAAGACTTTCAAGAACTGACAAAGTGGGCCTTGGTCATTCTTTGCATCTATCTTGGAAGCCAGTTGCGCTGTTTCAGAGGTAAAATGAATACAGCTTGTGCAAGGACATAGTGGGCAGTTGCAATAAGTGAAGTATTGTCTTCTCTTACTCTTGATGTGCTTGTACCTGTGAACTGGCACATCACTAGGTATTTATCAGACTAATGAGGACTTTTCCATGGTGTTTTGCTTTGATTTTGGTTTTGCATCAAATATACTTTCCCGATTAATACAGGGTCCTGTTGCTGCTATGTCTAACTACCTGGTTATCGTAGTGATGCCAAGCCACGTAGTGGCCTTGCAGTACAGACTTCGTGAGCAGCAAATACTACGTCTATGCTTTTTCTCAGTGCAGAGGATGTAAGAAATTACATGGAAGGAGGGTTTTGGCATGAGGAACTGAATGTGTCAGGGTGTTCTGAGACTGGACCAAAGGCCAGGAGCCTTTGTCCCTCCAAAATGTTGGAGTATTCTAGCTACTTGTGGTTTTGGGGAAGGGGAGTCATTGCTACTGTCTGAAATGGATTTATATTCTAGTAATGAATAATGCTGTGTACAGGTTACCACGGCAGCTTGGATTCCTCAGTTGACTGGGTTTGCCTGCTCTGCAGGCCTCTTATGGCTAAGCTTGTCACCCAGATGCTAACGTTGCAGCACGTGCATGTTAAGTTAAGCATCAGGAGCATCGGGCTTGTCTCAACTGTCAGACTGGGGAGGGGGGGGAACCCTTTTTCCATGTGCTTTGAGATACCATGAAACAGAAGTCAGAGTTGTGAGGGATTTCACATTAATAATTCATGCTTCCTCTTCTGTTTAAGCTGACGAAGACGAAGAGGTGCCAGGCACTTCTCGGGAGCACCGCTTCTCATCGCTACAGAGGGCTGGTGCAGGAGTCAACCAGCTTTCCGGGCCCTCCTTCCTCCGCACTTCTTCCTCATCAGAGCACTCGGAAGCTACCCGCCAAAGGCAGGAACTGCACCGTCCATCCCCGCGCACCACCTCGTCCTGCAGACCCCCACACCCCCGCACAAGGAGCCCGCCCCTCTCCAGCTTCGATCGCCAGCTTCTCCATTCCCACACGCAGCAAACAGACCTGTTCAGGCAGTTCTGCCAGGAGCTGGTGGCTATTCACAGAGACATGGCAGACAGCATGCATGTCATCGGTCAGAGGATGGCTGACCTCACCAGCCAGCTTGGCCAGATGTGCCAGACCCTATCAGAAATCCGTGATGGGGTCCAGGCTTTCCATAGGATACAGGATCCTAGTGTCATGCAGGGATCTCTTCTGCAAGCAGCTTGCTCAAAACAGCCCCCTGAACCCAGTGCAGAGTCTAACCAAAACCCCCCAAAACAGACTCCTCCTGCACGGACTACCAGGTCACGAAAGAGAAAACATCATTTTTAGTCTACTTT
This sequence comes from Fratercula arctica, assembly GCA_947846985.1. Taxonomy (NCBI): domain Eukaryota; kingdom Metazoa; phylum Chordata; class Aves; order Charadriiformes; family Alcidae; genus Fratercula; species Fratercula arctica. Next base: position 47,866,064 of record CANTUZ010000005.1, on the reverse strand, counting down.
ATGTAAAATAAAGAAGGGTGCCCCTTCCTGAGCTGCTGCATGCTCACGTGGCCTCTCCACGCGTATCAATACTCTGTGGGGAAGGATAACAGCTGCCCCAACCCATCCACCCCCCTGCTAGCTAACAGAGCAGTATGAATTATGGCAGCTGAATAGTAGGGCTGGCCCTCTGCAACAGCAAAGAAGAATTTCAAATCTTACAGAGCTTGGAGTGCAGGATATCTTTCTGTTGATAGAGATTAGGAGTTTTCACTGGCATCCTCATGCTTTGAATGCTCTATAAGCTAAGAGATGCAATAGGAATCATTATCTTGATCTCTTCTCGTGCCTGTGAAACGTTAATTACTGGGGCAGTGTACTACAGAGCTCCCTTTGCAATCAACCCAGAAATTTACCCTACCTATTGCCTTCCCATCATCTTCCTGCAAATGAGTATATGCACTGTGCAGAGATACATCCTTACAGCTCTAAAGACTCTTATTGCTCATTATTTTTATATTGCATTCAGCAATAATGGGCAATCCAGGGCTTACTGTGACTTAACGCGCAGGGTTTGGGGAGAGGGGTGTGAAAGCAGAGCTTGTGCAAGGAAGGGCAGAAGACACAATGTTGGGGACAGGAGGACAGGTCTGAGCACTGTGTGGTTTTGGACTGCTGAGAAGGGCTGCTATGGCACATGCCTGGATCCTGCAGTACCGTATGCACTTAGATCAGAGAGTTTAATCTTTGTCTACTCCAGTCTGAAAACCCTACCTACCCTTCGCAATTGCAGTTGAAATACAATTATTTCATAATATGAGAACATTTAAATGGTTATGGTAAGAATTGTATGGTATTACTTTCTTGCATGCTATAACCATTAGATTTGAACCACCTCACCCTCTTCAAAATGTGAGACTGCACAGAAACAAGGGAAGGTATAGGGCCTGCTTCTGACCTCAGGAACAGTTTGGTTTTGTATCACTGTAATTCTGTCAACTCCAGTACAGTTACTTTGCACTTACTCAGTGTTATTTAGGGTGGGATCTGTACTGTATTCTCCTATCATGAAGAGTTTACAATCTAAATTCATGGCTATCTAGGTTAAAATCTTAGACATGCTGGTTTTGTACTGCTTTCTTTCCCCATACAGATGCAAGAAAGAACTGTGTTACAACACTTAAATTGCTTTAGTGCTGCATGACGTTCCCATGTACAACCCTGAGTCTGAAACTAGGCTTTAGTAACGTCACCTCAGGTGGTGATAACAGAATGTGGCAGTTTTTTTACATGTCTTGTCTTCTCCTTGATTTGCACATCCACACTTACCATCCTGCCCCCATCTCTGGAAAAATCTGGACCATTATGATATGCTTCAGGAGGGAAAAGGGCCAAGGTGCTACCCACGCACAGTTAGCCCGCTGCTGCTCCCTGGGCTGTCCTATTGTATCTGGAGGTGGGTTGCAGGAAACTATTCAAGTTAATATGAATGCACATCGTCGTGCAATGTCTGGACTACAGACTTGTCCAAAAAGTTGTATAAAGTTCAGTGGAAACTGAACATAGGCAGCTCAGTATAGCAGAAGGATTGCTCATTTTATGTGATCTTGAGCGATCTTTAATTGTCTGGCCTGTCCTTTGAAAGTATAGTGCACTAGCTTCTCTTCTGGAAAGCTCACTGTATGTCTGCTGTGTCAGGCATTCCTGACATGCTTTTCCTTTCCTCTTTTAAATTGTTCTGTAATTCTAATTCAAGTAATTTATTTTTGGTGGTGCGGTAAAAGGCCCTTGCTCAAGGAAGTAGAGGTCTGGCAAGGAGAAAAACCTCCTTTCTTCTGGGGAATGACCCACGCTGGTTTCATGCAGAGGATGTTCCTCGTAGTGCTGTTGCCAGACCAGGGCAGTACTCGCTCACCTGCCTCTGAGGCTGTAGTTTTACTTCTGTTGTAACATTTGTATTCTGCAAAAGTCGCAGTCTCTCTTCAGTTGAAGGGAAGATTGGGAAATCTGGTAGAAGTGGATCTAGTTTATGAATCACAGAGAACTGAAAAAATGGTGATATGTCTTAAAGGCTTTCTGAGTCAATACAGTGCTGCTGCTATATATTAGAAGTAGTATTTTATATTTTTATAATATTTGGTCCCTGCTGATATTCTCCCGTGGATATACTGATAGGATTAGCTCCTCTGATGTTGTCCGGGGGGATCCCTTCCAGGAACCCTCAGGTCTGCAGAGGAGGAGACTCCCGCAGGTGCTGGGCACTGGAGGGAATTGGCACTGTCGCTGCCATCAGTTTGCCCACGCAGATGCGTTTACAAGAGGGAACCCCGATGTCCTGGTGCAGGATGCACAGCCTTCAATGCAAACCCCCAAAGCCTGGGCTCTGGTCAGGAGGAAGGACTTTGTACCATAAACTGCCTGATGTCTCCCCCAGTTTCCTCTGTGGACTATTACAGATTGGCCCAGATCTGGGGACATATCTCCTGCCCTGTGTGGACCCCTTGATGGAGTGGCTTTTCTGTACTGGCTCGCAAAGGATACTTCCTCCTGCACCCATCGTGTTAACTGGCTGTTAAAGTAAGTGCCCGTGTCAAAGCAAACTGCTATGCTCTACCCCAATATCTCCATGTCTTGTACATGCTGAAAAAATTCTCTCTTTAAAAGTATTTTTGTTAAGAATGCAATAAATATTTAACACTTTTAACACTGCTGCTGTTGAGTCATTTGTTTCTCTCATGCAATTTTTGCCTGAACTGGTTACAAGCCTCTCACAGACGCTGGGTCTCCTGGAGGGCGCTCGGCGTTAGAGAGCTGGCCAGGTATGGCACCCCGTAGCATCTCCCTGGGCTGGTGGCAGCTCTCTTGCGTGGGATCTCCTGCCCTCACTTTGCGCCTGACGTTGATTTGGGAAAGGCCAGTGGCCTTTTCCCTGCAGCGCTCTGCCCTGTCAGGGTGTCAGTGGAGCACCCCTGGGACCAGCCAGAGGGTGAGCAACAGAGGGACCAGTGGGCAGGGGAGGCACGGGGCAAATTCTGGGGAAGGGAGGCAGAAGCTTGAGCCTTCCTCCAGCTGCAGGGCTCTCCTTCCTCCTCGCTGTCTCTCCTGGCTGCTCCATTCCCTTCCTGGGGAGGAATGATCCCAGCTGCCAAAAACTACCTTGATGTTTTTCTGGGCGTGCTCACTGGACCATCCCAAAACTTGGCAATTTGGTGGCCTGAGTGGGCTGTGGCTTAGAAAAAAGGGAGATAAGGATGGTTTTTGGGAAAGGTGCCCCTGGGGAACAAGGAGCTGTGCCTCCTGCAGCCATGGGGTTGATCCAAGCCCCAATAGCTGCAAATGGGTCATAAATGGTCTCCATTGGTGCAATGGCTGGTCCTGAGTAGCCTGGGCAGAGCGTGTGCTGTTCTTGAGCCTGGCTCATCCCAGGAACTAAGCAGGACATGAAATGACCTATTTGCAGCTGGTGGCAATGCCTGTCTGCAGGACCGAGAGCAGCTCTGGGTGACCAGTTCTGCCCCAGTGGTGGTCCCAGCCCTGCTCTTCTGGGGATCATGGTCCCTTGGGAAACTTGCTGTTCAAGCAGGGCCATGCCCGTCTGCGCGCAGTACTAGCCGTGCCTGTCCTGGGCATCTACACCGAGGCAGGCACCTTGCCTCCATTCAGCTTGAGTGTTTGGCATCAGGAGGGGGACTGGCTGCTTTCCAGCCTTCGCAGGAAGGGTTGCTCAGGACGTGAGTGCTTCATCCTCGGGAAGATAACGTCAGTAAAGGCGGACTGGTGCAGTCTGTCTTCTCCTCAGCAGGCAGTTTGTGCCTCTGCCAGCCGTTTTGTGGAGGGACTTCCTCTGCCCTCGGGAAGCGCCTGGCTCTAGCCCGTGGTGTGCAGGGGCACAAGGTGTCTTAGACCGAAGGCTGGAATTTGGGTTGTATGCAATCCTTCATAACCTGTGTCATATGTGCCGTCGGGGTCGCTGGAGCTGGGGCTGGGCAGCGCTGGTTCGAAAGCGGTTCATTTACGTGGATGATTTCATCCCCATTTACGTTACCTCAGGGAAGTATCCCAGATGTAAAGCTTCCTCTCTGGGAATGTAAACCAGTTACTAGCTGCCAGCAGCTGTGAAGAAACACGTGTGACTGGCTTTATTCCACAACTCTCTGCTAAGGGCTTTCTTCATACCTCCGGGTGGAATGGGCAGCACCGGTGGCTGCAGGAGGCTGGGCGGCAGCAGGCGCTGGGTGCCGTGCTGCAGGGCTGCAGGGTTGCGGCAGCCGCAGCTCTCGCCATCCAGCCCACGCCATCCATCCTGCGCTTGCCTCCCAGCTCCCCACCACCCCGGGAGCAGCCGGAGCCGCAGAGCTGAAGGACACTCTCAGGCAGACACTCGGAGGGCTTTAGAGGCAGGAGGAGAGCAGCGAATAGGAAAGGCATGCTCATGCTTGATACAGTCCTCCATACTAAAAGCGAGCCCTGGTAGGAATACTTAACCAGGCTCTCCCCTTCCCACGCAAAGTTGTGTTTTAGAGAATTTTCTAAATCTCACTGTCAAATGCAGTTTGCTGGGAACACACCAGGCCGTCTTGCCGCTGCCCCGTGAATTCCTCAGTGTCTCTGGCTGTGGGGATGTGGGTCCTCTACGTTGTATTAAGGAGCTGTGAGCGACTTCAAGGTCATAAATCTTTGCAGGTAACGAGCCTCCTTTGCAGGGGCAGCCTGATCTTGCCATTGCTCCTGCTCACGTTTGGGCAGCAGGATGCAGAGCTGCTGCAGGGTCTTTCCTTAACTGGTTCTAGGAAGCATCCTGGCATTTTGCTTGGCCTGGGGAGAGCATCTTTTAGGATCTCCTGTGCTTAAGGGCATCAGACTGACCACAGCACATTGCTGTATCTCAAGGATTGTGTCTCTCATGAGTGTCTGAATACCTGATACACCTTTTGTGGAGTGATCCAGTAACACCTAGAAGTGACAGCCTGGCAGGGTGTTGTTGCAGGACCTCCTTCCCACCGTCCTGGTCCAGGCCTCTGTTCCTTCTCAAATAGAAAAACTGGTGGTTTAAAAGTTCCTTTGTTTTGTGATCAACGGTAAAATAAGGGTTAATAAAAGGCAATGTTCAGCTAATTTTGGCAGTGCCAGAGCCTGCTGTTTAAATAATTACTGAAGATTGCGGAGAATCCTGGGTAGCACGCATTAGGAAAAATACAGCTGATATTGCAGGCACATGCACAGTTGCTTAACATTAAAACCAGAATTGCTGGAGCCTCAGGCAGTCTGAGACACTGCAGACTCGTTTTCTGTGTTTTGCGGGAAGTTTCACCAAGATTGTGACCTTGTGTGTGTGGGTTGGTGTGATTACACGCAGGTGGGCTTGTATCTTTATCTGTGCATGCACATGGCTGGAGAAGGAGTGAGCATTCAAGGAAAAACTGACTGATTTCTTAAGCCAAAGAATTACCTGTGAGATATAAGGGAGCGTTTGGACAAGGACTAGTAGTAGGAGATGTCAGAGAAGCCACGTGCCGCTCACCTTCATTGATGTTACTATGGCAGGGAGTGCTGAATAATAGAGGCAAATGGCATAAGAGAAGCAAAAGCTTTTAGCTGTGAACTGTTCAGGTCTGCTCTTGCGTCTGTGTATACCATGACAGGGTCTCCTCCTGGTAATGGGTGGGCGTTATGAGCTCATGTTGGTGGCAGCTGGAGCCAGTATTACCAATTTTCCACGTCCTCTAGCAAGAGCATGGGGAGCATGAGAGCAAATAATATGATCCCAGCTATAGCTCTGTCTTACCAACTTGCTCATAGGACCACTTGTTTGGAGTGTGAAATAATAAATTTCTGTTGAAGTGAAATTTAGCTGTTTTAAATCAGGAAAACAAACCCCATGCCCAGAAAGTGGTCTTTCTGTCAGCACTGCCAGGAGATCCCCAAAACGTGGTGCTGGGCTTTCCTGAGACTTGCAGGGCTGTTAGTATTTTTATGTCACACCCTGCTGAACGCTCAAGTGCAAAACCTCACAGTACTGGCGTGTCCTTGGTTTTCTTTTGGACAACCAGCAAATACTCCCATGTACATTAGGTGTCCGTGTTTCTGCCCTGAGTATCTCAATTCTGCTTGTCTAAGAGGAGAGAAGCAAGGAAATCTGTTTTCTGCTAAAAAGGAAGATGGTGGTTTTGGGAAAGAGACAGGCAGAGATACCCTGCCATATTCCAGATGCTCCTGAGAACAAAGGAGAAAGCCCTGGGATGTGAAGTGATGGGGGGGAATCCAGAAGTCCTTGTTTCCATCACTAGGCAAAGAAATTTCTGCCCATGAGAGTCTGTGTCACCATTACTGGCAGAGATATTCCTTCATATTGGATGTACATTGCCGTCATCCCTTCCACAGCAGAAATGGACCCACTGGCTTAGTGTTCGCTGGGTGTCCATGCTCGTTGTCCTGTATCTATGGCAATTTGCACACCATTACTTATAACTCCATGCTTTCGAGCCTGGCAGTGTTTATGACTCTCTCTGAAGGTCATTCTGGCTTCATCGTGGTTGTCATTCTGGTGCAAAGGGAGACACAGGAGAAAAGTTTCTGCTTCACACTTGCCTTCTCACCTCACCCTCAGGTATGTGATCATCTCCCGGGAGGAGAGGGAGCAGAACCTGATGGCCTTCCAGCACAGCGAGAGGATTTACTTCCGTGCCTGCCGTGACATCCTCCCTGGGGAGAAGCTGCGGGTCTGGTACAGTGAGGATTACATGAAGCGGTTGCATAGTATGTCCCAGGAGACCATCAACAGAAATCTCACAAGCGGTGAGTCCCCTCCCTTTCCAGCCTCCCCCCTGGTCCCCTTGGGCTGCCACACTTGTTGGACCGAGTGTGGGGGTGAAGTAGGTGATGCACAAAGGGTGTACGAAGACAGCTGCATTTCTAGAAGCAGGGCACCTCTGGGTGAGAGCTCTGCGCAGCATGGATGGACGGGTGTACAAGAAGAATAATATAATCACTGTCATGGAGATCATGCAAGATGGATTTGTGCTGTGTCCTGTCATGTCATATGTCGTGTTGTGTCATGTGGTGTGTGTGCTGCAAGGGCCTGATGCAAAGCCTGGGGATCACAGAACTCCTCTGTCCACAAGACTTTCCGGCCTGAAGATTGCCAAGCTGGTGGTCCTACAGACAGGCATTAGGTTTTTCTTCTGAACGTGCTGCTTTCTCTGGCTCCTGTGAGCAGCTTGTTTGAGGGAGCTCCAGCTGGTTTGGTATACATATGAGAGAGAGATTTCTTTGGTGTGTTTGTTATGTCCATTTTCCTCGCTTAATTTATCTCCTCTTTCTTCAGAAAGATAATTTGGGACCAGCGCGACATCAGCTAGAGACTCCTTAGTCTCACAACCTTAGAGTGCGTGTACAGCGTACAGGAGGCTTTGTACTTGTCAAACTGATTCGTCCCTGGATAAAAATTGTTATCTTATCTTAAGAGTAGCCATGCTGGAACAAACCCAGCGGTCCTTTAGGTCAGTGTACTGTCAGCAATATGGGAAGCTTTAGACGAAGGCAAAAATTTTTAATGCATCTGTTGATGTATACAATGCTGAGACCTGAAGTTAATTAAGGGCATTTCTTTCCAGGCCTAGCCACAGAATGGCAGGGCCTCAGAGGGGCAGCCACACTAAGTATAACTTTCTAATTAAGATTCCCATGTATATTATTACACAGCTGCTGTTGCTGCCTTGACTTGGTAAAAGGTGTCTCCTCTTTAGTGATGGGGTGGACCAGATGTCCTGAAAAAGCTGGTTATCCTCCATCACCTTGGGGTTATTATGCACTTGCAGTGTTATGTCTTGATGGCTGTACTTGGGCAATTCCCACTTCTGAATTAACATCGGTGTGAATGTGCTTTTTTATGTTAATAAACATCACTGAGTGATTAGGTACAGGCTGCAGTGATTTTGCTGCATCCCATGCACACGTCAGTTGTCCAGATGGCTTAGTACTTTCTGAAAGCACAGCAAGAGAAAGACTGTGCCCTTGGAGAAGCCCTGCCATACAGACATGCCTTTAGTCATGGTATGTCATGGTGTCATGGTTTGCGTGAGCTGAAATGGTTACTCACAGCCTGCTCTGTGCTACAAGTGTGGTGAAGATCCGCCTCTGGGGTCCTCGGGACCTACCACAGGCTACCACATGCTCAGGCAGAAGCCCATGCGGCTGCAGAGCCCATCATAGAAACCCCCTGACATCTCGGTGAGCTCATCCTGCGCCAAGCTGGGCTCAGCACAAAACTCTGGGCTCCTTCACAAAAGGAGTGCAGAGATGTTGCTAAAATGGAGCATCACGGGCCATTGCTAGACTTGTGAGACATCCAGCCTCAGCTGGGAGGGGACTGGGAGGTGGTCAGGGAGCAGCACCAAAATCTGTTGAGTCACTTTCTATTTAAAAAGTTTCAAGTCCCCTGCAGATGAGCCTGCCAAGTGAAGTGACATGCTTTATTAACTCACAGAAAAATGTCATGGCTCCTGGATTTTGTTTCCGTTGGTAATTTCTGACCCGCCTCATCAATAGAGTTGAGACCAATAATATGAGGGATCATCTTGTGATTTCTAACTTTTCCATAGGGCTGAACCACTCGGGTGGTTGGGGGAAAAAATCACTGAAAAAGAAGAATCCATTCTCTAAATCCCTACCTCTGCCAGTAGTCGTTATAGTTGGTAATGGGAAATACTAAGACAGAAACTCAGAGCTTTGCCCATAGAAATTCTCATCAATGTGCTGAAAATGAGATCTGTTGTTATGGATTCACTCAAGAAGTGGCTGGGTTTGCCAACCAGCATCAAAACCCAGTGCAAAGTCCCTGCCATTCGGGCCAGCCCTTTTTACGGTGCCTTACTCTAACTGTTTTGAGTCTTGCATCTTTTCTGCATTCTTAGCATTGCTCTCCTTAGAGAGGGAATGGTAGCTTTTGCTCCGTAACTCTTATGAAAGCATGAATACGCTTTAAAAGCAAACAAAACCAAAAATCAGCATAACGCAGCGTCTTGTTTGGGAAGCCATCAATGCTTGAAGTTATTTACAAGATAGAAGAATGATGGAAATTGAGCCAAACCTATCGTCTTTTGAATTTCCAGGTAAGGAAATCTGGCTATTCCCTTTATTTTAAACAATTAATAATTTGTATGAGGTTGCTTTTATTATTTCCTTTTTTTTAATCACTGAATGGCCACACTGTTAGACTCCACCGGGACAAGCTAGATGTCCCATCCTTGGAGGGCATTCACCGTTGTAGCTCAGTTGACAATGAGTACCTTGGGGTTTAAGAGTGCAAGTTATTTTTACTTGGAGCAGCCTCCAAACTGAACGAGAGTAACGGGGCTTGCAAACTTTGTGCCGTGTTGTGCGCAGATGCTGGGGTTGTCATGAAATGGTCCAAATCTCTCGCTGCACTGCTGTACACTTGATACCTTTTACCAAGTCAAAATAGGCACAGGTCTTCCAGCCAACCGAAATGGCTCTTGGGCTCTAGGTGTTAGATTCCACTGCGATCAGTCATTCACCTCGTAGTCCTCTTCCAGCGCGGGTTGGTTATACCTTCAGGTTAAACAAGCTGCCTGTAGTTTCTCTTCTCTTTGAAGTGTGTGGGTCCTACTCTGCTGGGGCTACCCAGGACTGTCTCTGTTTTTGCAGACGTGCCCATTAGCAGGGCTCCTCCTCTCACGAGCCTTGGTTTCCACTGAGTTGTGTCAGTTCCCTGGTTTGTAATGCAACACGCAGACCTGCAGGGATTCCGCCTGCCTTTTTGTTCTTTTTTCATTTGAATTTTAGATTGAGGGATGTTGCTCGGTTCCCAGTGATAATCCCCACCCCTCATTTTCCTTTCCAGGAGACAAAAAGTTGCAGAGGGAAAAGTCAGAAAAGAATGTGGAAACTCAAGAGGACTTGAGAGGGCCTCTCCAACTCGCCACCTTTAAGCAAGGAAAGAGCCCCTACAAACGCAGCTGTGACGAGGGGGAATCCCACCCCCAAACAAAGAAAAAAAAGATTGACCTCATCTTCAAAGACGTCCTGGAGGCTTCCTTGGAGTCTGCCAAATTTGAAGAGAACCAGTTAGCAACAAGTACGCCGCTTTCCATCAGAAAAGCATCTAAATACCAGGCTGAAGACATCTTTGAGAGGTGTGGCAGTGCCATGCAGCACGGCTCCCTGAACCTCAGCAGAAACCGGAATGAGGGGGAATGGAAGGTCCCCCATGGTTCCTCTTTCAGCTCAGCCAAAGAGGTGGGCATCCTTGAGGACGAGGAAGAAGAGCCCCTGTCATTCAAAGCAGACAGCCCAACTGAGCTGTCACTGGCCTCTGCACAAGGCAATTCCCACGAAATCCCCACCACGTCCTTTTGCCCCAACTGCATCCGTCTGAAGAAAAAGATCCGGGAGCTGCAGGCCGAGTTAGACATGCTGAGATCTGGGAAGTTACCTGAGCCACCCGTGCTACCGCCCCAGGTACCCGAGCTCCAAGAGTTCTCGGACCCCACAGGTAAGGCTTGCCGAGTAACAGCATTCTCCAAACCCTGCCTAAGGAGAGTAGTGAGATGCCTGTGTGCTGTGTACCCATCTAAAGCGTTTTGCTCTGAGTATTCAGGTGAACACGTGGTTCCATGGAAGATTCGTTGTCAGGTTTTGTGACTGGGTGGGCCACGAGCTGACACAGCTCTGGGCACAGTGGAAAACACTGGCTGGGAAAGACTCTGTATGACAACTTGCTCTATTTGTTGCCGTTGTAATCGATAATGCATTGCCAATAAAAAAGACATTCCATTGCAGACAGTTTGTTTGCTGTATTTTTGATGCATTCTCTTACAGCGGAATTCCCTCCGCAGTGCCTCACATGCTACCAAGAAAGTCTGAATGACTCTGTGGTAACACTGAAATGTGTGCTCTTTGTGTATGAAATGATGTCCCGCCGTGTCCCTTGTTGGAAAACCCCCTCTGTTTCCTCCACTGCCTTAACACAAACATGCGTCCCTTTCTGAAGATACATTCCATTTCCTCCAGGAACATGCTGTCAAGCAGCCAGGAGCCTTCACTAAAGGGAATATTTGGGTCACACCATGTATTGTGCAAGTGGCCAGGATGTAGTGTCATTTCTTGCTATCCATTGTGGCACATTGGAGACAAAGTTCATATGCAGAAACATTCATTTATTTTCCCTTCAAAGCCATGATTCAAATTCTACCTGTAGTGCATTGTGGGCAGGAGAGGGCAGGTTGTGGCCAGCTCATCAGGCAATGCTCTACTGTCACCAGTGGGATGTTTCTCTAGCTCAGCAACTTTGTAAATACCATATTTTTTTCTTTTTTTTTTCTTACAGCTTCAGAAAGCATCATCTCTGTTCCCACCATCATGGAGGACGATGACCAAGAGGTGGATTCTGCTGATGAGTCGGTTTCCAATGACATGATTGCTGCTACAGACGAGCCTTCCAAAATGTCTTCTGCGACGGGCCGGAGGATACGACGGTTCAAGCAAGAGTGGCTTAAAAAGTTTTGGTTTCTGCGGTACTCCCCGACATTGAATGAAATGTGGTGCCACGTCTGTAGGCAGTACACAGTGCAATCCTCTCGGACTTCAGCCTTCATCATTGGCTCAAAGCAGTTCAAGATACACACGATAAAGCTTCACAGCCAGAGCAACCTCCACAAGAAGTGCCTGCAGCTTTACAAGCTCAGGATGCACCCAGAGAAGACAGAAGAGATGTGCCGAAATATGACGCTGCTCTTCAACACAGCCTACCACTTGGCCCTGGAGGGCAGGCCCTACTACGATTTTCGGCCTCTGGCAGAACTACTGAGAAAATGCGAACTCAAGGTGGTGGATCAATACATGAATGAGGGAGACTGCCAAATCTTAATCCACCATATCGCCCGGGCTCTTCGAGAGGACCTGATTGAACGCATCCGACAGTCTCCCTTCCTCAGCATCATTCTGGACGGGCAGAGTGATGACTTGCTTGCAGACACGGTTGCAGTTTATGTACAGTACACAAGCAGTGATGGGCCTCCAGCAACTGAATTCCTGTCTCTTCAGGAACTGGGCTTTTCTACAACAGACAGTTACCTCCAAGCGTTAGACAGGGCTTTTTCCAGCCTGGGAATACGAGTGCAGGATGAGAAGCCAACTATTGGCTTGGGAGTTGATGGTGCTAACATTACAGCCAGCCTGAGAGCCAACTTGTTCATGACAATCAGAAAGACCTTGCCCTGGCTTCTCTGCCTGCCCTTTATGGTACACAGGCCCCACTTGGAAATTTTGGATGCAATCAGCGGGAAGGAACTGCCATGCCTGGAGGAGCTAGAAAACAATTTGAAGCAACTGCTCAGTTTCTATCGTTACTCTCCCCGACTCATGTGCGAGTTGAGGGTTACTGCTGCCACTCTGTGCGAGGAGACCGAGTTCTTGGGGGACATTCGAGCAGTGAAGTGGATCATTGGGGAGCAGAATGTGCTCAATGCTCTAATCAAGGACTACCTTGAGGTTGTGGCCCATCTCAAAGATGTCAGTGGCCAGACCCAAAGGGCAGATGCTTCTGCCATTGCATTGGCCCTCCTGCAGTTCCTGATGGACTACCAGTCGATTAAACTCATCTACTTCCTGCTGGATGTGATTGCTGTGCTTTCACGCCTTGCCTATGTCTTCCAAGGGGAGTACCTTCTTGTGTCGCAGGTGGACGATAAAATAGAGGAGGCCATCCAGGAGATCAGCCGACTAGCAGACTCGCCCGGGGAGTACTTGCAGGAATTTGAGGAAAACTTCCGCGAAAGCTTTAATGGCATTGCTGTGAAAAACCTACGGGTGGCTGAAGCCAAATTCCAGTCAATCAGAGAAAAGATCTGCCAGAAGACCCAAGTGATCCTAGCCCAAAGGTTTGATTCCCGTAGCCGGACATTTGTGAAGGCCTGTCAGGTATTTGACCTTGCAGCTTGGCCCAGAAGCACTGATGAGCTCATGAGCTATGGGAAGGAGGATATGGTACAAATATTTGAACACCTGGAGACGGTCCCATCATTTTCCAGAGAGGTTTGCAGAGAGGGGATGGACACCCGAGGGAGTCTGCTGATGGAGTGGCGAGAACTCAAGGTGGATTATTATACCAAAAATGGTTTTAAAGACTTGCTCAGTCACATTTGTAAATACAAACAGAGATTCCCCCTCCTAAATAAAATAGTTCAGATCCTCAAAGTCCTTCCCACCTCATCGGCCTGCTGTGAGAAGGGGCGCACGGCCCTGCAGAGAGTGCGCAAAAACAACCGCTCTCGGCTCACGCTGGAGCAGCTCAGTGATCTGTTGACGATTGCCGTTAACGGGCCACCCATTGCCAACTTCGATTGCAAAAGGGCGCTAGATAGTTGGTTCGAGGAGAAGTCGGGCAATAGTTATGCGCTGTCAGCCGAAATGCTGAGCAGGATGTCGTCTCTTGATCAGAAGCCGATGTTGCAGAGCATGGACCATGGCTCTGAGTTTTACCCCGATATTTAGGAAGGAATGCCTCAGATCAGAAAGCTGTTGAATAATTTTTTTAATCTATACTCTAAACTTTGATATATTATATAAAATATATATATATTATATATATTAAGGAAAAGCCCACACTGAAAATTTAAAAGTTAAGACGATGTGCGTCTGATAGAAGCTAAGCAGAATTTTAAAGATTGAGACAATGTTTAGACATTTACTGGTGTCTCCAACCATGGCAGCTGCAGTGTAGGTGGCAACATTTCATTCTTCAGAAGCATGTGCTGGGGCCATACTCTACATGTTCAAACCTATAAGCTAGACGACGGGTCTTTGTCAGCCTCATCCTCCCGGCGGTTTCCTTTGTATGTGTGTTGTCGGTTTGTTGGGTTGTTTTTTGTGTTGTTTTGTTTCAGGGTTGGTTGGTTGGTTGGTTCTTTTCCCCTCAGTTTTAATCTCTGCCTCTCTTTCCGTTGTTCAGTCCAGTTATTGAGCCATTTGAGCCTTTTGTTGACAACCGTCAGATTTCTGATTTCCGACAGAGCATCCCGTGCGTTTATGTCGCCCCCAGCTCTCCAGCTCCGCCCAGTTCTCTTCGCTCGAGTGGGAGCTTTCTTCACTCACAGAGGTTGCTGGCAGGAGAGGAAGGCTGGGGGCCTGATTTGGGGTTTTTCTTCCGATTTAGAAACAAATGCCTCCACTAAACTGTGATGCCCCTTTCTCAGTTCTCCCTACTTTTGGGCTGTAGAGTAATACTTGGCTTTCAGCTCCTTTTATGATAACCGTAGTACCAGTCTATCATACATATATTATAACATGATGTCATGTGCAGACTATAAAATAGCAAAATAGAGAAGGCAGGGGGAAATTTTTGCATTTATATTTTTATATTGTAGGAGATTAAAATATATATATATACAACTATTCATTCAAAACCAGGGCTGCTGTGGAAGCTAGACAGCCAATGAGTCAAGAGCCATCTCTGGGCGGAGATTCAAAGGCTTAAAAAGTTATATTCTAATTTACATTATTTATACTATGTCTTTATAATCCTAGATTGTTGTGGGTTTTTTTGTTTTGTTGTGTTTTGTTTTGTTTGGAATGACTGAAAGAAAAACCTGCTGCAGTTTGGTGGCAGGAGCTATCAATGCAAGTTTATCTTGGATTATATTCATGTGATGATGTCCTACAAAGGTTCACGTATTCTCTTGTGACCAAGGTAACATGTTCCACAGCACAGCAGACTGATGACAGCAGGAAGAAGGGATGTTCTGCTTCTTCCTGCAAAATATTTCTTCCTTTCTTGAAGGGATGCGGAGTCCAGCTGAAATGTGAATGGGGGACTTGCACCTTCCATCACAAAGAGATTGTTCTGTGGGCTTGGGGTTCTTCTTTGTTTTATTCTTTTAAAGTAAATGAGCTCCAAGCATTCACACAATATCACTTCAGGTTAGAAAAGAAAAAAAAAAAAAAAAAAAGGCAAAAAAAAACCAAACAAAAAAAAAAACCACAAACAAAAAGGTGCAAAAACTCCACAGATGCTAGTGCCTTGCCCCGCTGATGCGGCATGGACAGCACCAACCTGACCAGACCATCGTGGGAGTGAGAACCTGTTGTCCAGAAAGTGTCCGAGCCGACATGTTCTCACTTCCCAGAGGGACGAGCTTTGTGCCAAGCTGTGTTGTTTGGAAACATGATGGTGGTATCAGCAACACTGAACCTTTCCTTTCTCCTGTTACACCCCTGCCCTTGGTCTTGGTGCTAAGATATCTCTAGAACCATTGCTGCTAGTTGATAGCTTTTCATTTATATAAATATATATAATTATATAATATTATTTTATTTTTTAAACTTTTTTGTTTGTTTCCAATGGAGATGTAGCATGTTTGGAACCGATCTCTCTCGGAGTCACTTTCACTGCCAGGGTTCACGCACTGTCTTCCCCTGGAAAACACGCACTTCTACCTAGGTCTTGCTCACCTCCCGCGAGCTGACCCCTTTGCCCTCAGCAGAACTACGCGGCCGGCGCCGGGCAGAGGCCTGCAGCCAAGCCTCTACGTACTGGCTCGGCTTTCAGACCCCACAAGAACAGCTAGACTGGCGCTGGGCAGGGTTTTGGCAGTGCTTCCCCTCTGTCCCTATGGGACTGAGGAGGGACTGAGCCCGCCTGAAGCACTAGCAGTGGCCAGTCCTTGCATCCTGACTCTTCCCCCTTTGCTGTAAAACGGGGCTCAAGGGTCTGAGGGGAGCAGAGTGGACCCTGCAAATGTAGCGGCGAGGGCTGGGCAGGCGGCATACCCTCCGTAGCACTTACTCCCTGTCCCCTCTGCCTTACCTCAGATGGCATGTGCAGCCCATGGGCTGGCTCAGGCAGGATGGGGCCACCTGCGCCAGGGCCACCCATCAAACCGCCAGTGGGGCTGCGGGTGCCAGGCACTTCTCCCTGCCGTCCTCGTGGAAACGTCGCGAGCAGGTCAGGGCATCACGCCGTCGCAGCGTGGGGGCATCGATGTGCAACCCCTAGCAAGCAAAAAAAATGGCTTTGCTTGCATTTTTCCCTGTTTTTCCCACAATAAATGATGTGATCGAATGGACCCATTCATCTAGAGGAGTAAAGATTAAACTGGAAACTGTCTGCCAGCTGTGCAGGCTTGGGTGGTTGTTTGCCTGACGGTAAAATAGGGATCTCTCCAGGTGAGATGCGTGTAGCCCCGCAGGCCTGGCGAGTCAGCTCTGCTCGGGGTGCTGCCACAAAGCTCACAGAGCTGCTCCCTGCCGGGGAGACGGCAGCCTCCCTCCGCAGTTAAAATTTGAGGAGAAGTAAAAAGAAAAAAAGAAAAAAGAAAAAAAAGATAGAAGAATTGCTGTTCCGTTAGTCTCAGACCTGGAGATGGGCAAGGTGAACGTAGATGTTGGAGACAAGAAGTGAGCTGGCGCACAGAGGGGAATGGGCAGGGGGGGGAGAGTCTTCCTTGTCGAGCATTCACGCAGCACCAGAAGCAAAAGTAACAAAGATATTTGATGCTGTGGCTGTCGGAGAGGCTGTAAAGACAGTTTCCCTCCTCCTCTTTTTTCCCCCATTTTCTCTTTCCTTTGCTTAACTCCATAGCTCTTTGTCTGGGGGAAAAAAAGCACCTGTCTTTCTGTCTGGAGCAGTGAAATCTCCTCAGCACGTGGCTCTGTCGCAGAGGCCTGTCAAAGTGCCTGGTCTGCGTGGAGGGAAGGGACACTTGGGGACAGTCTCTAGACACCTTTGCAGACAAGAGCGGTCCCCCAGGGCCTGTGCTGAGCCGCCCGAGAGGCCCGTTTACAACTCCTGTTCTGAGCCTCTTTACTTTTGCCACTGGGGAGAAAATGGTGCCTTGCCCTGTCGGCAAAGTAGGAGCTGCCAGAGGCTGGTTCAGAAATAATTTGTCACTCCTTTCCTTTGGTTTGTTTGCAAATCCCGCTCTCGTCAGTGGCATCTTTCGCCGGCTGCTCTTATCCCTAATTGGCGGAGCGAAACGTGTGGCGAGTGGTGGTTTTTTCTCCAGGCAGTCAGCTGGCAAAGGCAAAGAAAGTGCTCGTTTCTTTCGCAAAGAACTTCACGTGCCCCTGTGAGCAGTGTGGGTAGGAAGCGCGATTCCCTGCCACGGGATGTGGCGGGTACCCGCGATGGGAAAGGTCAGAGACCCTCTGCATTGGTGATGGGGGCTTGGCGGAGCAGCTGGCCCGGCCTGGCTTCCCCAGCACAAACAATTCCCTGTGTCCCTCACGTCAGAAAATAAAGCCGGCCTTTGTCTAGACAAACGTGGGTGCTTTGCAGGCTTTCCCTCTCGGTTTACCCGCCTATCTCAGATCTGTAGTGGTTACTCCCATGGATATTCCGTGGATGGAAACGTGACTGCCGGCATGAGCAAGATAGGGAGGAGGGAGGAATACCAATGCAAAGTGCCCCTGGCTTCCCAGTGCCCCGCCTGCCCGGCCTTTCCCGGGAGCCGCTGCCTTTCCGTGCCCTGCTTGCAAACCCCCGGGCAGCGAGGCCGGGTGTGGGGGTGGCGACAGGCATGGGGAGGGCCCGGCGGGGCGCAGAGGGAGGCTTGGAGATCGCCATGCGTTGGGTTTAATTGATGCCTTTCTTGCTGTGCTGAGCGAGCGAGAGGAGGTTGTTTTCAACGCGTTGCTCACAGCATCTTGAACTGTGTCAGCCGCAAGGGTTTAGCTTTTTCTCAAATGAGCTCTTTATTCTCTCCTTCCCCCCCGCCTCTTAGCTATGGCATCTGACTGTGAATAATGCACACTTCTCCAGACCCTCGGGTTTGTATTTCTAGCCTGTGGGTTTTTTGGTTGCCAATTTCCCCTCCCCACTTTTCGCTCAGGCTCCTTGCCTCTTTTACCCTGCTGTGAAGCAGAAATCCGTGAAGCACATGCAGACATGTCCCTCTGCAGGGCTCACCAGTGGCCGCAGGGGTCCGGGCCCTCTGGCCGCGAGACCGAACTCAACAGGGATAATCCTCACAAGAGACCAAAGCTCTTCCCATACCAGCAAAAGCAGGCAGGAGTCACGGGGTTTGTGAAGGGACGCAGTGGGCAGGGTCCCGGTGTGTCGTCTGCCTTGCGTCTCGAGCTGACCATGGCAATGTCCCCCGTGCTTGTCATGCTTTTGCTGATACAACTCCTCAGACACGATTCAGGCTCGGTCCATCTCTTTCTCACAGCACAAACTCAAGCAGGTGGCCCACGGGGTCTTCGAGCTCCCTTTTCTTTCTTATCTCATGAGGATTGCTGTTTGTTTGGCCAGTGGGTAAGACAACCTAGGCAGCCGCCTTGCAAATAAGCAGCAACAGCCTCTGCTTTTGCAGATTCCCCTCTCAGCCCTGTCGAAAGAGGTCTTAAAAGCAGAGAAATGGTACGTCGGTCCCCCAGCCATTGTATTCAATGCAGTAATGCCTATGCAATTCCTGTCTCCCTTGGAGACACGTATGATGTGTGTGCATGTAAGCTAGTGTATGTATACAGTACATATGCATATGGTCTATATATTGTATATACGCACATCCCAGTACATATACACACAGTACAAAAGATTAAAATCACATGCTTATATATCTATAAATAAAATCCTATATATTTATATATTTCTATGTTTTCGATAGATATAAAGATATAATATAGAGATAGATTCAACCACCCTTGTGTAAGGCTGGCCCTGTGTTCTGGCACAAGGCACGTAACACTGAAGACTCTGGACTTTGGGATAGTTTTAGCCATACACTGAGGCCTACATTTACGTGTATAGCACTCTACGGAGAGGGACTTTGCTGTGGTTAGGGCAAGGGGTTTCCTTGCAGGCATGTTAACCAAGTGCTAAATAAGGTTTTATGTAATAGGGGAATGTCTTGGTGGGGGAAAATGCTCGAGTGTCCTTGTCTTCTCTCAAGTAAGCCTCTGGCTGAGGTCCTGTGTGTTCACACTTGGACAGATACATATCCCACCCTCATATGCACTTTTCTCTCTCTGCACAGATGCGGTTGGCAACTGCAGGTACTGGTGCCATGAAAACGTGGCTTTCTGCTGTTCCACCTGGCGTTCCTTGGCCATCACCGGCATGCTGCCGGGGAGACCCCGTGCAGCAGCTGGTGAGAGCATGGGTTTGCTTGCAGGCATCAGCCAGCGAGACAGCCATGGTGCTGGGGTAAAGGCAGCAGGAGAGCAAAGGCCTTACTGAGTGGAGGGAGGGTCGCTGCCAGGCGGTCGGAGGTGGCAGGGATGGCGTACGGAGCTGGAGCAGCACGAATGAGAAGGGACTGCGAATTTGGAGCGATAGGGATGGGAGCGTGCAAGCCCCATTGGGAGGCACATGCGGCTCTGTCGGGTCAGGCTGGCCCCTGCCTCCGCTCGGCTCCCTTGGGTCTTGCAGCCGCTCCTCGGCCAGTGAGCAGCCTGCCTGGCCGGGGGCGCAGGTGGTTTTCTGCAGGAAAGGGAATGATGTGATTGTGCGGAAGATGTGGTCGGTGCCACACGTGTGCCTTTGGGCCCCAACATGCGGCGTGCTGACCCTGCCGGACTGAAGCACCGAAGGGTGCAGCCCTCTTGCCCTGCCCGTGCAAAGAGACACCGATTTTCACATGACAGGCATTTCCGTGCTGGGACAGGGGGTGGATCCGGGCAACGGATCAGCCTTCCCCGAGTGTCTGCTGATGCCTGCGGGATGGACAGCCGCCTCATCCCTCCATCCCTCCCTTCACACAGCCGTTCGTAGGACGCTGACCCCGCTGCAGGGTGAAGCCCTTGGCTGGTAGCCGGGGGGACCCGAGAGGCGCCTCTGGCCAGGCTGGCAGCGGGTGGTGGGTCACCGTGCTGCTTCCCCACGAGGGTCGAAGGGGAGGCACGGAGGTTTGGCTTTGCAACTCCCATGTTGGGCCTGGCGACCACTGCACTCCTCACCGTTTGTTTTAATGGTTGGCTTCAGTGGGGAGGAGGGTGGGTTGTGATTCCCGACAGCCGAATGACTCGTTACACTGGTATTGCATGAGCAGACGCTGTGCAAGCTCCCCCCAAGCCCTGTCACACACCTCAGCACCCTCTCCCAGGCCTCTCTCCTCCACACAACTGGTAATCCACCTCAGCCGCAACCCGCCCGCCGGCGGCTCCCCGCTCCGCCACAGCCCCTCGGCCGCCCAGCGCCGGCGGGGAGCTCCCTGGCACGTGTTCCTCACAAACCTCAAGAGATGGTTTCCTCGCCCCCAGCCTCCTCCTTCAGATGCCACTGACACTCACCTAGGCTCAGCCCGCGGCCTCGCCGCCCGCCCGCCCGCCCGTGCCAGTGGTGCTGCCGCCCGGCACGGGGCTCCCATGCACTCACCTCATGTCGAATAAGCTCGCTGGGCTACGTGGGGGAACCATGTCTCATTTGCTGTAATGTCCCGAATGCTATAGGAGGGCTACGGAGTTTTCTGCCAGTTTTGGCATCCTCATAGACTCGCTCACCCGACTGTTGGCAAAAATGCATTTCTACTTCCAGAAAACAAGGAGGTTTTGCCTCAAACCTCTCCATATCCATGTCCAAGCACAGCCCTGCTGAACTGTTTCAAGCAATCTCTCACCCACCCACCCACCACACACACACACACACACACATATGAAATGAGAGAAAAATATCTAGACGTCTATTACTACATATGTATTAATATGTTAATATCACTCTTTTGGAGAACATTAAAAAGTTATTACTTTACAGACTATGCTTTATAGTACCTGTGTGAAAGGACCTAGGACACTGGATACGAATAGAGCTATGTTGTTATATCATAGTATGTACACGAGAACCTTCCTTTTGTCATATTATCCTTGTAATGTAAAATGATTGTTAATAAAAAAACATTTAAATTTACCAAGTTGGGTTGCTAATTCTTTACATTGTTCCTAGAGGTTAATGTCAATATTTTACCAGAGCAAGGGCATCTAAGAGGGGTGCACTGCCTCTTCCCCAGCCCACAACTGTAAGGAGCTGGTCCAGAGCTAATTTATCCAGAAGGGTCAGTTGCACCCCCCTGAGGTGCTGGCAGCTCTCCCTCCTGCTGGGTGTATCTGCAGCCCCTCGGTGAGCAGGTCCTGCATGTCCTGTGATCACAGAATCACAGAATGTCAGGGGTTGGAAGGGACTTTTGGAGATCATCTAGTCCAACCCCCCTGCCAAAGCAGGATCACCTAGAGCACGCTGGACAGGAACGCACCCAGGCAGGTTTTGAGTATCTCCAGAGAAGGAGACTCCACAGCCTCTCTGGGCAGCCTCTTCCAGTGCTCTGTCACCCTCAAAGTAAAGAAGTTTTTCCTTACATTTAGATGCAATTTCCTGTGTTCCAGTTTGCGTCCGTTGCCCCTTGTCCTCTTGCCGAACACCAGTGAGAAGAGTCTGGCCCCATCCTCTTGACACCTGCCCTTTAGATACTTATAAGCATTGATGGCATAAGAGAGGTGCTCCAGACCCCTGATAATCTTTGTAGCCCTCCGCTGGACTCGCCCCAGTGGTTCCTTGTCTTTCTTGAATTGTGGAGCTGCATTGTCTTACCACAGGTAAGCCTGTGGCTGCCCTGTGTCACCACATGCCATGGTCAGGCAGGGCTGCGGAGTGGGTGCCCTTGCAACCTCTGCATTCCCTTTCTAGTCGGGTACAGCAGTGGTATCTTTGGCTTGCATGTGTGCCTGGTTTGGTTTGAAGGATGGAGAGTCTTTTCCTGAGCTCTACGTGTTCCAAAGCCAGGGGAAGCTGGGCTTTTTCTACCCTTAAAAGAAAGGGCTGGTTTAACTTTGGATTCTTCTTTGACATGAAAGTTTTGGTTGAGGCTGGGTCCACGATAGATGAACTAAAAGTGCAACTTTTAAAATAGTTCAATGAAATAAGAGTAATTCTGCACGTGGAGGTTCTTACATCCGCTAAATCAGCGTGGGCAAGAGAGCCAACCTCTGAAACAAGTACGAGTGTCCGTGGTTTAGCACTGGGCTGTGAGTTGTGTTTTCTCACCAAACGGCTTCCAAAGCTGAAAACAGGCGCCTTGGGCTCATCCTGGCTGCTGGTGGAGATACACCCCGCAGGGAAGGCACAGCCAGGATCAAGGGCCGACCTTCCATCGCTGCAGTTCAGGTTTGCTTGGCCGTGCAAGGAGGGAGGACATTGCAAAGGTTTGGGCCATCCCGGCTACAGGATGCGAACCGCAGCTAGAGAGAAACACAGGCAGAAAAAGATCCTTCCAGCTCAAAAAGTTGCTCACTCAGCTGTAAATGTGTCTGTGTGTCAGTGGGGGGAACCAGAAAGCACATGAGGAAGCTGTGCAGCTGACTGTATGGATCCTGTATGTGGCACCGCGTTCTGCGAGTGTTGATGCTGATAGTATTGCTGAGCTTCTGTACGTAGAGGTGAAAGCTCTCATTAACAGGACCGTCTCTTTAATTTAACTAGGGTCTGGAGCAATCTCAGTTTTCCAGTTGATCCTGGGTATGGATATCCGGGAATGCATACCAGCGGATAAACCAGTGTTCCATGAAGTGGGCAAGCAGTTTAGCCCTCTAGCAAACATTTAATACAACGCATCCATATGGTATAAAGAGGTTTTTGCTCCCCCTTTGAGGCTCCACTGTCATATGGATGCTCACAGTCTTGGACTTTAACCTGATGCCCAGCTGTGTCCCACTGGTGGCTGTTCTGGTTGCAAGGTGACAGTGCTACGCAGCTTGCTGGTCCTCCCAAAGGAAAGGAAATTTGGGTGGAAATTCTGGCCTTGAGGGAGGTTTGGTCTGAGAGGGCTCTGGGCCCGGGGGAAGCGCGCGTGCGTGCGTGCGTGCGGGGGGACGCGTTATTCCCCGCGGGTGATGGGCCGGGCAGAAGCGCTGGTTTCAGAGTGAATGCCCCACAATTTTAACCAGGGGCAGTAGACACAGGGCCTGTAAGCAAGAGGTAATTGCCAGACTCAGAAGTGAAAATAGTCCAAAATCAGTGATCCCATAGAAAAGGTTGCTTTTAATGACTTCCTCAAAGTCATCGCGCAGTCCAAGTATTACAAACTATTTGCTGTTTTCTGGCAGCTTTCACTGTAATGGTTTAAAATCACTTATTTTTGAGCAGTAAGCAAGCTCAGCAAAATCCTGGTTGTTGTCAGGGCTTAGCTCCAACCTAATGGGCTCTGGGTTTGCTGGGCACCCGGCAGCCAGAGGTGGAAGCCTCATCCCTGGGGTTTTGCCTTCACTAGTCAATTAGCAGCACACAAAGCAGGACAATGCTTCACTTTCAGCAGCTCAACCGTGTGTAAAGACTTAGAGCGGCGTGTGAAATGCATTGCTGATTTGTAATTAATTTCCTAGAAGTGGTTTTGTGCTGCGGACTCTTGACCGCCGCCGTTGGCAGTGATCAGCCTCCTTGCTGACAACTTCAAACCAAGGACTTAAAAGCAAGATCCCTTCAAGCCAAGTGCACAATCTGAGCCGGTGTCAGGAAGGGAAACTTGCACAAATTTATCTGATCTAGGGCTAAAGGTGCACTTCATTTTTAGAACCACTGTCAATATGAGTGAAAAGGAAATTGAAAAATTCCTCTGTGATGGTTGTCATAGCATTGAAGCCCAAGAGTGCTCTTCTCCGGCTCTGCTGGTGTTCTGGACGTGCTCCACGGAGATGGCTGTTGTTAGCAGCTGGCACTTAAAATGTGGTTTAGCAAAAATACCCAATGTGTTGTTTCGTCCTGGAAACAGGAGGACTGTGGTGCCTGCGATGCTGAGTGCTTGCAGGCATAACCAGAGGGGGTTTGCGGTGCTTCCTGGGGGCCGTTCTTCCCTATCTACCTCTCCTGAGGCGGGAGGGAAAACGTGGGCAGCCGAGCACATCAGTGGGTTTAAGTGGGTGCCCCCCTGAGGTGTTTAAATCGGAGGGTGGCCGGGGCAGGCATCGGGATGGTGCTGGGTCTAGCTCCACGGTGGCACGGAGCAGTGGGCACAGGGGACCAGAAGCTGCTTCTCGCAGAGCTGTTGCCACACGAATGGAGCCACAGCTCGTTTACAAGGGGCTCTAAAAATATCTGAAGGATAATCAAAGGCTCCCGCAGAACCGTGTATGTGCTAACTAGACTTTTCAGCTCTCTGAAGTCTGCCGTTTGAAGTTGTTTTGATCCAAGGGGAAAAATAAGTGTGCTGTGTGCGCTGCTGTCAGCCGCCCTGCTTCTGGGGAGACTGGTGGTCCCTTCGGAGGCACGCAGGGTGGGAGAGCAGTGTGGAGGTGGCGGGGCTGGGACGGGGGGCTGTGTGCAGCGTGGGGATGGGGTTTGCAGAGCCATGCTCAGGCTGCTGCTGCACCTCGTGACGCTCGGGAGAGCTGTCCTGGAAAACCAGGTAGCAGTTAGGTTTCAGGTCTGATCTGTCTTCTCGAGGGCATCTTGGAGCCCCTTCCTTGCTGGGTATATTCCACGTTCAGCCATCACTAAGAGTTCAGGGAAGCACAGGAACTGGCTGCAAACCTCCAGGGCTAGCACTGGTAATGGCTGCAACGCAGCTGCTGGATTAGGTGCCACTCTCTCCTGGCAGACAGAGGATTACAGGCCAGTCCCATTTTAATTTTTAAATACCGGGGCGGGGGGGGGCGGGGGGGGGAAGCTTCTAATAAATCCAGAGTGACAGTGAACAGCAGGGTTAAGAGAAGAATGGTTCTGCCGTGGCTATTGCTGCTGTTCAATACACTGGGTTGGGAATTAAAGAGTAACCCCACGCTAATCCCCTAGGCGGGAAAGATTGTCCCTGGCAAATGCACCACCTGTGTCCAGCTCCCTGTGCGGCAAAAATACCGCTCCTTCCCCTCCACCTCTATGGCAAATGCTTCAATAGCATCGTCCTCGCTGTGCAGCTGACTGGCTGGTGGCAGCCCTCCTTGGAAAGCCAGCAGCAGCCTGGGGCTCCGGCAGACTCGTTTTGTTGTTTCTTCTTGTGCTTTAGCGCTGACTGTGATGGGTGAGAGAGTGTCCCCAAACTGTCAATGAGGTAAATACTTCCCACTCCTGCCCCCAAAATCTGTTTTCTCTTACTTTTATCTGCAGTTTTTGATCTCTAGGTCTTGTTAGGAGCTAGCTAATTCCAGTGATGGTATTAGGTCAGCTAATTAGGTATTCCTCTTTACAGATGCACGGTTTACAGCGTATCATCAGCACCACCTTGAAAGTACTAAGGTAGGCAAAAAGACCGAATCCAAACTCACTTCTTAGTTTTGTTTTGGAGATGGAGCCGGTATCTGCGAGGAACCTGATTCCCAGATCCTACTCCCTAATTTTCTTGCAGCTTCAGGCAAGCCTTTAGGGCCTTGTTTAGCTGCCACCTTGCTGAAAAAAACAATAGATTTCCTGTGCTTGGCCAGGATAGGACTCCATTGCTGCCTGCTCCCCCTCTCATCATGCATCCATCCCTTGAAGACGCCCTTCAGAGGACCTTCTGTTGACTCACCCCAGTACTTCGTACCCCTGACATGAGCTGCAAGCAGAGGGGATTTACCCTAGAGTAAACAATGCAGACACACTGTTGATACCATTTGGAATTGTTTACTTCTGGTGATTTACATGTTGTGCTGTAACATTAGACACAATGGCCGAGCCTCATGCTCTGTTTTTTGTGCTTTGGACTGTGCGAACAATATAGAGACTTGACAAACAATGTCTGCCTCTGTACAATAAACACACTGGGACACTAGAGGACCAAGTAAGCAGAAAAGCCTTCTCATGCTGGAAGGCCACGAAGCATTATTTCACTTTGCCACTATTCTTGCACAATTTGATTATTACCAACAGAAGAAACAATATAAAGTGTCAAATATTAGTATTTACTCATCATGCTTATCTGTCAGCAAATGAACCAAATACGTTTTGAGACCTAGTCAAATTCTGAAACACATAAAAAATGCAGCCAAAGGTCTGCCTTTCAATTCACTCAAACTTCAAACTGACCTTCAGAGAAGTGCAAAAAGTGTGGTCCTAAGCCACCTTAGCTCCCAATTCTTAGTAAACGTCATCGTGCTCAACTCATCTTAGACATCAGGAAATTTTGGGCAAAATTTGGTCTGTATTTCTATAGCCCAAATTACAATCTCCTCCATTCTGGGGGGGGGGGGGAAAAAAGGTATCTTTGGACGCTACTGCCAGATAATACCAATGATAGCAAAATTTAAAGTACTTTTGTTCAAGGTGTTGAGAGCACAGTAATGCCTGGGAGAATAGTTGAGGCTAAAAACTTTCCCAGCCCTGTTGAAGGGAAATTTCCATTAATTTCTGATGCATTACCTCTTTGCCAAGAAAAGATGGTTCCTATCACCATGCAAGGATATTTGTGACAAGAAGTGAGGGGAAAACTGCGCACTGAAAAAGTGCTACCCTGACAGCAGACCAGCTGCAACCACTCCCCCAGCCAGATCCCAGAGACGTTTTAGTGACTATCGACGATCTGTGCTTTTTAATCTCTTCTACTGTATCACAAATTGCCTAAAATCAAACTAGATAATTTCTTTGGGAAGATCCGGCTCTGAGGGCAGGTCGAAGCAAAACAACATATGGCTACAATCTATATTTTAACCAAGTAACTCCTTAATGTAGTCACAAGTTATTTCCTCTGGCCTCTCAGTCCTCTCCTCTGAACTGAGGCCACAGCAGAAGACCACCCCTCCCAGGCGATGCTGGGTGCCATGTGGGAGCTGCATTTCTCATTCTGTTTTAGAGTAGTCACGTTGTTTGGTTTCTGTCACTGGACGAGGGACTGTGAATCCCTGTGCTTAAACTCACAACTCTCTGGCCCTTTGCAAAAAGGATTGTTCATTCTGACCAAGCAGACTGCCCCCACCCCCCCACCCCCCTTTTTTCTCCCTTCCTCCCTGCAGTCTCTGCTTCCTTCATGTTACTGTGTTATAGTAGGAAAAATAATCAGTGCAACCACTGAATAGCCATTGGGGAATCTAATAGCTATTTTTGATCACACATGTAGCTTAAGGACATTAATTGCCGTAACTGGTTTATTGCTTCTTCTCTTATGATGCAGTTTATGAAGCAGCACCCTTTAATTTAAGACATGTTTGTGGTGCTTGCTGATGCTCCTGTATTTACAGCTTCGGGAGCTGAACACCATGGGGCTGTCTGGCTCTCTTCTCTGGCCATATTATATTGCACTTAAGTGCTGCTTTTACAGCTCACATTGCTGAGGCTGCTTTGTATGATGGCACTGAGCATTTCCAAACACTTTGCGTTTAAATTCATGACATTTCCACCTACCACAACACCTCCCCGCAGTTTGCCTGCTTTGGGCTAGCTTAGCACCTCCGGCCCTTGGGGTAGCGGGGCTCGGGGGCAGACGAGCATTGCTAAAGAGGCGAGACGCAGGAGGTTGAGAGGGACAAGGGCAGGGCCCTGGGCAGGCGCTGGAATGCGGTGACAAACAGCTCCTATCAGCAGAGTTCAAAAGGGCCCGGGCTGAGCATCCCTGTACCTCCGGTACCACACGTACGCAGCATTCCTCCTGTTCAGGCCAGCCAGCACCCTAAACTGCGCTTGCCTTCAGCCCCTGCACAGCAAATGGCTGCCTCCTTAAATAAACACCTGGCAGGCTTTGTTCAGGCTGCCCCGAATGTGAGGAACGCTCTTTCCAGGCTAAAACGCCAGACAACAAAAATGATCCCGCTGGGAAAGATGCATGCATTTTCACTCTCCCTCTCCTCTCCATTTAAATCCCATTGCAGCAAAGGAGGGAACACCCTGCTTTAACACTGATGGCATCACTTTGCTTGTAAGACAGATTTGTGGTTAAGTAGAGCGTATACACGTATTTTTCTGCTGTAAAAGAGGACGTTATTTTGTCAAAGCAAAATCAGATTGCAAGGGGCTATTCCTTTAGATGCTATAGGATTACGATCTAATTACAGGGTGTGCCAAAATCACCAGGGGCAGAGGCAGATAATGCTGTTTACAATCAGTCACCAAGATGTTATAAAAGGCTCATTAAAATAATCAGGAGGCAGAATTAGAGAAATCTCTTGGCAGCAAGGCAAATATTTGGCCCTTCAGGCTTTCCCGTGCCAGACAAATAGCATCATACCATGAAGTTATCCTTCTTATCACTATCCTAAAAAGAAGGAAGAATCACAGCGCTGCCAGGAACCTATATGTAGAATAGGCCAACATCACAATGAATTTTAGACTTAAATGGAAATAACGATTCCAAATCTATAGGCATATCTACAGACAAATCATGAACACAGCAACTATTTTAAGAATTCACTATCAATTAAAACCCCATGTCTATTTTATTCACAATATCCTACAGCTTTTTGTTAATAAATAAAAACCCATAGAGCAAAACAAGAAGTCAGTTTTCTTTTTGTTTAAATCCCCTCTAGTCAGTGGAGCAATATCAGAGATTAAAACATTGGGTATAAGATTCATTGGCATACTTTGCTTTTCTGTTTATTTGTTTGTTTGGTCAAAGCTGTTTTCATCACTGTCTTCAAAATGATCCTGTAACTCCTGGCTACACCATCTACAAAGGGAATAGTAGCATAAAGATAACAGAGTTTTCAGTGTGCATCGATCTTATCAGTCTCTTCACAGAATCTCAGCATTGTTGAGGATGGAAAGGACCTCTGGAGATCATCTTGTCCAAACCCACCCCTGCTCAGAGCAGGGTAAACTAGAGCAGGTTGTTCAGCGCTGTATCCCATCAAATTTTGAGTGGCTCCAAGGATGGAGACTCTGAACAACTTCTCTTGGCAACTTGTTCCAGTGGTTGATCATCCTCACAGTAAAAAAAGGTTTTTTTAATTTGTTTTTTTTTTTTTCATGTGTTCAAATGGAATTTCCTGTATTGCGATTTGTGCCCTTGCCTCTTGTCCTATCACTGGACACCACTGAGAAGAGTCTGGCTCCGTCTTCTTTTCTCCTCTCAGGTATTTATACATACTGACAAGTTCCCCCTTGACCCTTCTCTTGACCAGGCTGAACAGTTCCAGCTGTCTCAGCCTCTTCTCCTACAGAAGGTGCTGCAGTCCCTTAATCATCTTCATAGCCATTTGCTGCACTCTCTCCAGTAAGTCCACGTCTTTCTTGTACTGGGGAGCCCAGAACTAGACACAGCACTCTAGCCATACCCTCACCAGTGCTGAGTAGAGAGGAAGGATCGCCCCCCCCTTGACCTGCTGGCAATGCTTTTCCTAATGAAGCCCAAGACACTATTGACCTTCTTTGCTGCAAGAGCACATTGCTGGCTTATGTCCAACTTGGTGTCCACTAGGACACCAAGGTCCTTTTCTGGAAAGCTGCTTTCCAGATGGTCAGCCCCGAGCCCTGCAATGGTGCATGGGGTTGTCCCTCCCCAGGTGCAGAAATTTGCACTTCAGAAGGTTCCTGTTAGTCCATTTCTTCAGCCTTTCCACATCCCGCTGCATGGCAGCACAACTGCCTGGTGTATCAACCACTACTCCCAGTTTTGTATCATCTGCAAACGTGCTGAGGGCACGGTCTATCCCATTGTCCAAGTCTTTTATGAAGATGTTAAACAGTGTCAGTCCCATTACAACCCCCAGTCACCTCTAGTGACTGGCTTCCAGTTGAACTTCATTCCCCTGTTCGTAGCCCTCTGTGCCTGGAGCTTCAGCCAGTTTTCAAGTACTTGTTCTGGTGGATTCCCTTTGCCAACAGGATGGCAGCCTTCGCTTTACAGTATGCTAGACTTGTTTGACTAAGTCATCGAAATGGGATGGGTACTAGATAAAGCCTAGCTTAATATTTTGAATTAAACAGAAGATCAAGCTGACTCTGCAAAAATGAAGTTCTCTGAGTTTTTCAGTGCTACAAACTACATGGTTCTGGTTTTAGATTTTTGGATGCCTTGTCCCCATGCAAGTCCCTTAAAGCTGTGTCTACGACTTGAAATAAAGTGGTAGGACAAGGAGTGTGCTTATGGGGTAGTATCATCACTGCCAATGACAGATTTTCAGTCCATCTAGACACAAAAAAAGGACAGTAAACAGTAACATTTAAGCCACGACAAATCTTGAAAGTGCACACAAAAAAACAAGCCCTGGAGAGTCTGTCTGGTCAGTGAATTCCTTCTGTCTGGAAGTGATGAAATATACGGCAGTTCTTAAGGGTTGTCTTCGAGTAATGCTGGTATGAGGATTTGGGTGCAATAGCTAACTGTCAAACCAAAAACATCAATCAGCTGCTAAGGTATGACATGATCCCACTTCTTTTGTGTAGTCTTAGATGTTGCCTGGAATATCATTCAAGTATTTGAAACTTTCTAGCTCAGAAAAACCCAAACAGAAAAGATGGCAGTAAGCAGAAAGATCTGGTCCAAGTTTTTGGAGGTAACATCAACAATAACTTTTTGTTCATGTTTAGGGTGTTCCTGGGTGACATTGTAGAAAGACAGAAGATATAGGTGTTCTGCTAAAGGATCCTGAAACTTTCATATTTTCAGCAGTTTTCCTGAATCCCAAATACAAGATATCAAACACTCCAGGAAATAAAAGTGAAGGAAGGTATTTGACTTTTTGTTTGGCAGTGTTTGCTTCAAAGGCTATGCAGGATGATAGTGTTGACTGTCTCACTCTCTCCCTTAGTTTTGTTTATTTTTCTAGGTATCCATCTACTGCATGATGGCCTCACTCTCTCTCTCATACTGATACTTTGGGCCTGTAGTGAAAGTTAGTTTTGTGATCTTCATTTCTCACAGTCTTGTAAAGTGTAATGAAAAACAGCAGCGGTACAACATCTGTCATGTGTTTGTGATTATAGAGCCAGTGCTCATCAAGGGACTTGGGTGACAGTGCCAGATGCCAAGGAGGGGCTTACACTGCCATGATACCTTTGGTCCCCTCTGCTCCTCTACAGAAACAGGTACCTTACAGAAATGACAATGGGCAGGCTAATAAAATGAACTCAAATCATCCAGGCAGCCAAATCCCTTGTTTGAGAGAACCGCTCGATTAGGTGAGAGATTGTCCTTTAAATATATTTTCCAGACAGTTTCCTGGGCTAGGATGAGGCAGGAACATCAGAGAAGGTGGTGTAAGAAGAATTCTGTGCCAAGCAACTTTGTGGAGGGGAAGGTGGAAGGTGAAATGCAGCTTATTCCCCCAGGCTCGGAGACCTGGTGGAAATCTGGTTGGTAGTAATCACGATGAGCCTACATGTGGAGCTGGTGCCACATGGCTATCTGTCTCCTGGGGTTCCTCAGCATTTCTTCCCAGTGGTTCCTCTCTGTGCCCGTGACGTGCAAGCCCAGGCTGCACTTGCCAAGCACGTGGCTCTGCCCAGCACCATCCTGGCTCAGCATTTCCATCTCCACGCTGGAGGCACGCAGGAGCTCATGAGGCACCTCAAACATGATCATCTCATTCCACACAGGGTTGATCTTGTGTTTTGCACGTTTGGTCTGCTTCTTCTTCAGCTTCAAGGACTGATGCCTCAGTGTAACCTTGACAGAAACGTCTGTATAGGAAGTGGAGAGAGACACCATATTAATAAGCATGCAACAAAACGAATGCAAGAGAATTTTAACTGTTGACATCAGATTGGGAGAGAGAACGTAAGAAACAGTGATCTTCATGGGTTTTCACTTTTTAGAAATTATTCAAATCTCTTTGGCTTTCTAAGCCAAACATCTATTTTTTTTTTTTTTTCTGCCAAGCACCACCCTTCCCACTTTCTTTCAAGATTTACATAATAGCAGAAACAACAGTCTCTGTTTTCTTGCTGTTCTACTTACCATTGCCAAGTAGATCTTTCAGCTGCTTGGAATGGAGATTTTTAGCCTTAATAATCACCACTAGCAGGCGGTTAGCTGCTGGCAGGTAGCTGATAGAGAGCAGAACCTCCCCATGGCCTGTAGACGGCTCCTGGAAATGGAGACACAGGAAGGGTTAATTTTTTATACAATCTTGGCCATAACATTAGGAAAACTAAATAGTACAAGGTGATGGGTGGAAGGTCGTGGGCTGACCAATTTGTCTCTCTGTCTTTGTACAAGAGATCTTTACAGTTACGGTGGATGAGAATAAGCCTGGCAAAGATGAGGGCTGCTCCACTCATAAGGTCCAGTCATGTGAGTTACTGCTTTCTTTTGTTGCTGGAAAGTAACTGTTTCCTAACATCTACTTTTACTGGAATATTTAGTCAGAAGAAGAGGACTTGGGGCTTACCTACGTGCAAGTAGTCAGATACTCCTTTTTTGAGGGGTTGTCTAGCTGCCCTTTATTTATGTCCCCTACTTCCATTACTGCTTTTCGTAATTCGCTCTTCATTTCAGCTGCTCTTTTTGTGAGGAGGCTCTGACCAGACGTGGACCCAGGCCCACCCTGCCTAGCAGGAGCGTAGGGCTCCCTGGGAAAGAATAGGCGATACCGCGGTCTGTGTCACACAGCCAGACCCTGGAGCTAGAGTTGAACCTTCTCTGACACCCTTAGTATGGCAAAAACACAGCCAACCTGAAGTCTGCCAGGAGCTGGGCACAATACTTTTCCTTCCCTGCCTGTCTTCCCTCAAGGCCTGTGAGCGGCTCTCCCTGCTGCCCCCATGGGATTTCCTCCAGGGAAAACCCTGCTCTGAACCATCAGGCATTCACTTCAGGGGGCCGCACTTTTTTTGTTTCTTTTCTTTTCTTATTCCTTTCTTCCCATTAGTGATTGGCCTCTTACCCTCCTGACCTTTTTCCCTTTCCTTCCTGCTTGTCCTGGACAATTCCCCCGGAGGGGGAAGCGGAGGGACATAACCACACCGCCCACCGCTCTCCCCTGGGACAGCAGCCCCGTTTCCTCCTCGGCAGCCGGCGGGGAAGGAGAGAAATCCCACGCCGGTGTGTACAGAGCTGCCAGCCTGCGGCGAGGGGCGAAAGGGGAGCAGTGATTCTCTCCGCGAGTAGGAGTTTGTGACAGAAATCTGGTTTAGTGTGAGGTTAATGACCCAGAAGAGTCCCAGAAAGCCAATGTCAATTCGATAGACTCCCTTTAGACTCCTTAGCATGATTTACAGGCTTTAGGACAGACAGCCCTTCTCCAGGCCATTTCTGTGCTCTGCACTCTCGCTTCTAAGTGAGCCATAAATATTTCAAATTAAGTTTTCACCCAGTTACTTGCAACAGGCAAGGACAGGCCCCTGTGTGCTCCGTATGAACTGATTGACTCTCCAGAAAACATGGCTGTCATCGCTGTCTGGTTTGAATGACTTATTTGTCGTGCACAAATCAGGTGGGAGGCCATTAGCAAGGAAGCCTGAAATTCAATCCCAAATCAGCCCGAGTAAATCTTTTTTTCACGCACTCAGGTATCAACGAAGGGCTCATATGCATTTCACGTACATAAATCCTGTCCTAAATCTTAAGTGGATCTTAAAAAAAAACACACATAAAAAGACAGGCAGATTCAAATGGCTGTATGTCCACTGCAAAAGAATAGATGTTTGGACATGGAGGGACAAATACAAATACCGCCTCTATACAAAACCACTGTTTAGGCAAGTCATAAGCTGCTTTTGTTTATTTATCCCTCTGCATCTTACCAGTTGCCACTCCATAGCTCTTGGCTAGAATTTGCTTCCTGTAGCTCCAGGCACAGATAGATACAGTGGAGACTGGGGGGGCAGGGGGTGGCAGGGCTCTGTAAACATGCACACAGGCAGGCATGCAGGCAGGCACGCACGCACAAACACACACATCGTACACGCATGTCACATCTTGTGCTTATGGCTTTCTAGCTCCTAATATTCTGATCAGGTTTTTGACCTGTCTGTATCCACATGAAACCAAAACCTACAATGGTTGGTCTCTGCTGGAGTTTTGCTTGAAGAGACCAAGCCAGAGGTACTTTTCCTTCCCCTTCCTTCTGGGTTTTGGTTGTTTTGGGTTTTTTTTTTTCCTTTTTCCTATTAAATCCATAACCTGCACTTTGTGCTGCAACCTTGCAAATTCACACAACCACCGGAGTTCCAGTCTTCCTTTGAGTGCAATAAGGATAAAAAGCATCAGGGGGTCATCAATGAATTACACGTGCAGGGCACCATGAAATCACAAAAGGGAAGGTGCTATGCAAGGAGTCACTATAATCACTGTCATTAGCAAAGCACTGGGAGGGAAGGAAGACAAGATAAGGATATCAGTCTGCAATATCTACACTTTGCATTGCTCACAGCAGTCCATGAATTCCTGAATACTAATTACATTACCTGGTTAGCTGTAAGCTCCCCTCTGAGCTCCCTCGCTTGGGTGTGGGAGAATTACTGGGAAGGTAGGAATGAAATTTCTGCAGCTCACGGCTCTTCAAGGAAATGTCAGACTTTAAACAAAGCCCAGCAACTTTGTTCCTGGATGGATGCTGTCAAAAATAGCTCCTCTTTTTTGATCAGCTCTTCCTCACTCCCTCCCGCTCAGGTTCTCGATGAATGATTCAGGATCTGTATATAAGCTATCTGTGCAATGGTTGGCTCTCCCAGGTCCCAGATGACGCAAATTCAGCTTTCACTGCACATCCTCAGCTCAAACTGGGGCACTGTTCAGCGGTACTGTTAGCGTTAACCTTGTGCTGTCAGCCTGGAGAAGAAATGAATGCTGCCCGGTTTCTGTGCATAGTTGGGAAGCTGGACCAAGGCAGAGTACCCAGTGTGTCAGGACTCCGTCAGGTGTGCTTGAGTGACAACTGACCATTGCTGTGAACAGGCTGTTCCTTGGGTATTGCTTACAAAGAAGATGCTACAGCAGATTGGGGGGGGCTCAATCTATCTCAGTTTAGGAATTTAAATCATTATATTGGAATAATTTAATTTGGACATCTCTTTTTACAGCAGCAGACTGGGAGCTCATTTCAGTTTACAGCTATTAGGTGAATATTTAGCCTTGTGCTTGAAGTTTATTAAAGTGATTCAGACCACCCATTTGTTTCTGCTGCCTCTCTCTCTGCCGGAGTTTTTTTTAGATTGGCCAGCCCTATTAGCATTCAAGTGGCGATAAGATAAATTAGCATTATTGGAAATGAGAAATGCTAACTCTGTACCCTGTGTCTGTGGCCGACTCAGTGGGGAGCTCTCACCCCTGATGGTGACAGGCAATAATTTATTTCAGCATGTTCAGTGACCATTCCAGTGTTGTTTTGCATTGCTCACTCTGTGACATACCAGAGTACAATAGAATTGTAGAATCATTTAGGTTGGAAAAGACCCTTGGGATAATCGACTCCAACCATCAACCCCACTCTACAAAGTTCTCCCTTACACCATATCCCCTAACACCACATCTAAATGAGTCTTAAACACATTCAGGGATGGTGACTCCACCACCTCCCTGGGCAGCCTATTCCAGTGTCTGGCCACTCTTTCTGTGAAGAATTTTTTCCTAATGTCCAGCCTAAACCTACCCTGTTGCAGTTTAAAGACATTCCCTCTTGTTCTATTGCTTATTACCTGTGAGAAGGGACCAGCACCAACCTCTCTACAATGTCCTTTCAAGTAGTTGTAGAGAGTGATGAGGTCTCCCCTCAGCCTCCTCTTCCTCAAACTAAACAGTCCCAGCTCCTTCAGTTGCTCCTCATAAGATTTATTCTGCAGGCCCTTCACCAGCTTCATTGCCCTCCTCTGCACTTGCTCCAGCACCTTGATATCTCTCTCGTATTGAGGTGCCCAAAACCGGACACATGGGTTTGTAGTGATGTACTAGTAGCAACAATAGCAGCACCCTGCTGCCATGCCATTAAGTGTATTGCTGCTG
Source organism: Fratercula arctica (assembly GCA_947846985.1). NCBI lineage: Eukaryota > Metazoa > Chordata > Aves > Charadriiformes > Alcidae > Fratercula > Fratercula arctica. Next base: position 47,830,359 of record CANTUZ010000005.1, on the reverse strand, counting down.
CTAGAATAATCTAGTTCACGGCAGGGAAAAGGCTCCTGAGGAAATGTGCAAGAGGTTAGCGCACCTGAAGCATCCCCTGTACCTACTTCAAGTACTGTTGGAATCCTTCCCTCCATTTTCCCTGTCTGTGCAGGTGGGAAGGTGTGGATAAGGAAGGGAGGTTTTGAGGTTTAAGAAAACCAACACAATGCAGTGAGTAATATTTTCACGTGCCAGAATGAATAGCACTGCTGGATTGATCCCAGTAAGGATAAGTGGTCTTCAGTCAAACATTTAATTCCCAACAATGCATTTCACTCCTAGCTTAAGGCTCCCTGGGGTGCCACCATACGCCCTACCCACACCCAGCTCTGCAGAGTCCCTCCAGCCTTCTCTGTAGGCACTTTCTGGTATTTCAGCTCTTGCCACCACGGTCCCCGCATTGCTAATTCACAGAAACTCATGTAACTTTTTCTAGGCATAGGCTTTGAATGACAGATATCAGTGTCAGACTGATATGTAATTGAGGGAGGAGGAGAGGAAGTTTTCACACATCTTAACTGCTGGGAGTTGCAGATGGAAGGGCTGGGTTGGTGGGCCTTTGATTGCTCTCTGAGATGGTTAGCTACAGGCCAACAAAGAGCAATGCTGAGTGACTTCTGCAGTCACACGTCACCCCTCTAAACCTGGCTCCAAACAAACAAAGCTACCCACTGACATGCAGTCATCTTGGAAGAGGGCTTCTCTTGTCCGAACAATTAATCATTAGAGTTTCTGGACTACCGACACAGACTGAGTCCATACCTTCTCTGGGGTCTTTAGCCTTTCCCACTGGGCCATCCCAAAGGACTCCTCCATATTAGCAAGGCTCAGTTTGAGTTCCCCCACAATGCTGTGCCTGGAGAACTTGTCGCAGTTTCTCAGGGTGAGAGTCAGTGTCCCCTCTGGCATCTCCTCCGCTGTTAATGGGAATTGCAGGGCCTCCTCCCAGAGAGTGTGAAGCACCTTCTTCTTCAGCTCTGTCTGTGCCTCAGCAATACCAGACTTGCTGACCAATGTGCCCAGTACGTAGCAATGGCAGCCAGTGTCTTGGTCCCCACTCATTCTGCCATGCATAGCTGGAAAAGAAAGATTAATTGTAAGGACCTCTCACAAAAGACAACCTTGAAATATCTGTGGCTAAATGTCTTATTTCATGGGACCCATGAAATAGATCAGCTGCATAGACATTGACCCCTGTTCCTGCTTGCACAGGGCAGACTAAGCTGCGAGCCCATGTTGTGGTGTTTTCCTCATGCTACACAATGTCCTTCTGCCACTGCAGAAGGATTCTGTTAGGGTTTGGGAGAGAAACAGCTGAGTTCAAGGAAATATACTCTGTTGAAAGACGCTGAGCAGCAATGAGATAAGACACAGCATGGCACAGGGACAGGCAGCTCTCATTTACTTTTACCTTGGCACACAGAGAAAATTTCTCACAATGGCTTTAAAAGCAGGATGGTCAGTCACAGACATCAGAGATGGGAGAGACCTCCCTCTTGGCACACATGCACCCCTGCAGACCAGTGTGGGATATGTTTAAGGGTTATTACATTCTGCTTGTCCAGCCTCTGGTAAATGACTCCTTTGGAAGCCATCCCATATCCCAAAAGATCTGTGTCAAGAGACAGTCATCCCTAATTTTATATCTCTTTTACGTTGAAAAGCCTAGAGTGAGAATGGCATTTCACACTCCTCTTCAGTTGCATCAACAGAATTGTGTTACCTTCTCTGCAGCAAGAGGAGCATGCCTTCCTTAGGGGGCTCATGAAACAGGATGGCTTTGTGGGCAAAACTGAAGCCTTGCTGCAAGCCAGTCTAAGGACAGTTGCTCCTGAGCTTCCAGGTGCCATTGTTCACAGGGATCTGTGAACAGGTTTCAGAGGTTTCTCGGGAGAGCAGAGCTGGGAAGCAGAGCCAGATCCTGCCCGGGCGGCAGTGGGGTAGCCGGGGAGGAGCACGCGTGCAGGACAGCTGAGAGGGCAGTCTGCAGGTGCGGGTGTCCACCCTGGAGGGAAGCTGTGGGTTTGCTGCTGGCGGGCGACCCACAGCAGCGGCTGCCGTTTAGCACCCTTTCAATTCTCACTTCAGAGGGTGTGATTTGATTAGGTTTCCACAGAGATCTGCACTGTGCATGAATTATTCAGTCAGCTTATTTTACTTTCCCAGGGGAACTGATGACGCTCCAGCCCTGAGCCGAGAAGCTGTTACACTTGTCAGTTCCCACTTCAGAGAGCGACACAGAGCCTGGCTGCTTGGCCAGGCACAGCCAGAGGGACCTTCCTCAGTGGCCTACAAGGTAAGTCTGGTATCTCCAGCTCAGTCTTTGACTTGATGAGGAGGAAGCAGGGAGTGGGTCAAGTTGAAGAATGAAAGTTATCGAGAGGAAGAAGACAGCAACCCCCTACCCCCAAAGGAAAAAATAAAAAGAAGAGGTTGCTTTGTACCATGTCTGGGACTGAAGGAGCCCATCCTGGTTCCTGACTTCTGCTTTTGAGCTGTGCAAACAATTGTTCCCAAGCCATGCCCTGAGCGCTCACTTCAAGGAGTGACATTGCGAGGTATTTCTATTCTGCAAGCCCAGAACCAGTGAAACACCCAGTGGTCCTGGGGACACATGTTGATTTTAAGGTAGGAGGGAAACTCTCTATAAAATCAACAGGTGTCTTGTACCATCCAGAAGGAGAATCACCAGTGGAAGATCTGTGCCCCTTACCTTCCAGAAGGGCCACTCGTAGCTCGGCTTTTTGTTGATCATATGCAAGGCAGTAGCGCAGTTCAGGGGCCTGGTTACAGCTGGCTGCCCTCTCAGGGTTCAAGTGCTCTGTGACACACACGTCCTTTACTACACCTGGAACTGAAATAGCTCCTTTAACAAGCAGGTCTTCACCTTCCAAGGAGAACAAGCCCACCCTGTCTTGACTCAACTTTTCTAATGTCTCAGTATTCCTGTACCCTTGTATGCAGGAATATCATTTATGTTCCATCACCGTATCTCCTTTTTGCTCTGTTTTCTCACATTTTCGGCTGTTTCTACAGCATTTGGACAAGACTTCTGCTCTCTACCACCTTGTGCTCTAAAATGGTTCACACACTTGCTCTTTCACCTTGTGCCTAGGTCAAGGTGTCTAAACTACACTTGTTACTTGTTATATTCTTTGAAATTGTTTTTAACTCGCATTGATGAATTAAATCTTGTGTTCTTTGGAATAAGAACTTGAGTCTGCTTTTGAACTGCCATGCAACTCTGCACTAGTTCAGACCTCTCTAAACATTTTTTAATTTTAACAATACAGTCTTTGTCATGCAGAAGACATCTATTTCCATAGCGCTTGACCACTTTGAAGATAATAAACTTGGGAAGCTGTGAGGCAGTGTCTCCATGTGTGATTTTGAAGTTGAGTACATATCTCATACTGAAAGAAAGCAAGGTGCAAGACTAAAATGGAAGCCACAGCTTTCTGTCATCAAAAGCTGTTATCTGCATGGTCAGTTCTGATTCACACAGAAAACAATAATGGGACCAGCTCATTTCCTCCTAAAAATCTTAGCCACAGCCCAGACCAGTTCAATGTGGCACCAAAAGGAGAATGCAACACTTCTTGCTTAATTTCAGAAACACTTGAGCTATGAAATCAGGCACAGCAGGAAGCAAACTGGCTTGTGCCATTAGCAGTGCAGAGACGCTCTTACACGAGCACACTTATATAAAGCTTTAGCCTACATAGAGCCATCATCCTTCAGCCTCTCTACCCTATAATCTTCTCCCTGGCACCTAAGGATGTGGCTCAGACAGTCTCTTCATCCAGTGCAGCTGCTTCTCATCATACTTTCTTTTCCATACTCACAAATCTCAGGGTGGGGGGGTGAATGCAGCAATCGTCCTCCCAGAAGGACAAAAATATAATCTCAATCAATTTTTAAAAACTGAAAAGAGTTATCTTAAAAAAAAAGTCATGACAGATGGCATTGACTCTCTGGCAAATCTTCATGAAGGTTTTATTAATGTGGTAACCATAAGAGTCAATTATCCTGTTAAAAGGCAGCTGTGAAGGTAAAAATCAGTATGGAAGCAACCCAGACATGCTGCCAGATGTATATAATTAACATTGCGTTTTCTCTCAGGCTCCAGGAATCTTATGTTCCAGGCTTTGGCATGTTACCCTTTGGGTTGGCTGGAAAACAAGAATTCTTTTTGGCAAAAATGTCTGAGGTGTCAGCCTTTGGTTTCACTGCACATATTAGAACAAGCCAGCACCATCTCACCAAATCAGTGGAAAAAAAAAGCAGCAGAGAAAATAAAGTAGAAGCTTGAACCCCTGCTGCCTATGACCCTGACAAGGACAGTTGCTAGACAGCTAGCATTTGTCCTGGAGGAGATACTCTGCCTAATTTTGGCCAGATATTTCACCCATACTCTGGCAACTGCTGTCAGTAAAACTACACTAAATACATGTTTTTCTACAAAATGCCTGCTTCCAGTGAGCCGAATTCTTCAACACAGAAGATATTTAAGTAAAAAAATTTACAACCAGACACAACTGCACCTTTGTTATCTGAATGTCCTGATGAGCTCCACAACTACTTTCTGTTAAACACATGCAGTGAAGACAGAACTTACTTACAACATTCATTATAAGACAGCAAAAAGTGTCCCATGTCTTCATTTTCACATTTATTTCTCTAACCAATGTCACATTATGCTCAAAAGTATTACAGATCTACACACAGAAAAGCAATTGTTAGTCTGAAGACCAAATGCTCCTACCGTTTTGAGGGAGAACAAACAGCTCTTCGTTGACTTGTATCTTCATCCTGTTCTCATCCAAACTGGTATTTTTTCCAGTAGCTGGTTCTTCTGTTGTCTTCAGGGAGTATTGCGTGTAGTTAACAATTTCAGGTGAAGTTACTACTGGTTTTGGGCCATAAATGTTGGGAAACTTCAGGAGTGCTCGAGGCTGGACTGGCTCTGCAGTTTTCTTAACGTTGAACTGAAAATTAAAGCCTTGTTTATTACTTTGCACTAATTAGACTAATTAATCCAATTCTCTCAATTTTAAATGAGTTGAGAGAAAGGCAGAAAAGACGGTGCCTCTGGTCATTCTTAACATCATTGTTTCTTGCACTGGAGAAATCACTGCCTGTAAATCCAGAGATTCTCCTTACCAAAGCCAATACCCTGCTACTTGGTGTATGTCTTTTCAGACTTACTCCTCTACAGATGTTTGGTTGCAACAAGAAAAAGATATGTTCTTATTGTTTGATTATTCTTCTGTTCCTGTACCAGTTAATCCTTTTTTCATAAGTCTATGTTTTCTCTTGGCACAGAGATCAACCATGAAGTTCAGTTTGCTATGACTGAGGTATGGCATTTTTTACCCTGATGTTTGAAGTCAAATCCAAGATCAAGAGGCCATAGCCACCCACAGATTTCACAACATTTTACATGAGTATGTTTCAAGTATTAGAAAGGCAAAGGCTTAGATCATACAGTGACTTGGAGCAAGTATGACCATGTTGTAATAAGACAAAGGAGAACTAGTTGAACAAATGAGCCCTGCAATGGCATACCAAGAGTAGTTGATTCAGTGGTCATCTCAGCCTCTTGGACTATCTCTTGGCTCTGTGGACCAGAGCTCCACCTGACCCTCAGAGACACATTACCCCTTTATTATACTGGGATTTAAATTTGGATTTGTATCTGGGTTTGTTCTTAACATTTCGGTTCCCTGCTGAAGCATGAACATGGAATGAGAAGAAGAAACTGAAAGAAGGTGTAATGCTCAGGCAGCCCAAGTAAAGGTTGTCACAAAGGCATTACTGTTCTCCCAAAACAATGAAAAGTATTTTAGTGGAATATAACAGTCCTCTTCTTTGTGTCCCAGGAAAGAATCCTGTCTGCTCACAACCGAAATCATTCCTGGTTCATTTAAGTTTGGATTCATAAATGAGAAAGAAAAAAAGCTGACTAGCAAATGACCCTGACCCTTGCAACAGATTTTATTAATGTTTCCAAAACACGAAAGACAAAAAGCAGAAGTAAAACTGCCATTTTGGTTGATTATTGTGCAGTGGGATTCTCTCCAACCCTGCTGCCTGCCAGCCTATTCTGTGTTAAGTTTAGGTTGAGGGTGAGCCAGAAAACGTCCTTAATTGTAATTAAAGTTTTTCATTAGTCTCATTGTTTCCTATTAATAATGAATGTAGATGATGCCTTGAAGCACTTGTCTGTGTTGGGACTTCGTGGTCCCTGTTCACACGTCCTGAGGGAGCATGCCTATTCCTCAAGAAATAGAGCTGAAGAAAGCGAGCAGTCTTGGACTCCAGCTCTTTAGTCATACTCTGCTTATGGAGATCCTAGCACTATGGTTACATGCACTTGGCAGTGGCAAAGAACTAATTAGGTCAGCGGCTCCATCTTCTCAAGGCAGCCAGTGCATCAGTGTTTAGGAAGCCCACTATGTAACACAGCGTTTTGTCTTGTTTAATTGTAAGGGCTCTGAAAGAGAAGTGGGTTAAGAAAGAAAGACGTCAATGTGTTCGGTCTCCATCTAGCATCCAGCTGAGTTTAGACATTAGGTAAGTTGTACGGTGGGGGTCTGCAAGTGAGATCCCTCTTTTAGAGATGTGAGCCTCATCAGTGCTAAAATACATAGGAAATTTGAACCCTAAATGCAGTTTTCCATTCTTCTAAAATTAAAGCCCACCAACTAGGCAAAATACATTAGGACTCACTAGGTAACAGCTTGAAAAACCAGGTCACTTTTGTTCTGCAAAGGCATTACTTCTAACGCGCATACAGTGCCTGCCACGGTGGTCAGTCTCTGCTGTTTTTTCTCTCCTGAAGCCGCTGCATAAGGCTGCTCTCCTACCAGTCACTGACCACCACACCAGAGCAGGATGCCTGCATTGCTCTGCGCTGCTAGCACACGAAGCACTTTGAGACCCTTCGGAATGAAAAACACCATACAAATGTGAGGTATTGTTAGTACAATCTTTTCTTCCACTTGCTAAAAGCCAGACATTGAGTCAGGAAATCCATCAGCACACAGCAACTAAGAGCTCCACTGGGTCTAAATATTCCTCTTGTCTGTCTGCTCTGCAGAAATGGAGATGAGAGACATATGCAAGCACAGTGGGATTAGCCCACCCCCTCTTCCAACTGCATCTGCCTCTGTTTATTATTTTTGCTGCCAGCTCTGTTCCCAAGTGCTGTCTGCTAATCTAGTTACACAGCAGTGCCCTATGGAAGTTCCCTTTGGAAATCAGCAGCAGTATCTGAAATAAAGAGATGAGCAGAAGAGTTCAGATAGTTCTGCATCACATGCATGAAAGCAAAGAAACCAGAAGTAGCAAGGAGGCTGCAACTGACTCTTCTGGTCCCCACCTAGCGTCACTCAAACAACGCACCGGATGGTAGCCATTGCTGGATGTGTTAAGGAATCTTCATTCCGCATGTTCTTCTGAGACTTTGCAAATTTATGCCAGTTTTTAACTCTTCTGTAGATGTATCTTTGTGTTCGAACTCTTCCTCCTCAGGTATGCAGGGCATGTCCATGGGGAGCCTCTGTCTATAGCGAATACAAGCATCACTGTCATGGGAGACTCGCCAAGTGAATAAAATGCAGTCTTGCTTCATCTTTCTTTTGTCATCTCTGTTTATCAGAATCGGTGGCCCTGACAGGCTTCAATAATGAAGCATGTCAAGCACTGACTAGGACATACAGTGTACTAATGTAGTCAGAAAGAAGTCCTGACAGTACAATTCATAAACATAGACACAGATGATAAAACTTCACAAGCTCAGAACTCAATTTGAGATTTATTCCTTCAAGGTATATAGACTGATTCTCAATCAGCGACAGCATAGGAGAATGCATGTTCTTGGCAAGAAAACTATTTTAATTGGAAAGAATTGTTAAACATACAGAATATGCAAACTAAGAACATTCTGCACTTTCTCAACAGAATGTTCATTTGGCTGCTATAATTTGGCCAGATTTCTTTAAATAAAAAAAAACCAAAAACCCACAAAACCAGTAACAATAGAAATAATACTTCTAGTTAGAAAGTCTATAATGCTAAAAGAGTGCAATCACTCAGGTTATAGTGATACACTGAGGGCAGGTTGAATAATTTGATCCCTTGTTGGTCAAATACTGGATTAAGTTATGGCAAAACTTGATGAATGTAGAAATATTGTGAGGACCATAACCTAATAGCTGCTGGGTACTGGAGGCTTAATTTGACTTCACGGTGACTTAGTGCTTATTTCAGTCATGCAAGCAGGATGACACCCCGGAGGACAAGCTCCAGGGTAGATGAACACTTTCCCAAGATGCTTCCCAAAAGGCTGTATCGATCAAAGGATTGATCGAAGGATGGAGTTAAAGATTTGAGAGGTTACTGAGCAAGAAGATTATAACAACAAAAAGTCTCTTGTAGAAAGAGACTGATGGTAAAGTTATCTGTGGGTAGTGTTGTTCCAGACAACAGCTAGAAAAAATGTTACGCAAAGTGATATAACTGTCAAAGTTACACATTTCTCATTCGTTTTAACAGTCCACTTGGAAAATCTCAGCATTATTGTACATCCTTTTATACAGGAGTTGGCAAATCCCCTGTATGGGTTAGAAAAGACAAGAAATAAGCCTAGAAAGGACACGACAAAACTATCAAACAGCATAGCAGGTGAAATTAATCCTAGGAAAATGCAAACAGGTACTAGGAGGTATTCATCATGCTCATGGATGAACACTCAGAATTAGCAATCTCTTGAGAAGTTCTAAGCCCAGTGCAGATGTTCATTCATGGTCAGTGGAGCCATCCTCCCATCCCCCAGCAACCAGAAGCTCTGGTAATGCGATTCTGTGTATCTGCACCAGATCTTACAAAAAAATTAGTCGATTTGGTCATCTTTCCTCAGAACAAACTGCAACAGTAGCATGAGGATGCCAGGGCTCTTTTCTACTAAGAGTCTAAGAGTGGTAGTCAATGAGAGACTGAATATGTAATTACAAACATTACGGAGAAGTTCAATTAGGACTCCTGCTACACTCTTTAAGAATAAAAAAAATAATAGGCAGCTCAGATAATTAAAAGGCAAACAAAGACTGTTATACAATGGATCGCTGGCCTTTGGAATTGGCTGCTATGGCATAACACTTGGTTGAATGGCTAGATGAAAGTGAAAAGGACATAGGCACATACAAACATCAAGAGCAACAGCCAACAGGGAATACTGACTGACTGGTGCCATAGGTCGTGCAAAAGATCATAGTCAACTAAGGAAATCAGTCAAACATTTCCCTTTGAAGGTGAGCTTCCCACTAATAAGTATATTAGAAGGGTCCTATAATGCCCCTTGCTGTCTCTTGCATGGAACTCAGGAGTAAATCATGGGTTTTGGATTCTGACAAGAAAGAAAGACCACACAGGGATGGATGCCTGACATTATCCATACTCCACATTGCCCTTATAGTAAGTGAAAAAGCAATTCACAGTGTGATGAGATTGTCCAGTCATCACGCTCTAGATTCTCACTTGCATTTTATTATCATTTCAATGCCTTTTAACTTCGCACATAATTAATCTCCTCAGTTAGAGGGGCAGAGGGAGGAGGAGTGATCGTTTTCACAAGAAACCAGCTGTTGACAGGGAACTATCCTGCAGGAACCATAAGATACTGTGAATAGAGTTAGAGAAATAGCTGCTATAGGAGATCCCAGCAGGAGTCATCTCCTCTTTACATTGCTGCATGCCACCTGGTAAAGTCCAGTCTTGTGTCCTCAGGAAATTATTTCCCTTGTGATCTAGCGTGACAGCTAAGCAACATTTTCAGTCCTCCTCCCCTGTTTTTGCCATTAGCAGCTTTCTCTTTGGCAACGTGGCAGCTGCCTCCTGCTCCAGTAGTTCTGTGGGTCACACAGCCCATCTCTGTTTTTCCCTCGCTCCTCCTCCCATTTACATGTTGTTACATCCTGAGCACAGTAAGCAGATAAATAGGCAGCATAAATCACATGCTGAGTAGCCTAACAGAGAAGTTGCATTCCCACCCTCTGCATTTAAAGACAAATCACAGAGTAAATTAGAGACTGTGTCTTACTTGCTGGACTGGCTGAAGCACACTGGGCTTAGTATTTTCTGTGTCCTCCTCTTGGTCCTTTTCTGAGAGTCCTTTCCCAGGTTGCTTGCATTTGCAGAAGCAGGTGAGCCCGCAGAGGGCAAGGATGCTAGTTGCAGTCCCTAAGGTAGCCCCCAGGGCTATAACTGGGGCAGATAAAACCATTGTCCTGCCCTGCACAGGAACAAAAAACAGAGAAACCCTGTGACTCCTTCTCCTCCGTGGGAGAGCAGCTTTTGCACATCCACTCCGATTTCTAGCCTGGCTTCATTCTCCTTGGAAGTCTGAAAACAATTCTCTTGTGCAGCAAAGGGACCAATCTAGAGAGAGAGATAAATCATTCCACCTTTGCTAGGCAACAAGGCTCTACCGTTCTATCCTGATGATGGAGTTTCTGCTCCAGGTCAGGTAGAGGAAATAGCGATGTGGTGCCTGCAGTCTCCATATAGCTGCAAACAGGCAGTTTTCATTGAAGCCTGTTCTCGAGCTCCACTGGGAAAAGTCTGATGTGTGATAGAGAGGAAAGACGTCAGCAGAAGGGGCTGGGCCTTGCTAGCTAACTCACTGAAAGTGCATCCAAATGTTTGATCAGTTCCCTAGCAATATTTCCAAGGGCTAACTTGCTAATTTGCCCAAGAGGTTGAATTTTTTTCTCTCAAGGCAAAGATAATGATTGCCAAAAGGTGCTGGCATGAGAAGCCCTGCTATGATAGCAATGCCTGATAGCACTATAGTCAGAGTAAAGCCTGCATGCAAGTCAGGCAAAACTTTCTCGTTCTTCAGAGGCTGGGGCACAAACACATGCAAGTGTTGAGCACTGTGCCACACCTCACCAGCTTCCCCTCAGAGCGCAGGGTCTGAACATTTTGGAGCTGCTTTCTCTAGCATCAATGCAGGGCAGCACTTCTATTTAAAAAGGCAGCAGAAAGTCCTATCAAACAAGACACACTGGCGCATATGCTGCTTCCTCTGGAGAGAATGAGAGAGCAAACAACATATGCTAGGTATTAGTCATACTGCTCACCACACCGGTGTCAGGCAGTGGGTTGGTGAGCACAGTAGAAGAACCTACATGACTAGACCTTCTTATGAAGAAAGGCTGAGGGATTTGGGTCTCTTCAGTCTGGAAAAAAGACGGCTGAGGGGGGATCTTATCAACACTTATAAATACTTAAAGGGTGGGTGTCAGGAGGATGGGACCAGGCTCTTTTCAGTAGTGCCCGGGGACAGGACAAGAGGCAATGGGCACAAACTGGAGCACAAGAAGTTCCACCTAAACATGAGGAGGAACTTCTTTACCCTGAGGGTGGCAGAGCACTGGAACAGGCTGCCCAGAGAGGTGGTGGAGTCTCCATCTCTGGAGACATTCAAAACCCGCCTGGACGTGTTCCTGTGTAACCTGCTCTAGGTGACCCTGCTCTGGCAGGGGGGTTGGACTAGATGATCTCCAGAGGTCCCTTCCAACCCTATGGTTCTATGATTCTATGATTCTATGATTCTATGAAGACCTACAGGTCCATCTCAGTTTTCTCTTGAGGTGATGGAGCGATTAACTTTTTCTGAATCATTTATTTTTGCCTTATTTCTCAGACTGACCAACTTGGGGAAGAAGGGAATATAAATGCCACCTTTTGATGTGCTTCTTGTGACACGTGCAATCGTTTTCTGGGTACTTCACAAGGAGTACCTAGTGGCCAGAAGATGATTATAATTCTGGGTCACTATATGTCTGGGACAGAGTGGAACTAGTAAGCAAGAAGCAAAATATTCCTTATAAGGCTCTGGAAAAAATACCCAGTTCTACTGGGAGTTTCTTTGTCTTTCTATTTTGGAATACAGTTGATGCCATTTCCTGATCAGGAAAAAAATGAGCTATGTACACAGAAATGTTCAGAAATTCAGCTTTTTTGTTCTTTCCGCAGCTCAGGTTTTGCCATGATTTTTGCTTGCCTTTTTTTTTTTTTTTTGATGTTTCACATCTTACTCATGACGACGCACTCAGCCTTTGTTCCATTATAGATGACATATGACATATTCACCTCGCTGGTACAAAGCTTCCCTCACACATCCAACTCTCACTTTAATTGTTAAAGATTCCTCTTTAACACTGCAGCATCCTTATGCATGCAGTGCATATTCTATCATCTTGCCTTCTCCTCATCCTACCAGGCTTGTCAGACATGCGTCTCACTCCTCATTTCCAACCCGCCGGACCCCCATAAGGAAGAGAATTGCAATAGACTCCATAAGCAGAGACAACCTTCCAATACTCTGCTGAGCCCATGGAAACTGGCCTTTCAGCTCAGCCCACAGAAGGAAAAGCTTGAGCTTTGTCTTCTGTCTATACAAGAACATAAAAGTGGCCACACCAGGCTGGACCACTGGCACATCCCTCACTGTGTTCAGCAGTGGGAAGAACATCAGATAGAGGGGATTGAGAAATCTGACTAAACACTCCCTTTGCTTCTTGCTTTTTGTGGCTCAGAAGCTTCCAAAGCCTTGAACAGCATCCTTGTACTTACCTCTGCTGATCTGAACTTTCGACTTTATGAGTAGACTGTTGCAACCATTTGCTGGCTTACCTAACAACTACTTCATTCAGCAGGTGGTTGAACAGGTATGCATCATAATCATAGGACCATGAGGTCTTATCTTGAATTCGAAGAATGTACCATATTGTTACAGCCTTCCACCACCACTCAACAGAAGTAGGAGAGAGGAGGACAAAAAGGATGGATGCACTGTTTAGATGCCTTTGGTTTCCTCCACGGGATGGGTTCTTCCTCAAGGTGCTAATGAAATCTAACACAGCGAGGTCAGGGGCCCCTGAGATTTGGAGACCATATGAAAAGGAAGAAGCTGCTGTTAAGGGTAGAAAACATTGACAGAGATTTAGCATGGAGAAGGCATTTAGTCCATACATGAGATGCAATGTTTATGTGTTTTCTACAAGCTGTTCTGAGAATTAAATAAAGAGTGCTTACAACAGGCTGTGGAAATAGGGCCACATCAAAATCCCTCTGCAAGACAATAATTTAATAGTACACCTCTCCAAGATGTTTTCTAGCTGCTCATACATGAAGATTAAGTTTTCCTTGCCAGAAATTGCATATGCTGTGAAATGTAAGATGTAAAGAAACATCATCAGATATCATATTTTAATAATAACAGCCAGGCAGCAGCCTTTTGCTGCTATTGCTAGGAAAACAAAACAACTCTTGCTAACCATTGAATATTAGCATTATGTGAGCTTCTACAAGCGACAGGCCAAAGATGGAATGTGGAATTTTCTGTGTGCACTGATGCATGTAACTGGTACAGATACATAATTTAACTGTAGCTTTGGCACATACCATCACTGCATCTATCCATCATGGTTGCTTATTTTAACACATCTTGTTCTAAAAAAAAATTGGACGATAAAGGTATTTCAAAGTCAGCTTTACACTTGCTTGTTTTAACTCACAATAACAAAATTACTTCTTTAAAGCAGGAGTAGGAAAAAATGGCGCCAGGCTAATGACATTTCTCACTGGCCTTTCACACTGATACTGTTCAGAATCACACAGCTTTTTTACCTGTCACATCTGCCACTGGAAAGAGACTTGCCAAGGCAGAAAGATTAAAGCCTGTTTTTGCAAGCTAAACTTTATGGGCAGGTTCAGGCCTGACAACATGTTTTATAGACACTCTATCCACATATTTTCTCCAGATTCTGATACAAGGCATGTATTAGAATGACAAAATCATATACATGGTTTTCATCCCCTGATACAGACATGAATATTCTGTGATGACAAAATATAAGGCACTGGACAACCTTTGGTGCTTATACATTCTTTGCTCCTGCTGTGAGCTTTTCCACTGATATTTTGGACCTTTCTGTCCATTAACTGCATGAAAGAAGCTTTCTCTGAATGAAGAATTGGTAGTACAGATCACACGGAGAATTACAAGAGCTTTTGTATTGCCTGGCTGTAGTTCATGTCTTACCAGAAAAAAAGCCCTTTAAGGCAATTGCCAGCCACTCGAATGAGCAGGTTAGGGATTTGCAACTTTTATTCTGGCATTAGAAGACACAAATTAAAGTTCCAGAATCCCTCGCTATCACAAGGAAAAGCCGACATACATCTGAATGAAAGATGGTTGCAGACTACTTTCCCTGACTCAGCCCCCTCCATCAGGGGCTGGTATTTGTCAGAGATACTCTGATTCTCACTGAGGCATTTCACCAGGCAGAAGTGTGACTTAACAGACGGAAATGAGAGAGAGAGTTTTTTTGCAGGGAAATCCTTGTAACAGTCAGATTTAGTCTGAAGGTGTAAGCTCATGTTTTCACTTGTGTTGACTTGTTATGAGATTCTGAGATTCTGTGCTACAGAAATGGGGCAGTTTGAACAGGATGATGGTCTAAAATAGCTTGCCAGATCATGGCAAGGTGTTTACATCACCCAGTTTTGGGCATTGAAATAGCCAGTTAATGGCAAAAGACCGCATACAGATGTCATGGATTTCTTTAACAAGAAAATGAAGGACAGTGAAAACAAAAGGGAAAGGCTTGTGCTTACGATGACTACATCTACCTCTTTATGCTTTCATATGCTGTTGTCTCAGGTTGTAAATGCTTCAAAAAAGGGATTTTGTCTTCCTCCAAGTGGTGAAGTATTCCTCCAGATGGTGAAGTATTACAGACCACTGAAATAATCTTTTGCAGTGCTATTAAGACAAAGCAGTTGTCTCCACATATTTATACGAAAAAAAAAAAAAGCAGGAAGATTTGTGAGAGGAATGTGGGCTTGGCCCCTCCACCACTGTCACTGAAACAGACCTGTAGATATAAATCAAGGGGAAAAACAAAGAATCATTTTCTAAAATGGAGACATACAATGATTAACCTCAAGAAAATGAGTTTCAAGCTGTGGTGCTTCAGCTGGTGTTAATGGATATAGAGTTCCTGAAACCTCCAGACTTAGAGGACTACCTGCCAGCTGCATGTGTAGCCCTTTGCCACTTTGCCACCCTCAGCATGATGATAAAGGTTTAGCATGCAAAAGGGTACAGCTAGTTAGTTGCATGTGTGCAGTCCAGGTCTCATGGTAAATGATTCTGTGCTAGGACACCACACTGTCCTGAGACAAAGATGTGTGGGATTCAGGAGATCTATGGAAAAAATCTGGCTGTGTACCTATTTCCGGATGGTGCCGTGTACCCCCTATCACCAGCAACCACTGTAAACTTGGCTATGGTACAGCTCTTACATTCCTTGCAGCAACATTGGATGAAGATGATCAGAGGACTGGAGCACCTCTCCTACGAAGACAGGCTGAGAGAGTTGGGGTTGTTCAGCCTGGAGGAGAGAAGGCTCAGGGGAGATCTTGTAGCCACCTTCCAATACTTAAAGGGGACATACAGGAAAGCTGGAGAGGGAATGTAGCGATAGGATGAGAGGTAATGGTTTTAAACTGAAAGAAGGTAGATTTAGATTAGATATTAAAAAGAAATTCTTTACTGTGAGGGTAATGAGACACTGAAACAGGTTGCCCAGACAAATTGTGGATGCCCCATCCCTGGAAGTGTTCAAGACCAGGTTGGATGGGGCTTTGAGCAACCTGGTCTAGTGGGAGGTGTCCCTGCCCATGGCAGGGGGTTGGAACTAGGTGATCTTCAAGGTCCCTTCCAACTGTAACTATTCTATGATTCTGTGAATACTCCCAGAGGATGGGAGTCTCAACACTAGGAAGTGGGGAGAGGAGCCAAAAAGCGGAAGTGATCATGAAAGGTGGTGTGATCCACAGGAGGGTAAGAGGAAAAATATTGGGCAGGAATAGGAAGGGTTTGGAACGTGAATTGGGCATTGGTGTGACTGCTGTATAACAATGCTGCACTCTGCTCTGCTGGGCAGAGCACCAACTTGCTGGGCAAATTAGAGGGAATTCAGAAAAGAGACACATGAATGAATAAGGGGGTGGAAGGCAGTGGATCAGAGTGTGATTCAAGGAGGTCAGCCTGTTTATCGATGGAAAGGCTGAGGGGTGACTCAGTCAAAATCCGTAAGTAACCAGCTGGGGAATAAATCTTTGATAATAGAGGTCCTTTTCTGTTGAGAAAACAACGTGTTACCAGGAGCTAATGGCCAGAAGCTGGTGCCAGACAAACTTAGAGTAGAAACATGTTGCAGATTTCCAACAATGGTCACAATTTCAGTGGGAGCAATTTCTGCAGGATTGTTGAGGGTTCTCCATCGTGGGTAGTTTTGAAATCAAAACTAGTGTTGTGCTGTTTTTGCGGGATCTATTTTCATTCAGTTACAAGTTAAACTGATGTTTAACCACGAATGACACCACCAATGTGGTGTCGTCTGTTATTTCACGTTTGCATGGGATCCGCTTGGGGTGTTACAAGAGTATTAATGTGTGAGGCAGTTTTTCAAAAAATCACAGTTCCTCTGAGAGCACCAAAGGGCCATCTGCAAAGGGAAAGGCAGCTGTGCTATAGCAAGTCACATCACACCACAAAGCCCAGCAGAAAAACAATGTCTGTGCTTCTCCAGGTGAACTGCTTTAGGTCTGTGCGAGGTCTGAGCACCTCAGTAACGGAGATTGAGAAAGAAAGTGTCAGCTCCAGCTCAGGACAGATTTGGGGAAACAAAGAAAAATAAATCACTGCACATGCCACTGAAAATATGTTGATCAGTACAGTAGCAAGACAAGGGTACATTCCAATTAGCAGGTGAAGTTAAGCAAATGAGCAAACGTTTTCCTTAATGGGGAAGGGTATCTTGCTGAGAGCAGATGAACAACCCAGATATTCTGCTTTTCCACCCAGCTCTGCTAACTTCCTATTGAAAACCCAGGAAAGCAGGGCGCATTTTGTGCCTGACTATCTCAGTTTCCACTGAGCTCTTGCTGGCTGGAGAAGCAGAGCTTATTTTTTGCACAGGTAGTTCCACTGCAAGTGTATGCTTATTTCTTTTCTACTAGATTTTTTTTATATATATATAATCACAGGAGATTTGAGAAGCCTCAAAACCTTCTGAGGTGTTAGACACCAAATTATACATTGTGTATTTGCAATAAAATGCTGCCTCCTAGAGGTGACAATGTTTTTCTTACAGTTTCTTTTAAGAGTTGCTTAACATGCCAGCTAGAGTTTTCAATTTTTTGCAATGCAATGCTGTAAAGGATATTTGGCAGACAAAAGCATTGGGATCTCATACTTTTTGCTAAAATTGTATGTCTAGCTATGTTAAGGCTGCAAAGCCAGGAAATTCAGAAATTATAGTTGCCTTTAAAGCCTTGGTTCTATCCGCTTCCATGTCAGCTTTGCCTTTAAATCTTTATGTACAGGATGACATGCCATTTTATTTCCAAATGATCTCTGAATAGTCTGCTGATAAGCTGCACTCTTTTGGGGAATGAATCAGGGTTATATACTGAAAGCAGCTCGGTTTTATGTGTGTCCCCCTTTCAATGAAGGAGTAGATAAAGAAAAATAAGATTCCAGATCACTGGCTGATCTTGTGGTTTAAGCATCTGGAAAAATACACAATAATTGCATGTTTCTTTCTTATTTTCTGTACACCCAACCTGGTACCTAGTGGTCTGATTCAGACAAGAGTTGAGTGCTCACATCTGCAGCAAAATTCCATGGGAGCCATGTCGGAGCACGTACAGCACTGTGTGGTATTAAGCATTCTGAAAAAAAAATAACCTACAACAGGTCTTTAGGAGGTAGTGTTGTGGGAGAAAGCCCAAGGAGGCAAGCAGTCCTTCTGGATTTGCAGCAGGGCTTGGAGGCTGTGTCTTCCACCTGGCTGCGTTCCTCCTCCCACTGCCTCCCAAACCACAGATACCACTTGTCACTGCAGAAGAAACTTTCAGAGAAAGAGAGGAAGACTCACAAAAAAGCTGTTGTGCTTTTCACTGCAGTGCGAGAAGCAAACTAGCAACATAACAGCCAGAGCAGCATCTGCTTTTGTGTGAGTTAATTCTGGTTTGGGAGCAGATTGTGTTTCCCTTAAATGTTACGTGCAGTTCTTGCCTCTCTGGTCTAAAAAAAAGGATGTCACCAAACTGAAAAAAAAAGTTCATAGATGGATCAGAAAGGATGATCAAAGGTGTGGAAGAGCTTCTGCGTAAGGAATGAACCAGCAAGATACAACTCTTCAGCCTGGAAAATAGATACCGCAAGGGGAGAAGAAAGAGGTCTCTGAAATACTGAGTGTACTGGGGAAACTGGCTAGGGAGGCTAGGGATCAACTTCCGAATTCCAGTATAAGAACGACAGGGAAGACCCAAGCAGGATCCAAGTTCAAAACACACAAAGGGGAAGTATCATACATGTTTGCCCTTTTCTTATGTGCTTTTCTAGGCAGCCTCTTTTGGCCCCTGTCAGAGAGGACACAGGGTAGAAGAGGCCTGTGGTCTAATCCTGGGTTGCTATTGTAGCAGTCATCACATGCTGCACAAATTTTGTTTCCTTCATCTTTTAGGTAAAACCCTGAGAATCAGCTTCTTTTTTGGAAATGTTGTTTTGAGTCATGTAAAGTAGAAGTTTAGCAGCAGCTTTTGGCCTCTTGTTCTTTCTTTCCACGCTTCCTTTGAGTCTCGGTCAGAGTTTTCATGTATTCCCTCCCTTCGTCAAAGAGGCACAGGTAGGAAATCACAGTGAACAGGCCGCGAGCTGATCTGCTTCGTCTAGTTATTCTCTGTGTTTATTGGAGTCTTTTGCTAGGTACCCCCATCAGCAGAAGCTGCAAGTACCTGAGCAGTGGTAATTCTTACTGACAAACAGTGAGTCACTTTTTGTAGTGATTTCTGTACTCTTATTAACATCAAGAACACCACAGGAACAGTTTTCCCTGAGACAACATTGCTTGATTCTGTTCCTTGACCTAGAGACAGAGGAAAGAGCAGAGGAAATCATTACAGATAAGAGAGACTCGCAGTTTCTAGTTCTGGAGTTGAGAAATGTATCTGTTCATATTCACCTCTAGCGATTGCTTGTGACCCACAAGTTTTTGTCTGGTTTTGGAACATTTTCTGTAACATACGTACTAAACAAATTTCAGCCAACACTCTGATAAAAAAAGTTGCCACACGCAATCATGTAGCCAGACATTCCAGTCAAGAGACAAAAAGACCTTACAAACACCTTCTACAAAAACAGCCTTTTCAGAAAACAGCCTCCGGCTATCAGGATAGATGCCTTCCATCGAGTTTATTGACAATGAGTTAAGTGCAAAGACCAGCACGGGTCCATGCTTGTGATATCCTTACTGCTCCACTGCTGTGACCCACCTGACCTCCATGCTTTCCTTTGAAATAGTTGAGACTGGGAATTGGTTTTGCCGTCTACAGAAATATATGCTATTTTTAGCTTTTCAGATTGAAATCATAGTGAGATCTGACCTCATCCTGGTCAAGTTTGACAGGTAATTGTACCCAGAATCAATGTTGTCCCATGTGAAATAGAGCAATAGGTCTTTCACACTTCACACTCCAGCCAGAACCGTTATTGACAGCTTTGCAGTCAGGCCTAATCTAAATGATCTTGAGATACCCACCACCATCAGGATTTAGGCATTCCTGTGGTGGAAAGCACAGGGGCATTTCCTGTGCTTGCCCCAGAGGGCTGTACTTGCTTTGTACACAACTTTCAGTCTCCAAAGTAGTCAAGGGAGAACCTTCCTCTTACCTGGGACTGAAAAAGTTATATCCAAATTTGAGAGGAGGCCTCCCGTGTGTGCTCCTTTCAGTAGCTCTACTGAGTCATTTCCTCCATTCTCAGGGTTGTCCAAATCATACTTCAGAGAGTAATGTCCTCTCCCCAGTGGGCTCCCTGACTAGAAGCCCTGTGTCCTCAGCTGTTCCCTAGCCCCTCTCAAAACCCCTGAGTAAATTGTCTTCCAGCTGCAAAACTGCAAAGTGGATCAGAGGCTCTTCCCCAGGTAAAGTAGGAGGAAATCTGACACAATTATGGTGAAGAGTAAAACCCTTATTGCACATTCCTTTAATTGACTCAGTTGTTTCCACTCCAGTTTCCACTGTCTCTACTGCACTGCTGTGCTTACACTGGCCAGCTCGCTCCATCCTTTGTTCATGGACACATTCGTGACTTTTGAAACTCAGTTATATCCCCCCCCCTACTTTCATAAACCTTTCCCTCCTCTTTCTCCCCTTACTTCTTCTATCTGTTAATTTTGTAGGTCATCTTCTCTTACCCTCACCATATGAGAATCCATTGTCTCCACCTGATCTTTTCCTGATCCATCCCCACTGTCCTATTTCATAAATAGTTTACAGACCCCATACCAACATCCGACTGATCTGCCTTCTTACAATGTGAAATCTCAGCTTGACACTGATGTCTTCTCCCAAGAGACTTCATATGAGCCTAAGCCTAACATAGTCATATTAAAACTCATTATTTTCCCATCCAAGTTGCCTTCACCATCCAACATCTTCTTTCACACCACTAGTTACATATCAAAAACCCTCAACACTCAAGCCAGTACACCTTGGATGTCCCCAGCATGACATATACCTATCATATCAGCAACAGTTTACATCATCTCAGTCAGTGCCAGGCTCTTCTTGCTGTCCATACAGCCTAACTCCTCTGAAATACCAATTCCACTGAAGAGGTTTCATGGCATTATCAGACAAAAATATGTGATTAAGATTAAATCACTCCAAAGCTATGATTTAGGAGAGAAAGACTTTTTGTTCCAACAAAGTTTAAATTCTGCATTTCACCTAAATTGTGGCAAAATACATGAATCTTGTGTCAAAATTTCTGTTCAAAGTTGAGACACACTTGGTAAGAGACAGTAGGAGGGAAAGGTCGTCTCCTGTCTCTACAACAGGAACAGTTGTGTAATCTTGAACAGTTGCATGGCAAGGTGTGTAGGAGAGATGGCTGCCTACAACTTCTTTTCCCAGTTTGGCTAGCTCTGCACAGATTAGGACACAGAAATGATGGGGCACAGAAACCGCACTATGATTAGATTCAGAGGCTATTTCTTTGTTGAAAACAGCAATGTAGATGGCCTAAACATCCTGAAAATCCTGGTGGGGTTGTTCCAACCACAATGGAATACACAGTGCCTTCTGGGTCATACTAATGGACACTGGGAGGAAGCTCCCAGACCCCCTTCTCATGTCACAGACCAAGAAAAGACAAGGCAAAGAAACACCGGTGTCTGCAAAGTGTGGTGCCACACACACACACACACCTTATAATGCTGTACTCTGCAGCAATGCCAAGTAGTATACTAGGTAAGAAAGAGCTCAGATGGACTTTCTTCACCCAAAGCTGCAAAATTTGTAGCTTGATCTTCTAAACCAGATCTCTGGCATGTCATGAGAAAGGAGAAAAACCTTTTGCCTCTGTTGCCACAGAACCGGATTGCTTCCAAACATGGCAATGATCTTTGCCTCTGTCAAAATCAGAAATTCAGAGTGATCATAAGGCTAAATGAGGCAGTAAATATTGCCAGCCCTTCCTCCTGCTGCATTGCCAGCACATGATGGCCTGTCACCACTGCTCCGTCCCGTGGCACTGCTGATGGGTAGGACAGGGTGCAGAGCCCAGATCTCAGTTAGGAGCAGGCCTCCTTCCCCATGCCCTCCAACATAAGGAAAGGTGAGGGGCAAGGAAGGCAGATGAGAAGAAGCTACTCCCAAGCTGAAGGTAAAGACATGGCAGTGTCCCATTTCCTCCCCAGCTTTTCTGTCACTCCCCTCCACACCTGGCCAGGTGAGCACATTTAGACACAAGTGGAGGCCTGCAAATCCAGATAGTTATTCAGTGTAAGGATCAGCCTGGTGTTCCCCCGACCTCTCCAGTTTTACTTAACAGAGGGACACACAACCAACATACTGGCTCCAAACGTACTCACATCTTCATTCCCAGCTGCAGTTCCTGCCACCAGAAAGAAGACCTGCAAGTCCTTGGAAGCTTCAATGGCATACGGCAGGAGGAGCCCTGGCGAGAGTTGACGGAGCCCCTTGACCACCTGCAGGAACCTGAGCTGGGACAGGAGAGATGCCTGCAGGGAATGACCCATTCTGATGTGATACGCGGGGAAATGCACTCACAGTGTGGCAGTGCCTGACTATCACACTGGAGAAACACCACTGCTTCCCTTTTCCTAGGCTTGGTTTGTTATCCCTAGCAACTGGTTGATAGCAAAGATGTATGTGTAAGCAGCAGAGTGTGAGGAATTTAAGTGAAAATACTGCTTAATGAAAGGCTACTCTAAATCACCCTAGGATAGCAGTCAAACCATCTGCTACAGCAACCATACACTGGAGTGCGGAAAAGATACCATTGTCTCATAACAGTTCATAATGTGGGCCAGCTGCCTTCAATGACAGCAGAGAGCATCCTCATTAGTTTCAGTCTGTGCTTTAATCAAGTTCACCCATCAGCAGAGAGGCATGTGATCCTGCTCCTGTGAGGACTGGTAGGTCATCAAGACTGCAGCCCAGTTAGTTGCATGATTAGGCAAAAAATGACAAAGTTTTCCTGGTTAATTGGGTACAAAGGTTGACTTGATCATTTGATACATACTTTTTTTTTTCTATTTGTTTTTTACTTTTTTTTTTTTTTAGTTATGTCATCGCATAAATCAGCACCTTAGTGCTTGTTTCTTCATCAGACCTCAAGATAACAGAATTGCAATGGTCCGAGGGTACAGCCATAATTCACCCAATGGCAGGTCACAGAGGCTGCTTCTATGGCCCCCATAAATTCTTGGAGAGACGAACTCTGCATTCTCTTCTCTTTTTTATGATGGTCCAAAATGAGTAACACATGGGCCTCTCTCTCTTCTAGATCAGAAAAGATTATCAGAATAACGAAAGTGATAAATACTCCACCCTTCTCTCCTTTGCAGAAACCAACCACTTTGAATATTCCACATTGCCCAATTCTTCAATTTCCTACAAAAAGAATTTGCTTATTTAAAGGAGGAATACAAATATCCTTACAGATCCTGTTTATGACATTCCTTATCAGAGAGAGAAGGCTGATACATATGTAAAGGATGGGAGCAGACCTTTATGAGAAGCTTTCTCAGAGTGCCTTGACCTTGATTTGCTGCTGAACTCACACTGTATCATTTGCAGATCCACAACAGAACCATCTCTGTAAGAAACCAGAGCTGCAGTTCAAATCTTCCAGTACAAATAAATGGTTTTCCTGCATAAAGCCTGTGAACTTAGGGCCAAAGCTGAGTCCACTGAGCAGAATTGAATGAAAAGATGAATCCAAAGCCAAAAGCCAAAAGGCTAGACTTGAAAGCCCTCAGATCAAAGTTTAACCATGCATACTTGTATCAGCTAACTACATAAATCTAAAATAAATGAAATAATACAAAAACATAGCTAGGCTTTTGTGTCCAGCAGAAGATCTCAAGGCAGCCTCTCTGATTTATTTCAACTGCAGGTTCTCTAAGGAGAGGTATACGTTCATCAAGCAACAGAGAGAACACCGGTAAGTGCTTAAAAAATGGTCATTGTAAGTAATGTGGCAATGTCCCTTTAGTGTGTTCAATAACTAATGGCAGAGTCACTGCAGATGAGTGGAAAAGAGAGGCCCCCTTGGAAGCTTTTTCTTTAATGTAATCAGAGCTGTAAGCCAAGGTTAATGTAGGCACAGCTCCCCTGGGAAGCACCACGGATAGAGCGGTCATGGTTCAGGTAGCAGCCATCCTGGGTTCCCTGTTAAGTCCCCTCTTCCCTAAGGGAATAGTGAAGGTACCAGACTGGCACCCAACTCCTCCGTGATCCTTCCAGGCCCTGTGGTGGAAAATCCTGCAGTTCCTGGGTGACCCGTCACAAATCAGTAATGGGAGGGGGAGAGGGGTGCACGCATGTGTTTACACATTCAGCTCCTCCTGCTGTGAAACAGGGGGAAAAAAGCTTATTCCCTTTCCAGAAGGGAGTGCTGGAAGGGTAAATCCATAACAATTTATGGCACATTTGTACATGCTGATACCAGGACCCCTATAACAGCACAAAGAAAGAGGCAACCTTCTGCTTCTTGAGGAACGGGCAGCCCTCGGAAGCTGAAAGAGGATGAAGGGGGTGGTGGCTCCTGTGACAGATCCCAGGGACTCTCTGCCAGCATGGGGCAGAGAAGCCTTCAGCCTCCCACCCTTCTTCCCCTACACACTGCAGCTCTGCCAGTGCTTCTCCAGCCTCCCTTGCAGCAAACCTGCTAGTCCAGTCACTTGCCCTGTTGTCACTTGCCCTGTTGTCCCCAGCTCTGCTGCAGCACCACTATTCCACCCGAGGGGGTGGCAGGCCCTGCTGGTCCAGTCCGGACCCCCTGGCCCTCAGGCCAGACCGTGGCCCCCAGTCTGTCTGTCTGAGACCTGTTGGGTTTTGCTAATGTGCTCACAACAGACAACGAGCAAACCGAATTTGGTGGCTGTCCTGCTGTGCCCAGGAACCCATGCTGCATTGGTTGTGGTGGTCAAAGCTGTTAAAGATCAATGGACTCTTCCTTGGATCCAAATGTTCTACTTGGCAAAAGGCTCTGAGAGCAACAAGGAGATCCTTTGTTACTAAATAGTTCAAAGTTTATTATCAGGCAATCTTTCCAATGTCAATATTTAGTCACTACTGTCTGCCCAGATAGCAGCTTTCTTAAAACAAGACAGCGGCTGCAAGGGCTGTGCTTTAACTTTTCCTAAAGTACTTTTCTGTGCATCCAGATAAAGCCAGAAGTAGCAGGGAAGGTGTCCAAACTCACCTGCCCAGGAGGGATGACAGTGATGTACTTTAGAGGAGCTACAAAGAAGAGGAAGCAAAGCCATATGCTAACCTGGTCAATGGCTGTAATTCACAGCCAGGCTCATATTGCGCAGGGAACTGGCATTCAGAAAAAAACACAGTAAGACTGAAACCATCTTCTCGAGGCTCCCATTGAAATAGCAAAAATCCCACCGAGAGGACAGGTGGAAAGCCAATAAGTGAATAACTAGCAAAGGTATGGAGATAGGCAGTATAGACAGCCTTTATGAAAAGGAAAAAAGAAGTCAGTGAAGTGTGTTAGCTGATGATGATGATCTTGTACGGGAGCATATTTGTTCCAGGGCAAGAGCCAACGACTAGGATTACCAATGGACTCTCTATCAGGTAGATCTGTGTACCGTAAAGGCAGAGATGTGGTGCTTTTCACTTACAGCACACACAGTCAGCTCCCATGCACTCAGCTGAGAAGCAGACATGGGATGATGTTTCGATTCCCTTAGTTAAATCGCTAAACAAACGTTCACGAAGGTGGCTGCTGTGGCAGAGTTAACGTGACCAAAAGCTACCGGTTGGTGAGAGGAGATCCTTTCTCACAGGTGAAACCAAGCAGGGGAGCCGGCTGGCATTGCACAATCTGTCACAAGGAGAGGCAGACAGGAGACCTCCCCAGTGCTATACGTGTGCAGCTGGGGCAGCACCGTGTGATGGCATGTCTCCCTTCAGAGGGCAGAGAGACCAAAGATAACCCCAGGCACCGCTCCAACAGCTCGCCACCTTACCCCATCACATGGATTCCTTTGCAATCAGCATAACATTGTTCTGCAGGCTGGAAGCATCATGTAAAACCTTTGATCCGTCCATTCTTCACCTAAGGGCAGCAGACAAATCAGATGGCTTCTCCTGATAAAAGAAAGGAATTTGTTGTTTTTTTCAAGGCAATCAGAAGTTCATTACTAGAGTTGTCCAAATTAAAGTTGCAGTTTCATCACTTCCATTCCCCTCCCTCAGCCCACACAATCACTGGATTATACGTCATTACAAGTGCTGGTTTAATTACTAAATTATGTTTCACTAAATTTGGCCTTGAAATCTGATTCTGAAATGAAAATCAATTTTGCTTCAACGTTTATTTTTAGAAGTTACAATGTTTTGACTTTTCTAATTTGTTTCTTTACTAGGTTTTGGTTGGTTGGTTGGTTTTTTGTGCTAATTGCACATTTTTCTTTTGTAAAGAGCAATACATCACCAAAAAAACCCAACTTTTTTCTTCATTGTCCCTCTTCTGACGACAAACTGAAGATCAAGGTTTGGTTCTTTGAATAAAAAAGTGACTGATCAATAGCCTCTGTTCGTTATTTAGGTTTGAGTTCTCGCACAGAAACACTGCCAGGGCTAGGACTACAGCTGGAGCTAATCATTAATATGATGGAGAATATAAGTGCTCTGCTAAGGAATCTGCAGATCATGCAGATTCATTGCTACAGATGGTGTTAGCAAGGATGTGGGAATCCCTCAGAGCCCCTCAGAAACTGGACGCACAAGAGAAAGCGGAACAGGAATTATGTTGAGCAATTCCAGGTCTTCTCTAGGAGGCAGGATCCAAAGAAGTGTGGAGGGGGACATGACGCACAAGTAAATCTATTGATTCAACAAGTATGCTCTCGGGTGTGGGAAAACAGCTTTAGCTGCTCTTTGCCTTGTCTAGAGTTGTCTTTTATGACACATGTCAGTCTTCTATACGGGGACTTGAAGCCTATGCTGGTTACCTGTGAAACCCTTAGAAGCTGCCAATGCTTCAATAATAGTCTCGTCCAGCAAAGTGCCGTACTGTCTGGCATGAAACTCATCTGAAATTATCAACTCCTAATCACTGCATTATCAAAAAGGTATGGGTCATTTGGAAGGAATTAAAATGTGATTGTAGAACCAAGAAGAATTGAATTATAAGAAAGACTAAAAGGCAGGAAGTCCTTTAAGCCAGCATAGAAAAAGCTTGTGTGAGGACTGATTCATATCTGAAAAGTAGCTATAATAAGGACACCACAGAAAAGGAAGCAAACTCTGTGTGACAGAGTGTTACGACACCTGGAATTAGTGGGAAGGAGTCAAAAAGCACTGAGCTGGAAGCAGTGCATGGGAGCAGAATTCCTGGCCAGAGGACTGGGGTTCAGAATGAACAAGCCCGGGGCTGAGCTGAAACCAGAATTCCACTTCCAAATAAAAGTCAACCAAAATACCGAAATGCCGCACAAAGCAGACATTCCTGAGAAATTATATTGAGTAGCTCTGTCTAAAATAATATATTCCTGGTTCAGACTTGTCATTAACCCCAGACTGTAAGTATAATTGTGTGGTGTTTATTTATGTGATGCCAATCCGCAGCAATTTCAGTTATGCATTGTGGACCATACCGTTGCTTCAATGGTTGGTTTTGGTAAAGCCAGATAATTTTAAACCTTAAAGATCTGTTAATATCTTACCATGAATTGGGTATGGTAGCTACCGCATACCTTCCATAAGCTGTTCAACATAAATGTGGTTATTTTTTTATTTCCTGCATTTTACTACACCGTAATTAGTAACTAGTAGTTATAGGGGTTAGTAGTTAGCCACAATAGACACTTTATTTCATTTTTATAACTAGGTCTTGATGGCTTACATTATATTTTGGGAGCTGTTTACAATGAAACACTCCAAAGAGAGTAATAATTGTGTAACACATATGACTAAATGACACGCGACTGAGAAAAATCTGAAAGATGTCTACAGAAGTGTTGTAACTTTTATACATCTGCTGTTTTGATTTTAGCTATGTATACTTTACAGTGAACTCCCATATGCAACAGAAGAGAACATACATTTTTTCATGTCTGTAAAGTCTTTCCTTGGTTATGCGTACGGGTCTCTGCAAATCAGCGTATGTCCTCAGGCATAACTCCCAGGTTTTGTAGTGGTCTTTCAGGAGCAGTGCTCTTTTTGCTGACAGACTTCTTGCAGACTATGACACCGTCCAAGTAATTCTTGACATTTTGTTGTTGGTTTTGGACACCTGCCAATCACCGTTCACAACCGCAAAATCTGTGTGGTCCCTACTGTCCACCAGAAGCTGGCATATACAGACAGCAGAACTCAAGCCTGACAAAATTTCCCACACGCTTTTCTTCTATACATGCAAAGACACATTCTCTTTGCTAAGCCCTAGTTTTGTTCCTACGGGTTCAAGACAATTTCTCTGGCACTTTTTCTGCTGGAGGTACCAGCTTTACTGCATCTGGTTTTGCAACATCTCAAAAAATCAGGCAATTTTTCACTTAGTGAAAACAGGACTGCTGATAAGTCCTCCCCCATGATTACCACACTTAAGAAAACAACCAAATATTGAATCTAAATATCGGGCACAAACCAAAGCTGATAGGACCTTCAGGATGGGCAGCAGGCATGAGTGTCAGCCTTCCCCCTCACTCTGTTGTATGTACTTTGCCAGCTGTAGCGTTTGCAGCCACATTCTTGATCGTAACAGCAATCTCCCCCGTCATCCCTAGTGTTGGCATATGGAAAAGGGAAAAGGTGGCACACAGTAATCTGTCTGATGAACTGCTTAATATGTCAGCAGATTAGCATGGCCAGCATAAAATGTGCAGCATCCTTTTTGCCAGCCCAGTTCTCAATAACATGCTACAAAGATGCTCAGGTTACCAACCTTCCTAACTTGCTTTTTAACGTTGTTTTGTTCCCTCACTATCTCTGGTCCCTCCTTTTGCTCCTGGATAGGTTTTCCCTGAAAGTGGTCTGACTTGCTTTTTTACCCTAAACCCTAATGGAAGCAGATTATACTCAATTCCCATTCTGCTGTGTCTTTTTGGTATGGTTTTGGCATACCAAGGCATCTGGCATCACAGACAATTGTTTTGCCCTTGTTTTCAGTGAGAAACCTGGAAAACCATTCTAGGACTGCAGACCAGAGCTGCACAACTTTGCTTCAGCACAAGGAAGATTTTCATCCCTATGCAACACAAATATGAAGAAAGGCACTTAGCATTGCTTAGTGCAAACATTTATGCGCACAGAGGACACAAAAACTGCCTTATCATGCTGACAATACCTGCTTGGTCTTTGTTCTGTCATGGTCACAAGGACCATGTGCTACCCTGCTTTTTACTGTCTGGTGCCTAGGGCATACTTTACTTCAGCCAGAGCGCAGGGACAGAAGGGGAGAAGCAGTATTCCCCTATGCTGCCTCCCTGTGGGGGCAATGAAAGTTTGTCCCTGGACTTCGTCAGTCCAGACTTTCCTAAAATAGTCAGCAGTGTGTGACTGTGAACTTTTCTCCATTAAAATGAAGAGTAATCCCCACCAATGCAATTGAGATTGTATTTCCATGTAACTCCTAGCCTTGACTGAGTATGACTTGGAGACAAGTAGGTGGAAAGCCCTCTGGTGATTCTCGATTCATTCATCAACATGAGTAACTTCTAGAATGTCTTATTCAACACAGAAAGAAGAAATAACAATGTGAGTTTAAAAACTTACTCTGAGGGTACCTGAGCACTGGCATGATCTAGAGACAGGATCTGTACATTCTACAACTCAGTTTCCTTGCATGGAAAATGCACTCTGACACAAAACAAGTGTGTATCAGAGACCAGACAATTCCCCAGCTACAGCACCCTCGGCAAATGGTTCACCAAGCAGAGCGTCGCTGCGAGAAGAGGTTGCAACAAGAGGTTGCCATGACAAGAAGCTCAGTGATTGCAGGTTTACCTCCTACCAGTTTTTCTTGCTAGGTCTGCTCGCTGCATCTTACATCCGCTTCTGGACAGGGGCACTCCAGCAAGCAGCAGATCTGTTAATCATTCTCAAAATGAGTAAGTGCTGCTTCTCCTACTGTTGTCTTTTTTTCCCCTCTCTGACTGCTGGCCACAAAGCTCACGAGGGCACCTACAACTATCAGACTGCCAGAAATTATGGAACACAGGAAATGTTCCTGATTTTATGAAACATTAGGAAACACAGAGGAGGAAACAAAAATTCTACTCATATAAACTGAGAGTATAAAGGATATCTTCTCAGGGAAGACACAGACATGACCTCACTGAGTAGTCATGTGTTGTATGCTCCAAAGCAACACAATGGTCTTCTGGGCTTTCTGTGACAAAGAAAAAAAATCACCTACCATCTGAAATCCCAACAATACAGCACTCTGGAAAGTTATCTGGGAACAAGGGCTTTCTAGGTGGTGTCAGTCAAAGTGAACACTTCAGGAAAGATCCTCCAAGAAACAGAGGATGTGCGTGGCAGCGCAAGCATGAGGCTGATCCAGCTCTAGAGAGCAACATGAATGACAGTGTGAAGACAAGGGATGCTATAGATCACAGTGACAGCAATAGCGCAGCACCAGGAGATGCCCAGAGGCTAAACTGGCTGTTGAGGCTGCAAAAGAAGTTCGCTTCCTGCTCAGATCCCCATTGGCCGGGGCAGGTTTTTTCAGCCCTGGCAGAGCAGGCTCTGCTGGTATATCTAGCGGCAGCGCTCCTGGGCAGGCAGAGATAAGCACACGGCACTGGTCTGGAGAATGGATCTGAAGATGTTCCTAATCTTCACTGCATTTCTGCTTCACGCTACCCTGGGCTTCCCTATTCAGGTGAGAGCAGTTCCATGCAACTGTGCTCCGTCTTCTAATGACCTGTTCTTCCTGGAGTGAAGCTGTGGAGACCCAGTTTGATAAATTTCCTGCAAGAAAAATATTAGTAATATAATAATATATAAAGACAAGCTAATAATTTACTTCCTCCCTTTGGCCTGATTTTGATTCTATTGCTGCTGCGTTTATGAGCTATGGAAGAATAATGCCTTTTACCTATTGGTTTTGCAGGAGAACTATGAAAACAGCACAACAAGTAAGTAGGATTTATACCGTATTTTAAAGGTAACTGTTAATTCCTGACTGTGTATCACACGCTTTGTTGGTGTGTGAGTGACTTGGCTTTAAAGCACGTGAAAGCGCTGACTGTCAGGCCTTTTGAATAAGGCCATGTTTCCTTATTTGTTATTGGGGTGAGTGCAGATGTGTTTTCACACAGATGTGCTGTACACATACTCTTGGGGTATGGTTTGTTAGCTCAATTTAGATGTGCTTTCACAGGTTCAAAAATAAAATTTTAATAAGACATTTTGATACCTTTCCATTAGGTTGAGCGTTACAAAAAGACTGCTACTCATTTGCCTCCTTGCCTACCTTGGTGCAGCAGTAAGAGAAAGGGAGTCAGAGAAAGCTTTGCTTTGTGCTGGATAGAAAACAAATAGTACAGGCTTAGATGAACAGCCTTTGTCAACTCACAAAATAGAAGGAGGTAATTGCAGATCTCCAGAGAAGGTCAATGGAAATAAATCTGTAGGTAGACTTTAACTACAGCAAGAAACTGCCAGGTCGGGGGTGATGTGATGCGTTGTGTGAGATGAAGAGGCCTTGGAAAAATTTGCTTGACAGAGTCAGAGCAAGTGAAGTGGCTAATGAAAACTGACCAGTTCTTCTTTTGAGCTGTCATTTATGGCATGGCAGCAAAGGGACATTGTAAAATTACCACTCAGTATATTTAGAGCCGGCAGAGGGACACGCTTGCTCGAGTTAAAAGTAGTCAGCCACTGGGACTCAAAGTTGCAGGGTTACTGGGACAAATGTAAACAATGAGCTTTAATTTACCATTGTTACTGCTTTTTGTGTCTTTTGAGTCATCTTTCAATATTTACAGTGCAGGGAAAATGTGAACTGTATCATTTTGGAAGCTGTATCATACCAGATGTTTGTTTGATCAAGGGCATGGCAGATGCCTTCTGTGATGCCTCATTTGGGTTTTAAAAAGGTGTTGCAGGCTTTATGTGCCTAGGAATCTGGAGACTAATTTCCACTGACTTTGACTAGTCAATTAATCTAGTGCCTCTTGGGTGCATGAATTCTGAATCCAGTCAACCCATCTCAGAAACGTGCTTCCCTGCAGAATTTTTTTAAATGCCATAGATCTCACTGATGTAGCTGGTGGGATGTAAATGAACTTTTCTATAATAAACCACTATCATTACAGTGGACTTCCATCACCATGTGACCGAAGTAACAGTCTGGAAAGACAACCTGAGGCCTTTTTGGCTCAATAAAAGCAATTCTGCTGCAGGTTCTAGGTAGATTCTGAATAGGAGGAAGTCCCCTCAGTACGTTTGGGCAATAACCACTGTGGAAAGGGAAAGGTGCTAAAAAGTGTGACAGAGCTTGGCACGTCTTCTATTGAAGAAACATGGTCAAAAAGATAAGGAACACAGATAGGCTGAGAAATAAGAACTATTTGCATAAGTGTTCTCTGTGTCAGTGTTGGATAGGAAAAAAAATATGATGCCTTTACATTTTGACAAGGAAGAGTGCAATTATTGGCAAACTGGAAGAGACTGCCAGAAAGGCTTGCGGCATATCCATCATACTTAAGAACAGGTCAAACAAACTGTGGTCAGGAATAACACAGATAAAACCGTTTTTGCCTTAGGGAAAGCAGACAAACTGGATGACCTCTGGAGGTCTTTGCAATTTCTAAACTTTTATGGTATTATAACAACGAAATTTCTGCTCAGAAATCTATATATCAGATCATATTTTCACTTCTGTGTTTGTATCTAGAAAGTGACATTTGGTAGAAATCAAAAGAGGACACACTAGAAAAACACCTTAGGACTCAGAATGGTTCCAAGCTGCTGTCAGGTACATACTGAAGCTCAGATTATTTGCCCCATGCTAAATTATAGCCTTTATCCCATTTTATAACTTTACTCTTTGACACTGTGAAACCAGCGAGGATTGCTGAGCTGGTTAGCCTGCACCTGTTGCAGTGAAATCTAGCCTGTTTTGGTCCCTAGTTTCCTTCGTCATTTTCCACACTGAAGCTGATAAAATGCTTTGTTGATTCTTAGATGGTAAATGACCAGGATTCTGTCCCTCAGCACAATCTACTAGGAATTTTCATAACTGTTGTCTAAATGTCAATTTAATTTCTGTGCCTATGCATCAGTTAGTGCACCCTGTTCCCCTCCAAGCAAAGGGACCTGCCAAAGGCATTCCCATGGCTGAGGAGGCCCATACTATTCAACACTGTGAAGTTGCATTCAGAATCTAATTTGCCCTTTTTGCTTGTCTTTTTCTTCCTTGCTTTCTGCAGCAACAGAACCTACTGAGGTAAGGACAGCTAAATCAGCTCTTTTCATCACTTCAGGGTTCAGCATTGTGGAAAGTGAGGTCGAGACTCATGTACTCCACCTGTATCTCCATCTGTGCAGGAAAGCCTCAGATCATAAGTGTAACAGAGTGAGCAGTTTCCATCCCTATTCCATTTATTGCTCCACAATGTCCAGATATAGCCCACATCCCAGGAAGCTTTTGCCTTCTCTGCAGTCATGGAGAAAACTCAAACTCGCTTTTTATTTATACAAGGCAAGGGAAGTATGGCAACCTGTTTTGCTACAGACGTGACCCCCACGGCTGGGTACCAGTCCCACAGTTCCCTAGAAGCAGTACCATGGCCTTTCACCACTGTG
Organism: Fratercula arctica; assembly: GCA_947846985.1. Classification (NCBI taxonomy): domain Eukaryota; kingdom Metazoa; phylum Chordata; class Aves; order Charadriiformes; family Alcidae; genus Fratercula; species Fratercula arctica. The sequence continues at coordinate 47,796,882 of CANTUZ010000005.1, read as the reverse complement.
TTGTGAGGTGAGGGAGGACTTCGTTGGCAATTTCATCAGCCTTGCACTCCTACGAGCAGGGACATAAATAAAGCTGGAAGATCTGAAACATACTCCACACTTCAGATTGCATTTCCTGACTGTCCTATGCCGATTGCCTTTATGATGTCAAAGACGAATATCTACCACAGCATGGTACTTCACACATAGCACAGTATATAAAAGCTCAAGACTGCAGTGGTGAAGGATACTTTCAGTGGTAGCCTGGAGACTTTTGATCCTTTGCGTGCTATATTATTTAATATTTATGTTATAATATAAAATGTGAGATAATACTAATGCATCATTCTTGCAGGTTACTACGCAAGAGGATATATACGGTATGTATTATTTCATCTAAATGTAAGTATTTGGTAGGATACACTGATTGTTAGCCACCCAGTTACTCCAGAAAATAACACGTGCTTAACACAAATTAATCTTAAGGAATAAATTTTATTAAATGAATGCACTCACCATAATATTTCATGGAAAACAGAGTCTCTTGGTTTTGGCCAATGCTTGGCCTTGCTAAAAACCTCAGCCGTTACTTTTGCTAAAAATAGCTCTGCTTAGATAATGCCCTGACTTAAGTCACTTCCAAAGGTTACAGAAAGCACAGAGGCCATGTGCTTGTGCTTCTTATTGATGTCAAGACTTCTTGCATAATGCTCAGAGTTGCCCGATTCTACTTGTAAGGGCCTAGGAGTGCCTGATGCTGGGACATCAGTCCGACCCATGGAATAGGAGTGCAGTTCCTATTTCATTGGTTTCAAGGGTTTTTCCAGAGGTCAGCATGCCCAGCAGCAAACAGCAGGACTGCTCTCCATCCTTTTCTGCTCCTGGTGCCTTATGTTGGGGGTTTGGGAGTGAACTGTTCCTGCAGAAGGCAAACTGTGCTGTCTGAGTGCACAGAGGGAGCCACGCAGCCAGCTGGCCACTGGAGTGGGACAATACAGACTTACAAAAATCAAAGGTACAGGCCTTAAGATGCAATGGCTAGGGAGGGAGGAGGGGAAAGATTGAAAGAAAATGGCTCTTGGGACTGGATTAATGCCAAAATAACCACAACTGGGAGGTTCACGAGATTGTGTCACTGAGGAAGTATCTACACGACTGAACACTACGCCAGTCCCTAAATAGGTTCTGTAAGTTTTACATGCATGTCTGTAATCAGGACCTGATCTAAGTGAGCTCCTGGAAACTCATGATTAAAAATCAGGATTCGTATTTTCCCTGGGCATGAGAAAGTGATACTCTTGTATTTCTGCACAGAATCTCCATCGCCTACAGAGACCTACTCTGAGGATGAAGTTATTTTTAACAGAATTCTGAAAGTTAACAAAGGTAATGCCAGCAAAGCCCTACTTAGAATGGGTCTCTCGGTTGCTTTTTGGGAGTGATACGGGAGGTACAATGTCTTACCACAATCTGTGCAAATATTTCTCCCATCTTACACACCATCATGTAAGAGATGGCCAGAGACAGGGCACTGGGACTACTGCATGGTCTGCTGAAGCCCCATGGTGTCTCAAATCTATAGTGTCAATACTGAAGATACCAAGTGTGGAGGCAACTGAACTATCTAGGCAGATGCTTCAGCTTTAGCTCTCGATATCTTTGTCATTCTTTGGACATAAAAAGAGAACTTGGATATCTGGATGATTTATTATTTAACTGCCTTTTTCTTGAATGCAAGCTTCACTTGCATTAAGTCATCATATGGCTTTGTAATACAGACTCCTAGATAAGCTATGGTCAGTTCTACACTCGTGCTCCAGACTTCCTGTTCCTTGATTCTTCCAAACATTCCCTGTTTGTGAGCTTACCTTTCTCACATTTTCCCCTTCAACAGTCATTCAAGAAGCTTTGCTGCTGTCTGTAGAAATGGACACCAAACATCCCTACAGTCTCTAGAGAGCACTCACTTCTCTTTTTGATTTGCTTGCCCTCTTGGGTTTCCTTATTTGCACCTCCTGCCTTTGCCCAGCACCCTTCCTCGGCACATGTTTGATGCCATTCATTCAATGTCACGTGATGGATGATGAGATAGTATCAAAGTACAGCATCCCTCTCACTACTGCAACTGCTTTCAGTCATTCCCTGTCTTGCCTCAACTCCATCCAACAGAGTTGGAGCTTCTGACCTCTCCTCTTAGCTAAAGACACAGCAGCAAAGATAGGGAAGCAGATAATGTCCATCTAGCCCAATAGTCCATTTCTCATGCTAGCCAGGAGCAGATGCTTGGGGAAAAATAGAAAAGGAGGATGAGTAGGGAGTGACGCTTTTCCAAATGTGGTTAGCAACCGTCCAGCAACCTATTTCCATGCTTTCTCTGTCACCACAGACAGCTCTCAGTACTTGCAAGAAGGTGACATAGCTCCACAAAGGAGACGCAGTGCCATCAACTGTCGCCATTGTAATTGGCCCCAGTCCAGTGATGGGATTGTTCGTGTTCCTTATGTCTTGGATCCTACTTACGGTGGGTGCAAATTTTTATTGTTATATTTTTTAATGTTTTTTAATTGTATTTTATCCAATAAGCTTCAGGTAGAAACATACTTCTAGTGGCCAAAAAAATAGTTGACTAAATCAATTCTGAGGATTTACTTGTGCTGTGCAAGCACAGATGAATTGTAAATTGCAAAGACCTGAACAGGAAAAAGAACAGAGATCAAATTTCCTTGAGATGTTTGCATCCATGATGTTTTGGTCTGGTCTTTTGGACACAAGACTGATCATTCCTTCTAATGGTACCTGCCAGAATACCTGCCTTTATAAGTTGCATGCCTGTTGCAAAGTGGTTCCAATGGCCTTCTTTTCATTAGCAAAATAGCTTCACAAAGCTGTCTCCAGGTGTCCCATCAGAAGATACATCAACAATCACCACTGTAATTTAAAACAAGTAGTCGAGAAAAAAAGGCTCCCACCTGAATCCATTTGGACAAATACCTGGATAAAGAGGATCTTGTGCCAGGCTACTAATATCTTAAATGAAATTCATTACTGAACAAAAAGCAAGAACGATCCTGGGCTAATGATCCTGGGCTAATGTTTCCGTCCCCCATTTACCCTGTTTTTGAGCACACCTAAGTAAGATTTTAATGTCACCTGCCATTGTCATTGTGTGACTCCCAAAATTAACCCTTTCTTCTCCAGAGGAGAGCCACATAAAGGGGATTCATGATGCCATGGCAGAATTTGAAACACTGACATGTATTAATTTTGTGAAGCGCAAAACAGAACGTGACTACCTCAGCATTAGATCTGCTGATGGGTGAGTTGAATGATACATTAATAAGTTATTTCTACACTGTATTTCAATTCTTCACTACACTCATTCTGTGAGACCTTAGAGAGGAAAGAGGAATGGATTTATTGAAGAGACTTTGTTTTATCACAGTGCCAAGGTATCCTCCACGGATACCTTGCTAGTGCAAGGACTTGGCAGTTACATCAGGGGCTCACTGAAGACACTGAAGTGGTGACGATCATTGGAAAGAAGCATTAAAGTGGAGAGAATATCTAAGCTCATGTTTTCTATGTGGTATAATGCACATCGAGGACAGTATATAACAGATTACTGTAGGTCTTATTCGCACAGGCAAAACCAATTTCAACTTACGAAATAAACAGTTATCTGAAACACACAGTTGGCTGTCGACGTCAGAATTAGAGCCTATGAGACAACTGTTCAACACCCATTAGCTTGAAAGTGCTATTCGTCTTAGTTCCAGCTCTCATACAGCGTTCAGTATTTTGGGGAAAAAATAAAGTTAGTTATCTCTAAGGAGTTAAAGTCACCGTGTCCAGAAAGTCAGCATGCAGGAGCCTCCATGCTAATGAAGGTATTCCAGGAAGCTTTAGTGATGACCATACAGTTTGTCATTTTCTACACCATGGTCAGGTTTGCCCTTCTGTAGACTCTGAATATCACAGTGGACAGGAAGGAATTCTTCCACTCCCACAAGACATGTGTGCAGCAAGGTTCTCTGTACTGTCCCTTTGCCTGCCTGACAATAAAAATCCCGTAAGTCTTCTGTTGGTGTTCAATGCCTCTCTCAGCTGCTGGTCCAACTACGGGAAAGTAGGAGGCGGACAGACTGTCTCTGTGATGAAAGGAGGCTGCATGTGGAAAGGAATAATTCAACATGAACTGGACCATGCTCTGGGCTTTTTGCACGAACATTCTCGAAGTGACAGGGACAAACATGTACAGATCATGTGGGACTACATCAGTCCGGGTAAGTACCTTTGAACTCCTCAATGTAGAAAGTGGTGTAGACACATCCTACTGTTCCCAGCTCTTCCTTCTTCCCTGAAGGGTGTAGATAGGAAGCATACTCTAAGTACAATATCGTATATTACAGCTGACCGACCAGACTTCAAGAAATTTGAAAACTCCAATAACCTGGGTCTTCCGTATGACTATTCCTCAGTAATGCACTATGGCCCGTAAGTAGCAGCATGGCATTGCTTTGGTTGGAACTCAAATCTTACCGTAGAATTAGTTTCTATAATAACTCCCTCCTAACTAAGAAAAACAGTGTAAGTCAACCATTCCTGAAGATTAATTCGTTATCCTTTAGCTTTCCATTAAGAAGCCATTCACAGCTGAGCTTGGGAGCAAATGAGGGCATCTTGAGATTGAGACTGCTTACTGCTGGACATCTTAATCACCCCTATTTTAACAGCACTGTTAATCACAACAACAAATCATGTACAATTCTTGTTCTCCCTCCAAAGCATGCCATTCAATTCTGAAAGAAGTAATTGTACTTAAAGAACATAATTTTTCATGGTTTTTTTTTGCAGATACACATTCTCTAATACCACTGGGAAAGCAACTATTGTACCAATTCCTGATGGATCAGTACCTATAGGACAGAGGCAGGGACTGAGCAACTTGGACGTGGCCAAAATCAACAAACTTTACAATTGCAGTAAGCATCTCAAAGCCATCCTTTCATCTTCTACTCAGATCCTTCACAGAGATGTTTGGGCACACTGCAGAGGCAGCAGTTTCTCGACAAAGACTGTGAGGCTGTTCTCCTAAATTAATGGTATCCATTAGTGTTACCCTGGGAGAGAATGCAAAGGTGAAGCTGGAGGCACATTGTGATTAGCGACAAAATGCTTTCTGCTTCCAAATTAAATCAAACGCATGCACTATTGGCATAAGTGGCTGCTGTGTGACTGGCCTAACTGCATACCATGTTGTATGCTTCACTGAAGTGATTTGGTTTCTTACAGCTCAGGAGACAACTATAAACCCCACAAAGAGCCAGACATCTCTGTTCCTCATTGCAGTTTGTATTTAAGATCTGAGCCAACATGATTCTTCATTTTAATCAAGATGTACGAGTACTCTGAAATGAATGCTGGCAGATCAGAAAATCGAGAGCAGTCCATTAGGAAGAAGTTGCAACTGTAAATAAGTGGAAGCTTCTGCATGCCCAGTGCTGAAGCAACCATTGTTTCTTTCACAGGTCGATGCAGCACTATTCTCGATGCAGCATCTGGATCACTGAGATCTGACAACTACCCAAGAAATTACTCAGATAACACCAACTGTGTCTGGCTCATCCGAACTCGATCCAGAAAGGTAATCACAGGTTAATAGTGGTCTCGGAATATGACTGAACTTAATTCTTTCTATGTTAAGCATTTTGTGCTTTGTCTGTATACTAGTTGCCAGATAAGATCTTAACCATGGAAGACATTTCAGACTAGTCTTTACTTCTTCTTCATGTCCTTAAGCTAGGTATGGGCAAAGACAATTGCAGAGCATGCCATTTTGAAAAAACCTCCATATGTTGGACTTCAGGTTTGCAAAATCAAGACAAAGCAGTCTGAGCATAGGAGCATTCAGTCACAGGCCTATTAGGTCTGAACCCTCCAACTTCAGGGGATGAGAGGCAGGTGAGCAGTTCCAGTTTGGGCTTGGCTACAGCTTAGATTCTGTCTGTTTTAAAGGACGCTCCATGAAAGAAGTCTCATACATGTATATTAAAGGCTAGTTTTCGCTTCCCTTACAGATTTCCCTGCACTTTCAAGCCTTTGAGCTGCAGACAACCCGAGGCTGTCAGGGTGATTACGTTAAAGTTTATGATGGATCCAGCAAGTCTTCTGCAGTTCTAATGGACAAGACCTGTGGATCAAAGTTACCCAATGACGTAGTTGCTTCTAGTAATCTCATGCTTGTAGAGTTTGTCACAGACGGTGCTGATACAGCTTCTGGTTTTCAAGCAATCTTTACTTCTGGTAAGTCTGAGAACAAGGAGAATAGCAAAGAAAAACAATCTGTGCCAAATCAACCTTCCTCTTCACAGAGGAAAAACATTGTTTGAGGAACTGCTCTCTACAAGGGCCATCACTTCCTACCCTGCTTTTGATATAATGGATCAGTCCTACATTGGTACCATTTATTCATTCAAGCAGATGGTGTTAGCCAGGTGATTCACTGTTTGCCTTGCATCTCAGATATATGCCATTCCAAAGCATGTGCCATTAAGGGTAACATCAATTTAATGTTACTGCTAGTGTTACTAGAAAGAGAATAAATCCTAATGCAGTATTTAAAAAATATATTGCTTCTCTGAAAAAGATGCAGTTTTTAATCTCACAGTTAAGAGGGTGAAACAGATCTATGGTGAACCACATCACCCAGCCCCATGACAAGAAGAGAGGCCGTATTTCCATGGTCAGGATCCCTGGAATGTATCCACCTAAACCACGTTTTCTTCAGTCCGATTTAATTAGGAATTAAGGCCACAACTATATAATTAAGTTACCACAGGCTTCCAAGTTAGCGTATATCAGCTGGAATAAAGAAATGCCGGTGTGCATATCTGTAGCCTACAGCAACTGTATGGTAGTGCATCTTGCCTTGGTATGAAAGAAAGATCAGCTATGTCATATGTTGTTGTATTTGCCATAGGATAAGAACAAACACACAGAGTTTGCATAAATACACTAAATGCAGTAGCTTTTTATGCCCAAACCAAAACAGTCATTTTACATTGTCTCTATGTAGTAACTCTTTCTGTCCATTGTAGCTGTGGAAGGAATGAAGAATAAGAAAACTCCCCATGCCACTTTGATGTGTCAACAACTATAAAACAATCCTTGTTGTTGTCAGAAAAAATGTGATTTAACATCTACATATTTTAGAGATACTACAGTTTGTTCAGAGAGCTCTGAAAGCTAAATATTCTCTCATTTCACTTACAGAGAGGACCCAAAGAAAACCTGGCATCCACAACTGACTTAATGAAGAAGAACCTATTCTGTGAACATTGAAATCACGTGTTTCCTACTTTGCTCCTATCCTGGCTTGGATCAGTATGAAATTTAATTCTATTAAGAATCGAAGTTTTCATCTTCCTAAGAAAGTTTATTCCACAAGCCATATAAATGTATGAATTCTATACATCCGGCGTGCTCCTGCTTTTGTCTGCACAGTTAAGTTATTACCTCTTTCTATTTAACAATTAAATAAAAAGCTTCATAAAAAAAAAGTATTTTTATTTTCTGGTATATATATATACACACTATCAATGTGATCTTACTTCTTAGCCCCTTTCATTCAGCCACAGGGATATCTCTTAGGTATATCCCTGATATCATCATAGTGAAGAGACCAGCTCCAAACTTCACATACTCATTTCATGATCTTCATAATCTTGACCATGAAAAAGACTTAGATACAGATTCTTTTCCCAGCCTAACATTCAAGCTTCCAAAAATGGCAGCTCCCTGTTATGGTTTGAAGAACCCACAACAATTTATTGTCATTTAAACAATTATCCTATCACCCAATGACCCCTCCCCTCCTGGAAAGGGGAATCGGAAAAAACAAGGAAACATGAGGGTTGAAATATAAACAGATTTAATAGAATAATACTAAATAATTAATATTAATAATACTAAAGAACCAGTATTGATACCAATACCAATATAAAATATACAAGGATTATACTCAGCAATTATGTCAGTAGGAAGCTGTGCACTCCCAGCAATGGACAGTAAATGTTGGACACTGCGAGCACTGTGGCTTCGGCAGGAAGGGAAGGGCTCAGGGGTCCGGCACCAGGGCAAGAAGTTCTCAGGATCGCAGCCATCACAGCAGAAAGAAACTCCTCAGCAAACTTTCTAATTTATACTGAATGTGAAGTTCATGTTATGAAATAACCCTGTTGGCCAGCTTGGGTCAAGTGCCCAGGTCTTGCTCCTCCTCATCCCTGCATCTGGCAAGGCTTGAAAACACAGAGACCTTGAAACCCACATACCACATACAATAGCTGGCTGTGAAGTAAATATTTTCACAACTTCAGACACTACAGTCTTCAAAAAATGCAGTTTTCCCAAGCATTAGAAGAGACCTTACTGGAAACTAAAATTACTGAAAGAGAAATTAATCCTGTGTCGCTCAAACCAGGACACTGCCTTAACAATCCTGTTATATCCTTAAATCACAAGAAAGATGGACGAGACAAAGCGGTTGCCAATAAAGGACTGTTACTTCCTGTTGCAGCTTTCCTTGGACAGTTCTGGTAGGCAAGGGACAGCTAAGGGTGCTTGTCTATCCACAAGCCATTTTTCATCCACGGATATGGTTAAGCCTATCACAGGACAAAAGATGGACTAGATAATGCTGCTAGAATTCATGCACATCTTCCGTTCTTCAGGGAAGACATTTTTTTGTCAGGCAAGAAGCTTAACTCTCCTCTTCCAACTCACCTGGGTAATTAATACTTGTATGTTTAGGCCTGAAAAAAGCAAATAGTTTTCCTGTTCTTCCTCAGTAACACTAGGAACTTTGGAATTTTTCTTGTAGAAATACATTTCTAAAAAGAACAGTGGCAAATTAATTTGAATCTCAGAGTAAAATTCATACAGCAAATGACAAATTCTTAATTTGTTTTCTTTTGTTAAAGGAGGCACCAAAAAGACTTAATTTGCAAGAATATCCTCAAAGCCCTGTCTGTATTTATACTACTTGATGAAGAAGCAGTCACTTCTTGATGGTAGAGAAAGTTATATTCCATTGAAGTTTGCTTCTTTATCCACAGTGGCTGCGCAAATGCCTCTGAACACAGTAATTTTGAGTCTGCTTTAGAAGAGATGTTTCTTCAGTTCTTCAGACACTGTAAGATGGGTTCAAATTCTGAGACATTGTTCTAGTTACTCTCAGCAGTCAAGTGTTGCTATCAACACATCATAAAAGGAGTAATCCTTCTGAAATATTGTTAAAAATGCAGTTGTAGAGAAAAATATTGGACAGTGGTGATTCCTGTGTCCCTACAAAACAAAGTGGAGGAAATAATACTGCAAAGCCAGAATCTACTGGTGGATTGGTGAGAACCAACATCCTAACCCTCTTTTTTTTTGGGAGAGGAATTTCAGCTGGGATTAAGGTGTTCCACAGGGTGATGAAAAGGCAGTTTCAGGTGATTTAGATTCTTATGCTTGAAGGAGGGAGTCACTATGGCAATGACTGAGAACTTAATAAAGCTGTGATCATCTGTGTATTGCTCAAATAATTAAGAGGTTTTCTTTTTAAGAGAAATTAAAGTTATCTGTGTCAAGAAAAACCAAACTCAGTGGACACTGAGACCCTCAATTTCCCCTTCTAATTCCACTGGAAGGGGAGCCACTTCCCTGCCAAGAGGCAGGCAGCACAGTCCAGGCACACATGGGGCTGGTCTGATCCCTGTTGCACAGAGCAGGGGTAAAACCGGTCACAAAGGCTGAGCCAAGGTTCAACCCCAGCGTGTGACCACTCACTTGCCCCAGGGCAGCTCTCCACAGGTACCAGCAGCTCAGGATGTTGCGAGCAGCCCAGGGCAGCCACCGATTCCACCTAGCCTGGGTTCCTGGCCATCAGCTGGGGTGTACGGGGACAGCAGTACTAGGCAGCCTGGCTGTCTGTGTCTGGAAATGCTTTCTAGCCTGAGGAGTTTCACATCTCCTTGCTGTGACCATAAATGTCCCCCACCCCAATTTCAGCCTGAGGGTAGAAGCCACCCTGTTCAGAGGGATCATATCTCCACCTATTGCCCTATAGCACAAGTGTAGCCTTTCTCTTATGTAGGTGGGGGTTTCTCTCCAGCTCTAGGAACACGCACTAGGCTACAGACAGGGCAGCACGACCATGGGTAAGTGTCTGAGCCTAGGAATGTCTTCAGGAGGCTACTACTGAGTGGGTCCAGTTGTGGTTCCAAACACTCATTGTCAGACAAACAGACACAGACACACATGGACTTGTCTGCATCCTCTTTCTTGATTATCTCCAGAAGAAACATCAGATAATGCAGGAACATCATCTTCAGAGACACCACCTTGACGGAGAAAATGCCTGCTGGGCAAGGGAGTACGTCAGCAGGGAGAGCAGTATCATAAACCACAGCTGAGATTGCCCCAGGCCCATATCCAGGTGTGTGCACAGTCTCCTCTGGGACAGTACTGGGCATCTCCCTCAAGCAGTCCTAGTCTGGAAGCTGTTTCAGCAGGACAGAGCACCAGGAGTGTTGTGAGACTCCCCTGCAGGTTTCTATTTCTGGGGTGCTACCCCAGAGGGATGAAGCTGGGACTTCTGCTTCTGGTACTGTATCAAACCCACTTTGGGCATATGGAAGCCTTCATATATACACAACCTCCCAGGGATGTGGCAGGACATCTCTTTTAGGACACCATCTCTTCCCCCAAACCACATCCATAGCAATCCAGCCAGGCCAGTCCTTGTGAAGAGATTCTTAACAGAAAGACGAAGATTGGCAGGAATGCTGTAGGGATAGAAACGTGCATGTGTGAGAAAGCACTGGAAAAAGCAGCTGAACAAGGGTTACAAGAACAGCCTGTATTGATAACAAGGGACATCATTCCCATGACACTGCTCCCATGACACTGCACCCTGGAGGATCATGGTAGGAATGCATTGTTTATGGCGTGACCACGGGGTCTATACTGCATCCAGGCAACAGCACAGACGACTTGTCAGTGGAAGGTCCCGCGCTCACATGCCAGTAAGTTTGCAGCTACGAAATGTGCCATTCCTTTTTCCTGTTACCCCAGCAGGAAAACAGACATGTCCTTCCAGCAATGACAAACTGGTTGTCTGAAGACGAGAGGCTCTTCTATTGGGGAGGCACAAGGCTGCAATTCCCATGCTTATTTTGGTGGTGGTTCCCCCTCATGGTCTAAAGTCTTCTTCACTAGGCACTATGCAGACATGGGACAATTGTACTGTCACCTTGAACCCCAGGCCCCCCATTGGGGTCTCTGCGTTCAGAGTCCTGATGCACATGCAGACTGCCGGGGCTGTGCAGCGTCCTGCCACACTGCCCACGCTGGCAGTGACAATGCAGAGAGCGTGGGAGCCCTTACCTGCACCCTCTACTCCTTCCTGTCCTGGAGCTCTTTGCCCACTCCACTGCCTGTCCTGGCTCATCCCCCACCCTCCCTCCCCCTGAGCTCGCCATGGGGTCTCCACAGTGCGGGGAGGTGCATGCACAGGGGTGATCCCTCTCCCCAGCCTCCTCTGCAACAGCAGCAGGGGAATATCAGCAGCACTATTTGCAATTTTACTTTCCCTTCAGTCATTTAAGTTAAATGTCTTCGCTATGTGATTAAGCTTTTTTTTTTTCTTTTTTGCCTTTTTTTTTTTTTTTCCCCAGGCAACTAGTTTCTGTGGAAAGTGGTACCTTATTGAAAGCCAGTCTTTCTTAACCAGCTGCCACTTGGGTTAAGACACTGTGCTTGAAGGGGGAGACTGAAATACTGCTTTGTGGAAATGCAGTGCAATACTCTATACCTCAGCATCAATATGCTTAAGTAATATGTTCTGTATTGTATATCAAACGCTAACCTTTCAATAAGCCTTTTATACCTAACTGAACTAGAAAAGAACAAACACTAGTCTAAATCTATCTAACGGCCCAAGGGATAAAAATGTTCTCTAAACAGTTCTGGTGTGGAACACTAAATAAAAAGAGAACTGGAACAATCCGGATTTCATAGCAAAAGTGAAAATCAATTCTACGTATATAGGTTATATTTTCATTTGAGATTATGTTCCACTTTCTCTGTGATCTTCCCCTTGAATTTTTCTTGCAGCGCATACTGATGCATGCGCTAGTGACACATCTGAAAATTTTAGCTTGGTCATCAAGGGGAAGTTCTTCTATTGACTCACAGGCTTCCTGTGTCGAGAAGGGAAATTTCTTTACCAATATCTTTCACATTATTATTTTATATGAAGAATGCCTTTTCTTTTGCTTTATAGAAAGGTGGTAACTTTTAGTCTGCCTTTTCTACTACTTTGAATGCTCAAAAGAAAAAGAAAAAAAGTGCAAACAAGCACTTTTTCCCTTTCCCCCTTCATTTCTAGCGCATAGAGTTGTTCGTAGCAACTATTCTGTATCTCATTCTAGCTTCAAAGCAATTGGTATCACCCCCTACCAGGAGAATCTAGGAAAATAGTTCCAGCTCAAAGCACATTCAGAACTTCACTAAACAATAATGTCATTCTATGCCTTTAACGAGTACCTGTCCTTTTAAACAAAGTGATGGACAAAAGAGTGAGAGACCAGACAAGGGAAATGAAAAGAAAACTTTTTTAGTCGCAATTTTTGAGTGACTATTGTTCCTGAATTCTCATATAGTAAGGAAGCTTTGCTTGTAAGCTTTGCATCTGGAAACATTGACAACTGGTACTATGTGACCAGCAAGTGCCCTAATCCACAAGCAATCCATGAATTACAGCTGGGAAGTATTATATTAGGGTAAACTTCATATTTATTTATAAACTCCTGGAGCAAGCGAGTGGAAAATCATACGTTTTAAAGTTACTCACCTAAATCCATTATATTTCTCATATATTACATTAACTTTTTAGTCAGGGTACTGTAACTATACAGTATCTTAACTCAACTGGGGCCCAGTACTAAAAAGGTAATTCCAGTGAAACAAACAATGACAATAATAAGAGACCCTTTCCTTCAAATGGGTTCTCAAAAAGCTGTAAATATGAAAGAGCCATTCTGCATAGAAAAGATTGTTCTGGAGAAGAGTTTATTCTTTTTTAATAACTTGAAAATTTGGCTTCCTGGATATTAGCAGACCAGTGGATAAAATGTAAAATCCTTTTTCTGTCTTTTTAGGGTCGTATGCGGAGATGATAATAGAAGGAATATGGACTAATGCACACATTCAAGATGTCACTTTAAAAAATAAAATTGTATAAAGTATTACTTAGAGAGAGAGAGTAACACTGTGTATATTTGCCTAAAAAGATAGAAGTAAAAATTAACCATCCATAGGCATGCCAATCAATAAGCAAACAAGACTTCCACACTGATGGCCACTTATGCAAAAAGCCAAAAACCATTTAGCTGTGTTTTAGGATAAATCTAAGTAGAGTCATCATCTTCATCACCTTTTCCCATTTACACCAGCCTGCTGATATACTGGATGCCAACTTGTCCCTCTGCAGGTTTCTGTTCCTTACAAACAGTACTTTCCTCTCTAGCAGTTGCTTTTTCCAACTGATCCTCCTGCCCCTGAGTAGCTGACAGCTTCTCTTTCCCCCCGCATCTTGCAGTTGCAAGGTAAAACCTTAAATATAATTTAACTTCTGATACAAGTTTCTGATTCATAATTACCGTAACATTAACCATATGGCATCTGATTTTAACCTGGTATCTAAATAAATCACATCAAAAATTACATAACCTTTTGAAAATATTACCTGATGGGTTTTTAAGGCAGATTTAAATCCTTTTGCAGATGGATACCTCACAGTCTCTCACAGCTCCCAGCAGGAGCTGCATGATGGTATCTCATGGCTCCTGCCCTGAGACTGTGGGCGCTGCAGGAGATACTGAACCTGCCCTCACTTGCTGCCCTCACACCGTTCTTCCCCCATCAGTCCTAAACCAAAATCTGCCTATCCTAACCCAAAATCTTCCAGCCTGTTTCATGCCCTCCCCCTTTTTCTTCTTTCTTCACATCTCCCACGCCCGTCTTTCCAGACTTCATATCAGCTCTCCTCCCCACAGATGTCTGCCAGCAAGACTGAAAGGAGTAAACACTGCGCCCCCCTCCAAAAAATAAAACCCTGGGCCCAGCCATGGGAGGAGGCAGCCGGGACAACCACTGGTTGTCCAACTCCTCTACTGGAATGTCCAGTAGAGACTGGAAAATCCTCTTGTGTTTTTCAACTCTCTTGTCCAAAGTTATACACTATGAAGATAATACAAACACTTGTATATATGCCAGTAAGTTTTAACTCCAGTCTTCCACATGTAACTACTAAATGTGTTGACCTGAGGCTGTAGTATCCAAGATAATCATAGAATCATAGAATGTGTTGGGTTGGAAGGGACCTTTAAAGGTCCAACCCCCCTGCAGTAAGCAGGGACATCTTTAACTCGACCAGGTTGCTCAGAGCCTCATCAAGTCTTGAATGTCTCCCAGGATGTGGCCTCCACCACCTCTCTGGGCAACCTGGGCCAGTGTCTCACCACCCTCATTGTAAAGAGCTTCTTCCTAATGTCTAATCTAAACCTACCCTGCTCTAGTTTAAAACCATTGCCCCTTGTCCTATCGCTACATGCCCTTGCAAACAGACCCTTCCCAGCTTTCCTGTAGGCCCCCTTCAGGTACTGGAAGGCTGCTATAAGGTCTCCCCGGAGCCTGCTGAACAACCCCAACTCTCTCAGCTTGTCATCATAGCAGAGGTGCTCCAGCCCTCTGATCATCCAACAGGTCCATGTCCTTCTTATGCTGAGGGCTCCAGAGCTGGACACAGTACTCCAGGTGGGGTCTCACGAGAGCAGAGTAGAGGGGGAGAATCACCTCTCTGGATCTGTTGGCCACGCTTCTTTTGATGCAGCCCAGGATGCGATTGGCTTTCTGGGCTGCGAGTGCACATTGTTGGCTCAGGTCCAGCTTTTCATCCACCAGTACCCACAAGTCCCTGATGATGCTTAAGGCTTATTTTTTTGCTCTAGATGTTTTTTTTTAATTAAATGTAACTTGTGCATTCCTGAAGGTTCTCATTCAACGTCTACACAGATATAGAAACTTTTACACTAGATCAGCTCCCTGAACCGGTTGTGAAGGCAGCAGAGTGCAACCTTGTGCTGCTGAAAGGCAGGGATGGGTGTCAGGAAGCAGAAAGGGACTGGCAGTCAGCAGTGATAATAAGACTGACTGCACCGGGAACTCACCTGTACCTGGATGAGACAAGCAGGACAGACCCAGAAATCGTGGCCAAGCTCAACCAAGAGCCCATAGTATGAGGCAGATCCATGATCAAGTCAGGAATGCAAGTCAGCAAATCAGGATTGAGTATGGTAGCCATAACCATGGTCAGATACAGCTCAGTGATCACTGGGCAAGATCATAGTGACAAGGTAGGTCCATGATGAAGCCAGGAAGTCCATTCATAGGTCAGGATAAATAAGGTCTATGGTCAAGTAGAGGCACAGCAGTGACAGCACTGGAGACAGATATACCTACCATGTAGCTTTACCAGAGAGAGACTGAAGGTGTTGGTCTGAGCTTAAATGAATCTCCTGGGCCCATGAGCATAAGGTTTGCAGGGAAGTCCCAAGTCAGGCTCATCAGGGCAACTAAAGGCTATTAGTGTACTGAGGGACCTGAGAGCAGGAAGTAAATGGTGTTGGGGATGTTGCTGTTCCATAGGTAGCAGGGTAGTTTAGGGCAGGCTTAGGGTGGTTCTGCAGTTGAGTCCCAGGGTAACCAGACGGCAAGTACCACAGATATTCATGAACATGGAACTGCTAAACCACCTGCAAAACAAAAGCTCTTAAAAGTTAGGAGAATGCTTAGGTAGCCGTTTGATTAATTATAATGCTTTCCATTTCTCTCAAACCTCAATCTGAATTACATGCCAGACTGTGAGGTTTTGTTTTAGGCAGTAACTATATCATAGGAGTTATTTTTTATGACAGCTGAGTGCTATACATGTATTAAGAGTTAACATGTGAGCAACAACAGCCCATGACTGTTTATTCTGTGATTTTGCTGCCACCTTGTCTTGCTGGCATTTTGTGCACCTATCAATCTTATCTGTTTTGACTATTGTATGTCAAGCCACTTGGTGGAAGAAGCTTTTGCTTTTTTTCCCAGTCCTGTGCCTTGATGGATCTGTATGATGTCTACTTCTATTACACAGTTGTCTTCTAGAGCATCTTTTCTGATGCTTTTAATCTATAGCTATTTCCTTTTACATCATTGTGTTATGGGATTGTAATGATTAAATCCAGTCATACTTGCCTGTGCATAATCTATTTAAATTGAAAGAATCATAATTGGAGAGAACACGCACACAGGGAGATTCATGTTTATAATTATTTTCTCTTGACTTTTAAGCTTCCATTTGCAATATACTTAATTGTTCTTCTTGTATATGGCAATCTTGGAGAAGCTTCTCTATTAGGAAGATGCACGATCATCTTAATATGGAAATTCAGAAATAATTTTCTAGCAGAAAACAGTGCAAGACTGTCTCAAAGCTCTCAGCTTCTAAATCTCAACGGTTCTGCATTGTCTTATCTTTTCCTTCTCCAGCTTGTATAGATCCACCTGTCGAATGTACATATGAACGTTGCTAATTAGATTTCCTAACATATTTAGATGCAATTTATCACATTTCTAAGTTACTGTTTAAAGTAAAGTGGGATGAGGATGTAGGCCTGTTGAGTAGAAGCATTAAGTTGGGGGTAGCTGATGGATTTGGCTTGTGGAAACCCACATTCAAAATTTCATTTTGACTGCAAACTCAGGATTATATTATGTAAAAGGAATAAAAGGAGAAGCTGTTTACATGAACATGCACGACTGTATGAGACCCCAAGACTTGAATCATGTAAGGTATTACAGGTTAAGCTTGAGCTATATTATTAGAATCTGAAATATAACTCATTCACAGGAAGTGCAATGTAGAATGTACCAAAAGGGAGAAAGAATGGATGCTGTGGTTACATTTAAAATTCCAAATATAATTTTTTTAAGCTCTTGGAACTAACATAGCTGTTGGTAGGAATGCAGATGTTCAAGAGAACTTAAAATATTCCTTTCTGAATGAAACCTAGTTTTTGTTTTCACCAGCAGTAAAATCATCCACACATTACAAAAACAAATTAGGTGGTGCATTAAATATGATCTGTTTTTAATTTTGCCTCTTTTCACAGTAGTTGTCAAGATACTTTGCGTGTTTGATACAGTAAGATTCCAGTTCCTCTTTGACTTCATTCCAGAAAAAGACATTATTATTATTTTTAGCCAAAATATGTGCAATTTTTAACTCAAATCTGGCATTGTTTTTTGTACCTAAGCAATACACAGATCTCAGCTGATGGGCAACGCTCCAGTTCAAAGTGTTCCAGAGAGTGTAACTGCTAGCAGTGTTCCTGTCTAGCATTTGTGTGTGTTGGATATGTGCATGATAGATAGATACTAGATACCCTTGGGAAATGGATATACAGCATCGCTTGGTTTGAGGGGAAATGTTTATAGAACGCAATGTAAATGAAAGAGAAGTAACAGTCTATTTAAACTCACTGGTATTACCCCAAAATCTTTTATGTTATACTCTGCATAGTAAAATATAACTACAAATAAATACCTTTGCAAAACTAAACGTATTCTTAGTTTGCTTAGGTCTGAAGTCTGTACCTGATCCTATTTCTACCCGTTTCTGTTAGGGTGGCCTACACCCAGATTTCACACAACAAAGAATCTTACCCAAACTACCCTGTGGGAAAACCTATTTCAATAATGATAATAATGTTCAAGTGGTTTTCAAAACAGAAAAATCAGTCCCTCCCTTGCAGGATATGCAATTCTTCTCTCCCTAGAATAGTATTTAGGCCAAGGCTAGCCCAGTGCGGTAGTAACGGGTCCTGGTCAATTGTATAAAATGAGATAGACTTACAAGTTACAGCAATTTTAAAATCCACACATTTCCATTTAAATCAATTGTACAATGCAATGTTGATGCTCAGTTCCATGATATTTTTTGTTACTCTTGCTAATCTAGTCAGTAATCTCAAAATAAGAGGCTATTTCTGATGGACTATATATTCAGAACATTTTCTTTCTTCTGTTCACAAAATGCTCAGAAAATTCCTACATAACTTTATTGCCTGAGTTTGTAAATTCGTTTGAAGAATGTTTTCCCTGTGTGAATATTTTATGAACAATTTGTTGTGGATATTCACTATTCGAATTACAGCATTAATTCAGTTCCTAAGTAGCATGGTGCCTAAGTAGTACAGCTTCTGCATCGTAATTGTGACTTGTGCAGCTTACCCACACATTTCCCATTTAGAATATAAAGTGTGAATAATCACATTCAAACATATATTTGGGAACTATTTAAGCTTTCACATTTAAATTTATTTTTGCAAGTTAAAGTAAGACTTGTTTTTTTAATTCTAATGAACAGTAGTGGATTTTTTTTCCATTGCTTACTCAGCTCTAGTAATTGCATTTTGCTGACCTAGATTTCCCCTGCGGTTTCAGCAGTTTCAGCTGAGTACAGCCTTCTCCCTTCACTTCATCTCCTAGACTATTTTGAAAAGTTCCTATGGGCTGGGGAGGATTTGTCACAGTACACTGCAGATATCTTCATTCCAGTGAAATCTGTTTATCCAGTGAAGCCCTTTGGGATACTTTGATGAAAGGTACCCTAAGATATAAGAGTTTTTCCATATACTTTCTAAAGATGGAGGATTGGACCAGATGATCCCTAGACGTCCCTTCCAACCTCAGCCATTCTATGATTCTGTGGGTGCAGGGGAGGGAACAGCATGCTGAAATAGGGAAAGAATCTGGTGGTTGTACTTTGAATGTACAGTGAAAGCATAATTGGTAGGAAGAAAGAGTTTGGGAGCTGAGGAAGGCCTAAAGTATCTCAGGACATAGAACAGTGTCCAGGAACTGAAAATGAATTTTCTTCCTGTATAATATGACTTGGAGTTATTGATTACTTCACACTGGAAATTTTGGCAGCATCAGAGACTATTATCGGCACTGTTGTAAAGTAGCTAAATGCTCTTTTTATCCTTGATCAAAGTGTCTTCTTCCTCAATTGACATATTAACTGTCTCTTCTTGTCATTTGGAAGGATTATGTCATTTTGATGAAAAAGCTGTTTATGAACCTCACATATCTACAGGAGAGCAGGGCCTGTTGCCAAGCATTTTTTTTCTCCACACAGATGCATGATTTCACTTCTTCCAATTGGCTTATTATTTATTCCATGACTGTGGGAACAACTTCTCTCTGTAATGTATTCTATAAGTACAGAAGTTGCGTATTCTTCTCCTGAACATGTAAGAATACGCCAGGCTTTCTGCTGATGAGATCCACCTCTTCCTTTTCCAGAGACAGAACCAGTCTTAGTGCAAGGATTCTACGATGTCTGAAAAGGATCAGTTCCGGGAGGAAGAGCACCTATTTCAACCTCAACTTGGGCGAAACTGAAGCAGCACTATCCAACATACACATTTTTTCCAGGAAGCATTTTCCTTTTCTCTTAGCCTCAAAGCCTAGCCTCTGAGAATTTTCTCAAACAACAGCCAACTTTAAACGGCATAATATTGGCATATTGACTGAATCACAAAATTCATTGTACATTTATATCCAAAAGAGAAACGATGGAAGCTACCACAGCAAATTACACTCTCATAGACAGGGGGTTTTGGTGAGGATATCCATAGCCCTTTTAAGAAGTTATTTGGGTGGCTACTTTAATTTGGTATATACAGAATGGTATGGCAGATCTTTTTACTGTCATTTTTGAGGGTTAGGATTTTCAGCATGAGTTGTTCTGTGACCCTTACAATCATTTACGTGCAGCTTCTCCTCAGGTGTTTGCTGAAATCCCTGACTAAGTCTCATGCTCTTTATAGGAGCATTATAAGGAAGTTAAAGCCATAGTCTACAAAGAACTGACGTCCGGGAACTGATTGTCCTGATAGGGATTAATCCATAATGCTCACTACATCTGTAACTCATTTATTCAGCACTCGATACCATAGTTTATGCAACATTGGTCCCAGGCTAGTGTTCTCCAGCGCTGGCTCACATCTGGTTTTGCACTGCACAGTTCTAGACACTTCACTACTTTTAAGGATTAATTCCACAGTGTAGTAGCTCTCAGTATTTGAGGGTGGGTTTTATTTTATTTTATTTTTCGTTGTTGTTGCACACCTGTGACTTCCTTTTTGTAATTTCATTTCATTTTTATGCATATCAGACGTCTTCTGCCTTTTTGTTTCTCTATGTGCAAAAACCACAAAGGCAGAAATGAGAACTCCAGCAGTTTCCTAGGTCATTTTGTCCAGAGGCAATCTATCTCATACAAAAACTGATGTCACTGGGCAGTTTGAGTTTGCTGTTTGGGAGAGCAATTATTACATTTCTTCAGGGGATGAGAAGATATTGTGGATATTTCCATCACCTTTTGCATGAGAGACAAACTGAGGTTAGAAAGAGAGAAGCTGGCAGCTGTATTAGCATGTGTCATATCAATGGTGATACTGTTGGAATTGGTAAAAGCAATCTGGTGAACAAAGACAAGCTACCCAATAACCTAAATTTACCAAAAAAAAAAAAAAAAAGGCAACTAAAACATAAGGAGGTATTAAATTACTCATGTTTAACCTCTTAACTCTGCCACTTCTTTTTTCAGTCCAGTGTATTCTGGACAAAGCTCTGCAGTTTTTTGTCTGCTTGTTTTTTTAATTTATTTATTGTTTTTGGTAATGTTTCCACTGACTGAACAGATTATTAAGTCAAGAAAAAAAAATGATTGAGATATTGAAAGAAACAATACAAAGAGCTGCAAGTAGCAGAAGCAATACCAACAGTGAAAGGTGAAAGGAGAAACCTAGAAGAAAAGACAAGTGAAAATTAAAATAGCAAGATACACATGCTACTTACCTCTTTGCATCTATATTGTATACCTTTCCTTGTTTCTGTGGTTTTGTGTGTAGAATACCAGTCCTTCTGGCAAAGTTGTATCTTCTATTTTAGTGACTGACGTAACATAGAAAAAGCCACTCCTAAAAAATCAGTACAAAGTTTAAGACAGCTCTTGTTTCCACAACTTACAGCTTAAACTCTCAACAATTTTACCAAAATTCGTGTACATTATTTTACAGTGTTTAGCTGCCAGTAAATCTTTTTAAAATGCCAGTTTACACAGTTATTGATGTTTGGCATGAGCTTTAGATAATTCATGGGAATTCTGCATCTTCTTGAAAGAAAAGGATAGAACACCAACTGTTGGCAATGAAAGAAAACCAAAACACTCTTTTTAGGTTATTGACTTTACAGATTGCACCCATTCACTTGCTGTACCTTAATTCTCCCCCCTGGGCCCATAGCAGCACATGCCAGCAAAGAGCAAAACCACCCTCATTGCATCCTCTAGAAGTTGTGTAATTCAGCGCTCCATGGAAGGAGAAGTAAAGGCTATATATAGGTGTGCATGGATGCTGCACGCAATGCTAATCACTCAAATAAAGCTGCTGTCTCAGTGAACAGGTGAGTCAGCAAAGCATCTGCAGAGAGAAAAGCAGGCATGACTGTTGCTGCGATGCCACGGTCGCAACACAGAAAGTAATACAAATTGACTTTCTTTATTAATAACTTACTGCAGCATATATATAGTAACCGTGGCATGTAGGAAAAATAATGGCCATCCTACATGTACAGCAAGTTAAGGCACACGGCGAAGCGCAGAAGGGCCGTAGGTGGGAGCTCTGAGGCCCATCCTGATGGAAAAAATAGGCAGCAGTGACAGATGAATAAAGCACAGCTATGTGTTCGTTTTGGTTTTGTTGTGAATGTGGCTGATGGAACTGAATTGAGTTTTGCTCAAAAAAAAAATAGTTATGAGTTATATCAGGTACGAGTATCTGAATGTTAGTGTCTGTGTACTGGAAACCATCCTAAACTCATTAATCTGGGCCTAGGACTTGCATGAACAATTGGATTTACTGAAAAGCACGCTTGTTTTAGTGACTGGGAAGTGGAAAATGATTTCAGAGCTGGAACCACTTTTCAGCTGGAGACATTGTCATTTGCATTTGAAAACAATGTTGTAAATAACACTGTACTTTATGAGCCAATATGTGATATTATTTCAGTAACTGAAAATTTGGGAAATCTGCCTAACATCCTCAAGCAAGCTACTCCTACTTGAAATAGATAAGTTTCTTTTCCCGTTCCAGAGATTGGACAGTGATCTGTTTTTTCCTTGGATGGCTAGTGCAGACTATGTGGATAGTAAAAGTATAACTTGCTTTTTTAGAAGAAAATGATTACTAAATAGTCTGAGGTCTTAAGAAACAGAACTAAGATTCTCCATGTTTCAGTTCTCTGATCTGACTTGTGTTGTGTTCATAGCAATTTTGATATAAAGCTTTAATGCCAAGCATAGAACAAGTGTTTTTATTTCAACAAACCGTTCAACATTTTGAAGTTCTCCTGACTGCTGACTTGCAAAATGGACAATGCTTTAATTGCATTCCAGTTTTTAAAGAATGTAATGGAACCTTTAAGCAAATTCTTCAGAGCGAGATACCTAATCCTGAACTTTAAACTCTCAATCTTGTCTAAGAGGAGGTATGCAAGAGGTTGAACAAGTAGCTCTTAGTTGCCAATATATATATTGGGGGTTGGGGTTGTTCAGTCTGGAGAAAAGAAGACTCTGAGGAGACCTTACAGTGGCCTACCAGTATCTTAAGGGGGCCTACAAGAAAGCTGGTGAGGGACTTTTTAGGATGTCGGGTAATGGCAGGACTAGAGGGAATGGATTAAAACTAGAGATGGGTCGATTCAGGTTGGACATTAGGAAGAAGTTCTTCACCATGAGGGTGGTGAGACACTGGAACAGGTTGCCCAGAGAGGTGGTGGACGCCCCATCCCTTGGAAGTTTTTAAGGCCAGGCTGGATGGGGCTCTGAACAACCTGATCTAGTGAGAGATGTCCCTGCCCATGGCAGGGGGGGTTGGAACTAGGTGATCTTTAAGGTCCCTTCCAACCGTGACAATTCTATGATTCTATGATTCTATATGGAAGTAGAAAATACAGAGTCAAGGTGCAGCGGGGGCGGGGGGTGGGGTGGGGTGGGGGGGTGGAGCGGTGGGGTGGTGCAGCAGACAGAGCATAGAAAAATGAAGGTTCTGGGAAAAGGGACATGGATATGGGAACAAGCTGAGCATCCTTGGACTAGAAGCGCAGTTGTTAATTACGTAGGGATGATTTATCTGATTTGTTAGCTTTGATGCAATGATGTGGTGCAAAAAGAGCTGTGGAGTGGCCAGCTCAGCAGTGCAGTGCAGGCACTTCTAGACTGAGCTAAAAAGCCCAAACAGAGTTCAGCTAGCAATTGGTCTGAGCTCATTCTGTGTAAATCCTCTCCGGATTATGCCATGCTCCTTGGTATGTCCTGTCAGGCCTAGAATACCTAGTATGTTCTAAGTACCTAGTATGTTCTAAGTACCTAGCATGTTCTAGCCACATTGCTACTGTGGCTAATGAAGATATGATTGTATACTCATCCAGTTAATTTGTTAGCTGTGAGTCACTACCTCGGAGGAAAAATATCTCCCAGGCTTAGAGAACTTGGTCATCCTGGTTTTAAATAACTGGTAAGTACTGCTTAGTAATTGATGGCAAAGATTTGAATTAAACCTGTGTCTCCAGAGTAAAGTTTTACTGCACAAATCATAATACTGTGTTTTTATTCAGCCTACTATTTCCAACGCTTTCTCTAACAAGTGTTGCACAGCGTCCCACATACAGTCACCCCTCCACTGCATAACCCTCCTTCATCTCAAGAGAGAAGGGCCTGAGAACACAAAGTGTATGAGCAGAAATTAGTTTCATCTCATTTATAGTGTCACTTTATATTGAGTGAAGGTGGCAAGGTTTCGGTAGCAGGGCAGAGGGAGGCTGCAGGGATGGCCTCTGTGGAAAGACACCTGGGGTTGCCCTGTGCTGGACACAACCAGATGCAGGCAGCTCCACAACAGACCCACCACAGGACACACCTGAACCCTTCAACCAATTTGGTGGCAACTCTGTGAAGACATATTTAAGAAAGGGTATAAAACGTTAAATAGAGAGAGGAGAAGGGAACAAAAAGAGTAAGGAACAACAGAGGGGACACCAAGGTCAGAGGAGGAAGAGGTACTCCATGGCAGAGAAGGATATTCACTCCAGTCTATGGAGGACCCCCACCAGAACAGACATTTGTTGCAGCCTGTGGAGGACCTACGTCAGAGCAGGTATTTTCTGCAGCCCAAGGAAGACCCACACCAGAGCAGATGGATATTCCTGAACAAACTGCCACCTGTGGAGATCATGTCAGAGCACATGCTCACTTTTAATTAGTAGAAAAAAAATGGCACAGCTTTGCTTTGGTCCCAGGTAACAGCTTATGGAGAACTCATGCATTCTTAGGGATGAGGGCTTCAGAGCCTAACAATGACACACTTTTAGGCTTATTTCAGTCACTTAGGAGCTCTATAGCCCATATTACCCGGCAAGTGGAAAGATTCTGAGGTATGTTATGATACCAGTTACTTGACAGCAGGTTCAAGGCTGCAGTGTCTAATGATTGTATCACAAAAACCTAAAGTTGGAAATTAAATTTCAGCACTAATTTCTAATGTTTGTTAACCTCAAATACTTTCAAAACTAAAATTTATCAGTTGCAAACTTCTGTTGCTGCTGTTCATGAAATTAGGCTTTTGGGGAAGCAAAACAGTTACCAAATAAAACAAATTTGAAGGTTAGGATTCCTTTTTGACCTTACCTTCAGTTCACACAAAGAAAAAATCTTTTCTGTCTGTCCTAAATATTTAATTATCTCTATTGCGAAACTGATCTTGTGCTGAGTGTAGGATAAAGAACCCTGTCAAAAAAAATCAAGAAGAGTCAGAAATTGACCTGAAACTGAGCTCTCCATGTGAGAAACAAATCAATCCATTAGATGATAAAGATAAGTCAGAACTTTGATGGAATCAGAAGTAAATCTATTTGTCTTCAGTGCTGTTGTTCAGGCCAGGAAAAAAGGGACCTCAGCAGCAAGTACTTTCACATGAAAAGAAGGCTAGAAATTTTCTTAGTCTTAGCAAAAGCAGGAGTGTGTTCGCTCTATCTCATTTAATTTGCTCTTAGAACTGACATGCAGAGGAATCACGTCTGAAACTCATACTCATTTGAACTCATTATTTTTCCTCTCAGTAACAAATCCCTAGAACATGTGTCTCAGAGCTGTGGTTTGTATGTGCAGGGAGAAGACACGAAAGGCCAAATCTCAATTAAGGTTGAAATTGGCCTGTGGTATGTCAGATAACAAGAAGGGCTTTTGTAGTACATTAGTAGTAAGAAGAGGTCTAAAGAAAACATTGGACCGATACTTGTTGAAGGTGGTCATCTGACCAATAGGAATGAAGACGAAGCGGAGGCATTCAAGGCTTTTTTTTTGCCTCAGTCTTTAATAATATTGATAGACCTTGAGCTGCCTGGTCCCCTGAGTTGGAGTGTGGGAACAGTAACTTTCCATTTGTGGATGCTGAAATGTAAGGGAACAGCTGTATCAGACGAATATTCGCAAGTTCGTGGGCCTGATGGGATTCATCCCAGAGTACTGAAGGAGCTAGCCGATGTTATGGCAGGACCCTTCTCGATCATCTACCAAAGGCCTTGGGAGTCTGGGGAGGTCCCTGCTGACTGGAAGCTACCCAAAGTTATTCCAATTTACAAGAAGGGCGTGAGGCAAGATTCAGGGAACTACAGACTTGTTAGTCTAACCTCAGTTCCTGGAAAAAATATAGAGAAGATTATACTGGGTACTACTGAAAGTCATTTAAAGAATAATGCAACCATGAGGCACAGTCAACATGGATTCACAAAAGGAAAGTCCTGTTTAACTAATTGAAGTTCAACCTTGGATGTATTTGGCCTTTTGAGTCCAAGTGAGGGTGGCATAAGCAAAAGAGCAACCTAGATGGAGTCTGACATACTGGCCACTGCGTGATGCTGGATGGGGAAGTTTTCAGAGAGTATTTTGATTCCCGCAAGCTCACCAAGTTTGAAATGACATCAAGGATAAACCCCTGTAGATGGCAGCAGTGCTTTAAACTTCAGCAGCAGAACACAGTGCTCGGTACAGCCCGAGCCAGAACCCCATACTGAAGGCACTTACTGATTCTCACAGACTATTACAGTGACATGTTTTGCTAGTAGTCAGCATGTTACTGATGCTTTATTTTCAGTTTAAAGAGGAAAGTTTTAATACTTGTCAAGTAGCAGAAGGATGTTGTTGAGCCTTGTGGAATCCCTCCAAGTTCCAATGCAGACATCTCCTCTCCCTGTTTCAAATATTGCATGTGTGGGTTTTTTTTACAAAATATTTTGCATCCTTCAGGCTTGCAGCAAGAAAATGACCTAGCTGACTAGGAGTAGCACAGCACACTAATACTTCTATAATAGCCAGTTCAGCTATAGAAAAATTTAAGTGACTGTTAAAAAAAACCCCTTCAGGTAGCAAATACCTAGTTCTAAAGATACCACATCAGAAACAGAATAAATGGATGGGTCCAAATACCTGAAAAGATATCCTCACTAATCTACTTGGATACGAAATATTGTTTCCCTTCCTTTTACTAGCTGTGTTGACCTAAGCTAATTTCTTGAGCTTGTCATGCTGCATTGGCTCCTTCTTCCTTGCTCTAATGCCTTTATCTCCTTTTCCTCTTTTTCTCACTAATCCATCTTGTAATTTTTATTACCCATCTTTACATCTTCATCATCGCTTTGCAGTTGCTAACATTCAGTTTTACTAAGATAGAAACTATCCAGAAGAAAAATGATCAAATGGAACCTTACGTAGGTAAACCTGTCTTCATAATGTCTTAATTTTGTGGTATTCCCTCTACACTTAAGGAAGAGTTTGGTACCCACTATGTTTGTGCTGCATTTAAATATGTTGGCTCTTCCTCCTCCATCTTCAAGGAAGAAGCTACTGTTTTCATTAACATTGCTTTATCTCTATGCTTATACTGTTATTTATTCAGGACAATGACAATGCCTTCTTACTTTACATGCAAAGTCTTTGCATATCATGCTTGATTGATGACTGATTGTTAGCAAATGGCTGTTTATCTTGACACAGTTTCCTAGCTGGGTTCATCAAAAAGATGCAGTATGAAATAGTTTACTGGCAGCCTTCCACAGTCTATGAAGTTTGACTGTGGTTTGGTTCCAAGGTACTGATGTCTCAAGAGCAATTTTGAAGCACATGGACAAGACAGTTCTGTTGGATTGTTCAGAAGATTTATTTCTCCAAGACAGAAAATTTTTACCTTCTGCTAAAATCTACTCAGTATATAGCTAAATACTTTCAAACTTAGTCTGGGCATGGGATTTTTGTTAGTGTTCTATTTCCTGTCCTTATTGTTACTGGGTGCTGGAGATTATTGTATTTTAACAGTAGGGAAAACAATCCCTGTAAACCTGTTGGGATGCTTCAAGATGAAAGGTGTTATGTAAATTGTTACCAGTTTTACTATTTCATATATTGTGAACTGATGAAAGACAGCAAGGGAATGGCAGTTACCTCTCAATATAATATAAAACTTGCCTTAGGTAGGACCATTCTGTTTACTGAACACTTCATTCACTCCCAGTGGAAAACCAATGGTGGCATTTTCTGTTTTCATAACAATCCAAAGAGGATGCTGCGTCTCTGACTGGCTGGCTATCCCCTGATAGCAAAATGGCAAAGAAGTAATGTGAGAAACAACTCTGCTGAAAATAACGCCAGCTATCATCACTGAAGCGCATGGATTCATTCCTACTGTAGGTCTGTTTCCCCTACAGCAAATCCCTTCTCCCATAGTGGTAGGCTGCCGCCATGACTCTCTTGGGCATTCCCACTTTTCTTTTTTTTTTTACTGCATAAGCAGCATAAGAGGACAGGATAAAGGCGAAGGGAGAAGCTGTTGAAAGCAATCTGCCGTTATGTGACTAAACTACTGAGTAGATAAGATATTAAGGGGAAAAAAAAAAAAGGGAGCTCAGCGGCCTAAAATAGTGGAATCCTGGGATTCTGACACTTAGAAAATTGTTCGCAGTTTGTTTCTGTTCATGTCAGCAAGAGAGAGAGAATATAACACTGCACTATATCATAGCCACTTTGTTTGAAAGTTAGCAGTCAGAATGGTCAGGAAGAAATGAAGACAAGCAAGAGTAACAGTAGCTGTGCTTGGAAGTCTACACAGGCCTAGCAGCGTGACCCAACAGAAGACATTACTAACTCCTCTGAGCAACAGCTAATGTGTGGGCAAACCTCAATAGTCTCCCACTAATCAGTCTATTAGTACAAAATCAGATGAACCATCGAATTTGAGACCCCTGCAAAATAAAAACGCGCTGTGATCAAGAAATCAAACAGCAGCTGCCAGAGCTGGAAACTGGCCACAGTTTACAGAAAAGGTAAAACCCCTTTCCAACTGACAAGCATGGAAATAGCAGACAAGGAGTGTGGTTAGATAGGGTATTTCTACACCGTGGAGTTGAGTAGGCCAGCACAGAGAGTAACAAAAAATTCATGACGCATCAAGGCAACACCAGCAGTCATTCAAGAGGAAACAGCATTAGCTTCCACTGTCTCTGAACAAAGAGATTCACTTAATTTTGAGGAAATTAAAAACCTTGCAAGTGTGCCCAACAGCAATGCAAGATCTGAAGATACTAATTTGAAACCACCTGTCAGCATGGGCAAAAGTGATTAAGCACAGAAAGATCCAAGGCAGCCTTTGAAAAGCCTTAGCAGTCAAATTTGCAGCCAGGTGTTTGTGTATAGATGTGTACTTTTATATAAATATATATATATGTATTTGTGTGTATATACTTACACGTAAATATATAGAGAGATTTTATCCTCGCTGGATATTTTGCAGAATAACTGGGTAACTGGGAGCAGCCTCAAAAGGCATCGTACTCAAAGTTGATATCAAGGAATAAAGCAGCAAAATAGGAGTATATCAGAGTGTAGATTTTTACCTGGCATTTTCAAAACTATGAAAAGGGCCTCCCAGATTGCAATGGTGACTGGCTCAGACAGGTGCACCGACTCAGAAGTGCAAATTAATGTGCACAGCAACAGATATTTTGGAGATTATTTGTGAGCAGGGAAATAACAGTATTGGTAGCTTGCTGGTTTGGTGCTTATTTTAAATGACTGAATATTTAGAATTTATTCTTGGGGAACTGTGTGGAAAATTGATTTTTGTTTGGTGAGGTAGCCCAGGAACAGATTTCACAGCCAGGGGATAACCTGTCTTAATAGTAAGAAAGCAAATCAATTGAGGAAGTTGTTGTCAGTGTACATTTCTAAGCCAAGAAACACGGGTGACCCTGATAGGGGCCATACGGAATGCTACAAAAGCTGTAATGTAAATATTGTAAATGGAATGGTGTGTCCAGGAGACAGTTACACTTTCTGAAAGGGCATATGGCTTCTCACTAAATACAGAATTACAAAGGAATTACTGGACTGTTTGCCTTATGTGCACTTATGTCTTCTCAACGTTTATGAGTCTGTGTTTCCAGAGCTTTGATGAATTCACTACTGAGATGGGAGCAGCCAGATCCAAAGAAAAACCTGTATCCAAATGCTGTCCAAGTTTGGTAATGTTCACACTTAGAAATCTGATGTAGACCCAAACTTATATTTTGGAAGCTGTCATCTGTCAAGTGGAAGAGAGCAAGGTTTGTTTGAACCACATAGTGGAACTGCTGCTCTGGTATGGTACTGAGCACTTGTATTGCCTACATCTTCCTTGACTTGCATCAGGATTTCTAGGATACTTAAACACTTAATAGAAAGCACATATTAAGCCACACTTTCCGAAGGCATATAAGAAAAAGTGGACAGGCTGAGAACAATTTAAATAAAATGAATGACTGTGAGCAGAAATAAATTTTGAAAAAAAAGTATTCAGCATGCCAAAGTGATGGCACCAGGTTAAACTGAAAGTTATTTAAAAGAAATCTGGTGGGAGAAAAACTGCTGAAGGTCTTGCAATGCCAAGCCTGACACAGAAATGAGCTGGTACTGGGGATCCCTCAAGAGGAAGCTACTTTATAACTAGGGGACTGATGCACTTCCACCTTGTGCCATGTATATCGCGGTTCACTGCTGCAGGCATGTACAGAAGGTTTCCAAACATTAAAAGATTGTGTCTTCCATCAGCACTTTGCAAAAATGGATAATTTGGCCCTGGTGCAGGACAGGCGTAGGCATGAAGTTACAAATTCACCAAGAAAGAAGTGGGGAATAAGGTCCTATAAGCAACCAGATGTCAAACATGGCATTTTTTTCTCCTAAAATATCATCCCCAGCGGAGTCTAGTGCATTGTCTATGCCTGATCATTCACAAGCAGCAGAGACACAGGCTGTTCACCTCCTTCCTTCTCCCCTGATGGATCAAAAGAAATGAAAGCAGGCAAAGAGGGCAGGTCTAACTCAAACACTTCTGAACAGTGTGTATTGTAGCTTTCTCAATGGAGTTAATATCGATATTTTAGTGAACAAGATTTTAGTGAAGAGCTTCACGTAAAGTTTTTCTTGCACAGAGCAAAATTTGAGTTTTAGGTTTGGTGAAAGGATAGATATTTCTGTGTGGAACTGAGTAGTGTTGGCATCTTCTCGTCAGTCTGAAGTGAGCTTGACCATCCTGAAGGCAGGTAATCTGTAAAGAAAGAGAGGATAATATAGATAATTTTACATCCCTTCAGATGTTGGGAACCCTGAGTTACATAGCATCAACAGGCATGGAGCATCACACTGTGCAGTCCCCATCCATGGAAAGGTTATCCAGCATTTTGGTCTTTTGAGCTCTTACAGGATGTTCTTAAAAGAAAACAATTCTATTCATCATTCCTACTGTCAAACAAAGAGTTCACGTGAGGAACTTACTGCTGCACTTTTAGGTGAAGGCAGGGACACGCAGGTTAGTCAGTGTTACTGCGAGGGAGCTGCCTATCAGCCCCTCTGTTACCATCATCTGGCTGAGTTTTCTCTATGTCCCAGGATCACGGCCAGCAACACACTGTCCCGAAGGCCAAGCTGTAAGTGCAACGTGGCACAACACAGGCCTGAGCCTGCTTGGGTTAACTGTGAAGTGGCGTACAATGGTCTTCTGGTTCTGATCATTCCGCTAAGGATAATTCAGAGAACAGTTAATTACACACCTCCCTCCCTGTCTAATACATCTCGTCCTTTTCCTTCATTTTCAGGGATTTAGCTATCACTGGGGACACACGCGTTCCTTTCTCCTTTGTTAAACAAGGCTTTAGAACAATTGCAGTAGGCAGGCTCTTGAAGAATTAATTCCAGGTTTTACAATGTATGTGGTGCAAGTCTGGACAAAATGTTCAGAATTTTAGTCAGCTTAGGAAAGCTTCCAGCACGGCTGAATTCTAAAGACTTAGCAGATTTAGCTTAATACAGAACCCTAGCAATTGATCTTAGTCAAGGGTGTGATATGGCCCTCAAACACACTGACGCCCAATGCTGTGTCACACAGGTGCTATAGGAATTTTATTTTTTTCTGATAAGCTTTCTAGGTTTGCTTCCCCTTGTTTGTATCATATCAGAATGTGTTAAACTGCAAAGATTACTTTCAGTTTCTGGTACCTCATGCTCAATTATACCTAATGAAGTGGAAACAGTGCTGAAGTAAAATATGAAAATGTATTCCTTACACTTCAGTTCAGTTTTGGGGTCAAAATAGTAACTGTGTTACCAAGAAACCAAGTGGCCCACAAAAGGTGATTAGTCCATTTTTGCTCACACGGAACACCCAAACGCTGCCAGAGGCTAATCACAAAGTTTAGGTCTAAGATGAGTTTTACTGCTCCTAATGTGCAGTACTGATTACAATAGCTGCTCTTCTTCCTGCCAAAAATTATCATGCATACAATGAAATTGTCCATAAGTAATAAAAGAATGTAAAATGTTCAGAAATCCCAGTCGTTTGCCTTCTTGTTTCCTCCCGGCTCTTTTACCTGTTATTTTTTTTTAAAACCTGACTTCTTTAACCTAGCAAAGATGCGTAAATCCTCTGTTCTTCTTTGACAGTACCTACACATTGCTGTTTCTGGCTTCCAAGTTTTGCATCATTGATATTTGTTTTTATCTGCCTGACCACCTGTCTCAATGAAAACTAAGCTGTTCCTCTTCTTTCCCGCGGTCCTTTGGTGACTTCCTCCTTACCAGATGGCAAAGATTTTGCTATGCCTTTTCGCTACCCAGATGCACTAGATGAGCCATCATATTGTCCTCCTAATTCTGTCTTTTTGCATTTTACTCTTTTTGCAGTAATTTGTTCTTCCTTTGGTCCTTCAAATCTTTCCAAGAAAAAGTAGATAGACTTTGAGGAATTGTCCAGGTTTATACTACTCTCCATTTCCTATCAGCATCTCATTTACTGAAATACTTGATGTATTTTATTGCAGCTATCAGATGGTGAGTTGTTGGTGCCAAGGAATTGAATCTGATTTCATGTCAAAATTGACAGGATAAGACAAATAGTTATGCAATTAAAAGGGAAAGTTCTAAAACTGAGCGTTACTTAGGTTTTGGGTTTTTTTTACCTTCACAAGTTTTAACAGAAAAGGTGAAGATGTAACAAAACTACACAACTGATCATAAAACATTCAATTTCTTACAGTCCTGCCTCTAAACACTAGGTTCAGAGCCCATGCTGCCAATGAGACCTCTTTCTCCCCTCAAATTACCAGTTTCTGGGGTATCTTATTTATTAAGCTTCTGCGATCCTAACCGTGTGTTAAATCTTCAGCCATATCTTATTATTTCAGCCAGTTCCTCTTCCACAGCAGTGCAGGAATGAATTGTTTGCTGAAAATTAGGCACACCTTTGTATCCTTTGGCAGTTTTGTGTTGCAGCAGTACATATAAAATACATGGTCAATACATATGTAATGGTTCTTATGTAGGTTATTTGCTTTCTTCAGAGGTAAATTGGCAGCGTTCATCTTTCTTGTTTGACAAGATCTTCCTCAGTGAGAAGATTCCAAGAAATTAGAGCACTAGAGAGACTGTCTCTCCATGAAGAATTGATTGCTAAAATTTCCTAACCATGCTAGAAGCCTGTCTACAAGCTTCAACTTACCTCACAGACAGTCTAGAATAACTCCTGGTGGCAATCTGGGCCTGCAATAGCTCTTGGCTCATACTGGAACAATTATTTACTAATGCCCATTTTAATAATTTTAAGTTTAGGCAAGCCAGTATAGTAGCTTAGCCAGAAGCATCAGAGGTAAAAGTCATAGAATAAACAGAGTGCTGACAGTTGCTGATGTTTTGCAAAGGGGGTCACTTAGCCCTGCTTTGCCTTAAATGTTAGTTGCTGCCTGCAGCATTACTTACAGCAATGCTCTCTTCTTTGAGGTTAACCGCTCCTAGCAACAATGGAAAAATTTAGTTAAAAAAAATATCATTAGAGACAGAAAGAAGAAAAGCAGTTTAAAGGAATTACAGTAATACTTCCTACTTTCATGGAAACGCCATAATTTGTCAGCCAGGTTTCTATAGAGTAGCAAGTAGTTAAATTCACAGTTCTTGTGTAACCTGAACTTCTGTTTAAAGTCTATCATCTTGATCATAATTAGGATTAACAAGTATAAAATTTCAAAACCTCGTAATTTCGGTTAGGCTTTGAATAGTTTACTTAAAGTAAACATAAGAGGGTAGGAATGAAAGAACATTTTTGGTACTAATAAAGGTGGGAGCATAGTGAAAGCTCAGAATAGGAAGGAAAGCTGGGGTTTTTTTTTTTTGAGAGGTCCATGAAGAAAACTCAAGGATTCTCTAGAAGAATGTGTCCCGCGGGAAGTACTTCTGAATTTCATTCTGATACAGCTGGAGAGTCATTAAAAGCCCTAAGGGACAGGAGAAACTGACGGTGCTACTTTGTGTACACAACTTCATGATGAAGCTTACTTCCTTAAATCCTTCACTACTAGGTAGCAGTAGGACAAATTTGTCAAAAGACATTAGTCCCTGCCTAAAAAGTAGCCTGTTACTTGAAATAGTGTCAGATGAAAAGCCTGTACTCATGGTAATTTTACTAAAAGTTTTAATGGGTCTTGTGCCAATAATGAGCTAATAAAGTATATGACTTGTACCTTGTAATGTAGTGTTACCCAAGTGCATTGATTTCCTTTCAGTTTCAAAGTGTCACGAATTTTTAATGTAATGGGATTGTTTGCAGGCTCTGCAAGTCTTCTGACAGAGGAAAAGGTTGTGATTGTACTAAATGTGAATTATTCAGTGTAAACACATTTTTGCGCAAAGGAAACCTAAGTAGTCACTCTGCCACTCTGTGTTTTCTTCTTGTAGCCGAGATTCCCATATTTCAAGCCTCTTTAAAGGATAACACTTACCTGCATTGTTATTGCCCTTTAACAATGCTAAGGTTATTCTGGAAAGCACAAGCAATAAGGATTTTAATTGCTTGCTCAAACAGCTATCTCACATTTCCATCCCACTCAAGGCTGTCAGGAGAGATAGGTTTTTAGCAACCTGTGTGAATATTCTGCCATTTAAAAATGTCCAGCACATAGCCCAATTGCTGGACAATCTGATTTAATGAGACACTTCTGACTTGAAGTAATTCATCCCCAAGCAGGTTTTTCTATGACTTCTTTTTTTTCCTTTTTTTTTTTTTTTTCCCCCCCCCCCCCCCCTCCCCGGTAACCTCCCCCTACAAGAGGATTCTCCATTTGATTATTGGGTTTTGTCATATTTGTACTTGTTCTCCTACAGAGCGTAGTGGGATACAGTAACAGCTGTCGGAGGGACAACTGAAGAAGTCCACTATGTTGTTCTTTGCTCAGCAGCTAGTCCAGAGTGTTCCAGTGAAACACTCACTGTTACACTATTGTTTCAGATCTCTTAATTCTAAGGGCTGAGATGGAAAGGGAGAGAGAAAGGGAGAGGGAGAAAACAGACCGTGAAAGGCAAAGAACAAGCTGGGGAAAGATCTTGATCTTCCCTACCCTACCTTCAAGGAGAAAGGCAATCACTGTAAAACAGGCCATTTTGTACCATAGGAAACCTTACTGAAAGGAATCACAAGGGTAGCCAGAAGAAAAGAGACAAAACCTCTTCACTGGAGAAGATGGAGGATGCAAAGTATTTCTGTCCAGTCTCTTGGTTATGTTCTCAAATGATCTTTGTGGAGATATTCTGTCCCTCGGATATCTCCAAACTTCAGTACAAAGTGCAATCTTTATCGCAGAAACCAGGGAAAAGTGAGACCTAGTTAATTAACCGGTTTTGCCCCTGGTTAATGAGGGATTATTGCCTATCATAATTTCTGTCATTTTTTGTCTTGTTGTACATTTTGAATTATTCCAAAATTCCTCTCTATTTCTGAAGGAATATTCCATTTTCACTAATTAAAACATAAAGATGTTTCTGCAAAGAGTAAACCTAAAATTTCCTGGTGTTGATTTTATTTCAATACCTCTCAGTACTTGGAAATATTAGACACATATTCTAGAACATAAGACCTGATAACTGCAGAATTCATTGCTAATTTCTATAGACTCACCTGGACACAGCTCAAGTAAATTCAAGGACAGAACTGTATCCTCTCACCAAGAGAGTTTGGGTAATAGATAAATTCAGTATTCCCCACATGTATATGGATGATAAATGCAATATGTCTTCACTTAAGAGTGTTTCATATTTCTACATAGTGCTGCAAAAAGTGCAGTCAGCAGTATAAATTAGCTCTATAGAAAATCAAAGTAAAGCTAGAATATTCACAGTTGAGCAGAAGACATTCCTGCTGCCACAGAAAGAATGGGCTGAAGTACAGGTAGCCTACCTGTTGCTCAAGCTTTGGACCAGAAGAGATGTTAGCATCTCTTTTGCCATTGAATTACGAAAGTGTGGCAGCATAAAATCTGAAGCTGATTATTAACGCTTGATCCATACGCAGCGGCTGAGTGTGTATCTGCAGTATACATTTGACCTTGGTTTGGCCAGAGAGCACAACAGGGCGGGTGCCAGACCTATATCTGATGATGCCTTTATCTTGTTAGAGAGCTACATGACTTGATCTGGCATACGCTTACTGGACTAAAGTTGTCCCTGCAAATAATGTGACCGAATCTAAACCAGCAGAATGAGATGGAGCTGCAGTGAACCAAGGCGAGAGTCATAATTTGAGGTAGTAACAGCTGAGGCTGCTGCTGCCTGATGTTGCCTCCAGCTCCCTTTCCCCATGCTGCAGGAGCCTGCTATCCCTTCATGTTTGCGACCAAAGCCACATGTATATTTGCACCCTAACCTCATCCAATTTGAGGGTTCCAATGTTAAATGTGTTTACACTAGTCTGGATCATTATAATACTGGCAGCTCTCAAAGGATGGCAATCTAAACAAGAATATATGCAAAACAGTGAAGTATTTATTTACTTTTAACTGAGACCTAATTGGATGTCATGTAGAAAAGGAGGTGTTGTGAAAGAGTAAGAAAGAATAAGAACTGAAGAAATCACTGTACTAAATCACAGCGCCTCAGTAAGTTGTGTTGCACTGTGGCAGGGGAATATTTTTTTAATAAGACTAATTTCTACCTTTTTTTTTTTATTTTTTAAGTTGATAGATTCTTTGTACCCTAGCTGTGGGGGTCCTAGGATAAAAGTAGAAATGCAAGTCACTGCTACAAAAGGTTACAGATGATAGAAAAAGATTGTGACATACTAAGTTATAGGGACAGGGGAATTCTATGGTTTTCTGAATGTCCTGATAAACAGGGTCCTCTTGAGCTCAGAATTTAATGCAGCAGAATAGGAGACAGTAATTCTTGGAGCCAAGAATGCAGGACAGACTACTAGAATGAGAAGTGCTGTTTTGGAAGGCAGTGAATGACATGATTCAGGATTATGCAGTGTAGCCCAAGGGAGTCAAAAATCCATTGGGTAATGGATCTACAGTGGAATATCCAAAATACACAGGGTGTTGTGAGTATCACAAAAAGCGACAAAAGAAAATGTATGCATTAGAGGTGGCTTGCCTGGGTTGTATATGTATGATCTTAGGATAAGAGGGCTCTTCAATCTACCAGATGAAGCTACACTGAAGACAGAAATCAGGCGAAAATTTTTACTCAAGAGGTTCATTAACTGCTGGAACAACTTCTTTATGAATGTGCTTAAATTCATCTCCTTGAAGTCTTAAAATAAAGACAAGATCTGTTCATGGAAGATACATCCAGCTCTGCTGGAGGATATAGGTTTTATAAAGGAATCGGTTGACGAAATTCGGTGGTCCGTGCTAGGCAAAGTCTGGTAAGATTATTGCAAGAATCTTCTGGCCTGAAAAGCTACAGCACTTCTTGGGGGATTTTAACTACAGAGCCACAGAAAATCCGTGTTTGTGTGAAGGATCCTGAACGACACAGATATACGGATTTCGTTTGCTGTGATGCACGCACATAGGATGGATGAGTTATTGACTCTCATCTCTGAAGCAGAACTAAATGTGCTGATTGAATTGGTGTTTACACAATACTTGCTTTAACTTTCACTCAAGAAAAGACCTGCCTTTGTTGCTGTCTGGCTTCTAATACAGGTTACTCAGGGGAGGTATGCAAGGTAGTATAGAAGGTATTTTAGCACTGGAGAACGTTATCTGAAAACAAGTACACAAGTACATGATTTGTTTTTGTTTTTGTTTTTGTTTTTTACTTATTTCAGCAATATGTTAGGTGTATATATCACATTACACCAGCAAAGGAAACTTACTAAGGAAAATAATTCTTAATGTAGCTTAATTCATCCCGTTTTGTAGAAGATTCAGATTTTTCTTTTGTAAAGAGCATGTGCTTTTTATCCCAACAGAAGACAACTTGTGTCTCAAAAGTGAAAAAAAAAAAACAAACCAGGAGTAAACTTCTGATAAAGTAAAATTGAAACAAACAGAAATCTCTTGTTGCTATTTAACTTCGTGCAGTGAAGATACATACACAAGCAGAGAAAGGCTGTTGAACTGGAATTCAATAGCATCTGACAAAAGTTTGTTGAGTACTATATTGTATTCAGTGTTTTAAAAATTAATTCTTAGGAGTAAAAACTTTATGTCAGTTTTCATGCTACATATCAGAAAAACAACAAAACTGTTCCTGAAATTTAGTTTTGCATATTCATTTCAACGAATACATGGTGCTGTCTACTCTTGAATTACCCAACCGTTGTTAGAAAAATGCAAAAAAACCTGCAGTATCAATGGAGAAATAAGAAATCAGATACAAACTACTTAGCAAAGGTTGAAAGGGTAGATTCTAGTGAATAGGTTTCAGAAAAGGAAATTGTTTTCTTTGGTATTCAGATAAGTAGATACCATTGTAATCAGAAAGGAACTGAATGGGTCAGAAAAACTAAAAAAAATTGAGAGGCTTTTAACTCCAGGTTAGTGACTTCAGCCTGTATCAGGTGAATGGTAAGATAAATCTTTACGTATCACTTTCACAGTTTTGTGATGGTTTACAACAAAAATCCTTTTTGTAACGTGAGTGATTACATTGTTAGGTGTATAGCTGCAGAATTATTGACACGCGCTCTGTTTGCTGTGTACTGACAAATAAAGCAGAGCATATGCGGCTTCCAGACACCATTAAATGCTCCTTGCTCCCAGACGCCGTTAAATAATCCCCGCCTTCTACAAGCACAGCTGTAAGACAGCTTCTTTTTCCAGTTCATTTTGGATTGAAAATGCTACTAAGTGCGTCATTGTGTTCTATCCTATGCAACTTCCCTTCCTTCCCTGCTCTTGAGAATCACTGAGCCTTAAATGACCACATTTACTCTTTGTGCAATGCTAAATCCATCCATTTACAGTCAGATATTAGCATGGAAAAGGCACCTTTTCAGCAAAGAGACCAAGCACCAAAAGGGTGCTAGTTGTCTATATTTCATCAGATTCTCTGGGTTTTTCAAAGCCATCTGGGTACTCTGAAAAGAGCATGTGGGTGCATATGCAGCAACCACTCTACAGCAACTATTTGTTGATGAACTATTTGGCATGGAAAGAAAAAATCAGACTTACTTATGACCCTTTTAATCTCTTTAGTCTTAACTTATTGGGGTTCAAAGAAAATTGACTGTTGGAAAAGAAGTGAGAACACTGTACAATGCACTGTGTTGATTCTTCTTGTAAAGTTTTTAATAACCAAGGACTCTTCTTTGCTAAAATGTTGCAGCTCTTTGAAAACTTCACTTGAAGCATGCTGTGTGTCCCTTGGTAATCACAATGGAATTTGCTGGAGTTTGTGGCCAGAACTGTCTTTGCTCACTGTTCAGAATAGTGGTGTGAACACCAGCTGCATTAGAGGTAGCTGCTTTTTAGTAGTGCTAAATGGAATATGCTGTGGCATAGTAATTAGCTTAGAAAATATGATTCCTTTTTAAATTGATTAATTCCCTGTTGGCCGCACCTTAGAGAGAGTTAGGATTTCTCCACTTTTTTCTTCTACTGATACTGTTTACACCACTGAGCTCATGTACTGTCATATTCTGCCAGTTTTACTAATCCTTCCATATGAGTTGTATGCTGAGTAGGAAACGTGGGAATCTATGGGGTGCTAGGTTATAGATTCTACTTCCTGATAGAATTTTAGTCCTTAGAACTATGATTGCTCTATTACCCAGGATCTGAAAAGGAATGTTGTGTCACACTATTTCAGCAATTCTCCCCTGGGCAATTACACTCCTCTCTTACATCATTTGAAACCATCCAGAAAACCTTCTAAGAACTCATATAAATACTACACTTTTAACTGGTGTTTACGTAAGATGTTTTGAGCTAGGATTTCTCTGGCTCTGTCTTTGTAAGGTATTATATCTATTACTCTAGTTGGGGATCTAACACTAACTTTGAGATATTAATGAAATATTATAATGGACCTTAAAAGACTTCATGTAGGGATTACCATGGCATCACTGTGTTATCAGAAAGCTTTTGCAATGAAGCTGCGTAGAGACTCAGGACTATGACTGCTTTTTTGGAGAAAACTGCATGCAGTGTTACTACCCTAATGTCTGAAACTGTTTCCTCTGGCATTTTGCTTGCAAGGGAGATAACGAGATTGGAAGAAACTGTTGGAATAAGCATTGAAACTTACAGTCAAGAGAGACTGACTGGCAAAGAAGGCACACTTCAGTTTCTTGGATACAACAAGAAATGTCTTATGTTTCTAAGTCAGTGACCTTATTTCAGGTATTGACTGTTAGAAAGGGAATTGGCTTTTGACAGCTTGCTTTCAAGTGAGCGTATGATGACTTGGATTGTCATCCAAGAAGCAAAGGCTTCTTTCTAAGCGACCGTTCAGAATGCTGGTTGAGAAACCTGAAATGCCTTTCTGTAAGCAAGGAAAGAATCATCCAGAGCAGCAGTTCCTTGGCTCTGCCTTTGAAAGGAGTTATATACAGGGGACAGAATCTGAAATGCTGTTTTTCAGATTTGCTAAGCAGGTGAGCATTCCTGGCAAGACTTTTCCTAAAGAACTAAGCACAATACAAGGAAGGATGTAGGACAGACTGCACAGACAGTAAGTTCCTGTTTGTTTTTAAATGTTTATAAAGCAACAACTCAATGAAACCTCAGTTAAGAGCAGGATGACACCACTTTAGATATTCATACATGCCCCCAAAATTTGTGATCTGAATTAGAGATATCAAATGCATAGTCTGCATATTGTGCATTTGAAGTGTTTAAATAGCCCCCATGGCATACCTAAAATGTGCCTGTTCACTAAAAGCCAGATTTTTAGCTGTGCTCATTGAAAGGGTAACATTTTGTGTGTAAACACGTTGTGAAGTGGCACAGTGTTCTCTTTCCAGACCTGCAAACTGGCTCCAATAGTGATTGAAAACTGTGAATGTCTTGTTCCTTATTTTGATGAATTGTTATATTTCTCAATATTTTTATATACATCTATCTTTATGATTCTTCACTATTGATTTTTAAAAAATAATATTAAAATAACCTTACAGTTTCAAAGTCAAGTCCTCAACTGTTAGGAAACCTGACAGTTCAAGTTCTATATGAAATCTTGATTTAGCATGAGTGTGTATACATCACGATATAGATATCATAACGTATGCTGTCAATCACAGATTTTAGTGACATGATTGTGCAATTTTTTTTCCCCTACGGAGCCCTTGTCTCATTTAAGTGGTGGAAAATAAGGGAAATAAAAAGCAGAAAAACATGAGAGATACATAACAGGACTGAGTCCTGATGGTAGAAGAGGGAACACAGGAAAAAATACACAGATGGAAAAGAAATCGAAAACTAGAGTTGATCCTAAAGGTAACTTGTTTTTCTACTGAATAATGCTGAATAACAATATGCTAAAAACTAATGGAAAGTTTTTTTAATATAGGGAAGTTAGTTTAATTTTTAATTCTCCTTGATTCTGAGTGAGATAAAAGAACATAGAAATTTGCTGCTGTAAATTGCAGCTTCCCTAATTAATATCAGGTAGAACAAACATTACCCTCTGGATTAAATCCCTACTCTGAGAAAGAGAGAAATTCAGAGGAGATCATTATCAAGAACTAGTTCAGTATGTAGCTCTGATCAGCTTAGTAACCAGCCCCTAGAGCTATGAAGGCATATTATCCCATCTACAAGGAGACAGAGCAAAATCCCTCTGCCCACCATTATTCTTATTTTAAATGAGTTTATAAATGCACTGATTAGCTGCCCCAATTTTACTTCTGCATGTTATAGTATATGGTGTTCTTTGTTCGCAGAATTGTACCTCCTATTGGTGTCAACAAGTGTTACATGTCTTAAAGCACCAAAACCACTGTCGCAAGGTGACTACGCAGTATATTATGCCTATTATTAAAATATTAATAGACCTTCCAACAGATTAAGCCAAGCGACTGCCCTTTGACAAGATGAATAGTACAAAAGCACTGGGTGCTAGAAGCTCAGGAGAAGCAGAGCTTCTATAATTTATTCTAATGGAAGAGAGGCCACCATAAAATTAGAACCTAAATATTTTGTTTTGTAAAACTGGATTAGAGTGTCTCAAGGCATAATAACCGATAGTTATGGTACATACCTAATTGCTTATTTCATTCAAATTGTGCCTTAGGCAAGCCTATTGTATATTAATCAGAGAGCTGGCTGGCTTGAAAACCTGGCAAGATTTTGCCCAATATATTTTTATTGCCACTCAGTGGTGGTGAAATGTGTGTTTTTCAAAATAACTTTAGTGGCCCACATAATCTAAAATACCTGCAGGGGCCAACTGAGAGCCTGTTAGCAGCACTCGGTGTGTTTAATTGCACTCTTCTAAAGCCTCATCTACTGCAGTGGCTATGTAAGTGTGGGCGGTCTTAGTAGCCGCAGCTCTGATGCCAGAGTGCTTATGGCAACGTAGCGTTCAGAGCGGTTCTAACTGCTCAAATATTTTCCGAGCAGCTTTTGTGTTTTTTATAGTTCCCCACTTAGATGTATGATATCAGAACTAGACTGTTAGCAGTGCTCCAGCCGAGTTACTTAAGTAGAGAATACCTTCCTCCCTTTACTGCAGCAGTGACTGTAGGTAGGTGTTGGCCTAAGATCTGATTGTTCTGTTTACCCGTGTGTGCTTGTTTTCATATCCTATGCTCAACATCCTAATGGCATGGGCCCTACCACACACACCACTCAAGAAATTTCCCGTTGTATTGAAAAAACCTACTTACTAGATCGTGCAACCTGAACGGAGGAAAATTACTTAAGCAGGAATGTAAATTATAAAACAATCAAACATGACAAACTATTAGAAAATTACTTTTCCCAAGTTAAGGACATCACAAAGAGAATCAGCTTTGGACGTGTTTTTGTTTCTCTTCATATTACATTGAGGTGGACAGATAATACCATTAAGAAGTCCACCTGCGATTGCAGCAAGGGCCTTGCCAGCAGACTTTGAGGTAAGTTCATTACCTTCCTCAGGAGATGAAAGTCTGCCACCTAGTGACTGTCTTCAACAGCACCATTGCACTTAAGCGTACGGAAGGCTTGGAAAATTACCATC
Source organism: Fratercula arctica (assembly GCA_947846985.1). Classification (NCBI taxonomy): domain Eukaryota; kingdom Metazoa; phylum Chordata; class Aves; order Charadriiformes; family Alcidae; genus Fratercula; species Fratercula arctica. The sequence continues at coordinate 47,753,669 of CANTUZ010000005.1, read as the reverse complement.
AAGAACAAAGATTTGCAGGGGTTTGGCATGGTTTCTGCTTGAAAAAATTAGTATGTATTGATATGTGATTTCTCCTCCTGGTGGACTTTGGTGAATAAATGATCTGCTCTTTCAAATTACTTTGGCTTCTGAAAATATTGGCGAGCACGTAAGTAGAACTGCAGCACACCCAGCTCTTTTTATCTAAGACAGATCTATACTTTAAGGAAGACCTCATGTCAGTCATTTAACTTCAGAAGCATATTCCCCATTGCAAGTTCACTTGAGAATATGCTATTCTTAATGCTGCGGTTCCTGAAGGTTCATTGCATTTGATTTTAGCAGTTATGACTGTAAAGTAACCCACAGATGATTAGCCTTGTGTGGTAAATGTCAATGGCACACTGCTCACAGAGGCTGCGTAAGGTAATAATGATTCTTATTGTATTTCATAGGCTACAGGAAGTTTTGCTGTCAGAGAAATTATTCTTAGTAGAAATCCCAGGCAAAACGTTGAGGAGTATTGTAACAGAGAAATAATTGGCTGTATTTTTTTTGCCACAGAGTCAGAAAACTTGCAGTGATGGAAATGAGCAAGACAGGGTCTGTGATCAGAATTCTCCATGAGGAGTCCAAGGAACTGGCTAGAATATTGTTGTACCGACTGAATTAATTAGTGGGTCTTCATAGAGTCCTACCTCTTAGTGATCTGAATATTATCTTCTTTATAGTACTAACAACAACAAATAACAATAATAGTGATACAGTCTTAAAGTAAACGACCTTGAGTCTCTAAAGTTTCCAAAGCAAATGGAATGGATTATACTGAATAGACATCCTGAAGATTCCTGAGACTGAAGTTTGCTTATTAATGTGCAGTGAAAGCAGTAATTTTAATAGGGACTTTTTTTTAATTGTAGGCCTGTTTAAAAAGTAGTCTTTGGTATATATCTCTTAAAACTCCATCTTGTTTTCCTGTATATTTCAATGCAATATTGCTTTATTTCACATAAAAGGTACTGTCCACAATGCATTGGTAAACAGCACCAAAGATATCAGTCAGTAGTCACTAGTAACTTTAGTCACAGAGATAAGAAAGTAGCTTGGAAATTACCGTAATTCTGTAATACTTTCATACAAGGAAAATAATTTTCATTGAGAATGATTGAATTTTCTTAAATTAAATAGAACTGTCCTGAATATTTTTGCCTACTCAAATCAGAACTAAATCCCGGAAACTTGTGCAAACTCTGAGAAATTCTGGTAAACTTATTCTGAGTTTTATTTCTGTGGTTAGTTCTGTAATTCCAAAATATGGAAGAACTGAATGTAACAAAATGCCAAAGCAGGGCAAGATCTGATGGTGCTTCTGTCTGGACTGAGCAGAGAAGACCAAAGATACCGTGAACTTGCCTTCCGGGGGCTGGTGCTGCCTTGTTCCCTAGAGTATTATAGGAATGGTTTAAAGTGAAGGTTCTGACACTTTCCATAAGACAATATTTCCCAGTTCAGTAAATTTCATTGCCAATAATTTTTCTTGATATCCAATCTAAATTTTCTTTCTTAATCTTTTCCATTAATCCTAGTTCTTCTCTCTTACCTTTGTTTAACCCTAAACAATCTCTTTGTTAATTTGGTTTTACCTGAATTGTATTCTTGAAAAAAGGAAAAGGATGGAAAAATGGAGTAAAACAGAGAGAAAGTGAAATATACAGAAATGTGTTTCTTTTGGCCAGTTTTGTTAGCACTTGCTAGTTAGGAATGTGTGAAAAAAGAAAAATAGAATTTACAGAACATCAGCAGAATATGGGAGCAAATAAAAGAGGAGCTGAACATGAGGTGAAAAACACATGCAGTGATTTGCTGAGCTTCAGATTGTCTTAAAGTACCAATTTTTTTCTGCACTATATTGAAAAAAAAAGGGAGATATGATAAATAGGTCAAAGAAACTTGCAGCTATGTCACAATTGCAAATTACATCACTGTTTTTTTCTCCCATGTGCTTTTCATGCAATAAAATATTACCCGGTTTTCTTTGTAGCAAAATTTCCTTTGAGCCTCTGTTCTCCCTTCTCTAACCCTCAACTACTCTCTTATATTCTTTTCAAGAGGGGTTTGCCAATGACTTTTAATTTTGTGATATTGTATTGAAATCAAGAGTTTCTGCTTGGTTACTGGAGTCTACAAAGACTGAAAGGAAATCTTTATCTTTTCCTTTCCCTTCCCTTCCCATACCTTATCTTTTTAAAGAAAAAACCATATGCCTCTGTCCTGGAAACTGCTGAGAGACGTGGGAGTTAATCTAGACAACAACAAAAATTTGAAACATATTAGTGTGCGTTGGTATGTAATAATTTACAGTGCACGACCATAATGAGGAACAGTGGAAATAGATAGATCTTCAATATTAAAAGTCTGTTCTAGCTAATTTAAAAGAGATTCTTCTTTATCTGGGAATGGCAGGAGGACTCTTTCTGAGGACTTCAACCAAAACAGAGCTATGCATAATCCTTGGGTCAAAGCATGGGAACTTGGACTGACATCACTTACTTGCTTGTGGTGTTCCCCATATCAGGCGATGTGTCCAAGATAAGCTCTTCTGCCTGGAGTTTTGCAGGATGAAGTTACAGTATGCAAATTTATAGTCTGTCTGCTAACACCGTCATTCTCAGCTCAGTGAGGACAGAGGAGTATTCATGTCATAACCAAGTAGGAAGAACAGCCTCCCTGTAAAAAGCTGTCTCTCTCTCCTCTCTCCTTCCACAAAGGGAAGGTATGTAGCAAAAACATCACATCATACTGACTACTGGTGCGCCCTCTGAAGCTGTGGTGTCACTTCATATCTCCTTTCACTGAATATTTCTAGATGGTTGAGATTAAAGTGTTCTGAGTGAGCATTTTATTTGGTTCTAATGAGGCTGTTCTGGTATGTTAATTTCCCATTCACTGGACTCTTCAAAGAGCCCAGGACGGCTGCAGAGTACTGAAGACATACCTCAAGCTGCTGCAGAATTAACTTAGGAATTATAAAAGCAGTAAACGCACGATTACGCTTTTTCTTAACGCATGCAAAAGATGATGTGTGATTGGCAATTTAACAAGTTGGCAGCAGCAAATTAAAATTTAACATGATTATGAGATGACAATTATTGTTAGTAATTAATTGTTATCACCTTTCTGTAGCCCCATTCAGTACTTTTTATGGAAAGTTTATATCAATGAAAGAATAATTATGTAATTAGGGGAAAAATAGGGAGGCTTTAAGCTTACAAAATACTGTAAAATATGTCTTTTTTTTTCTTTTTTCTGTGGGATCTATGCAATTTGTGATTGCTAACAAGTAGCACTTGCACCCCATAAATTTGCATCCCAAAGGAATCTAAAGAGCTTTGGAACTGCATGAAATTGCAGATATTCCTGTACCAAATTGGGAAAGATTAGTAAGACAGTACCCCTAAATTGCAGCTCCTAGTAAAAAGTAGTGTAGGTAGTAGAAATCACAAAAAGGCATTCCAGGTTTGCAGGGAAGAATAAGAAGGTACTGAAGCTGATGTGATGCCTTTGCTGATTTTCAATGACTATGAATAGTCAGAAATTCTTTTTACATGTCATGTACAGTACTTCTAGCAGAGAATTCCTCTGCTGGAAGTAGAGGATCTTCTGCTGGAAGACCATTGTGGGACAATGGCTCAGTAAAGACAAGTATAATTTCCTGAATCATTTTTGTTCTTTGGAATCACAAACCTCACCAGTGTGGACCACGTGATTTAGGACTGTGACTTAGACCCATCTTCTGTCATTTCCCTGTACGTGTCTGAAAGAATGTGATTAGAACTCATTTGCCAGAGACCAGGCAGCAATGTACTTGCCTCATGGATTGATCCCTAAAATGGGCTGCAGATTTCTTTCTTTTCTGACTTGTGTGACAGAAATTAAACAGAAAGTTACAGCAAATCAACTTTCCTGTGTTCATTTTCTGTTTCGGACAGGCAAGGGACAGAGTAGCTACATGGGCTACCTCAGGAACTGTGTGTGTGCTGTAATTGGAGAAGTCAGAGGCCTATTTCCCATTTCTGATCTACCCAGCCTCCCCCAAGACTCCAGAGCTCTCCTCATCCCTCTTGAAGAATCCCCTAAAGGAGGCACAATTCTTTACAGTAGCAGCCAAAAGCCGCTAGCAACAGCAGGAGTATAATGAAAAGGATTAAAACTGCTTCTAGCCACCTCCAGTGCTGCTTTTGTAAAGTCGCCAAGGGTCTCCGGAATGTAGACTCATACGCTGCAGGCAGAACAGCTTCTTCCTTTAATCGCAGTATAAACATATGGCAGCATGTGTGGGACTTAATAGACGTGTTTCAGGTATGGAACAGAGGAGTCTGCAAACGGGCACAGAGGTTCAGATGAAGTGGGTAATACTGCTAACTCCAAACACTAAAATATCATAAGGAGACCTTCATTCATTAGTTCTTAAAAACAGAACAAATTTTCAAGATTTTTCCTGTAACCTCACGGGCAAGAAGCTTCCCTCTTCTTTCCTCATTTCTTCTTTCAATATGAAAGTTGAGATTCTGAAATAATGATTTACCTTCATAAGCTGGAACTCTGCGTAAGGTATAAAAAACCAGATGTGCGGAGCTGTTATGGTGGGTTGACCCCAGCCAGCAGCTGAGCACCACACAGCTGCTTGCTTGCTCCCCCCACACAGCGGGGCAGGAGAGAGAATAAGAAGAGACTGTAAGATTAAATAGAAGAAAACTTATGCATCAAGACAGAGGTAGTTTAATAAGTGAAGGAAAGAGGAAGAAAAACAAAACAAGTGATGCAACGGTGATCACTCAGCACCTTCCACAAGTAGACTAGTGCCCAGTCAGTCTCTGAGCGATGGCTCCCTACCTAGAACCCCCTCCCCTCAGTTTTTATTGCTGAACATAACATTGTATGGCACGGAATATCTTTGGTCGGTTTGTGTCATCTGTCCTGGCTGTGTCCCCTCCCAGCTTCTTGCCCAGCTCAGCCTACTCACTGCAGGGGGCAGAGTGGGAAAGAAAGAAAGCCTTGACAACAGTGCAAGCACTGTTCAGCAACAGCTAAAGCGTTGGTGTGTCATCAATACTGTTTTAGTCCCAAATCATATGGGCTGCTGTGAAGAAAGTTAACTCCAACACAGCCAGACCTAATAGAGTTGTCAATATTGAGAGGGCAAACAGACACGAAAGGGCAGGTACGCATGGGCATGCAGGCAACGTGGACAGAAAATGAGGCCTGAAAGCAAAGGAGACACTAGAAACATTCTATAGAATGAAGACAATTAAGAGCACCCAACAAATAAAAAGTTGGAAAGACTGAAAGAATATTGTAAGAAAGGTGAGTACTTGGTAAAAAGACCCAGAAAACCAGCAGGTGAAGAAAAAAGAGAAGGAAAGATAGGCAATCAGTGTTCAAGAGGGAAAAAAGCACCAAACGCTCATGAAAAAGCATGAGACAACAGACACAGAAGCATACACAGAGGGGAAAATAAATAAAAAAAAAAATATCGGAAGATAAGAATGAGTGAAAGGAAGCAGCAGTGGAAATATGATAAAGAATATATATTTTACCATTATTGCCTCATAAATATATGTTTCCTGATGGAGTGAAATGACAGGGAGCAGCAAGAGAGGGCTGCTCTGCAAGGGAAGGAGAACCAGGAGCAGAAGGCAGCAGCAGGACATGGTGCATTGACAAGGGCGCAGTCCTGCTGTAGGTGAGCAAGAGGAACAGAGCACATCCAACGACAACAACCAGGGCCAGAACCTCCGGTCCAGGTGTTGCCAGACAGGACTGTAGTAATGAGGCAGGACCAAAGGTAAGCCAGGAACTCAAGCCAGCAGATCAGAATCCCGATGGGCAAGGTCGTGGCACAGACATAGCTGCCATGTAGCTGAGGTGAGGACCCAGGGCGAGGACCTCAGCTTAAAAGTGGCTTCCAAGCAAAATGGGGGGAGAGGCCCTTGATGAAGCTTCTCACAGCTCGTTCACACATCTTGTTCCACAGCAACTTGATCCCAGGTTCCAACTGTACAATCAGAGCTGCCTGTGGGCACAGGCAGCCAAACCCTGTGCAAGGCCTCTTGCTAGGGGCCTTTCCAGGCCTTTCCAGGGAATAAAGAAAATAAGACACTTCAAGGCACAGATGTCTAGCTGTTTTAACGTATACTTTAGATGTAGAAAAGGACTGCTTGTCTACAGCAAGTACAAGAATGCTTGGTACTACTCAGAAACACCAGTCTTATGTGGTGTTAATTAAATGAATGCTTTTTTTATACATGTACAAAAAATGGAGAGTTCCTGACGAGTGAGTCCAGTACTACAAGGAGTATTGGAGTTGGCATGCAAAATTCTTCTCATACACAGGAGGATGCAGAGAAGGCAGATGGAAAAGATGGCAGCTGGGACTAGGCTGCTGCCTCCACCATAAAAAATCATGTAGTTTCCTAAGCTGCCCCTCAGCGTTGGTCATAAGGCAGAACTGTCTTAGAAGGTTTCATGAGCATCCCTGCTTTAGGGGAATAGGGAAGCATAATAGGACATGATACAGCTCCTAGATGATCAGAGCATCTGTGTTGCACTGATTGGTACAAGCTGGGAGTCCAGCATCCATAGGTGTTCTAGTAAACCTGCACCTGGATGAGAGAGGAAGTCAGGGAAGCCTTGGGAACTTAGTGGAGGTCGGTATCAGCATGGCTCAGATATACACCATAAAAGCCCAGTGGCACGTAAGACCAAAGTTAAACTAGTCAACTGCTATTGTACTTCAAGGCAACCTTGTGTTCCTTTGTTACAGAGCCCAGGAATTTTGGACAAGCTTTTGGATTTGGATGTTGGGGTTTGGACAGGCCAAGTGTGACCTGCTTCCTTCTATTCTCAGTTTCAGCGTCTAGCAAATGTGTGAATCTTCATCTGTCATATTTGAGAACACTAATACCTGTATCTAATCTATTCTTCGATTGCTTCAGCCTGCTACCCTTTTCATAACAGTTTCTATCTCATCAAAGAAAGAAGAAAGTCCTTTCAGGAGGGAAAAACTGTGTATTACAGATATTTAATTCTTTTACAACCAGTATCTTACTCCTAACTCTTGTTGGTGTTCTGCAGGACAAAAATCAGGCCCATGCTCTTTATTTCTAACACTTTACACTACTAGGATGGAAAAGTACAGTTATCTATCTGGATAAAGATCTTTTAAAAGTTGATATATAAAGTTGTAAGTAGAACTGTTACTACAGACAAACAGTGTTGGAACAGCATTAGCTACCATTTAGTATTTATTTTCATGGGACTTTTGATAGTTTTATTAACTTGTGAAAATAAATGCATCTTTTACTTTCAAACCCAGTTAAATTTTACATATTGATACTGAGTTTTAAGGAGGATAAAAAATACAGACCAATTTTCCATCAAAACATACTGCATTAAAACATGAGGAATGCATGCTGCACTCTGAAAAGCTATAAATATGCTGACTGCCAGTACAATTAAAGTTGTATTAATACTCATCCACCTTGTTTCAAATATCATCCTAAAGAAAAAATTACATCCATCTCAAAAGTGAAGAAATATGCATCCTTTCAGATTGAGTGAAGTGTTCTGTAAAAAAACCCAAAGATAGATTATTTTAAAATAAAAATTGTTCTGAATTGAAAAAGGAAAAATTTCATTTAGAAAATGAGTTTTCCAATTTTCTAGAGTTTTTACTTTTTCTTTGTTTCCATGAAAATAAGAAGCCAAAAATGAATAATAAAAAACTTACTCTCAATCTTTAGCTTTGTTGCAACAAAACAAAACAACAGTCTATAATCCATAAAATTCCATAATCCTTAAAAAGAGATGTGAACTTCAGCTGGTGCAGACAGTTGTTTTGTATTTCTGTTAGCTGTACTAAGAACTAGGGAATTATATTAGCCTGTTAATCATCTGTTCTGAGTTTTTAGGTAGGAATACTATATTATTTCAGTTTGTTACTCTTAATGTCCTTTGCTTGCTCACATAGAAGGTACATGGAAGGCGTGCAGTGACATTACACTTTTGACTGTGTATAGCCAAACAGCTATACTGAGCTAATTGCCAGCTGAGATAATATTTGGGGAAAACAGGCAGAGGTAGGGGTCAAGTTAATTATGATCTGTACAGCACAGACAATTTTCCCCCTTTTCATGTCAATTTCCACAATTTAAAGGTAATATTAAATACAACTCCAAATAGGAATGTGCTTTTCATCTGCATTTAGCCAGATGCACAGCAGAAGCCAAGGCCTTTGTCACTTCCATACTTGAGTGCTGTAACAAAGCTTCACCATTCACTTGGAGGCTGACTTACTGTTCAGCACAACTGACCAAAGAAGGCATATGGCACCTGTGGTCCAAGGTTTGCACTTGCATCCTGCAGTCTCTCCAGAAACGATCCCACTTTTCTTCTGACTGCTTGAATGTTCTGTTTCCATCTCACTTTCGTTCAAAATACCTTGCCGCTCCCACCATTAAAGTTGTGCTCTAATACATTGAACTGTTTCTGAAGGAGTTTACTGCCAGGAGATCAGTATACCTATTGCTGTCCCCTTCTTCACACTAGAAGTTATTTGCTGTACCACATCTGCAAGTTCTACTGGTTAGAAGATAATTCACTCCGTCAAATGATCCAGATCAGTGCAATGTACTTATAACAGTGTGTGTCTGGTAGGTTTAATGTTGCTTTTTTCAGTCCAGATCAATTTTACATACTAGGGTAGGATAGGACAAGACGGTCAACATATCTGAAGGAACAGCAGGAGGCTCTGTCAGGAAGGTAGTGATGAATAATTGAAGTTGGTAGCCTCCAAACACAGTTTAACTGCATTCAGAAACAAAAAAGCATGTCTGACTGCAGTGTGATTCTTGTCAAGCACTCCTATTCCACTTCGCTTTGTAAACCTCCTCCTATGTGTGATCCCTGCCACATCTGCTAAGCCTTTATGCTGCCTATACTTGACAAACAGCCTAGATACAGCTGCCACCAAAACCCAGCTTGACTAATAACCTGGTGTTTATACAGACTTGTTTAATGCACCCGTAAACCTGGTATAAAAGTCTTGAGTAAAGCCCTTCTGCGATTTGTAGCACATCTTGCTTCTGTCTGAGCTTCATTTGGAGAATATAGAGAAACTCTATGTTCAAAAAAGGTTGACGTGAAGTCTTCTGATCTTTTGCAGAACGAGTGGTGACAGCCAGAACATAACACATCTCTCAGAGTTCAAAGTATCCGCACTACAATTAATTACTTATTGTGCTGTTCACTTCGCATGCAACTTGTCTCAGTAATTGAACGCATCACTGAGGGAGACAAAGATGTAATTTGCTGTTGCTGACTGTATTTGGTTATGTCTAGTCTGTAAAACTGAGTCTGTCGCTCTGGATCTGGTTTGGTTTATTCTGTGCAGACCTTTTTCTGCCATTCCGCTTTTCTCAGCATGGGAGCCCCATGTTTTGCACATTTTTGTGCACGTTGGCATGGGGTTTTTTTGTGTTTTTCATTCAAAGGCTTTATTCTTCTTCAGCAGGTTCATTGTCTTTCTGAATAATTCTCCAGAGAGAGATCTCTGATGGTTACTAGTCTGGAGCCTAATATGCTCTTTTTTTTTTAGACTGCAACTCATATTACATCAATAATAAAAGGGTATTTACTTTTGCATGGATATTTACATTTGCATTTCATCCCAAAGGATCCTTTTTCATGTTAGTGGATGTCGGACAGTGGCTTGATGCAAGGAAACACATGTTATCAAAGACATCTCTCTTGCAAAAAAAGCCATCTGGATCATTAGGATAAAGCATAATGCTCAACCTTGTACTCTTTTTTGACTGCATGAACCTTGAATTACTATTTGTAGTATCACAGCTTTGACAGGAGTAGCAGAGAGGGCTCTTGCCCAGCAGGGCAGCGGACAACTCTCCCACCCCTTGAGAAATGAATCAAAATCTCCCACTACCTGGGCGAGTACTTTAACTACATGGATGTTATAAAGAAGGCAGGCGTGACCTCTTTCATCTGTATTTTAAAAAGAAGTTACTACTGTGTTTTGTGAAAGGAAGAGTTCCAGTATGTTGGCACGCTCTGGAACTGCTACCACAGTAAGACACTCAAGGATGGAGGAATAATGTAGTCTCAACCAAACACTGAGCTGCTCTTGCTGGGGCACTCCAGGACACATGCAAAAGAAGTATTCTAAAAGTGCTTAAGAAACTTGAAGGTTAAACAAGGAGATAGCTAGTTAGTTTAGATGTCTCCAAGCTTGGACAGCAGCTCTCTGTGTCTATTTTGGATTGTAGCTTTGGATTTAGGAGCCTCACTTCTGCTCAAGTCTTGCCTCAGGCACCTAACTTCTTAGTTGGAGCTCGCCTCAGAACCCCAGCTGGTACGCATCAGCAGAGATCAGTAGTACTCAGGAGCATCATAGCACATGATCCTACTTGCTGGAGGCAGAAATAATTTCACTTGCTGTTGAAATGAGCTGCTCTAGAACACGCAGATGAAGAAGACGCCTGACAATACAAAGCAGCATTGCGGTGACATTTAGATCTAGGATTCTTCTCTAAGCCCACTAAAAAAGCTGAAATCTGCAAAAACATGATGGTAATTTTATTTCTTTGATTTTTGTAGTTTATCTCATCCGGGTTTGTAAGAACTGTTACATTTTCCAATGTTAACAAATAATTTTTACCCATAGCATCTCTCTTGCCAATGCCTCTTACCTTGGCTTTTTATATTTACCTTTATATACCTATATTTGTAGTGAAGTTAGCACAGAAATCATAAGTCGGCGGTGGTAGCAACTGCAGCAAGGCGTCAGAATGTATGAAAAGGAATGGGGCAGTAGAACGAGGAGAGGTTCTCTGGGCCTCTTACACTTCCTATTTCTCCTGAAAGAAGCCAATGTAAGGCAGGCCTACGCGGTTCTAGGTGCCTGTGATGCACCTGCTGTGAGAGTTCAGTTCTCCTGGGCTGACCATCAAGCACTTCCACCAGCAGGAACAGAATGTTTATTGAGAAATTAAAGGCATTTTAATTCGGTTTTATTTTTCTTTCTGGAATAATCGAGTGACTTCATATCTTACAGAGTTAATCCAACCAAACTTGTTAGTCCTTTAAGAAGTCCTTCTTGGATGGCAGCCCAGACTAGTACTGTGTTCCAGGGCCAAGAAATAAAGCTTGAATAATTTACAGTGTGAAAGACAGAAAAAAATACAATGTTCACATACTGCACTATGATGCACATAGATACAAAAAATATCATCAGGCTTTCAGCCAAATGCCATGATATGCTAGAAATGCTTATGCCACGTATGCGTAATAATTCTTGTTAATGCTAAATGGAACTGTTGTTACTGATCATATTTAGTTTGGAAGAGATCAACAGTGAGTAACTGTGCTCTAAAAAAAAGCCCATAGCTTGGTCTTAGTATTCCTTTATTTGTCTGGAGTTCAAATGGCAGTTAAAACTTGTCAGGTGGGATTTTTTGTGTATGTGAATATTTTTTTTTTCACTGGAAAATGCAGTTTATTAAAAAAGTAAATTTCCTTTTATCAAGTTCTTTTCTTAGAACTCATGTGGTTTATATACACAGTTGAATATTCTTTAGCTCAAGGTAATTTAATAGCCTTGCTGCTAGAAATCAGTGGCTAGGTTAATTACATGGAAGATGAAGGCCATAGGTTCAAATCTTGTGTCGTAATTGATGCGACTTTTATTCCATGCAGGTGCCATAACCACCAGATTTTCTGAAACCTTGTTTTTCTGCCAGCTTCCTCTGAGTAAAATTGTTTTTCTAGCTCATCCTACTGGTAGTAATTTCTCCCATCAAGAGTTAATTCTTCTGAACCCTTCTGCTGTAGTTTTGCAGTACCAGTTTCTGACCTCATATTGTAATAGGTAGGTGTTCTCTGCCCAGTAGAATAGAATAGGGAAACTGTTCCATCCGAGATATTTGTGTGAAACTGGAATGACAGAAATGTAATGAGTGTGCTTAAACAAAGTACAATGGTACGTGTTTAGGGACCAGTGACAGGATTTACTGCTGTTAAATACAGCTTGGAGAATGACAGAGGAGGAGAAAGACATTAGTTCAGCCTTTTCATGCTTTCTGCACGCTCTGCAAGAATTTGTGCAGCCTAGGCCTCTGTATCCCAAACTCCCTGCACCGTAAGCTCTAGCAAACCCAACAGCGATCTCACTAGACTGAATCCTACCCCTGAATCCTCCACCCTTGCTCCCAGCTGGGACCTCCTGTGAATTTGACTCGCACCACCCCTACGCCATGGCATTCGGGCTCTTTTCTTACTCCTGGCAGCTGACTGTCTCAGCAGCCTAACCTCAGTGGAGTTGCCTCTTTGCCTGCAGCCAAGCCCCATGGCAGCTTTTTCATCACCAGCAACTGTACCTTCTTTCCCATGAAGATGAGTCTAGTCTTGGTATGGTCTGATATAGCCATACCTTCCATTTGCACCTTGTCTTGTCATCCCAGAAACTGAGGGGAAGAAGGAATGGGAGAAAATCCCACACCTAATCAGTCAGATGATTGCTGTCACTGCATTCGCAGTTGGACTGCCATTTTTAATCCCAATTGCTATTTGTTCTTTTGTCCCCAGTGGCTCAGTCTGAAGGCTGTGCTATTCACGTGACTGCTGGAAAGGAGACAGCTTCCATAAGAGGTGGGAGGGGAAGGAAAGAGAGAGGAAGAGATTACGATTTATGGCTTTTTTCTCTTCTTTCTTCCACATTGACAGCCTCGGGTTTGAGGAACATTGCTCAGTTTATTGAAAGATGGCTACTAGACAACTGAGGAGGAGGGAGATTTGATTTTTTGTATGTATTAAGTATGATACTTCCAGCAGAGGTAGGAAAGAACTAATGCCATTGTACAAGGCTCTGCTGAGAACTCCTCTACAGAGTACAACTGTGGCCACCCTTTTTGAAGAGAGGTAATTCAAACTGGAAGAAGTGCAAGAAAGGACTAGTTGGACGGTCAAGGGAAGATTAGCTGCTCTACAGGAGGATACTAAGAGTATGTGTACAGTGCGCAGTTCAGCGCTGCACAGAGGCCTGAGTAGCTGTGGTAAAGCTAGATCTAAATTCGAAAGCAGTACATTGGTGTCAGCACTTTCTTGCAGCTAATTTAGCTGTGCTGAGTGGCAGCCCTAATTAGCACAGGCACACTGCTAGTGCAAATGTGCAGGACTAAGCAATTGTGGGTGAGCTGAGCCAGATGAATGCTTCAGGCTAACCCTGTCCCCTAGTTTACATCCTGAAAGAGCTTGGCTTGCTTAGCCTACCAAAGGACGCTGTAAAGAGAATTGTTTACTCTTCATAAATACTTAGGTGGGAAAGCATTAGAAAAGAAGAGAGGTATAGCGAGCTAAAGAGCAGGTTTGGCACAATAGCAAATTGGGAAGGAATTTTTGAATTTAATTTTGTATTTTAAAAGGTGGTTAGGGACCTCCGGATAGGGACGTTGGTGGTTCTTTTAGAATTAGTATAAATATAAGAATTCTAAGGAAAAAAAAAAAATCTAAGAAATCTTTGTGTGAAAGGACAGAATGCTTCAGTAATGTCAGTGGCTCTGTTCACTTGAAACATCCCTAATGAAGTCTAAACCAGCTGTGTCAGGTGCCCTAATAGGGCTCTGGATCTTGATGTATCAAAGGTTTTGTTTCTGCTTTCCCCTCTTCCCCACCTTTAAGTGTTGGGTTTTTTTTTTTTTTTTGTTCATCTAGATAGAAAGATAGCTTTCCTAAAAGGATCTGGAGACAGACTTTTGATATTATGGTGGTATATGCAAGAAGCATCCAATCTGAAACAACAGTTCTGAAATACACTGGTTCCCTATTTTTCTCTTTTGGAAACAATGCTCGTTAAAATTAGAACATGAACATTTAATGGCTAATTGTTAAAAAGACGAGTAGGAAAAAATATTGTGTGTGAAACTCAAACAGGAAATTGCTGCAGGGAGCAAAATGAAAACGGTAAAAAGTAATAACAGTCAGGGAGAAGGGAAGAGGGGAAGGGGAAAGCATAGAACTGTTACTGATCCTAAAGGCCATCTCATTTTCGGTATGATCCTGAATGCTGTGACAAGGCACTTTGAACATTAGACATAAGATTGACTTTCACAGTTAAACATTAGAAATAAAATGAAATTCTACAGTTCTGCATGAAGGAGTGTTATCTACCTTTGGGTTGATGTCTGTTGCCCTAGGTTTGTACCAGGGCCAGCAGAAAATAGTTGAAACATTTGAAATTTGGGTTTATCTACTGGCTGAGTTTGACATCGAGAATGGGCATCCTCTGCTGTGCTTGAAAAGCTGAAATTTGTTGCTCCTTTCCAAGCAGATTTCCAGTGATAGCAAAAGTTCTGTCATGTCACTTGAAGTCTTTAATTACAGTCAGACATAAGGCTGCAAGGCGCCTTCAACCACCCAAGGTTATAAATGCTCAGAAGAAATACAGCCTACACGAGGGCTGTGCACTGTGGGTACTAGAGCAGATCTCATTTGTCGGTACTGACAATCAGAAATAAAACAGTTCACTTGGTTATTATAATCCATACCAAAAAGCTTTTATGCATTGTAGCATTTAATGTGTGGCTGTAAATTAAGTTGGAGAAGAGAAAGTGATAATCCATCTGAAATCAGATTTTCTACAGACTACCGTGACCTCATTTTGGTGCAGATTTGATTCCGTTTTCAGATCTTTATGCAATGATGATCCATTTCAGATACTATGTAAACAAAGATCTGGTTATTATCCGCACATCATTTGAGAGAGACCAGAGGTCAGAAAAGAGAAATTCTGCTATTTTTTTTCCCAATAACACCTGTTATTGGGATTACTGAATCCTTATTTCAAAAATAAAAGAAAAACAGACATGTAACCAAACAGTTATCTTTTCATAACCAAGGAGTTAGTGTTGTCACAATGAATAAAGCTTTTGTAACACCTCGCTGAAGAGGTGCTTTCTGCCTTTCTTTTTTTTTTAACGTTTGAAGAAGGCTAAAAAGGGTAAGAGCTACAATAGGAGAACTATTTAACAAGTTGTTAGCTGTTTTCTGGTATGGTTGCAGGATGTCAGTTGGGTCCACGCTGTCCTTCTAATTGCTCTCAATATGTATAGTCACCCACTGAGCAGCTGCGAAAGGTATTTTACTATGCTTATAAAATCATACAATGGTTAGAGATGGAAGGGACCTTAAAGATCCTCTAGTTCCAACCCCCCTGCCATGGACAAGGACACCTCCCACTAGACCAGGCTGCTCATTTGGTTTATCATTTGGTTCTGTGATTTTTGGCCTGTAAGCAGTGCCATTAGGACTGCAAAAGCATCTAAGATCTTTCTGAGGCATTTATATCCTTTTTTCTTTAAGGAAGGTTTAGCTGAGACTGAGGTTAGGGTCTCATTACATTAAGCCCTAGCTCTGCAAATCTTTCCCTTTTGAAATTCCATTCCATCATCCCTGTCTTATGCCAGTTGGAGAGCACATCAAGTAAAAATGAGAAAAATATGTTATTAACTATGTTAGCTAATGTACCTCAATAGCATGCATGGGGATATTGCCTATGAATGAGATCTCACAGCTGTGGTTCTACTCTCTCCTCACCCCAGATGCTCACCTACAGCTTCATGTCTGACTTGGGACACCTTGTAGCAATTTATAAGCAGCTGAGCCAGAAGATGTGCTACGAAAGACAGAAATATTGAAAATGACAAAATAAGATTCATGTAGTGCAGTGAGCTGTGTAGTGGACTATATTATTCCAGCATGTACATGAACATCTTTGGTATTTGATGACACGAATCAGGCTAAAACTCCAACATACAGTCGATAATTGCAGGGTTTTTTTAAAAGAGTAATCCCCTGTGTACATAAAAATTCTAATTGTCACAGTCAAAGCTAGAACCATCTCACTGCTAATAAACACACACACACACAGAAGTGACTTGTGGAATCACCAATTTTCTAAAATAAGTTTCCAAATGTCTGCATGTTTATGTGTGTTAGCCTTTGAAAGTTTCTTCTTGGGACTGATGGGCACTTCTGATGCATTCCCCTATGGCCCATTGATTCTCAGGAGCGTATTTAAAGACCTTACTAAACTTCTCTTTTGGGTATGCTCCAAAGACAATTCTCAAATGCTCACAGCTTCTCAAATACTCAAAGTAATCTGAGCTCATTCTCTGTGCCTCAGTGATGATTACTTCCGTGCTGTTTTGCAAGCCTGACCTACATTTTGGCTTCAGCCCCCTCTTTTAAAGCACAGAACTTTTTTTTTTTTTAAATGGGAAAAACTGTAGGTTTATTTACTGTCTTTTCACTCAAACATCTGCGACTTTTGATTAGTTATAAAAACATATTTCTAAAGTACCTATGAAATCAGTGCTTTAGACAGAGTTATTCAAACAATTTGACCAGTTAAACCTGGCAGGAGAGAAGCCATTGATTGATCTGGGAATCCATGATTTTCCAGCACTGTGATTAGAGTGTATGAGACAGGATTATATGGGAAAGTCCCACAATCAACAACTGGGACTTGACAAATGTCTGGAACACAAGACTGATCCTAAGAAATCCAAATTACTTTCCATGGTATACGCCGAGAGAGATCTGATTAGTTTTGAAGTATCAGTTTAGATATAAATTTTAGTTCACACTGGGTTGGTTTTAGATTACATTATCTTGGTTCACCCTTTATTTGAACAGAATTAACCTCTCCCAATAATACTCTTTTCTAGTGTGACCTAAGGTTGAAAAATCAGTTGTAATGGGAAGTATAATTGGAAGAAAAGAAAAAATGTAAAAATACTAAATGAAGTTTTCTTGCACAAATCCTAATGATTCCCATCCTGTATTTTATTTTATGTTATTTACAAAATTTGTTTCTAGACATGATGGAAAGTACATTCATTTCCATCGTTAGTGATGTGTAAAATTTGCTGCTATCACTCACATTACCAGACAGTTTTACTGTAGAAAATGGAAGGTAATTGGTACTTCAGGCAGGCCACAAATCTTTCCTGGCAGCAGTGTATCACTCACAGTACATTGATTGCAAAAATTAGTTAATTCAAGAGGAATATTATATTCCTTGAGTCCTGGCATAAATCTCTCCAAAGTCTGCAGGCATTACTGTCATCAAGATAAAAGATAGATTTCTATCAGCATACTTGACTATGTGTGCTCCTGATTTAGATGCTACTCATTCCAATACCTCTTCTAAAACTGATATATATTGCCTATTAAGTCCACAAGAAGAGGCTTTATATGGCAGGATTCAATAATATTGGGCTAATCTGTTGCTTTTATTTACTGATCTTCTTAGGGTTGTAAATCCTCAACTGCATGGTGTTTCCCACTTCATTACCTTTGTGAATGAAAACTAACGAGCATTCAGTGTCCATGCATTGATGAGAATCTGTCTTTCTGTACATTTGGGATGCTCTTTATTGTTAGTGTTAAGGAAATGAGGTTAGAAATTTCTTTAACAAACCTAAGCAATTTTCTCGATGTTCACCCAATGAAAGCGCATCTGGATTTGATATAATGATTGCCCATGGCAACCTGTTGTATTTCGAAACTTTTACAAAATTTTTGTACTTCAAACATCATTGTAAATTCCCATCATACTTCTGACATACCTGAGCTTCAAAAAAATAATAGAAGATGCACAAGTCTTTGCAGACCTGTTGAAATGTCTTTAATGTGGTACACTGCTTCTACAAGGCCTAGGATGAGGAGGTTTCAGAAAAAAATGTATTTTTATGGCATACCTGCATGTGGGCCTTTGGCTCTGTGTAAGTCACTTGGACCTCTGCCGCAGATGAAATGCGGGTGTGCATTTTTGGTCTACAACTCTGAGCACAAGGCAAATAGGTACATCCTGTTTTGAGGGGTCAGGCTAAACTGAATTAATGGTGCTAACAAAACAACTGTATAAGGGAGAAAGGTTTTCCAGAGCTCTGAGCAAGCTCAGGTTTTTTTGTGAAAGGTGACTGATCTGGCTTGCTACTAGCTAAAAGGGGAACAAATCTGTGAGTCAAACGGTGTCACTGTTGTGATGGGGGCAGCCATCAATGAAACTTTCTGAGTTCTTTTTGTTTAAAGAAATTAATGTGCCAGAGATGATGATAGTAGTTTTTTGTGGTAACACAATACTCTGTAATTGCCTTGCTGTCCTTTTATATAGAAAGAAAACTGTTTTCATTGTTAAAGTTATGGGTTTACGGCTTTATTGTGATTTTTTTCAGAATGTTGAGGAAATGCATTTTCAAGAAAAGTAACTGTTTTGCACAGCAAAACCAGTCTTTGTTACAATACACCATAACAGTTCGCAGAATTCCAAATTTACCCTCTTCACAGAATCAGAAAATGCTTATTCTCTGGAACCACAATTTCTTTCACTGAACTGGAACCGAGAACAAATGACCTGAGAGCAAGCTGAAGATGGGAGATGCCTATCATATACTATTGCAAAGTGAGGAATGACCAAGACTTCAGATGTTGGACTGAAAGAGATTCCCATCAGGGCCCGTTTCCTGCTAGCACAGGAAATATAATCACATTCATCCCTATAAAAACACCCATCTAGGAAGATGCAATTATGAACGTGAAAGGTCAAAATAAGAATTTTCCTCTGGTTGAACTCATATTCAAAGTAAATGTACAGGAAGATTCATGACATAATTCTTTGCTGTAATTTTCTTTTTTTTTTTTTTGGTAGAAAACAGTGCAGGAGCCATGGGAACTGTAACTTTGTGAAAAGAGGCTCTTGCCTGAGTCATTTGAATGGATTGTTGCATAGTGGTTCTTTTTAAGCAATGATACAACATAGACAATGAACGAAGTGGTTGTTATCATACTTTCAGCTCTTTAATGATCACTGATTAAGAAAAGCCTCTGCACAAATAAAAGAGAGTAGCTATAATCACCATCACACCTAAAACCTGCAAACCTACGGAGAGTGACTGGAAAAGAATTGAGTATGTTATGCTTGCAAAAAAAAATTAATGGGCTTTCTGAAAACAGTTTTGATTAACAGTTTTTTCAGAATTTTTCCTGATTTTTCCATTAGTTTTCCCTTAATTCTGGTAAAATACGCCTTTGTGAGACTGTATTTTTGAACTGCACAGAGTATTGCATTCTATATAAAGATGTATGAGTGATGTGCATGAGACAGTATAAAAAGAAGTTGAAAACATACACAAATATGCAAATTATTAAAGCTGGTGAGACATCCTGGTCATTTTAGGGAGGTAACTGAGGCACAGATCAAATAAGGAATTGCAAGACCCTAGCCTAACAGGTAAAGAAAAGCTGAAGACAGAAATTACACAGTAAATTGTGCTTCTTGTGACAAATGCCACAAGCTGAAGAGCTGCCTCATACTTGGAAAGGTGAGGCAAATGCAATAACAGCTCATAGTAAGTGGTGATAATTTATTCCCACAGCATGAACAAAGAATGGCAACAGTATCACTGCAGATAAGGAAACTCAGAGGATTAATGGACAGTTTCGGACAAAGTTGGAGATCAGTACTCAAGTCAACATGCTCCCAGAAATGTATTAGCACTGTAGGAGAAACACTGATAATGTCAAATAACTGGGCAAAACTGAAGATTTTGCTTACATTCAGGTTTACTATGGTTAGCCCCACTGAGGAAGCGTATGAAATAAATGCATGGATAAATAAAAAACTTGTTGAAGTTGCAGCTCCTAAGACTACATAGAATAAAATGTATAGTTCATTAAAACATGTAACTTCTTGGAAAGCAGGAAACTCAAAAACCAGAACTAAACATCAGCAATGTGTTCCAGGATATAGGGAAGCTTTCTAAAGAGAACAGAATAGAAGTGGAAAAGTCTATTTGTCCAGTGATTCATGACCCTCGGAAAACTCTATTCTCTCAAAAACAAAGGCAAAAAAAAAAATAGAGCGAGGCGACTTTCCTCAGAATCACAGAGCAAGCAAGGGAACCAAGAGAAATGACATTACAAAGTAGCCACTGGAGACAAAAGAATTAGTACTTCCTCCCTATTGATTCACTCCAAGTAACAATCTAAATACATATAGATGCAAATGCTTTCGACCAGTTAAATAAGGATGTTATAAAATGTCTTTTATGGTGGATGCATCAACCATGGAAAAATATTTGGTATCAGCATATTTTGGCCAGTAACCTTAAGAAACAGAGCACAATTTCTCATTAGGAAATGTTATTTCTTCAGACTGGCTTCTCGCCTGTTTGGAACCTGACTTTCTTCACTGGAAAATAAAACACATCTTTGATAGCATAGAGGGTAAATCTTCACAGATGATATTTTGATCTCTGCAAATGCTGTAGAAGAGCATGACCACAGGCTCCATGTAGCTTTGAAAAGCTGGCAAACCATAAACAAAAATGTAAATTATATGTATTAGAAATAACAATCCTAGGAGCAAGGTGCTCAAGCGGATCAGATAAGGATAAAACTTCTACCAGCATTCTTGTCCTTGTAGGTAAAATATGATTCCTATGATTTTTTTTTTATGATTCCTAGACACGGTCATGAACAGTATAGGGAAGTTAATACCTATTGTAGATGCTCAAACAGAGGCCTTTGAGTACTCTGGTGGAATTATGTTCACAGGATGCAAATGTGAATAGAGCTGAATGAAATTAAGGTATTAAAGAAACTCTACATTTGATGTCGTTAAGAAGTATAAGAGTAAGCTAGTTATGACATCAATGACAGTATAGTCATAACTGGAGAATAGTATTACTTCGTTGAGTATCTCATACTTAATCCATGACTATGAGAATTTTTGTGTCTATTGAGAGGTCTATGTTAGCTGAAGCTCTCTATAAACCACTTATAGCTATCTATAGAGAGAGATTCGACAAGTAGATTAGTTTTAAACACATATATATGTTCTCTAAATACAATATAAACATGGGACATACTTTTTAACTAAAGTACAGAAGATGAGAAGAGCAAAGTTCCAACCTAGATTGTAGAAGTATCAATCTTCCTTTCAAAGAACACTATTCCGTCTGGGACAAAATGTGAAATGAGATTGCCAGTATTAATGCTGGGAATGGAGGGCCAGATGAAACAGAAATTATTATCAGTGTGAGATTTAGAAAACAATCTAGGCCTTCTTTACTTGTTTAGGGGGAAATTTTCAGTACTAGGATATGATGGTTAAAATGTTACACAAAAACATTGAAAAAGCTACACAAAGATCACCCGATGACCAAAAAATGAATGAAAGAATAGCAATACTTAGGAAGTTGTCCTGGTTCCGGCAGGGATAGGGTTAATTCTCCCCAGGCTCTGTCAGGGACACAGGTATTCCATGCCATCTGAGCCATGCACACTCTGAGCTGCCGGGGAGGGGGCAGGAAGTCGCCGATGGGAGCGGGCTGGGGTGTACCGGGTCCAGGCGGTGAGCGGTGGTTCTGTAATCATGTTTGTATATTCCTCTACCCCTGTTATTGTTCTTGTTTTCTTGTTCCCTTTGCTGTTCTGTTAAATTGCCTGTGACTCAACCCACAAGTTTTGCCTTTTTCTTTCGATTTCTTCCTGTATTGGGGAAGCCCGAGAGAGCGGCACGTGGTCCTTTGTTGCTGTCTGAGGCCAAACCACGACAGAAGTTTTGAAGCAGTCACCTGTAAAAACACAAGTGGAATCCAGCAAAATTTCCATATCGATGGCATAAGAAAAATGTGGTCCTTGAAACCCAACAGGTTCTCAAGGATATTTTAACTTCTGTGAGGTAGCCTTTGCAGAATGTGTTACAGTCAAAAGAGGCGCTTCTGCATATCCAATTCCTCTAGAGCTGATATATCTCAAGCAATAATGTTTTACAATTGGGTGATAATTTATTTGGCAGTGGAGTTAAACATTCTGCAATTAGATATATGTATAAGTGTAGTACTGCTAATCTGTATTATCTCCAGTCCAATGATCTGCTGGAAGACAGTGTCAAAATATTAAGCGTACGCACAAAGGATTGCCAAGTCAAGATGGCTGAACTGCAGGACATGCCTCTGCTAAATGGATCCATTTGCTGTTTGACTGTAGCCACCACTTAGAAACCTGCAGATTCATATAGTAACTTTGTCAGTTACTAGGCTTTTTTATAGATTGAGAATTCAATGTTAATTAGCGTTGGCATTGTTAATATTATGATCAACTGCAAATAAGATTTGGACAGATGACCCAAGAAAAACAGTCATGGAAGAGCCAAGCTTAGTGCACAGCAAACATGTTGTGCAGAAGCTCACAATGAACATTTAAAACGAAGCAATCCCAAACATCATGCAGATCCCTGTAGCAGTAACAAATATAACATGAAAAAAAAAAGTGATGTTTTTCCTCCACTTTTTGTCTTTGTATGACAAAAGTGTCCCTACATCCTGCCAAATAGTAAAGCTGTTACTTGTAGAAAGTATGGACTGAGAAGCCTTTAAATTCATACAGTCTGTCTATGCAGGGAGAAGTGAATTCTTGTCTGACAGGATTATTTTGTGCCAGGTTCAATTTTTACTGGTTTACATGAGCTAATCTTTGAGAGGCAGTTCTGTCCTATTAGTTCCACCACTCCCAATGACTTGCTGATCTCCCACCTAAATTCCAGCTGCTTAATCCCAGTTTCATCATTGTGCACTGCCCCAGTGCTCAGATTCTTGAAGTCTGCAGAGGTACTTCCAGCTCTTTACTGCAACTTACTTAGATGCTGTTAGTACTGAACACAAACCCTGCAAGAAATAGCAGTCTCTGTGCTGCTTTAGACAGACGCTGCGTTTTAGTTTCCTCAGGGCAGTAGAGGAATGGTTGATTGCAATTGCGCTGGCAGATGCCTCTCTCTCTCTCTCTCTCTCTCTCTGCTTTGAGGCTTTTCTTGTTTTGTGGCTGCGGCTCAGTGAAGTGAGAGGAATGCCTTCTCCAACGTGCCTGGTTTTCCAGTGGCTCAGATGAAGCCAATGAGCAAACACGCACTTTAGGGGAAATCGCGTCTTCACAAATTTGTGTCAGTTTTTGTTCTCTTTCATGTGCAGAAAGCAAAGATGAACTGGCAGATTGGCTAGACATTCAAAATGTGCTGATTTTCTCTGTGACCAGGAGCAGCAGAGCCAGGCAGGAGGAAGACCACAATCAGCTTTAACAGGAACGCTATAGAGCGAGTGCATGGCATGTTTATTCACACACCTTTCTTTAATGTAGTGCATCATAAAATGTATTAAACTTTGCAAGTTGTTTTCTTCCCCAAGGGCCAAAAAGTATTTTACATTAACTACCTCAACAAACTAAAAGGCAACCTTCTCTGGAGTGGGAAATGAAAACTCTTTAAGGCAGGTAGCAAAAAATACTGCTGTACCCAAATGAAGCTGAAGAGTTCTTCAGGACATAGAAACTTCTCCAGTGCATTCATGTGCAGTAGAAAACTATCTTAACAGAAGACCCATTTTAGTGTTAAAAAAACCTGTTGATCCAGGGTAAAAAGGCATTATTGGGTGATTTCTAAAGCATCACAAGATTGTGCTAAGGAGTTCTTCTGGGTGTCTAGATGTCAGGATACTTCCCTACCCACTGTTACAATCCAGGTTAGGAGAGGCACACCTCATTAACCTGAGCAAACTAAGAGGCAGCGGCAGAAAGGGAAAAGCCCCAGGGCTGATTGTCCTTTAATTATTACAGCTTTCCTGCTAAGAGTAAAATTAGAAAGATGAAAATGCAATTGAAGTCTTACCCACACCAGAAAGATGAACCATTTACTTTGAATTTTCACATTAACTTTGTTATTCGGCCAATATAGTTTGTATCAACTTAAATTAACCCTGAAGACACTACTTATTCCCTGTCTGAAGACTAGCAAATCTTGCATTATCCTGATTTCCAGTTTCTTGCCCCTTTTTATTCCACTTCCTGCCTCTTGTGGCCAGTAGTAATGGACAAGACATTATCAGGTGGGACTGTGGAAGGCTCAGGAAATGCAATGTCAATAACAAGAACTGTGTTTTTATGCTGACAGAGGAGGAGCAATCAGGTACTAACAGACCTCAAGTTCAACCCTTCTATGAAAGCATTTCACTAGCTGCCACAGAATGTCATGAAATAGTTTTTGGGTTTTGGGGAACTGGGTTATGTTTGAAAGATATGTTTGACCCTCTACCTGCTCTAATGAGAAGAACTAGCTCCCCTTGATATTTTGAAGTATGCTATTTGTTGAGTTTTCACTTCATCTGTATGTCCCATAGAGGCAGACGATAAGATAGTCACGGCAGCAGTTTATGCTTGAGGTTGGAGAGAGATGGTTAGGAGGCTGATAGTGCCACAATTTGGGCCCAGAGAAATTTCACCACTATGAGTGGGCTGAAACAATGATCTGTCTTGTCTAAGCAACAACAAATGTGGCTTAGACCATGTGTGGTGTAACATCACTAGTGCATACATACTGCTTAATGTCTTTGTAATTGTGTCAGTATTCACAACCAATCTACTGTTCAACCACCCTTTTTAATGCTTGGCACCTTGGCATCATGAAAACAAAAGTTTAAAGAGAAGACTTGTTTATCGTTTTTTAGTTGGGGTTTTTTCGATTTTGGTTTGTTGGGTTTTGTTTAAAGTAAATTATTTTAACATTAGTAGCAAATATTTTGCATCAAGGAAGCCTTTGCTAAAGACCCAGTACCTTTGTGAAAAGAATGTTTCAAAGTTTAAAAAACTTTATTTCAGAATGTACTTGAAATATTTTTATTACGATGCAGGCCACAGTGCCACTGTTTTTCACTGCATGGACTCACAAAACAAGGCAGCATGTTATGATTACTGATTCTGACCTTGCATAGCCTGTTTAGTATAAACTATTGAGGCTGAACCTTGAAAAGCTGAATGACACTTTGTCAATGTATGGAGCTACACAGATTTATCACAGCGTGACGGGTTGGCATTGCACTGCAGTATTGGTCTCAAGATGTTTCATAAGCAAATCATCGTGTGCTAACCTTGCTCATCTACATTGCCACCAGATTTCAGGATGTGGCTTTTAGATTCCTACCTTTTTGTTTCCGTTTCTTCCCTTTGCTTCCCTGTTAGGCTGCATGTGCTCATTCTACTTTTGCTGCTCTGCACAGAGTGCAGGAGTTGCATGAATATCTCTCAGCTGAAAGTACAGGGCTCACCTAAACTATTGCAAAAGCTTCTTGGCAGGGGTGAGTGCATGTTGCTATCCTATACCACACTTTGATAGTAGGCATAAATTTAAATGTACTGATGGCTAAGGTTGATTAAGAGCTGTGTTTTTTGTCATGGCTTGTTCTTCCTCTTTTAATCTTTTGCTATAATATTCTGATCAGATACTTCTGCTACCTGGATATATAAATTAAGGTTCTCTAACCTCTTATGGGATGTGGTTTAAGACTGATTAAGTTATATTCATGGTGGTAGCCTTAACTATTAGCCATGTCTTTTTTAGACTGAAATCTCTTGGATTGTATCTTGGCTTTCCAAATATATTCACATATCCTAATCCAGATATATTTTGTATTCAGACAAAATATATAGTACTCATTAGAAAACACATTCTTTGGAGTGTAAAATGGGGAAATGACCAGCTAGCCAATTAATATTGCGTTTTGTCTAAAGGGCCAAAGTAAATGTGAGTACAAATAACAACAAGGGGATATTGAATTATTAATAAGGGAATATTTATTGGACAAGAGATGATTTGAAGCAAGTAGTAACGGATTTGCTGTTAATCAGTTCTAGAGAACCTCTTAGTATGCATGAAGTGCTCCTAACAATTTTATTAATCCAAAAGCCAATACTATGACTTGGGAAGGCCTGCTGTATGTATTTGTACATGTGACTTATGTGGGGTTAGAGTCGGAGAGTAATTTGAGACCCTCTGCTCTGGTTGGGAATCTCTTTGCTTCTAAGGGGAAATGGATTTGGGACATATATTGAGCATGCAGCGCAGAAATACGAAGTCCAAAAAAAAGTTTGAGACAAATTCAGTTAAATAATCCCACAACTGGGAATGACAATGATTCTTTAAACCATTAACTCCAGGTTCTCGCAAGTATTCAAACAGTTAGCTTAATAAACCACCAAATTAACAATAATCAGTTGTAGTGTAGTTTAGCTGAAAAAAATCAGGGAAATCATTAGTACCATTATAAAAGCAAATCACTCTTGCATATTATTTTCTTATGGCTATTCTGTTACATTAATCTTGCATTTGCTCTCTACTAACCAGAATATCACAGGAATAAAACCGGTAAAATTATTTTTAAAATTACTTATATTGTTCAATGTGTCACCTAATACTTTCTTAAATAATCCTAGTGGTTAGCTGACGTCTTTTCACTGGGGAGATCGCTTCACATCCAGAAGCTTTCACTGTCAGGAAATATTCTTTAGATATTTAATCTCAGTTTTTCTCTACCTTAAAGAAGTTTTTGCAAATACTTTTAATCTGGAGAAAAGCAACTCAAACTACTAGCTTGATTCCATCTCATTTGCTAATTGGACTAACCTTTAAGGAGACTACTTGTTTGTTTTCAGTTTTCGTCTACCGCTTGTGTCTCTACTTGTGGAGATGTAATTCAGTAGTCAATAATAAATTGTGGAAAGTAAATAAATTTTACTGAGAATGAATCAACGGATTATCAGATTTTCCCCTTAGTGTGTACAACTGAGTCACTGTGGTACTGCAAATCATATTTTCTTTCCAAAGTTCTATTTGCAGTACAGAAGCAGAACACAGACGAAATTACTTAATTAGTCAAAGATATTCAAGGTAATATCTTGATATCAAAGATATCAAGGTAAAAAGGATCCAACTGTGCTCTGTTGGAAGAAAAAGAAGAAACTGGAAGCTGTTAGCTGCATTGCTGTTATTGGGCATGTTTTATTTTGTCTCCGCTGCTCTATCACACTCTGCCCAGCTGCTGAGGTTCTGTTTCAGTCATTGTTGAGATGAATGAAATGCTTTTTAGAATTTGGTATAGAGAACATGATTCAGGCAGTGTCTCACATAAATGTTTGCACAGATCTCAAAGTGCCTGATGTACCAACCAAGAATCCGGCATAAAAAATGCACATTTTTAATTTGAAGCAGCTGAAGTTAACTCTGTGCCGTGTCTATGGAGCTGCTTCAGATAGCCCTGTACAATGAAGTGTGAGTGAGTCTGCCACGGACAGTTGAAAACACTGCTGTGATATTTCACTATTTATTTTCCCAAACCACAGAATGTGACATGTCATGGGCTGCACAACTAATTTTGGTGATGTGATTTAAACCAAAACCAAAGGTGGTGTTTACTGCTTTTCTAATGCTTTATTTAAAAGAAAATTTCTGATCAGTACTTCTCAACTTTTCTGCAGCCATATGCTCCAGTTCTGGTTATAGGCTAGTGTGTGACAAAGTTAGAACTAGATACGAGTATGTGAAGTCAAAAAATCTTGCCTACTGTGATTTGGACATTGCAGGTTATGTGGTCACAATGAATCAGTACTCAGGAGCCCTGGTCTCCTTGCATTGTCTTTACGGTACTGCCAATATTTCTGACATTTTGAGGAACCTAAACTGAATATCCTGTAAGCTTGTAGAACTAAATGAATGAACCACATGAATTTAATTTTGATTTACTGACCTTAATAATCCTTAAATCATGCAGTACTGCAGAACTCTCATCTGTGATTTTAGTTCTTCGCCCCTTACCGTGTGAAAGCATTATTTGAGATCTCTGTGGACAAAAATTTTGGGTTGATATGGAGTTACCAGATGCCCTCTCCTGGGTGATGCATTCTGTCTGAGGGCCATTTGGCATGAATATGCTTCCCCCTTCTTATTGGAAATACACTTCCAGATCACTGTCTACATCCACATGTTGACAGACTCTGAATAGAGATGAGCGGAAGCTGACCAATGAGTTGAAGAGAAGGGTAGGGAGGAGGGAGTCTCTGTTAGATCTCATGGCCCTTTTTTTATTTTCCATTTTGTTAAGCTGCAGGGTGATGTCTCCACGGGGATAAGAATTTGATTGTTGCCAGTACCTTGCATAGCTATTTTTGCATGAAACCTGTAAGAATAAATACATGTAATTAGCAAGGAGTGGTGTTCTAATACACATGCACATAATGTGTGTCAGTCGTCAGAAGAGATTATGTCAAGTAGGACATAACAGAAATAGTCAAAAAGAGGAATAATTTTGTCTATCTAATTGGAGGCAATGGTGACCCCGTACAGAGAAGAATGGTATAAATGTCAGATATAACATGTTAGGTTATTAATTTTCTGACAGATTTTCTTTACTTAGGAGGGTGAATGACATTGCAAGAATATTTAGGTGAAAAGTCCTTATGCTCCAACAGTCCAGGTATTCCTCGCATGCTTTAAAGGGTCTGATTTACTATGAACTAGAAGGTAGCATTCTGCTGTAGCTCAACAATCCTGTGCAATATTTATAACTGTCATTCATTTTTCCATACCAATGCTCCTTTAATTTGTCCTGATAAATTTCTCCAGTGTTTACACAGCACTCTCATTAATGTTTAGAACGGTCTTATGTACGTTGACTATTTTCAAAGCCTTTTGTTGTTGTCTTGCACACCAATGATTTACAAGATTATAAACAAACAAAGGCCTAAAGAACAACTAGTGAATGTTATTCTGAAACTCAGGTGCTTGCTAGAACTCTCTTTCTTAATATTTAATGTTTTTTCTGTTTGTTTGAATTTTATACTTAGAAATGGACATCAAATGCGCGCATTGCAAATGTCATTCTGAAGTAACCTAAGGATTTGGGATTCTGGATTGAGTGAAAAATCATAGAGTGTCTTTGGACATCCTTTACCTATGGCAGTATTCTGTCCCTATATGGTGGGAACAAGTAACAAGTGCGATGTGCTAAACTTGTTGAACCAGTCTATATAAAACATTGCAACTTTTGCAATTAAATACAGTGGCAAAGCAAGTGATTTTTAGTGCTATGTACTGGTGATTGCTGGTGACTAGTAGTGGCTTATGAACAATTGGTGTCAATAATTAATAATGAATAACAAACAGCAGTTAATTTCTGGTGGCAATCAGTGATCATTCATCTGTGACGTTGCTGGACTGTGGTCAGTAATTGCTTGAAATTGATTCACAAACGATCAGTTTGTGGGAACATTCTGGGAGTGTGTTTCAGTGATAGATTGTTGTGCCATACACTGACTGATAGCCAGTGAGTGCCATTGTACCATTGCCAGGGATTATTAGTGGTTGTTACTGACTTTCAGAGGTAAACTGTGCAAAATACCTGCTGATAAGCGTAAGTAAACAGCCGGGTAGAAGACCAAACCACAAAAGGGCAGAAAAGCAGCCATAGCCCAGCTGTCTGGACCTTGTGGAGGTCTCTGTCAAGCAAAGGTAGGCTTCCTGCTGATGACATTAGGAGTCAGGATGGATGGGGAGGCATTACATGCTGGGGGAGCAGAAGGGAAGCATCTTCCTCAAAAACAAAATAAAAACCACAACAAAAATCCCTCACTCTAAACATCCTGTTTTCTGTTGGCAACAAGAACAGCATTTTTCCTCTTGCTGAGGGACAGGTTCTGCCTCTTTCCTTTGCCCTTTTTGTATCCTCATTTCAGGGTGACAAACTTCAAATTTTCCTGTGCTGCTAAGAAGTCTTGAGTTGGATCTGCATGATATAATTTCATAGGTCATGAAATCATAGAATAGTATGTTTTGGAAGGGACCTTTAAAGGTCATCTAGTCCAACTTTCCCTGCAATGCACAGGGACATCTTCAACTAGATCGGGTTGCTTAGAAACCTGTCCAATCTGACTTTGAAAATTTCCAGGGATGGAGCATCTAACACCTCTCTGGGCAACCTGTGCCACTGTTTCACCATCCTCATTGTAAAAAATTTCTTCCTTATATCTAGTCTAAACTTGCCCTCCTTTAGTTTAAAACCATTACCCCTTCTCCTGTAGCTACAGACCCTGCTAAAAAGTCTGTCCCCATCTTTCTTGCAAGCCCCCTTTAAGAACTGAAATGCAACCTCCTCTTCTCCAGGCTGAACAACCCCAGCTCTCTCAGCCTGTCCTCACAGGAGAGGTGCTCCAGCGCTCTGATCATCTTCGTGGCCCTCCTCTGGACCCGCTCCAGCAGTTCCATGTCTTTCCTGTGCTGAGGGCTCCACAGATGGACACAGTACTCCAGGTGGGGTCTCACAAGAGCAGAGTAGAGGGGCAGAATCACCTCCCTCGACCTACTGGCCACGCTGCTTTTGATGCGGCCTAGGATGTGGTTGACTTCCTGGGCTGCGAGAGCACATTTTTGTCTCATGTGCACCTTTTCATCCACCAGTACCCCCAGGTCCTTCTTGGCAGGGCTGCTCTCAATCCCTTCATCCCCCAGCCTGTATTGACACCAGGGATTGCCCCGACTCAGCTGCAGGACCTTGCATTTGTTGTTGTTGAAACTCATGAGTTTTACACTTTCTGAGGGTGCACTCAATCCCACTGTCTATGTCATTGATGAAGATATTAAACAGTACTGGTCCAATATATATCCCTGAGCAACACCACTCACCACTGAAGTCCATCCAGACATTGGGCCGTTGACCGCTACTCTCTGATTGTGACCATTCGACCAATTCCTTACGCACCGAACAGTCCACCCATCAAATCCATGCCTCTCCAATTTAGAGAGAATGATGTCGTGGGGACCATGTCAAAGGTCTTACAGAAGTTCAGATAGACGACACCTGTAGCTCTTGCCTTGTCTACTGATGTAGTCACTCCATCATAGAAGGCCACTAAGTTGGTCAGGCAGGACTTGCCCCTGGTGAAACCATGCTGGCTGTCTTGAATCACCTCACTGTCCTCCACGTGCCTCCATTTAGTCAACTAAAAGTAATAAGTAGGGTTAACTAACAATGATGAAATCACTGATTATCCTTCCATTTATGCAGCTGATCCGTCTAGTTTTAGATTTTTGGGGAAAGCTCACAAAAAATTTGGGGCCAGAAATAAAGAAGGATTTAGGAACCAACTCTTGGTTCTTCCTACTTAGACTACTAGTACTGGTTGGAGCATGCTTTGATCAGGGACAGGTGCTGCCTGCTGACTGGTTGTTAAAGCTTTTTGCCTGCATATTATTTGGTCCCCTAATACAAACCGAAAGCTACAACCAAGAGGCAGGAAGGGGGTGGGCTGAGGAGAGGTGAAGTCTCACACCAGTGAGACTTCAAATGAAAACTCACCATGACAGCAATATCTG
This sequence comes from Fratercula arctica, assembly GCA_947846985.1. Lineage (NCBI taxonomy): Eukaryota > Metazoa > Chordata > Aves > Charadriiformes > Alcidae > Fratercula > Fratercula arctica. The sequence goes on along the minus strand of CANTUZ010000005.1, from coordinate 47,722,369 downwards.
GGCTTGCAGGTGCAAGCTGTTATGACAATAACAGCAAGAGAATAGCAGTATGAGAACAACAGAGGGAACACTGACGCAGAGGCTCTGGAAAAACACTGCCACAACAGCTGAGGTGAAAGGCTTTAGAGATGCAAGTGAAAGGTAAGCTACAGAACTGCCAATAGATGACCCTTACCATTATAAAAGCTAAGACACCTAAGGCACTGTGAAAGAAATTAAGTTTTAGGTTTTAAGGCTATCTCTTCATTGTGACCGCTTATTACCTCTGTTGGAGCAGCCAAAATACCATTGACTGACCAGCATTTGAGGACAAGGTACCATTCAAATTACTCTTTCTGTCCTTGTTTCCCTGAGTGCATATTCCATAGTTCTTTGAGATTTTTGAGGGCTTTTTTTTTTGTCCCAGCTGTTGTCAACTTGCCTGTCAGCAGGGAAAATATTTGGAAAGGCATTGAAAGTATATCAGAATTTCAAGGGTATTTTGCCTGCTCCTTTACTCTAGAGCAGGTAGATAACAGCTAAAGTTAAAAATAAACAACAAAGACCCACTCTCTAATCCTTGTGCATATCTGACAAGCCATCTAGAGATTAAAGTACTTTCAAACTTGAATATCGGGATGGCTTGGGCAGAAATCCGGGAAGAGTTGAAAATAAGATCAGCAGAGAAGATATACCTTCAGTCAGTTCTTAAATGGAACATAATATATCAAAGTGCTGAACTCAAAATAGAATTTAGATAGGATTTAAGCATCTAAGTCCAAGAACCTGAATCGACAGACCCTGTCTAACAGCTTAAGTGCCTGAGAGAGCATGTTGATTTCTGTTTTCACCAGTAAAGTTGCTTTTTCAAATAGTTTGATTTTAAAAATCAGACATGATGGCTCAGGGATCCTATTTTCAATTTGCAATTGAGAGTATGTTATCCTGAAGAGCTTCCTTTTGAGGTGAGGGAAGCCCTCACGAGGTTCTAAGTGCATAACTTTGACACTTACCTGGCAGAACATGTGATGAAACCTACACATAACAGCAGCAGAATCAGAACACTGCACTTCAGTCACAAAAACTTGACACAGATTTGATTATTCACAGCCTGCAATCTGTTGCCCACAGACTTAGAAGGACAGACTGCTGACTACTATAGATATTTTGCTTCTCAGTGAATTCATTAGTGTTCAGATCACTAAAATGTAGACAATAACTTTCCTGTTATTCTGTCGTTTGGGGAGAAATAATCACTAGTGACAGGCTATAGTTTGCAATATATGAATTCAGCACTTTTGAAGCACCTTACTCTTTGCAACCAGCACATACAGAAGAATGTAGCTACATTCCAAAGTTGTATTTGTGTGCAAACTTTCATGGTTCTCAATTCACCGAAAAAACAAAACCTCTTTGCAGGGTCCGAAAAATCTGAACAGCCACATAATCATATCTATCAAAATGGTTGTGCTACTTATTTGGTAAAGGAAGATCATCCTTTGAGGATATGATCATGTGAATGTCTTCCCTGGAAAAATTCTCCACACTTACAGGAGGAAATCAGATGAGGACAGGAATTGTGTTAAAAATATTTATGTAAAACTGTTAGTCTCTCTACAGTTGATGTCAGGCCAGATGTGGGAGCTGGGAAGCTTCCAGGCTGAAGTTACAGTGCTAAGCAGAGATAGACAGTACCTTAAGAATAATTAAATATTATTTATTTTAATAAGGGCCTTTTTTTCAGATTTAGAATATGGTTTATTTCGACCTTCCTTATCATTGCCAAGAGTCTCATTTTGTCATTTTCATCCTAACGAACATTTTCACACTGTGCCTGTGCCTTTTACTCAATCTGCATTGTACGTGGAAAAAGCTGGTTAGGAGGGTTTATGGAAGGAAAGCATGAGTAGGAAAGTAAGTTCCAAAGAGTGTGAAGGACACAGGTTCATATATAGAAGTCATTATGGAAATAGGTCCTTTGCAGAAGCAAAGTACAGAGGGGTAAAAACCCTGTGCAGAAGAGGAAAGGAAGCAGCAGGAGTTGGAAGTGTAACAGTTGGACTGAAAACCAAGCAAGGACATCAGCATTACCTGCCCTGTTTCCTTTGCCCGACTAGTTTCAGACCTCCATTGGATCAAATGTTATTTCTGTTCAAGAAACTGTAATTACCTCCCCCCAGAGACTGAATCCCATAAGACTGGAGTGTCATGCTACTAAAAAGCAGTGGGGATTTTTCCTTTCTCTGACCCTTCAGCTGCCTTAATACTCTAGCATCAAATTAGAATCTATAATGTGACAAATATCAAGAATATCAACACGTATTTTCATCTTTTACAACCCATCTTCCCCAGCTACTCTTCTCAGTCGCTTTAGCTTAATTTTAGCCATGATTTTGGAGCAAGTCCTGGCTTCTCTTTCTACCTAGTATAATTGGTGACCACGTCTTTACTTATGTTACCAAGATCCATTACACACCTAAGGTAACAGGAGGTTGCTTATGGTCAGTGGAACACAGGCAAATCATAAGCTTTATGGTTTTTTTTTCCCCTTTGAACTTTAACAGTGTACCCACTTTGAGAAGACCCCATTGTTTTGTATCCTTCAGATAAAGATGTGATGGCATAAAACATCTCTGATGCATCATTACCATCTTAGTTAACATCTTTTTCTTCCTTTGTGCTCTACCTCCAAATAATAAACTTATTTTTACAGCTTGATTTGTTTGATTTTTAAATTTTACAGCATCTGGAATTTATCGTTATCTTGATTTAAAAGGCTTTCGCCTCTTCTGTTTTCCTGAAAATTCTTGCTTTTAAGGATTGTTTTACTCCTCTTTCCTGCCCTTATCAGGGGACGCCTCCTGTGATTGGATCCTTTTCTGATCAATTCAATATCTGTTCAACTTCTTTGGCATGATTTTTAAGTACCTGAAAATATGCCAGCTAGACCCTCTAAGCAACGTTGCTACCTATTTATTTAAAATAGTAAACCCATAGGAAAATAGATTTGAGCATTTGGATTTAATATAAACCAAGCAGGATAATTTACAAAACAGTCTCTGGAGGTGCATAAGCAAAACTTATTAATCATAACCACAACAGACTACCAAACTCCAGTACAAATATTTGCACTTCTGTCACAGCCACTTATCTGATCTATGCCAAATGCTGACAGATTTTAAAGACAATCACATTAAGTATTAATCAAGCTTGAAAGATGCAGCTGAGTAACAGCATACTAAAGAGACATCCACCTCCAAAGACAACTGCACACTCCAAATACTCAGCCTCCTATTGCCCTGAAAAATGTTTGAAATCTGTTTCAGTCCCATGCTGTTTCCCTATATCTTTTTCACATCTCTTTTTGATGTATTTTCCCAAAGCTTCAAATATCCCACGCCCTGTGAAATGATTAAATACACAGAACAGGGCTTCTGTCTCAACGGTTTCACTTCACTTAATAAGAACAGTAGCAGAATAAACCAGCCAAACGTGTTTTATTTAAAGATTTCTTTGCCTCTGCGTACAACACTGATCATATTTCCATACACACATTCTCTTTCTCCCATGATAGCATACATCTTTTTTCTTGTTGTGCTTCCATAGCCTCTCTTCTCCATTCCTAACTTTGTGGTTTTTTCCATAGCGTCTATTAGACTGGGGACAACTTTATGTAAGCTCTGCTGCTGCACAAACTTTTCTTCAAGTCCCTGTTTTATATTTTACCATGATGCCTTCCCACATTATTTCCAGTGATTTCACCCCAACTCCTGTTCTGTCTGTAATATTGCCTGACTTTGTTTTTCTCTAGAACTGGTCCTGTTTGCAAAGCAATCAGCAGGTGCTACTTTATTCCATTACCAGCTGTATTATCTCAATTACTGTGGCTGTTCTGCTCTATCAGATTGTTACCAAAGACTGCACTAGTGGCAGCCTTCTGTGCAGCTCCCTCAGGCTCTGTCTGGGCCTGTATCCCACAAAGATCAGTTGCCAGTATCCATCCTGACAGATTTTGGCCTGCTTGAATGCCTTCATGTTGCAGGATGGCTCTTCTGCTTTGCAAATGCTGAGGCCTGAGTGCACTGACATGTTTTTTTGCCATCATTTCCCCACAGCTGACTGAACGTCCAGATGCAATTGCCTTTGAGAGATCATAATCGTTGAAAGATATGGCACAGGACACTAGTTAGGATTTTGTGAGCGTGTAGGTGGAATTTAGTCAGGAGACAAAATGTATTATAAAGCTCGATCATGGAAAGAGCTCAAATTTGCTCTTGCAAAAACACCTTTCCTCAGTCTCAGATTCACATAGTCTGTAGGCAATGAACAGGTCTTTATTCTAGAGACCACTTCTGGCCACACAGGGCACAAGGCTGGGGAATTAATCCTGTGGTTTTGTCCATCATGAAATACTCTGAAAGAAGATATTTGGAGGGGACCCAGTCATTCACTAGCAGGGCTCTATACAAAGGAAGAAATATATGACATCCAGAGGGACCTCTCCAGTCACAAACCTCTAGAGAAGCCCCTGGTTTAACCATCCAAACATACCAATTTGTTGTATTTGCAGCATGTATGCATGTACCCAACCTGATCAAAAAAGAGAAGTAATTCTACATCCTTCTGGACTGGCTTGGAAATCAAGATGTGAATGCTATCAGTGCAAGCATCTCAGTCAGGGTAGGATGTGGACAGAGGTGTGTTCCTGAGATATTCCAAGACAGCCTATTTCTTGCTCACCCAGCTTTCTAGATGTACTTCGGGTCTTGGTCCAAAAAGTCCTCCTCTGCTATGAAAGACTGGCTCAGCTGACTCAATTGAATCACAGGCAGGAGCTAGGCCAGATTTTGCTTCTGAAATATTACTGTGCCACCCTTGGGTGATTCAATCTGTTCTGATTTGTATTTGTGCATGCACCAGACTCTGGCCTGGACATACAATTTCCTCTATATGAGTCCATGCTCCACCTTGTCACTCAGTAAGGTGTCGACTTTGCAAATGTCATGGGGTGAGAGCACAGAGGGAGGAGCAGGTGGGCAGAGAATGGATGGGATTGAGTACTATGGAGGAATAGCCATGTGTCAAAAGAAATAAGTCCTAGCCAAAAGAAAGCATTCCTAGCTCCTGTTTGTATTTTTTTCTACCTATGCGCCTGTGTGTCTGTGAAGGTCTTCTAATGCTTGTTCAAAAACATGCATCTGGCTGGTAACCTTTCCCAGCTGGTGGAAGAGAGGAGCCAAATGTGCAGACAGTGCAATCAGGGGTTGCCTAAGGAAAAAATGGCATAAGATGCAAGCCAGTGTGCTACAGGGAGACCAGGGGTGCTACAGCTCTGCTGGCACCTGATCTGGGTGACTTTGTGGCTTGTACAGTGACATGTTGGGGCCGGGGGGGGGAATTGCTGGGCACATGGGAATTTTGTGCAGCTATGTTGGTGAAAGTCTTGTGGAACAGATTAACCGAACTAGGACTGTGCTGCATGGGGAACTTCTGAAGGTGGATTATTCAGACTCCCCTGTAATTAGAGGCTTGGCCAAATCTGACGTTCTGGACTTGTGGCTCTGATACATATCTCTGTTGGGACTACATGAAGAGTAAAGTACTGTATAAAGTGAATAAGGCTGCCTGTCCCACTGATTTCAGTAGGATTACTAAGGAATTATGTCTGGGCATGAGAAGTAAGCCCTTTGTTATATACTTGTCACACTTACAAATCCTTAAAGTAATATATAAACAGTGAATAGTACACAGTTCTTAATGCTATACTCTACACAGGACAGGCGGCTGGGAATTATAGTACCTGGGAAGAAGGGAGAGATTGGACTATCTGATTTAAAAATCTGCAACAGTAGCTTGGACGTCAAAGGCCAAAGTTAGAAATAGGTGCACTGGGTTCTCACACAAAGTATGTACTGTGAGAACATGCAGAGGTCAGTGCTTATTCCAGGTGGGTTACTGTATGGATGCACTTAGTCATCCTGAAGTGTCCTTCTCTTGCAAGTGCTCCTGCGCTGTATTTCAATGGTACCATATTACTGTTGGTATTAATATATGTATATCTCAGGGACAAAATATCAATATTTCTTACCTGATGAGATGGTTGTTCCACCAGGGTTAGTACTGTTGAACACTTTCCACCATAATGTTTAATTTTAATTAATGATCACTCTAGTTAAGAATGAAAGCTTTAATTTTAGTCTCTATCTCAGGCAGATGTGGGCTTGATAAAGTTTGAACGAGGGATGTTTCAACTGACTTTTAAAAGCAAGACTTGTTGGGAAGAGCCGGTTTACTTGTGGGAATGTTTTTCAGAAAGACTTGTTCCAATCTGTCTGTTTTTTTGTACTTTCTCCAGGACTGCCTATTCATGCACTGTTTTGCTGTCCATTCTTCATGGTTGGTTCATCGAGGATAATAGCCTACTAAATCTGACCCCCAGTGGGATCGTTCAAGAATTGGTTTCTTCAGAGGCAAAACATCCTGTTCTGGTTCTAGTAAGAATCAGTATTACTTTCCAGCAGAATATTATTTTTCTACACTAGTAACATACCTGCACTGTAAAGCCATAAAAATTATATTTTTCTGGAAACCAGAGTTGAGTTAATAATAGGCTGCTTGTGGAATTGTAATCCACAGGACAAATTTTCTACTGCTGTTCCATATGAAAAAAGCATAAAGGCAGTATTCAAATCAATGAAAACCAAGGAGATTCTTTAAAATAGGAATGTGAGGCTTGCTAGTTTGTTTTAACAGAATTAAGGAGCTTGTAAGTTTTACTTCAGTCTTTCCCAAGAGAGAAAATGTGAAAAGTTAGTCTAAGAACAAATAGATTAAAAAAAATAATAATTAAAGCAGATCTCACCACATTTCCTCTTATACATACTTTGGGACAGGGATCAGTATTTGCTTTAATTACTACCAGCAAAGTAATTACTCCATTTGACAGGGTCGATTAAAAATAATTTAATAACACGGTCCCCTGTTAGAGTGGGGAAATTGCACATGTAGCAGCACCTTTAAAGGATTCACCAGTGATTCTCAGTCTTTTTCAGATGGTAGGTCCTAATTATAGCCCAGCCTACAAATTTATCAGCTTTAATGTATTTGATAGGTAAATCAATATAGAGAGAAAAAGTTAAAGGCCAACTCTTAGATACTTGAAGGTCATTTCAATCATCTGTGGATCTACTCCTAAATCTAATTTTTTTTTTTTTTTTAATCCAAAAATTCTTCTTTAGTTGTTGCCTAACCCTGTGAAACCTACAGTTCTTTAGGAGCCTTCCCATTAAGACTGAAAGCTCTTTAGGAACTTGCAGCTGTGCTTCTGTGCATGTTAAGATTGTCCACAGTCTGAGCACTGACTTTTTTTTTGTAAGTCTTGCCGAGATCCAAAAAATGAAGCAGAGAAGGAATGCATCTGCAGTGGACCCAGTGCAACAGGTGTGATCTATTCCCTCAGCCTCAGGGAGTCTAAAACCCATGACTTCAGGAGGTGCCCTACCTGATGTACTAAAGACTAGTCATGGGGCTGAAGGCAGGCGGCACTCCTCCTCCTCCTCCTAAAGCCATGCCTTAGTGCAGAGCTTCATTTTAAGATTACAGGGATCGCAAGAGGGTGTGTGCTCAGCCTAGTCGCTAGCATGCTCACTCACCTAGGGGGCTAGGAGCATCGGGTTCTTACTGCCAAGCCTGTTTCTGCATTTTTTTATTAGCCAGTCACTGCATAAATATGTAAATAGTGCTTGAGCAGTGAACCTGAACACTCACCTCCCTGGAATGTATCCCAGCTACTGGGCTCCAACGTTATGAATTCCTGATGTAGTAATCTTGAATTCTGTTATGCTTTGTGACAGCTTCCCAAAGGCGGGTGGCAGGCGCTACTACCACAAGTAGCTAAGAGTCTGCTGATCAATTGTTGCCTCAGGAGATAGGACATGTGGATTTTAACCTCCTCAAAAGAAAAAAAAATCTGCACCTGCCAACTCCTGCTGAGTGCCAAGCTATTACATGAAGTGCAGCTGCCATCTCCTTCTTCATTTGATAGATTTTAGAAGACAGCAAGCCATGGTTACCAAACATACTTGCCATAAGTCTGATCTTACCAACGTACAACAGCTGTACCGGGAACATTTACTGTAATTAGGCAGCAAAACACCTAGTTTCCTTTTTCTTAATTGGCCATAGTTGTGTACTAGACAGCAAACTGATCAGTTCTGTGCGCAAAATACCAGCAAGGCTAAAGCTGAGCCAAAGAGGTTGCTGTTATCTGCACTCATCACTACCCACTCCTCTTGCTCATGGCAATTATTTACTCAACCACATTGCCAATGACCTATTTGCCTCTCAACTTAGTTCTGTGAAAATGGCCCTGATTAATTTATACATTTCTAATAGTAAAGGTTTACCGTGACCCCCTTTGCTCTGACAGAACTAGGTTAAGGAGCAACCAGCCACTCATGTCCGAGCAGCTGCAGGCATCAGGGAGTTTAGGTGCCTCTAGTGCTAAATGACACCTGATGAGAAGTTTTCATTAGTGGATTTTTGAACATAGGCACCTGAAGTCTGTACGTTTAGTCTTAAAGTTTAAGCATATAATATGTTTCACAGCTTTTTAAAAGCTAAGCAAAGACACGGCTAATTACTTAACTCCATTCCAACAGTAGGGAAATGACCGGGCACTGCATTTGTAGCTTACAAATGGGGACAAGAAGAATGTGGCTTTAATCTACTGATTCTAAAATGCTAAATGCAAAGAAACAACGTGCACTCTCTAACTTCAGCTGGCTAAATGGTTGCGTATTGCAGTATGCGGACATTGCAGGGACCTCTGACACTAAGGCTGTGCACTAAAGCAGAATTTCTACTGTCTGCATTTCATCTGCATACAATTATGAGACTTGGTTGTCTTGGTGTGTCTTTCTCCATTTAAATCTTGCTGTTCAGGAACTTTCATATTAAGGTGCTGCAACTTAGAATAAGATGCTTCTTAAACTTACTTAAGCATCTCTGTCATCATCTTCAGATAGATCCATTTCTCTCCCTCCTCCTGAAGCAAAACTTGCACATAGTGTTCAATTGAAGGAAGCACATTTGCCATTTAGTTTCATTAAGGTGATTTGGCTCAAGGGGAGACATCCAATGAAAACTGATTATCTCAATTATGTGCCACAACCGTGAAAATGAAAGTAACATGCGTTTCAATGGGACTGGTTTTTCTCTGTCTCAACTTCTGTTCTCATTCTTAATTTCAAAAGCATTTTGTTATAACTTTTTATTAGCAATGTAATCTAATTGCCTGTTATATTACAAAACATCTACACAAGGGGGGGCTGTTACACATGAACTGTGGTTCCTCCTGGAGCGTATCCTGGACAAATCTATTGTAATAAATTCCACAAACGGGCAGCAGATGTCAGCTCTCCAGCTCTGATTAAAAGAAAATCGTTAAAATCCTGTCTTGCTTCAGAGATTCCCTACAGTTTTATTAGTGCTTTCCTGAACCAATCATTTCATTTTGTTTTCTTGAGTATCATCAGGAAGAAAATTCATAATGGTGAGATATCAGCCATGGGTGTCATTTGTTTATAAACAAGGAACAGCTGTTCTAGGAGAGCTATCAGCAATAGAGATATGCACAATGTGCAGAGGAAAAAATATGGAAACAAAGGGATAGTAGCAGAAGAGGCATAAAAGAGGGCACACAACTGGGTTTAAAAAGTTTGGGTGCTGTTCCAGTAGGTCATTAGCTGACTAACAGTTTCTATAAAGGGAGGATAGTGCTACTTACTTTGTTTTGTAGAGTTTTTCATAATCTATTTGTAAATGCTTAAGACTTAAATTTTTTTTAAATGGAAATAAGCCTTCTGATGCATGAGAAACACATGTTAAAGAACCAGAAAAATGCAGCCAAATAGGAACATATTTTACCACGTGAAGATCAAAGCAGCTGTCTTCCCCCTCCCTTCACACACCCTCCCATTCCTCAAAAAGGAAAGAAGTTACAAAACATATATAAACTTCAATCCAGGCTTGCCTCTATTTCATAGAATCATAGAATAGTTAAGAGTTGGAAAGAACCTTAAAGATCATCTAGTTCCAAGTCCCCTGCCATGGACAGGGACACCTCCTACTAGAAGGTAATCATCAATAAGTTCTGCAGCTGCAGAGTCTTGACCTTTCCCAGGAAAAGCATCTGGAAATTCCTCTTTTCTCCCTGCAATTATCAGGGCTAGTGGGACAAGAAGACTAAAGGCTTTCCCCTCATATAATAAAAAGATCCCTTAAGGAAAATAATGGGAATGCCATTGTGGGAAGCATTTAAAGTTAGGCTGATCAAAATAGCCACGTTTTAGTGAGAGAGAAAATTTGTGCTTTGATTGTTAGGCAGAGATGGATTCGGAAGCCTTATGACTGACATATTTTGACTGTCCATAATATTCACCTGGAACTCTGATGATAAGCACCTGTTATATCACAGAAGTACTGTTCAAGAAAGCACTGAAGCTTACTGAACAATCACGTCTTGTCAATGGTTACCACATTGGCTTTAACATTCTCAATAAAAGCAAGTGTTTTGATCCTCAATCCTCCGTGGAAAACTTTTAAAATAACTTCTGTAAGAACATATGAAGAGTGAGTGGCACAGTCAGGAACAGAGCTTTGAAATCTTGGTTTGCAGTCTCTTGGTGGAACCATCGCATCCTATACATATATACTCCACCTACAGAAGTCTTTTGCTGAGCTGATGAAGTTAAGGGAGCTGTATGCAGACTTATTTCTATAGGAGATTATGTTGGTTAAGTATATGAGTGCTGTGTAACGGAGAGATGTTACTTCATATTATTGGTTGTAGAAATAAAGAAATCCCCTGAAGTTTGTGCTCTTTCTGTCTAAATCCAAGTTGAATAGTGTTTAGGAAATGATAATTATGTTCCCTTTCAGTCACTGCCTTAATCCTCCCTTTAAGAAGTGAGTAATTACAACGTCACAGTGGAATCCTGTAGCAGTAATACATAGGCTTCATGTTAGCCAAAGAGTATGGCTAATGAACACTGTCACTGGCTGTCCGTAAAAGGCGTTGTGTGCATTAGTTGAATGATTGTACAAACAACAATCTGAAGTTTTTCACAAGCACAGCTATTAAATTTCTATAGTCTAGTTATCAACAGAGAGGGACAGAGGGAAGTAGTGTGGATTTAAGAAGACCTAACCCCACTCTCTCTCCTCTCATCTCTGAAAAAAATCCCCTAACCAACCCACAGAACAGGAAGTACCCTATGGAATGAATTTGAATTAAGGACTACAATGTGTCCTCATTTTAATCCAGGCAATCAAGTTAAAATCAAATTAACAAAGAGCAAAATTAGGCCCCAAATGTTCTTTGAGTATTTTTTTTAATTAACTCTGTTTTCATTATTTTTTTGCAGCTGCTTCTATACCTTCAGGTTCTGAGTAGAACTGGAGGCAAAGAAACTGAAAGAACAGTTCTTCTTATATAAGACGCAGTGATTTTGCACATTTTTCTCTGCTAGGATTTACTGTTTCAGATATATATGCTGATGGGGGGATAGGGGAGACAGGGAAGAAGAGGGGTGAATACCTCTTTAAAATCTGGCACACTTTTCAGACTTCAACACTTTATAATCCAGTCATAAATCTGTGTAGAAACTTCATGTGAAAGGCTATTTTTACAGATTTTTGTTTGTTTGTTTTATTTTAAATGGGTTCTGACCACAGTATAACTATTCAGTGTGTAAATTACAGGACAAGTTTGAACTCCTAGTTGGCAAGTAACATTGGGAGGTCAGATATCCTTATATTCTTTGGAAGTTTTTGGCCTTTGAGGCTGCCTAGAAAGAGTGCACCACTGAGAATTTATTTTGAAAGCTTCCCATCATTCTGAAGATCTGCAGAGAATCCAATATTTTATTTTATGCTTTGAGTGATTATTAGGAAAACTACTTCTAGCTAAATCAGTTTACTAATTTCTCATTGTAATTACCATCTTGAATAATTCTCATTATTTCTAGTATAAATGTCTGTATTTCCATCTTTGGAGATACTAAAAATCCAGCTGGTCTAGGTCCTGAGCAGTCTGCTCTAGTAGATCCTGCTTTGAGTGGTAGGCTGGAGTAGATGACCTCCAGAGTCATCTACTACTGTCAATTATTCTATGGTTTTCACTGGAACTCTTTTTAAATGCTATTCTTGACATTAGCCTGGAAGTCTGCTTATGGACAGAATATGCAACAAGTGCAATTTATTGTTATTTATTCATTTATTCAAAATCCTTTCTACCATTTGCCCTAACATGAGCAGGTTCATCACAAGATAATGGGACAGATTTTCCATAAAAGTAAGACTGAGATTTGAGGAATTTAGCTTGGAACTCATTTGTGTTTAAATGGCTGCAGGTCTGTAATTATTCTGTTACAGCATACTGTGCTCTAACCCCACCACTTTCTGCCCTGGTTCAGTCACGCTGTGTTTGTAAAGGCTGTATTTCCTAACCACCCATACTGCCTTTGGCTCAGCAGAGAGGAGAGCACTTGGAACTTAGAATCTTCCCTGTGGTGCGTAGGTGTCATCCCAACACTCCAGGAATGCCTCAAAGATTTATTGGCCAAGTATCCTGGCTAAGGATGTTCCGTGCTTCGTGGATGTGGCCAGCACAAGCTTCTGTGGAGGGATCTCAATGTGGTCACACTTAGAAAGGAGCTAACAAAGCAATGTAGGTGTGACCTAGGACTGTTGCATTCTCCTGCAGTCAAGAGATAAAACAGTGGATTGTACATTCTGTTCCAGCAAAATTGAATTCTGGACAGTAGCATTGTAGGAGACACACAAATTCTTAGCTTTATATAGTCAGTGGTCCCATCGACTGCAACAAGACTAGTAGGGGTAGGCAGATTTAAACTTAGGTGGAATTTATGACAAACTAAGACATTAGATGTCATGCTTTCTTGATGAATAATCCATTTGCCTGAGAGTCTTTGGAATAATAAATTGAATACTTTTCCAGTGATGATACTGCCTTACTGTGGTGTACTGGTCTTTACAGTTTTTCTGAAAGGTTGTCCTCATTGTTCCATTTTTAAAGGCAAAAAAAATTTAGGCATGGCCAAGATAGAAAATAAAGGAGAAAAATTTGTCTTCTAATGTACTTATAAAAAAAAAAACTGTATGTCTCAGGCTAAGGTTAAAATCTACCACTGAACCAATGCTGAATATTTATTAACTAGAGCGATTAAATAAAAGCATTGTTTCTCATCACTTCCCAGACATAATTTTAATTATTTCCAACTCATGTTCTAAGCAGTGAAATTTTTAAAATCTTATTTTTAAATAAGGATAAGCACTTCATATTTTGGGATGATATGACCTGTAATGGTCAATAAATGAAGTTTCCTTAGAAAATCTTAAAACAATTTTTTTCAATGTGGAGTTACTTTAGTATGTTTGTAATGTGTGACTTTGCCATCCATCAACAGAATGGGGAGGGGAAGCACAGAGGAATACGTTAGTGCTACTGATAGAGGTACTCTGTACGTACTAAGTGTTAGTATTCCCAAATTCAAATCCTGGAAGGAGGTGTTCATCTCCCCATATTATTGTCCAAGAAATCAGAAAAGTGAGCAGCAGAACCAACATATACCCTTTGATAAGTGATAACGGTCCTTTATATCTAGGTCATGGTGGAAATAATTTTAAACTGGATACTCATATTTCATATAAAAATACAAAATATGCTGTATGCACCCAGCCCTTTCCTTGTCCCTCGGGCCAAGGTACAGGGAATGCCGTGCTGCTGTTCACGTTTCACGGGTGCTGAAAGGCTCAAGTGCCTCTTTTCTCTGCAACGTTGGTGTGAAGGAGCGTATTTGAATCTGCTTGAGATTAGCTTGAAACACGGATATGTTTTAATGTTGTAGCTTCCACCCCCTCCCCTCTGCCAGCCCATTGTTAACCGAAAAAAAAAAAAAAAAAGCAGTTAACATACCGGCAGTGTTCCACATCCTGGTATTGCAGGAATGAATTTGATTGTAGGGAGGGAGTGTTTGAAAGCAAAAGCAAAATTCAAGGTAAATTTATCCTATACCTTGCAGCTGATGGCCTGTTAATCTGCTCTTATAAACAAGAGACTTCATGGTATCCAAATGCCTCTTGAATCTGAATTTTTCCCTGATTTTTGGGAGTAATATTTTACTGGATAAACTTTTTAACAGGAGATTTGAGGTTTGTGTGCAGTAACTCTGGAGGTGCAGGTGTCTGGGGACACCTCTGCCTAATCCAGTCATCCTAGAACACTATGTCAGTTTCCTACCCAGGATTCAAGCCAAAACTAAAACCTGATATTCTTCGAAGGATTGTCAGCCTTGCAATTTAAAGTGGTGCTGCATATGAGATGTGCTTTGTGTTCTACTCCTCCATTTTGCCAGCCTTTTAAACAGCAAATGTGTTGTGTATAGTTACCCTAAAAAAACCAAAAACCAGTCAGATCTTTTCCTTCTTGAATTACATTTAAGCAAATATTGCAAATTAATGGAATTTTCTTATTTAGAAACCAGTTGGTCATGTTGCACAGGCACTCACAGTCAGACTGTTTGTTTAAAAACAGTCAAAAAACCCCTACTGCATTCTTTTCCATAGGGTAAAGCGCTTGTGAGGAATTGAAATTTGCGAACAGGATGGTCGGTCACTGTCCACAGGGCAATGGGACTTTCCACGGGAAAGATCTCTTGCAACAGCATCTCCATCTAGATTGTATGAGACTCTCTGAACTGCTGTTTTAGTATATTCTTACATCCAGGTGGCATGTGGTCTTGTGAGGGCATTCCAATGCATACATGATTCATTGCTATTATTATTTTAAATTATGTATAGAATTTTTCCTGTCTTAGTTACATACAAAAGACAGTTCTGCATCTGTAGGAACAGTTTCTACTGGTATTTACAAGTATCTTCACATAGTTTGATCAGTTCTGCAGCAGGGCTTGCCTAGGGGAGTTACCATGACTATTAGAATTTCCACCTTGTCTGCTAGTCAACACATATAAGCATACAAATAGAGACAGGCGCTCTAGGCAGGTGTTGCCTAGACCTGGAGATCTCCAGTAATAATAAACAAAGGCTTTGGGGTCACCAGGGCTAGGAGTTGTCCATCCATTGTTTCATGTCAGACCAATGTCTCTTCTATGCAAGGACTAACTGGAGAGCTCCTGAACCATGTGGGGAACTGAGGCACTAAGTGTGTACAATCACAGTCGTGATACCAAACTACACTAAAATTTTAATTCTAATTTTCTTCTTCTGTAATAGACATAACTCAAATTCCCTGGGTTTGGCTATGCTAGAAGTCTATCTTATTCCTCTTCAACAGGGTTTCTGATGCAGATCTGCCAACAGAGGCAAATCCAAAAGCCATCAATTCAATGTAACCTGCATCAGACCTGTTACAATGGATCTGCATATCCCCAGCACGTCCTGGATGTATTGATTACAGCTCAATAATACACAATGCTCACTGTGAATCTTATGCACAGACAGTACATTGGTCTGACTTCATGTATGAAACAGATTTGCTTTTCACGTGTATGGTGAAAAGTTGGGAAGTAACACCAGAAATTCAGACGAGGACTCAAAATATACATTACTACCAAAAGCAGTATTCTGCTGATCAATAGTGCCAAAGTTGACAGGTCTACATACTTGTAGTTGTTAGCTTGGTCCATTAAATGCAGTAGTTACTGTGTTAAGAGTAGTAGTAAAGACTATACTCTATTCACATACAGTCCTTTGAAGAGAGGCTAAGTCCTGTGACTTCCTGCTGAATTTGAGTCTACCATCAGCAGGAAACAGCTTCCTCATTTGGAGACCTTCCTCATTTGGAGGTCATTTGGAGAGCTCCTATCTGACCTCCTTACCCTGACTGTTGTCTCACTGTGTCAACCCTCAGCACTTGAACAGGTAGCCTTTTAATATGATAAAATGTTAATTATTAGAGTAGCAGAATCCTTTTTCCTTCCTGCTCGTTAATTCCCCTTGGTGTTGCTGGTAATGTTGTCTCCTCTGCTGTCATATACTACATGTCATAGTAAAGTCACTTCTGTCACTCTTATTTTGTTTTCTGTGTTGGTTATGTTTTAAGGAACTTTTGTCCCATGACAGCTGGGTAACTCAATTACAGATGGGCCTAGATAGACTTCTTTTGTTTAAGAAAGTGGGACATGATAATGAAGTCTATCTGACCCTCTTTAAAAGGGTCAAATAGGCCCTACTCTATAACATGTTGGTTAGTGCTTACCAGCAGTAAGTAGACTGTGTACTTAAAGTAAGCATCTCATATATGGTGTCCCATTGACAGCCTCATTGACAGCCTAACTCAGGACCAGAACACTGTCTTAGTAAAAACATTAGATGATAACTGTACTTGTGGCCTATCTGCTGGGATCTAGACTGTGGCCATCAGGTATTTTTCCATAGTCACTGATTTCTATTTCAAGTTTAATGTCTTATTCATTTAACTAGGCTTAACATCATGGTTCTTAAACATGAGTGGAAACAGCAATTTTGTTACTGGCAAGACAGGAACACGAATGGTAACACAGTGAGTAATAACTGACATACCTAGCCCTTCTGTCTGAAAAATTATTACATTTTAAAGTCAAATAAAGGGCAGCTTTTGCTGGAAGGAAGCTTTTGCTAAAGAAGTAAGGAGGCTGGGAGGGGACAAAGACATCTTTTCTTCTCCTATTCCTTTTAAGAATTTTAAAATGAAGGTATTTCCTAACAACAGGCAGCTTGGAGGAGAGCAATATTTCTGCTTCCTAAAAACATCCTCTGCATTGGCCCTCTCCAGCCCTTCTCCAATCTTGCACTTTTCCAGATGTGGCATTAGTTCTGAACTTCATTTGTTTGTTGCCATTTTTCTTTCTGCTTACTTCAGCATACCCTACCCCTCTTTGATTTTAAAACATACACAAATGTGACTTTGTTTCTATATCCTTCTCTCCATTCTTACTTTTTTTAGAGATCTGTCACTTGTCTTAACTAATGTCTACCTCCCTATATATCCTTACCAGCTATGACTGTGTGAGAAACACAATTCTTTCATGTGTTCTCTGTGGAGGACTGCAGATCTACTACCTCTCTCAGTTTATCTTCTGGATATAGGAAAAGGGATGAGTAATATTATTCTGCCTTGTAATACATGTATTCATCCAAGAAGGAGGAGAGGGAATAGAGTCTTTGAAGTCCATCCCAGGAGCATAAGAGTTTGTAAGAATTCAGGTACACAGAATATTTCTTATTGCATGTAACAATCAAGTCATGTTCCCCCTTTTAAAATGCAAGGAGGATAAACTTTTATTAGGAATTTGGACGATGTTTTCAGTGTTTCAAGAAGAGAGAAAATTTCTTTCCATTATTCCAAGTATCCCACTGCCCTTATTGTGTATCAGTAATCATAGAACAGTTGGAGAACAATCCCATTAAAAAAAAAAAAAAAAAAAAAAGACAACAATTTCCTGTTCCAGCATGGGGTATAAATGCAATTTCCCTGTCTGGCTTCTTGATTGTAGTAACCTCCTCAAGCTAAATTGAAGGACTTCTTGCTGGGGAACCAGGGTTGAAGAGAAAAGCCCCTTCCCTTGCAGATACAGAACTCTCTTTTAGGCTGCATACAACAGAGAAAAATTTGCTATAAGGCCAGAAGTTGGTGATTATAGACTGTAGGAGGACAATTAATTGGCAAATGATTTTCGTATAGGAAATTCAAGATTTATCAAAATCTATCGTATTTTTGTCCTCCTTCACCTGCAGCTCTAGGATGCCAGTCAATATATTAGAAAAAAACAGCAGATGCATGATTTGTGTAGTTAATGAATCTGCTTTTCTGTCTACAGCTGATGGTGTTAAGATAAGGTCCATGGTGTCTTAGCACTAAGTCAGTAGAAAGTTCTTGGACCTTTTAAAATAGCACCAAACTGTCTCATCAGATGAGCCAGGCAGAAATTTAGCTCTTCTGTGCTGCTGCTGAGTGTGTGGGTCATTTGTGTTGAGGGTATTTATGCTGGAATTGACATATCAGCAGTCCACAGAGTCTGGTGTCCTAATACTTGACAGTGGCCAATATGAAGTGATTCAGAAACTGGTACAAGAAATTCTGTAACAATTATTCAGTTAAAAGGCAAGCTGTGCTTCTCAAAGTTTCTTCATTGGTCCCGTCTTCATGATCTAGCAGTGGATTTTTTTGAAACATGGCAGCGTATGCCTTTTCTACTTTTTTATCCTCTCTACTGTCATACATATAAAAGTCTATAGAGGTTTGGTAGTATGCATCCAGTGAGCAATTGCCAAAACTCCCTGCTTGCTATAGGAATGGCTATAACAAAATGAAATTAAGCTACTTAACCAACCAGAGGTCTAGATCCAAGCCTTTGAGATGTCAGAGGAGGGGAAAAACACACACCCCCAACCAAAAAAAACCACAACAACCCCCACCCGAAAACCACCCCAAACCAAAAACCAACCAAGCAAAAAAAACCAACCCAACCCTGTAAATATTAATCCAACATCAAGAAGGTTTAACAGAACAATCTTATCCCAGGAAACAAGTTGCCAACATAGAGAGTATCAATTAGTGCTTTTCCTAGCAAAATTAGCAAACTGTGCTGATTTGATATTGGCTTCATAAACTCCTTCTCTGTGTTTATATTCCCCAGAATCAGGGGTGTATTGAATTTCTATGAAGAGACTATGCTCTTCTCCACTGAGGCTTAAAAATTTAGGGAAAACATTGTTTAGTAACTTGAGGCTGACTGCCTATTCTCTCACATATAGGATGGCAAATCCTGGGACCTGCTGGTAAAACTTGGTGTGTCTTCAAAAGTACGGAGCAAATTTGTTTCCTTTTCCACAGTGACAATGTCAGCCCAATGCAATGCAATTTTGTGTTTAAATTAAGCTCAAGTAATTAGACAGAACGTATTCACCAAAGAAAAAAAAATTAAAAAATAATTATTTATGATGTAACAACAAGTCACACAAATAATGTACCCAGCACATGTAAAGACATGATGTGTTCAACTGCCATGCTACAACACTGAGTTGACCAGATTGAAACTCATAATCTCATTTTAATTTTCACAATTCTGCTACTCAGCTGAATGTATCTTTCATATTCTTAGCTGCCCACTCTCTCATACGGCTTTCTGTCATTCTTTGTCACTTAGAAGTCTCAGACTGAAATGTCGTACTGAGGCAAAATGCATCCATCCACCTCACGCAAGTAAAACATACTTTGATTTTGCTTTCTGACTTCGATTTCAAATTAATTGTCTGACCTTACTATTACCAGTGCTGTCTTAAATACTGGATACCAGTTGTCCTTGCACATATAAATCCATCATACAGCCTACTCAAGAGAACAGTGTAGCCTGTTAGATTAAATCTTTAGAGAAGTCTTCCTTCAATTCTGTCTATTGTCTACCACATTATTCAGTGAACTCCCAGATTTTGCCAGTTTCTAGCATTTTTGACTTCAGGGTATACAGAATCAGTCTTTTTATAGTTGCTAGAGGACTCAACCTGACTAAAACTTCCCTAAATACTTTGACTAGCTCATCACTTATGTCAAGAATTAATCCAGGACTGGTCTTCATAGAATTGCTGTAGATGATTTCACAGCGCTCCTTTCTTTCCTTGACCCCTTCTAGTGCCTGCCTTTTGTCTGATGATTCATCCTTGTATAATCCAGCTGTTATTCAGCTGAGCAGCACCTCGTGTTCCATCCCACAGCTCTCCGCTTTGACTCTTTCCCTTATTTCAAATTTTAATCTCAAACCAGAGTTTTATGTCTTTCTCTGTGGTGTTAATGAGCTTCATGAATGGATATCTTTATGTAGTTTGCTGATGTTTTTATATCACCAATTTCTGTAATTTAAATTCAACTATGTTATATTTCTTTTAACTGGCTGAAGGCTTTTACAGTAACTGTCCCATTTAGAGTTCTGTTGCAATATATTATTGCTTGATAACATTGCGTATCTTATTACCAATTTGTAAAAACATGCTTTCTGTCTTTTCCTTTCTCTTTTTCTTTTTAATTTCTGCACAGTGTAATGAATCCTCTTCAAGAGTATTTATATAAAATTAGCACACTCTCTCTTTAAAAAGACAGCTTTCTCTTCAAAGAAATTTTCATCTATTCTGAATGCCCATTGTCACAGATCTCTGAGGTGTTAGACAAAACGGGAGCACTACTGCAGTGATCTGTGGTTTTCATCTCCCACTGGAAGTCCCTTATCTTATAACTGGCTGACTTGTCTACTCTATTGCTTTGTATCACTCATTTTATTTGTCATACCTAGTGCTAGAGGCCACCATGTCCAAGTAATTAGTGACTACTCACCCAGACAATTTTGTCTTTTAATACTTATTGCTTCTTTTTGTGGCTGTGTTCATATTCTTTTTAAGAAAAGATTTAAAAAGAAAAAAAAAATCAAAAAAATCTTTCATCTATTTGCACACCATTACACTCATGTGATCTAAGACTGTATTTGAACCAGGCTTCCAGTAGCAAAGATCAAACAATTTTTTTTTTCTGACAGCCAGCATGTATCTTCCTCCAATCTATTACTCTCAGTAGGTATACTTTAGGTTTCAGCTACTGGTAGTCCATGGCATCTCATGATGGGCTGAGTGATAGCTTTTCTAGTCTGTCTGTGAACACGTACTGTGATAAACTTTATCTTAGCATTTTAGCAAACTCCTCCTGGTGAAAATCAGAAGTGGAAAAGAAGGGACAGAGTGCACCAGATTTCCAGTTAATAGAACCATCACTATTTAGCAGTTCTATATTTGTCAGCAAACTGAAGTACTGATTGATTGGATCCATAAACAACTCCAATCATAGTAGCACCCTTCATCTCTCCCCCTCTTAAGTCTTGCAAATTGTCTCAAAGACACCGAAATCCTAAATAATTTTTTTCACAGTTGGAAAATGGAAGAATAGACATTGGCAATGATCATTATTTATGTACATGCTTCAGGTATAAGGAATGTAGAGCATGCAGGGAACTCAGGGAACTCAGGCAAACCTCCACCTTCAGAGTTAGTGCAACCTGCTTTTTTGCTCACGACGTTGCACCTCAGGTGTAGTATTAGTCTCCCATGTAATTACAGCTTAGACCTGCAGTCTCTGTTGTGAATTAGTCAGCCTTGCTGAGAGCCAGGGACCCGAGATAAGTGTGAAATAGTAGAACTGCAGCTAAGGAAATAAGTCTTTCAGTAGGTTAGTACCAGTGCTGTCTCCCTTCATACTACTTTGCCAGGCTTTTGCTGCTCCATGCTCTGATATATGAAGTAGGACACCTACACAGGCACTGAGTAACCAAAAACTGAGACACATCACGTAAAAGAATGCAGATACCCTTTAGTGCATGTTGGATGTTCAGTTTACAGTAGCAATGAGATGCTCTGACACCACTCTTTCCAGCTGTCCTAGCTCTTCATGTGATATGACAACACAATGGACATCTAAACCCACCCCCTTGATGTCCAGGAATATTAGTCTCAAATACCAGGTAACTGATTCTCTTGTAACACTGCCCCTCTTCAGCTAGAGAAGATGATCTGTTAGTACATAGGTGAGGCAAAAAGTGATAACGATGAGCAGGTAAAACACAATTCTGAAGTATATTCCACATTTTGTTCCCATTCTAAGGCAAGGTGCTTGGAAATTTATGAAAGGATATTTCAATAATTTTCTATAGCACTCATTAATATGCCTGAAAAAGTATAGGTCTTTCAGATGTACTTTCAAACAAAGCTTTAAGACTTGACCAGTTACCCATTAGATCAAGGACTAAGTCACAAGTTCAGGTCAAAATTTCCATGCACAGCCCCAGAGCTCAACAGTTACTGAAAAATACTCCCTGTATTTTCTTCTCTTCCTGAGGTCTAGCTGAACCTGTGCTTATTGACCTTCAAGGGACACAGCAATATCTTTCTTACTCAGGCTTTTGCCTGAGGGGTGATTCAATGACAGACTGAATTGTCATTCTCGGAATTTGGTTGGCATTGTGTCAGTTTTGCTTCACATCAATTTAGATAACTCTAGCATATCATGTATCCCTACAATGGGATAGGTATATGATATATATTAAATGAAAACTATATATGTAAATATATCCTGGTAACTCTGGCAGCAAAATTATGAAAATGTCAACTGAAAAGCTCTTTCATGCCATTAAGGATGAGTGTGTGCATACTGGGGTTTTTAACCTTCTACCTAAGAGTCATACATTCACATAGTCATATGTGCATGTCCAATTGCTTTTCTTGTGCACAGAAATGTCCTAAAATGAGTAGAGATTGAGGAATATGGATTTAAGGCTTAGCACCTAAGATTTCTGGTAACCCAGATTCTGTTAATGTTATTATTTTTCTGATAACCAAACTTAAAGTATTAAGTATTGTGACAAGATGCAATACTCGTCAGGCAACTCTGGACTCTGAGACTGGGTTTATCATTAGAATGTTTTGTCTATTTCTAAAAGTAAGTTTGGGAAAAGTAAGTTATTGTGCAATGTTAAATAATTCAAAAACACTTCTGTTTCAGAAGCTCTACTACATCCATGGCTTGTGTAAAGATGTAAAATTTGGAAGAACGGTAGCCTTTATAACAGGGTATGTGGGCTGTGAAAGTCATGTTAAAAAGAGCCCAAACTTGTCCAAATTGCAGAATATAAACTTCTATGAGTTTTACAGCTATGATCTTCAGCATGCTTAATCCTTTTATAGCTCCTACTGGTGCCCAAACCACACGTTTATTGCTGAACAGAAGGAATGTGTATGACTCATTCCCTGACATCTCTGTTACAGGGCTGGAGTGTGCACGTAAACCCATGCAGTCACCTTCTGCTTAGATTGAAGTACAGTAAAGCAAGTGAGGAAAAAAATCTGCTAGGGTTTTGTTTTGTTTTTTTTTTGCAGGGAGAAGAACCTGCAAAACTAAAGGAAGGAGAGTAAAGATACTGGAAGTTGGCAGGTGAAATAGGTGTGTACAGGAGGGAGGCCGTGCCAGGTTGGGAGGGGGGAAGCTGTGACTTATCCTTGAGAGAAATCTGGTAGGGGAAAAAATGTTGACCAGGAGCATCAAGAGTTGTTTGGTGGCTTGTTGCTGTTTGGGGTTTTTTTTGTTTTTGTTTTTGTTTTTTTTTTTTAAATTAAGAAGAAAAGGCATCAGGGAGGATCCTCTAAAATATCTGTGAAGCCCCTGACAAGAAGGAATTTGCAGGTCTGCAAAGAGGATAGGAAGCTGCTGCCATTACTTATTCCACGAGCTCAAGTGCTTGAGGTCTGTGTGGTAGCTCTGACAAGTCCAACTCCAGAGATGTCAGCTGATCTTACAGGCAGCATTTTCTATTTTTCACCTTACTCAAAAAATTATTCAGGATATTAAAGATACTCCAGACTTTAAAAAGTTTTTGTACTTTACATCTAAAACTTAATTTTCCCCTTATGAAGTGTTCCCCTTTTGAAGTGTTTTGACTTGGTTACCTAACTTCCTTGCAATAGGATTTCCATATCTCTTAGTCCCCTGTATGAATTGTGCTCGCTTAGTGAAGAAATACTCAATATTTGTTTTTTATTCTGTTATTCAGTGTGTGCTACAGGCCTTACATACTGCATGCTATTCAAACCCCTGCTGTGAAGACAGTTACGGATTTTTTTCCCCCTCCCTTTGTAATCATTACAAAGGTGTCTAAATGCATCATAAATGGTAATGCATTTAGTAGCGTAAGGTGAAGAGTTTCCATTATTACTTCCAGTTGACTGATGGAGAGCCTATTCACAGAGATTAAGGTTGAGAGTGCCACGTACTTGTAGGTGTCTACTGTGATGCAGCTGTGCTCTATTTTTTAAGAGCTCTTTGCATTATATAGTCTATCATATGTTCAAGGCACAATTCAATTCCAACTGGAAATGCTCAGCTATTGCACTGAGCAGACCCAGAACCACAAGGCAGGCACTCAAAAAAGGAGGGAAAGAACATATAGTAAGTGCTCAGCTGTGAAAGGCTCAGTTTGAGTGACTTGCCTGGTAGTGCCCCAGAAACAGGGGAAGATCCTAGTTTTCTATGAAAGTGTTCAGTTGGCCTAAATTGCTCTTTCTGCTCTTGCAATCTCATTTTTTTTATTGAACTTTTTCTAATCTATGGGTTTTTTCCTTCCTATGCTCCTCTTCTCTTCTCCATTAAGCATTCCTGCTTTTCAGCAAGGGGCCTTCTTTCCAGGACTCATCACATTTAGTAAAATGTGACTTTCACTGTATTTGAAACTCTGAGTAAATAAAGTGAACTATTACGAAAATTTGTTAATATTAGTGGTAGTGTGGGAGACCGAAATTTTAAAGATAAAACAGAAGTATGGTATTAAAAGTCTTGGAAAAGCTGCAAGAGATTATAAATATAACTAAGTGGAAACCATTGCTCATAATCCTAGTTTTTGAATTCTGAAGTAAAAGGAAACACTGTTAGCCGAGAGAGGCACCTAAAATAAGAGTTGTCAATTACGTCAATGGCTTATCAGTTCAACTCTCACTAACACTGGGGAAATGCCATAAGGGAGTTTTATTTTTACACCTCCAGAGAACAAGAGTAAAATTCTGTAAATGTTTCATGTTACATCCTCAGATAAATGCATATCAGCTCTCCTCCCATGTAACATTAATATTTGGAAACTATGAGAAAGAAAATGACAACTTAAGGAGGCTGTGAAAATTATCTGATAGGCTAGTAACAATTTTCTTGTTCCCTGTCTTTCCCTGTCCCTCTCCTTTTTTCTTTTTCCTTCTCCTCCCTCCTTTATGATGGCTTTTAAAAGTACTCTTCATGACTGATATACAAAGGGTACAAAGACCCTATGTCATGGTCAAAATCTTCTTTCATGAGCAAGGAGGAGACTCACATGGTCCATGACATATTTTATATAAATAAAAAATGTGTGTGTATACACAATAACTGTATGTTGTGTGTATATATTGCACAATAAATTATTGATGTATATATAAAGCTACAAACTTACTGAAGGAAATCTTGCTCATCTAATCAAAGAGTCTGTTAGTTCATTATTACAGAAAAAAGACCAGGTGGAATAATACAGTTTAAATTGTTATATGCACACTTCTCTTTTTCCTGCTATTATGCTCACCCTTCTTCCACTCCTTTGAAGCTCCTAGCATCAGTGGTTTCATTCTGGTGTGCAATGGATAATGCTGTCATGAGTCACCAGTATGTGGAGTCCTTCACTGGGAGAAAGATGATATTCATGTTTATGCTTTCTTCTTCCTCTGCCCAAGATCTACTAGCGGTCATTTTTGTTTGTTAACACTCTTTTACACTTTTGCTCACTCTTTACTTCTTCTGCAGCTCCACAATATATCTGAATTTACTATATACACTACATTTTATGTGGTTTAGATACTATTTCTTCTCTTTGTTAGCCCTAACACCAGTTTTGTCCATTTCCAGGTCTGCATTTCTTTAACTTCTTTAAGCATTGGTGAGCTGTTTATAGCCGTGTGGTCTCCAGTGCCAAGTCCGTTGCTGTCACAGCTAAACCAAGTACAGCAAAGCTGCAGGCAGGTCAGAAGGAGTTCAGCCAAAGCAAGGCTAACAAGCCACAGTCCCGAGGCCTTGCATACTTAGGAAGCCTGCGGCCTTCCAAAGTCTGTTATTAGCAATGGCAATATAATGCAGGGCTACAAAGTAACATTAGATTGCTGAGACTGATACTACTGGACAATACTCGTAAGGTAATTAAACCTGACCAAAGGGGTAGCTAATATATACATCACTAATACTGCCTTGGAGTGCTGAGATTAACTAGGAGCACCTTATTTTTACAGGTAAAACATCTGTGATACAGGTTTCCGTATCCTTACATTCTCAACAAAGGATTACACTACATTTTAGAGTAAGAGTTGCCATTATAAATCAGGCCTGCCATCCACCTGCCTTGGCTAACAGCCAGTACCAGATGCTTCAGAGACAAGTGCAAGAAACCCCAAGATGGGCAATTATGGGATAACTTGCCCACATGGAAGGCTTCTTCCTTATTCTCAACAGTTAAAGATTTGCTTGTTTCCTGATGCATGAAGGCTTATAAACCTATTAAGTTTTTTTTCTTATTACCTGATATAACTGTGAATGTCTTAATTTTTCACATAAATGTGAAGTCCTACAGAGTCCTAAGCTTTTGGCATCAGTCATTTCTTGTGGCAGTGAGTTCTACGGCTTAACTATGCAGTGTGATAAAAACTAAAATATTTTATTAAGTTCATTTTATTTGGCACTTGCTGCATTTCAATTTCAGTAAATGTACCATTGCTCTTCTTTAATTAGCAAAGTAACTTTCCATATTACTCAGTCACCCACGGATATTTTTGAAAAATATGTAGGGAAACTTAGGCTCAGGATTTAAGCATCAAATTGAACAGCAAATTTCCCCAGTGGGAAATCGCTGGTTTCTCAGTACTTTTGAAATACCTTCTAGCTACTTAGGTGTATGAAGATTAGGCAGTCTGACTTTTGGTACTAATTTTTTAAAAATCTTGATGAAGACATAGGGTTTCCCATTTACTCTGTTGAGTTTTCATTGGCTTTCAGTATTCTTCTGTCTGGTCTATCAGTCCCTGATTGGCCAGTCCAGTAGAAACAGTGCTTTTCTCCAGGGCCAATTCTCCAAATAAGCTGGGAGTTTGGGAGCTCCTTATCTCTATCTACTAGAGTGTTCATGTGGATGCCGTTGCACTGTAGATTATTTTCTTCTCTTCTCCTGTCATATGAAAACATAATGAACTAGCAGCAGCCAGCCCCTGTGTCTATGCAGGCTTCTTGCTGAAATGAGAAGACTAAACATTCCAATTCAAAACTTTCAGAGCTTGCCTCCTTTTTTTTTTTTTTTTTCTGATTTATTTCCAGGCATTTACATTTTTGAAACAAAACTGATCTCTAAGCTGTTTGTCTGCTGCTGAAACCAATTTCAATGAAAGACAGTGATTTCATATCAGCAGTATATAAACCATATGCTATGACAGTCTCTGTCTTAAGTCACTTGCTTGGATGTACGGTGTTTCCTGATGGTGTGGAAAACTGAGGCAAGGAGTGACTGTCACTTGTTAAAATTCAGTTAAAGAAGCAGAGATAGTATTGACCATGGCAATTCATTGAATTCAGACCTGTATTTTAGATTTTAGACTGCTTTTTCTGCTCTCTATATTATGAAATAACGTCCCTACTGTGTTTTGGATCACCACTTTGTTTAAGGATTTATTTTAAAAGTTGGGTTTTCATGTGCTTTTTGAATAATATGCAAACAATTTTTATTCTAGTCCATTTCTTGAGTAACTGGTTTAGAACAGCTTCCTTTTCGTTAAACAAGGCATTCTTTGTTAATTTATAACATTTGGACAGTGTTAAAGGGTACTGGGAGGACGTGGAAGAACAGCAACACATTAGACTAACCCACCTTCTTGCTAGAGTGTTTACGCTCTTTTTACAGTTTATAGAAAGTAATTTTATCCAGTCTTGTTTTAAGTGTATCCATGGGTAGAACTTGCCCTGTGAAATTTTGGTGCAGCATTACCTCAGTCATTTCAAATCTGTATTCTTGAAATTCAGCTTGAATTTCCTATTCTGTTTCGATCCTACTGCTTACAGCTGTCTCTTTAAAAATTGCCCTAAATAATTGTGTTCAGCCTGGAAAGGAGAAGGCTCCAATGAGACTTTATTGCTGCCTTTCAATACATAGAGGGGACTTATAAGAAAGACACAGACTTTTTACCAAGGCTTGTAGTGATGGGACAAGACACAACAGTTTTAAACTGTCAGAGGGTAAATTTAGATTGGACGTAAGGAAGAAAATTTTTATGATGAGGGTGGTGAGACACTGGAACAGGTTGCCCAGAGAAGCTGTGGATGCCCCATCCCTGGAAGTGTTCAAGGCCAGGCTGGATGGGGCTTTGAGCAACCTGGTCTAGTGGGAGGTGTCCCTGCCCGTGGTACGGGAATTGGATTAGATGATCTTTAAAGGTAGCTTCCAACCCAAACCAATTCTGTGATTCTACATTTTAACTTAATATTCATATTGTTATATTTTGCCTTGTTACAAAGAAACTATTATTTATTTTGGATAAACTAAAGTAGATAAATTAGTGAACCTGAACTGTCAGTCTAAAGCTGGAGCACAGGGAGGGATGAGGAGTTCACTTTTCTTTAGCTTATTAATTTCAATTTAAAAATGCATAAACAATAAGGCCTTTTGCCTGCAAAAGCCTGTGCACCAGGCTATATATGGCTTAGTACTGACTAATATTTGCTTCCCCAGAACGCTTCCCTCAGGTTGGCCTTGATGAAAGCAGAAGGCTGAGAAGAAAGAGTAAGGGGGAGAAGGTAATGAGAAAAGCACAAAGGAATTCTCGAATATCTCTTTAATTTCACCACTAAGTTTAGGATGTTTTCTACAGTGGAAAATATCCTTTCTTTCAGAATAGCAGTTTCTGCCCCAAAAGACTGCATTCTCTATTCTTGGAGAGTTTTAAATATCACTAACCCTGCTTTGAGCAGAATTTTGTACCAGATGGCCTCCAGAGAGTTCTTCCAAGCTGAAGTATTCCCTGACACGGGGTGGTATTCGGCAACTATTGGTCACTGGCATACTTTTAGAAATAAAAGGTATAAAGTGAAATTGAAGGAACAAAAATTTTTCCATTCTCAGCAAATCCCACATTACTTTCTATCCTAGGACAGAGTATTTCCCACAAATCACCAGCAATATGTAACCTGACTAACAATTTGTGACATAACAAAATTCCACACTGTCATGTAAAGATGGAAAGAAAGAAAAGTGGAGTGCTGCTGCTGCTGCAGATGTGATGGCCAGCAGGAGAAAAACAGATCCTGTATGATCTTTATAGTATGCAGCCTTTTCCCTGCTGAATGGATTTTGAAATGTAAAATCTAGTTGAAAGCTCCTTAATCTTCTGAACGTAATGGGTGTTACAGAGATAAACGGATTCAAATAGTTCAGCAAACCTTAAAAGAAAGCAGACCAGAAAAGAGAAATTAGACGAAAAGAGATCTCTGTTTAAAAAGACCAGTGACTCTGTTTAAAAATCATCTTAAAGCGAAGACCTCTGAAACCTATCCTTTCTGTGTAGGACTCCATAATTAAAACCCTGAATTTTGCATTTCAGGTTCAGAAGATTCTGATAGCAAGGAAGCAGTAAAGGCAGTGTTAATAAAATTGTTTTCTCTTTGGCTGCAAGTAGTTTTGTGTCACATGGTATGCCCAAATCCTTCTCATTAATTCTTGATATCGTCAAACTGTAGTTGGTTGAAAAAGCTGAGGAAGACATATTGCTTTAAGGGTAGCCTTGAGTGGACTGTGAGAGTGAAAGTACTTGAGAGGATTATTTACATGAGACTTTGAGCTTTATTTTGTAGACTCAGGGCATCCTGAGCATTGGGTTACATTAATTTGTTAGGAGCTGACTCCTAGATTGCTGTTCACTTGCAGTTTTATTACAGCTAAGATTGTAGAAAATATCCATTCTGCTCAGTGCTTTACTGTAAGTGTACTGGTGTTGAGCTAAGGGATACTAATGGATCGGAAAGTTTTAAGTGCTTCACTGCCTGGCAATACATCTAGTAATAATCCAGATTTTCACCTGCGTCTATCAGTCAGCCCATGTTTGCCCCGGTGGGACAGATTTCCTGTCAGATCCATCATTCAGATGTTGGATCATCACCACATGAATCACCTGGGTAAATCAGATCAAGCCAGAATCAAATTCATTGTGCCCGTTAATGACAGATATCATCTCATAAAATACATAACATGTCAAAGCTGACATAATGTTCACTGAGAAAAGAATATAGCCCATCCATTTACTAAATGGAATAAATCAAAAGAGGGAAAAGAGAATTAAATAGCCATCCCTGCTATCCTTAATGGAGCAAAGGTGACTTGAATGTTAGACAGAAGGTATAGAAGAGCTCCACGGCTCTGCCCTGGTGATCCTTTGCTCCCATACAAACCTCTTCTGACAGCTGAGAGCATCATCAAGTTACAGCAGTCTCAGCATCCTCCAGTCATGGCTCGAGCTATGAGTTGAGCTCCAGCTACTGAGCATTTCACAGGCACAATCTAAGTGCCTAAATAACTTACCACTGGCAGGACCAAGTACGTGACATTATAGGCGCTTACAGTGTAATGTGTGCATCTACACATACGCTTGCCCAGTTGTCACCTCACTCTGGAGGCACTTAAGCTCTCCATTACTAAAATCACTCCAAATGAAATTTGGCTCACTTGAAAGACTCTAGTAAATCCAGAGTTTTGTCCAGAAATTGAATGGCAGGCAATTGCACGGGTTTTGTTTTGGGTTGTTTTTTAGCTCGTGCATGTATGGTTTGAAGTAAATGAACTTCTGGAAACAGGCTGGATATTGAACTTTCTTCTAAAGGTGGTGTCTTAGCAATTAGACTATAATCGTGTTCTTTCTTCTAGCACACACGCTCTCTCTCTCTGGGCCCTAGCTCTCATTTCTTCAAAGTGATGCTGTTGTAACTGAAGGGATAGAAGAAACCTCTAAGGAGTTTACCCCTCAGCTTTAGCAGGTACCTCCTTGGGTTGCTGGCTGCTTTGGCTCCTCATTGCAAATTCTTAGCAATTTCTAGATCTGCCAATACCTCACATTGCCATGTTTGCTAAACTGATGTATTATTATGATATTTGAAAAGTCATGGCAGTCAGGTGAAGTCCCTGGTGACCAGAAAAAAGGGAAACAGTGCACTCATTTTTAAACAGGGTAGAAAGGAGGACCCTGGGAACTATCAACCTGTCAGCCTCACCTCTGTGCCTGGGAAGATCATACAACAGATCCTCCTAGAAGCTTTGCTAAGGCATACAGAGGACAGGGCAGTGATTTGAGACAGCCAGCATGGTTTCACCAGGGGCAAGTCCTGCCTGACCAACTTAGTGGCCTTCTATGATGGAGTGACTACATCAGTAGACAAGGCAAGAGCTACAGGTGTCGTCTATCTGAACTTCTGTAAGGCCTTTGACATGGTCCCCACGACATCATTCTCTCTAAATTGGAGAGGCATGGATTTGATGGGTGGACTGTTCGGTGCGTAAGGAATTGGTCGAATGGTCACATCCAGAGAGTAGCGGTCAATGGCTCAATGTCCAGATGGAGATCAGTGACAAGTGGTGTCCCTCAGGGATCCATATTGGGACCAGTACTGTTTAATATCTTCATCAATGACATAGACAGTGGGATCGAGTGCACCCTCAGCTAGTCTGCAGACCACACCAGGCTGAGCGGTGCGGTTGACACAGTTGATGTGTTGGATGCCATCCAAAAAGACCTGGACAAGCTTGAGAAATAGGCCCATGTGAACTTCATGAGGTTCAACAAGACCAAGTGCAGGGTCCTGCACCTGGGTCAGGGCAACTGTCAGTATCAATACAGGCTGGGGGATGAAGAGATTGAGAGTAGCCCTGCCAAGAAGGACCTGGGGGTACTGGTGGATGAAAAGATGCACATGAGACAAAAATGTGCTCTTGCAGCCCAGAAAACCAACTATATCCTGGGCTGCATCAAAAGCAGCGTGGCCAGCAGGTCGAGGGAGGTGATTCTGCCCCTCTGCTCCACTTTGGTGAGACCCCACCTGGAGTATCGCATCCAGCCAGAGTCCTCAGCATAGGAAAGACATGGAACTCCTGGAGCAGGTACAGAGAAGATGATCAGAGGGATGGAACACCTCTGCTATGAGGACAGGCTGAGAGAACTGGGGTTGTTCAGCCTGGAGAAGAGAAGGCTCTGGGCAGATCTTATTACTGCCTTTCAGTTCTTAAAGGGGGCTTGTAAGAAAGATAGGGTCAGACTTTTTAGCAGGGCCTGTAGTGATAGGAGAAGGGGTAATGGTTTTAAACTAAAGGAGGGCAGATTTAGACTAGATATAAGGAAGAAATTTTTTACAATGAGGGTGGTGAAACAGTGGCACAGGTTGCCCAGAAAGGTTGTGGATGTCCCATCCCTGGAAACATTCAAAGTCAGATTGGATGGGGTTCTGAGCAACCTGGTGTAGTTGAAGATGTCCCTGCCCATTGCAGGGGGGGGTTGGACTAGATGACATTTAAAGGTCCCTTCCAACCCAAACTTTTCTATGATTCTATCCCTACTTCATTTGTATACCCACAACTAGTCCTTTCTCTCCATTTTACTGAGAGTCAATCAGTCTTATATTTACTGTTCTTTCTTCAACATGTCTTTCTCGGTTGTCATTTCTCTTTACTTTTCCAGACATTTCCCACTCTTCATTACTTTGCTGTCCCTTTCTTTTTACCATTGGTATTCCTGCTACTCTATAACTGACTGGTGTCTGGCCCTAGGAGATAATGAGTATTTCTTAAGTCTTAGTGTCATGACTGCCCCCTGAAAAACCTTTCCAGGATTTGATTCTTATTTGGTATATAAAATCAACTCAGATTAACAAGATCCAGATTTTAACTGGTGCCTTTGACTATCAAAAGAATGTTAGCAAATACTAATGAATAGCTTCAACTCTCCAGCTGAGCAGAGGTTTTCTGATACATAGCTGAGGATTTGGTACATAACTTTATGTAGATTTGTTTTTACAATATATTTCAAAACATGTAGTAGGAGTTGATGGAATTATTTGATACTTTACATTATTTAATGTGTTCTTTTTCTCCCAGTTATGGCTACTCATTAGATGCTCCTGAATTCACTAGAATTTTTTAGTTTTCAAATATGCATGTCCAGCAATCTGCACAGTCTCTGCTTCTGACAAATGTCATCAGGGCACTTGTTTCGACTGCTAATAATGTACAACAGATCACTTAAGTCACCTGGAGTGTTATTTCTTTCCTTTCTAAAGGCGGCCTTATTAGAAAGCTGAAACTTGATAAGCAGGAAAAGGGAGAGGATTAAAATAAGTGACAGATATAATGAATGCCCACGTTTCTGAAAAGGTAAACCCCTTGCCCTTCTGCAAACAGACATTCGCCAAAGAATCATATGAATAATAAAATTTTACCATCATATTTTGGAGCATAAATGAACTGTGGCTGTGCTCTGACATGTTATAGACATGTGGAACAAGACACAGTGTTGTTTTGTTCCCCACTTTGATTCAGAGCAGAGATATTCTGGAGTCCAGTAGACGTGAATTGCAGGGCTGGTGCTGTGGCAACAAGTAATCATGGGAGGGCTGTCAAGGTATAAGAAACAGCTGCTGCAGAGGCTATAGGTGGAGTGTTGGAAACTCTTGGGCCTCTGCAGGGAAAACACTTGAGAAAATGTCATACCGGAAGATATCCAGAAAGGACAGTGAGGAAGAAAATTGAGGAAGGATTTCGGGGAGGATAAGTTTCATTTGTTAAAAGTTAGTTATGGTGGTTACTAAACTACTGGTGTGGAGTTCTGCATTAGAGGATAAGAGGATGTTGGATCTTTGCCAGCCTGGGTGCTACTTGAAAGGAGGCAGAAGTAGGTGTCGTCTCTGATCATACACTAGTGGAGTGGTAATACATATATTGATTCATAAAATGTCCATGTAGAGTCCTGAGTGGGAAGACAATGGTGAATAATTCTTTCCTGTTGAACAATATTTTTACTTTAGGAACCCAAGGACTCCCTTAAAGACTTTGGTCTGATCTCTGGGAACTAGTGCTGCCTATACCATACAAATCTGCAGGATTTTGTGTAGGAAGACACAGCTGGTAAAGAAAGTTAGGGAGTGCAAAATGCTATCCTTCTGCTGTCCCAGTAAGGTCAACATAAGTGGATGTCAAATAGCTCAGATGATTACTTATCCTGGGGAGCCATTATAGGCCGTAGCCAGGATTAGACTTTCAGCTGAGACACTGTTTCTGAGAATCGGAAAATGGGGGATTATTTAGGTGAAAAGATAATGGCTGAAAACCATTATGAAACCTCAGAGTGGGAAGAAAAAGGCTAGGGCTAGAGTGACAGAACTGAATAGATTAAAGGAGAATTGTTAAGATAAAAATGACATCATAAAAAATATGTACCTGTGTTACTAAAAACATATGGGACTATTAAAATGGAATGCCTCTTAGAAATCTAATTTATCCTTCCACTCTCTGGTTTTCAGATAACGGTGTTCTCCTGTATTTCATTTTTGAGAACAGGAGGCTGTGTAAATAGGTTTTTAACAACTGTTTAGATTTAAACTTTCTAATTTAAAAGAAAAAAATATTTCCTTTATGGTGCTTTAAAGCATTTCATGATTGACCTTTAAGTGAGGATTGGAACCTATAGTGAGCATGCCTTCAAATATGAGTCTTGTTATAACATAGGTATACAAGCTGATCTGAACAGCCAGCATTTCTAGGTCTCTTTGGCACTGTGAATGGAAAATGAGGCTGTGATCAGCCTATCTGGTGATTTAAGAAGGGAATTTTTAAAGTTATTTCTTTAATATTAAGAACAAAGAAACAAACAAAGAAAAGAAAAAAACAAAAACCCCAAGTGAAACAAACTTCCTTACAAACAGAGAATGAGCAAAATGATTATTTGCTGTACCTAGCATTGATTAAAGCGTAAGGCCAACATATCTTAAGCAGTGCATAAAATATTCCCCCTATCAAAATGCATGGCAGTGATCTGTTTCTTCTACTGTTCAAAAGACTATTCAAAAGACAAATTCCCTTAATGCCTCAGCTTCTCTTTCCCTGTTGGTTATGTCACACTCCCAAACTTATGTCAGTATTATAGTTTCCGGGTTCTGAGGTGCCCAGGGCAGACCTGACTCCAGTTCTCTGGGCATTAAAGTTCTGAGTCTCCTCTGCCTAATATTTCTGAAGTGACCTCTATCCTATTTAGTAGCAGAGTAGGAAAGACCTTACACTGGTACAATATCCGCTGACTTTGTGTTGCATTTGGGAAAGGGCATCTACTGCTCTTTCCTTCTCATCTGCTTTGCACGAGTGGATAAGGAGATCACAACTCTCCAGACTGACTGTTTCTCATTTTAGGTGAATACTTTACAAGGTCATCCTGATCCTGCAGGAGGGGGTAAAGAATGAAGAAAAAATACATGATCTTGGTGAATGCTGAAGAAGCTGCACTTTCCTTTTATTTTCCACGCAGTGTGCTTCTGTACGTCAAAGAATCCATACAGATGGCTGTGAATGTTCGTTCTTGCAGAATCAGTTGTTCATGAGTATTTCCATATGGCCGCATTGCACAATTACTGTTTACTTGTATTTATGCTCACTACTGAGAATCAGCACCGAATTGCAGTGACATCTAGAAGTGAATTGCATGAGAGGCCAAAATTTAGGAAATAAAAAGCATTCATTGTTCTGTGTAACACTTATTGCGTATCAGCATGAAGATTCAGGGAAAAAATCACTTTAGCCTTGGATATGGTTTGTGGAGGACAATGCAACAGATTCCACAACAAAATAGGATTTTGTGAGCCATGAGGAATCTTTATAAGTCATAAAAGAGACAGCAAAAAGGCAATTTCATTGAAGTATGTAGACTTAATGGTATCTGTAATGTCAGTGTGAATTATTAGAGCAATTCTGGCCCTGATGGCAATGTGGAAGTTAGAGGAGGGAGCATGAAAATAGGAATGTTATATGAATTACAAAATAAAGAGTTGGAAAGATGAAATGCTACTCTATGGAAATGCTACTCCAGTACAAAACCATCTGTTGGAGTCCTTCAAAAAACATGATTAGACAACCAAAAGCAGGAAAGAAACGGTGCTTTGTATCAGACAAGCTGCTTTCAGAACAGGAATTTGATTGCTTCCAAAGGCAGTGGGGGATTTATCAGTCTAAGATAAATCCTGTCAAATTTTCCTCCTCTGGGAGTCCTGGAAACAAGAACTGTATTTGTGTTCTTTCCTGACAGGTCAGTATATTAAGGTCAATACCTCTGATATTGAAGTCAATACTAGTTTTTAATTTATTTTTATCTTTATATTTAGAAATGAGGCAAAAGATGCAAAATTAAGTGACCTGCTCAGGATCCCGTAGAAATCAATGGCAATGCTGGGAATAGATACCATGTTAGGGAATCAGCAGTTGTCTGCTTTAACTTTGGATACGGGTTTGAATCCAAAATTATTATGATAAATGCTTGGACTGTGGAATTAAAAAACAGTCTTCCAGCATTTATTCTTGCTTTGACCCCCTTTAAAAAAAGACTTGAAACTGGAGGGTAAAGGAAATTACTCTGGCGATCTGTGTAACTAACATTGTCAAGGTATGCACACTGCAGATTTTTCCTCTTCAGACTTGGAAGGAATTTCACAGTGACAGTGAGCAGCTGGGACTTTCATCTCCTGCAGAAGAGTAAGCTTTGAGAAATTCCTGTACTGCCTTTATATGAGCCTTGGTTCTAGATCACAGACAATACTCAGTTTGCTTATAGCTGCATAGTCAATTTGTTCCATCTTTACTGCGCATGAACAACATGCTAGGAAACATTTATTACATGACACAAATATGCTACAAAAATGCACCAAGCAGGGTGACATTATTTTACTTCCTAACATACTGGAGGCCCCAGCCTTGTGATCAAACTCCTTTTAGGGAAAGCGATATTTAATTATGTCCAGATTTAACACCTTTAACATTAAACTTATGTTTTGTTTAATCAAGAAAAAGGGAAGGTCTGCAAAATGATTCCTCAAGATTTAAATAAAGTATTACAATGAGCAGAGAATTGCCAGGTTGGTCAAAGTGATGAGAAGACAACCACATCGTGCAATCTAGTTTGAAAGCAACAATTGGCAGAAACATTCCACTTGGGACTGGAGAGCTGGGACAGCAAAAGGTTGGGTGCTCTTTTGAAGTTTGAGTGGCAGGGCAGAAAAAAAAAAAAAAAATCAACACTGTGAAAAATTTGTATGTGGGTTATTGTTTTTGTTCTTTTTTTTTCCCTCATGGGTCAGTAAGACCCTTCTGCCACATCTCCTGTCTGGTTTTGCCCTTGCACGCCCGAAGTCTGGCCCAACATAATGGCAGATGTCGTAGAACCTGGGGCTCTCCATGGAAGGTGTGTGCTGTAATGCCCGTGTGAGCAGGCAATACAGGAGTAGCTTCCTGATACAAACGTATTTTTAGCAAGAAAAGAACTGCACATTTGAAATGTCAGGATGAGTTTAGCTTGCAGAAGGACTTTGCCTGATTTTAAGTGTACTAGGAAGAAATCCATCGTAGTATTAAGTGGTTTAAGGTCTATACTAAACTAGGAAGTAATTATGGTTCGGTCCAGCAGAAGACAGTACTTTGCTTATACTTTGGACACTTCAATATATGAAAGTGGGTGGGAATATGAAATTAGAGGACGAGACAAAGGGATGTGTGGTAGGAGAATGGTATAAGGAGAAACATGAGTTTTGAGCTGACGTATGCATATAGGGGAAGATGTATGATGGAGAGGTGTTTCTTTCCACACGTGTAACCTTGCAGACAGTTGGGACCTGGTGTTGCTGATAAATAAATTATTTTAGGATTTCTCTGATATATTTAATTACAGGACAGCAGAGCAGAAATTAACAAAAGAGAAGTGGAGGACTATACAAGCTATGAGAACACTTTATTAATTATTGGAAATTTTCAACATAATTTCTAAGGTGAAAAAGACTCCACAGATAAAGCACATTTTTCATAAAAATATTACTTAGCTTGAAAGAGCTGATGCTGATTTGGGTTTTTTTGTTACTTCCTCCTCATACCCCGAGGGAAATAAATTAAGATCCCCGTGTTTTTCTGGCAAAGCTTCTTAGTTTCATTTTTCAATTTGATTGTTGGCTTTTGAAAAGAATAGTTTGGAAAACTAACACCCTTTTTTTTTTTTTTTTTTTTTTAATGAAAATGCCAGCTAGTTAAAAATAGATTTCCCTGAAGGAAAAAAAACCCAAACCATTTTTCAAAGATCTTTGATAATTTCTTGGGCTATACTTTTGGAGAACATAGTAGATAATACAAACCTAGAAAATAATCATCTGAATTGTTTGAAGTGAATGGGGATTGACTTGTGTGAATTTTTGGGAGAACGTTTTTACTGTTTTCCTGCTGAAAATGAAGCTTCATTATGTTATGAAGCTTCATTATTTTATCAGCTTGGATATCAAAAATGTACAGAACCTGCTAACCAGCTGCAGGTTTTACATTTTTAAGGAAAATGTTGATTTTCTTTTACACTTCAGCTTTTTCAATGCCATTTGATAGCTGGTGTATATACAAATCTATGCACTGCTTGGTAGATCTTATATATGCCTGTGGAATGTAATTTTTAGAGTCAGAGAATGTATTACCTTGACACTGATAACAATGACTTCATTTTTAATCTCCCAATATAGATATAAAACTTCATAGTTAGGATTTTTTTATTGGCTGTTTCACATACTTAATACTATAATTTTTAGTAGTGCTGCAGGAAATTCAGCAGGTATGTGTTTATGCCATATTGCGGTGTTTGATTTTTATTTTTTTAAACTCTCTATATTGCACGCTGCACTGTAGTACAGAGATATCCAATTCTGTCTTTAATCAGCGAGCCTAGATATTGGAAACAAACCATGCAGCACATCAGAACTCAGTAAATTAACCCATGGATAACTGTCTCATGTGGTTAGACTGTAGTCCAGTGCAAATGCAGTAAAAAGAATTACAATTGAAAGTAATAGATCA
Organism: Fratercula arctica; assembly: GCA_947846985.1. Lineage (NCBI taxonomy): Eukaryota > Metazoa > Chordata > Aves > Charadriiformes > Alcidae > Fratercula > Fratercula arctica. The sequence continues at coordinate 47,683,616 of CANTUZ010000005.1, read as the reverse complement.
CAGAAGGCAAAAGCTCCATGGAATGAACAATGCAGCTCTAAAGTCTGCAAGTGTTGGTGGATGTGAAGGTTAAGTGGTGTTAATAGCAGCAGTGCTTGCCAGGATGGCTATGGCTGCTGCTGTTAATGGTTTGCAGGAATAATAATTACTTTTGATTACAGTTACAATAGCATTGCTGTTTGTGTATGCAGTAGAATAGATTGCACAAGGATGCTGTTTCAGAATGGATATAAACTGAGAAACAAGGAAGCTTTGAAGGAGATTTCCAATTCAAGGTGTGTTGGTTGCACTGGTACTATATTGGGAGAGCTGGACTGATGACTGCATTGGCATGGTGGTGGCAGTAACAATTTTGTAGAGGGTGTTGGCAATGGCCGACATTGCAGCAATGCTGGCTGTGGCACTAGCCTGAGCAGCATACTATGCATGGAGATGCCATGACTATTTTTCCATATGCTTTTGCTGCACTGTCCTCCGCCTGCCCCCTGCATCACTACAGGAGATTATACATTTCTCATTAATCACCTCTGATGTGCACTTGGCTTCTTATCTGTGAGAATAGGTTTCTTCGAGGATGCACCAACTCCTGCTTGCAGGAGATTTCAAAGTATATTCACCAAATGTCTTTCAGATAAGAGAGAAATTTGACAGCCTAAAACTGTAACCATTTTTCTGTACCACTTGAGGCCTGTAATCTCTATAGTAGGGAAATACTTAAAATATTTTAATGATCAGTGTGATCGTCCTTTTAGCAGCTTCTGAGTTTCTCATCACCATATTTACTTCTGCTACAGGAGTATACCATTAAAACAAATACTTTTCTCACACAGTGTGAGAAACATATTTCTCTTAATGATATTTACCTTATTTGACCAAGGCAAACATCTTATTGCCTTCCTGTACATTCTAGAATACCAAAATAATCACTCCTGAAAATATAAACACCCTTGCTGAATACTTATTTTACTACACAAATATTACTCAACATTTATTGTCAAAAGTTTTTATTGTGTGATTTGAACTGAAGTGGGTTAACTGAACTAAAGACAACAAGTAGGTCCCGCACTAAAAGACCAATTTTTTGACAATATTGAACTGAAAATATTTTAAAGTTATCTTTCTGCCAATGTGTTTTAAGTAAGCTTCATTAAAGATAAAGAAGAAAATCAATGCAATAACTGGAACTGAAACCACCTTATGAAGTCTATATAGGAAGAATCCAAAAAATTTCCGTGGCCTATCACAAGCAGTATTGGAGACCTGTAGTATTTTTGTTTATCATAATTTCACAGTTTCTGATATCCTGTGATTCGTTTTCTAAAGGTATGTTTCTATCCTTGTAAAGAAATGTTTGAAAATCTGCATCTCAAAAAAAAACCCTAAAAACCCATCAAAACCCCAAAAGTAAATCTACATTTTCATTTACTATGTATTGCAGGACTTTAAAGTTTAAAAAATTCTAAGGCCTCATTCATGGCATTCAATGATAATGACAATAAAAATTATACTGGTGTCTGAGTTATTTCTAAGGCAAGACTGAGACATTAAACGAGCTCATAGAAGGATTTTGTTGTGAATGCTGTCTTTCCGTGGAGTTTAAAAATAAAGGTTCCAATTTTAGCTGCCTAGGAGTCCATATAAATATGTAGATTCTAAGGCCAGAAGGCAATGTTATTTTTTCTAGACAGTTCTTCAGGATATATAAGTTGTAGAACTTTTCCAAAAGTAAGAATTAAGCCAGTTTTTTAGAAAAGTATTGAACCTGACTTTAAACATTCCATGCAGTTGCAAATCCCCATCCCCTGTTAAATTACTCCAGCTTTTAATTACTCCCCTTGCTAAAAAATTTTATCTCACTTCAAGAATTTACCTGACTCCAGTTTCCTGGTATTGGGTGTTATACTTTTGTCACCGTGTGCTTACAACATGCAAAGGTTGTAAGCTGCAGTTAGAAGCCAAAGAAGTAGGCAGATGGAAAGATAAATCGGCAAACATAGCTTGTTTCACACATAGGAAAGGGCAGGGAAATAGCACCCTCTCTAGACAATACGTTCTCACTAATAGCTCTTAGCTAAACAAACATTAAATTTTGTGGATGCTATTAAAGGACTTGACCTAATGACCACAGAGCCAGCTGTCTTGTCATAGCTAGAAAGGAGGTTTTACTTCAAGAACACTACACAAGAAAAGAAAAGATTCCTTAGGCTGAGCAAAACACAGAACTTCCCATAGAACCCTTGCTTTTGGCTATTTTTCAGGTCCTGTCCTCAGCCTTTTATTGCTTTGGGTCTTGTCTGCACAGTAGGGATGGAGGATGAAGCTCAGCAGCTGCGAGTTAACAGCCAGAAGCAATTTTCATTGATTTGTCCTTTTCGTGGTCTTCCACTGGAAGCATCCCCAGGGCACATTACTAATTGTTTGCCCTTTATTTTGCGACCATTGGACTAATGGTGTTATATAATTGCCATTTCTTCATCATTAATACAATAACGGTGTGATGAATTTCACAGTCAAACAGTCCTGGGCTCTCACAAGGGGGATAAAAATAATCTTCCCATTTGAAAATGAAATTATCCTCATTTCTTTCACCAGTCTTATCAAATGGTTTTGTTCCTGTGCTTTTGCAGCCTAGTTATGACTCTCAGAGTTAATAACATTTGGGGAAAGAGAGGAAATACAGCAACCCAATAACATAGCAAGCATGTTTATGACTGATGACGATGCAAGTCTTGTACTGCCCAGCCAGCAGACTATGCCCACTTAAGTCACATAGGAGGGATCCACGCTTTCACATCTGAGACTATGCTTATATCACTACATAGGCACCAGACGGCCTGGTTTTGGGCATTGCCATGTTACCATCCGCACACTTAAACTCTTGGGAAGTTAGTATTAGCAGTTTGGTATTGATATCCCACACTGTGCTCTGCCAGATCAAGTGTGGATGTGGTTCCAGAGCTAAAACAGGCCAGGGGATATTCTGCATCAGCAGTTGGATGATGCAACCTGGTTTTGGAGCACTGGAGATCCTAATCGTGTGCAGCTGGGCTGAGCGGAGCAATGCTTTGCCAGTTCAGGGCCAGAGTATGGGCCTATAGTATTCTTTAAGATAGTGTCTCGGTCACTATTCTTTAAGATAGTATTCTTTAACGCAGCTAGTGCTGGTGGCAGTAAGGTGGGAGAGAATGTCAGCGTTATGTTCTTCCTCTGTCCATGCTCATTTGGAAGAGGAGGACAGAACTATGCAGGGTGCAAGGCACTGGAGTGCCACTTTAGTAACTGTGGAGAAGACACCTCTGCCAGGGCAATTTCCAAACTTGTACAAAATAAGGCTTCCTGACCTCATCCTAAAGTGTGAAATTGTACAGTCTGATGAGACAGCAGCAATACCTTCAGCTCCTCCAGGTGCACTACCGTTAGACTGGGCAGGACCTCCAGTCATTGTAAGACATTGAAGTAGAACTAGCAGAAAAATAGATATCAACAGGTAGTTCCAATTTACACAGCAAGAGATTCTGTATGTGTGTTATTGAATCTGTTGTAGATGGTTTTTATATACATGTTTTTATGGTGATGAAGAGCTTCTAGTAATACGTATAAACAGTTGGACTGCAGACAGCTCAGGAGAACTGACTTCAAAGTGCACAGAAATGCCACCTACCCTTGGGGCAGGCAGAGGTGATCTATCTTGCCTCCCTCATACTTGTCATTGGATTAAGGACAGATGGCAAAGTGGAGGTATTTGTGCAAAGTACATGCAGCTGCCTCCATCCAAACAGCAAGTAACTGAACCTTTCGCAAATTCTAAAGAAAAGCTTGCACGCAGATCTTATCACTGAGAATTAGCAAGTGGATAGCCCTAGAGGCAGCCCAGAGAGTGCTCCAGCAAGAGTATAGTGTAGAGTTGGTGTCTTTCACCAAACTCAAGAGCACTCCTGCCCAGAAATGAGGACCCAACAAGTCTGTTTTGCAGCTCCCCACACCTACAACATGGTTGTGAATGGTAGTGGCCAGTTGGTCTTAACTGGAGTAGGAAGTGATACATGATTTAGTCTGGAGAAGAGAAGGCTGAGGGGAGACCTTCTTAATGTTTACAAGTATCTAAAGGGTGGGTTTGAGGAGGACAGAGACAGACCCTTTTCAGTGGTTCCCAGTAACAGGACGAGGGGTAACGGGCACAAGGTGGAACATGGGAAGTTCCGATCAAATATCAGAAAAAACTTCTTTACAGTGAGGGTGACAGAGCACTGGAACAGGCTGCCCAGGGAGGCTGTGGAGTCCCCTTCTCTGGAGACTTTCAAGTCCCGCCTGGATGCAGTCCTGAGTAATGTGCTCTGGGCAATCCTGCTTTAGCAGAGGAGTTGCACTAGATGATCTCTAGAGGTCCCTTCCAACTCTGAAAAACTCCATGATTCCATGATAAAAGTTTTTCTCCTATTTATTGCTGTCTTTTCCTAGGGCAGAATTATTGATCTTGCCCCTGGGCAAGATGATTTCTGGACCCTTTATTTAAAGCTGTAGAATTACAGGAAATAGATATGTTGCTCACTCTGCAGAGGTGGCAGGATAATTCGTCAATTAGGAATAACCAGTTCTAGAGTTACTTTTATGTCTATGCTATTTCTGAAACCTCTTTAATTAAATCTGATTTCATCCATATATCAGCTGAGGCAAAAGATATTAACTATCCCAAGTGTAGATCTTGGAATGAGATGAAATGCCGTTTGTATTGGACTGTAAACAGTGGGGAATCCTGAATTTTACAGTCAAAACATGTCTGCGAAGGTTTTTTTTTTATTTTTAATCTTGTATTTGAAAATGAATGTGATGCTACGCTGCCAACCTTGGATGCAGAAGCTCTCTGTTTATCTCCTGAATGGGTATTACTTGGCTTGACAGCTTGACAGTTTCAGCCCTTGCCAATATGCCTCAGTCTTGATGAGAGGAGATCACATCTGGTCATGAGGAGGATGAAGGACATGTTAAAGGCTGCTCAGTCCCTGGCCTCTGGGTTATTTTGTCCAGGTTTGTAAGGTCATCTCCTAGTGAAATACCACGTAACATGGCCAAAGAACAGGAACTCAATTGGTGTCATCAATTCTGAATGGCGTTTGTCCCCGCAACTATTTAAACACCTTAGCTGTGGCCAGCCAACTTTGTGTATCTAAATGGAAAAATTTCAGAGCTTTGCTGTCTTGCTTTCCAAAAGCAAGACTGAGTGGGTATTTCTTTAAGTAGAAGTACTAAATCTGCTACTTTTCTCACATTATTTTTTTCCTTATTTAGGGACAGGACTGAGAAGGGAAATACTTTTTTCTTACATTTTAATAAACAAAGGATGCTAAATACTCATATTTCTTAAAGGTTTATATTTAATTTTTGCATGTTTTCCATGAATTATAATTTATTGCTAAACTAGTTAAAATTACGCAGCAACTAAAATTAAGACAAACTCTAAGACAGGAATATAGGAACTAAAAGGTTTCCTTAGCAGCCAGGCATTTTCTGGGCTAGTTACTTTATTCCTGGTCCTTCCATCTGTCACTAAAAAGGAGTTTCCCATCTTTGCCTTAGAGCTGGCTTGTCATGCTTAGTTCCCTGAGCATCTCACTGTAAGTGATTTTGCCGTATTTATCCACATGCTGCAAGAAATCCTAAAATGTAAAATAATATGTGGAAGGATTCTCAAAAGCAGCCTTCTGAGTGAATAGCCCAGTGAAAATGGGATATTTTAAAGAAGATTCAAATGTATTCCCAACAAGACATTAGAAAGCCTAAAAGTAAGTAATCAGTTTACATGTACCGCCACAGTTGTACTCTCGACAGAGGGCATTACCATGAAATTAAAACTAATTCAGGAATTTTCTAAAGTTTTGAAAGCTTCCCCATTACCCATAAGGGTGGAATATCAGCAGGACACCAGGAATGCAATAGGTCCTGCATGGTGTTTTTAATTTGAATGGTGAGCTGTTCTTAATCTCTGTTTACTGGTTCCCTGGTGCCAAAGGGAAGAAAATCAGCCTGCCAAGTTCTGTCCCTTGATCTCTCTAACTCACTGTAAAGTCTTCACCAGGTTATTAAATTTTGTCTTTGCCACCCGTGTAATGGAGATAGTCATTATCCACCTCTTATTTGATTTGCTGAGATTATGACACTTGTGGTAATGAATCTTCATAAACCATACCAAGTTCATTGGGATGAGGTACTGCAAAAGGGCAGTGTCTATTAACAAATCTGGTATATTTATCCTTGTATCATAGAATCGTAGAACCACAGGGTTGGAAGGGACCTCTGGAGATCATCTCGCCCAACCCCCTAGTATAAACTGCCTAAACCTGCTACAAAGACTGCATGATGTTCTCACTCAGCCTTGCCTTTTAGTTTGGAAATGTACAATGACTGGAGGGGAGTAACCACTGATTCATTAGTGTTACATCTACCAAAAGCTCTTGGGAGAGAAGGGAGACTAAGGCACATATTGTTGCCCATTCCTGCCAGGATATCAAGGGGCATTGCTGTACTTCTGTGCGCTACTGTTCAGACAAAAAAAGCTTTAAAATATTTAACTTTTAAAATCAATATTTCATATCAGACTCACACAGTCTCTCCTCCTTCAGTTTCTTTTCCTACCCCTTTTTGTTTCCTGTTTTAATGTGTGTGTTGGCTTTCTTTTGTTTTTTCTTTTCCCTCCAGTAACCTGAGAATGTTTTTTCATTTGGTGATTGATATACTGCTTCAGCCATCCTTCTGGCCAAGGATCTGTGAGACTGACATGTGTTCTGGGAAGACATTCATGTCACCGATGAAATTCTTATGAGATTATGTAAAATAGTGTGCGGAAAATTGGGATAGGGATGTCAGAGCTCTGCAGTACAACTGAAACAGGAAGAAAGGGAGCCTGATGCATAGAAATGCAGTTACACAGCACTGCAGCAGAACCGAAGAAATGCTGTTGGGGAGAAACATGTTTAACTGGGGAAGGGAATATGGAATAGTGGGTGCTTTTCTCTAACCTAACCTACAATCCAATGTGTTCCAGTCTCCCAGTTTGTCTTTTTCCAATTCAGTTCTCATTCAACAAATCAAAAGTAAACTTGTCTTAAAATGTTCTGCAGATATTAGATCCTGTCTGTAGGGACAGCTACGTAGACTATTAAAATATGATAATTCTTGTAATTGTGGTAGTGGTCTAGAAAGGCAGTGGTAGAAGGAAGTTTCTTCTCCTTTTCTCTGCTCTAATCCAGGCGACATTTCTCTTCAGGCACAAGAAGCATTTTTATTCTTTCAGAGGTTGGAGAACCTCCAGTGATTTATTTTATTTTATCTTATCTTATTTTATTTTTATCTTATTTTATTTTATTTTATTTTATTTTATTTTATTTTATTTTATTTTATTTTATTTTATTTTATTTTTAATTTTATTTTATTATTTTTTTCCTCACTCTGACCTGGTTGGTCATAATTTGATTGGGACTAAGAATTCAGAAACCATGGCTTGTTTTGTATCTCATGTTGCAACCATACTGATAAAGCATTATATCCTTTTTGATAACTTCTGTCTTTTCTTGGAACAAGAGATTGTGTACAGTATTGGTGGGTTTAAACAGCCAGATAGCAGAACATGGCTCAACAGTTAATCCAAAAACCATTACTGTATGATACATGTGTTCTCAGAAGGACATCCTATCAATCTCCTTCAAAGTACAAATTTTGTTTCTTATATTCATCTTACACCCACAATTTTTGCATTTATTAAAGCGGTGGATATATTTCTATGCACTTCATTTACATAGGTCAACCTCACGTGTGCTTCCACCATTAACGTAGTTTTCCAGCTACCTCAGATCCCCACTTTTTGGACTTCCTTAATGACCTTTGTAGATTCAATACAGGGATTTTCATTTAATAGTGTAAGGGTGACTCTTTTTTTTTCCACTTCACGTGCATCTGAGGTCCTCTCACTGAATTTTTGGCTACAGTTAGAACACCTACTATTCAGTACAGTCTGTTTTCAGTGTGAGCTTTTCAAAAGCATTTATATGAGTTACTCTATCTTACTATTCAGCTGTATTCTACTTAGGAATTCTATTTCCTTATCTGAGAATCACAATCTACAGTATCATTTCGAAAAGGAATAAGGATGCGGAGACAGACAAAGTGGATAATTTTGCATGTAACATTTAATTTACTGACAGTGGAATCTCTTTCGTAAAAGATTCAAGAACCTAACTGCTATTGAATAGAATTTCTGAACTTCCTTTTGTGTATGAGCTTATAAAGTTAAGCAAAGGGGATGGTACAAGGGGATGCATAAAATTTTTCTGTACTGGTCATTTATGTCCTCTTTAGAGGACCATAAATTCTACCACAAGATAGAATTTAGACTATTATGCAATTTTTTATGTTCAGGAGGCATAATTTATGGTATATTACAAACCTGTATTGCATGGGAAGTTTGCTAAAATTCTGAGAATGCTTAGCAGGAAATTGTGTTTTTAAAGAATGATGTGTTAAGAAAAGCATTCGTCTTATTCACTGTCACAAGAAAGACAGAGTAAACCACAAACCGTAGCAGATGTGGATACTGGTGTTTGTTTAGGAACCAGTGAGTTTAGAGCTTTTACTCTACTTATCTCACTCGCTCACACCCACCCCAGTATGACTTTCCCTAGGGCTTCGCTTCCCTGTTCCTAGCAGGGAGATTAGTTCCAAGCCAGGAAGACTGGGCAGAAAGTTGTGTCGGTTTGTGCTCTGCAGCTGCTGACAGTTACCAGTCTTCGGTATTATCAGCCAAAATCCTTCAGCATCTCTCAGCATTTGTCTTGTTTACAGCCAGCCTATAACAGTTGCAACAAGTGGCATGGTTCTGGTTGAGAGATTGAAAGTTCATTTTCAGATATTCACCCCCACATATTTGAAACGTTCAAATCGTGCCACTGTAGTTTAGTGTTGTGTGTTTTCTGAAATTCTACAAGTACAATCCAGCCAGCAGTTGAGAGTATTATGCACCAGCCACAGAGGAGCTTTAAATGTATGCAGATTAAAACTGTTTCCAGGTAGCGTGAAACTGTACTTATACATTTTCTGGGTAGATTCAGGCAGAATATATTCTGCATCCGATCTTTAGGAAGTTATCATCATGATATAATGACAGTAGTGACAGCAGCAGACAGACAGTTAAATCTTTCCTGGTACAATGCAAATACACCTTTGGGAGATCACACATAAGGTCAGATCTTGCTTTGTTTAATTCTATCAGACGAGATGACTGAAGTGTAAAGTCAGAGAGGAGGACTGAGCTCAGATAAATGGGAAGATGGATTATGAGCATGAAGTAGAATAATAAAATTATAATTTGTGATGAAAAGATAAGTGTAAAAGACTAAGGTATACCAGCTCTTCACTTGTATAGATACTATTTTCAACAAAGCAGAAGATGATTAGTATTTGAAGAGAGAGAATTGAGATTAAGTGACTTTTCACAGCACAAAAAAAACCATTAGTAGACAGTCTTTCTGAGGCAGATAGGTTAGTGAAATAAGGATGGTGGGCAGTCAAGAAGAAATGTCATACTGCCCCAGGAAAGTCTTCTAGGAAAAGAACAAAGTCAAAATAGCCATGACTCCTCCTGAGTCTGCTTTGTTGAAACTTCCACTACCAAGCGCCCTTGAGAACAGCCAGTGGGATTACCCTTTTACAACATTGCTAAATGGTGCAGCACGAAAGCCCAGAGGATGCCCTAAAATGAAACTATTCCTGCCTTGGAAGTGCAACTTAAGGCAAAATACCAGCCCTGTCCCTTAAATAAATAAATAAAAAGCCTATTTTTTTTTCATTGTTTTGCTTTCTTTTTCTCTCAGATGAGCAGGAGCAGACTTCATTAGTATTGGGGGAGGGAGGGTTCCATGTATGAATGATGCAAAACCACCCACCCCAAACCATGACAAACTTTTTTTCCTAATCTGTTTTCCCTAAAATTCTGTTTCTTTCCCCTTCAGTGTTTTACCTTTCTCTTATGTCACTGTTATCTCTCTTATCATTGTTGTCCCCTTCATTCTCTTAATATCTAATGGTCTTCTAATGTCTTCTGTTTCTATAGTAAACTTCCTATTCCTTGTTTTTACAGTTGATTTTCTAGTCCTCATTTTTGCTCTCCTCAACCCAACCCTTTTAGATTCCCTCATCTTTCTTTGTCCATCTTGTGGTTTCCCAGTTTTTCATCCTCATTACTTCCTTCTCTCTAGCCTCTGGCTTCCACATAACATCTTTTGTCAAAAATACTCCATATTTTTGATAGATCACCACTTACTTCGCTCTCGACTATCCTGTCATTTTATTGCTGACTGAGATTGGCTTTCAGGTCACTTACCATCATCATAAAGTGATATGCCTTAGGGTCTGAGCTCATAGAAAGTGCCATCCTAGGCAGAAAAATGGCTGTATTGAAATGACACCTTCTTGCCCAGCAAAGCTGCTTCCTTCTTCTATCATCAATTTCATATGTTGATGTTAGCAGGAAGCATACGTTCCTGCATATTATCCCTGCAGAGCCATCACCAGTGATAGTAAGTAGAACCTCCTACAGTAACCAGTTCTGGAAGCACAGTGTTTGGGCTGGTCAGACATACCTGAGCATAAATTCTGATGTGACAGGATGATAGTTGTGTTGCTGAAGGCCTATTTTGGCCAGTTATGCCCTTTATTGCTGGTAGTAATGAAGGAAATGAAGAAAGGACCTTTTCCTGACTCTGATTCGCACTGGCTTGGCAAAAGAGGCAGGTTAAGAAAAGATAATCTTTTAGCTGCAAACTGAGTACATCTAGAGTCAAAGAAGCATGATAAACACAGAAGTGGCATTTTTACACTGCCACTTTCAGCACAGATCTGCAATTTGGTTACTACTACACCCTCTCGACCTAGGGTGTCTCTCTATCTGCAGTGTTGCTTTTGTGCCAGCCAGAACTGGAAAAGCACAGGTTGCCCTTTGGGTCATTAGAGGACGGCTGTGACACAGGGCCTGGGACCTCTGGAGAGCCTGTGTCTTTTGGAAAGGGTACATTGGTAAGATACTGCTAGAATCACAGGAGCATGAACTAATTCCTGTGGCTCCTCCATTAAACCCTCCAAACCATGAAAGAATGTAGAGAGAGTTCATGATCAAGATGACAGTAAAAAAGAAGGTGAGAAACCTCCAATAATTTCTAAGAGCTTACGCAAGGAGACAGAACTGTTATGGGACGCATTTTCTGAATTCGCCCAAAAGAGATTAAAATCTTTTAACCTCTGAGGAGAACTGCAAATGGACCCCTGCAACACCACATCCTACTTGGTGGCCAGCTCTGGTGGAACAATGTCCTTTTCCACGGTACGTAACACAAACAAATGCTCTTTTTTTTTTTGAGGGGTTGCATTTCCAGACCCCAGACTCTGTTTGAAAAGTGTCCTACCGCTAAAGCACAGCAGATCTGATTCTGGACACTCCAACCTGGTTGCTCACAGTCAGTGCAACTCTACAGTGATCTGTACATGTGCATGCATAGCACTGTGCATGGATGCATAATGTCCAAAGTCTCCTGTACCCTTACAGTGGTCCTGCAGAAATACCTTTCAAAGGCAGAACAGAAGAAACTGAAAGATCAAAGAGAACAAGCAAGCACTTGGCTGTGGTATTGCTGATGTCTGTAAGTGGCAAGTACTGACATCAGACTTTAATTAGCTTATCTCCTATATACATAATGTGAAATTTTCCCAACTCTTAGATGGTCAGGAAATAAATAACATCTCCCAGTTATAAATATGATGCAATTCACTTTCCTTTAGAAATGCACAACCCTGGGAAGGATGTATTCGGATTACATTGAAGTAGCTGCAGCTCTCTAGCTATCACCATAAAAAGCAAATAGTGCCAAGTGATTAACTCATAATATTTCAACATTTTGCATCTAGTACGTGTCCTGCTTCAGATTAGGCTGAGTGGGATCTGCTGTGATTTTGGAGGTTAACTAAGGATACCTGACATTCAACTACTTTGCCTGACGAACATCTTTCTCAGCTGCAAACTTTCAGGTGTGAAATTACCTCCAAAATGGTCTGATTTTAGAGTATACAGCAAGTTCCTCCAGGAGCAGAGAAATTTTATTTGTAATAGTTAGGACTCTTCCATTGTGTGCTTATCTGTCCTTGGTTGCTCTATTCATTCTTTATTTGGAGTACATGGGGTGTTGAAACTAGATGATCTTTGAGGTCCCTTCCAACCTAAGCCATTCTATGAGTCTACATTAGCTGACAGCAACTGGTTGTACTTTTTTGCCATATTTGCTTTTATTTTCAAATGTTATATCTTGTTATCTTTGTTTTTAACATCATGGTCTTAGTTCTTATTGCTTTGTGCTTAGACACCTCTAAATAAATGTTTTTATGAATAGGCTAAATAAATTATCTCCCTGCCCCTCATTTAATTTCTGTGGGCAGAAATAACCTTGGCACAGGGTGTTCCAAGGATTATTGATTACTGGAGCTGTGCCTCAGGCCATCAGCTCCTTCAAGCCAATTATTAATGCCCTGTATGTCAGCAATTATTGGAAAAGCAAAGAATGCATTTGCTGTGCTCTCTGAAAACTTTTCCAAAACAGTAAGGTCCTGGCAACAGTGGCTAACTAAATTATAAAGTGAAGGGAGAGAGTTCTAGGGGAAAAGTCACCCCTCTGGACCAGGTGAGGAGAGAGGTGGCTTAGACCTTTGCCTGTAAGGTTAAGACACAATGAAGTGTGGAGTAGCAAGTTGTTCCACTATCCACAGAGCTAATGAAGGCTGATTTCCTGCATATCTGTATGCTGCATTCTTAACACACCATAATGATGTACTGTGTTCCTCTTGTGTTCCCTGAACTCTCCTATGTCCCCTGCCTCTTTGCCTGAGAGAGTGGCAACATGTGCCGTGGGTGCCTTTAACCTCTACATATGCTGATAGACTGCTGCCTCGGGGTGGAAAAAGCTTTAATTCCACTTCCCACTGCAGGACACAGCTTGAGTCTTTCTCCCGTGTTCAGTTATACTCTGGCAAATTTGGCTGAAATTAGTGAATAGGGAAAAAATACAACATGAGGAAGGTAATAGCTGAACGGTCAGTTGAACAGACAGCACAAGCATGTGAACTATACTTTCTTAGGAAGGCAGGCCAAATAAAAACATCAAGTTAAGTTACATAATTGCCAGAGGTATCTATCTATAAGCCTACCAAAGCAAAATAAAAACAATTATTTTCCTGCTTTGTAAATAACAGAAATCAGCAAATACATGGCCTTGTGTTGTGAATGAGGAAAAGGAAAAAAAAAAAAGCAATCTTGTGACAGCGTTTGTGACAGCTCTGCAGAACTTCAGTGCAGATGTGATACGGGAGCAAAACCAGCTCTAGAGTACTATTCCTCTTGCTCCTGTTCCACATGCAGACTGTTATTTCGCTGTTGGTATTCTCCAGACATTAAAGTCCAAGCATCAGTAATAGGCTCTCTGGGTCAGAGGTTACAATTCCCTGCAAGCTGCTGCTGAAGAGATAAGGGTATGAACTAAGGAGAACGGAAGTTGGCTGCAAGACCCCCCAACCTGGTTTCCCTGGAGGTCTGGATGGTGTGCTTCTACTGCACAAGTTCTTTGAAAATGAAGATGGCATAAATTATTTAGGCATGGCAGTGCTGCCCACAGTCACCACATGACTTGCATACAAAATCTAAGTTCAGGCTCATAACTTCTGAGCAGAAGTTGTCTTTGAGGTGTCCACAACCACCAAGATCAACTGACTTGGAAATGCAAGTGGGGTTTCAGTCACCCTTTTTTTTTTTTTTTTTTTTATTACTGTGGTAGCAAGTGCTATGGGCTCTTCACTACTTCTTAAGAATAACATCTGAATGTACTGAAAAATATAGCGTCCTTGGCCATTAATTTTGCCATTTCATCAATCAGCCTCTGTGGCTTTTTTCAGTCCAGTGTTTGTCATGTGGTGACAGGATCTAGCACTAACTAGCCAGAGCTCTGTGAAAGTTAAAACTTTCTTATCAGTTTCTGATTATGCACTGTGATACAACAAATATCTGTGTTTAAAAACCTGCAGTGTGAACCTGCTTCAGCAAACCTGAGGTAGAAGTTGTGGTATTGGGTGTATGGGGCAGATACCTACTGAAGAACGAACAGCTATACTAAAATGGGCAATCTAGCTTATCACTCTGGGACCATCCGTCGCTTGTTCTTTATGACCCTGTTTTACCTAATGGGAGGTGCAAGCGCTGACAAAGTGTGTAAAGAGGACAGATAAACTGCCACATACAGTCCTGGGTAAACACATCATTCTCTTTGGTAATCTGTGATGGTTTTTAAGACATGAAAATGAATTCTTATTGCAGTAGCTTCAGGACAAGCTAGGAGGTCCAAGCTCCTTCCCAGTGCTTTTCAGCTTCTGTAGATAGCTATTCATTCATGTATCTCACGCTTCCTCCTATGCCTGTGGACTCCCTCCCTGTACTCGTTTTTGCAAAGACCAGTAAGAATTGCAGTTGTCCCTGCTGCCTTTTGAGAAATAGCTGCTACTCAGCCCAGATGTGAATGGAGAGGAGAAAGCAAGAGGCTGGCTATAGTTTCCATATTTTCTATGAAAGACAAATTGAGAAGACAGCAAATGCAGAAATAACTGTACTGCACAGGCAGCTACTGTGCAGGCAAGATTTAGACTTTCTGGAAAAGGCAGATTTGCGGTATACGGAGCACATAATTAGAGTTCTTGCTCCTTCTTTGACTAAGCTGTTGATTGTCCATAAATCACAGATGGCCGGTGATGTTTTGTGCATGTCCTTGCCCAGAGTTCAGACAGCGTGTCTCAGGTACAGTGGACCTGATTCACTGGTGTCCTCCTGGCCTCCACACCATTTAGACATTTAGGAGAAGACTGTAGCATAGACAAGTAGTTCACTGATTTGATGCACTACTTGTCTGCACAAACACAATTAACTATTTTAGAGCTTTTTCTTTCCTATGAACTCCCTTCCCTCTCACTAATTAATGGAAATGCAAATGAAAGACTAAATTACAAACAAGAGAGTCTGTTCTTAGTCTATGCTTCAAAGCTATCCCAAGGGCAATAAAATAAAAAGGTCTGAGTAGAGCACATTCATTACTAAAGCAACTTGAAGGTGTATAGAGAAAATGAAGATAAGAGAAACGGAAGGAGCAGCTGCCTTGAGCCATCTCATTCTCAGGTGTAAAATAAAAACATTATTCTTGCCTCAGGGACATTTTTGCGGACTGAGGAAAATATGAACTATTTATTTTGGGGGAAACCTATCATGAAACTCATAATACATATTGAAAAGGCACTGTGAATGTCTCTTCTTCAACACTGTAACACAAGGTCTTTCACATGGAGGTGACAGGGATTTACACAAAAATTTGTCCTCTTCTGTACTGAAACAGATGTGCGTATACACTTGACAATTGGTGTATAAAGCCTCTGTCCCGTCTTCCATGGACCTAAGTGTTTCTGGTTTCTTTGTAGGACTAAATCACATCTGCTCATGCGTGTAACTGTCATATTTGTTGAAGCTATATTTGTTGGAAAGAAAAAGACCTTGCATACATAAGCCTTGCATCAAGAGGAACACAGTGAAACCCATTTCAACACCCTTATTTCGGGTTGCTGTGAAGGTTTTGTATGGCCACATTCCACTTGCCATCGTTAACCAGCAGTGGTCACCCAGGCAAAGCATCCTTAGATGAAAAGCCCACTTAAGCATTTGAGATTTAAATCTGCAACAGGATGTAAATCAAGGACTGATGTGTCCTGCTGGCGCTTATCAACTTATCAGGAAAACATATACTCGAGCCAGGTATTCTCAACAGTCAAGGTGACATAGAAGTGTCAGTGTCATTCTGAGAGGACAGTAGGCCTCCATGCAGGAAGTAGGACTGCTCAAAATAAGTACATTGCTGGTATACGTCGGAAAACTCCATCCTAACACATAAAATGTAGTTGTCTTGCATTCTACAGTACCTTCTTTACCCTGGTTTCTTAGCACTAGTGATACTAAGGGCTTGCTGTTTGCAGCTCTGTAACCTTTCACCCAGGTAGCAGGGCTTTCCAGAGCCTCTGTGGAAATATTTTTCCTTTATTGTTCTCTGCTCTTATTGCCATACTGTTTTTCTCATGGCCTGGCACCTGCAACACCAATAGTGCTGTTACGGCCGGTTCTCTCATGGGAAGGAACTACCACTGGCATGAGAATCACCCCTGCTTCCCCTCCTTTCTTTAGTTCTTGTTCTGTAGCCTTCAGTTCATATTAGAGAAAATGTGCATAGCAAAGTAGGTAACAGTCACTCAATAAATATTATCATAGCAGGAGTCTAAGGATGGAAGTTAATACAAGGAGTTATATCTCAATCCCAGTGAATTTTAAAGGAATTTTGTCTTTACTGATATGCTTTCTCCGGTTTGAAGTTGAAGTCATTAGACTCCAATGGCTTCCAAATGTTTTTCATTCAAATTCATAAATTCACCAAAGGTTTATGCAAACACATGGCCCGGGTCTGCTAAGAATTTGCACACAGCAGATAAGAAGTCTCTCTGACCACTCCAGGTAGCTTTCATCTTAAAATAACTTTATATCTGAGGCAACAAATAATGTTAGATGTCTTAATATAATTTGAAGCTTATTAAAATAGCAAATGAGATTAATTTCAGTTTATTATCCCTTCTCTACTTAATGAGTTGATCATCTACATGCTTTTAACAGTTCCTATTGGATCCTTAATCAAACTTACTCCAAAGATAAAACACCTTATCATCTAAAAACATCTGGAGCTGCTGCTTTGTCAGCTAAAAAGCAAGCCTTCAAAACCTCAGTTTGTACTGAATACAGTGATGAGCTTTATGATTAGAAAAGGTTCTGAGATTGGTGGCAGGGATACTGGAATACAGGGGGGATGCAGGTTCAGAAGAAAAGGTGACAACTAAATTATTTCCAAGTTTGCTTTTTGTTACTCTACAGGTACTAAGCTAAGGTATTTCAAGGACTGATTTAAGCTTTCTTTAATCAAGATAATGAAACTTTACCTATGGAATTGGTTAGAAACAGTATTCATCCAACTTCTATGGAAATGAGTCAGGTTTTTGAAGCAAGAAAGCACTGTTATGTATAGATAGTCTGCCTTTCAGCCATAAAATCATGCTGTTAAATTCCTGAATTAAACTTCTGGTTTGAGCTAGTGAATCTCTCTTGGAAACACAATCAAATTCAGCTACTGGAAACAGGCACAACCTGAACTGAACCACATCAGTACACAGTTACCATTAAAACAGAATGCTACCTGCTTTCCAACCTGTCTTTTTCTCGTTTCATTGCCAATGACTGGATTTTAGACATGAAGTATTTCTCTGCTTGATTAAAGAATTTTATGATGAGTTCTAATATTTGCACACATTTTTTGTTCATCTGCTCTGGGTCACTTTTGTAACCCTCTTTTTTTTTTTTTTTTAAGCTAAGTAAATCGGAGCTCCGTAAGTAATTCACCATAAACATGTTTTCCTGTTTTCAAATCATTCTTTTGAAGGGAAGTGAAGAATGAGAACACTGTTGTGTTTCCATAACCCTGACTACTGTGTCAGCCCTGGGGTTTCAAAATAATTCATGGCCTAGAAATTAATAATTGCCTAGAGAAGAAAATTATCTACAAATATCCAGTGGAGAACAGATTTCTATGTGGCACTGGTCACTTCCCCACCACACATTGTGTATCTTGAGGCTTCATGTAGAGCTGAATAAGACATCACCGCACATTCTGAAGGGATATAACCAAGAAAGAGCAAGGCTCCTTCCACTGGACTCCTTGCACTTCTCAACAGTCTGTTTCTTTTTCATCTTTTTTAGAAAATTCACTAGGTAGTTGTCAGAAAACAGGTAGTATTCCAGTGAATTTTCAGTGTTCAGTGTTTTTGTATGAACTACTAAATTCAAGAAATACAACATACAATTCAGGTGTTGAATAATCCCTAAGTGTAAAACATACATCCGTTATAATTCTATTCTAAGATGTTTGTTGTTTTTAACTAAAAGACAGTGGTGAATGAGTTTGTGTAAAGACTTGTTAACTGTGTCCTTGAGTATAACTGAATGTGTGTAAATGTATAACTGATGTGTCTGGAAATCTCAGTGGAGCGGTCTCTTTAGACTGTTGGAGTACTCAGCG
The DNA here is from genome assembly GCA_947846985.1 of Fratercula arctica. Taxonomy (NCBI): domain Eukaryota; kingdom Metazoa; phylum Chordata; class Aves; order Charadriiformes; family Alcidae; genus Fratercula; species Fratercula arctica. The sequence goes on along the minus strand of CANTUZ010000005.1, from coordinate 47,665,389 downwards.
GGTTCAGGTTGTGCTTCAGCTCAGGATAACCAGGGTATTGAGTAATTAGCGGCCTGTGTAGTACTGAATCATCCTTGCATTGGCTTTTGCAGCATAAATTGTTATTGATTTCTGTTTTGTTCTCTGTGTTACAGGTATTTTCCGGCCACCAAAATATTCAGACTGAGCCACATTCCTAACTGGGCAGGATTCCATTGTTTTACTCGCTAGTTTGTCTACCACTTCCTGTGTGAGTAGAGATGACCATAAGGTTCTCCATACCACATCTAGTAAGTTTCAACACTCCCAGTACTCCTACTTCTACGAATTCTCTTCAAAGTCACTTAGTATCTTATAGGAACCTGCCAACACACGGTATGTGATGTGATGCTCGTGCTTAAAAAAGTCAGTATGGAGGTAATTGCAATTGGTGCCCTGCAGGCACTAGTGATGAAAGGTAATCACAGTGAAATAGTTGGACTAAAGTGATAAACATAAAAGGAGCATTACTACTGGCTCTACTAAATGTAAATGAACTCTGGAATCTATAATTACTGATCTGTTTTTAATCAAAACAATGGGATCTGAGATACTTAATTTTGTAAGTATTTCCCAGAGAGCAGTTTTTGTTGTAGAGTAACTTAAAGCACTGTTCAATAATGAGAGTATTCTATTCATCTTTTTACACAAGAAGATATACCAATACTAAATGCGTTTTATGCTATTCCCATATCATAATCTCAAACAGAATGGCCTTCAAGTTCCCTTCTATGGATTGACTGCTAATAATGTGCACAGGCTTTTGCTCTGCCTGAGCTTGGTGTGGCTGAGCTGCCAATCACAGGCTTGCCAAAGGCACCATGAAGTCACAACGAAGCACAAGACAATGTAAACACACAGGAATGAAAAAACTGCAGATCATTTATATATCTAATATATATTCTTCATCATCTTCTTCAGGGATCCTCCTGGACATAAACGGATTTTATTTATCATGTCAGCATCCTCTGTCTTCTAAGTGTGTATTACCAGAATGCTACTAGTTCAAATACAAGAAAAAAGTGAAATTAGAAATTATACCTAAATTTTCATCAGTTCAGGTACCCATTTCTGATGAGATATTAATACAAGCTCATCAGTTATAAGTACATGACAAAATTGGCATTAGGTGTGAGTCTTTCATATGCATAAGTATATTGGCTAAAATCAATATATAAGTGGGCTCTTCAGATCAAGATCTCACTATATTCTCTGCTAACAACAGGAACCAAATGTTGATCTTAACAAAAGAAAGGGAACTGAGCAGCACTTCTTTCCTCTAACGATGATTTTCATATGCTGACCTTAGTCATGAAATTTGACCAGAAAAAAACCTACAAGTCCAAGATGGGTGTAGAGGAATGCAGAAATTTTATAGCTGTACTGACTGCCATACAGGAAACCTGGTTGGAAATCTTTTAACAGAAAAACTTTTTGCCAAAGAACACATTTATCAAAATGCTCCCCTGAAATTTATTATATTCATATGATTGAAATGCAGGTTTCCCAATTATCCAGTTGAAGTGTTTTGATTTTTTTGAACTGGAATCATATTTTGTAACTTAGCCAAAAAAATCATGGATATCAGTTTTTGGTATTGATATGTAATGGACTTTTTATCCCCTTTTTGTATAGTTTCATAATCTTCCAATGTAAAGGAACGGTCTCTCTGGACTTCAGATTTTAGCACAAAATGTATTTCTAGCCAGACCAGAGCACTGAGTATTATTCAATTTTCATGTATGGAATAGTGTGCTTTAAAGTAAGTCTGGACACACAAAAAACTGATTACATCCCCTTAGAATGTTTTTGTTTGAGTCAGCTGTCACTGGCTTGTGAATGTTCTTTGAACCAGTACTTTCCTACGGTACATAAATTTTCTGGAAACATGACAGGGTTTTGAATTGTGTCACTAAGAGCAAAGAACAAAAAGACAAAAGGAAGAAAGCTTCATTCCACTGTGTCTGATTTGAAATTTTCTGCAGTTCCAGATGCAGAACTTAAAATATCATTTCCAACAATATCTGAATACCCCTCCTCCTCTATAAGGCTAACCAGGTGTTGAAAGCACTCTGGATATCAGAACTCTTTTCCCAAAAACTTCATAGTTGTCACCACTATTCTGCTAACATATCACAGCTTGAAAGCACGGATTGTGTACCAAATTTTCCTTGTGGTCCAAGAGTCTGAAACCAGAGACTGCAGCTTCTGTTGCAAGTCTCACTACCGTACAAGTAGCTCAACTGCAGCTTTATTAACCATGAAATAACAGGGCAACCTGTTGGTGTAATTTTTTTCTTACTTTCTGGTTGCCTCTTAGGAAACTAGCACTCAGTCTACACAAGCTACTTTCCGATTCATGCCATTCATTCTTAATGTTCATTCCACATTTTGTTTGTTTGTTTTATCCAGAATTTTAAATTATTACTTTAAATTAACAAGAACTTAGTGGAGAGGTCCATGTTGTCCCCTAGTGAAATTTCTACTGTCTCCATTTCTTATGCTTCTCTTTGTCTCCATTCTCAGTAATTAATGCTTTTTGTCTAAACCCATGTAATCAGTTTTCTGTCACATTTATCCCATTTAACATCAGAGTAAATGCCAGTCAATTAAAGACAATTACTTCCAAAGGTTAGATCAGACTTTGCCCCTCATTGTTAAAGCACTGTCTGAGAAGGCATCCTTCCTTAGATGTCATGAAAGAAATATCTCACAGAATGTTTTCATTAAAAGCTAATTCAATCTAATATTAAAAATCAAAATGACAGAGTAAAACAGATACCTTCAAAATCCTATGTGCCTTAGACTTAAGGTCTCTCATAAGTGTTGAAGAAATCATACTGAATTTATCCTAGAGTAATTATACAGATGAAGTGTTCATTGTCACCTCAATTGAGACTCTTAGAACAATTTTATACCTAAATTTCTACAAGATTATGGTCATTATTATGTCATTCATTGACATGCAAGACAAAGAAAATAGAGCAGGATTTGATATTGGCTTTAATATCTGTTTTCATTTAAAAGTTGAAGTATCACTAATTTTTTCAAGCGACTGGTCTCTTAAAAGGGAATTAGAGGTAGTAAAAAAGCTATATGAACTTTTGTGTATTAACTAAGCTTAATCATTGAAGTTTTACCGTCACAAATTATTAAAAGGCAGATCTTTTTAGGGTCTGTGTTGCTCAGGAAATGGATAATGGGATGAAGATCCTTTCCCTATGAAATTGTTGAGTTTTATCTAGTCCAGGTTCTTGCTTACCAAAATTTGTTCACCTTCTGATAGTTATTTAATTATTTTGTTTAGAATCCAATGTAAGGCTCTTCTAGTCCAGTCTAGATGATCATCTGTAGTTCTAAAGAAAAGGCATTTTTCCAGTGTCTACTCCTCTTCAAACAATACATATACTTCCCTTTGCTGCAAGAGAAAAAAGAGAATAATAAGTGATTGACAGTCACTTTCTAGTTGGTTTTGACACTTGTGTGGAAACAGCTTTTGAAACAGGTAAATAACATTCATCTGGATTCCATCCAGAAGTGGTGAAAGTGGCTCTCCCTTGCTTTGATATGCGTAACCATACCGATATGACCAAAGTGGGCAAGGGGCTAACTAAGATTAAATAGCCTGGCAGAGACCAAATCAGGGTAAGATACCTTTGGGGAAGACATTTTAAGGAGTTCACAGCTGAAATGCAGTCTCCTTTGAATATTCACAGTTACTCAGTTACATCTTACCTTAGGAACTTCATGAACTACTGCAAAGTGCTCAGCTGTTTATGGAAATGTCGTGCAGTGTGAGGGAGAGAAGAAATGCCCACTGAAGACATTAAAGTATGGCTTCTTCTGGTTCCTCTAAGTGAAGGCTTCCACAGAGAGGAAAGCTATGGAACACCTCCTCGCACACTGAATCATGTTTATGCACACTTCTCCAGCAAGACAGCATCAGTACTGGAATCTAAAGACTTCTGCTGGCAACAATTTCTGTATGCTGGAACATGAGCCAGCAGAAATGTGTCCTTTAGCTGCTTTTATAAGTGTTTCTTCCATCTTAATGTATTTTTTTATAATAGTGAAACCTGGTATAACGATAACAAAATTTTCTTTTGTATGTTATATGGCAGAGGAAAGATTTTGGTGATAGTCTATACGTCCCATATTTTACAAACCAGTAACTGAAATATAAGGATAACCACAACCTAAAATTCATCAGGATTCTACATACAGTCCTCTAGGATTTAGTGGCCAAAGGAACTTCTTATTTTTGGAATTATCCTGGAGTAAAACATAAGGTAACACCATCAGAGAGACAGTGACATCTGTCTCAGTGCCCTCCCTGCTCCTCACCCAAGGCCCTCAGGTGTTCTACTAAGCAAAAGTATTGCTAGAGTAGATCTGTGAAAGGTTTTGTCTCTCTTCCTGTGAAATGGAGATCTTGAGGTTTTTTCCACTATAGTCACAAAAAAAAAAAAATAATTTTGATGGTTAAATCACAAGAAGAAAGTGCATTTTCCAGAACAGCCATGAATAGATTGGTTAGGGCATTCACTAGTCATGTGAGAATTCTGAATTGTGTAAGAAATAACTTCAAGAATTGATCTGGCTCTACCTGTCTCTCAGACTCCAAATCCCAAACTGGACCTGAAAGGCCTTTATTGAAGGACTCATTAAAACTCATGTGTACCATTGAAAGGTTTGTTTTAATGAATTAACATTTTCAGACAAGAATATTTCACTGAAAAGGTACAAAACCAACTTTCAGACTTTCTCTTATATTCTTTACAGGCAACTACAAAAGAATGTCAACATTTTCAATATGTCTGATTAACTTCAAAGATGACTGAAATTTAGAATCAAATGTCATTATCTAATATATCCGTAGTGGTGCTAGAACAAGCAGAAATGTTAAAAATGGAACAATAGGAAGTAAATAGCCGGTTAAAGATACCCTGGCTAACAATTTCCACCTTTCCTATCACAACTGAATACCGGTTCCAATAGAGATCAGAAAGAGTTGCCTGGTGGTACAATGCTGTAGATTACACATTTGGAGGAGTGCTTGACAATTTGAAAGCCTCTCTTTCCTCAATTCATTCCTTCTCAACTCCTATGGCCTAAAGTCTCACTGCATGCGTGTTTTCTTCCTGCCGATACCTTGCCAAGGACATCCTGCTCATCAGCGCTGTCCCGTTACCTGATGAGTGCTCTCACTGCTGATTTTGCGTAGGAATAGTCCTATGAGATCAAGCCACAGTTCAATCTTACCTCCATCCTTGGCTCTAGCAGTGGCCAAATCCTGGTGCTTCAGGCAATCCCCACTGAAAACATTCTTGCCCAGTTTATGGCACTACACATGGGAGAAAGATTACTTGAGATTAATTTTGATCCCTTCAGCATCTGTGGCAATCAGCTTATGCCTGATGAATATCAGTACACCGAACAGTGAATAAATGGCTCATGTTCATAGCTTGTCATTCTTTTCCATTCTCTTCCATCAATTTCATTCTTCTTCTAGAATAAGTAAGTATACATGTAACACATAAAATTAGATAGAAGGTGTATAGGATTTAACAAGTGCCCTCCCTTCCCAGCCTCACCTGCACTGTGTTTTTCTTTCTAGTTATTCTGCACCGCCAGTGCTCTGAGGCTTTAACATCTGTGTTGTGGAACACAAATTCTGGTGTTTAACAAATAGAAATGTAACATTGTCTCTGGCTGATATATAAATAGATGATCCTGAGTGGTACAGTGTGCCACAGGCTGAAATTAAACTGCATGATGATTTGCAGTTGCTGGTTTTAAGTAGACTCCCTTTCACTTTTTATGAAATACGCTTAATTCTCTTGTTATGGGACAGGATGCCAAAATGAGGTAATACTTTATAAACCAGTTTTTCATTCAGACATAATAACTAACAAGCCTGGAATTTTTCCAGAGCATTAAATTTTACATACCCCTAGGAAAAGGTCACACACAGTGAACTGTTTAGGCAGAGGGAAAAAAATTTCAATAAAAAAATAATCCAGAAAAAAAAAAAAGTTCTTGCAATTTTTCATGTTTATTAATAAAGGAAATAAGGACTATTTAAAAAAAAAAATTTAGGAATCTATATGCTAGCTGAAATCATTGCTTTTATGTTCTCATTTGCCCACTACAGCTGGAATGAATAAATCACCCAGAAAACTTGTGTAAATAGCAGTATGTTTTGTAGTTATGCTGCTTTAGTTCACCTTAAGACACAGAAAAGACGAATTCAAATGTCCTCTTTCTGATTTATAGTATTTATGTCAGCTGCATCCATAAGATACCCTGATTTTCACCTTGTTCAGTCTTTCTGATGAAAAAGTTTTGTTTTGGAATAAATTGGGGCAAATTGAAGCCTACTTATCTTTTTAATAAGTCTGTTTCCTGTGTCATATGGTGCTGTCCATCTCTAGATCTCATATTGGTATAATTCCATTACATTGTGAAAGGTGACTTGTTCACAGTTTATTGCTTAATTACAGCGTATTCAAGCCCTGTTAACATTCAGAGTGTTCCCAACCTTAGCTTTTACTTCTGTAAGTGCTTCCCTGGCAGGCTGAGATGCAGCCTTCTCTAAAATGAAATATAAAGATTGCCTTGCATAATTCTGCTGCTACAATTTGGAAACAGCAGGTTCAAAGAACTCTGAAAGACGTTGCTGACAATGCTGGCTAACCACGCTTGACACACTATCGAGAATTCTGGTTCCGATGTGCTTGTTTCCAATTAGAGAAGAAATTCAAGAAGGGGCAGGGACACCAACCCCACGCCCCAACCCATCCCCCTGAAGATATGCAAATTAGTGCAGACATAAGTAATACGCTCAGTTTTAATCTGTCAGCCTTAGTCAGTGTAACCTGTCAGTAATCTGTGGTACTGCAAGCTTGCACTACAACCTGCACGCACCACTGACCTCTCATTCCAGTCGTCCCTGCTGATGCGCCATACAGAAGTATTTACCCCTCTTCCTAGCAGACTGTAGTATAGAACAATTATCTAACTACTCATTCTGACTACACTTTTGAGCCACCTAGGCTGCATATCTAGCAACAAATCCTTAAAGAAGCACAATGTTGGGGACATAATATGCATGTAGATCAACACAGAGTTTGGCATGGTTAAGTGTGCACAGTGGGGAGGGGGGAAGATAGCCAGCATGACCATTTCCCAGTATTTCACATAAAGCCCTGTAAAACCAGTACCTGACCCTGCTCTTTCCTCCTGTTTCAAGGATTTTTTTAGCTCTCAACTTCTCACATTGCGTCAGTGCGTAGTGATCCATATTCTTCCCTCTCTCTCAACCTGCAGTATTTGAAGCTACCCTTTAGACCTGTCCCTCTCTTTAATAATTCCATTACAAACTGTAGTTGTGCCACAAGCTGTCAGACTAGCTCTCATTCTGGGCTGCTGAGCAAACAACACCATCATTAATTTCTCTGTGAGAAAATAGTGTAAACACAGAGACAAGAAAATAGCGGGCATAAAGGTATTCGCCTGCTTTATGTGGAATTCACACAATATAGAGGGGTGGTGCTGATAGAACATAAGGGCAACACTTCATTTAATGCATCAGTGCTTCAAATGCACATGACCCACAGCTTTGCCCACACAAAGATGTTTGAGATTTTGCACTATCTAGTTGGTTCTAGGCTACATTCATCTATCTTTTTTGTAACAATGTATTCATGCCTGTGTGCTTCACGTCTCCTGTCAGCTCACTTAAATAAAGAAGAGCTAGAGGAAACCTCCGGTTTCATGGTCTACTAATACAGGCTTGCAGATAATATGAGAATAATGATGTCCAAATTGCAATTGCATTTAAATTCCTTGTTTTAAATATAACTTTTGCAGACCCCATGAGTGATGGGAAGGGAAACTCCCTCTCCCCATCATGAGACGACAAAGGACATGACCCAACAATGTGCATTCACAGCCCTGAGAGCCAACTCTATCCTGGGCTGTATCAAAAGCAGCATGGCCAGTAGGTCAAGGTGACTCTGCCCCTCTACTTTGCTCTGGTGAGATCCCACCTGGAGTCCTGCGTCCAGCTCTGGAGCCCTCAGCATGGACCTGTTGGAGCGAGTCCAGAGGAGGGCCACAAAAATGATCAGAGGGCTGGAGCATCTCTGCTATGAGGACAGGCTGAGAGAGTTGGGGTTGTTCAGCCTGGAGAAGAGAAGGCTCCGGGGAGACATTATTGCTGCCCTTCAGTACTTAAAGGGGGCTTATAAGAAAGATGTGACAGACCTTTTAGCAGGGCCAGTACCAATAGGAGAAGGGGTAATGGTTTTAAAATAAAAGAGGATAGATTTAGACTAGATATAAAGAAGAATTTTTTTACAATGCAAGTGGTGAAACATTGGAACAGGTTGCCCGGAGAGGTAGTAGATGCCCCATCCCTGGAGACATTCAAGACCAGGCTTGATGAGGCTCTGAGCAACCTGATCTATGTAAAGATGTCCCTGCTCATTGCAGGGGAGGTTGGAATAAATGACCTTAAAGGTCCCTTCTAACCCAAACTATTCTATGATTCGATGATTCTATGATCATATATGGAGGGTCACCTTTTGGGGGGGAAATTGCTAGTCTAGGCCAAAAGGAAACTGTGACTTTAAACTGAATATGATGTGTCTTATGGTGTGTTCTAATTTTGCTCTCTTTTTGTGTCCTGAACAGGTAGGTCTAGGCTAGAAAACTTTCATGTTCCTTTCATACACCATTCTCTTATTCTGTAGAAGTCTTTTTCAGCATCTGCCCTGTCTAATTTCACCTTATATGTGAAATATCTAATTGTTTTCTAAAAACAAAATTCCATGAGAGCTTAACACTGCTGTTTTAATTGGGAACATTAAATGGACAGTTGGAACTGAAATTGAAATTGGAAAAGTTCTTTCCAGAAAAAATTAAAATCATTCCAAGTTTTAGCAACTCCTTTGTATTTTAGACTATCTCCAGGTGTTGTACGACAAATCTCTCTAGGAGAGAGATTTCCATGAAATAATGAAAGAGGAATTCAGGGAGTGTTTTCAGTGTGCTTTGCTATAACTGCATCGGTTTTAGATATTCTAAATTCCTAATTTAGAATTTACACACATATAGGGGCCTAATGATGAGTTTACCTCCTGACGGAAATCTTCCATCTTGGACTTTTTCTCCAAAGCAAGGCTCAGGACTAGAAGACTAGAAGTCGAAGCATCCTGTAGACTGTAGCAGTCTGTATCTCAGAAAAGACACCGTGTTATTTTCATTTTTCATTTTTAGCCAGGGGCTTTCCCCTTCTTTATGGTAAGAGCTCTGCAGATGGTTATATGCTGATTTGTTCCTTAATGGAAAAAAGAGACTCTTGAATATAGCGAGCCGAATTTAATCCTAGTTTAGGATATTATTGTTCTGTTAATGGGCCTTTCCTCCATATACAAACCACCATCTTACTGTGCATTTTGCTGACAGACTAAGTCTATACTCTCCTGAGGCATCTGCCTGGAGTGATGCTTATGCACTCATGTAAGGGCTGCAGCCTTTGACTGCACCAGGTTTTAGTTCCCCAGGGTTGTACTTCCTTGAAAGGATGCACTGGCCAGAAAAAACCCTCTCTCAGCGGGAAGAGAGGAGTGGCCCCCAAGGTAAACAGTTGAAAGTGAGGCATTTAGAGAAAGCACTCTGTGATTGTGGGGAGGAGATGATAATGGGGTGGACTGTAAGCACCCTGCAGGACTCCACACAATGTTCTCTTCATTTACCAAGCCATTAAACCGAAGCTGATTTTATTATCATAATTTTTTCCACTGGCATCTGAAGAAGTTTTATGGCTTTCAATAAAGCCTTCTCTCTACTCAGAATCCTGTTTGATTTTTACTATAACATCTTCTAGTGAGATTTATGTTCTTGTTTTGCTTAAGATTCACATTTTAATGTAGCCATAAAAACAAGTAAGATTTGCTTGTTTGAGGGAATCTTATTTAGTTAATTATCAGACACCACGTGGCAAATCATTTAATTTGGCTTCTATTATACAATGATTGTTATTTATTTTCTTGACTTTCTTCACAATGGGGAGAAGGAACAGATAAACCAGAACACGGTAGGCATCTTGCATAAGAAAGGAACCTATTTCAATAATGGGGATGTTCCTTTGCACAACATAAGGAGCCTCTCTCAAAATGACAGCCCAAATTTGGAATTAAAACTGCCATCCCAGGCATTTTTAAAGTTAGCTTTGTGTTCTCTTTATTTATAGATTTAATTTTGTTCTTCTCACCAGCAGAATCATGTGTGATATTCTCATGGTACTATGGATATTAAAGCTTTGGTCATCCTAGAGATTTCCTTCCAAGGCAGTGTTTGGTTGTGTGAGATTTCTTCACAGCCTAGCTTTGAGGTTCCCAACTGTCTAAAAGCTTGGACTAAACCTATGATGATTTAAAAATATTCACGTGTTCCTCTTAATGGAACAGAAAATATTTGGGGGGGTCTTAGTGACTCATATTCTTTAAGTCCTAGATTCACTAAATGAGTCCTAAAGTCAAAAAAAACAAAGCAGGAGCTTCATACTACAAAAAATACTATTTTCTGTTTCGTTCTACCATAAAGCAAATGACAATGTATATTTTCATCAACAGTCAATATAGCCTTTGTCTGCCATTCTCACTGAAAGAGTCTTAACAAGCCGATGTAAGTTTAAGAGGCGATATAAGGTGATCCACCATCATCCATCTCACTCGGTGGTCAGCACTGAGTTATTCTCTGAAATTAGAATCTCCTGTTATGAATGTGCATTGAGACTTTGGTATTCCACAGCCTCAGACTGCTTCATTTGTTCACTAGCAATGTCACTGGATTTTAATTTTTTTTTTTATTTGTGTGATCTTGGAGCATGTTTTCATAGCATTATACTCTTTTGTGTTAACCAGAGCAGGCCCTGGAGGTAAGTCTTGAATCCAAGATAATCATGAATCAAAAACCAGCCAGGGAAGATCAGGGTTTTGCTCACCAGATAGGTGTAAACTGAAGTCAATGAAGAATTTTCTCTCCAGAAAGTGCAATGATGATGGCTGAAGTCTGTCACCTTTTTGCTAATCTTCCCATTAAAATTCAAATACCTTGTTTATAAATACTCAATTTATACATTTGCTCATTCCTGAAAGAAACACAACACTTCTATAGGCATTTAGTTGTCTCTGGGTTTGGGACTTTTTATTATTAATGGCATTCAAGTCTTTGTCAGCTCCAAATTATTTGCTGTGTTACTGGCAGCAGAGAAAAGAGGCTTCCTTGATATGAGTTCATTTTCAGCACAGTTGCATATACATCTGTGCAAATTTTCTTGTAAAAAAATCACAACTGTATTTCTTTTATGTTCAACTTTGAATACAGTAGTTATAATTGCTTTCTAAAAATTAAATCGAACCTAATTTCAAAGCAAAACATTAACTTTAACTGCAATTATTAGGAATTTTTTTAAAGGCCTCCCTATCCCACTAATTTCAAAATGTTTCACAAAATGGACACTAATTTATGAAAAAGGTCAGTTGACTCAAATCTACTTGTTTTGGGTATAAAAAATGCTTGGTCCAAAATTTTTAGCTTGCCCTATTGCTGAATTGCAGTGACTGTCAGTATGAGTTTTAACTTCCTTAAAAAGTGGTGACGTTAATATTGTACCCTTATGAGAAATTACTTCATTAGTACCATCAAATTATTGAGGTGACTAAATGGAAAATTCTATAACTGTAATATCATGCTGAATAGAAACTGAAGTAGTAGAATTGATCATTGATCCAATCTGATCTATCATTCTCTGACCTGCGTCACAGTGTCCCTGTGAACACCAAATGATCCCAAAGCATAAACTGTAGAACACACCAAATTACGACAGCTGGTGACTGCCAAATGCCTTGATGAATGTGCTTTGGTAACTTGCTGTTAGCACGTCTTTTTGTAAGCAGCACAATGGCCAACTATAATCTCAATCATTCCCAGAACACTGACTTATTATGCTTCTCTCTCTTTCCACTATAGGACCTTTAGAAATAGCAGGAAGATGTAGAAGAAAATTTCTCCCATAAAGATATAGAGCAGAATCACAGCTGCAGCTCTTAAATATTTGTTAAATGGGTACCAAGCTCCTGAAGTGAAAGTGATGCTAGCAGGCGATGAAGTTCTGGTCCAGGTATAGTTATAATCCATTATACAAATGGACAAACTGAGTATACAGAGTGAAGTGATTTACCCAATTCACTCAAGAAGTCAGAGAGAGGAGTCTTATTAAAACATGATATTCGTGATTCTTAATCCCAGCTCCTACTGTATTCTGCAGTATGCTTTGTTAGAAATAAGTGGATGGATGAGGGAAGTGACAAATTGGAGAGGGCATGCACAATGAAGTGAAGTACTTCCAGTGCAGTTATATTAACAGCATCTGCACAAAATTATTCTTTTTTTTATATTGCTACTTTTGTCTCGATTTGTGTCTTCTTGTCATTAACTATAACAATCTATTTAGAATTTAAAATTATGATAATGTTTAGATGCCTCATTCATCTAGATGGGCTAGACATTAAAAAATATATTTGTTTGTTTTGTTTTTTTTTTTTTTTTTTAAATGACTGTGCCTAATCCAAAACGTTTCAGGCCCAAATCTCAAAAGTAGGTAGTGTCTTGCTTCTGCTGAAATTATTGTTACACACCTGCAGGCCAGATGGAGAAGAAGAGCTGTAGAGTCCAGAGAAAATGACATAATAAAATAACAGGGCAAGCATACAAGTGTAAGGAAAGCCTTTTTCCTTTCTTTCTTGTTCTTACATTTCCTTAAGAATATAGCTTGGCTTATGCTGTGTCACTTTGTTCTCCTGTAGTGGTAACTGTAGTGCTGACTTAAGCTGTCCATGTGTGATATTAAGAGCTAGCTTTCATGGCTTTTTGCTGACTTACACAAACTGGAAAAATTTATAATAGCACCACAGCTACTCAGAAAATTAACAGTCAATGAATATTTACTGGAACTGAAATGTTGTCTACCAGAGAAAAATAATACCCTCTGGCTTCTGGCTGGTAGTATATCAGAAGCCATTGGAGTCAGTTGATTCTGGTTTTTGTCATGTGGTTGGGCATTTGTCTTAGAACCCTGATCCATGACATGGGGTCAGTGTATAACGTATCTGCTTATTGATAGCAGTCCTTTATTTCACACATTTGTTATTTGGCATACAAGAAAAACTAAAATGTTCTTTAAAATACCTCCTGAACCCCTTTCTCCTCAAAAGAGATTTTCAAAGACCTGAAGGAAGATGAAAAATATTTCCAGATATCCCTCAAAGGTTGTGAAATAGAAACTGGAGAAGAAGAAATCTGCAATACCGATACATATAGTAGGCTCAGAAGATTTCCCAACTTGACAATACCATGAATGTAACAGACTACAAACTATTAGACAAGACGTAAATTTTCCAGAAGTATCTAAGTTCCATTTTAGAATGAGACTTGGACATTTAGATTCCCAAATGCCGTGGAAAACCAAAATGTTTCAAGACACATTGGGAAGTAGAACTTAGGCTCCTGATTTACAAGGATACTTCAAAATATTTTAAATTGTAGTCCTTTAACGTGGTTTGGTTTGGTTTGGTTTTTCTTTTTTTTTTTTTTTGAGAATACAAAGATCCGGACATGGCTGTCAATTTGGAAAAGCACAGCCTTTTTGTATTAAATATGTATTAGATGAGGTGTTTGGTCTTTATTTTATACACTACTGATTTAGCTTATGCCATATGTTGAACTACATGTTTGAGCAATTAACAAATGAGTTAATTAAAGACAATACTATATGCAGTGTAATTAATAAATTAATAGCTAAGTCAAAGCAAGGTTACTGCTAGAAAGGGTTTGTCTCTGCAAGTTGTGAGTTCTTGCAAGGTTAGAAGGAACTACATTTCCCAAACAGGTGCAGTAACAAGCTGTAAGTGACCTGTCACTTACACTACTTACACCACCACCACTAAAACACATATCTAGGTACGAGTTTGATTCTAGATTTAAGAAGTTAATGGGTGTATATCTATTGACTTAATCAGAAACTGGACCTGTTCCAAAGACAGAATGCAGAATAAAACAAATATTAGAGGACAAATTTGTCTGCAATCATTGTGTAAATCTGTGGTGGGACATGGCACAAGAGGAACCCTGTGCTGGAAGTACGTGTTCTTGTTTTCAATAAAATAGAAAATTTAAGAGTTTTTTTTTCTATCACAATTTCCCTTCCTCCTTCTCCCATCTTTTCCCCACTCTTACACCCACACAGAGTAATTGTTCTCCATTTTCCAAACTTGCTTTTACACTTGCAAAACGGTCTAGTGAACTCTGCACTGACTGCAAGGGAAAAGTCTGTTGTTTCAAGTGTTGATTTCAAGTGTTGATTTTAAATGATGTCCACTATCATTTATGCATAGAAGCTCATATATAATCAGTATGAATTAGGCACCTAGGCATGTTAGAACGGGAATGTCCAATGCATGGCCTACCAGAAAAATTACTTTGGCCCGTTGCTCAGTCTTAGCAATGCTTATCCTAGAGTTGCAGGACCCTGAAGAATGACGGTGCCTGAACACAGGCTGCTCCTTTCAGAATGAGTTGCCTGTACTGTCCCAGTGCAGGAGATGTCCTTAGTGGGGAGCACATTCAGCAGATAGTCCTCCCCTGGCACTAGAAGAAGCTGTGTAGTCCACCTGGCTAGAATGACTATTCACTGTCCTTTTCAGTGATGGCCCTGCATATTGTTGGGTCTGGGATGTTGTACAGTCTATTTCTCACTTCTGAGTTGCTTAATGGCAGACATGAACATCAACCCAAGCCTGTTTGCCCTCTATGGTTGTGGTTTAATCCCAGCCAGCAACTAAGTACCACACAGCTGCTCACTGACTCCCCTTCCTAGGTGGCATGGGAGAGAGAATCGAAAGTGTAAAAGTGAGAAAAGTCGTGAGTTGAGACAAAAACACTTTAATAGTAATAGTAATAGTAATAATAATAATAATAATAATAATGAAGAAGAAGAAGAAGAAGAAGAAGAAGAAGAAGAAGAAGAAGAAGAAGAAGAAGAAGAAGAAGAAGTAGTAAGGAAACACAAAAAACTGAGAGAGAAAAATAAAACCCAAGAAAGAAAACTGACCATCAACCAACCAATGCCCAGCCAGTCCTTCAGCAGCAAACCCCCTGCCAAACTTCCCCCTAGTTTTATTGCTGAGCATGATGTCCTATTGTATGGAATATCCTCTTGGTCTGTTGGCATCAGCTGTCCCAACTGTGTCCCCCCCCAACTTTTTGTGCACCCCCAGCTTACTTACTGGCGGAGGGTGTGTGAGAAGCAGACCTTGACTCTGTGTAAGCACTGCTCAGCAGTAACTAAAACATTCCCCTATTACAAACACCATTTCCAGCACAAATCCAAAACATAGCCTCATACTAGCCACTGTGAAGAAAATTAACTCTATCCAGGCCAAAACCAGGGCAATAGTGAACATGGCTTCTGTCATGATCTGAGTTTGATAAGCATACTTTCTCTTTTCTCACCATCAGCCACTAAAGTGCTGACAGCAGTGAGATAAAGAATATATTACTTGTTGTATTCACTCGTACTTGCTACAAAATAATTTTCAAATGTTCAAAGAGTATGTGCTTTCTGAATAAGGCTTCTGAAACACACCAGTTATTCCAGTACAAGGAAAGTGTCTGAGTCAGTTCAGGGCTTTATTTTTGTTTATTATTTGCATGTAAATTGTTTATTTATTTAAAAACACCACGTGAGAGTCTCAGGGAATAATCATCTTGGCCATATAGATTTTAACTTCTCTCTTTCCATCACTAAAATCCAGTGCTCTTTTCTTAAGAGTAAGAACCAACAATATTTGCAGTATTTAAGCAGACCAATTCCAGTAACGAATGACATTTTGTCAAAAGGAGGTCAAGATGAATTGGGAATAAAGGAAGTGATATTTTAAGTGATACAAGTCATTTACAGGCTCAGAGGTCCTCTATGAATAATGACAGAATGGAATAAATGTCTCAGTCTTTTGTTAGAGGTGATTCATCTCTTTATGAAGAATGTGTATTGCCACTGTAATGCACTATTAAAGATGACTTTTCCAAAGTAAGATTTTTGTCGGTTTGTGTAGAAGCTAGCTTTGTCTTAATTCCTGATACATCATTTACTGCTCCTCAGACCGAGGTCATAAATTTTATTCAGTCAAGTAAAAAAAGCTGATAATAATGTGTTATTAGTTTTATACAGTGATAATGAAAAGATGAGGATATACAGAAAGGTCTCAAAAACAGTGTTAATAGGGTTATTTTGTTCTTCCTGAATATTTTATTGTATTTATTTTCAACAGAAGGTAGCCAAGGTATAAAATCTACTGGAAGGGTTCATTAGAAGAGTAACCACACATGTGGAATAGCATTTAGAATCTGCAATTCCTGGAGTTATCCTTACTTTAGGGGCAAAGTTTAATTTTATACTTTATTGCTTTGTTAATTTGGCTGTTTACAATCAACATGCTGTCACTGCTTAGAAACTGAGCTGGCTTAGCTGCGACTGGTTAGACATGTCACACAGAACACTCAGATTCTCATGACTACCATCAGGGTGAGCTTTGATCTACAAACAGTCTTAGATCTGTGTAAAGCAGATGGATTTTAAGTGCCTTAATTGCAATTAAAAGCAATTTAGCTTCTTTTTAGAGGGAGGTAAGTGTAAACAATAAAAGCTTCAGCACAGTACCAAGGGCCATACGGTCATACCTGGCAACTTTGCCAGGTATTCTACTATCACAGGATGAGGAGGCTGTTTAATATGCTTGGGCACGATTAGGGGGCAAATGGAAGACAGCAAGCAGCAGAAGTAACCATAAGTGTAATTCTTGAGTAGGAGAAGAGAGGCAGAGCTTCTTGCAGCACACAAATTGTTGGAGGGACCTGCTTGGAAACTGATCCATGACACTGTGATCAGGATGGTGATGTTCATTCCTTCTCCATTCAGAGTTGTGAGATTTTCTCACTTCCTTTGAAAATAAGCAAATGGCATGAGAGAACCATCTCTCTTGTTTCATCTCTTCATAGGAAGCTGGGAGCTGACTATAAGGAGTCTTACAAAGAGAAACCAAAAGTTGCAAAGGGAAATGTCTGCAGTGTATAGCCAAAGGATGATGAGGTGCCTCGCCACTTGCTGATACCCCTGCTGGTTCTGAAAGCAACATCTCTTGCTGTCTCCTGTAACCTCTCTTGTCATAACAGCTCCTGTTGTCACAGATGTGGTGTTCATATTTTGACTCTAGGCCCTTGTGCAGTGAGAGAGTAATGGTATACTATAGACATGTGCCCTGCCTTCCTCCTCCTCTGTCTATGAGGCACTGTATGGGTCCTTATTTCACCCTTTCCTTCTTCAGGAAAAACAGGGTCCCTTGCAGCACTTCCTCCCGTCTCATAAAACTTAGAATCATGTAGCACAGGCTCCCAAATAAATGGGTTTTGAACACTGTTCTTCCATGCCATCATCTGCATCAGCATTTTGTTAGGTGATTGGAAATTATCCTTTGGCCACAAAATACAGCTTTGAGTTTAGCTGAGGGACAAAAGGGACTATTTCTATAATAATTTGTGAACATTTGTGAAAACATAGGTGAAGATGCTGGTTTAAGAAGTGTTCCTTTGTGTCTGCTTGGAGTTTAAAGATGTCAGTCTGGAAGATAAAGTCTGTATTCTTCTGTTTTTTCTACTTTTATTCTTTGGGTACTGATGACTAATAAAACGAGTTAGAATACCTTGTACAGGTGGCTGTTTGACACAGCAAAATCTGACTACATCTTTTGCTGTTTAGGAACTCACGCATCCAGACATGCACACCGTACCAAGGGAAAACTAAATTTAAATATTTTATCTACCGAATAAATCTCATGGAAACTTGTTTTTTTTAGTATGAAAATGTGAGCAATAACTCTATTGCTATGGCTGTACTGAGATTTCCACTTAAGCAAGATGCAAATTCTTCTGTTCCATACCTTCAGAAAATTGACTAAAAATTAATTACATCTCAAAACACGGCACAGTAATTCTCCAGTAGACATTTGAACTATCTGGGTAGTTTTCTAGATGAAAAATTTCTATTACAAATAAACACTTAAAGTAACATCATAATAATACATGCCCTAAAGTATCTTAACTGTTTTTTCCTCTGATCTCCATATGTTAACTTCTAAATCAAAAACTGTGGTTTATTCCATTATTTTTTCTGTGTAACTCAACACTTCCATCCTTCAAGAAGAGTCTACATAAATGTCATGTGTGTCAGAAATGTCATGTTACTGCTTCTTCTTTTTCTAAATTCGTGATGAGGACACTACATGGCTTTTAATCCCTAGCTCAATGCAATTTTTCTCTTGTAAGTGCCCTCGGAGAATTCTGAGGAAACAAAGAATTGCCTGGTGATGTTGTTGCAGAAGATTTTGTTGAAAGGAGCTGCTTTTCCAGTAACATTTAATTATTTAGCGAAATATGTCTTCAGCAGAATGGCCTTTATGTAATCTTAATAAAGTCAGTATGATCAGCGATGCACATGCATCCTGTCTGAAAAGCTAATGTTTTCAGCTACTTTAAAGACATATCAAAAGCTAAGGAAGCTCATGAGGAAAGGGCTAAAAGAATTAAGTGTGCATAAAATAACTACAAACTGAGCAGGCAGAAGTAGGAATTCTGCCTGTAAATACTGGAAGGGCAATACTAAAGAGATGAAAAGCATTGCTTGTGAATACAGGAAAGAAATCATCTATTAAACAAAGAAAGGGGAAACTAAGGCTGAAAAGCTAGAATTATTTGCCAAATAGAAAGGCTAATTACAGTGTTATCAACCTCTTAAGGGAAGCACTGGAAATCCCTTCACTAGAGCTGTTCAAATTTAGGCTTTGGCAAAGCATCAGGGGATGTTCTGCAAAGAACAATGCTTCTCTGGTGAGGTGAACAGGCTGGAGAGAAGCTGATAAAGCCACAGTATTAGCGTGGTGCACAGCTGTGTGAGAAAGACACGGTAAATGCTGAAATCAAAAGTAAGTGGTTTTGTTTGAAAAGGGCATAGGCAATTACTGTTAGAAAGTCTTGCTGACATTCTGCATGGTTAAAGAAACTGTAAACTTCTAAAGCTTTCTTCTATTACCTCCAGAATAGCCCTTTTAGGTTCATTATGACCAAGTGATTTAATAGTCAAATCTTCTTTCCTAATGGCTACAGACTATGAAGCATCACAAAGAACAGTACTCCACACCTTAAGAAATTCATTCCATACAATTAAAATTGCCATTTATGCGAAATGCAGGCACTCTGCTTAGTGGTATGTGAGAAGAGCTGCTTCATATTCTCAAAAATAATCTGAGGACCATTGAAGGATTTAAACATTTAAGGAAATGAGAGTAATACAATTGCTGGTCTTCTTGAGTCTCTCTTCTCATGGCTTCATTGCAAGTAATTGGCACAACCAATTTTTTCTTATTTTCCTTGCCTGTGTGTCTCCCTTTGTTGTTATTTATCTACTTCAAGACTCTATAGTTATTTGAGGATGACAGTTTTTATTAAAGATGGAAAATTGAAGTTGTTCTGGGTTATTTTACTATCCATTCTTTCCTTATTCTTTCTTAAATTTTTGGTCAGATGAAACTTGTCAAGTTTTAGCCTATACCATATTTATCTCAGTTTTAGTTTTACCGTTTGAAAAACAAAGAGTTATTTGGTAGGATAACAGCAATTTAACTATTTCAGCTAGTCACCCTTCACATAATCTGGTGTTTGTATAAAGTAGAAAAGGAATTAAATACATAAATAAAAATGGAAGTATTTAATACCTGGTTAATTTCACCCTTTGTGTCTGTGGAGGTGATCAATAGTGATTTACTGCATGGCTACAGTATTTCAGAATCAATTCCTTGTCATACAGAATGTGAACAGCTTTAAATATTCACTGGGAAGTTAGAGACGAAAGGTTTTGTACAGACGTTTCAGGCGAAGTGCAAAATAAAATGAGTGAACCTGGCTAAGAAGGAAGCAATGATTTTATAATTCTTTTAAACATCAACTCACCCCTATAGTCAAACTTGAGCCAAAACTAAAATTCAGATCTTTGTGGGAATGCTGTTGAGATTACAAATGTAGAGGCAGACATTTCCAATCCCATATCGTAAGAGGAAGGTAGGATAACCTACCATCTACAAACATTTGAACTATTCAGATGCAAAGGATTTACATAAGAAAAGCCAAAAGATTACAGCTTTTATAATAACAGCATGTAACTGAGCAATGGAGAACGTGAAATGGTTATTTTATGGGAAAATAAAGCTCTCTGGAAATAATTTAGGAAAAACATAATGACAAAAACCTGTACTTCAAAAGAAATACCTCACACTGGTAGTTAAATAAACATTGGTGGAGTTATAACTCTTTGTTGCTTCCTTTTATTGTTCTAACAATATTACTCATGGTAAGCTCCCATTTTGTAGGAGCATACTTCACTCAGGTGGAGCTATTTGAAAAGGAAAGAACAGACAAGGAAGAATAAATGTGGGTGAGTATCCCACAGTTCCCAGCCAAGAAAAAATGTCAAGGCTTGGGTCAACGCTAGGGCCAGGCTTGCATCCGTGCTGTTGAAATCTCCTGACCTGTTGGGATGGAAAGGTTGTATCCCTGTTACACATCAGCATGGACACACCATAGCAACGGAGCTGTCAACACCCCTTTGCATCTCAGCAAGGCATGCTTCTCTGGACTGCAGCCCCCTCCAGTCTGTCCACCTCATCCACAAACCATAACTGCTCCAATGTGCTCTGTGTAAAACCCCAGACAGAGTGCCTCCTGTCCTCCTTGCTTTTGCACAGACTATCTAGTCTTGCTTCCTGCTACTACTGCTGCCGTCGGCGATACAGGTGACCGATTAGACCATGGAATGGCACTTCACCGAATAACACATTCTGTAGGATGGTCCACAACAAGATAGAGGTTCAGACCATAGATATACCACGCAAACGTATTGTACACTGCGGAAAGGCAGGTCTGTCCCCGAAGGGATGCTGCCCTTTACTTCAGCACCAAATATTGGCTAGCCATGATTGGGAAGTTTGATTTCCAAAGTGCTAGTGCCAGATACGCTAAGCAGGAGGTCTCTCCTACCCTAGAAGAAAGTTCCCAGTTCAGTGAATATTTAGCTCATCTAAGAGCAAATCCTAAATTGAAACCAATGCGTGGACACGTGAATGATGAGGGAATTAAAACTGTTATACCCTATTATGAATCATCTAAAAGTACCCTCTCAGTTCTTTGATAAGAGAATGAAGGATGTTAAAGTACATTTTCAGTTGTTTTGAAATCAGCTCAACTAATCTGATTTGCTCCCACAGAACTAAGCTGCTACTTTTCATCAGCCTAATGCTTCATGACCTCCATTTCCCTCAGCTCTTTGAAGCCAGGTACCCAGTTAGGTGCAGTCAGAGACTTCTCTTCTGATCTCAGCAAACCTCTGCTATTAGTATTATTTTTCTCTCTAAAAACCTGCTGGTTTTTAACTCAAGCGTTTTACAGCAGCAGACCATTGGATAAAAATAAAAGACTACCATTTTTCTAAATATTAGCCTTTCCAGTGAAGCCAGTAGAATCTTTAACTTACACACACACACACACACACACACACACATATATACTCTGAATTTGTAACATCAACTGAACCTATATATGTTTAGTTTCACTGCAAATCAGTGTTGATTCTGTAGTCAGTGGGGGTTCATTAAATCCGCTCTGGAGAATACAGTGGCATCAGGGTATTAGGAGTTCTGCAGATATGGTTCTTGTACAAAAAGCCAGTGAAGTATTATGAAGTACAGCGCAGTACAGTACAGCGAAGTACAGTATTGAACATACTGACTTGAGAATCTTAGGATTTGATCCTTCCCTGCTCTGTAGCTTAGACAGTCACTTCTAACTGGAGAAAACCAACATGAATGCCATAATTCTAAATTGACAGCCTTTTATGCCCTCTTTGCATGGATTTTGCAGAAATGGAAATGACTCCACAGGAATTGTGCCAGCAGAGAATATAGGCAGAGAATACCAATTTAAATAATGTAGAAGATGGTGGTAGACAAAAGGACACAAATCGCACCGAATAAAATAAACACAACACCAAACCTTGAATCTGAGAAGAGGTAGCTGATCTGAGAGATCTGCAGCTAAAATCTAGTGATGATTCACTAAAATATGTGCAGAGTTCAGACTTCTAGGGAAAGGGTCGTAAAGTAGAGATCTAGCCATTTCAGCAACTCCTGTTTACCAAGGGTTTTCTTTAACAGTTTTTCATTTCAAAGGTTATCACAGTACTCTACTTAGCAAATAAAGTATGTGATAACACATCCCTGGATGACCAGAATTTTTAGCAAAGAAATATATAGTAACCGAAGTTGAAACTTCATTCTAAAATGGCAGAATAATCTTGATGTTCAGATTGTTCTATGCCTTGCAGAGAAGTTTCCCACTGAAACGCTGAAAGCTTTTTTTTTGGCCCTCCTGATGTACAAAAACCAGTTTCAATAACAATCTACTGCTTGATTCCACAGCATATGTGTCTGAGGCAAGTGAGCTGCCACAGTCATCTTTGGTTTTGATACATGCGCAAATCAATTTTAGAAAGAGATAAACCACAGAAATCACAAGCCCAAATAGTTAAAATTTATTTAAGTTATATGCACGTCCTGGTTTGAGGTAAAACAGAACCAACTTTCTGTTCAGTAATTTTACTTCTTAGCTAGGCCTCTTCTAACTCTCTGAAATTAACAGCATGTTGTGTCGAAAATGGTTCATTATCAGCCTGATAAGGACAATGTTTACAGTTTGTGCCAAGGAATGGTATGCAGAGAGGCTCTTGCTTATACTTATTGTTACAACAACCAAGGTCAGCTAATTTCATTATTTGCCCCACTGGAGGATGGGAAGCGGAAAAGTGTAGAGGGGTCCCACCTGCAGGGAGGAGCGGACAGGACAGGTGACCCAAAACTGACCAACAGGATATTCCATCCCATCTGCCCCGTGCTCAGTATAAAAGCTGAGGGATCAAAGGGTCAACGCTCTTTCTTCAATGGCCAACCTCCGAGGAGGACCCTGCCTGTTCATCTGCCTTTGATCCCAATCCATGGGTTCCTGACTCTGTCTGTGGAATCCAGTTCCCACCCGTCACTGAGTCCAGCCTGGGACTTCCCCAGTCCCTGCCAGTGACGTCATCCTGAGAGATTAATACGGTTTTGTATATACTGTATCTATTTCATTATTTCCTTTTTATCTTATTATTAATATTTAATTAAAGTAGTTTAGTTTCTTCTAAACTCGTAAATCTCTTTATCTCTCCTCCTCCTCTCCGTGTACAAGAGGCTGGGGGGGAGCATCTGTCACCGGTCATTGGCCAATTTGGCCAAACCCACAACAATGCAGATGAAGAAAGAGGGTCACAGCAGAGAGTATTAGGTAAGCTTTATGCGAGACAGCACTTCTCCTCTGCCTCTATGAACTTACTAACTAATCTTGTACTTACAAGAATGGTCCAGAAGACTGAATGGGTGTCTGCAAAATATCCGCAGAAGAAAGACTAGACCTCCCTGCATCTTGGCTTTTTTTGAAGCAGTGTTTATCTAAGACCTGCAAAACCAGTGGGCCAGGTTCATTCCTACTGTACAACCAGCCAATGGATTTGACCCTGGGTGACACAGAACAAGCAAAGAAACACGAATCTTCTCCTTTTTAATTCTTTGGGTGTTCCCAACCTTTTTGTAAACTTTAAAGCAATGTACAGTAGGCTGGGAATGAGGAAAGTATTTAAGAATGGCAAAATATATATGTAAATATTTAATGCACATGCATATACACGGAGGTTTCATTATCTATTTATTTAATCAGAAAGACGCCCAATTAAATGTCGCCAGTCTCTTTTAGTGCCTTTCTGCTAGGAATGAAAGCATTTGGCTATTGGCCAGCTATAATCAGTACAGGCTCCAGCATATTATATCCCATTTCATCTCCTCTTCTCTTCCCAAGGAACCCCAGGATCTCCCCGTGGTCATAGAGTTGCAGATACAGACAGAGCCAATGCCAGAT
Source organism: Fratercula arctica (assembly GCA_947846985.1). Lineage (NCBI taxonomy): Eukaryota > Metazoa > Chordata > Aves > Charadriiformes > Alcidae > Fratercula > Fratercula arctica. The sequence goes on along the minus strand of CANTUZ010000005.1, from coordinate 47,641,197 downwards.
CAAATACTCACAGACAAGCAGATTTCCTCCCAAAGTTGAGGAGATTATTTTAAACTGTGTAATTAAAATACAAAGCAGGGGAAGCGGGGAGGACCAGACCAGTTTGATTGCTGTCCAAATTCATCTATTCTCATAACTGTCTTTCTCTCCCCTCGCTCTCATTTGGGCTGCATCCCTCTGGGCACAGTTCTCCCTGTTGCTGTAGCATACAAAAAGCAGAGAGTTGACACATCAGAGGTCATGCAGAAAATAAACTTTTTCAATTAGGCTTTTCTTCTGAAACTGAACCTAAAGATGTTTCCATATATACACACACACACTATGGGTGCTAAACTTTGTCTATCAGAAAAATGGGATTCAGGGATAGAGTATCAATATTATTCACCTCCTCTGTGGCCACTTTCTAGATTTGAAAAGTATGATGTTCACTGTCAGATCATGTCCCTTTTTATCCTTGAATAGGGATTTGAGGTTAAACGTGTGCAGACAACAAAAGACAGCTGCAATTTGGAGGACTCAACTGATTGCTTGCTCAAAGGGGAAATGACAGTTATGGATATTCAAACTCTTAGATCTGCTTATTCCCACTTTCCAGACAGGTTTCTCCCACATATGTTATCATGCCCTTTGGCTCAAATACAAGGCTACAGAAAACTGGCACAAACCTATTTAAATCAGCAGGCGTCCTGCAGGCAGCACTGATCACTGGCCACTTAAATGGAAATTTCACTTGAGGGACAGAGGAGCTGTGGAAGAAATGAATGATTGCTTTGATGCCAGTGCCTATACTAAAAATTTACAAGAGACGGCTAAGGGTCAAGTGTGAACGTTCATCTCTTAGAGTGCTCATAGCTGTGCACAATTCACAATTCTGTGTGCATGAGAATCCACCAGGCCAAGCATTTATATACCCATATGCTGAAATATAGTTGTTTACACTTCATATTACATGCTAAGCTAGAAGTTAAGTGCAATAAATGAGCCACACAAAAGTCACACATGAGCATTTACGTGGTTCTGTTACTGAACAAGGACTACCTGTGGGCATGTTGCAGACGCCAGAAGAGAAATACATATTTCTTTCTCAGCCATCATTCTTGCCAGTACAATGATAATGCGGCACCACGCTCAGATCCTGGCCTGGGGCTTCGGCAATAGCAGCAGAGGGAATGCAGAGCTCCGGGTTAAATGCGATTCCTCATTGGCAAGTCCTGGAATACATTTTTACACTGGAAGGACTCAGTGCATGCTTGCTGAGTCAGCACGTCTGCATTCCTCCTCTCCGTCTCTCAGGTTCCTCTCTGAGCGCAGCATGGGCATAGAAGTGTTCAGGGCCATCCCACCAATGTGTTAGCGAGTGCTAGCGCATATACCCAACACTTCCAGAACAAACTCCACTACTTACTTCACAGAGCAGCATTGTATAAATTTGTCCTTGCTTTCCTTAATGAATAGATTAAGTGTATTAATTGTTAATGTGCATTACGTGGACACATTGTACAAAATATTCTTACTTTCAGCTTTCTGGTCAGCATCAGACCAAAACCGAGTGATATTTCCTTCTGCAGCTGTACTGTAGGATTCACAGGAGAGTCCTCGCAGATCCCTTGGCAGGCTTGTTGGTAACCCCCGAGGCAGTACTGATTGAAAGACTGAGCAGTGGGCCAAACTAGGGAAAGGAGTAACTAGGAAAATTGATATTTTTTAACTTCTGCTGGAAGTGCTTCAGAAATGTCTTAGGAAACATCTGTGGCATCTGTAATGATATCATCTTTCCATTTGTGGGAGATTGGTTTGTATGTTTGTTTGTTTGTTTGTTCTTTAAGACAGTGATTAAATGGGCAAGATAAAAGCATAAAAACAAAGGATGACGGACAGCTGACATTGTTTGGCCAATTTTTCCAGAGGACCCATTTGGTGATTCAGAACACGTCCCTGTTAAAGCAAAGTGCCATAGAGATGTGATAGCTTGGACATTAGATAATCCCTTTTTCCATGATCAAAACAGGTATCCACAAAATCATGGCCAGTGTGTGGAGGAGTTAACTTTCTGCTCCCTATACTCCTCTCCTGTGTCACCCTCCAATACTTATATCTGATTTCCAGCAAATATCCTCCCAGAGAGGTCACCTTTTAAGACAGACAAAAAGGGAGATGAGAGGGAGAAAAGATGTTTGTACTCTGACTGAGCCTCTTGACTTTCCAAAAGCTTTTCCTGCAAATGCACTTCTTTCCACAGGCACCTTTGTCACAGCCAGTCTACAATTTAATTTTTAACATGATTTTCTCATTCTTATCCAAAAGATGCACTATTCCTCATCATCTCGGACTCCCAGAATAATGATATGCTCTCTCCCTTTCCCCTCTGTGCTTTTCCATGAAGTCCAGCCTCTTACTGCTCCTAAAATTTTTTCAGGACACATAGAACTCCTTATAATCAACGTGCAACAAGGTCTCTCAGACTTTGGTATCCATCTCAGTCAATGAATAGCTGTAAATTGAGCATACTGTCTTTCTTAGCTGAACCATCTGTATCCCTAACACTATGAGAATCACAACAGCTGTTTGGGAAACATATAGACTTCTGAACTGGGCTATTGGAAATTTGAAATGAGTAGATTTTATAACGTCTACTGGAAACTTTGCAATGGAAAGCATTGACAGCAATCTCGCGCATTACTGCAAGAGGCAATCATAGAGAAATGTAAGATGAGGCAGATTAATCGTTCCCCTAACTCCACATGCCCACTGCATCTGGGCTCTCAGGGTTCATCATCTGTGAGTGACTTTTGAAAACGCTGTGTGTACCCTCACACTCTGGGAGCCTAAATCACTGGTTTTGCTTTTGTGAGTATTTCAAAAGTTGAGCCTTAGTAGTAAAACTAAATTTCCAAAGGAAAACTAAACCTATTCTTGCTGTCAGCTTACTATCTTTGTTACTCAAGATTTCTAAAGCTACACCATGATCAGAAGTGGAATGTCCTCAGGCCTTAAGAGGAGTAAAAATGGAGACAGTTGCTATTTGAAGCCTTGCTACAACTTCTGCTGTGACAGGTGCTGGAATAGTCATGATGCAAAAAGTTGCTTGACTCCTCATTGCTAAAAACAAACATTTTTTTCCTGATAGTCACAAACAGCTCATCCTGTGAAGATAATGGGGGAAAAACTTCCAGTTTGGAGCATGAGAAAAGGATATTTTTTGTCATTTCCTGAATCCTTTCAAGAGAGTTACTGCTGCTTTGTCAGAAAGGAAAATATTGCATAGCTGCTGCTCTCCAGCATGATTCTCTCTGGATTTCAAGGCAAGATTTCTTTGTTTATTAAGAATTTATTTTGATTGGCATACGAGAGTCTCAGAGCATCCAAGGTCTCTGCTAGCTGTGAAAAACCAAGAGAAGCCAAGTGAATCAGCCTATAACCTTAAGCAGCTGTGGGACAGCCTTTGAATGAACAGGGATAGCTCTCTTCTTTTTCGTGTGTGTCTCTGATTCATTGGAATAACTTTCCAAGCACTGCAATAATAATCTGTGCGACTTGGGATTTTTGGCTTCTGATAGTTACATGTTATAAAAGGGCCCAGAGGTATTACGCAAAGAGCAAGAATGATAGAATGTTCTCCTTGCAAGGTTTGTCTGTGTGTGCTAAAAGGAAAACAACCCTTGATTTAGATTCCAGATGGGTTGGTTTATTTTCTGTTGTTTCCCCTTATTTTTCAAAAATTCCAGAAGCATCGTTGTCTGCCTATCTTGCAGATATTTATGTGACCCTCATGACTTTGCAGCTAACAGGCAGACTGCTTAGATTCATGACCGTAGGAGAGCAAGAAAAACGTAGCACAGCTGTGTGGCATAGGGGGTAGCATGTGCTGCTCGGGAGCAAGGGAAGGTCGGATTCAAATTCCTGAGCTAGAGCTGAGGTTTTGATTTGGATTTTTAAGCCAGTGGCTCTGTGATGTGAAATCCAGAAACTTTTTTGTGGGCAGGATGGTGAAAGACATTCTTGCTGAGATGTTTACTGCAGGTGTTTCATAAAATTATTTCTGTGAACTTTATCTTTGACACAGTAGTGCATATAAATAAATGATGATATTTGTGTTTACTGTTCTAGGAAAATGGCTATATTCAAATGCATCAAGTTCAAGTAACGTATTATAAGATAAGATTTGATATGTGATAACTTAAAAGCAACAGCTATGGAGGAAGTGGTGAGTGAAAGCTGAACAAGCTACTTTAATTTTGGCGCTCATGGCTTCTTGAGCCTCTGTGTGCGGCACCAATATTGTCTTAATGTGATATTTAAATAGTTACACAAGGGAATCGGGCTATGGAGCCACAGAGAAAACTAAACAGTTTTACAGCAGAACTAACAAACACTTAAGTTAATATTCCTAGACTTACAAAGCATAGTGGGCTTTTTTGTGTGTTCAGAGCCGTGGCTTTACATTTCATTTCAAAGAGGTTATTTCAGGTGCTGCCTCCAGAGGGACTCATTAATATTTGACTCTAGAGATCACGAGGTGTCAAATCATCAATATTGTTTTCCATATTACCCCAGTTTTCTGGGAGTGCTTTCCTAATCACATAAATGATCAGGCCAGATCCAAATAGACTGTGATTGTAGCGGAGCTGTAGCACTCAGAGATATGCTAGAATATTTTGGAAAAGTAGGACAAGTTTTACTAGTCCTAGGAAGGCACTATTATTAAATGCAGCCTTACCAAAATGAGAGCAATGATCATATGAACAACTTTTCTTCTGTATCATACTCTTCTTATCCTCAATCTATTCGTTAGTTTTATTGTCACTCTCCTCAAATAATAAGGTCCTTGAAAAAAAAAAAAAGGCTAAATTTATGCATGTGTTTGAACAGCCCTTCGTACATTGTGCTATGGAGAAATAGAAGCAAGAACAACAGCATTTGTAATTTTTTTAAATTCACCTTTTAAAACACATTCATCCTCTCAGATGTATCTAATTTAAGTCAGTGGCTTTTTGGGACAGAATGAGGAATTCAGGCCTCATTCGATTTCGGTCAAAGGTGTTATGTTTTCCTCAGCTTGTCAAGACAGAGAGATATGGGTCACAGCTGAATGGAACTGATTTCTGCCAAAGAAAATCTGAAGTCAAATGTCATTGTCATTCTATATAAATATTCAGCATGTGTGCAGTTCCTCCCAGGCAAGTTTCCTCTCTATTTCAGGGTGTTGGCTTGAGTTAAATTTCTCAACAGAAAAATAAAAAATAAAATTAAAAAAAAAAGTAGAAATTATATAAATGGCTCCAAAAATGCATATTCCCATACTTTCCCAGCTGAAGACTCATTAGCGTTCACTTAACGATTATTCACCGAGGACAGGTTAAATTCACAATACTTTTGCTGTCACATGACAAGCTTTGTCTGAAATTCTGATGATGTTGCTTTAATGTAGGAACTTTCACTGCATTTTAATAAATCAGACATAAAGGAACAGAACCCAATACCAACACTGAAAAAAAACCCCAAGAGCGAAACCACAGCCTACCGTGTAAGGATGCTTCCTCATTGTCAGCTGTCACGAATCCAATGATCTGGTCTCGCTAGAATCCAGCTTCTCATCCCCAAGAGCAGAAGTGATGAAGGTGGCGTAGCGCGGAGACCACGGTTGTAGGAGGCCTGACCTCACACTCACATACATGCCGCTGGGCTGCCTTCACACTGAGGAGAGGAACCTCAACTGTGCTATGTATCTTGCTGTTTGAAAACCAAAAAGTTTGTATTAATTTTGACTAGTAATGATTCCTTTTGTTTTGCCTCAGTATTCCTACGGGAGCGTTTCAGGAACCAGTTATTGAGGTCCAGTGTAATGACAGTCCAATCATAAAAATCCACATGGTTCCCATAGAAATTTGTAGGGTGTGTCCATAGATTTTCTCTGCAATATGGATGCACACTACTGCGTTTAGTGGTCCTTATGCCCTGCTATTTTGGACAGTAATCTTCTCGACCTCTGGCATCTAACAGCCCCAGTCCTAAGTGCTGGATACTCCAACTTGCAGGACAAAATGCTGCTACCCATATGCATGGAGATGCTTTGTGCATGGTGAGAAAATCCAACACTGAAGAAGTAGTCTGTATTTCCTCCTTTTAGTCTTGATTGTAATGGCCAGTTTATATTTAGCAATGGCATAACAGCTGGTCTAAGTTTGCTCCTTAAGCTAAGTTGGTGAGGACATTGGTGTATTGGCCATTTGCAATGCCATCCATGTTAAGTGAGTTCTATCTCCATGCTAAGGGAACTAAAGAAGTGGGAAGAGAAAATCAAAGCAAGTCAATAAGAAGAGAATGTAAGGGCATTTCTATCCCCTTTTTCCTTGTACTTTTCTATATTCCCGTGTCATCACCAACAGTCTCCAGCCTGGCATATAAATTAATCCAGTTGTTGTTAAGCACTTAAAGGCTAGAGATTAATAATCATTCATCCACACACACCCAGCTGCATCCTTAACCATTCAACGTACTGTTTTTACCTATCCAGGGAAACAGCCATTTTTGTATTTTCTTTTATAAACTGCATTTGTAGTTTATATTTCCACCATGAGATGGCACCGTCAGTTCCTACATTTGTTCCACTGTCCTGACGTGGTCTGGAGCCAATGTTGTAGCTGCACTTCTAGTGGAAAAGTCAGTGGTGTATGTCAGCACTTACCCCACCGAAGACACGTGTAGCTGAGGAGGAGGAAATGCAGTGTAACTGTGGAGAGAGACAAATTTTGTAAACCTTCTCCAAGCAAGTGTCAGGAATAAAAATATGTTCTTTAGCGATAAATGTAAAGGTCAAAAGAAAAATCGCTGTTCCCTGAGAGACTGATCCTCTGAAAACGATACCAAGGGCGATTTTAGCTTAAAGTACTTAAGAATATGCAAAAAACAAAGCGAGAATTTGACATTTTAAAAAGGGCACTGGTAAGGTATTTTTCATGTTGTTGAAAATGATGGGCCTGATCCTCAATTAGAGCTGAGAAACGGTCAGGGCAGCTAAGGACTGGGTGTTGATTTTGGCAGTAGCCTATTCTGAGTTTATCTCCAAAACCAGGTTAAAACAGCCATGGCCCCATCACATCTCAATTGGGCAGTTCTGAGACACAGACCTTTGTGACAATCCAAAATCATGTAATAGATGTCCCAGCCATGTCACCTGCTCTCTCTGCCACCAGCAAGAGGGTGGTTCAGCATAAGGACCTAGACTACCAAGGAACTCCAAAGCTCACCCCTTGCTCTGGAGCATGAATTACTTACAGGAAAAGGATCTAAGTACAAAGTTATCATTCTTCCTGTTTATTAAAAGAGCACTGTGCTTTCAGATCAATGAATGGCCTTAAAAGAAAGGAACAGGAATTATATGCCCCAGCTATTGTGCAGACAACTGGAATCTTAATGCTTGAATGTCTCTGTACCCTGTGCTATCTGACATGACTTGTCAAGAATGTTCATATCTGCCTCATCTTGCATCATTTGCAAGCACTGTTTTGAATGTCTGTAAAATGTTGAGAGTCTCAACTAAAAGGTTGTTATTATTTTCATTTTTCTTCTTTCTTATTTTTCATGTCTGTAGCTTAATTCAGAATTTCTTTAGTTATGCTGGGCTCTTTGTAGTATCACCTTCTGTTTTTCAGCAAGGATATTTATTCTAGTGTGCTTTGTGGCAATAGCACAGGCCAGTTTATTGATCCCAATGGGAACATTCACATGATTAAGGTCATTCATTTGCTTACATGTTTGGCTGAATTGATGTTTCTCGGCATTACATTCATCTTGAATATTTGCATAAAGTTGAGCACACACTCCTGGTTTCATCAGTTTGACCAACAAGCTGATTAGAGTGTTTTCTCTGTTGTCTTAACCCCTTCACCTGGCTCCAGATTCACCTGGGAATGTTTCTGAGACACATGGGTCTACACAGGGATGCTTACAGCTTTAGCATAAGATATATACCATTCCTGGTACCTTACAGAATTAACATTTCTGAGCATCAAAAATGAAGCAAGTTAAGAAAAAATATATTTATGCTGCTACACTCCAACCCATACTTTCTTTAGTTTAGAAATGTTTTTTTTCATTTTGTCTTGGATGATTAACCAGTGATAGAGATATGAAAACAGTACCGACACACACATATATATGTAATTGTTTTCCTATATTCATAAAACCCAGCCTCACAATAGTTGAATTTGCATTCATCACAGATAGGGAGTAGAAACCTTTGGTAGGAAAGTGGGAACAAACAGTTGAGAGTCTCCTAATATGGCATTGCCCCAACATAGAAAGTTTCTATTCAGTTAGCAACTGCTTCTTGCTTCTTCCTTCCTCCTCACCCATCCTCTGCTCCCCTCCTCCCCAAAGCCACTTACCTTACCTTCTTCAATTTCCCTCATTTATACAAATGCAATTAATTGCTGTACATTAAGTCACAGAGGTGAAGAAGGGAATGGGAACTTCTTAAAATGGTTACAAGAGAGCAAACCATTTGCCACTCATGAAAAATTACTAGTATAATCTAACATAAAATATCATTGCTTAGATAAAAAGACAAATGTGTACAAGTCCTTGGTATTTGCGAAGTGTAATCAGCATGTTGATTTATTTCTTACCAATCAAGTATTTTATTGTTAATTTTGACAATCAACTACACTCGTATCTTGTGAAATCAATAAAAAGTTTCAGTATATTTTACAATGGTACTTCAAGTGGTCAGACAGTATTTTTTTTAGTCTACCTTTATTTCAGATAACACAGTAGTACCTAATAACACTTTCCTTTGATAAGTCTTCAGGGTTACCAGAGGGAGCTCCGGGATGCAATTTCAGTGTTTTATCCAAGCACTTTAGGTCTGAAAGTAATTTGTTAAAATACCTTAGTGTAGGATATTGAGTTTCAGAGTGCATCTTTCTAGCTACATTTCCTTTTGTTACATCATGTCTGGTGACTGCAGTGCAGATTCCTCATTCAGGATGTCACCATCTATAAGTCAAATCCTATAGATGATAGGTGAACACTAAAAGAATTAATCTGTCATTGTTTTTGTCAAATTTGGATGGATCAATCTAGGAACATATCAGTTAAAAGCACTTTTTTTCCCCCAATGATATTTTTAAGTTCATTAGACTTTATTGCAGGTTCTGAAATACAACTACAAGCTTACTCTAGCTTTTCTGAGTCCATTCTATTTTTGAAGAGGCAGACAAATTTTCTACCCCAAGACTTTTTCATCTGTGATAGCAGAATAGACCAGCTGCGTACAATAATTTTTTCCCGGTTTTCTGAGGAAATGTTGTCATGGTGGGAAAATAATTTAATCGTTCTGTATCTGAAGTACTATATTCACAGAATGGGATATTTCATACTACAGAGAAGTGATCAGAAGATGCAATGCTTAAACATTTTTATGGTGGCAGCATGAGAATCAAGAGGTAGGCAGACCATTCTTTTTTCCCTTTTTATTTTATTGGCCTGACAGGAGAGTTCAGGAATAGAATTGATCGGCAAATCTTCAGCAGCTTCTTGTTGAAAACTTTATTGGATATAATATGTTTCAAATAAAACATTTTGACTAATATCCCTAGCATGGAAACACACCTTGATTACTAGCAGGCTGCTGAGATCCTGTTGTAAACAAACTGTACGCACTGGGACTCAGTTTCCAAATTCCCTTCTACAGATCTGACACTCAATGCCTGAAAGTGTTGGAAGAACTTTCCAAGTTCTGCAGCTCCAGGGCATACAAGCCAGTTGGAGGCAGAGGACTCTGGTATTTCCAAGATACAGAATGTATGACCAATCCACAAAATCCAGAGTGCAGAGTTAAAAAGATGTGGGGTTCAATTCCAACCTGGTCCTGGGTGGAAACCTCCTCCAATAGGCAAGAAACAGTCTGAGAGTTGGTTGCCTTAGAGCTAGAGAAGGTGGGGACTCCAGCCTGCTGGTGGAAAAAAAAGGACATCTGAAGTTGGAAACATTATATGTCAGCATTTTTAAAAAGGTATCCACCTTCAAAGCCCCTATTTCTTTGTTGTAAGAAATATAGAATATTAATTTCAGCCTTACTTATTGAAAGAAACAGGAATCTTGAATCTCTGTTTCTCCATTCTTTTTCAAGAATGCAGTTTTTTAATAGAACTTTAATCCAAATGGGCTACTAAATCCGTAAATGATGTCTAATATTTGTAAGGTTCTTTTAAATGTTTATTGTTTTTAACTATTGACATCTTTTAATTTATAATCTTTGTTACTCAAGCTGAATTTCTGTTTATGACCTCATAAAGGTGCAGCTATCTCATTTGCTCATGTGATCATCTTCAGTGAGTATTTCAGCACTGCTTTCTGAAAATGCATCAGAGGATTGTCATGGCTTTATCCAACAAGCAGCGCTGTCACTCAAATACATTATTAGCATTGTATTACTCATGTTTTTATGACTGTTCTCCTCATGGTGCAAGGGTTAGATTGACCTCTTAAGTCAATCTCAGTGGCAGAGGAGGATGAGTAGGGCAAAACCTTCTAAGATCATTAGTTGCTTCTCTAGCACTGATGTTCAGTCCTCATCTGCAGAAATTGACTGGTACTACAGCAAAACTCCTGTAATAGTGTTTAAATGCATTGCTGCTTAGTGGAGGTCAGAGAAAATGGCACTCAGGGTCAAGTTGTTCATTTTGTGTTTATCCATATATAATCACTTGTGCTGTTATAGCCTGTCTTTGTCCTGCTTTCAGTGAACACCCAAAGCAGGGTTGAAGAAAACATGTGCAGAACAGTTTTCAGCGTGAACCATGTTCTTAACTTGCACTGAACTAAAAGGGATTTGCTTCAAGCTAGGAACAAGACACAGAAACGTGGCGCTTCATGTGGAATGTCTAAGATATTTTCTAGTTCTTGTATAGTTTAAGATATTTAATCCTAAATTTAACTACTGCTGTTTCTTTTCCAAAAATTGTGTAACTTCAATCACGTGCTTTCCTCAAACACCCAGTGTGTAACCTTTCTACACTAGCACAGTCTGGTTACAAACACTGTGTATGCCACTTCACATGCTGTCACTGTGAGTTGATGTATCTTGTGCAGGGACTGCACTCATGTCAGTCAGAGAGCTCAACCATGAGAGCACTGTGAACATTGTAGTGTGGTGATTTTAAGCATCAAATATTGATAAATAGATGTAACTCATCTTTACCTGAATTATTCAGAATTAACAAGCAAAAAGAGAGAACTAGGGAAATAAGATATCACTTCAAAGGGCCCTTCACTTTCTTATAAGACCTAGAAAATTAAAAGAAGCACTGGGGCACTTACTAACCCCCAGGTCCCATTCTTCTTACCCACAGAATTATTAAGTAGGATTCCCACCAACCTTTCCATAGCTGAATTACATTAGCTTTATTACTTCCATAATATAACTGTATAAAGTACTTGACCATAGATAAAGTACTGTATAAAACTAGAACTATCCTGTAGAGTAATAGAAAGGTCCCACAAATTTAAATAAAGTAACTTATCATAGAATCATAGAACAGTTTGGGTTGGAAGGGACCTTAAAGGTCATCTAGTTCCAACCCCCCTGATATGGGCAGGGACATCTCCCACTAGACCAGTTTATTCAAAGCACCATCCAACCTGGCCTTGAACACTTCCAGGGATGAGGCATCCACAACTTCCCTGGGCAACTTGTTCCAGTGCCTCACCACCCTCACAGTAAAGAATTTCTTCTTAATATCTAATCTAAATCTACCCTCTTTCAGTTTAAAACCATTACCCCTCATCTTATCACTACACTCCCTGATAAAGAGTTCGTCCCCATCTTTCCTGTAGGCCCCCTTTAGGTACTGGAAGGCTGCTATAAGGTCTCTCCAGAACCCTTCTTTTCTCCAGGCTGAACAACCCCAGCTCTCTCAGCCTGTCTTCATAGCAGAGGTGCTCCAGCCCTCTGATCATCTTTGTGGCTCTCCTCTGGACTCACTCCAACAGGTCCATGTCCTTGTTACATTGGGCACCCCAGAGCTGGACACGGTACTCCGTGTAGAGTGTCACCAGAGCAGAGTAGAGGGGCAGAATCACCTCCCTTGACCTGCTGGCCATGCTTCTTTTGATGCAGCCCAGGATGCAATTGGCTTTCTGAGCTGCGAGCATACGTTGCGAGCTCACGTTGACCTTCTCATCAACCAACACCTTCAAGTCCCACTCCTCAGAGCTGCTCTCAATCCATTCTCCACTCAGCCTGTATTTGTGCTTGGGATTACCCCAACCCACATGCAGGACCTTGCACTTGGCCTTGTTGAACTCCATGAGGTTTGCACGGGCCCACCACTCAAGCCTGTCCAGGTCCCTCTGGATGGCATCCCTTCCCTTCACCCTGTCGACCACACCACACAGCTTGGTGTCATCAGCAAACTTGATGAGTGTGCACTCAATCCCACTGTCCATGTTACTGACAAAGATGTTAAACAGCACTGATCCCAATACCAACCTCTGAGGAACGCCACTCGTCACTGGTCTCCACTTGAACATCAAGCCATTGACCATAACTCTTTGAGTGCAGCCATCTCCTTATCCACCGAGTGGTCCATCCATCAAATCCACATCTCTCCAATTTAGAGACAAGGATGTTGTGTGGGACAATGTGGAATGCTTTGCACAAGTCCAGATGGATGACATCAGTTGCTCTTCCCTCATCCACCAACACTGTAACGCCATCATAGAAGGTCACCAGATTTGTCAGGCATGATTTGCCCTTAGTGAAGCCATGTTGGCTGTCATCAGTCACCGCCTTATTTTCCATGTGCTTTAGCAGAGTTTCCAGGAGGATCTGCTCCATCATCTTGCTGGGCACAGAGGTGAGACTGACCGGCCCGTAGTTCCCCAGGTCTTCCTTTTTTTCCATTTTTGAAAATGGGAGTTACGTTTACCTTTTTCCAGTCAGTGGGAACTTCATCAGACTGCCATGACTTCTCACATATGATGGATAGTGGCTTAGCAACTCCATCTGACAGTTCCCTCAGGACCCACAGATGCATCTCATCAGGTCACATGGACTTGTGCACCTTCAAGTTCCTCAGATGGTCTCAAACCTGATCTCCTACAGCGGGCAGTTCTTCATTGTCCCAGTCCCTGCCTTTGCCTTCTGCAACTTCATCAGTGTGGCTAAAGCACTTGCTAGTTAAGATTGAGGCAAAAAAGTTGTTGAGTTCCTCAGCTTTCTCCATATCCTGGGTAACCAGGTCTCACATTTCCTTCCAGAGAGGGCCCACATTTTCCTTAGTATTCCTTTTACCACTGACATACTTACAGAAGCTTTTCTTATTGCCCTTGATGTCCCCCTGACCAGATTTAATTCTATCTGGGCTTTAGCTTGCCTAACCTGATGCCTGGCTGCTCGGACAATTTCTCTGTATTCCTCCCAGGCTACCTGTCCTTGCTTCCACCTTCTGTAGGCTTCCTTTTTGTGTTTGAATTTGTCCAAGAGCTCTTGTTCATCCTCGTGGGCCTTCCTCTTTTTTGGGATGCATCGGTCCTGAGATTGGAGGAGGTGATCCTTGAATATTATCCAGCTTTGTTGGGTCTCTCTTCCCTCCAGGGCTTTATACCATGGCACTCTACGATGTAGATCCCTGAAGAGACCAAAGTCTGCTCTCCTGAAGTCCAGGGTAGTGACCTTGCTGTGTGCCCTCCTTGCTGCCCTAAAGATCTTGAACTCTACGGTTTCGTGGTCACTGCAATCAAGGCTGCCCTTGAACTTCACATTCCCCACCAGCCCCTCCTTGTTGGTGAGAACAAGGTCCAGCATGGCACCTCTCCTCATTGGCTCCTCTATCACTTGGAGAAGGCAGTTATCATCAAGGCATTCCAGGAATCTTCTGGATTGCTTATGCCCTGCTGTGTTGTGCCTCCAACAAATATTGGGGTGGTTGAAGTCCCCCATGTGGATCGGGACTTGTGAATGTGAGGCTGCTCCTGTCTGTCTATAGAGGGCCTCATCCACTTGGTCTTCCTGGTCAGGTGGCCTGTAGCAGACCCCCACTGTAACATCACCTGTCCCCACTCTCCCTTTAATCCTGACCCATAAGCTCTCGGTCGGCTCCTCATTCATCCCCAGGCAGAGCTCCATGCACTCCAACTGGTCACTGACATAGAGGGCAACACCCCCTCTTCGTCTCCCCTGCCTGTCCTTCCTGAAGAGCCTGTATCCTTCTTTTCCAGCACTCCAGTCATAGGAGTCATCCCACCGTGTCTCCATGATGCCAATAAAATCATAGCCCTACAGGCGTGCGCACATCTCTAACTCCTCTTGTTTATTGCCCATGCTACGTGCGTTTGCATAGAGGCATTTAAGTTGGGCCCCTGATGAAGCTGACTTACTGGCTGGAGTGGCTGGAATTCCTTTGTGCTGCACTCCAGATGCTCTCCTGCTGACCTGTGATCCTTTTCCAGGCTCTGTGCATCTATTGCTGGCACTGATGTCGTATTGGTAGGAGTGGGATGGATTACAGTTCCCCTTCCCCAGCAGCTCTAGTTTAAAGCCCTCTTCATGAGCTTTGCAAGCCTCTGACTGAAGATGCTCTTCCCCTTCTCTGACAGATGGACCCCATCAGCCCCCAGCAGACATGATTTCTCAAAGCGAGTCCCATGGTCTAAGTTGCCAAACCCCTGGCTGTGGCATCAGTCCTGTAGCCATTTGTTGATTCACCAGATTTGACTGGACCTTCCAAACCTCTTTCCTTTGACCACGAGGACTGATGAAAAAACTCCCTGTGTCCCAGAGGCCCATTAGACTGCTCCCAGGGCTCCATAATCCTTCTTGATATCCCTCAAGCTGCTCCTGGCAGTATCACTGGTGCCCACATGAAACAGCAGTGGTCATAATCAGTGGACTGTACGAGGCTTGGTGGTCTTTCAGTGACACCTCTAATACTAGTCCCCATATTCAGTAGACATACAAATAATTCTAATTTGAGGCTTGCACTTTGCTTACTACTCCCACTTTACACTCAGAACCTGTAGACAGGTTTTTTATTTCTGCTTGTCTGGATCGAACAGCTTCTGACCCAACTCTTCAAAGTCTCTACACACCAGAAAGTCTCAAACCACACACCATGTGAGCCAAAATTCAAGGAGAAAGAGAACCCTAACTACAACATCCCTGACAAATTAATACCCTCTGGTAAATTTAGTTTCATCTCTAAGAGGTTGTGAGCAGCCACTACTAGGAGTGTTAAGCTTCTCTCCTATGTAGATTGCCTGGTGTCTAATAAAAGGTCACTTTGCAGCTCTTCTGTCAGAGTATTAATACTTTTATGAAATTTTTAGGATCCAAATTACGCTTTTGCCATCTAAACTTTTAAATTTGGTTGAAATCAGCCAGGTGGTTCCAAAGTCATTAGAGGAAGGCCCCTCACAGCTTGATGGCAGAAGCTTTGTTTCCAAGGGGAAAAAAAAAAAAAAAGAATAAAGATCTTGTCCATGGATATATGTTGGCATCTGGGGGTGCAGCGTGTTGCCTCAACAGCCTGTCAGTGGTGTATTTATGACTGAAAAGGAGTACCTCACGGTGACACATTGGACTACAAGTCCCTCAGCCCAGGGGCTGAGACCAGTCACAGCAAAGTTGTTTTGAAGCCTGGGTCCAGCCCAGCCTCATTGAACAGTAGTCAACTATACAGAGGTTAAAAGCTCGATGGTTTTCACTTGGTGGGCAAGCAGGTGTTGCCAGAAGCTCGTAGGAACAGCAAAGGGGGGGGATGGTGCCTCAGCAGCAGGGATGGGCACATGTGTAGTTTATTACCTAATAAGCAACAACCACAAAGAAGAAGCAGGTTTTACAGGGAGTTTCTCTGATGTTCAGTGAAATCAACTTTTCAGTTTTGAGCAAGAAACAGAAGTATTGTTAAGGTCTTTTTTTCCTCCTTTTTTGAGCTGTGAATGAGGAAAGCCGACGTGAGCTGGTCCTGGAGACTAAAACTGTGAGTTGTTTCTTCATTACTTTCTTTTGTCCACCTAGTATGCCTGAAGAGCAATCCAATTTAGAGCATGCAGGCTATGGGTAATCGAGAGTGATTTTGTACTGAGAGCTGCCTGTTGCCTCTCATGTGGTCCTGGCAATTGCTCAGAAAAAGTATAATTTCAATCAGAAAACTGCTTCATAAAATGTTCCCCAACTGGATTATTATCCAATCAGATGTTATAAATTGTAGGACATGTCTCAATAAACACATCATGATTAGCCTTAATATAGCATATACCTGGTGGTTGCACTGTGTATGAAGTGATTAGACATTAGCTAAAAATGCCCACATTTTTCCCCTGAAAAAAAGACTTGTGTGTGGCTAGTCTAATGGGAGTCTGAATGCTCTTGTTACGCTTGTGTAATAGTAATATCTAAAAGCCCTAATAAAGTTTATTGTTCCACTAACCACTGACCGTCTCTAAAATAAAGGAATGTTCTCTGCCTGAAGAAATTGCAGCCTGTGATAAGAGAATGAGTAGATTTGAATAAAAGAGAAAGAGTGCTGAGGCAAGAATTTGTTGTCAGGTATGCAAGGTAAAAATACAGCCTACATTCACTAATTACTATCCCTTCTTAGAAAAAAACCCAAAACTATGCCTGCAGCCATCTCCAGCTAAGGCGTTGGAGTCTTTTTGTATATACCTATTTTTTGTATATACCTATATACCTTTTGTATGTACCTATGTATTACTACAAGACCACAGTTCTCTACCAAAGACCACATTTTTCATCTCACTGTTGCTGTCTACCCCACTACAGAATAATTCTAAAATAAACAAAGTCCCCAGTGAGTGGTGGTGATGACCTGGTCATTCAAGGTATTCTGAGCAGAAGCTGTTTGTAAGTCAATGGCAAAAGTTTGTGATTTAACAGGAAGGTGGAGGTACAGCTTAAGCTGAAGAGAAATTTGGCTATGGAGGAATATGGCTGAAATACTTTATGTAGTATGGTTGTGGCTTTCCTGGCAGTTATTTTTGGCACCCTGGCAGACCTTCCCCCCAGGTCTGCTGTGGTCTTAGGAAAGTCAAGTACAGGCAACAGTAGGAACATTTTTCAAATAATCAGTGTTTGTGCTTAGAACTATCCCCTTCGAAATACAGTTAGAAGAAAGCATGAAGTAGCGAGGAATGCTCTCTAATTTTCAAAAGATCAAGGAAATAGCCTCATAGGTGTTGTAAATGGTTTTCTTTGCACAATGCTTTTAATGTGACAGATAGGGGATTTATCCTGTCCTATTTTTGGAATTGTTTAAAGGTCAGTTTGAACATCTCGGATGGGTGGTTAAGAAATAAGGCTGAAACACTGTATGGCTGTATATCAGTCTGCAAACTCCACTTGCATTTGTGAATGTTGATTTGATTTATAAATGACACTGGATCCTGTGTGGACATTTCTCCCTGCTGGATTATATGATGCTAGCTTGAATTGCAGAGTCCGATTTCCTGTCCTCGTCTAGCAAGCTAGCTGCAGCCTACAAGGAATAGGATTTTAGGTGGGCTACAGCCAAACAAAAATATTGACTGACTTGTGCTAGGGGTGGGAGAAAAGGTCACTAAGTGAGGCTGAAACTTCACAGAAGGGGAACTTCAATAATAAGCATTTAAGAGAAACGAGGAGGTTTGGACAGGAAAATGAGGGAGGACCTAGAGGAATGAAAGGACTGACTAAAATAGTTGAAGATGCTGAAAGGCGGTTATCTTTGCCTGTTTATTTTCATAGCTCTGATTATATTATGCGTGGTGTCCATGTGTGAAGCATGATTTATTTTAGGAGTCCCATTGAGAATATTCTCAAAGTCTTGCTTTAGCTGTTGAATCATTTTTAATCGGTGAGAAGCTAAACTCCAACATCCAGAATTCGTGGAAGCGTGCAGTGCTAGAAGAATAGCCTGTCATGTGGACATGGGCTGTCAGGCTGTGGAGTCCTAGTTTTCAGGAAATAGTAAAAGTGAGAAGGTTTGAAACCCAAAAAGCATGATTAGAAGGGCAGAGCTTGTGAGAAAATGTTGGAATCTGGTTATTTCTCGCAGTTTACGGGCATGAGGTACCCAGGGAATGGAGATTGTTGCTGATCTCTGGTAAGCACCCCAGTAGGATGCCTGCCAGGGGTGTATAAATAGTGCTTCTGAGTTTCAGTTGTGCAATGCTGTCTTCTAATTTTGCTCTCCCTAGAGCAAAGATTTTTGTTCCCCCCCCCAATAAGTCTGTCTACATGGGTGCACAGAATGTGTTTTCTTGCATTTCTGCTAATAGGCAGGTGCTTTAAAAGTAGCTTTCTATGGCATATTTAACATACATATAATGGAATGGATATGTCACAAGATGTCTTGTTAAGTCCACGATTACAGACCCTGAGGCACGCTGTGCGTTTTTGACCCCGAGCAGCTGTTTCCACTGTGTAGAAAAGGGGTTCCGATAGCAGCCTCCTGCTGCAGCTCCTGTGCAAACTGACTCACAGGAATCGCAGAAGGAGCACGTGAGAGATAACAAGTGTTACTAAGGCATTTTCTTTTGTGTGGCGTTTGTGGGGTTTTTTTTAACAGTTGTTATTATTGACCAGCACCTGCTTACACTTCACTTAATAACTAATGTTATTAAAATTTATAGCCTTATGGGTTTTTGTTTTCTACTATTCTTTGTCAGCTGTAAGTAAAAAGGTAAAAGAGATTAAAAGCCAAAGCATAAAGCCAGGTTTATGGAATTTCTGAGTTCTCTGTCTCCCTCTGACTCTTGCAAATAATTTACAATAAACCTCTCAAAAATATCCCGTTTTGTACTTGGGTTTTTTTGATCTTAATTGTTATTTTAAGTATCTTTTTTTCTGGTTTGCTAAGTTTTCTGAACTTATACCTCAAAGTAAAAAAACGCCTATTTGAAGCTCTCTTTACAGAGGATTGGCATTTTGTATATGGAATGTAAAGATCACATTCGTTTGTGAACCTAATTGCCTGTTACAACAGAAGCAGAAGATTAACTGTTCATGTTATGTGCTGTTTATGAAACATGTAAAAACTTGATGTTGTTTTGACGAAAGGCACACTAGAGGGAAGAGACTGAGCTTTTACTTTGTTTCTCTGCCCCTGCTTGATTATTTGGGAAGGCTTTCTCTAAATCTCTGACATTGATGAGAGACGTTCAAGAAGTTCCCTTAGCCAGGCCAAGTCTGGTCTCACAAGCACAATTCCATTATTTCAGCTGGATTTTATTACTGCAAGCAGCTTACCTAGCTGCATAGCAGGAATGTTTAACCAGGAACAAGACAAACTTCCATAAGCTGCTTAATTCTGACTTGGGACTGTTCCTTCAAATCAATTGATATGGAAATAATTACTTCTCAGAATCTGTAGAGGAAAAGGATGTAAAAAGAAAATTAAAATCTAATTAAATGGAGGTAGAAAGCAGTGTCTGAGTAGACAAATCTTAAGCCTTAGTAAATTTTTAAAGGTTACGTT
Source organism: Fratercula arctica (assembly GCA_947846985.1). NCBI lineage: Eukaryota > Metazoa > Chordata > Aves > Charadriiformes > Alcidae > Fratercula > Fratercula arctica. The sequence goes on along the minus strand of CANTUZ010000005.1, from coordinate 47,621,719 downwards.
ATCCTTTTTGTCCCTGGAAATCTTTCTTTTTACTTTTCTCCCCACTTGCACTTTAATCATTAGTTTTTAAGTAACAGGAAAAGCTTAAAAAAAAAAAAAGTATTTTTATATATCTATATGTACTTCATCTACTAAAATATTTATTTATGTATTTTTAAAATATGTACACAAAAAAATGTGATCCGACACAATTGACTGAGCTACCCTGGCAGCATCAATGTCTTGAACAGAAGAACATTATTGCTGTTTTCCCCTGAGCAAGGGTAAAGACCTTTGTAGTATTGTAGTATTTGTAGTGTTTGCAGCCAAATTTCAGCTTAGGCAACTGTTCTGCTTCTTCTAATTCCCTTTTTATAAACTGTGTAGTTGTTCTCCTCTTCACTATTAAACTACAGGGCTGCATTATAAATTCACTGTGGTGGACGAAGTAATTCATGTATAGCATGGGCCAAGGTCTCTTCTCCATTTCAGTAATTTTGTACTAGTTTAACTTCTCACCTCCATGGAATTATAATGTTGGAGAGCAGAACTCCTGATACTTCAGGAAGGACGGGGATCAGGGGAAGGCCCTGTTCAGAGTGCATATTTGTAATATAAAGATAAAAATACTTACAAAAATAGATTTGCTATCCAGTCTACCCCTATCCAGCCTTTCCATGTCACTCATGAATTTGCACACCTGTCATATCCCACCTAAATCCCTGCCATAGACTGAAATGTTTTGCCTGCCTGTCATTGCTTGTATGGAAGCCACTCCATGCCTTTGATTATCCCTGTTGCCCTCTTCTGAATGTTTTTGTTTTTCTAATAATGGATGATTTTCAAGCAATGCACACACTGTTCATATATATGTATATATATATATATATATATGTTCAGTAAGGTGAACTGTTGATTTAAACTGTGGCATAGTGACCTGTTCTGTTCTTCATTCTTCTCCTAATTCCAAACCTTTCCTTAGTTTTTTCACTGCTATTGAGTGCTGGCTTGTTACTTTGTGGAACCAGCTATTGTGACCTCCAATTCTTGCTCTGGTAATGGCCAGCTCAGAGCCATCATTTCATGCATAAAGCTAGGATTCTTCTTCCTCGTGTGCATTGCTTTATGCTTATTTCTACTGGGTTTCACCTGCCATTTTATTCAACAGTTTTGTAAGGTCCTTCAGGTTTCACAGTCCAATCTCATCGTTACTCCTTTGAATGTACTTTGTGGTGTGCTGGCACACTTCCTTGCCTTACCTCACGCACCTTTTTCAAGGTTATGAATGAATAAAATGAACAGCACAAACCCAATAGATTCCTCTAATTACTTCCCTCCACCGCAAGCACCGACCAATTATCCATGCCCCACCTCCTCTGCCTTCCATCTTTTAGCCAATTTCTTACTCATCCCCAGACCATCCTACTTGCTCCACTGATGCTTAGTTTTTTTGAAAGGCTATGGTGAGGGATTTTGTAAAAAAACCTTTTGGTAATATCAACTGTTTTGCTGTTCTTGATGATTTCTTCAAATAATTTGAAAGGCAAGACTTCCCTCTACAGAGCCTGTGCTGGTACCCACGTCTGATACAAAAATACAACCTCCTTAGATCTATGTAGATGCCCACTAATTCTACCTAGTGGAAATTGCTTTCTGTTTCTGATTTGATTTTCATCCTCCGACCAATCATTTACATAATGTAAAGAATTTTCACTAAGAAACTCTGCTCCAAACTGTGTGTTCTTCTGCACCCATTTGGCTTTTACTCACTCATCAGTTTCAAAGTCCACTCCCAGTCTTCGTTGAAAGTACTAGCAGCTCGATGAAGTCCATCGCTCTTGTGCAGGCTTTTTCCCGATGTGTACCTAGGTATTTTCATAAATTGAAGAAAACAGTCTTTTGGAGTTTCGTGCATCAGATAAATTTGTACTGGCTTCACACTCCGTCTATATCGAATAGACATGTCCTAGGAAAAGATACAATTTAATGAGAAAAGATTGACTTGTGCTTTAGTGCAAGGAAGAGACAAGTTGTCACAGTTGAAAACATTTGAAATTGGGGTTTGTGTTTAATGTTTTGCTGAGGAGGTCTCATACAGCAAAAACATCCTCATTTCTATGATGATTTCTTTGTGGAAACATGGGGATTTTTTTGTTGGTTTTTTTTTTTTTCTCAAAAATAGGATTATAGTGGATCAACAATTTTATCCAACTTCTGCTTCTGAATATTCCAAATACTAATGAATATATTGAGCTGATGATGGGGTTAGTGATGCACTGTAGAAATGTTAAAATTTCATATAGTCCTGCTCCGTTCATAGAACTATAATGAAGAAGGCTGTATTATGGATAATTTAGATAATCTGTAGGGGAACTAAAGCAGTGACTGTGAAGGAGAATGTGGCGTGTTGTCCCCCTAGGCCATGGAGCACTCCATTTGCTGGAATAGCTCCTAACTGCTATTTAGTGGGCAGCTAGTGGAAAATAAAATTGCTTCAGGCAATTGAGAATCTTATTCTGTATTATTAATGTTTGCAGTCTGGGTGAAGAATAGGGTAAACTAACTCCATTTGTACTGAGGGAAGAAAACTTGAGGCAAAAGGAAAGGAAGGAGAAGATAAGTACTTTTAGCAAGATTTCTTTTGGAGGTAGGTGATCATTTGGTTGGGTTGGGTTTTTGTTGAGGGTGGAGGGAGGTTGTATTGATGGTGGGTAGAAGTAGTAGCTAGGACACCTATCACTGCTTCTGGAAACGGTGACTTCTGCTAATGGTCACCCATAAGTGTCTTGTTCATCAAGATGATAATTGCTGGTTTGCAGGAACTCAGACATTTATGAATAACTGAAGGTTACAGAAGAGTATTTTGTAAGAGGAACATTTCACACCCTGGCTGAGGTGGAAGCTGTCTGAGTTCTCCATAACGTGCTGAAATCCTCTGGGAAAATGAGACCGTAGATTGTATGTGCTAGAAAGTGATGGGATTTCCACTAAAGAAATTGGAAAGCTTTCAAAATCTCTGGGGTTTTTTTGGTGGGTTTGGGGTTTTTTGGGAGGTGTGTGGGTTTTTTGTCCATTGTTTTGGATGCGTTTTTTTTTGTTGTTGTTGTACATGGTTTTTTGTTTTGTTGGTTTTTTTAAGTAAAGCAGCTAAAATAAAGCAAATCTTACAGTGTTGAGATGATGAAATGTTATTTGTCTATATAAATTGGAGCCAGAGCAACCTGTTGATCTGGGAATCCATGTGCCTATTTATGCCTTAACCTTTTGTAGGCGTATGTACTATTTTAAAATACGATGGTGAGAGGAAAAACAAAATAGACTCCAGTATCTTTTATACATCACTAGGAGGGCTGTGGAAGGAGTCCATCAGGAAACCTTTTCTTCCAAGTTCCCCACATACTAGCCCCAGAGGACGTTTTCATCTCTTATAAAGTAGATTTCCCAAAATGGTGTCATCTGTGAACTGGCTGCCCTTAGGGTACAGAGAGCAATGCTTTGGAGACTATACAATGTTTTCAGCAGGATGGTATGCTGATCTTCCCTCAGGCAAGTTTTTCTTTTCCTTCCCACTCAAACTCACTGTCAGCTCTTTTCTCAGTGTGCCACCTGCTCTCCTGCGGACTGGATGTTGCACATATGCAGTGCCTGTGATATATCTCTTCTTGGAAATATCTTCCAAATTGTGCATGGCTTTCCCTCCTGGTGCCGCCTAGCTCTTGACCAGATTAAGTAAGAGTCTGCATGACTTCATCAAGAAGGAAAAACAGTGTTTGAGAACATGTGAATGAGAGTGAGTGAACTGGTTAGTACTCCGGTCTAACATGTGGATAAACTCTAATATGCTTATTCAGTGCTTATAATTCTTTCCCAGACAAATATCATGTTGAAATCACTGGGTGTCTGTTTGCTTGCAAAAAAGCACGCATCTTGCAGGGCAGATCCCCTGTCCTAGACAGACCTCAAAGTTTTGCAGAATCAATATAAAATCTTTGTCGATCTTGTTGATCGTTGTGTCTGGAACAAATCCATAACTACCAACTGCAGTGTTTAATTCTAAATTCAGTGTGATTAATTTTTATTTGAAATAAAGTGGATTGAGCGGCCACATGCAAATGTTGAAATTCCTATCAGCAGACAGGAGTTGCAATGAAATGAAGGACAATAGTAAATCAAAGCCAGAAATCTGTACATTGGGATTGCTGGGAAGCAACAAGCAGCAAGCTGCAGCTTGTGTTAGCATCCTGAGTGGTTTAAGTTTTGTCTATGAGAGCATGGAAGGGGAAGATGAGAAGAACTCTATGTCCAAAAGCTATCAAGAAAAAATAATTGGGTGACAAGTGAGATGACAACTACGTGTCATGGTGAGAGCTGTTCTTTGGTTTTGCACTGGTTCAGTTTTGAAACATCATGTGTCCATAGGCAATGGATATGAAACAAATATCCAACTGTGAAGCAAACAATAATGGGCATGATTTTCTCCCTTCAAACCCTTGCCACAACAGAAGTAAGGCTGTACTGTCTAATTATTCCTTTACCACATCATTTTCCATTTGAGTAATTTCTTTTGGGTCATTGGCTATGGTACATTATGCTGTTCTACAATGCTTAGTCTGTTGTGTAAGTTTAAATGTACATATGTACATTGTACGGAGTGGGAAGGGCTCCCTTGACAATATAACTCCATTCGTGCCTGATTTTCTGTACCCCCTTCTGCTGTCACACCTTTGATACTGGTTATGGCATTTTTTTTTTTCTTCACTTCTCATGATGGGGCTTTGATTATTGTTTGGAGGGGACTATTTATGAACTTATTGCGGGATATTTTCATTCCTAAAGCCTACATTGATTAACACACACAAACACGCACACCTCCATTGAGCTATATGGCTTTACTTTTAGGGTGTACTCTTTGGGGTTTTTTTGGAGGACAGAAATATCTTTAGTACAATTCAGCAGGATAATTCCACTTTCTAGCCAGTGTTGCCTTCTAAGGCTGATCTTAGAACTTTGGGGAGGCCCACAAAACAAGATTTTTCTCCCCTCCATCTCCCAAACACTGGTCCGTGGTGTGCTGTGTGACCAGTCTGATAAAGGCCAGCTGAGAATTCTCAGGATTGTAACAAAAGGAGCAGACCTAGCTAATGGTCGTTCAATAAGAAATTAATCCACTGTCTGCTGATAAGGCTTACCTCATCTTTTTTCTTCAGGGAAAAATTGATCCCTGATGTTCTTGATGCCACTATGTCTCTAAGTATCAGATTGCTGCAAATGCATAGTATTCAATGCTAATGACCACAGTAGTTGCACGTACATTGACTGTTCCATGTCTCTGATTTGCTACAAGAGCAGGGAGGGGCATTGCTGCTTCTTGGCAAATGAAGAAGCTGTTTCAAAGATTAATGCTGAACTTTCTGTTGGGAATAGGTTGACAGGCCTCTTGAGGTAAGTTGTGTGGCCTGTAACATAGCTGAAATCATGGCTAAAAGTCAAGCTGCAGAGCCAAGGATCCTGTTCAGCTCATATTGATGGAGGAGAGTTGGCTGGTCCTGTCCTTCTAGCCACAAATCTATTTGGGACCTTTCTGACAAGAGAGGTTTCTGCCTGTCTCCAGAAGGAGCCTTGGGAACCCACAAGAGGCATTAACTACAATTCTGGGGAGAACAAGAAATATACAACCTGGCTATTTGCTTTCCTTAGCTTTCATTTTATAGGTTAACTTTAACTATAGGTTCTTTACAAAGAATTGTTAGATTTGGGTTGTTCTGTTGTTTTGTGGGTGGTGGGTTTTGGGTGGGTTTTTTTGTTTATTTGTTTTGTATGTTTTTTGTTTTGTCTTAAATTGAAAGTTGATGTTTTCCTTTAAACTTCTAAATCACAAATTCAGTGTTAGATGGGCATATCTTTGATGGTCAAAGGCCAGCTTTATTCACCTCGGGTATTTATTAACCATTCTCTCTTCAAAGAATAGTTGAGAATGCAACAAACCTCTTGGGACTGTCTAGTCCAACTTTCCCCACTCAAGCAGAGTCTGCTGGAGCAGGTTGCCCAGGACAATGTGCAGTCGGCTTATTAATGTCTCCAAGGATGCAGACTTACAACCTCTCTGGGCAATCTCTTTCAGTGCTTGACCACCTTTGCAGTAAAAAAAAATTAAATTCTTCTGTGTTCACATGGGATTTCCTGTAGTTCACTTTGTGCCCATTGCCTCTTGTCCTCTCACATGGCACTGCTGAGACAAGTCTGGCTCCATCTTTTTTAAGCCCTCCCATCAGGCATTTATACACGCTGATGAGATTCCCCCTCCCTCCCCAGAACCTTCTCCTCCTCTTCAGGCTGAAGAGTCCCAGCTCTCTCAGCCTTTCCTTGCATAAGATGCTCCAGTCCCTTTACCATCTTAGTGGCCCCTTTCTGGACTCACCCCAGGAAGTCCATGTCTTGTGTCGGGGCACCCAGAACTAGAGCAAGCGCTCCAGATGAGACCTTGACAGCTCTGAGTAGAGAGGGGATCGCCTTCCTCAGCTTGCTGGCAATGCTTTTCCTAGTGCAGCCCAGGATACCATTTTCTCTCTTTGTGGCAGTTGAACAAATCTAATTTCTAATCTTATAAACAGGGAATGCTTGAATGTTAAATGTAAAAAGATTTTCAACACCAAATAGCACTTACCCTTATGTATTAAGAGAAGAATATCTAAGTTGCTGTGTAATGACCATGTCAGTAATGCTTAACAAGACATGACTTCTGTAATGTTTTATGTCCTAGTCTGTGCTGAGATCATTGGGTAAAAGAAAAAATTGTGACAAAATAAGATAAAATGACATTTCTTCCCCCTTGCTCCCTCCTTTTTTTTTTTTTTTTTTAAAGCTGAAGTAAAAAAAAAAAAAATCACTTGTGGGAGGGAGGAAATATTGGGGATTTTCGCCTAAACGTATTTCATTTCAGTAAAACCAGAACTTTGATTTCATCAGAATATTCCTCTTCCCGAATGATAGGGAAAACACCAGATGAGACCTTCAGCTTTCATTATTCGGAAACCCAGAGCCATGTCTATGATTACCAAGACCTGGCTCACTGGATGAGGAGATGCATGCTTGCTGCATCCTTTTAAAAGTAGGGGTGAAAATGACCTGCTTTTTGGGTGCTCAGTGACAATGTGTTGTAGTTGAGCATTGTCATGTTATAACTGGGGGTGTGAATTTGGGGGGAGGGCAGGGGGCAAGGTGTAGTTCTGAAGCTTATGATTGGCCATCCCAGAACTGAGTTTATATTGGGCGTTCATAATCTCAGATAGACAGTACTTCTCAGCATCTCGCAAAGGGATCTCATGTAAGACAGAACTTTTTTTGTCAATCAGGGTGTAAAGACCCCTCCTTGAGAGGCTGGTAAAACTGGCAGTCAGCCTATAAAGTCTCTGTTACCTCAGAAATACAAATCCTCCTTGGATTCCTTGAGGGATATCACAAAATGAAAATCACCCTAACTTCCCTTGATTCTAGCCTACACTGAGACTTATCTCAAGGACAGAAGGTTGTTGGGCCAGTACTATCCCATTACGTTTGCCAGTCACAGTGAAGATTTGGGAGGCAGATGCTGATTTACGAAATTCAAGTACAGAGAAGTAAGGGATATAGTAGGATAGTCCGTTTTTTTATCATAGCATGGTATTTAAGGTTTGAATGCATGATTTATTTCTGTTGCTTAAATAATACCTAAGAACAACTGTCCTGAGGTCCAGTTTCCTTCCTTGATAGGGTTACCAACTCTTTTACTCTGTCTGCAGTACGGGATGTGCAGTCTCCTTGTTAGCGAGAGCAGTGCTGTCATTACGGGATGATCATATGGGAAAATTATGCAGGAACAATTCCAAGCAGGCAGTGTCCTGGTACAGTGCGGCACTCCTGTTTGAATCTCTTAAGCTCTTACATACAAAATATTATCGCTGTATCAAGAAAAACAGCAGAGAAAATTTCTTTAAAATGCTATCCTCTAGAAGAGCCTTGCTGAGGGCAGGAGTTTGCTAAGAGACTTTGGCTAGATGATCTGTTACTTTTCGGCAGCAGGCAGTGACTAATCCACTGGGCTTTATGGGTCTATTTAAATTAGACACATGCAGGCAGTGCATTATTTATAACCAAAAGCATGAATAATTCAACATGCCCACTCTTAGCAGGTATGCAGCTTGTGCCAAAAGCTTGCACTAGATGCTTGCTTTCAGAATTATGAAGAGACTATCAGATAACAGTCTCTTTTGCTGGTGTGCTCCGCTTTGCTCTGTCTGCTCTTCCTTTTGTATCTTTCTAGCTTGGCTCTATCTTGTCTGGGGAAGGAGAACAGATGATATATTCTCTACATTATTCCCTTCATCTGGAGATGACATACTACATCTAAAACAAATTATGTAAATCCATTTAGGATCAATGCATTGATTTCATTTCTGTTTCATTGTGGTGGAGACAGAGGCGTGTTCGCGACAAGGGACTTGAAGGCAGCATGGCCAAGGGACAGTACAATGCTCCTGGCCTGACAAATCTAGTCTGCTATGCTCCACTGCACAGCTTGGGCTCAGCTGTGTCCTGAGACTTGTTGTGGCCACCCAGCCTTGTTGGAAAGTGTGTTTTGCAGCGCCCTTTTGCTCAAATATTTGGTCTGTGTGGCTTAGCCTAAACGTATTCATTTGGGATGGTATTCGTGCATGAAGATTTGGACACCCCATGTGGAAACAGGCTGTTTGTGAATGGATGCAGACTACAATCTGGACATTGCCAACACAAATATTGGGCATTCAGACTACTGTATTGCAGGGTCACGCAAGGCAGTTCTCAAAGATTGTCAGCTCAAAGCCAGTTGCAGTGGGACACTGAAACGCAGTTACTTCCAACACAAGTTATTTCCCTGCCAAACTTTTATTTTCTTTCCTTCAGTTCCACCTTAGTCGTATCTAAAATCCAGAGGCTGGAGAAAAAAATTCAGACTGCCTACTCTCTGACTCTCTTGCTTCCTTATAAACAGTGACCTGAGTTAGGGCTTTCTAGTAGGAAGTTTGCCACTGCTTGTTCTCTGAAATTTGGACACCAAGTCAGTGCAAGTAATACAATATACTAAATTTATCTGTCCGTTCTGAGCTTCTCTGGGTGAGCTTACAATACTATTACTTGCTTCTGCCCAATCCCAAGAGTAACCGGTTAATTGCAGTCATATTTGCAAACACTAGACATCCTAAACAATTTTGGAAAGAAATAACAATTCTTCAGAACACGTGACATGCTGGGTTGTTTCACACAGAAATAAATGCAGCGGAGATTTCCAGGTTCCCTGCAGCTCAAAACAGAACGTAAGTGCTAGAGCTGTAAACATAGTTATAAAATCCTTAGTTGGCTGTTACTGAATCATTGAAGAATTTTGAGGTGCTTTGCTGGGAACTAAAAATATTGACTCAAACTACCTGTCTGTGTGGCTACAGCCAGTTCATTATTTTCTGTATCTCAGTCACAATCTATATGTCTGCATAATAAGAGCTCCTTAATCAAAGTGGTAATATGAAGGGCAAAATGCACCAAATGTAGTGAGACACTTGACTATCGTGGTTTGGAAGGGAGGTAGAGTTAGTTAAATATGATAAATACAGTACTTCTCCCGCAACAGCTCCAGAGAGATTGCTTCTATAGCCACTAAATACAGCAGTTAGAGTTCAGCCAATTTTTAACAGCGTATAGCAACATTACACAAGTTTAGGTACAAACCAGAATTAAAACTTCCTTGCTTCAGTCTTTACTGCTAAGGCCAGCCCTCAGGAATCCCAGAACCTGAAGGTAAGAGAAAAAAGTCTGGAGAAAGAAGACTTTCCCCTGGTCGAGGAGGATCGGGTTAGAAATAACTTAGGTAAACTTGACACTCACAAATCCATGGCCCCTCATGGGATGCACCGACGAGTACTGAGGGAGCTAGCAGATGTTATTGCTAAACAACTGCTCTTCATCATCTTTGAAAGGTTGTGGGGACCAGAAGAGGTGCCTGAGGACTGGAGGAAAGCCAATAGTTACTTCAGTCTTCAAAGAGGGCAAGAAAGAAGGAAACTACAGGCCAGTCAGCCTCACCTCCACCCCTGGAAAGGTGATGGAACACCTCATTCTGCATATCATCTCTAAGCACGTGGAGGAAAAGAAGATTATCAGGAGCCGTCAACATGGATTCACCAAGAGGAAATCATGCTTGACCAATCTGATAGCCTTCTATGATGGTGTAACTGGCTGGGTGGATAAGCGGAGAGCAGCAGATGTCATCTACCTCAACTTTAGCAAGGCTTTTGACACCACCTCCCATAACATCCTCATAGGTAAGCATAGGAAGTGTGGGTTAGATGAGTGGATAGTGAGGTGGATCGAGAACTGGCTGTGTGGCAGAGCTCGGAGGGTTGTGATCAGTGGCACAGAGTCCAGTTGGAGGCCTGTAACTAGTGGTGTTCCCCAGGGGCCAGTAGTGGGTCCGGTCTTGTTCAATATACCGATCAACGATCTGGATGAGGGAACAGAGTGTACCCTCAGCAAGTCTGATGATGATACAAAACTGGGGGGAGTGGCTGACACACCAGAAGGCTGTGCCACCATTCAGTGAGGCCTGGACAGACTAGAGAGAGAGAGATGGGTGGAGAGGAACCTAATGAAGTTGAACAAGGGCAAGCAATAAGTGAACAAGGAGTGTATTCCTCCCACCTGGGGAGGAATAACCCCATGTACCAGTACAGGTTAGGGGTTGACCTGCTGGAAAGCAGCTCTGCGGAGAAGGACCTGGGAGTCCTGGTAGACAAGTTGACCATGAGCCAGCAATGTGCCCTTGTGGCCAAGAAGACCAATGGTATCCTGGGGTGCATTAAAAAGAGCATGGCCAGCAGATTGAGGGATGTCATCCTCCCCTTTTACTCTGCCCTGGTGAGGCCACATCTGGAGTACTGTGTCCAGTTCTGGGCTCTCCAGTTCAAGAAAGACAGAACTACTGGGGAGAGTCCAGCTGAGGGCTACGAAAATATGATCAGGGAGTTGTAGCATCTCTCTTATGAGGAGAGGGCGAGAGAACTGAGAGGTCTGTTTAGCCTGAAGAACAGAAGACTGAGAGGGGATCTCATCAATGCTTATGAATATCTAAAGGGCAGGTGTCAAGAGGATGGGGCCAGACTCTTCTCAGTGGTGGCCAGCAAAAGGACAAGTGGCAATGGGCACAAACTGGAACACAGAAAATTCCATCTCAACGTGAGGAAAAACTTCTTTGCTTCGAGGGTGACAGAGCCCTGGAACAGGCTGCCCAGAGAGATTGTGGAGTCTCCTTCTCTGGAGACATTCAAAACCTGCTCTAGGTGAACCTGCTTTAGCAGAGGGATTGGACTAGCTTATCTCTAGAGGTCCCTTTCAACACCTACCATTCTGTGATCCTGCAAAGATGCTGCACGGAATTGTTAGACCAGATGATTATAAGAGCTCTGGGTGGAAAATTGCAAGTGTTCACAATCTTGAGGTGTGTCATAGGGTCCTTAGGGTGTTGCTTCAGGGCTAAGGAAGAGAGAAAACATGCTGTGATCAGTCATTCATACGTACTTAGTTGACTCCTGACCTCCCCCTGCCCCACCCCCCAGAAGAACTCTTATCAAAGCACTGACCTTGGCTGATGTGGCTTAATAGAAAAAAGAAATCTAACAGAATCATATAAGCAGTGTAAAGTCCATACAGGAAAAGAAGGTATTCTCTGGTAGTATGGTGGTATCCTTAACTGGGAATAAGCAATAAGATCTATTTCAAATCCCATTAAAAAAAATTCCAGACACAGTAGTGTGAATTCTTCATGATACATTTTTCCTATTTTGGCATCTTAATGGTGTCTTATAATTCCCCTGTGGATTTGCAGTCAGTCAATGACAGAATCATTTCATAATCTCCCATTGTTTTGCTCCATCAGAAAAGGCAGGTTTTGTGCTCCAACATGAGGATTAAGCTCATTGTGTCAAAAAAACCCAGAAGATACAAAATATGACCTCTACATAAAGTTCCAAACTTTCTTGATGGTGGTATTGGGCTGAGAAGGGAAAGTTCCTCCCAGGTGCAGCAAATGATCAAAGAACTAAGTCCACTCATAATGTGTGATCTGAAGCTGAGGTGGAACATCGGCACTAAAGGCTTACGATGGGATGAGAAGTGTATGATGTAACATGTAACTTTGGTCACATAATGACCTCATTGGTTCTCCTGTAAGATCCTCTTTTGTCCTACGAAGTGAACCAATAAGGGGGAGAAATTCTAGTTCAATGATGTCTTGCATATAAAATTTACTATCTGAAAAGCAGAATCTGAAAGTTTTTTCAGGGGAGGAAGGCATAAGCTTTCATTAAACCTTGTTACAAGTTAAGGATAGCCAGTCACAGCTGAAACATTGGGGTAAGATTCTCTGCCCCTATAGAGCTGTGCTGATTGATGAGCTCTGGATGTTAAATCTCAGGTAATTCCAAACTTAATTCCCATCTACTGTTTGTTTTCTTTTAAGGTACTCCTGGAAAACATAAAATACAAGTCATATGCAAGTGATGAAGGTATCTGAGGCCTAAGCTATTTTGTTTGATGCTATTCTCCACAAATTTTGCTGTCTGCATCATGGCCAGTGCCTGTCATTACCTGCTTGGAGGGAAGAGAGAGCACTTTTCTCAAAGCTGTATTGACAAGATATTTACTGTCCAAACTCCTACTTGGGTACCTCAGTAGCATGCTGTGATGGATTTGTATGTCAATATTGCCACTATAAATCCAGAATGCAGTTTTGTAAAGAAGTGAGAAGGGAAGAAATAGATAGGAAATTGAACGTATGTGTGCATTGGTTTGGTTTAGGCTATGTATACGTTTAGCATTCTCTGATCACTACAGAGTCAAAATAGTTTTTAAATAATGAGGTATTTATTGCCATAAAACCCTATCTGTAAAAGTGAGACGGTGCTCCTCTGGTTATCTTGGGAGTCAAGGCACAGCAAGATTAATGCAGAATTTTTTTGGATGGAAAGAGCTTGTTTTTAGCATGTATTTCCAGGGTAGGCTTCTCAGAATACGAAGTATCTAGACTGCATTGGAGGGAGAGACCTGTATTAGGCCCAGTAAAAAACAGGCCCACGCTTCTGCAACTTCTGCCACATGTGATTGGTCAGGTCACATGTGGAAGTGAACAAGTTGGAAATGAAAAAGGAGTTGTATCTAGATGACTAAGAACTTTAAATGAGTAAATGTCCCACGATGAAAACACTGACAATCTGCAAGAGACTGGCTCAAAGTGAGGACAAAAAAACAGAAGAAAATTTTTCACAGGGCTACTATCAGTTGTGAGTAGTACCCAGGGCACCATTAACTGTTCCTTGAAGAAACTATCGTGTATCTTTCAAGAGTAGAGAGGGGATGTACACAAACCTATTCTGTCTGTGCCCATTAGTGACGCTTGGCTAGCCATGGGGTTTGTGAGACCTTTGCTGATCTCATTGCATGTGTTGCTTCCTGCTACATCTGACATCATGCCCAGATGTCTCAACCTCAAAATAAAAACGGTACTGGGGAGTACAGGTGCCACCAACAATTCCCTTGAGGGCTCAGAAAATAGAGCAAGATAGAGGAAGAATTTCCATTCATTGAATGCAACACACCTGATGATCTGCAGTTTGTAGGAGCATACCTCAGATTCTGCACATTGACTTAAAAATCTATTGGCGGATTGAAGGCAGCGACTCTGTGGTTAGGAGCCAGAGCAGAGCCACCTATTCCCCACTACCCCCAGTACAGCTCTGGTGAATGCCACAGTGTGAACTCCAGTGATGTACTAGAGAGTCTTCCCTTACCAGTTTGCATCTGGATTGACTAGCAGTTAATTGAGATCATTCCTTTCTGATGGGTCTTTGGGGGATTAGATAAAATAATTCTGTTCAGTTTCTAGTGGAGAAGAATCTGCATGGGAACAAAAAGCAGGTTCACTAGATATTTGTTGACAGATGCTGCAGAGAGATAGAGGCCTTGGGCTTGAATTCCTTCTTCAGCCCTAGATACCCTCTATCACGACCACCAAAGCAATGTAAGAAGTCTGCAATTACACCATCTCTGGCATATCTTCCTCTAGCATAATTTAAAGGCTTCATTTCTCAGGGCTATCAATTTGGGAACTTTTTACCTAGCACTAAATTTACTGAACGTTGAAGGAAATTGCTAAGCATAATATTTGGATTTATGGACTCTTTCTTGTGAGAGATGTTCCTTTTGAATATCATTCAGGCTAGGAAGTAAGTTAAATGAAGATGTTGTAATCCTGCAGCATGTCAAGTGTGCTCCTGTGGTGTGAGGTCTTCCTTTCTTAAACAGCGCACAGACCAGAACAGCTCTTACCTTGGGCAATGACACAGGGTTTCAGCTTAAACTTTCTTTCATGTGTTCCTCTCTGATTTCAACGCCCACCCACCCCCCAATATATATTTGCTCCTTTAATTCGTTGCAGTTTTTCACCAAACCCCTGCTTTTCTATCCGTATGACACTTTAAGGCTCAACTTCCAAGTTGTTTCTGTTGAACCAGGGCAATGACTGTCTCGGAGCCTTTCTTACACTCGCCACAGTTTACTTTGTGGGAGTGTGAAAGCATGGATCCTTCCACAGAGCAGAGTGATTCAGCAAAGTTTCTGCATCCGATTTCTTTGCTGACAGGCAGAACTGGGTTGCATGTTATGGGATGAGGAAGCCAGAGATTTGAGATATTACTGTATCAGATATTCCTGTATCAAACTGAGACTTGTTTGAAGTTTTTGAATAAAAAAAATCAAAAGCAAAATATCAGCCGAAGCCAAATATTTTATTTAAACTTTAACTGCTTCGATTTCAAAGCAATCGCTCTAAACCAAAGTAAGAGAATTCTTCATTTTTAAAAATGTCAAAGCAATGTGTTTGGATGACTTTGAAATGCTTTCAAGATGCAAATTTAAAAAAAACATTGAAACTCAGCCTTCCTCACCAAAAAAAAAAACCCTCTGCAAATCAGTGAATTCCAATGAAATGGTTTATGGAAACACTTTCTGACCAGCATTACCAGACCTTAGCTGTCCTTACTTTCTCCTGTGATGCTAGTCCTGGACCGGTATAACCACCTTAGCTTCAGTTATTCCTGGTTAATTCCATTCTGCGTTAAGCTCTAAGGCTGAAGGTACGTTGATATAGCACAGTGAGGGGCCCAGCAGAGCCACCTGTGCCGGTTGCAGTTCCAGCAGCACGGCTGTGTTAGTCCTGTGCTCTCCTGTGTCCTGCCTGCTGAGCAGAGTCCGCTGGTCTGTGTAGGCTCCCAAGCTAACAGAGGCAGGCTACTCCCTCAGCTGGGATATTTTAAACCAGGTGACGGGCAGATACTGAACACTCAGATGTTCTGTGCCAGTAAATCCTTTCTTTTTACAGTGGGACACAGACGAATCACAACTTTGTAAGGTCACAGGTATGAGGAAAATCTGAACTGAACTCAAGTACAGCTCTGGCTTCCCTTCTTTCAATGGGTATTCTGGTTAGCACACTTTGAATTTCTTGATATAACAGACAATTCTCTTCCCCTGTTCTGCAAAGTATTGTGTATGCTCACGGTACAGTAACAACCACGCTTAACAGACTGAGATGGACAGTAAATTCTTCACTTAAAATAATGTTTCACGCTTTGAGAGAAGTGCTGGGGAACCACCACCACTTTGGAGGCAGCAGGGACCAAGCAGAATGCACAGAATTATTTTGCTATCTAGCAAACAGCAAAAATATCCCACTAGCTACAAAACAAAAGCCACGCAGACGTATCTGTCAGCACTGGGTCCTTGGAGGAGCGGAGGGCACCAGGAGGAAAGTGGCCGTTTTCAGTAGGGTTTGCGGTGTCAGAATGAGCTGCAGTAGATGGCAGTGAAATACATTTTTGCTGTGAGTTGAATGCAGACTGGACTCCTAAAACGTAGTGTTATTTTCCTGTATTTACTCAAGACAGGCTGCAGCTCGCTTTTCGGATTGCCTGCTCGCCTGCTGGCAGCATCTATTGAGAGCTGAAATGGCCAAAGAGGGAGCTGGTGAAAAAAATTGTTCAGTTGTCCCATTACTCAGTGGATCAGCAGCCTCCTTGCTCATACCTCACCAAATGACCAAAAATGAAGAGGTCAAGAGGCTGAAGATACTACCAGGCTCTGTGTTGCACGATGGGGACTATGTTTGTCTGAGGCCACAGAGGTATTACTCAAAGCTAGTACTAATGCCTACATCTTTGCAGCAAGAGTGCTTCTCTACTCCAGTCACCTTCGTTGACTGGTGTTTGTTGGTGTGAGTTGGGTTTTTTTTGATACACTGCGATGCCAAACAGCTTCTGGCTGTACACAGTGAGCTGTCTGGCAGAACCTCTGTGTTCTGGTATCGTGTGTTGCTCGGTGTGAAGTAAGGTGGGAGAACGGGGGCAGAGGAAAAAGGAATAACCTTAAAAGAAT
The DNA here is from genome assembly GCA_947846985.1 of Fratercula arctica. Taxonomy (NCBI): domain Eukaryota; kingdom Metazoa; phylum Chordata; class Aves; order Charadriiformes; family Alcidae; genus Fratercula; species Fratercula arctica. Next base: position 47,605,249 of record CANTUZ010000005.1, on the reverse strand, counting down.
TAGGGAGTTGATGTAAAAAACCAAACAAACAAAAAAAAAAATTAGGTCATGTTTTGATACATTTTGCTTCACTTCCTTCCTTCCATTTCCTCCTGATTTTTGTCCTACTAGTGGAGGCACGCTGGCATAAACCCAAAGCGGATCAAACTGAAGTTTTCTTATTTGTGTGCAAAGCTTCTTTACTTTAAGTTAAAGAGATTTTGGCACAAGGAGGCTGACTCTTGCCCGTATGGCCCTTAAGGTGATCTGAATACCTGCGGTTCATTGTTATCTCCTATAGCGCTCACACTGAAGTGAACTTCTTTTATGTATTAGGCCTGATACTGCAACAGCTTATACTCAATGGGATAGCCATAGGATGTTCTATTAGGTACTCAGCATCGTGTAGGTTAGTAAATATTAGACACTGGACTGAAATGATCAAAGACTCTGGTAGGACAGGGTTATTAATGCAGGAATACAACATTTCTCCTTCTTTGTTACCACAGCTCTACTTGGACTGAGATAGTATAGAAGTAGGTGGTGGAGGGGATGGAATGAAGGTTAGGCAGGGGTGAAAATGGGGAAAATGACTTGTTTTCCTTTTTTGTTTCCCGGTCTTTGTTTGTTTCCCAGGCTTTATTCTTTCTGCCAGCCCTGTGCAGGAAGAAGACATGGAGCCCCGTATAAAGCTTACGTAACACATGCGATTTCTTTTTAAAGCTTCCTTCAGTCACTTTAACCCATGGCTCACAGGAAGTTGAAGTGATGTCTCATTGCTATGACTTGGCACTTTTCTCATGGCTTTATGTACCAACGCTGCATGCTGTTTAGATCAGCAGTACCCTTGTCCTTAAGCTCAAGCCCTGGCAACGGTGATGATGGAAATGCCAATACTGCCTCAATATGTCACTTCACATTGCTCTCCTGAGACAAGAAGGCCGCTTGTTTCCAGAAAGGCACAATAATTTCTGTCAGCTCATTAAACTGGCATACTGCTGATTCAGGCATTGAGCTCTAACAGAGCACTTTGTCCCAGCTCCGTAATGGCCTGTCCCTTGTATTCCCTAGGGGATAATTGGGATAAGTTCCTGGAGGGAAAGGTCAAAGTACTCAGGAAAGATTGTTATTGTCAATCCAAATTAAAACTGATGCTGGAAGTATAAGATTTGAATACAGCTTTGAATAACAGGAAGGGAAAAAAGAACCTATCTTGGGGAGTATGTGTAAGTGTTAAGCTCAGGACAGACTACAGTTTCTGCCTGTATCCAAGTTCCCTAGAAGGAAAAAAAGATTTTTAATAGATTAGGAATGGAACTTGGTCACAGCTTTATTAACTCATTTTCAGGACCGAGAGATGAAGTCTTTATCAAAAATACCATAAGGAGAAAATGCTAAGTGACCAATGTAAGAGCTTAGGCCAAATAATTTTGCAAGAGGGAGCAGGTAATACAAGAAGAGCTGACTCAAGGAGGTCAAGCAGAACAAGTTTTTGAAGGATTTGTCTGTGGTTTTGCACGATGGGCAGTATTAAGTGACTTCTGAAAAAATTACTTAGAGCAGATGTTTGGGATGGTGGATCCTGGCATGTACTTCTTTGTAGGACTGAGAAGGAACGGGTGCAGTGTTTCCTTTCTGCTTTGTGTCTGCTTGGCTTCATTTAATCTGTTTGCTTTTCAGAAGCCAGAATAGCTGAGACTAAGAGAGCGGCTGAGGGGAGAGAGCAAGCTCATTCCTTCTGAGCCGAAACAACAGCTAAGGAATCTGGACAAGACTGCTCAGTTTTGCAGAGAGATCATAATGGTTTGGAGGGGCGGGGAGAGTTGCTTCACAATAACATTCCTTTTGACCTCTTGATATTAAACAAACTAATTTTTGCAGATGAAAATTGCAGCGCTGGTTTATGTGCTTGTTTGGATGAAGGACTTTAACACAGCTGTAATTTTTATAACCTCTCTCTCCCGTGCATGCTTCACCTGCCTCTTCCCCCGGCTTTCCTTTTTACTTTAAATAGTTGCAAATATTGCTAAATAAGCTGAAAATGGTCTCACCATCAGTTTTCTTATTAATTGACAAATTAGAAAATGCTTCCGTTTTCAAAGTGCTGTATTTTGCAGACTGCTTGCTTCAATTTGGTAGTTTAAAACTCTATTATCAATAGCATAGGTTATAACTATTGAGTCAGACTTCTGTTTTTCTATACCAAACAAAAGCTGAGGAGGTTGAGCAACATTTGTTTGTGAATTTATACACATTTTCCTTTGGTAATCATGAACCATTTAGGAAAACAGGCTTTTCTGGGGAGATTAAAATTTTATTGCAGAATCTTGCAAAAGTGTAGGTGAAACCGAGTAACTGGTTCAGGTAAAGAGCTTGACCTCTTGCTCAAATTTGCAAAACAAATCCTCAATAAATTTATTTATGAGATTTGTGATCCCATGGCTGTGCCTTCTGTGCTGGCAACCATTACTTTGGTTTCACTTACACTTACAGAATGCTAGGCCTGATTCTTTCTGGGACCACAAATCCAAAATACGTATGAGCTTGATAAAATTTCCCAACTTCTTGCCAGACTTACATTTGAAGTTTGAGATTTCTAAACCAATATATCCCAAAAATCACTCAATTGAGAGTCTATGGTTAATTGTTCTAAAAACACACGTGGAAATTAGTGGCAGTCACCCATTTCTGTCTTGAAATATTGGTAAAGTTTACATTTACCCTATGAAAGTTTGGACATAGAACTAAACTGGATTTTTTTCCCTTGGTCTTCGCAACCAGGAAGAACTGCTTTCAGTAGACCTTGATTGCCACAGCAGCATCATTAAATCTTCTTCAGATTATTTCTGACAGCTATATTGGATACTGGAAGGGCTTCCAAGTGCTGAAACTTTTATTAGAGTGAGTGTAACTGGAACCACTGAAGAACTACAATGCTGTATAAACCTCTTTTTGATTCCTAGCACAGTTTCTTTCTCTCCCCACCTCTCAGCATAAGAATCAAGTCAGATGTTTCCCATGCATTGTATATTTAAAAGCTATCAGTGACATATCTTATGCAGTGTTTAATTTAGATGCTGTTTTATACAGAAACTTCTGAGTCAACAAAGGGAAGATGATTCTTCTGACATAGTGAACTTTCAGTAAGAGTGAAGTCAGTCGGGGTGTCTGCTAATACACTTTGTAGGCATTTGTATTACTTAGCTGCTTTAATAGGTACGTTTTCAGAACTTCATTGCTGAATGAATTGAATTCTTATCTCTTCTACTCTTCATTTAGCTCTGTTTATTTTTTTAATAGCATACATGTACATAAGCCCTTGAGTAGCATTCAGTTGTACCAGTTTATGGAGAGCTTCTAATAAGTTTGGAGTAGCTTTTAGTCTTTGAATTCAGGCATGAAGTGGCCTTAATGAGCAAATTCTGGAAATGGATATGTGCCTGGTGAATACCGACTACCCTTAGCAAAGTGATAAAGGACGCCCCCCTGGTCCTGTCACTAGCTTCCACCTAAAAGAAGGCTGAGTGGTTACCAGCATGTCTTGTAGAAGGGAATATGTTAAACTTGCCAAAAACTGTTGGAAGTGGTGCTGCTGCATGCCTTATCTCATAATAAAAAAAAAAAAAATGCCTACAGGAGGATGTTGCGTGCCCTAAAGCAGAAGTATATGTTAAGCATGGTTTTCCCCCTCATAATTGCAGTGACTGCAGAAACCAGGAGAAGGTCACAATTGATGTGATTTTTATGATAGATCCTCTGGTTCTCATAATGTTCTGATTTTTATATATATAAAATATGTTTACATATATAAATATAATATGTAAACATATAATTTATAAATATATATTTAATAAATGTATTTATATATATAAAAATATTCTGTATGCATATATATATGTATGTACATATGTTCTTAAATGTATAGATTTTCTTTTTTTCTTTCTCTCCCCAGTTTTCATTTGAGATGACTGATTTATGTACTTTGCTTTTGGACAAAAAGCACTTCCAGACACCTTTTTAGTTCTGTTACATTTATTTCATGCTCTAAGCTAATTGTCTGATGATCCCACGTAACACATTTTGATCTGTCTATAAGTTGGTGTACATTAGCATTTTGTAAAGGTTGGGTAGGATTTTGCTGGGGCAGAAACATCTGCTCCTTACTCCACAGAATTGTAATTGCAGGTTCAGGTTTAGATTAACAGAATCTAATAGATGTAATCCTGCAGAAGAATACAAAGACTTTTCACCCAGTGTCATTACGTAAATGTCTCTCTACCTGGGATTGAAATATTTAGTAATGAGTCAAAAACCATTCAGAAAACCTTGTAACAGGAAACAATTTTATGTTCAGAGACTGGATATAAAATAACTGTAATCATGTTATAATGGACAGCATGATGCAGATAGGCAGCATTACTCTCTGTAGAAAGGTAGTAAGCATCTTACGCAATTTCTTTTCTGGCTCGTTTTAAGAAGTCTTCTCTCTGAGTGAGATGATTATGGAAGCCTACCAGGGGTAGACGATATGTGCAGCTCAGTACTGTCATGTATGGATTTGTGGTTAAGGTATCAACAGTGAGTTTGTAGCTACAAAATTGGACTAAAGATCCAGATCATAGTCCAAACCAATGTGTTTGGGTAGGGGATTTTGGATCCTCTATCTAAAACTGTATTTGAGTATAGTTGAGTATTCCAGCAAAAGGCTGGAACTATTATTAGGAAGAACATATGCCATTAACACTGACACTGTGTGTAAAACGGACTTTCTAAATCATGTGTGCCTATATAAAATAAATATACTCATGTCCCACCGCCACATTTCTCACTTTTCTAGTGCAAAATCAGAGGGATTAAGACTTCTAATTAAGACACCAGAGAAAGGAATGGTTGACTTTGCTAGTGCAAATTAGTTTGAAAGCAAAGAGCTTCTGCTATTCTATTTGCTTGTTAGGGTAGCAGTTTGGTTTAATCATTTCCTTGAGACAAAGAACTAATACTGATTTTAAGAGAGGAGGGGGACACAGAGTGTGTATTAGCTGCATATCCAAAAGGTTAAAAAGTGTTCTGTTTGAGAGGGGAGAAAGAATCTGATAAAAGTGGGTGTGTTTGTGGAGGCTGAGGAAAAACATGTACTATATATGAGAACAGAATTGCTGAGTTTGTGTCCCCATGGGCTAAGGAAGATCTAGTCATTTTAGAATTCATGAGGGTTGTTCGTAAATTTGGGAATCTATGAGTATTTTGTTTCTGTGCGGGACATTGTTCTTCACGCGCCCTCAGCTTTGTCAGATTTGAGATGGAAAAGATACAGTGCAGTTTAAATTCAAGTAAATCTGGATGTGTGTATCTCACTTTAATCCTCATTCTCAACGTAATGCTCAGATGTAGAGGAATTAAAGCAAAAAGGTTTTTTCCCCTGTCCTTTCTATAGATTAGCAGTTGTTCAAATGTTGGTGTAATTTTGCAGTTCTCTAGTGAATTTAAAAGAAGAAAACAAAGCTTTGGGCTTATCTTCCATCTACATCCTGAGATTAAACTGGATTTCAAACACACTGAGACATCCTGTGTCTCATGGGGTCTTAATTCACACCTGTAGCAATGCAGCCTCCATGATAGAAAGTGGGGAGGTACAATGTGGGTAGCAATGGGGCCTGGAGAAAAGTACAAAAATCTGCAATCTCAGATGGGACAAATGAGCGTTCACTGCTGCCTTACACTTAGTGAGGATTTTGTGCTTTAAAAAAATTTTCCTTAAAACAAATATTCTCCATCAAATTTCAGGTTCAGTTCTTCTTGTGTTCTTTTGCTGCTGAGCTTGCCCAGTAACTCTGAATAACAAAAGCAACCAAACTTGAATCAAATGAAATAGCTACAAATCAAGATTAGGCTCTGCATTTGGGAAAATAAAATCAGGATTTTGATTGTTTTCTTTCTTTACCTATGGTTTGCATAGGTAAATGCAAATGCTGGGAAACATTTGTTTTGCACAGATTTGTCATTAGAATAATACTACTTAGTAATCTGTATGTCATTTTACAGTGACTGTGGGAGCTTCATTTTTTTAATGCAAGCCTATTAAGATCTCAGGGTAACTTCTCAGGATATCATATAGGAAGGCAGCATACTGATGGGATTCACACAAACCAAAAAATTCACCAGGAACCTTTCTATGCATGTTTTCTTGAACTATTATTCTTTCCGGACCCAGGCATCTAACCTCAGGGTTCAGGGAAATATCCCATCCAACTTCATAGCTGTGAGCTCTCTTCTAAAATTAGTTTCATCAAAAAAAGAAAGATAGGCACCAATGCCTCACTTAGACTTAACAGCTAATACCTAAAATACACATATGGTTGGTGAGAGACCAAAATTAAAATTTTTTTTCTCTGCTTAATTTCATACAAAGATAGATGTATTGCTTAGGAGACGGTGTCCTGCCCCAAAACATCTTGTAGTCACTGGCTAAGTCTCTGCCTCTCCAGTTTGATTTCACAGGATGAAATGAGGCAAGAATATTACTCTCTAGTGTGGTGGTTGAAAGACTTGTTTGGAAGACCCCATTGTCAGTCCCTGTTTCATTGTTTTATGGCAAGTGAAAGAACTTCTACGGGAGGCTTTGAGAATCCACTGAATATCCTGAAACTTGGTACTTAAGAGTATATTGGGAAAGAGCTGGATTCACATCTTCACTTGGGATTGGGCAGGTTTAAACTTATATCTCCTGTATGGAGAACGAAAATGTTCTCTCTACTTCAGTGCTAAGTTTAAGGTGGGACACCTTATTTTCTATGCTGCCTGTGAGCGGAAGATGTGCTCTGAGAATACCAAATATTGCAGAGAAGTGACGCTATTGGCGCTTTTGCCAGAACTGTAGCAGCAAGATGAGAGGCTCTCAATTTGTGTCATGCTATGTGTCCACTAGCAAAATGAATGAAAATAGGGGACATAGGGACATACAGGATCAGCAGAAAGGGAAGATTGTAGTGGTACCTAACGTTAACAGCTTGCCCCATTTGCAACCATAGTCTTTGTGCCTTTCTTCTGTTCTCTTCTTTTTCTAAGCATATCTAAAAAGGGATGTTTGGGTTGCATTTTAAACGACGAGACCCGGTCTGTGCTGCAAACTGTTGCTAGCGCAGTGTTTTGTTGGTTGAAAACTGCAATGTGGTATGCAACTGAGAGCTGTGTTGGCAACAAAACCCTAATGCTTCTGTTTCTTATTTGACCAAAAAACCCCCAAACAAACAAACAAAAAAAAAACCAAACCACAAGTTCTTATTACTTGTACTTGACTTGAAATGTAATAACGATCCCAAGGCTATAACTAAAGGCTGTGTTTGCGAAGGAACTTGATTATATATTGATTATATATGCTGTATTTGAGTATTTTGTGTCTACAACGTACTGGCAGATACTTCAATATTATGCTTAGGCTGAGTTAATTTAATTGAACAAAAAGAAGAAGCTTCTTTCTATATGATTGTCTATAGTGGGGTCCCATATATACTAAAGGAAAAGCTTTGGAAATTCAGCTTAGTTCTCTCCTAAGTTTCCCCATAGAGAAATGACCTCAGTTACTCTATATTAATGTGCTCATCAAAAAGGGGTGCCCTGTTTCTGGTCGGCTCTGAGACAACTCCTATAATAAATAAAATGAATGATAATAAAAGAGCAAACAGTAGAGGTCTGGATTCCTGAGAATGCTGTACTAATCAGTTCATGCTCCTTTCCCAGTCATATCAGCGCTTCATGGGTGAAGGACTTTGTAGGCATACTCAGCAAGATATGCACCTTGTAAGTGGAAAACAAATGCATCTGTGACCAGTGTACTCCATGAGCTTTGTTTCCCACACAATTTCTCTGGAAGTACTCTTGCTGAGAGCTGCTGTGCCATGGAGCAAATTTACTTAGTTATGGCAGACGTGTGTATTGTGTATATGGGAGCGGGAATACAGTTGCGTGTGCGCAATCTGATTTGAGATTTCATCTATTTATGATTCAGTTGTGCCACTTAATTACTGCAGTCTCAGGTCTTCTGTAATAAATGTGTTTTCTTAACCTACAGTCTCTAAGCTGCTAGACTAAGAATTCTGTTATAATTGAAAAGATATTTGGGAACACTCCAATCTTTTTTTTTTTTTGAAGTGAAAAACCAAGAACAGCATATGAAGAAAGCAATTTATTCGAAGTCAGAGGGGCAGGTCACTGTTCCAGAGTGTCAGTGTGGTTTCAGTAGGTTCGGGTATTTTTGATTAGGATTGGGGCGGGACAGGAGTTGATTGGGGTTTTTTTTCTTAATGGACTCCAGGTTGTGAGCTATCTCATCTTAAATACTCGATGGTCACATAGCACTCTCATAGCAGATTCGAAGTGTGCAAGGTACATGACAGCTTTTCCTATAGAATCCAAATAATCTAAACAATAAGATAATTCAGAAAGTGTTATGCACTGTGATCTGCTATTTTCTGCCTCTTCTGAAAGTCAAGAAAACACTGAAAAACAGTTTGCATCCCCTTGGGATATGATTTCACTGCTCTTGTCTAAAAACATTATCAAATCTGTAGTTTTTGGAAAGGCACTCTAGCATGTAAACGTGTTTTATCTTCTTTTCAGCTGTGGTACTTCTAAGCATTAATCTATAAAATTAAGTACCATTATGGAAGCTGAAATTGAAGGTCTTCCCTTTACTAAACAATGAAATCCACGTAAGTAAAATTTAACCTGTAAAAATGATTCCTGTACTAAAAACAAAACAAACAAACCAACCAACCTTCCCCCCCCCCCCCCCCAAAAAAAAAAATCTGTGCCTGGGGAAATTACAAATGTTGATTTACATAAAAGTTGTGTCAAATGCGTTACAGCTACAGTATGTCATTAAACAGAATATAATGACGTCCATATTTAATGAGAATAGGGTAATGGTTGGATCTATTTTCTTTAAGCTCTTTGGACATTGTTACCTGATTCACTGCTTATTGCGGGTGACTAGGAACCCGTGGTGGTTGTGACATAATTTCATTTTGTAGCTTTTAGTCTTCTACAAAGTGTTAGGCCGTTCAGGAGTGTTTTGCAGCTGGCAGATTGAAGTCAGTTTGAAGTAGATATTTTTATGGCCTGAGTGTCTACACGTGACTAAGAAGCAGGAGTCTCACCTTTTCCCATCCAATGCCTCCATCCTGTCTACAGCTGTTCTGTGTATAAAATAAGTAAATTAGCTGTGCTGTTGAAAGACCATGGGACAGAAGAGGAGATGTAGGGTGCAGCTGCACAACACAGTCCTCACTGACGCTCCAGTTCAGGTGCTGTCCGAGTTGCCTGTAGGGACAGGATTGATCTTGTATATTGGCAGTGTACATGTATAGATACATATTGTATACGGGCTGTGTACCTTGAGGAAGGCTAGTTAGGAAGACGGTATGAGTAGAAGCTGTCTTGAGAATGGGACAAAGGCGAAACATGCTGACTTTCATAGCTGCTGGGACACAGTGGGAGAAAACCTGAAGGCTAGTGATTATTACCTTCTCCTGAAAGAAAGGTGACCAGTTCTGGTCCCCAAATTGTGCAGATGAGTACCCCAGTGATGGGAATAGTGGAGAAAAGGAGAACATCCCAGCCAGCATGTGTTTTTTGGGAAGTCAGAGGCAGCTGGAGTATTTGAACCACAAATATCTCATTGGGTCACTCTTCAAGCTAGGAGGAGAAATGCCCGTGGTGGAGGATGCCCAGACACTAGACACCAAGCAGCTTAATCGCCACCAGGACCCAGGCTGTGCTGCACTCTGCCTGTCTAGTGGAAAACACAAAGTGCCACACAAGTCTAGTTATCTCCAGAGTGGCAGCTGAGCCAGGGGTGTTGAGGATCTAACCTCGGGGTTATGTGTTTAAAGTGGTACTTATATATTTGGGTCCCTGTGTGAAGATAGCTAATAGTGCATCTTTGAAAATGTTTACATTACAACCTTGAGAGCTCAGCATTTTACATAATTTTCCTTCTAACTAAACTAGTTTCATATATTAGGGAAGCAGAGAAACAAAGAATGCGCGATGACCATTTTTTTCCTTAAATTAACTCTGCTTGTGTTCCTTTATTTATAAAAAAAAAACCAAATTAACAAAAGTTTAGTGTAATTTATTGTTAGAAGTTATGATAATCATTATGTGACTTTGACATTCAGTTCGCCTAGTCTTCTATTCCATAGGCATATATATTCTATATATTCTATTCTAATATTCACCATTCTATATGGTGAAAAGATAATGTATTGGCACTAGAAATTCCAACTGGGCTCTGGAAATACAGCTGTCCAGCTGGCTCTGACTCATTTCTACAAATAAAGATGCCGCAATCTGAAGTCTAACGAGCTGTGTGCCTGCTACACGTAAGACAGTGGGCTGTCCATCTTGCATTTTTTTTTTTTGTACCTGCAGCCTGCTTATGCATACAAACAAATTTTCTTTTCTGGCAGCAACAGAGTTAATCTGACGAGATAAAGCACTGCAGTCACGTAAAATTGGAGAGACTTTCTAGAGTAATCCTGGGTCCGCATATTCTGCAACTCTGAGAAATCCAAATTCAACTAGAAAAAAATTAGAATATTTAATACCTGGAAAGATGCAAGAAGTACAGGTTTAAAAATATATATACCCGTACATACTCATTTGTGGGATACTTCTGATGAGTAAATTGTTAAAATGATGATTTATATTCATTTATATTTGTGATTGCTTGTAGGTTTTTGAAACAGCAATCAAATGGCATAAATGCAGCAGCTTTTGTTATTAAAAAAAAAAAAAGGAATGAACAACAGGCTTCTTGTTTAGTGGGGAATTTATGACTTGTAAAGAATATATTTTCTTACACTTTCAAACAGAAGAATGCACGTCAGGTTTTCTGTAAAAAGAAACTCATGTAGGAAAGCTCTGAATTCTTGGGTGACCTAAATTCTTTTGGTTTTGATTAAAATCAAAACATGTCACCCTAATTTGACCTCTTAAGAATTTTATGGAACTTTTAAAATTAGTTTAATTTAGATATGTTGTTTTGGACAAAAATCAAAATGTTCTGCTCTCAAAAATGTCAAACAGAACACTTCTAATGTTTGTCTCGTGTTTCCAAAATGAAAACTTCTTTGAAATAGCTTAAATAGAAAGATTGATGAAAATGTTTTCCATATGAAAAACAAAGTTGGCAAATCTTTAAACCAGTTCTCTCTAAAAAATAAGGCTTTACTCTTACACTGTTGTTCAGCATGTTTTTTAAGGTCATATCTAAAATCACAGGTGCTGTGGTTTAACCTCAGCTGGCAACTAGGACCACGTAGCTGCTCGCTCACCCCTCCTTCCCCCAGCGGTGCAGGGAGAAGAGGAAGAAAAGGAGGGAAAAGGGAAAAAAAGAAACCAAACCTGGTGGGTTGAGATAAAGACAGTTTAATAGAACGATAACAGAAAAGTAAAATAACAATAATAATAATGACACAAGTCACTCTCATCACCTGGTGAATTGGCACTGTCCTGAGCAGTGATTGCACATCCCCCTCCTGGCCAACCCCAATTTATATACTGAGCATGACATCTATGATACAGAATATTCCATTGGCTGTTCCATTGTTCTGTTTATATTCCTTCTTGGTTTCTATGGGAAGCTGAAAAGAGTCCTTGAAAAGCATAAACATCACCTAGCAACAACTAAAATAATATGCGTTGTTGACATTCCTTTCATGGCAATCACTAGAAAGAAAATTAACTCCTTCCCACTAAAACCAGAACAACAGGGAACAAAAACATAATGTGGAGGTCAGGGACTCAGACTCAATAAAACTTCGGCAGCACAACTGAAATGCGTACACTTTAAAGAGTGTTTCATAATGCGTGAGAGTGCGTTTTCAAGGCTTTTCATCATCTAGGCAAAAAATAATTTTGCCTGTTTGCATATGAGGCCATCTACAGGTGAGCAAAATTCAGTTTGGTAGCGATGGCAAGGTGATTTCCAGGAATGGGAATTCTCTACCTTGCCTACTCCCCTCATTGAAACCCATGTGACTTCACTGTCGGGGGGGGAAGTTTGTAGTAGGCTTTCATCCCAGTGGTAACAATATGAGTTGCTGGTGTAAGCCCATCCATAAAGCATCCATTCCGCTTGACAGGTATCACAGAGTCATTGAGGATGGAAGGACCCGCTGGAGATCATCTAGTTCAACCACTCCTGACTTAAACAGGGTAAGATAGAGTAGGTTGTCCAGGACCATGTCTGTGGGTTTCGAATATCTCCAAAGATGGAGACTGCAGAATCTCTCTGGACAACCTGCCATAGAATCATAGAATTATAGAATGGTTTGGGTTGGAAGGGACTTTTAAAGGTCATCTCGTCCAACCCTCCTACAATAAGCAGGGACATCTTTAACTAGACCAGGCTGCTCAGAGCCCCGTCCAACCTGACCTTGAATGTTTCCAGGGATGGGGCATCTACCACCTCTCTGGGCAACCTGGGCCAGTGTTCCACCACCCTCATTGTAAAAATTTCTTCCTTATATCTAGACTAAATCTGCTTTCCTTTAGTTTAAAACCATTACCCCTTCTCCTATCACTACAGGCCCTGCTAAAAAGTTTGTCCCCATCTTTCTTATAAGCCCCTTCTAAGTACTGAAAGATCGCAGTAAGGTCTGCCCAGAGCCTTCTCTTCTCCAGGCTGAACAACCCCATCTCTCTCAGCCTGTCCTCATAGGAGAGGTGTTGCATCCCTTTGATCATTTTTGTGGCCCACTTCTGGACCCACTCCATGTCTGTCTTGTACTGAGAAACACTGTTCCAGTGTTTGACCTCCCTCATGGTAAAAAAAGTGTTTTCCTGTTTTTCAGTTTGTGCCCATTGCCTCTTATCCTCCCACTGGGCACCACTGAGAAGAGTGTGGCTATACCATACATTAATGAGATCTGCCCTGAGCCTTCTCTTCTCTAGGATAACCAGCCATAGCTCGCTCAGCCTCTCCTGTATGACAGCTGCTCCAGTATCTTTATTATCTTGCTGAACTTTACTCAGGAAGTCCATGTCTTTCTTGTGTTGGGGCACCCAGAACTGGAGACAGCACTCCAGCTGTTGGCCTCACAAGTGCTGAGCAGAGATGAAGAGGCACCTTCCTCCACATGACCTGAATATTATAACAACATAAAAGGCCGGTTAAAGCTACATTGTGCAAGGGCTTCTGTCATCAGCCCTTGCACGTTCTGATGAATGTCATATTCTTATAGCAGATGCCCTTCCTCTCAAACAACAGATCTATCTGGCTGTGCCGGTAAAAAAATACAGTTTCTTCCTCCCTTCTTGGACTTCTGGCACATATAGATTACTCTGAGATTTGGCTGAAGGTAACCAAAGGGAAATAAGTAACTTTCATAACCAAGATAACAGTCTTCTTTCAGGAGAACCCCTGAGTAGCTTCTACCAGAGGATAGATAACGTCTGCCAAAGGATGCTGGATACAGCCACCCTGCAAAATTGACTGTCACAAAAAAAAGGTCCTTTGGCGTGCCTCAGGAACATTTGAACCCAGCTCTGAGGACTGCAGTGAGGAAAAGTCAGCTACGATCCCAAACACAGTGCAGCTGCCTTAGCACACCAGTGCAACCATGAAGTCTGCCACAGGCGTGCCATCCCCAATTCAGGAGGACCGACCAGTGATCTCCACTGAAGCATTGAGATAAAATTCTTTGTCAGTAAAGCAACATCCCTCCTCTAAGAAGTAGTTTTCTTATTACAGGAATTCACTATCTTGTCTAGGGCAATTATTTCTAAACAGAATCAGACTTCAGGCAATGATTCTGTTAGTCCATCGAAGTATCTCTTACAAAGTTAATACTTCTTGCGAGTTTTAACGCAAACAGCCCTGTCCCAAAAAAATCACCCCACCCACCAATTAACCACATACTCTGAATGCACAGTCCAAATGGAACTTTGACAGATATCAGTGCATGCAGAGCCAATACCCTGACATCAAATCTTCACTTAAACAGACTGAGCCACCAATTATCACAAACAGCTCAAATACCAAGTTTAACCTTAAATTTGTGCCCATATACTTTTAAAGGAGTTTAAAGCTAGGTATTTTCCTTATTTTTTTAAAATTTTAGAACAGAGATAAAACCAATTTGCAATGTTTGGCTCTAGAATTACACTTATAATTTGAGCTCCTGCCTCCCCATCTGTATTTCCCTTCTTTTCCCTAAAAGCCAAAAGCTGGCTTGAACCAAACTGATTCTCAGATATATTTTTAAAATATACAGATCCATGGCTAAACATGTCCTAGAGGTTGTTCTGAAGATATTTGTAGGTATATTGGTGGAAGTTTGAGATCAGCGTTAGATCTGAAGCGTGATTTGAAATGTAGTTTAGCCCATTGATGCATAGAACTAACTTGTGTGAGATTTTGGTCTGAACTGCAGTTTCTAGTTTATAAATTCAAATTTTTCCATCGTCTATGACTAAATTTGTGGTTTTCTCCCAGCAGTACTGAGGTCAACTCACAGACATGCACCAAAAACCTCATAAAATCTTACGGTTTATTGTGAGGACTTTTTCTTAAATCCAAACCATATTGTTTTCAGCTGAGTTTAGCTTTCAGATTTGGATTCGTTTGGAAACAAAACTAGAATGAGAAATTCAGGCAGAATACATTTGAGAAAAGGGGGAAATGCTTTATATACACCATTTAAGTGTGAAGTTTAACCTGTAGAAAAAGAAAAATGAACTGCAAATTTAGTAAGTCACATGCAGAATATGCTTCAAATTGTATTTGATATATCATATTATGATAATTCTATCTTATAGATATTAAAATTATATTATTACTATTTGCTATAACAAATAGCATTTTTTAATCATTAAATACAATTTTGGTGTTTTTCCAACTGAAAATCAGTTTGAGGAACACTGAAATTAAATGGGGGAGGGGGGTGGTGGTGTCAATTTTCTGTGGAAGAAAATTGAGATGGTACCGCACTAGTAAGACAAAGTGAAAGATGTTCTTCTGTGGCTGGCAAGGGACAGACATCACTAGAACAGTTCGTAGCCGCCACAATAAGCTCATATCCTTGCATCTGAGGCTTGTAACGTTGATCCTCGTGCAGTGCTTTGTGCTGACTCCATTTTACAGATGAAATCACCATGGCTGCTGCAGAAGACTAATTAGGTTGTGGGTTTATTTCCTGTCCTTTTCAGTGCCTCTGTTTTTGCTTTTTTTCCCAGCGTAGCTCTGCTAGCTTAATTTGAGCTGTTCCTGATGTGGGAACACAAGGGAGGGTATTTATTCTGAACTGTGGACATTGATACAGTCATTGAAAACTCTATAATAGGAACACATTAGCCCTACTAACTTATCCTGATTTAGTCACTGTACTGTTACAATTATGATAATCAAGTTGACAATTTAAACTTCTGATTAACACTGCGGATCGCTAATAATTAATGGTAAAGGTTATCATTAGTAAACTTATTTTCTTCCAGTTGTCACGGTCCTATCAGTCATCAAATACTGAGTTTTTTTTAAACAGTGGAACTTGGACTAGCTTTAGACCAACTCTCATGAGCTTTTTAATTTTAAGACGTTGACAAAGTTACAAAAACAAGAAAAGCAGACTGTCTAAAGGCAGGGCTCATACAGAACCTGTCAAAGTTGTCAGTAGTGGCTTTCCAGAACAAATCAGAAAAAACTGCATGTCCTTATCAACTCCCAGGATTTAGTTTTGCTATAAGACTTCCCAAACTCTCGCCTTTTTACCCCAAGCAGCAGCTCATATGACTGTACGCTTTATGAGACATGTATAATCCAGCCAGGGAATCGGACACAGCTGGATCACTCCTAATTGCCCTTGCCAAAGTGTTCATTTGTAAGCATGGGAATTCACCCAAAAGCCTGTGACTAGGGCTGGGAGGGTTCATCCACTCTGTTTGTTTCAGAATTTTTAACCAGATTAGCAAGTGCTCCCCAGTGAACCTATGGGCAGTGTGGTTCTTCAGTAAAATTGTGTGATGATATTGACAAATACAAGATGAGAAGATGGACTAAAATTACCTTAGGTAAGATTGGACAGAAACCAAAGTTAGTGTAGGATATTGAATATGTGACAGATCAGGAGCACAGTCATGCTTCCTGAGAGCAGCTCTGCAACAGTGTCACATACACAATAATTTTCTCCAGGCAAAGAGTTTCTGACTTCAAGGGTGATGACTGTAGTCGTCTCCTCTTCCCATATGCTTGGCTATTTGTTTCTAGGTTGGTTTGTTGGGGTGTTTGGTTTTTTTTTTTCCCAGTGACTAAGCATCTAATTTGAATCAACTGTGGGAGAAGAGAGGATTGACAGTAAAGTAGTGTTTTTTATTATTCAGGTTGTCATTAATTGCTCTTTTCAGTTCACAACATTTAAATGAAATATTCATGCAATCGGGCCAGTTGTAATTCAATCAGAAACCCATCCAACTACCCTGAGGAATCCCATCAGGGCTCCTTACGCAGCAAGAAAGAATTTTAATTAGAAATTTGAAATAAGCTTTCCTCCAGTTTTGCCAGGAACAAAATGGGCTGGTGCTTAGTGCCTCCATATGGGGAATTAAAGCCTTTGCAAAAAATCAGCGTTTAAAGAAACATCTAGAATCTAAGATTTTGATAAATGAGTCTATATTTGCACTGTCTGGTAAGTCCCACTGAAGAATCTGAATGTTTTGCAAACACGTTTCTAGGTGCAATGTACACTACCACTTCTGCTGTGAGTATCTGTATTTTTAAAAGTTCTATCTTATACTAAAGAATGATTATTTTTTTTAGTTGCACACAAAGCTATACTTGAAGATGCAGCTTATAAAAAAATAGGAGGCAGAGAGCAATTTGAATGAAAATTAGTATTTAGGCATTTTAAATGGGTCACACGGTATTAGCCCTGAGAGGTTTGTTGAACTGTTAGAAGACTTACAGTAAGAAGCTTGTCCAAGTCTAGGGCAAGAAGTGCAGCAACAGAGTCAGTTCCCATCATTCAGAAATCATGATTCTTAAACCAGTCACTAGTTTTGAGGTATATGATTCAACTCTAATAAACTGGGAGAGGATGGCAGGGGGAAGTTACTTGATTCTGCATTAAGTTGCTGTAGAGTAAGTCAATCAGGCTTTCTACTCTTTAATAACTTTGATAGCTGGAAACTGCCTGAACAAAACCAGTTCTGACGCTTTTGCAGCATTTGGCATCTATTGTAAATTGAGTACAGCACAAGGGTTGACCCCATTACAGTAGCACCTAGCACCCCACTCCTAAGCCAGAGCAGCACCGTCACTAGGTGGTAGATAAGTAACAAGGTATGAGGTTTGGGTGTGGTGTTTTCTTTTTCGTTTGTTTGGTGGGGTTTAGGGTGTTTTGTTGTTTTTTTTTTGGGGGGGGGAGGGGGGGATTTTTGGTTTGGTTTGGTGTTTTTTTGGTCTTGCTTAACTGTTTAAACAGAGCTTGATGGGAAATGAAATAGCCACCTCACCTTAGACTGCTTTCCCTTCTGCCTCCTGACCTTTATGTCCATGACTTGTTTTTCTTCTGCTAATCTCTTCCTTAAAAACTCCTTTCAAAGAATAGAGAGAATTCCCTCACCTTAAAATATAATGGCTTAAAGTTGATACTTGCCAACCACAGACCAGCTCATTTTGTCATGTTTTTCCTAGCTTTGCTACCTTGGAAACCAAGTGCTTTGTGCCTATATCATTTCCATTTAATTAGAGTGACAAGCACAGTACGATCTCATTTTGGGGACTTCCCCAGGCCATTAGCTCAAGGCTATTCAGTTTGTCAGTGAGATACAGGACCTGCACCTCGCTGTTCCAATTTCCAAAGCAGACAATTCCTCCAGCCCCTCCAAAAGGGCAGGTGGGAAAGAAAAATACAGAATTGTACGTAGGATCCTTAACTTACCCAAATTGGCAGTGGCTCCATTGAATAGACTTACACTACCAGTTGATGATTTATGCTATTTGTATACTGTCCTAATAAGAAATATCCTGATCTCCTGGCCTTACCCCTAAGACAACTGTCTTTCTCTGTGCTCTGAAATTGTAAAGTGTATGAAACCAAGCTTCCATTTTGAACGCTTTTCTTCTGCTGCTTAGGATCACTAGAGCTCAACTAGGGATAAGATGAGCGTGACTATATTCAGGGTGAGTCTGAACATACAGCTAAAACAAAACAAAACGCAATTCTGTAATTTGGTTCAGCATAAGGGCTTAATCATAAGTTTTTCTGGTGTGTTTTTGGTGTGGGGTTTTTTCCCCCCGCCTTCTCCGTGCATTGTAAGGCTTACTGGCACGTGTGCCTCAAACACACAACACACCCAAGGGAAGTCAGGAGTAAGGTTTTGTGTTAACACATGAGTTACAGTATTTAAGGCATTCATCTTGTTTTCATGTTTAGAAAGAGGACTTTCTAGTATAGCTACATAATTAATTGAGCTGTGTGTTACATAAAACATTTTTTTCTGACTAGAACTATCCTCATTTCACAAAGATCATGCAGCTCGGTTTTGCATGGAAACAAAATTAGCTAGAAAACAGTTAATTTCTTGACAGAGGAAATTAATGTATTTGTATGGCAACTGCATCTATTAACAGAATAAATTTTCCTTCAGGGCCATCTCACCGATTTTACAACCAGTTTCACATTTGATTCAAGTTCTCTGGAGCATGACATCTCCGATATTTCACAGAAATGACTGCAAAATGTTTAGCAAGTTGTGCTTGAAAATCAGCACATTTAGTTCTCCCCATTTTCAAAGACTTTAAATCATGTTTAAGCTGTATTCTTTATAGCACTCTGAAGTACAGAAGGTGTCCCAGTTCAATATGCAGAGCAAAAGATCAGGCTGTAATCTCTATTATACTCCAAAGGTTGGTTTTAATTAAGAAGAGCAAAGTGACTTCAACGAAAAGGGGAAAGTTTATTTAAATAAAAGCTCTCAATATAAAGAGAGTTCAGACATCATAATCACATGGGAGTTCTTAAAAATTCTTAAGGAAATAATGAAGAGAAGCACAAAAGTTTGAGGGTTTAAGGAAATCTTCTACTGAAATTTATCACTCAGTAGAAGAAAAGAAGTGACGGTCATGAAAGTTCTCTACCTGTTCTCCCTTGGCCAGGACCTCTTCTGCTGTTTTGTCTACCAGGCATCTCTGTGTTTCCTGCAAGGGCTCTCTAGGTTGTGTAGAATGGGAACCATCACAGTCTGCCATCATAACAGCCAGTCCCTGTCAATTATACTGGTGATTTAAGTAATAAAATAATCCTTACAAAATATCTCTGAGGGAATTAAATACTTAGCTAAAACAACGACAACTCACATTTAACTAAAACTAGAGGTTTAGTCTTTTTTTCCTTAACCTTTTATCTACAGTACAAAAGTACAAAATGGTAATGCACATAATACCATGGTTAAAAACACTGTAGGCTTCCATGGGTATTGGATCAATTTCCTTTCATCTTCATTCCGACAAAAGGGACAGATTCAATGTTTAGCATATATGAAGCCACAGGGTATAACTACAAAAAAGGTAAACATTATTGCCACTTTTGGATCACTTTGGATAATATGATGGGACAAGTACTTTATATGCAGAGAAAATGTCATTTAAAGTCTCTATCAACATACTAATTCTGGACCGGACATTAGTTGCAGTAGCAAAAACACTTTTTAGGCTGAATATGAAATATTTTCGCTTGTCTGCTTAAGAAACCTTAACCAGAGAATAGGTTGTCTGTTCATACTTTCCTCAATGTAAGTAAAGTAATAACAGTGATATGCCTAGAGATTATCATGCATAGGTTTTTTTGACAGCTGAGAGCAGCTGCACTATAAACAAAGAGAGCGCAGAAGCAAGGCTGTCTAGCTAGACCGATGCACATTGTGTGTTCCCTGGAGAAACTAATCTCTTCTGCTACTTCCCATTGCTCAGCTTACCCAGCATGTCTCAAGCCATGTCTAATTACCATTTCTACCTCTCATTGAGTCCAAAGAGGCATTATGATATCAGACAAAACACGCATCCTATTTCTGGGTCGGTCACGTATTACTTCTTTCCTTCCCCTCCTATCTGGGCTTTTACCAAATCTTTTCCTTCAGCTGTACCTCTCTTGACTCATAGCTTTGTATGTGAATGCACATTTCCAGCTCACTGAAGTGGCTTCTGCTGCTTTCTTACAACTGATAGGATACATTTACTATTTAGGTTTCTATTATTTTCTTGCTACTTTCTCTTTTTTATTTCTGCCCCCCCCCCCCCCCCCCACTGCTTTGGAGACATCATAGGCATGAAAAATGGATCGTATCCTTTTCTCTTTGAATTATGCTATTTAAGTGTGATGTGCGTAGGTGTACACAAACAGCAGCATTTATGAAACAGAAAACATGTTGAGTAGATCTCCAAGTCAACCTAAAGAATGCAAAGTATTTCTGTTTCTGGCTATACTTTAGTTGCTAAACTTACTCATCTTTGAAAAACAGTATACCTGTTCTTTCAAAGATATTTCTTTGAGAATTAGCTGATGTAGCGGATAGTGCAAGACTAGGACAACTGGGTTTTGGGCATTCATACCACCAAAGCTATCTAGGGTACTGCCTCTATACAAATCTGCAGTTACTTCCTACAAGTGAAATATAGGAGAGAACACCTCTTTGTGTGTCAGCTGCTTTGAATCATTCTGGCACTTGGCCTGGGTGACCTTTCATCATTGTGAATGCAGAGTGGGCAAATTGAAATACCTCACATACAAAACTCTGTCATTGTCATTGAAAAGGAATGGGTATTATTCTTTTCCTTTTGAATTCCAGAAGTACCTTCAATATCCTTTTTTAGCTGTAGCTGGGAGAAAAGTCAGCAAGGAGGATCAAGAAGAGACTGGAATTAAAATAGTTTTACGATTTCAAAGAGCCACTGGCCCTTTAAAGACTCAGCTCTCAGTTACTACCAGGAGACGGATCCAGAACAGATAATAAAAGCAACAGATCTCCCACACTGAAATACATCCTATCTTTCTCCATATACAATGTTTTCTGAAAAGTTAAAAGGAAGTGAGCCTGTGTATGATGAAACTTTCAGGCTGTGAGCCTCTTTTTCCTAAAGCCAGTCTGGCATCTCCCAAAAGATGGAAGAAACTTCCTGGCCTTTTCAAGGAATTAAGAGTTTCATTTAGTTCATCACTATAATGTTTAACTGTAAGAGATCTCTGGATTGCCCTAGGTACTCCAAAGTGCTGGAAGCAAGGACCAAAGATTCAGCATGAAGTATATTAAGCTGCATCTTCCATATCTAGTTTACAATTTTCGAGACAGCTCTTTTGGATTTTTGTGAAGTCGTCATGGATTGTGATACTGAATCATTAATTACTTTAACAATGATACTTGATGCGGTATGCACCAGAAGACTTCTTGATCTTGGACAAAACTAGCCTTAATTAAGACTCTTACATACAAAGTCACCTCGCGCAGCTTCTTAATCTAGATGTCTGATCTACGCTACGTCCTGTAGCCTCCCTTGAATTCATTAAGAGAGGCAGATACCTCCAGGGCTAGGATGCTTGTATCAGGAAGGTTATCAATTAATTCTGAATTAATTCATTCATTAATGAAACTGATGATGGATATCTCCAGAGACAGCTGTTCTTCAATCCACAGTTGATTTCAACAAGTATGGTACTAGCTAATGCCTTGAATAACATCTTGAAAGGAAGGGAAATCAAGACAGACAAAGGTAAGTAGACTGTTTCCTAGATGGATGCATATCCCCACCCAGGCCCAAACTGGTTAAAAATAGCACAAGACACAAAAGTTATTAAAGACAAGAAAGTGGAGGCCCATGCTTGTTCTGGTAGTCCCTAGACAGAACCAAACTAGTAAAACTTAAGACGGGGATAGAGATGCAACTTATTCATCTGCTTTCTGAATTTTGAAAAACAATCCGTTCTTTCGTCAGTGAAAAGGGCTGCCCCTTCAGTTGTCATAAGGTTATTTTTCAACACAACATTGAGAGAATTAAGGCAAATTAAGAAGTCCTGCATTTAGTGGGTGCCATAGGACTACAAACTATTTACAGGCTTGTGCTTTTCCCTACACACATGCATTCTCTGTGCCATTCCCCTTTGTAGCACCATGGGCTCTCTGTGGCTGTGGAGGAGCGAGTTCTAGAAAACTTTTCACTGGGGGAAGGTGGAGGTTGTTTTAAGCATAAAATTTGAGTTTGGTTGGGTTTATTCATTTTTGTCATGCAGTCCCTACTGATAGCTATACATAATAACAGAAGTTATAGTATTGGTTTTGTTCTTGACTTCTGAATAGATTATACAGACACGTCAACTTTGCGATTCAAACACCCAAGTAAAGATTTAGTCTTGGCCCTCTACTCTCTGGTGTCCTAAACATTTTAATAACAAGTGACAAAAAACATGGCCAGCAGAAAAGGTTTACGGGCTGTAAGACAGTAGAACATCTAAAGCAAATCCAGCATATTAGGGTTTGTTTGCCTAAACTCAGGCAATTACAGCAATTCTTTTCCTGCTAGTGTATTTTGTCTTCTGTCCTGTAAAACTGTAGATGGGCCTCTTTGGTTACAGTTCAACAAGAATGAACTGTCTTTATTTTTTCGGTTTGTGGCTACTAGGCGTGTAAGAGAAGTAGATCATTTTTATGAATCCAGTTGTTCTAATTGCCAACAACATTATCTTATTAACTGATACTTTTATCTGTTTAAACATTACTTCCGACTGGAGTAGCCTGGAACTAAAGTCCATGGGTTTTTGTGTTTCCAGTTACTGGACTGCTAGTGCTGCTGGTTACCCCAGTAAGGTAAGGGCATTCATGAGTAGATCCACAAATCACTCTCTCCTGTGTCAGTCAATAAATACATTAGTACGCAGGGAAAGTTGGGAAAGGCAGTGCTGAAACAGAAGTCTCTTCAAAGAAAAAAAAAAAATAGAGAGGGTTATCATGATATAGAAGAGAGATAAACATGCAAGATACCTAAACCTCACTTTGGATGAGATTCACACACAAGTATTCTCAGAGTATACTCAGAGGCTATTCCAGTTCCTCTCTTCAGGCCCTGTCTCAATTGGTTAGCTGCCTCTTGAAGCAGAGTAAACTTAGGTTTTGCTTCCATTAGCATGTGTCCCTGGAATGAACAAATCTTGAACCAAACAGTAGTCTTCAGCACAAATTTGAAGATGGTGTTTTAAGTGCTTACTGAAGTTTACATACTAAAACCAAAACACCCACAACCTCAAAATTTAGGGAAACTCATTCCTTTTTCATATGACACTTTTTTTAGACTACTCCTTTCTCCAAAAACTTGGTTGTAAAATAGATACAAGTAAATTTGTTAGGCATTCAACAGCACTGTTTGGATCTTCCACTGTATTAAGAAGATGCATCTGCTGCCATAGTTTCCCGTACTACAAAGAGAAAGAGTCAATTACAGAAGGAAATTAGAAGCTGACATAAAGGTCAGGGAGTAGGTGAACAAGGGAAGGGAAGTTCTGAAATTACAAAGCTATTGCAATTAAGGGCTGACAGTCCTTCTTCTACGGGTCATGGGATCTGTGGCAGTTTTGATAAATGTTTTAACTTTTATAACAGATCTATCAAGGATAGCAATGGCAGAGGAAAAAGTTCTCTTCACAAAATCCCTTACAAGAAAGGAGTCAAAAAGCTTCAGCTTCCTTAACCTCATTGAATCTGGGCAATTCAACTGCCACTCTCAGCCTCAAAGTTCTTGTTCTAGAAGCACTTCTAATATTTGCCAAACTACTGGCTAAATCTACATATATACTATCACATTTGACAGAAGATTCAAAGTTTCAGATTTCAGCATAAGTAACTCTCGATTTAGGATGCAAAATCATGAAAGAATACATCACATTGTCATTAAATCTGTCCTAGATTAAATGTAATTGAACCCTATTGATATTCTAAGCATACTTCATATTCAAAAGCCCCATATTTCAGCAGTGTCTTGTGTAAAACACACTCTGTGTTCAAAACAAAGAACTGGTTTTGCTCTATTTGGGAGCAGGTAAAGTGACACCAAAAGAGAGTACTGCTGTGATGGTAAGCAAGGCGGTGAGATCAAAAGCCTTCCTTTCAAAGGAGTTAAAAATAATAGCAATCTTACACTATTAGGATGGTCTTAATAACCCTGTGTACGGTCTTAATTTACATTCATATTTCTACTGAAAGTAACCAGTTGCTGGATCATATAATGAACTATGTTTTTCCATTATTATAAAGCTCCTGGCTGAAACGGAACTCTGGAGTTCTTACTGAATGACAAAAAGAAGTGAGGGGTGGGAATAAAAAAAAAAAAAAAAAAAGGATTACAGTTACAGAAATCCTTCTTCTCCTTTGTAGCTGAACAGGATAATCTGTGCGCTTTTGTAATAGCTGTACTCACTTGTGCAAGATTGGTGTGTGGAAGATCATCTCCTTAAAGCATTAGACAAAACTACAACAAAGTAAAATTTAGGTCTGGATTAAGTGCAAATCAGCATCCCAATAAAAAGGTAAAAAAGAAAAGCCTGTCAAGCTCAGATAAAGCATGGAGTGCATTGAAAGATGAACAACTAGGGAAAAGATCCTGCCTAAAGTGACAGAGAAGGCACAGAGTGGTCACAGGAGTAGATTTGCAACGTAGAGGGGAACTCTTTTTTTGTTAAGCATCAGAAAGCAAAATCTGAGGAAAAAAATATTATAAAACAATAGCTAAAAGTCTTTAGGTAACAACAAGGATGAAAGGTAAAGGCTGCTTGAATATGCAGTTAAGTTCCTGAACATGGAAACAAAGAACCACCACTCAATCCCCCAGAAAAAACTAACAGAATAGGAGAAATTGGCTCCGTAAGGTCCCAGGCTTGGACTTTCTGTCTCCAAGCAAAACTGTTTTAGGCAAATAAGAATTTGGGATGAGAGCAGAGTCGATCATTTGACTATACCGGTCAAGTCCATTTTCTACACAATTCCCATAGCTGACATCAGATCAGAATTCAAGAAGCACGATTTAATAAATAATGTATGACTTTAGGAATATCACCACCATTCTTAATCTACGTTTTTCGCACAGTTCTCCACTAATGCATTTAAGCATGCACTGTAAGAAGCAAAAACGAAGAATTGGGCATATTTTTTTTTTTTTTTTAAGAAAAAAGCAATTCAGCATTTGAGTTGGTCATTATTTCCTTACCCTTTTTAGCATGTTATAACACAAGGCATAAGCAGAACGCTTAATTTGTACTCATCTATCTGATCTATCTATCCTTTTTCTTACATTTGAATCTATCTTATACAGAGTGATACATAAGAAGACTCTTTCCTTTGAACTCCTGAGCCTTCTTAAGACCCACAATTAAAGCATAACAGAATAATATCTCTTAAAATTTAGTCATCATTTTTAATTATTAGTTAGACATTATTACATTTTTTACATTATTACATTAATAGACATTAAAAGCACATTGTATGTTTTACTTTGAAAAAAAAAAAAACAAAACCCCCACATTTATGTGAGGAAGATGCATCTATGTACAGCAACACCTCTCAAGCAAGATTTGTCCATATTGTGCTGTAACCACTGCCTGTGCCTTTATGATTATATTCTGTGACTAAATGGGACTGGAATAAGGTCACTGCGTCACTAGTTGGATACTGTCTGCACCTTCCATTTTTTTCACACTCTGATAACCTCTCCACTAACACTGTCTTTTGACTTGCCCTCTCTCTGTACCCATCGTGAGTTCTCACAGGGGAATGCTGTGCAACACTTCACACAGAACTTATGGACTCCTCACCATTCACCAGAACAATCTAGATGCGCTGACTTTTTCGAAGAGCCTTGAGACTGATCATGTAAATTCTGAAATCTGTATGATCGTAGGTGGAAGAGTGATTGACAGTTTTTCGTACGTTTGCTTATAAAGAGCGCTCTCTGAAGTAGAGCATCCAAGCTGGTTAAGCCCAACTGTCCTAATTTCTTGAGGCAAAGCCTAAGAACTGCGTTTTCCTCATACCTCCCATAGTGTTCTCGGTGAATACTAGAAGTCACCAGAAGGCAGAGAGAGCGCTCATCTTCAAGAGCGGTTGCCGTCTTAAACACCAATGCACGGAAGAGCTAAAAAGCACTTTACAGGTCATTCAGAAGTTCAGCTGTCAAGTCTGTGGAGACTCTTCCAGCTTGTTCTAACTTCTTGGTGTTTTTCTTCTTTGACAGGTAGCACACAGAGTATCTAAAAGTCTCTCCTCTCTCTCTCTCACCATCAGTCTAGCAGGTCTCTCCCTAGAGCCCTTTCTCCTCAGGAAGACATCAACAGCTTGCTAAAGCCCTCGGACTACATCAGGGAGGGGGAGATTAAATATACCAAGTGCATGATAAAGCCAGGGGCAGGAGGAGGGCACCTTCTGCAGTGGAGCCTGCAGAGTGTCCCAGTAAGAGTACAAATAGGAGAGTAACACAAGAAACAAACCTAATTTCCCCAAGACCTACAGAGATATTAACAGCTGCAAACACCTCAGAGCAGGAGGCACAGCAGAGGTGGTATTTGCTGTAAAAGTTAAATTGACCTCTAGGGAACAGATGAGAATTAGTCCAAAAGGCATTCTTGACCCAAAACATCAGCTAAAAATAAAAAAATGAAGGCAGAATAATTCTTCACTGGATTTTCCCGCACATACATACACCTGCAGAGAGATCCGAATTACGGAATGAAAAACTGGAGGGGAGTTTCAGAACCAGGTCAGCAGGGTCATATCCCACACTCCCGCTGCAGACAGATGGATGCATTCATTGTAATGGGAATGTGGATGCACGACAGAAAGTGCTACACAGGCACAGCTGAAATTACATCAATTAAATGTCAGAATTCCAATGTGGGTCATTCAGATCTTTTCCTTCTGTGTTGGAATAAAACAGTTTAATTCCTGCACAAAGTCCTAATCCTTCATTTTACATCTCATCTCGACCATGGCACCTCAGCCACCAACCTTGTATTTTCTGCAGTTCCCTGGCACCTACCTCAAAGTCATTCAACCTGTGATTAAATACATAGATCCTCATTTTAAATAGATCCTTCTCCAAGAGTTAACTCTGAAATAAGTTATTAAGTAATATGCAGTCAGAAGAAAAAAGCATTTAAATAAAAAGCACCTTGCCTGTTATGTAGCGTTCAGAGCCACACACACAGAGCGTACATATTCCTGAGCACTGGACCTTTCCTGCCCTCCCCCTGCCCCTTACTTGTATTTAACTTTAACTTTGAGGTGTGACAATCTTGTTTCAAACCTGAAAGCACTGATCCCATGCAATTAGAACTGGTTAAGCTGAGTTGATTCCTTTGCTGGCCCAGGACCAGAGTGTCACTTCGCACCCCAGCTGACTACAGACTACAGCACATTTTTCCAGCTCTGTAATTTCAATTAAGATTTATAGATATAAGTGACAATAGGAACAGGATGGAGGGGAAAAAAAGTACTCAGACTACTGTGGGAGCCTCTTAACCAAATGCTAAATATACCCAGGCTCACATAAAAGCATTTAATTTACTGAGTAAATGACTTCTCATATATGTTTCTAAATTCTAATTCAACAAAAGTTGCTCTAGGATCCAGAATGGCAGCACTGGAAATCCTTTATTCTCCCTATGTTCTACAGAGGTGGGAAGACTGCTAAGGTCTGTCCAAAGCACTTAGCCTTTCCGGGAATCAAGCTTCTTTGTTCTGCGACATTGGCTGTCCTCCAATCTCGGATGGGAGCGGTATATATATTTCTCAAAAACTTGAAATTTTAATCAGTAGAAAACATAGGCTTGATCATGACTATGGTGCAATAGCACTAAAATTTTGCACGAGTGATGTGAGAGAAGACTTCTGTTTCTATCTTGAAGGAACAAACTCAGAAAAGAAAAAGCAATAAGAAGCAACAATAATTTGTTCTCTGGTTAAAAGATCATTGTGCATCAAAGTGTTCATAATTGGGGAAAAGTAGCCCAACAGAGAGAGAGGTGCAGATGACACAACTGTAATATTTGATTAATACTGTAATTCCAAATGAAGGAAACAATAAAAGGTATTAAATTAGTCTCAGTGGATCAGCAGCCAGGAAAAATAAAGTACAACCACAGTTTCATGAACACTGGCAGGATCTCACAATTTGTACATTTCTAACTATTCATGGATGTGACAAAACCGTGATGAGGCTTACCCCCAACTATGTGTTATGAAGATCATTCAGATCATTCTGCATTGAAAAGAAAAAACAACAAAACCCAAAACAAGCGTGTCCAACTGAACAGAAGGAGCATAAGGAGACCGATACATGTTCTTGGGAATGACATCTCGCATGTCATGAAAAGTATGTAAGCAGACCAAGACATTGTGGTCAATGAGTAAGCTTTACATAAAGAAAAGGGCCAAGAAATCACATGGATGAAAGTGACAGAAACGTGAGCACTACAGCAACCAGGTTCTGCAGCAGAAGAGGAATAAAACAGGAAAGATGTTACAGGTCTAACATTGCCTTGGACCCTTTTAGTCTGTCTCAAGCACACCCATTAGGTACCGGCTTCTGTATCTCCCTTGCCTGAAAACAATATGGTCCTGCTGCATTCATCAACCATGTTAACACCTGGCCAGCAAGATAATCATATGCCACTTTTTAGACCTCTTTCTGTGGGGACCCATAATGTTAACAAGGCAAAAATTCTGCTTTCGTCTAAGACAGAGTTTATTCAACAATCAAAAGGGTCCTTAAATTCTGTATACTAGCTTAACGGAATGGACCTTTATACAAAATTTCTTACAAAAGCTCAGTTTCTAATGATAATTGGGGTAAGCCCAGCTGACTCTCATCTTTGGGCAGAGTCAGAAAGACAGATACTTGCTGTTCCTGCACTTCTTTAACACTTTCAATTTGCTCACCTTCTCGCTTCAGTCAGCATTTTCAGTCACTAGGATCCCTCCGACCCGGGCTTTGCTGTAGAAATGATGCAGAGCAACTGGAGGCAGGAAAGGCTGTTCCTAATCGATACTTCTATCATTTTCTAAAGCCTTGCTGTGCATTTCCTTGTGATTTTCTATCTTAACTCCTGTCAGCCAAGCAGATAACCCAAAGGGAATGAGATACACAAACGTGGTTCTTTTTAAGTGCATATAACTTTCCCTGTAGAGGTCAAAAAGTACAGACAGTAACATACAAAACCTAGAGGCAGTAGGGCAGAGTGTAGTTTTCTGCATAGTCTGAAGAAAATGTGCATTTAGACTAGCAACTGTTAAGCATATCAAAATACTTTTTCCAACAATGTCGTTAAAACAGATCCACCTAGTTGCATTTGGTCGAGGAGCGAGATGTTATTTTGTCAAGCTTAACAAAACAGCATTTTCTCAGTTGGGGCTCTTAAAAGGAAGCACTAAATGGATTTTAGCATGTAGAGTTTTATGAACAGTGGCTCTTCTTTGCAATCCCATTTATCAGACCTCAGTTGTTATGAATGCTACTGGAATTATACTGATTTCCAGAGGTGTTTCAATAGAAACTGTATCAGGTACCTGAATGGTTGTTTGTAGCCGAGGGACTCCCACTGCTGAAGGAAAAACTACAACAACAAAAAAAAACAAACAAGACCCAAGCCAACCAAACAAAAAAGCAGCTATATATTATTTTCAT
Source organism: Fratercula arctica (assembly GCA_947846985.1). Taxonomy (NCBI): domain Eukaryota; kingdom Metazoa; phylum Chordata; class Aves; order Charadriiformes; family Alcidae; genus Fratercula; species Fratercula arctica. Next base: position 47,575,557 of record CANTUZ010000005.1, on the reverse strand, counting down.
TCTCATTTAAAAGTTATTCACAAAAAAAAAAAAAAGTGGAAATAAATATCAAAATCTAGAGACACTTCCAAACAAATCAATACCAGAGAAAATACCATTCACTGCTGACATCCAAAAACCTACAAGTTATCTGGGCAAAACCAAAATCACTCCTGCTCCCTTAGCAAGTTGTGGTCAGCTGCTAGCCCTTTGGAGGTACTGCATCTGTCGACAGATACAGTATTCAAGATTCAAAGAAAGAGCAAATAACCTCTGCAAATTTTTAATTCCTTGCTTTTGAGACAACTGGCAAATGATAGCATTACAGCAGGAGTGAGCAAGACTACTGCTTTTGCAGAAATAAATCGATAGCACAAATACTTCAGTACTAAAATCTGAAATGGTATAACCCAGAGAAAAGGATAGTCTTTAGAAAGGATGCAGCACAGATGGGAGTGGAAAAGTGCAATCGGAGTGCTTGCTAGCATCTACTATCTACATCACACTAGGTACAGAATTAAAATTATTAATCAGAGTGAAAGTCTGTGCAAATTGGAAAGAGACCTTATCACAGTACCATTTAGGATTTAGCCAGAAACTTATGGCTGAATTAAATTAAAAAAATAATAAAAAGCAAACCATTGAGAATAACATGAACACCCCCCTCTGTTTAAAGGCCCCAAAGAGCATGAAATGGATGCTATTACACAGAGAACACGAAGGGGGGACCAATACTGATTAAACAAAATCATGTTATTGATTAGCTGTTATTTGCTGTACCTGAATCAAGCTTCTGGTTTACCTAACTCATTATCCTGTAGCTGACAGACAGCAATACCAAATGCTTAAGAGGAAAGATTAATAAATAAATAAAATCTTAGCAACCAGATATAAGATTATCTGTCCATGATGCAAGTCTCAGCCTGCTCCCCGAAATTTAAGAACACATTTAGCATAGCTACCAGATACAGGGTTACAGGGTCTCAGTGGTTGACAATTAGCAATGAGAGCGGCGGAAACCTAAGTATGAATCAAAGCCTTCCTCCTCCTTCTCTTCTCCCAAATACACCCTTTTCTTTCTAATTACAACACAGTATGGATACAGCATTAAAATGCCAAACTCCATAAGCTGTACAGGGTTTTTTTCCTGAACTGGTATTTTTAATTTAGGCTCCTATAAGAAATACTAATAGTAGGTCACAGATCAGAGTACCATCAAGTAAACACAAAGCTCTAAAGAAAATGATTTATAGCACATCTATTATTACAGTTGTCAAAGCTCCAGTTCTGCAAGAAGCTGAAATGTCATCAGCATCCTCCACATGAATCACATAAGGCACATACCTGCAAGCATTTATCATTTATCTTAACCACAAACATGTATACAACAAACAGTAGTTTCTCTCTTCTTACCATAAAAATGCCCCAAGTAGCATCATAGCCTAAGACATCACTCGGGCTACGTCATTAATTCTTACAAGCACATTGTAACAGCATATTCATATACAAGTCACACCACACAAATAGAAGATCAGTTATTTATCCATCTTTTGCCAGTCTGACAGTCTTTCCAATAATCTATCCAGTCTCGCTTAATTCAATTTTAACTGAAATTAGATCTAAACACCAAACATCCACCTTCTGCACGACTATTTTTAGATTTTTAACTGAAAAGATAATGAGAGCCTTAAGCGAAACTTAAGATTTTCTCATGCATCCATGGTAAAGCAATCTTAATTTGGGCAGGGTGGGGGGAGGAGGGTGTTGGGGGGTGTCTGTGTTTGTGGGGTTAGCTTTTTTTAGGATTAAAGTGGCTGTGAAAATGTAAGACAAATACTGTCATATCATTTAGACTTTGAGGATAAACTTCTACTGAGAAATCCTTGCTATCTGTCCTTTCTTATTGTTCCCTATAAAAATGACAGAAGTCTAACTTCTGTAAATCAGTAGAAAGTGATGGATACTCCTTCCTGTGAACTACTGGGCAATTTTGCTGTAATACAAAATACGAAGTTTTCTTGCCTTCCTTGACAGCTTAAGAGAGAAACTGCAATTCACCAAGGAGTTGAAAGAATATTAATTGACCAACAGACTTCTGAAGAAGTTGCAAAATTGCAAAACCTCTTTTCAGAGACTTAAATCAGCAAAGTGGGGAAAAAAGAATAAAAGAGCATGAAAACAGAGACAGTAATTACCAAAAGGAGAGTAATTAAAATAGACCTGAGACTGCTTGAAGCAAGCATGAATACATTGGCCAGAACAGGTCCATTAGGGCAGATTCATTCTAATTGGAATTAACAAATAAGAAGAGAGAGGAGAGTGGGAGCCTGGGAGGAAAGCTCAGCACCAATGCAAAAAATCTGCCATGGGAGAGAAGAGAATTGAATGGTTAGGTGTGCGGTGAAACTCTGATTTATGAGCGTGAAGACAGTTGTGGATAAGCTCCAGCACCTAGACTAAATATAATCAAGACCTTAGTCCCAAGGAAGCACAGTATGTCCAGGATCATTTAGTAACTGGCACTCACCTGACTCACAACAAAGAAGAGAAAGACAAAATTATTTAATAAGATGTGTGCCATCTGCCTCACAGGGTTTTTTTGATGATGGATTCCTCCACAGAGTGGGCAGCCAGGCTCTGTCTCGTTACATGGACCATTCACCACCTCTAAATATTCATATAGTTTTGTGCACAGCTGTACAAGATTCTCGCCTCAGAACGGAGGGAGGATTAAAACACAATAGTGAATGAATTAATAAATAAAGTTCATGGGAAGTTAAAGGTTCCAAAGGATTTCTGAAAAGTAGCTTTGCTGCAAATGTTCTCTTTCCTGTCTGTATATTGCCCGTATGCTGCACTCAAAACAGATTTTCCTGATGCTGGATAGAAACATGCATACTGAGTGCACGCAGGCAGCATATACCAAGGCAGTGCCTGTTTCAGGCCTTAGATGCTAGAGATGCTATAGGAAGGTAAAAAGAGAAATTCCAGAAGTTTTAGTTCAAATACTACCTTTGTCATAGACAATGAACTATGACAGATGTATCTTGTATTGTTTATGCTTCTGTTTCCCCATCAAGAAAGTAAAACCAAAAACCAATAACCTCTTATCAACCTTGCAAAACAGGAAATATATCCACTCTTTCCAAGGTGAACAGATTCTACGAGGACACAGGCTTAGCTTCAGATGCATTTTCTTTATGTAGTGGCTATTAGGCTTATTGATTCTAGTGCAGTGATTTTAGCGATTTTAGGCTTATTGATTTTAGGCTACCACTGGCTTTTTATTGTGATACCAATTCAGAGCCAATACAGCTAAGGGAAGTAAACTGAAGTGAATTCTTTTTGACCCTGAATCAATGTAGCTGTTTGCTTTCAGGCAATGGAGTGACACTGGCGTACCACTGGTGCTGCTTTTACTAGGGAAAAAAAGAGCCTTTTCAGAAGTCTTATTTAGTTCCTTCTAAATCTCTAGTGCGTTGATGGCAATATATATTTTACACAAAAGACCTATTGATATTTAGCACTGGACAACCTGTGGATTTCTCTCAGCTAGCTAAATACACCCGAATTGCTAATCACTTCGTCTACTTTAGGACTTTAACATAAACAAATATTAGGTGAAACTAGGAAAAAACTTATCAGTTCAACAAATGTAGATATAGCTTTAGAGGGTCTAAATCTAGGGCAGTATGCCTTTGAAACAGGTAAAAGCCAGAGAAAAAGTCCAGCTTGAACATTCAAAGAAACAGCAGGACAAGGAACCTTCTTTTACTTCTAAACTGCACACATTTTTTTGAGAAATAACAGACATGGGAACTTTAAAGCTCTTCTAGTTTCTTTTCAGAGCACAGCCAAACTTTGAAGTCTCATCCAGAGAACCTATACACAAACAATACGACGCAGCCTGGGGTGGCAAACCGCCTTGCCTTGCCGCTGTGTCATTCTTCTGTGACCCTCACAGCGGGCCTCTTGCTGGCAGAGTTCTGCTTTTGCCCGGGGATGTTTAAGGCAGCCCCACAACAGCAACAGCTGCTGCCACCTTCATTTGCAGCCCCATCCTGAGCAGAAGCAGGAGAAGAAAGCTTGATTCTCCTCCAGGATCCTCCCGTGGAGCTTCATCTTGGCCCTACCACTTCACCACACAATCCCTCCTTGCAGGAGGGAGGAAACATTGGGTGAGAAAAAGGTGTAGAGAAAAAGGTGGAGAAAAGAAGAGAGCACCCCCCAAATCTCACATACCTTCCCCAAAACCTTGCTGACACTCCTCCTACCTTCCATGCTTCCATGAATAACACTTTTGACTTATCCCTTTGCTAATCCCTGACATCCTGCTGTAACCTCCTAGCTGTGTTCCCCGTACAGAGCTCCTGCGGTCGTCCAGCTGTCCTTCCCTTGCCCAGGCCCCGCATCCGCCTCCGACGCTGCTGAGCCCTCCCTGCCTCTCCTCCACCCTGTCTCAGCAACCCACTCCCCAGCTACCCTTGGGACAGCAAGCCCGAGTGTTGCCGACCCTACTCAAAAGCTTTATGCTGACTCTGGCCTCACCCTCTCCAGATTTCGTCTTTAAAAATTAAATAACTATATGTATTTCTTTAGCTTTAAGCCTCTTTAGGTTGAAGAACAGCTTCGGAAGGTAATGCATTTTTAATGAAGGGTAGAAAATTGACAAACCATTTTTAGATACAGCTGCAACAAATATTTTTCTCTATCTTTTTAAGGTTAGGGGTTTTTTTTGCTGCACAGTAATTTTAACACAGTTGCTTTTATAGCTACACACGCATTGATACACTTAAGTAAAATGAAATAATCTCTGAAAGAAAAGAATATTAAAAATTATATTCATTAAATTAGTGCAGGTTTACAAATCTTTCTCTCCCCAGGAAGAGAAGATAAAGCTTCAGCAGTCCCTAGACTGTAGGGAAGAGCACCAGCAGTCCCTAGACCGTAGTTGCCCTGGGGCCAGTTCTTTCCATTTTTGCGGATTAGTGTAACCTCATGGACTTCAGCAGAAACCACACCTGCTTGCATCAACTGAAGATCTAGTCCCTGACTTCTGTGCTAAGCCAGATCCCCTTCACAACTGTACCAGTATAACTCTGTTAAGCTATTGGAAACACATTTGTTCGACTGAGCGTATTAGTGGTCCTACTGTATTTATTTTTCCACCATGGAAAAAAAAATTCTTTTTCCCCCCCCCCAACTCTGTTTTCAAAGCTATTTTGTCTTCATTGCTTTTTTCCCCAGTTATCTAGCTAGAACATGAGGTTCCAAGTGGAACCGGGCTCCACTTCACAAGTGCATGGTGAGCCTGTGGCTGTTTCCAAGGGTTTTGGAACAGAACGAAAGCCCTTTGTCCAGCTCTTACATTTACCTGTCAGCAATCACCAGCTCACCTTTGACTATGCTGAAATAATTGTGTTTAAATAAGATACATCTTATTTAAAATACAGAAAGAAACAATGCATAAGAGAAGCACAGGTTACTAGGTTGCTTGCCTGTCCTCCTGGGCCAAGCAGAGTGCGCTCCCGTATACTTTGATCACAGACACACAAATGCAGCTAACGTGGAGTTGCTGCTTGAACCTAAAAGCTGATCATAAATAAATCTGCCACACAATACAGCTCCACAGTTATCCTCCTGCTGCATGGCAGTTCAGCCTAGTTATGACCCAGTGCAAGACTTTGATGGAGACAGGGTATCAGGACTGTCGATCTAATTACTAATTTCTTGCTTTCCTTATGGACTAAATCAGGCTTGGAAATTCACTAGTGTAGAAGACAGATTTGGTATTCATTATAAACCAAATGTTTGCAAAGATTAAAACATTTCCTTTTAACTTATCCCACCTTCTCCCAATGGGGCCCATCCGCTGATATCTTGGCTGCGCAGAGCGCGTGCACTAACGGTGAGTGGTTCTGTTCTCGCTGATTAACCAGATTTGCAATAGAGGAGGAGTCAAGATGAATGGCTGCTTTCCTGCCACCGTCATTCAGTCATCTGGAAATCTGGTTTGTGTCTTATTTGGCAGGCAAGCAGCCATCTGCTCCAAGGATATGCTCCAAGGGCAGCTGCCAAATACTGAGCAGGCTTTCTGCCACAGGGAAAACTAATTGCCTTTATTGGACTAATACAGGTTGAGAGCTAATGATATAGGATGTTTCTCCACAAAAGAAATAAAAAATACCTTTTTTAAAATATAGTTAAGAATGACATTAACTTCAGTAAGAGCTAAGCCTTTCAAATGACCGACATCCACGCACATGGGATTGTGACTCAGAGTTGTATGGGTCAGAGCAGCAAATGAGAAGGTTGTGAGCCCCATAGGACTATTTCAGCCCTATAACAGGAAATGCGTGTGTGCAGATGCACCCTGCCTAATCTGCAGCCATGATGCCAATGGAAGTGGATTAGCTGCACAGAGAACATAGGCAGCTTGGAAACATCACATCCCAAGAGAACATGATATGGTCTACATCTTCCATCACCACCTTTCTGCATTTCCAGTCTCAACCAGATCAGTGACGGAAACGGTCTTGGTATTGCAATGCCATTTTTAAAGATTCTTAAAGTACTTCCACTCTGCACCAGAATGATACTCAAACTTTATGGGGAGAGGAAAAGGAGGGGGGTGGAGCTCTCTAAAATAGTCATCACATAGTTAAGTTTGTCATATGCAACAAGCATGCAAAACTCAAGCAATTATTGCAGTGAATTCTCTCAAACCCTCCCCTACAATTCATCCTGGTTTTGAGAACGTTCTTGGGTAAGTCTGATCAGAACCAACACATTCCCAGAAATTTCTAGGTGTGATAAATGACGTATTTTCCCAAGGAAACTGCTGGGGTTAGGAGGAAGGGGGGAGGACACAGGGGAAACAGCCAGTTTTAATCACAACACAAACAATCCTCAGTCTAAAAATTCTGTTCATGTTTAGGGGAGATACCCAAAAGGTCCCTTGCCACTGCTTTTTCCGCAAATACTGCTTCATTGCCCACATATCAACAGCCTTCCCCTCACTCCTTTTTTCAAACACAGTGACCACTGCCCTCATGCCTCAGGAGCTGTGTGAGGCATCTAACCAATCTAACAAGCAGGATGACTGAAAAACATTTCTCTGCACTTGTTCAGCATTGTGACTGATGCAACTTGCCGTAAGTAGGGACCAGGTTACAGACAAAACTGTTCACAAGACATCCTGCTCTCTGAACATTCCTCTCAAATTAATACTGCCAAAAAATCTGGGTGGGCAGTTCTAGGACCTGCTGTCTTTTACTTGTCCATGGCAACACAGCATGGTTGTTTGTGGTACGCTTGCAAAATATATGGGCAACTTCTAGGCACAGAGAGAGACACGAAGATAAAAAGGATACCATTCATTTCACATGTCCATTGAGCTTTAGCCTCACTTTTCAAAGAGCCCAGTGATATCATTCATGACAAATGTAATCCTAGCCATTTCTGTCCAGAAAGAACAAAACAGAGTATCATGTTCTTTCCTATACAAGCTCTAAAAGCTATACAGGCAGGTTTTCTGCATTGCTGATCTGGAGCAGGTTTGAAGCAGAGCTTACAAATAAAGGAATGTCTTTCTCTCTTTCCCCTAATCCCTGCAATGATTCAGATGCACCACATGATAGAAGGGCTATTAAACATTGGACCTTAAACTACAAGTTTTAGAAATCTGAATACACTCTCTGTTGGCATGATTCCATGCTAGCACAAACACTCCACGCTCCTCTAATGCATTTGGTTCTTCATTGACAAAAGAGAATAACAAAAAGATATTTGGCAATATAACATAACATATCTCCACATGGCATTTTCCTTTACTGAAATAATAAAAGAGAAGTTATGGGAAGGAGGGGCAAAGGGTAGTGGGGACAAGAAAAGAGAATCCTGAAGCATTTAAAATCCCCACAAAGTTATTTGCCAGGAATAGGTTTGGGTAAATGGGTAGAGGAGGAGAGACGAGAGGAGGAGGATTGGTGAGAGTTAAGTCAACGTGCTGTGCCATTCTGAGCATGCAAATAAAAGTCATTACTGAAAAAAGGGAAATAATACCACACATATACCCACAACAGCAGTATCTTGTGGCAAAAAGAAATACATATCATTTCCTACTGCTCAGCAGGCAACAGCAGCCACTCTTATTGAGGAAAGGCCCAACAGTGTTTAACCAGTCTCCTCCTGCAGTGCAGCTGGCAGTTAGAGTCCTATCAGGGCAGAAAGCTGGCAAGAACAGGGCAAAAGGGTCTGGATACATTTGCTGTGAATCTTGGTCGGATTCCTTCATATTAGTAAGTTCCAGGCTATCAGACATGCTTTTGTACTAGAATTCATCAGTCAAAGGAGGGAATTAGGCCTGGAGTCACCTAGTCTATTAAATCCTTCTGTCCTGCAACCACACTCAAGATTCTTAACACCCTGGTCCGTACAGCATCTGATAGCAATAACGTGTCCAGCTCTTAGGGGTGGAGACCTACACAGGGTAAAGGACTCCTTACCCTTATACTTCCTCTTGTAATCCCCTTTCCTGTTCATTTTGACATGCCTATAGTATCTCAACTCCTTTAATTGTTCAGTATTCCTACATCTGGACATGAGGTATTGTGGTGGGTTAACCCCAGTAGGCAGCTAAGCCCTGCGCAGCTACTCTCTCCCTCCCCCCAAGAGGGATGAGGGAGACAATCAGAAGGGCAAAATCAAGATGATGCATGGGCTGAGAAAAAGAGAGTTTAATAGTGAAGCAAAGCAAAGAAAGGAATTTATTCACTATTTCCCATTGGCAGGTAGATATCTAGGCACTTTCCCGGAAAGCAGGGCGTCAGCATGTTTAACAACAACGTGGGCAAAAAAAAAATTGACATAACTCTGAATTTCCCCTCTTCTTCCTCCTCCTTTCCCAAACTTTTATTGCTAAGTATGATGTCATATGGTTTGGCCAGCTCTGGCCAGCTTATGTACCCTCCCAACTTCTTGTGCAACCCCAGCCTACTCACTGGCAGGGCAGCATAAGAAACAGAGAAGGTTCGCTTTTCTGTTATGCGTGCAAGCGGTCATCATTGTCACTTACAGTTTAATTGAGTATCAGCCTTTTGCAGAAGGAGAATTTCTGCACAGAGGAGATCAAGGTAGCATAGGAAGGTCACACATCATCTAGAAATGGCACAAAGTAGCTGATATTAATGGGAACCATGAAATCAGTAAAGATGGAAAGGCTGTAAGGAACTAAGAAATCTGAAGGATGTCAGAAGGTTGTTTATATCAATAACTCTTGGAAACGTAAACCAAAGAGGACGGTTTCTCCTCTTGTGTTGAAGATTTTTCCCAGTGGCAATGACACCAGAACCTCATGGAGGATAATTTTGTTTTAACAGCAAGGCATTGATAGGTAAGGGCATGCACCCCAGCAAACACAGAAGAGCTAGGCAAGGAGCAGCCCAGACGATGTGAAAGGAGGAGTGTAACAGTAAGTCCAAAGATGATAAGAAAGCAGCGAAACGCAATCTGTAGGTTACTTTTTCCCCCCCCACACAACTGGCAGGAAACTCATATCCACATCTACTAGCATTTTTTCTACTGGTTTCTTCCATTACAATGATCTTCTCCCTGTATATATTTATTATTGGTAGGTTAATTTCATCTCAAGGTCCTTTAGTGGGGGAGGACATTGCAACAGCAACATGCAGCAATTATTTTCTTAATTAACTTCCCAATGTTGCAAACCACGTGGCAAAAAATCAGAAGCCAGACTCCCCAAAACAACCACTTTACATTAATTTAGGATTCTTATTTATAGTCTGCGTTTCACTTCTTCAGGGGTCATATTTTCAACTGTTATGTCAAAAAGATCATATTAAATAAGAAAACAACAATACAAGATTATTAAATGTTTATGCAAATCAATCCAAAATGTCAAGATCAGTGCCAAAATATTGTGAAAAAGCAACACTAAAATTTATGTGACTTTCTATTGTTCATGATACACAGATAGAATCGAAAAATCAAACCTTTGGATTCTACTCCTCTATTTTCTTCTTGGAATTTGCTTTCTACCGTTCATCTTCATATAGCATTTTTATTCCACTATTTCTAGACTTTAGCCCACAAATTAATTAATCAGTGTTATATACGTGTTCGGTTTAAATAAAGGAGTAAATAGATACAGAGGTAACAATAAGTATTTTATACACACTCATTGCTGTTTTGCTTATCTGCACAGGTCCTTTGACAGGGGCTGAAGTGTGGGTGGTATTTGCTATTCTTGTTTCCCTTGTTGTACTACATTTACTTAAACCCTAAAACCATAGGGCACTTCACTCACTTTGACATGGCTCTGCAAGACCCAGTGGAAGGCACTTGGAAAACCTTAATGTAGGATCAGGGATCAAATTATAAATCCCTTTGAGTAACAATCTGGAAGTGTCTGAAAAATGCCATACGTGTCTGTAGCATTCTCGCAATAATAATAAAACCACTGCTCAGAGGAAAGTATGAGCTATCTCTTTAAAGCAGCTGATCCTTCAGTCTCAAAAAAGGTTAGGTAAGGATACAGGTTAAAAAAAAACCAACAACAACAAAAAAAAACCACAACAAAAAAACCCCCCACAACAGTAAATGTCACAGCAATATTTCCTGGAAGAGTCACATAAGCATTATTTATTGTGCCAAATACATTTCCAAAGCAGATGTCTTCCATAATCTATTTTACTCAGCCACATCAAAACAAAGTAGTTGCAGTTTCAACCTCCTAGGCAGTATTACCATTCACAGGTCTCTCTAAGGCCAGTTCATCCAGGCACGAGAAGACCAATTCAGTTAGTTCCTCTATGCAGCCTTTCAGCCTTCTCTCAGCTATACAACATGCCTAGTCTAATGCACAGCATAGGTGTTTGGGACACTAAGAACTAGCCCTTAATATGAGACATCCTGACCTATACCTTTTGGCACAGACCTCTCCAAAATGTTTGTCACCCGAGGCACTCAGGCTTTCTCTGCCTTTTCCTTTGGTATCACCATCTCTGCAACTTGTAGGCAAGCTTTCGAGAGTTCAGGGTTTGGGTTCAGGCCCAAAAGCCTTGGTATCAAGTGCAGAAGTTTGTCAAAACAATGTGAAACTTCAAACAAAACTGATTTGTTTATCTGACACAGATGTGACAGACTACTACCACGTTCATTTCATAGAATCATAGAATGGTTAGAGTCAGAGGGACATTAAAGATCACCTAGTTCCAACCCCCCTGCCATCAACCTCCCAATAGATCAGGTCGCTCAAAGCCCCATCCAGCCTGGCCTTGAACACTTCCAGGGATGAGGCATCCACAACTTCTCTGGGCAACCTGTTCCAGTGCTTCACTACCCTCACAGTAAAGAATTTCTTCCTAATATCTAATGTAAATTTTCCCTCTTTCAGTTTAAAAACATTATCCCTCATCCTATCACTACACTCCCTCATAAATAGTCCCTCCCCATCTCTCCTATAGGCCCCCTTTAATACTGGAAGGCTGCTATAAGGTCTTCCCAGAGCCTTCTCTTCTCCAGGCTGAACAACCCCAACTCTCTCCGCCTGTCTTTGTAGGAGAGGTGCTCCAGCCCTCTGATCATTTTTGTGGCCACAGTACTCCAGGTGGGGTCTCACAAGAGCAGAGTAGAGGGGCAGAATCACCTCCCTCGACCTGCTGGCCATGCTTCTTCTGATGCAGCCCAGGATGCGGTTGGCCTTCTGGGCTGCAAGCACACACTGCCAGCTCACGTTGAGCTTCTCATCCACCAACACTCCCAAGTCCTTTTCCTCAGGGCTGCTCTCAAGCCATTCTCTGCTCAGCCTGTATTTGTGCTTGGGATTACCCCAACCCACATGCAGGACCTTACACTTGGCCTGGTTGAACTTCATGAGGTTTGCACAGGCCCACCTTTCAAGCCTGTCCAGGTCCCTCTGGATGGCATCCCTTCCCTTCACCCTGTCGACCACGCCACACAGCTTGGTGTCATCGGCAAACATGCTGAGGGTGCACTCAATCCCACTGTCCATGTTGCCGACAAAGATATTAAACAGCACTGATCCCAGTACTGACCTCCAAGGAACACCATTCGTCACTGGTCTCCACTTGAACATCAAGCCGTTGACCGCAACCCTATGAGTGCGGCCATCTAGCTAGTTCCTTATCCACCGAGTGGTCCATCCATCAAATCCATGCCTTTCCAATTTAGAGACCAGCATGTCGTGCAGGACAGTGTCGTACACTTTGCATAAGTCCAGGTAAATGACGTCTATTGCTCTCCCCTTAACTACCAATGCTGTAGCACCACTGTAGAAGGTCACCAAATTTGTCAGGCATGAATTGCCCTTGGTGAAGCCATGTTGGCTGTCACCAATTACCTCCTTATTTTCCATGTGCCTTAGCAGAGATTCCAGGAGGATCTGCTCCATGATCTTGCCAGGCACAGAGGTGAGAGTGACCGGCCTGTAGTTCCCCAGATCTTCCTTTTTTCCTTTTTGAAAATGGGAGCTGTTTCCCCTTTTCCAGTCAGTGAGAACTTCACCAGACTGCCATGACTTTCCAAATATAATGGAAAGCAGCTTAGCAACTTCATCCGCCAGCTCCCTTAGGACCCATGGATGCATCTCATCAGCTCACATGGACTTACATACCTTCAGGTTCCTTAGATGGTCTCAAACCTGATCTTCTATAGTGGGCGGTTCTTCATCCTCATAGCCCGTTTTTGCCTTCTGCCGCTTGGGCAGTGTGGTTAGAGCCCTTGCCAGTAAAGACCGAGGTGAAAAAGTCACTCAGTACCTCAGCCTTCTCCATATCCTGGGTGACTAGTCTCCTCTTTCCTTCTGGAGAGGTCCCACATCTTCCCTAGTCTTCGCTTTATCTATGACATACTTATAGAATTTTTTCTTGTTGTCCTTGATGTCTCTGGCCAGATTTAATTCTATCTGGGCTTTAGCTTGCCTAATCTGGTTCCTGGCCACTGGGACAGTTTCTCTGTATTCCTCCCAGTCTACCTGTCCTTGCTTACACCTTCTGTAGGCCTCCTTTTTGCTTTTGAGCTTGTCCGGGAGCTCCTTGTTCATCCAAGTGGTTCATTGCAAGCGGTTCCTTTTATCCCCTACCTCTTATCTATTATATATTTAGACCGTGTAGACCTTAGGACAGAGATTTGCACAATTTCAACATTTTTACAGGGCCCTGGAAAATACTAGACTTGAATGACAAATCAGGCTGAAGCATTTTTCAGTAAAAAAAAAAAGCCTTATTTCTTCAGGGAAATTTTCTGGGGGAACATCTTGAAAGGTACACAGATCTACAACTTTCCTTCAGTAAAGCCCAAACAAAAAATATGAGACAAATTGATTTTCCTCCCAATTAGAACCAGCTATTCAGTTTTGAATGAGTTCAACATTAATCTACATTTGTTTGAACATGCTGCCTGAGTGACAGACGACCTTTGCCATCTTAGGGTCCAGTTTTTCCTCTGCTGCCCAGACATCTTGCACAACATCTCCTATTCCCCTTCCTTCCTGAGCAAGTACAAGGTGTCACAGTTATGGGGCACCTCCTGGGAGATGGAGTCTAACTACCTTTAGAGCTGGGAGAGCTCAATCAGCTGAATATCAAATCCTTACATTTCAAGTTTGGTCAAGAGTTAAAAAATAAAAATAAAACCCCAAAACTAGTCTCTCCCCAGGAGAGCAAGTCAATGTACAAATAGTTCTATTTAATAATAATGACAAAGCTACACAATCTCACTTACTAGAACACGTTACTTCCACATATACCATTAATACATTACAGCCTCTCAACTTCTAAAGTTTGCATTCTTGACTGAAACACACCACTCAATAATCCTTTAATCTGAATAAAAGTCCTTGTGGCCAGTCACAGCATACAGCACACTCTGTTACAGCACCAGAGAAGAGCACCCCTGCACAGGGAAGTAATTTTTTTTTTTTCTTTACCACATCAACAGAACTGCTTTGATCGACAAGGTTGAGAAACAGCAGAGAAGCTGTTACACCAGATCTGTTGTCCTCCATGGGGGTGACCTCTATTATGTAGTCTCAAAGATTAGAGTCTTGGTCCCTCTCCTCACCCAACTCCCCCCTGCCCTTTTTTTTTTTTTTTTTTTTTAATACGATCGCGACCCACGCACCATACAATGATGTCCCAATACAGCAAGGCATATGACTATATCTTATTAACTGTATGCAGCACTGGGTACAAAGTCTCTTTCAATCTGATTAGACTGTTTTTTATTCTTTGCTCTACAAATACCTCGTCTCTATCTTGATATTATTCCCTTCAGCTTTGCTCAAGCCTGTTAGTTTACATCACAATTTCCAAAACATAAAATATATCCTGAATTTAGCTCTAAGGAAAGCTCAATGGCTCCAGAGATTCAACTCCTCTGTTTAGAGTCTGAACTGCACAACTGCATAACACCTACACACAGGGCTTCTCAGATGTGCATTGGTGCTGCTGTTGTAGAGGGCAAAAGGAGAGGAGAAGGGAACAGAAGCTGTTTCTACAGGCAGTTTGGTCCTTTAGCACAGGGTGTTGGACTTGAGATTTCTGGTTTTTAAGGGTTTTTTTACAACAAAGGCTCCAGTCCAGCCTTAGCTGCACACGAGTCACCCAATCATTTTACAGACACCATTGAGCTGCCATCACAAGGCAATATAGTTTATGCTTAACAGTGCAGGTATGCATTATGCTAAGAAACAGAGCACATTCATTGTTTTAAAGTGTTGTCAGAAGCAGCTCATTTCAGTTCGGTCAGAAGGGCACTGACTGCAGCACAGCATTGGTCATACTGCAATATTGAATAACATTTCTGAAAAAAAAAAACCCAAATGGTTAATTCCCCCTAGTTCTCTTCTCTCATTTTATTAATCAACAATTTCCATTTCTCCAGTGCTAAATAGCTCTATTTAGTTTCGTCATCCTGCACATAACACACATGGTTACAAGCTGAACATGTGATTTTTAGATGACTGAGATGCAGCAACAGAATCTCTCTGAACAACTTTCCTCTCTTGACCTCCAGCTTAGCTGCATGTTTCACATCAAGAGCTACGCTAGCACAAGGAAAGATTTGTCTCCAGATGTCTCAAAGCTTATCCCTCAAAATTATTGACCTGGCATGCTGTAAGGGAGGATTTCAGGTTGTCTTTGCGCTGTCACTCCAGTGGTCTGTCACTACAAGCAATCTAACTTGGAAGACCCACTTGGGCATTCTGGAATTTGCATTCTCACGCTGTGCCTAGCCTGTGGCAAGTAAATACAGCCAAAGATTTAAATCAGTGATCTGTACTGAGCATTGTACTCCTCCTTCATGTAAAAGAACATTTTGCAAATATCTTTCAAGATACATTTGTTTTTCCAAAAACACAGAAGTAATTATCACCAATTAGGAGAGAGAAAAATATCAAGAACAGTGCACTTCTGAGTCTGCAGCTACAAAAAAGAGAGGGCTTCAGAGAGAGCTTTGGGCAAGCTGAAATACAGCCTTGCCTTTTGGATACCAATTACATGAAAGTGTTTGGATGATGTTATAAAGCAGCCAGTGAAACCCTGTACATCTGCTGCTGGTTGGTTTCACAAAACTCAGATTTGAATAACTTTGCTAGGGCTGAACAAATCACCCTTAGTATGTCACAGGCTAAGGTCAAGATCCACAGTACTGAAAAGTTGAGGAGATATGAATATACAACCATACTCAACTCCATCTTTCACGTGAAGCTCCACTGAAGAAGGATTTCTTATTGCACAGGATCTCTCCAATCATTAACAGAATGGGCTAAAAGAATATCAGAACAGTCCAATTCATTCCAACTTTCAGGGAGTATATCAAGTGAAAGCATTACATGCTTTTGTCAAATCAATACAGACACCGTAGAGATGCTGATGTTCCTCACTACATTGTTTCTGAATTGGACTGCCTGTGAATGCTTCAAGGGGATCCACAGCAAAGCAATTATCCTCAGGAGTTTTCAGGCAGAGCCATGACTAGGATATGTAGGCAACCGAGTATGATCTGAGTTAGCAGTTTCCCAGGAAGAGGTAAAAGAGAAATGTCAGTGTCTGTGGCAAAGTAAAATCATCCTTTGTCTAACAAAGTGCATCCTTGCAGTCTCCTTAAAACACGAGGGACTCCCAATGCTCCAAGGGTGTGAGTGAATACAAAAGAAGAATGGGTAACAGCAATTCACTTACAAAAGTAAGAGCTTTAGCATGCCTTCCCTCAGCATTGGGGCTATCTGAAGCTATTTCAGAGCTTCACTGACTAAATTAGTTAATAAAGGACCATTAAGAACCATGAAAAATGGTTTCTGCTCAGTCACATCAATGACAGCAAATAAAGATGGATGACAGATAACTAAATGAAGAAGAAAAATGTTCCATTTACCTAGCAAGACTCAGGCTACGTTCTGTAAGAAGTGTTCTACCAAAGGCTTGCAAAATTCAGTACTATTGAATACAGATTTGATCTCCTGGAGAAACACTTGGGAGTGTTTGCATAAGTAGGGGATCCCTCAGCCTTCCACTTGAATTGCATCTCGTTCTATGATGCTCATGTTTCTGGATGTCAGAAGCATCACTGAGAAGCCTAACATATTTATTAGAGAAAATTTGAATCTTTATATTATTTGTACCCAGTCAGTCTTAGTATCTGGGTTTGAGAAAGATAATTGCTGCTCTGAATGAGGAATTAAGACACCTTTTAAGACTATGTCCTTCATTTTTCCCTGCCACTGTTTTCAAAGCTCAAATCTTACTCCTCTTGACATTGATGATGACATAACATTAATGCAACAGTTTCTCTAGCAGCTTAGAGCAATTTTGTTAATGAGTCTGACAGTGACAAGGCTCGACAGTGCCTGACCGCCATCACAAACTATCCAGAACCCTGAACAGTACACTGTTTCACTTGATGGGGTGTAATATAAATGGGACACCAGAATTTGTGGATAACATTTTACATAAGTCCATTTCTTATGCCAGCTTTGAGTAAATAATCACTTGGAAGCAGGCACCAAGAATTAAACAGCAGAAGGTTATGACCACAGAATGAAGTATTACAAGGTTTCTTGTAAATTCTTGATGAGAGGTTGAGAACCACAGTACATTCCCCTGCACAGCCTGTCAGCACAAACCCAGAAACGTGTCAGAAACAGATGACAGTAGGCACTGCTTTTTATTTGAAATGTTCATTAGAATTACTGAGCCTCCAAGTCAAGGGTCGGCCTTCTCTAATAGCCAAATGCTTTTCAGAATATGGGAAGCAGATACTGGATATGATATTTCATGTGTTCATACTGACCAACCAGTACTGAAGATTTACTATCTAGTAAAAGAATTCTACTCATATGTGAAAGAGGTACACATCTTAACTTCACTATGTTGAAGGCAGCTGTAACACGATAGATTACATCTTTATCAGCATTGAATCCAACACGAGGAGAGTTTTGATTTAGTCAGCTTACATGCGAGATCTCAAAGGAATAAAACCAAAACACATACACACCCCTATGGTGCAAGACATGAGGATGGCAATTCACTAGGCAAACTATTTTTCTTTGAACACTAAAGCAGTTTCCTGTGGAGATTACTGGCTTGTGAAGTCCGTGCTGTACTACCTACTTTCTGATCACCTTCATTCAACAAAGATATTTAAGGTTTCTCTGGGAAGGTGAGGGAAAAATCAGCCTGAAGGCCTGCAAAGACACTTAGGCTACACATAGCTTTATTACAGGTAGAATTGAGACAAGCTAATTTCAAGATTGCCTGAGCCTTCCTTTTGTCCATAAGCACCAGACTCCAATGACTTGGCTTGAAGCCATTTTTTCCCCCCTTGAGATGTATTATTTTGGAAATTTTCAGCCACATCATTTCACCCATTTCTGAAAGCAATACCAGTGGATCAGCTGTTTGGTGCCTATTAAAATCCAAGATGAGATAGGAGTGCAAATTCCTGCTTTCCTCTGTCACACTGAAAAGAGCCTGCAAGACACATGAAGTTATCTTTCTATTGCACTGAGCACTGATAAAGCCTCATTAGGAATATTGCTACCCATTTGGGGGAAGAAGACACTTCCAGAGTGATAAAATCTAGTCAAAGAACATCCAGATGAGAGAAATGAAAATGACAGAAAGCTAAAATGCACTACCAACAAAGAACAGATCAGACAGATAAGCACCATACAGCCTTAAAAGGCTGAAGGAAGCCAAAAGTCTCCAAATACGCAAAAGGCTGCTACTCCCCACCACCACCACCACCACCCCCCCTGCAAAAAAAAAAAAAGCAGTAATAATATGCTCTCAATGTCAGTTTCAGCCCATTTTTCTTGTCCTATCCATTATTGCAAGATGAATAATTGAGATAAAATGCTTGGCAAACATATTTTTTTAAAAAAACACAGATAAACACTGCAATAGCATGAGGCTATCCTTCAAGGCTGCTTGAAGGAACTGTCACTGAAGATTTTTAGAACAAGTTTGGCAAACATCGCTAATGCTGATAAAGGTATAGTCGATCCCACCACACGATGCAAAACATCTCTCATTTTCTTACAACTCCATGATTATTTATCTATCTATAGATATAGATTCCAGCTACTCAGTGCTTCTGCAAGTCAAACCCCAGCCTTCATTATTTTCTAGATGCCAAACACACAAAACTAGTAATCACCTCTGATAAAGAATAAGTGGAAGGCTTTGTGTAACACAGAAACAGTAATTGAATGTAGTTGCCCAACACAGTTTTAAAATCATAGAATCATTTGGGTTGGAAGGGACCTTTAAGGTCATCTAGTCCGAATCCCCCTGCAATGAGCAGGGACATCTTCAACAAGATCAGGTTACTAAGAGTCCCATCCAACCTGACCTTGAATGTTTCCAGGGATGGGGCATCTACCACCTCTCTGGGCAACCTGTTCCAGTGTTTCACCACCCTCGTAAAAAAATTCTTCCTTATATCTAGAATAAATCTACCCTCTTTTAGTTTAAAACCATTAACCCTTCTCCTATTGCTACAGGCCCTGCTAAAAAGCCTGTCCGCATCTTTCTTATAAGCTCTCTTTAAGTACTGAAAGGCCACAATAATGTCTCCCCAGAGCCTTCTCTTCTCCAGGCTGAACAACCACAACTCTCTCAGCCTGTCCTCATAGCAGAGGTGCTCCAGCCCTCTGATCATTTTTGTGGCCCTCCTTTGGACATGCTCCAGCAATTTCATGTCTTTCCTGTGCTGAGGACTCCACAGATGGACACAGTACTCCAGGTGGGGTCTCACCAGAGCAGAGCAGAGGGGCAGAATCACCTCCCTCAACCTGCTGGCCACGCTACTTTTGATGTGGCCCAGGACACAGTTGGCTTTCTGGGCTGTGAGTGCACATTGCTGGCTCGTGTGCACCTTTTCATCCACCAGTACCCCCAAGTCCTTCTCCTCAGGGCTGCTCTCAACCCATTTATCCCT
The DNA here is from genome assembly GCA_947846985.1 of Fratercula arctica. NCBI lineage: Eukaryota > Metazoa > Chordata > Aves > Charadriiformes > Alcidae > Fratercula > Fratercula arctica. Next base: position 47,556,093 of record CANTUZ010000005.1, on the reverse strand, counting down.
CAGCCTGTATTGATACCAGGGGGTGCCCCAACCCAGTTGCTGGACCTTGAACTTGGCCTTGTTGAACCTCATGATGTTGACACAGGCCCACTCTTCAAGTCTGTACAGGTCCCTCTAGGTGGTATCCCATCCCTCAGCTGTGTCAACTGCAACACTCAGCCTGGTGTCATCTGCAAACTTGCTGAGGGTGCACTCGATCCCACTGTCTATGTCAGCGATGAATATATTAAACAGTACTGGTCCCAACATGGACCCCTATATAAAGACATTTTGTTTGCCTGTTGTAGCAACTCCCTAATTCATCCCTGTATTAGACAGCTGCTGTGCATAGGCAATACCGTACAGGGGAACAATGCTACAAGAAAGTGAAGGATACACGCTTACAGGTGAATTAAGGTTGCATAGCCATGCTTCATTCTGGAAATACTTGTGACAGGTTTGGCCATGCAACCTTAACAGTGTTATTTAACCAGGCTGTTAATGCATGTTTGAGGTACCGTTACCACGCAGCCAGTTTACTGTTCTGCCCTTCCCTGACTGACTTGAAAACATCTAACTGGTGGAAGAAAGAGAAATTCATCTGCTTCCCAACTCCAGGATTATTTGCTTGAAGAGTAATCTGCCCTCTCCTATGGCCTGTTCTTTACTGAGGAGCACAAATGATACCCAGGGAATTGTCTTGGCAACACTCAGTTGTTTACAGAATTTTGCAAGATTATATCCAGTGATTTCCTGCCCCCCAAGTAAAGTTATTGATTTCTCCTCCCTCTCCTTCTCCACAGAGAAGGACAATTTCTGAAAGGTCTATGCCTCTCCATTTTTGTGAACACAGTTTGCTTGAGACAAGAGATGAAAAAGCTGCCTCAGAAACCAGATGCAAATGAAAACAGCATTTACACCCCCGACACACAAACCAGAAGAGCTGGGACTACAGATTTTTCTAAGGAAGTGATCTAACATAGGATTCATTTATGGAGGACTCTTTGCAAGGTCCAGTGAACATAAGGAACTGGGGGGAACAGGGCGGGAAGGGGATAGGAGGGAGATGGAGAGAGATACAGAACGAAGGAAGGATCAAGTAGAGAAGTTGTGCATGAAGGGAGGACACCAGCAAAGGAGTTAGCTACAGTGGAGACCCCTAGCAGGAGTTGGGTAGAGCTGAAAATAGGCTGAGTTAAACAGTGAAGCCAGTTGTCAGCAATACCTGCACAGAAGCAAAGACAACCATAGCAATAACAAGCTCAAGGCATGTTGTTGCCCCAGGGGCAGTGTTACAGAGGCCCCCCTACACCATCACAGTTGCCAGAAATGGGCTCTACTAGAAATGTCCGTAGTTTCCTCTTAGACAAGCACCCTATAGTAGTTAAAAAAAGAGAGAATGATACATTTAGTTCTCTATTGGATTGCTCCCTCTGGACAAAGCAAGATTTAACTGCAAGTGCTCAAGCCCTTATTACTGTAGGATTTGAGGGGAGGTGAGGGTTACAAGTGATAACAACACAGACAGGAGCACATTCATTTTTTAATCAAGTAGCTGAGTTGTTATTTGCAATTCATTAAGACCAAGATTCAGTATCTTCTAATGACTGGAGCAGCTACTGTGCCCATCTCCCACTTTGTGGCAGGCAGACCCTGTCACCACACACAGGGTAGCGATTCCCTCTGGGTATAACAAAACAGAGAGGAGATGCTGCCAGCTAGGGAGCCATTACACAGTTTCAAAAACACCTATAAACGTAAACTACCGAGTGCAGGGACGACCATCATCACCTAAGGGTCATCATACAGCACTTCTTGTTCCAAGTATTTCACTGGCTCCAGCCACCAGAGCAACCTAAGGCTTTCCAACACGTGGCACTAGTGTCAAGGTTATAACCAAACAACAGACCTCCAGCCAGCTGAGAGCAGAATAACCTGGCACACAGCAGTCCTGCATATTTTATGCTTTCTAGATCAAAATGAGCACAAACTTTAATTGAAACTGATTTCAGCCTTTAAGGAAGAGCAAAACCAAGCACACATTTTTCAAATCCTGGTGTGGCAGCACACAGGCTTTCATTTGCTTTATTCCAGCAAAGGGCAAAAGCTACACAAGGAAGAGCATTTGAGAAGGCAATTAGGTCTGAGTAATGGGAAAAGTCAAAGAAAAGAGTATCCTGACTCCTGTCATCTAAATGACATTTTTAATAGCATTAAACATAACTTTTTGCAGGTTTTGTCCAGCTCTTACAATAACATGTAATACAACAACTAAAGCTTCTGCTCATACCTTTAAAAAAAAAAAAAAATCTAATAACATCACAGCCGTTCACTCATCGCTTTGATGATACGTAATTCCCATCTCCTCAGACTGCATGCACTCATTTGTTTCACTAAGTTTACAGTGAGCTGTTTGGAAAGATGATCTGAACTGACAGCAATTCCATTGCACAAGTTGACAACGCTGTACCTTCAATGTGTAACATGTACACCTCTGAAAAGCATATGCAGAAGAAATACACACAGGTTCTTTCAGTTCAACACTCAACAAATAGCGATATAAATGTAAAGCAGCAATTTTGTGCCATTTACTGGACAAATACACAGAAACATTGGGACTGCACGATTATTGGTGGATGTGGTAAAGAAACGAATGAAATTAAGGAAACTACAACTTGATATGAACATCAGAAAAAAAAAAAACATTGCAAGCGTAGAAATATCTCCCAAGGGACATAGTGAAATCTTCCATCTCTTGATCCTTTTAATATTAGGTTGGACAAGCCCTGAGAAGCCATTACAGGGAGGGCAGGGGAATCCTGTAATAGACCGTGGGAATGGATTGACACGATCTGTCTACACCAATCTTTTCTGTCTTTAATTGAGGTAATTCTGTGGTGATCCTGTAGGGAAGATTACGGATGTAAACATATTGTTGGTACTGCAATTAACACATAAATATTCAGCTCTGACATTTCTCATCAGCTAAGTATAAATTTCTGCCAGGCTGCTTCCCTGCAACATTTGGCAAATGAACCCATTTTGATCAGAAGGTAATTTATTGCACACTGGAGTTCAGTGCGTGCGATCACTGAAAATGACAGATGAACAATCCACAGTTTGGGGAAATAACAGAAACTGCAGCATATTTACGCACAGAGATGAAGATGACATCTCTAATGCAAACATTTGCAAGCAGGTTTTTTTTTATAACTACACAAATCACAAGGACTGATAGAACCCAGGGGCCAATACCCTCCACAGCAGGAACGCAGAGATAGGCAGCCTCCTAATCCCACAGGCAGCTCACTATTCCAGTAAACTCAGTTTCTAAAATATCGAGTAAGCATTCGTCTGCTGAGAGAGGTTCAGTCTATCTGCAGTGCAACCCAATGCAGATTTAAACTAGCTCATTTGGGCAGTGGTAGCTATGCAGTTGTAACAGCATGGACTGCAAGAGTAACATAAGAAGCTGAATAAATCCCTAGAGAACTGGCCCAGGGTGGCTGCAGCTGATTTAACACCAGCTCTGACTGAAGCATAAAGACATTTGTATAAGCCCAGCTTTTGATATGCACTCATAAACTAAGAACCTCAGCCTATGCTTCCTCAACTAGAGGAAGCGGCCAGTGGGCAAAAGATACCTCATAACTTTGAAAAAGGGTGTCAACAAATTAAAGCCCTGGTTATGCCAAGTAATACCATTTGTTATGCTACCTTTGAGTCATTTGGGTTTTTTCTATATTTGGATTTCTCCTGGATAGAATATATTCCCACTTCTAACACAACTGCTTTTAGAGGCTAATTTTGCCCAGCGAGCACTCTGTGAGTGAAAAGCGTTGTGTTGCTGTTAAGTGCACAGCAGTAGTTGATTCAAACTTATTTGCTGGGAGGAAAAAATAAACTTGCATAAACGTTGCTACAGAGCTTTACAGTTCACAAATGCACAAAAGCTTTGAAGACAGAATCACTTATAAAACTACCAAGAAGGCAGCAGACTGTTCAAGCAATGGTCTTCAGATAATGCAACTAACCGGTGCTGTGGCCTCATAATAAATTTACCAGGAGACAAATGCACTTCCTATTGACCCTTGCTAAATCTTTAAACAAACATCTTTGCAATCTTTTCCAGACATCTTCGGAGAAACTCATTCCTTTTACTATTGCATCAACTAAAATGAGTATAACCAAAGGCAAAATGTGTTCAACAAGACCAAGGAGTAACAGTGAAGAAGACAGACAAGCCCGGAGCACAGCCCAGAAGCTATTAGTTAGCCTACAGGTTCAGCATAAAAAATCTTGGCTTACATGAGCAGCCTAGAATTTCACAGAAGTAAGGCAAGTGGCAGCATTTTTGCATATGTAAAAAGCTGAGACACAGATAAACAAAAAGCAGGCACCAAAGACCACTGAAAGGTTGCTCCCCATCTGCCCCTATTAAGCTAAGAAAGAAAACCAAACAGTAAAACAATTGAGATGCATTAAGATATTAGGACATGAAATCACCAAACATGTCTTTAGACACTGGAGAATCCTGCAGAGAGGACTCTCCCTAGCAGTTCTTTATTTGGTGGCAGTCTAAATCAAGACAAAGGTCTCTAACAAGCTGTAACCCAGATCCAACAAGCATTCAAGTCAAAAAAGCAAGGGCTTTTCTTTAATTTCATTAAAACTAGCCTTGACTGCTACTGGAGAAAAGCCTATCAGCAGAGTTGACTGGAGTATTCTTAGCAACGTAAGTAACACCAGTGGAGGAGGAGGTAGGGCCAGGTTACTTTTGCTACCAGAGTGGGCAGGCCAAAACCGGGATGAAGAGCAGAGTTAAATGTTTGAGAGGAGCAGCTTTTTTTCCGTTGATTTGCCACCACTTTGTTTTTCTCAGCCAGGTGTTGCCATCAACCCATGTACCCTGACACCCCTCTCAGCAGCAGCCACTGCCACTTTCACCACGTCTAACGCTGGCATAAAGCCAAGTAGGCAGCCACCCTCCATTTTGATTGTGCCTAAAATTAGGGCTATGTATATGCAGAAGGAAAATACGGACGGAACTGCTATTTTAAGGAACTGAAGAAAGGAGGCGGGAGGAGGAATAAAGAACAGCAAGGAGAAAATAAACCTGCGACCCTAAGCTTTGCCTTTTGGAATAATTAAGCAGCAAGGCTCAAGCTCATTCCCCTTAGCCTTCCAGCTGAGCGTAAAGAGAGCCAGGATTTCTGGTTCTCTCACAATTTCTTACACACACCTTTTTCATACAAAATATAAACTTCCCCTTGACCAGTGTAGAAACAATTGCCTTTGAAGACAAGCCTATGAATTCAAGGTCAGAACAAAGCAACATGACGTAGGGAACTCCCGTTCACCAGGACTGACATACCAGCTCTGCCAGGAGAAAAATTCAACAGCTGTGCGCCTTCCCAAGAGCCATTTAAAACAGGATTATGCATCACAGCGGCTGTGCAAAACAGCCACAACACATTAGCAAATTCTTAGCACCTAAGAGAGAGACAAGAATTCAGAGATGGCCCTCCTTCCGCTTCAGTACATCACCGTGCAATTGCCTGTCCCAGGAGACAGAGCAGCCCAAGGCACTCACAGAATCAAGAGAAAGGGAACTTTGATTAAAAGAATATACTGACACACACAGTAGCTATTAGAAAAACATAAAAATAGTAAAAAAACACCATACCTCAAATACTGCCTGGCACTTTGGTAAGTTACAGCTACTATGTGATCAAGTTGAAACAGATGAACAGTCCCTTCAGATGCTTAACTTCAGCATGCTAACAGAGCTCACAATTACCCATCCCTTGAACTGAAGGAGGCAGAGAAATGCAAAAAAGCTAAGCATGAGAAGCAGGTGTAGGCAATGTGAGGTCCCTATCAGACATGGCTAGAGAAGGCAGGTTCTCATTTTCAGTTGGTTTGTGGTCAGCTGGTCACCTGCTGGGAAAGGGGGCTTTATTCTTTGCCCTGGCTGAATATAATCATCCCCCCTCCCCACCTCACATTGTGCACCTCACTGTCTCACAAGAGATGCGCTGTTATTCACTCCTGTTTTTCTTTTCCTGATATCAATCTGAAAATATTTGTGGATTTATCTTTCCAGGGCCCCTAGAGGAGAGTTTCTTGCAATTTAAATATATATTGCTTTTGTTTTTAATGATTTTTTGGTGATATATATGTTTTCTTCTGCAGCCTCTTTCTATATTATAATGCTCTACTATCTAACCAATATTTCTAAATAGGGTGTGAGATAGTTTTTACTTGCCTTATGCAAATTGCACATTCCAACCTGAGCTGAAGACATCACTTGCCAAGGAAAGCAGTGCCATGAGGTCAGTGTTCTTACAGAGCACTGTAAAGAATACAGATAAAACAAACTCAACGAAAAATCAAAGAACTGATGGTTATTCTCAGCAGGAGAACTTAAAAAGCTGACCAGACACAGCAGAACAAAATTGGGATCACATAGTCAGGACTTGCTTTAGGTCCTCAAGCACCCACAAGAATTGCACAAATGTTTCTGAGGCCTCATTAAGTGTTAGCCACTTCAATAAACACTGTGAAAGGGAGTTGAGACATAGATTTTATGGACCAAATCTCCATGGTTTTACACCGCTTGCAAGGAGAAAGTCCCCGTGCTTGCAGGCAGTAATTCACAGTTTTATTTCATATGAATATAGCAAAGGTCAGTGGGTTCAAATGATGGTACACAGCACCTCTGCACCGTGAGCGACCTGCTCCTTTTCTGGATGAAGCTGCAGAAGAACAGAGATTGAGATGTACATTCACATTCTCCACAGTTTAACACTCTGGATAACATTTACAACTCTGCAAAGAGGCTATAAAAATTTGCTGGAACAGTATAATTGCTTTACACAAACTCTGTGGAGAGGCAGTTGACTCTCTGCAGCACCTGGGAACAGGAAATTGGGCTGTTGCGTGCCTCAGAAAGGCATTTGTTGCTGCCCTGTGGGTGATCCAGGGTTTTTTGCACCATGGGGAGCACTAGCACAAGCAGGTCCCAGGTTCCTAACCCAGAGGAGTGTGTAAGACGCCACTCCAAGGCAGGAGCACAACCAGCTGCCTGCCTCTTCCCCTGCAGCGCTAAGGTACAGCAGCATACGCTACCACCTCCTTGGTTTTGAAAGAGTCCCACTGCCTTTTCTGAGAGAAAATCTCCATTTACAATGCCTGCAGGAACTCAGTGGGACCCACTGCGCTGCTGGAGAGCACAATGAACCAAACCGGCTCCCAGGCAGCTGCCTGTCACAGGTGTAAGAAATCACTAATCCTGTGATACAGCAGCTGCTGCTGCTGGTTTAGGCCACACGATTTCTCCCCCACCGTGCATCAGGTCTGCAAGCCCTGACGGAGTCCTGAACTCACCATCAGATGGAAATGTCTGCCTTTTATTGTACTTTGCTTCCGTGAGTAGCAGCTGCTCTTATTTCCCAGCTTACGCTCGAGTCCAGACTCGGTGAGATTACCCATTTCTTGCCTGTTTGAGGGAAAGGTCTCCCTATTACTGCTGACCTCTGTGGACTGCAGCTCTGCAGGTAAGGTTCTACTGAGCTGGGAATCATTTCACATCTTTTCAGCGCAACTCTCAGGTTTCTAAAAAGTGCAGCCCATTGCTCATCTTTTCTCCTGTATGTCTAAAAGTATAATCCGCTTCTGTATCTCTCAGCTAAGATTTATGAATAAAAGAGTGTTATGAATGTATGACTTAGTTGCACCTATGACTCATGTCAAAAGCCTCTCACATGGAGTGGCTCAATTAGCAGGCACCTGTACAATTTCCTATGGTTCACATTTAAAGGCACGTTTTAGATATTTTTGAAAAGTACAGTCTTGTTGCAATATCATCAAAGCAGCATCTTACCATAAGGTTGAAATATATCAGTTTTTCTTCTAAGACTGTTTTTCTATCCTCCTTGAAACACGGTAACTTGTGCCTCCTCCAAGGAGGCACTGTCACGCTTTCCTCCTTAATGTGGATTTTGTCCTACTGCTGAGTGTAACAGCTCTAAGAAAATCATGCAACTGCATGAAAAAGCTAGAAAAACCATTTGTATAGGAAAGACCTAGAGTTTAAATATGAGTTTCAAGCAGTGTCCCCTCAGAGTCGGTGGGAAAGCAGACAGGCTAATCCTGATGCACAACCTACAACACCTGTGTCACACCACTGCTGCCCCAGAGCAGCAGGTTCTCAAGGACACTGCAGTGTCTACACAATACCCATGACGTGACATAAAGCAAAAGTCCTTTCACTGGTCATTAAAATTATCGACATTCAAGCATTTTTTCTTCATGTGTAGGACATTTACTAACTCCTAGTGATTATATACTTAAGTCTTTCCTGCAAAAAAGCCGATCAGGTCCAGTGGGCAGCACTGGAGAAGAAAATCATACTTCCAAACCAGCAAGTAGGCTACAACGCTGCAGCACACCCCTCCAAACTCTTGTTCTTGCACATTCACAAGGGCTGCACAGGAGATAGTGTTCACCGTTCAGGTGAACTAGCTGCTAAGATACACCCAGAAAGTTGTCTCTCTCAGGAACTGCAGCGCCTACAACTCTCACTTGCTGCGCTTGCCATTCAGACAGATCCAGAAATCTCCACTCAGTCTTTACTCCTTAACTGCACATCTATAGCTGAATATCTTGGGCCTGACAGAAACCCCACAGACACATACATGACTTCTCGAGTGTTTGCAATCTAACATCTCCTCAAGATGGCAAAAACAATTGCACATTTTTAGTACCAAGATACATTGTTAAGACCACCTCATTTGATACCAGATAGACTTTTTTATTATGAATAGTTTCTGAATCCCGCAATTTGCTTTGATGTGAAGAGTTTCTGTTCTGCCACTGAGAGTCAGGACCTTGCCCATAAATTATAGCAAAGTCACTACCTGTAACAAACGCTCAGATTTATCAGCAGTCATGACCTTCATCAGCCTCAACCTGTATGCTTGGTGAATCAGGGTATGTCCAAAACGCACTGGAGCCTGTAAGGTGAAGCTATACGTTAGTTGGCTTAGGTGCACAGGGCTAGCTGTAAAATGCTCCTGAGAAGCAAAGTAATCCCAGGCAGAATTCCTTGCAGCCACAGCCAGCTTTCTTGGTTATCTCCGTGGGACAGTATGTTGCGATGCAGATGTACTGGCAGTTTCAGGCAAAAATGCTTCCATGTACTGGGCCCAGGCTTTGTCTATGTTCTGTTAGCTGCCGACCCCTCTGTGCCCACTCTTTTTTTCTATAAAAACCCGCACTGGCCCTGGTTGGATGCTCCCCAGCTCTTATGTCAACTCCCCACCTCTTCATCTGCTACTCTCTGCACACTGCCGAGAGCTTTGATTACAGTATCCCTCTCTTTTTGCAGGTGGCATTGCTATCATAAGTTGGTTACATGCAGAAAGTCACATCTCCACATGTTAGCATCTCCATCTTTAGCACCTTAACTCAGATAAGATTTTCATTTTCCCATATAAGGAATAGGAAGAGTCACGAGCTGAAATCTCTAACGTAGGAAACACCGATCTAGAATTTCAAAATGTGCTACTGCCTGCCCTTTGTTACATGGACCAGAGGATTATCTAGTAATCTGCCTACACTTTTCCTATTAGTCTTTCATACACCATCTCAATTCAACTCCTCCTAATTTTGAACCTCTATGCAAAGGTCTGGGTCTTTTAGAGGCATACAATTACAAATACAGTCAGCCCATCTTGAGCTGACCAAAACTCCCTTGAAGGGCAAGCACTGAGCGGAACTGATTGCTCTCATCAGTCCCACGCACCCGTTACAGCAGAGCTGTGCAGGGCAGGCTGCTCCGCACTGGCCTTCTGTACCCCAGCTGAACATCATCCTTGCTAGCAGACATATTTGTAGGGAATACCTTTTCAAAACTTAAAGTTACAGTTGTAATGGATCCTGCCCATGGATGAGAAGAGTTGGGGAAGTAGATGATGTTCTGTGGTCTTTAATAGCCCTATTTATTCTTAGTTACTCTGAGCTTTGAATTACTTATGTACAACCCAAAATAATTTAAGTAATGTGCAGTTAAAAGTAAACTACTTTAAACACTTTGTGAGAGTAACAAAAAAAAAAATACACATAAGTGTATTTATTTTTGTTTCATGGGCCAACACTCAGCACAGTTAAAATATTAGAGCCAAGTATGAACCTTTCACAAAACATTATTCCTAAAGGATTATATTCTGTACTTCTATTTATCAACCTTGAAAAATAAGAAATCAATATGAGGTTATTTCCTCCTTGTGTCTACCCACAAAATCTCACATTGTAGAAAAACTGTTAATTCACCTTTGTTCAAGACATCCCTCCCACCTTCCAGTTATCCCCAGAACTCCCCAGGAGGGAAATAACACTTCAGTTCTGCCTTTTTAACTTGCCTGATTTACATAACTCTAATGATATTTAAGTGCCTTTGGCTGCACTTTCCTTTCCTTTCTCTGTTCACTCCCAAACTCTCAAGGCAGATGAAGTAACAGTTGGCAGCGTCTTGCTCATTACAACGTTGCCTGTGCTGTTCTCGAGTCACGCCACTGTGGTTGCAGCTGGCCGAGCGGCTCTCCAAGTCCTCCCATGAATTCCAGTTTTCCCTTGGGAAGCCACTTCTGACTAAGTGTCCTCCCCAAAGGAGGGAAAAGAGCTCCTCCTTGGAGTCGCACCGTTCTCCCAGGAGCAAGGGCCTGAGGAAAGCAGAGAGGTGCAGCAGATCTGGTTCAGTGGTTCAGAGGCGCCAGTTCTGGTTCAAGCCTGACCTCTCCCCTTGCATGAGTGATGGGGACAGGTCCTGTGAGCCTTTCATCTGCATCATCCATGCCAGGTATGAGAAGACACAGACACCACTCTGCCCAACAAAGCCAGGGAAGAGAAAAATTACAGCAAACCCTGATAAAAAAATAACAGGACTCAAGAGATGCAGACGAGGACAGATTTGGATTTGGGGATTGAATATAAAAAGCAGGGATGGGCAGATGTGGAGTTGAAGAGTTGCTGCAGACAGGATGAAAGGAATCTCAGTAAATACGCGTGATCTTCAGCTGTGCTAATCTCTCTCACTCACTAAGGGTAAAGCGTGGAGTGGCCACTCCAAATGACATCTTTTAGGGATGGACACATATTTCAATATTCACAGTCATCAGCTGATATTTGACCCTCCTTGCTATTCAGCTTTGCTTTCTGTTCCTATTTGGGACACTGTCTCTTTCCATGTTCTTTCCATTTTCTTTTCTCTCTGTACACAAGGGAAGTTGAAGTATGGGAAACAGCAGTAACTGTTTTTCTTCACTCCTTCCCTGATACTCCATGTGGGGAAGGAAAAAGTAGAAACCAGTTCTCTCTGTTGCTCCCAACGTTGTGCCAGCAGTCACACATCTGCTACACAATTTCTGCTCTCTGTTTTTCTAAAACGGGACTCGAGTCCTCACCGCACACACAGGCAGAAGACGTGGGTAACGGGCCTCGCTTCACAAGCCCTTGTGATCATCTCTGAAGTGGTTTCCAAAGGAGCATGTGGACCATTACTGATTTTTAAACTGTTTAAAGTGCCATGCAAAACACCCTCAAAAGTACACGAAAACTATTTTAATCCATGCTGTCTTCTTTTCCTTTTGGCTATGACAGCCACATGCCAGCTTCTGCACTGATTCCTGGCGCAGTGTTGAGAGCTTCTGCTGTCGCCATGATAAAGCACAACTCTCTTCCCACGATGAAAATCCAAGCAAGCTGCATCCAGGAATGCTAGAACTATTTGAACTTTTTGCTTCACACAGAATAGGTGCAAGAAGCACAAGCTTGCAGCAGTCCTTATCCAGGATTTTCTCAAACAATACCACTAAAATAGAAAAGCCATCAGAAACAGTTACATTCCCATGATGATCCCCTATCACTGGTCACAGTGTATACCCCATCTGTTGCTCTTGCTAGCCCTCCCACCCTCTTTTTATTTTTTAAGCTGGGTTCACCAAGAAATATTTAGCATTTTGCCAAAAGCATACAATGTCCTTTGTGTTAAACCAAAAATAAAAATTCACTGTTCCATTGCTTTCAAACAACTCATAAAAATGCTACCTTCTAATAGAAAGTGACAGTCTTTCATGTAAAAACTAAGATAAAGACTAACACATTCCTTTTATGGGTCATAATATCTTCTAAAAATTTGAGGACTGGACTACTTTGCATGATTACATTTAACCAATAAAATCATTTGAAAGGAACATCCACCTCTCTCAGAAGTTTAACTGGAACAAGACCCTGCAGGGTATTACTATATTACCTTTTTGGCCATTGTGAATTTACTATTTGGTTTAGAATAGATTGCTATGGACACACAGGAGATTTTTCTCTATTTCCATTTCAGAAGAAAGAAATCTGACAGCAATGTACAGTTGGCACTAATAAAAGCAGAATAATCACGTAATCAACCCCATATTATGGTGTGACCTTCAAACCATGACAAAGGCACAGCTAAAACCATCCGAGTCGCACTGTGTGCTAGAGGAGGGAGTGCTCCTTGGCACACAGAAAACACGTTCCAAAGGATGTATCTACATCACCCGACTTATGTGTGGAGACTGTAAATCTCCCTACACTCCCACCAGTGGGCCATTACCTGTTGATCATCTCTTCCAATAGCGAAAAGATGCAACCCTTTGGTTTAACGACCTTTGTACTGCTGTGCGTTCCTAGGTCAAGGTGAATCAGTAATCAAGCCCTGCACCATTAAAAATGTTGGGTTTTTTTGGCATGGTTTTTCTGTTTGTTTCTTTCTTTAAAAAATATGGTACTCTTAATAGACATCAACTGCATGCACATCCTTGGTTATTACTAGATCACCCACACTGTAATCTCCGCAGCTCTTATTTCAAAATAAAAGCATTTTCCCCATTCCTGTCTCACAAATGAAACCCCTTCTTGGAACAGCAGATGGCAAGATGCTGCCTGGGTACAGACTCTACCAATCCCTATAAATACATGAGAAATTTTAATGTTCAGAAGCACAACTAGGTTTAGGCAAAGCCTCCAACAGTATCGTGAATATAAATATCAAACTTTCTCCCACCTCAGACTTCCTCACACCTTCTATTGAGAATTAATACAAGCCAGCTTCCCACCCTTCAAGCAACCCTAAAGCCTCCAGCACCCCATTTGGCTTTCAGAACCATCGCACAGATTCCTCAGTGCAGCATGCTGTTAGTACCAGATTGTCTGACCCAACACTGATCTCATTTTCTATCATGGCTAACTTAGCTCAGAGGGAATGGCTTCTGGCTTAACAGAACACTTAAGAACCTATGGATCATAACAGTAGAAAGACAGAGAAAGAGGCTGGATCTCTGTTGACCACATAGTTCTGCCTCAAATGTACTTTCACCTGCTCAGGACAAAAAAGAAAGAGAAATACTCTGAAACTGCACAGACCCAGGAGTATACATCTTCAAGTATAGTCTTATTACCTCTCAAAAAAACCCCCAAAACCCAAAGATAATCATTACTATTCGAGGAACTGGCTAAATTCCATCACATTGTATTGCAATACACCTGTATTTTCATTTAAAGAGTTGTTTCTCCTTCATTTCCAATTTCCATTTTTTAAACAGCTGCAGTGGAACATGGCAGAAATGGATGCCCATCCTTAAAGATGGGAAGCGAAGTGACTTTGGTGAGAAAATCTTTAAAACCCTGTGGGGTGAGTGTTACTGTAGAATTGGAAGACATAAAGATATTTTTAACAACTTCTGTTTTGTAATTAGGGAGAAGGATTTTTTTCTTTTCCTTTATTTCATTTTCAGAGCAGTATTGTAATAAAAATATTCCCCTGTTGCTTTTGTTCCTGGAACTGCAGCATCACACAAGCCCAGCAGGACAAACTGTTCTTGTGAAAAACCGATTTTTCTCTCATCTCTGGCAATCTAAGATGGAAGGATTAAGTGATGATCCTCTGATCTTCCTTTTGCCTTGTCTCCATGCATACACTTTGCTCTTGCTGGCTTGCTGACCAGTCTTCAAATATATTGCTTGAATGGCCCCATTCCATTAGGGAACTGACATATCTCACTTTAGTGTGTTATTAATATCAGTCCTTGAACGCATTTAACCAATGACAATCTAACATTAGCTCACAATGGGATTTAAAGACACTACGGTTCATTAATTTATGGTTTAATGCTGGCTTCTTCCAATCTGTTGTCCTTTCTCATTACAAATGGCAAAACAACAAGCTATCAAGTCCACAGTATCCTGCATAAAATACTGCACAAGGGCTTCATTTATTTATTTACTGGTATGATTTAAACCTACAAAACCTGTCCCTGTTTTGCAAGTCATCTGCCAAAGAATAACTGCTGGACTTCTGGCAGATACTATTTTTGCTTCACTTTTCCTCTTCTTACTGTTTTTCTTCCTGCACAGGCAATTTACATATTATATTTTCCTTTCCCATAACACCTCAGTAAAATATGAGAAACACAGATTTCAATCAAACTGAATTGAATAAATGCATTAATATTATTTAAACCTTTTGAAAGAGGATATTCCTGAGAAGGGGGGCAGGTGAGCAGTTACAGCTGATTTAAGAAATGCAGACAGAATGATGTTCAGTTCTGTCATAACCCTAGTTCTTTGCAAAATTACATCAATGTAATTGAGTTTTCATTGTTCAAAGAAAACAGAAGGAACAAAAATATGTCAAAATGTTCTGGCCAACAGCATCCTGGGCTACGTTAACAGCAGCACAGACAGTAGATCAAGAGAAGTGATTATCTGCCTCTGCTATGCACATGTTAGACCACATCTACAGTACTGCGTCCAGTTTTGGTCTGCCAGGAAAGATGAGCGAGTTCAGCAAAAGGCCACCAAGATGGTTGGGGGCCGCTTGTCCTGTGAGGAGAAGCTGAGGGAGCTGGGATTGTTCAGCTGGAGAAGAGATGGTTTCAGGGGACCTAGCAGCGGCCTGCCTGCACCTATGGGAGGCTACAGGAAAGACATCCGGGCTCGCCACGGTGCTGCATGCTGGGATGACAATGGGTGTAAGATGGAACAAGAGAAGTTCAGCCTGCGTATAAGGAAAAACCTTTCTCCATGAGGGCAGTCAAGCAGCAGAACAGGCTGTGCTGCCTCCATCCTTTGATGGTTTTCAACATTCAGCTGAGTGTCCTGGTCTGACTCCTTAGCTGACCCTGACCTGAGAAGGAGGTTGAACTAGGGACCTCCTGTGCTCCCTTCCAATCTGAATTGTCCTGTTATATGATAAACATAACTGACTTCTGTTCCCAAATCCTATTACATACATTGCACTGATTAGACTCCAGGGAAGCAAGGCTTGGCACTAAGACCAAATTTCTCTGATAAATCAGTAAGATACTATGGTATTCCAAGATCAGAAAAAGGATGGATCTACCCTTGACCACAAAGTGTCCTTTTTTTCTCTTAATGTCTTCATTAAGTTTTGTGTATAATTACTGGATTAAAGCTTTGGGGATCACAACTCTCCACTTTTTCCAATTTTGTGGTGATTGAATTCTTATTATATTCTTATATTATAAAAGGTAACAAGGAATGCCAGAGATTATTGTATGGCCTGACTCTAAACCCATGCCAGCTAAGATATTTGCATGTTAATATAAGCATTAGCAATGACAGACATAGGCTCAGACACAGAACACAAGCCCTGAATTCAGATGCTTACTTAAACATAGCCAAGACTTTTTTAACCTGGTATTAAAGCATAAAACAAAAAAATTTCAATGTTTCTTATAAATACATTTTAAATATATTTTGTATTTAAATAAGCCCCTAAATTGATGTAAATCACTCCTGACAAAACTAAATAAAAGATAATATTTTGATTGGGGGAATTATTTTATTCAGCAAGATTCAGATGTGAAAAAAAGTATGAATGGTGATGTGGAACATTAATGTAGCTCTGTACCATTCATAAAGTGTCAACTCTGCTCAAACGTTAAGTTGCTCCACAAGAGATCAATAACATGCACTGCTTAATGGAAATGCTTTTTTCTAATAAAAAGAAGCAGAATATGCTTGTGTGCAACTTGGGGCAATCTCTTAGGTCTGCCAGTACGTTAGCAAGAATGGACTTTAATACAGGTTTTATTGCCTTTATTACTGTTTTTCTTGCTGTTTATTGTCTCCTGTTCTGATTGAAATACACAGGTGTAATGAATAATTTATAGCATCACACATTTACTCTTCCAGAAAATGCAAATCATAACTGTGTCTATATCAGTGATAAAATGGGTAAGCTGATACACTAAAAAGAGATATATAGCAAATGCTTATAGAGCTTCACCAAAATTACCAGCCATCCATCCTTCATAACTGTCCTGCACTGCTCATCACAGACCACTAATGCTTTAAGAGCCACAGAGCTATTGAGATCCATCACTGTAGATGCTGTGACCAAGCCAATCTCCCTTAAAGTCTATGAACATAGCAAAGGTGAGACTGGTAAAGGGGAATTATTTTTATTTTTTTTAAAGTAAAGGCCTGCCTGTACTGAGAAGCCTAAGAAGAGACTCCAGCTAAGGTCCTAAGTAACAGGCTACCTTCTCTTCCTCCTTAACAGCTATACTACATATGGATTTATTTTTTTGTGGATGACTCACGCTCAGTAGTCCTTGCAGTAGTGAAACTGTACTTGACTTTTCCTCCTTCCATGAATAACATTTTTTTGTGTCCCAGCCTTCTTACACCACATTCCTTCAGATTCCAAAAACTTCTGGATATCATCTGCAGCCCAAATCTGTCACAAGTTACCAATACAGTTACTAGCATTAGATCTGTATGAATATACAACCTCTGTATTCATCTCTCATCAGACATTGTCAGTCTAATGTGGTTTTTTTTAGAGAGAAGTATTTTTTTAACTTGAAACTAATTACTGATTAAACAGTAGATAGGAAAGTGATCCAGTAAATTGATCATTTTTAATCAGATGCAAGCTACAGAAATATGGATTGTTCAAGCTTAGTTGATGTTTATACTGAAAACAAAATGCAGGGTTTGTTACATGTCTAGAGTCAAAAAGGTTCATCACTGAAAAAACGTTGCTACTTGCAATATTAAAAGGGCTCATTCAATGAATATTCTATTAATTCCTCGCTGTAAATGCCAATCCAGAATACTGGCCATAGGGCATTAAAGCTGATTTACTTTATCTTGCTGACTCAGATCTGATCATTTTGGTACTGATTCAACCATTACTACCAATCTAATTTTGTGCACGTAAAACTTCAACAAAAAAGAAATATTAATTTTCTCATTCATTTTTAAAAACCTAAAAAAATTAATACTTTGCATTTTTATAGTACCTCCTATTCAAGAAATACTTAGAGTTGGCAAAGACAAATATATTAAACCTCATATTTTCTCTGTGGGTTAGGTATCATGCAAGGAGGAATATTAAAGAAAACTCATGGGTTTGTTGAAGGTTATTTAAGGTGTCTCTAACAGAGTAAGAAACAGCACTCACACATTCCGATTCCCCACCCTGAGCTTTTCCTACCAGGTCATCCTGACTGACATTTTGTTACCTCTGCTTCTGTGCAATCCCGAAAACGTTCAATGTAGAAATTTTCTGCTTCACAGAAAGAAGGAGAAATAATAAGACAGACACTGGGATGTTCCAGTAGAAAAGTTAGCACGGTCTAGCCATCTGCCTCCATCCTCCCAACTGCTATAAGACGGAGCAGTAAAGTCTACAGGCCTTCTGCTGGCTTCCCACAATGAGAAGTTCAGATTGCTCCTGCTCTCAAATGCAGAGATTTACTGACCCCATATTCCCTAATGTCCCATACATTACTTGAACGAATGATTAAATGTAGTGACTCGTCTATGACGTTATTTAAGTGACTGGAGAATCAAAAGTAAAAAAAAAAAAAAAACCAAACTTCAGAGGAGAAAGTAAACAGTGAATAAAGGGAGTATGAAGAGGATTTAGGAGTTCAAGATTCTTTTCATCTGGGATTCCTACACAAGCAACATTGACTAAAATGCTCTTAGATCCATTTTTGTTAACAAATCTATGTGCAAGATGCAACAGAGTTAAAGACAATAATTATTTTCCAGTCTTGGGATCATGCTAATAGTGACTTGCTATCCACACAGTAGTCCATGATTTCTTCGTCCTCCCCTGGGATGGAACATTAGGCTTGAAATGCCCAGTAGCACTTTCAGGACCATTATACTTCTGAAGCCGAGGAAATGCGAACAGTCTGCCACCCAGGACAACTGGGTACCACAGCAAAACCCAGAACTGCATGGTCAGGTGCAGATGAAAATCTTGAAGCAGATGCCTTAAGGAACACACAAAAGAAAGTTAATTTAAAAGCAATGCTTACTGATATTTATGCCACATTTATACATCTGGGATAATAAACAATGTGATAGCAAAGTATTTACTATCATTTAAATACTTCCTTTAAGTAAATTGCAGAAACTGCTAAAAAGATACTGCATTCATGCAAGAAAAGAAATCTGCAAGCTCTTCTGCTTGACAGAAAAAAGTTCACACAGAGCAGACAAAGGAGAAAAAGAGACAGGAAATAAAAAAGATGATGGGGAAAGGAAAGGGACTGACTGAAAAGGCATTAAAATATCAAAAAAGTGGAAGCAGTTTGAGAAAAGAATGTCAAAGAAGAGGAATGGTAACTTTTGGAATGAACATTATCCACAGATAACTTGTCTCAGAGAAAGCTGGTGTGAAGCCACTCAGTGAGGATGCTCAGTGAACAGCTGGGAGCTACTCTAGTTTTAGAGAGCCGGGGGGATAGGAGCAGGGAGGATCATTCAAACTTTTTGGTCCTCAAGGGCAGGCCTGAGTCAAGATTTTAACTACCTTTTGAGTCCCAAATAGAATATCTCAAAACTTTCTCCTAGAAAGTACTAATATGTAGAGCTCCCTAGACTTTTTAATTTAAAATTAAGTTACATCAATTACCATTCCATTTCCCTCTGATGAGTTAGAATAACAATTACGAATTACCAGGTTGAGTATGGTTTACTCGACCACTATTATCAATGAGGATATCAATTTCATAACCACATAGGAAACATAACACTATTTTAAATGAAACAATTACCAATTTAGATGTGTAAAAATTAAATTAAAATATGAAAACATCAAGATAAAAATACAAAGATTAATTATTTAATATTTCTAGAACATTGGATGATTGTTTGCCTTTTTGTTGTGATTTAGAAAGATTCTAAATGTCAGACTGTCCTTCCCGATTGCTCACTCTTTTAATAATCATTTTTGTATAAACAGTAAGTATGAAATTCACAACATTTCTTTGGTAATGAAATCTCATGACTGCACCATAGGGCTGCGTGGGATTTTCTAGACTATCAGCTCATGTGGTATCTTGTACAAATGCAGGTGTGCAGTTTGCCTCTCTCTTACATGTTCTTAAACTCAAAAAGAGGGTTTGCTAACTTCCTTCAATGTATTTAACTAGGATCTTCACACTAATACTAGTGGAAACTTTGACACAAAATAATGGTCTGATACTCAAAGGCAAAAAGTGAAAAAAATGAAGTATCCATGAAGTACGTTTCCTGAAATATTTGGGAATCAGTCCATAAATGCTGATTAGTGAATCTTGGCATACTACTTATGAGAAAAATAGCATCATAGGGAGGTTCAATAACTTGTCTGTGTTTCAATAAACACTCATCTTCAAAGTGGGTCTGCCTGCCTCTGGGTCCCCAGGTGTATCAGCTGTGAAGCATCTCATCTCTTGTATCCTTTTAATCATCTAGATATAATTAATACTGAAAAACTTTATCAAAATCTGCATTTGTTAAGGAAGCAACAATATCAGCGAGAAAAACTGTGTATCTTCAAGTTGATTCAAATGTTCTGTGTATGCAGGTCATTGACTGACCTGTAGAAGACAGTGACACCAATTTAATATATATGACAGATACTATAGTCTTTCTGGAATCTTTGATATACCCCATGCATCAAATTGAGTTAGTTCTTGTCATAATTGCCAATTCAATGCTATTATCAAACATGCAGATGGGACCATCATCAAGGCTGGAAGCCAAGGGAAGTTTTGTCTCTGGTAGTGAATGGTTTCTGTACAGCTTTGAATTTATTCCTTTATTGATTCATTATCAGATATTATCCTCTGATAAGCTAGGAATACACAGCTAAAAGTCAGGGACACTGTTAATTCGTACATGTGGAGAGTGTCCTTATTTATGTTGCTTACTTGATAGACAATAAAACAATTCAGAATGATTACACATAAAACACGTTTTTTCACTTTTTCCACTTCTGTCATACAACATTATATAGTATGTTATTAATAAAACTAGCTGCAGTTAATACTGATCTCATTCTACACTCACTGTTCTCAAAAGTTTTTTACTGATGTGACTATTTGTTAATTTATAAACAGCAAACACATTTAGCTGACCTGCTCAGTGAAATAAAGGGCAAACACTGAGCAGGTCAAGATAGTAGAGATGACTATGTGATACGCTATGTATGATACTAGAAATATTCTTTTAATACATGTGGGTGTTGTGTGGGTGCCTGCATGTTCCGCCCTTGGTAAATGGCCTGGATAACAACACCTGTTAAAAGATGAATGTAAGCCAGGGGGTCAGGGGGGGTGTGGGCAGTATGTATTGAATACACAAAACTACCTGGAAGCCATTGGCCCAAAACTGGTCATGCTAAAGAAGATGAGGACCATCAAAGCTGGTCATGCTAAAGAGGAAGACAAACATCAACCAGATTAAACGGTAACTAGAGAATTACAAACAGACTTTTGAAACAAAGGAGGAATCAGCCTGAAAAGAAGTATAAACGCAGCATGAAAATTTGTAGCAAATGAGACATACACTGGAGTGAAAACAGCAGCAGTCAGACCTTGTCTGTTACTGCTAGAAATTGCCCTGCCGGCACCACAGCCTCTGCCTGTGCCTTGCCAGAGTTGCCTCGCGGATGCCAGGGGCAGCCTGCATGCAGCTCCTGGGCTGTCAGTATGGGGTGCAACAAGGAGGCACTCACGCCTGCGGTGTGCCTACGTGAACTTGTGGGGTGTTTTCTCACCAGCGTGTGTATCAGTAGATTGTGGGAAGTGGCAGGGGTCCCCACAGAGGCAGAGCGCCCACATCTGCCACAGGAGGGGTGAGTACGTAGAGGGACCCACAGAGGGACATGTGCCTGTAACCCACACAGCCATTTTGGTGGGTGGGCAGGTGGCATTAGAACATTTAGGATTAGCTGAAGAAGGGTATTTAGGCATTTGCAGATGTTCATTAACATTTTTTAAGTGCCTGATATTGTGGTGTATTGCTGATATAGCTCCTGAGTGTGTAGTTCAATAATTGCCTTTTAACTACATGTCATTAGTAAATCAACAAACCACTTCCATCTTATTTGGTTTAAACTAGTTGAAAGGAGCAGTTCTTCCCTTTAACAAACACATACAATATCATGACACTGTGATACTGTGTCCCTTTGAATCTCATTTTATGCTGAAGACAGGAACAGCATTTTTACTGAATGTTCTGTTTCACTAGAAGGTTTCTAGTAACTTTTTTTATGATGTATGAAATTAAACAATGATGGAAAAGCTGAACCATGCATGTGGAAGTTTATGACATAATAACTTGATTAAAAGGTAAATTAAAACAAAGGCTTGATGACAACATTTTGGTGTAAGTATGATTCTTACCTAAAAAAAAATCATCAAAAGGGAGCAAAACTTCAAAAGCATTTCATTCACCAGTGTGCATTTGGCTTGAAATACTTCACACTGACTTCAGTGAATAAAATTGCAGTACCTTGGTTCAGCCACCGGTGGGTTTATGATATGACTGAGGCAATCAAATCTAGCATTACTGCTAAGAGGAATCTTGTCTCCTTCACTCTCAGTCATGTCCTCCTTTCTCTCCCACTTGCCAGCACTGATCATCCGTTCCCCTATTTGTAAAATAGATATATTCTGAAGAGGAAATCTGAACTCTCCAATTTTTTTCTAGTGAGTTTAACTCCCTGAAGCAGCTCATTGTAGGATACTGAGAGACTCAATAAAAAGCCTGAATGTTCCTCAAGAGGCTTGTAGGAACTAATCTAGTTCTACCTCCAGTGCTTAATCCTCTCTATTTCTTAAAGTTTGGAAAACTTACTCAGTCCATTCCTACCCCAAATGTAGCAGCTGGAATAATATTTCCCATGTTTCAATGTATCTGGGCAGATTGCAGAGACTTGCTAAATGATTATTTTGTTAAGGCTGAGTTTCAGACTAAACTTAACTGCAATTGTACATACAGTTTAATGAATTAACAAAAAATGTAGTAAAATGCATTAGTATAATTTAAAGAGTAAATTTCAATTTACAATAATTGGATTAGAACCTGGGGACATTTAAGGGTAAATATATGCCTTGCTTAAATTAACACTGCTTTCAATGATAACTCCTAAACTAAACCTTCACCCCTTAGTTTTCATTTTGTTGCTCCTTCTTTGCATTTCAGAAGATGACAATCTTATTCCACAGATGCATCCAACCTGTTCTCTCTCCTAGCTCCACACGACAGCCACATGTGGGACAGAGACTTTGAAAGTCTTTCTCTGGTACATGGCCCACAGTACACAGGCACAAGACGAGCTCAATTTGGTAAATTTCCATTTACCAAATGGAAATTTCACCTGTGCAGAAGCCAGAGGGTTTTGAGCAATCATCATAGGACTGTACAACCACCTCCCAAAGAACAGATGACTTATCACAGAATTACTGTTTTCTGCTCAAACTGCCAGGCACAAATCTATAGCCTGCCCTCTCTCAGGAAAACATGTTACAGGAGGTGCATTTAAAGAATCAGGCCAGCTTTCCCCCTGCATGCCCTGTGAGAATAGAAACAAATCGCATGCATGATTTCCTCCTCCCCCAGAAAGGAACAGAGAGAAGCATTCGTGCCTGACGTTCCCGTTACCTAGCTTAGCGAGAAGGAATATTAGCTTTGACTGGAGTATCAACATCGTGTCTAGAGCAGAACAGGTTACCATCCCTGTAAATTTTAACTCTGGTCAAGGAAACATGCATGGAATGATTTGCCATGCTTTCAGGACGTCACTGTGCTGCAAAAAATAAAGCTCAAAAGAGTTAACTTGGTGAGTCTCACACTAACCGGACTTTTAGGGCTCAATTTCACATTCATGAACAGTTTTCACTCACCTGATGAAAGGTGTATCTGGTTTTAGCTGCACTTAAGCCGCACTTAAAAAGCATTTTAGGTGTAGTCAGTTACTTGAAAACGTAGAGGATTTTTCTCAGTTAAGGAACGTATTCATAAAAACTCTGGTACATAACAAAGGCTGAATTAATTCATCTTTATGGAAGGCTATACCTTTAAATTCGACCTTTTATCAGAAGATATAAAAATGTCTTACAAGAGCAGCTGAGAATTATTATCGACTGCCAACATTTGGAGAAGCTAAGGTGTGGAGTTTGTAATGATTTTTTCAGTGTCATGTTTCAAGTCAGTGGAAAACCAGAGACTAAACGATGGTGTCCTGAAATTCAGGAGCCTTATATGAGCTGTTGTATTATACTGTATTCCCTGTGTGGTCTGCACCTTAGAGCAGAGTAAGGAATAATGTATACCGTCACCTTGCTGTGATCTAACAGATTACCATAACTCAACTGAGCCACACTGTGTGTATTTACCCTTATTTTGCTCTCAATATGAGGAAATCTGATTCAGTTTAAGATTCCTTCATTGCTGACTAAACCAAATCAAATTTGCTTTACGTTTGCCGTGGGCTGAGTCAACTCATAAACAATACTGAAAGTCAGGCACTAGGCAGTAACTTGGTAAACCACAGTAACTTGGCTAGTAGGATGAATCCTTATTTTGATAAGGTAAATGTCACTTTGCTCAAGACCTAAAGTACCTCACCAAGCTACTACCGTTATTTATATTGAGGGATTACTGACATCTATCAGTGATCACTATTTTGATTACTGATAGGTTGTCTTTCCAATGTAATATAATGCACGTTATATGCACATAATGTACATACAAATGTAATGTACCCGTCACCACATCATTGGAATTGGCAGTCCCAGATTTTTTGTGTCCTTGCATCTTGCAGCCTTACAGAACAAGGAGACATTCCTGCAGAGGGTAAATATCAAGGGAAGCATGCAACACAAAGATTTGAATCTTCAAACCATTTATGTAGCAGACAAGGCACACAAGCAGATTTTAGCTTTTACCCTCCTGCCTCCCTAATTCACTCAATTCCGCCTTCTGGGATCTGTTTTACTTTTTGTACTAGAAGATATCAAGAGCTATTTTCTAACTGGTCCATTTCCATCTGTAATAAAAAATGCCATTAGTCATGGTGTCAGACTGTAGAGGACTCTCCACAGGACACCAGTAGAAATCCTGTTTCCTGATCTACAGACTGAACAAGGAACTAGAGCACATATTACAGTGGCTCCAGAAGATAAGACCGAATAGGATGCAGGCCACTCTGTCCCCGTATTTATGACAGGATGAGTTGGATTATTTCAGTTACATGATGCTTTCTGTGAGCAAACACAAACACAAAACAGATGTCAAAAGAAAACACTTTTCTGTTTGTGCAATAACAGCAGATGGAGGATTGTTACAGAGCCTGCAAGGTAGGGTATTTAATATCGGCTCATACTTCCTGATCATGCTCATGCTTACTTCATATCACCTCATTTCTCTTGCCCTATGTTTTTGCTTGGAAGCATAAAGAGTGAATATTTCAGCGTGCTAATCTTCTAGAGACAAGCCGCAGACCAAATAGTTTCCCGTCACTTTAATTAATGGATACCACACTGTCTGGAGTTCCCAACAGTCACAGTTTCTATTTATTGGGAAACCTTTAACACTCAGTGAGGAGGATCATTATCTGATACTCTGCAAGTGAAGTGTCTGATGAGAAGAGCATGATTAATCAGAAAGTATTCTGAACAGCTAGGCTTTTGGTGACAGACCTATAATCAAAGAGGCAATAAGAATGTGCACTAAAGCAATTTTGTGATTAACACATACGTGATTCTGGCCACTGCTGCATGCAAAGCAAAGTGTTGAGGACAAGTGGACAAAAACTGAACAAAACTTCCTATTTCCATAATTTTTCAAATGAAACCTGAACTGAGCAGGAATAAAGCTGCAATCACCTTCTGCCTTCAGCCTAAGAGAACAGTAGATGCACAACCTAGTAAGTAATGTTTCCTTTTCCTAATTCCAAAAGTACTGACACTCCTTATTCGTTCCCTCATAGCTTAGAATATGTCATGTAGTAAGATTTCAAAAGAAGTTTTATATTTAGTTGCAAGAAAAGCTGGGCTAGGCATGGCAAACAGGCATTGATTAGCATCAGCCTGCCAAAAGGGTCTGCAAAGATCTTACTGCCAAATGACAAAAAATACATCTTCTCACTGTGCTAACTTGATGATTTTTCTGTTACCTGCTTTCTTTGTTCATTTTCATCAATTAACTAAGATGGCAGTTTGTCTTGCTGTCTTTCAGGCGGCCTAACGGAGAATCATGACAGAGTAGTGATTCTATTAACCTGTCAGGGACACCTGGAAGATCTCCACAAGGTAAACATTACAGGTATGCTCACATCCAAAGGCTTCTCTCATAAAGAGGAGAAAGCAGGTAAAGGCCCAAACCCCAAAAGTTTTGACTTCTTTTGTATCACTGAACTCCTGTGTTCTTCATCATCCCTAAAACACTTGGTACAGTATCGCAGCAAGAGAAGTAAAAATATGTGATCACTAAGCTTATCAAAATATCTGAAGATAGGAAAGAGTTATTGCAAAGTTAAGCTAGGGTATTAATTCATACACTTTCACAATAAATAAAACATACTTTAACCCTTTTTCACTGGCAGATAAGCTGCCTTAGGATGTAGCAACATGCACACAAATAGTCTGCTGTGAAAAGTAGTGTCCTGCAAGTTTGTACCTTAACTAACACTTCAGTAACTTTCTGTACCATATTCTAAGAGGAACTGTGAATATAGCTATTACAGGTGCTTTCACGCTTGAATCAGTAGGTCTGCGACTACAGGCAAAAGCATCTTGAAAATTACTTGAGACAGATTCTCCATTGCTGTAATCCTTGTACAGCCCTTCACACTGGCAAAGTGGGTATAAAACACAATTTTCGGGCACTTTGTCTTCATTTAGCACAAATGTAAACGACTGCAAAGGTGCAGAGCGATGGAGAATCTGGCACTTTATAAATATTAATTAGCAAAGAATTACACTGCCCCTTTGTGGTGCTAAGCATTATCATTCCCACTTTATAAATGGTGCTGCAGTCACAGAACAAGGTTAATTTACTAGTTCACAATAGCACAAGACAACGACAGAGCCAGGAATAGAACAGAATAGAGGCACCTCACAGCTACTCATTAATCCTGTGAGCCCCACAGTTCCACTTTTTTGTGTTTGCATTTATTACTGTGTTTGTTCCCCAAAACAGCTAAAATGACATCACCTTGCTGTCTCTTTACCTGGGGAAAATATGGACGATTCCCTGCAGCAAAAAGCTGTCAGTGTCACAGCACAATCAGCCAGGGATGGTTTCCCCTGGGACAGGAGGCATGACAGCCAACAAGCAAAACTAGCAGCTCTACGGGTTCTTTTGTTGACAAAAGGTTGGTTTAAAAATAAGTATTGTCATGTTAATTGTGGTATTTCCATTGACTCTCTGACATTAAAAAGCTTAGGAACACAGCCTGCACAATCTAATGACTGAGATGCATTACCAATTGTAGAAAAATCTCAAAAGATTCAAAGGGTTGATGGCGCACCCAGAAACCTTGATATTTTGATGAATCTTGGATTTTTGCGACTGGCAATGCAAAGTAAGCTCTTCTGTGCTCTGGCCAGAAATACCAGGGCGGGGGGTGGGAATAGCTACACAACTATTCTTTAGTCTCCTCCAAAGACCAAATCACATTCCTATTTTAGAGGTGGGTTGTGTCATTTTTTTCTCCATTTGAGTAGACTGAAAATTACCCTACTAGAATTTCATCACCAGAATTCTCTGTTAATTTGAAAAGCACAACTACAGGACACTGGTGGTTACAGATTTTGTTCAGCAAAGCTTATAGTCACACTTCTGTATTATGAGATAGTCCACACTATCTAGTTTCATCCTGATGCAGAAACCTGAAAGTTCAGATGAAAGGACACCACAATCCACCAACAAGTACAGAAGTTAGTCCAATACTTCTGGAATAAGCAAGAGGACACTATTCTGAACTCAACTTACTGCTAAAGAGAACTGTCTTCTCTTCAGACCTTGGACAAGCAGGTCTTCTGATAACTTCTACATGGACAAAATTCAATGGTTTGGGAACCTCTCAAAAATATCCAGTTGTCCATATCAAGTATGAACTGCTACAGAAGTCAAGAACAGCATGAGTAGCAGAAGCTTACTTTCTCATCTCTTCAGGTGGTAATGAAAGTATCAGCATGGGGGTTTACAAGTACTTCCCCTATTCCTGCAGCAAACAGAAAAGATAGCTAAGTCTAACACTACTCAGTAGTGAAGTATTCAGGGGAAGAAAGAAAATAAAACATAAACCAACAGTATCTTATATACTACCAGCAGTTATCTAAAAGAAAACTCTTACAGGATTTTGCACAAAATGATAAAGTGACAGATCCGAACATCCATTTGCATTACCTAAACACTACAGGTCTAAAATTAAATATATTAAGACTGAACTGTTTCTCTTGATAGACGATTGCTTCAGCTCCACTTAGATTTGAGTGATAAACCGTACTCAGGATGAAGAAAATCTGAAGCAAACTGAGGTGAAGCAAAACTGAGGTGGACTGAAAATTGGCTGAATGGCAGGACCCAGAAGGTGGTGATTAGCAGCATGAAGTCTAGTCTGAGGCCAGTAACTAGCGGTGTACCCCAGGGGTAGATATTTGGTCCAAAACTGTTCAATGTCTTCATTAATGGTCTGGACGATGGGGTGGAGTGCACCCTCAGCAAGTTCGCTGATGACACAAAAACTAGGAGGAGTGGCTGATAATCCAGAGGATTGTGCTGCTATTCAGAGGGACCTCGATAAACTGGAGAAATGGACTGACAGGAATCTCATGGAGTTCAATAGAGGGAAGTGCCAAGTCCTGCACCTGGGGAGTAACAACCCCAGGCACCAGTACATCCTGAGGGCCTCCCCACTGGAAAACAGCTTTGCAGAAAAGGAGCTGGGATTGCTGGTGGACACCAAGTCAAACATGAGCCAGCAATAAGCCCTTGCAGCAAAGGCGGCTAATGGTATCTTGGGCTGCATTAGGCAAAATATTGCCAGTAAGTCAAGTGAGGTGATCCCTCCCCTCTATTTGGCACTGATGAGGCCACACCTGGAGTACTGTGTCCAGTTCTGGGCTCCACAGTACAAGACAGACATGAACATATTGGAGAGAGTCCAATGAAGGGCCACGAAGATGATTAAGGAACTGGAGCAGCTCTCCTATGAGGACAAGCTGAGATATCTGGGACTGTTTAGCTTAGAGAAGGCAAGGCTGGGGGGGTGAGTCTTATCAATCAATATAAATACCTCAAGAGGGGGTGCAAAGGAGATGGAGACAGGCTCTTTTCAATGGTGCAATGGGCATAAACTGAAACACAGGAGGTTATGTCTGAACATAAGGAAACACTTTTTTACTGTGAGGGTGACTGAACACTGGCACAGGTTACCCAGAGAGGTTGTGGAGTCACCATTCTTGTTGATATTCTAAAGTCTTCCGGACTTTTTCCTGAGCAACTGGCTCTAGCTGGCTCTGCTTGAGCAGGGGGGTTGGATCAGATGATCTCCAGAAGTCCCTTCCAACCTCAACCATTTTGTGATTCTGTGAAATATAAAAACATAAGTCCTGTCATTACTACTACTCATACCAGAAGTTCTTGGTAGCCATATGGCCATAAGGTGATACACATAGCATAAAAAGATAGCAAAGGGTGAAAAAAAAATTATTTCACTCTTCAGGGACATCAGGTAAGAATACGCAACAGAGACTTAATTCTTCCATCATCTTCATATTAGTTCCTGTATTTGAGAGGAATATGGTGCAACGTAGAGATGTCTCAAGGACTGGTGACTTGTAATGGTCTCTCTGACAGTCCTTGACTTCCTGGTGATAGCTGGGACTTGGCAAACAAACAAGAATCCAACTTTTATACAAGCAGAAACCCCAGCTGCTATAACTTGTTAGGAACAGCCCTGCTTTCCAGCCAGTCACAAAACTGCAACATACTGAGCTTCAGTATTCTGTGCTGCATTCATCTTAAACAATTTCTGCTGGCACAAAAGGCATAACGCAGCTCTGTCTGATACCAATAAAAATCTTTCTCTTGACCTCACCTAGCAATGGTCAGGTACTAAATTTCTGAAAGTGACATCTGGGAGACAGTAAAAATAGTCAGATTTGGTGGACTCTTGGTTCCACAGTTATGCATGTTGTTTAAACTACTCAGTTTTACCTGACTTGTTTAGTCAATAAGCAGTCAAATAAGCAAACAGACTACATAGAATAATGTATTTCATCGCTGGCGTTATTTATCTGGGATTCCCAAACAACTCATTAGAAGAAATGTTTAGTTGTTTCATGACAATGTTCAAAAGCTAAATGTCAGCTGAACTATTAAAATTTCTTTGTTGATCATTTAAGCAGTTTTAGAACATGATGGAAAATAGTGAATAACCCCCAACATTTCTTTTTCTTATAAAATTCCTGTAATGAGTCAATAAACATTTATTGTTTATTGTAGTAGTAGGGGACACATTAAGACTAGACAGTTCTTAAACAGAAACTGCAGTAGGAAAGATTAGGTTAACACTGGGGGTGCAACTCACAACACACAAAGAAAAATAGACTTCCCTGGTTTTTGTCCCAGGCATCCAGTGTTTGTTTCACCCAAGTGATTGAACACTAGATCTGCTATTTACCTTATTCAGCTTTTACCTCAAGCAACCTCTGTGATGTATCTCCTGGGTCTCCATTTGCTCTTGGACCTAACAGTATAAAAATACAGCAATGTTATTCTGTGAAAGATCTTTCATACAAAATGTATCTCAAAGCAGCACTCAGACTTAAATTAAGCATTCCATTACAATACAGAAGAAAGACGTTATGCTGCTGATTTAATCTGAAAAGCAGTAAGAAAAAAACCATATGAGGGACTTGCATGTTTACTGTGTCTTGATACCTATATTAAAAGTGCTCAGTTCACCAATAAAAGTGCACGTTATTCCCTGATAACCCTAGTCCTGCTAAATAAATCTGAAAACTAGGTTGAACAATGCACTGAACTATCTTTTCATATACATGAAACACATCTGCATTTATCAAATGAAAAAAACAGAAGTAATGGGGATCTGGTATGGCTCTTTACACATCTATGAGCTAGGATCCTCTGTTAAAAAAAAAAAAAAAAAAGCTATTTTGATTAAAAATAAAGATTGTGGTCTGAGTCTTGTTAGCTGCCAGAGCTGTGCTGTGCAGTGATAAGGCGGAGTCAGAAAAGCAAAGTAACAAACTTTATGGATCCTAGTTCCAGCGCAAATCGGTGTCAGTTCTCTACCCAACACAGCCTACAGAGGCAATACATTGATCTTTGTCTATGCTCTCAAATCCAGGTAAAAAAAGCCATGGTGTGCCTTGGTACTTTGGTCATTCTCCTTTTACTAAGAACCTGTGGCTGTATTCCATGGTACCTGAAAATTACTCCCCAGCTATCTTCACCTTAATACCAGCCATAACTCTATTAATAAATCTTACTTATCATCATTTATTCATTATTAAAAGATTAACACCTACTTAATGATGTCAATTATACTTTCTTTCATGTTTCCTCTAATACTACTTGAGAGGAGCCTTTTTTAAATGTCTTCAGAATCTTCCCTGAAAATTTTTTCATTCTTGTTATGCCACAGAAATCTTCACTTGAATTTAGCTACTAATTCTTATGTAGCCTGCTACATCTTTTTCATCTCCTGAACTTCCTTCCCTTCAACATCCATCTTTATTCTTACACTTAGAATGGCCCTTGTAATAGGGAACATGTTTCTGTTCTCAGTTTATCCTCTTCAGTAATACGATGACAAACGTCAAAAAGAAAATGAGAAACTGCAGATTCTGTAAGAAGCAGATGATTCAAACTTCTCTAATACTTTCCATATAATAAAAAACTAGCATCTGGTTTAAAAAGAATCAGTGAAACTTATAAACTGAATATAACACAGTTTCATATCAGAGGGCTAAATAACGTCGTTGCTACAAGTACATTGCAACAACAAAAGAGAATGTAGTTTGTTTAATCATATTGTTTTGTGCGGTGAGATACAATTTTGCTAATTCCTTCCTGGAAAAAGTGGCAGGACTGTCCAGCATTTCATTTTGCAAGCCCCCTGTTAATATCCATTTCAAGAGTGTTTGGTCCTGGATTGAATTGAAGGCTAATGATACTTTGGTGGAGAATCCACATCTCCCCAAGCTGGTGATAGTCACTGACATTTTGACTTGGACAAACTCATTCTCAATTGCTCTGCATCTTTTATAGGTAGTCTTCCTGCCCAAACCAGATGTAACATTAGACAATAAAAATTGGTTCTGTTTTAAACCTCTGCAAAAAGAGTGCAAGTGACCATATAGAGAAGACTCAGACACATTATATCAGAAAGCAGAATTATGCCCTGTGTTGTAGAAATTACGACATGATTGCCAGTGACTAATATTTTGAGGGCAATACTTTTCTGCGTAAAACCACATCAGCACATTTGCAGGGCTGTAATACAGAGGAAGAGTTCGGTCTGTCACCTTTACAAATGCTATAAACTCCCACTATTGGTTTCAGGATTGCACAGTCGACAGCTTTTCCTGTGTCACTAATAGGCACAAAGCCTCTAGGATAATTATTCATTTGATGCAAGCTCTTTCTCTTCCTTTAATAAAGATATTAAAAAACAAACATTGGCTGCAGATCCACTTCATATGAAAAAAGACAGTCCTTGCCTTCACCCAGAAGCAGAAACAAGCAGATGGTGACCTCAGTATTAATGGCTCATAGCAGGCAAAATTCCCATTGGCGCAGAGGGGCCTGTGACATTGCAAAGAGCACATGGCGTTTCATAAAGCCATTGCTGAGCACCACATCAGTATCCTTCCCACTGCGCTTAGGGGAAATCCATCAGCCTAGGACAGTGGTCTAGATGTAAACACCCTTGTGCTTCCCAGTTCATGATCCCACTTCTCTCTTTTTTGCTTCAGTATGTGAATGCGAGCACGTCTCCTTTTCTGCACCCAAATAACACATGCTTAGAGCCTCAATAAATGCTAAGCAGTGAGAACATTCTAAGGCTGTGCCTGAACAGACCTACTTTACACCAGTATTTGACCCAAAAGCAAACTGAGAACTATGGATTCGACACTACAGTCTAATACTATGTTCGAACTGAGAAATATAACAAACAATGAAAATCAAATACTACACAAACAATGCACAGAACCATAAGCAATGCAGTTTTGAAAATGTAGCACTGCTCCTCAAAAATGAATTTCGTCAACTGTAATTGCTCTTAATAAAAGCAGCCATCTCTCAACAGAATATATATTTTTAATATCGAATTAATAGTGACAGGACCTCTTTACACACCTACTGACACGTCAAGGAAAGGAACAATAATGCCGTCCTCCCGCTTCTTCATTCTTAAGCTTTGAATTACACTTACTGAATATTCAGATATTACGAGCCTCTTCTCCTGCCTCCTCTAAATGTCATAATATCACTAATAAAATGTAAAAGTGGTTGTGTTTCTGAATTTAACTTATGGTGCTGGTGTTGTACAACTGTTGTGACTAAACTCAGTAAAAGACCATAAAGGAAGGAAAGGGAATTTTATTTCAGTCAAAATTCATTTCACTCAGTCCTTCTCTCACAGATTTAACTCATCCATTCTTTTACAACCATTCTTTCATATCCATATATTCACGAGCCCTAAGTAGTCTGGCCTTGATGGACAAGGACAGTAGTTGCCAAGACCTCATAATGTCTTGCAGGATCTTCCTACATTAGAGATCATGGCCTAATG
The DNA here is from genome assembly GCA_947846985.1 of Fratercula arctica. NCBI lineage: Eukaryota > Metazoa > Chordata > Aves > Charadriiformes > Alcidae > Fratercula > Fratercula arctica. The sequence continues at coordinate 47,522,930 of CANTUZ010000005.1, read as the reverse complement.
TTTGGATGTGCCTTTTATACCCTTGGCTTAAGGCTTTTCGACCCTAAGACTGACCATGATTGTGAAACATGGTCTCTTCATATTGTCCTACCTGTCTAAATCAATAGGCAACACTGATAATTTACACACTATATTTTGTCTCCTTATCTGGGTACTTTATAGCTCTTAATTCTTTATCTTCCTGTCATATTTTCTTTAGATGAGAAAAGCCCAGCAAGAATATACTTAAAGATGAGGCAGAGCCCTTTTTGAAAGGTCCTTTGAAGGGATCTTTGCAGAGAACAACAAACACGAACTGGCTAATTACATATTGCTGCAGCTCAGGAGTAGCATGTGACTCAAAAGAAGTCAGGACTGGAAGGATCCTCCTGCTGCACTTTCTGATTTGTTAGTAATTAGAAATGGCAGTCTTTATGCTGATGCGGTCTCCAAGCACTAGGGCCAGATGCGCTCAACACTTGTAGTTCTGAGACCACCTGCCAGCAAAAGAATAGAAGTATCATTTGCTGAACATGGCAAGGGCACCGGTTGATAAGATGCACTTCTGCGTAACAAGTGACTATACCACATTCCCTAAAGCCCTAAATAATGTCATGATCTAAAAAAAAAAAAATATTAATTTCTCATGAAGATTGTCTCACCTGTGTGTGATTGTGCAAGTCTGCGAATGTTATGAGGGGGTGTGAGAAAACCCAGAGCTGAGCAGAAAGAATTGGAATGAGCTGGGGAAAAAAATCCATCTTTGTCCTAAGTGATGATATAAACACCTCTCTAGTCCCATGTATGGCTGAGAAATCTACCCGCAAAACACTAGACTCCACTTCCTCTCACAATCCATGCATCCTAGCAGATTTTGTGAAGTGCAGGAACAACCCAGCTGCCTACAATCGGTCCAAGTCAACAATATTCCTTAGGTCTCTTCCTATTCGCACCATAATGAAAAGAACTACATATTTCAAACAAGCTGAGTCATCAAATGTTTTACAGACTTAAGCACATAATCAGAACAGTAGCTAAGAAAAATACAGAGGCCAGAAAAGGAAAAAAAGATGCATTTTCTGTAGAAGTCATTGAAGCAAGACAGTGTTAGTGTAGAAGGAAGCACTAAGACAGCAGAAGCTGCAGAGCAAAGGTTTAAGTTTCAGGAAGTTACAGTTAGTTCCAGCATCATGCCAAAACCAACAGAAAGCCACACCAAAGATCAGCTGAGGGAGTCCTTTACAGACAGGAACAATAAAAATAATAAATGCCAAGAAATGATTGATTTGTAGGAAGCTAGTGCTGGTTAGCACTTTGATATATATTTACCTTTTTCTTTAGCAAGATAACGTAAGAAGACAAAAGACTTTTAAACTGAAGAAGGGACAGGTTATATAAAAAAATATAAGCAACCAAGCTTTTAAAGTGTAAAAAATTCAAAGTGACTACATCAGACAAAAGGAAAATAAAACCGTTTCATCAACATCTCTCCCCTCTCCCCATTGCGTCCTTGGAGACAAATCCTTGCTTGTAGGCTTAACTTGGGACAGCTCAGTGGCTTTATGAACTGCATCAAACTTTGCAAGTCTCCTCTAATCCCAAGGAAGTTCATTCAGTTATCTCTGGGTCCTGCTGACTGCTCCTCTGAGCAGTCTCTGCCCCTGTGGGCTGCAGCCTCCCTGCGACTCTCCTCTTGCCAGACCCACCAGCCCTGGATCCTTCTCCACCAAACAGGCCCTGTAGCTCCCCAAAGCTGCACTCACCCCCTGCTGTCCTTTCCAAGGTCTCTCCTTCCCAGCTACTCCTTGAAGGGACAGAGCGTGCAACTGAGAACACACACAAAACAAATACCATCTGTCACATTTGGGAATTTTAATTTGTGTATGCATTGACCTGAGACAAGCTCTGTAGGCAAGAACTGAACTAGATGCAATCTCTCTGGCTGAGTTGAGAGGAACAGTAATAAATTTGCTTCCTCTAAGCCACTTTCTACAGATCTCTTAGTAAATACAAGGAGAAAACAGTTTCTGCAAACCTTACACTCTACAACAGCGGGAATTATTTTTGGAGCATGCAAGCCACATAGGCTTTGACGGAAACACTTGGGGCCAGATCTCCTCATCCATCCCCTCTTACATAGGTGAAGTTATGCCACAATTACACTAAAAATATCAGTGTATTCCACATTGATCACATGATGGAGAATACGCTATGTTGATCATGTAACAGGCACACATCTAACGGTGCATGGAGAGTGATCCTGTGTCATGGCTTGACAACCAGCCTTCACATAGCCAAATCTGCACCCATCACCTGAACTGCTGTTGTAGGATGGCTGTCATGTCATCCATCAGTTGTGTGATGGGGATGGGAGGAGTAGAGAGAGCAAGGTTACTGAGGAACAGGGTGACAAGCAATGCACTGTCAGCGCAAGTTATTCTACTTATAGCCCATTGACTCTTGTCTTCTGAGGGGCCCCTGAGAAGCAGACTGGTGGGAGCAAGCCAGATGAATTGCTCTGGTATGACAGATTTGCTCTGCATGATGGAAGCTTCTCACCCTGCCCTATGGTGAGAATGAACGCGCTATAATTCAGTTTGAATTCCCTATACCATATTCAGTCACAACTGCTCTCCATCAAGTGATGAATTCAATAGGGGTAGCAAAGTGAGGAAAAAGCCCAGTTGCACCAAATCACAGACAACCCTGAAAAGAAAGTAAAAAATCCTCCAGATTCAGGAGTCAGACTCTTATTGCCCTGGGAGGAAACTTGTTATGAATTTCCTGTGCCTAAGGAATGAAAGATGCCAACTTTTCTGGAGAGTTGCAGTAAGGAAGCCAAGTTCTTTTTTGGAAGTTGTAATTGGGGGTACACCTGATTATTTCTTAAATTAGAAGATGAAACCTTTGGCACACTCTACTCCAGCCTGTGGGCAATGATGACCTACTTGAGCTTGGCCAAAATAGATGATCATTGTAGGTCCTTTCCAGCTGAAATTTCTATTCTGTTCTATTCTATTCTATTCTATTCATTCTAAAAGTCTGTATCTAAGGTTGCATGAGTTTGAATCTGTTTCCAGAAAGAATATCCCCCTTTTCTAGGGAGCCATACCCTGATTTCACACTGTAGAACTGAATTACAAAAGAATGGCAACTTCTATTATCTGTTTGATTTCTGGCCACTGAGATATCTTTAGAAAACAATATGGGTATTTTCAGCTCAATCAAACCTTTTATAACACCTGTGGGCATTGGGATCTTCTTCCACTCTCTAAAAAAAAAGGTAGCAGCAGTAAAATAAAAAGGTGGGTGACAAGAATCATGCAGGAAAACTCCACAGAGAGGATCACACAAAAACGGAACCCCAGTAGAAAAGCAAGGCCATTCAAAAATGCTGGTGAAGTAATGGTTCCAGCAAATGATCTGCACCTCCAGAGTATGAGGAAACTGCTGACAGTGTTGACTTTGTGCTTTGAAAAAAATATGGAAATATGCCAATAATGTAGATGCAAAGAGGAACTGCAGCTAGAATTGAGAAGGGAGCTTAGTCTCCATTTCCTCATGGAGTCTCTACTGAGACAGCTGTCTATGACAGCCCTTCATTCCAATTACAGGTTTTTTGCAATATGATGACATGTAGTAGGACACAGGTTATAACTCTCCTTGGATCATTCTATATAGAATATTCAACAAGGCATCACATCTGTAAGTCAGAGCAAATGAGGATGAGAGCTCTAACCAAGGAATTTAGAGGTAAATTTCTCGTCTTTGTAATTCTCAGTATTTTAAACTACCATAAGATGCTCTGAGGAGCCTCATTAACTTAAATACAGCAGAGAGGTTTCATCAACTATCTCTCCGCAGATATTTCTATTTAATAGTCTGTTCATCTCTATCACCTGATAATCACTACATAAACTAGACTGAGACCTGGACTGAGACCTGGATAGCTACTGCCATTCCTGTTACAGTAAGAACCCTATAAACACTCAAAGTAGTAGACAGACATGAGGTGCTAGTTTGTCAAAACATTTCCAAGAACAGCTACCAGAGAAAGCTTATGCCTCAGACAAACCTTTTACCATGACAGCCAGATGATGAGACTGAGACAGTCTGCACCTTGCAGCAGGACTGAAGATGGCTGATTTTGATAGTCTGACAAGCAGCACAGGAAGTATCTTTCCTTACCATGGATTGCAATCATTTAGCATTAGTTAATAACTAGGAGAAATGTAAAAGGACCCTTCCATCAACGACTGAACTAAGAGCTGAGTAAATGGAAGAAAGTCTCTGGGAGGGAAATTAACGTTTTCACAGTATTTTACCAGAGATGCCTCTGAAAAGTTGAGAAACAAGTATCACTGAAACCTGCAAGACTTTTAGTCTTTTTTTCTTTCTCTGAAATGGAATATATTATGATACAACCAACCACGGCAGCGGAAGTGTTTTACTCATGTACTTCTTCAAACCAGCATAGATTTACTAATTATTTAAGAGATCAGAAAACTAGTGAGAGATATATCAGTTTTGATCACAATATTCTACATGCCAATTTTGTAATTAATTGCAATGTTCTATAATAATCTTTCTGACTTTAGCTAAGTAGCTGTGAATATGAAGCCACAATACTCTACAGCAAACCTGTCTCCTCTTTGAGATACACATAATTGCCTTGTCAGGCGACAAATGTGACAGCGACATTGATATTACAGCCAGAAGTGCTACAAGTGTCCCTGCAGCTAAGACTGCTTTTCTGTTGTTCCCCTTTATATTGAACAGGAAGTCAAGGGAAGTCGAAGATTCTCTACTTCTAGCAATGAAAAATTACGGACTCATTCAGCAATTTCTTAAAACTCCACCGAATTGTCAGTACAGAAATCAGGCAGGTGGCTTGGCTATCCCGTTCTCATTAATCTGCCCTCTGGCATGTGTCAGTGAATTCTCTCAGAGAATTTTGTATTATGCTTTAATAAAGCCTTTCAAGACGTATTGAATGAGTAAGTAATTTTTCACTGAAGAATGTTCGTGTGGCAGTCAGAATGTTCATGGGGCAGTTAGCCCACAGCAGCTGTGGGCTAATTATTTTTTCCTTGAATATTTTTTAAAGAACAGCTGTCATCAACAATGCAAGAGTAATATTTTTTCATCATTCAGACTCATGTCATTAGATTTGTTTGATCTTTAGGGGACAGTAAACAACACATACAATCCCATTTAGAAATTTAAATGAAACAACTCCTCTAAGTTATTATGCCTATGTCCATTCATCTACAAATTCCAAAGTATTAATGAATAAGAAACAGGACTAAATTAGTTAGAAAAAGAAGCTAGCTCCCTCAACTGAAACTCCAATGAATATACTCGGGGTAATGTTATTTTTTATTACCAGAGCTGCTTATTTATTACACAGTTATATCAGTATCTCAAAACAGTAAAACATCACTGAGAGGGAGGAGATGGGACTATGTGCCCAGTATCACCATGTGGGTGCATATGCTATTTTTAGCCCAGCTTTGGATTTTCCTAAGTCTAATGAAACATCTATTTTTGTCCTCCTTCCATATCATTAACTGGTTCCTGTTAGAAGAACCCTAATGGTATTGTTTAGAAGTGTTCCACTCCCATGATTTTCCGTATTAGAACCATTGCCCTCTGCAGAATTATTGGGGTGATTCTGATTAGCTTGCAATGCCTTCAATTAGAGAATCCAGTTGCTCCAGTTAAAAAAAAATATCCTGGATCTCATAACTTTGAAGATTAATAAAGCCTCAGTATTAATTCACACTGTCTGCTCATTTCCAACATAAATTATATTTGATGTGGAGAAAGGAGAAGGGTGAAGTCACAAAAACGTGCCAATTCAAATGTCTATGGCACACACAAATGAAGTGCCAGATAAATAGCTCTGATAAATTCAAGTGTTTCAGAAAGGTCATCTATTTTGTTTCTGCTAGTGCATGGGCTTATGTAGTAGAGAAAAAGCAGGTCATATTTTATAGTGTGAGAACCATCTGAAGAAAGGGATAACCATTTAGCACATCTGCCAAGATGAAACACCAGAAGGAAACCAGATTTCCATGATCTATTGCATATACTTCTCTGCAATTACATTTTCTTTAACAGGTGCACTGCAGGACAAAAGCGTTCTGTCAATTCACTGTAGATTAAAATCAATAAATCAAGTACACCACAAATTCTCTTCTGTTTGCTTTGTAGATTTTAAGGAACTATATAGCTACATCTGAGTCCTTGCTGCCCCTCTCTCAAACATGTTTTGTCATTCTTCATAAATGAAACTGTGAACAAATTTTGTGCCTACTGAACAGAAGCGTATCAGGCTAGACCAAGACTGTCAGAAAGTTTATTGTGCAGAACTGTGTCCTTTTAACTTCCAAACAGCTAAATTAAACACTACACACCCTACCCATTCTGATGGCCCTTTGGGACCTTGGGCAGAAGTATCCTAGAAACTATGCCAATGGATACTACTTCTCTCTCTTTCTTCTCCATATTCTTTATGATGAAATCTTTAAAGAACTAATTTCTAGATTAATTTCTAGATTTCTCTTTTTTTTCCTCTACTAGAGATTTAGGGGGCGGGAAGCAATCAATTAATGATTTTTTAATATATGATCTGAAGACTGAATCAGAACACTTGTCTGTCTGGCTTCCACTCCTCTATACAGTAAAAAGAAGTTTCAAAAGATATTCACTTTCCAATTTCTAATTTCCCATTACTGTAAGCAAGCACTGTATCCCGTCCAGTCTCATGAAGTTAATACTATTGGTTGATAGTTCTGAGCAAGCAGTGCTTAGCTATACCTGGAAGGATTTATTTATCAATGAGACATTCAAACTAAGTAACATTCAATCAAGCACTCAGGAGAAATTTGTTTTGGAAATGAGGAGAATTAAAAAAAACTAAACACAAACCCAAGAATTATTTAGACAGTGCTTACTCACCTAGCTTCACAAAGACACACGATTTGACATGTAGATTGACATTCTTGAAGTTCGTCACGCTTTCCATTGTTCAAACTGCATTCTCAGGCACAGGCTGCTCTCCATGCACATCTCATATTATGTCCAGCATGTCTGTCTCAGATCCATCATTTTAACTTTTCTCCTTGGTACAGGGAATATTTATCCTATCCGAACTTTCTTGAAAAAAAACATGGCCAAGTGTTACCTTTATGTACAACCTGACAATGCACCCTGAAAACTCCATAGAAAAAGAGGTCTGAAAAAATTCACACACTTCCCCGCTTTTAGATGACATGAAAAATTCTCGTCTACGTATCTTGCAATTGTTGATTTGACATAAAATGTAACTTTAGGTGTACACGTGACTTATTAATCTTCTCCTACTCACACACAGAGAGCACTAAAAGCCCCAAAGAATAGCTCCTTTCAGTATGACTCTGGTAACAGTAGCCAGAAGATGTACTTGATCTCTGTCCTGTCAACTGATGTCCTATTGGACATGTATCCATTATGCAGCCCTGCGAACCACACAGAGGTCTGAAAATTACAATGGAATTGGAATAAAGGAGTCTGAAGAGTTTATGGTGGATTTGGGGGAGGTGATCTTTCAACTTTAGCTGTTTCCTTTAAACAATGAACTACAAATCTTGTCCTCTTAATGGGGTTGGTACAGACATTGTTTGTAAACAAGGTGCTCTGCTGGATCTTGTTTACAAACAAAAGGATGTGAAGGTTGAAGGTTGCCTTGCCTGCAGTGACCGTGAGATGGTGGAGTTGAGGATCCTGAGAGGAAGAAGCATGGAAAAAAGCAAGATCACAGCCCTAGACTTCAGGAGAACATACTTTGGCCTCTTCAGGTATCTGCTTGACAGGGTCCCATGGGATGATGCCCTGGAGGGAAGAGAGGCCCAAGAAAGATGGTTGATATTCAAGGATCATCTCCTCGTAGCTCAAGAGCAGCCCATCCAATGAGCAGGAAGCCAGGCAAAAAATTTCATGAGGCCTGCACAGACGAACAAGGAGTTCCTGGCAAAACTCAAGACAAAAAGGAAGCATACAGAAAGTGGAAACAGGAACGGGTGACCTGTGAGGAATACAGAGACACTGTCCCGAGCATGCAGAGGCACAGTTAGGAAAGATAAACCCCACCTAGCATTGAACCTGGTGAAGTCCTTTACAAGTGCATAAGCAGGAAAAGGAATACTAGGGAATATGTGAACCCACTGCTGAATGGGGCAGGGGCTCTGGTGACCCAGGACATGGAAAAGACTGAGGTACTGAATGTCTTCTTCGCCTTGGTCTTCACTAGTTAAGAAGAGCTTTCAGAAATCCAAGGACCCAGAAACCAGAGGGAAAATCTGAAGCAAGGAATATTTACCCTTGGTGGAAGAGGATCAAGTTTGAAATGAAAATACTTAAGCAAACTGGTCTTATGTAAGTTCATGGGCCCTCACGGGGGGCACCATGAAAGTGCTGAGGGATCTGGCTGATATCATTGTAAGGCCACTCTCAATTATTTTCAAACAGTCACGGTGATTGGGATAGGTGCCCAAGAACTGGAGGAAAATGAATATCACTCCTATCTCCAAGAAGGGCAAGAAGGACGACACAGGGAACTACAGGCCAGTCAACCTCACCTTGATCCCAGGCAAGGTGGTAGAATCACTAATTCTGGAAACTATTTCCAGGCACATGAAGGACATGAAGGTGATTTGGAGTAGTCACCATGGATTAACCAAGGTGAAGTCATGTTTGAGCAATATCTGATGAGTTTCTATGATAAAATGGACCTGTTGGAACAGGTCTAGCAGAGGGCCACGAAGATAATCAGAGGGCTGGAGCACCTCTGCTATGAGGACAGGCTGAGAGAGTTGGGGCTGTTCAGCCTGGAGAAGGGAAAGTTCCGGGGAGACCTTATAGCAGCCTTCCAGTACCTAAAGGGGGCCTACAGGAAAGATGGGGAGGGAGTCTTTATCAGGGAGTGTAATGATAGGATAAGGGGTAATGGTTTCAAACTGAAAGAGGGTAGATTTAGATTGGATATCAGGAAGAAATTCTTTACTGTGAGGGTGGTGAGGTGGTGGAACAGGTTGCCCAGGGAGGCTGTAGATGCCTCATCCCTGGAAGTGTTCAAGACCAGCCTGGATGAGGCTTTGAGCAGCCTGGTCTAGTGGGAGGTGTCCCTGATCATGGCAGGGGGGTTGGAACTAGATGATCTTTAAGGTTCGTTCCAACCCGAACCATTCTATGATTCTATAAAATGACTGGCTTGGTAGACAAGAGGAGAGCAGGGGTATTGTCTGCCCAGACTTCAGTAAGGCTTTTGACATTGTCTCCCATAAGATACTCACAGAGACACTGATGAAGTATGGGCTAGTACGGGCCCAGCAAGATCATGGAGCATATCCTCCTGGAAACTGTGATAAGGCACATGGAAAATAAGGAGGTGACTGGTGACAGCCAACATGCCTTCACTAAAGCCAAATCATGTCTGACAAATTTGGTGGCCTTCTGTGATGGCATTACAGCATTGGTGGATAAGGGAAGAGCAACTGACATCCATCTACCTGGATGTGTGCTACATCTACCTTGACACTATCCCACACAACATCCTTGTCTCTAAATTGGAGAGACATGGATCTGATGGATGGACCACTCGGTGGATAAGGAATTGTCTGGATGGCTGCACTCAAAGAGTTGTGGTCCACGGCTTGATGTCCAAGTGGAGACCAGTAACGAGTGGCGTTCCTCAGGGCTTGATACTGCGACCAGTGCTGTTTAACATCTTTGTCAGCAACATGGAGAGTGGGAATGAGTGCACCCTCAGCAAGTTTGCCAATGACACCAAGCTGTGCGGTGTGATTGACATGCTGGAGGGAAGGGATGCCATCCAGAGGGACCTGGGCAGGCTTGAGAGGTGGGCCCGTGCAAACCTCATGAAGTTCAACAAAGCCAAGTGCAAGGTCCTGCACCTGGCAATCCCAAGAACAAACACAGGCTGAGCAGAGAATGGATTGAGAGCAGCCCTGCAGAAAAGGACTTGGGGGTGCTGGTTCATGAGAAGCTCAATATGAGCTGGCAATGCACATCCACAGCCCAGAAAGCCAACCGCATCCTGGGATGCATCAAATAAGCATGGCCAGCAGGTAGAGAGACATGATTTTGCCTCTCTAATCTTCTTTCATGAGACTCCATCTGGAGTACTGCGTCCAGTTCTGATAACTGGAGGATTGTGCTGCTATTCAGAGGGATCTTGATAAGCTGGAGAAATGGGCTGACAGGAATCTCATGGAGTTAAACAGAGGGAAGTCCCAAGTCCTGCACCTGGGGAGGAACAATCCCCAGCACCAGTAAATGCTGGGGGCCACCTAGTTGGAAAGCAGCTTTGAACAAAAGGATCTAGGGTTTCTGGTGGACAGCCAGACACTATGAGCCAGCAATGTGCCCTTGAAACAAAGATTGACAGTATCCTGGGCTGCATTAAATCTAGTTTTCCATACCCTCCCACATTTTAAGATATATCTGTTTAACATGACCTTAGTTATTGCCTTATTCCTTAACAAAACTTCCCCCAGGTGGAACAGTCCACTACTTATATTTTTAAGACGAGAGGTAATAGAAATAAATAATCAGAGGAAAAGAAAGGTAACCAGATGTTACCTAATCATTGCTTTGCTTCATATCAAGGTCTTTTCTGTATTATCACATTGTGCAATCTCTAATTTTTTTAACTACATGACTCAGAAAACATTTACATTATGAACACTGGAAGGGGAATGATTTAGTAACAAAACCAGAATACCACTGATTTTCAAGACAATTAAACTGAAAAGGTCAGAAATTTTGACACTACCACACTATTGTGGGTACTTACCAGAGCCTTTGTCTAAAATCCAGGCTGTTGGAATCAACATTGTTACTTTCTGACTTTTCTTCAACACACTCATTGAAAATTTCCACTTACTTCAGAAAAAAACTGACCAGCCTGAACAGTTTTGTAACAAGAACAGAGAAGATGAATCAGGTATAGGTAGGTAATGATGTTTATAGTACCACTGTTCTTTCTACACTTCATTAAATTTTCACGTTTATAGTGTCTCAGGTGGAAGATGATCAATTCAGATATGGGCAAAACAAACTGGCTCCCATTTTACAGCTAGTACAGATGCTTTACATCCTCTAAAGACTAAAAATAAAGCTGTTGCAGTCTAAATAACCAAGATGAAAGTGACATTTGCTCAGAGGACTGCTTTTTATTGTTATGGATACAAAAATCAGGGGGATTAAAAGATCAAAGGTTAACATAATGGAATCATAGAATCATAGAATTGCCTAGGTTGGAAGGAACCTTTCAGGTCATCTAGTCCAACCATCAGCCTAACTCTGACAAAAACCGTCACTAAACTGTATCTCTAAGCACTATGTCTACCCATCTTTTAAATATCTCCAGGGATGGTGACTCAATCACTTCCTTGGGCAGCCTGTTCCAATGCTTAATAATCCTTTCAGTGTAAAAATTTTTCCTAATATCTAGTCTAAATCTCCTCTGGCACAACTTGAGGCTGTTTCCTCTTGTCCTATTGCCCATCACTTGGGAGAAGAGACAACCACCACCTCGCTACAACCTCCTTTCAGGTAGTTGTAGAGAGCGATAAGGTCTCCCCCTCAGCCTCCTTTTGCCCAGGCTAAACAACCCCAGCTCCCTCAGCCGCCCCTCATAAGACTTGTGCTCCAGACCCCTCATCAGCTTCGTTGCCCTTCTCTGGACCTGCTCCAGCACCTCAATGTCTTTCTTGTAGTGAGTGGCCCAAAACTGGACACAGTTCTCAAGGTAGGGCCTCACCAGTGCCAAGAACAGGGGGATGATCACTTCTCTAGTCCTACTTACCACACTGTTCCTGATCAATCTCAAGAACAGCACATTAACAAGTATCCAAGAAAAACTAAAATCAGAAGATTAAAAAAGTTTTCTTCTCATATCAATCGGATGCATGAAACATTCCCATTCTCAAGCTTAAGGTGGGAAAATAGTCTGTCCACCAGCTGAAAAACACTGCTGGGACTGTCCTATATACACGCACTGACAGAACTGTATTTAATCAGCATTTTAGCTCCCCAAGCAGACTTAAGGTGCCTAATCTTACGTAATATCTTTGATTACAAGATTCTTAGCAAGGAAAAGTAAACTATATTTATTTTTCCTTAGAGGTATTTACCTGGAAAGGTTGATCTTCATTTCACATCAGAAGCAACTTTACAAGCATCTTTGACACTTCAACTGGAATATAGAACAGAAAAATCCTTATTATTATCCCGAATAAAACAGTTGAAAGGACATCCAGAAAAAGAACTTAAGTGAAAACCTGGCTTCAATCAACGTATTCCTGTTGATATAAATGAAGCCAGGATTTCACTCATTGATACATCAGAAAATATATCATCTGCATATGACAGTGCCCAGGATTATCCTGTTTGTTATATGAGAGAATATAAAAGGGAATAACATGAAATCTTGTGGACAGAATACGGGATTTTCAGGTATAAAATAAAAATCCTGTAGAATTTAACCAGTTTACTTTCATTTAACATTTTTAAGTCTCTTTGATATCCTCAAGTGGAAGATATAAAGAAACAAAGAGCAGAAGACTGTTTACACAGTGTATACATTTGTTCATTACGTATGTATTGTGCATGATATTGTTATGATATATGCTATTTAATAAATTGTATAAAATTTTAATCCAGTGAGAATGACCAAGGGAGAGCATATTAAGTAGATCCTATTAAAAATGTTCTTTCTCCAAAATCTGTGGATTATAATGGAATTGCTGGGAGTTTTTCTATTTATCATTGATTCCTTCCAGAGAAAGCAAGTCTGAGCATTCTTACCACATCACTAGTACCCTGCTGTGACAATTACACTGACTTGATGAGTTTGAACAGTAGAATAAGAAATTATCCTAAACTGGGTTTAATTTGAAATACACAAGTCATTGCAGTATCAGCAGCAGTTTATAAAACTAACATCAGAGAGATTACCTAACAGTTGTTTATTTTTAAACAATATCTGACATATTCAATTATTATACCCTCTAAGGCCAGTGCTCATGCCAAGCATTTTTGTATAGAAATATATACATATAGATCTGTACCTTTGATTTCATTTAGAAAGTAAATATAATATGTTTAAAATTAGCAGAGGTTTTTTAGGTTTGGGCTTGTTTTTTTACATGAACAGTACCAATAGATTAGTTTTCTGACAAGAACAGACTTGGAAAACATAATTATGTGATAGTGCTATCTAGAATCACATACAGGCAGAACCTATGGAACTTTTATAGCACATAAAAACATCTTGAGATACTGAGCCTACTATAGAGTCCATGTTTTTATTCCTCTCCGACTTCAAACCACAGCTCTATGCAGCCCTGGTAATGCATATATTTGTGTGCTGACTTAAATGTATAGATCATTTTCACAGCGACTGCAAATGAATCTCAAGAACAACATATATATCCTCTTCTTTTCCAACTGAAAACCTTACACACAGACTTGCTCCGTGGCACACTAATATCCAAGTCCTAGGACTATTCCAGAACGTGTAAGTCAGCTGTAACAAATGACATGATGATCCTCAGAGGCAGACAGTTAATCATCAACAGCTCTGTATTAATACCAGTGTATTAGTAAACAATACATAAAATTTGAAATAATAGGCCCTTCTTATTGCTGAAGATAAAACAAATTCCAATATAAAACATAAGACTAAAATCCCACTTAAGGAGCTGTGCAAATACGTAGGCCATTAGTGTACATGACACTCTTTGCTTCTGCAGCCCCTCTCTTATCCAGTTTCTTTCCTGTATAGCTTAGTGTTGGTTCAGTTACGCCTGACCAAGCTGCAGAGACAGCATAGTAGACATAGCTAAAATAAGCACATCAGCTTATGCAAGTGTTAATTGCATATCTGATTGACTAGCCATACACATTTCTTGCTTTACATTACTAACTGTATCAGGAATTGTTTTCATCCCATTTACCTACTTGCAAGTTTGACCTCTATCATGTCATACCTTCTATATATTTCAGAAAAAAAAGTGAAAACACAGAGTCCTCAGAAAAGGAGAAAAGTGTGCATCAAAGGTATTTATGCAGTTTGTGATTTTGTTTCTCACCAAAGCGCACTCCAAATGACAACCTAATCAGATAATCACAGCATACATTGTTTTATAACTTGCTGTGATTTACCTTACGCATTATTATCAAAATAAGGAAAAAAAAACCCAAACATTTTTCCTCTGAAATATTCTCCATTTTTAAGGCCTTATTTCCTCCAAAGATCACAATAGAGGCTGAAGCCTGAATAAGACAATGTTGTGATGTAGTTCATTGTCATAAGTGCTTTAGCATTCACATCCTGAGCTGCATGACAGAAAGAAATCAACTATTCAACCTTCCCAGCATCTGTGTCAAAATTAGACGTAAATGTAAATTTGCCTTAATTAGTTCAAACAGCATATTACACCAAGCCTCTCCATACATATATTTGCTTAGATTCCATCAGGCGTCACTCAAGTACCTTTCATTACTAGTAGGTCCAATATGATCAGGTAAGTAAATATGGGCATCCTGACTGTTTATCCACTGCTTTGCTTGCATTCTTTGTTGCATAAACACTAATATCAACAACTGAACTTGAAGAGTAAAGTGCCAGACACCATCACACACTGGACTTACCCAGTGACCACACCTACCTTCTGAAGATTCTCCAGCCTTACCAGTCACGGTGTCAGTCTTCCACACTTTGTAGCTGTGAGTTACTAGTAAAAAAAAAAAAAAATTGACTATGCTTCTGCAAGTATTTCATTGAACACATTTTTTAGTAAATACAATAAAAGTGTTACCATATACATGGCTGTGTTTAATTTTACTGTAAATTTATATAATTTCTAAGTACCTGCACTTATTATCTATATTCATCAAAATTTAAGATTCAGATATTTATTTTATCTAACGTCTGATTACTTGCAAATGTTTATAATAGTAGTTTACCCTATTACCACATCCCTTTTTCTTTAAATGCTCACTGGTTGCTGTTCCTTAATTCTCAATATTTCCTTGCCTTGCCTCCAACTTTTTCTATAAACCCAACAGGTCTCCCATAGCTTGCCTACCTCTTCCTACATTTTCACACTACTTTTTGTCAAAATACTCCGCACAGTTCTGAAACTGAAAAAGTAGCAAATAAGTTACACAGAACGATGTCCCTACCAGCTCAGGTCAACACATCTCTAGACTATTTTCCTTTTGGAAAGGAGTAAACCTTCCAACTGAACCGTGTTTATTTTTCCTAGAAAATATTATAGTTGTTATTTTCCTCATACTGCCTCTTCCTTTGGATTTGGTATTTTAAACACAGAGTAATATTCCAATTACATTATTGCTCCTTCTTTACTTTTTGTTAAATGTTGTATTAAAAATAAAACCTTACCGAAAAAGTTCCTCATCAAGCTTTAATCTTCTCGCTTATGTAAAAATCTCATGTATTAAATGATGTGCAACTCCTATATAACAATAACATGATCATGTAATTAACAACTGTATTAAAATACAGAGATTCAAAGGGAAAGAATAAAATTCACATGAGCAAGCAGGAAGGTAGTATTTCCTAATGTCTGAGAACATGACTTTAGAATCAAAACAATGTTTGATTTTGAACAAGGGTTTTCATACTAGAGTGGGAGATGGGATAGCATGTTGGGTGCTCAGTCTGGTAGAACAGAAGGAAGAATATAGGTCTTTTTCTCGCCTCTTCTTTTACCCTTTAAGTAGCCGCAAGAAAAATGGATGTATTGTTGGGTCAGGTGATCAATCATGAATCAATCGCACTTTGCTGTCAGCATCACTCCTTTTTGCTGTAGGTGCTCCTGCAGGTGCTCAATGTTCCCAATACACATTGTTCCATCCCAGCAGCAGCAGGGACTTGTGGTCCTTACATTCAGTAATTTTTGGCAGCCTACAAAAATTTCTTTCAGAAATACAAATGAAAGAAGGCAAATAGTAACTTGTAACATTTTATAATTCAATGAGAATTTAAAAAAAATTGCAAAAGACCTGCCTCTAGCTGAAGGTCTTTGACCCTGACAAACTTCAAAGGTTGGTAAAAACAATACGGTATTAAAGCTTTGAGGAAAAAAACCCCGACATATTACAAAAATCTTTCATAATGAAAAATGTTAGGCAATCTAAAGAGGGGGTGAATGGTCAGCCTTTAAGACCCACCTTTTAGAAGCACAGGAGCAGGCAATTCCACTGTATCATAAGTCAAGCAAGTGGAGCAGAAGACCAGCTTGGCTGAACAGGGAATTCTTTGTGGAATTTAAGACGAAAAAGAAACTGTATGATCTCTGGAAGCAAGGTCAGGCTTTGCAGGAAGAGTTGTGGTTTTTTTATGCAGGGAGAAGACACAAAAGGCCAAAGCTCAATTAGGGTTGAAACTGGCCAGTGTTTTTTCAGATAACATACTTAAAAAAGCCCTTCTTGTTAAAAGCATGAGATCTAAAGGAAACATTGGACCAATACTTGTTGAAATCTAAGGACTAATAGGGATAAAGAAGTGCAGGCATTTACTGTGTTTTTTGCCTCAGTCTTTAATAATACTGATAGACCTCAGGCAACCCAGTGTCCTGAGTCAGAGGACCATGAGAGTGGTAACAGTGACTTTCCATTTGTGGATGCTGAAATGTAAGGGACCAGATGTATCAGCTGAATGTTCACATGTCCTGTTCACATGGCCTGATGGGATTCATCCCAGAGTACTGAAGGAGCTAGCCGATGTTATGGCAGGGCCCCTCTCAATCATCTACCAAAGGCCTTGGGAGTCTGGGGAGGTCCCTGCTGACTGGAAGCTACCTAAAGTTATTCCAATTTACAAGGGCATGAGGCAAGACCTGTTAGTCTAACCTCAGTTCCTGGAAAAATTATGAAGAAGATTATACTGGGTACTACTGAAAGGCATTTAAAGAATAATGCAACCATGAGGCACAGTCAACATGGATTCACAAAAGGAAAGTTCTGTTTAACTGATATGATGTCCTTCTATGATAAGAATAGGTCACCCGCCTAGCAGATGAAGGGAAGGCAGTGGATGTAGTTTTTCTGGATTTTAGTAAGGCTTTTGATACTGTCCCTCACAGCATCCTTCCAGACAAGCTGTCCAACTGTAGGATGAGCAGGTTCATGGTGTGCTGGCTGAAGAACTGGCCGAAGCGAAGAGCTGAAAGTGTTGTAGTGAATAGGGCTACGCCTGGCTGGTGACCAGTCACCACCAGTGTTCCTCAGGGTTCAATTCTAGGGCCAGTTCTGTTCAATATATTTATCAATGATCTGGATAGAGGAGTTGAAGGCACCATTAGCAAGTTTGCTGACAGTACTAAACCGGGAGATGCTGTCGACTGATCTGAGGGACAAGAGGCCTTGCAGAGGGATCTAGATAGATTGGAACATTGGGCTATGATTAATGGGATGAAATTTAACAAGTCCAAATGCCAGATTCTGCACTTAGGATGGAGTAACGCCAAGCAGAAGTGTAAACTGGGAGAGGAGGGGCTGGAGAGCAGCCCTGCAGAAAGGAATCTGGGGAGCTGGTTGACAGCAGGCTCAATAGGAGTCAGCAGTGTGTCCTGGCAGCCAAGAAGGCAAACCGCATCCTGGGGTGCACCAAACACAGCATAACCAGCTGGTCAAAAGAGGTGATTATCCTGCTGTATTCAGCGTTGGTGCAGCCTCACCTTGAGAACTGTGTGCAGTTCTGGGCCCCACAATTTAAGAAGGATGTGAAGGTCCTCAAATGCGTCCAGAGAGGGGCAACAAAGCTGGTGAAAGGACTGGAAGGTATATCCTATGAGGCTGTGGACTTCGGGCTTGTCTAGTTTGGAGAAAAGGAGGTTGAGGGGCAACCTCACTGCTCTCTCTCTACAGCTCCCTGAGAAGGAGAAGTGGAGAGGGAGGTGCTGAGCTCTTCTCCCTGGTAACCAGTGATACAGTGATAGGACGCGGGGGAATGGTTCAAAGCTGCACCAGGGGAGGTTTAACCTGGACATTAGGAAGGATTTCTTTACTGTGAGGGTGGTCAAACACTGGAACAGGCTTCCTAGAGAGGTGGTCGATGCCCCAAGCCTGTCAGTGTTGAAGAGGCATTTGGACATTGCCCTGACTACCATGCTTTAGCTTTTGGTCAGCCCTGAATTGGTCAGGCAGTTGGACTAGATGATTGTTGTAGGTCCTTCCAACTGAAATAGTCTATTCTATGAGCAATCCTAATAATGATTCCGCACTTCTTATTTTGTTTCTTTCATAACTAAATTAGAAGTGCAGTGTTCATTTTCTGGCTACTGAGGTCTATTCTTCCCTAGCAGTTAAAAAAAAATTCGAAGTCCTTCAGAGGTCTTATCAGAATACTTAAGTTTTCAACCCCTAGCATATGCCAATGGTACAGACAGAAAGAACCCAGGCTTTTTGATCTGACAGTTATACATGCATCTGGCATAATAAATATGCTTTTGGTCATTATAACTGTCCAACAGAATATTGTCTCTATTCTGAAACTGTTATTTTATACTCATTGATGCAGTTTATTTGAGGTTTCTTTGAACAAATTCAAAGCTTTTCAAAGCATTGATATATTTTTGTTGTGCGTGTACACAGTTCCCAAAACCCTGAAGGCAACTTCAAATGTTCTTACAATGGTAAATAAATATAAAACAGCCTATACTCAATGAGGTCTATGAACACATATGGATATCACACAAAGCCTCTTCCATTTCCCTTCGGTAATCTCACAAATGCCATTATCACCATTTATTAATATGTTGTTACTGTAGTTATCCATTGAAAATATCATTCTGCATTTTCTACTTAATACTTCCTGGCAATTGCTCTGGCTCCTATTACAGGAAAAACAAGTATATTTCAAGTTTTTCAAATTAAATCTCAAGTCATATGTTTAAGTGAAAATGACTTAAACACTAAAATGCATGCTGAAGAGCTTTCTATTTGTTTTGCATGATCAGTTTAAGTTTTAGCTGAAAGCAGACAGGGAGAAGATAGTGCTGAGACATTTACTCTGACTAAAATAGCAAGATGGGTGCATATATTAATATCATTGAAGAAGCAAAATTTGTGAAGTGTAAGGACAGAAGCAGCTCCCTGAGTCTACATAGAAGCTCTAGCTTTAGACAATGATTTAAGAGCTTAGGATTTCTGGCTCAGGGAGGCAAAAAAATATGCTACATGAAATGTCAGAACTGCTTAAATCTCTTCTCTCAGATACATTATGTTCAGTACACAGAGAAATACTCTGGTGGTCAGGAGTATCAGTAACCATAAAAACCACTGCAGATCCACAGAGTAAGAAAGTTCCTCAGCTGCACAATTCAACTAAACTCAGAAGTAACCTGATGTGGAACTATGTGCAGTTAACGAGTGATGCTGCTACACAAATTATCAAACCAATCTGGCTATACAACCTTTTTCTGGTTGCCTGATGTCTTTCCATGACCATGGGTAGAGACTATAATTTTTACTACCTGACTATTTTTCAAGACAATACTGGCAACTGTATTATGCAACTCCATCAGTGACAATTTCTTCTAGGCTAGCTGGCATCAAAAGGAGCTTTAACAGCAAGGAAAATCTCCTAAGTGACCTTTTTTGAAACACAAGGGCTTACATGGAGCTGCTATGTTTACAGAGCAAGAACAACCCACCACTAACATTGTTAACAACAACTGTCCTATGATGATTCGGTAACTTTTCCAGCCAGATTTTGAAGATCTTCTCAGATTGTTAAGATCTTTCTTATACGTGCACAGGCAGGCCTCAATGTCTGTCTCTTGCTTAGGGAAGATATCCTTCTTGCTTGAAAAAAAATCTGTGCTATTTTTTTTCCTTCATACTCAAAACACTGAATAGGTTGTTTTCCTTACACTTAACATAGTTTTAGCTGCAGTTTTTACTAATGAAAAGTCACTATATAAAAAAATAGTCCTTCCCTCTAATTTCCAGTGTATAAATAGCTTCATGTATCAGTCTCAATAATTAAAGTAATATCTTAACATTTTTTACTATTATCAGTTTTGCAGGGCCAATTCAACTTCAAGAGAAAAATCCTTCTCTCTATTGACCTGTAAATACCACTAAAACATTTAAAAATCCTTCTCAAATTATGCTATTTCAGATGCCACTAACATCAACAGAGTTAGCACACAGATGTAAAGCAAGTTTTTAAAAAATAGAGCTTTGCACAGTGTAGCATTTCAGCTTAATTAATTACTTAAACTAATTCATCAGACAGAAGCAACTGTAATTCTTACCTCCAAAATGGTTTCATCGTTTATTCACAAACTGACCCAACTTAACATGGACTCTTTGGAAAATGAACCTGGAATTCTGCGTTGATATTTGTAAATATAAGAAGACAAAGGCCACAGTATTTAGATTAGCAGACAGAATCACAGAGTAGCTGACGTTGGAAGGGACCTCTCAAGCTCGCCCAGTCCAACCCCTTTGCTCAAAGCAGTGTCAACTGGAGCATGTTGCTCACAACCATGTCCAGATGGGCTACTAATATTTCCAAGGACTGAGATGCCACAATCTGAGAAACCTGTTCCAGTGTTTGACCATTCTCATGGTAAACACGCTGCATCTTATGTTCAAATGCAATTTCCTGTGTTTCAGTTTCTCTCCATTGCCTATTGTCCTATCACTGGGCATCATTGAGAACAGTGTCCTTTTCTCTGCCCCATCACCTATTTATACACATTGATACGATCCCAAGTCTCTTCTAGGATGAACAATCCCAGTTCATTCAGCATGGCAGATTTTTCAATTCCTTGATCATCTTTGTGGCCCTTCCCTGGACTTACTCCAAGTCCTTGTTTTTCTTGCACTGTTGAGCCCAGAACTGAACACAGCACTCCAGATGTAGCCTCACCAGTGCCGAATAGAGAGGAATAATCACTTTGCTTGACCTGCTGGGAATGCCTTCCCTAATGCAGCTCAGGATGCTGTTGATGTTTATTGCTGCAGGAACTGACTCATTTTCAGCTTGCCGTCCACCAGGAACCCCTAGTCCTTTTCTGATGAGCTCTTTTCCAGCCAGTTGGTCCTCATCCCTGCTCTGATGCATGGGGTTTTTCCTCCCCAGGTGCATGACTTGTCACTTCTCTTTGTTGAACTCTATGAGATTCCTGTCAGCCCATTTCTCCAGCCTATCGAGATCCCTTTGAATAGCAGCACAATGACCTCATGTGTCAGCCTGTCCTCCCAATTTTGGATCACTTGCAAACTTGAGGATGTACTCTGCCCCCATCATCCAAGTCATCAATGAAGATGCAAAACAGTATTGGTCCTAGTGTCGGCCCTTGGGTACACCACCAGTGACTGGCCTCCAGCTGGACTTCATGCTGCTGATAAAAAACCTTTGAGCCCAGCAGTTCAGCTAATTTTCAGTCCACCCCACTGTCCACTTCTCTAGTCAAAAGTTACCTCATAAATTTGTCTAGATCATGCGATTCAGAGACTGTGTCAAAAGCCTTACTAATCTCAAGATAAACAGTCACAGCTCTCCTCTCACCTACTGAGCCAGCCAACCTTTCACAGAAGGCTGTCAGGTTGGTCAAGCATGACATTCCTTTCATAAATGCATGCCAACTACTCCAAATTACCTTCTGTCCTTTGTATGTTTAGAAATGTTTTCCCTGATTATTTGCTCCGTGGCTTCCCATGGACTGATGTAAGGCCGACCAGTTTGTAGCTCTCAAGATCCTCTTTCCTGCCTTTCTTGAACATAAGAATCAAATTGGCTTTCTTCTAGTTCTTAGGAACCTCCTCCAAACACAATGACTGTTCCAAACCAACTAATATGTTCATTGCAATACCATTTGAGAGAATGAGAATAAACAAGGAAAACTGATGAGCACCTTTGTTTCTTCTGGCCTGATCATGAATTAAATCCTCAATATTTAATAGTGTAGAGAGCATTATCATGCTTAAATTATGTTACCTCCGCAGGCTCCCCACTTATGCTTTGGAGAGGAGTATCACCAAAAGAAGAATCTTGTCCTTGTCGGGTACATGATATAGCAGTCTTTTGCAGGAAAGTTGTGTGGTGTCAATAAAAAACCAAAAAGCACATACAAACTTTATAAAAATACTGCCTCAGAAGATAGATCCCCTCTATATTGGCAAAGCGGAAAATAGTCTTTGCCTCCAAACTAAAAAAAAAAAAAAAAGAAAAAGAAAAAAAAAAAGACTCCTCTAGGTTTTTCTGTTCTGCAGCAGAAATTGTTCTCAGAATAATAATAATTAATATTACTCAAATAGCGAGCATCCAAGCAATTAGAACCAGGGATAATGGAGAACACTGAAAAGTTTTACCTTACAAGGGATCCACCATCAAGGCATAAGAGGTCAAAGATTACAGGTAGCAAACAAAAAGAAATCATTTCATTCTATTACGCCTTATCCTTGGAAGAGTCACAGGAGAATGAAGTACAAACAAGGCAAAAAGATTCTACTCAATCCAAAATAAAAAATCAATTAAGTAGCCTTAACTCCTCCTTTAGAATTTATTTTCTAGAGAGACAGTTGTCACAAGTACACAGACTTGAGAAACTTTCCAGGTTTCAAATAGAACATTGACTTAAGGTCCTTCACAGGACACAATGCTGCTTGCCAAGTTCATCTGCTCAGATGTCATTTTTCTTTCCAGGAAAAAAAAAAGCAAACAAAAACCTCCCAAACGGTTACGATATGTTAATTAACCTATCATTTCTAGAATATAATAGCTTGCCAGCAGAAAAGGCTAAAATTGTGAACTGACTTCAATAAGTTCCCCATTACAGATGATAAGTATCTTTAATTAGCATTTAAGCACTACTAGGTAGCCATACTTGGATGGTCCAAAGAGTTCTCATTAGGTTTGATAGCCATTAGGAGTTTCAAAAGAAAAAGTGTCTTTTGTTAATCTTAGTCTTCAAGACATATTCTCAAAAGAGCAACTAGCAAGCTCTTGCATGCAGAGTCAGCTTAACAGTAATTTTTTTCAAGTGCATCTACAATTAGGACTTCAGTGTTGTATAGGTATGTTTAACCTAGGGTTAAACTGAAGGCAGGTTTAATAAGGCTATGACGAGTTCCACTCTATTATGGTTAGATTGCTGCTGTTACCCTCACTGGTGCATTAAAACTCTCTGAAGTATGTCTGACTATATTCCACTGGAGTACAGGCAGCAGACCATTGAGATGCGGACATACATGATGATCAGGATTTTTCTTACAGCTTTACCATCTTCCAGCACTTACGGACTTTGGCACAATTAAAGCAAAACTCAATTAATTTATAATTACCCAGCAATAATGATTATGTTCTCTTTTTCTCTGAACATCTGTCACAAAATGTTTTCATCTTCACTGAACATTAGTCAAACACCTGCTTCTCTGAGCTGTGATGCTGTAGGGAATCATTCTCCAACAGGGGTTTAATATGTGCTGAAATGGGAATGAGTACCTGGGACTTTAATTAATAAGGAAAAATGTAGTAATACAAAAAAACAGCTAACACCACTTGGAAGGTGAAACATAAACATAAGCTCTCTTTCAAACTAAATGAGATGAGCCACTTGAAGCCATCTCAAAATAAAGACCAAGAACCAATGACAAGGGGTTTTTTATCTGAAGGTAAGTGCACTGTCATTAACCTTCAGGTTTCAGAATTCTTCCTTCTCTTTTCTTCTTTGACATGTTTCATTTTCTATAAAATCAGGATACAAATATATCAAAGCAGTTTATGTTTTCTGAGCTTTTTGGTCATTATTTGGGGTGTGCAATTCAGTCTAGATTTACTACTCTCATTTCTAATTTATAAATGCTACCTCGCTTTTACAAGAAATTGTCAATTATTTGGATTGAAAATAGATTAAATGTACATGACTAAACTTAGAAATTATTAATATTTTGTTAATGAAAAACTTATAGAATTATTAATGTTAATACATGGTGACATAGTATGAACTCAAACATTACCTTCTTATGTTTCACATATTTTAAAGTTTGTATTCTGCACTGGCAGTTTGGAAGCTGAGAGTTAGTCCTCCCACTGCTCTAATCTAAATGATGTCAGGGCAAAGGCAACGAGATCACCACCTGATGGCATTTTTATTAGTAACACTTAGACCAATTAGTATTAGGTATTAGCCTCTGTTCAGAATATATATGCTCAAATTAGGCTCATTTCCCATCTGTTATAACCTTATCAGTGTCAATTTCTAGAGACAAACATCGTTCCTGAAAATAGAGAAATAAAGAATGAACCACGATATGCATAAATGATAATGCAGTTGAATAAATGATATTGGAAAAGTGGTGAATCAACCTGAATATGAGAGATTGTGATAAACTCAGTAAAGAAATTAATAAACTGCAATAGATGGTTAATATCCTACTTACATTAACAACTCAGCATATACAGAGTTCATACATACTTCATGTCATAAATCACAATTTATTTTAGCCAATTTTATTCACTAAAAATTAACAGTTTGTTTCAGCCACATTTATTCTCAGTCACCAGAGTGCTATGCACACTGTCGTTGTGCTTAAAAATAGGGATGGATAAGTAACTGACCCCTCTCTCTCCCTCCTGTTCCTGTATCCCCTTTCGTCACTTGACTGAGTCTGCTTAACACTAGATTTTTATTGTAGACCTTAATAATACATGCATAAACCCAAGGTCCTCATTAAACATACTGCTAGATTTCAACTACCATTTCAGATACCATATTGTCTAAGCCTAATCTTCCATCAAGAGACTATACTTCCAGCATCATGTATGCACAGGCTACTGATACAACCATATGGAAAACAAGTATCTGGATCTTCTTCTCTAACCAGAAGAATATAGAGCTCTGTGCTGGATGTGAGGGTTTTATTGTACAACAAAGAAAACTGATAGCTGAGCTGCATTTAGTACATCTCCCCCAAACTTGGATAAAGATTAAACTAATTTTTACCACCAAGCAGTTAAATTCTCAAAAAGATAACTGTCAGAGTCTCACTAATATGCATTGTTTAATCCTGCTGAGCCAGGGAATGCGTTATGGGACTTCTCTCAGTGATATGACTATATTGCAATAATAGCTACAACTAGTATCTAGCTGATACTGGTGTAGACTAGATTCTACAGCAGTGCTAGAATCACTGCAATTACTCTAAGCAACAACTGAAGCTAAACTTTTTATCTACTCCAATACCTTGAGATCTACAGTTCAGGTCTCCTTAGGGCCTCAGGATAGCATTATTTAATGAAGAAGGAAAACTATTATTGCTTTCAAACAAACAACTGAGCAGGGTCCAAGTTCTGGCAAGATCAAAACATAAAGCTATAGGGATTTTGGAACCAAAAAGAACAGTAATAAATGGTAATGAACATACATCATTTACACTGCCATCTGCATGCACATCTACTTTGGTCACCATTGTGAATACCTGGACAATAAGGGAATAAATCCTAAAATGAGTGACTTAAGGTTTCTCATAAAAGCACTCAGTCTGCTTTAACAACATTCTCCCAAAATAAAAAGCCCAAAAATAAAAGACAAAATGATATGTATACACATTCCAGAACATGGATAAATAACCCTAAATGAGTGATAGCTAAAAATGTCATTATGACTTTGGGAACTATGTATTTGCATAAAAGCACTGCTAGTTACTCAGTTTTTTAACCGACACTGTGAGGAAAAGAACTGACAGAGGACTGGTCTGCTCTTCTTGCCTTAGATCTTCCAACATTGCAGCCATAAGAGCTATTACAGCCCAAGAGTGCAGTGGCTGATAACTAAAACCTCCATGCCATTGATCACATGCTGAAGAGGAGAATAAATATGTAAGACAACTATTGAGGGAAAAGCAGATGCACAACTCTCTCAATATTAAACCCTTAATAATTAAAAAATACATACCTGTATGGTAGCTTATGTTTTACAGATGTATTACCGCTGTGTGCATTCCACTGGGGCTGGGCATGCATTCCTGCACCTAAGGTTGGAGAATTGAGACCCTTCAGTTCATAAGTACACTTCAGCCATTTACACACAGTGTAAAGGAAACATTCTACTCTTACTTCTTTATCACTATAGACTTCATGAGGTATAAAGAAATCTGAAGCAAAGGGGAAAGTTGGAAAAAAGCAGAATACGTATGGCAATAGCATGTTACAAAGGCAAATCTGTTAGATGGAAGCAATTAACTTTTCTCTTTCTTCATGTGTTTTTTCCTATTCAATTGTCATTTTCTCCCAAGCAATAAATGAATGAGGTAAGACATCAGTCCTTTTTCAGCACTGATGAAAGGACTTGCTAGCTAGAAAACATACCTGGAACAACACTTGCTCAAAATTTTTTGCAAAAGGTCAATAGAGAAGTCTCTGTTATTTTCTTGTACATGTCAATAAGCAAAGTTGGTGAGAACTTTTGAACATGCTGTGATTACACTGACATTGGTGTCTTTGACCATTCACAGCATTGCACTCTACTGCATATCTAGTCTGAAAATTTGTGATGCAAACTAGAGAACTTGCCAGTCTCTCAAAAGAGATAAATTTTTAACAGCTTAATTCAAAACCACAGCTTAGGGCTATTATGACACCTGAACTGTGTATATTTATCAGTATTTTTAGGAGCTTTGGTTATGATTTAATGGAAACCTTGTAATCATGAGAGAGCATATGCGCACATGTGTCAGGCTGTTCCGATACCAAAACTTTCAAAAGTCTATTCTAGCTGTTTCAGTCTATAAAAACATACATAACACAAAAAGATGAAGAAAGGCAACACATGCACGAAGCACAGGGCAAGAGTAAAATTTCAGAAATTTCATTAAAGACAAAGGATACTGCCTTTTAAAGGACAGAAGAGTCTAATTGCTGGCAAGTGCACACGAAGTAAATCCTGGGAGTGGCCCAAAGCTTGCAAAGAAAACTACAGACATTATCAGCAGCAGCTGCAATTTTAAAAAAAAAAAAAAAAAAAAAAAAAGTTTTCTTAGTAGATGTCTTCCTGGTATTCAGATTAACCTTTTATTAAGCATAGCCTGTATAAGTCCATAGAAATGCATACAAAAGCAATCTTATCAGGTACAGTTGAAAAAGGTTAGTGTGAAACTAATACTTGTCAGTCAAAAAATCACCATTTTTTGCCAGAAAACTGGCAGAGAATTTGAACAACCCTGTGATCTAAGTTTGTCTTTCCTATGTAGAAATTATCAGTATAAAGTGCTTTACCTATTTTTTTTTTTTTTTTTAGAAGTCTCAGAAGCAAGGGAATTGTAAGGAACACATCCATCAGCACACCTGACCTTGGAATCAAAAAGGCATCCTCAGGAAAACACAGACTCCAACTACCTTTAAAAAAGATTTGTTTCCATTCATTGCAAACAGATACATAGCTAAATGATACTACTGCTGAAAATAAGGATCACTCATCTAGGGAATTTCCATTTGTGATTCCTGGAAAAAAAGCTTTCTGCAATTGCAAGCATGCTAGAGACACTTAACCTCAGTATTGACATGGTAATCTGATGATGCATGCATGCACCGATTCCAGAGTACTAATAATTATGTATACAGAAGGAAAAAGCATTTGGAAATTTGAAAAACTCTTGTTTAGTTTTGTAGCATAGTGTTGTTATATTATCGTATACAAATACAATCTTGATAAATGTTACGCATTCTGAAAAAGCGTAAGATCAGAGTATCATTAAATTAATAGATCCTCATACAAATAGTAACACTGAGAAAACAGGGGTACAGTGTACTGTTCTGATGCACACTTTGAAAACTAAATCTTCCCTAGACAGAAAGTTTGAAGACTTCAGAGCAGAGACTTTTCTTTGAACTCAATATGAGCCTTTCTATCTAATAACTTACTCTTTTCCTAATCTAAGTGATTTGGGGAGTTTCCCCAGAGCAATTTGTTTGGCTGCTGGGAGGGACTCAACTATCCTTTGAATCTGTCTGCAACAGTAAAAAGTAGTTTACATTCTTTATTATTCAGTCATTGAGTGTGTGCCATGATAAACAACTGACAAACCTCAAACCAAAACAATATGGAAAACTGCTGTTAGTCATAGCTACTGTTCTTTAATAAAAACATTCCAGTTAAAATGGACAATGATTTCACATATCATTTGTTAGCCCTACTGCTGTGCAGTAAACAGTGACACACAGATAAGCAGCAATTTAGGCAGGCTAATTAAACTAATAGGGGAAAACCAGGCGGAAAAAAAATATAATCCTGTGTGTTTCTTACTCTGGCATTCAGAGTAATCTTTCACGCAGTTCTACATTTAGGAATTTAATGGGATTTCTAATTTTTATTATGTTTGTACTAAACAATCTACTGCTTTTGGAAAAGCTTTATGCCTTCTAGAAACCTTTTTGTTTATTATTTATTGCTTCAGGATTAAGAAGTCTGAACAAAATTAAATTTTTGCTTCTAAGAACTTAAAATTCAAAAATGTGATATATAGAAGGTAACTGATGAAAAAAATAGATGTGTTGATAATTTAATTGCATTTAGTTTTCTGTTTTTGTTTTTTTTTGTACAAACACAGGTCTTTTAGAGATCTGAACGAACAAAGTGAAGAGCATTCTACATATAAGACAGAGACAGGGAGGAAATCACTTGGAAACAAAGAAATTGAGTTGGCACCACAGGTAGAGAAGTTACTGGAGAAGATATTGCATAAATGAAGAGATTAACGGACATTGTTGTGTCTTGTATTAGCTGCATGCTTAGAAAACCCATTTACAACCACTTTTCAAGCACAGACAACACCATTTCCCTGCACCCCAGCAAGTTCAAGATAAATTCTAAAACAAAGTAAAGCTGGATAGAACAGGCAAGAGAGTGGTAATGTTGGTAGGAAAAAGCGTATCACACAGAATTAGCCCAAACTAGTTTCTGGGGACTCCATATGTCCACTGTCAGTGGGGTCACCGCTGTTTCTCAGACAGCAATAAGAGCCAGAGGCTTAAAGCTTACTTTCAGCACCAAATTGTTGTCTACAGCCAACAGTATTAAGCTACTTGCCACAGAAAAAAAGTTAAAATCTAGGTTGTGGTTTCATAGGTCAGCAAGTTAAATTACAGGTATCTCAGAAATAAACATCAGACTCAAATCAGCAAAAAAATGATATTATTCTCTTGTTTTTAACCATTGTGTATGGCTTTACTAAAATGAAATGCTTAAAAAGAAATTCTGAAGAGAGACCCAACACAATTAAACATTGCACTGAGAAAATCCAGACTGTTTAACTACAGAGGCAGTACAGCAGAGATAAGAGATAAGATGCATTGACATGATGCATCTTATCAAAAAGGAACAGCATGTTCTGGAACCAATATCCATCCATCCTGCATGAAGTCACAACAAAATAATGTATGTCTGTTAAATGAATCCTGAAGGGCAGCCCAGGAAGAGAAGAACAAGACCACCAGTCAACCACATCGGCAGAAAGCAAAGACTGAAACACCTTCATGTCAAGCCAACCGTTACCTTGGTTGCATGCTCATCATCTCAAGTTTCTTCCAGGCTCTTCAACAGATTTTGTCCCTTCCTATTAGATACATAACTCTCTACAGTGTATGCATCTGTCTCTCCATATCATGTTCCTCAAACGTGTTATCTTGAGCATGAAAAAGGGCATGACTAAGCTCTAGCCAGTTCAACCAAAGATAATAAAAACCTATTATTCCTATGGTTCTTACATTTACTCTCCTACATTAAATTTTAAAAGCACAGAAATGAAGGATATACATTCATGTTTACTTTGAAAATACTCATTGACTAATATATACGAACCCAATCAGCAGTAGCACAGATCTGAACCTGTTTGAATTCACATGGAAACAGATTTAGTACACACGTGATCAGTTATTAAATCTCAAGAGAAGGAAGGAGAGCAAAAAAAGTACATAAGGTAATTTCTTAAATCACTGTGCTGTTTCAGAACCAAACATTCAAATTTACCATGAATAACAAAGGTCATCAGTATGTAGGAAGGAACTAAGAATACTTCCTGAATCCAACTTCTGTTATCTGGGTTTGGGGTTTGTTTTGTTGGTTTTTTTAACAATTTTTTTTTTAGTATACAGATGATGGCAAATAAAAATATATATAACTTAACAAAATATTAATGCAACAGAAATAAAAGCAAACACTACAAAATCATATTGAATTTAGCATTATAGATGAAGTACTTAACCCATTTTATGACTACAATTATTATTCATATTACTATACTGTCTAGGGGTTCTACTGAATGACGAGAGTCCTACTGTGACAAAAATGCTGGAAACACAGAATAAAGGAGACTCCTGGATCATAAATCTTATAATCTAAACATCAGACCAAAGGAATGAACAACACACTCGGAAACATGCGAACATGAGCTAATATGAAACAGTGTAATAAAGAGCAGTCATAACACATCAGCAGCCCTAGAGAAATACCTTTTGAGCACACAGATATATCCTATCATATTTCAATATTTAGATAACATTTTTTCTGTTGTATATAAAACAATAAAAATTAAGCAAATGAATCCATCAACCCTAAATGTATTATGTGAAGGCTCATTAGTGCTAGCCTCTCTATAATCTCTAGTGATGCACAGGTTAAAAAAAAATGACAAGATTTGTCTATCTTTGCTGAATAATTGAAGTTTAGTCATAATCAAAAATCATTTTAAGAAATGCTAGTGCACAATGAACTCTATGTGAGGCATGAAGAAACACTGTCCATTTAATCCCACAAATCTGAATTTATGCTTTGTGTATAACAATTTTATTCTCAAGTGAAAACAAATAAAATTTTATAGATGTTACAAAGAGACCACAGATTTAAAATTATAAACTCATCACAGTTAATTCTCCAGCAATAAGCTGAAGTAGTGGAGCAAACTACTCCCATCAACTAGTCAATTGTTTTCCAGTGTCTTGGTTGGACATAACAGATGCCCAATTCCTTCTCACTCACAAAGAAGGAAGTACGATGTCCTGCTTTTTGGTCTCCTTCCTTTCTTCTAGGTTGGTACTGTTTGGAAAGATATCAGCAAACATACTTGGCTTCTTTTAGAGACAGATCTTCTGTATAGAGTTGGACAGCAATCTCTACGTTCAATGGATTCTCACAGCTGAGATATAATATTCTTGTGGCTCTACTTGTAGTGGAGTAATTGAAAATTGTGCATCTCTGTTATACAAACAAAAATGCCAATGGAAGAGAGCAGAAACACTAAAACCAGGCTAAAATAAAGGATTCTAAGGCTGAAAAAAAGAAAATGACACGTCTTTTATGGTCCTGTAAAAGACTGCATTCAGAATGTGTCCTTATCACTTGTATATTAAGCTGCAGGCATTAGTGTCTATTGATAGCCAAATACGGATAGGGAATGCTACGAGAGTATATCTTTCATCTGGGTCAAGAAACTTGCCATAGTGCGAGCTGTAAATCTTATTAGGCAAGGAACTTCTATACCTTGTAAGCCTCCTAAACACTGATTAAGCACATCTGATCATGGTGTTTTCTCTTTGAATCCTTGACTATACCAGTTAGGGAAAATATGAAAATGCATTTAGTAAAAAAAATAATACATAATAACCTGCAAGAAATATAATTTCACATTGTATCATGAAAAATCAAATATGGACACTTCCTGGTCAAGTAATGACCACTAGCCACTAGGCAAGGAAATCAAAACACACTAAGCACAAAGCTCTGAAGAAGGTTCATACAACCACGGTAGATCAGGCTCAGATGCAAGTAGGCAGCGGGGTTAATAAAAATATCATAGTCTTCAGGAAACATTGATCTAAATGATTCTATTAAAATGCTGGGGCTACAGGATGTCTTTAAGACAATTAGAGGAAACGGAGTGAGGTCCAATACGCCTCTTGAAAAAAATGTAGGATAGTTGTGACTTCGTTCAAACATGCTCAAGAAAATCCTTCATAAATATACGAAAACAAAAACAAAATCTTGAGTCTGTATAAAGTGGAAAAATCATGCAAAATTGAAAGTAAAACCAGTACATGTATGTGTCAGCAGTTATAGAAGATGTACATTATAGTCCAGTGGAGATAGCTCCTTCCCTCGACCGCATCTCCTTAGAAGTCAGTCTAAAAGCGTGAAGTTAATTTCAAGTAATGGTAAAGAGATTTTGGTGCAAACAATTGCCGTACCTTTGTATTAATTCAAACTTTTTTGAATTGAAGCGGCAATAGGATTCTGCTGACAAGTAAGTTGAGTCAAAGGAAACAAGCATGCAAAATAAAGGAAGGTTCCACTAATTAGCAAACATCATCAGCATTGTTAGGTATTTGTACATGGTACCAAAAGGGTAAAGACCAGCAAACACATCAACGGAAGGGATTCTCAGATGCCTGTAGTAATGCTGGAAGACTTATGCCTTATGAACCTTGATTCTGAAATAATCTTGTACACAGTGAATGCATCTAGTGACACAGGCAAACAGACTTAGCAATTTTTTTTTTTTTTTGTAGGCTTGGAAATTTTATACTATCCTCTTATTTGTAGAATGCAGTGCCACTTTTCATGCTTTCTAGAAATTAACAACACACTACGAAGTCTAACTCAACCTGTTTGCAGCTGATATTTATGCAACTTTCTTTGCTTCAGTCTAGCTTTCTATAAGCTTGCAGGTACATGTAGAGGATCTTGACAAAAGTCTGTAGACTGTAATTAGAATTCTAGTGGTGCCTTAGGGAAATGTAATTTTTGTGAGTTTTAAATGCAATTTTAATTCAACACGATAAGTAAATCAAAGTTTGTGCCCTCCGACAGCCTGCTCCCAAGCCACCCAAATAAGAAATGAAACTGTAACAGAGTAACAATCAATGATCAGAATATAAGCAGCATGATGTTTATACATGACTGGGACTGGAATTAGGCAAAATCAAAAAAGGCGTTTCAAATTGTGTGTGTTTCTGGCAGAGCAGAATGATTTTGCTGGCAGAGGTCCTTATTCCACCACTGAAAGGTTACTTGTGGTTTTATAAACTGATATAGCAACTTAAATTAAAAGTATAATATTATGTTTTCTTATTAGACTCTCTCCTTCCCACCTCCCAAACTAAGCACATGATTTTTACCTGGATTCTTTAGAAACTTGAGAGATTACATTGCAAAGCAACTTACAACCTGGAAAAACACAAGTTCAATTCACTGTTTTGAAAAAATTCCAAATGGTAGTTGCTACTCCAGTAGCATGAAGGAAAATCTCCCTCACCGTATCAAGAATTTGTAATGAAAATTTTCTATTTTACACTCTATTATGTTCCTAGCTCAGAAGCCAAGACCCTTATTTTATAATTGCATATCAAAGAAACATAAAACCCACTATGGAGGAAATTTTCACACTGTGAATCTCTCTCTGTAAGAAAGGTATCATCAGTTCTCTTTTCTGAAAAATTGGTAAAGGAGAGAAATCCTTCTGGTAACTGCAAGTTTCCTTAAAATTCAGTGGTAGAGGGGGTAGACAAAAGACTCCTCTGGAGACAGATATTTAAAAATTTTGAAATAAAACATCACCCTTCATGAACAAATCCATAATACCCCACAGTTTACAGGGATAGGATGCTGGCAGAGGAGGCTTGGGAATCCCATGCATCTGACCGTAGGCTGGACTAAGAATCAAGGACCGAACTCAGGTTGGTGTAATTGCAGCAGCAGCAGCGAACCGCTGCTCGTGACCACAGTCTCCAGGTGCACCAGTGTCACAGAAAACTAGTTAACTGAACTACTCAGAATAAATTTCTTAGCCCAGCTGGTAAGAAGCAAGTAGAATATTGAGTTTACAGAGACTACATTTACCCAGAAAATAAGTCATCACAGAGAATGTGACAGAGAATGATAATGTAAAACAGCAAAGAAGGGAAGAGCACTGTTCATATTCTTTTTTTATGAACACAACACGCGCGCGCACACAGACACAAATGCTTCTTAAAGAGGTAAAATTTAATTAAACATTAGCTTGTTTAAGAGAGTGTGATGGCTGTCTGTTTTATGGACGTCAGACTTGGTGGTTTGGTATGAGGCAAAAATTACATGGACGGATTGTTGCAGAGCTACAAGGCAAATGGAAGAAACAAGATGTATAGCAGCTTGCTCGCAAGCATTCTGGCTAGTACCTTAATAAGTTCACAACTTTCAAAAGATTCAGCTTTCTTTCAGGTATTTAAGACAAAACTTTTCTTTCCTGTTATTTCGCTTTTCTGTGAGCTACAATAAAAATTTGGGGGTCTCATTTTCATTTATCCATAGATCCTTTCATACTACCTGGACTCCACTGTAATTGAGAATAAAGTCTCTAATATTCATTTTTTTTGATATAAAACAAATTCAGTTTTAACATCCCAAGGTCACAGGACTCCAAGATGTAACTAACTGGTAGTCTTAAAGGAAACAAATCTCTAGAAACAGATACATCTAGTAAGCAATGTATTGCTAGGTTCCTTCCTCTGATAAGTACCCCATTATAAGCACTAAAGGATCATATCATCCAGGGGGAATAAGGTCATAGCATCTACATTAGTCCATTTCTAATTATTAACAATAATTTTATAATTTCATACCATTTCATAATCATTTTCTCAAAGACAATGAGCTAATTATTCATTAGATACTTAGAACATGTAAGGAGGCACATGTACCTTGCCAATGTTTTTTCAGCTTTACAGCCTGTTGAGGAATTGCCGTATTATATAGGTACGTCTTCTATAACATCCGCGTTTTCAGTTCTCTCGTTACTACATCAGATCTACTCTTGCCTTTGGGCTCCTCTTAGATGTTCTGCTGTTTACCTTCTTTAGGGATATTTTCAATTGAGTTACCTGACTATGGAGGAATTTTCGTATGTTATTTCATTCATGAATACTATTTCTGCATCACACTCTAAGAAGTGAGCTGGAAACAATGAGCTCTGAAGTTGTAAATAAAGAGCTTCAAAAATAAAACAGTTTCAAAATCCATAAATATCAAATAGACATTGTAATATTTGCAGAGAAATAATTAAAAGTAGTTTTCTGAAAGCTAAAATGTACTGATTGAATTATTGAGGAAGAAATGTTTGTGGGTTTGGATTTTTTTTTTTTCAAGTAGAAAAGTAAAATAGGAATAGCTTTATATGTACAATTCAAATTTAAGTAAAAAAAAAACCCTTATAATTTAGCCTAAATTTGTGCCTCTGAAATACCACAAGTTTGGTTAAGTTAGTGGAAAATTTATCAGAATCACTTAGACAGGAAACTAACATTGAACAGCTTCCTTAGTAACTCCATTATAACGAAACACCAGTTTAACTCTAGTCATCTTCAGTCACAAAAATTCATCATCTTTAGCATTTCTTGGCCACTCTTACCCATTTGCCTTTACCCTTCAGTCCCTCTTTAAATCCCATTTGGTATCTATGTGCAACTTTACTGATATTTCTATTTAATACTACTAACAGGCAATTTATTTTTTTTTTTCCCCCCACAGCAGTTTTCAGCTTTGATTTTGTTATTCAAGACACAAAATAGTTTTTCAGTTGAGGAACACATAACTGGAAGGGATCTACAGAATCAGTCCTGCAAGTAATGTCACAGAGAACTACTTTCTTAATTCCTTTACATACCAATCAAGTTCCATCTTACTCACCACTATCTCAATTAGCAGACTGTTCTTGGACTTCACACCTCCAGAGATTTCCTTTTACTTTTCATCCTAAAATTTATTCATGGTCAAGTGTATCCATTTGTTATGTCAACACTGTTCTTGGTCTATTCATAAATATAATTAAATATCCTTTTAACTTTTGCTTTGTTAAGGTCATGCTTTTTTAATCTTTACTCATGTGGCATTTTCTCAATGTCTGAATAGTAAACATTTTCTGCACTTCCAGTATTTCAGAGTGGATTGCACTAGAACCGGTATAATGCTATTAATATTCTTTCTATTTGGAAATAATCTCTTGATATCTTGTACATTTTACATATATATATATATACACACACACACACACAATCCCCAAACCTACAAATTTGTTTGTAAAATTGTTTTGTAAATTATCTCTTTTCTTAATAGAGAGCAGACTAGCAACAGATTTCAAAATACTAAGAATTACTAACAATTTTATCTCATGCATAAAAATTCATCCTTGTGTACATTTTCTTGGAACCTACTATTTTCTGGGTAAATTGTTAGATTTTTTTTTTTAGAGTATTCTAGATTGGCGGGTTCTATAAATGGGGTAACCTGGAGTATTTTACTTAAAAGCAACTATATTCAATGCCAAAATGGTAAGTGTCTATCTATAATATCCCCCAAAAAATATTTTCGGAAGAGAAACACGGAAGGTAAAAGAACAGTGCTAGAGAACAAATGTAAGAAATTGAGCCACTGAAGTCATTCTGCTCAAACCCACTGTCCACAGAACTGAGAAACACTGTGCCACTAGCAGTTGTTGTACTACTTAATGAGTGTTTAAAAACTCAATGGAACTCCAGCTGGTTTTTCCTCTGTGGGTTTTGTGGTTTGGTTTGTTTTTTTAATCAAAGGCAATGTCCAGAAACATTATCAGTACTAAAGAATCTGTTAATGGCATTGTTTTACAAAAGTTCCTAACAGACAGTGACTATTTTATTGTTGGATGTATTCTTTATTTTATTAACGATGAGAAGTAATCAATGGAATGCTAAGAATAAACTTGTAAAGAAATCTAGTCTGAAATCTGAATCTGTTTTTTGAAGAAAGTTCAGTGGTCAAGGTAACACCAGTTGAAGATTGACTCTTGCCCATGGTGAAATAGGCATGGCTCTTCTAAAAAGGTCACAAATTTTTCAAATATAGGCACCATGTTTTAAATTTTGCACATACAAAATATGTTCATGTCACTCAAATTACACAATGTGGCAGTGTTCTAAGTCTAAACATTATTGTCAATTAATGGCAGAGAAAAGAGCCCAAAGCTCATGTAAGACTAATGACTGGGACAAATCCTGAAAAGAGACAAAAAGTATAAAACAACAGTTTTCCTGTGGCATGTGATTTTGTGTGTGCATGTGTGAGAGTGCATATAACAAATCATGTTTAAGAGTAAGTTCAGGTAATAGCCCATCCGTTTGTTCTCAGCTTCTTATCCAGTTTCATTACTAAAGGCTTCGATTTTAACTGCATGTTAAAATGCATATTCAAATCCCATATAAACCATTAGTTAATGTGTTGACTGGTTCAAACCAATCAAAATGGAGAATCACTGCCGAATGTCTTCTTTTTAATCTACTTGTCAGCCTCTGGGTATGTAGGGTACTTGACTGTTTCAATTTTCTCCTTAACTTTATAAGATGGGTACAGGCCTGTTCTTCCTAATTTCCTATTGATGCCTTTTGAATAACCATCCCAATGGTTTCCAGCTACGCCAATTATATCTCCAGGTTCCATAGGTATTTCATCAGCAGTCCGTGGATGATGAGCATAAATAGCAATCTGGTTGTGGGCATTCTGTCCCCCGAAGTAGTAGATATCATCCAAAGAATGGAAATATGCTGAAGCATCTGGATGCAATGTCTGCATAATTTCATAGGCAACTCGACAAACCTTAGAAAAAAAACCAGAATACTTGTAAGTATTGTTTGTGCCTGCAACAAACCACACAAGTCAGCAACCAACGTGTAACAATTACATTTCACAAGAAGGTCAAGTTTTAGTATGTCCAGGTCAATTAAAAAAAAACCAAACAAACAAACCCCAAACCAAAAAACCTGCATATTTACTAATAACAAGCATATGATTTTGTAGCATTTTAATTAGTACTCTGGTGATCAGATTTAGTAAATAAATAGATGAATAATTATAACAGTCTACTTTTCAGTAGAAATTGAAAACATCCATACAAACACTAGCCATCCTGCTTTTTAAAATCAATTATATTTAGCCAATCCAATGTGAAAGAACATTTGTTTTCTTTTTCTACTACTAATAAAAACTGTTTATCACTTCCCTTTGAACCTTTAGAACTTGCATTTTCAAAATTTATTTTTCAATAATGAGGCTTTACATTTACTTTTCTAAAGGAAGCTCCAATTTTCATAATCACACAGGTCCAGAAGCGCAAGGCTTTAAAAAGTTGTTAATATTAGAGCAGTGATGGCAACTTGGAAGACAACTAAACGAAACCGAATTCCAGCAAGACAATGATGCTGGCAAAGAGAAAAATGCACTTTGAAGTGTCATTGTATCACATTTTATGAAGGGAGTTTTCTTCAGACAGGAAAGAGGTCCCAACATGAGAATCGTGTTGTATTTCTCAGAATTGCCAGAAACACAAAAGGCTGCCACTATATTTAATAAAGCTCTTTTCAACAATTGGCTAGAAAGCTCTTCTCCGTCAGGTGTCTGATTTGGCCACTGTGACCTTTCTGACTTCTAATCTATATTAATGTATCTTTCTCTGATTTTGCATAAGCTTGATAAAGCTTGATAAACTAACAATACAGCAGACTTCAGTACGGAGAAGCATTTAAGCTTCTTCATAATTTTCAGGCTATGTAAATATAGTACAGCTTTTCTTTTCTCCCCCTAAAGATACAGTAAATAGAACTTTGATCAGTCAAACTAGACATTTGTACTTTCCTAGCTTGTTTGAGAGAAGCTTTTGCTTTAAAAATGTAATAGATTTCCTTTTATCCCTCTCCATCTGATCTTTGAAATAACTTTTCAGTAGCTTTCAGAAATCAGGATGAAGATAATTATTTCGAAGTACTTGTTATACATTGTAGCATATAAAAAAAAAATTATTACCCATATGGTAAGAAGTTATTTATTTTATAGCTTCTGTGACGGTTTCTGTACTTACATGTACAATGCAAAATACAAAGACTAATAAATCCTGGAAGGAAATGTGATTATGAAGAAAAATACATCAGGCAGAGGGAGCTATGATTTCATCTAAATGAAGACTGAAGAGACAGAAAAGCTCTTTGTTTTAATGTGCAATCTTAATTCTGCTACTGTGTTATGATTTGTGTAACTATCATGTGGCTTTTCTATACATCTCAATTCACGTGATGTGGATGAAACACGCCAAGGTAGATTGTTTCCCTTGACTCCACATCACTTGATGGGCCTAATTTCTTTAACAACAGTATTTTAACGAAGTATCTACTCTTCAGCTTATGTCAGTATCCATTTAGTTTTGGTAGCATAAATAAGAATTAATATAGGGGACTTCCCAAAGCACCTGATCCTATTCACACATACTGTAATTTTCACTTAATACCTCTGTAATGAAGTTTTGACTCTTTTTGGCAAGGAAAAGAAAATGGAAAAAGGTCAGCATACAATTGATTAACAGGAAAGTCCAAAAATCACACTGGAAATAAATTAGACTACATCCTTATCCTTACTTTCTCTTCATATAGAGTGGACAGAAGATGGTCATTAATAGCCTGATTTTGCTTACTTTCAATGGCAAAGTAACTACCAAACTTTTTATTTAATTGATGAAAGGACACAGGGATAGTAGTTCAAGTGTTAGAGATCAGAGGATCAAATTTTAAACCCATAAAAGAGAAATCTTTCTGAGCAGCGGGAAAACTTGCAACAGACCTTAGGAAAGCCAAATATATGAAAATACTGTAGAGATCCACGTTGTTCCATGACCAGCAAAATTGGTGCTAAATTATTTTTGAGGAGTTTGAATTATTAAAACACAAGAAATTGCCCAGAACAAATTAAGTAGATAGTTGTACCAAATTCATAGTCTCAGCTATTGAGAGTATCAGTCTAATAGAGGATTTCCTAGACTTCGGTAGAATTTTCTGCAACTCTGGAAAACCAGTATGTCATCCAGCAAATGTCTATTGTGAAATGCCCAGAGATGCAGAATGAGACTGAAGCTCAAAGATACCATGTACCCAAAAGGTATGCTCAAAGGGGGTTGTACCAGATGACCTCTGGAGGTCTTCATCAACCTCTATCAGTTTAACCATGTCAATGTATTTTAACATATATTCTTTTTTTTTTAAATTACTCCAATACTTACAATTCAATTACAATACATTCCATCAGTCATTTGTACCATACTTAAACGTTTCTTCTGCTTATACCCACTGTTTTATTTAAAGCAAACACTTTTAACACAGCTATATGAATATAATAAGACCAGAAAATTTAGAGATTCCTTATTAAGTTTTCATCCAAGGGCACATAATTCTTCCTTCAGAATATGAACTGTCTCTACACCGATGCATGTGTGGTATTTAAGACATGCAGCCCTAGGTCTTGGCTGATGATCACCTCCTTCACTTGATATGCATTCAGTGGACATACTTCAGCTGAATCAAACATTATTATAAAAGTGGATGGCTCCTCACATGCTTTTCTTAGTGATGATTTTTACTTAGAGTTTAGTCATATCTTGGTCTGAAGTAGCCTATCTTAATAACCTCCTAAATATGCCATGAAATGTCATTTCTGTCACAGGGTTTGGTGAACAGTGAAAAAAAAAAAAAAAATGTATCCACAAGCATGACTGAGGGATAAGAGGCTTTTCAATGCTCTTTCTGGTTTTGCTGTCTTCTTGTCATGCTAACGTTATTACGAATTCTGGCTATCAAGGTCAATATATCACTGTATTGGTCATATATTAGTATTAATGCTATGCTTGTTACCCATCTAATTGTCATTACCGTGCAGAAGACAATTTACATTTGAGGCTGTGGAAAACACTTCTTTTTGAAGTGAATTTTAACTTTCAGTTTGGTGTCCACTTCCATGTAACAGTACAATCATGTGTGATGAAAATCTATTGCCATCTATAGTTGAATGCTTTTCTAACCAGGAGTGTCACCTAAGAGTATATAGGACAACAACATGTAAAAAGCCATTCGGTCATATTTTGTCATCCTTGAATTAGGTGGATCAGCAGATCAGTCACAGAATACTGCTTTCTGGTCTTTTTTAATCTTAAGAAAGCTTTTTAAAACAGCTTTTCATGTTATTTGAAATTAATATACAATATGACGTAATAAGAAGAAAATGCCAATGACGACAATTCTATGATTCAGTTTTCTAATGGACTCCAACTTGCTTCATCAAACCACTCAAGAAAGGAAGCTTGTAGCTTATAATTACTGCAACAAGAGGTCTCTATGGATTGCAGCAGTCAGAACTCACATTTATTGTGCTGCTGGTGGTTTGCTAGAAATCTAATAGACTGTAGAGAGAAATTAAATGCTTTCTTCATTCTTTGCCATTCCCACAATCAACTAAGGCAACAGCAGACACGTTTAAACTGTAGTAGGGTGCAGTGATGCGTAGAAATGGATGGACACAAGTTACATATTAACTTTATGCAAAATTAAGAAGTGTAAAACGTGTTTAAAATTATTTTTACTTATTTTAAATGCTTCAACTAAGCTGCATAGAAATTAATGGATACAAGTTATACATTAACTTTATGGAAAACGAGGAACTCTTAAACATGTTTAATACTATTTCTTGCTTATTTCAAATGCCTTAATTAAGACAGCAACATCAATTGAAGGGAAGTAATCAACCAGTGCTTACAGTCCTCTTCAAGGTTCGCATAGCATACCAAGCCTTTAATTCTTCCTGAAGTTTTCATGAGAAAGCACTGAGAATAAGATAACAGGAGCATGAAGAAAACTGAGGTTCAGAACTGGTACGTACATAAGGTATTGCAATTTACCTGGGATGAAAATGTACAGACCAGGAAGTCTGCCTGAGACAAAAAGTGAATATCCAGAATCACACCTCTCAGGGAGTTTTCAGTGTATCTGTTATGAAGTCCTGCTGACCAGGATATGGAGTTATCACTGATAAATTCGTAATTTGGATACCTGTGAAAATATAATACACCATTAACAGCAAAGGGTTTTTTTGGTTTTTGTTTGTTTGTTTGTTTTTGGGGTTTTTTTTGTTTTTTTGTTTTTTCCAAGAAGCCTCATCTTTGCTGCAAGGTAAGATCTTTAATTTGTTTCAAGTGAGTCTCTGCTTTACAGGGAATAAATTATAATTTTGTTGACCATTTTAGAGTGTTAGTTCTGCCTCCAAGAATGCCCTCTCTTTATGGAGAAAAGGTAAAATTAAATAAAACGATATTGTAAGTCTGAGATTTGACACTGTAGAGGTGAAAAAAACATGAGGAAGCATATGTCACATTCTGCTATTGCTACTGATTTTAGATGAAATATACACAGATCACTTCACTTCCCCTACTATGAAATAGAATAAGGGATTGTGTCTTTAATAGACTACATTTTGTTTATTACCATATTCTCTATTAGATACTCATTATGACACCATGCAAGAAAATCAGTAACCTGTAAGAGGGATATATTAAATAAATGAATCCAAACTAGCCAAAAAAATAAAAAAGTCTTTCACAGTTATTAAGGCTCTGTGAAGAACGAATTTTGTGATTTCCTGGTCAAAAGGAAATAAAAGAAGTGTAAAATTTCATGTCAATACACCTTTCTGACATATCATAAGCAAAACAATAATACTTTAAGTCAAAATATTTTTATTTGAAATATAAACTCTTGTGTTATATTATTTTAAAAATAAAATTAGAAGTTTTTACCATGTAACAATGACTTTGAAAGAAAAAAAATATTTTAAGAAGTGTCAACAGAAGAATGGTCTTTCTCAAAATACTTGTACCCCTTTACTGGGGAACTGAAATCTGAAATAAATAGTAAGAAGTAGCATGAATTAATTACATTTTCAAACAGCCTCCTACCAAAAATAAATTTGATATGAAAAATTCCAGGTAGATTAACAGAGATCATAATTACATTGCTGTTACACAATAATTATATTTCAATCATGAAGTGCGACTCATACGACTAACCTGCCAACTACAAAATTTCAAGTCCAGAGTTAATTACAAAATAATTAAAATAAAATTTATTTTTCAAATTTACAACTTCATAGCAATTATAAAGCAATGTATTATAT
Organism: Fratercula arctica; assembly: GCA_947846985.1. Taxonomy (NCBI): domain Eukaryota; kingdom Metazoa; phylum Chordata; class Aves; order Charadriiformes; family Alcidae; genus Fratercula; species Fratercula arctica. The sequence continues at coordinate 47,479,866 of CANTUZ010000005.1, read as the reverse complement.
AAGACAGTGAGGCAGCTAATATTACATTTGGAAGAATTAATCATTCTTATACTGTTTAATAAAGAAAATCAGAATATAGAGCAGGCCCTAACACTGGAGCAACAATAACTTAGACCTGTAACTAGATGCTTCAAAGCCTGACCATCCTGTGTGCAACATTGCTCAAAATAAGGTTTACACTCACAAGTTCTTGGAAAGATTCTGAAGTTAGCACGCACTTCTATACAACAATGCAGCTTGTGCATACACTCTGGACACACAGTAGACATACAGATTATGAAGATCTCTTCCAAGAATGTCCCTAATTTATTCCATTTTAATATCAAAATTATGGGAAAACTCTTTTGAAAAGTGAAATGGGCAAATATAGCAGGCTTTTCCATCTAACATCCACTAGCCATGACTACCAAATCAGGAAATTTATCTCAAGTGCCAATCAAAAAGCCATAAGCAGAACTTCCACAATTGAGAAAGAATTTTAGTTTATCTTCATAGCGATTTTAATATAATTTTATTGTTCCCAAGAGAAACACCTGCTCTAAAAAAAAAAAAATAATATATGCATGGTAATTTTCCCAGCAACAGTATGACAACTTTAAAGGCTGTATCTGATCATGAACGTCAGGGGAAGTTTATGTTACATTAGAAACAAGACAAGACAAAACAAAACAAACAAAAAACCCCACAAAACAACAACAACAAAAAAAAAAAACAACAAAAAAATAAAAAGGAAGAGAAGGTAGAAACATTGTTCATTTGGAATAACTGATAAGATCTGTTCTGAGAAATTATAGAAGGATATGTATCAAGAAATAGTTTTTTCAAGATGACCTCTATCACAATGATAATTTTCTTTCCTGTCTTCTCACGTTTAACATTTTCTGTCAATATTTAACCAGCTCTCAAAATACAACAGATGACAAGACAATATTTATGATATATTCCATTTCTATTTCCATTGTGTGAATAGTAGGTTGGTGTTTTTTAAGAAAAAAAGTACAGACCAAATGGAAATATGTCATACTCTACTGTGAAAACTAGCTGAGGAATGGAAATGGACATCAGCCTTATTTCAGTGACACAGCTCTGAGGGCAGCAACATGAAGAAAGTTTAACAGCAGATGTCATTTCTAGGGACAGGGAACATAGTAAAGATATTTGCATGCCCCTTTTCAAGTTCTTGGCATCAGGAATACTGTTAAAATTAACCACTTCCTTCAGACTTCAAAAATCAGAATCCAAATGCTCAGTACAGACAAAAGAACCTTTCTTGAAGAATTTATTTCTTACAAGCAAAAGATCAGTCTAATAACTTAACAAATGAGGCACACCAATATCATGTTGGATCTGGTTAAAAAACAAAGGAAACCCAAGCAGAACTATTTGCACATCTTATGCACATATTTAAAATTTTCTCCTTCCTCCCTTTATTCTGGAAACAGGCTTTGAGATACTTTTAAATCTGGTCTTTAGTTCCAGTTTGTAAAGTTAATCCAAATTCACCTTATCAACAGTTTCAGAACCTATTTCTTCAAACCAGTAATCCCAGCTTAGCATTTATCTACTCATATGTTTAAATTTTCAAACAAGCACTTTTATGTTGTCCCACACACACCATGCTATATTAATGCTTGGGAAAAGACGTTTCCTTGAAACACCCTAAAATGTGAGCATAATAGCAGCCATACTTGGCGTGACCAAAGAATCTTCTAGTTCACCATCCTGTCTCCAGCACAGGCTGAAACCAGAGCATAAAGAAAAATACAGTAAATGGCCAAACCTATCAAACCTATACTCCTCTCAAGCTTAGCCATATGTGGCCCACTGACCTTCCACATAAGGCAAGGTTTAATTCTCCTTCCCACTCAATATAATGCTTTAGATTCTGTTTAAAGCTATTCTTATCACAATGACTACAAAGAATAAAGGAAATGAAGCTTCCAAAGCTCTATAGTTAGCTATTGCTTCCTTCTATTCCCTTTTCTATCTGTATATTATGTAATACTTACATCATAAACTTTTGGGGATTTTTTTTGTTTTGTTTTAAGCCAAATTCAGGCATGATCCTATTACTAGGATTCCTGAATGCAGTGGTAAATGAATAATAAATAAGATGTCATATTCTTACTGAGAGAAATCACCTAAATACAGTATTTTGTAGGATCTCCCCTAGCTTTCCAAACATATTACCCACACATTCTCTTCTTTATAACAGGAAAGGAGGAGACTGTGAAGATAAAAACAGAGAATGGAAACTGGCACCATACTTTTTTCTTTGTATCAGACTAACTATATGTAGTATATCTCCTCCATATATCTAAAAAGCAACATCTAATTCTTATAAAGCTACCTAAATAGATTCTTGAAACCCATATACAGGCCAGGAAGGATTTATTTTTTTTTCCCCTAGGAAAAAGGTAAAAGAAGAAATCAGATGAAGGCAGAGAAGAGAGAGTTTAAAATCTTTCCTTCCTGCACCTACCAGCCTCAAATAAGGATACAAACCAAGCAGAGTTATGAGACTATTCCAAGTTCCAATTGGTTTCAGAAGCTGAATAACTAGTTGTGTAACTATAGCCTATTGCTACACTGTGCAGCAGGTGCAAACCAAGGCGAGTCCCAGGCTCCTGTTATCAATTTGCTAGGACTGGGGCAGTGTCCAGAACAGGCAATGCAAGTTTTCTTCCCTCTGAAAGAACAGTGTGAGCCTGTGTGTAAACAGATTAAGTAAGAAATAATGTGTTTATTCAGGTCTTGGGAAATGTATGAGCTGTTCATCAGACTCAAGAACTTCGAAGCAGTAATGAATTCTACATATTAGGCATACTATGACTTGGGGGTGGGGAAGGTTGCAACAACTAAACTACAGATAGTATACAGGGAGAAAAGACATTAACTTGCTATTGTGGAAGTAAATAAATAGTGAAATAGGGTGGAAAAAAAGCTTTCATAAGTGCTGAAAAAAAAACTCATGAGGGAGGCAAATTATTGCAAAAGATGAAAAAGCAAAATACGGATGACTTTACAGGTAAACATCCTGAAAGAAAGAACACAATTTGTTGAATTTTACTGCTCATATACACAAAAAAGAGACCTAAATAGATTCATATATAAACCAGCGAGGTGTTAAATATGGTTTCTTAAGAATTTATGTGCATGTTCACCTGCATTATTTTGAATACTCTACCTTAAAGAGAGAAGATGCTGTCAATAATATTATAGGCTAGAAACACATATACAAGAAAATTCAATTTTATATCAGAAAATATTAAATCAGCCAAAGAACAAGCATTTTACACCATCCCTAACACAGCACTTACCTAAGACAAATAGCATGACCTCTGCTTACCAGAAGCTGTCAAGTGCTTCAATCCCATAATCTTTACAGCTGTTGAACTCTTAACCACGGTCTTCTGTAATCATGTTGTTCTATATCATCCTAATTCTGAAAATACCTCACTTCTTTCTTTCTTTTGGAAAACAAAACAAACACTCTACAAACTGATAGTACTGACTCCACTGTCTTTAGTACTGTACTTGCAGTTGGTAGACAACTGACTGCAAGGGAAGTTTCTGAAACTTAAGTCAAAACATTTCTGTTTTCATGACTCTGAGTAGTGTGAAATACTTCTCTTAATAGAAACAACGTGCCTATTCATGTGAATGTTGGCTAAATTTTCATTATTTAAATGCCAACATTGTTTGACAGCCAATCACTCTCATGTAAAGAGAGGTATAATATCTAGTACTTACTAATACTAGTGCACCAAATAATGAATGCAACATAAGCTACTGCAGTACAATGTGATAACTTTCTATCAAGGCTCAGTAGTGCAATGTGACTAGAACTTTTTTTGTCAGAAGTGTAAACTAATTTGTAGTTTTCTTCACAAGAAGAGGAAGAAAAGGTTCCTCGTTAGCAAAACCTGACCTTAACCTGCCCTTCAGACACCCTTAAATGCTGAAACATCAAAATTGCATCCTGCCTTCTGTGAAATCACAGGAGGCTTCAACTGACTTCTACTCGATTGCAAGCAACAGTAGGGTGCAAGCAACTTAGGAAATTATGTTTCAGTGTAAGCTATGACCTGAAAACTCAGCAGCAACACATAAAAAATAATCTTCACTACTTACAGATTCTATGGTTTTTATTAAGAAAACATACAAAATGAATGTTGTACTAATGAGCTGTACTTATATTTCAATAAGTGTGATTTGGAATGGACTTTAAACTGACACAGAAACTGCAATGCTGCAAGTCAGTATTGTTTTACTAAGCAAGTCACAATTTACTATTAGTTTTTGTTGCTGCTGAAAACTTGGGATGATATGTTTACGCAGGTAGTGCACCTCATTGTTATTCACAAAGCCAAAGTACAGCGTGCTAAGGATTCAAAGTTGAACACAAATAAAGAAAAAATGCATAACTAAGACTGTTGCAGTAATATTGAATTCTGTTATGGTACAAGCAGTAATTAAAGTTATTTAGGACAATGTAATGAATTAGATATTATAACCTCAATTTTGTATTACCTGTCTTTTCATTGTTCAGATTTGCACTTTATATGTTATGTTACCATAATTGTTTCTGCTACTGTTCTTGTCTCTACATATACAAAAAAGGAAGGATTAGATTGCCATCATCTGGAGTTGTATATATTCGTTTAGTTTTTTCAAAACTCCATAATTTAAACAGCAGCCCTTTATAGATACAAAAGAAAAACAGAAATAGCACAATTGAAATACACAGGTTTGCAATGCTGTAGATAATTCCTTTACTACAAAATAACATTTTCTGCTTACCTTGTATATGCCAAAGAAAATTTGTAATCCACTATGTTATCTTACATATTTTTCCAAGCATGTCTACCAAGAATAAAAGTTAAAAAATTTGCTATTTTTTAGTTACCTTGATTTTGAAAAGTCTTCATTTCCTTGCTTAAATGAAAAAACTAAGTATGCTCAAGGGAGATAAAATTTTGGAAACAGAAATAGTTGTTATTCGGTAGACAGATAAATAAATATTACTCAAAAGGAAAACATGTGAACTTGTACTCAGTAATGAATACACCTAAATTGAATGTATCCAAAATACTTATTCAAGTTTCCAGAGTCATGGCAATAAGCACTTGTGAAATAGTTTATATCCCATAAACACCATAACCCAAGAAAGATATAGTTAAATATGGAACATTATTCTTACATATGCGTCTGCTTTATTTTACTAAACAGAAGGTTTTGTCATTTCAGTGACACCTTGCAAAACATGCAACTTAACAATGAGTTTTTAAAGGAAAATACAGGACATGTTAGGAGTAAATGCATCCACACTGTGCGTTTCCAGGTTTGAACAGTTATATTTTCTATTGCGGGCTGGGACATCCTATAGCTAGGATTAAAAAATCATCTAAAAAATAGAATTTCTGAGAGAAAAATCAAAATCACTGGAAGCTGAAATGCAATCTTAACTGTTTAAATGATAACAAAATAACGATACTAAGATTTGTGTGCACAAGAGTCAGAAATTGTAAAGCTATCCAGAAGGAACAAACTGTAATATAAACATAATTCATCTTACTTGGATTTTGCCTCTTGCAACAGTGAAGGGTCATCTGTAGCCAAATACACTCTTTTTTTGTCAACACGCATTCTGCGAGCAAGAAGTTCAAACCGCTCTTCAACATGTACCATATATTCTTCAATGGGATGAAACGCTGCCTCTGTTCCTACTTTGTCTGTCCTTCGGACATGAACACTGGAAAAAGGCAGAAACTAGGAATTTAATTCATAAATACAATACATAGTTTAGCATCTGAAATTTTAACTTTAAATTTCATGCCTGTGCTTTTACAATGCATATTAAGTTGAATCCCTACAGAAAACCAGGAAGGATTAAAACACATTGATGTCTATCAGACACACTGGCAACATAAAGTTAACTGTCAGTCTGTCCTTGAAAGCAACATAATAATCTTCCAAGGAAGGCAAACGGTAACTGAAAGAAGAGAATGAAGGAGATATTTAATTATAGCATACAAAGTATGCCTTTTGTGCAAAAGGTTAAGTTATCCAGTATAGTTAGATAATGCTTGATCAATACACTTCAAAAGCAAAATAGGAATATTTGCATCATGTGTATACTGGGACACCAACTACAAAGCAGGATTTGAATGGACGTAGTTAAAAATGCATCTTCCCCATCTGCTTGAAACCTAACAGGTCTTCAGATCCACTAGCGGTAAAGTGGCCTACCAACTCAATGGTCAAAAGCCAACTAACGTTTGGACATCACTATTGTGCACTCCAAGAAAGACTGAAGGAAAACTATGGCAAAGAGAGCAATATTTGCAGACTCTTGTACAGCAGCAGTGACATTTTTCATGTTACACAACAGTAAAACCTTTCTTCCACAAGCTGCTCTTTATTGCCCATAGGTGCTTTTCTTCCTTCTCCCTGTATCTCCCCATACAGACCTTTCCAATTCATAGTTACTGCTAAGAAACAACAATAGTGAAAACATCAGCAGGAAAGGGAAAGGCACATACCATGTTCAGGTGAAGCCAACAATAAAAATAGTTGATGATTGTGGCATGTAAAATGTAGGCTTAGCCTTTTTTCCTCAAATGTAAAGGCTATAGGCACTTGAAAAGAAGACCCAGACAGAAAAGTGTCTGGAATACAAGCTGTAAGGCAATTACATGAATGAAATGCTATATTATATTTCTAAATATGGAAAGACATATAACCAAACCTTCTCTTGAGCTGCCTTTTATGGATCTGTCCAACTATAGGTAGACAACTATGCTGAAAAGGTACTTGTAATCAACTTGTACTATGCACAAGTTAAAAAATAACAGCTTCATCTAGAAAGCACCCTCTCTCCCCACAAAATGCTTGAGGCTCTTGGACAACCATCATAAAACAATTTGTCAAGAACATGAATCAATATATACAAATATTAAAGCACAGACAGTGAAGAAGAAAACTAAATACCCACCCGATCACTGGATGTTTGAAACCAAGTTTCCTTGTGGCTTCCTCTATTTCTTTTTCTAACCAAGGCTGCGGACGAATCAAGTATTTCACAAACTGCGAGACCCACCACACTGCAGGATCCCCATGTACACGAATTAGCCTATCAGCCAGGTCTTCAGGGACAGCCAACGGTAAATAAGGTGGCCGTGGGTGTAAGCTGTCAACAATGGGAAGTTCCACCACCTGAACATCCTTATCATTAGCCTCACCTGTTTTAAAATACATACTAGGGTGAGTCAAGCAGTTTACTTTATTAATAAGCTTTACCATTGGCAAGTAACATCCCAAAGATATCAGCCAAACTGTATCTTCAACTTCAAAAAGACTATGTAACCTTTGCTCTAGTTTTTCAAAATAGCATTAAAAAAATTAACAAAAATCATAGTTTTAGACTAGATTTATGTAAGAACTGTATCTAACAATCCACTCCAGTAGAACAAGGTTGAAGGTCCTTGAATCCTTGGCAGCTGGTAGTTAATAAAATATAAAAAGTGTTCCTGTTTATGTATTCATACCTTTTTATATCAAACTACACCATTACTGTGTGCTAAGGCTTACTTGGACAGACTTGTTATCTAAAATGCTTAAAATTCAGTTACTTGTTTAAAAAATAAACAAAGAAACATTTTAAGGCCTAAGAAATTGTTAAAAAAATAAATATACAGCCCTGCTGCAGTAAATCTCAGCACTTCAGACATCATTAGATCCATTAAACTAGTTTCTCTACTGACAGAAGGGGAGAAAGGACAGATAGAGAGACAATTCCTGTCTTGAAGAACTTAAACTATGAAGATAAGTAGCAAATTAAATAGATTAAGGAAAACAGCCAAGCACTATACAAGCATGTGATTTATATACAGGTAAGAATTTGTTATCTTTTAAATACTAACTAAAGTGGAATACACAGATGTTTTAGATGCAACTTTTCCTGAAGGCTCAATAGCTACTAATCATTTTTTATGCGTTTTTACAAATTACACAAACGTGTCTACATAATTGACAATTCAAAGTTATTTTCATATACTGAAATAAAGTACAATACATGACAACATAATTCAAAACATTACATTTTTGAAACACTGAACATTTAAGGTAAGATTTCTAGTGTGCTCATTTCCTCCAAAGAATATTTCATTGTCTGCAGTGTTTATTGGCAGAGATGGCGAGTTCTCCGTTTAGTGCTCACCAGCCAGGAAAGAAAACTGTTTTAAATATAAGCAAAGCAAACTCATATAACTTTGATGACCAAGTAAACCTAATGGCTGAAAAAAATCAATTCAGAGCAAGGATAACAAGTCTTATTTTAAGAACAGTGAAAAATCCCTAAGGTTAGAACACTTTTTCATGCACTAAAAATCATTTCAGTATATTTGTGTCAAAGTCATAGAAATATGACACTTGCGTGATTAAGTCATACATTGCCAGAATGCCACATTAACATCAGTGAGCCCAACAAAACTAGTCAAAATCCAGCAGTAACTCTCTGAGATATGGTTATTTGAATAAGGAATGTTTGTTATGATCAGGTACATTTCAATTAATTTTTAATAGATTTGGAAGACCTGTCTTCATAGATTTATTTATACATCTATGTATATTTCATCACTGCATTGTATAACACCACTATAAACGGATGTTTTAGAAGAATTTCCCATAGAATACATACTGCAGGTATGAATGATACTTTTTAATTCAAGAAGCCAATTCATATTTCTACCATCTGTTATATCACACTTCCAGAAAAAGATTTAGTAAAAGTTCATCAGTTTAGTAAAAATACTGAGCGCTTAAGTTTTCTTACAAGAAGATGGATAATATTTTATCAGTATGTCTTCAGAAAGCTGGAATAAAGAAAAGCAGCCTGAAGCCAAGGAAGTCCTACATCTGGTTCAATTGTGAAGTATTAGTCAGAAGTCTAGAGAGGAAACGTTTAGCTTGGGAATGGTCTGAAAGAACGCTTGATGTTCCATCCTTTTTACCCTTTCCCCCTAACTGAGAGTGGGGAAAGGAACAGCAAGGCAAAAGAAGCAATAGCAATCTTACCCAAGAGAAGAAAGAAAAGACTCCAATCTTAAGCTAGAGAAGGAAATTTGCTGCAGTTCTTTGAGAAGAAAAAGCAGAGATGCTAAGGTGCATACAAAAAGGTGAATTTTTATTAAGTATGGTATCACTGACAATTTTTTATATGTCATTCTATCATTGAAAAAATATGCTGTTGTGTAAAGACAGCCATTTGCAAAGTCTTGCTATTGGTAAAGCTGATCGAGCGGTCTGACCCACTAATTGGCATTCTGATCCTGAAATGCACCCAATACTATTCAATACTACTCCATACTATTCAAAGGATAAGAGTGTGCTTCTAAAAATTTCCACGGGCTCTCTTAAGGTTTTGAAGAAAACAAGATTGGCCAGCAATAACTATGAAAGCTCTCAGCATATAGCAAACTAGATTAAAATATGCCAAAATCACAAAAATACAAAAGAAGATGTGAAACACCCCACATGAAGATTTCAGCTTTCAACTCTATGTGATATGTTGTTTGAATAGTAATGAAGTTGCAAAAGATTTGCTGTGAATAAAGATCAGAAACAAACAACATGTATTTCATTAAGGCGAAACAAACAATTTGGTTGTGCAAAATTAACTACGAGGTCAAGTGTTAATGACTGCACTTTGAGATACGAAAACTACTCTTTGAGAAGGAACTGAAAATATCAGATGGTTATTTCACAGAGAAGATTAAGAGTTCCTTAATTTGTATAACTACACAATATGACACTCAACAAGGGAACTATCACTGAAAGTATGGGTAACAAATGGAAAGTCATAAAATTAAATATTCACAAGTACAGATCAAAGAATGTGTTGTTATTATAATTAAAAATTTTGAAATGGTCACAGAAGCCTCTCATGCATCAGGACTTTTGCTAGTTACTACCTGTTGACAAAATAATTCGGACATACAGTGTTGCATTGAGACAACACATGTAATTGTTTTTGTAAAATTAAAAAATCAAACTGTCAATACAGTCATCACTATTTTCAACAATGTTCTATTTTGTTAACAATTTACATAAAATGAGAAGTGGGCAAGGTGCGTAAATCTACTTAATCCAAACATACAAACTTGTGATAAAGCACCGCCATTTGACATCATTGATTAGAATATCTGTGTTATCAAACACTTAGATATGTAACAATTCTAAGAAACTTTTTGATTACTTCCTAGTTTTTACTACCTTTATTATCATTCTGAACAATTAAGAAAAAACTTCCTATTAGTCTTCACCCATTTTAAAAAGTATGAGATTGCAGATGCAGTAAAAGGAAAACTCACAGCAACTGTTTGCTTTTGTCCCGGACAAAACCAGTGAAGAGTAACTCATCAGTAACCGAAAGGCATAAATAACTCTCTGCAACAGCCACATAGGCAAGTGACACCTTTCTTAACCTACTGATTTGTATTTCTTTTCAGTATTCATTGAAAGATTCTTAATAGGCAATGATCTTGCCCTATTTTCAATGGGTACAGTTTAAAAAACTTTCATGGAAATTTTGGGTAGCAGGATAATGTTTTTATTTACTCCGAAATAAGTTGCAATCAAAATCAATGATACAGTAGATAACCAAAATACAGTCAGATTGATAGGCAAGCATATGCCTTACAAAAACATTAAGTCACATTCTTGATTGATAAGAATTGTAGCTCTTCAACTGAAGACAGTGAAGTTGGGTTAAAAATACAGAATGATCTTTTTATCCACACATTTCTTCAGTTTTTAGCTATGTAGTCTCTAAATTTTAAAATACTTCAGTTCTTCCACTTCCCAGCTGTATTTTGTTAAATAACAGATAAGCCATAAAAGGTAATAATCCATACTAATGCTTATATCTTTTTTCTCATGTTAGTAGTTCAAATCACAGTATCATCATTGCAATCAGGTCCAATTCCCTGCTCAGTGCAGGTCCAACTATGACATTTGATCACAGAATCATGGAATTATTTAGGTTGGAAGATACCTCTGGAGCTGTTGTAAGTCATTTACATTTCAGCAATACTTCAAGCCACTTCTTCCTAGGTGATTTATTTTGCTTTAACAGTTGCCAAAATTTGCCTCTATAATTCTATTTATAGCTTGTTTTCATATGATTCCAGGTGCTATTTCTCATTTTGGATTAACCTAAATAATACTCCTTCTGCAACTGAATCCATTTTTCCTTCACTGAGTAATCAAAAGTTTTTGTAATAGTCTGCAATACTGCAGTACTGCAATACTGATAACACCCACTCTTTTCTCATAACAACATACTCTGGAGGAAAATCACAGACTTGTAAAGAAATTGATTTTTATTTAGATGACCCATGCAAGTTGCACCACATAGTTCTTATTTATCACCATTTTTTGGATATGTTCATCACTAATAGATTAGTAGTACAGTTTCAATTTCCAGAAGTCCCACTGATTACTTTTTAAATACTGAAATGAGCTGTGTGTGTTATAAAAAGCATAGCTTTGTTTCCCTGCAGTATCCCAATGTACCTTAATCGCTTACTTTATAGCTCACAGGACTTACACAATTTTTCACTATTTGGCATAATCTTACTGCCTGTCTACTTCTCAAATTTCATCTTTGTTCTAATTTAAAACCTATTTAGAAATTTTTGCTATTTGTATCTTTCATATCAACTTCTTTGAAGACTAAAAAATGTTGGTTTGGCTCAAAACAACCTTTCAAATTTTGTCATTTTACCTTACCCTACTTCCTGACACATGAACATTCGCTCAGACCTGCATTTGGATAGGCATTTTCGTTGTGTGCTCATTACTTTGCAGAGCAAAATATCAGCCTCGTTTCAAGTAACAATCAATAGTATTAGTTAACGTTAACTGAAAACCTGTTTGAGCACTTTATTCATTCTCCTATTATTTCAAAATTTGTCATCTAATTTCAAAGTATTCTTCCAAGAAGTTGTCCTTAAAGTATGACAAGGAACACTGAGCGAAGGACATTCCTGTTGTGTAATTGAGAACTTCAATTTAATTTCAGTGTGTGTTCCTAGAAAAGCAATTGAATAATTTCAAATAAAAATGGAATAGCTTCATGGCTCTGCTGTTTTTATAATACAGACTTATTTAAGCTGATAGCAACTTGCATAGACTAATCACAGCTCTACTTAACTAAGGTCTACAACCTGAAAGGCTTCCTGCCAATTTGAAACCTCACCCCGGCTGAGTGAACAATTCTAAATTCAATCACACAAAATATGTCATAGTGCTAGGAATGCTGTTAGATTAGCATCCGATACGGTGAGAGGGACTGCTGAATTCTCGCAAGGCTCCTGATTGTCTTGCTGGCTACTGTTACGTATTGCAAACACAGCACGTTCATGGTTCATCAACTTCAACGATATTTTAGTGTTTTTCTTTACAAAGCAGACAAAATAAAAAATGGAAACTATGCAAAGTTCTGGTGTGTTATGCTATTTATGAATTGTCAACTAGTTGAGAAGAAAGAAAAAGTATGCTTTTATCTTTTCTGTGCTGCAGACTACATCTCCTACAATTATCTTTTGGGCATTTCAAAACGTTATTAGAGTCACCTAATAAGGACTTTATGCCATAGCTGAATTAAAAATTGAATTAAAATGGAATTAAAATGAGATAAAGAATCCTATTTTTCTTTTACAGTAGCCAATGTAAAATATAACTTGTATATCTAAGTGGTTTTTCTCTAAGATTTTGCATTGCACATTTTTAATACAAAGTTTTTGAACTTGGTTCCTGACTACTTTCTCACTAGTGTTGCACTTATTAATATTTTTAATCTGATCAAACCCTTTAAGACAGGCAGGTATTGAATAAATTCACTGCAATTCTGTTTTAAAGAAACTGAAAATAGAGTCCTATTTTTTTTTCCCCAGGTTTTATATGCCATATGGATAGTGTTGTCCCATTTGTCATCCCAAGAGGCTGATTCTCGATAGCTTCAGGAGGGAATAAACCAAAATGTTTTCAAACATGCCAACATATCTTCTGTTACTTTTCTCAACCCAGCATCCCAAAGCTTTTTTCCCGCATCCTTTCCTCTCCTCTCTTGCATTACTCTTCAAACTACCCTCACGTATTCCCATGTCTCTTACCACTCTCTGTACTGTTTGCCTGTTGGAAAGAGACATATGTGATCAGTCAGTCGCTGCTTCTCACTTGCTGCAAGGCTTGGATATTGACTTCAGTATACACATATCCAGGCTATCTACTCTGAGGACTTTTGAGAGACCTTAACAAGACCTATTTCTTTTGGTTAAATTCAGCCAAAATTCATCCAATGTTCAGAACTTGTTCTAAATTATGATAAAAAAAAAGAGCAGACAGAAAGATACAGCATGGTGACAAAACCTTTGCTCTCACAAGAAACTTGGCTAAAATAATTCTCTGCCAAAGATACTATTTTATCAGTTTGCCCCCCCCCGAAAAATAAAACTTTGATTGTAGTCTTATTTCTGCTCCAGCAAAAACCCTAACTTTCAGAACTCCTGAACTACCAACATGTCTTCATAACACAAGTTCCACTGACTTCAATAGTATTTATTTTCCCATGTCATTCTGGTTCTTTGAAAACTCTACCCATAATCAAAACCACAATGTAAGGATAAACAGTGTTCTAACTGTCCTAATAAGTAATGAGATTTTAATGAGTGTTCTCCGTCTTGGACCTAATGAAAGCATGGACTGAGTCTATCGATTTCTGCATTTGAAATAGCTACATCTCTAACACAACTAAAGCCGTAGCATCTACTGATGCCTTTAGGGCCTCTATTCCTTTTAGTCAGCTCAGGTGATCTGCATTATAAAGATCTACATTCCTGTTTCACTTTATTGAAAACTTCTCATCACTTAAATATTAGAAGCTTTTTATGGCAACTGTCATGTCACTTCGAGAGAACACTAAGAAGTAAAGATTCGTCCCTTTCTCAATTGTTTAGATACTCAGCATGCCAGCTGGAAAGTTTACAGATGAAGTGTATGATTGCACTAACTGACTTCATATAACAGTCAGTGAAGGTATATTCAGCAGACTGTCAAACTAAGTAGAAATCAAGAAGCTTACTAGTAATTTATTTTTCCTTTTATCTTTATATACTCAAACTGCTTTTGAACAATGCCCCATTTCATCTAAACAGCCTATATGAAAAGGGCACCTGTTTAAGAAAAGCTCGAGCTCCCTGGCTACCAGAAAATACCATAAAATGTATTTGCAAAGGCAAATAGACTTTTATAAACACAAAGGGGTTTTGCCATGTTATCCAGGTTTAGTTATTCATGCAAACAATAGTTAGAGTTGATAATTTAAAAGTAAGATAAGGATAGCTGAAATAACTTAGGAAAATATATATTAAAGATATTTACAGCAATACTGAAGAAAAACTAATTTTGGATTTGATTCGAAACAGTTCCAGTGAAGCTTATTCTCTGTTTCAGTCTAATGTTTATTACTTCATACTTGAAAATACTTCCAAATACTTGCTTTGAATATTAGATTGACTTTTCTGGAATAGAAGATAAACAGCTTACTTTTGTAATAATTCTTTAGAAGCTGCAGGGACTTATCTGCAGGAACATACCTGCAGGGACTGATCTCTGGCATGCATATGCTAATTGGACATATGTATGAGCCTGTAACAAGCATGTATAAGCATGCAAAAAACAAGACAACTTCAAGGGAATAGTTTAGGAGACCTAAAAATTTTCAACCACTCAAGAGAATGAGCTTAATATTCAGAGTTGGCTGTCCAGGCATCTAGTGGAGAAGAGCTCCCAGTTTAGACATTTACTGTATTTTTGAGATAGTGGTTTATAAGTTGAGCTCCCAATCTTATCTTGTCCTAATTTGAACACTTAGAAGACTCTTCTTTCAATGAATTAGTAAAAATACCTTCATATGCAAGTCCAGATGGAACACAACCCTCAAGGCGCACGTAGACAAAAAGACATTTTAGTTAGCCATAAATAAAACAGCAGAGAATAAAACTGCAATGCTGTTGGAAATTCATAGCAATGAGGCACACTTCACCTTAACAGTGCATCTGAAAGAAACTGAAAAAGGGATGCATTCCATTTCATACTAATATACTAATATAAAAGGAGGAAAACCAGGAGTGTAACCCTGCAGTAATGGAAACGGGAATTTTTCTGATCTTCAGTCATAGCATGTATGCCCGTTTTCAACTCTATCATCTGAAGACAGAATTTTGTAATTTTCAAAGAAAATAAGGGGAAAATGTAATGGAAGAATTAATAAAAAACAATATAACTCGCATACAAATATAAAAGCTCAATACATATTATATATATAAAAGTAATATATAAATAATAAAATATAAAATATATAAGTATTATTAATCTGCACACTATTAGAAACTTAAAACCACTACCATTTCTTGTAAGAGTTAAGGGCACTTGCAAACAAAATACCAATGTTTTTGAGATTTATCCCAGGATTTATGTAATAGCAGATAAAGGAAAATAGGTTCTAATGATTTCTCTACAAAATGTGTTAGATGGCATTCATGGACATGTAATGCCAAAACTAGGAGATTACAGTAAAGGGGTTTTTCTTGGAATATTAAATATTTATTATGTCATATGAAATATTAACAAAATAAATGTGTCTTCCAATGTAGGTAGAAACCCAACGTAGTAAAATGTGGGTTTTCAAATTTCTTATCTGTTCACAACACAAGGAAGAAATCAGTGGGCTGAGGGCCTAAAGATTGAGGAACAGAAATATAAAATGCAAGAAATTATTTCTGCCTTAAAAATCTTGGTATAGCTTTCAGTTATTTCACATGGTTGAAAAACTGTATTCAGTAACATTTGCCTACTTATTTGATTCTTCATGTCTAACAAAATACATAGCAATAAAACCAGCTTTTCAGTACAACATTCTGAAGCTATACAAGAAATAGGCCTTGAGCAATTAGTTGACATTTTTCAGTTGTTTTTTATTTATTATTTAGATGCAAAAACAAGAACCCTTTAGGATTTGGTGAAGTTGGTATATTGAAACAAAAGAAACATCCAGCTTTCAACTACAGCCTTTCTATACAGAATTAATAGTATCTGCATTAATAGAAAGGATGACCCCATATTAAATGATACATACCCAAGTAGCAGAGTGCTCCTCCACAGTGCTGGAGGTGCTCTGGCATGCCTTCCACCTGAAATGGTGGCAACCGTTTTCAAGACATAGGAAGGATTTGGATGCAATGTTTTCATTACTTGAATTCAACCCACAGCTGCCAGTTGGCATTACCCTTGTTTAAAGGTTACTTAAAAGTAAGTAATATTACTTAACCATAACGTTGCTGACATTGTAATGACTAATCTAATGTATTAGTAAGTAACTTGAAACTTGAATGCAGGCAATAATTGCCCCAAAACCTGAGAATACTTCAATTTCAATTGAAATTTATGCAGCCAAACAAAGAACTCAGCTTAACATTTGAAACTTTGGAAAGATTGTTTGAGACCCAACATATTTCTGAGGTAATTTTACTCTCAATTTGCCTAATGCTGTCTCTTGACATTCAAAAACAATTATTTTTTTCATTTGATCACAAAATGCACTTGTATTCTTCCCTACTGTAGACACTACAGTACAACTTCTCAAGTACAGAACGGTTACCTTAAATCCAATAAACTCCAATATTAGGCCAATTTGTAGCTTTTTGCTAACGAAACAATTCTTAGAAGAGTGACAGTTAAGCAAAAAAAGTTTCACAGTTTGTAATGGAAACTTGGCATCTGTTTACCATCTATGATTTATCATCCCTGATTTAATGCTTGTGAGAAAAGTTTGCAATTTATCACTAACCTACTAGTACTAGTTTTGCTAGTATATTGGGGCAACATCAATTTTTTAGGAAAATGGGAAAGCCATGCTTCAAAAGGTAGTATTTCATATGAACAGCATAAGATATGTGATCAAATACGTGCTCAGTTATTGGTACCACTGCAGAGAACAGAGGCAAGAGTACTTTTTTCCCGCCTTCATGCACTCCTTAGACTTCCAAGTCTACAAAGTAAAAGCAGGGCTTTAACTTCCCCTAATCAAGAAATGTAGGGAAATAAGTCCCTACCATTTTGAAAATAACTATTTCAGTGGACACATTTATTCATGAATAAAAATCCCATGTTCTAGGTTACCTTCATTCACTTCAACATACTTGAAATAATTCTCATTGAACAATGCATTTGCTAGTCTGCTTATGGTGCTGCCCATGCATGGAACTATTATAAGGCAATCATGTTTCATACAGACATCAAATCTTATCTAAATTAACAATGACATAAGGAGAACTCATTGTATAAAGTCTCCACATTTTTATTCCTTGAACATTATCAGATAGATAGCGCAATTATATACATCAAACATTGAAGAAATGTATACATCGCTTTTCTGCCACTGGAAAATTTACTGCATGATGGCTGCTTTTAAAAGCAATATATTCCCCATTTATCTCCCATCCTACTAAAAAATGCTACTGACATGGAAAACAACCTCTAAGAACACTATTCCTTTATCAAGAATAGATTTAATGTAATTCCTCATACAATTAAATGAGAACCTATAGTACTCTTAGCCTATATAAATGGCTTAATCAGAATCATCATTCAATATTGTGGGCTTAATTGATTATAGCATGGAAGAGCACATAGATGCATTTTATGAGGAAATTATTAAAATACAAATGGATTTAGTGCAGTATGGAGATTTCAGATTGCACAAGTGAACTTTGTGTCACAAGTTGTAAGACTTAAAAAGTATTGCTACTGCAAGAGCCTTCTGTAATTCTTCACAAAGAATTTTAACCTTCACTAACCAAAATACCTTGGTATCATTAGAAATATTGCCATCTCACATTGTGTTTCTTTGCCATGATTTATAGATGATTTATAAATATGTTGAAGAGTAAAGTTTGCATCAGTCTCTGCTGGTGACTTACTTCTCTAAGAAATATTAATCATTAATTTCTACCCTTTCCCTCTGAAGTTTCTCTTAACCCAATTTTATATACATCAGGAGCTTCTATCTCATGGTAGTTTACATCTGGGGAAGCCTTCTGAAGTGCTTTCTTGAAGTGCAAGATATTAAATGAACTCAGTCTTCCATACCCACATATTTTTTGCCTCTTTCAAATAAATCTACTAAATTTATGAGACATTATTTCCTTCTATAAAACTCTCATTACTCTTCTTCACTATAATATGTTTTTCTGTATATCTCCTAAATTGATTCTTCATGAGTATTTCTGTCAGTTTGCTAAATACAGAGTGTGTGATTTGCTGGAATCCTTTTTGAAAAATAGTATTCCTTCAGCCACCTTCCATTGTTCTGTAGAACAGCAATTACAAACAAAAGCAATTATAAACAAACAGCAATTATAAACAAAATGTTTTGTTGTAAAATGATTTTAATGGCACTTGTTGGAGCAAGAGCATCCAAAGTGTCCCCTATGAAGAAAGATTCCAGCATGGGAACCTCCCTCAGCTCTTCTATAATGAATGTGGATATGAAAGATTTTTATAGTTTGTACTACAGTCTTTTCTTCAGTGCTCCTTTCATCCCTTCATCATCTACTGGCCCTCCAGGTTTTCTGGCAGGCTTCCTTATTCTGCTGTGTTTGAAAAAAGGATTTATTATCAGTTTTTTGCCTTTAGCAAGCTTCTCAAAATCTTTTTTAGCCTTCCTTACCATGTTTTCAAATGTAATTTGCTAGAAATTATATTCTTTCCTATTTTTCTCATTTGTACAAAAACTGATTGGGGTTGGTTTGATTTTTTTTAAATGCCTTTTAAAACTATCAAGCAACTTGATCATATTTCTCTTTTGAAAAAAAGTTTTTTTGACAGGTGGCATGAGGTTGGTCCATATTTTATATAATCTCCATGCTGCTTGCAAGTATTTAGTCCATTTTTATAAGCAGTCTGACTTTTTATGTAGTTCCCCTTTTTAACTGAAACATTGTGGTGGATAGTTTGCGTTCTTTTTATTTACTGTTATTTATTTGTTATTTTAAGCAGACATGGCTATTCCTCTGCTGCATGACGTTATCTGTTCTTCTCACATAAATTACTGTGAGTACTAAAACATCCCGTCATTTTCTGATATGCTGTTCTGGCTACACACACATTTCAAATCAGGAATTTCAGCCTCCCATTCTATTTGAAGACTTCTGTTTCTTCTGGGACCTTCTTATCACCCTAGAAAAAATGTTCCTCCACACAAATACCAGAATTGCAAGCTGAAGGTAGGACAACTCTATGATTATCACAGAAAGTCTCAATTATGTTTCTCTCCTCATTTTTTCCTCAATTTCATCCCTCTGCCTGGAAGAGAATACTTTGTTTCTGAGTTCTGTGAGATGCACACACAGCATATAACCTGACAAACAATATGCAGAGTCCTAAACTGAGAAATCCCTACCCTCACGCAAGCTAAATTTGATTTACCTGAATTCTGCTTTCTAAGACGCAAAGTTAACTTTTTAACTTTCTCTTAGTAAACGGATGGTTACTTCAGATTTCTCCCCCCCTCCCCAGATTAACTTACCTGGTTTCTCTTATTTAGTCTTCCCATCTAACTAAACTTCCACTGTAGCTACAAAATGTTGAAGAGTAGTATACCAATAAAGCAAGCCAAATGTCTTAACACATTAAACACAAACTTTAAGGTGTGTTGCAAGAGGTGCCATGAGACATATTGTCTTTGCATGTAAACTAATCTCATATTCTTCTGCATGACTATGTGCTTAAAAATAGAAAAAAAATCTGAAAGTAACACAATTATAATACTACGTTGCAGCCAAGAACTTAAAAATCAGCACCTTCACTTGCATAAGGAACTGCAGTTTAACATGTTAGGTGAGATGGCATTCACAGACATGTAATGACAAGAAATATGAGACTATGTAATAAAGATTTTCTTAGAATATGAAATTTTTATTGATTCGTACAATATTTTAATAAAGGTATATCCTGCAGTAATATCTGAATATTTTGCATTGTACGTAGGGTTTTTAGACAATTTTCAAAAAAGTTAATGATGTAAATAATAACAATAAAAAATTGCATTCTCCAACAAAATGCAATTTCCAACAGCACACTTGACTTCCTAAGCAGTTACATTTTAGACCCATAGCTAAAACCAAAACCTTTCAACAGCCATTACCATCCAAAATAATTAGCTACAACTGGTAATATTCATTGCATATCAAGCTTACTCTAATAAATAGATGCTACGTAACATTAACATTTTGTTTATTCTGTTAATTCAGCAATATTCTTCCAGACAAAGTGCCATCATGGAGTAAGGAATGTTTCAGTTCTAATCTCGTTTTCTCCTTTATCCTTCTAGTGTTTCATCCCACAAGTAGGAGAAAACGGGGATGGTGGTTTAAGGACAGAATAATCCTAACTGCAATGTTGGCCATAAAATTTGCTGGAAAATTATCCTCAGTCTTGTAAGTTTTCCTAAACTGACAAAATACAAAGCAGAGAAGTGCACAAAGTGAACTTTAACATAAAAAATAATACTGGACAATGTCTAGTGACTGCAGCAATGTAGATGACTGAGCCTAAAAAAATACCAAAAAGTGAAGCGGTGTAACTGTAGTACAGGTTGCAACAACTGAAGAGAGTATCTACAATAAAAAAACCACTACCTTTTTATGTTTATGTTTCTTTTTTAAAGAATGTATTGTATTCTTGAAATTCTTACTGTGTTCATAGCTAAATAACTGCTACAATATTATCTTCCCAGCAGTAGCAAGAAATTCACACCCCAGAAACATCTTGGTATACGTTGTTCTGTTTTTAGATAGAGTCTTGTTCATTTTTGAAATGGCATGACATTTTTAACAGATGTAAATGTATATAAGGCTGACAGAAAATAATATAACATATAAAGGAAAAGTTGAGTAAAACTGAGTTAATTATGAATTGGTAAGGAGATAACTAATACCTGTATGTTGATACTCACAGCATTTAAGTTAATGTTGGGAGACACCATCCAGGCATTTTCGGACTGTGACACTTCTACTCCTTTTGCCTGTAGTCCCTCCAAACTAAAGCTCCTTCTGAAGATTTATTTTTTATTCTCAGCTCTCTGAACAGAATATTGTTCTTTTTAAAAACCTGCTTCTCAGTTTTACTACTTGATCCTACTTCCCACCAGGTACAGAAATTACTTTCACAAGTGTCTTCATTTCTGTACTATGTCTGCAATGAATACCAGGCTACTAAACAGCAGGACGGGATTATAACTATGCATAACTTTGCTGTACACTATATTTAAAAACTAAGCCAAGAGTAAATGTCTTCACGTGGATTTCACTAGGTATAAAATTACTCACCCTACTAATATTTTCTGCTGTGTCCATCTTATTGGTCCTAATTCCGATTGCAAAATTTTACATTCTATAATACTATCTGCCTGGAAAATACCTATCGCAACAAGACTTTTAGGAGCTTCTGTACCAGAAACAATAATCACACCATTTTCCAATTTTAAGACTATGACCTCTATTAGATAAATGTAGCTATGACAATACTAATATATTCTTAGGATGAACTCTAAATACTTTTTTTTCTGATTTTGGATGCACACATTTTCATAACAAGCAAAAAAACTATAGCAAGAATTTAAAAAGAATTAAAAATAAATAATGTTCTTTTGGGCTACAATTTAACTTATTTTAGGGTTAAAGGAAGCCTAGACTCCACTTCTGCTGCCATGGGCAGATCATCTATATAAGTAAAATCTTTGTGAAGAAGAACAAAGGGGAAAAAACCCAGAAATATATTTAATGGCATTTTTTTTATTACACATGGATGTTGGCACTGAGTTCAATTACATTACCAGATACCTTCTACATACACCTTTCTTTACAGTATTCTGAACATCTTTTTTTGATATACATATGAAAAGAATTTACCTTTCCAGAAACTGCTTTATATGTGAATAAAAGTTAATGAGAATTGGTTCTAGCAGGAAAAAACTACAATCTTCTCTATCCATGGTTAGAAACAGAATCACAAACCATCTTTTAAATTATTTGTAAAGCTACAGCAAAGCAGCTGTTTAGTTTCTCTGAGATCCAGAAAGCACCAACTTATGTTTTATAAAGGATGCACACTTCATAAAAAGCAACACTAAATACTGACTTGCAATGATAAAAGAAAATGTTGTATGCCTAATTTCTAACTTAAGAAATGGTAAAACTAAAAAAGACATACAGTACTTTTATCTGGTCTGCTGGTGATAACATTAGCATGAACATATGTCAGTTTTAAAAAGAGGCAAAAAAAGGAACTTCTTTTACTTATGTCTCATGACATATAATTCCCACCAAGAAATAATTTAATTACTTTCGGAATATACTGAAATCTTTGTTTCATTACCCGCTGTGTGATTCTGAATTCACCTCTATCAGTTTCATTTTTATTTTTGTATATACTCAGAATATTTTTTACTCAAAAACTTCTAATCAGAAGAGGATTTCAAAATGTTCCAAAGAACCTTAACTTTAAAGTCAATTTTTAACCATTAGAAAAGATCTTTTTCCAGAATTTATAACCATCTCTAACTCTTGATAGGACATTTACAATGACTTCAAAGACATTATGTAAAGTAGGCTCAATAGCACAAATAAATCTCTCTCCCCCTCCATCCCATCTCTCTATATATGTAAAGTATTTTCCTTCACTGTAAGATCAGCTGGTTAAATTAATTTGATTTCTATTTGTCCCTAAGACTTTGCTTCTTTTATTCCACTAACAGTTTTGTTCACAGAGTTAAGCACTGATCTGATATCTGAAAGCCAAAAAGCTTTGTCATATGCTCAAAGAGAACATATACCTCTTTAGTTATACCTTGTGTTTCTTTTCATGGATTGACTCACCTTGCTCAAAAAAGTAAAATACTCATTTTTAAAAATGTGTTAGCTTATTTTTCCTTTGGTTTTTCTGCTGTTCCAATCTCTTGAGCAACAGCAGGTAAAGGACTGTTTAAAATAAATGACTCTACTTGTGCTCATCCAAGGCATAGCTACTCAGTTGCTCATGGCTCTTTTCAGCCTTCCTCATTCTAGCCTGTTTACTGTGTACCAGACCACAGCTTCAACTGGGTCACTGAAATCACAATAACCTTCCATGCCACACATGCAAAATATTAAAAGATTGAAAGGGAGATAATCCACAGTTTTCAAGAACACATATAATCTTGATGAAATGAAGACTTACTGATGGAGAATCTACCATATCCCCTGAATAAATTAGTACAGTAGCCTCCTGGTTTCAGCTGGGATAGTCAGCCAATGTTTCTGCAAAAAACAGCTCTTATTTCCAATCTGAATTGTCCAGCCACGTACTTTTGTCTAAAAGTAGAAACTTTTCCCATATAGAAATGCCTATATAATGTGGCAGGACCAGTTTTTTAATGTTGCTTCATTCTAAAATTGAATTATGTTCTTGAATCTCTACTGTAAAGCAGATTTCTCTGGCCTTGAATCAGTGTAGTTCTTTCTGAGAATCCTTTCATATTTATCAATATCCATTCTGAAGGACAGATAACAAAACTAGACAGTGTGCTGCAGTCTGGCCATCGCTCTGCAAGGAGAAAATAACTTCTTGCTACCATTCAATAATCCTCCACTTAGATAAAAGGATCGCACTTTGCTCCCTTAGGCTACTGCATTGCTCTGAACACTCAGATTACCTCATTCAAATTCTAAGGTCCTTTTAAGAGTCACGCCTTTCTAAATATATTTTCATGTTTACGTACACAAATGTTTTCACATAGAGCATCTTACAAAGCACCTTCACAACAAAAAATCTATGCAACATCAGTAGCTTGATTTCAAAATTAACACAACTGAAACAAAGGGAAAATACAAGACAGATTGCTGTTCTGCTCAGTTCTCTCTAATCACCGTTCCTCGCTATGCCTCACAGTAACATAAATTTGCTTGAATTAAAATGCAAATAATGAAAGTCAGCGTATGAAAAAGATATTAGGAATTAGAAATAAAAATTGAACATTTTTTTCTGCAAGATTTTATAAAGAAGAGCGATATGTGGGAACAAAACAGAATTCATACAATTGTATGCAAGTTAAAGGGTTTTTTAGGCTAATACTAAATAATCATCTGATTTACGTAAAAGAAAAACTACTCTCAAGGAACATCTAGTTCATGAAATTGAACTTTTTTATTTATTGCAATTAATTCTGCAGAACTTTTTATGGTTTGAGTTTTCAATTTTCATTTAGTCCCTTTGATTACTGTTGCCTGATTTGCTTTAATAAATTAAAAATTAATTTTGTGTATCCACAGTATCTTCTTTCTTAAATTATACATATAACCATATTAGTTAATTCATATTTTAAGTTTATAGTTCAATGAATACTTAAAAGCTGGCACTACCACCAAATGAAGAGCTCTGCCATTTTTTCCCCTCTGGGTACCTCTGCCTCAAAAGCATTCATTCGTCAAACCATGGCCAGTGGCACCAAAGTCAACATTCAAATATAACAGCAGGAAACTTTGTTTCAGGTTTCCATTTCAAGTTACCTTTCATCTTACTGGTTTGCAGGCCAGTTATGAGAACATGCTGTTATTTAAAATATATAGACGGCTTCTTTACCTCCAAATCCCTTCATTCCCCATCATGTAATGCAGATGTGACTCCTAATCATATATTAATGTGTCCTAAATATGTTTTCTATTTTTTAGGTTCCATTTTTTTATTTAGTTATTTTATAAACCTCCTTCAATGTAGTATCGGGGAATGCCACCAGGACATCATAAATCAGCAAATAAAAAATAATAGAGGCCTACGCTGTTTTAGCATGTGGCAATGATAACAGAAAATTATGATGTGGAAATTAAAAATATTCATGCTCAATATAACTATTTTAAAGAAAATTTATAAAAAAAAATAATAATAAATCTGTCTCCACAAGTTCTCTATATTTTGGCTTTTATTACTAGGAAGTAATACATGCTTCTTATAGCAATTCCTACCTAAATTATTCATAAATAATTTGGCTACAGATATCAAGGAAAAATGAACTGCAAGTAAGTTACAGTTGCAGGCAAGACATCATTTCAAAATTAACCATCTCATATTAAGATTTTTTTTTTCCTCTAGAATGACAGTAAAAAAGTGTTTAAGTGGAACAAAGGAAAAAGAAAAATTATGCCACAGTGTAAAATAACTGCTGTATTTGCAAAAACCTTGAATAGAATTCCCAATCTTTTAACGTATTTAAGCCAGAAAAACTTGAACTTGACTTGCAGGAATACCACATTAAATGCAAAGAACAAGTCCTGCCAGGGATGACAAGGGATGAGACAGATAAACCCTAATTCTCCGCACAGATGCGAACATGTTTTACTAATCTTTTGCTATCAGACTAATGTCAGCTTGCTTATTAAAATTCACCCTACTTCCCAAGTTCAAAAAACACGCTAATTTCTTCTAAAATAGACAAGCTTAGCTTTTATGCCTAGTTAGGAGAGAACTGGACCAAAAATATTTTAAATATATATATTATCAGCTCATATAAGCCTCGTAATTCTTTGTAGAAGAGATTACTATCTATCTAAATTGTTTTGCTGAAGACAGACTTTAGAAACCTCAAAACTTTATGTTGCTAATACAACTAAAATAAAAGGGTCAAGTAGGGGCAATTTAATTAAAAAGAAGAAAGATAAATGTACAGATTTAATCCTTTTCTTCATAAAGCACAATTTACCAAGTTATTCTATGCAAGTCTGCAAATTACATGAAAGTAATTCTTTGAGATATAATTTTCTGACTTTTTGGCCTAATTCTGTAATTTACACTGATACCTTGTTATAAGTATTGACTTGTATGAATATTTTTTATATATAATTAAAAACCAACTTCTATCAAAAACCCATATACACAGCATAGTAAGTACACTACAAAGGAGAAACACTGCGTTTATGAGAAAAGGAAATGCATTTTTACACATTTATTTTGAAAATCTAGAAAATCCCATGCTGATTTAAGGCGGGGGGCGGGGGGGGGGGCAGAAATAAAGGTGCAGTTTTGCAGACCAACTGTTTTTAATTACAGTTAAGAATTTTAGACTTATTTACCCCTGTAAAGGTACAGGGCATAAAAAAAAAAAGGGGGGGAAAAAAAAAAGAAGAAATCAAAATCTATATAAATTTATAAAGATATAAAAACCATATGGAAATCTTCAGCAAGATAGAATGCCTTTCAAATTTACTGGCAATTAAGTATCCAGTGAAGATTCCAACTGAAGCTATGCTGAAGCTACTAAAAGAGATCAATTGTCAGTATCATGCTTCCTCAGTGATCACACCACTGCAGATTAGAATTTAACACAGTTTATAGTGTGCGTGGCTAGCCTGTAGGCTAACCCTAGATTGCCTTTCATAGCTGAATGTCTTCTGTCTCTAGAACATCAAAACTCAAATTAGTGGAATTCATTTACTTTAAAAAATTTTGATCACATCAAGATATTTCATGCATTCAGTCTTCAAACTATTCATCCTGATCTAGAAATTAATAAAAAAACCCCAAACTGTAGGGAGCTAAAGGAAACATTATTTGTACTTTCATCAGCAAGAGCCCATATTGCAGGAAATCATCATCTATTTTAATAGATTTTCATGGAAACATACAGTCTTTTTACGCCATGTGTGCCTAAGTGCTCCAGAACACTGATCTACAGCTTATTATGCTAAATGCACGGCTCACAAAACTGCCTGCAACTAAATCCTGGGGTCACATAGAGCAGTCTGCCCAGAACCATGCCCAGATGGCGGTTTCAGTTGCTAACTTTACCAAACACAAATAAAACTTAAAGCTTAAGTTTTCAGTATCAGTTTTCCTTTTCGACTTATTTTTAGAAAATATTCAACCAGTTCTAAGAAATAACTACTGGAAAAAATTCTCATTCACAAAAACTCCTAGAATTTTCAAAGAAAAGTTTTGTAGCCCCTTGAAGTTTTAAGGAACAGACATTATTTCAATGTGCAAATGTTTCAATGTGTAAACACACAAGTATGTTTATGTACCAGTCTGTAAATAGGATTTTGTAAATATGGAAAAGTTAATTTGAGATCTCTAAAACTTTAATAGTTAAATTCTTTAAGATTGCATATGCACTGGGTATACTGTGTCCAGTTGAGAAGACTGAAGATTTTTATATGTTCTGTCTATCAATCACATGGAGAAAGATGTACGATTCACCTGCATGTATGAGGATTCATATGTGTAACCAAAACAGGAGGAACTGACCCTTTGTAGGAATTTCTCTTTTACCCCTTACTTGCAAGCTGTTCTTGTACTTTCACCCTCGTCTAAAGCAGATGGTTCTGGACAGTGCCAGTTCATTAGGCTAAAAGACCAGGTTATTATCAGACATAATCAACACTTCCCACAGTTGAACTCGTTTACTAAGTTTGTCCAGATCATACCTTTTATAGGTCAGAAGGACATCTACTCCAAACTTTTGCTCAAAGCAGGCTCAGCCCTGAGACCAGAACACGTTGCTCAGGGCTTCAGCGAGACAGGTCTTGAAAGTATCCAAACATGGAGACTGCATACCCTCTCTAGGGAACTTGTTTGGCTATATTCATGATGAAAAGGTTTTGCTTTTAATCAGCATTGTTCTTGGTATGGTATCTAAAATAAGGACTTGGAATACTGTCCACAGAAGACAAAAGACTAGCTAACTGAACTAGAGATGCGTGCTTGCTTTGGAAAGGCAAGTACTGTTTCTGCATTTTATCCTAAACTACAGTTCCCTATAACAATTTACTCTGCCCTGCTTTCCTCTGAATTCAGCAAGGTTATCACATCTGAACCCTCTAAGAAGCTACGAACAGCTAATTGGAGGAACATTTTGAAGCAGAAAATATTTGTAAAACCTTTTCCACAGAGACAATAGTGGAAATTATGAGATCTGGTTGACACTTACACACATATGATGTGTTGGACCAAGGACATTTCTGCAAAGTTTTATTCTTGTTATGACTGGACTCAAATAGGCCCTGGGTAGAATTGTCCACTGCACAGGTAATTCTCCTTCCTCTACATATCCTCCAGGGCACACCTCCTCACTAAACTGCTAATCAGCCAGATAACAAAGAGCTTCAAGCACTATTGGATCCAACATGAATAAGAAATGTTACTGATTCTCCGGAAAAAAAAGAACACAAATGAAACAAACAAAACAACACACCACTCTCAAAAAAAAACCAACAAACCCTAGCATACAACACAGCTCCCAAGAATTTTCAGTAGGAAGTAAAATAGCTATAAAGCAATCATTCCGATTAGTACAACTGTTGAAGATGCAGATGCTTCCACTACACGTAACTAGAAATCCTTGAAAGGTATCAGTTCTGCCTCTAATAGCTTGAGGACTTAAATAATTTAAGAAATTATGAGAGGCAAAATCACTATGGAATGACAATTGAAACCTGAGACACTTGTCAGACAATTTTTCCCTGTCTGGAAGTAGCTATGGGACTGGCCACATGTTCCACCATTTCAAAGACAGAAAGACAGATGAAGTGAAGGAATGAACATTTACATTTTTCTTTTCCTTTCATCATTGACGTTAATTTCCAGGCCCAACTAGTTCAGAGTTCTCCTGAAACACAGTGTAACCCTGTACCTGTCAGAAATGACTGAAGGGGAATATTTGTGACTCTAGGGAACAGGGTACAATCTCTGATGACTTGGAGATTTGGCCATTCTTCCCTGCATCTGACTTTACACACCATCCAAAATCTGTGTATCAGGGTAGCCAACAGAAGAGGAAGAATGGTAACAGTAGCGGGGAAACCAGTTTGTTTCAACGCAGAATTGAAAAGCTCTGCTTGCTAATCCAAACAGACAAACAGACTGTATATTGTCTGTATGGCACTGGGATAGCACTGGTCTGCAAAAGTCATGCTATAGCTCCTGCAGTTCTAATAAGCAAACTGTGTGCTAAAATAACACCTCATCAGTGCACTGTCTCTTACTGATGAATGTAATCTTCCATTGAAAATCCCTACAATTTTTTAAATGTTCCAATGAAATACAAGTCACATTTGCTGCACTGGAAAGAAATTCCTGAGTCTGTTCTTGAGTCTGTAGGCACAATTAACATAACTAAGAAAAAGTATCAGTCCTTCTTATCTGTCCTTAAGCAGAGAGTTAAGGAGCCAAAATTCCACATACTAACAATCAAAATTTCCATCAATGCTGATAAATAAAACAGCTATAGCCTGAAAAGTGGCACAATAACTCCCTTACTGTTTCCCACCCTAAATTGTTTTTGTCCACAGCTTAGCCCATTCTCTATCCATTGTTAACTTATCTATTCAACCAATAATTATTATGTGGACTATAATTGTCAATAACACAAAACACAGTTAAAATTAATGTTCCACCCCTCTCTAACCCAATTGTTTAATTATGATTCTTACGAAGAATCTCCTTTTATCAATGAAGACATCTCACTATATTTACTTACTCTTGGGTAAGAACAGTCGGTTGTATTCTTTTTGAAACACTGTATCTTCCCTGAATTTATTCTAACATTTAGAAACTCACACTGTGATACCAATTACAGACTTAGAAAAAATAAGTATGCCTAACAAAAGAGGAAGAGTCAATAAAATCTGTGTTTTAAAGAGCTGACAATTATTCACATAAGAATTATCTGTGCAGAAATTTAATTAAAAAAAATCTTCCTAGTATTTATCATAAAATGAGAGCAAGAAGTTTGCATATTGCTAGCTACCTTCAGTTGTGCTGTTTACCTACTCATTTTGACAAATACCTCAAAAATGTTTTAAGTATATAGACAAAACTATAAAACCATGCAGATGTTAACTTCAAGACGTTGACTGCAAGAATTCCAGGAAAATGAATGCTGTTTTCTTTGAGACAAACAAATCTATCTCATCCTCCAAACATGAATACCCATCTAGCTATCTAGCAAAATTGTTCAGCCTAGTATAAGAACAGATCAACTTACTGATCTACAAATAAAAAGGTATTTAACATTGCCACTATTTTTACAACCTGAATTTCCAGTCAGTTCAGTTTACATTTAAAATTATTTCAATTATTTCATTTTTTTAGTGTGCAAATGTCTATTGGGCACCACTTTCTTTGGAATTCTTTTGTTTTGTATTTGAAATATGTTTTACTGTTTTAAAGTTTACCAACAACAGCCTCTATTTAATAGTCTCTTCCCACAAAAACTAGATTCATATCTGGCATGTAATACAGTGGCAGACCGATGAAGGATTACAATTTAAATCTGAAATACAAAAGTTCTGTATTAAAAAATCTCTGACAAAGCAGAGATATCTTCATAAGGATAATATTTTTTCAATACAATGAGAAAATAAGATTTAAAAGATGCTTATGTATACAACTGCAGTCCTTAGTTATTATGCTCCACATAAAATTAAAGAAAAACGTATCAAAATAGTTCTACATGAAAGAAGGTGCTAAAAGCAAGAAATTATTTGAGCTATGAAGTCTTACCTGACCAGTGTCCAGTGGTGGTACCTGACCTGTCAGTACATGTCTCACTTACAGGCCTAAATACCGTCTCCCAGCCACCGGTAGCATAGCGCCAGTTCTGAGACTCTAAAATGAGTGTTCGCTGAGTGCCATAAGCGATCATGAAGCAGTAGACTACATGATGAAGTTGACAACCATAGCCACAGCCTTTGTTGATATTACACACGAGTTTCTTAGCTTTGCTGCAGTCCTTCGGGTTCTGTAAGTACGGATGAAAAAGTGAAGTTGAAGAGAAGATATACACAAAGGCACACTTTTTTCCTGAACAACTGACAAATGTCATAAATCACGCAAGTCATTCTGCTATAATACAGCTCATATTAAAATGGATGAGCAAGCTTCAGCTCTATGAAAATTTTACGTGAATTCTTCACTGTGAACATGAACAGTTATTGAACGTACTTCACTATCCTAATGTAAAATAAAATACCTTCAACATTTTAAATTACTTTCTCATTTGTAAATCTGTCAGAATACGCTAACATTTGGAATCAAGAGTTCACATTTCATCAACATGATGCTCAGTGTTGGAATGCTTTTTCCTTTGGCATTTTTCCAAGTTTGTTAGTTCTCCTTCAATGAGCATGCATGACATCGAATGGAAGAAATTTTCCACCTGTTTATAGTACACAGAATAGACCAGACTCTTCTTAATGGACTGCTTCCCAGACTAACTGACCACATACCAAATACAGAATATGAAACACATACATGAGGAGACCGATAAAAGACAGAATTTTAATCTGCATGCACTCTCAATAAAATAATATACTACACTTCCGCAATCCAAGAAACAAGGAAGGAGGCAAATGTGTACATGATGTGAATGCTACATTTAAAAGTACAAACTAATAAATATTTTTAGGTACATGGACAACACAACAACATAATCTACAGAAGTTATTCTTTCTGTAAAATATAGTACTTTGCTGTAAACATTCATATTTACATGTCTCGACATACTTCTGCATTACAAAAAGGCTTTTTATAAAATCTCTAGGATGAAAAGTTACGTTTTGGTTAAGCTGCAAGAATACTGATATTTAAGCATCAGTATAGACTCTGTTCCTCTCACATATAACAACTTTAAATAAAACTTCGGTAAATTTGCAACAAATCAGGTCTTTCCAAAAAACAATAATCACCATCTGGAGAACTGAGATCTGTCCATTAAATGATCTTAAAGATAATGTGAATATTCTGAGTCATAAAATATTTAATAAAAAATTTAATTTGTGCATTCAGTTGTGTAAGAGAGAGAATAGTACAGATCTGAGGAAAAAAAAGAAATGAAACAAACCCCACAACATGTGTTACTTCAGCATTTGATTTTTTTCATTTTTAAGGAAAAAACATCTGATTCAAAGCCTAATTAGCTATGAAAAACAATAAATCAAATGTATATATTAATATTAGTTTGTGACAAATAGAAAGCTAGTTAAGCTAATTTCTTTATGACTATGTTTGTTTTTTTTTTTAAATTGCTATCCTTAAATTTTAAGACAAGGCAGCATTTGAGTTTAAATTTTTTGTGGAAAACTTAAAAAAAAGAAAGTAGAGGTACTTAGATATACTGCAGTTTCAACTGGTATTTCCTGAAAAAGGTGGAATTAATGACCATTGAGAAGGAACAAAAATTACAATCACGTTGCATGCATCAGAATAGCTTGTGTGTTCATAAGCCAAAAATGACAGCCAAAGCAACACATAAAAGTATTATTGAGTTGATAAAGGATAACAACAGTCAATTTCAAATCCAGTGAAGGCTGACAGAAGATTTTCCTCCTAGCCTAAAGTCACAAAAAAGGATTATAAAACTCTGATTTGAATAAGCAGTGTACTCTGTTCTCATCCCTAACTACGCTGCTCATCACAGACTCTTCTATCCAATTGAGTTGTGCGCGTAATCAAGGGAGGGATGGTAGGAACTTTCAGGATTATCATGCCCTGTAATGTAACAGCCATACAACTGCATTTAAAAAAAAAAAAAAACACCAAAACCACAAAAAGAAAAAATCAAAAAAAAGAAACAACCACACAAAACATACTTCAATATGTAGATTAGATTATCAAGCCATGCCAGAGTTTACACCTCTTATTTTTCTCAGAATTACTTATATAAACAGTACAACTGAAAATACTAACAAATTTTCAGAACTATAAAATGGTTAAAATTATGTGTTTCTGTGGAAGAGAATGTTACACATCCCCTAAAATAAAAGTGGATTTTTATAACTGGCAAAATGGATTTGGTGGTCTGTCATCACCAATAACACGAGCATACACTGTTGTTCTCACAAAATTCAGGGTTTCCACTAAACTGATACAGTTAAATTCTCACACAAATAAAGGGAATATGCCATTACTTTCTATTTGTACGCACTGACAGATTCCAGCTCCCTCTTTCTTAAGAAGTTTTACAGTCGTTTAGGCCGAAAATGACATATCCTGCCTAAGTTACAAGACAAGTAGTAGACTCAGGTTTTCCCTGCAAGAAATGTACCTCCCTAATTCTTCTGTAGTACTTGACAGATAAGGTCACATGCTGTATGAGCGTAGCAGAGTTACAGAATCTGGCTGACATCTCTTTTACTAATGGAGCTGGGAAATCACCTATTACATTGCAGACCTACGAAACTGCATTAGTAATGAGAGAAACAGTGATGTTTAGTCTTTGATTTAATTAACATTCATGGGTTTGCCTGTTTGAAGGAATATCCTTGAATGGCTTCTTTTGAATACCTGACTTGGGTAGCTACTTTATTTTCATAAGACTTATTTAAAATTGTTCTCTTGCATCCATTTAAAAATTATTTTAACTAAGACATACCAAACATGAGCCATTAGCTTTTAAATCAAATTATTTAGAAGTCATTTTTAGTACCTATGGTTCACCAAAGGAATGCCGCCACTATAAATCTTTTCAAGAAGACTAACGAGACTGAAGCAGATTCCGTGCTGTGACTGACTGCCCCAAATATGTAAGCCTT
This sequence comes from Fratercula arctica, assembly GCA_947846985.1. Taxonomy (NCBI): domain Eukaryota; kingdom Metazoa; phylum Chordata; class Aves; order Charadriiformes; family Alcidae; genus Fratercula; species Fratercula arctica. Next base: position 47,446,186 of record CANTUZ010000005.1, on the reverse strand, counting down.
GTTAAATTCAACCTTAAACTTAATTTTGCAAGAGCGGCACAGTACAAGTCTTGTATTGAAGTTTATCTTCTAAAGAAGAGACCAGACTGTCATTCCCAACGCAAGTTCTCCAGGGTACTCCAGCTTTTGTAGACCTCTATGTATCACATCCCCTTCTCAGTTTTCTTAATAGACTGAAGTCTTCATCTGTTTAGTCTTTACTCTCAAAGATACCAGGTTCATGTATTTGATCATGCACATCACCTTCCTCTGCAATTTTTCTAGTTTTATTATATCCTTTCTGATACTAAGGGACTAGAACTGCACAGTCTATCGATGCAGACGCACTGTTTAAATACTGTTGAGCGCTGAAGTGGTATTTTCAAAGAATTTTCTGTGGTAACTTCAAGATCTTGTTACTCAATGGTATTAGTCAACTGTATATGTGTATGTGAGTTAAAGACTGTCTTTCCCCATGTACATAAGTCAAAATTCAGTGCAGATGACTGTAATGTACAATTTTAATATGCAAAGATAACATGACTAGAGTATGAGTTAATAGCTTAAAATTCTTCTGCAACTGTTAGTCTCAGGCTGTTTATCACAAAGTTTGCAGAATAGTGATGGTATTAAAGCCAGATATTTTAAATAAATTGTTTAAAATGCACCAATATTTTGGTCTTGATTTTATATCTCTAATTAAAACAAAAACAAACCAAAAAAGGAGACTGAAATCCTGAGAAGTATTAAAATAAATCAGTATTGTCTTGTAAAAAAACTGAAAACCTGGAAAAAGCTTTGAGGGAAAATTACAGCTATAGTGGGAAATACCCACTACTGAGTGGGTATTTATTTTTCCCCTAAACAACAGCAATATTTTAAATGGAACCATTAGCAACAATGGTGAGAATGGACCATAACTCTGTTCATGTAATTCTACATATTAAACAAAAGAATCAATAGGTGTAATGCTCTCTAGCACATTATTTGTACCATGAGTTCATTTTTGGTTCTTATTCCTATTCTTATTCCACTAACTCCATGAGCTGCTGAAAGATAATGAAACACCACAGTATTTTCTTAATGTAATGTATACCTCCAAAATTACAGTTTGTGGTATTTTTACATTCAGATTACTAGTATACAACAATACCAACAAAAATAAAATCAAATCAAAATTGTTATAAACATGATAATTTGAAACATGTAAACACAGGCAAAATCTATAGCAGTAAATTAAATGTGCCTGAGACTTATTCACTTATGCTAGTTGGCACAGAAAAGACTGCATACGTGCCATTAAACTTTCTAAATCTCTTAAAACAGGGTAGCCACACACAGTAGATTTATGAAAAAAGTGTCTTGTACTAAGTCTCAAACACAGCCAAAGAATTGTTTGGGAGAAAACTACTTGATGTGTGTGAAAAGCATGCCAGGAACTGTTCTAACAATTTAAAAGTATAGAATATTATGTTCCAGTGCCTGGGAACATTCCCTGTCATTGTTTGACTGGAGTAAAAATAGTCTTAGGACTATTTCCAGGTTCCCATCTTCCACTTCTCTCAGTGCTCAAAGAAGCTTCTTCTCCAGGGCTCTCGGCTAGTCTATTCACAGTCAGCAGGATCAGATAGGAAAAATATCAGAAGTGCTGCTTCAATATGTCACCACCTTCCACTGCTTTCAAGCGTGCAGTTAGCCATCACAGCACATGACAAACTCCTAAAAGTAAACTCGGCTACTTAACATACATTTTACTGAAAGAGAACTGTGTTGTTTGTAAATTTGAAAAAATTTAGAGACATGTACTCTCATCCAATGAATCAAGACGACTACAGTGGAATGGGCAAGCAGTCTGCTACAAATTACAAAGTAACCTCATAAACATAGTATGATTCTCGTTAACAAAGGTGTTCTTTCTTATTTTTTCCATAAATATTTTATTCCTTAATGCTACACAGTCTGATAGAGGAGACAGTCCCACCCAAATTCTGTGGAAAATCATATTTTTTGAGAGAATGATGTCAACACATGATGAAAGAATCTGTTCACAAAAAACACGAATAAGAGCTAGAGACGTGTAACTAATAAATAAATAAATAAATAAATCCACTGATCACTCACTGGACAAAATGTCAGATTACAACTATAATTACATTCAAATTTCAATCCACCAGTAGGTAAGTTTCAATCCATTCAGTAGGTAATTAAGAACTATTAAAATCTATAGTAGTAAAATAGAAAGAAAAAGAAATGTGTATATCTGGGACTCCATCAAAAGCATAACTAAATCTCTCAATGAGTAGGTTTTGGTTTGCATGGGGGGATGGATGATTGAGCAACATCCTCCAGCTAGTGAATGGAGCTCTTGGGGCTTTATAAGAAATTTTCAATTCAAGCCACACTTCCAAATCTGAAGTAGGCTAGTTATAGAAACCGTACTTGACAAGATGTGTTTTAAAGGTAGTTTCACTTTTTATGAACTATTTAAATTACATCATTTCCCAAGACAATGCAAGTAATTCTGGAAGTACCAAAACTAATCAAACAAGTTTCCTATGCATTTTTAATTAACGGATCCTTCCTGTGTGGATTCTGTGGTGCCTAAAGAAGGGTAAGTGAAAACTTCATTTTTCTCCAGTTGATGCCCTAAGAGTTTCTTGCCTCTACCTTCCCCACTTACTTCCACAGAAAAATCTGCATTAAGAAAATGTAAAACTGATGATGCTGTAGAAAAGAATGTTAACAAGGTAAAAATAACCATCTGTTAGACGCTACATTTTTAGGCCTTACTAGTCTCTCAGTAAACTGGAATCTGAGATAGAACCTATTCATTATTCTGTTCAATGACTTCCCCTTAGATATGGGCAACTACATGACTGTCATTATCTCCTTTCAATTGGGATGACTACTGGTGTCACTTACTCATTTATAATTAAATAAACCAAATTAACAACAGACATAGTTTTCAAGTTTAAGGCAACTAGAAGACATAGCTAGAATGTGTCAACATTATGAATTCATAATGACAAATCTTGACTGGATCTATACTACCTAAGTAAGCAAGTAGCACTTGTGGCCAGAAACACATTTCAGTTAAGCTTAAGGATATGGCCTTTTTCAACCGTTTGCCTTGCCAGTATCTAATCTTGCCTTTATCATTTCAAGATGAGACTACTAACGTGTGCTATTCCTAGGTTCTACTAGGTTATTCCTAGATCTACTTCTTAAATCTATTCAGAAACTAACACTGGCAATCATGACACTTTTCTCCTTGAGTAAAAGTGAATTATCAGGATGCTAGAAAGCTTTCAAATAAACCTAAGGTTGATGAGTCTACCACAGGAAAGCTGAAGGGCCACAAGGTCTGCCCATTACAGAAATCATATTTTCTCCTAGAAAAGCGCCCATACAGACACATAGCTGAAGTCTTTCATAAAAAAGTAAATGCTTCCCCATAAAAAAGTAAATGCTAATGGACAATTCTCTATGAGATTTTTTTTCCACCCTGGAATTTACTTCTCCTATTGTTTCAAATTAGTTTGAATTTATCAATAGCACACTACAACTGCCACAAAACACTACAAATTGTTTCTCATGAGTGAAGTGGAATAACTGGGAAAAGATATAATACATTAGATTTGAATCGTTGGAAGGATACAAGTTTACACTTTCCAAGACTTACAGTTGTGAAGGGGACATCCTTTCGCACATAATGCAGAGTGCCCAACAGCCATTTTTGTTGTTGTTGTCATTTTAGCATGAGTACTTTTTTTAGAAATATATATCACTAATTTTAATGGCAGGGAAAGAGAGACGATTTAATACAGTTTAAGACACAGACAAAAAAATATTAAATTACCAAAAATACTGGGAAATCCAGAAACCTCAAAATCAAGTCTTGTAAGCAACTTTCCTTTCTTTGCATACATACACAATCCCAAATAAGTAGTATGAATATGGCAAACTATGACTATTATAACTGATGATGTTGAGTACTTAGTAACCCTTCTCTGCTTTTTTTTTTAACCTTCAGATGTGAACAAAATGTTTTGATTTCTTTAAAAATTGGAGGCAAAAATGTTCTGCTATTGGGTGACTGCATGCTGAATCACAAACTTCCTAAAATAAACATAACAAAAATAAGCACAAAAGGAAAGGGGAAGAAAACAAACTGCTGCCTTCATAATCATTTGCTCACTCTACCACTTCCAGAATATACGGTACTACAGGAGCCTTTGTCTGACTTCTCTTGCACACTCTCTTCAATCATTTGATAATGAACATCTCTGAAAATACAGTCTTTTGCTTAAATATAAGCTCCTAGCTTTTTAAGTGTTGCTCTAACTACAGGGAACTAGCTAAATGTAGCCTCATTAAATCAAATTTATGGTAATGTCATCCAAATGAAGTAGCAGTCATCACTATTCACAATCATTCAGCTAAATGATTTCCCAGGGAGATGTCCCAAAATAATGCAGCTGTCACTGTTCTACATGTACCAGAAAGAAAACTATATAGTACTTCTATTCTTCACCAAAAAAAAAAAAAAAAAAAAAAAAATTTACAAATATGTTCCAGATAGTTCTTTTTGGTATGGAGTTGGGGGGCAAGGGTCGTTGAATTTCATTTTTTAAATTTCATTTTTAAATACAGTTATATTATGAATAGAGATGTATATGTGTAATTTCAGACCATGGACTGCTTTACATTGCATACTCACGGTCAGCCCTGTACTCTTCAAAATCCTGAAACCCACACTAGAAAGCAAGTTTGCTTGTCTTCCAAATGTGTAGTCACAGACATATTCCAGTTTTGGATCATTACTTGCAACAATTGTTCAAGAAAGGAGATATTTTTATCTTTAGAAGGTTTCCAAAAGCTTACGTCTGGCTTAGTGTACAAGCACATAGGCAAGAGATTGAATCCTTGGTTTTTTTCAGACAAAAGAATGAATAAAAAGGAAAAGAGAGACAGTAGTAATTGTATATGTGAATGACCTGTCTCAAAGACTGCAACTACTCACGAGAAAGAAAATTTTCTGTCTTTGAAAAGTTGGCTCGGTTTCCACCCCGACTTTGGGCAATGTTGCACACCTTGAGAATTACCTGCTGTAGGGTTTGAATCTTTTATATGAATGATAGTAATAGTACACACCAGGAGCTAAACGATCATCCAGTAGGCACTAAACCATTCTACCCACAGTTTCTTGCTACAGTGTAATTTTTGGGCGGGGGGAGGTGGGGGTGGGGTAGGGGTGTGCCTTTTAGCACAAAGAAACAAAGTTTCAAAGAAACAAAGTAGTCATGGAGTAAGGGACAAAGTGCAGTCAAAGATCAAAACCAGACCATAAAAAGCAGTGAGAAACAGCAAATACACAGAGAAATGGCCTCTAATTATCTTAGCGGGACTTTCATGCAAGAAACATGGAAGACCTGGTAAAGGCAAAGCCGTTAAATTAAACGTCTAAGAAACTTTAAATTAGTCAAGTCTAAAGGAGATTGTCATGGTTTCCGTAAGAAACTAATCAAACTAAGCATGCCTCATGAAAAGTGAAATTTTGTATTGATAACTACATTTAAAATAAGCATAAGGGAAGAAAAAATATTCAGGTTTCAAAAATTCAGATTCATTAAAAATCTTGGCCATCATTTTCCACAGTGACATGAACTCACGGGAGACCTATCATTAGCTAAGTAATACCTTAGACTGCATAAAAAACATGGTAACAAAAAAACTATTTTGGTGCTATTCCATAAATCAACAGTCTATTGTCATTGGTCAGCTAGTGGATGCTCACTTCAAATAGTCTAGTGAAGAACTAGTGTTAAGGGAAAACATCAGGAAAAAAAAATTAAAGGTATTATAATTTCTCACACATAAAGAATGATTGAAAATTTTAGGTATATTTAGCCTGAAAAGAGATTAATAAAAAGCAACAGTTAGCCTATGAAAAAAAGAATAGTTTAGTGAGAGAAGGCTCATTACATTTCTGTTTCACATTTCAGTACAACAAAAACTGAGATTCAACTCAGCTAAAATGTTTCAACTAACCTACAAGACATATAGGATAAACCGGGTAATACTATTTGTTCATAAAATACCAAAATTATTTTTAATGTCTTGCTGCGTATTTGCTAAACCCAAGAATGTAGTGCTATTTTTGATGACCTGTGCAGTTATAATGCTAAAAATATCAACGTTTATCAAACCTACAACTATGTTTTTCAGAAAATACATATCACCATTCTTCAACTTAAACCTCAAAGACAATTACTAAGGAAACACATGTCCCTTCTGTATAGTTTCTAGATTCTTTCATGTGAAACAGTCATATGTAATTTGATGTGCAGTAGTAATGCATTTATATGTTTTTAATTTCTATAATCTACTAGTGATGACTTCTTAAAAACAAAAAACAATGTAATTCCCTCTATAATATGGAAAATACCAGAACTTAAAAAAAAAAAAAGAAAAGAAAAAAGGAGGGAAACACTCCCTTTCTTTTGTGTTTCTCTGTGTTACAGGATGAACCCATAATGATTAATTTTATATTTTACATGCATAAATATGAATAAATGCTCAGTTCTTCCCCTGACAAAAATTTTATTATTGATTCCTTCTTAACAAATTTACAAATAAAACAGAAAAAAAAAAGGCCTTTATGATAGAAATTGAGCCAAGTATGTTAGACCTAATTCTAATTCTGAATCTAATGCCACAACTTTCTGTAAATCACCCGCTAACGCTCATCAGGTTTTCTTCTCAAGATAAGGAGGATAAAGACAGTTACCTTTCTTGGAAGTGCCTGAGGATATAATACGCTTTCTGAAAGGCTTTAACTAGTTGTGTTAGAAATACAAAATATTAGGATTCTACATGTGTTGTGACTTGGCATTGGCTTCATTATTAACATTGTTTCTACTTTTTTTTTTTAATCAGAATAATTTACCTTAATAGGGAGGAAAGTCCTTTATCATAGACTATGTGCATTTAAACAAATTTTAGGAGGAGGTAATTGGGCTCCCAGCTCTTCACTCAGTAAGTAATCTGTTTCAAATTCACTAGAAAACAATGTAAGCATTTATTTAGTGCTTCAATTTTGAGCTTCTGTTCTCCTAAACTACTTTTACTGTTGTTATTCATTTAATATACTTGGAGGTCGTAGTCTTGAACTAAGGTCTGTTCTGCAAAACATACAGTAGGAAGACAATCACTCTCCAGAAACGTATACATACTTAGGTAAGACCACAAACTGCTAAGATGAAAGAAGAGAAAAAGTTATAGGAAGGCCATATTTATCAGCATGAAAAGTAGTTATAGTCACCACTGCCAAACAGTGACATCAAAAATGAAAGAATGGGGAACAGTTCTCAAGAAAGAGTTGAAGGAAGACAATAAAGTGATGCCTCCTGCATAATTTACAGGGAGTTTTTTCCACATTAGGGTGTCTTTTTTTTTTTTTTAACAAGCAACAAATACATAGCTTGGTCACAGAAAATTCCAATAGCTGAACTGTGAAATGTGAAATAATGAAAATCTGAAAAACAAATTCAACTATTTACATAAAGAAAAGATCAGACATTAGGGGTGACAATACAAAACAGAGTGGTGAGGTGCACATATGCAAGGAAAAACAAGTCAAGTACAAAGAAAACAGACTACATCAAATATCTTTCTGCTCACTTCATTCATACCTGAATAAAAGTCCCAAAAACCTTCAAGTTTTGTTTAAATTTGAGACACACACAAGCACATATATTAAAATGGTTTTATGCACTCACAAATATGAGCATCTCACACAACTGTTGAAACAGTCTAGGACTGGACAATACATTATACAAGCACTTCAGTTTTGCATACTTATACGTTTTAAAATGAGCTGCCTGTTCATAATTTTCATATAAGGACTTTCATATTTTTGTTCTTAACACTGTGTAAACATATGTATTCCAATACTCTAAAGAATCAAAAATGGAAAGCAGAGACTTATCTTTTATAATAAAATAAAGAATCCAAACAGATAAGTACAGCCCAGTGAAAACAATGGAAAAAACCAAAACAAAACAAAACAAAAACAAACAAAAAAACCAAACCAACAAGAAAACCCAAAAATCACAAAAATTTGCTTGAAATACTATCATACCATATACATATAAAATACGATTGAAACAAACTTTCTAATTTCTTCTTTATGTAATTCATTGATATACAAACATTCACTTAAAACTGTCATGTAATTGTTCTATTACAAGGGTATAGCTAACCGCTATGTGTAAAAAATAAAAATAAAAGAAGTTTACCTTCATTTAAAAGCTCTGCCCTCTTACCTGTAGGTAAGTTATTCTCCTCTGTACCAAATCTGTTAGATCTTTGGCCTCTTTTTCTCGCCAATCTCCTGCTCCATCTGTTTGACTGAGGTAGTACAAGTCAGTCATTATTGACCTGTAAACAGCAATGAAAAATATCTTAAAAAAATGGGAAACAATCTTAAAATTGAAGGATTAGATGAAACCAACGAAAAATTAAAGATATTTCAATTATACCCTCAAAAACAGTTTCTTCATGCCACCTCCTACCCCACAATCCAAACAGGAGCCAAGAAATGGACTGTGTCTGTTTAACCTATGTTTCATACCCATGACTAATTATAGCATTAAACAGGAGATGGGTTAAAAAAACTATTAGGCCTGCTATAGAGCATTTGTTTCTGGTATGTGCATATGGTATATGACATTTATTTGCTGAGATTAGACAGGAATTTTGTGAAAAACAGCCCAAAGAGTAACACTCCAGGAAAGGTTTTTTTGTATCTGTGGCTTTGGGGAGGAAACACAAAACTAGAGGCAAACTATTCAAAACATTTGTAAAAACATCTGTAAACATTTGTAAAAACATTTGTAAAAACATTATACAAGTAACAGGTAGCCCAATTCAGAACCAATAATTTCAAAGTTGCCTTTATAGACTGAGAATATTTAAAGTTGATAAAACATTTCTACATAACAAAGTTAAAATTTTAAGTTTGAACCACTTTTCTTCATTCTTTCATCTGAACTTGTGATGTTGCAATTTATTGCCTGAAATTCTTGATAAGCCACAATTTTAATCACTAGGAAGAGATGCAACAGAAGAAAGGCAGAGAAATTTGGGAGGTGACAAAAAAGAGGTGACAAAAAGACAAGCCTATTTCTTAACAGCCTGTGAAGTGGTGTTGTCAGTGAAGTAATACAAGACACTATTGCTGGCAGCACTTGTTAGTACTGGAACCACAACCCTAGTTAGCTAAGGCTATCCCTTGTAAATAAGCTTAGCAACTGAGAAGGGAGCAGACGAGGTATCTCTATTGGGTAACTATTTCCAATGACATAATATTTAAGCAGCATATATTGAGATAAATCAAATTGCAACAGAGCTACCTTTATCAGCATAGTTATCAAACAACCTGCTCTCGCTAATAACTTTATTTATGGATCTGTATCTTTCCATTCTCATACACTCATTCCATTTTTCATACCCATACTTTACACAAGATAACAGTGACAGTGACTTACTATTTCATCTACTGTTGCTGTATTAAACATTATACCCAAATTGTTCAGCAGCAGTGAAGTTCACCTTCTGCCAATCAAGTGTAAGTACCAAACTTACTTTCTAATCTCAAACTATATAAATTGGATCTTCTTTTACAAGGTAACTGAGCTTGAAACACCCTACTCTGGCTTTGTGCAAAAAATAAACAATTTAAAGTATCATCAGGTAACTAGTTTCAAATCACTAACTAAGATGCATAAGACTCAAAATAACATGCAACCACGGTTTAGGGACAATTAGAACAGAATCAATGACGCAGCAGAACTAATGCAACGGATTATATACAAATAATGTATGAATCTGATGAATCTGCTTCTCTTAAAGCAGTGTTTTCCAATTTTTATAAAGCACTACAGGCTAGTTGGCAAATTAAAAAAGGAAACCCATGCATTTTCTTGGGATTTAAATATATTTTTCTTCTCAATCAGGATGCAACCATGCTGGATATTTAAAGAAAAACTGGAAATTTCAAGTCAAACCATTAAAAAAAAAAAATAATCCTGTGCTATCATTAAAAGCAGCTATGCAACCACAGCCACATTTAAAACAATTTTCCAATGCTCTATTTCACTGGCCTTAAAAATGTCTTTTCTGTACTTGTGATGTAAGTAATCAGCATGCTCTCCTTTTACTTTATAGAAATATATTTCTATTAAATCTTGTTATAAAATAACTGAAAATACAAAGTCTACAAATTAAAAAAAGTTTTCCCTCTCAGCAGTTAATATTTTTTCCTATTTCTAAGGAAAAAAAAAGTGTTGTCCAAATTTTATTTTTTATATTGTTGGTCATGGTGACCATGACAGAGCAACTGCTTTTAAACAATATAAAATAATTAAAATGATCAGCCTTACAGATGAAATATAATTATTTTCCATCATTTTGGAGGTAAAAGGAATGATGACAGAGTTCTTACACAGCCTCAGCAACTCAACGCTTTAGGGAAAGGCAGCTTTGTTCAGTAAAAGCCATAAAGAATATCAAATAATTTGTGGGAAATATTATGAATTCATGAAAGAGTTTTCAGGTAGTGTGCACAATCTTTTTTTTTAAAAAATTACTCCTATAAAACTCTGAAGTAAACCAGAAACTGCAAAATTCACAGGTGTTATCACACAGAAATGATTATAAGGTAGTGCAATTTCAGTAGTGCAATTGCTCCTGCTGCGAAATGTGCATTTTCTAGGTTTACATCTGCTAGGTTCTTTTGAGTGCGACAGACCATCATGATGGCTTATTAATACAGGCTTAGAACAGACACAGACTAACACCAAAGACCAGAGTCAGGCTCCGTGTGGAGAGCTAAAAGGTAGATGGACCGGTGATCCATGAACCCGAGATAGCTAAGTGCAGACAAAAGATGAGCCTGCACAGGATTATTAGAGGCTATCGTGGGTGGTAAAACGGCAGAAAGAACTTCAGACAGTGGCACTGCAGGTATTTAGTAAGTCAAACTTGGTCTTTGTTTGTGTTCCTAACCAACAATATCAATTTGTTGTTGTTATTTCTGTTTCATATCATAAATTAAATCTTGGAGCTGCTCTTAAAAGCATTTTGCTCCTGGAAAACAGAATGGAGTAAAGAATCCGGCTACATATTTCATCTGCATTTGACTGTCACAAATAAAGGGGGGAGGGCAGCCATTTTTAACACATTTTTAAAGATCAGTGTAGACATTTACTCCAGTCATATGACAAAATCACATTTAAACCTCCTAGAAACTTTACATCAGCAAATAGAAACTCAAAGAAAATTGTGATATGTTCTGCCAAATTCAAAGGAAATAATGTGAAAATATGCCCAAACACTATGCATCAAACCTTGACCAGCTACCGCAAAAGCCCTGATGACAGCTATTCCCCAGGAGGAAAAGGAATGAAACTAACTCAGTAACAGCCACTTTGCAAACAATATTATGCCAACACAGGAAACAACCATGACTACTAGAGGATTAATCTGTTCTCTTTTGTTAACTCTATATCAAATAGTCTTCCCACTGTTAAGATGAAGTTACTCCCAACAACTCCCTTCCCTATGGCAACTACAAGAATACAATGACACATTCCATAACAGGGAACTCTGTATTGGGATACATTGTTTCTTAAACAGAATCAGTAGTGAAATACTGGATAAAAACGCCTGCCAAGACCAGCACTCTCCAGGGGAAAATCTACACAACCACTAGGACACTGCTAAGAAATAGTTATTAAGGCATCCAACAAGAGAAGCGCCGTTTGCATAACAGCACCAAGATTAACAAAGAGCTCTAATGCTACTGATCCAGAGTCACAGAAACTGTCTTTAAGTCTATCATCTCTTAAAAAGCAAGTCTTCTCTATGACACAACAGGCTTTCCTCATGAACAAAAAAACCAAATCATAGCCACTTTCCCCACATAGCTACCTCACCATTTGTTCACTAACCCACCCCTCTATCTGATTTCCCACATAAGTAGAGCATTACAAACTGCCTTAAGTCCTTATAATTAACAATAATCTTTCTAATCCAAATATTAGACTATATTAAAATATCTGTTTATGTATATATATATAAAAAATAATATCAGCTTCACATGCAATGTTCCGTTTATCTAAGACACATAGGTAACAATTTTTTAGGACACTACCGTCATCAAAAGGGCATTCGGCAACTTGCTAAATCCCTTCAAAAAATCAACAAGTCCACACGTACTTCAAAAAAAACCTGCCAGCAATAACAAAAAACCCCACCAAAAAACTGTGATTCTCAGAGTGAATGCAAGCATCTGATTTACTCATTCTAAACTTATGTTATGGTTCCTTTCAGGAGAAGAGACCAGATGGACCATGTGGAGGGAAAAAGAGATTGTTCCTTCCCTGGGGAGCTACTGTGCATCCTAAGGGGAAAGAACACCCCAGAGACAGCAGTGTATCACAGGCCAAAATATGTGCATACAAGGAGCTGTGAGTTTTGCTGTACCTCATGCAGCAAGACTGAAAGATTAAAGAGAAAGAAGCAGACAGCCTGGCTTCAAAGGTGAAAGAATGAACTTCCTTGGGACTAGAGGCAACCAAGAAGAGCACTCTGCAACACAAGATAATTTTATTCCCCAAAGCCAGTGTTATAAATACATCAAGAACACAGGCTGAATATTCTAGAAAAAATTTTGTACCTGGTTTTTCTAATGCAAGTACTTTGAATTTGCATATTGTAAAAAAATTGTCTAAATTTTATTTTAATAACACCTAGTTTCTGGCTGTTTGGTTTTAGCTTAAACTACTTTTAGTCCGCTTTGGGGACCTCACCACACAGGAAGGTCTACACAGATCTACTATTAAGACTCAACAGTCTCCAGGACATTCGACTTTTGATAACCACTGTGTCAGTCTAAAGAACACTTTTATTCAAAAGAAAATTCTTAAATAAAGTGGAAAAAAAAAAGAGCAGCTGTTGACTGCTTGCATCATATACAAACCTCTTCCAATGCCACAGTGGTTTCAGACTTTTGACAGAGGGATTAATCTTGTAACTTCCACAGGTCTACAATGAAGACTTCTATTATTCAGTGCAAAGGAGTATGCATTTCTAGTATGGGTTTCACCTCATCCTGAGGTACAGAGAGGTGTGAAGATATGGCTGTCAGAAACATTGAAAACTTGCACGCTGGGCTTCATGAATTAACAGTCATTGGTGTAGGAAGGAAAGGAGTAAGAAAAGGATTCATCCTGGGAGGCAGGAGCATAAAAACCATCCAGCATCAAACACACATTATCCAAGGTCCCACTGTGGCAACTGCCTGATGTGATCCTGGCTATATAAACAGAGCAATGATGTGTACACAAGTGATTTTGTTCCCATGACGGACATCAGTAAGTCTGGAATTAGACTACTTGCTCCAGTTTTGGCACAGATAGTTTAAAAGGTACATCAAGAATAAATGACCTGAAGTTCAAGAAGCCTAAATAGAAATAAATTCTCTGGAGAACAAATATTTCTGAGTGGAGGTAACTATTGAAACAAACTGTCCAAGGAAGTGGCAGCTTCTGTGTTAGTTGACTATTTAACTGAAGATCGCAAGTCTCTTGGAAAATTCTGTTTCAGCCAAGCACTACTTTCACTTCAGTCAAACATACATAATCACACTCAGCAGAGAAATACCTGGATGAAATTTAATGGCCTACTTTATACAGATAATAACTCTCAAAAATTGAATAGTCCCTTCTCACTTTAAACTCCATCAATCTGTGACAAACTGGGTTTTGGAATTGTGGAAGATTAAATTACAAAATTTAATGGACTAAATTATTTGCCCATATTAATAATCAAACTCATATTATTTTAAACTATATTTTAAATAGTGCTTACATTATTTCCAAAGAATTGAAAATTCTTATTTTTCCCTTTTTTTACAGTATTATTTTTGACAGCTAATGCCTTATTACTGATGTTCACATACGCAGATCTCAGCTTTTGGGGGAAAGAGGTACTTATTTATGGTGGTATATTTAGTTAATTCAACTATTTACTTATGAATGTTTACTAATGAGACATAAATTGCCATTGCAATCCTGTTGGGAACATAGAGTTATAAATATAATAGGCTTACAGACAGATTTTACTGAATTTTTAATGCTTCCTAGATTAATTTTGTTTAGCATGAACAAAACTCATTCAGAGCATTTTAGTATAATACAAAAGATACTTCAACAATGAAGCCAGAAGATCAACAACAACTGAAAATATAATTCCAACACATCTTTGAACAACATAATAATGACAATATAATTAAAGGTCATTTCTATCATCTGAAACATTCTGTTAAATTCTAATTATGAAAAGAAGTGACTTTTCAGAATGACAATTAGTCCTGAAATTAAGATATTACCCAATTTTAAAGTATTTCCAATTACATAATATCCCAATGATCAATGTAATTTACATTGCAGTATTTATAAAATGCACAGATACCTAAAATAAACATTTTCAAGGTTTTTTTAATGGTTTTGTTATATGTATAAATTTGCACATATGTGCATATACAGACAGATGCAACTGAAAAGCAACAACGGGCATCCAGGATCGAGGTTTTCTGATAAAAAAAATGAAAAAGTTAAAGGGTCATACTCTGTATGTATTATACTCTGTATATGCTGTAGTGACATAAACTGGATATGTACTTTACGTCCCATGAAATACAAGTAATAATTTTATTTTCATGCTTCAGTCAGGATATTTTAGCCCACATATCAGTAATTCGTCCTAAGAGATTTTTAAGCAGTATATCAGTAGTTTACTTAAATCCTGTCCACGGTTTCAGTTGCGATAGAGTTAACTTTATTACTAGCAGCCAGTATAGTGCTATGTTTTGTATATACAACAACATATATGCAGAATCAACTCATACAAGTACCTTTCCTGATGACCCAAATCAGACAGAAATTCATCAACGCGTCTTTGCAGTTCACCTCCTTCTAGATTTTTCAACTTCTTCAGTTCACTCTGGAGGAAAAACCAAAGTTCCTTAGCCCCATTTTCAATCCTCCTCCTCAATATTTCATGGTCTTTTCCAAGGCCTCCTATTTAAAAAAAAAAAAAAAAAAAAAAAAAAAAAAGTATAAAAGCAGCAGCATTTGTAGCTGAATTATTTGTTAAGAAACTAATACATTTTGATATGGAATATCAAACTTGTTTTAGAAATAAAAAAACTTATCTACCAACCATCTCCTGTCCGCTTCTTATAGTTTTCTATCTGTTCTTTGGCCTTCAAAAGTTGCTCTTCTAAAGCATGTACCTTTCCTGCAGCTGGTCCCTGATCAATGGGACCATCTGGTATCCTAGAGTACAGAAAATAAAGAAATTATATGCTTTATAAATATAATTGTTATTTGATACATTATTTGCATTAACAATTTGGCTCTCCTCTCATTTTTGTTACATACTGTTTTGCTGTATGACCTTCTTGGCATTTGCTTAGAATCAGAAGAAATTAAACATACTAACATACATAAAATTTTTAAAACCTCAATACCATAGGAGAAAAACAGTGCATCACACAGCTGCAGCACACAGATTCAAGCTGGTGTTAAACTGTGCTGTTTACAAGACTTCCTCTCGCTGACAAGACCAATCCTGGGCTCTATTTGTGAAAATAGCATTTGCAGACCATTTGTTGGACTGACTGGCACACCACCAAAGCCTAATCGAGGGACATGCCTTCACAAGCCTCAAGTTCTGGCTACTTTTTATATTCACACATGAAATGCATTCTGGTCTTGAATGCTGGCTGTATGTTCTTAGAGGACCAGAGCTTTAGCACTGGAACTCCACTTTTAAGTTAAATCTTCCTACATATTGGCACAAGATGATTTCAATGTACTTTCTGGTCTCCAAACAAGATCCTAGCTTCTCAAATGGACCACCATGATAATTTTTATGACAACTCCGGTATTCTAAACTGCTGGTCACCTAAAACAACACTAGCAACTGTAACATCATTTGTGAAATCTCTGGTATGTGAGCACAAGTGAAGTATGGAAATACGTATCCTGAAATCTGAGAGCCCCAAATCAGTCCTAAGAGTATTACTGAGATTTGCTCATCATCTCAACTTGAATTAACATTTTAATAAACTGAAATTATTAAAGTATAGAAATTAGATGTTATCCTCTATTTTCCTTACAAATTAAAAATTAATGCAGGGAAAATAAAACCCCCTTTCATCTCCAGAGAAATGACATTTCTTATGGATACAAGGATTAAAAATTATTCCACCTTCTATAAGAGCTTTGAAAGAGCTGACCCTGAAAAGGAAAAGAGGAAGCAGATGTGTAATGAAAAGTCTTGAGAACTGTAAAGAATACAGAATTCTTGCAGAACATGAAGATGATTCTTCATTTGTAATGGAATATGAGCACAAAAAGAAAGGGATATTCTATCCACACACACATATACAGAGTTTCAAGACCCCTTGCCACATGAAAGATGACTCTAGCATAGAGAAAATAGTGGTTAGAGGGAGCATCTTCACACTAAACCAGAAATGACAGCATTCTAAAGATCCTACTGAGACGTCATTAACTTTAATGTCCCTCAGATCTGGATAATTAAATACCAATAAAAACTTAGGAACTGACGAGAAGTCCATTTTCACTGGAACACTTGAAGGGAATAAATACCTAATGTGAGCATCAGAAAGGTATATAACACAAAGCATAGCATTTAAGCCACTTTTTCAGAGAGGGGCAGGAGAGGCAAAAGAGGAAGCTACATAGCCTGACAGAAGTTTAGTAAACGTGTGCGCTCCCTAAATATACTCCCGCTGTAAAAACAATCCATTCGCGAATTGTGACAGGACAGCTAACCACAAAATTACCAGGAAAAATGGAATGTCTTATCTTGCATAAGTCATACTCCCTAAAGACAGAATTTCCAAAGAACAATAAGGTAAAAGGATACAAAAACATTACCATAAGAAAACCTCAGGCAGCATATGCATCCTCCGAACATAAGGAAAGTCTGTTTAAGTAGCAATTACAGAATCCTACAGAAGGATGGTTGTGGATGATATGAAAGAAGCACGATAATTCTGACCATTTGATATAATTAAGTTTTTAAAAAAGAAAAGTACCTGATATTTAACATTCAACTTGCTTTGACATACTGCAATAAAAATGTTTACTGTACTTAGGTAGTTAAGATAAAAGGAGCTAGGGTGGGGGTGGGGGGCATTCTCCTAAGCTAGTTGTTTGGACTTCCAAAAATTACATAATTTTAGGATAAAACTGAAGTGGTTTGTTCTTTTTGCAGTTTTGTCTCTACATCTATTACCTCATCAGACTTGGAATTGCTGTCTTCCTCACTTTCATCCAGTCTCAAAATTAAGGAAAAGGTTCTTCTCTGCAACCAGCACAGCTTGCTTGTTACTGCCCTCTACAAGTACATCAACTGAGTTGGAGATAAGGCAACATTTGAGAGAAAAGTGTTTGAATTAAAATCCTTCTCTATACTCATGGCATCATTATGTAGATAACTTCTAGTGGAGAATATCCTAGGAATAACGCATACTTATGAATAAGAATTCCTGTTGAAAAACACATACATAAGTTCTCATACCAAAATAAGTCCTGACAACTGACTTGCTCCTTAAAATTTTAGAAGTGAGTTTAAAGTAAGTTCATCTAAACTATGATGATTCTGATCAATAATAAAAGAGCATGTCAGTAAGCATCTAGCACAGAACACCCTTCACCTATTGCTATGATAACATTGTTAATTAAGTTATAAATACAATATAGGCAAAATTATAATCCACTTACGTGGGCAGCCATGATACTACACCAACAAGGTGCGATTTTTGCATGCTGTATCCTACCATTTCATAGTATATTTATATACTATATATATACTATTTATATACTATATATACTAAACATATTTTTATATATTTATATATATAAAAATATAAATTATCTTTTCCATAATGAACTCCTATCAAATAAAGATATTACTGTATAACCTTAAACATCAAAAAGATTATGTTGTAGAGATAACCCATTTCTGCTTTGTCCTTTGTTTAGTAATCCAGCTACACTTAAAGACAGAAAAAAGAACTCTGTGTACATCATCCATATCGCTGAGGCCACTTTCTCATCACACTCAGGCAACATAGAGGCGGGACAGCAAAGTAGCAATCTCTAATCGGAATCTCTGAAGGCAAAAAGAACCACTCAAAACTTGAACGTAGTGTCATTCAGTTTAGCTGGAAGAACTGACATACTGTGTAAGATAATTGCAAAAAAAAATTAAAACAAAAATAAATCATAAAAACCATTCTAACCTTTTCCTATTTCCAAGGTATTTAAAAGGTTACCCTAATTTATAAGCAAAATCAAAAATGTAAGATTTCACAAGGTCACACTCAAATATTTTCTCATTCTTTCACCTATATCTTTCTGAGTTTTTTGTAAGGAGCTGGAAGGTTTATAACTAACTAAAGCCACATTATGATTGGCTTTTCTTCCTTCATTTCTTTTTTTCTTCACAAGAAGAAAATTATGTTTAATTATTAATCAACACTAACACACACAAACAAACAAACAGAATATAAGTTGTCACTTCACCCTTCTATGATAAAACCTTTTCAGTAAATAAAACTGGAAAAAAACACTCAACGTTACCTTCAAACAAAGAGAAAGCAGCGTCACTTATCAATTTAAATCAGCATAGCCCTGATCGGTGCTGATTTATATCCACCGAAGATGTGTCCTTTTCCTTAATTCAGAATGGCACAAAAAACAATAAAAAGAGCAGAGACGCACATCATATAGACCAATGATTTTCCTCCTTCACCCATTGGCCTGTGCAATAGCCTCAGCTTCGAACTTGAGTCACTTTAAATATATGTAATAGAAAACAGTACTTTAATAAAGATTTAATTTTTTATCAATTCAAAGCGATTCTTGTATCCAAGTCCCTTTCAATGCTTACTACAGGCTTACTGGGCCCAGAGTAATTGACAGAAGTATTTTAATAGATTTGCTTATGATTAAATGATCCTGAGTTTGAATTCTATCCCAGCCTCAGCACCAACTACATTAAAGCAACTACAGTGATCTTTCAAAATTAAAATCCTACCTCTTCTTTCTGAAGCTACTCTGAGAACTATGAGAATAATGTCTAGAAATACTGGTGTTTCATTTTATTTGTTTGATTACATTTTACCCTTTTCCACTCCTGTTATACTTTATAACACATGATCCCATTCAGATAAGAAACAGGTTATCATATTTATTAAAAGAATTGTAGGTTGTACAAAATGTAATATTTAATAGATCGTAGGAAATAAATATATACGGAATGTGATGTATTAGTAATATGAACACAATATGAATACATTTAACAAGATTCTCTATTTCCCTGAAGAGAAATCTGAGATTACTGATTCCTATATTGCCAGGCTTATCTTCCAGGAGAGGATAAATATAAAAAGATACATAAAAGAGATATATGCATAAGAGATAAAAATTTGACTATCACCCAGCAAGACACAAAGAAGCACATGAACACTATGAAATGTAAATGTATTGCAAAAAAGGAAGTCTCAGACACAGATGAAGGCATAAACATAATCAGTACCCATTTAAGAAAACCAGGCATTACAAAAGTAGTAATTTTAAGCTATCCTCCTCCTAAAAGCCTTATATCTTCCAGACGAAACAGTGACAGCCTTTAGCAGTTGTATCATAATCCTACCAGTAAGTAAAATTTTTAGTTAAAACTACATTACAGACAATGAAACAATATGATCTAATACTTTGATTTGATTATTACTCCCTATCGAGTTTCCCTTATATAACTACAAAAATTGAAGTAAAGATTTCCCTTTTTGCTGTGAGACCTATGACATCTGAAGTAAGTGTTCTTGAAAAGGCTCTTCTAGTTCTATTGGATATAGAATAGTAAAATAACAACCTATAAAAAACTCAGTTTTATTACTGTTTTGCACTAATGGGATCCAGGCTGCTTCTAAAATCAACACAGATTTGCTCACACAATATTGTTAATAAACACCTAAGGACTATGGTAACTCTTCAAATCTCATTATACCACAGTATTCATGCACATAATTTCTAGAGCACTGGCAATACAAAACACCTTCAATTTCATTTATCTTCTTCATCACAAATATACATCTGTGCCTCTTTATAGCCCACAAGTAAGGTTTTTACAAAGCATCATATTGGCAAAAAAACCCAAACTAAAGTAACTTCTCACCTAAGGCTTTTCAAATACACTGTAAAAACTAAGTGGTGCCTGAAGTCATTTCAAGTCATCAGAAGTGCACAAAAAAAGTGTACTCACCTCCTAAAGGAACAATTTTATTTCAAGCAATTTTCAAAAAGATTGACAGTTCCAACTTGCACTATTGTGAATGTTCATATTAAAAAAAAATAATCTCAAAATAACCTCACCAAAAATCCTTAGAAAAATATGAACTATTCTTGACCACTATGGGTAATAAATTGCAAATATTTTAAAAAAAACCCAGGAGAACATGATGTAGTTTGTGAAAGCAAACACACAGATATTGTGGAAAAAAAACCAAAAACAATAACCAAAAACCCCACAAAATAAACCCCCAAAAAACAGGCCTCTTACTGCCCTAAAACCTTAATTCTACTCCTCATGCATCCTGTGTGAAAAGAAACAGTGAGGGGAAAAATTATGAGATCAAATATGATTTAAGTATCATGCAGCAAAAAAGGGATAAGCAATATTTGATAAAGCTTTGTCACACATGACATTTCTCAACTTTTGAATGGTTAATTTCGCATGCACATAAGGTGTGTTTCATAAAGCATGTTTTTGGTTTTCTTTTTTTTTTTTTTTTTGCTGTTGTCTTTGGGGATGAGAAGCTGCCAAATAATTGGCAGCAAAACAGCATTCAAATCTCAGAGTGGAAAGATCACTTCTTGTCATTGTATGCTGGCATTCATGGATGGCTGGATGAAACTAAGCACAGCCCAGCTCCTATTTTCAACCATCCCAGAGGACCAACACTTTTATCAGGTGAGATGCAAGTCAGAGAAGTCACAAGAATCCATTATAGTGGGAAATACTAAGCAACTGAAATGCATTGTCTTGAAATGCATTTTACTATATAGGTCCCACTGTAACTAAAGATGAAATACCATTTTTCTCTAACTTCGAAATGGAAATTGTTGCAACAACGTACTATTGTTACACTACTGAATGCTGGTAACCATACCCTCTTTCTGTCCCTTCCTCCCTGCCCTAACTACCTATTATTAATGACACAGCTAGATATTACGGTAATTTTCTACCATTCAGAAAGCTTCTTTGCCCACTAAGATAGAATTCTATTAACTTGGAGTTTTTGCTATCCAAAAGTTTTATCTAATTATCTCAAAATACTTTAACTAGTTAATCAAAAGCCTGTTTATTGTTAGAATTTTCCAGATAGGCACTCTCGTCTTGTTTAAATACCTCCCAAAGTAACCTAAAGTTATTACTGAAATATGCTTAAATCCATGCGTTAGCTTAATCCTGTTGCATGCCATAATATATTCTGTATCTTCACTGTAAAAAGTGTCCTGCTTTTCTGTTGGAATAAAAAAAACCCTCTAGTTCTCTAGATATAAAACCTTAGTGGAGAAGGGCAGCAAAACCAAGTTTTTACCTCAGTGTAACAAAATCCAGGTTGGCAATAGAGTTTACCTTTACAAGAAGCACTGATGTAGACTATCATCTTAATCACTCGGATTTCACAGCCAGTATCAGTAATTAAGAGTTTTCAGTACAAAAACAAAAGTTCTAGCAATTAAGTCATATTCAAATAATAGTTCCAGCCTTTCTGCCTTTGATCAGTAAAGCCTAAACAAATTATGTCTTCACTTTAAGATGCTAACTGGAGCAAAATTGATCTCTTCTGTCTAATTCTAATTCAATTTCTGAACTTACGAACTTTTTTTGTTTCTTTAATTCTGTTCATAGCAGCAGTGATCTCTTCCAGGACACAGATTCTGAATCCATGGACCATTGGTTAATGCGTCATTTTAAACAGTCGTATTGCTATAAATCTGTAAATGGGACTATTTTAAAGCTAACGGTTATTTTTTAACACCACTCATTCTATCTGGCAAACAAAGAAATGAGATACTGAAATTTTATATCACATTTATGATTTAATACTTTAATGATGCAGGTTGACCAGGATATTTCTCAATCCTATTTGTGAAGTCTCTATAAAAACAGGATCATGGGTTTTGCTCAATAAAAATAATGTAAAGGCACTTCCTTCAAAGTCTAGTATTTCACCAATCTCAGATCACTTCCAACAAAACAGTACGCCTGAAAATCTTCCAGTTCCAAGCTGGCTCATTTCTGGCCAGCACTGACTACTGAACCTGGAGATGTGTTGGTGTTCAAACTGGCATTTAAAGTCATTTTAGGCTTTCTCAGTCAAGAGTTTCAGATTCTCCTGTGGTTACATACAACCACTTTGAAGAAATATTTTTCAGCAACACATTCACAAAAAAGAAGCTGAACACAGTCCAATTCAGACAGTTTTGGATCACCTAATTTAATTCTAGAAACTTGCAGCAATTAACTGCAGCATAGAGAAGGAATACTGGAATGTTCAATTCTAACATGTTTAGATTAGAACTAAACTCATGTTTTTATTTCTATAAATCATGGAAAATTATCAACAATATAAGCTATTATTTAATACTTTGCCACTGAAAATGTCATATTTATCTGAATATAAATAGGTTAGGGAAACAGGGAAAGGTGTTTAGAAAAATCACCACTGCTAAAATATAGCTTACTCTGTATCTAAGCATCTCCTGTACCTACTGCCTCCTTATTGTGAGGAAGAGTACCCTGTCATCAGTAAAATCAAGAACATTTACTCTCTTCTAGTCACTGTGTAACTTGAACCGCTTATATTTCAATGACTGTGCAATACATCACATCATTATCGCTTACTCAAGTGCCAGGCAAACACGGGGGGCTGAAAGCATGGAGGGTGGTAATCTTTACATTCAAGGCCAAATATTTCCCGCTTTGAGGCAAGAAACCCTAAGGCTGACTATTATTTTCTAATATTAAAGGAATTTAAAGATACTGTATTTATTCAAATATAGGATCTTGCTTAAGTTTCTTCCTAACAGCATACTCTAGATTACACCATCTTGTCAGCAAAAATTTATTAAACCTTTTGCCAACGTAGTTGTTATCGTATATTAATAAATTGAGCTAAGAAAACTAGAGCCCACTCAGCCATTCATGGTCATATTACTCAAGGTGAAGATTAGCTATGCTTAGTGCAGAGGGCACTTGGGTCAGCAGAACTTCTCCACCTCTGTGCAGCTCCACATGAATGCTGAGGTACTTCTTCAGGGCTGACATGTTCAAAACTAAGCCATTAGTTTTTCTAAGCTAAGAAGCCTCATCAGCATGCAACCATATCTACAGTGCATTCCAGAAACCAGGAACAGAGTGCAGTGAAAAGAAAATTCAGTAAGGCAGGAAAGTCTACCCAGCCGACCAGATCAAATAGCCTTGGCTATGCATGAAAGAGAGAATGCACCAGAAGAAACATCAGAACAGGGTTACAAGGAAAGGTATTTGTTTCACCGCTACAGAGTCCACATGCGTGAATTCATGCAAATCAAGCAGAGAAACAAACTGACTTAAAGATACAAGAACAAAACACACTAGTACAGAAAACAAAGAGAGTTGTGCAATTCCTTAACTTTTGCTATGTTTTCTGAAGCAAAAAAGCAAGATGTAAGATCCAAAATGGCATCTGCTCCTAAAGGGTATTAAAAGGCAAGTCCAAAGTCAGTTTCTCATTGCCAAGCAAGAACCACCCAAGAGACATGATGAAGACTCAACTGCCAGTGCCTCTTGCTCTCCATGTTCTACACAGGTGATCCTTGCAAGACCACTGCTACACACATGTCCTGGTGCTTGTGAGTATGTGGTTGTGAGAGAGACAGTGAATTCAGATCACTGAAGAGATTTAAAAAATAAACATCACTCTCTCATTCTGTAAAATCTTGTATTGAGCTTTGCTCTTCTCTAGCTTCCTACAACATATGAAGCCTCTGAACTTGTCCCCACAATCCATCAGGACTTTTAGGTTCTGTGTGGCGATGTCCACATACTTAGGTCCAATCCGACTCTGGCACACATCCTGCCTAAGAAGCTCCCCCTTGCAAGTTCTTGGGAAAGGAGATACTATGTTAAAAGCTGTCTGTCTGAGAAGGTGAAAAAAACCCACTTTAAATTGCAATTATAGCCATCTATAATGTAACAAATAACTATAAAAAGGGAGATGATCCTACTATTTTACAAGTACTGCTACAAGTTTAGCAGGAAGGCAAGGAAAAAAAAGTTAGCTAAAAGAATTCATATAATGCAGCAGTCTACTGCAGCTCATCTTCAGGGAGTCCACGTTTATCTTCAACAAGTACAAATGTTTTCAGGACTGTTAAAACGAGCTCTCCCAGTTACTGCATGCAGAAGTGTAGAAAAGTCATTAGCTGTTCTAATTGGCTTGAACATCTTAGCAATAGCATTTGTTTGAAGTTGGCATTGAGGAGTTCATCACCTACAGAATTCTTTTATTGTAACAGTAACAGTTGGACACCATTAAATAACAACTGTTAAATAATGACTATATTAGACCAAAACTAAATGTACATTATTTGTTTAAAGGTTTTTGCAATATATTTTCAGTTAGTTATAGCACTGATTAAAACACTTATCTATACTTTTAAATGTTAAACATGGTTTTACCAAAAAACACACAAACAACCCTTTCAATTTAATTTCTGATATTTCAGATTTCAACTGTTTTCTGAAAAGTTTTAATTACTTTTAGATCCTACCTGAGAGATTCTGCCATCCGCCTTAAGTCTTCATTTTGCTGCTTTAAACGTTCAAGTTTAGCAAGTATCTTGGATAATTCGCGACTAGAGTGATCTGGGTGCTCACTGTCTCGTACCAGGTGTCCACCAATATAAAAGAGTAAAGTTCCCCAAGCAAAGAGGATGAGCATAATCCAACGCCAGGAACCAGTCCATGGCCGCATTTTCAGAAGTTCAATTCACTCCAGAACTGCTTCTCCTCACAAAATAACAAACATTTTAAGTCCTTCGCCTGTACAAAAGTGGACAATTTCAAAGTTCCTCTTCTTCACCACATTGTACCAGAGAAAAATTATTCTCAGTGTTTATCTTACTGCAACTCCTTAGAGAAAATCCTTATGGGGCTCTACATAGAGAGCATTAATATAGCATCATTCTTCATTCATATTCTGCGAAAAGAATAAAAAAAATCTGAAATTATAATTCTGATATATAAAAATATACTGGATGGCAATTAAGCTAAATGTATTGTTATTAACATTCAGGAATGAAGACAGACAATGTTAGCACTTTCTGTTAAGAAGAAAAAGAAAAAAGCTTTTAGCTTTCCACAAAAAATATGCTTAGTTCAATAATGAACCACATAAAGAATATGCAAATAATTCTGGGTTTGAAACGGGCAGAAGAGATTCTACTTTTTATAAGAGAAATGTTTACCAATTCGTATGTTGTTTCACACATTAAAATAGTTCAAAAATCACTCTGTGGTAAACTTAATAGTCTCCTTTACTATCAACAAAGAGCTTTTATTCAATTACAAATGCATCTTCTCTTTTTTTCACTTTTATGAACTCTCTTCTCCATTTTTATTATGACTCCCACCCTGTAACAGAAGAGTTATAGCCATTCTAACAATACATTCTACTATTTGCAAGTAGATTGGCCTAGCAGCAGCTGTAATTAAGCAACTTGCAAGCACTGAAAAGAGTGTAAGCAATAACTTCTAAACAAACAAATCCACTGTATACCTTACTCTTAAATTTATAGTGGCCTCTGAAGTGCCCATCTAAAATTAAACCCAAAATTTTATTTCTTCCTTAAAATTGCAAGACAGCACAACTTCCCTCTTTACCCTTCCACTGTACTTGCTAAAACAGGTAAGGACACTGAACACCGAAAAAAGTAGAAGAGAGGGGGATTTCAAGTAGAACCTATGTGGCAGTGCTATACTCACACATTTGAAAATTGGGCATGACTTTAGAAAGCTAATTTTTAGAAACTTTTTTCTTCTGCTTTAAAACTATCAAACCCATTTCAACAAGTGTTATTATTAAAACTATAAAAATGCAAAAAAATGCTTTAAAGGTAATATCTTTTCTCATCTAAAAACACTGCACCATTTTAAAAAATCATCTCAGCTCATTTTCTACTTGGCAAAAAATCATTCAATGAGTGCAAGAATCCCCTCATTCTATACACAATGGACTTTAAGATTTAACTGACCAGCATGTCCAAAGTAATAAGTACTTCTCACCTCTTTCTCTGCAATATAACATTTCTACCTTTTGTAAAAGGCATATATATGCTGTTTATACTCAGTTTACAAAATAACCTGTATTTCTGAGATGCTATCCATACCGACCTTCTCCCAAATTATTCTTCTCTGTTTAATCCTTCTTTCACCTTAACTTCTTTTTCATTTCATTTAGTTTTTTCATTCTGTTCCAACTCATTTCAAGTTTAGAGAAAAGATTTCATGGAGATTTGCCTGCAGCACAGAGATTTGTCTGCCAGACACAAAAATCTTAACACAGTATCAAAAATGCTGAAAAATTTCTCTAGTTTTCTTGCCGAAGGGGGTCCTTCTGTTTGTATAATTTTGAAAGAGGCAGGAAAATTCCACTTAAGACCAGTAAGATGGTACACAAGATAAACTATTTGAAAATTGAATATTACTAATGAAATGGAAAACATTTGTAGTACCTCTCAGGCTTCTCCATCTGATGTATCTGTGACAAGGTGAGTTATAAACAGATCAGTTTTCTTTGAAAGTAATGTCAAAATCCCACACTAGGAGCATGTAATTTTCTACAGATCTCTAGGAAAGCTTTGTATAGATTTTGCTTTAGCTTGGCAAAAGAGTGGGACTGCCTTCAGGAAGACAGCGTTTTTTTCAACTATCTTTACAGATCACAACACAAGTTAAAAGAACCCACATTATATGAAACAGAATAGGCCATACCCAACTCACAGAGGATTGTTGCTATAAGCGAAGCAAGCTGAGTTACTTGCAGGAATGATTAATACAAAGCCCCAATGGACTGACATTTAAGGTTTAAGTGGGAAAGTGTATTCTTACATCTACACTACCAATCACCCAGAAAATGGTTGACTGTGGCTCTAACATGCTAAGTGAAATCACAAAGTCTGTGAAGGCAGAGGAAAGAAAAAATAATAGGAAACTTCAAATATTCTTCTACTGATTGGGTAAATTTAATGCTGGGAATTGTGATGAGAATAAACAGATGCTACAGACATCATAAAATTACTACTTAAGAGAAAAGCTACCTTGTTCAATGCTATGAATAGCTAAACAGAGTAGTAGAAAGGAAAACTCAGGAATTAACATGGCAAATTATAAAAATCATTAACAGTATAAGAAAGTAAACAAAGTATAATTGTTTGTTGTTACTTCTAGTACAAGGGGATAATGAGTAAAACTTTCTGGTTTGAATAGATTCAAAACAAAATAAGGTATTTCTCAAAATGTGCAATTCCAGCATTAAACTCATTTTGACCAAACACTGTAGGTGTTAAAAGTTTACATTTCAAAGGCCATTAGATCATTTCAAGGAAGATTAAAATTCATTGATGGCTACCCACAGAGATACCACGTAATACTCTCAGAAACCCAAATCACACATTGTTGGAAATCGGAGAATATACCAGGGTAGTATCACCATAATATGCAGTTTTCCCTAGACATCCACTACAAGCCAGTCTTGGAGACACATGAGGCAAGATAAGCCTTTGATTTCATATGGTGTGAATTATTTTACAAGAATATTTAAAATGTTAAACAAACAATGTTTTAAATGTTATTAAAGGGTTTGTGTTATGAAACACAAAAAAGCCAAATTTTTAAAAGGGCTAACTATCTTACATTTACTTTAAAAAAACAAATTTTAGAACTCATTATTAATAAAACAGTAACTTCTTGAGTATTTGGTTTAAAAGGATAAATAGCAACTCAGGAGAAATATCAGGCAATCATTTTGTGGAAGAAAATGGAATGATAGCTTCATCAAGTACTTGTCTGTGGTTCTGAGGATAAAATTGGTCAAGTACTTCTGGCTCTCAAGAGCTTATAAAAGTTTCAAGTGTGTACAGGGGGGAAAAATAATTCCATTTTTATTTACATCATTGTACATCTCAAGCAATTAATGGTGTACAGTAATTATTTTCAAGTATACTGTTCTTGTAGCACCTTCACATTGCTTTATACAAGTGATTTTAAAGTACCAACACTTTAAAGTTAACTTCCTTTAATAGTAAACGTGTTTTTACTTCCTGAAAATAAATAAAATTATGTCAAAAACAATTAATAGACAATATTTTAAAGAACAAAGAGTTCTGAAACTACTCTTAAATATTTTAGAAAATATGCAAAAGATGGCATGTTTTATTTGATTCTTATGAATCTCTGATGATGTCATTGTTCTTTTTATAAGTTAGGTCACAGTACAGTTAAATATAAAGTGAAGATCTGAACAACTGAACTACAAACTATCTGAACAAATAGGAAGAACATTCTGAACTAACATTAAACAGTCAGCCTGCATCTCAAAAAGTGGTGTATCTAATTATACATGAGTTCTAACTACTCTTAGCTATTGGCTTTGCACTGTAATGTGCCTTTTACATTTTTTTCTCCTATTTCATACTCTTCTGGGAATGCAAAATGTCAAAGTATTTCAGTATTTCAAAGTCCATACAAGATCTTTATATAAATTAAATTATAATAAATAAAAGACTAGCAGAAATAAAAGAATAAATAGGGGAACAAAAAGGAAATATGACCACATTTTTAAAACTGTTCTACTTCTACAGTTTCTGTCAGGTTTCTGAAAGACCTCCACATACAGACGTATACCACAGATATCTGCCTGATGGGAAGCCAAGATGTAATGTTAATATTTATCCTTATTTAATTTTATATAGCTGTTCATGAGTTTCCATACTGTAAACTAAGCTCAGGACTACCAAGATGGAAAGTATGAGCCTGAAGTTAGAGAAAAAAATCAGCAGCAGCCCACAAATCCAGTAATTCAAACCTGAGATGAATCATAACATACATGGTCATTAACACTGTCTGATACTGAATATCAAAATAAGAGCACACCAAACTTAAGAGGTATGGGAGAGTAGTACCAATAAATATATTTTATTAAGCAGGAAACAGGAAAATATCTAAATAATAATGATTAGCGTTATTATTAAATTATGTTATTATACAGTGAAGATCCTTCATCTAAGAATACTATGTTACATTTCTTTTACCAGAGGAAGCCATGTATTTTAATTTACTAGTTATCCCCTGAGATTTACTGTGATTTCTTGTCTTACATTTGACTGGATTTACCGGTAAAGAGTCCCTTGCATTTTCCAGTGCGTAAGCACATCAAAACATAGTCTACTGACAATTAGCTAATTTGCATTTTCTTCCCTGCAATTTTAGATTAGTTCTTGTCTCCCTTCTAGGGGACCCCAAGAATGGTTGACTACTTTCTTATAACATCACCTTCCAATATAATATAATAAGATATCTCTTCTGTCTCTTTGAAAGGGCTTACCCTGGGTGTTTGGAGTGAAAAAGAATGGATTCCTCTATTCTCCCTATAGCAATCTTTCAAGCCAATTTTCTTTTTAAATTTCACCACTACACACAGTTAAGAGGGAAATCATCTCCCATTCATCAGAACCCAGCTACCATCCACAGAAATCCCAGTCACAGCACTGATACCGGTGCTAGGCATGGACTGAAAGTCGAAGTTCAGTAGAGGCAGCAGCATACAACAGTATAGTGGCAAAAGAAGCTTTAATGGAGATACCACAAAGTGGTAACCTTCAGTGATTCTTGAACGTAGGCTCGAAAGACACAGTTTTTAGCTGTTGTGAAATGAAGCAGTTTGGACTTACGTGAACAGTGGAAAATCTTCCACATATGAATGCAAAGGGTCTCCTGGTTCCATAGGAGACTGAAGATGAAGAGACCACAGACAGCTATGAAATCTTCTCAAAATAATGAGAAACAAATAGATACTGGTGGCAACTATCACTGAAGCTTTTTGTATTAAAATGTAGGAGTTTTCCATCACTCCTTATAAAATGATTTGTTATTTCAAACTCCTGTTTCAGGTACTAAGGAAATCAAACCAATATCAGGAAAAAGTTTTGTTGAATAAGAACAAAGTAACATTAAAAGCAAATGCTAAGTTGAAAGCAAAGTATCACCTACAGTAAGCTATTTCTCAGGTTTAATTTAATCCTGTAGCTCTATTATAAAACATCAGTACAAAATATGCAGTATTATTTAGTGAAGAAAAAAAGTTCTGATAAGTACTTGCCATTATAAATAATAAGGAATACACAATCCTTAATGCATCAGTTGAATGGAAAATAGTATTGTGAGAAAGGAAGTAAAATTAGAATTTATTTACCTCTAAATGCATAGCACAGAAAATGTGGTTAGTGTCACAACTTTATTTAGACTCCATTAAAGGGAAGGCAGAATATTTACATAAAAATAAGGGTCTGCTTCAATGCCTTAATCAGGAAATCAAATTGTGCATACTACACATGAAGCTACAATTGATTGTAAGCATATAAAAATGTTTTGTTGTTAAATTAACAGGGAACGTTTGGTTAAAAACCACTGCTTCAATGCAATGCAATGTAGCATGTACAAAATGACTAAAGGAAACAGTAAAGAGAACACTAACCTAATTAAAATGATAATTAAAAAGAAGACAGAAGTGTAGCTCCAACATCATCAGGAGAAATAATGTGCATCCATGTCAAAGTTATTTTGCTATAGCAAAAAATATTGATCAATGAAAAAATAAACATATGCTATCTTTGATCGTCTTGCCCCCGTAATGCCTTCTGGTTATTTTAAAGCTTTAAAAGGTACGTACTTACAGATTAGAAACTTGAATAGCCCAATACCATAATTTCAAATGAAAGGACATCTTCCATGACTTAAATAAGGTTCTTGTTAACTTGCTATTTCCAACATGCTTTCAATAACAAATTCAGCAATGGAGTGGAGATTTTCTCCTTGTGTATTTTTGCTTGTCATGCAGAATTATAGCCCCAGAAAAGCATTATGCTTTTTCTTGGCAATTTACAGTTTCAAGTTATTTTAGATCCAGTTCAAAGCAAGCTAAGCAAGTCTACTTTTGGCTCAACCACCTACTGATCCAGATTCACTCAAAAAAGTGTACCTATGTATGTTGAAAAGAAAAAAAAAATGCTCACGAAGCAGAACTCATCACTATAGCTAATATAAGCAGCATTATATTTAATGGCATCTACATTATCTACAATTCTTTTTTCACAGTATGAAACATGAAATTCACTCCACCGTTACGGGTTATCACAATGACTTATCACTAAATGTGAAACGCTCAAAAAGCATGTTACACTGTACATGCAACTTAGATTCAATCTTCACATTGTTAGTTTCTCTTAAAAGTAAAGTAAATCTAAATAAGTTAGTATTTTTAAGATTTCACTAATAAAAATTATCTTAGGAAAGCATGCTACTCTAAGTAATGTTAACCTGCTCTGCTCTAATAAAAATAACATTTTAAAAAACCCAGAAAACAACCAACTTTCCGATTCTAGTTCCTATGTTACAATGATGCAGTAGCACAGCCTTTGACAAAGGATTAGAGCCTAAAGAAATAATCCTTTTAGGATATTAAAATAAAACTAAGGATCTCATCATCCTCATCCCTGCACCTCACAAGGATTGAAAACACTGAGACCTTGAATCTCACGTAGCCTAACTAACTATAAAATAAATATTTTCATTAATTCAGACACTAGAGTCTTCTAAAAGTGCGGTTTTCCCAAGCATTAGAAATTAGTCCTGTGTTGCTCAAACCAGGACAGTATGTTATCTTTCACATAAATAGCAGTAAATATCATAACTTCATAACACATCTGAAGAACAGCTTATCCTCTTCATGACAGCAGGAAATAAACACAACTGCATCATGGGCTTGGAGGTTAACAAATAATTCCACTAGTCCAGCAGCAAGTGAAATTAGTAACTGTTTAAAAGAAAAAAGATCCCTTTAGTTTCCACAAACAAAAGTGTTTCACGTTCTGTAAGAATATCTTCCTTTTGATTTGCCCTTGTATCATAACATACAGAAAGAAGCTAATTCTTCACCTTAAAATATCACATTTTCTACTTCTTATTTATCTAATTATGGATTTACACAAAGATCAATCACCTAATGAAAATATTTTTAACTAACATCTTTCATTATACTTAGATTAGATACAATGTGATCTAGCAATCAAATAATTAAATCAAATAATATTTTAGGGTCTATATTGATGTAGTGAGTAACTTGTCCAAGCCAGTCTCATCAGGCCCCAGTTTCCCTTGTTAATATTTGCCAACCTCAAAATTACATTTGAAGTTGAATTCATTAATATTTACAGATACTATCAAATTTGCAGCTGAAAGATGTTATAAATCTTGAGAGCAAGATTTATGCATATTCAATTAAAATAATCAGCCATTTAGCAGCTTTGTCAAAAAATTGTTGTTTTCCCATTTCTAAGCATTACTCCCTGTTCAAAATACCAGTCAAATGTTTTGAAATTGGAAAAAAAAAAAAAAAAAAAAAACAAAAAACCAAGGACGGAATATTTATTTTTAACCTTATTTTTTATAAAATGAATACAAGAGTATTCATATATATTCTTTCATGTATGCTATGGTTTATAAAAACTATAAACATATCAAGGAAACCTTGCAAAGAAAATGAGTTTTCTTTTAATCAAAATATTAAAAGATACTAGAATAATCTCTTAATGCAACTGAGAAAATCACAAATCTGGAGAAAACAAAATACAAATAAATTTAATATCCCTTTAAAAGATTTCCATAGCAGAAGAATAAAACTCCCAAAATTTCAAGAAAATTCCTGCTATCCTGCAAAAAACATAAGCTCTCTTCATAACTTCTGAACCTAAAACCATAATTCAGCTCTCATAACAAAATTCTTCCTTGTTCATTTCAGTATTTATCAGAGACAACATACATATTGTTCCAAGTCTTGCCTTTTGTGAATTCTAGTAATACCTTTAGATGTATATAGTGTCACACCTTTTAGAAGTGTGCTCTGTTCCTTTTGACAGACAGTATTAGGGGGCAGGAAGCATTCTGTTTGCTGGTTCACAATCATTATAACGCTTAAGATGAATGGGTCAGGTAGGGCTTCCCATCCCAGAGAAAGCATTTCTTGGAGATATCCTGACCATGCTCAGGTCCTAGAGGTTCAAGAAAATGTACAGTATGGCAGTCAAGAAAATTCCAGTACAGGAGCTTGCAGCCCAAGCAAAGAAATTGCAGCAAGGAGCAGGGAACAGGCTGTCTGACTTTACACATGAGAGGAAAAACTTCCAACAGATCAGAGGGCATTGTGCAGTTCACAGCTTAAAGTCACTGAGTTAACTGTAACGAAGTAGAAGCAACAGTACGCTCACAATGACAATGTAGGCAGGGAAAAAGTTGTTAAAAAAATAATTACTTTTATTCTGTCTTCCCTATTCACTGAGTTTGCAATATTAAAATGTCAATTATCTTAACTGTTATTCTAATAAAACTTGTCACTTTTTTAATTAAAAAAAATTTGGTCTCCTTTGAGAAGGAAATCATAAGGAGAAAGCCTAGGCAGAACCACATCAAAATTATAGACAATCCAGGGTCCTATGCCCCTGTTATTATTTTTAGTTATTTTTTATTATATTTTAATTGTAGTTATTAAATTTATTTCCATTTAAAAAAAAAAAAAGCTCAGAGGAGAAAAAAGTTCAGTATTACTAATTCTACTTCAACAACATAGCTTCAACAACAGAGATCAGAAAAAAAACCACAAAAAACCCACCCCAATTTAATATCACAGACCAAACATTCTCAAAATTATGCTATATGAACACCTAGTGGTTCAGTTGTCACAATGGCAGTGGTTCAGAGAGATCCATACCAACAGCACTTGGTTTTTTATGTTGAAGGTATACACAGAACACTGCCCTTGAAACAGTTTAACATGAGTTAAGAACTAAGAACTTTTTTAAACTGGATAAAAGACTTACACCAACAATAAAGACAAATATTGTTTGAAAATATTAAGCACTCCTTTGGTTTAGATACAGTAATAAATACAAGTGCTTATAATTTTTGTAACATGTTACATTTGAAGCCTTGAAAAAAGATAGAGTAATTTCTAAATTTTTTTTACAATTGATGTAATTTTAAACAGAAGAGGGAACTGTACCTTGAAAGGAAAAGAGCAGCTTACTTGTCAAATAGATGCAAGATTCTCCGTCAAACACTTAAGACAAAAACTAACTGGTAATTTTTCTTTTAGAAAGATAAAAGACTCAATTGCAGAAACAATATGCTCCACGGAAATTATACATATGAACTTATTTTAATAAGGAATGGATAAAAAGGTCTTCAGTTTTACAGTCCCTTTTAACTGTTAAGATAATACATTAACCAGAAGCACAGAAAAGCAAGAAGTTACCTCTGGCTTATCTGAACTAACCAAGCATCTTTGTAAGATAAAAATTATCTTAGCAAATGAACAGGACAATTATATAAGAGAGAATGTCTATTTATTCTTGTTTACTTACTGTATTGACTCCATACAACCCCAATCTAATATAGCCATAGTCAAGAAAGAATAATAAAAATTCAAACATCAAGTCTAACAACAAGGATGATCTTCCTCCAGAGTTAATAATGTTAATAATCTACTGATAGCTCTTGCTCATTCAAAAAGAAAATAGGACGAGTGAGAA
This sequence comes from Fratercula arctica, assembly GCA_947846985.1. Taxonomy (NCBI): domain Eukaryota; kingdom Metazoa; phylum Chordata; class Aves; order Charadriiformes; family Alcidae; genus Fratercula; species Fratercula arctica. The sequence continues at coordinate 47,411,129 of CANTUZ010000005.1, read as the reverse complement.
TCTGTGGAAGCAATATAGTAAAAAGAACAGACTACAGAAGTTAGCAGGATGTAACATTAAAAAAGAAAGGATTTCTGACATTGAATTGCTTCTTACACTTGCAAACAAAAGGATAACAAAATAATTTAATCTAAATAAATTCAGCTCATGAGGAAGGGGAAAGGAGTTCCTAAACATGTATGTGTATAACAGCTAAAAGAATCAGCCATTGAAACAGATGATTTAATGAGGTAATGGATTCTCAGTCGCTCATTCCCTTTAAATGGAAGAACTAAAAATGCTTACAAAAAATATATAGTAGTTCAATCAAGTTGTTGAAAAGAATTGGGTTTTCTGCCCTGCACTAGTCAGATGAGAGCTGATGAACAGAAATGCCCCATCCCTTTCTTAACAAAACTTAGAACTTATTATTTTTTAATTAGTGTACAGAACTTAATACCCCTAATTCTGTGAAACACTTCTGGAGATCAGTAAACCTCTAGAATAAAGAAGACCAATCTTTTCAGCCCATCAAGCTGCATACCAAAACCTTACCATGGTATAGCCACATAGTATAACACATATTCTGAAAAGATAAAGTGCTCAGAAGTTTCCCTGAACAAGACTTGGAACATCCTGCTGAACTTCACTGCTGCTGGATGACTTTTTCCAGCAGCTGGGGATTTCTATTAACCAACAGGCCCTGTGCCAGCATGACCCCACTACTGGTCACATGATATGATTCTAAAATGTGAGTTGTACTTAAACTGCATGTAAGCTACAGATTTGCCATCACTCTCTACAAGAATGGACCCCAAGGCACCCTAGCATGACCTAGTTAAAATGTACACAAACATGTCTACTGATCTTGATGATTTTTCAGACAACCTTTTGGCCACAACGGCCAAACTTTTTATTTTCTTTCTCTAAAAGTCACAAAAAAACCCTGATTTTAAAAATAAGCTAATGCTCTTCTAATTTTATCAGACATTTCTCTTTAAATCAAGCTGAACTTCTCATTAGGAGGTTAAAGAAGAAAACAGCTAATTTTCTAACATCATTTACAATACACAACAATAAGGTAACATCTTTCATACTGCACGTGGTTCCACAGCCAAGAACTTCACAAAGCAAGGAGATGTTTCCCCTCTACGCCCAAAATATTACTTTGTTCCATAGTTTTGCATTAGAATCCAAATTTATCAGAAGCAGACATACAAATGTTTTGCTTTGTCTTTCAGTGCTTTTCTGGGACCAAGGTACAGCTGCCTCATCTGCGTGGGGGAAGTGCAGCTTCTTATCGGTAGCGTAATCTAGATACCTTCCGGAAGGAGCAGAGTGGGACAAAAAAGATGGACAACCTTTATGGAAATTTGATCTTTCCATTCTTGTTGGTGCTGAAGCTCTCCACTAAACCTTCTCTTCTACCCACTTCCCCATGCCATTCCTTAATGGCTGCAAATATCAGAAGCAAGATCAGAGGTAAGATCTTTCTTCTTTTGGCTAGCATCAAAGCAACATGTAAAATCTAATAATCAAGAAACTTAACATCAGCCTGTTCACAACTCAGCTGGACGTTTATAAATCAAGATGAAAAACAGGCAGAGAGCTGCTGAGCTTGTAATAGTTATGCAAAAATGCATGACACTTGGCAGCCGTAAGAAAACTGGAGTGCTTTGAGTTTTGCAAACTCAAAGTGTAGTCAAGGCTATACAGTATTCAGAAACTGGGGAAAAAAGGCCACAGACAGAGCTAAAAACCTTCCGTGTTACACATGGGAAGCTTGGAGACTGGATGATTTGACAACCCAGTAACACAATTTTGAGTGGGCTACGTCAGGGAAAGAATGTCTGAAGTTATCATTATCTAAATAATCAGACTTGCTTTGTGTCACCATTTTCTAATTTAAATTGAACAGTGTTTTATGCAGTGCTTTTATTAGAACAAGAAAAAATGTATTAAACACTGTAAATACTAATATTGCCATATGATAAAGAAGTATTCGCCTTAAGTTTGATTCCACTGTGTCACAATATATGTATCTCAACCTGTAAAAATTTCCCTTGGCACTGCAGTTTTCTTTGAAACACTATTCTGTTTTCAGAGATAAAAAACATTTACTTTAGGACACTGAACTTTACACACCAAAAAGCACAATAAGGACATCTGATCTATAATTAATGAGCTAATTCAAGTATGTGAAGCAACTTATGTGTATTAGCATACAGGTTCATGCTATCTAATTTACACTTATTTGCAGCTTTCATATAGTTCCATGCCACCAAAACTTGACTGCTCCCTGCTTCATCATCACCATGGCTCAAGTGCAAGACGTTTATTCTTTTATTTGAAAGTGAAGGAACCAAAAAACTCAAAGTACTTTGCACAATAGTAAGGCTATGCATAAAACAAGACTGTGAAACTTGCGAGTCGAAACCTCACATAAAGCTGCCAATGGCTTTTCCTTCTGAACTTGGTGTGACATATTATTAAGGGAAAATGATGGACGAGTTTAAAACTTACTGCGTTTAAAACACCTTTGAAAGTATTAGCTTTTTGTTCAACCCCTTTTATATCAAGTATTAAGATTACACTGTTAGTCAGAATTCCCATTTTTATTTGTAACGTAATTATCACTAATTCATACATTTGCTGTCAAATCATGGTGAGTGTTAGAAACTGTCAGCCTTAACTAGTGAGCTATTTTCTTTAATATGCAAGATGGTTTGGGGTTTTTTTTTGTGTTTGTGTATATAATGTGTGTGGATACAGAACTTTATCAACGGAAACAAAACAAAGTTGCTTGAATTTTTTTTAACAAGGAATATTTTATTTTATAAACAAAACATTCTAAAAATAAGACCAATTAAGTTTTCATATGAAGTCTCTAATTATTAAAAAAATATGAATACTGTATTGTAAAAAAGGACTTAAAAGCTAAATTGGCATATTTTCTCACATGTACTTCTAGTGAAATCCCATTCAAGTATTTCAGATTGATAACAAGGAACATAATGTAGGGTCAAGCACTAGGAAAAACCTATAGTCATGTGTTTTTCTTACTGTTTCCTAGGCAAGCTTACAGTACCATCCACAAAGCAAGTCATTAAATTCATAGAATCACTGGACATAGACTCACTATTTGGGAGAAAAGCAGTATTTTCCTTTGTGGTGAACACTTTGTAATAAGGATGTGATTATATCATGGCCAACTGCTCCTGTGTTTAGCAGTCCCCCAGCAGTATCTCACAATTCCTTGAACTTGCAAGTTACGGTTTTAACATGTACTTGCTTTTATACCAGATATTATCTTCTTGTTCCTACTTTCAGTGTAGGCTTTTTTAGCACTTGCCTTCAACTTCCTTTTTTTCTGAATAGTGCAGCCTGTTTTAGCAACCACACCAAGAAAAATTAAAAGATGCCCATTATTACCCACGCTGGTATTCGAAAGCGCTCTCCATGGTTCTGAGCAGCCTCCTGCAGGAGTCACACGCTCCAGTAACCCTTTTGCTGAAGTGTCTGGCTAAGGCCCAGACACAGATAATAAATCTAGTACCAGTCTGATGGATGATTGTTTCAGCAAAGTGAGTCTCAGGACAGAATAACCTAGAAGGGTAAAGGAGACTCCAGATGGCATTAGAGTTCAGCTCCACAGGAAGGGAGGAGGATAAAGGACCTACCCGTCTACTCCTGAATTTGTTCACAAAATCAAAAAGCAACAATGAATCAAGAAAACAATAAAGTCAGTCTACTACGCCCATCTGAAAATTACAAACTTACAATTAAAACAAATGGCAGCAGAAGCTAAGTGGAAAGCAGGGTCTTCTCCCTAATGCCCTAAACATTACATATACATGATTATCCACCCTGAGGTGTTCAGAAGTACTGTTTTTTGAAGTTGCCTTTGCTAAAAACAGAAGATTTAGTGTACAAAAAAGTACACTAAACAGACCTTTAAAGACCTCAAGCAACTCTGTCTCTGTGTCTATAGGTCAAGAGGCAATGAGAAGAAAGAAAATTTTGAGACATAAATCTGTCTCATGTAAATCTGATTGTAGATGATACCAACATCATTCTTATATGGAGATTAACTTAACATTTCATGTGTATATTTACTATTTAAAGCACACGCAGAATGCACTTTTCAAAAGAATGTAATAAATAAAATTGTGCTCACAGTGTGTCACATGCTGCTGCTGGTATAATTCAGTCCTTCTGTATTCAAAGGACTTATTGTCCCCTGCTTTGCACCCCTAACTTAGATCCTGATTCTGCAACTGACATTCACAGAAGCATCCATACACACACAAAGTATCAGCTGCAATCAATATACAAGAATTATCAGAAACAAAAAAAAAACCAGAACCCCTGACTACCTAAGCTATTTCACACGTTTTCATTTTCCAAAACTGGTCTGAGTTATTTCTAATCTTTTCAGATGATATTCAGTCAACAATTTGTAGAACTATTCATTTTTCCTTTGCATGCATTTGTGTCAGTGATGTCAAATAAACTAGTTACTAAATTCACCTATCAGGGGGGATAAAAACACAGAATACCAACACCGCATTCTCAGTGCAATAGTGCCTGGCCTATTTTCTAATCACGTTACAGAGAGTAAAAGACTGAGATTGCCAGAACATCAAAAGCCACAGGCTTAATTTAAAATTTAAGTAATCATAAAGCCTTACTGTTCAAATCTGTTGGGGGGGGCGGGGGGGGGGGAGTAGATTAAGATACTAAAACTTGTTTTCAAAGTTCAAGGAACACTATAAGCTTTAGATTATAAGAATTCTTAATGTCTGCTATTCAAATATCCCAAAAGTACATGGAAAAACAGAAACTGAAAATTAGACAAATAACATTGATGAAGCAGTAATTGATTTTCTCCCCATTCTCTATCCATCACCACAATTTTAACACAATACTACCAACAAAACAAGCACTCTTTTAGAAAGGATTCCTTATGCTCAATTGAACTTTTCAGACATATCAGTTCTTCGAGAGCTTTTGCCTTCTGCAGATATATATGCTTTTACAAAGACTGAATCAGACACCAAAATTCTGACTGAATTGTATTTCACAATCTTCTTGTTCTCAACCTGCATAACTTGTAAACATCAACTTGTGAAGACATCAGAATCAAAATATCTAAGCATACCATTACAGTATCTCAGATGCAACTCTACCTCTGCCTCTTCTGCTCATAGTTTCTTCAAACTTGAATAAACTTGGACGACATACATCTGCTGTTTTCAGATTTTTCATAAAGACGTTAACTTGAAATGAAATATAATACTAATTTGAACACATTTGTAGATTGGGTCCAGTTTTTGAGATGCTGAGAAATAACAATTTCACAAGATGTTGAAAACGCAATGATAATTAGTTCCTCTAAAAAACAGTTTTATGGTTTCTTAAGCAACCTTTACAGGTGTCAATTAACACCACATAAAAGACTTCAAGACTGTTAGTAGCTGCCACTGCATTTATTTGGAATAGAATCTTAGACTTTCCCTTTATGTAGTTAAACATCTTGTATGGCAAAAGGAACACTCACACTGAATTTCTTTCAGAAAATGTATCCTAATTTTGTGATAACGTTTCTTCTTTTTAAATTCAGAACAAAATAAAGAAGTGTTAAATTCCTTCATTAAACTGTAACACCTAGATCAAATGAGAATGCTGTGCTTTTTTATTTTTACCTAGAGTGGCACTACTAATCACTTCTGTCATCACTACCACAGTATCTGCTAAACACAAGTGCATGTTAAATCTTTTGCCATGGTCAGTGTAATGCTTTGGCAGTTTAAAATAATTACAGGACTGGTGGCAAGATATTCTACTTCACACTATGATCATCAGTTTTCAGAAGCAAAAGTGATGATGGACATATATCAGGAGGTCAAAACTGATGTAAGTTTTCTTAAATAAAACCAAAAAGAAGCTACCTGAATGACAGCCAGATTAATTTTGTTATCTAGTTATTAAATACATTTCAAATATGTATTAAAGACAGCAACACTGAGGGAAAGAGAGTGAAGACAAATGTAACCAAGCAAGTAAGAAAGAAAAAAATCATGCAATATCATGACATTCTAGCACTGTAGTAGCCCATGGTAATTTTATTAGTTAATGATTTTCAGAAGCTTATTTCAAATGCCAGGTAGTTGGCAGGGTACTTTTACTTTCCTTTGGAGAAAAGGGAGTGATGGGCATACAATTTATTATTGCAAACTGTCACTGGTTATTCCACACAAATATATATATATATAACATTATAAAAAAAGTTCTTTAATTGACATATATGAAAAACAGTACTCCATACTGTAATCATTTATAAATGGTCTAAATACTTATTAATAGATTTCATAAGATTTCTCCAGGAAAACCTCTCTATGCAACAAAGTGTGGAAGAAAAATTACATATACTGAGTTTATCTCACTGTGGTTTGCATAGGTGGCTCCAGAGAGAAATAAAAGATTTCAGATCCAGTTCTCATTAACCCAAAGAAACTTGAGTTTTGGAATCTTTATTTATTAATTTTTTCAGTCATATATGAGAAGTTAAACTTTTCAAAACATACATGTGATGGAATATCCATTTGAAATATACCAGTATACCTTGCTTTTTATGGCAAAGATGGTAGACGGAAGTCCAAAATAGCATTGGGTGATCAAAAATTCAACTCCAGTATTAAAAAAAAAAAAAAACAACCAACAAAACACTATCCTCATTTGCTTTTAATGGATCTGTTAACATTTTCGAAACTGCAAAAGGGATTCCTGATGCTAGCAAAAAATAATGGTGTACTGCCAACCAGACGTACAAACAACAAGAATGTTTTAATTTGTTTCAGATTACAAAATAATAATAAGTTTTTAAAGAAACTCAGTTATACGTAAGTATAAAAACATTTCTGTGCTGTCAAAAGTCAGAACAGGCTTTAAAAAATATTATTAGAATATTTGTATTACAATACACAAAGAAATTATATATGCAATAAACAGCAACAACTGCCAGACAAAATTGTGCTTCACAGTTCTTTTTCTTAAGCAATGCATATTAAGGTCCTAATCAAGGAACATTCAAGGCCATTGGTTTGAATTATACCTTTAGTACAGTGAGTTGAATTTAACTCCATCTAAAAACTCACCCAAAAATCATAGTCTTCCTTGAACCAGCAATGAACCTAAAGCAGTATTTTGACATTTGTTAAACGTGAACCAGAACAAATTGAACTAAACTAAAAAAATTGATGGTTGTTATTTAGGTACACATAAAACATATCAGTCAAATACAGAACAAAGTGCGGGAGGATGGGGTGCAAAACCTTCTTTACTACCAAATTCAACTTTATATTTATGGAGTGTAAAATACTTTTTTTAGTCTTTTCACACCATATTCCAAAAGGCTTCCACATACTGTACTGAGTAACACAAATAGCCATATCTTCATGAAAAGTTACACGCACAGGTTCATTTAGTGCCATTCAGATTAGCATTTTCTATTCATCACTTGACCACAGGAAGACCTCCTCCCAAATCTCAATATGTACTCATTTCTAATTTTCTTTTAGAGAAGTGGAAAAAAAAAAATTACACTTAAAATGTAAACATTATGTCAAGATTATTTAGAACCAAGCATAACGCTTAAGTTTCCTATACCAATCCTATTCAGAAAAACTCAAGAAACTCTGCTTTCCAGATAGTTTATTCTCATGATGAAGTACATATTACCCAGCACAGTTCCTTGAGCAGACTAAGATGAATCCTTGCATTACACTCTTCTATTATGAAAAATAACCATATATTCCTGTTTTTCTATTCCTTTACAGAGTTACAAATTCACAAAAAGACTGTTTCTCTTTTCCCAGCAGACTTTCATTTTTCTAAAAGTGATAGTTGAAGAGCCTTGCCAACAACAGGAAATTTAATAACAGTTTATTGATCAGGTCACCTCTAAATTGGCTCTTCTTCAACATACTATACTTAAATACATATTCAATAACTCTTTTTTCACAGTTTCTCCAGATTTGCTTGGTACAGAAGTTATACTTACAGACCTTTTGCCTCAAAGACAAGCTTTGGAACTCTTTTAAAGTAAGTTTCTATTAAATATGCCACCTTCTATTTTTCTGGTACATAAACAAATTACACAACAAAGTCAGTTTTATATATACATATGAAAAGGATTTGGTCCTAGTATAGAACTATAGCCAACTAAGATAAAGTTACAGCCTGTGAAAGAAGCACTCACATCACCAGAGAGTAGTGTGGGCCACCATTTCACAGTTCTGTTGAGGAAGATTTCCCATGTACAACACAGGCTTTTGGAACAGTTTGGCACAAGCTTTTTTTTTCTTAAGCTTTTTTTGTTTGCTTGCTTGTTGGTTGGTTTGGGGCATTTTATTGCTTTAAGTGTTATGCCTTCTCTTCTCTCCTGCCCTATTCTCTCAGATTTTCTCTGCTTGACAAAAAAGTGTATTATAGACCAAAACTGATGAATGTTAGGATATAAATAAAAAGGCATGAAACCACTAAATAACTGCAATCAGACACCATCAAAACATTTTTTACATATTCATAGTTCTGATGAGTCTGGAAATGAAGATCGTTTTAAAATGTTCAGGAGACCACTATCAATAATAAAATGAAGGCGGGGGGGGGAGGAATCTATTCTGACAATAAAGAAAAACATTAGGTTCCCCCAAACACTTTGAACAGCAGCCAGTTCTACCAAAATGGTCTCAAAAGAATTCTCATATTTGGTATTAAAAAATAAAATAAAATTTTAGCAATTCCTTGGTTCTTAGCTTGTTATAAAATAACTTGTTTTCCCTGCTTGGTTAATTGTTCACTCCTTAATCTTGAATAACTAAATGACAGGTGGAGGACGATTTAAAAAAAAGAAAAAAAGAACAAAAAACTCCACAAACAAACCAAAAAACCCACACACACAACAGAAAAACCCTCTCCAGAATTTGACTGCATGAACTGGCACAGAGTAAGAGGGGGGTGCCTTGAAGAACTCTGAACAAGGAGTCACATTGAGCAATTTAGCTACTGAAGAAAGGTAATGAATTCATAAACACAACAATCATTCTAGATTAAATAAACATTTGATTACTCACTGTAACAGACTAGGAATTAGACTGAAATCAAAAGAAGTTACAGCATTAAGCAGAGTAACAGAATAAATTCCATTTCAGCGAAAATACTGTAGGTGTGTACAAAAAAAAAGAAAAAAAAAACACAAAAAACATCCTTTCCTGTGTGCATATAGGCGCACACATACTTTTATGGTCACTAAAGAAATGGCACAGATTAAGATCCTGCTGAAATACAAGACGCTAACAGAAGTAGCTGGCAATGACCTAGTGAGTGTCTACAGGGAAAGGAGATTTGGAAGGAGCATACATATATGGAAATACTAAATTGCAACAAACTTCTGAATATCAAATTATAAGTTAGTTAATTCTTTTGAGGCTTCTTTACAGTTTGTTTTGAGTCTCAGTACATACAGAGCTGCAGAAAATCAACAGATTTTAGGAAATAAGAACCTACTGATTATATTTGGCGCGGACCAGGAAAAGATCTCATGCTGTCTGCCATCAAATCCTTCTCCAGATTATATGTTTACAATCATTACTAAATTATTAAAAAGTCAATGCAAAGACATAAATTAAATGCAGGCAATAAGCAATCCTTCGACATAAGGCAAATGGGCAAAACCCTCAAGTACTGCCAAGTTTGACGGATATGAAGAGTTCAAGCCTGAAAGATCATTGCTCCAAAAGGCATGTAGAAGAAATAAAAGCAGTTAGGGGTGTTCAGCCTATGTTATTAAGATACTCTCTGAAGCTATTACAAGACATGAACTGCATTCCACTAATTTTATGAGAAAAGCTTGAGTTTTCCTTTTTCTTGACCTTACTTTGTTCTATGATCCCTACTCTAGTGAGACATCAAAATAATAATCCACTGTTAACAGAGTTTCATGTTCATCATACAAATCATTTCATATCATAACACATTTTAAGAATTATCTGCTAGTTAAAAGCAACAATTATGAATTGAAAAGCAGAGATCCCAGGCATGTGTAAATCTGTCCTCTGGAATATCCCAGGAAAAGCAGGAAACAGCATTATAAAACAGTAACAAAACATTGAGATCAGCAGACTTAAACCAACTAGATGATTTCTTTGAATGGAACCAGTGGGAAAAAATTAGTATAAGCATCTTTAATCTGGATGTTAATTTAAATTAGAAATGGCTTAGTAACAGCAAAAAATTTTGAACAAAATAATTTAAGAACCTATTCTAATAGTATTACACTAAAAAAAAAGCTTTATTACAGAAAGCATCAGTTGTCATACTGCTGCCAATAGTGGCATCTTACAGCATACATACACACACCTGGTTTTGCAAACATTCTGTCTCCTGTTCACAAAAATCTTGTAACCACAGAAAGGTGCACAATACAGTTGACATTCCAGAGCCTTCTCTACCACTGCCTAAGACATCAGTAATAGATTGTTTTATAATGCTCTGTGGGATGCTAATCACAGCATTCAGGACATTATGAAAATTCAGAGTCCACTTCCCACAATTCCATGCATTGCCTTTTAGCATGCACTTTTTAAAATACCTGTGGCTCACCGCACTACTTTTCATTCTGCCACAGTCCAGAAGAAAAAAGAATTCTTCTCTGATGAGTGTTATGCACATTTAACAATAGCATACATAATTTTTCCATATTTGACTTCTACTACTACCAAATCGTGCTGAAATAAAGATGAGAAGGAAAGGAATGAAGGAGAAAGGATGCATGATACAAATGGTGCACAAAAATCACTAACTGCTGCAAACATTCATTGACCAGTTGCACAGTGCTGAGTGGTGCTTTTGGGCCTGTGAAAAAAAGCACTGAGTTGTAAGCTGTTACAGCTATAGGACAATCAGCAATCTCCTCACACCCTTCAGATAGAGAAGATCACGTTCATGCCAATACGACTACCACTTAACACCACCGACAACAAAATCAAAGTCACTTGACAATGGGGCAAAATGGAATGATTGCCCTCTGGAAGTTTTCAATCCCAGACTACTATCAGTCACCAGATCATCTATTTGAAGGGAAATATAAAGTAAATAGTTATCATCACATAAAGAGCCACTGAAAACATGACCTCCTGCATAGCACTGTAACTGTAACATACAGGAAAAAGAATACTTTAAGACAATGGAATTTCTGAAATGGGATCAATCAAGAGGAAAGAGACATATAGCACTTCTGTCTTCCTAAGCCAATCTTAAGCATAGAAGGGAAAGGAGTACTTTTCTACCATCAATATTAACATGGTTGGGCAGAAAGGTGCAAAAAGTGATGTTTTAAAAATAGGACTTTGTGAAAACATCAGATTTTTCCTGGAAAGGCACATATTCAGTGGCAGAATTGCAATGCCAATATTCATTCTGAAGGATTCTACCTTTAGCCTGACAAGTGAAATTCTACAGGGTGTCTAAAGAGGAGAAAGGAGTGATACAACTACTGCGTAAGATGCAACATGGCCCTTGAATATGCACTTGATTTGCTGAAAAGCAGCTGGTAATACCTCAAGAGAAGGATGGATTTCATAGATTTTAATATTCCTGTTACACATTGTACTTTACATAGTATTTGTGACAAAAATGTTACCAGTAACATGCTGACTTTGGTAATGGTATGTTGAAAACCTGTTGGCAGAGGGGAGTGTGGTATTGAGTACTGAACTGGGATTCCTGTGTAGTATTCTGTAACATGTTTGTTCCCTGAGCAATAAAATGAAGTCTCAGTTCCACCTGCAAAGCCAGCAGCAATCCTTCTTCCCTTTTTTCCATCTAATGTGGATGTTCTACTGAACAGTCTTGCTGCACTGCCTCTAATACATCACGCCTCCCATCTCTGCTTGCCAAGTAGCCTTTTTACCACCAGAGAAGCTCAGAAAATCATTTCCTAAGCTATGTCTTCCCTTCTCCTAATCAAAGTCAGTCTTTCATGTATCTGATACCACAACCAAAGTACGATTACATTTTTTCAATGAGAATCTCTCCAAATTAGGTCAGTTTGTTTCAGGAGAGGTTTGTCACCACCTCAAGAGACGTGTATACCATTCATCACACCTTACAGATACCAAAAAGCTGCAGGATGAACTGTTGGAGTAGCTGAACATACAAATGTAGAAACATTTGGCACTAAAAATGGCCAAAATTTTAAAGGCAGTGGTGATTATGGCTGCTGCATGATATTGAAGGCAATCATAGCAAGCATTGCAGTCATCACTGGTGAGACCACACCTCAAATATTGTTCAGTTTTGGGCCCCTCACTACAAGAAAGACATTGAGGTGCTGAAGCACAGCAATGAAGCTGGTAAAGGGTCTAGAGAACAAGTCTTGTGAGGAGCAGCTGAGGGAACTGGGATTGTTTAGCCTGGAGAAAAGGAGGCTGAAGGGAGACCTTATCACTCTCTACAACTATCTGAAAGGAGGTTGTTGCAAGGTGGGGGTCAGCCTCTTCTCCCAAGTAACAAGTGATAGGACAAGAAGAAATGTCCTCAGGTTGCACCAGGGAGGTTTAGACTGGATATTAGGAAAAATTTCTTCACCTAAAGGGTTATCAAGCATTGGAACAGGCTGCCCAGGGAAGTGGTTGAGTCACCATCCCTGGAGGTATTTAAAAGACATGTAGACGTGGTGCTTAGGGATGTGGTTTAGTGGTAGTTTTGGCAGTGTAAGGCTAATGGTTGGACTCAATGATCTTAAGGGTCTTTTCCAACTTAAGTGATTCTATGATTGTATGGCACGGAAAAGGCATCTGCTCAAAACTTTTCTGAAACAGCACAAGAAGAAAAAAAGAAAAAATCATAATAAAAAAACACTAAGAAATGCCTTTTGTACCACTCACATTTGGAGAATGGTACAAGTCTATTAGAGAATGGACTGAAATCAGCCCTGTCAAGAAGGACTTGGGGATGTTGGTGGATGACAAGCTCAACATGAGGCAGCAATGTGCACTCGCAGCCCACAAAGCCAACCGTATCCTGGGCTGCATCAAAAGAAGCATGGCCAGCAGGTCGAGGGAGGTGATTCTACCCCTCTACTCCGCTCTCATGAGATCCCACCTGGAGTACTGCATCCAGCTTTGGAGTCCTCAGTACAGAATGACATGGACCTGTTGTAGCAGGTCCAGAGGAGGGCCACGAAGATGATCAGAGGGCTGGAGCACGTCTCCTGTGAAGACAGGCTGAGAGACTTGGGGTTGTTCAGCCTGGAGAAGAGAAGGCTCCAGGGAGACCTTATAACAGCCTTCCAGTACCTGAAGGGGGCCTACAGGAGAGATGGGGAGGGACTCTTTATCAGGGAGTGTAGAGATAGGATAAGGGGTAATGGTTTGAAATGGCAAGAGGGGAGATTCAGATTAGATACTAGGAAGAAATTCTTTGTGAGGGTAGTGAGGCACTGGAACAGTTGCCCAGAGAAGCTGTGGTGCCCCTTCCCTAGAAGTGTTCAAGGCCAGGCCGGATGGGCCTTTGAGCAACCCAGTCTAGGGGAAGGTGTCCCTGCCCATGCCAGGGGGGTTGGAACTAGATGATCTTTAAAGTCGCTTCCAACCCAAACTGTTCTGTGATTCTATGATCCTATTTCCTGTTTACCTCCCAAATCTGGCTTAAAAATCAGTTAGTTTGGCCAACTAATTACTATATTTCTTTAAAAGAGGATTTCGGATCTCCCATGTATTTATTTTTATGGCCTTGTTTGTGACATATTTTTGTTTGCAATTAATCAATTAGGTAATACATAGCCATAAATTCCACCTGGTTGCCAGAACACAATAGCTTATTTAATTTCATGGGCTTTTCATGGCCAACTAGGTTTTTAAGATGCTTTGAGAGCTAGTTGTTTTGTTTCCTTTTCTTATCACGTTCTCAGAGCTACAACCAGAAGATGTTGCTAGGAAGGGGAGGGAGAATGTCAAGCTTCCACAACAACACAAAAACAATAAATACAAGCTACCTCCCTGAACTCACTTCACCCATTCATCAGGCCTCATGTTGGTATCCAAAGTCTCCCTGCTTTTTCTAAGACTCTGTATCCTCTGGTACATCCCCCTTTCAGTGAATTAATTTTCTCAGATGTTACTATGGCACCCTCTTCTGAGCCTTGAACGAAATCCACTTTCTGGTAATAATGTTCCTAACATATTCCAAACAGGGATAGCATGAAAGTGCATCAGAAAGTCAAAGGCGTGGACAGCAGCACCAGCATTTTAGTTATTCTCCTTTCTTCTTCTGGTAGAAGCCACCTTATCACCCAACTTATCATCCTTTTCTTGGTTCTCTTCTTGTAAAAGTATGAAATACACAGAGGTATTCCTGCAAGTACTAAGCAGATGGGGTTGCACTTTTTTTCTGCCCAGTGGAAGGACTAGAGGAAACAGACACAATTTGGAACACAGTAAATTCCAGCTCAATAAAAAAAAGAAAAAAATCCAAACCTATGAGGATTATCAAACACTGGAGAAGCTCTCAGATAATGGAGAATCTCCATTCTTGAAGATATACAAAACCAGACTTGACCAAGCTGCTGTAACTGGAGCTGCTATTGAGGGGCTGGACTAAATGGAAATTCCTTCCAACGAGCATGATTCTACAATTCACACGTGCTGAAAAGATTCATGCAGTTCACATTACACAGACTGCAACAGGAAAAGTTACCCAAAATACATTGGTTAATTTTAAAGACAACAGCCTCATACAATCACAGTAACCGTTAGGCAATTGAAATTGTAGCCAATTGCTGACAAACCACACTGTGAGGAACACCAATGAAAGATTATTTCATAAGACAGGGAATGTGGCATCTATAGAGTGAAATAATGTTAGCAGGAGACATTTTTCATTTACAAAAAAAATTTGTTTAAATACTAGATTTGGATTTATCAGCAAAAGCTGAATTTTGAAATTGAGACATGCAAAGCTACCATAAGTAAGTGTTATTACTACAAGCAAAATGTTGAATTGTGGGCTTTGTTACAAATCTACCTATTTGCTACAAATTCTTCCTATTCCAATAAAGTGGTTTAAAAATCATGGCCATACCACAAGGAGGTTTTTAATAAAGTGCCTATTTAAGTTCAGCTGCTTACAAGCCTATTTTTATATAGTATGAATGAAAGCTAATTGCAATAGTCACAATACTTTCTGAAATTTTTGTTCAATCAAGTATTGATAGGGTTAATTTAGGAAGCCTTCCAGGGGAGGGGGAGAGGGGATTTTGTTTATACAGATTGTATCAATACTGTCTTCAACATAATCTGACATACCACAAATTGATCACTGAAATCCAATGATCATTGAACCTTTTTTCTATTTTTTGCATCAGAATCACACATTTTGTCCAAGGTAATGCATACCTTTAACTAAAGGCATCCATGTGGTTCAGACACCTAAATGAGAGACAGTGAATGATTCCCAGAAAAATTGCTCAACTAGTTAGTTACCAAACATGCCTGTTTTCAACTTTTACCAGAGCCCTTTCATATAGGAATAAAGTACAAATCTTCAAAACTTCCCAAGTAACACCTCCATAGAATAAGCTTCTTAAACCTCTAAAATGAGATACACTTTCCCAGAACCTGAATGATTCTTATAGCTCTTTTCTAACCCCCTTCTTAAGATTATTTCTGAACACTAGACCTCCAACCTAGCCATAATATACCC